>CM055121.1:437036517-439909017 GCA_029206835.1 Rana muscosa | reverse complement strand
AGTCTGCCCTGTGACTTAATGTCCGACATCAGTCTGACTTCAAAGAACGGGATCCGACTTTGATCTCGACAATACCAGGCCCTATGAGTCTGGAAGGGATCTTGAGGGGAAACCCCACGCCAAAAAAAAAAAAAAAAATGCGTGGGGTTCCCCCTTAAAATCCATATCAGACCCTTATCTGAGCACGCAGCCCAGCAGGCCAGGAAGGTGGGGGAGAGTGAGTGACCCACCTAAAATTCTTTTTCGAAGCCTATGTCCACCTAAAACTATTTTTCAAATGCTGTAAAAAAGTTAATCAAAGTAGTATTAAACCCCAAAATAACAATGTAAGTTATTACAGCAATTATATAGTAAGGAATACCACGCTAAATGTAAACAAAAAACTCTGTAGCTGCCAGCACTACAATCGACAAAACATTGTGAAAAGATATATATATATATATATATATATATATATATATATATATATATATATAGAAAGTGGACTTATTGGTCCATAAGATATATGGTTCTGTGAAATTATTACTGTTAATTCACAAATTTTTAAGCGCTGCACTTTCTATATATACATTTGTTACAGCTACCTTAGGTGTGGCGGCTGCATTAGTTTCCTTTTTTGGCTTTATTTCACCTGGTGATCAAGTCAGTAACACACTTCCTGTTTTAGGGTGTCTGCATTCTGGATGAAGTAGTAAAGCTGGGGAAAGGGTACTGTTAGACACGCAGATTTAAATGGGCTGGGCAAACTGAAGCTGAACACCAGCCAACATTTTATAAGTGTAGCACCCTCCTAGTTCTCCTAGTCTAATTTATGGGACTCCAGCCAATCTCTGGGGAGGTGTGCCCAGAAGGCAGAGGGAGAGTCCATAAATAGTCTGTGGCCTGGGCAGCAGGGAGTAGTGTCCCTGGGTCCAGTCCTGCAGTCCTAAGTGAGTAACAAGCCTATTACTGAGGAGTTAGTGACTGTGTGTAGCTTTTAATCCTATGGGACATCCAGCAGTTGTACAGTACAGCCAGCAGTCTGTAAAGTGCAGACAGGAATTGAGAAGTCATGTTATCCAGTTTTGGGGTATCCTATGCATCCTACCCCTATCCAAGTTCATTGTTCCTAATAAAAACCCTAAAAAGAACCCCTAGGCTGCTTTCTGAGCCAGTGGAAGAATGAAGGAAATGCTGTGTGCCTGGCTGTGTGTTCTAAACAGGGAAATAAGACCAAATTCACCAGCGGCTCCATAGGGAGTGTGCTACATTAGCGGTTACAGCAAACTCTTTTTTTTTTCATTTTTGGATAAAGGTTTAACATAGATGAATAAAGCGGACCATTGTAAGAAAACCTGTCACTTTGTCTGGACAGTATGAACTTACTTAAAGCAAGTTGAAAAATAACCAAATTACTGACTGGATCAAACGGTGAAGAAAATTTTTTGTTAAGGAGAATTCAAATTCGAAAGAAACATTAAAGTACAGTATAACTAAAGACAAAGGGGCTGATTTACTAATAACAGTGCGCTGCGCTGGTTCTAACCTTAATTGGTGCGCCAGATAACTCCTTCACTGGGCGCAGGAACCAGCGGCGCACTGTTATAGTAAATACAAATGTCAGCGGCGCTCTATTGAAAATGAATGGTTCTCTATGGAAGCCCATTGATTTGAATAGAGGTCGCCCGGGAAGTCGGATGAAGCGTATCCGACTCGCGGGGCGACTCGTGTGCCGGCTGACACAGGGACAGCGCGACTTTGCCAGGCGACTTGGACACGATCTGAGCGCGTGAAGCTGCCGCTCAAGTCGTGTCCTAGAGGCGACTAGCCGGCCGAGAATGTGTCCAGCGCGATGTGATCGCGCTGGTCTTTGGCAGCCTCGCTGTCCCATGTTTGGTATGAATCATGAAGGGGAACTCCAGGCCAAATTTTAATGAAAAAAACGGCATGGGTTCCCCTCCAGGAGCATACCAGGCCCTTAGGTCTGGTCTGGATTTTAAGGTGAACCCCCTAAGCCGAAAAACGGCGTGGGGGTCCCCCCAAAATCCAAACCAGACCCTTATCCGAGCACGCAACCTGGCAGGCCGCAGGAGAAAAGGGGGGACGAGAGAGCGGTCCCCCCTCCCTCCTGAACCGTACCAGGCCGCATTCCCTCAACATGGGGGGGTTTGGTGCTTCGGGGCAGGGGGCGACCTGCGGCCCCCCCACCCCAAAGCACCCTGCCCCCATGTTGATGGGGACAAGGGCCTCTTCCCGACAACCCTGGCCATTGGTTGTCGGGGTCTGCGGGCGGGGGGCTTTTCGGAATCCGGGAGCCCCCTTTAAAAAGGGGGCCCCCAGATTCCGGCCCCCCACCCTATGTGAAAAAGTCAATAAAAAAGACAACACAGGTTTGAAAAGTATTTTATTGGGCAGCTCCGGGGGTCTTCTTCCGACTTCGGGGGTCTTTCTGCCGGGCACCCCGCTATTTTCTGCCAGCTCTTTTGCTAGCGGGGGTCCCGGGCTTCCTCGCCGTCTTCTTCCGACTTCGGGGGTCTTTCTGCCGGGCGCCCCGCTATCTTCTGCCATCTCTTTTGCTAGCGGGGGTCCCGGGCTTCCTCGCCGTCTTCTTCCGACTTCGGGGGTCTTTCTGCCAGTTCGTGCAGTGATTTTAATAATGCTTAAAGTGAAACAATAAAAGTGAAATATTCCTTTAAATTTCGTACCTAGGGGGTGTGTATGATATGCATGTAAAGTGGCGCATGTTTCCCGTGCTTAGAACTGTCCCTGCACAAAGTGTCATTTTTGAAGGTTCCCCAGAATTCAATTACCAGGCCCTTCAGGTCTGGAATGGATATTAAGGGGAACCCCACCACAAATTAAAAAAACAAAATGCGTGGAGTTCCCCCAAATATCCATACCAGGCCCTTCAGATCTGGCATGGATTTTAAGGGGAACTCCACCCCAAAAAAAAATAATGGGTCCATACCAGACCCTTATCCATGCACGCAACCTGGCCAGCTGCAGGGGAAAAGGGGGGGATGAGAGAGCGGCCCCCCTCCCTCCTGAACCGTACCAGACCACATGCCCTCAACATGGGGAGCCGACAATTCATTAATAGCCGCGAGTGAGTTTTAAATGACTTGCGCGAGTCTCGGGGCACTGTATGAATGGGCGGCTGCTCTCTGGGATACACACAGTTCCCAGAAGGCAGCGCGCCCCATTTACCAGAAGACAACGCAAGGAGGACGAGGAAGAAGACCTGCCGCGGACTAGGAAGAGGCAGATTAGGAACATCCGCATAGCAACCGCCTTTTCTGGTGAGTAAAAAAACTTTTTTGCAGGATTTTGTTGTATTTTTTTTTAGGGTGGAACTCCACTTTATGCTCATTTGCTGCTCCTCCCTCTGGCAGCATGGCTGTGAGGTGAGTGTGCAGACTCTATATTTGGTGGAAGGAATTTCACAGATTTTGGTGCAGTGGTGGAGGAAGTCACGTATATGTGGATGGGACTGATATTTGTCATATTCACAATATATTATTCAAGTGGACTTACTACACAAATTATTTTTGGTGGAATTTATTAAAATATTTATGTTGTGTTTGGTCACATGATATATTTTTTTATTTATAAGAGCTGCAATTTATAATATCTAGAACTTGGTGTTTGTATGTCAGCCTATATTGCATGCGGCTTTGATTTTTTGGTGTTCAAGTGCTGACTATATGTTTTATAATTTTGCATCAATTTATATACAAATACAACACACAAAGGACAAAATTATCCTTTACAACTACAAGGGAAATACAGCTCAGGCAGCTGAAAAAAATATTGAACTTTTTTTTTCTATGCTACCTTTAAAAATAAAGCAATCGGGTTGCCCATTTGGATATGTGGGGGCCGCACTGGAGGTTCTCAGTATTGACTAACTAAACTGCCACTGCAGTAGCAGCTGTGTTCTCACACAGTACCGGCTTTACCTAATTATCACTTGGAATTTCAGTATTTTCCTTTCCTCTTGGCAATTACCATATCAGCATGTCGAGGAAACCACATGCCCAAAGGCTTCCTTCCCCTTCTCCAACCAACATTAGTCAGCCCAGGACCACGAGTTTTCTGCATTGTGAGAGATAGGCAATATAGGTAAAGGAACATTTGGCACTTTCAGTTTATTGCTATGCATGGATCTTTTGATTAGAGCATTAAGATATTCAAAAGGACTCTGGGGGCTAGGTTTGTGAAATTCTTGGCCAGATAGTAATACTATCTTACACATTGGATTGGCACTACGAGAAAATTACTATAAGGCCTCGTACACATGACCGGTTTTCTCGGCAAGAAACGACAAGAAAACTGCTGGCAGAGATTTCTTGCCGAGAAAACCGTGCGTGTGTACGAGGCTTTCAGGTTTTTCGTCGGGAAATCTGCCCAGAATCTTGACGAGAAAAATAGAGATCCAGCTCTCTATTTTCTCGTCGGGATTCTTGTTGGCCTGTTTCCCGACGAGAAAC
Organism: Rana muscosa; assembly: GCA_029206835.1. NCBI lineage: Eukaryota > Metazoa > Chordata > Amphibia > Anura > Ranidae > Rana > Rana muscosa. Next base: position 439,904,548 of record CM055121.1, on the reverse strand, counting down.
CCGAGCGTGTGTATACTTACCTGCCTCCATGGAAACCCGCACATACTCAAAATGACTTTGACGCATGTGCGGTAGCTTCCAAGGCATGGGAAGGGTAAATCAAGATGGCGGCGGCATCGAATGTGACGAGCGCATGCTTGTCATAGTCGATGATGTCACTGCGTTCGTGCCATTCAAAAGAACTGCGGTTCTTTGGAATCGTACGTGTGTACACTCGGCCGGGACAAGATTCTTGTCAAGAATCTGGTCAGGAAAAACTACAGGTTTTTTCCTGACGAGAATCTCTGCCGTGTGTACTAGGCTTGAGAGGCAGTGGATAGAAATCGGTTCTTAACAGGCCAATAATCTTGCAATATGCTTTGAATACAAAGACAGTTCAGAAACTTGGCTTCCTTAACTAAATATACTCTCAAGGCATGGGACACGCTGTGGAAAACACAGAAATGGATAACAATCTCACCTTCGATTTCCTTGATTCCAGTTCATACCAGGGTTAGATGTGCATTTCACAATTGGAAAGCAGACGGTAGATGACAAAGTTACACGATGTGATAAACTGTAGGACTTTCTTTAGCTTACAAGAGTGTAGGATAAAATTAGGAATGGCTCCATTAAATTGGGCAGCACAGTGGCAAGTAAGTAGTTAGCACTCCTGCCTAGCAGCACTAGGGTCATCTATTTAAATCCCAACCACGGCACTACCTGCACAGAGTTTGCATGTTCTCCCTGTCTCTGTGTGGGTCTCTTTTGGGTGCTCTGGTTTCCTCACATGTTTTAAAGACTTGCTGGTAGGTTAATTGGCACCTGTCTAAATTAGCCCTAACATGAATGTGAGTTAGGGACCTTAGATTGTAAGCTCCGTGAGGGAACGGACTGATGCAATATATACTGTATATAGATGTAAATTGATGGCGCTATATAAGAACTTGTAATGGCTTTAGGGCCCCCTCGGATTCCTCCACTCTTGCGGGACCCAGTCGAAGTTACTGGGCCCCAGGCCTCCTCAATAGTACCTCACCCCAGGCTAGAGGTGCCTGGGATGGACTCCATCTCCCGCTCCGGCCAGGTCAAGGGCACCTGGGCCAGGAATTCCGGAACGCAGGCACCCAGGCTGAAGGTGCCTGGGCGCAACTCTGACCTCCGACTCTGAACCCCGTGTTCAGGGCGTCCACCCCCTTTTATCTCCTCTCCCCAGCGTCACAGTAGGTTCCCCGCCCCGCTGTACAACCGCCGGAAGAGGACAAAAAGGGCACAGTACTGCAGTGAGGGTTCAACCCCGGCCCAGTGCGACAGCGCCACCCACAGGCTGAAGGGAACCTCACACCACCAGAGTCCTCCATGAACAACAAATGGTCCCAAATTCCCTAACAATCAGTGCATCTGGGTTACACTACCACCCAGATGCCTCGCCTAAATTCAAATACCCGCTACATTGCCATAATTGCTGCTGAGCGTCCTCTCCTTTACACTGAATCAAGTTTGCATTTCACATTCTAGTTACAAACACATCATCTAGACAACAATGTTTACAAACGTTGTTTTAATACAAATAGGCATGACCAAATGTGGTTTACCTGTATCTGCTCAAAACAGCGTATTTTTGACGAGGGATGTTTACTATGAACGATTATACTTTGGCCACTAACCCGAAAGTTGCCATTTTCAAATGTCCAACCAGTCAATCAAAGCACATGGAGCAACATGCAAGTATAATAATCAAATTAGTAATAACACAGGAGAAATACTTACTTTTTGCTAGCATTTTTTTTTTATCTTTCTGTACTGCTCCGGCTCCCTCAACTTCAGGTCAGACCACCTTTTTCTCAGCTGCTCTTTGGATCTCCGGAACCCAAGTTTTTTGTACAGACTCCTCACCACTTTGCCCATTATTTTGGCCTTCCTGAGATTAGGGGTGTTGTACGGCCCATGCTTCCCATCATAATCTCTACTCCGCAAGATCTCCACCATCTCCGCCATCTCAGCAAAGGACATATTACTGTCCTTGTATCTTCTTCTCCTGGATCGTGACGTTCCCGGCTCCGGGCTTTCCTCGGCGGTACTTAATATAACACGCACCTGCTGTGTCACCGCCATGTCGTCTCCCACTGTGCGTCAAACGAGAAGGGGCGGGGAATATCTTAGAAAGAACGTCAGGGGCGGGAACGCGGGTGAAGTTTCACGCATGCGCAGGGTATATAATGATAACACACATGTGTCGTAACTACGTTGTGTGCGCGGTATAAGGAGCACTGGAAGTGCTGAACGTCACAAACAAAGGTAAAAATTAAACTTGGGCCATCAGTGGCCTATACTGATTCATGATTATAAAGGCCTATATTGGGATAAGATTAGGACAGTTTAAGCTGACCTAGTGTTTTTGTCTTGTGTTTTATCTTGCAGAAAATATGCAGCAATTTAAGGATCATGTGATCATGAGAGCTTTTATTGACAAATATAGAGAGCTGAGAAACTTGTGGGAGGTAAAAAAACAGTTTGTACCATAACCGTGATGTAAGGAGAAATTAGCTGAATTTATGAAGACCTGGATCCCAGAGGCAGACTATACCATGTTGAATAATAAAATCAATAACGTGAGGAATATCTACAAAAAGCAGTACAAAGAAGTCCGCAAATCACAGCCATCAGGAGCAGCAGCAGACCAAGTACATGTCCCCAAGCTATGGTACTATAAACACCTGCGCTTTCTGAACGAACAGATTGAAGCCAGGGAATCAGTTTCGAGCCTTCCCTCCAGCCTTCCCTCCACCCTTCCCTCCAGTCTTCCCTCCACCCTTCCCTCCACCCTTCCCTCCAGTCTTCCCTCCACCCTTCCCTCCAGTCTTCCCTCCACCCTTCCCTCCACCCCTGCAGAGGGTGCCGAGGAGCTAGCTGACCTTGAAGAGCCGGATCTGCACATCTATAGCCAGGTATAGTATTTTACAACATATTTGTTGTCCTAGAATTATTGTTGGAAACTAGAAGTTATTATTCACAAATTAAGAATTAAAACACAAAATAATTTATATATCAATAGACAGTAGTGGACAGAATTGATTGGGACAAGAATGAAAAATGCTGTGGTCAGAATGAGAGTCTTTTCTATTTATTAACATTCAATTTGCAACAGTCATGAGCTGAAAATTGTGTGTGATTGATGAACCAAAAACTAAAACTATGTCCCTTTTTTAAACTCAGGATGAGGTCAGCCAGGAGGACGAGGCTCTGGAGTGTGGCAGCCAGGAGGAGGCAGGGGTGAGTGGCAGCCAGGAGGAGACCGGGCCAAGTGGCAGCCTGCAGGTGCCCAGGCCAAGTGGCAGCACCCAGTCACAGGTGCCTGCCCTCCACTTCAGACCAAAAAGGCCAAGGAGGATGACACAGGTGGAGGAGGAATCCCTGAGGATAATAAAGGACGCAGCCGAGATAATGAGAGCCCCCCTCAACCCTGTAGAGGCCTATAGCTGCTATCTGGCCGATAAGCTCCAGAAAGTGGAGGAGGGACAACGTAGACTCTCTGAGGAGCTTTTTTCTAGGGTCCATCAGAAGGCAGGCAGGGGCCAGCTGACTGAGACCACCCATCTGTGTGATCTCGTCCATCCTTCTCCTCCTCCTTCTCCTCCTCCTCCTGCCACATTACCAACACCAGAGCCACAGCCTGCAAGGGGGCGTGGAGGGAGCCGTGGAAGGAACGCTGCAGGGAAGCGTGGAGGGAACGCTGCAGGGAGCCGTGGAGGGAAGGCTACAAGGAAGACCAGAAAGTGAATCCCTGGCTTCAAGCTGCTCTGCCAGAAGACACAGTTTGTTGGTGTACCACAGCCTGGGGACATGTATGACATCTGCTGCTGCTCCTGATTTCTGAGATTTGGGGACCAGATTGTGCTCCCAATTAGAGGGACTCCTCAAGATATTTAAGTTTCGTTATAACACACTTTGAGGTCTGTCTTGGGGTCCAAAGACTGCATAAATTCTACAAATTTCTCCATTGTTGCCCTTCCTCTTTATTTTGTTAACCATAATAAATGGATATTTGATTTAATTTAAATACTTGCCTATGTGTTTTTCTTGTGAGTAGGCATTACATTTCATAAATAAAATGTATAATTAACAAGGGACACCAACACCAACCTCCTTGAGGGGAAAAAAATACAAGATAATAATGTTATTGGGGTAACTTGACCAGAAAATAAAAATGGAGATCACAAGAAAATATTAAAACCCCACCAAAAAAATAAGGAGATCTTGATTCAAATCACCAACAACAAATAAAAAAATATTATGATATTTTGGAGACCTGGCTTTAAAATAAAATACGAAGATTCATGAGATCACAAGAAACAAAGAAATACGTTTGTCAGAACTCGGTGTGAATATCCGCAGCGTAAAATAAAATTGGCTCTAGCATTAGAAAGAAGAAAAGAATGCGCTACATTTAACGATGCAATAATTTGCAGCATGACGAATGTGCTATCTCCATTACGAACGCTAGTTTTACCAGATCGAGTGCTCCCGTATCCTAATTTAGTCTGAGCATGCATGGATTTTTCTCTGATGGAATTCCACAAAGACGATCGGAATTTCCTATCGTTTTTTTTTTTCCATCCGAAAAATTTAAAACATGTTCTATTTTTTTACACCGATGGAAAAAAGTCCGATGGGGCCCACACACGATCTGACTTTTTTCATCGGAAATTCTGATTGTGTGTACAGGGCATTATATTCCGTTTTATAGTTTATTATCAATTTAACATTGAATGATCACAGGATTCATTCACAAACTGAAGCATAGTAAACACAGTGTTCATTCAGGAAAGGAGGGGGCCAGTAAACATGACATGTGTCACCTGAGTGTGTGTGCGTGTTTATGTGACACGTTTGCTGAGAAACACATCTCATGCCGTGTACACACGATCGATTTTCTCGACGGTGAAAACACAGTCGAGAAAATAGACGGGAAAAATTAGGTTTTCCCGACATTTTTTCTCTTAGTCGAGAAAAACGACCGTGTGTGGGCTCCCCAGCAGTGTTTCCCTAAAAAATTACATTTTTTCCTTTTGACGAGAAAAAACGATCGTCTGTGTGCTTTTTGTCATTTTTCCCGATGGGAAAAACGGCATTAATCACGACGATAAAAATTAGAACATGCTCTAATTTTTCTCGTTGTGATTCCTGTCATTTTTTTCCGCGGCAGTTTTTCCATAGGGAAGCACTGCCGCGGAGCCTACACACAGTCGTTTTTCTCGCCAAGAGAAAAAATGACGGGAAAAACGGCCGTGTGTATGGGAACAAGCTGTTCCCTCGTTTTTCCTGTCGTGATTCACCCTACACCAATCCCAGATCTTCACCACAAGTGAGGCACTCTCCCCCTCCGGGGTACAAACTCACCACAAAGATGAAAAAAGTAGGCCTTTAATCTGTAGGTACTCTCACTCCAACTTCCGTCATCACCACCAGGGTAGCATGAGTTAAAATCCACAGGCAAACATATAGGAACACAAAGGCACCATATAGTGTAATACTGCTTTAATAGAATGATCCCCCAATACAAAATCCCTGTTTCAAATGCACGTACATTTCATTCACTTGTTAAAAGCACGTAAAGTAAAGAGTGTATTCACCGCTATCTGGTCCCAAGAGGGCGCCTGCGTTGCGAGCGTGGCGCTGCAGTCTTTCTTCCTAGTAAGGGACAGCTGGCTGTGGAGCGCACTCAATACTTCCTGGTTTCAGAGACGCTGTGGTAACCGCGCCCTGACCGGTTTCGTCACACATTGACTTCAACAGAGGGCGTGGTTAGCCAGCGTGGACGTGCGGAATATCACTCCCCCGCTCGTCATCCATTGGCTGGAGTGGCGCGATCGGTCCACCCTGATTGGTGCTTGTCAGAGCGGAACTTCGATGCGTTCATACTCAAACCGGAGCTCAGAAAAGGGATCAATCCGCACAAAATACTACACAATATTGTTATATAAACAGAAAACAGAGCTATCAGAACTAAAATGTTACCATGTTCAAACGATATATGTATTAATATAACACGCTTAGGAGTTTGTCAAAAACATTGTAACAAGTATCGCGGTTGCTACCGCACACAATGTTAATGTAATCTGCTGCAGAAAAAAAGAAACAGACTACTCCTTAGACTCCAGTATAGGAAAAGATAAATGAATATCTCATTAGCATAAATGTTGGTTCAGAGCCTAATACTCTATGTCATAGGAGAAAAAGTATACATCTATAATGGCATTTATGGATGTGAGTCAAACAAGAGTTTTACAACTATTGTATGTGTATAAATATATATACTCTGGAGGCAAGGATATCCGAGGTTGGGATTTAGTCCCAATATTCCATAAAATGAGTAGATAAATAAATAAATGAATATATAAATATATATCAGCGGGAGACAGGAGGGAATTAGTAAAAAATACAAGGAGGATCAAGTAGATTATTAAAAGTACTTATACAATTACTTATAGAATTACTTATAAAAATAGATTAATAATCACTGATAAAACAATTGATGTCCAGATCTACGTTTAACCCCTTAGGCGATAAAGTATCCACCGAATATATCCATTGAGTCTCAAGTTTAGATAACTCTCTTACTAAATTGGACCCCCTCCAAGGTGGTTTGAGGTGGTCCACTCCCCAGAACTTGAGACCCTCAGGGTTCTGATCATGGAACATCTTAAAATATAAAGAGACGTTGTGGTCTTTGAACCCAATTTTAATATTCACCACATGTTCAGCCACTTGTACTTTTAGTGCCCTTTTGGTGCGACCGATGTATAATAACTTACAAGGGCATTCTAAAACGTACACTACATAGGTGGTATTGCAAGTGATAAAATCCTTAATAGTAAACTCAGTATTGTTAGACGTAGATATAAAGCTTTCAAGTGCTCTTAAAGGTTTTGTGACAGCAGGAAGGTAAAGTCACCTGGTTGCATCCAGGGGGGTAGATATATTTCGCCCAGATTCAGGCTTTACGCCGACTTATACAACTAGGTGGAGAGTTGTATAAGCCCAGCTGAGGCTAGTGGGCTCATGGATGACTCATACCTCTAGGGAGAGTGTGGGGCGTCGTGCAGACAGGGAGTTGATGAGACCAGCTGAAGCTTGTCAGCTCATTTAGGCCTCTATAAGAACTCCCAGATTCATTAGGTGTTAGCTCATGCCTGGAAGCAGACCTGTGTGGACTTCCTGGAGAGAGTGAACCCTTGTGCGGTGAGACAAAGCCTGTGTGGCTATTTGCTTGGACATTTAAACCCAGGGACTTAGGGACTAGGACAGCACTAGGCTGATCCCAGTTGTTAGTTAGGAAACCTGTATGTTTAGTCAGAGGTCAAGTTGACCAGGATTTATTTTGTTTATGTTTCTTTTGCTTTGCTGTGTTTTGTCACTGTAAATAGAAAATAAACCGCACCTTTTTGATTTTGAAAACCACAAGCTCCGTCTGCTGGGCCTGTTTTTGTGTGGGGAGCCCATCCCGGGGGTCACACACACCCGCTGCCGAGCTAACCCCCTCACAGTTGGTGGAGAACCAGTGGCAGTTTTTTTTTAAGCCAGCATGGAGGAGATACTGAAGCAGCTGGCTCTAGCAAATGCCAATCAACAGCAGACAAATGCAGGTTTGCAAAAGAGCCTTGCAGCTCATCAACAGAGCCTTGCAGCTCAACAACAGAACTTCGCAGCCCACTAGCAAGCTCATCAACAGAGCCTTGCAGCCCAGCAGCAGACAAACGCAACTTTGCAACAGAGTCTGGAGGCTCAGCAACGAGCCCAGCAGCAATCTGAGGCCCGCTTCATAGACCTGTTGCAGAAGCAAGAGCAGAGACTACAACAACAGATGGAAGCAGTAATGCAGCAACGTCCGCAGACCAGTGAGGAAAGCCGTCCCACTAATACCGCGTCCTTTGGGGTGAGTCGTTTATTGACAAAAATGACTGGAGAGGATGATCCAGAGGTATTTTTGACCACATTTGAAAGGACCGCTGAAAGAGAAAAGTGGCCTGAGGAGCAGTGGGCTGGACTGGTGGCTCCTCTGTTAACTGGTGAATCGCAGAAAGCTTACTATGACCTAGAGTCTAACCAAGCAAAAGACTATGTGATGCTAAAAGCTGAAATATTGGCAAGGCTGGGTGTCACCCAGGCTGTCCGGGCTCAGCGTGTGCATAACTGGACTTTCCAGCTTGGAAAACCCCCCAGGTCTCAAATGTATGATCTCATTCACCTGAGCAGAAAGTGGCTACAGCCAGAGACTTTGTCCGCACCAAAGATTGTGGAACGTGTTGTAATGGATCGGTTTTTGAGAGCTCTTCCTACTGCCATCCAAAAGTGGGTAAGCCATGGAGACCCAGAGACGGCCGATGGTCTTGTGGATCGTGTGGAGAAATACTTGGCTACAGAGAACCTGACGGCCTCTTCCAGAGACACTCGGACTTTCCACCCTAAGACCAGACCATCCCCAGGGGCGGATAAGAGGATTCCAATGGGTGAGGGTGGAGAGAGTGAGAGGGTGGGAGCTCTACCCCAAGTTTGGCGAGAACAGCCTGGGAAATCAGCGGCTCAAGAGGCGGCAAGAAGGATCGTTTGCTATCGCTGCCGGCAAGCGGGACATATTGCAGCCAATTGCCCGGTTGTGGAGGAACCCATGCAGTGTGACTTTCTGACGGGCAGACGTCAGTCGCTGTGTGCGACAGTCGCATGCACTGCCATTCGAGGAACTGAGAAACATTTATGCAAAATGTGTGTTAATGGTAGAAATGTTGTGGTATTGCTGGATTCAGGTAGCCTTGTGACCCTGATAAAGGCTGAGTTAGTTAAAACAGAGGTCTCTGGGAATAGCAAGGTAGCTGTTATTTGTGTGCATGGGGACACCCGAGAGTATCCAGTGACTACAGTGTGTTTCGAGACCCCCAAAGGTACCCTCTCTCATCCAGTGGGCTTAGTATCTCAGTTACCGCATGACGCCATTGTGGGAAGGGATTTTCCGAAGTTCTGGGAACTGTGGGATGATCCTGAGCCCCTCACTGGTGCCCCTATGTACCAGGAATGTGATAGCCAGAACTCCCCTGAGAGTGGTGAGGACTCTCCGGAATTTCCCTTATCAGTATTGGCAGGGGAGACTCAAGAAACTGGAGAGGAGCCCACCTCCTCAGACGAAAACCTACCGTCTGTGGAGTTTTCTGATCTTGAGGTTCACAGGGAAAACTTTGCCACAGAACAGTTGAAAGACCCCGCCCTAATAAAGGCACGGGAAAACGTAGTGAAAATAGATGGCGAGTTAGTGAACCCAGATAATACCTGCACTTACCCATACTTCAGCGTAGAGAAGGACCTACTGTATCGGGTGGCAAAAAGGGCAGAAGAAACCGTTGAGCAGCTTGTGGTGCCCAAACCTTACAGGAAGTTGGTGTTGGAGTTGGCCCATGGGCACATTCTTGGAGGTCATCTGGGGACAGAGAAAACCCGAGAGAGGGTATTACAGAGATTCTATTGGCTGGGGGTGATGAAGGACATAGAAAATTATTGTTCCTCCTGCCCTGTGTGTCAGAGGTCGGCCCCGATGCCACATTTCCGTAGCCCGCTGGTCCCTCTACCCATCATTGAGGTCCCGTTTGAGAGGATCGCCATGGATTTGGTAGGTCCTATAATCAAGTCCGCTAGGGGGCACCAGTACATATTAGTTATAATGGACTATGCCACCCGTTATCCAGAAGCGATCCCTCTCCGAAATACCTCGGCCAAAACCATAGCCAAAGAGCTATCTCTTGTGTTTAGCCGGGTGGGTATTTGTAAAGAACTGCTTACGGACCAAGGTACACCCTTTATGTCCCGGGTTATGAAGGAGCTGTGTAAATTGTTCAAAGTGACGCAATTACGTACATCTGTGTATCACCCCCAAACCGATGGGCTGGTTGAAAGATTCAACAAAACCCTAAAACAAATGTTGAAGAAAGTGGTGGATAGAGATGGAAAGGATTGGGACTGTCTACTTCCTTATCTGATGTTTGCTATTAGGGAGGTGCCCCAATCCTCTACGGGATTCTCCCCCTTTGAGTTACTGTATGGGAGACACCCAAGAGGGCTGTTGGATATTGCCAAGGAAACTTGGGAAAGTGAGAGTTCTCCCCACAGGAGTGTGATTGAGCATGTCGCCCTGATGCAAGACCGAATTGCACAGGTAATGCCCATCGTGAAGGAACATTTGGCCCAAGCGCAGTTAGCACAGCAGAGAGTGTACAACCGTGGAGCCAAGACCCGTACCTTTTCCCCGGGGGATAGGATACTGGTACTTGTCCCTACGGTTGAAAGTAAATTCCTTGCCAAATGGCAAGGCCCCTATGAGATAATGGAAAAAGTGAGCAAAGTGAATTACAAGGTCAGACAACCAGGAAGGCGAAAGCCCGAACAGATCTATCACGTTAATCTGTTGAAAGCCTGGAGGGATAGAGAGTCCCTAGTCGCAGACACTTGGTCACCAGCTCAAACTGGTTGCGTGATTCCTGAGGTTGGAATAGCAGCCACCTTGTCACAACCCCAACAACAGGAGGTTAAGGAGTTTGTGCTTCGCAACAAGGAGGTATTCTCTGAGCTGCCGGGACAAACATCTGGGGTAGAGCATGACATCATTACCCCGCCCGGTGAAAGGGTGAAGTTAAAACCCTATCGGATCCCAGAGGCCCGACGGGAGGCAATACGGGAGGAAGTACAGAAAATGCTGAACTTAGGGGTGATAGAGGAGTCCCAAAGTGATTGGTCTAGTCCCATTGTGTTGGTGCCTAAACCGGATGGGAGCTGGCGATTTTGTAACGATTTTCGTCAGTTGAACAAAGTTACAAAATTTGACACCTACCCCATGCCACGTATAGATGAGTTGATCGACCGGCTGGGAACAGCCCGATACATGACGACTCTTGACCTCACAAAAGGGTATTGGCAAATCCCCCTGGCCAAGTCGGCCAAAGAGAAAACCGCATTTGTAACCCCAGACGGGGCGTTCCAATATAAAAGAATGCCGTTCGGGTTACAGAATGCGCCGGCCACATTCCAGCGGAAAATGGACCAGATGCTGAGGCCCCATCGGAAGTATGCTGCGGCTTACCTGGATGACGTAATTGTCCATAGCACAGATTGGGCCTCACATCTGCCAAAAGTGCAAGCAGTCCTGGACTCTGTTCGGGAAGCGGGGTTTACGGCTAACCCCAAGAAGTGTACCATTGGGCAGGAGGAGGCCAAATATCTTGGGTACACCATTGGGAGGGGAGTAATAAAACCCCAACTCAACAAAGTCGAGGCCATCCAGAGTTGGCCACGTCCCAACAGCAAGAAGCAGGTACGAGCCTTTCTGGGAATCGCTGGGTATTATCGGCGATTCATTCCCCACTTTGCTTCTAAGGCTGTGCCCCTAACCAACCTGACGAAGGGGAAAGGGTCGGTCATGATTAAATGGACCCCCGAGGCTGAGGCAGCATTCCAATTCTTGAAACAAGCCTTATGTAGCCAGCCAGTGTTGTACTCACCCGACTTCTCTAAAGACTTTGTCGTACAAAGTGATGCGTCAGATGTGGGGTTAGGAGCAGTATTGTCCCAGGTCTGGAACGGGGAAGAGCACCCAATCATTTACCTCAGCAGGAAGTTGAAGTCCCATGAGGTAAATTACGCCACCGTTGAAAAGGAGTGTTTAGCGGTGAAGTGGGCTCTAGATTCCCTTCGGTACTACCTGCTAGGTAGGCACTTTGACATGGTTACGGATCACGCTCCGTTAAAGTGGATGGCTCAAAACAAGGAGACAAATAGAAGAGTAAATAGGTGGTTCCTGGCCCTACAGGAATTCAACTTCACAGTAAAGCATCGCCCTGGCGTTCAAATGGGGAATGTGGATGCTTTGTCTCGAGTACATGAATGCCTGATTGCTGGTGTTCCAACCCCAAGGTTAAAACAAGAGGGGGGGGTATGTGACAGCAGGAAGGTAAAGTCACCTGGTTGCATCCAGGGGGGTAGATATATTTCGCCCAGATTCAGGCTTTACGCCGACTTATACAACTAGGTGGAGAGTTGTATAAGCCCAGCTGAGGCTAGTGGGCTCATGGATGACTCATACCTCTAGGGAGAGTGTGGGGCGTCGTGCAGACAGGGAGTTGATGAGACCAGCTGAAGCTTGTCAGCTCATTTAGGCCTCTATAAGAACTCCCAGATTCATTAGGTGTTAGCTCATGCCTGGAAGCAGACCTGTGTGGACTTCCTGGAGAGAGTGAACCCTTGTGCGGTGAGACAAAGCCTGTGTGGCTATTTGCTTGGACATTTAAACCCAGGGATAGGGATGAGCTTCGTGTTCGAGTCGAACATACGTTCGACTCGAACATTGGCTGTTCGATCGTTCGACGAAGATCGAACGATTTGGGCCGTTCGCGCCAAATTCGAGTGACGCGAACGGCCCACAATGCACTACGCCATCGCAGTGTCATCCAGGCGCTGTGATTGGCCAAGCATGCACTGTGACCCCGCATGCTTGGCCAATCACAGCGCCGGCAGCGAGGAGAGCAATGATTGGCCACAGGCAGGATGCCTGTGGCCAATTATTGCTGAGGGTGTTTAGTACACGCCCCACACTATAAAAGGCCGCCAGCACGGCGGCCTAGTGTAGTGTGTTCCGGAGCAGGGATAGAGTAGCATAGGCAGGGACAGTGACTGTTATTTCTTTCTTGCTTAACCTGGATTCCTTTAGTTTAGGGAAAGAGAAGGATAGGTAGGGAGAGTGTCAGTGTGTTTTGTGCTTCTGCTATAGTGTGCTTAAAAAAAACATTTATTCTAGGGACAGAAAACTCTAGGTAGGGACAGTGTCAGTTTCTTTCACTCTGCAAGTCCTTGTTTCCAGGGACCTGTAAGGACAGTGAGTTAATTGTCCTTGTGCTATATTGTGCTTAAAAAAAACATTTATTCTAGGGACAGAAAACTCTAGGTAGGGACAGTGTCAGTTTCTTTCACTCTGCAAGTCCTTGTTTCCAGGGACCTGTAAGGACAGTGAGTTAATTGTCCTTGTGCTATATTGTGATTAAAAAAAACATTTATTCTAGGGACAGAAAACTGTAGGTAGGGAGAGTGTTTTTTTTCTTTCACTCTGCAAGTCCTTGTTTCCAGGGACCTGTAAGGACAGTGAGTTAATTGTCCTTGTGCTATATTGTGCTTAAAAAAAACATTTATTCTAGGGACAGAAAACTCTAGGTAGGGACAGTGTCAGTTTCTTTCACTCTGCAAGTCCTTGTTTCCAGGGACCTGTAAGGACAGTGAGTTAATTTTCCTTGTGCTATATTGTGATTAAAAAAAACATTTATTCTAGGGACAGAAAACTCTAGGTAGGGACAGTGTCAGTTTCTTTCACTCTGCAAGTCCTTGTTTCCAGGGACCTGTAAGGACAGTGAGTTAATTTTCCTTGTGCTATATTGTGATTAAAAAAAACATTTTTTCTAGGGACAGAAAACTGTAGGTAGGGAGAGTGTTTTTTTTCTTTCACTCTGCAAGTCCTTGTTTCCAGGGGCCTGTAAGGACAGTGAGTTAATTTTCCTTGTGCTATATTGTGCTTAAAAAAAACATTTTTTCTAGGGACAGAAAACTGTAGGTAGGGAGAGTGTTTTTTTTCTTTCACTCTGCAAGTCCTTGTTTCCAGGGACCTGTAAGGACAGTGAGTTAATTGTCCTTGTGCTATATTGTGCTTAAAAAAAACATTTATTCTAGGGACAGAAAACTCTAGGTAGGGACAGTGTCAGTTTCTTTCACTCTGCAAGTCCTTGTTTCCAGGGACCTGTAAGGACAGTGAGTTAATTTTCCTTGTGCTATATTGTGCTTAAAAAAAACATTTATTCTAGGGACAGAAAACTCTAGGTAGGGACAGTGTCAGTTTCTTTCACTCTGCAAGTCCTTGTTTCCAGGGACCTGTAAGGACAGTGAGTTAATTGTCCTTGTGCTATATTGTGCTTAAAAAAAACATTTATTCTAGGGACAGAAAACTCTAGGTAGGGACAGTGTCAGTTTCTTTCACTCTGCAAGTCCTTGTTTCCAGGGACCTGTAAGGACAGTGAGTTAATTTTCCTTGTGCTATATTGTGATTAAAAAAAACATTTTTTCTAGGGACAGAAAACTGTAGGTAGGGAGAGTGTTTTTTTTCTTTCACTCTGCAAGTCCTTGTTTCCAGGGACCTGTAAGGACAGTGAGTTAATTTTCCTTGTGCTATATTGTGATTAAAAAAAACATTTTTTCTAGGGACAGAAAACTGTAGGTAGGGAGAGTGTTTTTTTTCTTTCACTCTGCAAGTCCTTGTTTCCAGGGACCTGTAAGGACAGTGAGTTAATTGTCCTTGTGCTATATTGTGCTTAAAAAAAACATTTTTTCTAGGGACAGAAAACTCTAGGTAGGGAGAGTGTTTTTTTTTTTTCACTCTGCAAGTCCTTGTTTCCAGGGACCTGTAAGGACAGTGAGTTAATTGTCCTTGTGCTATATTGTGCTTAAAAAAAACATTTATTCTAGGGACAGAAAACTCTAGGTAGGGACAGTGTCAGTTTCTTTCACTCTGCAAGTCCTTGTTTCCAGGGACCTGTAAGGACAGTGAGTTAATTTTCCTTGTGCTATATTGTGCTTAAAAAAAACATTTATTCTAGGGACAGAAAACTCTAGGTAGGGACAGTGTCAGTTTCTTTCACTCTGCAAGTCCTTGTTTCCAGGACCTGTAAGGACAGTGAGTTAATTTTCCTTGTGCTATATTGTGATTAAAAAAAACATTTTTTCTAGGGACAGAAAACTGTAGGTAGGGAGAGTGTTTTTTTTCTTTCACTCTGCAAGTCCTTGTTTCCAGGGACCTGTAAGGACAGTGAGTTAATTTTCCTTGTGCTATATTGTGATTAAAAAAAACATTTTTTCTAGGGACAGAAAACTGTAGGTAGGGAGAGTGTTTTTTTTCTTTCACTCTGCAAGTCCTTGTTTCCAGGGACCTGTAAGGACAGTGAGTTAATTGTCCTTGTGCTATATTGTGCTTAAAAAAAACATTTTTTCTAGGGACAGAAAACTCTAGGTAGGGAGAGTGTTTTTTTTTTTTCACTCTGCAAGTCCTTGTTTCCAGGGACCTGTAAGGACAGTGAGTTAATTGTCCTTGTGCTATATTGTGATTAAAAAAAACATTTATTCTAGGGACAGAAAACTCTAGGTAGGGACAGTGTCAGTTTCTTTCACTCTGCAAGTCCTTGTTTCCAGGGACCTGTAAGGACAGTGAGTTAATTTTCCTTGTGCTATATTGTGATTAAAAAAAACATTTATTCTAGGGACAGAAAACTCTAGGTAGGGACAGTGTCAGTTTCTTTCACTCTGCAAGTCCTTGTTTCCAGGGACCTGTAAGGACAGTGAGTTAATTTTCCTTGTGCTATATTGTGATTAAAAAAAACATTTATTCTAGGGACAGAAAACTCTAGGTAGGGACAGTGTCAGTTTCTTTCACTCTGCAAGTCCTTGTTTCCAGGGACCTGTAAGGACAGTGAGTTAATTTTCCTTGTGCTATATTGTGATTAAAAAAAACATTTTTTCTAGGGACAGAAAACTCTAGGTAGGGAGAGTGTTTTTTTTTTTTCACTCTGCAAGTCCTTGTTTCCAGGGACCTGTAAGGACAGTGAGTTAATTGTCCTTGTGCTATATTGTGATTAAAAAAAACATTTATTCTAGGGACAGAAAACTCTAGGTAGGGACAGTGTCAGTTTCTTTCACTCTGCAAGTCCTTGTTTCCAGGGACCTGTAAGGACAGTGAGTTAATTTTCCTTGTGCTATATTGTGATTAAAAAAAACATTTATTCTAGGGACAGAAAACTCTAGGTAGGGACAGTGTCAGTTTCTTTCACTCTGCAAGTCCTTGTTTCCAGGGACCTGTAAGGACAGTGAGTTAATTTTCCTTGTGCTATATTGTGATTAAAAAAAACATTTATTCTAGGGACAGAAAACTCTAGGTAGGGACAGTGTCAGTTTCTTTCACTCTGCAAGTCCTTGTTTCCAGGGACCTGTAAGGACAGTGAGTTAATTTTCCTTGTGCTATATTGTGATTAAAAAAAACATTTTTTCTAGGGACAGAAAACTGTAGGTAGGGAGAGTGTTTTTTTTCTTTCACTCTGCAAGTCCTTGTTTCCAGGGACCTGTAAGGACAGTGAGTTAATTTTCCTTGTGCTATATTGTGATTAAAAAAAACATTTTTTCTAGGGACAGAAAACTGTAGGTAGGGAGAGTGTTTTTTTTCTTTCACTCTGCAAGTCCTTGTTTCCAGGGACCTGTAAGGACAGTGAGTTAATTGTCCTTGTGCTATATTGTGCTTAAAAAAAACATTTATTCTAGGGACAGAAAACTCTAGGTAGGGACAGTGTCAGTTTCTTTCACTCTGCAAGTCCTTGTTTCCAGGGACCTGTAAGGACAGTGAGTTAATTTTCCTTGTGCTATATTGTGATTAAAAAAAACATTTATTCTAGGGACAGAAAACTCTAGGTAGGGACAGTGTCAGTTTCTTTCACTCTGCAAGTCCTTGTTTCCAGGGACCTGTAAGGACAGTGAGTTAATTTTCCTTGTGCTATATTGTGATTAAAAAAAACATTTTTTCTAGGGACAGAAAACTGTAGGTAGGGAGAGTGTTTTTTTTCTTTCACTCTGCAAGTCCTTGTTTCCAGGGACCTGTAAGGACAGTGAGTTAATTTTCCTTGTGCTATATTGTGCTTAAAAAAAACATTTTTTCTAGGGACAGAAAACTGTAGGTAGGGAGAGTGTTTTTTTTCTTTCACTCTGCAAGTCCTTGTTTCCAGGGACCTGTAAGGACAGTGAGTTAATTGTCCTTGTGCTATATTGTGCTTAAAAAAAACATTTATTCTAGGGACAGAAAACTCTAGGTAGGGACAGTGTCAGTTTCTTTCACTCTGCAAGTCCTTGTTTCCAGGGACCTGTAAGGACAGTGAGTTAATTTTCCTTGTGCTATATTGTGCTTAAAAAAAACATTTATTCTAGGGACAGAAAACTCTAGGTAGGGACAGTGTCAGTTTCTTTCACTCTGCAAGTCCTTGTTTCCAGGGACCTGTAAGGACAGTGAGTTAATTGTCCTTGTGCTATATTGTGCTTAAAAAAAACATTTATTCTAGGGACAGAAAACTCTAGGTAGGGAC
Source organism: Rana muscosa (assembly GCA_029206835.1). Lineage (NCBI taxonomy): Eukaryota > Metazoa > Chordata > Amphibia > Anura > Ranidae > Rana > Rana muscosa. The sequence continues at coordinate 439,887,377 of CM055121.1, read as the reverse complement.
AGTGTCAGTTTCTTTCACTCTGCAAGTCCTTGTTTCCAGGGACCTGTAAGGACAGTGAGTTAATTTTCCTTGTGCTATATTGTGCTTAAAAAAAACATTTATTCTAGGGACAGAAAACTCTAGGTAGGGACAGTGTCAGTTTCTTTCACTCTGCAAGTCCTTGTTTCCAGGGACCTGGAGAGACATTGAGTGAATTGTCCTTGTGCTATATTGTGATTAAAAAAAACATTTATTCTAGGGACAGAAAACTCTAGGTAGGGACAGTGTCAGTTTCTTTCACTGTGAAAGTCCTTGTTTCAAGGGACAGAGAAGGACACCTGAAGGTAGCCCTTATTGCTTTTTTCCCATCTCCCTGCAGGCCATCTATTAGAATGTCTGGAAGGCAAACAAGGAGAGGCAGACAGTCAGGAGGCAATAAAAGAGGGCAAGCAGGCTCTGTGTCTGGGGGCAACAGTGCTGGTCGTGGACGCGGTGCATTGTCATCAGCACATGGCCATGGGACACGCTTGTCCTTCTTTTCGGCAGCTGGACATGTTGAGCCACATCATGCCGAAGACTTGGTAGAGTGGATGACCAAGCCCTCCTCCTCCTCCTCATCCTCTCTCACCCAGGCTCAGGGTACTGGAAAAGCAGCTGCCAAAGCGTCGTCTTCCCTGGTATCAATGTCAGACAAATCATCAGTCACTCCTTCCCTAGACCCACCATGTCCTCCTCCTGAGGAGTCCCCCGAACTGTTTCAGCACAGTGTTGGGTACATGCTCCAGGAGGATGCCCAGCGTTTCGAAGGGTCTGATGATGAAACCCAGCTAGAGGAAGGCAGTAGCGTGAGAGCAGACAGAGGGGATGCTCAAGAAGGACACCAATCTGGCAGTCATGTTCCAGCAGCTGCAGCATACTGCCAGATTGGCTCCAGTGATGAGGAGGGAGGGGATGATGAGGTCAATGACTCCACGTGGGTGCCTAATAGGAGAGAGGAGGAGGAGGAGGAGGAGGCACATCTCCAACGAGGCAGGATGCCCTTTGGTGGCCAGCGTAAGGGCAGTACACCGACGGAATCACACCGCAGAGCTCCGCCTGTGCAGGGCGCTGCCTCTGCCCGTCATTCAAAAAGTTCTTTGGTGTGGGCCTTTTTTGAGGCTAGTGCATCAGATCGCACAGCTGCTGTTTGCAACATATGTCTCAAGCGTATATCGCGTGGCCAAAACATCAGCCGCTTGGGTACCACATGCCTGACCAGACATATGTTGACCTGCCATGCAGCTCGTTGGCAAGCCTACCTCAAAGACCCACACCAAAGAACAAAGCGGACCTCTCCTTGCACCGCATCAGCTGGGATCTCCAACCCCACTATAACTTCAGTCCTCTCTGAAACATGCACTGAGAGGAATGAAGGTGTAGAATTAGGTGTGTCACAGCCAAGTACTTGCGCCCACTCTGCTAGCAGTACACCGACGTCCGATTCTAGCAGGCAAATTTCCCTGCCCCAGCTGCTGGACCGTCGAAAGAAGTTCACTCCCAGCCATCCACATGCCCAGCGGTTGAATGCTAGCTTGGCTAAATTGCTAGCGCTTCAACTGCTGCCTTTTCAGTTGGTAGACTCGGCCCCCTTCCGTGAGTTTGTGCAATGTGCGGTTCCTCAGTGGCAGGTTCCCAAACGCCACTTTTTCTCGGCTATTCCGGCTCTCTACCGGCATGTGGAAGGCAATGTCTTGGCCTCGCTGGACAGGGCGGTCAGCGGTAAGGTGCATATTACCGCTGACTCATGGTCCAGCAGGCATGGACAGGGACGTTACCTTTCTTTCACGGCCCATTGGGTCACTCTTTTGGCAGCTGGGAAGGATTCAGGACAAGGTGCAGTAGTGTTGGAGGTTGTCCCACCGCCACGCCTCCAAAATGCTACTACTGGTTGTGACACACCTCTCTCCTCCACCCCCTCCTCTTCTTCTTCCTCCATGGCCTCTTCCTGTGGTTTGTCCTATGAACCAGCGGTGCTCCGTAGCCGTTCACGGGGCTACGCAAGTACGCAGGCAAAAAGATGCCATGCCGTGCTTGCGCTGGTGTGTTTGGGGGACAGAAGCCACACTGGGGCAGAGGTCCTGTCTGCTCTGCAGGGCCAGGCCGAGAGGTGGTTGACGCCACGCCAGCTTAAGCCAGGAATGGTGGTTTGCGACAATGGCACCAACCTCCTCTCCGCCCTCCGACAGGGACAACTGACCCATGTGCCCTGTGTGGCTCACGTCCTTAACCTGGTGGTGCAGCGCTTCTTGGGCAGGTACCCGGGCTTACAGGATGTCCTGAGGCAGGCCAGGAAAGTCTGTGTGCATTTCCGCAGATCTTATAATGCCAGTGCTCGCCTGGCTGAGCTGCAAAAGGAGTTGAACCTGCCCAAGAACCGCCTTATATGTGACATGCCCACCAGGTGGAACTCAACGTTGGCCATGCTGCAGCGGCTGCACACGCAGCAGAGGGCCATCAATGAGTACCTGTGCGACTACGGCACCAGGACAGGGTCAGGGGAGCTTGGTTTTTTTTCTCCACGCCAGTGGGGCATGATCAGGGATGCATGCACTGTCCTGGCACCATTTGAGGAGGCCACGAGGATGGTGAGCAGTGACAGTGCATGCATCAGTGACACTGTACCTCTTGTCCACCTGTTGGAGCACACGCTGCGTGGAATAATGGACAGGGCACTTGAGGCAGAACAGAGGCAGGAAGAGGAGGACTTCCTTGCCTCTCAAGGCCCCCTTTACCCAGACAGTGTTCCTTCTGTCCCACCCATCGCACAGGAAGAGGAGGAGGAGGAGGAGGAGGAGGAGGAGGAGGATTGTGTCAGCATGGAGGTGGAGGCTGGCACTCAGCATCATCAGCAGCAGTCTTTTAGGGATGATTTACAGTCCCAAGAAACCAGTGGACTTGTACGTGGCTGGGAGGAGGTGGCTGCGGATCATGTCGTCCTTAGTGACCCAGAGGACTCCGGAGCGAATGCCTCAGCAAACCTACGCTGCATGGCCTCCCTGATCCTGCAAAGTCTGCGGAAGGATCCTCGTATTCTTCGGATCAAGGAGAGGGACCATTACTGGCTGGCCACTCTCCTTGATCCACGGTACAAGGGTAAGGTTGCGGACCTTATGTTACCGTCGCAGAGGGAGCAGAGGATGAGACAACTCCGGGAGGCCTTGCAGAAAGGTCTGTGCAACGCGTTCCCAGAGACTGGGAGGTTGCAAACTCCTGGTCCTGGACAACGAGTTGCTGAGGCTTCGGCCAGTCAAAGAAGGAGCGGTGGGGAAGGTGGCCGTCTGACCGATGCGTTCAGACAATTCTTTAGTCCGCAGCCCCAAAGTATGATCGGTTCCAGCAACCATCGCCAGCGTCTGATAAACATGGTGCAGGAATATCTAGGGGCAAGGTCAGACTTGGACACCTTCCCCACCGAAAATCCTCTGGCTTACTGGGTCTTGAGGATGGATCACTGGCCAGAGCTTGCACAGTATGCAATTGAGCTACTGGCCTGTCCTGCATCCAGCGTTCTTTCGGAACGCACATTCAGTGCTGCTGGAGGATTTGTCACGGATCACAGGGTGCGCCTGTCCACCGACTCGGTTGATCGACTGACTTTCATCAAGATGAACCAGTCTTGGATCACCACCAGCTACCACACACCTGATGCTGATATAACAGACTAATTGATTTTAAAATGTCACATCCCTTCAAGACTGATGCTGATGCTGAGTGCCTGTGCTGTTATGTTGACTGGCTATCCTCCTCCTCCGAGTCCTCAATGGTACGATTGATGATGATAGCTTGGAAGATCATTTTTGTTTATGGGTGCCGCCACCAGTGCCTAACGCCCAATTTTTCAGCCCCTGTTTAACAGTGGCGTGTAATTACAATTTTTGAAGCAATACTTTGCAACAGGGCTCATTGCTGTGCTCCAAGTACAGTATCTGTGAGGAGTTGCAGTGTTGTGCCACCAGTGCCTAAGGCCCAATTTTTCAGCCCCTGTTTAACAGGGGCGTGTCATTACAATTTTTGAAGCAATACTTTGCAACAGGGCTCATTGCTGTGCTCCAAGTACAGTATCTGTGAAGGGTTGCAGTGTTGTGCCACCAGTGCCTAAGGCCCAATTTTTCAGCCCCTGTTCAACAGGGGCATGTAATTACAATTCTTGATCTAATAATTCACAGCAGGGCCCATTGCTGCACCCACCAAGAGTAACTGTCAGGGCTTACAGTGTTGTGGCACCAGCACCACCATCAAAGGCCCAATTTTTACTACCACTGTTCAACAATTATATGTAATTAAAATTCCTGATATAATAGTTGACAGCAGGGCGTTCCAGCACCAACCAAGAGTAACTGTGAGTGCTTACAGTGTTGTGCCAACACCAACAACTAAGGGGCCTATTTCTGCAGAGTATATACGGCAGGTCCCTACTTTCAAACATCCAACTTACAAACGACTCCTACTTGCAAACGCAAGAAGACAACAGGAAGTGAGAGGAAATCTACCACTAGGAAGGAAAATTCTCTCCTGTAAGAATAAATATGGGAGAAAGGTGTCTCCTCTGTACTGATGCTTTATCAGCAATCCTTGTTTCAAGAAAAACACCACATTTCAAAAACAGTTGTCATTAGGACGGAAAGTGAGGTGAAATGTTCTGAACAGGGGCACAGACAGCAAAACAAATGTTACAGGGGTGATAACCCTTACCTATGTTTTCCAAAAAGTTTAAAAATAGATTTTTGGTCTGGAGCTACACTTCAACAATGTACCTGTTCAAAATTACAAACAGATTCTACATAAGAACAAACCTACAGTCCCTGTCTTGTATGCACCGCCTGTATACGGCTGTTCAGAGTATATAGGGCCTTTTTTATTTTATGTGCGGGGTTCCCCTTAATATCCATACAAGACCCAAAGGGGCTGGTAATGGGCTGGGGTAGGGGGGGGGTCATGGGGTAGCTATGCCATTTTTCTTAAAGATTTTCATCCATATTACCGGGACCAGACATTACATTAAAGCCGCAAGCAGTTTTAAATGGCTTTTTTTTCCTTTAGAAGTGTCATTTTGTGCAGGGACAGTTCTAAACACGGGAAACACGTGGCACTTCACAGGCATACTTTAGACACCCCCCAGGTACGATATTTAAAGGAATATTTGACTTTTTTTTTTTCACTTTATGCATCATTAAAATGACTGCTCCCGGAAAACGACCGTTTTTAAAACTTATTTTTGCATTGATACATGTCCCCTGGTGCAGAACCCGGGTTCCCAAACCCTTTTTAGGACAATAACATGCATAATAGTTGTTATAATTAGCACTTTAGAATTCGAACGTTCGCATCCATTGTATTTAATAGGGTTCTAATGTTCGTTCGAACTTTCGGTCCGTTCGCGGGTTCTGGTGCGAACCGAACCCGGGGGTGTTCGGCTCATCACTACCCAGGGACTTAGGGACTAGGACAGCACTAGGCTGATCCCAGTTGTTAGTTAGGAAACCTGTATGTTTAGTCAGAGGTCAAGTTGACCAGGATTTATTTTGTTTATGTTTCTTTTGCTTTGCTGTGTTTTGTCACTGTAAATAGAAAATAAACCGCACCTTTTTGATTTTGAAAACCACAAGCTCCGTCTGCTGGGCCTGTTTTTGTGTGGGGAGCCCATCCCGGGGGTCACACACACCCGCTGCCGAGCTAACCCCCTCACAGTTTGTTTACTTCTCTGCAAGGACGGCACTTTCTGCAGGCATAGAAGCCATCCTTATCCCAGAAAGAAGGGGGTCTGTGTGGTGCATCCAACACCTTCTTAACCACTCTATCTCCATAATTTGGAGCTTTCCTATAGATAAAAGTGGGTCTTGTGGGTATATTAGTTTTAAGGATCTTGTCTAAAAAGAGAACATGCCAATGAGAGGTAAAAATTCTCTCCACCTCTTTGTACTGTGAATGGTATCCTGATATAAAGCTCCATTCATGGTTAATTTTATGGCGTTGAGGATTAATTTTATCCAAACAAGTGATTCTTGGTACTGTTGCAAGGTCTTCAATGATCTTGATGAGCTGGGTTTCTTGGTAACCTTTTTCAATGAATTTATTTTTTAATATGTCTGCTTGGGATATAAAATCAATATCGTCGGAACAGTTGCGTCTTACCCGCATTAGTTGACCTTTGGGAATATTCCTTAACCATACATGGTGATGGCCACTTTGTGTAGGAAGGAAGCTATTAGCATCGGTGGGCTTAAAGTATACTTTTGTTCCTAGTTTGTTACCACTCCTGTATATGTTAAGATCTAAAAAATTGATACTTTCCTTATTATACTCACATGTAAGGTTAATATTATGGGTATTCAGATTTAGTTCCCCCAAAAAAATTTCTAGTGATGTTGTTGATCCTGCCCAGATGAGGAATAGGTCATTGATGTAGCGCCAATAGAGGATCAGTTCATTACGTTTTGTGTGGAAAATTGTTTTATCCTCCCATTCGGCCATGAAGAGATTTGCTATACTCGGAGCAAATTTAGCTCCCATGGCTACTCCTTTCCTTTGGGAGTAAAAAGTTCCACCGTACCAAAAATAATTGTGTCCCAAGCAGAAATCCAGAGCATTACGAAGAAAAGATATTCATCTTTTACCTATTACCCTTTTAGCTGTTTTTAGCTGAAGGAAGTTGTATCAGGAATCGCAATTTAGCACCTTAGCGCCGAGAAGTGCAATTTGGGCCATATTTTTTGCACCTTCTTTCTATATTGTATACTGTATATGACCCCCTCTTTGTTCCTTTTACCCTTTTTCTTCTCTCTTCTTGTTTTTGGATTGGTAAACTTAAAAAGGGTAATAATATAGTAATGATTAAAATATGCCAAAAAAATCTTTTGAAAACCTATAAAAAACTTTCTTAATAAAAAAAAAAAAAGACCAAAACGCAGGCCAAAACTGCAGGTTAGGCACCAGGAAGGTAAAGCCTTTTTACCATATATTATCAGCACTTTGTTTTTTAAACATTTGTTTTGACACACTTGATGATTTGAAAACTTAATGTACTATATGTACAGTACTTGATAACAATATTGTGCAGCGCTAATAAATAGGATACATGGGGGCCCTATCTAAAGGGTACATCTACAGATCTTATAGTTAATAACAGACCTAACTTGTAAAAATAAACAGTGTTCAGTATTGACACAGTTCAAACTTATGTCTTATGTGCACTTAATGAATATTTATATGATGAGTGTTCACCATGTTCATATATGAGTATCCAAAATTAAATGCTAATAAAGATTGTGAAATTACATGTATAATACAAAGTAACATACTTATACAGTGATGTGATTACCACTTGCCGACCACTTGCCGACCGCGTCCTGTACATATACGTCGGCAGAATGGCACGGCTGCGCAAAGCAACGTACAGGTACGTTGCTTTAAATTTGCCGCCGTACGGGCACGCGCGCTCCCCTGCCGCGAGCTCCCTGACCTTGCCCCTGGGACCCGTGGACTCGATGTCCGCCGGTGTCCCGCGATCGTGTCAAGGAGCGACAGAACAGGGAGATGCCAGTGTGAACAAGGCATTTCCCTGTTCTGCCTTGTGACAGGACACTGATCTACTGCTCCCTGTAATCGGGAGCAGTGATCAGTGTCGTGTCACTGGTAGCCCAGCTCCCACACAGTCAGAATCCCTCCCTAGGACACACCTAACCCCTTCCTTGCCCCCTAGTGGTTAACCCCTTCCCTGCCAGTGTCATTTACACAAGAATCAGTGAATTTTTATAGCACTGATCCCTATATAAATGACAATGGTCCCAAAATAGCGTCAAAAATGTCCAATGTGTCTGCCATAATATCTCAGTCATGATAAAAATCGCAGATCGCCGCCATTACTTGTAAAAAAAAATATTAATAAAAATGCCATAAAACTATCCCCTATTTTGTAGACGCTATAACTTTTGCGCAAACCAACCAATATACGCTTATTGCGATTTTTTTTACCAAAAATATGTAGAAGAATACATATGGGCCTAAACTAAGGAAAAAAATTGTCTGTCCACAGGAGAGGTTCTATCCAGGTCCACCAATATACGGTCTACTTGAAATTTTGAGCTGGGTTATTCCATTCTTTGGGGCTATCTTTGACAGATTACCACTGTTTGGCCCCAGCAACAGGCCCCTATTGTTACAAAGTGCCTGATGTTTCCTGACTTATGATACCTGGAGGAACGCTCTCGTTCTACTTACCAGTAGACTGTGCATGTTACCCATTCATTTAATTACTTGATCACGGTCTAATACGACTGTGTCTACACATTACTGGCTTTCTGTTACACACGGACTGCCAGTTCAAAAATATCCAGGCTTGTGCTATTATTCAACACGGCCCTGTTAATATTATGCTCCTGACGAAGCGTCTCGGAATGCGAAACTAGTTGAGCAAAGCAAGATTTACATCTTTGAACGTATCGGCTTTATGAATAAGGCTATCCACTCCCTGTGTACATCGTCCAACCTGGTTTTGTGTTCGTTGGATACGCACTGTTTTATTTGAGTTTTACATGTCATTGTAACCTCTGGGAAGTGTGTTTAGTACTTTATTCGGGATCCTATATTGATATTTATCATAAATGTCATTTTTCAAAAAATGTATTAATGTAATTTCTATTAAGATTTATTATACTTTTTTTCTACATATAAAAAACCCCTAGATTTTTCACAATACTCACCTATGTGCCGCTTAAAGTCCATTCTTAGTTCTATTTAATGTCTCCCTAAGGAAAAAAATTGTTTTTTTTATATTTTTTGGGGATATTTATTATAGCAAAAAGTAAAAAATATTGCTGTTTTTTCAAAATTGGTGCTCTTTTTTTGTTTATAGCGCAAAAAATTAAAACCGCAGAGGTGATCAAATACCACCAAAAGAAAACTCTATTTGTGGGAAAGGACGTAAATTTTGTTTGGGAGCCACGTTGCACGACCGCGCAATTGTCAGTTAAAGCGAAGCAGTGCCTAATCGCAAAAGTGGCCCGGTCATTTGGCAGCCAAATCCTCTGGGGCTGAAGTGGTTAAACACAGTGTCCATAGCATAAGTGCCCTCAGCACATATGGAAAATTCACATATCCACGATGAAATAACTATGCTCAAATATGTGATGTATAGAAAAAGGGGAAAAGAGTCCAAAATGATGCGATAAAAAAATCACCAGGGTAATGCAAAATTGGGATGGTAGATTGATCCAACAATAGTACGCAGGAGTCACAACTGTGAACGGTGTCACCAGCAACAAGAATAAAGGAGGCTTACAGGATTAAGTGGAACCAGTCGGCATATGTCCAATGGATCTAAACCAGCAGTGGTGAGTAAACACCTTCATTAAATAGTACAAAGGACACAATGACTTTGAAACAGGTCTCGATCCAATGCATTTCACCTACATACACAATACCCCAGATGATGTCTATGTAGACGAAACACGTTGGTTCGAGGCCTGTTTGAATGTCATTGCCTCCTCTGTACTATTTACTGAAAGATATCTGAGTAGTACTATTTTATCAGCTGAAATGTAAGTGTTCTGACTTTATTAAATTCCTGCGTGTGCGTGAAGCTGAGGGCATTTCATAGTTGCCCTATGACGGATGTTTGAAGTACAGTGGAAATCGAGTGTTCCTTCCCATTGATGTATAGAGAGTCCTGTGGAGGCCAGTTGTGAAGATACACTTTACTAGGTGTCTACAGAGGTTCCCTTTATATAGGGCCCCTATGTATCTTATTTCTTAGCACTGAACAATATTGTTATCAAGTTTAAACACACAATTGTCCTTTTTTGGTGCTGGCTGCTTTTCATGTTTAATTACATTTGGGACAGTAGCACGGTTCTATTTTTTGATTCATATGTACAGTATTATTTGATCCTTTCCTTGCTGGTATAACTATTACAGTAGAGACTGTGCCAGCATGTAAAACTTTAGATGCTGGAGAAGCCAGATTTTGTTTACCTTTTTCCCCAGATTCCGGCTTTCCTGTAGAAATAATTCCAGCTGCAAGGACACCTCATTACTTCTACATGTACAGTAAGGTGCCACCCCCCCGCTTCCGCCTGACCCCACTGCCATGTGTCCTGGGATCACCGATACCTCCCGGGTGCCTGTGATCTCCATGGTGGGTGTCAGGAGGGAAAGTGGTGCAAGATCAGTGAACATCCATTTGCTGATCTCTTCTAAAGGTATTATGAAGCCACAAGAGCTCAGCCCTGAGGTGTCAAACCCCAGTCACTCTGCCCGGGTAAGAGGCTGTTCAAGCGCAGTCTGAGCTTGACATCTTCAACAAGGGGCAAAATTAACATTAGAGGTCTAATAGATCTGTGACCTGCATCGCCTTCGCATAGGAGGCTTGTTAACCCTCTTGTGATAGCACTAAAGAAAAGAAAGAATTAAAGTTTAATAAAATATACAACATATAAAAAACCAAAAAAAATTATTCAAAGCGCTAATGTACACACACAAACAAATAAAAAAACGTGCTTATTAGGTGCACATGCGTATGAAAACCAAGATTGTCCATGCATAATAGTTACTGCCACAGACGCGGGAGTGAAAGCAATTATTCTAGGATCATGATTCACTGTTAACTTGCAATTGATGACCTGTGAATGCTTTTAAATCTCTGCCTAGAAATTATTGAAAGCGACTCTAGAGTCTTTGTTGTGATCTTTCAGAATGGATAACTTCACAATAAAAGCAGATAGAGAGGTCAAATGGCTTTTTGAAGCTCTTTACAAGAATATGTTAATAGTTTAATGTCAATCGTCAGGGCATAGGTGCACTTTAAACCAAATACACTGAACAAAATAAAGCTGACACCTCCGGAGGAGCCACTGTATTAACTACAGTGCCTTGAAAAAGTATTTATACCCCTTGAAATTTTCCACATTTTGTCATGTTACAACCAAAAGCGTAAATGTATTTTATTGGGATTTTATGTGATAGACCAACACAAAGTGGCACATAATTGTGAAGTTGAAGGAAAATGATAAATGGTTTTCAAAATTCTTTACAAATAAATATCTGAAAAGTGTGCCTTGCATTTGTATTCAGCCCCCCTGAGTCAATACTTTGTAGAACCACCTTTCACTGCAATTACTAGACATGTGCACACTGAAATATTTCGTTTCGGAATTTCGTTTTTGTCCGAAAAATAAATTTATTTAGTTACTCCCGAAATTCGTTTTTATTTATTTCGTTTTTTGTTAGAAATTGCATTCGTCCGAAAATCTGAATTAATTAAGGTCGAATCTGTCATTGAAGGCTTATGGTGTCTGTCGAATGTTCAAAGAAGATTCGACGGAGCAGTGAAACTGTACGACGCTGCAATCATACATTTCCGGTCGAATGTTCCGCCCACAAGCTATAGAAGAATTCTAATGTTGTATGACTAGTAATAATTATATTTATTCATTACTATTACTAGTCAACCAACATTAGAATTCTTCTATAGCCTATGGGCGGATGCATTTGACCGGAAATGTACGATTGCAGCGTCGTACAGTTTTGCTGCACCGTCGAATCTTCTAACTTTCGATGCTTTGTCGAATCTTCGTCATTCTAGCTATTTTACTGCTCCTCCTCTTTGGTTACAATCAGCCAATAACATTCATCATCAACTTTATTTTTATTTTACTTCCCCCACCCAATTCCAGCAGTGATCTTTTCTCTCTATGTCGAATCTTTTCTCTCTATAATAACAAATCTTTTCTCTCCTATGTCGAATCTTTTCTCTCCTATGTCGAATCTTTTCTCTCCTATGTCGAATCTTTTCTCTCCTATGTCGAATCTTTTCTCTCCTATGTCGAATCTTTTCTCTCCTATGTCGAATCTTTTCTCTCCTATGTAGAATAATCTTGGACTAATAGAGTTAAGGTTAGGCACATTCGACCACAGGTTCGATAGACACAGATTGTTATTGTCAGCGTCACGTCGAATCTCCTATCTATATCGAACTGTTGTAGCAACGAAAACGAAAATAAAGCATTTGTTTATGTCGGATCTTTCGGTTTTCGGATTCTGTGCTTTCATTTTCGTTTGTTAAAACGATAACGAAAATAGCTGAAATTCGGACGAAAATGCATTCGGACGAAAACGAATGCACATGTCTAGCAATTACCACTGCAAATCTTTTTGGGTATGTCTCTACCAGCTTTGCACATCTAGAGAGTGACATTTTTGCCCATTCTTCTCTGCAAAATTGCTCAAGCTCTGTCAGATTGGATGGAGAGTGTCTGTGAACAGTATTTTTCAAGTCTGGCCACAGATTCTCAATTGGATTTAGGTCTGGACTTTGACAGGGCCACTCTAACACATAAATATGCTTTGATTTTAAACCATTCCATTGTAGCTCTGGCTGTATGTTTAGGGTTGTTGTCCTGCTGGAAGGTGAACCTCTGCCCCAGTCTCAAGTCTTTTTCAGAAACAGGTTTTCTTCTAAGATTGCCCTGCATTTGGCTCCATCTATCTTCCCATCAAATTTGACCAGCTTCCCTGTCCCTGCTGAAGAAAAGCATCCCCACAACATGATGCTGCCAACACTGTGTTTCACAGTGGATGTGGTGTGTTCAGGGTGTTGTGCGGTGTTAGTTTTCCGCCACACATAGCATTTTGCTTTTAAGCCAAAAAGTTCAAATTTTGGTCTCATCTGACCTTTTCTGTGCCCCCCACATGGCTTCTCGCAAACTGCAAATTGGACTTCTTATGGCTTTATTTCAACAATGGCTTTCTTCTTGCCACTCTTCCATAAAGGCCAGATTTGTGGCGTGCACGACTAATAACCTGAGCTGTGGATTTCTGCGGCTCCTCCAGAGTTACCATGGGCCTCTTGGCTGCTTCTCTGATTAATACTCTCCTTGCCGGACCTGTCAGTTTAGGTGGACGGCCATGTCTTGGTAGGTTTGCAGTTGTGCCATACTCTTTCCATTTTTGGATGATGGATTGAACAGTGCTATGTGAGATGTTCAAAGCTTGGGATATTTTTTATAGCCTTATCCTGCTTTAAACTTCTCCACAACTTTATCCCTGATCTGTCTTGTGTGTTCCTTGGCCTTCATGATGCTGTTTGTTCAATAAGGTTCTCTAACAAACCTCTGAGGGCTTCAGAGAACAGCTGTATTTAAACTGAGATTAAATTACACACATGTGGAATCTATTTACTAATTAGATGACTTCTGAAGGCAATTGGTTGCACTAGATTTTAGTTAGGGGTATTAGAGAAAAGGGGGCTAAATACAAATGCACGCCACACTTTTTAGATATTTATTTGTAAAAAAAAAATGAAAACCATTTATCATTTTTCTTCCACTTCACAATTATGTGCACTTTGTGTTGGTCTAGCACATAAAATCCCAATAAAATACATTAAAATTTTTAGTTGTAACATGACAAAATGTGGAAAATTTCAAGGGGTATGAATAATTTTCCATGGCACTGTATGCATGATGTTAGTACAGCGATCTCCCCCACTGAGCTATTGTGTTCTGACAGGGGGACGCCCCTTTTAACAGAACACACCAGATCAGGTGCCGATCGGCAGACCTTATTCGGTCATGCCCCTTTGACAGAAGCCCGCCGAGCAGTCGGCTTCTGTCGGAACGGCCGCTGTATACACGGGCCGAATATCGACCGGCTTCTCTTGAACCCGGCTGATGCTGCCCGATATTTGGCCCATGTGTACGGCTCTTTAGGCTAAAGGGGGGGGGCATGAAAGTGACAGTTGGTACCTCTTTTGTAGGACAATCCAACAGCTCTGTATATGATATATTAACCTTGTTCCATACACTATATTTTTAACTGGCATAACCTTCATTAACCAAATTTACATTTAGGCTGGGTTCACATATATGCAAATTGGATTGCATTTTAAACCGCATCCAATTTGCATGACATGTGAATGTGACCGGCTCTAAATGGAGCCGATTCACACATGTCCGGTGTGGTCATGGTATGGGTTTTTTGGTCCTGTTCAGGTGCGAATTCAGGCCAAAATTTTCACCTGAACCAGTGAACAGAAACGCACTGGACACCGCAACCACACATACAGTATGTGAACCCAGTCTTAAAGTCTGTAAATGAATTCTTAGTCCATCATTAATATGAACTGTGAAAACACAGAATACCAAGCCATCCTGGAAAATATGATATAGTTTATATTTATATTGAGTTAGTTAGATCATTATAATTTTTTGTATAGCTGTGATGCTAAATACAAACATTACTTTCTATCTTGAGCAGTGGTTAACATACATAACTACTCATACTTTCTATTGTACTCTCACAGGAAGACCAAACCAGAACCAAGATGAAAGAATGAGAACCTGTAACTTTCCACTATAACGGAGGCTTAGAGGTTTGAGGTTTCCGTTACCTTATATGTACTTGTCCACTGCTCTAAAACATTCCACTTTAGAGGGGCTTCAGATCAGGGGGAGTGATGATGCCCACCAGGAGGAAGTGTAAATTTCCACCTACCACCTCTCAGTTTATAGTCAGCCCAGTCACCTTTATGTACATTTGAATGCCAGACTCCCTCCAGAGTTCTTCTAGCCCTCTCCACACCAGGCTGAAGATGAATTTTATCCATATTACACCTCTTATCTTGTTGGGAATATTTCTTTGTTCTAATATAGGTAAAGGTAAGTTCTATAAGAAACTATACTCACAGAATTGTTTGTTTACAACAACAAAACAATGCATTTAGTTATATTTAATGAACAATGTAACAGATTTTTAAATGAGTGCTAAAGTGTTTACGTGTATCTAAAGTAAAAAAAAAAAAATGTGGCTAGATTCGTAAAGGGTTAGTCAGTTTTTTTTTTTGTCTATTTCTGCTGAGGACTTTCACTCTCTCTAATTGCCCTGATGACCATTGTCACCAGGACTGGATGTGAGAGAAAATACAAAAATCTGAGTTGTCATCAGAATAGGAATATAGAGGAAATCTTCCAATAGTGACTCGTTTCAGTGACAACTGTCTCCTTTGGAGAGATTTCCACTTATGTTCAAAAAGATGGCGCTTGCGCTGGAACCACTTTTTTGGGCTTGGTAATAAGTAGAGAAACATTCCTTCAGCAGGAACACAGAATGACAGTGATAAAAAAAATCTTTTTCCGGTAACCCTTCCAGGTTTCTTTGGTGTGTGTTTGTCCAGTGAAGAGCTTTACGTTGGCTATACATTGATAGAATTTCCAGCTGAAATTGCCAACATTCCAGTTGTGGGTTGCCCTGTCAGCACCAACCAACAAACTTCAATTGAAAAATTGTACTGGTGGAAAACTATTGGGCATATGGTGGCTGTATCCAATCAGATGGAATCACTGTTCTGGTATTCAGAAAGTCACGGCTGTTTAGCATGGATGGGGGAATCAGGTGATCCTTATGCCGCGTACACAAGGCTGGACTTTGCCACGGGCAAAACTCAGTCGGAAAAAATGTAAAACCTGCTCTCTATCTAAGTCCGTCGGAAATTCAGATGGGAAAAGTCCGATGGGGCATACACACAGTCGGAATATCCGATGAAAAGCTCCCATCTGAATCTTTCCATCGGAAATTCCGTCTGTGTGTGCATTACGCTCACTTTTTTCTTGTTCGAGTATTTTGTTGGATAGAAAATATGCCATCACATTCAGATAGGCGTATATAAAACAGAAAAACAAAATTTACCACACAAGGAGAGTCTCATGAGAACTTACAATGTACAGTATATTTACTCTCACTTTTTTAGCTGAATATGATGGTTATGAAGAAAGGAAGTAAGGGGAAATCTTACCAATGAAAATAGATAGAGCATTAAAGCCTGACTGAATAACTTTAATCCCTGCCCATGCTATCTAAAACAAAAATGACTGTAAGTCAATGTATACCCCTTTCTCACTGAGGAGCTCGAAAACTACCCATAAAATGTTGGACCTTTTTGCAGCACTTTTGCAGCGCTTTTCCAGCGCTTTTGTGGCGTTAACGGGGCACATTTTTTCCGGTCACATGACTCAAAAGAACATGTGTTGTTGCGAGTTTAATTCATGTATACATTCAGAATGCCGATTGCAGAAAACACAATGTGAGGTAGACATGAATCACACGGTAGCCCCATGACAGCAGATAACTTACTCAATATTTATGAGAATACTTGTCAATGTCTACAATGAAATCACTGGTGTTTCTATATACTAGCTTTCCTGACATGTCAGGGCTTTCACACTTATACAGGATTCCCTTTCTTAAATTTCTCTGTCTTGTCTGGGGAGTCACGGGGATGTGATTCAGTAATGAAGACATGTGTTGAGGAACTGACTCTAGGTATGACTTATGACTCAACAAAACCTTCAAACTGTATCCTGGATCTTTTAAATTGTACTTCATGTTTTTGCAACTGTCATGCTATTTCAGAAGAGCACTGCAACTAGATCACTAATTAGTTTATTGAACACTTGGTCAAGTGGTCATATTAAAGTTAGCTACACAATATAAAAACATTTTTTGTTCAGCCAGTGTGATGAATGAAAAAAAAACCTCACAGATTCCTGCATCCACACAAGCGATGTAGATGTATGGCTCTCCCCTGCTGCGCTATTGTATTCTGACAGCGCCCCCCACTGGCATCAGCGGCTGATTGAATGCTGGTTTTCCAGCAGGACTGTTACTGTTTGACTGTTTGAGGAAGCCTAATGGAATTTGTGGGTGCTCGCCTCGGCAATCAATTAACAAGAAAGAATAGGCTGTACACTACGACTGTACTCAAAAATCCTTTATTAGGACATCCAAAAATGACACCACAGGGACAGAGTGCCCGGTAGACGCGTTTCACACTTTTATAAGTGCTTAATCATTACACTCACACTTAATGATTAAGCACTTATAATAGTGTGAAACGCGTCTACCGGGCACTCTGTCTCTGCGGTGTCACTTTTGTATGTCCTAATAAAGGATTTTGGACTACAGTCATGGTGTGCAGCCTGTTTTTTCTTGTTCAGAGAAAAATCAGATCTCCCTCCCTGTCAGACAGAGCTTAATGTGTGGCAGAGCTGTGTAAATTTTAGGACTGGGTGGATAGAAATACACATATTTCGGCAGCTACCTTATATGTATTTACCTCATGTATTTATACATGTGTACCTGGAGTTCATCTTTAAGTGATAAGTACGCTAGCAAAGCAAAAGAACAAATCTTCTGGACAGCAGCACTCCGAATAAAAGCCTTTATTTTGTAAGAATCCAAAATCCAAAAATCACACTGCGGGTCACAGCACACTGGTCAAACTGACGCGTTTCACACTGTCCTAGTGTTTAATCATAGCTAAGATTAAACACTAGGACAGTGTGAAACGCGTCAGTTTGACCAGTGTGCTGTGACCCGCAGTGTGATTTTTGGATTTTGGATTCTTACAAAATAAAGGCTTTTATTCGGAGTGCTGCTGTCCAGAAGATTTGTTCTTTTGCTTTGCTCGAGTTTGCATTGCCTGCACCCGTGATTGTTGGGAAGAAGCAATTACTTGGAGGACATCCACACCTGAGCGGCTTTCTTTCTCTGATAAGTACGCTAATCGACAGCAACCAACCAGAATTCACCTTTTCTCACTTGAGACCAGCGGGGTGAATTCTTAATTCAACCTCAACCGCACATATTTACCCCCCCCCCAACTGCTTGTATAAGCGAGGCCTTATTATGTAGTTAAGGGTTAACCTACTCTCCAGTTATTATTGCTAAGAAAAAGGGAAACTACTGTACA
The DNA here is from genome assembly GCA_029206835.1 of Rana muscosa. Classification (NCBI taxonomy): domain Eukaryota; kingdom Metazoa; phylum Chordata; class Amphibia; order Anura; family Ranidae; genus Rana; species Rana muscosa. The sequence goes on along the minus strand of CM055121.1, from coordinate 439,869,619 downwards.
ATATCACTTTTATATTGTAATGTTATGTATTGTAATAATATCGTTATTCCATATATAAAAACATATAAACCCAGAAAATCCCCTTAGAAAATTGTTAAAACTGATCAGCGGGGCCAGGAAGTTTCTCCAGTGAGGACACATTCACCAATAAAAACCTGACAGAGGTCTTAAACTTTTATCAGTCTATTCAAATCTAAAAACAGTGTTTGAAATTCCACTGGTAATTGCCCCTAGCATCCAATCAACACCTAAGTGTTATTTCGGCCTGGTAAAAGGGGTGTAGGGTTATTCATATACAGTATAGCCAAAGTAGACGAATTTGACAGGTTTCAGCTGGCACATTCACTAACCTAATAATAGATTCATTTGCAGTTGTTCAGCTAGTAGATCTCTAGTAGATCTCAATACCGCATAGCAAAATTCCATTCGCCAAAAAACAGCTTTTTAATAACTTGAAAGCTTAAATACTTCACAGTAAAATTAAAACAGTATTAAACCCAAAACCAAAAGTGTAATATATTGCAGCTTGCCAAACCTTAGATGTGGTGGCTGCATTCGTTTTCTTCTTTTAGGCTTTTTCCCTTTTGTTTTCACCTGGTGATCTGGCCAGTAGTACACATCCTGTATTACAGTGCCACCACACTGGATGAATGAGCACAGGGGGCACAGCAGACAGCATGATTCTTTGGAAAAGGGGGGTGTTAGATATACTATCATATTTAAATACACAAACACATTGAAGCCAAACTTCAGATCACACTATACAGGTCCTTCTCAAAAAATTAGCATATTGTGATAAAGTTCATTATTTTCTGTAATGTACTGATAAACATTAGACTTTCATATATTTTAGATTCATTACACACAACTGAAGTAGTTCAAGCCTTTTCTTGTTTTAATATTGATGATTTTGGCATACAGCTCATGACAACCCAAAATTCCTATCTCAAAAAATTAGCATATCATGAAAAGGTTCTCTAAACGAGCTATTAGCCTAATCATCTGAATCAACTAATTAACTCTAAACACCTGCAAAAGATTCCTGAGGCTTTTAAAAACTCCCAGCCTGGTTCATTACTCAAAACCACAATCATGGGTAAGACTGCCGACCTGACTGCTGTCCAGAAGGCCATCATTGACACCCTCAAGCAAGAGGGTAAGACACAGAAAGAAATTTCTGAACGAATAGGCTGTTCCCAGAGTGCTGTATCAAGGCACCTCAGTGGGAAGTCTGTGGGAAGGAAAAAGTGTGGCAGAAAACGCTGCACAACGAGAAGAGGTGAAGAAGAAGAAGAAGATTGTGGAGAAGGACCGATTCCAGACCTTGGAGGACCTGCAGAAGCAGTGGACTGAGTCTGGAGTAGAAACATCCAGAGCCACCGTGAACAGGCGTGTGCAGGAAATGGGCTACAGGTGCCGCATTCCCCAGGTCAAGCCACTTTTGAACCAGAAACAGCGGCAGAAGCGCCTGACCTGGGCTACAGAGCACTGGACTGTTGCTCAGTGGTCCAAAGTACTTTTTTCGGATGAAAGCAAATTTTGCATGTCATTCGGAAATCAAGGTGCCAGAGTCTGGAGGAAGACTGGGGAGAGGGAAATGCCAAAATGCCTGAAGTCCAGTGTCAAGTACCCACAGTCAGTGATGGTCTGGGGTGCCATGTCAGCTGCTGGTGTTGGTCCACTGTGTTTTATCAAGGGCAGGGTCAATGCAGCTAGCTATCAGGAGATTTTGGAGCACTTCATGCTTCCATCTGCTGAAAAGCTTTATGGAGATGAAGATTTCATTTTTCAGCACGACCTGGCACCTGCTCACAGTGCCAAAACCACTGGTAAATGGTTTACTGACCATGGTATTACTGTGCTCAATTGGCCTGCCAACTCTCCTGACCTGAACCCCATAGAGAATCTGTGGGATATTGGGAAGAGAAAGTTGAGAGACGCAAGACCCAACACTCTGGATGAGCTTAAGGCCGCTATCGAAGCATCCTGGGCCTCCATAACACCTCAGCAGTGCCACAGGCTGGTTGCCTCCATGCCACGCCGCATTGAAGCAGTCATTTCTGCAAAAGGATTCCCGACCAAGTATTGAGTGCATAACTGAACATAATTATTTGAAGGTTGACTTTTTTTGTATTAAAAACACTTTTCTTTTATTGGTCGGATGAAATATGCTAATTTTTTGAGATAGGATTTTTGGGTTTTCATGAGCTGTATGCCAAAATCATCAATATTAAAACAAGAAAAGGCTTGAACTACTTCAGTTGTGTGTAATGAATCTAAAATATATGAAAGTCTAATGTTTATCAGTACATTACAGAAAATAATGAACTTTATCACAATATGCTAATTTTTTGAGAAGGACCTGTATATACGGACTTTGGGCTGTAGGAGAATGGCCTGGAGAACTTTGTATTATAACGTGTTCTTAAGCTATCCAGACAGGGCTGGTCACTAATTGCTTGTGGCTTCTTATGCAAGTTAGTCCTATGGGGGAACCGGACTGTCTGAGGAGGTCATTGTTATGATAATAGGACTAGCTCTACTGTGCAAGGTGACCTTTGTAATAATTGGAGTAGCCCTTATCTAATGGTTTGCTGTTTTTAGTGTTTTTCTAAAAATAAAGCAGTTCCTTTTCTGGTGTACTTCAAGACTGGGGTTGTCTGGTCCTTGGGGAATCTATAGCCAGATCCATTGGTCTCATGTTCCAGGACTTGGGAAGCAGCTTCTTGGCGGAAATACCCAACAGGGTGTCCGAAATCCGTCACATATAGGAAATAGTTTTTTTTTTTTCTTTAAAGTGGAGTTCCACCCAAAAATGGAACTTCCGCTTTTCGGAACCCTCCCCCCCTCCAGTGTCACATTTGGCACCTTTCAGGGGGGAGGGGGGTGCAGATACCTGTCTAAGACAGGTATTTGCACCCACTTCCGGGCATAGACTCCAGTGGGAGTCACGCCACTTCCCATCTCCCTGCGCTGTCTCCTGGGAAACACACTGGTCCCTGGAGAGAGCGGGTATCAGTGAGGTTGGGCCACGCTGCTCACGCATGCACAGTAGGGAACTGAGTAGTGAAGCTGCAATGCTTCACTTCCTGATTCCCTCACAGAGGATGGCAGTGGGGGCAGCCGAGAGACGAGCGATTGCTTGTCTTCTGCTGCCGACATCGCGGGCGCCCTGGACAGGTAAGTGTCCATTTTTTAAAAGTCAGCAGCTGCAGTATTTGTAGCTGCTGGCTTTTAAAAAAATAAATTTGGGTGGACCTCCGCTTTAAGGATAAAGGTTTTACATAAATAAATAAAAGCTGATCGTTGTAAGCAATGCCAGTGTTTACTGATACATCTAGAAGAGAGCTTGTTGTTTTGAAAAACAGCAGGCTTGCTGGCTGGATCACCTGATGAAAATAGAGGAAAGAAAGTTTAAAAAAGAAAACGAATGCAGCCGCCACATCTAAGAATTGGTAAGCTGCATTATACTAAATGTTTGATCTTGTGTTTAATATCGCTTTAAGTTACCTTAGTAAAGTGGGGAACATAGTGGGAATAACAACATTCTGCGGCAGCCTATGGTATCCATGGGACCACAAATAATCATACAACATTTTTATACTACTAACACCCTATTTATAACTCAGTTCGCACACATAAAAATTCCATGATGTATAAAGAGAAATGAATATGTACTAAATCTAAATGAATAACATTTATCTCTGAAGACGATGTATGAGCTTAAGCAAAAAATGAATTGTGGCTGATCATGGTTAGCTGACTTGGAAAGCCCATTGCGTTTCTAAAATGGCACATGTGGGATTTTGTACAGTTGACTGAAGGTGGCTAGAACCCCCATACAAACAATAAAAGTCTTCTGAAATGAATACTGCGACCACACAAATGTGAACGTTTAGCACCTTGCACCTAGTCACATGTCGCTCTGGTGCAGTATCAAATACCATTCGTGGTGAAGAACGTACACGTGTCTGATGTGTCTGCAAGAACTGTGAATTATTTATGGAGAAAGTGCTAAAAAAAAGTTAGTAAGAAAGTTGCCATATGTATTGTTTTTACCGGGTGTGGTTATAACTGGCAGAATGTTTTAACATTTTATATACATTTTTTTAAAGAATTCTAATGTTCAAAGAGCAACTCTAGATTCTTAATATGATTCATTGGTCTTCTTTTAGGGCTTTTAGTTTAAATGATACTAAACTTTGGTGTAAAAAAAGAAAAAAGATATTCAAGTACATATTCTTAACTCAAAACGTTCCTTCTATTGCTCTCAGCCTCCTCTAAATCTTCAAATGCCTTTCATCCGTTTTTTTTTTTTTTGGCTCTGCGATTCGACTTCTGGTTAGAGGGTGGCTATGTTAATTCTCAATGGTCCCACTGTATGTGGGAACATAGCTGCCCTCTCTTGCTTGCTCCCGAGAAGGACTAGGGACCATGGACTATGGGATTTAAGCCTCGTACACACGGTCGGACTTCCATCTGACTTTTCTGTGGATTTTTGTCCGAACGGAGTTGGCCGGGCACACCCATAGCATACACACCACAGGACTTTTCTGCAAACTTTCCCAAAACTTTTTCCAACATCACGTGGTTTTTCTGCTCTTTACCGCCACCCTTTGGTCAACTTCTGCTATTGTTGGTTGATTTTAACATTATTTGTTTTGTCCATCGGACAAAAGTCCGATGGTTTTCTGTACACACGGTCAGATTTTGCTCCATCGGACTTTTGTTGGCCAAAAGTTTGTCCGTTTGCAGACCGAACTTTTGTCCGATGAAAACCAAAAAAGTTTGTCCGATGGAGCGTACACACGGTCGGATTTTTTGGCAAACTTGCTCAAAATGAAGTTTGTTGGCAAAAAGTCAGACCGTAAGTACGAGGCTTAAGTGTGTATAGAGAAGTGCATGTTCCCTCATCTAACATGCACTTCTGAACAGAAGTGAGTGGGGAAAAGGAAAGGTTTGGACATTACAAGGAGGCTGAAAAGCACAATAAGAAACAATTTTATGAAAAATGGATTGCAGGGCCATTAGGTAGTGGATGCGTATGGATTATTTTTGGAGAAAAAGGATATAGTTTAGTGTCACTTTAAAATTGCTGTCTGTTGTCACATGATTCTGTGCTGTACAACCTCCTCCTGTACCAGATGATGTAGGTGTGGTTGTGTGGTTGACCTTTCCTGCACGTTTCCAACCATACCCTAGATACACTTCAACGTCCCCAGCTTATTACAAACCACTAATCAGCTTTTTCACTCTATTTCTGTACATGACCTATATAGAAAAATTAGCTAAATCTTCTAAATGTTTTCTAAACAGAGCTGGCTGGAAGTTAGACGTGCACCCTAGTGGGCGCTCTGGCTCGTTCAAACTGCTTGCATGTGTGGTGTGCTCTCTCTTCCTTTTAGCAGCAGCTGCTGTGCTCAGTGTTAAAGAGGGAGAGGGCGCACTGCACATGTATGCAGTTTGAGTGAGCCATAGCGCCCTCTGGGGGTGCATTTCTAAGCTCCAGCCCATCTTGCCATTTAAGCGGGACAAAGGGGGTTTGGCTACCTGGAGGCCAATAATCATGGAGGGGAAAAGGAGCCCCTTTTTAAAGCTGTGGTTTATAATGAGATGGGGATGCTGGAATTCATGGGGAAATTTGTGCAGGAAAGGTGAACCAACCCTATAAGCTACCTACAGGCATAAGAGAATGCACTCTTGATCTAGCCAGTTACAGTCAGATTGAGTAGTGATCTTATGTCTATATGCCATCCTCAACCCTCCACCCATTCACTGGTCAAACATTCTCAGAGGTGAAGAGGTTGGCCAGGTTGGTTACTGTTGATTTCAGTCAGTTAAACCTGAACTCCAGGCAAACTGCTCAATGGGCAGATTTAATTTTTATATGGGAGCTTCCTTATCATCCAAAGGGTTGTATTTCTGTCCATTGATTCCTGACATGTACACAGACCTGCCACCCATTTTGGTTCAAGAGGGGAAAGAATCTGGTGAGGTTTGCTGTACTCTTCATTTTAAACACTGCTGAACCTATTGATTTTCAAAGGATTGGGTCGTAATAATCTAATAACCTGTAGAAGCCAGAAAATGGTATTGATATCTACATTATAACTAAAACAGTAAATTGTAATGTTTTATTACTTTGTTTAGGACTTGGAATTGAATTTGTAGACAAGAGTACCTGTCTCAATTTGCAACAGAAGGAAGTTCGTTTTAACCAACTGAGGAGTTACACCAAACAAACTATTCCGAAGGATGCAATTTTGTAAGTATATTAATGTATAGCTCCAACAACTTTTACAAAGTGTAAAAATGATGGACTAGACTTAAAGTTTAGGTATAGACCAGCGGTCTCCAAACTGTGGCCCTGTGGCTTGAATGCAGCCCTTAGCTTGCCTTTATCTGGTCCTCTGGGCACCATTCCTCCCACAGCCATCAACAAGGGGGCACCATTCAGTAGTGTATATGAGTTTTGTGCTGCCCTAGGCCTGACTAAACTCATGCACCCCCTAACTTAAATATAACCCACCCCTTCCTGTCAAGGCCACACTCCTTTCTGTGTAAGACCCTCCCTGAAATTTTCGAGTGGGGACGTTAGTTCTGAGGGCCATGAAGGGGGGGGGAATGGATTCCCTTAATTTGCATAGATTTCCTCTCACTTTCTGTTTGGCTATGGGGCAGGAAGTGAAGGGAAATCTCTGCAATGGGACAGGGATGGTAAAAAATAAACTAAGAGGGGCTATAACCCTCCCTTACTCTATCCAAAATGAAAAAAAAAGTGTTGCTTATAATTCTACTTTAAGCACAAATTTCTGATAATTTTATGGTGAGGACTAAGAAGATATAACCATGCCAATGGTGCAGCAGAAATACATATAGCACAGGGAGGAAGGTTTGTGGTCCAGGATGATAGGACAGTCAAAATTAGAAGCAGCGCCGCCCCCCCCTACAGTTGCGGAATGCCGGCCGCCCGCATACCGGAAGTGGTGCGGCCATTTTATGAGGGCGCTAGGCTAATTTGCCTCTCAGCTCAGTCCGCCCCATAAGACTGGCGCTACACTAACAGTGTAGCGCAAGCCGGCGGGGACTCTTTCCGTGCTGCCCCCCTGCAAAGTGCTGCCCTAGGCCTGGGCCTTGTCGGCCTAGGCCAGGATACAGCGTTGGCACCATTCCTTCCATTGACACCAACAGTGGGGAACCATTCCTCTCACTGACACCAACCATGGGGAACTATTCCTCTTATCAACACCAACAATGGGCCATTTTTCCTCCACTGACACCAGTGATGGGGCACAATTCTTCCCAATGACACCATCAGAGGGGCACTATTCCTCCCACTAATACCAGTGATGGGGCACTATTCCTCCTTCTACTGACTACAAGCACTATGTCATTTTTTTACTCCCACTGACGCTGGGGCATCTTCTACTTCCACTGGCCACTCCGCCCCCCCCTAAAGTTGGAAGGACAGTAAACCAGCCCTTTGTTTAGAAAGTTTGGAGACCCCTGGTATAGATTAATCTTTTTTTTTTAAGTTTAGGATAGAGTGGAAGGATTAAAACCCCTGTCAAGTTTGTATTGCTTTCTGTGTCCCTGTTAGGTAGATTTACCTTCTATGTTTGTCCTGATGACTACTGTCACACCGGGAAAACCAAAATTTCAAAGCTGTCACCAGAACAGAAGGTGATGAGAAAAGGGGGCATTTGTTCCAGCAACATTTGTTCTAGAGGGGAATTCCCCTTACTGCAAATATTTCCTCTCACTTCCTGTTATATCTCTGGCACAGAACATGAAGGGAAATCTACCCAATGGGTCATAGGCAGCAAAAAGTAAACTGCCAGGGGAATGGGATGCAACCTTTCTTTACTCTATCCAAAACTGGTTTTGTATTTTTACACATGGCTTAACCCATTTTTTCCTTGGACATCTTCATAATTAAAAGATGGACATGCTAAGTCAGGTTTGATAATCCCACTCACAAAAACAAAGCCCCCCCCCGCAATACTTATTACTTAATTTTGCATGTTGGTGGGTGGTCTACGTGAGGCGTTTTCAGTCCTTTGAGCACTGATCATGATGTTTTTTCCCCACGCACCAATATTATCTCTGGATTGTTAGTAGTTTTTAGAACTTTGAAACATGTCATGAACTGAGTTTCTAAAAGGGTGAAGGCAGCAATAACAATTGCAAAAGATTGGATTTTTTAATTCTCTGATTCCTATGTATATGTCCATGCCAAATTGCTGGTTCTGCTGAGAATATTATAGATTATATTTTTCAGTAATACTGTATATGAATTGTGGTTCTCTGAAAATTTGGTGATTTGGCACACACACACACACTCAGGAGAATCTGAAGAGTATTATACTCCTATGATCTGCCATTTTGCAGCAAATCTCAAACCTGTCAGATCACTTTTAAATTTGAACACAGGGGTAATTTAATGTTTGCGATTAATATACAGTAGCTATACATAGAATGGAACGAAGTACAGATGACTCTTCTTCTTAGGAATTCACACTACCTGACGTCACCTCCTTATATATCTTTATTGGTTGTTTTTTCTAGGTTTGTAACAAGAAAAGGTAAAGAGTTATGTGCAGATCCCAGCATGCATTGGGTCATAAAAGCTGTTGCTGCCCTTGATAGAAGAACCAAAACTCAACTAAACAGCAAGAAAGCAACCAACACCAAAAAGACAGCTGGCAAGAATAAAAAGGGAAAGCAGAAGAATAAACAAAACAAAAAGAAAAATGTGAAAAAAGTACCTTAAGTAAAGGCCAACAACGCTACTCCCACTGCAATGAGTTCTGTTGTGAAATCTTAAGATAGTTCATGTTTTTGTAATAAAAAGAAGATCACATAGATAGAAATTTCAACTCATGTATTCCTTGTTACTCAATGTTTAACATTAACCTTATTAAAAACCAAAAAAGCTGTTGGGGACATATCAAAGCTTAATCTAACAAAATGAATGGCATACAGCGGAAACATCTGTATACTATATCATACCATACATAAATCCATACATTTTCTATGCCATGTAAATAGTAATCTTTAAATTACCTGTTAGATGACTGTCTGCACCTTGGGGCAACAGTGGGTAGGTAACTAGCATCATGAGTGAAGTGGACTTGTGACTCTAATAAGACCTATGGAAGCTGTTCAGAAACCGAAAACCAAAGGGTTTGGCAATTATTGGCAATTAGTTTGTTTGATTCATCAATTTGAAAGTGAATGAAGTATGAATATTCCCCTCTATCCACGGATGTTTCTGCTCTAGTTTCCATTAGTTATCTTGCCTGTGTCCATGTTAAATATCTAACTGGGAGGTAAACTTCACTTTTGGTAAAATCGAATTAATGATCATCATTTAATTTACAGATGTATAAAACAAATATATTAGGACTGGCGACCTTATTAAGTTCAGAGTTCTTTTTCTTAAGTGCTACAGAATGTAGGGCCTGTCGTTATTGCCGTCCTTGCTGGCCCACTGGAATTCATTATTTTACGGTCAGTGACCTGGAGCCTGTGTTCAAATGGGGAAAGTCAAAAGTCCTTATCTGAATATTTGTTGAACCTTATTACATCAAAGTGCTAAAGGAAGGGAAAGCATGACAGGCAGGTGCATATCATTTTTAGGAGTGGCATATTTTTCTTATACAGGTGGTACCCTACTTACAAACATCTGACTTACAAACGACTCCTACTTACAAACGGAAGGAGAGGAGACAACAGGAAGTGAGAGGAAATCTACCCCTAGGAAGGGAAATTCTCTCCTGTAAGAGTTAATATGGGAACAAGGTGTCTCCTCTCCACTGATGCTTTATCACCAATCCTTGTTTCCCTAATACCCCAAATTTTCAAAATCCAATTGTCATTGGGCTAGAAAGTGAGGTGAAATCTTCTGAACAGGGGCACAGACAGCAAAACAAATGTACAGGGGTGATAACCCTTCCCTATGTTTTCCAAAAAGCTTGAAAATAGATTTTTTGGCTGGAGCTACACTTAAAAAATTTACCTGTTCGAACTTACAAACAGATTCAACTTAAGAACAAGCCTACAGTCCCTATCTTGTTTGTAACCCTATAACAGGTTTTCCTATTTATCAAAAGTCAGCAAGGTTCATATATGCAGTCAATCAAGGGGCATTGAAAATTGTACTCGGTGGGATGTCAAGTAACTGTGGAAGAGTCCAAAATAATAGAAATATGTTAAATTAGGGCATGGACTACTTTCTAAAACTAAGCTTCTGAAAACTTTTATTTTGTAAGTATTTATATTAGTCTATTGTAAGTGGAAATGACACATTCCTATATTCAGTCTGTATTTATCATTTTTAAATGTGTGTTATTTTTATAAACATATTACAATAAATTATTATTTTTTACTTATGTTAAAAATTTATTTTATATCTATTTGATATCCTGGCTGGTTGGAATTGTAAAACATCATGTGGAATCTGGCCCTACAAAGGGAAATAAAAATATTATTGCCAGTCACCTCTTGTCAACAGAGACAGGGATTTATCAATGGTTTCATTGAGCAAGGCAGTGATGCACATATAATGCTGTGAAAAAGTATTTGCCCCCTTTCCGATTTTTTATTTTTTTGCATATTTGTCACACTTAAATGACTCAGATCATCAAACAAATTTTATTATTACACAAAGATAACCCGAGTTAATACAAAATGCAGTTTTTAAAAGATGGTTTCATTTATTAAGGCAAAAAAGCCTTAAACCTGCCTGGCTTTATGTGAAAAAGTAATTGACCCTAAACCTAATAACTGGTTGTGCCACCCTTGGCAGCAAAAACCGCATTCAAGTGTTTGCGATAACTGCCAATGAGTCTTTCACATTGCTGTGGGGAAATTTGGCCCACTCTTCTTTGCAGAATTGTTTTAATTCAGCCACATTGGAGGGTTTTCCAGCATGAATGGCCTATGTAAGGTCATGATACAGCATCTCAATTGGATTTAGGTCTGTGCTTTGACTAGGCCACTCCAAAACTTCAATTTTGCTTTGTTTGAACCATTTGGAGGTGGACTTGCTGTTGTGTTTTGGATCATTGTCCTTCTGCATAACCCATGTGCACTTGAGCTTGAGGTCACGAACTGATGGCCGGACATTCTCCTTTAGGATTTTCTGCTTTAGGATTTTCTGCTCTGACTTTAGTTCAGAATTCATGTTTCCATCTTTTATAGCAAGTCGTCCAGGTTCTGAAGCTGCAAATCAGCCACAGAGCATCACGCTACCACCACCATGTCTGACTGTTGGTATGATGTTCCTGTTATGACATGCTGTATTCGTTTTATGCCAGATGTAACGGGATGCATGCCTTCCAAAAAGTAAAAATTTGGTCTGATCAGTGCACAGAATATTTGCCTAAAAGTCTTGGGAATAATCAAGATGTTTTTTGGTAAATGTGAGATGAGCCTTTGTGTTCTTTTTGGTCAGCAGTGGCTTTGGCCTTGGAACTCTCCCATGGATGCCATTTTTGCTCAGTCTCTTTTTTACTGTTGGATCATGAACACTGATCTTACCTGAGGCAAGTGAGGCCTGCAGTTCTTAGATGTTGTTCTGGTTTCTTTTATGACCTCCTGGATGAGTCATCGTCATGCTCTTGGAGTAATTTCTGTAGGCCGGCCACTCCTGGGAAGGTTCACCACTGTTCCAAGTTATCTCCATTTGTGGAAAATGGCTCTCCCCGTGGTTCACTGGAGTTTCAAAGCCTTAGAAATGGCTTTGAAACCCTTCCTGGACCGATACATGTACATTACTTTGTTTCTAATCTGTTCTTGATTTTTTTTAGATTGTGGCATGATGTGTGGCTTTTTGTGATCTGTTAACGTGCTTCACTTTGTCAGACAGCTTCTATTTATGTGATTTCTTGATTCAACAGGTCTGGCAGTAATCAGGCTTTGGTGTGCCAAGTGAAATTTAACTCAGCTTTTCAAAAAATTGTGGTTAATCACAGTTCATTCATGATTCAGCATGGGAGGGGGCAATTACTTTTTCACAGCACTGTAAGTTAAGCCTGGTACACACGATCAGATTTTCTGCAGACAAAACGTAGGACTTTTGTCCGAAGGGCGTTGGCCAGGAATTTGTATTGCATACAAACGGTAAATAATTGTCGGCCAACAAACACAAAACTATGTGGTTTTTCAGCTCCTTAGCACCACCCTTTGGGCAACTTCTGCTAATGTTGTGTTATGGTGAGCATTGCTTCTGAGCATGCGTGTTTGTACTTTGGGGTTTTGTCCGATGGACTTGTGTACACACGATCGGATAATCCGACAACACACATTTGTTGGCAGACAATTTTAAAGCATGCTATCCCACATTTGTTGGTGGAAAATCCGACAACAATTGTCCAATGGAGCTTACAAACGGTCGGATTTTCATACAACAGCCTGTCATCACACAATTCCCGTTGGATAATCTGATCGTGGGTATGAGGCTTTAGACCTGTTTGCTATGATTAGAGATTGAGTGACACATTTTCTCCCTTTGCTAACTACTAGTCAGTGCTCATTCATGGAGGATGAGATTTAAATCAAATGCAGTATGGCATTACAATAAGTTGACTTTTACTTTTGGTTGTGCATTTTTGAAGGTCAGAAATCTGTTGAATTGAATTAGAAACAAAATGCCAGATTGGTCCCTTCTGTGTGAATGTGCCTTAATATTAGTTATTTGTGCTGAGCCCACAGTAAAATGCATCGGGTCGGTTTAGAATTCCAGGGATGCAGAATCACTATGTAGACTTTCAGATGCATTTTGCAGGGACCAGCTATTGACACTTTTTTTTAAAGTGGGACAGGGAAGATATTTAAAAAATATTGGTAATCTGCTTTACAACATAACATTTTTAAATATATTTTACTTAAAGTGTTACTAAACCTAAAAATGTTTTTTTTACCTTAATGCATCGTTTGCATTAAGGTAAAACACATTTTCAATTTCCTTGTGCCCCCCTTCCCCTGTGTGAAAAGTAAGAGAGGGGAGAAGAGATCAGCGCTGTGCTGCATCTATTCTCACCTTACTTCCTCTTCACACAGCATTCAAGAAGCAGTAGGAGCCATTGGCTCTTGCTGCTGTCAATCAAATGCAGTGAAGAGGAAGTGGGGGACACATATGTTCTGATGAACACATATCTAAATATGTGGATGAACAGGATGGATAAAGGTAAGCAGAACCCTGATAGGTGCTCATTAAGATTCTCAAGAAAAGAACTCGACCCTGAGGCTATTTATCAATTGATTGATATATCCTGAAACGTACAAATCCCCCCTGAGGATCTTATAGATATGCTACGGGATGAAGATGGCAGGAAGTTTGGTGGAAGATTAGAATCTGAAAAAAAAGTTGATAGTCCCGCTGTGTAAGTCTATAGCCTCGTACACACGGTCGGACTTCCATCGGACTTTTCCGTGGTTTTTTGTCCGAACGGAGTTGGTTGGGAACACCCATAGCATACACACGCTCGGACTTTTCTGCAAACTTTCTTAAAACTTCTTACAACATCGCGTGTTTTTTCTGCTCTTTTCTGCTCTTTACTGCCACCCTTTGGTCAACTTCTGCTATTGTTGGTCGATTTTAACATTAGTTGTTTTGTCCATCGGACTAAAGTCCGATGGTTTTCTGTACACACGGTCAGACTTTGCTCCATCAGACTTTTGTTGGGCAAAAGTTTGTCCGTTTGCAGACCCAACTTTTGTCAGATGAAATCCAAAACCAAATGAAAAAAGTTTGTCCGATGGAGCGTACACACGGTCGGATTGTTGGTCCAACTTGCTCAAAATGAAGTTTGTTGGCCAAAAGTCCGACAGTGTGTACTGGGCTTATGGAGCACAGCTCCATAGACACACAAGTCGGGAGTGTGCAGACTACGTTTCTCCCCATAGCAAGCTGCTGGCTATGGTGGTCATAAAAGGAAGAGGAGGAGCCAAGATCATCTCCAGGGACCAGAGAAGAGGAGGATCTGGGCTACTCTGTGCAATACCACTGCACAGAGCAGGTAAGTATAACATGTTTGTTATTTCAATAAAAAAAAAGTGACTTTAGTAACACTTTAATTTAGATAAAAATACATACAGGTAGTTTACACTTGTCGCCAGTAGGAGGTGAGCGCTGAGCAAGATCAGAATATTCCAGCTGTTGTGCTGAAGCAGATTAGATTACACCTATGACTGGGATGGAAGGCAGATTGCTCCTGTGAACTAGAGATCCAGTGAACCCCTTTATTAGTTTACTATATGCCAGAGGGATCTCAAATATCTGAACTAGGTAATTTAAGTGTTCACTCTGCTGTACAGCTAACAAGGTGAATTTCTGGAAATTTGCTTATAACGTCAGTCTCCCTCTCTGATTCAAGATGCCGAGGCTGCAAAAAATAATCTGTAATTCATCCCAATGTCTTGACCAGAGTCTAGACCAGAGACTTCCAGTACAAAGTCAAGAAAATCAGTGCGGTCAATGCACACAATAAAATTGCACAATAGAATATAGCCATATATGAAATCACCGTTGTCATCCACATAACCAGGTCAAAAAACAAACATATGAAAACACTACTAATGGTGATAGAGATATGCTCAGCAAAAGCTGAGTATCTCACAGGAAGTCAAGTGTGTTAGTAAAAGAGCTTAAATGCAACTTCCAAACATTTATGGCATACAACATTTCTGTAAGGAAAGAAGGGAAGAAAAGACAGAGAAAGTTAGTAAAACTAGATAGTAGGATTTCACGGGTGTCAGCATAGAGAAAAAATCTATGTATTAAGGTAAAAAACCTTCTCTGCTGCAGGATCCCCCCCAGCCGACCCTTATTTTTGCCTGAGCCCGATCCGATCCAGCGACGTGCACTAGAGCAACGGCTCTCGCCGTTGTCTCCCTCCTCATTGGGCAAATTGATTGCCTCCCACTGCTGTCAAGCAAATGCTGTCACAAGGGAGTGGTGGGCAGGGCCGAGTTGCTTGGTCTGTGTCAATAGATGCAGACAGAGCAGCTCGGGAGCAAGCTCGCACGGGCGCCCCCATGGAAAGCAGCTTTCCATGGGGGCACTCGCCAAAGAGGAGGGGTGTGAAGTGCTGGCTGGGGACCCCAATAAAGGAGGGTCAGGGCTGCTCTGTGCAAAGTGATATGGAAATCTCCCCATTGGGACACAGAGGGCAAAAATAAAAAAATAAACCCCCTTTACTCTATCCAAACAGAAAAAAAAAGCTTTGCCTTTAGTTCTGCTTTAAGGACTAACACAGACAAGGTGCTTGTTGTTACTTTAGGCATTTTTAAGCTAGGAAGGATTCATTTTTAAGCACGTTTTTAAACCTGTTGTTTAAGTAGCAGGAAATTTGACATCAGGATACTTCAGAAGCACTCCATAAAAGATAAATAAGTGCCTCTGTTATTTAGTTGATATCCCAACATTGATTGCAGGTATAATTTTTGCCCAACAGGTGAATCAGAATGCTAGCGAGAAAAAAAACAAGCATCATGGGAGCACTCACTGAAATTAATCTTCAAGAGACATGTTGATTGCACAAGTGTGCTCATTCACTAATGCTTCATTGAGATGCAGTTCAACAATATCTTTGTTAAAAAATGTTTTTTTTTCCTCTTTCATGTCAGGAACGATAACTATAATTTTCCTTTGGATTAAAATGATTTACAAGCTGTGGTTAGCTTAGTCCAAGATTCAGCTGCTATGCATTAAACAATACATTTACTACAGGCCATAAAACAGATTATATTAGACTAGCATACATTACAATTTATTGTTTTTAACATAAGAAATAGAAAGTAATAATGGTGATTCAAAGCCTATCTTTTGGAATAAACATCATACAGAGCGTGCTGTCTTGGAATCTGAAAGGAACCAGAGCCAAACTGTCAATACTTTTGTCTCTTTAACAAGTCTTGAGTATTTTATTCCCAAAGCCCAAAAGTAATCTATGATTAATATGTTTATTTTTAATATGTATAGAGACATTTCGCTGTCTCCATTACAGCTGGTCTGACATACTTTGTACAAAAATACTGTAACGCGCTGGCCATGTTTCCATGATGCATACCATATACAGGACATTACATGTGCAATTATAGAATAAATGTCATTTAGACGGATGCCATTAGAATGGAATGAAACAAAGAAAAGCATGACGTATGAGCCAAATCTTTTTATTTGACAGAGTTTTGTGGATTTGTTGTTCTGCTCAATACAAAGTGTGTCAGTCTTCGGTGTTTGATAAATGGCTTGTGAGGCTTAGTATTTCATTATGTTCCATCTCCATCTGCTTACTGATATAATCAGTGATCCTAAACTGATACTATCAAATTAATCTAATTGTGTCCAGTTTTCTCTTTTCCAAAGAAGGAGCAGGTGACGACTTTATCCAGCCTGCACATACTGCCAAGTGTGATTGTTGTATAAAGAGTGAATGTTTGGTAAAGCCTCGTACACACGGTCAGACTTCCATCGGACTTTTCCGTGTTTTTTTGTCCGAATGGAGTTGGTTGGGAACGCCCATACCATACACACGCTCTGACTTTTCTGCAAACTTTCTTAAAACTTCTTACAACATTGTGTGTTTTTTCTGCTCTTTTCTGCTCTTTACTGCCACCCTTTGGTCAACTTCTGATATTGTTGATTGATTTTAACATTAGTTGTTTTGTCCATCGGACTAAAGTCCGATGGTTATCTGTACACACGGTCGGACTTTGCTCCATCGGACTTTTGTTGGGCAAAAGTTTGTCCGTTTGCAGACCCAACTTTTGTCCGATGAAATCCAGAACCAAACGAAAAAAGTTTGTCCGATGGAGCGTACACGCGGTCGGATTGTTGGTCCAACTTGCTTAAAACAAAGTTTGTTGGGCAAAAGTCCAACCGTGTGTACGGGGCTTAACACCTCTCCCATCTTAGGTCATATACATAAACATAGTTGTGTGACCCTAAATATTCATCAGGATCCTACTTTTTGGACCACTTTGTTGTAATATGTGAAGATATCTACATATTGATGCTAGAAGGCCATTTGCATTATTCACACCAATTTCTGTACGAATAGACCTACAGCAATAATTTGACCAAGCTCAAAAAGTGTATATATCGTAATGCAAATACAGTTAAATAATTACAGTAAAACCTTGGATTGAGGGAATAATTAGTTCCAGAAACATGCCTATAATCCAAAGCACTTGTATATCAAGGCAAATTTCCCCATAAGAAATAATGGAAACTCAAATGATTAATTTCACAACCATTTATTCATAAGTCCTTCAGTTTATAGTCCATATAAAAAGATTATAGCAAGGTTGTGTAACCATATGTAGCACACAGATCCCTGGCCTTACCCCCTCAAGGCGGGACACACCGTACCACTATGCCCAGGTTCCTTCTTGAATAAGAGGGTGAGCGGTGTTCAGAAATTGTTGGGTTCTGCAGCGAGTTACCTCTCCTGGGGCTGGTTCCTTTCCCTAGAATGTGAGGAAAAGTCTGTAGCTTGTGTACCAATAAGGCCAATGTCCAGACAAGGTTAAAACTCAATGGCTGAAGGTTTATTTTCTTTATGCATGAAACCGGACAGGAAAGTTGAAAGTGAAGAATAGAATAACAGGAGGCAGGTTCAGGCACTTAAAGCGGAGGTTCCGCGGTCCATACTTTTTTTTTTTATGTCTACTACATGTGGTTACAGATGACTAATAAGTACTCACTTGTCCTGCGCTTTCAATCGTCCCACGTCCGTTTTCGGTAAAAAGAAAGATTTATAAAAAGTGTTCCTGTCTTTTCCATTTTGCTTGTGGGCATCGTGAAGCCCACAAGCACAGACTTCCGCCAGACTTCCGGGTAGCGGTGAATGCGCGTATGACGGGGTATATGAGTCACGTGATTTCGCTGGACGGCGTCTCCTGGGAAGCATGACACTTTGCTCCCAGGAGACATTGCGCCGACATCCCAGCACACTTAGCGCCACCGGGGAAACAGAAAGACCCGCCTACTCCCGCGGGAGGAAGACCAGGAAGTGGAACGAAACACAGCTGCTTATCTACAATTAGAGCCTCCGAAATTAAAAAAGGTAAGTGACATACTAATGTAAATAGTGTTAAGATATTGGGAATATAAAGTTTCTATGTAAGGTGAACCTCCGCTTTAATATCACCACTCAATCCCAAGTGGACTCTGCTCACCCGGATAGTCCCCTCTCACGGTCCTAGCAGCCGGAGTGACGCACAAACTTTACTTCACTGTCTTAGGGATGCAATCGGAACCCATTTGCCTAGTTCCAAACTTCCCAGCACTTGTAGCATTAAGGACCTAGGTGCAAGTTGAAGCACGCTACAATGCCTGTGGCGGACTTGTGGAATCCCTCTGTAGGTGACCAGGCCTCATCCGAGGCGGTGGCTTCCTTCACCGTTAACCCTGGTTCCCTCTCCAGAACGGGTCACCCTTGAGTGCCCTGGAATTCCTCTTTAGATGGTAGGCCAGCTAAAGGTGCTGGGCCTACATGAAAAGTTGCAGCCCCAGGCTAAAGGTGCCTGAGACTGATCTTCCCCTGCGCATTCCCATGGCCTGGAGGGCCACGAGACGCAGGCGGTACTGCTCGTCAGTACCCATCCTTCTCTTTTTTTCCTAAAGATGGCATCTGCCCCTTTTGTATCCTCTCCCAGCATGCACAGCGGGCCGACCACGCCCCTGTACAGCTGCCTGGAGAGGACACCCAAAGGTACAGTAATGTCACCAGTGGTTCCACCCTGACCTGTCATGACAGCACCACCCACAGGCCACAGGGAACTATACACCAGTAACACCACTTGGCAAAAGCAAAAGAGCAGAACCCAACAATTAAAGCGATCTGGGTCTGGCTACCAACCCAGATCAACACCTAAATTTAGGTACCTTTCTCTCCTAAAGTAAAGGGGCACTACACATAAAATGTCCATCCACAAATGGAAGTCGTCACAAAGGGACTTAGAAGCAAAATCCAGCAGGAGCTACAGAGTACAGTATAAAAGAGAAGAGAGGCGCCTCTATGTGTAGCAATATGGGTACATTTATTGAAGGTACAACATTTAGCAACTCACATGGGTTGATGATTAAAAGAGGCACATCTAAATATGAAGGCATCCGAGGTAAAGCTGTCCACATAGACCATCCCCCGCAACGCCGGCTCCCACTGTTGTCAGTCTGCAATCGTGACCAGGAAGACTACTGTCACGTACCTTAAGGTAGAGCCTGACGAGCAGAGGAAGCCTCTCGTACCTCTCCGGTTCAAGGGCCACTGAGTTTGCAACAGCGACCACGAGAGCACGGTGGGGTAGGAGTGCCTGTGATGTTCTCCGTAGCAGGAGGACACTTGTAGCAGCCGACAGCGGTAGTGGAGCTGTGGTAGGTGGCTGTTGGTGCAGGCACTTGTGGATGCAGGGATGCTGTGGATGCAGGGAGGTTGCTGGTCCCGGGTACCGCGGAAGCAGGTACGTGGAGGCTGAGGCAAGGTGCAGGGTGAGACAAGCCGGGTCAGACACAGAGGAATCAAGGTACATCAGAGGTAATACTTAAGAATGGTCAAGTTCAGGCAGAGGTTTGGCAACAGGGAAATCCGGAGGTAAGGCAGAAGAAGGGTCAAGCAAGCCGAGGTCAGGAATGGAGACAATAAGAGTAGTACGAAGCCAGGTAACGAACAGGTCAAGGAAGGGCACTGGAAACAGGATACAGGAGGAACTGCAGATCAGACAGAAAAGGCCCTAGTCTATCTGCCATCCTTATGTAGCGATACCCTCAACTTAAGAGAGCCGCAAGTTTTGATTTGGGCCCTGAGTACAGCTTCCCCAACCCCCCGGCAATCTGCTCTACCCGCTCTGGCACAGTTAACCCACAGCAATTTCACATAAACAATCACTTATGCTTTAAATGTGGGTGTGTGGATTGATAACTCAGACTCATAGACAATGTTGTAAATAATAACTGACTTTACTGCTAGTGGTAAGATAAAAGGGGATAACATGCATGTAACATTTGGTTCACAACACATAAGCAGGTCCCTGCAGTTATAAATCACAATACTGTGTGTGTGTGTAACAGCAATGGAAAGGGGACGGAACGCCACGTGGGGCGACCGTTACCTAAACACCCTGTGGTGTGATAACTAACTTATAACTATCTAACGGATCAGGCCTGATCCCTAACCATGAAACTCAGTCTTTGAAGAGACACAAATCTTCACCGGCACAGGATCTGTAAAGGTGGTGCACTTGAAGTATTTAAAACCATGTATTTGTAATCCAATAGGGGGGGGGGTAATTCTCCCTCACCGGAGGTGTTAGGCCTCGGAAGTCTAGTAGGCACAAAGTATAAAAGTAACAGTTTAAAGATGAGCTTTCGCTCGCTCACCACTCCGGAACACTTCCCTCAGTCCGGAACTTCCACCGGCTGTGTCGGTCCTCGTCCACAGCGGCTTCTGCGATCGGATCCCCGATCCAGACAACTTTCGACGAGATGAGTCTGGATGCCACCCAGGCTCGCAAAGGGGTGGAAGGCTCTTTGGTTCGCTCCACAGGCCCCAGGCTTCAGGCCTGGAGCAGCACAGATCCGCACAGGTGTCTCTCTCTCTGCCTCCCCGTGTCCAAAGAGAAAGAGCTAGGCCTCGCCCCCTCCTTATATTCCTTCCCCCGACTCCCCTCTCTCTGGAATTTCCTGTCTCTGATTAAAGGGGAACACCCCGCTACACACTCCCCCCACTAAAACTCTTTGGTCCCCAAAGATAAACATTTCAACAAAATTCCTGAACCATTTTAGAGAGTGCGGAGTATGATGTTGGTACAGGGAATTGCCACCAAAACTCAGAGGTGGGATTCCCTGTCCCACAGGTCACACTGGCATGAGTGGCCTGCCTAACTGTGCCAGAGAGTGAGCTGGGGTTGCCCTCCACCAAATGAACAGTGGAAGGATTGGAGCACTCGGTACTTCTTCTAGCGGTGGTAACAGAGTCCTCTGAGCTCTTCCCCAATTGAGGGTAGGTTAACTTCATGGGCGGCCTCACGACTCTGCGAGCTCTCTGCTCCCTTGGGACTTCAGGCTCTGGTGCCACAGGCTCTGTTTCAGGAACACTTTCTGTCATCGTCACTGGTTCTGGGGCCTCTGTCTCTTCTTCATCTGAGAACAGGCCCAGAATATCTTCCCAGCATTCAGGCACGCCACTGGATGGAATGAACTCTGTAGCTTCTGGGTTCAGGGTCCCATCCTGCATATCCTCAGTGGGTGGAAGGTCTATGGTGGGATTTTCCGGGGTTGGGGAAGGCCATAGCCACTCCAGTTCTCCTCTCCCATCTTCACTTGGTTGAGAAGCCTGTCCACCTCTAGATCGAGAGGTCTGAGACCGAGTGTTGGGTCTGGGAGTATCCAAGATGGAAACAGATTCCGGTAGGTTCCTCACTGGAGGTATCCTGACTGCTTCTTTAAGCGGGAGTAAGTGGTTTCTGTGCCAGGTCTTCAAGGGTCCCACTCTCCCCTCTGGCTTTAACTTGTACACCGGTAGTCCAGGGAGTTTCCTACAAATAACGTAAGGCTCAGACCTCCACCTATCAGCAAGTTTGTGCTTCCCTGGGATCCCTAGGTTGCGTAGCAGAACACGGTCTCCAGGCTGCAGGTCTTGCACTCGAACCTTCAAATCATAGTTCCTTTTATTCCGGGCCCCTCTCTGGTCTGAGGCCGCTTGGGCTTGTTCATAGGCCGCTTTCAAATTATACCTAAGTCTGTCTACATATCCTTTGTGGGAGGTAGCAGAGGTATAGTCTAGAGAAATGCCAAAGGCCAGATCCACTGGCAATCTTGCTTCTCTCCCAAACATGAGGCGATAGGGAGAGTAACCCGTCACATCACTGGTGGTGCAATTGTAGGCATGCACCAAAGTGGATATGTGTTGACTCCAATGCTGCTTCTTCTCTGTCTCCAGAGTCCCAAGCATGTTTAGCAAAGTCCGGTTAAATCTCTCAGGCTGGGCATCTCCTTGTGGATGATAAGGGGTAGTCCTGGTCTTTTCCACTCCCAGGGAGTCCAGTAGGTTCCGGATCAGGCGACTCTCAAAGTCCCTTCCTTGGTCGGAGTGGATTCTCTGTGGTAATCCATAGTGGACGAAGTATTTTTCTACAAGCACCTTAGCTACAGTGGAAGCCTTCTGGTCTCTGGTGGGAAACGCCTGTGCATAACGGGTGAAATGATCGGTTACCACCAGAACATTTCCCAATCCACTCAAATCGGGTTTGAGGCAGAGAAAGTCAATGCATACCAGGTCCATTGGGCCTTGACTCTGTAGGTGGCCCATTGGGGCAGCTTGATGGGGTAGAGTCTTCCTCTGGATGCATCGTGCACAGGAGTGGCAATACTCCTCCACTTCAGCCCTCATACAGGGCCAATAGAACCGGCTTCTGACAAGTTGGAAGGTTCTTTCAGCTCCCAGGTGACCATGCTGGTCATGTAAGGCAACCAGCACAGTCTCTCTGTGCTTCTCTGGGAGAAACAACTGCCATTTATCCTCGGAGTCATCAGAGGGGCCCCTTCGGTAGACCACTCCCTGATGGACCTGTAGCTTGTCTAGCTCCCTCCATAGCAGACGAGCCTCCTTGGAGGGGTGATGTCGAAGTTTCTCTGGACTCTCGTTTTCCAATGCTTCAAAGGCCAATCTCCCCATGGGGTCTTCCAATTGGTCGCACCTCAGCTCCTTCTTAGACAGCTTCGGCAAGCATTCCTCTTCAAGTTGAGTCACCCCGCAGTAGTGTTTTGGGACTCCCACTGTGGTAACTCCTATCTCCTCGGCTCTGGAGCCCCCTCTGGCTTGAAATTCAGCCCCCTGACAAAGGGCTCGCACTACCTCCGGTGCTACCTGAGTCCAGTCCTCCCAGTCATCAGTCATGGTATGAGATCTTCGGGACAGGGCATCTGCATCCCTATTTCCAGTCCCTGGTCTGTATTTAAGACTGAAGTTGAACCCAGATAATGCAGCCAGCCACCTGTCCTGTGGCATCCAACTTGGCAGTGGTGAATAGATAAGTCAGAGGGTTGTTATCTGTTTTTACTGTAAACTCTGCCCCATAGAGGTAGTCTCTTAGTTTGTCCACCACTGCCCATTTGAGGGCCAAGAACTCCAACTTATGAGTGGGGTAGTTCTTCTCCGAGGGGGTCAGACTCCGACTCACATAGGCCACTGGTCGCAGTTGCTCTTCATACTCTTGGTAGAGCACTCCACCTAGGCCTTCATGACTAGCATCAACATGTAACTCGTATGGTCTGGTGGGATCAGCATAGGCCAATACTGGGGCTGTGGTGAGGCTCCTCTTCAGGGTTCTGAAGGCCTCTTCACACCTGGGGGTCCACTGATCTTGAACCGACTCCCCGGGTCTTCTGGGTCCCAAGCCATCCTCTTCCCCTTCAGTCTTGAGCAGTTCATTTAGGGGCTTGGCAATACGGGCAAACCCATCCACAAACCTCCTATAGTAGGAGCAGAAGCCCAGGAAAGATCTAAGTTCGGTGACTGTTGTGGGTCTTGGCCAGGAGGTAACTGCCTCCAACTTCTCAGGATCAGTAGCCACCCCCTTTTCAGACACTATGTGTCCCAGATAGTTCACCGAAGACTGGTAGAACCGACACTTCTCGGGGGAAAGCTTTAGTCCCTCTTCACTAAGCCTTCTCAACACTTTCTCCAATCGGGCCTCATGTTCCTCCAAAGTTCTCCCGAAGACAATGACATCGTCCAGGTACACGAGGACTTCTATGAGGTTCATATCTCCGACAGTCTTCTCCATGAGACGTTGAAAAGTAGCTGGGGCCCCAGATAGGCCCTGAGGCATTCTATTAAACTCAAAGAACCCCACAGGAGTTATGAAAGCGGTCTTTTCTTTATCCTCTGGGTGCATGGGAATTTGATAGTACCCGCTCTTGAGGTCCATCACGCTGAACCACTTAGCTCCAGACAAACTCTGTAAGGCGTCCTCTATCCTTGGCGTGGTGTACTGATCAGGGGTGGTCCTCCTGTTGAGAGTTCTGTAGTCAATGCAGAGCCTCAGCGACCCATTCTTCTTCCTGACCACCACTATTGGAGAGGCATAAGGGCTTCTGGACTCTCGAATCACCCCAGTCTTTTTCAGTTCTACAAGCTGTTCCCTCAGATCCTCCAGATCTGCCAGCGGAACCCGCCTGACTCTCTCCCTGAACGGTTTGTCTTCTTGCAGGCGGATGCGGTGGGTAGCACTCCTCGCACACCCCACATCGAACTCATCTTTGGAGAAAATCTTCTCCCATCTAGTCAGCTGGGCCTTGGCTCTCTCTTTCCAGGCTCCAGGTAAATTTGGGTTCTCCATGGAAAGTTTTTCCCAAACATCTCCTTCTTCACCCGTCCCCTTTACTTCTGACCAGCTGACTGGGACAGCAGGACTCACCTGTCCCAACAGCATCCGGGCAGGGATCTCTATGGCCCTTTCTGTAGAGTTCCTCACACTCACCGGGACTCTTCCCCTGGCTTTCTTCAGGGCCTTGATTGGAATCACTTCCGGTATCACTTCCAGGCCTGAGTGATCTTCCCTTGGGTCGGATTCCAGCATGACAAAGGGACCAGGCTGCTTCCAGGTGAGCTTCACAGTGGCCCTGAGGCAAGCCACCTGTCCGGGCTGCAGCACCACTCCTTCTCTCCCCAGTCTCCACACCTTCCCTATCCCCTCTCCCGGGGTCTTCTGCTCCAACACTAACCGTTGGTAGGCTGTCTTCAGCATGGGATGGATGTTTGGATCTTGATGGCTCCTCATCTTCACCAGGGGGGTCAGAAGTCTTCTCACTAGATCCGTATTGGTGCCTATGATGAGGGACATCTTGCTGGCCCCGGGTGGTCTAGGACACACAACTGCCAGGGTGTCGAACACTTCTGTCTTCCCAGCCACAGAGGGGTCGAATGTCAGCTTTATGGGCAGATAACCATCATAGGGGAACCTCTGCGTTCCCAGGCCCCATATCTCCAGTTCTTCTATCTTCTGTATAGGCAAATGGCTTAAGTGCCTATCGTAGAAGTCTCTGTACAACAAAGTCACTTGAGCTCCAGTGTCCAGGAGGGCCTTTGTATATACTTCTTCCACCTGGATAGATACAGTGGGGGACGGGCCGACCAATTCTTCTGGGTACGGCCGGGTTGAGGTCACTTTCTTCTGAGGACTTGTCTTCATCCAGTTTGTTTTTGACTTTATTCTCTCTTGAGCCCGGTATGCATTGACCTTCCCCACCCTAATGGGAGTACAAACCCGCTGAGGGATGTTATTGTCTCTTGGTTGTAGACATTCCTTCTTGGGAGTGCTAAATTTCTTCTGAGGGGTCTTGTCCCCTTTCTCTGGTGTGTATCTTGGTTGAGAGACCCTAGATTCCTTCTGAGGGGTCTTGTCCCCTCTCTTTTGCTTCCTTCCATTCAGTTCGGAGCTCACTGAAAGAGATGGGCACCCGGTTGACTCCCTCACCGGGGCCCTCTGGAGCTTCCCGCCGGCTGGCGATTATCCATTTTCTTCTTCTTGGGACTGGAACACCTACTGGCAAAGTGGCCACTGCCCCCGCAGTTGTAGCATAGCATCTCTTCTCGGTCCTGAATGGAGGCTGGTTCTGAGGTATTCGGGAACAACTCCTTTCTTGGACTTGGTTTCTCTGCTCTTCTTTGATCTTTCTCCATCAAAGAGGTCAGCATCTCCAACACTTGGGACATTTGTGATTTCAAAGTGTCGACTTCTGCATCTCTTTCCGGGCTCTTGACTGAACTGACCAACACTGGTACAGGGGTGACCTTCACCCTGGCCACCTGCTGATCTCTCTGCAGCGCCTCTTCGTCCCTAATAATTTTTATTAGATCAGAGTAGGTTAGTGACATTCCTCCTCCTGAGGTTTTCAGGTGCAGCCAGACTGGGTCTGAGCGCCGCGCTCCCCTCATGATCTGCTTCATTCGTGCTTCATCTGCATCTTTGGGCAGCATTCCCTTCTTCAGGACGATCTTGCATAACAGCCTGTTCAACCTTCTAACATACTCTGACAGTTTCTCATTCGACTGCTGGAAAGTATGTTCAAATTGGTAGACCATCTCTGTCACCTTCTCCAGCTGTCCAAACTCTTCCTGCAGCATGGCCAGACAATCTTGAGCTGTACAGTTTGCATTTCCAAAACGGAAGCTCTTCACCGCTTCTGCCGCGGCACCTTTCAAACTTTCTAAAACTCGTTGTCTTTTCTGTGCTTCAGGCACCTCCCATGCCTCTACTGCTTGTAATGCCTGTTCCACCCAAGTGTCAAAATCTTCCTCTCCCGCAGGGACGGGGAGCTCCCCCGAGAATGTTTTTAGTCTCCGGTAGCTAGTCTCTACGTGCACTGTGCTTGTCTTCTGACAGTTTGTTAGTAGATCCCCTAACGCCTTTATCAGTTCGGGTGATATGGCCGTGGCAGGTGCAGGCGTCACCGGAGGTGTCGCTCCGTCTTTCCTCTCTGGCGGGGTACGGGCCGCAACTTGCGGTGATCCCGTTGGTGATAGCTCTTTCTTAGTAGCGTGCGCCAGACTATAAGATCTGTTATCCGGCATCTGCACATATTTGCATTTACAAGCCTCTGGCTTCCTATCTGAATATTCCACTAGCGTATACTGGTGTGAGGTGCCTGGGTCTGACTTCATTAACCCTTCCACCGTTTCGGTCGACCATTCCTGACCCGGAATGTTAATGACCACTGACTGGCTTGGATCTGTCTTAGTTACTTCACACCACGTTCTGATGTCTTTCGGGTCCATGCCGGTAAGTCTTGGCGGGCTCTCACCGCTGTCTCAGTAATCCCGGATTTACGAGCCCCCACGTGTAGCGATACCCTCAACTTAAGAGAGCCGCAAGTTTTGATTTGGGCCCTGAGTACAGCTTCCCCAACCCCCCGGCAATCTGCTCTACCCGCTCTGGCACAGTTAACCCACAGCAATTTCACATAAACAATCACTTATGCTTTAAATGTGGGTGTGTGGATTGATAACTCAGACTCATAGACAATGTTGTAAATAATAACTGACTTTACTGCTAGTGGTAAGATAAAAGGGGATAACATGCATGTAACATTTGGTTCACAACACATAAGCAGGTCCCTGCAGTTATAAATCACAATACTGTGTGTGTGTGTAACAGCAATGGAAAGGGGACGGAACGCCACGTGGGGCGACCGTTACCTAAACACCCTGTGGTGTGATAACTAACTTATAACTATCTAACGGATCAGGCCTGATCCCTAACCATGAAACTCAGTCTTTGAAGAGACACAAATCTTCACCGGCACAGGATCTGTAAAGGTGGTGCACTTGAAGTATTTAAAACCATGTATTTGTAATCCAATAGGGGGGGGGTAATTCTCCCTCACCGGAGGTGTTAGGCCTCGGAAGTCTAGTAGGCACAAAGTATAAAAGTAACAGTTTAAAGATGAGCTTTCGCTCGCTCACCACTCCGGAACACTTCCCTCAGTCCGGAACTTCCACCGGCTGTGTCGGTCCTCGTCCACAGCGGCTTCTGCGATCGGATCCCCGATCCAGACAACTTTCGACGAGATGAGTCTGGATGCCACCCAGGCTCGCAAAGGGGTGGAAGGCTGTTTGGTTCGCTCCACAGGCCCCAGGCTTCAGGCCTGGAGCAGCACAGATCCGCACAGGTGTCTCTCTCTCTGCCTCCCCGTGTCCAAAGAGAAAGAGCTAGGCCTCGCCCCCTCCTTATATTCCTTCCCCCCCGACTCCCCTCTCTCTGGAATTTCCTGTCTCTGATTAAAGGGGAACACCCCGCTACACTTATATACTTCAAAAGGGCGACAATACAAATGGGCGCATGCACGGCACTCGCACGCACGGCATTTGCAAACACACGTGTGCACATGCGCATAGGTGTTCATCTAAGCCCACGGGTTTGCCTGTCAGGAGGAACTTCATTGGCCTCTGTCTCTGCATTTCTGCTCTGCTATGGCCAGCGAGTCCCTGACAACTACCCTGCAGTAGAGCGATCTGAAAGCGATGCTTGAATCGCTCGTGGAGCACAACGTGGAAGGGATGACATTGATGGCGGTGAGGAGGATGGTCTATGTGAACAGCTTTCCCCCCGGATGCCTGCATTAGATGTGCCTGTATTAATCATCAACCATGTGAATTGCTAAATGTTGCTAAATGTTGTACCTTCATTAAAGTGGTTGTAAACCCACTTATGCAACTTGCACCTACAGGTAAGCCTAGATTAAGGCTTACCTGTAGGTTCAAGAAATATCCCCTAAACCTACACGGTTTAGGAGATATTTGCTAAAAATGACATGCATCGGTGTCTACGTCGCATTCATAGGGTTAATCCCATTCAAAAATCCGGCTTAGCCGGATTTGAGGGCTCCCGCACACATGCGCGGTGTCACGTCTTCGCCGCTCTGGTCAATCACAGCGCCGGCTATCACCGCATTGATGGCTGTGGCTAAAGAGGTAGATGAGGACGGCTTCGGGGGCCCCGATCTAAGGTAAGTGATGCATAATGAGCTAGTATGCTAGTCATACTAGCTCATTATGCCTAATGCCCCATACACACGATCGTTTTTCTTGCCATTTTTTTTCTTGTCGTTTTTTTTCATGTTTCCTCTCAAGCCTGTCTTGCGTACACACGATCATTTAAAAAAACCATCAAGCAAAGCGCAGTGACGTACAACACATACGACGGCACTATAAAGGGGAAGTTCCGTTCAAATGGCGCCACCCTTCATGTTAGTAAAGTTTGTTGAGCGACGATTCGCTCTTTTCAGTCTCGTGCTTTTCAGTCCGTGACTGCGTGACGAATGTGCTATCTCCATTACGAACGCTAGTTTTACCAGAACGAGCGCTCCTGTCTCATACTTGATTCTGAGCATGCGCGTTTTTTTCACGTCGTTAAAGCATACACACTATCGTTTTTCACGTCGTTAAAAAAAACGACATGAAAAACGACGTGAAAAAAGAGAGCATGTTCGAAATTTTTAATGGCCGTTTTTCACGTCGTTAAAAATGCTCTGGAGCCTACACACGATCATTTTTAATGGCCATTTTTTTTAATGGCATTTTTAACGGCATGAAAAACGATCGTGTGTATGGGGCATTAGTCTTGCAGGTCGTTTTTAGAAAAAAAAATTTTTTTACAGGGTTTACAACCACTTTAAATGTAACCATATTGCTACACTTAGAGGCACCTCTCTTCTCTTGTATACTCAGTTGTGACATGACCCTACTTGTATATCAAGACATCGCTTGTTTATCAAGTCAAAATGTAATTAAAAATGTTGCTTGTCTTGCAAAACGCTCTCATACAAAGTTACTCTCAAACCAAGGTTTTACTGTATATACTGTATTTTCTAAAAAAGAGAATGAACCTTTAGCAACCACAGAAAGGTTGCAAAGTAGCAGAGATAATAAACATTTCCAAAATTGGTGTAATGTTCACAATAACCATTGGCCCCCATTTTTGGCACCAAACTCAGACTCACAATGGCTTACCCTAAGGTATCCTACCACTAGCCAGCCCTGCAATTCCAACCCCAAAGCTGACCACACATATTACAATCTGATTGCATACTTTCTGTAAGTTCTTCTTTAGATTTACCAACAATAATGTAACGTGAGGGCCCACATGAACCCATTTAGTATATACAGTATCACACAAAAGTGAGTACACCCCTCACATTTTGGTAAATATTTTATTATATCTTTTCATGTGACAACACTGAATAAATGACACTTTCCTGCAATGTAAAGTAGTGAGTGTACAGCTTGTATAACAGTGTAAATTTAGTGTCCCCTCAAAATAACTCAACACACAGCCATTAATGTCTAAACCACTGACAACAAAGGTGAGTACACCCCTAAGTGAAAATGTCCAAATTGGGCCCAAAGTGTCAATATTTTGTGTGGCCACCATTATTTTCCAGCACTGCCTTAACCCTCTTGGACATGGAGTTCACCAGAGCTTCACAGGTTGCCACTAGAGTCCTCTTCCACTCCTCCATAACGACATCACAAAGCTGGTGGATGTTAGAGACCTTGCGCTCCTCCACCTTCCGTTTGAGGATGGCCCACAGATGCTTAATAGGGTTTAGGTCTGGAGACATGTTTGGCCAGTCCATCACCTTTACCCTCACCTTGGCATTCATGGTTGCCTCAATGAACTTTCCAGTTCCGGCAGCGCTCATGCAGCCCCAGACCATGACACCCCCACCACCATGCTTGATTGCAGGCAAGACACATTTGTCTTTGTACTCCTCACCTGGTTGCCGCCACACACGCTTGCCACCATCTGAACCAAATAGGTTTATCTTGGTCTCATCAGACCACAGGACATGGTTCCAGTAATTCATGTCCTTAGTCTGATTGTCTTCAGCAAACTGTTTGCGGGCTTTCTTGTGCATCATCTTTAGAAGAGGGACCACAGCCATGCAGACCAATTTGATGCAGTGTTTAGCGTATGGTCTAAGCACTGACAGGCTGACCCCCCACCCCTTCAACCTTTGCAGCAATGCTGGCAGCACTCTTACAGGTATGTCTATTTCCCAAGGACAACCTCTGCATATGACGCTGAGCATGTGAACTCAACTTCTTTGGTCGACCATGGCAAGGCCTGTTCTGAGTGGAACCTGTCCTGTTAAACCACTGTATGGTTTTGGCCACTGTGCTGTAGCTCAGTTTCTGGGTCTTGGCAATCTTCTTATAGCCTAGACCATCTTTATATAGAGCAACAATTCTTTTTTTTGGATCCTCTGGGGTTCTTTTGAATGAGCTGCCATGTTGAACTTCCAGTGATCAGTATGAGAGGGTGAGAGCGATAACACCAAATGTAACACACCTGCTCCCCATTCACACCTGAAACCTTGTAACACTAACGAGTCACATGACACCGGGAAAATGCCTAATTGGTCCCAATTTGGACATTTTCACTTAGGGGTGTACTCACTTTTGTTGCCAGCGGTTTAGACATTAATAACTGTGTGTTGAGTTACTTTGAGGGGACAGCAAATTTACACTATTATACAAGCTGTACACTCACTACTTTACATTGTAGCAACGTGTAATTTCTTCAGTGTTGTCACATGAAAAGATATAATAAAATATTTTCAAAAATGTGAGGGGTGTACTCACTTTTGTGAGATACTGTATATGGTATGTAGGCCATTTTTTGTCATACAGGGGATCACTGACCATATCTAGGAGATGTTGGGACTTCTGGGGCAAAGGAACACGATGACAGGAGCATGGGGAAAATTCAGGACAGAGAAGGAAAATTCAGGGCAGAGAAGGAGAATAAACCAGAAGACAGTGTAGACACTTAGGAGAGCAGGTACAGAGTCAGGAGAGACACACAGGGGTACACCACATTGCCAACTGATTGCTATCTGTTTTCACTTGGGTGCAAGGCACAGCAGCATGTAGTTCTTAGTAGTGCCATTAAAGATAAAGATGAACTTATATGCATGGGTGTTTCTAGGTGGGAAAAAGACCAGGAGGTGGGGTGGTCAGGGGGGGGGGGCTCGGGGAGGGTGATAGGCTCACTTGCTTAACACTGATCTACCTGACCTATCTGACAGATACACTGACCTATCTGACACATACACTGACCTACCTGACATACACTTACCTACCTGACATACACGACTGGCCTGACTGACATAAGTACATGACTAACCTACCTGACATACATGACTGACCTTCCTGATATACATGACTGACCTGACTGACATACATGACTGACCTACCTTACATACATGACTGACCTGACTGACATACATGACTGACCTACATGATTGACCTACATGACTGACCTAACTGACATACACAGATTGTTGCTGCTCAGTGCTCAGCCTTACCTCTAGTGTGCGAGTCAGTACACTCATCCTGGGCCCTGGCATTCACCACCACTCAGACAGCCCTGCAGGCACCAGGCAGCCAGAGTCAGGATAGAAGAGCCGCCCGCCCATTTACACAGAGAGAGTGGCTCAGCAGGGATCTCCCAGTGCCCAGAGTGGCCGCAGTGTCATTCCCACCCCCTCCTGGACCCGGCAGTGCCTATGATGGACGTCACACGTCCCGTGGTCTCGGCATTGGACACGTGTGACGACGGGCCTTTTTGTACATCACTCGGCGGGAGATCGTTCCCTGTTGCCGCGGCTCAGGGATAATAATGCATTTAGGGATTTTGAGACCCGGGACTTTTTGGGGGCATACTCAGGACTCCAGCCCCCATCAGCCCCCCCTCCTGACGCCGCTGCTTATATGGCAGGACAGCTTTCAGTTGTCAGTTTCAGCTTTCAGTTCAGGATTGCATAGACAGTCAGCAACTGTTATTTCAGGGTATTCTCCGAGTCTCCAGCATGACAGGATTTTTAGTGCCTAAACGATGCACCCATAAATGTATCCAGAGTTTTAGTGGACTTGCTGTACATGCAATGCACTGATTCTGGAGTTCTGCAATATTTTCTGAAATGCTGCTAGAGTTAATTATTCTTAGGCCTAAAGTTACTTGTCCAAGGAGCAGTGTCCATAGACAGGTAGCGTATTGTGTTATATGGAGCACCAAAAATCCGGACCCGCGTGAGACATTCTTCTGACAAGGTACTTTATGCTCCGGTAAGTAAATGTTTTCTTCTTTGCCAGGTTCTAAAACTTCCACAGAATCAATACATTTTCTTATAAACTCGTACAAAACCTCTTATGGAAACAAAACTGCTTTGTCTTGGAATCCACTACTCTTATGCCGCGTACACACGATCGTGATTCACGGCGGTGAAAACACCGCCGTGAATCACGGCATGAAAAAAAATGAAAAACGAGGGAACGGCATGTTCCCCCACACACGACCGTTTTTCCCGTAATTTTTTTCTTTGACGAGAAAAACGACCGTCTGTGGGCTCCGCGGCAGTGTCTCCCTATGGGAAAACTGCCGCGAAAAAAAATGATGGAAAAAACGATGAGAAAATTTAGAACATGTTCTAATTTTTCTCGTCGTTTTTCCTGCCGTTTTTCTCAACGAGAAAAACGGCATAAAGCCCACAGACGATCGTTTTTCTCGGCGAAAAAAAAAAATGTAATTTTTCCCGACGGGAAAAATGATTGTGTGTACGCGGCATCACAGATGGGATTCAGTATTTGCATCAGAATTTCACTATTCAGTATTTGAATCAGTATTTGCATCAGAATTACTTATTTCCCACTAAAATTCTCCCACTGATGATATGGGGCTTTTTTTATTTTTACTGAAACCACATTGCACTCTATTATCCTAGGAAAAAGGAATCCTAAAGCAAGAATACTATAGAGCAGCAGTCTCCAAACTGCGGCCCAAGGGCCGGATGCGGCCCTTTGCTTGCCTTTATCTGGACCTTGGGGCACTATCCCTCCCACTGATACAAAACACTATTCTGTCATCTGACACCGATAATGGAGCACTATTTCTCCCACTGACATCACTAATGGGGCACTATTCCTCCCTATGATACCAAAGATGGGGCACTATTTCTCCCCTTAATACCAGATGTTTATTTCCACAGATGCCAGGAAATCTTCCACTTCCGCTGGCCAAAATCTGGCCCTCCAAGAGTCTGAAGGACAATAAACCAGCCCTTTGTTTTGAATATTTGGAGACCCCTGCTATAGAGAAACTGTTAGCTGGATGTAAGTAAAGATTTGAAAAAAAAAAAAAGAGTTACAAGGAAATGACTGAAAGGATGCCTAAACCCTCACTTATGTGCTATTTTTCAACTCTGTTAATTAAAAAAAAGCTAAAAAGTGTGCATTATCATTTGCAGAAGTCTCATTTACATTTTTCTACTGCAAACATTGTGTAAACTCCCTTTTACTATGAATAATCCCCAAAAATTACTTGACCCAAACTTCTGCACACTTCCATAGCGATGCTTACCCTACCCTACCCTACACCACAGTCAAACACATGCTTGGATGATTTATGGGCGGATGCTGATGCTTTGTGGCTTGTGGGAAGAAGCCAAGACACCCAGAGGAAACTGATACTAGTTCAGAAACAGAGCACAAACTCCTAAAAAAAAGTTCTCTATTTGATTTCAGGAAGTGGTCGGGATCCTACGTTTAGCAATCTCTCGCTTGTCAAAATCACTGTTGCTGTCACTACTCCTGTTATCCTTGGAAAAATAGGAAGGAACCCTTATCCCTACAGTAAATCATTGTGCCCAGAGAAGCCGCCCCTTCTGCCAATGTCCTGACCCGGCTGTTCACTGCTCTGTTTGGCTCCTGGAAGTGATGAGAAATATAAGATACTTCTGGGTATGGGGGAGCATTTTTTTTGTTTTTTTGTGAAAAACATAATTTTTTTATTTTTAAAGTGAAAGCACAAAAATGAAAAATTCCTTCCAATACAGGTAGACTAAGGGTGTCCCCTTAGTCTACCTGTAAAGTGGCAGGTCTGTACCATGTCTAGAATCTGCTGCGGCAATAATTTCATTTATAAAGCCAAAAAAATGCCATTTTCCCTGCAAGCTGCCTTTTTTTTGATCAGCTGGGGAGCCAGTATGTATGATGAGGCCAAAATGTAGTGCACTTGGAACAAGAATAGAGATTGTTTGGATACATTCTGGTGTCACTTTGACTTTGGATAGAAGTAACGGGTGCGTAAAAATTGGTCTTTGTGTGTCGGTGGTGCCTTCCCTCCGTAACTCTTTAGAGGTACTCTTGATGAAAGCAAGAATTGGCCTTGCTGTAAAAAATTACATTGATACGCACCTGTCAAACAGTGTGCAGAAAAATTGGTCTTTGGGCGTTGGTGGAGCCTTCCCACTGTAACCCTATAGAGGTACTCTTTATGAAAGCAAGAATTGGCCTTGCTGTAAAAAATTGCAATGATATGCACCTGTCAAACAGGTGCAGAAAAATGACTCTTTGGGTGTCGGGGGCACCTTCCCACAGTAACCCTATGGAGGTGCTCTTGATGAAGGCAAAAAAAAATTGCAATGATATGCACGTGTCAAGCAGGTGATGAAAAATTGGTCTTTGGGTGCTAATTGTGCCCATGAAACCTATACCAAAAACATTCTTCCAGATGAGATGATTGAACACCCTCAAAGATAGGCAGCATCGAAGTACTGCAGAGATTCCACATCCCAAAAATACTTAATCAGTGACATCGGCATCAGGGGCTTCATAGCTGGTAATCCAGGACTGATTCATTTTTATAAAAGTCAAACAGTCCACGGAGTCTGTGGACAGACGCGTTCTATGATCAGTAACAAGATCTTCTAAAGCACTGAATGCCCGTTCTGAAAGCACGCTGGATGTAGAGAAGCCCAAGAAATCAATAGCATACTGGGCAAGTTCTGGCCAGTGGTCTATTCTCATGACCCAGCAAGTCAGTGGATCGTCAGATGGAAAGCCCTCCATCTCTGTTTTGGCCCTGAGGTAATCGTCCACCATGTGATGCAGATGCTGCTGATGGGATGTGGAGGCTGACAGCCCTGGGTGGCGAGGAATAAAAAAATTCCGAAATGCCTCACTTAGGCGGACGCCTTCTCCAACGCTCCTCTCTTGACCAACAGAAGATTTAAAACAACGTTTTCCACAACACTGTAACCTACTGGAGTCAGGAAAAACATTCAATAAAATCCTCTTTAACGTGTTCTCAAGAGATTTTATCTTCTGCACTCTCTGTGGAGACGGGATGAGTTCTGAGACCTTCCCCTTATAACAGTGGTCAAGGAGGGTTGCCAACCAATAATCATCCTTCTCCTTTATGCCACATTTTCTTGGGTCCTTCTCAGGCTTTGAAGCATGAGGTTGCCCATGCACCTCAAATTTGAAGAGGCTTGAGAAGCAAACTCCTCGGGGTCACTCAGGATGAAAGCATCTGGAACTTCCTCCTCCTAGCCACATACTACTCCCAAGGGTCCTGGGGTTGGAAAGCAAACGCTTACAGATTGACACATGTTTTCCTCTTCTTCGAAGCCTATGAAAGGGCCAGAATTCTCCTCCTCATCCTCCTCCCCTCTCTCCTCCTGTGTGTTCTGTGACATAGGAATTATGGTGTCTGGATAAAGTGGGCCTTGAGAGGAAAGGAAGTCCTCCTGCTGCTCTGCCTCCAGTGCCCTGTCCATAATACCATCCAAAGTCTGCTCCAGCATGAACACAACAGGGATTGTGTCACTGATGCATGCACTGTCACGGCTCACCATCCTTGTGGCCTCCACTAATGGTGACAGTACTGTACCTCATTAGATTTACAGAGGAGGTCTACTGCTAAAATGACTGCCCTCGATCTGACCTTCAAGGTGATACCTCACATGCATGGTGCAATTGCTGTTTACATATGACGCTAGACCGACGCTTGTGTTCGCCTTTGCGCAAGAGCAGGGGGGACAGGGGTGCTATTTTTTTTTTTTTATTATTATTTATTTAGCTTTTTTTATTTATTTTTTAAACTGTTCCTTCCATTTTTTTTTTTTTTACCATTTTTATTGTTATTTCAGGGAATGTAAATATCCCCTGTGATAGCAATAGGTAGTGACAGGTACTCTTTTTTTGAATAAAAAATTGGGGGGTTAGACCCTAGATCTTTCCTCTGCCCTCAAAGAATCTGACCACACCAAGATCGGTGTGATAAAATGCTTTCCCAATTTCCCAATGGCGCTGTTTATATCCGGGGGGGGGGGACATTCCCTCCCACTGTTTGTAAAAGCAGTCTAGAGGCTAGTTAGCCGCTATAATTGCTTTTACATGAAAGCCGACCGCTGGCTGAAAATAATGATACCAAGATAATACCTAAACCCGCAGGCATCATTCTGGTATAACCATTTAAAGTCCAGCAACATACCAGTACATTGCTGGTCCTTGTTGAACATGTATTGTAATCTTTTTTTTTCATGCAGCCTGTTGGCTGCATGAAAAAAAGAGATTGATCGGTGGGTATGCCCACCATTAGAATACCTCCCTTCATCCACTGACTTCTAATGATGGGCATACATGCACCATTTATATATGCCGAAGCATGGGGGCATCCTCCCGCAAAAAAGTTATGCCGCATACACACGGTCGGACTTTTCCACGGGCAAGCCTCCGTCGGAATTTCGACTGTATGTACGCGGCATAAAAGGTTATGCCGCGTACATACGGTCAGACTTTTCCACGGGCAAGCCTCCGTCGGAATTTTGACCGTATGTATGCGGCATTAGGAGCAAAATCGCTCCTCCGCCCCTGCTGCCCCCATGCTTCGGCATATATGCTCTTTTTTTTACTGTGGTGGTGAAATCACCTCCTACAGCGTTGGAGTCACGGCTTTATGTATCGTGGGAGCAAACGCTGTTGCTGTCAAGATAAATAAATCCACGCTGCAACTGAATGGCGTACCTGAAAACAAAAAGTTACATACCTGAAAAGCAAGCATGATAAAACATTGCAGAATAGAATACAGTAAAAAAGAGCAGAACAATAGAGAGAAAATATAGAGAGAGAGAGAGAGAGAACAATAAAACGACAACTATTTTTGTTTTGTATTTTTTATACTTTTTTTGTGTTTTTGTTTTTTACGTTTTTTTTACACTTTTTTTTTACTCAACTGTAACGGTTCGGGTCTCTCAAAATGTGATGGGATCTTGGGAGACCCTGTGTAAGTGTGTCCTAGTCTGTGAAATGCTGTACCCTACGCTAAAGCTTCACTTTTGAGTGGTAGCATTCAAAACATTTACCAATGCACAGACCAGGATTGTCAGGACAGAGTGGACAAAAATAATGGGTGTCACGCCTAAATCCGTGCTTGCTACAGACACAACATCTTTTTTGGGGGGCTCGTTGGGTAGGGGTACTCTCGAGGACATACGGATAATGCCTCTCATGCAGCCGGCTTACTGCATTTGGTAGGGGATGGTGAGGTGCAGAACCGCTTGTATACAGGAGTTCTGTGACTATCTCATCCTGGAATTTTAGGAGAGATAAAGTCCCGCCTGAAGCTCTGTATAGCACATGAGCGTTCAGCAAAGCCAATTGGAATAAGGATAGAGACACTTTTTTGTACCAGCATCTCGCCTTACGGGCAATGTGATACGGCGCCAACTTATGGTCGTTGAGGTCCACCCCTCCCATATTTTGGTTATATTCATGGACACAGAGGGGTTTCTCCACAACACCAGTCACCGTATGAATTTGGACTGTCGTGTCTGCATGAAGGGAGGTAAGAAGGAAAACATTCTTATTATCCCTCCACAGCGAACAAATTATTACACTTCAAGCAGGCACTCCCCCCCAGCCTAAGACGGGAATCTACAAGCCCCTGGAAAAAGCCCCGGCGATTAGGTCGCACGGTGCCACATGCTCCAATCTGATGATCAAACAAGTGACTAAACAGTGGCACGCTCGTGTAATAATTGTCCACATAAAAGTGGTACCCCTTTCCGAATAAGGGTGACACCAAGTTCCACACTATCTTGCCAGCACTCCCTATGTAATCCAGGCAGTTGACCTACTCAATCTGACTATCTTTTCCCTCATAAACCATAAAGCTCTATACATAGCCTGTTGCCCTGTCACAGAACTTATAGAGCTTGACCCCGTATCTGGCACGCTTGCTGGGAAGGTACTGCTTGAAAGACAAGCGACCAGAAATGTAATCAGGGACTCATCAACGCAGACAACTTGATCGGGAATAAACAAGGCTGCAAAACGTTCGTTGAAGTGCTTTATGAAGGGCCGAATTTTGTAGAGCCGGTCGTATTCAGGGTCTCCACGTGGACGACAAAGTTCATTGTCGTTGAAATGCATGAACCGCAAAATATGCTTGTATCGTGTCCTGGGCATGGAGGCAGAGAACACGGGCATGTGGTCAATTGGGTGCGTGGACCAATAAGCACGTATTGACGAAAATTTATGTGTGCCCATGTTGAGGGAAAGGCCCAGAAAGGTCTTAAATTCGGAAACCTTAATTGGTCTCCAATTTCTGGCAAGGGAAAAACTGGGAATTAGCGGCGAAGAATTGACCAGCATATAAATTACTCTGGTCCACAATAGATCTATAGAGATCTTCCGTGAAAAACAGCGAATAAAAATCAAGTGGCATAAAATCAGCTGTTTCCACCTGAATACCGGGTTGGGCAGTGAATGGGGGAAGTACGGGTGCTGCAGAAGTGGTGGGGACCCAATCAGGATAGGTGAATTCTGCAGGAAGGGTACTATGGGCACGACGCGCCTGCCTTTGTCTTCTTCTTCTTGGTGGCAGCGGGACACTACTTGTGCTTGCCACCTCGCCAGCTTGAACTGCACTTATGGGACTCACCACGTCACCACGTGATACTGCAGTGCTGGATGTACGCCCAGGCTGTACTAGGCCACTGGTGCTTGCCAGTTCACCAGAAGGAATAGCGGCGCTAGTACTACTCTGCTCCATGATACGAGAGACCTGCGGTTCTTGCTCCTCAACAACCTCAGAAGATCAGGATCGGGTGCGCCTGACCTTAGCAGGGACCCCATCATCTTCGTCGCCCGGGCTATCTGACATGGAGCCGCTGTCTTCTACGGGAAGGTATTCTGAGCCTGAATCTGACAGATCCGTGACCTCCTCTTCACTATCTGTCATGCTCAGAATCTCAAAGGCCTCTTTACTAGTGTACCTTCGATTTGCCATTTTGGGCTCTAAATTTAGGGGTACACTAGTAAGATTCACAGGAAAAAAAGCACCTGACTGTCGTCAGCAAATATCTCAAACGCTATAAAAAAAACTGTTAGCGATCGCAGGGATCAGGCCTGACTCTGCGAACGCTGCAGTTATGTGTGTTGTGTTTGGTAAGTGACAGTGATCGATCGATACTGCACTCGGGTGGGCTGGGCTGGGCTGGGCGGAGGGGCTAAACGCAGGTGCTAGCAGGTATCTGGGCTGATCCCGCTAACACTGCGTTTTTGGGAACCCTAAACCACTGGGGACGCTAGTATAGATCTGATCAGATCAGATATTGATCTGTTCAGATACTATACCACTAAGGGAAGTGTATGCTTTGCGCGTGGGTGTTAGCGTTACTGGCACTAACCTAACGCTGCCTGGGGCGACGCAGAAACCTAATTTATATCACTCGCCGGGCGATCAGGGGGTTAAACCTTTATTGGGTTATATATGGCGGGTGCCCTGATGCTATAAAAAGCAAACTAACCAACCAGTGTCACCTGTAACACTTATACAGTGATCACTGGTGAAAGGGTTAACTAGGGGCAATCAGGGGGTACCTGGCGCTATATAAAAACCTGACGGGTATCCTAAATAACTAACTGGCTAACCAGTGTCACCAGTGACACTTATACAGTGATCACTGGTGAAAGGGTTAACTCTAGGGGCGATAAAGGGGTTAAACCTTTATTATATAATATATGGGGGTACCTGATGCTATAAAAACCTGTGGCGAGCCTAAAAAAAATAATTTGCTACCATGGGGCACCACCGACACTAATACAGCGATCGGAAAAACGATCGCTTAGTGACGCTGGCGATAGGGGATGAAAGGGTTACCTGGGGGGCAATCAAGGGGTTAAACCTTTATTAGGGGGGGTTAGGGGGCTACCCTGGACCTAAAGGGGCCTAAACCTAACTGCCCTGCAACTTTTTACTATCACAGATGACACTAAATGCAGCGATCAGAAAAAAAATGATCACTGAAATCAGTGACACTGTGACTGGGGGCTGGGGGTGACCTGGGGGGTGATCTGGGGGTGACTGGGGGGTGTAAGTGTGCCTACGTGTACTGGTGTCAGTGGGCTGTTGGTGCACTTACTGTGAGATGTCTTCTCTCCTCGCGCCGGATCAAAAAGACCGCCACGAGGAGAGATGACATCACTTCCCCTGCCTGTGTTTACATTTACACAGCAGAGGAAGCATATCATTCGCTGGGAGCGATCGCGAGGGGGTGGCCAGAAATGAATGGCCGTCCCCTCATCACGGATCGCTCCCGCAATGATAACCACCGCTCACTGTACCGGAGGGGGGTCCGATCGGACCCCCCACCCATATGAAGGCAGGCTCGTACAGGTATGTGAGTTTGCCTGTCCATGCCATTCTGCCGACGTATATGTACAGTGAGCGGTCATTAAGGGGTTAACTGGTCTCTTAAAGTAGATGTAAACCCGATTCATGAAATTTGAGCTGGACACATATATCTGCAGTGTTTTATTATCTTTCTTCAAAGAGCTAAGTCCCATAGCTCTCTCCTGAACCATTCCTCTGTTATTAGCCTGATAACTCCTGACAAATTCACGGACACATCAGATAAAAGCAGCCTGACTTTTCTGTCAGGGGAGGTTGCTATAAATAGATTAGCAGGGAGCTGGTCCTGTTACAAAAGACCTCCAAGAGTCTCTGCCTATATGGAGAGGGGGTGTCTGCCTTTTCCTCCAATCAGCAATTTTAGCTATCTTGGCTGTATGCCCAGACATCACACTCTGTGTTAAACAGAAAGAGAAAATCTCCTAACACGATCTGAACTTTCTAAACAGTATATAAATGTGAAGACAGCAGATATGGATGTAAAACCTATGTAGGGAGATTTGGTTCATCTCTGTATATCATCTAAGGCTGTTCACTTCACTGGGTGTTTGGAGGGTTTACATCCACTTTAAAGAAGCAAGGTGACTCCATGCCCACCTGGCCATTGTTGTGATTAATCAGGATTTCACTACAGGTCAGACTTGTTGTTACCGAGCTTCATACAGTAGATTATACATTATCATAAATATAAACACAGGACACCTTCACACAATAGCAGGAGCTCCAGTAGGAGTTGGGCCGTCTCCTACATTGTACAGAGGCCAATGTGATCAGCTCTTTCAATTACCATGTTGAGTTCAGCATCAAACAAACCAACAATAGTCTTTATATATATCCTGGGAGATATTGTGGATAAATATAACTGTCCCATTTTAAGTAATCCAAGCCACATTTCCTCAGTCATCCTGTGCCCCTAATGGACACAGGGTGCCTTAGACATAGGAGGTTCCATGGGAGCTTAAACAAGGGTTTCCCAACCTCTCCAAGGGATTCTGGGTTCCACGAGGCCTCCCGTCACAGCATACTTACTGGAAAGACCAGGGTAAGTGTTGATTTCCCCCTCTCCATCCCATACTTTAGTAAAAAAGGGATGTTTAAAAGTTACAATTGCATTACTAAACATATCTAGAATATAAAATGTTCAGGTAAGAAAAATAACTAAAGCCGGCCAGGTAAGAGTCCGGGGCCCGATGGATTTTCAGGAGTATTTTATAAACAATTTGGAGAACTTCTTAACCCTGTTTTGTGTAATTTGTTTAATGACATAACAGCAGACTGCCCATTTACGAAACAGACTCAGGAGGCGCATCTTGAAGACTAGCCTATTGATACATTATGCCCGGAGATCCAAGAGCCCGCTCTGTTTGTTAACCTTAGACGCTGAGAAGGCCTTTGATCGCTTAGATTGGAAGTTTATGACAGCGTCTTTGGAACAAATAGGACTTCCAGGAGAATTCATACAGAAAATAATGGCCCTGTATACAGCTCCGTCAGCTAGAATAAAGGTTAACGGGACATTATCTCCACCCGTTGAAATTTCTAATGGGACACGCCAGGGTTGCCCGCTGTCACCATATTTGTATATCTTGGCCATGGAACACCTGGCGGTTGCTCTTCGGTCG
The DNA here is from genome assembly GCA_029206835.1 of Rana muscosa. Lineage (NCBI taxonomy): Eukaryota > Metazoa > Chordata > Amphibia > Anura > Ranidae > Rana > Rana muscosa. Next base: position 439,826,945 of record CM055121.1, on the reverse strand, counting down.
AATTGTTCAATTCGGGGGGGTTCAGGTGGGCAATAACTCTTATAAATTGAGTATCTTCGCAGATGATTTACTTTTATATGTATCTAATCCAAAAAATAGCTTTTCCGAATATTCTCTTTGAATTGGAACAATTTGGCCTTTATAGCAACTTTAAAGTAAATGTCGCAAAGTCTCGATGTCTTAATATTACGTTATCAGTAATAGATAAAGAAATGCTAGAAAATAACTTTCCCTTTCAGTGGGAATCACAAGCTATCAAATATTTAGGAGTGAATATTACCTCAGTAGAAGAAAAAATGTACGAGTTTAATTATCTCCCTTTACTAAATTCTACAATTAATAGATTGCAGCTTTTGGCTAAAAGGAAACACTCTTGGCTAGGGAGAATGGCAATATACAAGATGGATATTTTGCCACGTTTCCTATATTTATACCAAACACTGCCTATAGCTTTACCACGGGCATTTTTTCTATCCTTAAGATCGAATCTACTTCGATATCTTTGGCGGAATTCATCGGCAAGATTGCAGTATGATATTCTGGTAAAGCGGAAGACAGAGGGAGGAGCAGGATTACTGCAGATGGAATTATATTATATAGCTGCAGTGCTGGCTAGAATACTGGATTGGTTCCACTGTGGGAGTACAAAACTATGGGTATCCATAGAACAGCAAATAATAGAGCTCCCGCTGGTCTCTCTTCCGTGGACGTTACCCAAATTGCGCTTTTTGGAACAAACACCTCCACCTTTGACCCAGTGCTTATTTAAAGTTTGGGATAGGACGGTAAGAAGGTGGGGTGTTTCTTCAATACCAGGCCCATTAACCTCAATAATGGGTAACCCAGAGTTTCCACCTGCTCTGTTACCAGATAGGTTCTTAAAATGGATAAGGCAGACTCTCTCTCCAATTATACAAGCTCTGTCAGCAAAAGGACTGCAGCCACTTAGCATGATAATGATCAATGAATGCAGATATGCTGGTCAGTGGTTTCATTATCTTCAGCTTCAACATTATTACAGTCATCTATCTAAAAGCACTCCATTGCACAGGGACTTAACACCATTCGAGTCCCTATGTAATGGGACGACAGGGTGTTCTAACACCATCTCCACGATATATGATATACTGCTGTCATATGCTACCCCAACTATCCCCTATTACATCAGAGATTGGGAGAGAGAACTGGGCCATTCGATTGCTGTAGAAGATTGGAAGAAAGCTTATGTGTTAACTTTTAAATCCAGCCCAGCGACTTTTATACAAGAAAATAATTATAAAATATTAACTAGATGGTATAGATGTCCAGCAAGATTACATAGAATTTCCCAGATCTATCCTGAGGAATGCTGGCGATGTGGAGGAGATGTGGGTACAATGATCCAAATCTGGTGGACATGTCCCCAGATTAAAGAATTTGGGGATTTTGTATTTCAGATCTGCTCCTGTGTCACCGGGGTATCTTATCATAAATCCCCAGAAATAGCTCTATTATCTATGTATCCAGGGGCTCTGGGAAAGGTTACAAAGGGATTGTTCCCTAATCTAATATCTGCTGCGCTTATAATTATACCCAGATACTGGAATACAAGAGTTGCCCCCACTATCCAGGAGTGGGTAGCGGAAATTAACCAGATAAAAAGAATGGAGGAAATAACAGCAAGTAATCAGGGACACTATCATAAGTTTATGGAAATGTGGTCACCATGGATCGAGTTTTTAAACTCGGAGACTCTGAGACCCTACCTGTGAAAATGAGTATGATGAGGACTTGACTGGGTTAGATAGGCGTGGCATGGTGTGGTAGAGAGTCGGGAGGGGGCCTTCCAGAGGAACGTGTAGGTATGTCTAGGTCTATATCTGTTTGTATTTTTTTTTTATGTTATTTGTTTTTATTTATTTTTTTTTATTTATTTTTTCCTTTCTTTTCCTGTTTGTTGTGTTTTTTAGTTTTGTGTATCTGGGTTGATATGATTCAGAACCACTTGATAGCACTATGAAATTATTATGAAAGAATGGATAAAAATCTTTATTTAGGATCTCTCTGGTTTTTATTTTTGTCTTTCGTTCTGATAGTAGTTATGCAATAGAGAGTAAAACTCTGGGTGATGTTTTTGGAATAATACAATCTTAAAACAGGTATATATATATTGTGAGGGGGTTAGCTCGGCAGCGGGTGTGTGTGACCCCCGGGATGGGCTCCCCACACAAAAACAGGCCCAGCAGACGGAGCTTGTGGTTTTCAAAATCAAAAAGGTGCGGTTTATTTTCTATTTACAGTGACAAAACACAGCAAAGCAAAAGAAACATAAACAAAATAAATCCTGGTCAACTTGACCTCTGACTAAACATACAGGTTTCCTAACTAACAACTGGGATCAGCCTAGTGCTGTCCTAGTCCCTAAGTCCCTGGTTTTAAATGTCCAAGCAAATAGCCACACAGGCTTTGTCTCACCGCACAAGGGTTCACTCTCTCCAGGAAGTCCACACAGGTCTGCTTCCAGGCATGAGCTAACCCCTAATGAAGCTGGGAGTTCTTATAGAGGCCTAAATGAGCTGACAAGCTTCAGCTGGTCTCATCAACTCCCTGTCTGCACGACGCCCCACACTCTCCCTAGAGGTATGAGTCATCCATGAGCCCACTAGCCTCAGCTGGGCTTATACAACTCTCCACCTAGTTGTATAAGTCGGCGTAAAGCCTGAATCTGGGCGAAATATATCTACCCCCCTGGATGCAACCAGGTGACTTTACCTTCCTGCTGTCACATACCCCCCCCTCTTGTTTTAACCTCGGGGTTGGAACACCAGCAATCAGGCATTCATGTACTCGAGACAAAGCATCCACATTCCCCATTTGAACGCCAGGGCGATGCTTTACTGTGAAGTTGAATTCCTGTAGGGCCAGGAACCACCTATTCACTCTTCTATTTGTCTCCTTGTTTTGAGCCATCCACTTTAACGGAGCGTGATCCGTAACCATGTCAAAGTGCCTACCTAGCAGATAGTACCGAAGGGAATCTAGAGCCCACTTCACCGCTAAACACTCCTTTTCAACGGTGGCGTAATTTACCTCATGGGACTTCAACTTCCTGCTGAGGTAAATGACTGGGTGCTCTTCCCCGTTCCAGACCTGGGACAATACTGCTCCTAACCCCACATCTGACGCATCACTTTGTACGACAAAGTCTTTAGAGAAGTCGGGTGAGTACAACACTGGCTGGCTACATAAGGCTTGTTTCAAGAATTGGAATGCTGCCTCAGCCTCGGGGGTCCATTTAATCATGACCGACCCTTTCCCCTTCGTCAGGTTGGTTAGGGCCACAGCCTTAGAAGCAAAGTGGGGAATGAATCGCCGATAATACCCAGCGATTCCCAGAAAGGCTCGTACCTGCTTCTTGCTGTTGGGACGTGGCCAACTCTGGATGGCCTCGACTTTGTTGAGTTGGGGTTTTATTACTCCCCTCCCAATGGTGTACCCAAGATATTTGGCCTCCTCCTGCCCAATGGTACACTTCTTGGGGTTAGCCGTAAACCCCGCTTCCCGAACAGAGTCCAGGACTGCTTGCACTTTTGGCAGATGTGAGGCCCAATCTGTGCTATGGACAATTACGTCATCCAGGTAAGCCGCCGCATACTTCCGATGGGGCCTCAGCATCTGGTCCATTTTCCGCTGGAATGTGGCCGGCGCATTCTGTAACCCGAACGGCATTCTTTTATATTGGAACGCCCCGTCTGGGGTTACAAATGCGGTTTTCTCTTTGGCCGACTTGGCCAGGGGGATTTGCCAATACCCTTTTGTGAGGTCAAGAGTCGTCATGTATCGGGCTGTTCCCAGCCGGTCGATCAACTCATCTATACGTGGCATGGGGTAGGTGTCAAATTTTGTAACTTTGTTCAACTGACGAAAATCGTTACAAAATCGCCAGCTCCCATCCGGTTTAGGCACCAACACAATGGGACTAGACCAATCACTTTGGGACTCCTCTATCACCCCTAAGTTCAGCATTTTCTGTACTTCCTCCCGTATTGCCTCCCGTCGGGCCTCTGGGATCCGATAGGGTTTTAACTTCACCCTTTCACCGGGCGGGGTAATAATATCATGCTCTACCCCAGATGTTTGTCCCGGCAGCTCAGAGAATACCTCCTTGTTGCGAAGCACAAACTCCTTAACCTCCTGTTGTTGGGGTTGTGACAAGGTGGCTGCGATTCCAACCTCAGGAATCACGCAACCAGTTTGAGCTGGTGACCAAGTGTCTGCGACTAGGGACTCTCTATCCCTCCAGGCTTTCAACAGATTAACGTGATAGATCTGTTCGGGCTTTCGCCTTCCTGGTTGTCTGACCTTGTAATTCACTTCGCTCACTTTTTCCATTATCTCGTAGGGGCCTTGCCATTTGGCAAGGAATTTACTTTCAACCGTAGGGACAAGTACCAGTATCCTATCCCCCGGGGAAAAGGTACGGGTCTTGGCTCCACGGTTGTACACTCTCTGCTGTGCTAACTGCGCTTGGGCCAAATGTTCCTTCACGATGGGCATTACCTGTGCAATTCGGTCTTGCATCAGGGCGACATGCTCAATCACACTCCTGTGGGGAGAACTCTCACTTTCCCAAGTTTCCTTGGCAATATCCAACAGCCCTCTTGGGTGTCTCCCATACAGTAACTCAAAGGGGGAGAATCCCGGAGAGGATTGGGGCACCTCCCTAATAGCAAACATCAGATAAGGAAGTAGACAGTCCCAATCCTTTCCATCTCTATCCACCACTTTCTTCAACATTTGTTTTAGGGTTTTGTTGAATCTTTCAACCAGCCCATCGGTTTGGGGGTGATACACAGATGTACGTAATTGCGTCACTTTGAACAATTTACACAGCTCCTTCATAACCCGGGACATAAAGGGTGTACCCTGGTCCGTAAGCAGTTCTTTACAAATACCCACCCGGCTAAACACAAGAGATAGCTCTTTGGCTATGGTTTTGGCCGAGGTATTTTGGAGAGGGATCGCTTCTGGATAACGGGTGGCATAGTCCATTATAACTAATATGTACTGGTGCCCCCTAGCGGACTTGATTATAGGACCTACCAAATCCATGGCGATCCTCTCAAACGGGACCTCAATGATGGGTAGAGGGACCAGCGGGCTACGGAAATGTGGCATCGGGGCTGACCTCTGACACACAGGGCAGGAGGAACAATAATTTTCTATGTCCTTCATCACCCCCGGCCAATAGAATCTCTGTAATACCCTCTCTCGGGTTTTCTCTGTCCCCAGATGACCTCCAAGAATGTGCCCATGGGCCAACTCCAACACCAACTTCCTGTAAGGTTTGGGCACCACAAGCTGCTCAACGATTTCTTCTGCCCTTTTTGCCACTCGATACAGTAGGTCCTTCTCTACGCTGAAGTATGGGTAAGTGCAGGTATTATCTGGGTTCACTAACTCGCCATCTATTTTCACTACGTTTTCCCGTGCCTTTATTAGGGCGGGGTCTTTCAACTGTTCTGTGGCAAAGTTTTCCCTGTGAACCTCAAGATCAGAAAACTCCACAGACGGTAGGTTTTCATCTGAGGAGGCGGGCTCCTCTCCAGTTTCTTGAGTCTCCCCTGCCAATACTGACAAGGGAAATTCCGGAGAGTCCTCACCACTCTCAGGGGAGTTCTGGCTATCACATTCCTGGTACATAGGGACACCAGTGGGGGGCTCAGGATCATCCCACAGTTCCCAGAACTTCGGAAAATCCCTTCCCACAATGGCGTCATGCGGTAACTGAGATACTAAGCCCACTGGATGAGAGAGGGTACCTTTGGGGGTCTCGAAACACACTGTAGTCACTGGATACTCTCGGGTGTCCCCATGCACACAAATAACAGCTACCTTGCTATTCCCAGAGACCTCTGTTCTAACTAACTCAGCCTTTATCAGGGTCACAAGGCTACCTGAATCCAGCAATACCACAACATTTCTACCATTAACACACATTTTGCATAAATGTTTCTCAGTTCCTCGAATGGCAGTGCATGCGACTGTCGCACACAGCGACTGACGTCTGCCCGTCAGAAAGTCACACTGCATGGGTTCCTCCACAACCGGGCAATTTGCTGCAATATGTCCCGCTTGCCGGCAGCGGTAGCAAACGATCCTTCTTGCCGCCTCTTGAGCCGCTGATTTCCCAGGCTGTTCTCGCCAAACTTGGGGTAGAGCTCCCACCCTCTCACTCTCTCCACCCTTACCCCTTGGAATCATCTTATCCGCCCCTGGGGTTGGTCTGGTCTTAGGGTGGAAAGTCCGAGTGTCTCTGAAAGAGGCCGTCAGGTTCTCTGTAGCCAAGTATTTCTCCACACGATCCACAAGACCATCGGCCGTCTCTGGGTCTCCATGGCTTACCCACTTTTGGATGGCAGTAGGAAGAGCTCTCAAAAACTGATCCATTACAACACGTTCCACAATCTTTGGTGCGGACCAATTCTCTGGCTGTAGCCACTTTCTGCTCAGGTGAATGAGATCATACATTTGAGACCTGGGGGGTTTTCCAAGCTGGAAAGTCCAGTTATGCACACGCTGAGCCCGGACAGCCAGGGTGACACCCAGCCTTGCCAATATTTCAGCTTTTAGCATCACATAGTCTTTTGCTTGGTTAGGCTCTAGGTCATAGTAAGCTTTCTGCGATTCACCAGTTAACAGAGGAGCCACTAGTCCAGCCCACTGCTCCTCAGGCCACTTTTCTCTTTTAGCGGTCCTTTCAAATGTGGTCAAAAATACCTCTGGATCATCCTCTCCAGTCATTTTTGTCAATAAACGACTCACCCCAAAGGACGCGGTATTAGTGGGACGGCTTTCCTCACTGGTCTGCGGACGTTGCTGCATTACTGCTTCCATCTGTTGTTGTAGTCTCTGCTCTTGCTTCTGCAACAGGTCTATGAAGCGGGCCTCAGATTGCTGCTGGGCTTGTTGCTGAGCCTCCAGACTCTGTTGCAAAGTTGCGTTTGTCTGCTGCTGGGCTGCAAGGCTCTGTTGATGAGCTTGCTGCTGGGCTGCAAGGCTCTGTTGATGAGCTTGCTGCTGGGCTGCGAAGTTCTGTTTTTGAGCTGCAAGGCTCTGTTGATGAGCTGCAAGGCTCTTTTGCAAACCTGCATTTGTCTGCTGTTGATTGGCATTTGCTAGAGCCAGCTGTTTCAGTATCTCCTCCATGCTGGCTTAAAAAAAAACTGCCACTGGTTCTCCACCAACTGTGAGGGGGTTAGCTCGGCAGCGGGTGTGTGTGACCCCCGGGATGGGCTCCCCACACAAAAACAGGCCCAGCAGACGGAGCTTGTGGTTTTCAAAATCAAAAAGGTGCGGTTTATTTTCTATTTACAGTGACAAAACACAGCAAAGCAAAAGAAACATAAACAAAATAAATCCTGGTCAACTTGACCTCTGACTAAACATACAGGTTTCCTAACTAACAACTGGGATCAGCCTAGTGCTGTCCTAGTCCCTAAGTCCCTGGTTTTAAATGTCCAAGCAAATAGCCACACAGGCTTTGTCTCACCGCACAAGGGTTCACTCTCTCCAGGAAGTCCACACAGGTCTGCTTCCAGTAATGAGCTAACCCCTAATGAAGCTGGGAGTTCTTATAGAGGCCTAAATGAGCTGACAAGCTTCAGCTGGTCTCATCAACTCCCTGTCTGCACGACGCCCCACACTCTCCCTAGAGGTATGAGTCATCCATGAGCCCACTAGCCTCAGCTGGGCTTATACAACTCTCCACCTAGTTGTATAAATCGGCGTAAAGCCTGAATCTGGGCGAAATATATCTACCCCCCTGGATGCAACCAGGTGACTTTACCTTCCTGCTGTCACAATATATACACATGATTAAGCTTTCTATGTGCTATGAGTGGAATATGTATGTATGTAAATTAAAAAAAATTGTAATAAAATATGATTAAACAAAAAAAAGCCGGCCATACATGGTTAGAATTTCGAAAGAATTTTCTTTCGAAAATCGTATGAAAGAATTTTCGTATGAATTTCGCACCGTTAGTGGGCTGCAACAACAGCCGATTTTCGTGCGGCAATCAAATTTGAGGAATCGGACATCTTGGAAATTTTTTGAAAAACAAACGATTTTCTAATCAATGATGGGAGAATTGTGCGAGAAATGTAATTGAAAAAAATGCCCATGTGCAAAAAAAGAATATTCACGGAAAGAAAAGAATATTCCCGGAGAAAAAAGAATATTCCCGGCCAAATTTCGAAAATCAATGGTGGCATCATCGGATTACAAAAAAAACGAACTTTCTGATTTTGAAAAGGAAATTTGTTCGAAATTCGACCGTGTATGGCCTGCTAGTGATGGTAAAAATGTATCTGTAGCCATAGCAACCTATACGGATGAGACTTTATGAAAGATAATTGTACAGTACATATACTTATGAATGAGAGGATATGAAGTAAACATGGGGTTTCCAAAACCAACAGAAAAGGGATGTTTATTAGAATTACACAACACAAAATGTGCAGGGAATCTCCAATCTCTGTTGCATACAAAACAATTGCTTTAGTTGCCCTAAACAGTGCCAAGGTCTAGATAGCAACAGACCCAAATCATAATGCTGCAGAATGTTTAAAAACTTGAACAGACATCTTCAGAATTAGGGTACTAGAGGAACCCATCATATAAGGATATTATGGAATCATAAATGATAAAAATAGAGCTGTATTTACCATAATGGCACTCAGGGGTCAGTGCATAGGGCGGCAGGATGAAGGGTGGGGGGCAACACCAAACCTCAAAGTGTACTGATTATGTACTGATTATGATAACATTTATCTTATTTGATTGTGTTCTTTGGACACTGCTGGGCATTTCTAAATTCAGCAAGAATATACACTATATTGCCAAATGTATTGGGACGTCTGGCTTTACAAGCACATGAACTTTAATGGCATCCCAGTCTTAGTCTGTAGGGTTCAATATTGAGTTGGCCCACCCTTTGTAGCTATAACAGCTTCAACTCTTCTGGGAAGGCTGTCCACAAAGTTCAGTAATGTGTCTATAAGAATGTTTGACCAGTCTTCCCGAAGCACATTTGTGAGGTCAGGAACTAATGTAGACGAGAAGGCCTGGCTCTCAGTCTCCACTCTAATTCATCCCAAAGTTGTTCTATCAGGTTGAGCTCAGGACTCTGTGCAAGCCAGTCAAGTTCCTCCACCCAAACCTCACTCATCCATGTCTTTATGGACCTTGCTTTGTGCACTGGTGCGCAGGTCATGTTGGAACAGGAAGGGGCCATTCATTAAGTAACGCTGTCACCTTGATTTTTTTAAAGAACATTCCTGTGCAGTGAAAAGTCACTTCTATCTTCACTCTGAGGAAATCTTTAGCATCCAACACATTTCCCTTACTGTGCAATATGGTTCCACCAGTAGCAGTGGCTGTGCGTCCATAGTGGGCGCAGGAGCGCCGCCCCCCTCTCGCTCATGCGCCCGTCACTCACAACAATACATAGGTTCATGCATTGCATGAACCTATGTATTGTCGCCGCCACTGCCGCCCACTATTGAGTTGGCCGGCCCCCTGTTTATCGCCGGCCATCTGAATAACAGCAGCTGGTTAGTGTTTGGAAGTGCCTATCAGAGCCAGCGGCTCTAATAGGCATCCCGATTACAGCATGAGGGCTGTAATCGGCTTCCAAATAGTTAACCAGAGGACGCACGGGGGTGCGTTCCCTGGTTAACACTGACAGGCAATTCAGCCAATCAGGTTCACCGGGTCTGGTTACCGGTAACCTGATTGGCTGAAGCGACATCGAGGGTGGGAGAAGACATTGAGGACGGAAGAAGGACGGCGCTGACCCGAGGAAGGTAAGTGCAGGGCTGGGGGGAATCTGTCTGCATTTGGGGACAAACTGGCTGCATTTGGGGGGAAACTGTCTGCATTTGGGGACAAACTGGCAGAATTTAGGGACACACTGGCTGCATTTGGGGACAAATTGGCTGCATTTGGGGACAAACTGGCTGCATTTGGGGGGAAACTGGCTGCATTTGGGGACACACGGGCTGTATATGGGGACAAACTGGCTGTATATGGGGACAAACTGGCTGTATTTGGGGGGATACTGGCTGTATATGGGGACAAGCTGGCTGCATTTGGGGACAAACTGTCTGTATTTGGGGACAAACTGGCTGTATATGGGGACAAACTGGCTGTATTTGGGGACAAACTGGCTGTATATGGGGACAAACTGGCTGTATATGGGGACAAACTGGCTGTATTTGGGGGCAAACTGGCTGTATATGGGGACAAACTGGCTGTATTTGGGGGGAAACTGGCTGTATTTTGGGGGGAAACTGGCTGTATATGAGGACAAACTGGCTGTATTTGGGGACAAGGTGGCTGCATTTGGGGACAAACTGGCTGCATTTGGGGGGAAACTGGCTGCATTTGAGGGAGCAAACTGGTGGCGTTTGAGGGGGCAAACTGGTGGCATTTGGGCACAGTGGCTGCGTTTAATGGCCACAGTGGCGGCAATTGATGTTTTTTTTTTTTCAGTTTGTTTGCGCCCCCCAAAAATGTTGAGCACCAGCCGCCACTGACCAGTAGGCTAATACGTCACCATTTGCACACCCCAAATTCTATCAGTGGCTGATGATCCTTCAGTGGCTGTAGCTCTTCAACAGAGCAAAGATGGGAGTTACCACCTGCTAGACCAGTAAACATCATAAACCTTTTTTTCAGGATGATTTTTTAAAACGTTCCTTTAAATCACTTTCTGTATAACGTAAAACCATCATTTCTTTCTTTTTGTCAGTACCCCTTGGGGGAGATTTGCCTTCACATTCTGCAGAGACACAAACGAAATTAGAAGAAATTCTTTACAAAGTGAAAATCCCTTCTCGGTCATCTGTCACCAGGATTGGAAGTGTTACCCTCACCTTCTGTTATTACAACTGTTAATTTTTTGATTTCGCATCAGTTTCTATACCAGAGATAATGGTTACCAGGACAAATAAAGAGGTTGATTCCTCTTAGCGGATTCAGAGACAGAAATTTAATCTAGCAGGTTTTTCTCTTTCCCAACATTATCCAAAACGAAGAAAAAAAAAATAGGGTTCGACTTTACATAAATTGTAATCACTTAGGAACAGTTGCCCACCCTTGAAAATATTGAGGCAAAAACAAAAACAAAATATGACATTTTGCCAAAGTGGATTCTGCATGAACTTTATAGAGAAAAGAAATTAAAAACAAATTAATTAAATTGCAATGATTCTTTTAGAGATCTGAATAGCATGACTACATGGGAAATGTGCCATAATAAAATTGGATAATGAATTACCTAAAATTCTTAAGCCCTGTACACACGATCGGATTTCCGATGGAATCAAATCCGATGGATTTTTCCATCGGAATTCTGATGAAGCTGACTTCCATCAGTCTTGCCTACACACCATCAGACAAAATTCCGACCGTCCCAAACGCTGTGACGTGTACAACACGTACGACGGCACTATAAATGGGAAGTTCAAATCCAATGGCATCACCCTTTGGGCTGCTTTTGCTGATTTTGTGTTAACGCGTGTTAGTAAACGTTTGATGTTAGCCGATTCACGCTTTTCAGTCTCTGTGCTTTTCAGTTTGTTACAGCATGACGAATGTGCTATCTCCATTACGAACGCTAGGTTTACCAGAACGAGCGCTCCCGTCTCCTATTTCAGTCTGAGCATGCGTGCGTTTTTTCTCCGATGGAGTTCCACGCGGACGATCGGAATTTGCTATAGTTTTTTTTTCCATCAGGAAAATTTAAAACGTGTTCTATTTTTTTTCACCGATGGAAAAAAGTCAGATGGGGCCCACACACGATCGGTTCGTCCGATGAAAACAGTCCAACGGACTGTTTTCATCAGTAAAACCGATCGTGTGTACAGGGCTTCATAAATAAACAAACCTAAATCTTGATAAATATTAATGCATTAAATATATAACAAGTGTATTTACCGTATTTATCGGCGTATAACACGCGCCGGCGTATAACACGCACCCCAAATTTAGGAGGGAATTTTAAGGAAAAAAACTTTTAGAAGGGAAGTTTAAGGAAAAAAAAACTTACATTTAAATGCCCTTCATTGCAGCCTTATCAGTGTCATTTGCAGCCTTGTCAGTGCAGCCTTGCCCCAGTGTCCATTGCAGCCTTGTCAGTGCAGTCTTGCCCCAGTGTCCATTGCAGCCTTGTCAGTGCAGTCTTGCTCCAGTGTCCATTGCAACCTTGTCAGTGCAGCCTTGCCCCAGTGTCCATTGCAGCCTTGTCAGTGCAGTCTTGCTCCAGTGTCCATTGCAACCTTGTCAGTGCAGCCTTGCCCCAGTGTCCATTGCAGCCTTGTCAGTGCAGCCTTGCCCCAGTGTCCATTGCAGCCTTGTCAGTGCAGCCTTGCCCCAGTGTCCATTGCGGCCTTGTCAGTGCAGCCTTGCCCCCAGGGTCCATTGCAGCCTTGCCCCAGTGCAGCCTTGCCCCCAGTGTCCATTGCAGCCTTGGATGAATTAAAAATTGGCGCCTCCGAGATCGCCGCCGAGACTGGGCAGAGCGGAGCAAATGCCGCCGAGATCACAGGGACTGGGTGGAGCCGAGATACACATAGCCGAGTGTACTCAGCTTTTCTTGGCTCCGCTCACAGTCATGCCCAATCCCGCCCTATGATGGACATAACACAGGTCCAATGGCGGGACTGGGCGTGACTGTGAGCGAAGCCGAGAAGAGCAGAGTACACTCGGCTATGTGTATCTCGGCGGCGATCGCTCCGCTACGCTCACAATCGGTGGGGATCGGCGTATAACACGCACCCACGATTTTCCCCTGATTTTAAGGGGAAAAAAGTGCATGTTTTACACCGATAAATACGGTAACTAAAGCTGATTTTTCATTATAAATTCAACAAGTTCTTATGTTTCTTCGGCCTGCTCTTTCTTACAAGATCGCAGAATTTTATTAAATGGAGATACCATTTTTTGTTATTCGATTTCTGGCCTCTCACTTCCTGTTTTTTCGCCTAAGCGGGGTTGATGTACAGATTCCTGGGATCCCAGAAGGCTGTTTTCCCTAATTCCAAAAACATTTTAATATTTTGCTACTGCATAGATGACAGTTGAATATCCCATGTATTGGGGAAAATGCTCTTCATTTGTGCATATGCAAGATCTAGATCTGACATCATATCATTAAGGAGCCAACTAAAAAAACACAAAAGAAATAGCAGGCTCCCAAAAAAAAAGAGGGAGAAGATAGAACAGCCAAGTCCTTTATTATATACTGTATGTCCAAGTCATTTATTGTGTATAGAAAACAACACGTCCAATTCATTATTTTCCTATTGTAAATAGGAAGTACGGTACATTTTTTTAAAATCAGATTATTTTTCTATATCGGTGGCGGCTTACACACCAGGGTGATTTCTTGGTTGGATCAACAAGGCTTTTCTTCTATCAATATTGAAGTTGAATTCACTTGTATTATTTATGGCCATTTTTTTATTGATGTCTAGTGTTGAGCGGACCCGAACTGTAAAGTTCGGGTCCGTACCGAATTTTGGCGTTTTCCCGACCCCGACCCCGGACCCGGACCCGGATTTTGCGCTAAAGTCCGAGTTCGGGTCCGGATTCGGGAATTTAATGGCGCAGTTAGAAATGCTTCAGGGGCCAGCCAATCACCATTTGATTAGCTGGTGTGCCCTTAGAAGCCATCATAGCCATGCCTACTAATGGCATGGCTGTGATTGGTCAGTGCAACATGTGACCCAGCATGTGACCAGCTTCTATATAAGCAAGAGGCACACAGCACAGATCGTCACTCTGCTTTTAGACAGTGTAGGGAAAGGATCCTGGCTGCTGTTGCTGTGAGGGAGAGAATTATATGATAGGAGTTAGTCCTGATTCTGCAATCTACTGATAGAAAAGATAGGGAGACAGTGTAGTGTAGTGTAGTGTAGGGGCAGGATCCTGTTTGTGCTTTCAGGGAGAGAGATTTAGATAGGAGTCCAGATTGAGAGATATAATAGCTCAGCGATCTGCATAGGTTTATCTGTTTGTGTTGCAAGCTCAGTGCACCAGCACTGCATTACGTTGAGTGATACACCTATTCCATACTGTGGCTGTATTGTGCTCTTGCTAAAAGACCCATTTCGGGCAGAAAAAATAAAAAAAAGGCACTTTATTGTGCTTTTGCTAAAAAGACCCATTTTTGGGCCCCAAAAAAAAAAAAAGGCACTTTATTGTGCTGTTGCAAAAAAAAAAAAAGGCACTTTGTTGTGCGCAAAAAAGACCTATTTTTGGGCAAAAAAAATATTTTGCAGTGTATATCTCTAGTTGTGTGAAATAACCAATTTCTATATATTTTTCTTGTACTATGCTATACTAAAAAAAAAAAACAACTTTTTTTTGAATAGCATTCTCTGCAGCTGTGCGATTCAGCGGTTATATACTGTGGGTGTGTTGTGCTCTTCCAAAAAACGCCATTTAGGGCCACAGAAAATATTTTGCAGTGTGAAATACACATCTGGAGGTGTGTGAAAAAACAACATTATTTTTGAATAGCATTCTCTGGCCTCTGCAGCTGTGCGATTCAGCGGTTATATACTGTTGGGGTTGTTGTGCTCTTCAAAAAAACGCCATTTAGGGCCACAGAAAATAAATTGCAGTGTGAAATACACATGTGGAGGTGTGTAAAATAAACAATTTCTATATATTGTACAGTGCTATACTAAAAAAAAACAACATTTTTTTTGAAGAGCATTCTCTGCACTTCTATAGCTGTGCGATTCAGCGGTTAAATACTGTGGTTGTGTTGTGCTCTTCCAAAAAACGCCATTTAGGGCCACAGAAAATATTTTGCAGTGTGAAATACACATCTGGAGGTGTGTGAAAAAACAACATTATTTTTAAAAAGCATTCTCTGGCCTCTGCAGCTGTGCGATTCAGCGGTTATATACTGTTGGGGTTGTTGTGCTCTTGCAAAAAACGCCATTTAGGGCCACAGAAAATATTTTGCAGTGTGAAATACACATCTGGAGGTGTGTGAAAAAACAACATTATTTTTGAATAGCATTCTCTGGCCTCTGCAGCTGTGCGATTCAGCGGTTATATACTGTTGGAGTTGTTGTGCTCTTCCAAAAAACGCCATTTATGGCCACAGAAAATAAATTGCAGTGTGAAATACACATGTGGAGGTGTGTAAAATAAACAATTTCTATATATTGTACAGTGCTATACTAAAAAAAACAACATTTTTTTTGAATAGCATTCTCTGCACTTCTATAGCTGTGCGATTCAGTGGTTAAATACTGTGGTTGTGTTGTGCTCTTCCAAAAAACGCCATTTAGGGCCACAGAAAATATTTTGCAGTGTGAAATACACATCTGGAGGTGTGTGAAAAAACAACATTATTTTTAAAAAGCATTCTCTGGCCTCTGCAGCTGTGCGATTCAGCGGTTATATACTGTTGGGGTTGTTGTGCTCTTGCAAAAAACGCCATTTAGGGCCACAGAAAATATTTTGCAGTGTGAAATACACATCTGGAGGTGTGTGAAAAAACAACATTATTTTTAAAAAGCATTCTCTGGCCTCTGCAGCTGTGCGATTCAGCGGTTATATACTGTTGGGGTTGTTGTGCTCTTGCAAAAAACGCCATTTAGGGCCACAGAAAATATTTTGCAGTGTGAAATACACATCTGGAGGTGTGTGAAAAAACAACATTATTTTTGAATAGCATTCTCTGGCCTCTGCAGCTGTGCGATTCAGCGGTTATATACTGTTGGGGTTGTTGTGCTCTTCAAAAAAACGCCATTTAGGGCCACAGAAAATAAATTGCAGTGTGAAATACACATGTGGAGGTGTGTAAAATAAACAATTTCTATATATTGTACAGTGCTATACTAAAAAAAACAACATTTTTTTTGAATAGCATTCTCTGCACTTCTATAGCTGTGCGATTCAGTGGTTAAATACTGTGGTTGTGTTGTGCTCTTCCAAAAAACGCCATTTAGGGCCACAGAAAATATTTTGCAGTGTGAAATACACATCTAGAGGTGTGTGAAAAAACAACATTATTTTTAAAAAGCATTCTCTGGCCTCTGCAGCTGTGCGATTCAGCGGTTATATACTGTTGGGGTTGTTGTGCTCTTGCAAAAAACGCCATTTAGGGCCACAGAAAATATTTTGAAGTGTGAAATACACATCTGGAGGTGTGTGAAAAAACAACATTATTTTTGAATAGCATTCTCTGGCCTCTGCAGCTGTGCGATTCAGCGGTTATATACTGTTGGGGTTGTTGTGCTCTTGCAAAAAACGCCATTTAGGGCCACAGAAAATATTTTGCAGTGTGAAATACACATCTGGAGGTGTGTGAAAAAACAACATTATTTTTGAATAGCATTCTCTGGCCTCTGCAGCTGTGCGATTCAGCGGTTATATACTGTTGGGGTTGTTGTGCTCTTCCAAAAAACGCCATTTAGGGCCACAGAAAATAAATTGCAGTGTGAAATACACATGTGGAGGTGTGTAAAATAAACAATTTCTATATATTGTACAGTGCTATACTAAAAAAAAAACATTTTTTTTAATAGCATTCTCTGCACTTCTATAGCTGTGCGATTCAGTGGTTAAATACTGTGGTTGTGTTGTGCTCTTCCAAAAAACGCCATTTAGGTCCACAGAAAATATTTTGCAGTGTGAAATACACATCTGGAGGTGTGTGAAAAAACAACATTATTTTTAAAAAGCATTCTCTGGCCTCTGCAGCTGTGCGATTCAGCGGTTATATACTGTTGGGGTTGTTGTGCTCTTGCAAAAAAACGCCATTTAGGGCCACAGAAAATATTTTGCAGTGTGAAATACACATCTGGAGGTGTGTGAAAAAACAACATTATTTTTGAATAGCATTCTCTGGCCTCTGCAGCTGTGCGATTCAGCGGTTATATACTGTTGGGGTTGTTGTGCTCTTCCAAAAAACGCCATTTAGGGCCACAGCAAATATTTTGCAGTGTGAAATACACATCTGGAGGTGTGTGAAAAAACAACATTATTTTTGAATAGCATTCTCTGGCCTCTGCAGCTGTGCGATTCAGCGGTTATATACTGTTGGGGTTGTTGTGCTCTTCCAAAAAACGCCATTTAGGGCCACAGAAAATAAATTGCAGTGTGAAATACACATGTGGAGGTGTGTAAAATAAACAATTTCTATATATTGTACAGTGCTATACTAAAAAAAACAACATTTTTTTTGAATAGCATTCTCTGCACTTCTATAGCTGTGCGATTCAGTGGTTAAATACTGTGGGTGTGTTGTGCTCTTCCAAAAAACGCCATTTAGGGCCACAGAAAATATTTTGCAGTGTGAAATACACATCTGGAGGTGTGTAAAATAAACAATTTCTATATATTCTTCTTGTACAGTGCTATACTAAAAAAAACAACCTTTTTTTTTGAATAGCATTTTCTGTAGCTGTGCGATTCAGCGGTTACGTGCTGTGGGTGTGTTGTGGTCTGGCAAAAAACGCCATTTAGGGCCACAGAAAATATTTTGCAGTGTGAAATACACATCTGGAGGTGTGTAAAATAAACAATTTCTATATATTCTTCTTGTACAGTGCTATACTAAAAAAAAACAACCTTTTTTTTTTAATAGCTTTTTCTGTAGCTGTGCGATTCAGCGGTTACGTGCTGTGGGTGTGTTGTGGTCTGGCAAAAAACACCATTTAGGGCCACAGAAAATATTTTGCAGTGTGAAATACACATCTGGAGGTGTGTAAAATAAACAATTTCTATATATTGTACAGTGCTATACTAAAAAAAACAACATTTTTTTTGAATAGCATTCTCTGCACTTCTATAGCTGTGCGATTCAGTGGTTAAATACTGTGGTTGTGTTGTGCTCTTCCAAAAAACGCCATTTAGGGCCACAGAAAATATTTTGCAGTGTGAAATACACATCTGGAGGTGTGTGAAAAAACAACATTATTTTTAAAAAGCATTCTCTGGCCTCTGCAGCTGTGCGATTCAGCGGTTATATACTGTTGGGGTTGTTGTGCTCTTGTAAAAAACGCCATTTAGGGCCACAGAAAATATTTTGCAGTGTGAAATACACATCTGGAGGTGTGTGAAAAAACAACATTATTTTTGAATAGCATTCTCTGGCCTCTGCAGCTGTGCGATTCAGCGGTTATATACTGTTGGGGTTGTTGTGCTCTTCCAAAAAACGCCATTTAGGGCCACAGAAAATAAATTGCAGTGTGAAATACACATGTGGAGGTGTGTAAAATAAACAATTTCTATATATTGTACAGTGCTATACTAAAAAAACAAACATTTTTTTTGAATAGCATTCTCTGCACTTCTATAGCTGTGCGATTCAGTGGTTAAATACTGTGGTTGTGTTGTGCTCTTCCAAAAAACGCCATTTAGGGCCACAGAAAATATTTTGCAGTGTGAAATACACATCTGGAGGTGTGTGAAAAAACAACATTATTTTTAAAAAGCATTCTCTGGCCTCTGCAGCTGTGCGATTCAGCGGTTATATACTGTTGGGGTTGTTGTGCTCTTGTAAAAAACGCCATTTAGGGCCACAGAAAATATTTTGCAGTGTGAAATACACATCTGGAGGTGTGTGAAAAAACAACATTATTTTTGAATAGCATTCTCTGGCCTCTGCAGCTGTGCGATTCAGCGGCTATATACTGTTGGGGTTGTTGTGCTCTTCCAAAAAACGCCATTTAGGGCCATAGAAAATAAATTGCAGTGTGAAATACACATGTGGAGGTGTGTAAAATAAACAATTTCTATATATTGTACAGTGCTATACTAAAAAAAAAAACATTTTTTTTGAATAGCATTCTCTGCACTTCTATAGCTGTGCGATTCAGTGGTTAAATACTGTGGTTGTGTTGTGCTCTTCCAAAAAACGCCATTTAGGGCCACAGAAAATATTTTGCAGTGTGAAATACACATCTGGAGGTGTGTGAAAAAACAACATTATTTTTAAAAAGCATTCTCTGGCCTCTGCAGCTGTGCGATTCAGCGGTTATATACTGTTGGGGTTGTTGTGCTCTTGTAAAAAACGCCATTTAGGGCCACAGAAAATATTTTGCAGTGTGAAATACACATCTGGAGGTGTGTGAAAAAACAACATTATTTTTGAATAGCATTCTCTGGCCTCTGCAGCTGTGCAATTCAGCGGTTATATACTGTTGGGGTTGTTGTGCTCTTCCAAAAAACGCCATTTAGGGCCACAGAAAATAAATTGCAGTGTGAAATACACATGTGGAGGTGTGTAAAATAAACAATTTCTATATATTGTACAGTGCTATACTAAAAAAAACAACATTTTTTTTGAATAGCATTCTCTGCACTTCTATAGCTGTGCGATTCAGTGGTTAAATACTGTGGTTGTGTTGTGCTCTTCCAAAAAACGCCATTTAGGGCCACAGAAAATATTTTGCAGTGTGAAATACACATCTGGAGGTGTGTGAAATAAACAATTTCTATATATTTTCCTTGTACTGTGCTATACTAAAAAAAACAACCTTTTTTTTTTTGAATAGCATTTTCTGCAGTTCTGTAGCTGTGCGTTTCAGCCATTACGTACTGTGGGTGTGTTGTGGTCTTCCAAAAAACGCCATTTAGGGCAAGATCCTAAATTTGGAAAATATGAGGGGAAGGTCAAAGGGACGTGGTGGCCCCGGTCGTGGTGCTGCTGGTGGAGCTCCTGTTGCAGGGAGAGGACGTGGTGGATCTGTGCCAGCTACACGCACAAGTGAAACACCTTCCTCAGGTGCGAGTAGGCGACCGAGCCTGCGGCGGTATTTTGTCGCGCCTAATGAGGCTGTACCAATGTTTAGGCCAGGACAAGTACAGGCGATAGTAGATTGGGTTGCTGACAGTGCCTCGGGTTCCTTCACATTGTCTCCCACCCACTCTTCTGATGAAAGATCAGAGTTGGCACCTGAAGCCCATGTCCATCAGTCTTTCACCTCACCCCCTTGCAAATCAGCCAAGCAGTCTGAGCCCCAAATCATGCAGCAGTCTCTTCTGCTTTTCGATGACTCTGTTAGCAGGGTTTCCCAGGGCCATCCACCTAGCCCTGCCCCAGAAGTGGAAGAGATTGAGTGCACCGATGCCCAACCACTTATGTTTCATGATGGGTACATGGGAGGACCATCGCAGCACGTCTCGGATGATGACGAAACACAGGTGCCAACTGCTGCTGCTTTCGCAATTGTGCAGACAGACATGGAGGGCAGGGGTGAAGACTGGGTGGAAGATGATGTGGAGGACGATGAGGTCCTCGACCCCACATGGAATCAACGTTATGCAGGTGACCAGTGTAGTTCAGAGGAAGAGGCGGTGGTCGCACAGAGCCACCAGCACAGCAGAAGAGGGAGCAGGGTGCAAAAACGGAGCATTCGTCCCCTAGACAGTACATCTGCTACTGCCCAACGCAGCAAGGGACCGAGCACACCAAAGCCAGGTCCAAGGACTTCCCTAGCGTGGCAGTTCTTCACACAGTGTGTTGATGACAAGACACGAGTGGTTTGCACGCTGTGCAATCAGAGCCTGAAGCGAGGCATAAACGTTCTCAACCTGAGCACAAGCTGCATGACCAGGCATCTAAGTGCAAAGCACGAGCTGCAGTGGAGTAGACACCTCAAAAACCAAGAAAGGTCTCTGGCTCGTCCTGCTTCCTCTTCTGCTGCAGTCTCGGCCTCTTCATCCACCTCTGTAGTGACAGTGGCACCTGTCACCCCGCAAACAGAGGATCTGCCAGCAACACTACCACCTGGGTCACCAACCATCTCCACAATGTCCCATGGAAGCGTTCAGCTCTCTATCTCCCAAACATTGGAGCGGAAGAGGAAGTACCCCCCTAGCCACCCGCGATCCCTGGCCCTGAATGCCAGCATTTCAAAATTCCTGGCCTTTGAAATGCTGTCATTCCGTCTGGTGGAGACGCAGAGTTTTAAAAGCCTGATGGCATTGGCTGTCCCGCAGTACGTCGTGCCCAGCCGCCACTACTTTTCCAGGCGAGCCATCCCTTCCCTGCACAACCAGGTGGGGGACAAAATCAGGTGTGCACTGCGCAACGCCATCTGTGGCAAGGTCCACCTAACTACGGATGCGTGGACCAGTAAGCACGGTCAGGGACGTTATATCTCCCTAACAGCACACTGGGTAAATGCAGTGGCGGCTGGGCCTGAGGCAGATAGCGGTTTGGCGCATGTCCTTCCACCACCGAGGATTGCAGGGCGCTTCAGTTTGCCTCCTGTTGCTAACTCCTCCTTCTCCGCTTCCTCATCCTCTACCGCCTCCTCATCCATTCAGCGTAACACCTTCACCACCAACTTCAGCACAGCCAGGGGTAAACGACAGCAGGCAGTTTTAAAACTTTCCTGTTTGGGGGAAAATCCCCACACCGCGCAGGAGTTGTGGAGGGACATGGAACAACAGACCGATGAGTGGTTGCTGTCAGTGAGCCTCAAGCCCGGCCTGGTGGTGTGCGATAATGGGCGAAATCTCGTAGCAGCTCTGGGTCTAGCCGGTTTGACGCACATCCCTTGCCTGGCGCATGTGCTGAACTTGGTGGTCCAGAGGTTCCTTAAAAATTACCCCAATATGCCAGAGCTGCTGCAGAAAGTGCGGGCTGTCTGTGCGCACTTTCGGCGTTCTCACCCTGCTGCTGCTCGCCTGTCAGCGCTGCAGCGTAACTTCGGCCTTCCCGCTCACCGCCTCATATGTGACGTGCCCACAAGGTGGAACTCCACCTTGCACATGCTGGCCAGACTGTGCGAGCAGCAGCAGGCAATAGTGGAGTTTCAGCTGCAGCAATCACGCGTGAGTCGCTCTGCGGAACAGCACCACTTCACCACCAATAACTGGGCCTCCATGCGAGACCTGTGTGCCTTGTTGCGCTGTTTCGAGTACTCCACCAACATGGCCAGTGCCAATGACGCCGTTCTCAGCGTTACTATCCCAGTTCTATGCCTCCTTGAAAAAACGCTTCGTGCGATGATGGAAGAGGATGTGGCACAGGAGGATGAGGAGGAGGAGGAGGAAGCGGGATCATTTCAAAGGCTTTCAGGGCAGTCTTTCACAAGTGGCTACGAGGGTGGGTTCCTGCACCAACAAACGCCAGGTACACAATTGTCCGGCAGAAAGGGCACAGTTCTGGAGGATGACGAGGTGGAGGAGGAGATGGAGGAGGAGGAGGAGGAGGAGGAGGAGGAGGAGCCATGTTCACAGCAGGGTGGCACTCAGACCAGCTCGTGGCCATTACTGGTGCGTGGCTGGGGGGATACAGAGGACACAGACGATACACCTCCCACAGAGGACAGCTTTTCTTTGCCTCTGGGCAGCCTGGCACACATGAGCGATTACATGCTGCAGTGTTTCCGCAACGACAGCCGAGTTGCCCACATTTTAACTGGTGCTGATTACTGGGTGGCCACCCTGCTGGATCCCCGTTACAAGGACAACGTACCGTCCTTAATTCCCTCACTGGAGCGGGATCGTAAGATGCGCGAGTACAAGCGCACGCTGGTAGACGCGCTGCTGGTGGCATTCCCACCTGACAGCGGGCGTACGGTGGAAGCACAAGGCGAAGGCAGAGGAGGAGGAAGAGGTCGCCAACGCAGCCGGGGCACCGGCAGCACCTCAGAAGGCAGGGTTAGCATGGCCGAAATGTGGAAAAGCTTTGTCAGCACGCCACAACAACCAGCACCACCAGCTGAGATGGAACGTCTTAGCAGGAGGCAGCATTTCACCAACATGGTTGAGCAGTATGTGTCCACAGGCCTACACGTACTGGATGACGGGTCTGCCCCCTTTAACTTCTTGGTCTCCAAATTGGGCACATGGCCTGAGCTTGCCGTTTATGCCTTGGAGGTGCTGGCCTGCCCTGCAGCCAGTGTATTATCTGAACGTGTATTTAGCACGGCAGGGGGCGTTATCACAGACAAGCGCAGCCGCCTGTCCAGAGCCAATGTGGACAAGCTCACGTTCATTAAAATGAACCAGGCATGGATCCCACAGGACTTGTCCGTACCTTGTGCAGAATAGACATGTATACCGGTGTTGTGACAAAAACTGTCCGGCCATCGGATTGTGCCCGGCCCGTACTGCGCAGGCGCAGCGCTTGCGCAGTACAGAGGACAAGGAGATTCACAAAATCTCCGAAGATGAACGGCGCCTGCGCTGTGAGTGCAGGTTCAAGCCCCACCATCCAAGAGGACATACGGTAGCACATAGTAACAGGGCCCCTCACGGGCTCGCTTCGATCGCGGCCTTGCTTGGCTCGGCTTGAACCACGGATGGTGTGGCCTTCACCTGAACTCAACACGCAGGCGCCGTTAGTCTTGGGAGATTTTTGAAATCCCCTTGTCCTACATACTCAGCAAGCGCAGTACAGGGCGGACACTATTCGACAGGGGACAGAATTCGACACATCACCGGCCTTACCCAGCCATTGTTGTATTTTTGAACCAGTGTTGGCTACCTCGTCCTCCTCCACCGCCGCTTCCACCTACACAGCCACATCCACCGCCACCTCAACCTCCTACTCCATATGGACCTCGTCCTGCTAGGCCAAGATTACAATTTTTATTTTATTTTTTTGTAGCGCACAGATCCTTTCCCCCTTACCTGCCTTTATGTTGTTGGCTCTTCGCAGGAGGGAGAAAGGCACACCGCACTACCAGCCCGTATCCTCCTATATAAAGAGGTTGAGCGGTGTACTTGACGGGCCGTGTCCACAGCCGGAGTCAAAACTCCTCCAGAGGATGATTCTCACCTCTACTGTAGGTAGAGGCAAGTCCTTTAATTGCCAGTAAAGTCAATGTCCACACCAGCTGAAACTCCAACTCTTATTCTCTCATGGCAAAATAAACTGTACTCAGATAGAAAAGGTTAGAGCAAAGAAACAGGACAGCTTAAGGTGTGGAGGAGGTCCAGGCACAAACGTAGCACATTCACTTCACTGCTTAGGTTTCTCAAACAGTTTTTGGCGCACGGTCTCTGCCACAGACATTGAGGTTGGTCTCTGCCACAGACCGGGTGTACAAGGCCCCTGCCACGGGCCTGGAGAACTTTGGTCTCAGCCACAGACCAGGGTGTATAAGGCCCCTGCCACGGGCCGGTTGAATAAGGCCTCTGATACAGTCAAGGTGACCTTGAGCTTCTCCTTCTACGAACCTAGCCCATATCAAGGGGAAGACATCTCTCCAGGGAGTCAACAGACCATTCCTTCACCGTGACTCCCGCATCGGTCCATCAGAATGATCCTCCCTTCCCTGGAACAGGTTCCCCTACACGAGGCGGCTCTGGACTCCAGGCTTTACTCCCGCCCCTAGGCCTCCATACCCAGGGCAGCAAGAACTCCAGGATAGTACCTCACCCCGGGCTAAAGGTGCCCGAGATGGAACAGGAACACATGCACCCAGGCCGAAGGCACCTGGGCGCGGACCCCACTGGACATCAGCCCCCAGGCCAAAGGTCTGCCCCTTTTATATGCTCTCCCGGCATGCACAGCAGGTTCCCCGCCCCGCTGTACTACTGCCAAGAGGGGACACAAAAGGCGCCACCTGTAGGCCGCAGGGAACTGCACACCAATACTGTCCCCCGAGGACAAAATGGTCCATGAATCCTACAGAATTAGGGTATTTGAGCCTATTTACCACTCAAACACTTTCCTTAAATTTAGCACCCCGCTACATTTTTATTTCAAAGTATTTTATTTTCCCACTAGCTTATCCATTAAATTAAATAATTTATTCCAGAAAGGGCGTATTCTGGGGCATTCCCACCATATGTGTGGCATCGTGCCGTTGAGTTTCTGAGGTTCTTAATGACTTCCTGTACCTCTTCTGCTGAAAAGGGGGCCTCCAGCATATTTTTTTATTTTTTAATTTTTTTTATGTTCTTTTAAGTTATTTCCTATCCACATTTGTTTGCAGAGCACTTGCCATGTTCTTAACAACATTTTGCTGCCATTTGCAGCCCTCTAGCCCTTTCCATTACTTTTTTAGAGCCTTTTTAGACGTCAGAAGTCCGGGTCCCCATTGACTTCAATGGGGTCCGGGTCCGGGTTCGGGTTAAAGTTCGGTCCCGAATCCGAACTTTTTTCCGAAGTTCGGCCGAACCCGCCGGACCCGAATATCCAGCTACCCGCTCAACTCTATTGATGTCACATAGGGCCCTTAAAAATGACATTTGTAAATGATAAATGATAAAAGTAGTACCCTAAAGTAGTACCTTTTTATCTTGAATAACTTCTTAAATTTACTGAGCACTTTCTGCCTAGGCATTTCTGTACTTATAGCTTTAGAGTTGTATATTTGCAGATGTTACAAGCCACTGCTGCACCTGAGAGCTAGTGCCATGAAATTAGGAGCACAATTTGGTGATGTCACTACTGTCCTGCTCATTGTTTTTCTTTACAACTATGTTTACTATGCCTCAGTTTATGAATGAATGGGAATCTCTGTACAGAGCTATTCTTGTTCATTCACTCTGTGCAGCTGAGGCTGCAGAAAAAGGGACTGATGAATCTGTCCTCGGTCCCTTTCTCTGTCTCAAAAGAAAGACATTAGGGGTCTGTTTAGATCCCTTTAGGGGTCTGTTTAGATCCCCGATATTTCACCAAAGCCCCCAAATGGGGATCCTAAAAAATAATAAGAAATAAAAGTGTAAAAAAATTAAATAAAAGAAAGGTGGCCTGCTGTAGGACTGTAATAAAGGGTCCCACGATGGGAGTAAAGGCCCCAGCTGTTTAGAAGATTCTTCTCTCCCAGACTTTGCCCAGAAAGGATATCAGTGTGAAGGACCCTTGTCTTTCGCCTCCCATGGTTGCTGCCTGGTGATGATATAGTTACAGAGGGTCCAGTCTAGTCTCTTAAGCCCTGTACACACAATCCGATTTCCTATGGATTCAAATCTAATGGATTTTTCCATTGGAATTCCGATGAAGCTGACATCCATCAGTCTTGCCTACACACCATCAGTCAAAAATCCAACTGTCCCAAACGCCGTGATGTAAAACACTCCGACGAGCCAAGAAAAATTAAGTCCAATGCTTCTGAGCATGCGTCGACTTGATTTCTGAGCATGCATGGGTTTTTTCTTCGATGGAGTTCCACACAGACAATCGGATTTAGTTTTTTTTTCCATCTGATAAATTTAAAACATGTTCTATTTTTTCTAACCGATGAAAAAAAGACCGATGGGGCACATACACGATCGGTTTGTCCGATGAAAAAAGTCCATCGGACTGCATTCATCGGTAAAACCGATCGTGTGTTCAAGGCTTAACACCTGCTGCCCAGGGAAGGCTTGAGAAGAATTTCCTTGCTTTTAAGGCCTGCTGCTTGGGGAGGTTATATCTCCAGAGAGGTGTAGTTCATGCTTCTCAGGCCTTCTGCAGGGTGAAGGGGAGTACTACTTAGCCAGATTGCCTGCCTTGGCTTAAAGATCCACAAGTAGTAAGGTAGCTGTCCATCTGGCCTACCAAGATCATACTTGCCTGTGGCAGAAGCACAGATGCTGCTCAGCAGAGGGATTTTTGCTGCTGTTGTTGCATACCCCGTACACATATCCCTCTTTTCAATTGGACACTGAGCCAATAAATTTTTATATAGACCAGATCCCTGCTAAAAAGACTGGGGGGGGGGCTGTTAAATCCAGAAGCTTTTTGAGGGGTGACTGTTACAAATACTGTAGGTTGATATTGAAAATCATTAGAAATCCTAAAAGTGAACAGCAGCGCTGAATAAACCACATAAAAAATGCAGAAGGATAAAACATGTGCAAATTGGAATTTTTTTTGAATAAAAGTCCATAAAACAGTCACATGAATAGTGCAAAAAGATTCCAGAAAAGTGTAAGCGATCCTCCAAAGAGTGTTGAAATCTTCACACAACACTGTGTGTGTCACAAGCACCTCTCCCCGTCAGTATTGAACTCACCCCAGGTAGTTGCCTCACACTCACATGTTTGGCAGGAGTGCCTTTACCCCAAATAAGGGGTTAAATTCCTCAGAACGCCGAGTGGCGTTGAGGATGAGTTCAATACTGACGGGGAGAGGTGCTTGTGACACTCACGGTGTTGTGTGAAGATTTCCACACTCTTTGGAGGATCGCTTACACTTTTCTGGAATCTTTTTGCACTATTCATGTGACTGTTTTATGGACTTTTATTCACATTTTTTTCCATTTTTCACATGTTTGATCCTTCTGCATTTTTTTGTGGTTTATTCAGTTTTTGATATACTGTATATACTCGAGTATAAGCCGACCCGAGTATAAGCCGAGGTACCTAATGTTACCACAAAAAACTGGGAAAACGTACTGACTCGAGTATAAGCCGAGGGTCAACAATGCCCATTTGCACACCTCACTGTGCCCATTGCAACTTCACTAAGCCCATTGTCACTGCCCATTGCCACCTTACTGTGCCCATCCTCACTGTTCCCATCCTTACTGTGCCCATCCTCACTGTTCCCATCCTTACTGTGCCCATCCTCACTGTTCCTCACTGTTCCCATCCTCACTGTTCCTCACTGTTCCTCACCTCACTGTTCCTATCCTCACTGTTCCTATCCTCACTGTTCCCTAGCTCACTGTTTAAATTGAACATTGTAAATTGTACCTGAAAAAAAAGTTGAGAGGCTGCGGCATCCATCGTTTAAAACTCGCGGTCTCTTCCTCTTCCCTTCCGTGATAGGCGTTTTCTAAGCACACAGTTCCGCCTATCACGAACGTTCTCTCATCCTCAGTTTCCCAGCAGACGTCTGTGATTGGCGGAACACTGAACACAGTGTCTGCTGGGATGGGTGAGGATGAGAGAACGTTCGTGATAGGCGATTCTCAGCAGACACTCTTCGCCTATCACGGAAGGGACCAGGAAGAGACCGCGAGATTTAAACGATGGACACCGCAGCCTCTCAACTTTTTTTCAGGTACAATTTACAATGGTAAATTTCGCTGACTTGAGTATAAGCCGGGGGGGGGGACTTTCAGCCCCAAAAAAGGGCTGAAAATCTCGGCTTATACTCGAGTATATACGGTATTGAATTTTTTGTATAATTTTATTTCATGTTCTATGTGTTTTCTGGTGCAAAGGTGAACGAGTGATTTTTGCCTATTCAATTACTTGTTTTATTTACACTGTAGGTTAATAACTAGAAATAAAAATAATGGCACAAGCTGCTGATCATCAAAACAGCAAATAAAGTAAGAGCAGATCATAAAATACATTATGAATCTATCTTTCGTGCGAAATAGGACAAAAAGATAAGATAAAAACAAGCAGTACACTGGAAGAAAAGAGGGAAATGTAACTTCTCGTGACTGGAAGTAATGAAATATGAGATAATCCTGTGGTGAGAGCGCCTTTAACCCTTGACACATGCATGCTTAAAGAAAACACACAAACAGTCCAAATCAGTAAAGCAAATACCAGTGTGTCAGGTTCGATTTTGCCATCACGTGCAGCTGGGGCCCACCTTCATACAGGGTCATCAGGGCATAATGTGCACTCTCCGACCAAACCCACTCACTGTCATGTGTACAGATGTAAGTCCTACACTTCCTGGTCACATCCCTTTCGCCACAGTTCACATTGACCCTTTCAGGCATCAGGGGTGTCAAACTCAATTTCATTGTGGGCCACATCAGCATTATGATTGTCCTCAAAAGGGCCGGTTGTATCTGTAAGATTAGATGTCCAGTGCATCCCCTCCCCTTACATTAGATGTCAAGAGCCACCCCACCATCAGAAGTAGAGTCCCCTACTCTCCCTTACATCACAGTGCACCCCCCTTTCCTTATGCTGCTGCTGGGAAGAATAGATGCATTGCTTGAAAGCAGAAAGTAGGGGTCTGGAGGTGGACCAGAGGAGGGCTGGAGCTTTCCTGCAGCTGCAGGAGAGGTGCGAGGGCCACATTAAATGGCCTTGAGGGCCGGATTCGACTTGCGGGCCTTGTGATTGACACCTGTGCTTTACATGGTCCAGTTAGGAGCTCCAGAAGTCCCACCAACCACCTGAGGCCATGGAAACATCCGGGCCATCTAAA
The DNA here is from genome assembly GCA_029206835.1 of Rana muscosa. NCBI lineage: Eukaryota > Metazoa > Chordata > Amphibia > Anura > Ranidae > Rana > Rana muscosa. The sequence continues at coordinate 439,797,858 of CM055121.1, read as the reverse complement.
GCATGATACATGAGGGGGTTTTCTCCCACCACCAGGTGGAGGACTCATTTTCCTCTATTACCCCCCACTCCTGAGCCTACCAGGTTTGCACCAGTAAATCAGATAACTCTTGACCCCATGCATTGGCTGTACCTAACACACCATTCTCAGTAGAGGCTTTTGGTTGCAAAATCAACTTCTACTTTACTTTTCAGATATGTAATAAACATACCATTTCAGAGGTGGTAAACTTTCCAGACAATGACAATAAGCATCATTGAATATGGAAGGGAGATCATTGTGGTGCTCACTAATGCGACAAAAAAAGTCATTTTTCAGGCTCCTAAGGTGGGGTCTAAGTGCTAAAATTCTTTATAGCCCCTCCTGGTATTGTTTTGCAAGTATTGCCCTTCCATGTGCTCCTTGCTGTGAAGGCCAGTTATAGATGGGAGTGGGTGCCATTTGTTTGTTTATAGCCTCTTCCCCTCAGATTTGAGCACACAAATGCCCTAGATAACCTCTCCTCTGTAGTCCCAGGCTTTACTCTTCCATTCTGACTTTTCCCCCCCCTTTTTAAAAAGGGTCACCCTGACATCACAACTCCACCTCCAAGGAGGAGCTACAATTAAAGGGGACCTTACCCCTCACTACAAGTGCAGCCAATCAGAACTGATTATTCTCTGGCTATAGAAAAATGATATGTAATGAATTGGTCGGAGTCACTGGAGTTTGCATTTTATTATTGTCCTTTGCATGGCCCTATTAAATAAACCATGCATTACTCCCATAAAGCCAATTAGCCAAGTGGATAAGAAACTACCGATTCAAATTCAGATTTTTTTGTAAAATGAAAGTGCAGAAACATAGAAACTCAGTGTACCAAGGCACTTTTCTTTACTACATTGCAGTGAAAATAAAGGATTGTATACACAGGTATTTCCGGTCTAAATGCTTTTTTCCTTATACAAATGAGTGTGAAGTAGGTCAGAAGCAACTCAGAAGGAAGTCTTAAACATTTGAAGTTGAATGCATGTGTTGTTTTGTCCTTGTGTTGGTCATACTTACTCAAAGGGTCCTCAGTTTCAGCAAAGTGATATCAACTATACATATCCCCTATTCAGTGCATGATCTGTTTACAGCCATTAGTACCTGTATTACCTGTAGATGTTAAAATGGTAATAAACCTTCCTCTTTTTCTTGTAGATATTCATATCCACCATGTTAAACTGTACAATAAAGCTCATTTTTTAAATATACTCCATCCTTAGGGTTCATGCACATAGCTGCCTGGGCTGTATGATCTGAAATTCCTACACATTTCCTGCCCAGGGAGCCAAAGCTGCTTGTACAGCCAGCCATAGCAATAATAAGGGTACCGTATGCACTCGAGTAAAAGCCGAGTTTTTCAGAACATTTTTTGTGTGCTGAAAATGCCCCCCTCGGCTTATACTCGAGTCACCTTTTTGCGCCTGATCTCTTGGAATTTGTGGACCCGCTACCGGCCGGCCGTAGGTCCCCTGGACCCCAAACTTGGCACACATGTAGCCCCACTTTTCCTCTACAAGTATGCAAAGGTTGTCATCCGGGGGACCTACGGCCGGGGAGCACCGATTTTTCAAAGTCGGGCAGCCCTTCTATAGACCCCCATGTTAAACGGTCATTTCTGTGGTGACCTTGGGGACCCAGTACCGGCCGGTCGTAGGTCCCCTGGACCCGAAAACTGGCACATATGTAGCCCCATTTCTTTTTTACAAGTGTGCAAAATTTGTTGTCTGGGTGACCTACGGCAGAGGAGCACCGATTTTTCAAACCCGGGCACCCCTTCCATAGACTCCCATGTTAAACGTCAGTCTAGTCATGGGCACAGTGAGGCATGGGCACAGTGGGGCATGGGCACAGTGAGGCATGGGCACAGTGAGGCATGCACATGGACACAGTGAGGCACAGTAAGGCATGCAGATGGACACCCTAGGCTTATACTCGAGTCAATACGTTTTCCCATTTTTTTGTGGTAAAATTAGGTGCCTCGGCTTATATTCGGGTCGGCTTATACTTGAGTATATACTGGTACTTGCATAAACACACGCATGCATATGGACGTGTGACCATGGACACAGATTTCAATGGGCAGCTGTACACAACAACTGTGGCTCCCAGGAAGGAATGAATGCATTTTATGTTGTATGGCCCCAGGCAGCCATGTGCATGGGACCTTAAGCTGGGTACACATGGATTGAAATTAACCAGTTCAGCAAGGACCGGATAATTTCTGATCTGTATGTAGCTTTCCCTGCTATACAGAAGCCAATTGTTAAGGCTGTACACATGATCAGATTTTCAGACGGGAATTGTGTGATTGCAGGGTTTTGACGGATAATCCGACCGTTTGTACGCTCCATCGGACAATTGTTGTCGGATTATCCGATCGTGTGTACAAAAGTTGCCCAAAGGGTGGCGCTAAAGAGCAGAAAAAAAACATAGTTTCTGTTTGTTGGCTGACAAAGTTTTGCCATCTGTATGCAGAACAAGTTCACAGCCAACAGTGTTGTTCATCTTACGGTAAAAAAGTAAGTAGTTACAGTTACAAATTTCTTCCAAAAAGTAATGGAGTTACTCACTCAGTTACTACATTGAAAAAGTAATTTGTTACTCAGCAAAGTAACTATATTGGTTATATTATATATACACGGGGGCGGGGGCGGGGCGGTAGAAGGATGATATATACGTAATTTTTTAAGTGTATAAAATAATAGGAGGGATAACAATAAATAATATTCGTTATGTGCCCATGCCTCACTGTGCCCATTGCCTCACTGTGCCCATTGCCTCACTGTGCCCATTGCCTCACTCACTGTGCCCGTTGCCTCACTCACTGTGCCCAATGCCTCACTCACTGTGCCCAATGCCTCAATTACTGTGCCCAATGCCTCACTCACTGTGCCCAATGCCTCACTCACTGTGCCCAATGCCTCAATTACTGTGCCCAATGCCTCACTCACTGTGCCCAATGCCTCACTCACTGTGCCCAATGCCTCAATTACTGTGCCCAATGCCTCAATTACTGTGCCCAATGCCTCACTCACTGTGCCCAATGCCAAACTCACTGTGCCCAATGCCTCAATTACTGTGCCCAATGCCTCAATTACTGTGCCCAATGCCACACTCACCGTGCCCAATGCCTCACTCACTGTGCCCAATGCCTCACTCACTGTGCCCAATGCCTCAATTACTGTGCCCAATGCCTCACTCACTGTGCCCAATGCCTCACTCACTGTGCCCAATGCCTCAATTACTGTGCCCAATGCCTCACTCACTGTGCCCAATGCCTCACTCACTGTGCCCAATCCTTCACTCACTAACTGTGCAGTGTTGTGCGTGCCCCTAGCCCCCTACCTGATTAGCGGCGTCCCGGCGGCCATTCCACAGTCTTCAAAAGCCGCGCCTTCCGAGTCCTCGTCGTCTGTGATGGGCGGAACACTCAATTTCCCAGCATTCAGTGTTCCACCTATCACGGACATCCGCTCATCCTCATAACACAGACGAGGATTCCGTGATAGGCGGAACACTGCCTGCTGTGAAATTGAGTGTTCCGCCTATCACAGGCGACGAGGACTCGGGAGGCGCGGCTTTTGAAAACTGCAATGGCCGCCGTCTGTCTGCATGACACGCTGTTCAGGTAGGCAGACGGCGGCTTGCAGTTAGTTTTACACATTACATCTACTCGCGGCGGCTGCGGCTAGTAGATGTAATTGGGGTAACGCTGCCCAAGTAAGGGGAACGGCGGTGCCACGAGAGTAAGAGTAATCAGTTAGATTACTCGTTACCCCAAAAAGTGGCTACGTTACCTAACGCCGTTTATTTAAACGGCGTTAGTTACAACACTGACGGCCAATGCCCTTCGGAAAAAATTCCACGGATTTGTCCGATGGAAATCCGATCGTGTGTACGAGGCTTATGAATGGCTTCTGTTGAATGAGACTGCATGAACAGTTGAACACCTTCGATCAGCAGCTTGCAGCCAGTTGGCTGCAGTGCTAATCAGTTGTTCTGACAGTAAAGTGTCCCCGCTGTCAGAATACAGCATCCTGGTGGAGGGAAATCCTGCATCCACATTGTGTGGATAGAGGAAACATTGTTTTTAAAAAAACAAAAAGCAATCTACCCGTGTGTACCCAGCTTTAATCTCTTTCAATGTTTTTTTTTTTTTATAAAAGCTGGTCACACTATTGCTAAAGCACCTGTTCTTGTCTTCAGCTCCCTTCTTTTGTGCCTGGGGGGACACTGGTCTATATACCCAGAATGTTTACAAGGCCTCAGCTTCTCTTGGAGTTCCATTTTACCAATAATGTTACTTTATACACTTTGCTAAACATCAAAGGTTCACTTTAAAGAAAAATATATTTTTTAAAACAGTCTGCTGATTAAACAGTTGTTTTGTAGAAGAGTTAGGAAATAGATTTTCCAGAAATGACATGCTGATACATGGAATTAGCTTTGCAAATAAAATTATGTAATAGTTTCAGGGCTCCTTCATGCCAGCCCCATTGGACTGTGTTGGGCAACATTGCTCAGCACAGTCCTAACACATAGACAAGGCAATTTACTGTATGTCTTGTTATTGCAGTTGAAAAGTGTAGGACAGGTTGCAATTTTAGGCAGTGCAGCGTGTTGCTTTGTGCTACAATGCAGTGCAGAATTCTGCAGTACATAGAGTTCAATGCATTGTCCTTTTTTTTACATTTTAATAAATAAAAAAATAAAAAATAAAAGAAATAGAAGTAAATAATGGGATGCGTTATAATAAAAGCATTGCTCGCCCCTACACAACGCACACCAGTGGGTGCATGTTATACAGAGCACAACGCGTGCCCGCTGGTGTAAATGGGCCCTCAATGTTAGGCTTAAAGAATAACATTCCCCTCTAGGTGATCTACAGTCATAGCCGAAATTGTTGGAACCCAGAAATTTTTCCAGAAAATCAAGTATTTCTCACACATGTTTTGCTATACACTTGTTTATTGTGTGTATTGGAACAAAACAAAAAAAGGGAGGAAAAAAAAAGCAAATTGGACATAATGTCACACAAAACTCCAAAAATGGGCTGCTCAAAATTCTTGGCACCCTTTCAAATTTGTGGATAAATAAGATTGTTTCAAGCATGTGATGCTCCTTTAACCACTTCCCGACCGCGCCATGTACAAAAGACGTCCACAGCGCGGTCGAGTTATCCTGAGTGGACGTCCCAGGGACGTCCTCACAGAATCTTGCTCCCGCGCGCCCCCAGGGGCGCGCTCCAGGATATGTCCGTGACCGCCGGGTCCGGAAGACCCGGCGCATCACGGATCACGGTAGATGGCCGCTAATCGCGGCCGTTTACCACGTGATCGCTCCGTCAAATGACGGAGCGATCACTTGTAAACAGACCGGCGTCATTTGATGACGCCGGTTCCTCCCTCCCCTCTCTGTACCGATCGGTACAGTGTGAGAGGAGAGGGGAGGGAGCGGATCATGTCCGCTCCCTCCCCCATGTCAGCTGTGGGCTGGATCTGTGACAATTGCAGTCACAGATCCAGCAATCCATCCATCCCTGCTCAGCCATCCCTGTGCAATACTCTGCCAATACTCTGCAATACACCCTGTGCAATACTCTGCAATACACCCTGTGCAATACTCTGCAATACACCCTGTGCAATACTCTGCAATACACCCTGTGCAATACTCTGCAATACCCTGTGCAATACTCTGCAATACACCCTGCCAATACTCTGCAATACCCTGTGCAATACTCTGCAATACACCCTGCCAATACTCTGCAATACCCTGTGCAATACTCTGCAATACACCCTGCCAATACTCTGCAATACACCCTGTGCAATACTCTGCAATACACCCTGTGCAATACTCTGCAATACACCCTGTGCAATACCCTGCCCATACTCTGCAATACCCTGTGCAATACCCTGCCCATACTGTGCAATACCCTGCCCATACCCTGCCATACTCCGCAATACTCCACAATACCCAGCAATACTCCACAATACCCGGCAATACTCCACAATACCCAGCAATACTCCACAATACCCAGCAATACTCCACAATACCCGGCAATACTCCACAATACCCAGCAATACTCCACAATACCCGGCAATACTCCACAATACCCGGCAATACCCGGCAATACTCCACAATACCCGGCAATACTCCACAATACCCGGCAATACTCCACAATACCCGGCAATACTCCACAATACCCGGCAATACTCCACAATACCCTGCAATACTCCACAATACCCTGCAATACTCCACAATACCCTGCAATACTCCACAATACCCTGCAATACTCCACAATACCCTGCAATACTCCTCAATACCCCGCAATACTCCTCAATACAACGCAATACTCGTCAATACCCGGCAATACTCGTCAATACTCCTCAATACCCGGCAATACTCCTCAATACCCGGCAATACTCTGCAATAACCACTTCCCGCCCGCCCGCCGGCCGTCATATGACGTCCTTGACTTTGTGCGGAGATATCTGAATGATGGGAGCAGCTACAGGCATCATTCAGATATTCGCTTTTTCAGCTGGCGATTCCCTACACCATAAGAACAATCATAGCGGCTGTTCCACCGCTTGATCGCTCTTACGGAAGGTGAGAGGGGATGCCCCCCCCTCCCGCTGCCCTCCGGTGCTTCTACCGACTCACCGCTACGATCAAAGCCAAGATTGTTTTTTTTTTTGTTTTTTTTTCAGGCTTCCCAGCCTAGAGGTGAGATGTGGGGTCTTATTGACCTCATATCTCACTGTAAAGAGGACCTGTCATGCCATATTCCTATTACAAGGGATGTTTACATTCCTTGTAATAGGAATAAAAGTGCTAAAAAAAAAAATTTGGGGCGGAAAAACATGTCAAACTAAAATAAATAAAGTAAAATGAACAATAAAATATATATATTTTTTTTAAAGCGCCCCTGCCCCCGCGAGCTCGCATGCAGAAGTGAACGCATACGTAAGCCCCGCCCACATATGAAAACGGTGTTCAAGCCACACATGTGAGGTATCGTTGCGAACGTTAGAGTGAGAGCAATAATTTTGGCCCTAGACCTCCTCTGTAACTCAAAACATATAACCAGTAAAAATATTTAAAGCATTGCCTATGGGGATTTTTAAGTAGCGAAGTTTGGCGCCATTCCACGAGCGTGTGCAATTTTGAAGGGTGACATGTTAGATATCTATTTACTCGGCGTAACTTCATCTTTCACATTATGCAAAAACACTGGGCTAACTTTACTGTTTTTTTTTTCTTTTAGGCACAAAACAGTTTTTTTCCGTAAAAAACGCGTTAGAAAAATTTCTGCGCAAATACCGTGCAAGATAAAAAGTTGCAATGACCACCATTATATTCTTTAAGGTCTTTGCTAAAAAAACATATATAATGTTTTGGGGTTCTATGTAATTTTATAGCAAATAAATGATGATTTTTACATGTAGGAGAGAAATGTCAGAATTGGCCTGGGTGCTCCAGAACGCCTGAAGGTGCTCCCTGCATGTTGGGCCTCTGTATGTGGCCACGCTGTGTAAAAGTCTCACACATGTGGTATCGCCATACTCGGGAGGAATAGCAGAATGTGTTTTGGGGTGTAATTTGTGGTATGCATATGCTGTGTGTGAGAAATAACCTGCTAATATGACAATTTTGTGGAAAAAAAAAAAAAGAAAAAAAAATCTTGATTTTTGCAAAGAATTGTGGGAAAAAATGACAACTTCAAAAAACTCACAATGACTCTTTCTAAATACCTTGGAATGTCTTCTTTCCAAAAAGGGGTCATTTGGGGGGTATTTGTACTTTTCTGGCATGTTAGGGTCTCAAGAATTGAGATAGGCCGTCAGTACTTCAGGTGTGATCAATTTTCAGATATTGGCACCATAGCTTGTGGACTCTATAACTTTCACAAAGACCAAAAAATATCCACCAATTTGTACTTATTTTTACCAAAGATATGTAGCAGTATAAATTTTGGCCAAAATGTATGAAGAAAAAATACTAATTTGCAAAATTTTATAACGGAAACAAAGAAAAATTCATTTTTTTACAAAATTTTCAGTCTTTTTTCTCTTATAGCGCAAAAAATAAAAAACCCAACAGTGATTAAATACCACCAAAAGAAAGCTCTGTTTGTGTGAAAAAAAGGACAAAAATCTCATATGGGTACAGTGTTGTATGACTGAGTAATTGTCATTCAAAATGTGAGAGCACCGAAAGCTGAAAATTCGCCTGGTTAGGAAGGGGGTTTAAGTGCCCAGTTGTCAAGTGGTTAAACTCACCTGGGGCAAGTAACAGGTGTGGGCAATATAAAAATCCCACCTGAAAGCAGATAAATGGAGAGAAGTTCATTTAGTCTTTGCATTGTGTGTCTGTGTGTGCCACACTAAGCATGGACAACAGAAAGAGGAGAAGAGAACTGTCTGAGGACTTGAGAACCAAAATTGTGGAAAAATATCACTGTATGTACATTACAATGATTTTGACAAACTTTGTTGCAGATTCCTACCTTTTGTTATTCTGAAGAATTTACTGTGTGTTAGTCTGTGCCCATGGGAGTGGTTTCATAATTTTCAACCAGCTGCTGCACCTGTAGGGCTCTAATGAGAAAAATTGCAGGGTGTGCATCCCTTTAGATGTGATTTCCTAAAGAAAGTATCTCCCCCAAAATTTAATTTTTGTTTCAGGGGATGCCTGATATCTGACTTGTATCTAATGCCCCGTACACATGGTCGGACTTTTGACTGGCCATCGGAGTAAAAGAGAACATGTTCTCTATCTAAACTCCGACAGATTTCCTTGGAATTTCCGATGGAAAAAGTCCGATGGGGCATACACATGGTCGGAATATCCGATAGAAAATGTCCGTCTGACTTTTTCTATCGGAAATTCTGATCGTGTGTACAAGGCATAAGTGTAGACTTCTGGGAAAATCAGTGAGCCAATTACACAAGTGGGAAATTATGTTTCTGGGGGGGGCGTTCTGTACACATTCTGTGTACAGAACACCTCCAGATAGCTATATTGCATTGCATTTTACAGAGCTGCAGATTGAAAAGGGAAGGTTCACCAAGTTAGGTGAAGAAGTGGGGGTATCAAGCTCAGAGGTGGCAGCTCTAGATGTCACTGCTCCCTCCAACAGCCGGGAGAGCAGCCCATCTAGTAGGGGTGGTGAGGGGCGTGCAGGTAGGCCTAGACAGTTGGTGGTAATAGGGGATTTTATAATCAGAAGGACTAATAGAATAATTTGTCTCCAGGATCACCTCAACTGAATGGTTGCTGTCTCCCTGGTTCCCGGGGTTTGGCATGTGGTGGGCCGGGTTGATAAACTACTGGGATGGGCTGGGCATGACCCAGCTGTCTTGGTCCACGTTGGAACCAATGACAGGATATATGGAAGGTGGAGGCTCCTTAAGAACCAATTTAAAGAACTAGGCTGTGAGTTGAACAGAAGGACCTCCAAGGTGATACTCTCTGAAATATTGCCTGTGCCATGCACAAAAAAGAAAAGGCAGGGGGTGATTAGAGAGCTGAATGAATGGCTAAAGACCTGATATAAAGGGATTTGTGTTTTTAGAGCGCTGGGCTGACTTTTCATTGGGGTGAAACCTATATGCTTAATATGGTTTGCACCTAAATGGAAAGGGGTCTGCTGTTCTGGGGGAGAGGGTTATGGGAAGGCTGGAGGAGTATTTAAACTAGGATTGAGGGGGAGGGTGAATTAGATTATACTGGGACAGACAGGTTAGACAGGTGTCAGCCCCTATTGGTGGGTGGAATGGGGAAAGATGGGGGGAGGGCTATGGCAGATGATATGAAGGTTCCTATGGAAATGGTACTATTTGTACTAAAATAAAAAACATGCAACATACGTTTGCAAAATGTGACAATAAATTAAAGTGTTTGTTCACCAATGCCAGAAGTCTGCCAAGCAAAATAGGTGAGTTGGAAGCTCTGGTGCATGAACTATGATCTAATTGGCATTGCTAAATCTTGGCTTCATTCTTCTCATAACTAGGCTATTAATATTCCTGGCTATGATCTCTTTCAGAAAGACAGGGTAAAACGGAGGGGTGGTGGTGTCTGTCTCTATGTGAGAAGTGATCTCAAAGCGAGTCTGAAAGAGGGCCTAGTTGATGGAGAGTGTGATGAGTCTGAAGCATTATGGGTGAAACTGTACATGGGTGTGCGTACTACAGAGGTTTTCATTGGAGTTTGTTATAGACCCCCCAGTGTTATACCACTTTCACACTGTTACTATTTTCAGGCGCTTTTGGGCTTAAAATAGGACATTAGAAAAAGTCCTGCAAGCGGCATCTTTTGGGCGGTGGTGTATATTCTGCTCCACCACTTCCCCTGCCATTGAAATCAATGGGCACCGCTGCAAAACGCTTCGATGATGAGTCTGAAGCATTATGGGTGAAACTGTACATGAATGTGCATACTACAAAGGTTCTCATTGGAGTTTGTTATAGACCTCCCAGTGTTATACCACTTTCACACTGGGACGTTTTTCAGGTGCTTTTGGGCTAAAAATAGCGCCTGTAAAGTACCTGAAAAATGCCTCCCCTGCAGCCCCAGTGTGAGAGCCTGAGTGCTTTCACACTGGGGTGGTGCGCTTGTAGGATGTTAGAAAAAGTCCTGCAAGCAGCATCTTTAAAGTGGTGGTGTATATACTGCTCCACCACTTGCCCTGCCATTAAAATCAATGGGCACCGCTGCAAAGCGCTTCGGCAGTGGCACTTTGTGGGTGATTTGAACCCTTAATTTCGTTGCTAGCGGGGGTTAAAAGCGAAAAGCCGAAAAGCGCCACCATAACAGCAGTAAAGCGCCGCTAAAATGAAAGTGTGAAAGTAGCCTTAGTGAAAGTAGCCTTAGTGAGGCAGTGGAGACTCAGCTCCTTGCACAGATGAAAAGGGCTGCAATGGCTGGGACAGTGATAATAATGGGGGTTTTTAACTACCTGGAAATTGAATGGAGTAATGGCACTGCTGGGACAGTTAAAGTGCAAACATTTATAAACTTATTACAAGACAATTTTATGGTCCAGTTTTTTGGGGACCTGACTAGGAATGACGCTCTGTTGGACCTGGTACTCTCAAACCATGCAGAGCTTATTACCAATATTCATATAAACCAGTGATATGCAATTAGCGGACCTCCAGCTGTTGCAAAACTACAAGTCCCATCATGCCTCTGCCTCTGGGTGTCATGCTTGTGGCTGTCAGAATCTTGCTATGCCTCATGGGATTTGTAGTTCTGCAACAGCTGGAGGTCCACTAATTGCATATCCCTGATATAAACGAACATCTGGGTAACAGTGACCATAACATGATTTCATTTAATGTTAGCTGTAAGCAACAAAGACATACGGGAAAGATAAAAACACTTAACTTTAAGAGAACAAATTTTCCAGGACTTGGAGACTGGGAGGGAATATTAACATCAATGAACACAGAACAGAAATGGGAACTCTTCAAAAAGACTGTATGTAAACTAACTGCAAAGTATATTTGCATGGGCAATAAGTTTAAAAGGCTAAAAATAAAACCTATGTGGCTCACGGCCAAAGTTAAAATTCTATAAATAATAAGAAAAAAAGGAAGACTATCATTGTTTAAATGCTACAAAGAATATAACAGAATATGTAAAAGGAAATCAAGGATGCGGAAATTCAAAATGAACGGAAGATTGCAAAAGATAGTAGGACAAACCCCCAAAAAATTATTCAAATATATTAACAGTAAAAAGGTCAAGTCTGAGCATGTAGGCCCTTTACAAAATAATCTAGAGTGGGTGACTGGGGACAAAGAGAAGGCTAATTTATTAAATACTTTCTTCAGCTCTGTGTATACAAAGGAGCATGTCCATAATGGGGGTGGTAGTGACACAGCCCCAAATGATCCACAGTGGCTCAAAAGTGATATGGTCCAGAAATATTTAGACAGAATAAAGGTGGATAAAGCACTTGGACCAGATGGCATACACCCACGGATCCTAAAAGAATTGAGCTCTATCATTTCAAAGCCATTGTTTATCATTTTTAGGGACTTGTTAATGGCTGGAATGGTACCACTGGATTGGCGTAGGGACAATGTGGTGCCCATATTTTAAACTGAATCAAAGTCTTTACCAAGTAATTATAGACCTGTTAGTTTAACTTCTATAGTCGGGAAGATACTGGAGATGACACCAAGCTATGCAGTGGAATAACGTCCTTACAGTATGTCTCCAATTTACAAGCCGACCTCGATACACTAATTGGGCAACTATGTGGCAGATGAGGTTTAATGTTGATAAATGTAAAGTTATGCACTTGGAGGTTAAGAATATGCATGCATCATACATACTAGGGGGAATCCATAGTGGAAAAGGATCTGGGGGTTTTGGTAGAGCATAAGCTCAATAATAGCATGCATTGCTAAGCTGCGGTTTCCAAAGCGAGCAAAGTCCTTTCTTGAATTAGGGGACTCTTTCCAGAGAGAGAGATATAATTTTGCCCTTGTACAAATCATTAGTAAGACCTCATCTGGAATATGCAGTTCAGTTTTGTGCACCAGTTCTCAAAAAGGATATCAAGGAACTTAAGAAAGTGCAGAGAAGGGCAACCAAACTGATAAGGGGCATGGGGGAGCTCAGCTATGAGGAAAGATTAGAGGAACTGAATTGATTCACTCTTGAGAAGAGGAGATTAAGGGGGGATGTGATCAACATGTAAAAATAAGTGGTCCATATAGTGAACTTGTGTTGAGCTATTCACTTTAAAGACATGACAGAGGACAAGGGGGCACTCTTTAAATCTAGAGGAAACAAGATTTATTATTCAAATACGGAAAGGTTTCTTTACAGTAATGCCCCATACACACGATCGTTTTTCATGCCGTTAAAAATGCCATTAAAAAAAATGGCCATTAAAAATGATCGTGTGTAGGCTCCAGAGCATTTTTAACGACGTGAAAAACGGGCATTAAAAATTTCGAACATGCTCTCTTTTTTCACGTCGTTTTTCATGTCGTTTTTTTTAACGACGTGAAAAACGATAGTGTGTATGCTTTAACGACGTGAAAAAAAACGTGCATGCTCAGAATCAAGTATGAGACAGGAGCGCTCGTTCTGGTAAAACTAGCGTTCGTAATGGAGATAGCACATTCGTCACGCAGTCACGGACTGAAAAGCACGAGACTGAAAAGAGCGAATCGTCGCTCAACAAACTTTACTAACATGAAGGGTGGCGCCATTCGAACGGAACTTCCCCTTTATAGTGCCGTCGTACGTGTTGTACGTCACTGCGCTTTGCTTGATCGTTTTTTTAAATGATCGTGTGTACGCAAGACAGGCTTGAGAGGAAACATGAAAAAAAACGACGTGAAAAACGGCAAGAAAAAAAATGGCAAGAAAAACGATCGTGTGTATGGGGCATAAGAGCTGTGAAAATGTGGAACAGACTCCCTGCAGAGGTGGTTCTGGCCAGCTGAGTATATTGCTTTAAAAAAGGCCTGGATTCTTTCCTAAATGTACATAATATAACTGGGTACTGACACTTATAGGTAAAGTTGATCCGGGGAATATCCGATTGCCTCTTGGGGGATCAGGAAGACATTTTTATTTCCCCTGCTGTTGCAAATTTTAGCATGCTTTGCTGGGGTTTTTCACCTTCCTCTGGATCAACTGTGGGTATGGGATAACATATTTAGTCAGGTTGAAAAACAACACAAGTCCATCCAGTTCAACCAAAAAAAAGAAAGAACTATAATCGCTTATACACAATATGGGATTGTATTTCTTTTTTGGAAGATTACTTTTCTTGGGAAAGCCCAAAAAGTTTGGGATTTACTTTTACTTTCACTTTCAGCCTGGGTTCACACTGTAGCGGTTCCCGCATCGCATCTCTCCCGCAGGCAATTCACACTGCCCTCTGCGAAACGCTGTGGGTGTCAACAGGGCCGCCATCAGGGGGGTGCAGGCAGAACATCTGTAAGGGGCCCGGAGGTCCCCAGGGGCCCAGGTGGCAACCCCCTTTTTCAATTTTTAATTTTTTTTTCAATTTTTTTTTTTTTTTTTTTCGTCAGTATACCTGTAAGGAGCCCGAAGGTCCCCAGGCTGGCAACCCCTTTTTCTTTTAATTTTTTTTTTTTCGTCAGTATACCTGTAAGGGACCCGGATGGCAATCCCCTTTTCTTTTGTTCGTCAGCACCCAAACCCGCTTTTCAATTCAATTTGATAATGTTAAACAGGACAAATATAAAGGGTGAATCTCATTAACATGGGCTCAGACAGCAATTAAAACTGGCAGAGCTCTCCACTCTACCCAAAACTAAAAAAAAAATGGTTTTGCCTTTTGTTACACTTTAACCACTTGACAACCGGCCCATAGCCGAATGACGGCTACAGGGTGGTTTGTTAACTCTGGAAGGGCGTATATTGACGTCCTCCCAGAATCGCGCTTCCGCGTGCCCCCTGGGGCACGCACACGGGAATGTCCGTGTCCGCCGGCGCATTACGGATCACGGTAAATGGCCGGTAAATAGCAATCGGTATAGTGTGAGAGGGGGAGAGATCCATCCAGCCATGCTCAGCCATCCCTGCCATACTCTGCAATACTCTGCAATACCCTGCAATACTTTGAAATACCCTGTAATACTCTGCAATACCCTGCAATACTCTGCAATACCCTGTAATACTCTGCAATACCCTGCAATACTCTGCAATACCCAGCCATACTATGCAATACCCTGCCATACCCTGCCATACTCTGCAATACCCTGCCATACTCTGCAACACTCTGCAATATCCTGCCATACTCTGTCATACCCTGCCATACTCTGCCATACCCTGCCATACTCTGCAATACCCTGCCATACTCTTTAATACCATGCCATACTCTGCAATACCCAGCCATACTCCACAATACCCAGCCATAATCTGCAATACCCAGCCATACTCTGCAATACGCAGTGATACCCAGCAGGGATGAGCCGAACACCCCCCTGTTCGGTTCGCACCAGAACCTGCGAACAGACAAAATGTTCGTGTGAACTTTAGAACCCTATTAAATACAATGGACTCGAACGTTCGAAATCTAAAGTGTTAATTATAAAGGCTAATATGCAAGTTATTGTCCTAAAAAGTGTTTGGGGACCCGGGTCCTGCCCCAGGGGACATGTATCAATGCAAAAAAAAGTTTTAAAAACGGCCGTTTTTTCGGGAGCAGTGATTTTAACCACTTAACGACCGCCCACCGCCGATTTACGTCGGCAGAATGGCACCGACAGGCAGAATCACGTAGATCTACGTGATCGCCTTTGTGCAGTTGGGGGGTCCATCCGGACCCCCCTTCACTGCAGTGAGCGGCCGTTAAGTGTTCGGGAGCGATCAGGCATGAGGGGGCGGCCGCTCGATTCCGCCCCCCCCCCCCTCGCGATCGCTCCCGGCGAATGAAATTGCTTCCTCCTGCCTGAAATGTAAACACAGGCTGGAGGAAGTGATGTCATCTCCCTCGCCGCGGTCTTTTCGTTCCCGGCGCCGAGAAGAGAAGAAGCAGGTTAGTGCACCAACAGTCCACTGACACGTAGGTACACATAGGCACACAAAATTACCCCCCAGTCACCCCCAGATCACCCCCCAGGTCACCCCAAAGCCCCCAATCACAGTGTCACTGATTGCAGTGATCATTTATTTTACTGATCACTGCATTTAGTGTCATCTGTGATTGTAAAAAGTTGCAGGGCAGTTAGGATTAGGCCCCTTTAGGTCCAGGGTAGCCCCCTAACCCCCCCTAATAAAGGTTTAACCCCTTGATCACCCCCAGGTAACCCTTTCACCCCCTAACTTCAGCGTCACTAAGCGATTGTTTTTCCGATCGCTGTATTCGTGTCGCTGGTGTTTTAGATAGGCAGTTATTTTTTTTTAGGTTCGCCGCAGGTTTTTATTAGTGTCAGGTACCCCCATATATTATTTTAACCCCCTGATTGCCCCTAGAGTTAACCCTTTCACCAGTGATCGCCGTATAAGCGTCACTGGTGTCACTGGTTAGCCAGTAAGTTATTTAGTTATTTAGGTTACCCGTCAGGTTTTTATATAGTGTCAGGTACCCCCATATTTAACCTAATAAAGGTTTTAACCCCCTGATTGCCCCTAGTTAACCCTTTCACCAGTGATCACCATATAAAGGTTACGGGTGACGCTGGTTGATTAGTTTGCTTTTTATAGCATCAGGGCACCCGCCGTATATAACCCAATAAAGGTTTAACCCCCCTGATCGCCCGGCGGGTGAGATCAATTAGGTTTTAGCGCCAGAGAGGGTCTGCGTCGCCCCAGGCAGTGTTAGGTTAGTGCCAGTAACGCTAACACCCACGCGCAAAGCATACACCCCCCTTAGTGGTATAGTATCTGATCAGATCTATACTAGCATCCCCAGCGGTTTAGGGTTCCCAAAAACGCGGTGTTAGCGGGATCAGCCCAGATACCTGCTAGCGCCTGCGCCAATTTAAAAAAAAAATGGCATAGGGGTCCCTCTCAAAATCCATACCAGACCCAATATAGATAAAACTCATTGAAAAAAACGGCATGGGTTCCCCCCAGTCCATTACCAGGCCCTTTGGGTCTGGTATGAATATTAAAGGGAACCAAAATGTAAAGAAAAATTGCGTGGGGGTCCCCCCAAATTCCATACCAGACCCTTCAGGTCTGGTATGGAATTGAAGGGAAACCCTGCGCAAAAAAAAAATGGCGTAGGGGTCCCCCCAAAAATCCATACCAGACCCCCCCGAGCATGCAACCTGGCAGGCCGCAGGAAAAGAGGGGGGAAGAGAGAGTACCCCTTCTGATCTGTACCAGGCCACATGCCCTCAACATGGGGGATGGGTGCTTTGGGGCAGGGGGGGCTCTGCCCCCCCCCACCCCAAAGCACCTTGTCCTCCATGGGAAGCAGCCGCCGAGTGACGCTTGTCCCGCTGTGACAGCTGTTATATAGCTGAGGGTGGGGCCACCCAGTGACATGTATGGGTGACCCCGCCCCCCTCTGACTCCATGGGGAAACCAACTCTAAACCAACTCTAAAAAGCCACTTGTATGAAAGATGGAGTTATGGCCATAGAAACATTTGTAAAAGGGAGGAGTTAGTAAGATGTCCACACCCATGTGGGGGCGCCAGAAATATTTCTGCACCCAGGCACCCAGGCGCCTGTGACCCTAGGATTGGCCCTGCCCCCGGGTGTCCATCCGGTCAATCAAATTAAAAGGCTTAGTGCAGTGGTTTTCAACCCTTCTAGTGCCGTGATCCCTTGATAAATTTTCCAAAGTTGTGGTGACCCCTAACAGTAAAATTATTTTAGTAGCGGCAAGACAAGTAATTTGCGCCCCTAACCCATGGACATTTAGTGCTCCCTGAGTCCCTTCCACTCGTACAGTATTAAAACCCCTTATGGTAAGTTTTAGGATTTACCACTCTTTCTCTTTGTTCTCCTTTCTTTCCCACGTGGGGACTAGTGATGAGCCGAACACCCCCGGGTTCGGTTCGCACCAGAACCCGCGAACGGACCGAAAGTTCGAACGAACATTAGAACCCTATTAAATACAATGGATGCGAACGTTCGAATTCTAAAGTGCTAATTATAACAACTATTATGCATGTTATTGTCCTAAAAAGGGTTTGGGAACCCGGGTTCTGCACCAGGGGACATGTATCAATGCAAAAATAAGTTTTAAAAACGGTCGTTTTCCGGGAGCAGTCATTTTAATGATGCATAAAGTGAAAAAAAAAAAGTCAAATATTCCTTTAAATATCGTACCTGGGGGGTGTCTAAAGTATGCCTGTGAAGTGCCACGTGTTTCCCGTGTTTAGAACTGTCCCTGCACAAAATGACACTTCTAAAGGAAAAAAAAGCCATTTAAAACTGCTTGCGGCTTTAATGTAATGTCTGGTCCCGGTAATATGGATGAAAATCTTTAAGAAAAATGGCATAGCTACCCCATGACCCCCCCCCTACCCCAGCCCATTACCAGCCCCTTTGGGTCTTGTATGGATATTAAGGGGAACCCCGCACATAAAATAAAAAAGGCCCTATATACTCTGAACAGCCGTATACAGGCGGTGCATACAAGACAGGGACTGTAGGTTTGTTCTTATGTAGAATCTGTTTGTAATTTTGAACAGGTACATTGTTGAAGTGTAGCTCCAGACCAAAAATCTATTTTTATACTTTTTGGAAAACATAGGTAAGGGTTATCACCCCTGTAACATTTGTTTTGCTGTCTGTGCCCCTGTTCAGAACATTTCACCTCACTTTCCGTCCTAATGACAACTGTTTTTGAAATGTGGTGTTTTTCTTGAAACAAGGATTGCTGATAAAGCATCAGTACAGAGGAGACACCTTTCTCCCATATTTATTCTTACAGGAGAGAATTTTCCTTCCTAGTGGTAGATTTCCTCTCACTTCCTGTTGTCTTCTTGCGTTTGCAAGTAGGAGTCGTTTGTAAGTTGGATGTTTGAAAGTAGGGACCTGCCGTATATACTCTGCAGAAATAGGCCCCTTAGTTGTTGGTGTTGGCACAACACTGTAAGCACTCACAGTTACTCTTGGTTGGTGCTGGAACGCCCTGCTGTCAACTATTATATCAGGAATTTTAATTACATATAATTGTTGAACAGTGGTAGTAAAAATTGGGCCTTTGATGGTGGTGCTGGTGCCACAACACTGTAAGCCCTGACAGTTACTCTTGGTGGGTGCAGCAATGGGCCCTGCTGTGAATTATTAGATCAAGAATTGTAATTACATGCCCCTGTTGAACAGGGGCTGAAAAATTGGGCCTTAGGCACTGGTGGCACAACACTGCAACCCTTCACAGATACTGTACTTGGAGCACAGCAATGAGCCCTGTTGCAAAGTATTGCTTCAAAAATTGTAATGACACGCCCCTGTTAAACAGGGGCTGAAAAATTGGGCCTTAGGCACTGGTGGCACAACACTGCAACTCCTCACAGATACTGTACTTGGAGCACAGCAATGAGCCCTGTTGCAAAGTATTGCTTCAAAAATTGTAATTACACGCCCCTGTTAAACAGGGGCTGAAAAATTGGGCGTTAGGCACTGGTGGCGGCACCCATAAACAAAAATGATCTTCCAAGCTATCATCATCAATCGTATCATTGAGGACTCGGAGGAGGAGGATAGCCAGTCAACATAACAGCACAGGCACTCAGCATCAGCATCAGTCTTGAAGGGATGTGACATTTTAAAATCAATTAGTCTGTTATATCAGCATCAGGTGTGTGGTAGCTGGTGGTGATCCAAGACTGGTTCATCTTGATGAAAGTCAGTCGATCAACCGAGTCGGTGGACAGGCGCACCCTGTGATCCGTGACAAATCCTCCAGCAGCACTGAATGTGCGTTCCGAAAGAACGCTGGATGCAGGACAGGCCAGTAGCTCAATTGCATACTGTGCAAGCTCTGGCCAGTGATCCATCCTCAAGACCCAGTAAGCCAGAGGATTTTCGGTGGGGAAGGTGTCCAAGTCTGACCTTGCCCCTAGATATTCCTGCACCATGTTTATCAGACGCTGGCGATGGTTGCTGGAACCGATCATACTTTGGGGCTGCGGACTAAAGAATTGTCTGAACGCATCGGTCAGACGGCCACCTTCCCCACCGCTCCTTCTTTGACTGGCCGAAGCCTCAGCAACTCGTTGTCCAGGACCAGGAGTTTGCAACCTCCCAGTCTCTGGGAACGCGTTGCACAGACCTTTCTGCAAGGCCTCCCGGAGTTGTCTCATCCTCTGCTCCCTCTGCGACGGTAACATAAGGTCCGCAACCTTACCCTTGTACCGTGGATCAAGGAGAGTGGCCAGCCAGTAATGGTCCCTCTCCTTGATCCGAAGAATACGAGGATCCTTCCGCAGACTTTGCAGGATCAGGGAGGCCATGCAGCGTAGGTTTGCTGAGGCATTCGCTCCGGAGTCCTCTGGGTCACTAAGGACGACATGATCCGCAGCCACCTCCTCCCAGCCACGTACAAGTCCACTGGTTTCTTGGGACTGTAAATCATCCCTAAAAGACTGCTGCTGATGATGCTGAGTGCCAGCCTCCACCTCCATGCTGACACAATCCTCCTCCTCCTCCTCCTCCTCCTCCTCCTCCTCCTCTTCCTGTGCGATGGGTGGGACAGAAGGAACACTGTCTGGGTAAAGGGGGCCTTGAGAGGCAAGGAAGTCCTCCTCTTCCTGCCTCTGTTCTGCCTCAAGTGCCCTGTCCATTATTCCACGCAGCGTGTGCTCCAACAGGTGGACAAGAGGTACAGTGTCACTGATGCATGCACTGTCACTGCTCACCATCCTCGTGGCCTCCTCAAATGGTGCCAGGACAGTGCATGCATCCCTGATCATGCCCCACTGGCGTGGAGAAAAAAAACCAAGCTCCCCTGACCCTGTCCTGGTGCCGTAGTCGCACAGGTACTCATTGATGGCCCTCTGCTGCGTGTGCAGCCGCTGCAGCATGGCCAACGTTGAGTTCCACCTGGTGGGCATGTCACATATAAGGCGGTTCTTGGGCAGGTTCAACTCCTTTTGCAGCTCAGCCAGGCGAGCACTGGCATTATAAGATCTGCGGAAATGCACACAGACTTTCCTGGCCTGCCTCAGGACATCCTGTAAGCCCGGGTACCTGCCCAAGAAGCGCTGCACCACCAGGTTAAGGACGTGAGCCACACAGGGCACATGGGTCAGTTGTCCCTGTCGGAGGGCGGAGAGGAGGTTGGTGCCATTGTCGCAAACCACCATTCCTGGCTTAAGCTGGCGTGGCGTCAACCACCTCTCGGCCTGGCCCTGCAGAGCAGACAGGACCTCTGCCCCAGTGTGGCTTCTGTCCCCCAAACACACCAGCGCAAGCACGGCATGGCATCTTTTTGCCTGCGTACTTGCGTAGCCCCGTGAACGGCTACGGAGCACCGCTGGTTCATAGGACAAACCACAGGAAGAGGCCATGGAGGAAGAAGAAGAGGAGGGGGTGGAGGAGAGAGGTGTGTCACAACCAGTAGTAGCATTTTGGAGGCGTGGCGGTGGGACAACCTCCAACACTACTGCACCTTGTCCTGAATCCTTCCCAGCTGCCAAAAGAGTGACCCAATGGGCCGTGAAAGAAAGGTAACGTCCCTGTCCATGCCTGCTGGACCATGAGTCAGCGGTAATATGCACCTTACCGCTGACCGCCCTGTCCAGCGAGGCCAAGACATTGCCTTCCACATGCCGGTAGAGAGCCGGAATAGCCTTCCGTGAGAAAAAGTGGCGTTTGGGAACCTGCCACTGAGGAACCGCACATTGCACAAACTCACGGAAGGGGGCCGAGTCTACCAACTGAAAAGGCAGCAGTTGAAGCGCTAGCAATTTAGCCAAGCTAGCATTCAACCGCTGGGCATGTGGATGGCTGGGAGTGAACTTCTTTCGACGGTCCAGCAGCTGGGGCAGGGAAATTTGCCTGCTAGAATCGGACGTCGGTGTACTGCTAGCAGAGTGGGCGCAAGTACTTGGCTGTGACACACCTAATTCTACACCTTCATTCCTCTCAGTGCATGTTTCAGAGAGGACTGAAGTTATAGTGGGGTTGGAGATCCCAGCTGATGCGGTGCAAGGAGAGGTCCGCTTTGTTCTTTGGTGTGGGTCTTTGAGGTAGGCTTGCCAACGAGCTGCATGGCAGGTCAACATATGTCTGGTCAGGCATGTGGTACCCAAGCGGCTGATGTTTTGGCCACGCGATATACGCTTGAGACATATGTTGCAAACAGCAGCTGTGCGATCTGATGCACTAGCCTCAAAAAAGGCCCACACCAAAGAACTTTTTGAATGACGGGCAGAGGCAGCGCCCTGCACAGGCGGAGCTCTGCGGTGTGATTCCGTCGGTGTACTGCCCTTACGCTGGCCACCAAAGGGCATCCTGCCTCGTTGGAGATGTGCCTCCTCCTCATCCTCCTCCTCCTCCTCTCTCCTATTAGGCACCCACGTGGAGTCATTGACCTCATCATCCCCTCCCTCCTCATCACTGGAGCCAATCTGGCAGTATGCTGCAGCTGCTGGAACATGACTGCCAGATTGGTGTCCTTCTTGAGCATCCCCTCTGTCTGCTCTCACGCTACTGCCTTCCTCTAGCTGGGTTTCATCATCAGACCCTTCGAAACGCTGGGCATCCTCCTGGAGCATGTACCCAACACTGTGCTGAAACAGTTCGGGGGACTCCTCAGGAGGAGGACATGGTGGGTCTAGGGAAGGAGTGACTGATGATTTGTCTGACATTGATACCAGGGAAGACGACGCTTTGGCAGCTGCTTTTCCAGTACCCTGAGCCTG
Organism: Rana muscosa; assembly: GCA_029206835.1. Classification (NCBI taxonomy): domain Eukaryota; kingdom Metazoa; phylum Chordata; class Amphibia; order Anura; family Ranidae; genus Rana; species Rana muscosa. Next base: position 439,775,498 of record CM055121.1, on the reverse strand, counting down.
GGTGAGAGAGGATGAGGAGGAGGAGGAGGGCTTGGTCATCCACTCTACCAAGTCTTCGGCATGATGTGGCTCAACATGTCCAGCTGCCGAAAAGAAGGACAAGCGTGTCCCATGGCCATGTGCTGATGACAATGCACCGCGTCCACGACCAGCACTGTTGCCCCCAGACACAGAGCCTGCTTGCCCTCTTTTATTGCCTCCTGACTGTCTGCCTCTCCTTGTTTGCCTTCCAGACATTCTAATAGATGGCCTGCAGGGAGATGGGAAAAAAGCAATAAGGGCTACCTTCAGGTGTCCTTCTCTGTCCCTTGAAACAAGGACTTTCACAGTGAAAGAAACTGACACTGTCCCTACCTAGAGTTTTCTGTCCCTAGAATAAATGTTTTTTTTAATCACAATATAGCACAAGGACAATTCACTCAATGTCTCTCCAGGTCCCTGGAAACAAGGACTTGCAGAGTGAAAGAAACTGACACTGTCCCTACCTAGAGTTTTCTGTCCCTAGAATAAATGTTTTTTTTAAGCACAATATAGCACAAGGAAAATTAACTCACTGTCCTTACAGGTCCCTGGAAACAAGGACTTGCAGAGTGAAAAAAAAAAAACACTCTCCCTACCTACAGTTTTCTGTCCCTAGAAAAAATGTTTTTTTTAAGCACAATATAGCACAAGGACAATTAACTCACTGTCCTTACAGGTCCCTGGAAACAAGGACTTGCAGAGTGAAAGAAAAAAAACACTCTCCCTACCTACAGTTTTCTGTCCCTAGAAAAAATGTTTTTTTTAATCACAATATAGCACAAGGAAAATTAACTCACTGTCCTTACAGGTCCCTGGAAACAAGGACTTGCAGAGTGAAAGAAAAAAAACACTCTCCCTACCTACAGTTTTCTGTCCCTAGAAAAAATGTTTTTTTTAATCACAATATAGCACAAGGAAAATTAACTCACTGTCCTTACAGGTCCCTGGAAACAAGGACTTGCAGAGTGAAAGAAACTGACACTGTCCCTACCTAGAGTTTTCTGTCCCTAGAATAAATGTTTTTTTTAAGCACAATATAGCACAAGGACAATTAACTCACTGTCCTTACAGGTCCCTGGAAACAAGGACTTGCAGAGTGAAAGAAACTGACAATGTCCCTACCTAGAGTTTTCTGTCCCTAGAATAAATGTTTTTTTTAAGCACAATATAGCACAAGGAAAATTAACTCACTGTCCTTACAGGTCCCTGGAAACAAGGACTTGCAGAGTGAAAGAAACTGACACTGTCCCTACCTAGAGTTTTCTGTCCCTAGAATAAATGTTTTTTTTAAGCACAATATAGCACAAGGACAATTAACTCACTGTCCTTACAGGTCCCTGGAAACAAGGACTTGCAGAGTGAAAAAAAAAAAACACTCTCCCTACCTAGAGTTTTCTGTCCCTAGAAAAAATGTTTTTTTTAAGCACAATATAGCACAAGGACAATTAACTCACTGTCCTTACAGGTCCCTGGAAACAAGGACTTGCAGAGTGAAAGAAAAAAAACACTCTCCCTACCTACAGTTTTCTGTCCCTAGAAAAAATGTTTTTTTTAATCACAATATAGCACAAGGAAAATTAACTCACTGTCCTTACAGGTCCCTGGAAACAAGGACTTGCAGAGTGAAAGAAACTGACACTGTCCCTACCTAGAGTTTTCTGTCCCTAGAATAAATGTTTTTTTTAATCACAATATAGCACAAGGAAAATTAACTCACTGTCCTTACAGGTCCCTGGAAACAAGGACTTGCAGAGTGAAAGAAACTGACACTGTCCCTACCTAGAGTTTTCTGTCCCTAGAATAAATGTTTTTTTTAAGCACAATATAGCACAAGGACAATTAACTCACTGTCCTTACAGGTCCCTGGAAACAAGGACTTGCAGAGTGAAAGAAACTGACACTGTCCCTACCTAGAGTTTTCTGTCCCTAGAATAAATGTTTTTTTTAAGCACAATATAGCACAAGGACAATTAACTCACTGTCCTTACAGGTCCCTGGAAACAAGGACTTGCAGAGTGAAAGAAACTGACACTGTCCCTACCTAGAGTTTTCTGTCCCTAGAATAAATGTTTTTTTTAATCACAATATAGCACAAGGACAATTAACTCACTGTCCTTACAGGTCCCTGGAAACAAGGACTTGCAGAGTGAAAGAAACTGACACTGTCCCTACCTAGAGTTTTCTGTCCCTAGAATAAATGTTTTTTTTAAGCACAATATAGCACAAGGACAATTAACTCACTGTCCTTACAGGTCCCTGGAAACAAGGACTTGCAGAGTGAAAGAAACTGACACTGTCCCTACCTAGAGTTTTCTGTCCCTAGAATAAATGTTTTTTTTAAGCACACTATAGCAGAAGCACAAAACACACTGACACTCTCCCTACCTATCCTTCTCTTTCCCTAAACTAAAGGAATCCAGGTTAAGCAAGAAAGAAATAACAGTCACTGTCCCTGCCTATGCTACTCTATCCCTGCTCCGGAACACACTACACTAGGCCGCCGTGCTGGCGGCCTTTTATAGTGTGGGGCGTGTACTAAACACCCTCAGCAATAATTGGCCACAGGCATCCTGCCTGTGGCCAATCATTGCTCTCCTCGCTGCCGGCGCTGTGATTGGCCAAGCATGCGGGGTCACAGTGCATGCTTGGCCAATCACAGCGCCTGGATGACACTGCGATGGCGTAGTGCATTGTGGGCCGTTCGCGTCACTCGAATTTGGCGCGAACGGCCCAAATCGTTCGATCTTCGTCGAACGATCGAACAGCCAATGTTCGAGTCGAACGTATGTTCGACTCGAACACGAAGCTCATCCCTAGTGGGGACCCTGAATACGACCGGCTCTATAAAATTCGGCCCCTCATAAACCACTTCAACGAACGTTTTGCAGCCTTGTTTACTCCCGATCAAGTTGTCTGCGTTGATGAGTACCTGATTAAATTTTCTGGCCGCTTGTCTTTCAAGCAGTACCTTCCCAGCAAGCGTGCCAGATACGGGGTCAAGCTCTACAAGTTCTGTGACAGGGCAACAGGCTATGTAGTGAACTTTACGGTTTATGAGGGAAAAGATAGTCAGATTGAGTCGGTCAACTGCCCGTATTACATAGGGAGCGCTGGCAAGATAGTGTGGAACTTGGTGTCACCCTTATTCGGAAAGGGGTACCACTTGTATGTGGACAATTATTACACGAGCGTGCCACTGTTTAGTCACTTGTTTGATCATCAGATTGGAGCATGTGGCACCGTGCGACCTAATCGCCGGGGCTTTCCCCAGCGGCTTGTAGATGCCCGTCTTAGGCTGGGGGAGAGAGCCTGCTTGAAGTGTAATAACTTGCTCGCTATGAAGTGGAGGGACAATAAGAATGTTTTCCTTCTTACCTCCCTTCATGCAGACACGACAGTCCAAATTCGTACGGCGACTGGTGTTGTGGAGAAACCCCTCTGTGTCCACGAATATAACCAAAATATGGGAGGGGTGGACCTCAACGACCAGTTGATGGCGCCGTATCTAATTGACCGTAAGGCGAGACGCTGGTACAAAAAAGTGTCTCTATCATTATTCCAATTGGCTTTGCTGAACGCTCATGTGCTATACAGAGCTTCAGGCGGGACGTTATCTCTTCTAAAATTCCAGAATGAGATAGTCACAGAACTCCTGTATCCAGGCGGTTCTGCACCTCACCATCCCCTACCAAATGCAGTAAGCCGGCTGCATGAGAGGCATTATTCGTATGTCCTCCCGAGTACCCCTACCCAAAGCCACCCCCAAAAAAGATGTCGTGTCTGTAGCAAGCGCGGATTTAGGCGTGACACCCGTAGTTTTTGTCCACTCTGTCCTGACAAGCCTGGTCTTTGCCAAGGTGAATGTTTTGAACGCTACCACTCAAAAGTGAAGTTTTAGCGTAGGGTACAGCATTTCACAGACAAGGACACACTTACACAGGGTCTCCCAAGATGCCATTACATTTTGAGAGACCCGAACCATTACAGTTGTAAAGTTACAAAAAAAAGTGTAAAAAAGAAAAAAAAACGTAAAAAACAAAACACAAAAAAAATATAAAATAAAAAAACCAAAAATAGTTGTCGTTTTATTGTTCTCTCTCTCTCTATTTTCTCTCTATTGTTCTGCTCTTTTTTACTGTATTCTATTCTGCAATGTTTTATCATGCTTGCTTTTCAGGTATGTAATTTTTTGTTTTCAGGTGCGCCATTCAACTGCAGCGCGGAATTATTTATCTTGACAGCAACAGCGTTTGCTCCCACGATACATAAAGCCGTGACTCCAGTGCTGTAGGAGGTGATTTCACCACCACAGTTAAAAAAAAGAGCATATATGCCGAAGCATGGGGGCAGCAGGGCCGGAGGAGCGATTTTGCTCCTAATGCCGCGTACATACGGTCGAAATTCCGACGGAGGCCTGCCCGTGGAAAATTCCGACCGTGTGTACGCGGCATAACTTTTTTGCGGGAGGATGCCCCCATGCTTCGGCATATATATATTTTAGGCACAGGTTGCGTTAAAACATTTTTTTATTTTTTACTAGGTTTTGTTTTGGTATTTGCTTTGCAGGTATGGCATGGTAAGGTCTTACTGTTGTACTGTAATGTTACTTTGTTTTAATGTTAACCACCATTTGCTTAGCAGGAACGCCATTCAGTTGCAGCGCGGATCTATTTATCTTGACAGCAACAGCGTTTGCTCCCACGATACATAAAGCCGTGACTCCAACGCTGTAGGAGGTGATTTCACCACCACAGTTAAAAAAAGAGCATATATGCCGAAGCATGGGGGCAGCAGGGGAGGAGGAGCGATTTTGCTCCTAATGCCGCGTACATACGGTCGAAATTCCGACGAAGGCTTGACCGTGTGTACGCGGCATAACTTTTTTGCGGGAGGATGCCCCCATGCTTCGGCATATATGCCCATCATTAGAAGAGGGTGGATGAAGGGAGGTATTCTAATGGTGGGCATACCCACCAATCAATCTCTTTTTTTCGTTCAGCCAATAGGCTGTATGAAAAAAAAGATTACAATACATGTCCAACAAGGACCAGCAACGTACTGGTATGTTGCTGGACTTTGAATGTTTATACCAGAATGATGCCTGCGGGTTTAGGTATCATCTTGGTATCATTCTTTTCAGCCAGCAGCCGGCTTTCATGCAAAAGCAATTCTAGCAGATAATTAGCCTCTAGACTGCTTTTACAAGCAGTGGGAGGGAATGTCCCCCCCCCCCGGATATAAAAAGCGCCATTGGGAAATTGGGAAAGCATTTTATCACACCGATCTTGGTGTGGTCAGATGCTTTGAGGGCAGAGGAAAGATCTAGGGTCTAACCCCCCAATTTTTTTCAAAAAAAGAGTACCTGTCACTACTTATTGCTATCATAGGGGATATTTACATTCCCTGAGATAACGATAAAAATGGTAAAAAAATAAAATATGGAAGGCACAGTTTAAAAATAAAATAAAAAAGCCAAATAAATAATAAAAAAAAAAAAAAAAAGCACCGCTGTCCCCCCCTGCTCTTGCGCAAAGGCGAACGCAAGCGTCGGTCTAGCGTCACATGTAAACAGCAATTGCATCATGCATGTGAGGTATCACCGCGAAGGTCAGATCGAGGGCAGTCATTTTAGTTGTAGACCTCCTCTGTAAATCTAACGTGGTAACCTGTAAAGGCTTTTAAATGCTTTTAAAAATGAATGTAGTTTGTCGCCGCTGCGCGTTTGTGCGCAATTTTAAAGCATGTCGTGTTTGGTATCCATGTACTCGGCCTATGATCATCTTTTTTATTTCATCAAACATTTGGGCAATATAGTGTTTTTTAGTGCATTAAAAATAAAAAAATTGTGTTTTTCCCCCAAAAAATGCGTTTGAAAAATTGCTGCGCAAATACTGTGTGGAAAAAAAAAATGCAACACCCACTATTTTAATCTGTAGGGCCTTTGCTTTAAAAAAATATATAATGTTTGGGGGTTCAACATAATTTTCTTGCAAAAAAAATTTTTTTTTCATGTAAACAAAAAGTGTCAGAAAGGGCTTTGTCTTCAAGTGGTTAGAAGAGTGGATGATGTGTGACATAAGCTTCCTAATGTTGTGCATAAAATGCCAGGACAGTTCAAAACCCCCCCCCCCCCAAATGACCCCATTTTGTAAAGTAGACACCTCAAGCTATTTGCTGAGAGGCATGTTGAGCCCATTGAATATTTTTTTTTTTTGTCCCAAGTGATTGAATAATGACCAAAAAAAAAAAAATGTACAAAAAGTTGTCACTAAATTGTATATTGCTCAAACATGCCATGGGCATATGTGGAATTACACCCCAAAATACATTCTGTTGCTTCTCCTGAGTACGGGGATACCACATGTGTGGGACTTTTTGGGAGCCTTTTTGGGAGCGAAGAAAGCGTAAAAAAATGTTTAAAAAAACACACAAACACCTTGAAAAAGTCCTTTATTTAAATAAAAAAAAAAAAAAAAACATTCCAGCGGTGAAATCCAGTGTCCCGCGGCGATCCCGATGTCCAGCGCTGTCCTTCATTGGTTTTGCCTGAGCGGACCTGGTGGGGAACTCCCTTTCAGTGTTTTAAATGTATAGACCCGCCCCTTCAAAAGTTCCCCATCAGGTCCGCTCAGCGGACCAGATGCGGAACATGAGAAGGGGCGGGTCTATACATGTATTACCAAAGTGAGAGCAGTTCCCCATCAGGTCCGCCCCCTCGGTATGTCGGACCCGCCTACGTCATTGGCTTGAGCGGGGAACTTCCTTCACTATGTAAATTTAAATTACACAGTGAAGGAAGTTTCCCGCTCAGGCCAATGATGTAGGCGGGTCCGACATACCTGATGGGGAACTGCTCTCACTTTGGTAATACATGTATAGACCCGCCCCTTCTCATGTTCCGCATCTGGTCCGCTGAGCGGACCTGATGGGGAACTTTAGAAGGGGCGGGTCTATACATTAAAAATACTGAGAGGGAGTTCCCCATCAGGTCCGCTCAGGCACAACCAATGAAGGACAGCACTGGACATCGGGATCGCCGCGGGACACTGGATTTCACCGCTGAAATGTTTTTTTTTTTTTTTTTTAAATAAAGGACTTTTTCAAGGTGTTTGTGTGTTTTTTTAAACATTTTTTTACGCTTTCTTTGTGAAATGGTAGGGGTACAATGTACCCCTTACCAATTCACATAGGGGGGGGCGGGATCTTGGGGTCCCCTTTGTTAAAGGGGTCTTCCAGATTCCGATAAGCCCCCCCGCCCGCAGACCCCCACAACCACCGGGCAAGGGTTGTGGGGATGAGGCCCTTGTCCCCATCAACATGGGGACATCATCCCCATGTTGAGGGCATGTGGCCTGGTACGGTTCAGGAGGGAGGGGGGCCGCTCTCTTGTCCCCCCCTCTTTCCCTGCAGCCGGCCAGGTTGCGTGCTCGGATAAGGGGTCTGGTATGGATTTTTAGGGGGACTCCACGCCAATTTTTTTTTACATTTGGGGTGGAGTTCCCCTTAAAATCCATGCCAGATCTTTAGGGTCTGGAATGGATATTTGGGGGAACCCCACGTCAAATTTTTTTTTTATTTGCGGTGGGGTTCCCCTTAATATCCATTCCAGACCTGAAGGGCCTGGTAATTGAATTCTGGGGAACCCCCACGCTTTTTTTTTTTTTTTTAATCAATGACTTTTGTATGTATTGCCGGGAGCCGACAATTCATTAATAGCCGCGAGTCAGTTTTAAATGACTTTTTTTTCTTTCAAAAATGACATTTTTTGCAGGGACAGTTCTAAGCACGGGAAACATGCGCCACTTCACATGCATATCATACACACCCCCCAGGTACGAAATTTAAAGGAATATTTCACTTTTATTTTTTCATTTTAAGCATTATTAAAATCACTGCTCCCGAAAAAACTGCAGTTTTTAAAACTTATTTTTGCATTGATACATGTCCCCTGGGGCAGGACCCGGGTCCCCAAACACTTTTTAGGACAATAACTTGCATATAAGCCTTTATAATTAGCACTTTAGATTTCTCCCATAGATTTTTCGAATTTGCCGCGAACACCCCAATTTGTTCGCTGTTCGGCGAACGGGCGAACAGGCAATGTTCGAGTCGAACATGAGTTCGACTCGAACTCGAAGCTCATCCCTAATACCCAGCCATACTCTGAAATACCCAGCCATACTCGGCGATACCCAGCCATACTCTGCAATACCCTGCCATACTCTGCAATACCCTGCCATACTCTGCAATACCATGCCATACTCTGCAATACCCAGCCATACTCTGCAATATCCAGCCATACTCTGCAATACGTGGTGATACCCAGCCATACTCTGCAATACCCTGCCATACTCTGCAATACCCTGCCATACCCTGCCATACTCTGCAATACCCTGCCATACTCTGCAACACTCTGCAATACCCTGCCCTACTCTGCCCTACCCTGCCATACTCTGCCATACTCTGCCATACCCTGCCATACTCTGCAATACCCTGCCATACTCTTCAATACCATGCCATACTCTGCAATACCCAGTCATACTCTGCAATACCCAGCCATACTCTGCAATACCCAGCCATACTCTGCAATACGCAGTGATACCCAGCCATACTCTGAAATACCCAGCCATACTCAGCGATACCCAGCCATACTCTGCAATACCCTGCCATACTCTGCAATACCCTGCCATACTCTGCAACACTCTGCAATACCCTGCCCTACTCTGCCCTACCCTGCCATACTCTGCCATACTCTGCCATACCCTGCCATACTCTGCAATACCCTGCCATACTCTTCAATACCATGCCATACTCTGCAATACCCAGTCATACTCTGCAATACCCAGCCATACTCTGCAATACCCAGCCATACTCTGCAATACGCAGTGATACCCAGCCATACTCTGAAATACCCAGCCATACTCAGCGATACCCAGCCATACTCTGCAATACCCTGCCATACTCTGCAATACCCTGCCATACTCTGCAATACCATGCCATACTCTGCAATACCATGCCATACTCTGCAATACCATGCCATACTCAGTGATACCCAGCCATACTCTGCAATACCCAGCCATACTCGGCCATGTCCAGCCATACCCAGCCATACTCGGCCATGTTCGGCCATGCTCGGCCATGCTCGGCCATGCTCAGCCATGCTCTGCTATGCTCAGCCATACTCTGCCATACTCTGCCATACTCTGCCATACTCAGCTGTACTCGGCCTCTGTATGTGGCCAGGCTGTGGAAGTCTCACACATGTGGTATAGCCGTACTCAGGAGGAGTAGGAAAATCTATTTTGGGGTGTAATTTTTGGTATGTACATGCTATGTGTTAGAAATATTGTATAAATTGACAACTTTGTGTTAAAAAAAAGCGTGTTTTAACCACTTCCCGCCCGCCGGCCATCATATGACGTCCTTGACTTTGTGCGGGGATATCTGAATGATGCCTGCAGCTACAGGCATTATTCAGATATCAGCTTTTTCAGCCGGCGATTCCCTACACCATAAGAATGATCATAGCAGCTGTTCCACCGCTTGATCGTTCTTATGGGAGGTGAGAGGGAATCCCCCCTCCCATCACCCTTCGGTGCTTCTACCGACTCACCGCTACGATCGAAGACAGGATAGTTTTTTTTTTTCATTTCAGGCTTTCCAGCCTAAAGGTGAGATGTGGGGTCTTATTGACCCCATATCTCACTGTAAAGAGGACCTGTCATGCCATATTTCTATTACAAGGGATGTTTACATTCCTAGTGTAGTGGGGATCTAAAATATAGGGGGAGTGCATGGGTGGTAGTATGACCCAATGCACCCTGATTTCTGGGGAATTAGTGACCATTCACTGTCTTGGAGGACTCTGGTGGTGTGAGGTTCCCTGTGGCCTGCAGGTGGCATTGTCGCCCTGGACTGGGGTTGAACCCACACTGTAAGACTGTGCCTTTTTGTCCTTTCCTGGTGCTTGTACAGCGGGGCGGGGAACCGGTGTGACGCAGGAGGAGAGGGGATAAGAGGGGCGGACGCTCTGACCTCAGGGTTCAGAGTTCGGAGTTCGGAGTCGGAGGACGCGGCCGCACTCAGGCACCCTCAGCCTGGGTGCTGGCGTTCCGGAGTTCCGGGCCCAGGTGCCCTTGACCTGGCCGGAGCTGGAGATGGAGTCCATCTCAGGCACCTTTCGCCTGGGGTGAGGTACTATGGCGGAAGCCTGGAGCTCAGTACCTTCGACTGAGTTCCACGAGGGTGGAGGAATCCGAGGGGGCCCTAACTCCTTGGGTGCCCGTGTCTGAGACGAGGAGGCCAGTGAGCGGAACTTCTCCGGAGAGTCCAGTGCAGCATTGCTGGTGATGGAGAGGCCTCCGGTAACTGTCTTGGACGGATGTCTTCCCCCTGATAGGGGCTACGTTAGCAAAGGTAATCCATGTTCCTGTTCTATATAGTCAATGGCAGTGGTTGGCTCTACAGTAAAGGATTGTGCCTCGACCTACTCCCCACAAATATTGAACTGTTCGTTGGGTCCCAACCTGTCTGTGTTGTATGACTATTTATCAGAGAAGAATAAATATGAGTTGGACCGTTTTCAATGTGTGGAACTTCGGTTAATGGAAGCAAAGGGGGGGGGGGGGGGGGTCATTCAGTGAAGGTTTGACCCTAGGACACACACACAAAGCCCAATAGTTCTGGCCTTCACCTCTACACATTGGAGGACATGGGCCGTGGTGTATCTCATCCTTTCCCCCCAGCACTAACCCCTAGACAAGACAGACAAGCCGAAAATGAGAAAGGGGTGAGAGGGGTGAGGTCGCTACACTTGTAATAGTAATAAAAGTGATTAAAAAAAAATATTTTTGGGGAAAAATGTGTCAAACTAAAATAAACAAAGTAAAATGAACATTAAAAAAATAAATAAAAATTTAAAGCGCCAATGTCCCCGTGTGCTCGCATACAGAAGCAAACGCATAAGTAAGTCCTGCCCACATATGAAAACGGTGTTCAAACCACACATGTGAGGTATCGCTGCGAACGTTCGAGTAAGAGCAATAATTTTGTCCCTAGACCTCCTCTGTAACTAAAAACATGTAACCAGTAAAAATATTTAAAGTGTCGCCTATGGGGATTTTTAAGTAGCGAAGTTTGACGCCATTCCACGAGCATGTGCAATTTTTAAGGGTGACATGTTAGGTATATATTTACTTGGCGTAACTTCATCTTTCACATTGTGCAAAAACATTGGGCTAACTTTACTGTTTTGTTTTTTTTTAAAGCACAAAACTGTTTTTTTTTTTCCCAAAAAGAACGCGTTTGAAAAATTGCTGTGCAAATACCGTGCGAGATAAAAAGTTGCAACAACCACCATTATATTCTCTAAGGTCTTTGCTAAAAAAACATATATAATGTTTTGGGGTTCTATGTAATTTTCTAGCAAATAAATTATGATTTTTACATGTAGAAGCGACATGTCAGAATTGGCCTGGGTGCTCCAGAACGCCTGATGGTGCTCCCTGCATGTTGGGCCTCTGTATGTGGCCACGCTGTGTAAAAGTCTCACACATGTGGTATCGCCATACTCAGGAGTAATAGCAGAATGTGTTTTGGGGTGTAATTTGTGGTATGCATATGCTGTGTGTGAGAAATAATCTGCTAATATGACAATGTAGTGAAAAAAATTAAAATAAAATAAAAATCTTGATTTGGCAAAGAATTGTGGGAAAAAATGACAACTTAAAAAAACTCACCATGCCTCTTTCTAAATACCTTGAAATTTCTTCTTTTCAAAAAGGGGTCATTTGGGGGGTATTTGTACTTTTCTAGCATGTTAGGGTCTAAAGAAATGAGATAGGCCGTCAGTACTTCAGGTGTGATCAATTTTCAGATATTGGCACCATAGCTTGTGGACTCTATAACTTTCACAAAGACCAAAAAATATACACCAATTTGTACTTATTTTTACCAAAGATATGTAGCAGTATAATGTTTGGCCAAAATTTATGAAGAAAATTTACTAATTTGCTAAATTTTATAACAGAAACAAAGAAAAATTCATTTTTTTTACAGAATTTTCAGTGTTTTTTCTTTTATAGCGCAAAAAATAAAAAACCCAATGGTGATTAAATACCACCAAAAGAAAGCTCTATTTGTGTGAAAAAAAAGGACAAAGATTTCATATGGATACAGTGTTGTATGACTGAGGAATTGTCATTCAAAATGTGAGAGCACCGAAAGCTGAAAATTGGTCTGATTATTAAGGGGGCTTAAGTGCCCAGTTGTCAAGTGGTTAACCAAGTTGCAACATTCAGTCTGTAATCTGTTTGTTGTCCAGCAGGTGGCTCTGTATGACCAAAAATACATAAAATGCGTAGGAGTCCGTTCCTCTGCAGGCAGATGTGTACTGAGTTGGTCGCTAATTCCAATGTGCAGTTGGAATGCATACACATGTATCGAATAACAGATTTCCAAATCTTCCAGACAAATTTTAGATACACTTGCATTTTAATGACCCTTAATATTATGTCCCTTAATATTGCATACGTTTTTCATGATAGTGTAAAAACAGCTGTTATCTATTTTGAAACAGGTAGAATAAAGTATAGATAGATAGATAGATAGATAGATAGATAGATAGATCAGCCTATATTATCTATCTCAACTAGGTTTCTGTGAAAACCTAGGGTTCCTCCAGTGATTGTTAGGGGTTCCTTGGATTGTGGCTGATTGATCTCTCATTTAATGGTGCCAGCTTAGTTCCGGGGCCAACGTCACTTGGCAGAGCCAACATCATGTGACACTATTGAACTTTTTAGCTGTCTATAAAGGGTGACATTTTTCCCATTGACCACCAAAATAAGGTAATTTTTTCTAATTATCTATATTAGATAAAGAATATAGGGTAGATCAGGTTTTCTCAACCAGGGTTCCGTGGAACCCTTGGGTTCCTCTAGAGGTTGCTAGGGGTTCCCTGCCCAATGGTCAATTTCTGCCTCTCGGGTGAGTTCTCAATGACACCATTGATCTTTTTAGTTATCTGTAAGGGGGTAATTCTTCCCAATAACCACAAGTGTAAGAAGCATTCTTCTCATTGACCATCACACTAATGTATGATGAGCTGTAGATTTTTCATTTTTAGCAGGGTTTCCCCCAAGCTCGAATAATTATTTCCAGGGTTCCTCTGTGGTGAAAAGGTTGAGAAAGGCTGGGGTAGATAGATAGATAGATAATAGGCTGGACTGGGACTCTGGCATCTAAAGCAGATGTTAGAAGGACTAATCATCACTAATGAAAAGAACTAAACTTTTTCAATAAGATATAATAAATAAAGATCCTGTACAAGTATGTTGAAGATAAGCATTCTAACATATTTTTTATTTCCTTTGCCCTGCCTTATAGTATACAGTCAGTTAGGTGACACTAGTCATTCTGTTGGCTGGTTATTCTTCATGAAAATCGAATAATTTTCCGGTCCATGGTGAAGAAGCATTCCTCGGTGTGTACCCTGACTGTTGGCCTAGCAAGTTCCAACCTTCCACCTGTCGGTTCTTGTCTGCTCCCAGCTCTGCTTGGCTGCCACAGGAAATCTTTAGATGTCGATGAAAAGCTGAGCCACCCCAACAGATACTCACCTCCAAATATTGGCTAGATGCTTCAGTGACCTCCTGTCTGTGATGTAGTTTGTATCCGAGGGCCTGTGAAGGGAAATTGATTTTGATCAATGAACTCAGGAGATTGGGTCAATGCAAATAAGATAGATTTCACATAAAGAAAAAGCTGTAGATGGCTCCATTCAGGAGTTAAAAAAGTACATCGCCAAAGCTTCCATCTGATACAGGCACTCTATGGGATCCAAGGCTTTCTGTCTCTTTCCTTTACAGACATCCCTCTTTTAGTTCTGATGTACAGATTATGTATAAATAAATGAACTATTAATTAAACAAGCATTGTATATTGCTACCTAATTAACCACTTCAATACCAGGCACTTACGCTTCTTCCTGCCCAGGACAATTTTCAGCTTTCAGCGCTGTCACACTTTGAATGACAATTGCGCGGTCATGCAACCTTGTACCCAAACTAAATTTTTATAATTTTCTTCCCACAAATAGAGCTTTCTTTTGGTGGTATTTGATCACCTCTGCATTTTTTATTTTTTGCTAAACAAAATACCAACATTTTTGAAAAAAAATCTGTCATATAATTTTGTTTTCCCCTTCACTGACGGGCACTGATGAGGCGGCACTGATGGGCACTGATGAGGTGGCACTGATGGGCACTGATGAGTTGGCACTGATAAAGTGACACTGATGGGCACTGATGAGGAGGCACTGATATGTAGAATTGATGGGCACTGATAGGCGGAACTGATATGCAGCACTAATGAGCACCAATAGGCGGCACTGATATGCAGCACTGATGAGCACCAATAGGTGGCACTGATATGCAGCACTGATGGGCACTGATAGGCGGCACTGATGAGCACTGATAGGTGGCTCTGATGGGCACTGACAGGCGGCACTGCTGGGCACTGACAGGCGGCACTGATTGGCACTGAAAGGCAGTACTGATTGGCACTGACAGGTGGCACTGATGGGCAGCACTGATGATGAGGTACTGACAGGTGTTACTGGTGGGCAGTGATTGGCACTGTGGTGGGCGCTTGCAGAGTTTATTATTGGAGCACTGCTGGGCACTGGTTTGGTGAAGGAATAAGATTGCACTTTTTTGGAGAAATCATACATTACAGCAAGACTTTGTTGTTGGTGGCTTTTCACATTGGATTTGAAGCACTTCAATTTGTTTCATTTGACACAAGTTGGGACTATATATGTTGATATATGCTTTTCACATTGGATCTGAAGCACTTCATTTTGTTTCATTTGACACAAGTTGGGACTATATATGTTTAATGATCCAGCCACCAATTGCTAATTGGACTTTATCTGATCATTACAATTTTTTTTGTGTATCTATCACAGGATTCACTACTGTTTTGTTTCATTTTTGAATTTTATATTTTTTATTTTTTATATTGCTTATACAATAGGAATTAATACAACTATAGCTATAATCAAATAGCGCCCCCTACCACTCACAAAATGTTTAGATAGAAGGTATCCACTTCATCATTAGGGGAGCAGCTTAGCACTACGAGTTCACCAATCACATTTTGGTTTTTGATTATGTAGCGGCCTCACTCTCTCTCCATCTTTATCGGTTACACGCCAACTCATGTCTAGGGGTTCCTGGGTTGTGAGAGTGAGATGCGCCACGGCCCATGTCCTCCCCATTGTAGTAGGGAGGTGAAGGCCACTTCCTGATGTTTCCTCGGGCCGGTGTGTTCTGTGAATGCACTGAGTCTGTAATTGCAAGCTCACCAGCCTCCCCTTTGCTTCCAGTAACTGGAGTTCACACACCGGAGAAAGGTCCAACACTTGTTTATTTGACACTCCAATACGCAAAGCACAATAAACAGTTCTTTTGCAGCAAACTGGTTGGGACCTATAACTTTGCCAACGGTGGGCCGAGCAGATCAAGGCACTTCCTAAAGTTTCAGTTCTATGCCACTGTACTATGACCAGCGGCGCCTAAGCCAATCCGGCTGTTACAGAACAGGAAAGATGGGGTCTCTTCCAGCAACCCCTATGAACAGCAATGGAGCCCTCTTCGATGCGCTGTGGCCCCTATCAGGGGGATGTGTCCCCCCAAGAGAGTTCCCAGAGGCCCACTGTCACCGGGTTGGTGCTGCTCCGGGTCTCCAGTGGGTAACCTCTCTGGCCTCCTCACCTCAGGTACGAGTCCCTCCGCTCAGGGACCCTCGGACAGTCCACCCTAGCGGGACCCAGTCGAAGGTACTGGGCCCCAGGCCTCCTCGATAGTACCTCACCCCAGGCTGAAGGTGCCTGGGATGGACGCCAACGTGACTCCGGACCAGGCCATGGGCACCTGGACCAGACTCCTGGATCTTCAGCACCCAGGCCCAGGGGCCCTGGGTGCGGACCGCAACCCTCCTCCTCCGAGGACCTCCTTCTCCGCAAAGACCTCGTGGCAAGGGCGTCTCCCCCTTTTATCTCCTCCCATCAACGGCCCGGCGGGTTCCCCGCCCTAGCCATACCATCTCCAGGAAGGGACAAACCAGGGAGCACTGCGAAGATGATTCTACCTGAAGCCTGTGGGTACCTCGCCACCCACAGGCAAAGGAGAATATTACATCCTCCAATCCTCCACGAAACAAAAAGGGGTCTGAATCCTAACACAATTATACACCTGGGTCACACTATTGCCCAGGTGTATCCCATCAATTTGAGGACCCCGCTACAATTATTTTTGTTTTGGCACAGAATATTGTTTTCACATAGAAAGAGAAAATGTTCTCTTTTTTTCCGTCAAAAAAAAATTCTATCCGAGATTCCGTCCGTCTGTATGGAACTCCGACGAAGAAAAAAACACACATGCTCAGAATCAAGTCGACGCATGCTCGGAAGCATTGAACTCGTCGTAGTGTTGTACGTCACCGCATTCTTGACGGTCGGAATTTGGTGTGACAGTGTGTATGCAGGACAGCTTGAACGGAATTCCGTCGGAAAATTCCATCGGAGTTTAGCCCGATGGAAAATCCGATCGTGTGTACAAGGCATTAGACCTGGTTCACACAAGTGCGATTTTAGATGTGACTTAGGTCGCATAGAATCACATGACAATGGATATCACACGGTTTCCAATGGGGCCCATTTACATAAATGCAGCACAACACTGCATGATTTTGGAAAAGGCTCCTATGCTACTTTGGTGTGATTCTGATGGAAATGTGGCCTCTTAAAACTCAATGTAAATGCACCAAAAATGCATCTACATGTGGTTTGATGTTTTTCTGCTGTGTTTTTGATGTGTTTTCAGTGCTCTCCCCCCCAACTACTTTCCTCCTCCCAGGCATAAGTGATCTTATCAGGTTGTAAAAAGATGGAGGGTAGAGGTAGGAGAGATGCCGTGGACAATGAGGTGATTATACGCCTTGTGCTCCAACGCTTATAGCTGTATGGCACCAGGGACCCAATCTACAAGGAAAACTGCATGCTGAACAGAGCCGGGCTGGACATTGCCCACATCTACTATGAGGACTGGGATACTTTTACAGCCTCAGTTTGGACAGCAAAATGTAAGTTTCATGGAAATGTGTTTCTTTCATATTTTATATGTAAAAAGTAAAAAAAAAAAAAAAAATGCAACCATGTTGCATTCCATTATGACATCGAAAATTTTATGAAATTGTAGCCACAGTCGGGAGAACCTAGCTTTAAAGCAAAATTTACCCAAAAGGGGAAGTTCCACTTTTCTACCTCCCCCTCATCACCTTTAGACACTTGTTTTTTTTTAGATGCTGGTACCTGGTTTTGACAGTTCGCAACCCCACACCTCCACCACCACCTTTGCCCGCAGCCTTCTGGAACATGCCACAGGTCCCAGAAGGCTGCAGGACCATTTTACAAAGCGCAGCATGTCTTGCACATGCACAATGGGAAGCCTGCTGTGAAGCTGCAGGGAGTCAGAGACAGCTTCCCACACTAAAGATGCTGGCCCAAAGGCTGGTAAAGAACCAGCTCAGGTGAGGATGGCACTGGATCCTTGGAAGATTAAAGGGGCTGTAAACCCTCGTGTTTTTTCACCTTAATGCAGCCCCCCCCCCGTTTTACTTACCTGAGCCTCTTCATTCTCTCGGTGGAGACACGCTCTCCCTCTCTGCGCGGGGTCCTGGCTCTTGATTGGATAGATTGATAGCAGCACAGCCATTGGCTCCCGCTGCTGTCAAGCAAATCAAATCCAATGACGCGGGCACCGGGGGGTGGGGCCGAGTTCCGCTATCTTTGTGAATACACGCAGAAGCATGATTCGGGAGTGAGCCTGAACGGGGGTCCACCAAGGAGAGCGCTTCTCCGAGGTGGACACCTGATGTGGGGAGGAGCCACTAGCGCCGCCGGGGGACCCCAGAAGAGGACGATCGGGGCCACTCTGTGCAAAACGAACTGCACAGTGGAGGTAAGTATGACATGTTTGTTATTTAAAAAAATAAAAAAGGAGGGTTTACAAACCCTTTAAGTGTCCTTTTATTAAAAGTTAGCAGCTACAGTATTCATTTTTTGTTTCTAGGGTGAAGATCCTCTTTGAGGCAAGCCAAGACTTGCCCGAGGCCTTGCAATTTACAAGACAGACAGTAGATGGCAGCTGACAGCCAGTAAAATTCCCTTGTGTGGACACTGTACCATGCACGTCAGAAATTATATTATGTATCATGGAACAGTGTAACATTCAATCCTTCAACAATTTTTCTAATATCACACCTACAATAGCTGTCAGGGAAGCAGAGTATACTGATTTACGTTATATTATATTATAAGGTACTCCTATGTTGGTATAACCTTTTACAGCACAGTGTAAAATACCGTAATACAATCAACATAAAAATATATGTTCATGCATGATGCAGAAATTCTGATGAAAAAGGGACTTTTTTTCCACGAATAAAATACCTTCATCAACAATTTCTCGCATATATCCAATCTGTCACATTAATTACTACCTTGGCTGCAACTATATTTAACTTATTCCTACTAATTATTTGAAGCGTTGCACATTATGAAAATACTTTTTAATAAATAGAAATAAACATTGACATGGATAAGCTGGGAATGCAACATACTAAAAGAACTAGATATAGAAGTACAAACTTCCATCCCTTTAGACCAGTCTCTTTCCTAAAATGCCTCTGTTGCTACCCATATAAAAATGTAAATGATTGCTCCCTGGAATAAAAGAATGTGCAAACTTACCTTTCTGGTGGAGGCAGGTCTCTGGCTTTAAATGCTGCAGCCCCAGGCAAAGACTTTAACAGTTGGGGCTTCTTGGAGGGTTGAAAAGGCGCCCCCAAATCTGTGTGCCGTTCCTCTTGGTGGCCCCCTACATTACTGCTGAGTCCTGTAAGGTACGGAGGTTGCAGCGTTAGACAGAGGCGTTCCGTCTCAGTGTACACCAGAAAGGTAAGTACATACCTCCCAACATTTTGAGATGGGAATGAGGGACACCTACTAGCAAATGTATGTAGGCATAGGACACGCCCCCTGCAACACCCCTTAAAGGAGAATTAACAATAAAAAAAGGCTAAGTAAATCCACAAGGGATTTTTTTACCACTACTATTCCTTTATATTGGCTTTTAAAGTTTACAATTTAGAATTTGGATGAAAGGTTGGGAAACACTTTTTGAAAGATAAAGAGTGCATTTTATATATAACTATATAGATCAGAGCAAAAATGAGGGACAACTGAGGGGGAAAGAGGGACAAAGGGACATTACTCCAAATCAGGGGCAGTCCTTTGAAATCAGGGACAGTTGGGAGCTATGTAAGTATTCACAGTCTTTTTTTAACCTTTATGCCACTGAGGAACTAAAATAACCGTGACTGATTATATTTTAACTATTATATCTACATCTTATAGTATATTCTGGCATTAGAAAGTTGCAGATATAATGACAAATAAAAATGTAGGGAATGTGGCACTACTAGGGGTATGTTTATAAAATAAAAATTGCAGAGCTATTTGTTCTGTGAAACTGCATGTGCATTTGTTCTGTGCAATTGGGGCAAAAGCAAATATTTTTAGGCTTTAGTCTCTCTAGGTCAAATGTTCTGTAGCGCTACCCCCAGTTAAGAGAGCCGCTGAATTTGTTTGGGGCCCTGAACACAGCTCCACCAACCCCCGGCAATCTACTCGACCCACTCTGGAACAGTTAGTCTAAGGGTTATTATCTTATCACACTTTAGCAATATATGCACAATGATAACACACTGAGGGCAAAGTGTTAAAGTATAACTAGTTTACTTCTGTGTAAAAGGCATAGATTAACACATAACACATATATTGTCTGCAGAGCCCTGCAACGGTAAATATAGTACACACTGAGGATGCTGGCGATTACGCACCAAGTGCAGCTATCCCTATCTATGCGCCCTTATGGCGCAGCAACAAAAAGTTCTAACTCCTGGTCAGGCCTGACTCAGATATAACTTAGTCTCTTGGGGAACAATTTCTTCGCATGCAGCTTGAACGGTGGTGCACATATAGAAAGAAACAGTATTTGTAATCCACACGATAGGTAATAGAAGAACACTTCACCGGAGACTACACGACCCAGTTCTGCTACTAGTCTCCGGTGGAACAACAGACAAAACTTGGTGGGCCAAGGCAGTCTCTAGGCCTAATCAGAGTAAAGTGTATTTTTCTGGATTGAGCAGGTGCTCGCCCACCACCCGGACGCGATCCCAGTCCGGGACTTCCACCGACTGTGTCTCCGCACACAGCGTCTGCAACGGCCGGGTCCCCGATCCAACTGATGTCAGCAACTTGGAGAAGTTGGATGCCACCCAGGCTCGCAGTGGGGTGGAAGGCTCTCTGGAAGTTGTGCAAGGCCCTGGCTTCAGGCCCTGTACTGCCGCAGATCCGCACGGGAAGACCTGTTGATAGCAGCATGGTGTCCAAAGAGGCCAAGCTTAGCCTCGCCCCCTTCCTTTATAGCCCCATCCATGAGTCTCTGCGGTGGCCAAATGCACCCTGGGTGCCAAACGGGGTTCTGGGTAACATAGTCCAGGGGCCTTAAAGGAGACCCCGCTACAGTTCTTTATAGAGTGAATCGGAAACATGCTGCATAATGGCCCCTAGATGGAGCTGATGGTCACAGTAAATCAGTATTTAATCGCTATGATCATCAGCTCTAGGGGTCATGCAGTATTTTTATGAGTCACTCTATTCTTTATAAATGCAGTTTCACAGGATGAATAGCTCTGATTTTTTTTTTTCATAAATAGTTCATCTGACCTGTTCCTATTGATTCATTACTAAGATGGGCAGCCTCCCTAGCCAATAGTAATTTGTAGGAGCAGGTAAGCTTTGGCCAGATGGATATGCAGCTATACCAGGGAAGTTGGAAGGTTGCTGTAGGCATGTGCAGGCACCTCTAGGTGCATGCACTTCATTCCTGCCTTCCTTCATTTTTAGAATAACCCCAAAAGCCTTTTTTGCCTCATATTGATCTAGAGAAGCTAGTTGCTATTTGCATTGCAAGGTGCTCTGCAGGATATCAGCAGTTGCTTGCAAGTTTTTAAGGCCTTCAGGAGCCTGCTTATTGCAGCCGATATGAGTCAAAAACAGTCACACTTGAATTAAAAATTGGTAAGGTGACAAAAAGGAGCTCGGAGCATTACACTTTGCTTCTTTTTTTTTAAACAAACTTTATTGAGATGCCACAGAGACATTTTATAGAGTTCAATTGCTGGCTGCGTGATGCAGGACAGTGGATTGCCTCACACTGCACTATGCTGCACACAGGACTGCTTTCCAGCATACACTGTCCACACACTACCACAATGCAATGGTGTGAACCGAGCAGATAGGGAGACAAGGCATTTTGCGTTGTCATGTAGTGGGACTTCGCTGGAATAACCATCCTACACAGTTTTACTGCATGTGGTGTGAATTGACCTTTAAAGCCAGTACTTCTAGAGCTAGGGTTTGTTGTGGAAAGTATTATGAAGATGTATTTAATATGTATTGTCATAGTGTCACCCAGTGTTAGTACTTCTGCAACCCGCTCTAAAGAGCTGACTGGAGCAGTCTGAGGCTGGTTGAATCCCGTCTGGTAGTGGAAAACGTCTTGAGGTTGGAGTGTGATGTTTGCAGCGTGGGGATATACTCGCCGACGAGGGGCCCTCTGTGCATTAGCACGGACGATCGTTGAGGAGGGGATATGCTCGCTCTGCAACGACATCATTGGTTATAGGCAGATGCGCGCTCTTGTTTTGGCGGTGTGTTGATCAGCATTGGTCCGGATTCGTAGCGCGCGCCTGCAGATAGCCCCCCACAAGCAATAATAGTATAATCTGAATATGCGTTATTCTATGGAATAGCGTAGAATAAGGATTCCTATCAGCGGTAATATGAGAGCTTGCGAGCGTTTTCAGAGTCAGGGAAAGCGTCCATGTTTTAAAGCAATACGGCTTTGTTTGCTGGGAGCATACACGCTTTCCCTGCCCGGACACGCCCATAAGACTTTAGCCATCATGTTGTTGAATATGTTGTTGTATTGGTATTATATTGTATGTATTTAAATAACCCTGTTGGAAGGGATATCTTTATATGGACATTAGCTGTGTAAAGAGGACATCATGTGATGACCACTCCCATGGAGGTCAGATGCTGTGTCCTCACTTCCTATGGAGGAGGTCACATTCTGTGATGACCACTCCCATGGGGGAGGTGATTATCTGCTGGTGAGATCTTTTGATAATAAAAAGGAGCCGTAAGGCTCGAGGCGAGCGGTTGATGCTGGGAGGCTTTGATGATGAGACCAGGCTGGTGATGTTTCTTGATTTGTATGAATGGGACGAATGAATGGTGAGTGAATTTTAGGTTAACATGCATTATATCACTGAGACAAAATGTGTTACTATTAGAGACACAATATCTGGCTGTATGCTCTGCGTACAGCCTAATTTCGCTAACAGGTTGCCACCTCATCCCTTTAAATCCACATATTAATTACACAGGTTCTGTGGCTGATTAAGTTAGTAATTAAACTCACTTGTTGCCTTATCTGCATTTAATTAGCCTCCGAACCTGTGTAATTCATATGTGTTCGGGTTTAAAGGGATGAGGTGGCAACCCTATCTAGAGCCCTAATAATTTTAGCAATATTATGTGATATTAGGTTAACTTGCTGATGAGTTTACATCTGTGCAATGCAAGAACACATTTAAAATATTGTGCGTTCCTGCAGTGCACAAAAAAAACACGTATTCCTTTGGCACTGTTTGCAGCATGCTGCTGTATCACATGAAAGGAAAAAAAACGAAGTTCAGGAGCATTGTGTACCTAAACCATCTCTTATTATATCACTCACATTTAATACACACCCCTGTCCACATAGATAAAATTAAAGTTAGGCATATATCAATTAGGCCTTTGTGCCAATTTTACACTGCTCTTACCCCTGCAGCCTCTTAACTATTTGCATAGTTGCCAACATAAAAAAAAAAAAAATAATTAGGGACACGTTTTTGTCTGTAGGTGGAGTATTATTTTAATTAGGGGTTGGGCATTTATTGTGGGGCATGGCCTAGTAGGTATGGAAAATGCAGCATGCTGCAGCGAGAGAGGGATGGAGGAAGAAAGAAAGAAAGAAAGAGAGAAAGAAAGAGAGAGGGAGAGAGAAAGAAAGGGAGAAAGAGGGATGGAGGGAGAAGGAAGAGAGAGATTGAGGGAGAAGGGATGGAGGGAGAGAGGAAGAAAGAGAAAAAGAGGGAGAGAGAAAAAAAGGAAGAGAGAAAGAAAGAGAGAGGGAGAGAGAAATAAAGGGAGTAAGAGGGATGGAGGGAGAGAGAAAGAAAGAAAAAGAGAGAAAGGGAGGGAAGGAGAGAGAAGAAAAGAAAGAGGGAATGATAGCAGACATTGATCCTACACCACAATAGCAATATGTGTATGCCAGAAAGTTTAATAATCAGAAGATAAAGATACTCCAAATACCACCCCCCCCCCCAGGCAGATCCCATCATACAGATACAAGAGATGGTCAGAGACTCCATACATGATGCAAGGGATGGTCAGAGACTGTGAAGACATGATACAGGAGATTGTCCGAGACTGTGCAGACATGCTACAGGAGATGGTCAGAGACTGTGCGGACATGCTACAGGAGATGATCAGAGACTGTGCGGACATGCTACAGGAGATGATCAGAGACTGCGGACATGCTACAGGAGATGGTCAGAGACTGCGGACATGCTACACGAGATGATCAGAGACTGTGCGGACATGCTACAGGAGATGGTCAGAGAGTGTGCGGACATGATACAAGAGATGATTAGAGACTGTGTGGACATGCTATAGGAGATGGTCAGAGACTGTGCAGACATGATACAGGAGATGATCAGAGACTGTGCAGACATGATACAGGAGATGGTCAGAGACTGTGCATACATGGTACAAGAGATGGTCAGAGACTGTTTGGACATGATACAGGAGATGGTCAGAGACTGTTTGGACATGATACAGGAGATGGTCAGAAACTGTGTGGACATGATACATGAGATAGGTCAGAGAGTGTGCGGACATGCTACAGGAGATGATTAGAGACTGTGCGGACATGATACAGGAGATGATCAGAGACTGTGCGGACATAATACAGGAGATGGTCAGAGACTGTGCAGACATGATACAAGAGATGGTCAGAGACTGTGTGGACATGATACAGGAGATGGTCAGAGACTGTGTGGACATGATACAGGAGATGGTCAGAGACTGTGCAGACATGATACAAGAGATGGTCAGAGACTGTGTGGACATGATACAGGAGATGGTCAGAGACTGTGGGGACATGATACAATAGACTGCAGACCTACTACAAGAGATGGGGTCAGAGATTTTGGACATGATAGAGATGCACACAGCTGACAGAAGAGGCTTCTTACACAGGCCATGAATGTGTACAATGTTCTGTGTATGGGGGTAGGATGTCAGTGAGGTAAGTACACTACACAGAAGAGAGATGAGGAGGACCTGTACAGAGAAGATGGGGGTGATAATCACCTTCAGTTCTGTTCTAGTTGGACCCTGGACAACTTCGCTCACAGCCTGGCAGCTCCATTCACCGATGTCTCGGGGGGGCATGCCCAATTCATTTAGGGTGGCACCATGATGTCATTGTGCATGTGCCCCCATCCCAAACAGCCGAGCTTGCCAGGCCCGAATGACCGAGCTAGGCCGAGCTTGTGCGAACAGCGCATGTGCAGTTCTAAAGTCGGCCTGCAGCCATGCTTTTATAGGCGGAAGCTGCAGCCTTTTTACGGAGAAGCAGAGTGGCCCAGGGGGCGGTCCGCAAATCAGGACTGTTGGCAACTATGTATTTGTACTAAAATAACTCGCTGTGCTCTTTTTTCTAGCACATTTTAGCTAATTCTCCCTCCCTAATTCTCCCTCATTAAAGAGGAACTTTACTTTCCCTGTATATTTTTTTTTGTTTCCCCTCTTTCCTCTCTTACCTTGTCTTCTGTGCTGTCCCCCATGACCAGCGAATCTATAGTGGTCCTGCCATAATCCACTGATCCTTTGCTGCACATCAGCATTTTCCTTTCTGACATGATTGGGAGACAGCTATCTCTTACTGGTTCAAAAAGCTATCCCCCTAATAACACACGCCATGTTAATCCTCCTCAACTGCTGTGTTAAAGCTGATGCCTCCTTGGATGTATATGAGATGTATGACGAAAACAAAATTCAGATTGTGGATGGGGGGGTGGTAAATTGCAGGGATGAAAAGTGTTTTGCATAAGTGAAGGTCCACATTAAAAATGTCCTGCTGCTGGCCAGTTTTACACTACTGTATTACTGTATCTCCTAATTCCTATTGAGCGCTTGATAGAAATTAGCCAGCAGCTGGACAGTTTTATGTCAGCAAAAAAAGGGACTGCCACAGTAAACTATTAGGCCCCTTTCACACTGAGGCGTTGCAATAACGCGCTAAAAATGATTAGCGTTATTACCGCGTTTTTACCGCGTTAGCGCTAAAAATACTGCTAACGCCTATGTGTTTTTACCGCTTTTTGCGGTAAAAACGATTATTTGGTATCCCACAATCCTCCACTCTACTCCGGCCATGTGACCTTCCCACAGCTTCTGGGCATTTTTACAGTGGTACTCATTAATTTCAATGGGGATAGGCGTTTTTACAGCGCTATTTTATGTGCCCCAAAGATGCTCCAAAAAAGCTGTTTGCAGGATTTTTTCCAATGCACAGCCAGCAAAACGCCTCAGTGTGAAAGCCCTCAGGGCTTTCACATTGAGAATGCTGGGGCAGGATTATTTCAGGCGTTTTTACAGCGCTATTTTTAGCGCTAAAACGCCTGAAAAACACCTCAGTGTGAAAGGGGCCTTAGTCAATTTATATCTATCAATCAAAGAGGGTCTATTGCCATTGATAAAAAAACATGTGTCACCGCTAAAAGTAAATTTTTTTGCCTTTTTTTTTACTTAAACTAATCAGATTTAGGTGCTGCCAAGTTCATTGTAAAATGAAAAAAAAGAAATCAATTCCACAGTCAAATAAGCACTGCCAGTGTATGCTATTGATGAAACATTGAAAACCGTTGTATTCTGTAACACTATGGACAGATTTAAAGCATCCACCATTTATGGTATTTAAAGGATTTGTGTATGTTCCATCTTGTCCTTGAAAATGCATGACAAAAATCCTCTCGCCACTGTACAATGTTGAAAACATTTATTTTGCATTAGTACATGCCCCCCATGACATTACTTATTTCCCCATGCCTTTTTTTTTTATAGTAGTTTGCCTATTAACCCAAAAACTGGCCAGTATTTAACAGGATTGACCTCCAGCCTCCCCTCGGCCATAGACTTCAATAGGATCCACCTCTAAGTTCGATTTTGCAGAATTTCGAACAAGATGCGCCTAACCCTTGGTGAACTGAACCTGTGCAGGTTACAGTACAGTAGCTTAGTGGTTTGCACCTCAGCCTGGCACTAGGGTTATTGTTCAAATCCCAGCCACAACACTACCTGCATGGAGTTTGAATATTCTCCCTGTGCCTGTGTGGGTTTACTCCAGTTTCCTCCAACACTCTAAAGACATGCTAAATTGTCCCTAGTTTGTGTGTGTATGAATGTGAGTTAGGGACCTTAGACTGTAAGCTCCTTGAGAGGAGGGACTGATGTGAATGCACAATATACAGTGCCATGAAAAAGTTTTCATACTCCTTGAAATTTTCCACATTTTGTCATGTTACAAATAAAACGTAATGTATTTTATTGGGATTTTTTTTGTGATAGACAAATACAAAGTGGCACATAATTGTGAAGTGGAAGGAAAATGATAAATGGTTTTCCAATTTGCTTTACAAATAAATATGTGAAAAGTGTGGTGTGCATTTGTACTCAGCCCCCTTTACTCTGATACCCCTAAGGCCCCTTTCACACTGAGGCGCTTTGCAGGCGCTATTGCGCTAATAATAGCGCCTGCAATGCACCCCAAAAAAGCTGCTCAATTGTATCCAATGTGAAAGCCCGAGGGCTTTCACACTGGAGCGTTGCGCTTGGAGGAGGGTCAAAAAACTCCTGCAAGCCGCATCTTTGAGGCGCAATAGGAGCGGTAAAAATACCGCTCCTATAGCGCCCCTGCCCATTGAAATCAATGGGGTAGCGCCTCCAAAACGCCCACAAAACCCTGCAAAGAGGCGTCATTGCGGGCATTTTTAACCCATTTTCGGCCGCTAGCGGGGGTTAAAATCCCCCCGCTAGCGCCCGCAAATCGCGGGAAAAAAATAGCACCGCTATACCGCCAGCGCATCCAGCGCCTCAGTGTGAACGTAGCCTAGCTAAAATCTAGTGGAACAAATTCCCTTCATAAGTCACCTAATTAGTAAATAGAGTCCACCTGTGTGTAATTTAATCTTAGTATAAATATAGTTGTTCTGTGAAGCCCTCATAGGTTTGTTAGAGAACCTAAGTGAACAAACGGCATAATGAAGGCCAAGGAACACACCAGACAGGTCAGGGATAAAGTTGTAGAGAAGTTTAAAGCAGAGTTAGGTTATATAAAAATATCCCAAGCTTTGAACATCTCACGGAGCACTGTTCAATCCATCATCTGAGTATGGCACAACTGCAAACCTACCAAGACATGGCCGTCCACCAAAACAGACAGGCCGGGCAAGGAGAGCATTAATCAGAGAAGCAGCCAAGAGGCCCATGATAACTCTGGAGGAGCTGCAGAGATCCACAGCTCAGGTGGGAGAATCTGTCCACAGGTCAAATATTAGTCGTGCACTCCACAAATCGGGCCTTTATGGAAGAGTGGTGTAGCGGCAGCTCCTCACACTCCCCTCTTTGTCTCGTCTTTCTCTTGTCTAGGGGTACCTTAGAGGGGAGGGAGCGGGGACACCACGCCTGGCTTCCACCACAGGTGTCAGTGCGGTATAAGCAACAGTTCTGTATTACCTTCGGGTCAGTGTTGTGCACCTGGATCCTCCCTCCAAGAGTCACCGCGAACCATGTCCGTTAGAAAATGAGCTCCACACCATTAAAGTTCAACACTCCTTTATTCTCCTTGTCTGAACACAAACAGTTGAACTCCCTTGATAGAACAGAACAGAAAAGGAGGTGTGGGTGCGAACAGGCCCAGACACAATGTGAGTTGACACTTCCCTTCCTAGAAGTGTATCCCGGTCTCCGCACAAGGGTAAATTTCCTTCCAGGCCGTCTCCGAAGAGAGACTCACTTGTCACCGGCAATATGCTGCACCGGGTCTTCAAATGAGGAGCTCCCCCCGGTCCATTGCGCCTTCCGGATTCGGGTACCCAATCCCTGGGCACCCTAGGATCTCCTTCCCTCGCGGAACCCAGTGTTGGGCACTGAGCTCCGGACCTCCATCCGAGTACCTCACCCCAGGCTAAAGGTGCCTGGGATGGAACTCGACCTCCGCTGTCCTCTAGGCCTAATCCACCCAGAGGCACGACACGACCCACCGTCCGCAAGCTGAAGGTGCCTGGGACGTCAACCCCGTGACAAAGATGGCCGGCCCCCTTTATACCCTCTCCCAGCAAGCACGGCAGGTTCCCCGCTCCACCATACCGCTGCCGAGGGAGGACAAAAAGAAGGCACAGCACACAGCAATGATTCAACCCCAGCCCAGGGCGACAGCGCCACCCACTGGGCTGCAGGGAATTACACATCACTGATGTCTCTGACAAATTCAAAATTACACCCGGGAAAGTACATACCCGCTACAGTGGCAAGAAGAAAGCCATTGTTGAAAGTAAGCCATACAATGTTCCATTTGCAGTTTGCGAGAAGCCATGTGGGGGACACAGCAAACATGTGGAAAAAGATGCTCTGGTCAGATGAGGTCAATATTGAACTTTTTGGCCTAAAGCAAAACACTATGTGTGGCGGAAAACTAACACTGCCCATCACCCTGAACACACCATCCCAGCCGTGAAACATGGTGGTTGCAGCATCATGTTGTGGGGAAGCTTTTCTTCAGCAGTGACAGGGAAGCTGGTCAGAGTTGATGGGAAGATGGATGGAGCCAAATACAGGGCAATCTTAGAAGAAAACCTGTAAAGCCCTGTACACACGATCGGATTTCCTATGGTTTTGAAACCGATGGATTTTTCCATCGGAAAGCCGATGAAGCTGACTTCCATCAGTCTTGCCTACACACCATCAGTCAAAAAACCGACCGTTCCAAACACGGTGACGTAAAACACTCCGATGAGCCAAGAAAAATTAAGTTCAATGCTTCTGAGCATGCGTCGACTTGATTCTGATCATGTGTGGGTTTTTTAACCGATGGACTTGCCCATAGACGATCGGAATTTGCTATCGTTTTTTTATCCATCAGAAAAATGTAAAACATGTTCTATTTTTTGACACCGATGGAAAAAAGACCGATGGGTCCCATACACGATCGGTTTGTCCGATGAAAAAAATCCATCTAACTGTTTTCATCGGTAAAACCGATCGTGTGTACACGGCTTTAGAGTCTGCAAAAGACTTGAGACTGGGGCAGAGGTTCACCTTCCAGCAGGACAACAACCCTAAACACACAGCCAGAGCTACAATGGAATGGTTTAGAATCAAAGCATATTCATGTGTTAGAATGGTTCAGTCAAAGTCAGACCTAAATCCAATTGAGAATCTGTGGCAAGACTTGAAAATTCCTGCATATACACAGTATATATATATATATATATATATATATATATATATATATATATATATATATATACACACATATGTGTTTGTGTAAAGCACTGCATAAACTGTTGGATATTACTCATTAGACAGAGGTGAAATTACATATTATACTCTAGTGCCACCTAGTGGATAAACCAAGAGTTATTTCTTTACACCAGTGGTTCTCAGCCCTGTCCTCAAGTACCCCCAACAGGCCATGTTTGCAGGTTTTCCTTTATCTTGCACAGGTGCTTTAAATCAGAGTCAATGGTTTGGTATTTTGGACAGCTATTTTATCAATGAGAAATTCACAAAACATGGCCTGTTGGGGGTACTTGAGGACAGGGTTGAGAACCACTGCTTTACACTACTGGAAATATTGAAGCTGCTTCACTCATTTCTGGAGGGACAACATTGATCAGAGTGAGGGAATCGATTAAAGTAGGGCATACAAACCCAGGTCAAAATTCCAATAACCACTTGCAGCTGCTGTCCACTGGTCACCAAGATTCATGTTAGTTAAAATAAATGTAAAGATAAAACTTTTTCTAAGTTTTGGATGGAGTGGGGGAAGTGTTACTACCTGTGTTAGGTTTTTAATGTCAATGAAGGAATCCACCCACTATGTTTACCCTGGTGACCACTTTCTCATACACAAAGTGAAGGCTGATCCAAAATATTAAGGCCCGTACACACAATGGGATTTTCGGACGGGAATTGTGTGATGGCAAGGGTTTTGTCGGAAAATCCGACCATTTGTATGCTCCATCGGACAATTGTTGTCAAAATTTTCCAACAACAAATGTTGGATAGCTTTCATTCAAATTTTCCGACAACAAATGTGTGAGGTCGGATTATCCGATCGTGAGTACACAAGTCCGTCAGAAAAAATCCAAAGTACAAACACGCATTCTCAGAAGCAATGCTAACCATAACACAACATTAGCAGAAGTTGCCCAAAGGGTGGCGCTAAAGAGCTGATAAACCACGCAGTTTCGTGTTTATTAGCCGACAACGTTTTGCCGTTTGTAGGCAGAACAAGTTCACGGCCAACGCCCTTCGGACAAAATTCCACGGCTTTGTCCGATGGAAATCCGATCGTGTGTACCAGGCTTTAGAGTTGTCACAAGAACAGGTGGTAAGGTGAATGCTTCCAATGGGAACACTTGTTGCCATGATAAATGTCTAAATGGATTTGCATTTCCTTTAGAGAGATTTTCTGACAAGAAGCAAAGGTAAATTTCCCTGATAGGGAACAGATAACAAAAAAATAAAATAAAAATAAAAGAAGACCTTTGCTATTCAATACTCCATCTAAAATTTAAAAAAGGTTGGCAGACGGAGAGGAAAGGAATCACATAAACACATCCGGATTTTAAGCGAAAGCACTAATTTGCAGTGTAATAAATGTGTGATGGGTATTGACAGATCAATGCATGGAAGGTCCCCGTGAGGAATCACTAGACACTTGAGCTCTGGAAGATTTACCAATTGCAACACAGTACCCAAATAATTTTTTTTTTCTCCACAAAAAGAGCTTCCTTTTGGTGGTATTTGATCAACTCTGCGCTTTTTATTTTTTGCGCAACGAATAAAAAAAGACCGAAAATTTAGAAAAAAATTATGTTTTGCTTTGTTTCTGTTAATTTTTTTGGAAATAAGTAAGTTTTCTTCTTCAATGACGGGCACTGATATGGCTGCACTGATGGGCACTAATAAGGTGGCACCGATGAGGTGGAACCAATGAGGTGGCACTGATGAGGTGGCACTGATGGGCACTGATGATGGTCACTGATAGGCGGCACTGATAGGCGGCCCTGATGGGCACTGATAGGTGGCACTGGTATGCAGCACTGATGGGCACTCATAGGCGGCACTGATGGGCACTCATAGGCGGCACTGATGGGTACTTATGGGTGGCACTGATGGGTACTTATAGGTGGCACTAATAGGTGGCACAGATGGGCACTGATAGGTGGGCACTGATGGGCATGGATGGGCTATAAACAAAAAAATGACAACAATTTTGAAAAAAAACAAACAATATATTTTTTTTCTGCTATAAAACATATCAAATAATTTTTTTTAAAAAAAATTGAATTTCTTCATCAATTTAGGCCAATATGTATTTTGCTACATATTTTGGGTAACAAAATCTCAATAAGTGTTATATTGATTGGTTTGCGCAAAAGTTATAGCATTTACAAACTATGGGATATTTTTATTTGTTTTTTTTTACTAGTAATGGCAGCGATCAGTGACTTATATCGGGACTGCGATATTGCGGTGGACAAATCGTATACTAACTGACACTTTTGACACTTTTTGGGAACCAGTGATACTCATACAGTGATCAGTGCTAAAAAAAATATGCACTGTCACTGTACTAATGACACTGGCTGGGAAGGGGTTAAATCCAGGGCAATCAAAGGGTTAAATTTGTGCCTAGCCTGTGATTCAGTGTAGTGGGGAGGTGCTTTTACTAGTGGAAGGCAAAGATTGCTGTTCCTGCTTTACAGGAACACAAGATCCATGCCTTCTGTACTGACAGAATGGTAATCTAGCTTGTTTACATAGGCAGACTGCAGTGCGGCCTGTGTACTGAAGCATCAGCACGTGCTGGTGGATATCGAGTCCGCCGTACCCACCGATCATCTCCTGCTGTGAATAATCACAGTGGGAGCGGGCCACCGGCGGCGTGCATGTGCCCCAGACCCAGAAGTGTCAGAACACGTACTAGGTATATGATCGGGTACAGACCGGCCGCCCTGCTGCAGTATATGTATTGTGGGCAGTGCGCAAGTGGCTAGTGAATACCTTATGATCCATCTTTCAAAATGTTTAAAAGAGATTTATTCCAGTAATGTCGGCTATGATTTTAATACAGCCAGAGTTGCTGAGATTGGAATTTGGAACAAACAATTGAATTGAAATGGTAGAAAATGTGATTGGGTCAGGCAAACACACTGATGAATCCAGCCAAAAAGGTGTTTAATGCAACATAAATTAGATGATGCAAAACGGGGATTGGTCCATTAATAGATCATTTGCTGCTTTTCAAATATGCTTCTTAACCACTGAATTTTACTGCTGGCTGCTGACTTGAGCAGGCACTGTGACGTGCCCGTACGTCGCCTCACTCATGCACACTGCTACATGATCACATGACACCTAGTAAATAACAGTTATGACAGGAATCCATTCATTAAATCATTGTTTACTACTGTATGAGATCTGTGATTGGTCACCAGTGATCACATGGTACCTGGGCCAATCACAGCACCTTGTACCATGTGATAGCTGTGGCTAATCACAGCATCACAATAGTAAACAATGAATGAAAGCCATCCATGGCAGTTCGAATGATTGCTGTTACAGTGATCTTTACTGTAACAAGCAATTACAGTGTAAAAAAGTAATAAAAAAAAAAAATTTGAAAGAAAAAAAAAAATAAATAAATAAAAACATTGTTTAAAAAAATGAATAAAAAAATGAATCAAAAAATTATTAAATTGTTTTTTTTACATACTGTCACCAGTCAGTATCCCTGATTGCGGCCACACCAGTCATATGATGATGCTGTACTGCACTAGTGACAGTATGTACAAAAAAAAATTGTGAAAAAAAAAAAAAACACTCAAGTAGCACTCAAATTCACTGACAGGCCTGCAGGAGATGTGCATGGCACCAGTGATCTTCTGATCGCTGGTGCAATGCTTTAGGCTCCAATGAATAAATACATGCATTTATTAAAAAAAAAATTAAAGTAATTTCTACTTGTGGGTGTCAATTTTCAGTTGAAGTTTGGTCATCACTTAATTGAATGATGTGGGTAAAAAGAAATGTGCGGGTTCTGGACCAGACAAATTAGAAGGGAGTGGTTGGAGAATTGCGTGTCAGAAAGTAGATTTCTAACATTTAGAAATAACTTTTACAAACTAGTAACCAGTATAATGACTTTGGTTCCATCTAGTGGATCCACGAGGGTATATCATGTTGTATTGATTTACTACAGTAAATCAGTCTGGCTGTACTGTTTGGCTGGGCTGTGTAAATCTCGAGAGTGGCTGAACATCATTTCAAATCATTGATCAGGTAAAAAAACGATTTTCTTTTATGTACTTAACCATTTTATTATGCCTCGTACACACGACTGGATTTCCCAACGAGAAAACTGCAATTTTTTAGATTGGCCGGGTAAACCGGTCGTGTGTAAGCTCCATAGCAGTTTTCCCGACGAGAAAACTGCCCGCAAAAAATTTAGAACCTGCTCTCTTTTTTCCCGTCGTGTTTCCCGTCGGTCTTTTTCTCGTTGCGAAAACCGCTTGTGTGTATGCTTTTCCGAGGGGAAAAAAACGTGCATGCTCAGAATCAAGTATGAGACGGAAGAGCTCGTTCTGGTAAGACTAGCTTTCGTAATGGAGATAGCACATTCGTCACAATGTAAAGGACTGAAAAGCACAAGGCTGAAAAGCGCAAATCGTCTCTCACCAAACTATTACTAACACGAGGATCAGCAAAAGTAGGTGGCGCCATTTGAATGGAACTTCCCCTTTATAGTGCCGTTGTACGTGTTGTACGTCACCGCGCTTTGGTCGAGCGTTTTTTTGCCTGAACGTGTGTATGCAAGGCAGGCTTGAGAGGAATCACATCAGGAAAAACGTTGGTTTTGGCATGTCAGGAAAACTGGTCGTGTGTACGAGGCATTAGCGTTCAGCTTTAAAAACATAAAAAAAATCGATAAAATGGCAATCCCAAAGTCCCAATCTAATGAAAGGAAATGGTGATCTTGACCCATTAACCTCCCTGGCGGTATGATTCTGTCTGATTTTAGGTGCTGAAAACGGTACAATTATTTTGCATGGAAATTTGGCGTTTTATATTGTAGGCCTGCAATTCTTAGGAATAACTCACTTAAATCTGTCCAAACCAGAGTCTAGTAGACATCCCGGGTATGATAAACACAAAATCATTAATTGTAATATAATAAATAACTATAAATAATTATAACAAATAATATAATAATAGTGAAAATTATTCAATAATGTAATCAAATCAAAAACACTGAAATTCGCTGTCTCTAGATTTAGTGTTTGATGACGAATTTCCCCACAAATCGCTATTGCTCAATTCTGCGAGTGATTCTAATTTACTATCGCTGTTTTCTAGCTGGTCTAAAACCACTTTTGACATAAAGGGACACTTTTTGGTTGCTATGGACAATCTCCAAAAACCAGGCAGAAAAAACTGTATTTATAATATAAAAGTGCATGCAGGACACTGGACAGACCACTAGGGACAAAGGGGATGTGTAATTTTTTTATACAGTATACTGTATGGTGTATTGT
The DNA here is from genome assembly GCA_029206835.1 of Rana muscosa. Classification (NCBI taxonomy): domain Eukaryota; kingdom Metazoa; phylum Chordata; class Amphibia; order Anura; family Ranidae; genus Rana; species Rana muscosa. The sequence goes on along the minus strand of CM055121.1, from coordinate 439,740,341 downwards.
GTTTTTACTTTTTTGAATTTGGCGTCGATCTCCGCCCCGTGCGCCGCAACGTCGCATCGAACGGAGCTCGGCGGCACTCGGGCACTGTGTGAATCGAGCGAGGAGACAGCTCACACACACAGCGGGGAGACATCGCAGGATCCAGGGAACAAGGTAAGTAACTTTGCCTGGATACTGCGATGCAGCCTGAGTCTGGCTCGGGGTTACCGCTTTTGGTAGTAAAAACTCACCCCGAGCTTGACTCGGGATTACCGCCAGGGAGGTTAAAGCGGAGCTCCACCCTAAAGTGGAACTTCCGCTGATCGGAACCCTCCCCCCCTCCGGTGTCACAATTGACACCTTTCAGGGGGGAGGGGGGTGCAGATACCTGTCTAAGACAGGTATTTGCACCCACTTCCGGGAGTCCTCTCTGCGGGAAATCTGCGGGAAGCGCGTCACTTCCCGCAGATTCCCCGTTGTTTTCTGGGAGACACTCGGCTCCCAGAACACAGGGGACCATTCAGAACGGCGCAGCGCGACTCGCGCATGCGCCGTAAAGAACCGGGCATGAAGCCGCAAGGCTTCACTTCCTGGTTCCCTCACCGAGGATGGTGGTGGGGGTAGCAGAGTGAAGAGCGATTGCTCGTCCTCTGCTGCGGACGTCGCTGGACTCCAGGGCAGGTAAGTGTCCTAATATTAAAAGTCAGCAGCTGCAGTATTTGTAGCTGCTGGCTTTTAATATTTTTTTTTTTCCCATGCACCTCCGCTTAGGTTTTTGTAATTAAACTGAAAAAAGCAGTATTCAAAAGAATAAATGTTCCTGGAAACACTGTAAATTCATGTTCAGTTCACAATCAGGGGGAGGAAACCTACTTACCCCACACATGGGGCAGATAGGTTGCATCCTCTCCAGGTCACTAAGAGTACCTGTTAATACCTGTCAGTATCACCAGTACAGTCACCAGTTTACCCTTTTTTTCTCTATTTACAGTGATCTAGCCCGCTTTTCTCTTCGCTACTGGTACTGTATGTACTGCGCTGATAGAGATGGTGGTGGGGGGGCGGGGGGGGATATTATCTCCATAGATAATAACTGCATCTTCATTATACAGTGTAATAATTTGTCATTTCAGCCTGATGGGATAAAATATAGGAAACTGAGCAATGTGTTGCAAATCTATTATGTTCCTTCTTAGGGCAAATGTTAGAGTAACCAATCTTTCCTGCCAAAGAACAAATGTTGGCGAATATCATAGAATTTGTTTTTCAAGTTTGTATTTAATCAGAAGCATATCAGAATAGATGGTTACAGTCAGTACAGTTAAATAATGTTGGGTTGTCAGAGAATGTTTTATCACCCCTTACATTTGCAATGAATGTGCTTTACAGGTAAGGTAAATGGTTTCCAGCAAATGTTTTATAAATTTAACAATTTAAACACTTCAGTTCCAGCCTCTCCCATTACATATAAGAAACAGTTCTCTGTAAACCAACAGCTGTACTAGGTTCAATGCAACAAGGACCATTAGTACCCTAACAAAGATTACCAGTGCTTAGAGAATACTAGTTCCTTTTTGGAACCAGTATAAGCAAACATTTACTGTATTATATTGCAGCTTACCAATTCTAATGCCGTGTACACACAATCGTTTTTTCCGATGAAAACAGTCCGATGGACTTTTCTCATCGGACAAACCGATCGTGTATGGGCCCCATCGGTCTTTTTTCCATCAGTGAGAAAAAATAGAACATGTTTTAAATTTATCTGATCTGAAAAAAAACAATAGCAAATTCCCATCGTCTGTGTGGAACTCCATCAGACAAAAAACCCACGCATGCTCAGAATGAAGTCGACGCATGCTCAGAAGCATAGAACTTAAATTTTCTCGGCTTGTCGGAGTGTTTTACGTCACGGCGTTTGGGACGGTCGGATATTTGACTGATGGTGTGTAGGCAAGACACAGGAAGTAGGAAGTCAGCTTCATCGGATTTCCGATGGAAAAATCCATCGGATTAGAATCCATAGGAAATCCGATCGTGCGTACAGGGCTTTAGATGTGGTGTTTAGCATTAGCTTTCTTTTTTAGGCAGTAGGTTTGTTGTTTTTCAGCAGAGCAAGCTATCCTGCAGTTGTAGCAGTTCGAAGGTTGAAAAAAAACATTTAACACTAACATGGGTGCTACAACAATTAGCTTTTATTCATGTAAAACCTTTACCTCAAAAGGTACAAAACCAATGCTGTAACTGCTTAAAAAAGTATTAGCTGGAGTCTTGCTTCAATTTGTTTAGTGTATGTTGTGCGCTCCTAGTATAGAGTAGGCTGCTAGGTAAATTTAGTATTCAGTGGAGCAGGGGTTGATTGCTTGGGTCTGCTCAGTGTCTCACAGGCTGCTGCTCTAATTACTTCCCCCTGTATTCTAGAGGACCCTAGAATAGGGTTGCCACCTCATCCCTTTAAACCCGAACACATATAAATTACACAGGTTCTGAGGCTAATTAGATGCATATAAGGCACCAAGTGAGGTTAATTACCAACTTAATCAGCCACAGAACCTGTGTAATTCATATGTGTTTGGGTTTAAAGGGATGAGGTGGCAACCCTACCCTAGAATTATAGTGGGAAGAAGGACAGAGTAGGCAGCCTGAGTAATTATGGGTCTCCAGCCAATTCCTGGGGGGTTAGGGGGTGCCCAGAAGGTGGTGGCATGGTCCATACATATATGGGGGCCTGAGACAGAGCAGGAGAGTTCCCTTGGTCCAGTTCTGCTTGAGGAAACCCCTGTGCAGATGCTCTGCCCCTGGGGCAGCTCTCTGGAAGGATATCTGTGGAAGACACCAAGGTCCCAACTAGACTTAGCTGGGGGGCCTATTTGCAAGCTGAGAGCCATCGATCAAGTGGGATCTTGAGAAACTCACTGGAGAGAGCCAGGAGGACATTGGCAAAAAGGAATCCAGCTGTCCTATGGTGGTGTGAGTCTACATCTCCCTCACTAGGAAGAGCCCGGTGGATATCAGCAAGAGGAAACCGATGATCCTGTGGTTAAGTGAGTAAGCAACCCTATTCCTGAGGAGTTAGTGACTGTGTGTAGCTATGGAATGGAGTACAGGTCACCATCAGCATAGAGAGCATGTGGGACTTTCAGCATTTGTGCAGTGCAGCTAGCAGTTTGTGAAGTGCAGCCAGAATTTGACGAGTCCTCAAGTTATCCAGTTCTACAGTTTTCTGAGTATCCCGTGCTCCCGCCTCGCTATCCCAGTACATCGTTCCCAATAAAAACTCAAGAAAGCCAAAGACTGTTCTTTGGATCCAGTGGAAGAATGCAGGAAATGTTGTGTGTCTGGCTGTGTGTGCTCTGATGGGAAAATAGGACCAAAATTTCCAGCGGCTCTTTAGGGGGTGTGCTTTATGCATCTAAATCTGAAAGTACATCTAATACTACCCTCCTGTCTAGAATGACAATGCTACCGTCCAAAGGTGTCTATGTAGCTCCTTAAGGAGGTGTGTTACTGGCCAGGTCACAAGTTGAATATAGAGTAGAAAGCCTAAAGATAGAAAACAAATGCTGCCACCACATTTAAGGATTGGTGGGCTGCATTATCTTACATTTTGGTTTTGGGTTTAATACCGCTTTAAAGCAACCATTGATGGTGAAGGCTATACAGAGTGGAATTAGATTGGTGAGGGGAAAGTACTCTCTCTTACCCTCCAGAAGGCTGTTTGGCCTTCAGATAAACATCTGAACTTTTACCCGTTCAGAGTGTAATGAATGTCATATATTATGACTGTAGTAGAACCACGATTATATATGAAACTTTCCCATTGTCAATGGCTGTTAAAGATGCTGGCAAATGCAGGCATTGCTGAGCCCTTAACAACCAGTGCCCTCACCATCCACATTCACTTACATGGCCTGGAATCCTCAGCAAACGAGTCTGGGATAGTTTAAAAAAAAGGCGTGGAGGTCCCTCCTTATTTCATACCAAGCTCTTTTTATCTGGTATGAGTTTTAAGGGAGACCCCATGCAAAAAGCAAGAAAAAAAATCTTGAAGTCCCCCCCCAAAGATCCACACCATAACCTTACCTGAGCATGCAGCCTGCTAGCTAGGTAAGGAAGAGGAGTGCAAGTGTACGTTCCCCCCTGCTGAACCATTTTAGGCTACTTGCCTTCAACATGGAAAATCACCTTTTTCTCATGTTGATGTAGCGGGGTGTTCAATTTAGGGGAGTGTCTGAGTGGTAGTTAGGCTCAGACACATTATTGTTAGGGTTAATGGACCATTTCTGTGCCATGGGAGCTAGTATTGGTGTATAGTTCCCTGGGGCCTACAGGTGGCGTTGTCGCCATGGGTCCGGGTTGAACCACAGTACAAGGTTGTGCCTTTTCTTGTCCCCTCTCCGGAGCAGTACGGCGGGGCGGGGAACCTGCTGTGCCTGTCGAGAGAGGGTATAAAAAGGGGTGGCCATCTTCCATGAGGGGTCCGCACCCAGGCACCTTCGGCCTGGGTGTGTGTGTGTGGGTCGTCTCCGGGTGCCCTAGGCCCGGAGGCCTGGTTCCTGTTCCATTCCAGACACCTTCAGTCTGGGGTGAGGTACTGGTTTGGAGGCCCAGAGCCCAGCACCTTCGGCTGGTTTCCGCCAGGGATCGAGGACTCCCAGGTTGCCGCCTTGCGAGGGGACCTGGATCTGGGACGAGGAGGCCAGGGAGGTTACCTTTCCCGAAGACCCAGCGCAGAGTCGTGGTGACGGTGGGGACCTCTGGTAACTCTCCGGAGGGATGTCTTCTCCTTTACACGGGCCAAGTACTCTCTAGAAGGAAGTTCCCTTACAGGTCAGTGGCAGTGGCCTAATAGGGCCGTGCCCTATTCACCCAGTCAGTGGCAGTGACTCTATTCACCTGGTCAGTAGCAGAGACCTGTTCTCCAAGTCAGTGGCAGTGACTTCTTATTCACCCGGTCTGTGGCAGAGACCAACCTCACGGTCTGTGGCAGAGATCGTGCGCCAAAACTGTTTGTGAAGCCTAAACAGTCAAAGAACCTGATTCAAGTTTGTGCCTGGACCTCCTCCCACCTAAGCTGTCCTGTGTCTTGTTCCAACCTGTCTGCTGTCAAAGAGGCATATTTATTATCCGTGTGAAATAAATATAGAAGTTGGACTTTCAGTTGGTGTGGACAGTTACATTACTGGAGGAAACATAAGGACTTGCATCTACCTAAGGTAGAGGTTAGGGCGCTACATTGATAAGGACAAAGGCCTTTTACTGACAGCCCTGGCCTGGTGGTAGTTGGGGTCTGCACACGGGGGGTTATTAGCATCTGTAAGCCCCTTTCCAGCATACACACACCAGCCCTCCTATGTGCACGAATAAAGGGTACATAGTTATACAAGTGTAAATAAACACACAGCCAGATGTACCCAAACAAAATTGACATCCTTTTTTTCCCACAAATAGAGCTGTCTTTTGGTGGTATTTAATTACCTCTACACATTTAGTTTTTTGCGCTATAAACAAAAAAAGACTGACAATTTTGAAAAAAAGCAATATTTTTTACTTTTTGCTATAATAAATATCTCCAAAAAAATATATAAAAAAAAATTTCTTCCTCAGTTTAGGCCGATATGTATTCTTCTACATATTTTTGGTAAAAAAAATCACAATAAGTGTATATTGATTGGTTTGCGCAGAAGTTATAGTGTCTACAAAATAGGGGATAGATTTATGGCATTTTTATAATAATTTGTTTTTAATTAGTAATGGCAGTGATCTGCGATTTTTATCGGGACTGCGACATTGCGGCGGACAGATCAGACACTTTTGACACTATTTTGGAACCATTGACATTTATACAGCGATCAGAGCAAAAATAGCCACTGATTACTGTATAAATGTCACTTGCAGGGAAGGGGTTAAACACTAAGGGGCGATCAAGGGGTTAAGTGTGTTCTCTCAGCGTGTTCTAACTGTAGGGGGGATGGGCTACCTAGGACATGACAGAGATCACTGCTCCCGATGACAGGGAGCAGTGGATCTTTGACATGTCTCTAGGCAGAATAGGGGAATGCCTTGTTTACATAGGCATTTCCCCGTTCTGCCTCTCCTCACCGCGATCGCGGGCCACTGGCGGACATCGAGTCTGCGGGACCCGCGGCGCGCGTGCGTGCACCCGCTAGCCAGGGATTACGAAGGGACGTACGGGTACACCCTTTTGCGCACCCGTGCCCTTCTGCTGATGTACATCAGTGTGTGGCAGTCAGGAAGCGGTTAATTAAAAGAAAAGAAAAAAGGTCCCATGATGTACATACATCGTCAATCAAGCATTCTAGCAATGCATATCCACGTCAATCATGACGCTTGACGCCTGTCAACCCACCAAAACAAAAGCCCACTGACTGCCGACACAGGTTTTGTCCCATCCCTTCACGTCCGCTCATCGACAGGACGGTTGATGACAGTTGGTGTAAACAGTTGGTGATATTAATGACCATATATGGTCAACAATGTATCACCTGGAAAAAACCCTTCCCTTTGTGTATATCACTTGTCATCTGTCGGACCTGTCAGTCAGCGGGAGTGGAGCGTCGAGTCCAGCCAAGTGTTGGCAGACAGCAGGCTTTTTTTTCTTTCGGAAACACAGGTGAAGTAAACTGCTTTATGTACAGTGGAGAGAAGACATCTACACACCCTTGTAAAAATAGCAGGTTTTTGAATTGTAAAAAAAAAACAGACCAAAATAAACCACTTTTAAACATTTTCCAACTTTAATGTGACCTATAATTTATGCAATTCAATTAAAAACAGAAATTTTGGTTTATTGTTGAAAAAATAATAATAATGTGGTTTGCAAAGGTGTAGACACCCTTTTATATTCAGGGATGTGGCTGTGCTCAGAAATACCCAATCACATTCGCACTGTTTTTAAATAGTAGTCAGAACACACATGCCATCAATAAAAGAGAGTCTGATTAAGCCCATACAAAGTTCGACTGTTCTAGTAGAATTTTGACAGTTGCCTTTTACAACAAAAGCCATGGTCCACAAAGAGCTTACAAATCATCAAAGGGATCTCATTGTTGGAAGGTATTAGTAAGGAGAAGGTACAAGAAATTTCCAAGGCATTAGATATACCATGGGACACAGTGAAGACAGTGGAGAAAATATGGCACAACAGTGACATTAGCTAGAACTGGACTTTCCTCCAAAATTGCTAAAAAAAAAATTAGTCTCGGGGGGTTGCAAAATTTAACCGCCAAAATTTCTGGCAAGCACTGGTTGCGTACTACACGTGACAACAATCTCCCGTATTCTTCAGATGTCTAGGCTGTGAGATAGAGCTGCAAGACGGAAGCCCTTTTTAGGAAAAACATTCAAGCCTGGTACTTTTTTCAAAAACCTACATCAAGTCTGCCAAAAGCATGTGGGAAAATGTGTTATGGTCTGATGAGACCATGGTTGAACTATCTGGACATAATTCCAAAAAGTATATTTTAAACAAAAGCAACACTTTGCTTCACCAAAAAAAAACACCATACACACAGTGAAGCATGGTGGTGGCAGCATTATGCTTTGGGGCTATTTTTCTTCAGTATGACATGGGGTTCTAGTCAACGTGGAGGGACTAATGGACAGTTCCAAACATAAGTACATTTTGGCACAAAACCTTCAATCCCCTGCTAAAAAGCTGAAGATGAAGACGAATTTCATCGTTCAGCATGACAATGACCCAAAACATACAGTAACTTCAAATCAACAAAAGAATAGCTTTACCAGAAGAAGATCAACGTTTTGGTATGGCCCAGCCAAAGACTAGACCTGAATCCAATTGAAAATCCAATTGAAAATCTGTGGGTTGTCATGAATAGGGCTATGCATAGGATATGCCCTAACAATTGGATTCTAAACAGAAACAATTTCCTGTCATTGAGTTCTTGCCAAAGGAGGGGTGCAGGCTATCTGAAATCCACAGAATGCTACAGAATGTTTTTGGAGATGAAATGAAAAGAAAAAGTGCACCTACTAAGTGCAGTATGTAAAACTCCGTTTTAATGGTACATAAAAATCAGCCAAACAGCTACTCACAAGATGGTAGTTAAAAACATTGCATGAAAGTGGTGATGGTGGTTTGCAGGGGATATCTCCTTGGTCTGCGGAGGTCCCATGGCACGGTGTAGCTCTGGTAATCCGTCCTGGTATTGTTGATCCGGAGGGAGCAGGTGTAGGTGTCCGGCAGTCAGGAAATCACTGCGCCGCAGTGTGCGGGGAGCTCTATGGTATGCAAATTTTGGCAGTATGGGAAGTGATTGAGTTAGGTGAGGGTCTTGTTTTAAAATAGACCAATGTTTGTAAAAAATACTTTCCATTTTCTTGTGACTGTGGTGATACTGTGTAATAAATCTGGTAACTGGCATGGAGATCTGTTTTTGCTTATCTATCATGTTGTCTGTATGGTACGTTAGACATGCGTTGTCTATAAGATCAGATGGATAACCTTTATTGATGAATTTAGTTTTTAAGGGTATACTCTGTGTTTTGTAGTCCTCTAATCTAGTACAATTTCGCCTAAGACGATGGAATTGACTTTTTGGGATATTCTGAATCCATTTTGGATGGTGACAACTAGTATAGTGCAAAAAAGAATTGCCTGCTCTAGGTTTTGTATAGTTTTTGATTGTTATGTCTTTGTTAATATGAAATAATTCCAAATCTAGGAAACATATAGATGTGGGGTCGGATACTGAGGTAAAGGAAAGACCAAAGGAATTGGCATTGCAATAAGAAACAAATTCTTGAATAAGATGGAGAGGACCGTCCCAGATGATTAAAAATTTTGTGAGTAAATTTAGGTGTGCACTAATATACAATAATACTTCTGCTGATGTGTATCCCCTTCCTCTTATAGATACATATGGCAAAGTTCCTCACATAAAAACCTTGCGTTTGCCGTTTACACATTCCCTATACTGTTTCCCTTTATGATGTTGTCTAATTGATGTTTTTAACCATATATGCCGATATATAGGAAGGCCAGTATGCTGGCCTGAAATTATGGGAGGAGTTCGAGGGGTACTTAAGCAGGCCGTCCACCATCGTCAGTGTCGGCTCCAGTGCGCGGTATTCGTCGTCATCAGCCGACGCCATACGACTCGCAACGTCAGGGTAGTTACTTCGTACCTTCCAGCTTCTCTCGCAGTTGATCGTATCCCCGCTTGCGGTCGCAGGTAGGACCGGCCGTTACCGTTCGTACGAATCGTAGCGCCGGTACACGTTTCTTCTTTTACAAATCACACGGTTCATAACCCCGTGTTTTTCCGTCTGCATCGTATGTATACCAACTAGTACAGTTGTCTTTCGAACCCTGTCGCACGCACGTTACCACAGTAACGGCCCGCCTAGACACTACGTCTCACAGAGCTGTTGTACGAATTACTCGCAGCTCGCAAATCTCTTACCTCAAGTCGCACATCCGATATCCAGTCGTCGGACTGGTATCCCTCACTGCACTTCCTTATCCCTAGTCACTGATGCCCTACACCTCCTACGATACTCTCCCTTCACCTTACTGATGCCCCACACCTCCTACTACTCACACCATACACCGAACAGTCCGGTCCGGCTCTGGTCGCTAACAATCGGCACTACAGGCCGGACCCTCGGCAAATCACAAGCCCCTTCAACTTCGAAACACCGAACAGCCGTCCGAGTCCAGCCGTATCTCCGGCGCTATGATTCGGACCCGGCAAAACAAACCCCTCCATGCACCCGCTATCAGCCCAAATACAGACAGCATCGGCTCAGAGATTCGGATCTCTGGCATCCACGTTTGTTCCGAGCACAGTCGCACCACCGGCTCATCGGCTCGGATCTACAAACATCAAACTTCGAACTGTTCCGAATTCTGTCGTAGCATCGGCTCAAACTTTCGGATCTATGGCATTTACACTTGTTCCGAGTCCAGTCGCATCACCGGCTCAATCGACTCGGATCTCTAGCAACAAACCCTCCTATCCGATCCGAACCCAGTCGTAGCATCGGCTCAAAGGTTCGGATCCTCCGCTAACATGACCGATCCGAGCACAGTCGCACCACCGGCTCATCGGCTCGGATCTACAAACATCAAACTTAGAACTGATCAGACCCATCCAACCGATCCGAACCCAGTCGTAGCTTCGGCTCAAAGGTGCGGATCCTCCGCTAACACGACCGACCCGAGCATAGTCGCACCACCGGCTCAAACGGTCGGATCCGCAGCATCAAACCTTCTAATCCATCCGAATCCAGTCGTAACGTCGGCTCTAAGATTCGGATCCTTTTCAAACACTATCAATTCTAGTACAGTCGCACCTCCAGCGCAGCAACTCAGCTTCCCAGCACTACAGACCCATCCTATCGATCTGTACTCAGTCATAGCAGAAGCTCAGACGTTCAGTTCATTGGCCATTCTAAGTGCTAGTACATTACCGGTCGCGTTAGCCGTGCCTCACGCTTGAATCGTTCCTGGAAATAAATAAATAAATAAATAAATAAAATAAGAAATAAAAATAAAAATAAATAAATAAATAAATAAAGGAAAAAAAAATTATAAAATAAGAAACAAAAAAACAAAAAAACAAACAAAAACATAAATAATAAATGAACCAATAAATAACAATAGTCGAATGTAAATAAATTACTAGTAGTAAAATGCAACTTTCTTCATGCATTACACACCTTACTTTAATTACTCCAGGTTCATCACAGACGGTCATCCCTACATACTCTCAATTCACAAACTTTCCTTCTAAGTAGCCTCTCAGCAAGGCTACTTTCCCTCGCAATCGCTGCGAGCATTCAACAAGTGGTTCAAATCAGCCACTCCTCATCTCCTATAGCCACATGGCTACTCACCTTTTCTCTGTTGCTTTCCCCATGCAGCTCAGTGTCACAGGTTTCGGGTCGACCCATGTCTCGACCTCGACCAGACCTAAACTACTGGCGCACAAGTCAGGGCGTCAGTGCAAGGCCCCTCCTTGCTTTCTCCTCGCACTCTTTCACGACATATGTTTCTTCACATACACAATTTGACCGCTCGTGAGGCGTTAGTAACTGTCACATACTTCTGTGCACTACACTCTGTTTTCGAACAGCGATCCGAGATCCTTCACCACACAGACAAGGACGCCTAACATCCACCTTGCTGGCAGTGCGAGGGTTAGCAGACCGACCACACGTCAACCACTAGATCGAAACATTCTTACTTAGCATACCAGACTTCAGCCACTCGCCCCAGCACGCCCTGGGGGCTCTGGTTCATTAGTCTGTGCCGAGCACAGACGGCACCTGAGCTATCGGTTATCTAGCCAGTCACTTCCTGGCTCACCTCAGTTGCCTCGCATTCTTTTGAGTTTTCCAAATTTCACTCAACCACGCTCGCACGCAAACTAATCTGTCATCTACGCCTATCGCTCCTTGCCCTGTCCTCACTGCTCTCCTTCTTCCTCCCCGTTTTCTTAAAACCTTCTATCCCCTCCAAACCTCGCAAACTTACTCTGAACATATGCATTCCCCTCCTTTTTACAGACACCATGCCGCGAGCCGACAGCAAACTTTGCCTCACCATCACCCTTCGCGGGTCCGGCGGTCGGCAATACACAGTTCCCCAGACCTTGGACCACCCCCAGGCCTCGGCCGAACTACGACGTATGGGCATCCCCTACCTGGCCTCAGCCAGGAAAGCCAAGCTTAGGCTCTTTCCACCACCAGCGGCAGCCTTACCAGACACACAAGCTCCATCGCAGTCGGTATACTCTGCAATTATCCAGCTGCACGCCTTGGCGACCACACTGGCAACTGCAGTCACCGATGTCCAGGCTAGAGTAAGGGGCCCTAGAACACGACCAGCCATGCCCCCTTAAGCCCCAGTCTCCACCGGCTGGCACAGTGCCAGCTAACACCAACTGGAGCACTATTGACACAGAACCATTCTACCGCCACTTCACCGACCTTCGCTCCCCACTCTGTACAATCTGTCAATCTGCCACCCTCACGATTAATTGGTGCTCCGAGCTGAGGCGCAGACTATGCGCCTCGTAGATTATCAGCATGCCACAGTCCTCCCAGTCGGGCACACTAGGACGTCTAATTTGTGCACCGGGGGGGGCGCAGCCATCTCCAACAAACTTTCTAGGGTTGATTTTACCCACACTGCAAACCTCGGCACATCTGTCTCCTACTCCAGACGGCTCCCTCGAAGTACCTGCGGCACCGAGCAGCAGAACCCAGCTTATCTAGGCCGCATGCTCCTCACATCCAACTCCCCCTCTAGCAGCCTTTCTAGGACAGGTGTTCACTACAGGGTTCCACACTGGACTCATCACTTTACCCGTCTCTACCCAGAAAAAAAAAAGGGAAAAACACGCTCTCAGTAGCCCCGACGTAGAAGTTATCAGCACTCCGCTTCAGGTCGAAATGGACCGGGGGCATGCGGTCAGCCCCTCCCCTCTTTTCGCAGTCACCGTTCACAGTACGGAGTCAGTCTTCGATCTTGTCGAGGGCAAGTTTTCCAATAAACTTTGTTTAGTCTACTACTTATCCGCGCCTCATTCTTCTAAAACGTACCCAGTTAAACTCCCTCATACCCTCACAGGAGTTCTCACCAAATACTAAACCCCCAGCAGTCCTAGGTATTCTAGAAGAGTTCTCTTAAATCAATATGCCCGTAACTGAGAAAAACATAGGAAGCCTGGCTTAGCTCATCTCCTTCCGGACTTCATCCTAGACAACGCGCCATGCAGGCCAGCCCACCTCTCGGTAGATTGACCCGCACAGGACTGTCGCCCGTACGTCACCGTCACGCCAGGGTGCTCCAAACAGACAGCTACAATCCCTACTGGGCATGCTCAACTTCACGATGAGGTTCATTTCTCAAGGGCGATCCTTTGTCTCACGCTTCTTAGTGTCCCTCTCCCAGGCACAAGACCCTGACCGAGTCATTTAGCTAGACGCAGCTGCTGTAGCGGATCTGGCCATCTGGGCCCACTTCCTCGAGAACTAGCATAGTAGACCCACGTTCATCCCATCAGCATCCCTTCGTCACCACAGATAGTCAAAGACATATCAGCTTCCACAAGCTTCATTGCAATTTTTGGCCATCATTGGTTCGCGGGTCCGTGCCCGTCAGAGATACTCACAAATCCGCGTTTAGTCAGTCCTCCTCTCTATTCGAGATCTACCCCATAGTTGCAGCGGCTCAAGTATGTGGCCGCACCTGGGCAGGACAGGCCGCCACGTTCACCACAGATAACCAGGCCACAGTCACAGTCGTTAAAAGAGGCTGGTCAATATCGGTGGCCACCATGGCCTTCCTACGCAGGCCTGGTGCTACTGTCCCTACAACGTCAGTTCAGTATCCTCAGGGTCCACATCCCTGGTAAATGCTATACCTCGGCGGACGCACGTTCCCGCCTAACTATGCCTCATCCTTTCACCGGAGCCCAGAGCCGACCATGTCCGGCTTCCCACGTTAGTCGCAACCAACTCTGCAACGAGATAGCACCTCCTGGTGCTACCTCCCTTGGCGATGTGTTCTATTCTTCCAATACACTAAAGGCCACCATACTGCCTGGTAGACCAGCAGGTTCCTAGCCGCTAACCCCGGGGCGGTTCCAGGAAACTCAGACATATCTGGCCTTCGTTCCTTCTGTCACACAATACCATCAGACTCTATTCAGCCGGCATCCAGCATTTTCCTCTCTACTAGACCCTACCAAACCTTCCCTGTCCACCGCTCATGCGGTCAAAACCATACCACGTGGCATCCACAGGCAGCAACCACACACTGGTTCCTAACGCTTACCAGTGACCAACGCCGTATTCCAGCACATGTCTGCTATGCTTCCACGTTCCCCCTTCGGTTATGACCCAGCCTGGTAATTCGAGCAGCCATCATGTAGCCTTCCCCGGTTTTCTACGGCCCAGCGAATTTACTGTCACAAACCCGAGTACCAAGTACTACGCAGGCACCACCCGACTCACCACCAGAGTCGTTTCACCCTACACCCGACGGTGTCGGGAAACGCTACAATCCGGTCCCACAGTAGACGTCAAACTTTCCAGACACACAACGCCTGGTGCCCTATGGCCGTTCTAAAGCAATTGGTATACTCTACTGCCCGTCCTTTCAGAGGACAGCCTCTTCTACGTTTCCCAACCATACCTCTAAGCAAGTACCAGTTCATCAGTTAAGTCAGAACGCTCCCATGCATCTTAGGCCTTAAACCCAGGTCGTTACTCAGGACATTCTTTCGCGTGGGAACAGCCTTAGCCGCATCGCGTAACAGAGTTCCAGACCACGCAATCAGGATGATGGGCAGGTGGAAGTCCACGCGTTTCGCCCGATACGTCCCCAATCCTCAAACGGATCGTCACGAGTCTCCAACAGTCTCGCTCAGTTGTTATTGCCTTATACAGTGAAACAATTCCTTCCCTAACCAAGTGTGTTTTTTGGCCCCTTCTCTTGGCATACCGTCCAAACAGGCCAGGCCACACTTCGGGTCTTATCTGTGTTGTTAGTCTTGTGATGTGTTTATGTGATCCATATCTCTTCGGACTGAGGGCTCCGACCATAAATAGGAAGGCCAGTATGCTGGCCTGAAATTATGGGAGGAGTTCGAGGGGTACTTAAGCAGGCCGTCCACCATCGTCAGTGTCGGCTCCAGTGCGCGGTACCCACCCACCCATACCCCTTTTTAGGGCACTTCCCTTCAAACAATTCTCAACAGAATTATTCATTACTTCTATCTTAGGTATGGCCCCTTCTCCTGGCATACCGTCCAAACAGGCCAGGCCACACTTCAGGTCTTATCTGTGTTGTTAGTCTTGTGATGTGTTTATGTGATCCATATCTCTTCGGACTGAGGGCTCCGACCATAAATGTTTATATATTGTGTTTTTATGTTCTTTATAATTTATTATTCTCAATGTTGCCAGTCAGTCATAGCATCCATGTATTTCTCCTTCTTTTTTTAAAAAAAACTCCAAAACGCCATTCGTTGTACCGCTCCAGGGCACATATATAAGACTGGCAGCTTCCCCCACCAATTCGATCTGAAGAAAATGCGGAAGCATTGAAACGCGTCATCCATCTGAGCCCGCTCTGACGTCACTTCCTGTCGCCGTAGCTGTTTGCGCTCCGGCTTGACCCGCACGCTGCGGCGCAGTGATTTCCTGACTGCCGGACACCTACACCTGCTCCCTCCGGATCAACAATACCAGGACCGATTACCAGAGCTACACCATGCCACGGGACCTCCGCAGACCAAGGAGATATCCCCTGCAAACCATCATCACCACTTTCATGCAATGTTTTTAACTACCATCTTGTGAGTAGCCATTTGGCTGTTTTTTATGTACCATTAAAATTGAGTTTTACATACTGCACTTAGTATGCACACTTTTTCTTTTCATTTCTTATCCACAGAGCCTACTTCACTCTTAAAGATGCTGCCAACAGTGCTTATGTAATAGAATACATTCTTAACCAGCTCCAGTACCATTACTATTATATGGACTTATATTATTGGGACTTCATTACCTATATTTACTTGTGTTTATTATTCATCATTTGTATTTTGCCCTTTTCTATAAGGTTTACTACAGTGATATATTACCGTATCATCTCTTACCCTTTACATTTTGGTATTTCTGAATCCACTCCTTGCGCCGTCATTTTTGTATGTTTTCGGAGATGACACATTGACAAGAGCAATGGACACAGATGGATAAAGAAGTTTAACCGCTTGCCGACTGCTGCACGACTATTTACATCGGCAGAATGGCACGGCTGTGCATATGGATGTACCTGTACGTCCCCTTTAAATCGTGGCATTGCAGGCGCGCGCCGCAAGCTCCGTGAGTGTGACCGCGGGTCCCGCGGACTCGATGTCCGCCGGGACCCGCGATCGTGTCACGGAGCTGCAGAACAGGAAGATGCCTAGGCATTTCCCTGTTTTGCCTAGTGACAGGAGAGTGATCTACTGCTCCCTGTCATCGGGAGCAGTGATCACTATCATGTCACTTGTAGCCCAGCGCCCCCACAGTAAGAATCACTCCCTAGGACACACTTAACCCCTTCCTCGCCCCTAGTGGTTAACCCCTTCCCTGCCAGTGTCATTTACACAGTAATCAGTGCATTTTTATAGCACTGATCACTGTATAAATGACAATGGTCCCAAAATAGCGTCAAAATTGTCCGATATGTCCGCCATAATGTCGGAGTCACTATAAAAATTGCAGGTCGCCGCAATTACTAATAAAAAAATAATTTAAAAAATGCCATAAATCTATCCCCCATTTTGTAGACCCTATAACTTTTACGCAAAGCAATCAATATACGCTTATTGCAATTTTTTTACAAAAAATATGTAGAAGAATACATATCGGCCAAAACTGAGGAAAAATGTATTTATTTTTTTTAATATTTTTGGGGGATATTTATTATAGCAAAAAGTAAAAAATATTGCTTTCTTTTCAAAATTGTCTCTTTTTTTGTTTATAACGCAAAAAATAAAAATCGCAGAGGTGATCAAATACCACCAAAAGAAATCTGTATTTGTGGGGAAAAAAGAACGTCAATTTTGTTTGGGTGCAACGTCGCACAACCGCGCAATTGTCAGTTAAAACGATGCAGTGTCGGAAAAAGTGCTCTGCTCAGGAAGGGGATAAATCCTTCCTGGGCTGAAGTGGTTAACCACTTAAGCCCCGGACCATTTCGGGCCATTAGGACCAGGCCTGTTTTTGGGATTCGGCACTGCGCTGCTTTAACTGTAAATTGTGCGGACATGCAATGTTGTACCCAAATGAAATTTGCGTCCTTTTCTTCCCACAAATAGAGCTTTCTTTTAATGGTATTTGATTGCCTCTGCGATTTTTATTTTTTGCGATATAAACAGAAAAAGACCGAAAATTTTGAAAAAAAATTATATTTTCTACTTTTTGTTATAAGAAAAATCGAATAAACTCAATTTTAGTCATACATTTAGGCCAAAATGTATTCAGCCACATGTCTTTAGTAAAAAAAATGTCAATAAGCGTATATTTATTGGTTTGTGCAAAAGTTATAGCGTTTACAAACTAGGGTACATTTTCTGAAATTTACACAGCTTTAAATTTATGACTGCCTATCTCATTTCTTGAGGTGCTAAAATGGCAGGGCAGTACAAAACCCCCCCAAATGACCCCATTTTGGAAAGTAGACACCCCAAGGAAATTGCTGAGAGGCATGTTGAGCCCATTGAATATTTTTTTTTTGTCCCAAGTGATTGAATAATGACAAAAAAAATAAAAAAATTACAAAAAGTTGTCACTAAATGATATATTGCTCACACATGCCATGGTTATATGTGGAATTGCACCCCAAAATACATTCTGCTGCTTCTCCTGAGTACGGGGATACCACATGTGTGGGACTTTTTAGGAGCCTAGCCACGTACGGGACCCCGGAAACCAAGCACCGCCTTCAGGATTTCTAAGGGCGCAAATTTTTGATTTCACTCCTCACTACCTATCACAGTTTCGAAGGCCATAAAATGCCAAAATAGCACAAAACCCCCCCAAATGACCCCATTTTGGAAAGTAGACACCCCAAGCTATTTACTGAGAGGCATGTTCAGTCCATGGAATATTTTATATTTTGCCACAAGTTGCGGGAATATGACAAACCTTTTTTTTTTTGCACAAAGTTGTCACTAAATGATATATTGCTCACACATGCCATGGGCATATGTGAAATTACACCCCAAAATACATTCTGCTGCTTCTCCTGAGTACGGGGATACCACATGTGTGTGACTTTTTGGGAGCCTAGCCACGTACGGGACCCCAAAAACCAAGCACCGCCTTCAAGGTTTCTAAGGGCATAAATTTTTGATTTCACTCCTCACTACCTATCACAGTTTTGAAGGCCATAAAATGCCAAGATGGCACAAAACCCCCCCAAATGACCCCATTTTGGAAAGTAGACACCCCAAGCTATTTGCTGAGAGGCATGTTGACCCCATTGAATATTTTTTTTTTGTCCCAAATGATTGAATAATGACAAAAAGAAAAAAAAATGTACAAAAAGTTGTCACTAAATGATATATTGCTCACACATGCCATGGTTATATGTGGAATTGCACCCCAAAATACATTCTGCTGCTTTTCCTGAGTACGGGGATACCACATGTGTGGGACTTTTTGGGAGCCTAGCCGCGTACAGGGCCCCAAAAACCAAGCACCGCCTTCAGGATTTCTAAGGGCGTAAATTTTTGATTTCACTCCTCACTACCTATCACAGTTTCGAAGGCCATAAAATGCCAAAATAGCACAAAACCCCCCCAAATTACCCCATTTTGGAAAGTAGACACCCCAAGCTATTTGCTGAGAGGCATGTTGAGTCCATGGAATATTTTATATTTTGCCACAGGTTGCGGGAATATGACAAACTTTTTTTTTTTTGCACAAAGTTGTCACTAAATGATATATTGCTCACACATGCCATGGGCATATGTGAAATTACACCCCAAATTACATTCTGCTGCTTCTCCTGAGTACGGGGATACCACATGTGTGGGACTTTTTGGGAGCCTAGCCGCGTAGGGGACCCCAAAAACCAAGCACCGCCTTCGAGGTTTCTAAGGGCATAAATTTTTGATTTCACTCCTCACTACCTATCACAGTTTTGAAGGCCATAAAATGCCAAGATGGCACAAAACCCCCCCAAATGACCCCATTTTGGAAAGTAGACACCCCAAGCTATTTGCTGAGAGGCATGTTGACCCCATTGAATATTTTTTTTTTGTCCCAAATGATTGAATAATGACAAAAAGAAAAAAAAATGTACAAAAAGTTGTCACTAAATGATATATTGCTCACACATGCCATGGTTATATGTGGAATTGCACCCCAAAATACATTCTGCTGCTTTTCCTGAGTACGGGGATACCACATGTGTGGGACTTTTTGGGAGCCTAGCCGCGTACAGGGCCCCAAAAACCAAGCACCGCCTTCAGGATTTCTAAGGGCGTAAATTTTTGATTTCACTCCTCACTACCTATCACAGTTTCGAAGGCCATAAAATGCCAAAATAGCACAAAACCCCCCCAAATTACCCCATTTTGGAAAGTAGACACCCCAAGCTATTTGCTGAGAGGCATGTTGAGTCCATGGAATATTTTATATTTTGCCACAGGTTGCGGGAATATGACAAACTTTTTTTTTTTTGCACAAAGTTGTCACTAAATGATATATTGCTCACACATGCCATGGGCATATGTGAAATTACACCCCAAAATACATTCTGCTGCTTCTCCTGAGTACGGGGATACCACATGTGTGGGACTTTTTGGGAGCCTAGCCGCGTACGGGACCCCAAAAACCAAGCACCGCCTTCAAGGCTTCTAAGGGCATAAATTTTTGATTTCGCTCCTCACTACCTATCACAGTTTTGAAGGCCATAAAATGCCAAGATGGCACAAAACCCCCCCAAATGACCCCATTTTGGAAAGTAGACACCCCAAGCTATTTGCTGAGAGGCATGTTGAGCCCATTGAATATTTTTTTTTTTTGTCCCAAATGATTGAATAATGACAAAAAGAAAAAAATGTACAAAAAGTTGTCACTAAATGATATATTGCTCACACATGCCATGGTTATATGTGAAATTACACCCCAAAATACATTCTGCTGCTTCTCCTGAGTACGGGGATACCACATGTGTGGGACTTTTTGGGAGCCTAGCCGCGTACGGGACCCCAAAAACCAAGCACCGCCTTCAAGGTTTCTAAGGGCATAAATTTTTGATTTCACTCCTCACTACCTATCACAGTTTTGAAGGCCATAAAATGTCAAAATAGCCCAAAACCCCCACAAATGACCCCATTTTGGAAAGTAGACACCCCAAGCTATTTGCTGAGAGGCATGGTGAGTATTTTACAGCTCTCATTTGTTTTTGAAAATTAAGAAAGACATTTTTTTTTCTTTTTTTTTTTCTTTTTTTACATTTTCAAAACTTTGTGACAAAAAGCGAGATCTGCAAAATACTCAACATACCTCTCAGCAAATAGCTTGGGGTGTCTACTTTCCAAAATGGGGTCATTTGGGGGGGTTTTGTGCCATCTGGGCATTCCATGGCCTCCGAAACTGTGATAGGCAGTGAGGAGTGAAATCAAAAATTTACACCCATAGAAATCCTGAAGGCGGTGATTGGTTTTTGGGGTCCCGTACGCGACTAGGCTCCCAAAAAGTCCCACACATGTGGTATCCCCGTACTCAGGAGAAGCAACAGAATGTATTTTGGGGTGTAATTCCACATATGCCCATGGCATATTTGAGCAATATATAATTTAGTGACAACTTTTTTTTTTTTTTTTTTGGTCATTATTCAATCACTTGGGACAAAAAAAAAAAATATTCAATGGGCTCAACATGCCTCTCAGCAAATAGCTTGAGGTGTCTACTTTACAAAATGGGGTCATTTGGGGGGGTTTTGAACTGTCCTGGCATTTTATGCACAACATTAGGAAGCTTATGTCACACATCATCCACTCTTCTAACCACTTGAAGACAAAGCCCTTTCTGACACTTTTTGTTTACATGAAAAAAAATTTTTTTTTGCAAGAAAATTATGTTGAACCCCCAAACATTATATATTTTTTTAAAGCAAAGGCCCTACAGATTAAAATAGTGGGTGTTGCATTTTTTTTTTCCACACAGTATTTGCGCA
This sequence comes from Rana muscosa, assembly GCA_029206835.1. Lineage (NCBI taxonomy): Eukaryota > Metazoa > Chordata > Amphibia > Anura > Ranidae > Rana > Rana muscosa. The sequence continues at coordinate 439,719,628 of CM055121.1, read as the reverse complement.
GCGATTTTTCAAGCGCATTTTTTGGGGGAAAAACACACTTTTTTTATTTTTAATGCACTAAAAAACACTATATTGCCCAAATGTTTGATGAAATAAAAAAGATGATCATAGGCCGAGTACATGGATACCAAACACGACATGCTTTAAAATTGCGCACAAACGCGCAGCGGCGACAAACTACATTCATTTTTAAAAGCATTTAAAAGCCTTTACAGGTTACCACGTTAGATTTATAGAGGAGGTCTACTGCTAAAATGACTGCCCTCGATCTGACCTTCGCGGTGATACCTCACATGCATGATGCAATTGCTGTTTACATATGACGCTAGACCGACGCTTGCGTTCGCCTTTGCGCAAGAGCAGGGGGGGACAGCGGTGCTTTTTTTTTTTTTATTATTTATTTGGCTTTTTTATTTTATTTTTAAACTGTGCCTTCCATATTTTATTTTTTTACCATTTTTATCGTTATCTCAGGGAATGTAAATATCCCCTATGATAGCAATAGGTAGTGACAGGTACTCTTTTTTTGAAAAAAATTGGGGGGTTAGACCCTAGATCTTTCCTCTGCCCTCAAAGCATCTGACCACACCAAGATCGGTGTGATAAAATGCTTTCCCAATTTCCCAATGGCGCTTTTTATATCCGGGGGGGGGGGACATTCCCTCCCACTGCTTGTAAAAGCAGTCTAGAGGCTAATTATCTGCTAGAATTGCTTTTACATGAAAGCCAGCCACTGGCTGAAAAGAATGATACCAAGATGATACCTAAACCCGCAGGCATCATTCTGGTATAAACATTCAAAGTCCAGCAACATACCAGTACGTTGCTGGTCCTTGTTGGACATGTATTGTAATCTTTTTTTTCATACAGCCTATTGGCTGAACGAAAAAAAGAGATTGATTGGTGGGTATGCCCACCATTAGAATACCTCCCTTCATCCACCCACTTCTAATGATGGGCATATATGCCGAAGCATGGGGGCATCCTCCCACAAAAAAGTTATGCCGCGTACACACGGTCAAGCCTTCGTCGGAATTTCGACCGTATGTACGCAGCATAAAAGGTTATGCCGCGTACACACGGTCAGACTTTTCCACGGGCAAGCCTCCGTTGGAATTTCGACCGTATATACGCGGCATTAGGAGCAAAATCGCTCCTCCGCCCCTGCTGCCCCCATGCTTCGGCATATATGCTCTTTTTTTTAACTGTGGTGGTGAAATCACCTCCTACAGCGTTGGAGTCACGGCTTTATGTATCGTGGGAGCAAACGCTGTTGCTGTCAAGATAAATAGATCCGCGCTGCAACTGAATGGCGTACCTGCTAAGCAAATGGTGGTTAACATTAAAACAAAGTAACATTACAGTACAACAGTAAGACCTTACCATGCCATACCTGCAAAACAAATACCAAAACAAAACCTAGTAAAAAATAAAAAAATGTTTTAACGCAACCTGTGCCTAAAATATATATATGCCGAAGCATGGGGGCATCCTCCCGCAAAAAAGTTATGCCGCGTACACACGGTCGGAATTTTCCACGGGCAGGCCTCCGTCGGAATTTCGACCGTATGTACGCGGCATTAGGAGCAAAATCGCTCCTCCGCCCCTGCTGCCCCCATGCTTCGGCATATATGCTCTTTTTTTTAACTGTGGTGGTGAAATCACCTCCTACAGCGTTGGAGTCACGGCTTTATGTATCGTGGGAGCAAACGCTGTTGCTGTCAAGATAAATAGATCCGCGCTGCAACTGAATGGCGTACCTGCTATGCAAATGGTGGTTAACATTAAAACAAAGTAACATTACAGTACAACAGTAAGACCTTACCATGCCATACCTGCAAAGCAAATACCAAAACAAAACCTAGTAAAAAATAAAAAAATGTTTTAACGCAACCTGTGCCTAAAATATATATATGCCGAAGCATGGGGGCATCCTCCCGCAAAAAAGTTATGCCGCGTACACACGGTCGGAATTTTCCACGGGCAGGCCTCCATCGGAATTTCGACCGTATGTACGCGGCATTAGGAGCAAAATCGCTCCTCCGCCCCTGCTGCCCCCATGCTTCGGCATATATGCTCTTTTTTTTAACTGTGGTGGTGAAATCACCTCCTACAGCACTGGAGTCACGGCTTTATGTATCGTGGGAGCAAACGCTGTTGCTGTCAAGATAAATAATTCCGCACTGCAGTTGAATGGCGCACCTGAAAACAAAAAATTACATACCTGAAAAGCAAGCATGATAAAACATTGCAGAATAGAATACAGTAAAAAAGAGCAGAACAATAGAGAGAAAATAGAGAGAGAGAGAACAATAAAACGACAACTATTTTTGTTTTTTTACGTTTTTTTTTTCTTTTTTACACTTTTTTTTGTAACTTTACAACTGTAATGGTTCGGGTCTCTCAAAATGTAATGGCATCTTGGGAGACCCTGTGTAAGTGTGTCCTTGTCTGTGAAATGCTGTACCCTACGCTAAAACTTCACTTTTGAGTGGTAGCGTTCAAAACATTCACCTTGGCAAAGACCAGGCTTGTCAGGACAGAGTGGACAAAAACTACGGGTGTCACGCCTAAATCCGCGCTTGCTACAGACACGACATCTTTTTTGGGGGTGGCTTTGGGTAGGGGTACTCGGGAGGACATACGAATAATGCCTCTCATGCAGCCGGCTTACTGCATTTGGTTGGGGATGGTGAGGTGCAGAACCGCCTGGATACAGGAGTTCTGTGACTATCTCATTCTGGAATTTTAGAAGAGATAACGTCCCGCCTGAAGCTCTGTATAGCACATGAGCGTTCAGCAAAGCCAATTGGAATAATGATAGAGACACTTTTTTGTACCAGCGTCTCGCCTTACGGTCAATTAGATACGGCGCCATCAACTGGTTGTTGAGGTCCACCCCTCCCATATTTTGGTTATATTCGTGGACACAGAGGGGTTTCTCCACAACACCAGTCGCCGTACGAATTTGGACTGTCGTGTCTGCATGAAGGGAGGTAAGAAGGAAAACATTCTTATTGTCCCTCCACTTCATAGCGAGCAAGTTATTACACTTCAAGCAGGCTCTCTCCCCCAGCCTAAGACAGGCATCTACAAGCCGCTGGGGAAAGCCCCGGCGATTAGGTCGCACGGTGCCACATGCTCCAATCTTATGATCAAACAAGTGACTAAACAGTGGCACGCTCGTGTAATAATTGTCCACATACAAGTGGTACCCCTTTCCGAATAAGGGTGACACCAAGTTCCACACTATCTTGCCAGCGCTCCCTATGTAATCCGGGCAGTTGACCGACTCAATCTGACTGTCTTTTCCCTCATAAACCGTAAAGTTCACTACATAGCCTGTTGCCCTGTCACAGAACTTGTAGAGCTTGACCCCGTATCTGGCACGCTTGCTGGGAAGGTACTGCTTGAAAGACAAGCGGCCAGAAAATTTAATCAGGGACTCATCAACGCAGACAACTTGATCGGGAGTAAACAAGGCTGCAAAACGTTCGTTGAAGTGGTTTATGAGGGGCCGAATTTTATAGAGCCGGTCGTATTCAGGGTCCCCACGTGGACGACAAAGTTCATTGTCGTTGAAGTGCATGAACCGCAAAATCTGCTCGTATCGTGCCCTGGACATGGAGGCAGAGAACACGGGCATGTGGTCAATTGGGTGCGTGGACCAATAAGCACGCAATGACGGAAATTTATGTGTGCCCATGTTGAGGGAAAGGCCCAGAAAGGTCTTAAATTCGGAAACCGTAATTGGTTTCCAATTTCTGGCAATTTTAGGCAACTGGGGGTTAGCAGCGATAAATTGACCAGCATATAAATTACTCTGGTCCACAATAGATCTATAGAGATCTTCCGTGAAAAACAGCGAATAAAAATCAATTGGAATAAAATCAGCTGTTTCCACCTGAATACCGGGTTGGGCAGTGAATGGGGGAAGTACGGGTTCTGCAGAAGTGGTGGGGACCCAATCAGGATAGGCGAATTCTGCAGGAAGGGCAGTATGGGCACGACGGGCCTGCCTTTGTCTTCTTGGTGGCAGCGGGACACTACTTGTGCTTGCCACCTCGCCAGCTTGAACTGCACTTATGGGACTCGCCACGTCACCAAGTGTTACTGCAGTGCTGGATGTACGTCCAGGCTGTACTAGGCCGCTGGTGCTTGCCAGTTCACCAGAAGGAATAGCGGCGCTAGTACTACTCTGCTCCATGATACGAGAGACCTGCGGTTCTTGCTCCTCAACAACCTCAGAAGATCGGGATCGGGTACACCTGACCTTAGCAGGGACCTCAACTTCGTCGTCAGAGCTATCTGACGTGGGGCCGCTGACGTCACTGTCTTCTACGGGAAGATATTCTGAGCCTGAATCTGACAGATACGTGACCTCCTCTTCACTATCTGTCATGCTCAGAATCTCGTAGGCCTCTTTACTAGTGTACCTTCGTCTTGCCATTTTGGGCTCTAAATTTAGGGGTACACTAGTAAGATTCACAGGAAAAAAAGCACCTGACTGTCGTCAGCAAATATATCAAACGCTACAAAAAAACTGTTAGCGATCGCAGGGATCAGGCCTGTCTCTGCGAACGCTGCAGTTATGTGTGTTGTGTTTGGTAAGTGACAGTGATCGATCGATACTGCACTTGGGTGGGCTGGGCTGGGCTGGGCTGGGCGGAGGGGCTAAACGCAGGCGCTAGCAGGTATCTGGGCTGATCCCGCTAACACTGCGTTTTTGGGAACCCTAAACCGCTGGGGATGCTAGTATAGATCTGATCAGATACTATACCACTAAGGGGGGTGTATGCTTTGCGCGTGGGTGTTAGCGTTACTGGAACTAACCTAACACTGCCTGGGGCGACGCAGACCCTCTCTGGCGCTAAAACCTAATTGATCTCACCCGCCGGGCGATCAGGGGGGTTAAACCTTTATTGGGTTATATACGGCGGGTGCCCTGATGCTATAAAAAGCAAACTAATCAACCAGCGTCACCTGTAACCTTTATATGGTGATCACTGGTGAAAGGGTTAACTAGGGGCAATCAGGGGGTTAAAACCTTTATTAGGTTAAATATGGGGGTACCCGACGCTATATAAAAACCTGACGGGTTACCTAAATAACTAGATAACTTACTGGCTAACCAGTGACACCAGTGACACTTATACGGCGATCACTGGTGAAAGGGTTAACTCTAGGGGCAATCAAGGGGTTAAAATAATATATGGGGGTACCTGACACTAATAAAAACCTGCGGCGAACCTAAAAAAAAATAACTGCCTATCTAAAACACCAGCGACACGAATACAGCGATCGGAAAAACAATCGCTTAGTGACGCTGAAGTTAGGGGGTGAAAGGGTTACCTGGGGGGTGATCAAGGGGTTAAACCTTTATTAGGGGGGGTTAGGGGGCTACCCTGGACCTAAAGGGGCCTAATCCTAACTGCCCTGCAACTTTTTACAATCACAGATGACACTAAATGCAGTGATCAGTAAAATAAATGATCACTGCAATCAGTGACACTGTGATTGGGGGCTTTGGGGTGACCTGGGGGGTGATCTGGGGGTGACTGGGGGGTGATTTGTGTGCCTATGTGTACCTACGTGTCAGTGGACTGTTGGAGCACTAACCTGCTTCTTCTCTGCTCGGCGCCGGGAACGAAAAGACCGCGGCGAGGGAGATGACATCACTTCCTCCAGCCTGTGTTTACATCACATGGCGGAGGAAGCATTTTCATTGGCCGGGAGCGATCGCGAGGGGGGGGGGCGGAATCGAGCGGCCGCCCCCTCATGCCTGATCGCTCCCGAACACTTAACGGCCGCTCACTGCAGTGAAGGGGGGTCCGGATGGACCCCCCAACTGCACAAAGGCGATCACGTAGATCTACGTGATTCTGCCTGTCCGTGCCATTCTGCCGACGTAAATCGGCGGTGGGCGGTCGTTAAGTGGTTAAAGAAGGAGAAACCAGCACTGAAGACAAACCACAAAGTGGGAGACCATCAGTTTTAGACAACCTGTACCCCTCTATTGGCAAGAACTCAATGATGGCACGTGGCTTCTGCTTGGGATCCGCTATTTACCTTCAATGAAAAAAAAGAGGAGGAGTTACTATAGAGGGAGAGTTACTTTACCAACATGTAAAATGTGAAGGACCTATGCAAGTTAATAAAAGAAAGGCATGTACACTTTCGCGTTAATTTAGGTACAGCCCTCATGCTCACACTGATTTTAAATTGTAGTCAGTACACACCTTCCATTACTTTAGGTAGAGCTCCCCCCATATTAGGGGACCCATGACACATAGTTACCCCTGTGCCTGGGTGGACTATTAATAAAGCTACAGTGCAGTGCCAGCACCATAGGTGAGCAAGGCACCATACACATGTAGAATGTTCTCTACAAACCCTTTGGAAAAAATGACTCATGGGAAAAGAAAGGTTTTAACTAGGAAACTGTTATTATGATGAAAAGCTACTGTAGTAGCCCTGTTGTAGCAAACAATATCTCTACAGTCTCCCATACAAACCGCTTGTTCCCGACTGGCTTATATTCCTGTTCTAAAATAACTTAGTTATTGCTTGTGTTTTATAAAAGTCTTGTGCAGAGATATGACACACATACATTATTGTAGAGACATTGGGACACATAACCTTTTTTTTTCTTTTAAACACCTGCCTGCCCCTGAAGAATTGTCTGCACACCCCTGGTAGATCCTATTTAATGCATACATCCATGTATTGTATACATGTACACGGTGGTAGCAGCAGCTCTGAATCCAATCTTTTCTGAGAAAACACACTGCATGCAGAACTGTCCCAGTAATGCAGGACGCTGACTGTTTGTGAATAAGCCATTGATTTCAATTCTGATGACAGTGACAAAGTCTGTAATTAGCTGAACCGGCCTTCCCAGGGTCAGGATCGATGGCATGGTGTCAGTTTAACCTGTTGTTGGCTATGCAGAAGAACAACCTATTGCAAACCATTAGAAGGGGATCTGCATGTGGGTTAATGTTACATAACCTACTGTTATGCCAAGAACATTATTAATGATGCTGTGCTTGCTAATTACCATAGCATAATAATAGTAGTAACCTTGCAATTGTAGTTAAATAAATCGTTTCCAGAGGCAACAAAAGCTACTAATAAAAATCCTTATGTGTAGGAAGACTCGGGTATGTTCTGAAAAGGCTTTATTTTGCAGTGGGCAGCAACGAGAGATAGATATGGGTAGATTTGATCATTTTTCAATAACAAGTTGAAATTAAAAGCAGTAACCCATAACAACCAATCAGAATCCATATTGATCTGGTCTGTCTTAAAAGATAAGCATGGCCAAAGATTTTTTTGTAGGTCACAGGAGTATACTTACTTTTGCTCTCCTGTGACCTATTGCCCACTATCAGCTGATGAGTTGCTTCAAACACTAGAAAGAAAACAACATTTTTGGGATCCACCTATCTGCCTAAATTGACTGCTGACTTTGCCGTTCAGCTTGCAGCAGAGAAGAGGGGCCAGCCACTCCTGTCCCCTTTTCAGCCCAGTGCTCCAGTGAGCACTGGAGGAGCAGAGTGGAGAGCAATGAGTGACAGTCACTGTTCTCTGCTCAGAGCAGACTGAGAACTGGGAGATCAGCGGTCATATGATCACTCGTCTCGGTCTTAGAGCTGATGTGGGTGTGACTGCCCTCCCCGCTAGAAGACACTGATGCTGATAATTGGATGCTAGTTTTCCAACATGCCAGTTCGACAGATGCCAGTCATGAGAGTGGCTTCTGTCGGACAGGGAGCTCAGCTGTACACACGGGAAGAAGGTCAGTCAGTTCTTGCCGAACCGACTGTTTTCGCCCGATCTCCGGCCCATGTGTACCCAGTCTTAGATGATCTTACTGCAGGTATATAGCTTTAAGGCTGTAGGTTCAGGAGTGCCTAAGCAGCTTTATGTTCCAGGAAGCTCACTGTTTTGAGGAGGACTTAAAGCGGTGCTCCCAGCTCCTGCAGAAAAAATTCACAATCAGCAGCTACAAATACTGTAGCTGCTGACTTTTATTATTAGGACACTTACCTGTCCATGAATACAGCGGTGTCTTCACCTGAACTGATTTTTCACTCACTATTGGGTGCTGCTGCCACCACCATCTCCGCTGGGGAAAGCTGACAGTGAAGGCTTCACAGCCGGCTCCCTACTACGTGTGCACAAAACGCGTTGTGCTCTCTGATTGGGCCGGCTGCAGGGGAAGAAAGAGGGGGGGGGCAGGTTCCTGTTCCACCCCTCCCCCCCAAAAGGTGCCAAATGTGGCAGCAGAGGGGGGAGGAGGCAGACAAGTGGAAGTCCCCCTTTTGGATGGGGCTCCGCTTTAAGTAACAAACATACATTTTTCAAGGTGCCTTTTAGGCACAATTACCATGTTTTCAATAAGGCCCCTTTCACACTGGGGCGGGCAGGTTCGCAGGCGGTATAGCGGTGCTATTTTTAGCGCCGCTATACCGTTGTTTTTACCGCGATATTCGGCTGCTAGCGGTGCGGTTTTAACCCCTGCTAGCGGCCGAAAAAAGGTTAATACCACCCGCAAACTGCTGCTACAGCAGCGGTTTGCGGGCGGTATAGCCGCGGTGTCCCATTGATTTCAATGGAAAGGAGCGGTATACACACCGCTCCTTCACCGCTCCAAAGATGCGGCTTGCAGGAGATTTTTTTTCCTCCCGCCAGCGCATCGTCTCAGTGTGAAAGCCCTCTGGCTTTCACATTGAGAATGCTGGGGCAGGATTATTTCAGGCGTTATTTATGCGCTGTTTTTAGCGCTAAAACGCCTGAAATACGCCTCAGTGTGAAAGGGGCCTAACAGCAATTTTTTACTTGGTTTTGGATACATTTTATGATTTTTTTTATTTTATTTTTTTATGAACTCTTTACTAAATTCAGAAGACATGAAATAATATAATGCCAATTCTCCCTCCACAGTTGGGTGCTTGGCAAAAATGAGGCGTGTTAGAGTTCTCCTAACCCCCTATAGCTGATAAAGATATTACAAATAAATGATGTGCTGTAACTTATATGATGGGCATGGCTTTAGTTCAGTTTATTGCTGTTTGCCTTGGCAGGACAGCCTTAAGTAAATAGCTATTGAATCTCACAGATGGATACTACTCAGGTCTTCTAATCCCATGGTCTAACTGATCTGTGTGCAGATCAATGTGTCTTCCAGGTATCTGACCTTCAGAATGAGAACGTTTTTTCTAATGTGGCCAAGCCAAATACAGACCTAAAGAGACTGAATGTCTGGATGAAAGTGAGCAATATTTACCTGTGTGCAATATCATTGTACCTATGCTGTGTGTTACTCTGGTAAAACATTTGGTTGTTTGGGGTTTTAGTTATATATTGTAGTAGTAACAATGCCCATACAATGTTTATTCAATGGCTCAGAAGCAAATACATAAATTGGATATTTGTTCCAGAACACTTGGACCTGGTAGAATGTATCTTTTCTATGGGGGATATTTATAACAGTCAATGGATATTCCTTTACATCTTCTACAGGAAATTTCATTAATTACTCTATACTGTGGGTTTTATTTACTAAAACTGGAGAGTGCAGAATCTGGTGCAGCTGTACATGGTAGTCAATCACCTTCTAACTTCAGTTTGTTCAATTAAGTTTCTATTCTGCACCAGATTTTGCACTCTCTAGTTTTAGTAAATCCACCCCTATGTCTCATAAAATGCATAGTATGGTTGTATTTATCTCCCCCTTATTGTTTCTTGTAACAAGCTAATTTCTGGGTAAAGGAAAAGCACTCCTATGCAGTTTTGCTGCCCTGGTAGAATCATACTGCCTATTTGTAAATGAGCCCCTGAATTATATGATCTGACACTAAAGCCCCGTACACACGGGCAGAATGTCGGGAGACATTTCCTGGTTTACAAAAATGGCCAACACTCTGCCCATTTGTATGTCGATCTGTTCGTCAGAAGCCAGCCGTTTGTCCAGCTTCTGTCAGACGTGCATGCTGTAAAACCATCAGCCGACAGCGTCCGGATCAGCGCTTTCAGCCAATGGCAGAAGGCGCTGATTGGAAAGTTCTGGTGGGGGGCTGTCCCCCTGTCAGAACACAACAGCTCAGTGGGGGGAGATCGCTGAACAAACCTTGCATGGTTAGTACAGCCGCTCCGACTGCAGCTGTTAGTTTTTCAACCCAACGGGTTGCACGAAAAAAAACTGTAGTGTGTATGAGGCTTTTGGGGTAGATTTTCTAGAACTGGAGCTCACAGAATCTGGTGCAGCTCTGCATAGTAACCAATCAGTTTCTAACTTCAGGTAATTCAATTAAGCTTTGCCAATAAAACCTAGAAGCTGATTGTTTTTTTTTATGCACAGCTGTACCAGATTCTATGTGCACCGGTTTTAGTAAGGCTGGCCATACATTATACAATTCTCTTATTACATTTTCCTTTAGATTTACCAAAACCATATAATAAGAGGTCAAACCTAAACTCTTTCAATGTGTATGCAGTCAGGCAGGCCCTTGCACTACATAGTTGAAGGTAAATCTAAAGAAAATTAAACAAGAAAATTGTATAGTGTATGGCCAGCCTAACTCTCCCCATAATTGTGACTTGATAGGCAGTACACAGAAGAATCTCTGTACTTTTATCTCAAATTGATCTGATCTACACTAATTAAAGCCTGCTACGCACTATTTGTTTTTCTCTTTATGTTCAACCCAGTGGGATGAACAAAAAAAAACTGAAGAGCTTGTGAAAAGCTTGCTGTACTACTTATGTTTTGTTAGTACAGCAATCTCCCCACTGTGCTATTGTGTTCTGACAGGAGGGCTCCCCCCGCCAAAACACATCGGTCAGCGCTCGCAGCCATAGGCTGAGAGCACTGAACGGATGCCAATCTGCTGCTGGTTTTTCAGCATGCGGTCATGAGATTGGTTTCTGTCAAACAAGGACCGGTACACACTGGCCAAATGCCAGCCGGTTTCTATGATACCGGCTCATTTGGACAGATATATTTGACCCGTGTGTATGGGGCTTTAGAATAAACCACAGCAAGTCTACCAGCTGCTGTACGTGCCACTCATTTCTCTTCTTTCAGTGGTCTGCTAGGTTTTCATTCTCCCTTTTCTTTCTTTCTAGAAACAGGACAACAAGGCAAGAACATCATAACTCCATAACAGGAAGTCCCTGAAAATGTACTTTAATAGCAGTGTCACCAGGTATTATTGTAATGGATGCTGCATATTAAAAAAAAAATCATAGATGACTAAAGCCTATGTAGGAGGCTGAAACGCGTCAATCTTTAGGAATTGATTCCTTTTTATGGTTCGATAGAATAAATAAAGATATCATTTTATGCCAAGACATCCTGGTAACTGATTTTTACTCTCTTTATTGGATTTGGGACATTTAGTACTACTTGAGTCCAGGCACAGATCACACGGCACACTCCTAGCACAGAGACTGGGGTCTAACCATGAACCCTGGGCTCTGTACTAATGATCGGTACCCGGAACTCCCGATTCCAGGTCACCTGATCACTGTGATAGCCTCTGATTGGCTATCACAGTGATCAGTTACTGTGAAGCGAAGGCCACCCTCATGTTTTCTTTCTCTGTGAATGGAGGAGAGAGATGCATCATATCTCTCTACCTCTCCTTGCAGAGAAAAAAAAAAGTATGTGTAAAAAAGAAATAAATAAATAATAATAAATAAATTATATAAAAAAATAACTAGTTCAAAGTTTGATCTAGGTTAATGCCAGGGTTAGTGTTTGGGTCAAGGTCAGGGACAATGGTCAAGGTCAGGGTCAAGGTCAGTATTTTTTTTTGGACAGGATAAAAGTAAGCTGTGACCATCAGGAGCAGGAGAATTTATTTTGGGTTGTTCCTTAGTGGAAGGTTACGGTAGTACCAAGAAATATACAGCTAAATTAAAAATAAAATGTTTTTTTACTATTTTGGGCCAGTTTTCCTTTGTAAATAAAAGAAAATCAGGATATATCCATTACCATTTACCACCAAATGAAAGCCCATTTTGTCCTAGAAAAAAAAACAAGGTATAATCCACCTGAATACACAAAGTAGTTGTGATGATATGTACGGTTTTACTAACACATGCCAAAGTTGCAAAATTGTGCTTAGGCATTTAAATTTGTTTTACCCTTAAGCACAAAGGGGTTAAAAGGACAATGCTCCTATAGGCTTGTTCTATTTTTATAAATTTGTTATTAAAATAATTTAAATTAGTTTAAATTAAGTCATTTGTTTATTTATATACTGTACGTATTCATTTGAATAGTGCCAACGTACTCTGCAGCATTTTACAAACTGAGAAAATTGCACAGTAAACAAAGGAGAAATAATACGTGGTGGCAAACAATCCAAAAAAGGAGGGAGGTGGTGTTGCTAGAAGGAACTTACAACTTTTTGACAATTAGTAAATGATTTGTGTTGGATAAATATTCCCATCCAGAGAAGCCCGTAGCAAAGACGCAGTATTAGGCGCAGGGCTGGCATGACAGGGTAGCAGGGCAAGTATGAGCCATAAGGGTTAATGTGGGGTGTAGTTGGTCAGTGTAGTGGGGCAGCCAAAGAAAGTTTCTGCAGGGTAAGTAGGACGGGCCAGTGTCCGGTGGTCAGTCGGAGGTCACCGGACGAAGAAACAGCTCCCACCCTCCCACCCTAATTTTGTTTAGGAATGTATATCTGTCGGGTATTGAGTAAGGGGTAGCGGTTGGGATCTTTGGAGGCATTCTAAATTAAGACCAATATGGCATAGTGGGGAACCATCATTGTATGGGATCCTCAGTTAGATGCCAGTTAACCAAGGTTTAACTGGCATTTGGAGATGGGTATCAGCGTTGGAAGGTGCAGAGTGGTATTGTCCTCGAGTCGGCGTGCTGCGACTGGGGACCTTGTGTGGCCACGCTGATACAATGTACATTTGGGCAGTGCCTTTAATGATCCACAACATGGTTATGATTTATCTGGGAGTGTATTGTTTGTAAATAAAATGTTTATGGTTAATTGTTAATAAAATGGCTGGTACGGCCAATTTTACTCCAAAAAGGGTGTCGCCTGGTTATTTAATATAGTATACAAGAGTGGATAGGCATATAAGTTATAAGCAGTTTGCATCTGTCTTACCATAGTCATGTATTCTTCTATTTTTTCACTTCCACGTTGTCTTCTCTGTGGTTTTTATACTATTTGACTACATTTTCTTTTATTGTTCTGTTATTTAACAGCATAAAGGGAAGCTCACAGCATAAACAAGGCATTTGTATGAAATAATTTTTCCTCTGTTTACTTTGTAATATACAGTACTAGAGCTTTGGCTGGATTACAGTTGATGTGTTTTTTCAGCATCTTTCTAAGCTGATCTTGGGATGGAGCAGATGTATTGCTGCATGAATATGAGCCCAGGGGGAACCATCCGCAGACATTAGAGCACATCTTGACTCCTGGCAGGTGGGCGGCACATAATTATATATGGCAGACAGAGTAAATGGTCAGTTCATACTATTCCTGGGCTGTGAAAGAAAAGACTAATGCCAAGGATAGTTTTTGGGCACTATGTTGTATTTCAAGTGTTATTTCTAAGTATTGATTTTCTGTGACACGATAAGCTCAGGCTTTAAAAGTACATCACTGTGCCAAAAGATGTAATGAAATTGGCAAAAGTCATGAATTTTTTTTTATTATACAGGATTTATATAGCGGCAACAGTTTGCACATCACTTTACAAAATAAAGGGAAACAGTTCTGTTATAATGCAATTCCAGAAAGAGGTCTAGGAGAGCCTTGCTCATCAGAGCTTACAATGTAAATGGGAGAGGCAAATGATAACTGTGAGGGGATGAGATTGGGGTAGGGAGTTTTGGAGGATGGGAGAAGATGATCGTGGGAGGAAGTGACAAGGGAGTTAGAGTGTAAGCAGGTCTACAATCTGTTCTGTGTTATAATGGTATTTCCTGAGTCTTCCCTCCCTAAGTAGCTTCAGCTTTCTCCATGCCCAATGCTGCTGTGATATAATGTAGGTGATGCTGGAGGTGGATGGGAAGGAGTGACTTCAGGAGAAGTTATTACTGGACCATGTAATTCCCACTTTGTGGGTGAAGAGATAGACTTTGGACTTGAATACCCATCAGTTAAGTGGTATGCTTTTTATAGCGGCTTCCGGCCACGATCTTCTGCCATCTCTCTAACGCACTGTGCGCAAGTGCCACACTACATTGGGGCCCTCATGGGAGACTTCTAACACCCTGCCATAGATTGCCAGATGTTTGCTCAATACATACAGTATGTGAGTTGCTTATTGACTTTTTAATAAATATAGGTGGTCTTTATACTGCACTTAGTCTGGCACCCCCCTATCTCTACAGAGTTGTTGCTTCGCTTTATCGGGTGCTGCCACTGATGCTGTTAAGGCGCCTTTTTTATGGACTATTATGGACATTTTTATCATTGCCTTTTTACTAATGGACTTTGTTTATTAGGAGCTTATAGGGTATCCCAAACTTCTCCAGCACCATATATATATATTGGGCTACTGTAATACCTCAGCTGTGGCACAGGACTAGACCCAATGACCCCGGCTTGTAACTATTAAGTAGTAAGGCCACGTGTATAAAGTACATTTGGCTTCTGTCCTTGCCATAGGACATGTTTGTATCAGAAAGAGCTGATAGGAGAACCTGTGTTCTGCACGTTCCTTCCTGAAATGTCATGGAGTCACATTGTCAGAGCTGGATAATTGCTGTGCAACCCAGCTTGAAATGTACTTTACAGATTGAGTTAGGATTCCTTCTGTTGTAAGGTCCTTAGCAAGTCACAATGATCTCCAGGCACTATGGGGCACTTACAAGGCAGCAGGGGGTCTTAGGAGGATCGAATAGGATGTTTTGGGTGATATTCTGAGACAATTGGTTGTAGCTGTGGATGGATTTGTATGATGTATATAGTATTTCGAACCTAAGGGATTAGCAAAGTAGGGCAGCAGACACTGAATGTTGGGTGAAGGTGGTTGACACTGGCAGCTGCATTCCTAATAAACTGAAGGGGGAGGGGGGATAGTCTGTATAAATATAGGCCAATGAGGAAGGAGTTGCAATAATCAAGGTGAAAGATAGCAAGGAAGTGAATTAGTAGCTTGGTGGTGTCATTGGTTAAGAAGGGATACATTTTGGAAATGTTACAAGGTTATCGAAAATATTTCGACAGTGATTGGATATGGGGCTAGAAGGAGAGATCAGACGGAGGTAAGGGTAAGGGGGGGAGGGGGGTAGGGGGGTTGAGGTGCATGGAAATATTATATTATGTGCTCAGTTTTGGAAAGATTGAGTTGTAGAAAGTTGTGTGACATCCATACTAATATGTCAGTCAATTTGTGAACTATGAGGAGACCGAAGGGGTGAGATGAAGAGAAATGAGAAGGATTTGGGTGTCAACACAGACATGGTATTGGAAGCTATGGGAGGGTAACTACTGACTAATAGAAGACTTGAATATAGTGAAGAGAGGGGGTCTGAGGGCTGTGCTTTGAGGGACCCCTATGTTAACAGGAAGAAGTGTAGAGGAGATGGAGTTGTAGGAGCACTAAGATAGGTAGGAGGAGAACCATGAAAGAGCAAAGTCTTGGAGGCCGAGGGAGTGAAATTATTTGAGGTGGAGTGGAAGTCAATTGTATCAAAGACAATGGAAAGGTCTAATAGTGTGATTGTGGAGTATTGGCCATTGGTTTTAGCAGTTAGTAAGTCTTTAGTGAGTTTTAGAAGGACAGTTTCTATGGTATGTTTTGGATGATAGCCAGACTATTTTAAAGTATTTGAGCAACAAAAAGTGTAAAAAAAAAATTCTAATGAATGTTTAGCGGGAGTATTTATTTTTTGCAGTTATCAGTACAGTAAAACCTTGGATTTAAAGTAACCTGGTGTGAAAGTGCTTTGCAAGACAAGCACATTTTTAAAATAAATTTTGACTTGATAAACGACATGCAGCGTCACGTCACAACTGAGTATAAAAGAGAAGAGATGTGCCTCTAAAGGTAGCAATATGGTTATATTTAATGAAGGTACAACATTTAGCAACTCACATGGTTGATAATTAAAACACGCACATCTAAGTATGCAGGCATCCAGGGTAAAGCTGTTCACATAGACCATCTTCTGCATCTCCATCAATGTCATCCCTTCCACGCTGCGCTCCACGAGCGCTTCAAGCCTCTCTTACAGATCGCTCTACTGCAGGGTAGTATTCCCGGTCATGATTGTAGACTGACAGCGGTGATGGTCTATGTGGACAGCTTTACCCCAGATACCTGCATACTTAGATGTGCCTCTTTTAATCATCAACCATGTGAGTTGCTAAATGTTGTACCTTCATTAAATGTAACCACATTGCTACACTTAGAGGCGCCTCTCTTCTCTTTTATACTCTGTAGCTCCTGCTGGATTTTTCTGGTAATTCCCATGATATATGAGTGCTCTGGATTGCAAGCATGTTTCTGGAACGAATTATGCTCGTAATCCAAGGTTTTACTGTATATATTTCCCTTACCATAAATTTTATAAGACAATGAGAAAGTACTAGAGCATGGGCCTTTATAAAACATTAGAAGACAATGACAAAGTTGTAGAGTGTGAGCCCTCAAGTACATTTTTTCAATTTTAGTTGATGTGGAGTTCACCAGATTTAGGCTTCTGTGTAGGAAATTCCCCACACTTGACATAGCCATTATAAGTTTACAGCTAAGCTACTTGTATCGCTAAGCTATTGTAAATCCTCCATGAGCACTTATGGAGGATCTTTGTTCTGTAGCTGTTCATAAAATCCTAACAAAGCTGGCAACAACGAATAACTTGAAAGACAAATTTAGAACAGATTAAATATTTGCTTGATACCTGTTCACTGGCTGTATTTTACTCTTCATTTCCTTGTAAGCTGCACACTTTACATTCTCCTTAGCTCCACACATTGCAGAGAAGAAATTTGTATGTCTGCAAGCTGAACAAGAGCAGACTTTTAAACATTTACTCAATTCTGCGTGTTGATTATAGAGATGAAAGACCAGATTGAGAAGGATCAACCTTTAACTAAAGCTGACATACACATCATAGAGTGGTTGCATGTGCAAGCATGATCTGACCTCCCTTAAGCATTCTCTCTGGCTTTTGGGTCCCTAAACACAAATTGTTGATCTCTCTATGTTTAGTCTAAGGAAGGGGCAAAGGGGTAAAACACAAAAGTTCTCCCCCTGATGAACTTCGGTTTGTGGTGTAAATTTGGGTGCCCAATAAACATTAAATTGTCTCCTAATTCAGCTAAAAACTGAATAGTAATGACTGATTGGAAGATAGCATAAGGCACTTTAATATTTCCCTATTGCAAATGTTCAAGATGGGACAAAAAAAAAGATTTTTCATCTTTAGGGAGCACATTAGGAGTATGTACAAGAAGAGCAATAATGGCTGGTAGTTATTAATTGCGAATCTCCACTCTGGTACAGAGCCAGCATCCTATACTTACACATCAGTGCTATAGTAAAGCTGCAATACTCTATTAACACATGCCATAGTAAACAGTGCTATACTTTAGTGCTATTTTAAAGCTTCTATTCTGCATTCACATCCCAGTGTTATATTAGAAGTTAATTCTGACTGCACATATCAGTAATATAGTAAAGCTGCAATTTATGTACAGTGCTATACATCCGTGCAGCTTTACTATACAACAGTGCTATTTTTTATTTCAAAGCTTGTATACTGCATTTACATTTCAGCGTTATAGTAGAGTTCATTCTCCATGCACATATCAGTGCTATGGTAAGCCAGGGTTCTTCACTCACATATCCGTGCTCTAAACGTATTGCAGCTTTAAAATCACCCCACACATTTCAGTCATCCCACACATGCTGCATGATGATAAAGCAATGTGAAATGTACAAGTAACTGTATTTCAATTGTGCACTTCCATAGTATGTGGTAGCCATCTGCTGGCAAGTTGTGTAAAACCAGGTATTCTGGTTCAGCTCCAGATATTGTATATAGCAATTAGTAGAGTTTCGCTTGTAACAAGGCACCATATATAAGCTTCATTGAAGGATTCTTCATGCAGGCACCCTCTCTGCTCAGCTGTAAAACCCAAGCAGCCTTTATACAATAGGAGAATAAGACTCAGGGAGGGGTTATGGGAGCAGAATTCCCATCCAAGCTGTGTGCTTTGAAGCCTGCCCTCCTTACTGCTCTGTATCTCATGCCTCCTCCCTCACCCTCTCTCTCTCTCTCTCTCTAGCTTGCTCTCTCTATAGCTCTGTAACTTTGCTGGTTGTACAGTACACAGAGCCTCGATATGTCTTTCTGGTGGATTTATCCTGCTTTGCTCACTTTCTGCACCCTGTTTTATTGCCAGGCTCTGAGGACGTACCCATCCAATGAAGGTAGGGGAGCTCTAACACACCTTATCTAAACTGGGTACCGGTTTGTGGATGCAAGATTGACTTCACACCTGCATCTTGTTCATCCATGTTTCTGTCAGCCATTTGTCTATCTATCTATCTATCTATCTATCTATCTATCTATCTATCTATCTATCTATCTATAGATCTACATATTTCTAACCTTTAAAACTTCCTTTGATACAATGCTATTATACAAAATGTTTATCAAGCTGTGCACTTCTCACCCATGAAACGATAG
The DNA here is from genome assembly GCA_029206835.1 of Rana muscosa. Lineage (NCBI taxonomy): Eukaryota > Metazoa > Chordata > Amphibia > Anura > Ranidae > Rana > Rana muscosa. The sequence continues at coordinate 439,700,937 of CM055121.1, read as the reverse complement.
ATAGTTAACTATGAAAGTATAGCAAGATTGTGCTGCTGATGGCTAAATACTCCATAGCCATGTGTATCGTGCACAATGGTACCGTAGACTTGTAAGCAGCACGTGTACTGTGCACATTATCTTAGAAAATAAATTGATAAAGTTTTAACATTTATTTTTCCAATAAAAGGATGTAAGGATGAGTTGGTAGACTAAGTGTGGTGCATGTTTCTCCTGTTATCCTAATCAAATAAATATATCGGGATTGATTTCACCTATGCAACAACATAAAATAGGGGTGTCAAGGTGCACATTTTAGAAAATGTGTTTTATGCAGCAGGTAGTCCTGTATAGCAGGTAGTCCCAGTGGGGTACACTATAGTGGCTAATATTCGGGTTCCCAAAAATTCCCTGAATATTAGCTCTAGGTGATTTATTAGTATATGTCAGCTATATCTTGTGTATTGAACAAGGATAAGGAGAGGCTTAGTCAGTTAATGTGTATTAGAATTTTATGGAGGCTCTGTGTCTTCACATCGGTGTGTTACATACTATCATTATTGAATCAGGCTAGGGGATAAGAGTCCTGTGAATGTGGGTGCAAATCATTTTTACCAATAAAAGCACATTCTCGCAAGATATCCACATAGGGTATGGTGCATGTCATTCCATTGCCTAAGTTACTTCTGTATTACAAGAAGAGTATTATTACTGACTGAATACTGATATTAGTTGAATACATATTATTATTATGTGTCCTATCCTATGTATCTGTTCTGTATCACACAAGCCTGCTGTTGTAGGTGACTTTACGGTAAACATTGCTGAGCTTGTTTCATAGTAAAAATGAGCAGTAATCCATACTCGATTAGTTATATTTCCCTATTCATCAGTTAGAAACAGTAAGAGCAATAAAAAAATAAATGCTGGTGGGTTGCTATGGTTTATTTTTTTATTCATGTACATCTCTTGGTTTAAATCTTTTTTATTAATTTTAAATAGTTGCTATGGTTTACGACACTTTGCCAATAGATGCCATTGAAGTGGATATGGAGGGAGGTTTTATGTATTATTGATATGCATGTGAATGTGGCTGCCTGTAAACAGTATCAGAAGACTCATATCAGAGGGGGTGAGGGCACTGCCAGTCTAGTGATGCTTATCTGAAAGGCAATTAAACTGTCTGTGAGAGAGTCCCAGAAGCAGCCAGTGTCTTTGTGTCTTGTGGACCAGTTGAGCAATTAGAGAGATGCCTACTGTGAATCCAAACTTACGCAACCTTACACCATGTGCTGGATGCTTACAGTATTTTCCCAGTAAAAGTTCTCGAAGAGATTAAGTCCAGCAGTTGATGAGTGGTATGCCATACATGTTGGCAAAGGTATTCAAACTTGCCGAAAATATGCTTTGACTGTAATTCCTGAACGTTGGAGAAAAGATCCATCTGTGACAATTGCCAACCCATTGGGACTTATTTACTAAAGCAGTAGCGGCTGATCACTTAGCAAAGTGGGTGTTCATTCAGCTTAGTAAATAAGATGAAACATCAATCAATCAATCATGTGCTAGCACAAATCCACTTTTTTTAAAACATTTCCACACATATGATTGGATATTCAAAGTACTTTGTATTTATTATTATTATTTGCTTTTCTAAGTGAACAGCCTCTACTGATTAAGTAAAAAGAAAAAAAACAACAATATTGTCTGAGTATAACCTATGACTATGCCTTTAAAAATCTTCGTACCCGGTAATAAGAACCAATCAAATATAAATTTTACTCTCACTGGTTTGGTGACCCTTGAAGACCAGAATCAAATTCTTTTACCTACATCCTTAATACATATGGAAATTTAGGGCGATAGCTATTACAGCTAATATATTAATATATGGACGGGTATATTAATCACTATTTCTGTTTTATACTTACTCATGCATGTTCCTTATTAAATATTCATTGTGGGCATAGGTACTCTGGAAGGGCTTGTCACATTTACCGATGAACAAATGTGTGGAGACAAGTGTTATAATTCAATATAACATCTGTTTACAGCATATTAAAGGCCTCCAGCATACAGTTGTGATGTTGCTGTATAACCTGATGCTGCCTCATCTGGAGGCTGATTAATGATGCTTTTGTGATTAATGTAGGGAACTCCTTGTTCTACATTTCATTGCTGAAATATAAGAATAAACAGGCATCTTGTGTGTGAAGCTAAAAAAAAAAACAGTATCATGCAAGGTAATGGCAAAGTAAAGGTTACTGTTGCCATTGTCTTTTGTAGCTGCCAGTCTGTAATCTCCCCATCTAATTTCCTGTAACCTCAGGACATGTTCAGGAAAACAGTGATACAAACATTGATGCAAATACTGTGCAGATCTCCACTGATACATCCACAGTAGACAGCAACTACAACAATCAGATGAACATTTCACATAAGTAAAAAAAAGGTGCATAAGACATGCCACTCTAGCTAAAGAGCAAACTGAAGTCAAATAATACTGAAGCCTATAGCACCTTACCCACATTTCATCATATATAACACTCCCTGCTCTGGTATATTTCTGTGTCATATAGCCATTGGTAGCATCTATTTTAAAATAGAAAAGGTATATATATATATATATATATATATATATATATATATATAGACACGTAGCAGACTGGACTTATCTAACATGGAAAACCATACATTTCACTGAAATTGGCGATATCCAACATGGAAACCATACATTATACTATAATGAAAGATATCTACCGTGGAAAACCATACATTGCACTGTAATGAACAACATCCAACATAGAAAACCATACTTTTCATTATAATGAACAATATCCAACATGGAATACCATACATTTCACTATAATGAATGATATCCAGCATGGAAAACCCTACATTTCAATACAATAAACAATACACGGTATACTTGTACACTTTCAAAAGGACCTTATTATCTCTAAATACAAACATACCTATATCTTGCCATTCATAAAATAAAAACTTCTACTCTCAAGCTGTCTCATGTGATCTAAGGCATAGGTAAAAGTTCATAGAGTCCCCCGAACCCTGAATACCAGGAGTGTTGTAGGTGTCTTGCTTTTAGTTAGACAGAACCTACCTGGTAGATTTGCAGTTAGAAAAGCAGATCAGCATGACAAAACAATGTGCAACACATGAATGAAGCCGGGCCTGCATATGTAATGATCGAATATGGCTGTAAATTGTATGAGGAAACGTTTTCTTTTTATGTGAATAGATGAGAGGTAATTGAAATCACATGAAAAGAAATCAAATGTGATAGCCAAAAATATAAATAAAAAATTACATTAGCGTAAATGAATTATGATCTAAAAATCACCTTTTTAAACAAATACAAAACTTAGATTTTAGGCCCTCAAGTTTATCAATGGTTTCAAATAACTAAAGAAGTGACTCTGTCACTATAGTCCCACTTACAGAAAAAGACCAACTATATAAAAAGGGGGACTTTTTGAAACTGCTGCTTCAATACTCTCCACTAGTCAGATGCTTTAAATACTTGCCCCCCCCCCACCCCTCCCCTCTTACAAGCAATGGTTACTCCCACCAGATCATGCATCCTATAGTGATGTACAAGCTGGTAGGAGAAACTACAGCATGTGGCAGGAGGAGCAGGTATTCAAACACCTGGACACCTGCTGTGGCTGGGGGGAGCAAAATACAGTCAATGAAAGAAGAATTCATTCATACTCTCAGTAGATAGTAGTTAGTTCTAGGTCACCCAAGGCTTAAAGGGGTTGTAAAGAGAAACTTTTTTTTTTTTAAATAACAAATATGTTATATTTACCTCCACTGTGCAGCTCGTTTTGCACAGAGTGGGCCCGAACCTGGTCTTCTGGGGTCCCTTGGCGGCTGTCTCGGCTCCTGCCCGCAAGAACTTTCCTCCTTTATGCGAGCTCTCTCGCATCGTGGAAAGTTCTTGCGGGCGCACTCCCGTGATACAACCGGTGGCCATAGCCGCTCACTGTATCACTCGGCCCGCACCGCGTCATTGGATGTGATTGACAGCAGCGCGAGCCAATGGCTGCGCTGCTTTCAATTCATCCACTCTAGACAATCAACGACCAGGCTGAGCGGGGAAGAGGACGTCGGGGGCGAGCGCAACAGGTGAACAGGCTCAAGTAAGTAAAACGGGGGGCTGGGGGGGCCGGTATTGTCGGATGTTTTTTCACCTTAATGCATAGGAGGCATTAAGGTGAAAAAACGTGTACCTTTAGTGTCCCTTTAATGTTTCCTGAAAGCAGGAGACCTGATCTTTAGCAGATTTGACCACCCACATTGATGGTCAGGGACCACTTCTGATTTTGTGCGAGATATACTGGTGGTGTTTACATGTACCAATGTAGTCCCTCAATTAAGGAATATGTCTTGCAGGTCACTGAATATGTGATTATATAGGTACAAGCTCCTTAATAATTGGCCTCCTCACCGAGAGAAGCACCATTGAATTGTGGTTTTTGCATCCTTGGAGCACAAGTTCTTGATGATGACAGCTTGATGCTGGTAGTTGTTAGTGCCACATTCTCAGCTACAATTACCCTCCAATGCTTAAGCTTCCCCTGCCTTAGCTCTCCATTAATGTCCTGTATATCAGCATCCAGATTGGAAGATGAAGAGAGAACCCTGTAAATCAATCAGGGTTTCAGTGTTGTAAATCTAGTAAATTAATCTTGCTGATTGTATGGGAGAGCACAGAGATTACCTATTCAGTGAGTTATTGTTCTTTCAGTAGCCAATCACAGTCTTGTTCATACTGAAATGCTTTGAATGCTGTCGAAACAAAAAAATGATGAAGACACAAGTGATAACATTTAAGAAACTGAAAATTTAAATATTTATAAATAATAAAATAATTTAAAATGTTAAAAAATGTATGCAATCGGTACAAAGAACAAATCGATTTGTTGTTCATTACTAGGATTATCTGGACAATAATCTTAACACTAGGGTATCTGTTCTATCAAAATGCCTAAAGCCCTGTACACGCGATCGGTTTTACCGATGAAAACAGTCCGATGGACTTTTTTCATCGGACAAACCGATTGTGTATGGGATTGTGTATAGGCCCCATCGGTCTTTTTCCCATCGGTGTTAAAAAATAGAACATGTTTTAAATTTATCAGATGGAAAAAAAAACGATAGCAAATTACTATCGTCTGTGGGGAACTCCATCGGATAAAAAACCCACGCATGCTCAGAATCAAGTCGACGCGTGCTCAGAAGCATAGAACTTCATTTTTCTTGGCTCGTCTGAGTGTTTTACATCACAGCGTTTGGGACGATCGGTTTTTTGACTGATGGTGTGTAGGCAAGACTGATGGAAGTCAGCTTCATCGGATTTCCGATGGAAAAATCCATCGGTTTAAAATCCATAGGAAATCCGATCGTGTGTACAGGGCTTAAGTCACCCCAAGGACTGCTTTGCATTGAGTGCTTTTTGTGGGGCCTACCCATCCACTGCACAGTCAGAGCTACTCTTCAATCAGGGGATCCCATGTTTCCAGTAGAATGGAGATAAGTACCGGTAGTTCTGACTGTTTAGGGGTAGGTCCGATCACTGAAGACTGCTGCTTTCAGAGAAAGGACTTAATCTCTGACCAGTGGCAGGGCACAGTTAAAGAGAAAAAAGAGAGAGCCTTAGAACTGTTTGTATTCACCTTGGTTTGAGTGTTTTAGAAATGTATAATAGGGAGTTAAAAGAGTTTTCATATCTCACCAACACAGTAAAAGTGCGTGGGTTTCCCCTGTGTGCACCACACAAAGTCAGATTTTGCTTTGAATTTGATTGATAAGATCAACACGATTTCCCAGCAGCTTTGTAATGTGAAGAATTACCTGATTGGATCCAACCTAAATTGATTGTTTAGGTAGGCCCTAAAATGTGTTAATCTGACAAATTAAAACTAATGGGAATCCCAACTGTTTGTTGACAGTTTTAGAGTCAGTTTTCAGTGAGTCATAGATGTTACTGAATTCTTTTTAAATATATCCCTGCATAGATTTGGAATTCCCAATCATAAGTGCAGAAATACAGTTGGTTTGCCAGCTCAGTGTCAATATATTTTATTGATTTGTTGTAGATCAATAAAGTGAAAAAACGACCCTATTTATTTCTAGGATAAAATCCTATTTCTACCTATCCCTGCATAAAATTTTCAAATAAGACATAAAAAGTGTATTTAATAATGCCATGTCCGGCTTTCATTGCCATGTATAGCCCTGTTTTGGCCTTTTTAGTGCCTTTTCTATATAATTGTCTTAGACAGGGAGGGGCTGTAACTGAATCATATACACTATTGCAGACAGTATTATCTAAACCATTCCTTGGGGGCCACTAACAGGAATATGCAATTATAAAATAGGGGGAAGGGAGGGTACAAATGTATACCATTGGTCTATCTTGAACACCCAGAGGAAACTCACATGAACATAAGCAGCAGGCTCAAGTCACACAGATAGGGACAAGGTCAGAAATGAACTCAGGACCCAAGTGATGCATTGCAACAATGTCAATTGCCATGGGTACCAAATTACCACATTCATAAAATGGAACTTAAAGGACCACATATGCAAATGAACAAGAAGAGTTAAAAAATACCAGTAAAACACATTTCGCTATGTCTTGAAGGTCTAAGAAGGTTTCGTTTATTGATGATTCTTGACTTGTTGAAGTCTCTCTTCTACACTTGTTCGGTAACGCTAATACAGTTTCAGTCCTTCTATAGTCTCCCTGCATTGATCCATTGCTGTGAAACAGCTGGATGAGAAGGGAGAGACAGGAGACAGAAGGGCATTGGTGCATAAGGTGTGCAAATAAGCAGTATGACTAGACTATATGGATGGACTGTTGTTTACCAATTTTTTATTACTTTTGTTTCATGTCAAATCCATTGTGATGATTCATTTCCTCTTATGTTGACTAACTGTTAATTTTTACTGTATTCATGTATGTTGTTTATATTAGAAAAAATAACTTTATTTTAAAGAAAGAAAGAAAACATCTCAGTGAGGTTATCCAGATATCTGAAGAGGCTTCTGGCACTCATCAATGTATCAATGGTTCTATGACGTGTTGAGATTAACTGATTGCTTGAAAATGTCCTAGCAATGTCCTGTATCATTAGGACATAGTGATATATATATATATATATATATATATCTTTTTTTTTTAACAGAAGGAAATATATATATATATATATCTATATATATATATAGATATATATATATATCTTTACTTTTACTTTTCCATATTATTATAGCATTCACATATTATGTTGGACTCGATTAATACAGCATTCTCTGGCACAGTAAACCCCCCTTCATCAAGCACACATACAATTTAGGGACAACGTTTAACAGAAGCAAGTTAATTTACCAGTACTTTCCTTAGTTTCTAAACGGAACCTGAAGCTTCATGAGGAAAAAGCAAATATGATATGCAACATTATTGCAGTGAATCAAGGCAATAAAGATTGCCATTCAGTCACCCTGTTGGCAATGTTAGTCAGATGTGCTTCAGAGTTAAACTGGCTACTTATGCAGGACAGATGACCCCCCCATCCCTTCCTTATTTTTTATTTTCTCTTTTGGACCAAGTAGAATAGTATTTTATAAACTCTTTAGTCATATCTCTATGGTGGGAGGTAACATTGTCCATGGTCATATGCTCATCTGCCTTGGCAAACCTTGGTTTGGACTGTTTCCCGTTATTAGGAAATGCACACTTTTGCTGCATTGAGCAGATGTATGAATAAATACTTCCTGTACTTTCTCATGGAGGAGTAAAATGAAGAAGAAGCACTTTTGGGTTATTTGACAGGGAAATATTCATAAGTCATGTATGATTGTTGTAACTTGCCGCCGAAAAAGGACAGACCCTTTGGCCCTGTGGCCACAAAAACAGGTATCATCTACCTGTGGGGAGATCTTCTCGAAAACCTGTACCACTTGGTCGTTAGCTTGTAATTCATGTAAAGGTATTTGTAACTGGTCAAGGTTTGTTGGGTAAACAAAAGTATTCTGTTGCTTTGTTCTTCAGAGAAAGTAAGGTTTAGGTCTCTTTCCAATTTTTTAATAAAGGAGAGTACTGGAGTTACACCATAATGCAAAGGGTAAGTTGTAGACAGGAGTCTCCTCACTATATCTCTTCCTTGACATATCTCTTCAAAAGTTGAGATAAGTATGTGGAAGCAAACAGGTTTAGAGAGAGAATGCAGAAAATTGCAGATTTGGGATTGTCTCCAAAAGACCAAACTGTAATGCCAAGCGCAAACTACAGTCTTCCAATCATGTCCTCATATGAAGCTGAATATAGAATAAATGAGGGGTTTGGGTAATTCATTCATTCTTAATTAATACATTACATATGCCAAACGAAATACATGGTGATGTCTTATTGTGTGGCGTAGTGGAGGGAAGGTTAGCTCTGCAACCTTTGACAAGTTTGCAGATATCTGGGTTCCTTCCTAGGTATTAACCGGCCTTGTTGGTCAGGACAGATCATTTTTCAATTGCATGGAGATAGTGTTATGTTTCTTGCGGTAACCTGGTTATTATTAATCTCTAATTTATGAAAGTAATGTATGCTGTGTGATGTGTTTTAAGTCAAAAATATCACAAAGTGTAATATAAAGTGCTTTATAAACAGTGGATATGATGGGATACTATTAATAGTATAAGAAACACTATTTTTTAAATTGATATCATTTCATATTTTTTACAGTCAGCTTTTCATTGATATGCCTTATGAGTTCAACCTGACTGTCCCCACAGATCACACTGAAAGTCGGCTTTGTGTTTTTCTTGTGGCCATGTGTCTTGTCATCTTAAACACCAGCTTACACCTAAAAGACATATTTATTTTATGGACAGGATTATCCCCTGTGGGAAACATATTTCTTATATCATGTCCTCTGTAGAAGTGCGGGCACCAGCTGCTTCTAGGAAACGCGTCCTTGGTGTATGAACAGGAGGGTGGATGTGAGGGAAGCAGATGTACTGCGGTTTCCCATAGGGTTACTCACCCTGTTGGTGGTCTATATTTTATCTGTCCTGCTTACAAGATACACAATAAAGCGGCATGACAAGTCATCTGTTTCAGAGCCTTCTATAAAGCTGTGCACATATTCTGATAAATATTGTCAGCCTTGTGGGTGATCTTTGTAATATGATGTCAGGCATCCGCACTGTAAGGCTCCAGATTTTTTAATATGAACAAAATGCAATATGCAGTAGGCCAAACAGCCAATCAGAAATAATTTCTCTGTTCTGAATCCAAACACAAAGGGGTTGATTTACTAAAGGCAAATAGACTGTGCAATTTGCAAAGAGCAGTTGCATTCTGCAGGAGCAGTTGCACCAGAGCTTAGTAAATGAGCAGAAGCTCTGCTACTTCCATCATCCAATCATGCGCAAACAAATGCATTTTTTATTTTTTTTTACTTGCATGTGATTGGGTATTCTTTGCAAAGTGAAGCTTTACCTCATTTACTAAGTACTAAAGCAACTACACTTGCAGAGTGCAACTGCACTTTACAAAGTGCACAGGGGTTGATTTACTAAAACCGGAGAGTGCAAAATCTGGTGCAGCTGTACAGAGGAACCAATCCGTTAACAGGATTTTTGTCAAAACTGAATCGAACAAGCTGAAGTTAGAAGCTGGTTGACTACCATTCACAGCTGCACCAGATTTTACACTATCCAGCTTTAGTAAATCAACCCCACTGTCTATTTGCCATTAGTAAATCAACCCCAAAGTGAAATCGGATTGGTTGTTATGACATACTACATGTAAAACATTATCGCTGATCTTTACACATACATTAGTAAGGGTATTTTAGATAGAAAAATACAAAGACACTAGACAGGCCCTTTGGGTAGTAACATTTATATCCCAACCTATCATATTCCTCCTACAATGCAACTGTTGCTAACATAACAGAGGTTGGACTGCTGGATTTTAAGGTCATGGAGCAATAGTATTTTTTACCAGCATATCTAGTGGCAGATGAAAACAATATATAGCTCTCTGACAAGAGAAGACCCGATAGTTGTTGGGGGTGGGAGACTATATTACTACAAGGAAGGGATCCACATAAACAGGGCATTTCCAGTTTACTTTTCTCGTGCCATGTGGCATGCCAACTTCCTACTTAAAAACTTCACTAAATTGTATAAAAGCAGCCCCATTGCTTCCAGAGCGCTTATGTTCAGCTCAACACAATATTAAACTACAAGTTGGAGCTACATTGCACTGAAATAGGATGAGTAGCTGAATACTTAACAGATCATTGCTTTGGGTGGGACATCCCTCCAGTCTGCATTGTCCTAAAAGTTGGGGATTTCCAACTCTTTATCTGCAAATGGAAAACCCCTAAGATGTTAAGACTTAAAATAATGGTGGGAAAAGTAATGTTATCTATCTATAGACACCGGAAAAATCCATTCCATCACAGTTGCTAAATTGTGTAAAATACTCTGAGAATATCTGACACAGCTAGATTTCCACAACACAGCGAGTGTCTAGCAACCTCACCCTGTTATCAGCAAATTAGCATCCACGTGCAGCATCTATTTGAAGAGATCTTGGTCCTTTTGGGACACATGTACCGATTATAAAAAGCACACTGATTCCAGTTGTTGTTATCACAGGATAATTTAGAAACTCTCAGTACGTAAAGGCTCTTCTTTATTATTAGTAAATTATAAAGTTATGTAATATTGTTGAATTCCATTGTGATATCAGTTTCACTCCATTACATGACTGTAGTTTCCGACTACGAGCCATGTCGTAGCTGAGGGAACATCAGCACATGGAACTGGCACCTCTCCGGTGAGAGGGATTTTCCAATAAGTGTATAGCATGCGTCATTATGAAATCTTATTTAAGAGAAATGTTTGGTATGTTCAATTGATTTCTTCAATATACGTTTAGAATAATTCTGCTTGGTGCAAATAATGTTTTAGTTTTTTTTGATAAGTGATAAAAACCTTGTTTCAAAGTTTAACTTGTAGTTATGTGTGTACATGAGAGTGGCCATATTTGCCCCTTATATATGCGTTTTACTGCTCCTGCTCACAATACAAGTCTATAAGTCGGTTGACTTGTTGAAAACAATGCACTCCCTGTCTAGCTCATATCTGCTCTCAGCAGTTATAAGTGTAGCGGGTATGTACTTTCCCGGGTGTAAGTTTGAATTGGCAGAGACATCAGTGATGTGTAATTCCCTGCAGCCCAGTAGGTGGCGCTGTCGCCCTGGGCTGGGGTTGAATCATTGCTGTGTGCTGTGCCTCCCTTTTGTCCTCCCTCGGCAGCGGTATGGTGGGGCGGGGAACCCGCCGTGCTTGCTGGGAGAGGGTATAAAGGGGGCCGGCCATCTTTGTCACGGGGTTGGACGTCCCAGGCACCTTCAGCTTGTGGACGGTGGGTCGTGTCGCTCCTCTGGGTGGCTTAGGCCTAGAGGACAGCGGAGGTCGAGTTCCATCCCAGGCACCTTTAGCCTGGGGTGAGGTACTTGGATGGAGGTCCGGAGCTCAGTGCCCAACACTGAGTTCCGCGAGGGAAGGAGATCCTAGGGTACCCAGGGATTGGGTCCCCAAATCCGGAAGGCGCAATGGACCGGGGGGAGCTCCTCATTTGAAGACCCGGTGCAGCATATTGCCGGTGACAAGTGAGTCTCTCGTCGGAGATGGCCTGGAAGGAAATCTACCCTCATGCGGAGACCAGGACACACTTCTAGGAAGGGAAGTAAGTGGCAGCTTACATTGTGTCTGGGCCTGTTTGCATCCACACCTCCTTTTCTGTTCTGTTCTATCAAGGGAGTTCAACTGTTTGTGTTCAGACAAGGAGAATAAAGGAGTGTTGAACTTTAATGGTGTGGAGCTCAATTCCTGACAGACAAGGTTCGCGGTGACTCTTGGAGGGAGGATCCAGGTGCACAACACTGACCCGAAGGTAATACAGAACTGTTGCTTATACCGCACTAACATCTGTGGTGGAAGCTAGGCGTAGTGTCCCCGCTCCCTCCCCTCTAAGATACCCCTAGACAAGAGAAAGACGAGACAAAGAGGGGAGTGTGAAGAGCAGCCGCTACACGTGGGGGCTCGGGTCCGGTATAGTGTTTGTGCACCACAGTATTGAACGTGTCTGTTGGAAGAGTTAAGCGAACAGGCAGGCCTTCATTGGCCGAAGTGCATCCCTGCTCGAAGTCGTGGACATGACCCAAAGAAGGGAAAGGCCCGCGCAGAAGAGTGGAAAGAGGGGGAAGTTCAGCCTTGTGAAGTACTACACGTGGGGGCTTCTATTGCACTGCGCCACCAGGCACACCCCCACCGCTTAGTTCATGGGCGTGACTCAGAAACAGAAAAGAAGAAAAGCCTGCGAACTGGAGCAAAGGGGAGGAGTCCAATACGTGTGAAGGACTACACGTGGGATGTTGGCGCAAAAACTTTGCAGTGTGCGATGGATCAGCAACAGGTCGCCATGTTCGGACCCACCTCGTGGATTCCAGTTCATCCTTCCACCACGACTTTGACCGCTGCTCCGGTAACGGATATGGGGATTCGACTAAAGCCAAGGGGTCGATTCACCCTGTACTCGTGCATGGACGTTGAGGCCTTGGGTGTGATTTGTCCCGGGTGTTCGGGACTGGTGTGCCAGTTGAAGCCGTTCGGATGCTATGAGGCCTGTGGGGAATTCCTGTTCAAAGTGGATCCGGCGGTGGAGAGGCCGAGAACCATATACCCCGGCCGGGCTTCAGGCAACACCACTCAAAGAGGAGGAATCACTGCTGTGAGAGTCACCCCTGCGCACACTGCAACAACCGCGGAGGAGGTCGTAAAACCCCAACGGGAGAAATCCGAGGATGCTGACTTGGTCACCACTGTCTCGCAGCATCCACCAACAAAGAGGAAGACCGGCATGGTAGCCCCGACCAGCGGTTGTGGTGGACCATCTCGCCATCTTACGCCCGGCCCGGATGAATCCGTCGACAAGAGTTCCGGACGTCCCGCTTCAAGTAAAGGCCGAGGTAAGCCAGGCGGAGAGACTTGGTGTGTGGGTGGAGGTGTCGGGAAGTCATGGCCTAGCGAATCCGCCGGAGGTGGTGGCTCCGTTTCTACAACCGGCTACATACCCGCGGAGGAGTGTGACACCTCCGACCTGGAGTCGCTCTTGGACATGGGAGATGACGTGGCAATAGACGATTTGTTTGCTGAGGAGGGCTGGGACAAAGTACCGCTTGCTTCATCCCGCGGGATCAGAGATCCACCCATATCAACAGGGGAAAGCACACCCCGGGTGGAGGCATCAGCGCCTGAAGAGAGATCCCGTCCCCAGTCTGCTGCTACATCCCCGGTGCCATCTGTACCGAAGGCCGGGGAAAAGAGACTGTTGCTGCGGGCCCCTATGTCCCGATCAGATGTGATCAAGGTCCCTCTCCACCCGGACTCGATAGTGTTGCCTGGCGAAGGGGACAAAGCTACCATGCCTCCTCTGGCAAGACTTCAATGCCTATTTGGGCAGAAGGTTGCTGCGGAGTACGGATGGGAGTATCCATACTTATCGAAGGACTTACTCTATGAGGTGGAAGTGTGCTGGGAACGCTGGTACAATGACATCATGTGGACCCACCTTCAGGTTCCCCACGCCCGCAGGTACCTGGCATGCACTCCGAAGGCCACCCAGGGTTTTAAAGACTGCAAGGCAGAGTGGATGTTGGGACGACACATCCATGCAGATAAAGTGTTGATTCGGCGCAAAGAAGGGGAAGATGTGGAGTATCATCTAGAGACCATGGATCAGCACTTAAAACCACTTGTTCTGCCGCATCCCCGCTTTTACTTATAGGAGAGAGAAAGACTCTGTTTGTTCTTATCATGTTGCTGAACTTTCTGGGGCCCGTTGCTTTTTTGCCCAGAGGAATGGAGAACTGTTCCAGGTTGCTCCTCACTTTCCAGCAAGAGATTATTGACTCTGGGGTAGATAGGGCCGAAAGAAAAGAGGAAAGTTCTACGGGTGCAGTTACCGCAATGCTGTCACCAGGTGGCAGTGTTGCGCAACGTTTAAACACTTATCATACACTCACTTTGGAGAAAAGGGATTTCTTCTCGGAGAAGTTTATTTTCCATTACACGAATACAGGTGTCAGGGTTATGTGTGTTAATCCTTTCTTTTCCCTCTGCAGGAGAACATCCCATCAAGTTTACTGAGGATGGGGTGGGTCTTAGTCAGGATGGGTGGGAAAAGTCAAATGTGAAAATGTGATTCAAAGTTATGGATCAATACTGTTGTTTCTCTTTTGTCTTATTTCCCTTTCTTTACAGGGCTCAGACACAATGTTTTAGTAGGATAGTTTTACAAAGTTTTATATTTTTGTATATCTAATTGTTAGTCTGTTTCTGGACTGAATCATGTCAGCTGTTTAGGGCATGGTTTACTCCAGACACTGGGGACCAGTGTCAAAGGACCGAGGGGAGAGTGTAGCGGGTATGTACTTTCCCGGGTGTAAGTTTGAATTGGCAGAGACATCAGTGATGTGTAATTCCCTGCAGCCCAGTGGGTGGCGCTGTCGCCCTGGGCTGGGGTTGAATCATTGCTGTGTGCTGTGCCTCCCTTTTGTCCTCCCTCGGCAGCGGTATGGTGGGGCGGGGAACCCGCCATGCTTGCTGGGAGAGGGTATAAAGGGGGCCGGCCATCTTTGTCATGGGGTTGGACGTCCCAGGCACCTTCAGCTTGCGGACGGTGGGTCGTGTCGCTCCTCTGGGTGGCTTAGGCCTAGAGGACAGCGGAGGTCGAGTTCCATCCCAGGCACCTTTAGCCTGGGGTGAGGTACTTGGATGGAGGTCCGGAGCTCAGTGCCCAACACTGAGTTCCGCGAGGGAAGGAGATCCTAGGGTGCCAAGGGATTGGGTACCCAAATCCGGAAGGCGCAATGGACCGGGGGGAGCACCTCATTTGAAGACCCGGTGCAGCATATTGCCGGTGACAAGTGAGTCTCTCGTCGGAGACGGCCTGGAAGGAAATCTACCCTCATGCGGAGACCAGGACACACTTCTAGGAAGGGAAGTGGCAGCTTACATTGTGTCTGGGCCTGTTCGCATCCACACCTCCTTTTCTGTTCTGTTCTATCAAGGGAGTTCAACTGTTTGTGTTCAGACAAGGAGAATAAAGGAGTGTTGAACTTTAATGGTGTGGAGCTCAATTTCTGACAGACAAGGTTCGCGGTGACTCTTGGAGGGAGGATCCAGGTGCACAACACTGACCCGAAGGTAATACAGAACTGTTGCTTATACCGCACTAACATCTGTGGTGGAAGCTAGGCGTAGTGTTCCCGCTCCCTCCCCTCTAAGATACCCCTAGACAAGAGAAAGACGAGACAAAGAGGGGAGTGTGAGGAGCAGCCGCTACATAAAGAAGGGAGGCTGAATGACTAGAAAGTAAAGCAGGGTATGCACCTTGAGTTTTTTTTTTCCTTCAACCAACGGGTTGTAACCCAAAAAAAAAAAACCTCACAGATTGCCGCATCCACACAAACAATGTGGATGCAGGGATTTCTCCTGTTGCGCTATTGTATTCTTGTTTTCTGACAGCGGGAACTCCCTCCCCCCGCCAGAATACACAGATCAGCATTGCATTGGCTGCAAACGCTGGTTGAATGCTGATTTACCAGCATAACCATTCAACAGAAGCCAACTGAAGCTGCATAACAGTGTTCAGGTCTGGCAATAGACTACGGAGGCCCATGTATTGGGAGATATTTACATGTTTCCCCAGTACTTGGTCCTACTTGCACTGATTTGACCAGAAAAAAAAAAGGTAAATCTACAACAAAGACACAGACAGAAATAACATTTGTTGCAAAGTTGTTGTGTCTCTGTTGTAGATTTTCCCCTACTTCCCCACTGACAGCGGTTCTAGTCCTTTTCCAATTTATCCAATGTGAAATATATATTTCAAAGTATAATTCTGGGCTAAGCTAAAGCTAACTAGTCTTAAAACTGCCCCACCCCCTTCTAAAGCCTGCCTACACTAACTACTATTTGGAAGTTATGTATATTTACCTATTTTCAGCCCTCCCTAGTCCAAACTGGTGATCAGCTCCACTGTGTCATGCAGCAGCGGCTTTAAGGGAGAGGAGGAAGCGCAGACAGCGTATTGCCCATAATGAGATGCTGCCACCCAGTCATAACAGCCATTATCGAGCGCTCTCTTCTCTCCCTGTAGCCGTTACTGGCTGACACAAGGGAGATCACGTGACCAGACTGGAGCAGCTTGAAAATAGGTAAGTATATACATCTTTCTTCCTCATGGTAGTTAGTATAGGTGTTAGAAGGGGGGTGGAAGCAGTTTTAAGATTAGTTAGCTTTAGTGTCTGGAATTCCACTTTAATACTTAGTAAACTGCACTTACTAGGTACACAAAGAAATTGCATGTATACATTGTGCACAAACTTTTTTTAAGCAAACTTTACAAATGTCTCTCACTGTTTGGTAGGGAAAGAGTGATGCTGTTCTCCCCTGTTGACTTAAACAGCTGAGCTCACAATGACGTGAAATGGAAACATGTCCAGGGACACGGGACTTCCAGTCTGAGGGGAATAACCAGCAGAGTAGGCCTGTGCGCACATTGGAAACCATTAACATCTTACTTACTAGAGAATTACGTTTGCTTCCCTGAAACAACAAGACATATGTTTGTTTCGATTATACAGGGACAGAAAGTAAAAATTCATCTTATGTCAGTATAATGTAAGAAGCTGCGTATTAAGTAGCTGTTTGGCTATGGGATCACCGAATAGAAAACTGCTCTTGGCATCAACCATGCAGTTGATATAAATGATCCATACACTCCAAAAGCAATTTGAGTTATAGGTGGACCTGACCTGCTGGGATGAGCCAATCCTTGGCTTATTTATGTCTCCAAGAGTGAAATCTGCCTGCCATAATTGCTTACTTTTCAAATTTTTTGAATTCCTTCCTAACTTTGTGTGTTCATTATATCTTCATTATAGAAAATAAATAAAAAAATCCAACAAGGAGAGCTGTCCCCCTGACAATGGTCATGCTAGGTGCCTAGACTCAGGAGCATACTGTATATCTCATGAATATGATTTTTTAAGATACAATCTAAAATAAATAAGAAAGTATTTTTTAACTTACTAGAGAGCTAAAACGCTCCAACATATTTTAACCATCATTATTATTACAAGAGAGCTCTAATTTAGGCTTATTTAAACGTTGTTAAAATCTGCTGAACTAGACTTAGAAATAAAAACCAAGAAAACTCTTTGTTTAATGGTGGTGATGCTAAGGCTGTGCGTCTGCAGGCTCCAATAATGGAAATACAGTGCTGTTGTCTAATGTATGCCTTTTAATTTCCTTAGATCATGCCGATTTGGTCAAAATTTTTAATGTATTGGCAACAAGCAATATCTTGCTTCTATAGAAAGGGGTCCTAACTGGGGCATCTGTACCCTTGTGGGCAGGGTTTTTTTTTTTAGAGAATAGGTGCAGGAACTCCGACCTTCACCCTTCATTTCTGCTCCCTACCCACCCCTGAGCCCTATCCCTTGGTTTCACCTTCTACAGTCCTCCCAGTGCTGCCCATTTTAGATAATACAGAACCAGTGATTTGCACGGAATTTGCACATAATTTGTTAATGATAACAAAGAGACAGTAAAATAGATCCCCTGCAGTGATCAACAATCGACCCTACCCCAGTAACAACAGATATCCCAGCAGACTGCATAAATAGACCCTCCAGGAGGCAGCAACAATAGACCACTCCCACAACAGTAGATCCCCCCAGAAACATAAGACCCCCCACTAGCAACAATAGATCTACCCAGCAACAATAGACCTCCACGCAAAAATAGATCCCCACCAGTGACAATAAATCCCCCAGCAGCAAGCATCAATAGACCCTCCAGCACACCCCAGCACTCCTTGCCATTACATACATTCATTGCTGAAGGTGCCGGAACTGCGTTCCCCTGCGTTCCTGCTGAAAAAAAGCCCTGCTTGTGGGTATAAAAACCAAATGACAGGGTATGGGTCTGGAGCTGAATTATTTAAAGCATTTCTAAACCCAAAATTGTTCTCCAGAGCTTAATGAATAAGATGAAGGTCTGCTGACTTTCATTATCCAATCATGTGCAAACAAAAATGCATTTTTATTTTTTTTCCTTGCGCACGATTGGGTATGCTTCGCAAAGTGAAAATTCACCACATTCTCTAAGCTCTGAGGGAATATTCCTTTGCAAAGCACAACTTCCCTTACAAAGTGAACAGCCTATTTGCGTTTAACCCCCGTTCACACTGGTGCGACTAGCATTGTGATTCGACAAGTCTAAATCGCATGACATGTCGCACCCTATTGTCAGCAATGGAACTGTTCAAATCGGTATGATGCTGACTTTGCGGTGCCGCTCCGATTTGAAAAAAAGGTTCCTACACTATTTTTTGCAATTTCAGGTGCGACATGCATAGACACCTGTGCATGAAGCCCCAATGATGTCAGCCAAGTCACACCTGAAGTTGCACTGACCTGCGTCTTTGAAATCGTGTTATTTCAAGTGAAGTCACACCATTTCAAAGTCAGATTCGGTGTGAACAGGGGGCTTAGTAATTGAACTCCAAAGAGACAAATAGTGTGCTATTTGTGGGATTATCAAGTTAAAATAAATAAAACAAATAAAAAAAGGCAGAATAAAGAAAAATTATGTAGCCACTACATCCAAGGATCTGCAATTATTCTGCAATATATTACATGTTCATTTTAGGGTTTTAGTACACTTTAGGCAAATTGAAATAGGATTCTTTGCATTATTGAACCTAAAATCAAACCAGAGAAATTGACCTGATGTATCAGATGATGTTCGAGTAACATTGCCAGTAACTGTAACTCGGTTCCATATATTGATTGCAGGAAGACAAATGGAAAATTATAACTATTATTTGTTTGTTCTATTTTTTTTTTTTTTTTTTAAATCAGGTATAGATTTATTGAGATGTCACACAAATTTTAAATACAGCCAGTTGCAATACAAAAGTACAAACAAGTCACCTCTGAAAACCAGTCAAATTCAGATCTCATGAGATGCATTGCGCAATGGTATTATTAGTTAGGGCCAGAAATAGAGCCCATCTCTCCTGGATCATCCACAGCACAACCATCCAACTTGGTTGTGGTTGGATACTACTTATCCAATAAGTATTCGGCTATCAGCTATACCATCTACAGTACACATACAGTATATAGAGATTGATTATACCACATTTTACAGTAATTGCCTGTCCATTACTAAATCAGACGGGGCCAGTCCTGAAGTAGCTAGCCAACCTCCCAAAACCTTCTCAAGTTTTGAGCAGCTACCTCTATGCTGATACAGTGTCATGAATTAAGTATTCATACCCCTTGAAATTTTCCACATTTTGTCACGTTACAGCCAAAAATGTAAATGTATTTTATTGGTATTTTATGTGATAGACCAACACAAAGTGGCACATAATTGTAAAGTGGAAGGAAAATGATAAATGGTTTTCAATTTTTTTTTACAAATAAATATCTGAAAAGTGTGGTGTGCATTTGTATTCAGCCCCTCTGAATCAATACTTTGTAGAACCACCTTTCGCTGCAATTACAGCTGCAAGTCTTTCTGGGTAAGTCTCTACCAGCTTTGCATATCTAGAGTTGGATTTTTGCCCATTCTTCTTTGCAAAACAGCTCAAGCTCTGTCAGATTGGTTGGAGAGCATTTGTGAACAGCAATTTTCAAGCCTTGCCACAGATTCTCAATTGGATTTAGGTCTGGACTTTGACTGGGCCATCCTAACACATGAATATGCTTTGATCTAAGCCATTCCATTGTAGCTCTGGCTGTATGTTTAGGGTCATTATCCTGCTGGAAGGTGAACCTCTGCCCCAATCTCAAGTCTTTTGCAGACTCTAACAGGTTTACTTCTAATGCCGCGTACACACAACCATTTTTCATGACGAGAAAAATGCCATTTTTTAATTTGGTCATTAAAAACGATCGTGTGTGGGCTCCAGAGCATTTTTCACGACGTGAAAAATGGCCATTAAAAACTTGGAACATGGTCTAATTTTTCTCGTAGTTTTTCACGTCGTCGTTTTTCTCGTCATGAAAAATGTCCGTGTGTAGGCTTTAACGACGTGAAAAAAACGCGCATGCTCAGAAGTAAGTGATGAGACGGGAGCGCTCGTTCTGGTAAAACTAGCGTTCGTAATGGAGATAGCACATTCGTCACGCTGTAACGGACTGAAGAGCATGAGGCTGAAAAGCGCAAATCGTCTTTCACCAAACTTTACTAACACAAAGATCAGCAAAAGCAGCCCAAAGGGTGGCGCCATCCGAATGAAAATTCCCCCTTATAGTGCCGTCGTACATTTTGCGCTTTGCTCGAGCATTTTTTTCATGATAGTGTGTAGGCAAGGCAGGCTTGAGAAGAATCAGGTCGAGAAAAACGTTGTTTTTTTCAATGACATTAAAAACGGTCGTGTGTACGCGGCATAAGATTGCCTTGTATTTGGTTCCATCCATCTTTCCATCAACTCTGACCAGTTTCCCTGTCCCTGCTGAAGAAAAGCATACCCACAACATGATGCTGCCACCACCATGTTTCACGGTGGGGATGGTGTGTTCAGGGTGTTGTGCAGTGTTAGTTTTCTGCCACACATATTGTTTTGCATTTAGGCCAAAAAAAGTTCAATTTTGGTCTCATCTGACCAGAGCATCTTCTTCCACGTGTTTGCTGTGTCCACCACAAGGCTTCTCACAAACTGCAAATGGGACTTCTTATGGCTTTCTTTCAACAATGGCTTTCTTCTTGTCACTCTACCATAAAGGCCAGATTTGTGGAGTGCACGACTAATAGTTTTCATGTGGACAGGTTCTCTCACCTGAGCTGTGGATCTCTGCAGCTCCTCCAGAGTTACCATGGGCCTCTTGGCTGCTTCTTTGATTAATACTCTCCTTGACCAGCCTGTTAGTTTAGGTCAGTTTATGGCCATGTCTTGGTAGGTTTGCAGTTGTGCCATACTCTTTCTATTTTCGGATGATGGATTGAACAGTGTTCTGTGAGATGTTCAAAGTTTGGGATATTTTTTTATAACCTAACCCTGCTTTAAACTTCTCCAGAAGATTATCCCTGACCTATCTGGTGTGTTCCTTGGCCTTCATGGTGCTGTTTGTTATCTAAGGTTCTCTAACAAACCACAAAGGGCTTCGCAGAACAGCTGTATTTATACTGGGATTAAATTTCACACAGGTGGACTATATTTATTAATTAGGTGACTTCTGAAGGCAATTGGTTCCACTAGATTTTAGTTAGGGGTATCAGAGTAAAGGGGGCTTTATACAAATGCATGACACACTTTTTAGGTATTTATTTGTAAAAAAAAATTGAAAACCATTTATCATTTTCCTTTCATTTCACAATTATGTGCCACTTTGTGTTGGTCTATCACAGGGATATGCAATTAGCGGACCTCCAGCTGTTGCAAAACTACAAGTCCCATCATGCCTCTGCCCCTGGGTGTCATGCTTGCTGCTGTCAGAGTCTCGCTATGCCTCATGGGACTTGTAGTTTGGCAACAGCTGGAGGTCCGCTAATTGCATATCCCTGGTCTATCACATAAAATCCCAATAAAATACATGTATGTTTTTCGTTGAAAATGTGGAAAATTTCAAGGGGTATGAATACTTTTTTAAGGCACTGTAAATCAGCTTTTCCATCCTTAACACTGAACCCATTTGGTCAATCCAAATCTGTGGCATTGGGGGAGTGTGAGAGGTCCAATGCAGTAAAATAAGTCTGCGACTCTGAAACAAGACCCTAGTAGCTGCCTCTTTGGTGTATCGGTCAGGGTTTATAGCGCCAAGCTTACTTAAAATGCAATGTTTAGGGTCCAATGGAGACCTGGAGGGCAGTGTTCACTGTGTTCCAATATTGATGCAATTTCGTGCATCTCCATAATATATGTATTAGGTCTCCTACATCCCTATTACATCTTGCACATAGAAGATTGGGTGATTTGTTTCTAATTTGTGTATTTATAAGAAGTAATTTTTATAAAAACGTCCATAGGACTTTATACTATTAACCCTCTGAAGAGCACTCTATTGAGGATCACTCTTTGGAGGGTGTTTGACAAGGTGTGATAAGGAAGTGGCAAGCAGTTGTGGCACAGCCCCATTTAAATAAATGAGTCACATTTGGTGGCCGGTAGTGGCACAGAATACAACAGGGGGCATAATTTATGCCACTCTGCAATGCAAAAATCAAGACCTCGGCATGTGTCCACCCCTACCCGCAGCTTTTGCAGATTATTGGGAAGTGGCTGGGGATGGTAAGGTCATGCTGTGATTTTTTTGTAGTTGAACAGCGCTGCATGAAAACAGTTCATGCCAAGTTCTGATCATCCATAGGTATTAGCTGAATGATGAGAAGGGCCCTAAATAGCTGTGTGCTGTCAGCGTTCCATTGCGTTGAAGAAGGCTTCCGGTTCGCAGTTATTTACAGGGAAACCCGCTGAAACTCCCACAGGTAAAAATGGTTGGCCCCATTTGTAAGTGTGAATGGGGCCCTGGGCTGGTCATAATAATTCTGACAGTTTGGGGAAGGAGGTATGAAAACATATTGGGCAATCCAATGCTCAATATGATTACAGGGCTTGTAATTATAAAAAGGGCGCAAAGTCCAAGCTTAGATTTGAACCACATTGGTTGCTGTGGGAAAACACAGACATTTCCTTTTTCAGATACTTTGATAAACAAGATCTGTGTTGTTCTCTGTACACAATATGCAGGCATGAACACACATAATGAACAGCAATGCGCCTCTTGAAATTATATTACAGTGTTGGCAAATATGTCACAGCTGCAGGTGTAACTAGACTGATAAACATAGAATTATGAAAATTAATGGCAGATGGATTTGATTTACTCATTTAGTCTGCTCATTTTCCTGTGATGTGACAAGGGCTTTTGGGCTGCATCCAATTATAGTTTTTTGATGTGACAAAGTGCATGGGGATAAGAAGGTCAGAGAGTTCGGCACTGTTAAATGCCTGTCGGATAATGCTATACGTTTCAGTTTAGGAGTGTTATAATGAAATAATTATAATTTTTTTTTAAAAGGGATAGGGGTGGGGGGTGGTCCAGGTGTCAGACTGGTGGTAAGCTTATAAAAGAGGTAAAAAGGCTTTATGCAAAGAATCTACTTGAGTCCTTTTGATGTTGATTATCATGACTTTGCATACACATGTCCTTCTACCAAGGTGCCACTTAGCCAGACCCTGAACTCACTATGATAATTCCGCATAGGTGTGACAGACCATTTTGCCTATGCAACATCCCACTACCCCCTTGTCTTCATTAGAATTAAAGATAAAACCAACAATTATTCCATTCCTTGGGTCTGATCCCCTACAGAAGGTGGAAGGCAGAAATGTGTTCTATCCTGATGACCTGACCCCCTAAAAGCTAACCTGGTACCCTCCCTTGCCCCTTTGGGGACCTGAACAGTAGCTTTGTTTGGACAGGCAATATTTTGGACCTTTAAAAATCATATTTTTTTCTAGAAAGGATGCTGGTAAAGTCTATTATGCAAACCTATAATGTCTTCCACTGATTATTCAAGTGTCTTTGATCATAAAATACATAATTATGTCATTATGGTTATTTCAGTGGATTACACATATTTATTATTACTTATGTCTTGTAAGTGCCTGTGCAGCTTTTATATAAAATCTAAGGTTGGGTTTACATTGCTATAGTACAATAAGCACACATGTTAACCGGTTCCCGACCGGCTCACGCAGATATACTGCGGAAGAATGGCTCTCCTGGACGAAATCACGTATATATACGGCTTTGCCAAGGAGAGCCACCAGAGGGCGCGCGCACCCTGCACGGCGAAGAACCCGATCGCCGCCGGCCACGCGCGATCGAGTGCATGAGCGGGAGCAGGGGGGTTTGTGTGTGTAAACACACAAATCCCCATGCTGTCTGAGGATAGAAGGATAGATTGTGTCTTTCTACAAAGTAGAAAACACGATCTGTCATCTCCTATAGTTTGTCCCCTTCCCCCCACAGTTAGAACACACAATAGGGAACATAGTTAACCCCTTGATCGCCCCCTAATCAGTGCATATTTATAGCACTGATCGCTTTTTTATTTTTTTTAATTGGGATATTTACTATAGCAAACAGTAAAAGATATTGTGTTTTCTACAAAAATTGACGCTCTTTTTTGTTTATAGCGCAAAAAATAAAAACCGCAGAGGTGATCAAATACCACCAAAAAAATGCTTTATTTGTGGGAAAAAAAGGATGACAATTTTGTTTGGGTACAACATCGCACCTCCACGCAATTGTCAATTAAAGCGACACAGTGCCGTATCGCAAAAAATGGCCCGATCATTGGGCAGCCAAATCTTCCGGGGCTGAAGTGGCTAACATGCATTTGTATGACTACCCCTGTAGGTGCCACTGGATAGGATGGGTACTCTGTTTTTGGTATCGACCTTCTCAAGAACCTCAGCCCTCTGACACACCGGGTTGAGAGTACAAACATATGATATCGCAGGAAATCACTGAAAGTAATACTTTGTACCCAATAATAGGCTATATGAAAGGAAACAGGCACCAAACCAGGTAGTAAAGGAACATGAATATATTATCACCCATAAGAGCAATCCAGATCAGCAAAAACCATAGTAAGGCCAGCTTAAGTGCAGCAGTGAGCAGTAGTAAAGTTCAATCCACCGAGTGCTGGAACTATACTGCCAAAGTGCATTTATGGCGGTGATGCTAGTCCAAGACCGACTTTGGTAGCACTGTCCAAAAATAAAGAAGGATGGTAGGGGAGAGGGTCAGGAGGGGATACTCTTCTGTCCGCTATCGTTAGGGCCCTTTAAGAGCATATTTGCACTTAACGACAGTGCCAGTTAACCTGCATGTTAGGTACGGTATAGTCTCAGCACAGGTGCAAGGTAGATGTGGTTCAGATGCGGTAAAGGTTTGGTATAATGTGGTAAAGTGTTGGTATAGATGCAGTATCAGCAATGGGTGAATAGCCCTCTCACCAGTCCCTGGGATGCTGCGGTGACCTCTCCCTGTAGAAGAAAAATGTTCTCAATATCTCCCTGATCAGTGGTGGAAAAAAGAGGATAAGTGAATGTTCCAGTCTCCTTGTTACAGCGGTGCAGGTGCACCGAGTCTCAGGCTCGGATCCCTGCTGGCAGAGTAATATCCAGACAGAGGTGCTCACTCTCGCTTTCCCGGGCAGTTTAAAAAAAATAATCTCTCCACTCCTCCCACTGCACAGTGTCCTTTTGGGATTTGTATTTTAAAGTGGAACTTCACCCTCCAAGGCATTTTGCCTCCCATCCACCCCTCCCCTCCCTCCCCTCCTGTAAATAAACGCCAGGCCCACCCCCTCTGTGCACGTCATTCACCTAGACATGCATTTTGCCTGAATCGCCTCATAAGAAATATGTACGTCTCATATCCCAGGAGGCATAGTCCTTCTTTGGGAACGAAGGAGGGGGCGGGGCCAGGTGGTGCGTCATTGGTGAAGTCGTCGGCTTAACCCTGAAGAACTGTCAGCTTACAGATGATGTCACAGAAGAAGATGGTGGCGGTGAGTTCCCTAAATGTGCAGGACTTCCAACCAGGTAAGCGGGGGTTAAAGAAAAGGCTGGTAAGGAATGTAAAGTTCCATTTTAAGGAGTCTGTTTGTCCCATTCTATGGCTGCCATCCAAAACCACAACTCTCAGGATTTTCAGCGTTCTGCATAGAAGTCTATGGGCTTGCTTGTCTTAACTCTCCCCCTGCTGGCTGGAGGAGAATGGTGCAGCATAATGTCAGTATCTCAGCAGTGAGAGAGAAAAATAAAAGGCAATGTGTCTTCTCCATATTGCTGTAGCCCGGCACCTGGCTACACATTATATTGCACATTAACATGCATTGGGTAAAGGCAGCCCACTTGTTTTGAAATCACTGTCAACTCACAGCAATGCAGGTTTTTCAACACAGCACAGATGTGTTTTCATTTGTGCATCCGTGTGCCATTCAAAATGAATGGCATAGCGGCACAAAGCACACTAATATGCATTGTGGTAATTTGTGTGTGTAGCGGGGTATTCCCCTATATTGGGAAGAAACTACATTACCCATAACCCCATTCTTGTGATGTTCCACCGCAGAGACTCATGGGAGGGGTTATAAAAGGAGGAGGCGAGGCCGGGCTCGGCCTCTTTGGGGACACGAGACTTCGCAGACGGATCCTCCTGTGCGGATGTGTCGGAGTGCAAGGCCTGAAGCCTGAGGCCTTGCTCTGCACCAAAGAGCCTTCCACCCTCCCCTCTGCGAGCCTGGGTGGCATCTGACTTTGTGAGCTACAGCCTTGTCGGATCGGGGGGCCCGATCGTTGGAGAGATCGAGTGTGTGTGACACGACCCGTGGAGGTTTCCCGGACTGGATCCGTAGTCCGGCGGGTGAGAGGGCCTAAGCCCAGCTAAGATACTGTTGCTGTATATAGGCCTATAGACTGCCGTGGCCTACAAGTTATTTTCATACCCCTTGGATTACAAAGTTATACTCTGTTTAAAGTGCACCACCATTACAGACCTGCCGGTGAAGAAAGAAGGACTAAGTTTAAATATTAGAACCAGGCCTGGTGGGGATTCTAGCATGTTTGATTACTGCGCCATAGGGCACTTAGTTAACGGTCGCCCGTATGGCGCACCTGTAGCGTGTGTTACTATATAGTGTGTTAGAGTGGCAGGACGCTGCCCTTAGGAGTGATTATCTTGAACTGTGATTACTGTTACCCCTTTATCCATATTGAGAATTAATGAGTAAAACACTTTACCTATTACAATTCATTACTGTGTCCTTGCTTAGTTATTCTATTGCATAGGACATATCATTGATTGTTAGTAGTGATGAGCCGAACACCCCCGGGTTCGGTTCGCACCAGAACCCGCGAACGGACCGGAAGTTCGAACGAACATTAGAACCCTATTAAATACAATGGATGCGAACGTTCGAATTCTAAAGTGCTAATTATAACAACTATTATGCATGTTATTGTCCTAAAAAGGGTTTGGGAACCCGGGTTCTGCACCAGGGGACATGTATCAATGCAAAAAGAAGTTTTAAAAACGGTCGTTTTTCGGGAGCAGTCATTTTAATGATGCATAAAGTGAAAAAAAAAAGTCAAATATTCCTTTAAATATCGTACCTGGGGGGTGTCTAAAGTATGCCTGTGAAGTGCCACGTGTTTCCCGTGTTTAGAACTGTCCCTGCACAAAATGACACTTCTAAAGGAAAAAAAAGCCATTTAAAACTGCTTGCGGCTTTAATGTAATGTCTGGTCCCGGTAATATGGATGAAATTCTTTAAGAAAAATGGCATAGCTACCCCATGACCCCCCCCCCCCCTACCCCAGCCCATTACCAGCCCCTTTGGGTCTTGTATGGATATTAAGGGGAACCCCGCACATAAAATAAAAAAGGCCCTATATACTCTGAACAGCCGTATACAGGCGGTGCATACAAGACAGGGACTGTAGGTTTGTTCTTATGTAGAATCTGTTTGTAATTTTGAACAGGTACATTGTTGAAGTGTAGCTCCAGCCCAAAAATCTATTTTTAAACTTTTTGGAAAACATAGGTAAGGGTTATCACCCCTGTAACATTTGTTTTGCTGTCTGTGCCCCTGTTCAGAACATTTCACCTCACTTTCCGTCCCAATGACAACTGTTTTTGAAATGTGGTGTTTTTCTTGAAACAAGGATTGCTGATAAAGCATCAGTACAGAGGAGACACCTTTCTCCCATATTTATTCTTACAGGAGAGAATTTTCCTTCCTAGTGGTAGATTTCCTCTCACTTCCTGTTGTCTTCTTGCGTTTGCAAGTAGGAGTCGTTTGTAAGTTGGATGTTTGAAAGTAGGGACCTGCCGTATATACTCTGCAGAAATAGGCCCCTTAGTTGTTGGTGTTGGCACAACACTGTAAGCACTCACAGTTACTCTTGGTTGGTGCTGGAACGCCCTGCTGTCAACTATTATATCAGGAATTTTAATTACATATAATTGTTGAACAGTGGTAGTAAAAATTGGGCCTTTGATGGTGGTGCTGGTGCCACAACACTGTAAGCCCTGACAGTTACTCTTGGTGGGTGCAGCAATGGGCCCTGCTGTGAATTATTAGATCAAGAATTGTAATTACATGCCCCTGTTGAACAGGGGCTGAAAAATTGGGCCTTAGGCACTGGTGGCACAACACTGCAACCCCTCACAGATACTGTACTTGGAGCACAGCAATGAGCCCTGTTGCAAAGTATTGCTTCAAAAATTGTAATGACACGCCCCTGTTAAACAGGGGCTGAAAAATTGGGCCTTAGGCACTGGTGGCACAACACTGCAACTCCTCACAGATACTGTACTTGGAGCACAGCAATGAGCCCTGTTGCAAAGTATTGCTTCAAAAATTGTAATTACACGCCCCTGTTAAACAGGGGCTGAAAAATTGGGCGTTAGGCACTGGTGGCGGCACCCATAAACAAAAATGATCTTCCAAGCTATCATCATCAATCGTATCATTGAGGACTCGGAGGAGGAGGATAGCCAGTCAACATAACAGCACAGGCACTCAGCATCAGCATCAGTCTTGAAGGGATGTGACATTTTAAAATCAATTAGTCTGTTATATCAGCATCAGGTGTGTGGTAGCTGGTGGTGATCCAAGACTGGTTCATCTTGATGAAAGTCAGTCGATCAACCGAGTCGGTGGACAGGCGCACCCTGTGATCCGTGACAAATCCTCCAGCAGCACTGAATGTGCGTTCCGAAAGAACGCTGGATGCAGGACAGGCCAGTAGCTCAATTGCATACTGTGCAAGCTCTGGCCAGTGATCCATCCTCAAGACCCAGTAAGCCAGAGGATTTTCGGTGGGGAAGGTGTCCAAGTCTGACCTTGCCCCTAGATATTCCTGCACCATGTTTATCAGACGCTGGCGATGGTTGCTGGAACCAATCATACTTTGGGGCTGCGGACTAAAGAATTGTCTGAACGCATCGGTCAGACGGCCACCTTCCCCACCGCTCCTTCTTTGACTGGCCGAAGCCTCAGCAACTCGTTGTCCAGGACCAGGAGTTTGCAACCTCCCAGTCTCTGGGAACGCGTTGCACAGACCTTTCTGCAAGGCCTCCCGGAGTTGTCTCATCCTCTGCTCCCTCTGCGACGGTAACATAAGGTCCGCAACCTTACCCTTGTACCGTGGATCAAGGAGAGTGGCCAGCCAGTAATGGTCCCTCTCCTTGATCCGAAGAATACGAGGATCCTTCCGCAGACTTTGCAGGATCAGGGAGGCCATGCAGCGTAGGTTTGCTGAGGCATTCGCTCCGGAGTCCTCTGGGTCACTAAGGACGACATGATCCGCAGCCACCTCCTCCCAGCCACGTACAAGTCCACTGGTTTCTTGGGACTGTAAATCATCCCTAAAAGACTGCTGCTGATGATGCTGAGTGCCAGCCTCCACCTCCATGCTGACACAATCCTCCTCCTCCTCCTCCTCCTCCTCCTCCTCTTCCTGTGCGATGGGTGGGACAGAAGGAACACTGTCTGGGTAAAGGGGGCCTTGAGAGGCAAGGAAGTCCTCCTCTTCCTGCCTCTGTTCTGCCTCAAGTGCCCTGTCCATTATTCCACGCAGCGTGTGCTCCAACAGGTGGACAAGAGGTACAGTGTCACTGATGCATGCACTGTCACTGCTCACCATCCTCGTGGCCTCCTCAAATGGTGCCAGGACAGTGCATGCATCCCTGATCATGCCCCACTGGCGTGGAGAAAAAAAACCAAGCTCCCCTGACCCTGTCCTGGTGCCGTAGTCGCACAGGTACTCATTGATGGCCCTCTGCTGCGTGTGCAGCCGCTGCAGCATGGCCAACGTTGAGTTCCACCTGGTGGGCATGTCACATATAAGGCGGTTCTTGGGCAGGTTCAACTCCTTTTGCAGCTCAGCCAGGCGAGCACTGGCATTATAAGATCTGCGGAAATGCACACAGACTTTCCTGGCCTGCCTCAGGACATCCTGTAAGCCCGGGTACCTGCCCAAGAACCGCTGCACCACCAGGTTAAGGACGTGAGCCACACAGGGCACATGGGTCAGTTGTCCCTGTCGGAGGGCGGAGAGGAGGTTGGTGCCATTGTCGCAAACCACCATTCCTGGCTTAAGCTGGCGTGGCGTCAACCACCTCTCGGCCTGGCCCTGCAGAGCAGACAGGACCTCTGCCCCAGTGTGGCTTCTGTCCCCCAAACACACCAGCGCAAGCACGGCATGGCATCTTTTTGCCTGCGTACTTGCGTAGCCCCGTGAACGGCTACGGAGCACCGCTGGTTCATAGGACAAACCACAGGAAGAGGCCATGGAGGAAGAAGAAGAGGAGGGGGTGGAGGAGAGAGGTGTGTCACAACCAGTAGTAGCATTTTGGAGGCGTGGCGGTGGGACAACCTCCAACACTACTGCACCTTGTCCTGAATCCTTCCCAGCTGCCAAAAGAGTGACCCAATGGGCCGTGAAAGAAAGGTAACGTCCCTGTCCATGCCTGCTGGACCATGAGTCAGCGGTAATATGCACCTTACCGCTGACCGCCCTGTCCAGCGAGGCCAAGACATTGCCTTCCACATGCCGGTAGAGAGCCGGAATAGCCTTCCGTGAGAAAAAGTGGCGTTTGGGAACCTGCCACTGAGGAACCGCACATTGCACAAACTCACGGAAGGGGGCCGAGTCTACCAACTGAAAAGGCAGCAGTTGAAGCGCTAGCAATTTAGCCAAGCTAGCATTCAACCGCTGGGCATGTGGATGGCTGGGAGTGAACTTCTTTCGACGGTCCAGCAGCTGGGGCAGGGAAATTTGCCTGCTAGAATCGGACGTCGGTGTACTGCTAGCAGAGTGGGCGCAAGTACTTGGCTGTGACACACCTAATTCTACACCTTCATTCCTCTCAGTGCATGTTTCAGAGAGGACTGAAGTTATAGTGGGGTTGGAGATCCCAGCTGATGCGGTGCAAGGAGAGGTCCGCTTTGTTCTTTGGTGTGGGTCTTTGAGGTAGGCTTGCCAACGAGCTGCATGGCAGGTCAACATATGTCTGGTCAGGCATGTGGTACCCAAGCGGCTGATGTTTTGGCCACGCGATATACGCTTGAGACATATGTTGCAAACAGCAGCTGTGCGATCTGATGCACTAGCCTCAAAAAAGGCCCACACCAAAGAACTTTTTGAATGACGGGCAGAGGCAGCGCCCTGCACAGGCGGAGCTCTGCGGTGTGATTCCGTCGGTGTACTGCCCTTACGCTGGCCACCAAAGGGCATCCTGCCTCGTTGGAGATGTGCCTCCTCCTCATCCTCCTCCTCCTCCTCTCTCCTATTAGGCACCCACGTGGAGTCATTGACCTCATCATCCCCTCCCTCCTCATCACTGGAGCCAATCTGGCAGTATGCTGCAGCTGCTGGAACATGACTGCCAGATTGGTGTCCTTCTTGAGCATCCCCTCTGTCTGCTCTCACGCTACTGCCTTCCTCTAGCTGGGTTTCATCATCAGACCCTTCGAAACGCTGGGCATCCTCCTGGAGCATGTACCCAACACTGTGCTGAAACAGTTCGGGGGACTCCTCAGGAGGAGGACATGGTGGGTCTAGGGAAGGAGTGACTGATGATTTGTCTGACATTGATACCAGGGAAGACGACGCTTTGGCAGCTGCTTTTCCAGTACCCTGAGCCTGGGTGAGAGAGGATGAGGAGGAGGAGGAGGGCTTGGTCATCCACTCTACCAAGTCTTCGGCATGATGTGGCTCAACATGTCCAGCTGCCGAAAAGAAGGACAAGCGTGTCCCATGGCCATGTGCTGATGACAATGCACCGCGTCCACGACCAGCACTGTTGCCCCCAGACACAGAGCCTGCTTGCCCTCTTTTATTGCCTCCTGACTGTCTGCCTCTCCTTGTTTGCCTTCCAGACATTCTAATAGATGGCCTGCAGGGAGATGGGAAAAAAGCAATAAGGGCTACCTTCAGGTGTCCTTCTCTGTCCCTGGAAACAAGGACTTGCAGAGTGAAAGAAAAAAAACACTCTCCCTACCTACAGTTTTCTGTCCCTAGAAAAAATGTTTTTTTTAATCACAATATAGCACAAGGAAAATTAACTCACTGTCCTTACAGGTCCCTGGAAACAAGGACTTGCAGAGTGAAAGAAAAAAAACACTCTCCCTACCTACAGTTTTCTGTCCCTAGAAAAAAATGTTTTTTTTAATCACAATATAGCAAAAGGACAATTCACTCACTGTCCTTCCAGGTCCCTGGAAACAAGGACTTGCAGAGTGAAAGAAACTGACACTGTCCCTACCTAGAGTTTTCTGTCCCTGGAATAAATGTTTTTTTCAGCACAATATAGCACAAGGACAATTAACTCACTGTCCTTACAGGTCCCTGGAAACAAGGACTTGCAGAGTGAAAGAAAAAAAATACTCTCCCTACCTACAGTTTTCTGTCCCTAGAAAAAAATGTTTTTTTTAATCACAATATAGCAAAAGGACAATTCACTCACTGTCCTTCCAGGTCCCTGGAAACAAGGACTTGCAGAGTGAAAGAAACTGACACTGTCCCTACCTAGAGTTTTCTGTCCCTAGAATAAATGTTTTTTTTAATCACAATATAGCAAAAGGACAATTCACTCACTGTCCTTCCAGGTCCCTGGAAACAAGGACTTGCAGAGTGAAAGAAACTGACACTGTCCCTACCTAGAGTTTTCTGTCCCTAGAATAAATGTTTTTTTTAATCACAATATAGCAAAAGGACAATTCACTCACTGTCCTTCCAGGTCCCTGGAAACAAGGACTTGCAGAGTGAAAGAAACTGACACTGTCCCTACCTAGAGTTTTCTGTCCCTGGAATAAATGTTTTTTTCAGCACAATATAGCACAAGGACAATTAACTCACTGTCCTTACAGGTCCCTGGAAACAAGGACTTGCAGAGTGAAAGAAAAAAAATACTCTCCCTACCTACAGTTTTCTGTCCCTAGAAAAAAATGTTTTTTTTAATCACAATATAGCAAAAGGACAATTCACTCACTGTCCTTCCAGGTCCCTGGAAACAAGGACTTGCAGAGTGAAAGAAACTGACACTGTCCCTACCTAGAGTTTTCTGTCCCTAGAATAAATGTTTTTTTTAATCACAATATAGCAAAAGGACAATTCACTCACTGTCCTTCCAGGTCCCTGGAAACAAGGACTTGCAGAGTGAAAGAAACTGACACTGTCCCTACCTAGAGTTTTCTGTCCCTAGAATAAATGTTTTTTTTAATCACAATATAGCAAAAGGACAATTCACTCACTGTCCTTCCAGGTCCCTGGAAACAAGGACTTGCAGAGTGAAAGAAACTGACACTGTCCCTACCTAGAGTTTTCTGTCCCTAGAATAAATGTTTTTTTTAATCACAATATAGCAAAAGGACAATTCACTCACTGTCCTTCCAGGTCCCTGGAAACAAGGACTTGCAGAGTGAAAGAAACTGACACTGTCCCTACCTAGAGTTTTCTGTCCCTGGAATAAATGTTTTTTTCAGCACAATATAGCACAAGGACAATTAACTCACTGTCCTTACAGGTCCCTGGAAACAAGGACTTGCAGAGTGAAAGAAAAAAAATACTCTCCCTACCTACAGTTTTCTGTCCCTAGAAAAAAATGTTTTTTTTAATCACAATATAGCAAAAGGACAATTCACTCACTGTCCTTCCAGGTCCCTGGAAACAAGGACTTGCAGAGTGAAAGAAACTGACACTGTCCCTACCTAGAGTTTTCTGTCCCTAGAATAAATGTTTTTTTTAATCACAATATAGCAAAAGGACAATTCACTCACTGTCCTTCCAGGTCCCTGGAAACAAGGACTTGCAGAGTGAAAGAAACTGACACTGTCCCTACCTAGAGTTTTCTGTCCCTAGAATAAATGTTTTTTTTAATCACAATATAGCAAAAGGACAATTCACTCACTGTCCTTCCAGGTCCCTGGAAACAAGGACTTGCAGAGTGAAAGAAACTGACACTGTCCCTACCTAGAGTTTTCTGTCCCTAGAATAAATGTTTTTTTTAATCACAATATAGCAAAAGGACAATTCACTCACTGTCCTTCCAGGTCCCTGGAAACAAGGACTTGCAGAGTGAAAGAAACTGACACTGTCCCTACCTAGAGTTTTCTGTCCCTAGAATAAATGTTTTTTTAATCACAATATAGCAAAAGGACAATTCACTCACTGTCCTTCCAGGTCCCTGGAAACAAGGACTTGCAGAGTGAAAGAAACTGACACTGTCCCTACCTAGAGTTTTCTGTCCCTAGAATAAATGTTTTTTTTAATCACAATATAGCAAAAGGACAATTCACTCACTGTCCTTCCAGGTCCCTGGAAACAAGGACTTGCAGAGTGAAAGAAACTGACACTGTCCCTACCTAGAGTTTTCTGTCCCTAGAATAAATGTTTTTTTTAATCACAATATAGCAAAAGGACAATTCACTCACTGTCCTTCCAGGTCCCTGGAAACAAGGACTTGCAGAGTGAAAGAAACTGACACTGTCCCTACCTAGAGTTTTCTGTCCCTAGAATAAATGTTTTTTTTTAAGCACACTATAGCAGAAGCACAAAACACACTGACACTCTCCCTACCTATCCTTCTCTTTCCCTAAACTAAAGGAATCCAGGTTAAGCAAGAAAGAAATAACAGTCACTGTCCCTGCCTATGCTACTCTATCCCTGCTCCGGAACACACTACACTAGGCCGCCGTGCTGGCGGCCTTTTATAGTGTGGGGCGTGTACTAAACACCCTCAGCAATAATTGGCCACAGGCATCCTGCCTGTGGCCAATCATTGCTCTCCTCGCTGCCGGCGCTGTGATTGGCCAAGCATGCGGGGTCACAGTGCATGCTTGGCCAATCACAGCGCCTGGATGACACTGCGATGGCGTAGTGCATTGTGGGCCGTTCGCGTCACTCGAATTTGGCGCGAACGGCCCAAATCGTTCGATCTTCGTCGAACGATCGAACAGCCAATGTTCGAGTCGAACGTATGTTCGACTCGAACACGAAGCTCATCCCTAATTGTTAGTACTAGCTGTGCCAGAAGGGGGTAGAGCCTATTGCCGGGGGTTGGCGGAGCTGCACTCAGGGCCCAAATCTAATTCTGCGGCCTCCTTAGTTGGAGGTATCGCTACACGTGGGGGTTCTCGTCCGGGATCCTGATGCAGCAAGCGAACGCCAGAAGTGCCGGCATGGACCCCATGGATCCAAGAGCGGTAGAAGAGTGGTGCAAAGCCGCTAATACAGAGCCAAAACAGTCGATAGCCATTAGTCTCCCTGGCGAGAAATGGTCAAGTGAGACGGTAGAGGAACTCATGAGTTCAGTGTCCCCAGATCACACACCATGGGTGATAGACATGAAGAAACATCTCATATCAATACGCATTAGTGGAATATTGGGACGGGATGCCAGAGGCCTGTAAGCACAAGTGTCTGCGGACGCCAGACAACAGAATATTTAGGCTGGCGCACGCAATAACTGTAGAAAGGGAACCATCCCCTACGGGATCGCCACAGGCTGCGGCCCGAACTACACCTGAAAGAGAAGACAGGGCGACACCCCCGGTGGCACCTGCATCGGCCACTGCTATATCACCAGAACTGATAAATGCAATAGGGGATTTGCTAGCCAAATGTCAGAAGACAAGTACGGTGCATGTGGAAACTAGCTACCGGAGACTAAAAATATTCTCAGGGAAGCTCCCTGTCCCGGCAGGGGAAGCAGATTTTGATACTTGGGTGGAACAGGCATTACAGGCGGTGGAGGCATGGGAGGTGCCTGAAGCACAGAAGAGGCAGCGAGTGTTAGAAAGCCTTAAAGGTGCAGCAGCAGAAGCAGTGAAAAGTTTCCGGTTTGGGAATGCAGGGTGCACGGCGCAGGATTGTCTAGCTATGCTGCAGGAAGAGTTTGGTCAATTAGACAAGGTGACAGAGACGGTCTACCAGTTTGAACACACTTTCCAAAAACCGGAGGAGAAACTTTCCGAGTATGTCAGAAGGCTAAACAGGCTGCTGTGCAAGATTGTGTTAAAGAAAGGGATGAAGCCCCAAGATGCTGATGCGGCAAGAATGAAGCAAGTCTTAAAGGGAGCGCTACGCTCCGATCCAGTCTGGCTGCACCTGAAAACCTTGGGAGGAGGAATGTTGCTGACTTATGCTGATTTAATAAAAATTATCAGAGATGAGGAGGCGCTGCAACAGGACCAGCAGAAGGATAAGACAATTGTTGTACCCGCACAGGTGCTGGTCAATCCAGTAATGACCCCTGAAAGAGAGGCGGAGATAGACACCCTAAAAACTCAGATGTCCAAGGTGTTAGAGATATTGACCTCTCTGATAGCAAAAGACACAGAGTGTCCCAAGAAGAAGGAAAGTCCAAGGAAGGAATTGTTCCCGATTGCCTCAGCACCCGAACCTTTACAAGAATGGGGAGATATAGTCTGCTTCAACTGTGGGGGAGTTGGCCACATTGCAGCCACATGTTCTAGTCCGAAGAAGAAGAGACCAGACAACCGCAAGCCGGCGGGAAACTCCAGAGGGCCCCGGTGAAGGAGTCAACCGGGTGCCCACCATCTTCAGTAAACTCCAAGCTGAATGCGAAGAAAAACAAAAAGAGAGATAGAACACCAAAGGGGAAACGCAATACCCCTCAACAAAGCTATACTCCAAGAAGAAGGGGGGAGACCACTCAGGAGAGGCACGGCACCCCCCAAAGGGGGTGCCCACCCAAGAAAAATAATAGTACGCCTCAGCGGGTTCCTACACCCATTAAAAGGGGGGAAGTCAGTGCATACCAGGCTCAAGAAAGGTTCAAGTCCAAAGGGAATAGGACAAGAGAGAGTCCAAGAGAGAGTCCAAAGGGAAAAGGTCTGAAGAAGGCGGCTCCTGCCGGACCATATCCAGAGAAGCTGGTAGGCCCATCCCCTATAGTGCCCATTCAAGTGGAGGGAGTCTACACCAGGGGCCTCCTGGATACCGGGGCACAAGTGACCCTACTATACCGGGACTTCTACGACAGGCACCTGAGTCATCTGCCTATCCAGAAGATAGAGGAGCTGGAAATATGGGGAATTGGAACCCAGAGTTTCCCTTACGACGGCTACCTTCCCATCCAAATGACCTTTGACCCATCCGTGGCTGGGAAGGCCGAAGTGTTTGACACCCTGGCAGTTGTGTGTCCTAGGCCGCCTGGAGCCAACAAGAATTCCCTTATAATAGGGACAAACACGGACCTGGTCCGAAGACTCCTGACCCCTCTCGTGACAGAAGAAAGACAAGCAGCTACCAAGATCCATCCCATGCTGAAGACAGCCTACCAACGGCTGGTCCCTGGAGAGGAGATAGGGAAGGTGTGGAGACTTGGAAGAGAAGGGGTAGTGTTGCAGCCCGGTGAAGTAACCTGTCTCAGGGCCACTGTGAAGCTTACTTGG
Source organism: Rana muscosa (assembly GCA_029206835.1). Taxonomy (NCBI): domain Eukaryota; kingdom Metazoa; phylum Chordata; class Amphibia; order Anura; family Ranidae; genus Rana; species Rana muscosa. Next base: position 439,663,332 of record CM055121.1, on the reverse strand, counting down.
GAGCAGCCTGGTCCCTTTGTCATGCTGGAGTCAGACCCAAGGGGTGAGTCCTCAGGCCTGGAGGTGATACCGGAAGTGATTCCGCTGAAGGTCCTGAAGAAGGCCCATTATAGAGTTCCAGTGAGTGTTAGGAATACTACCAAAGACCCCATGGACATCCCAGCCAGAATGTTGCTAGGCCAGGTGAGCCCGGCGGCCCCTGTTACCCTGTCAGAAGTGAAGAGGACAGGTGAAGAAGGGGATGTTTGGGAGAAGCTGACCATGGAAAACCCGAATCTGTCCAGGGCTTGGAAAGAGAGAGCCAAGGCCCAGTTGAATAGATGGGAGAAGATCTTCTCTAAGGATGAGTTTGATGTGGGGTGTGCAAGGAGTGCCACCCATCGGATCCGCCTCCAGGAAGATAAGCCCTTCCGAGAGAGGGTCAGGCGGGTCCCGCTAGCAGATCTGGAGGATCTGAGGGAACAACTTGCAGAACTCAAGAGGACTGGTGTGATACGGGAGTCCAGAAGCCCCTATGCCTCTCCCATAGTGGTGGTCCGAAAGAAGAATGGATCATTGAGGCTCTGTATAGACTACAGGACTCTCAACAGGAGAACCATACCTGACCAATACACCACTCTGAGGATAGAGGATGCCCTACAGAGCTTGTCTGGAGCCAAATGGTTCAGCGTTATGGATTTCAAGAGTGGGTACTATCAGATTCCGATGCACCCAGCAGACAAGGAGAAGACAGCTTTCATAACCCCAGTGGGGTTCTTTGAATTCGACCGGATGCCCCAAGGTCTGTCTGGAGCCCCAGCTACTTTCCAACGCCTCATGGAGAAGACAGTAGGGGACATGAACTTGATCGAAGTCCTTGTATACCTAGACGATGTCATTGTCTTTGGGAGAACCTTGGAGGAACATGAAGAGAGGCTGGAGAAAGTGTTGAGAAGACTCAGTGAGGAAGGACTTAAGCTTTCGCCTGAGAAGTGTCGGTTCTACCAGTCTTCTGTGAACTATCTGGGGCACATAGTATCTGAAGAAGGGGTGGCCACAGACCCTGAGAAATTGGAGGCAGTTACCTCCTGGCCACAGCCCACCACAGTAACAGAACTCAGATCCTTCTTGGGCTTCTGCTCCTACTACAGGAGGTTTGTGGAGGGATTTGCCCGAATTGCTAGACCATTGAATGAGTTGCTCAAGACTGAAGGAGAGGAGGATGGATCGGGGCCCAGGAGGCCAGGAGAGTCCATCAGAGATCAGTGGAATCAGAAGTGTGAAGAGGCTTTCCAGGAATTGAAGAGGAGCCTGACCACTGCACCAGTCTTGGCCTATGCAGACCCAACCAAACCCTATGAACTGCACGTGGATGCTAGTCATGACGGTCTGGGAGGAGTACTCTACCAAGAACATGAGGGGCAATTGCGGCCTGTTGCCTATGTGAGTAGGAGCCTGACCCCCTCTGAGAAGAACTACCCCACTCACAAGCTGGAGTTCCTGGCCCTCAAGTGGGCGGTAGTAGACAAGCTCAAAGACTACCTGTATGGAGCAGAGTTCACTGTGAAGACCGACAACAACCCCCTTACCTACCTGTTCACCACGGCCAAGCTGGATGCCACTGGACACAGGTGGCTGGCCGCACTGTCTGGATTCAACTTCAGCCTTAAGTATAGACCAGGAGTGGGGAATCGAGACGCAGACGCCCTGTCCAGAAGATCTCATTCCCCGACCATTGAAATAGAAGATTGGACCCAAGTGGCACCGGACGGGGTGCAGGCCCTTTGTCAAGGAGCTGCATTCCAAGCCCGAGGATGCTCCAGAGCAGAGGAAATAGGAGTTACCACAGTGGGAGTCCCCAAACACTACTGTGGAGTAGCTCAATTGGAAGAGGACAACCTACCAAGACTGTCCAAGAAGGAATTGAGGTGTGACCAATTGGAAGACCCCATGGGGAGATTGGTCCTGGAGGCCTTGAAAAATCAGGATCCAAACATACTCATGCGTCAACCTTCAAAAGAAGCTCGCCTACTGAGGAAGGAGTGGGATAGGTTGCAGTTACATCAGGGAGTGGTCTACCGAAGGGGCCCCTCTAATGACTCAGAAGATAAGTGGCAGATGTTCCTCCCAGAGAAACATCGGGAAACTGTTCTGATGGCCTTGCATGACAATCATGGCCACCTAGGGGCTGAAAGGACCTTTCAACTTGTCAGAAGTCGGTTCTATTGGCCCTGCATGAGGGCAGAGGTAGAGGAGTACTGCCACTCATGTGCGCGATGCATCCAGAGGAAGACTTTGCCTCATCAAGCTGCCCCAATGGGCCATCTACAGAGCCAAGGGCCCATGGACCTGGTGTGCATTGATTTTCTCTGCCTCGAACCCGACCTGAGTGGACTAGGAAATGTTCTGGTGATAACCGACCATTTCACCCGATATGCCCAGGCCTTCCCCACCAAAGATCAGAAGGCCTCCACCGTGGCCAAGGTACTTATGGAGAAGTATTTTGTCCATTATGGGCTGCCACAGAGACTCCATTCAGACCAAGGGAGGGACTTCGAGAGTAAGCTGATCCGGAAGCTCTTGGATTCGTTGGGGATTAAGAAGACTCGAACTACACCTTACCATCCTCAGGGAGATGCTCAGCCGGAAAGGTTCAACCGAACCTTGCTCAACATGTTGGGGACTCTGGAAAGCGAGAAAAAGCAACATTGGAGCAAACACATAGCAGCCATAGTACATGCTTACAACTGCACCATCAGTGATGCTACAGGCTACTCCCCATATCGACTCATGTTTGGGAGAGAAGCGAGACTACCGGTGGACCTGGCTTTTGGCACCTCACTGGACCATTCCTCAGTCACCTCCCACAAAGGATATGTGGACAGGCTCAGACACAGCCTGAAAGTAGCATATGAACAAGCTCAAGCGGCCTCAGTTCAAAGGGGAGCTCGGAATAAAAGAAATTACGACTTGAAGGTCCAGATACAAGACCTACAGCCCGGGGATCGAGTACTGTTGCGCAATCTGGGAGTCCCCGGAAAGCACAAACTTGCAGACAGATGGAGATCTGAACCCTATGTCATCTGCAGGAAGTTGCCGGGCCTACCTGTCTACAAGGTGAAGCCAGAGGGAAAGGTAGGCCCACTGAAGACATGGCATCGAAACCACCTGCTCCCACTTGCGGAGGCAGTTAGAATACCTTCCGTGGGAGACTCCCCTGCACCGGCCTCTATCTTGGATACTCCTAGGCCGCACACTCGGTCACAGACTTCCCGAGCTGGAAATGGAGAAGCCTCCCAACTTAGTGGAGATGAAGAAGGAGAGCTTGATTGGCTGTGGTCTTCCCCAACTCCAGGAACTTCTATCATAGATCTTCCAGTCACCCAAGATACCACAGATGAAACACTGAACCCAGAGGCTACAGAATTCATCCCTTTCAGTCCTTCAGCAGATTACTGGGAAGATGCCCATGATAGTTGCTCCGAGGAAGAGGAGCCTGTGGCGCCAGAGCCAGAGATTCCAGGAGAGCAAAGAGCTCGAAGAGTCATTCGACCTCCTAAGAAGCTGACCTACCCCCAGATGGGGAACAGTTCGGAAGACTCTGTGGTCACTGCTAGGAGAAATGCTGAGATTCCGGATCCCTCCACTGTCCATTTGGTGGAGGGCAACCCCAGCTCACTCTCTGACACAGTTAGGCAGGCCACCCATGATAATGTGACCTGTGGGCAAGGGAATTCAACCCCTCAGTTATGGTGGGAATCCCCTATCCCAACATCGTTTTCAGAATTGTCCAATGTTGTATATAGTTGTTGCTAAAATTTATCTTTGGGGACCAAAGAGTTTAAGTGGGGGGAGTGTGTAGCGGGGTATTCCCCTATATTGGGAAGAAACTACATTACCCATAACCCCATTCTTGTGATGTTCCACCGCAGAGACTCATGGGAGGGGTTATAAAAGGAGGAGGCGAGGCCGGGCTCGGCCTCTTTGGGGACACGAGACTTCGCAGACGGATCCTCCTGTGCGGATGTGTCGGAGTGCAAGGCCTGAAGCCTGAGGGCTTGCTCTGCACCAAAGAGCCTTCCACCCTCCCCTCTGCGAGCCTGGGTGGCATCTGACTTTGTGAGCTACAGCCTTGTCGGATCGGGGGGCCCGATCGTTGGAGAGATCGAGTGTGTGTGACACGACCCGTGGAGGTTTCCCGGACTGGATCCGTAGTCCGGCGGGTGAGAGGGCGTAAGCCCAGCTAAGATACTGTTGCTGTATATAGGCCTATAGACTGCCGTGGCCTACAAGTTATTTTCATACCCCTTGGATTACAAAGTTATACTCTGTTTAAAGTGCACCACCATTACAGACCTGCCGGTGAAGAAAGAAGGACTAAGTTTAAATATTAGAACCAGGCCTGGTGGGGATTCTAGCGTGTTTGATTACTGCGCCATAGGGCACTTAGTTAACGGTCGCCCGTATGGCGCACCTGTAGCGTGTGTTACTATATAGTGTGTTAGAGTGGCAGGACGCTGCCCTTAGGAGTGATTATCTTGAACTGTGATTACTGTTACCCCTTTATCCATATTGAGAATTAATGAGTAAAACACTTTACCTATTACAATTCATTACTGTGTCCTTGCTTAGTTATTCTATTGCATAGGACATATCATTGATTGTTAGTACTAGCTGTGCCAGAAGGGGGTAGAGCCTATTGCCGGGGGTTGGCGGAGCTGCACTCAGGGCCCAAATCTAATTCTGCGGCCTCCTTAGTTGGAGGTATCGCTACATGTGTTTTACCATACATTGCCAAAATGCATGCATGTGACTTTATTCTAGTAAGAGATGTTTGTTTCTAAAGTCCTTCTACTTAAAGTTGTGTTAAACGCAAAACAAAAATGTAATATTTTGAAGCTTGCGTTTCCTTTTTTTTGGCTTTGTTCCCCTTTATTTCACCTGGTGATTTGGCCTGTAACACACTTCCTCTGTTAGCGTGTCTCTACTCCACTGATGGAGTCACCTTTGGACAGCAGGATTGTCAATATAGGGAGAGGGTAGTGTAAAGCCCCATACACGCGATCAGACTTTTTGACAACAAACTTAAAAATGAGCAGAATTTCAAAAAAATCCGACCGTGTGTCTGCTCCATCAGACAAACTTTTTCGGTTTTCATCGGACTAAAGTTCGCTCTGCAAAGGGACAAACTTTTCGGCAACAAAAGTCCTACGGTGCAAAGTCCTATCGTGTGTACAGAAATCCATCGGACTTTAGTCCGAAGTACAAACACGCATGCTCAGAAGCAAGGACCAGCCGGAAGCCTTCTGTCTTGTAAAACTAGCGTTCGTAATGGAGATATCACATTCGTGACGCAGCAAGTTATGAAATCTAGAAATGCAGTGCACATTCTCTTCTTCTTTAATAATGGGATAATAATAAAGCTGCTTTGCTGATGATACGGACAAATGACAAACGTATTTACAAAGAAATTGTGTTCTAGTGAAAATGAAAATCGCGAATCAACACTGACCAAACTTCTACTAGCTCGAGATTAGCAGAAGGAGCCCAAAGGGTGACGCCGGAGAATTGAACGTCCTCTTTTGAAGTGTCGTCAGTACGTTGAAACGTCATTACGTTCGTGTTTGTTGCTGAAAAAGTCAGAGCGTGTGCATGCTATGGGCGTTCACCGCCAACTCCCTTCGGACAAAAACCCACGGAAAAGTTTGTTTGAAGTCCGACCGTGTGTACGAGGCTTAAGACTAGCAGATTTAGATGGTCTTGACTAACAAATGAAAGCCAAATTCTAGCTAACACTTTTTAAGCAGATACAGTAACAGTTTTTTTTGGAATAAAAGGTGAAAATGAAAGGAAAAAATACTAAAAAAAGAAAACTGATGCAGCCTCCACATCTAAGAATACTGAAATATTTAAAATGTTTGTTTTTGAGTTTAATACCGCTTTAGGTTTCATGTACATTAGCAGCTCCTAAACTTGAGTTTAGGAGCTTTTGGCGTTTTTTTCCAGAGCCCCTTAACTCAACTTCATAAAAGCCTTTGGAGTTTATTTACTAAAGCTGGAGAGTGCAAAATCAGACTCACATCTGCAAAGAAACCAATCAGCTTCTAACCTCAGCTTGTTCAATTAAGTTTTGGCAATAAAACTTGAAAGCTGATTGGTTTCTATGCAGAAGTGAGCCTGATTTTGCACTCTCCAGCTTTAGTAAATAAACTTCAAAGGCTTTTATGGAGTTGAGTTTAGGGGCTCTGGCAAAAAAACGCCAAAAGCTCCTAAACTCAAGCCTTGGTAAATAAACCCCTATATGTCCATGTACACATAGGCTTTTAGCAGAGTTTAGGAACTGCCACATTTAGGTGAGGTTAAACCTCCCTCTCCTGAACGTGGAAGAATCACATTCAGGATAGGAATGTTTTAACTGATGGCCGTGGAAAAACACAAATCGTGGCAAAATCATGGTAAAAAACGTGAATTGCGGTTTTGCCGTGTTTTGCGTTTTCCTGCAGTCGTGGTCAAGAGCTGCCAGTGTACATGAAGCCTTAGGTGTCAGCCCTCACCTGAGCACTCATAGGGTCTTAATGGCAACTCGGCAACTGTATGGGTTTTTTCCTTATAGATTGCTGCGTGATTTTACAACAAGGACAGGGACTTCTTTTCCCGTGATTCATGCAGGTAGTGCAGCCCATTGAAATGCATGGGCTTCCCTACACGTAACATGCACAGATGTGAACCAAGGCTTAGATGGTTTGACAATCCAGCATCTAACAAACCCTGAAATTTCTGTCTGTTGTGGACATCATTTTTACTGCCTCCAATATTTAATGTACAATTTCCAAATTTTCTCTTCATTTAGCTTTGAATGGACCTTACAGTGTAAATATTAAATATCTAAATATAGCCATCCATAAGCTGACATCAAGGTTTCTAGGCCCTAGTAACAATCAATACCTCTTTTGACTACAACACTTCCGATAGGCACGTTTCATGTTTAGTTGCTTCTTTGTATTATAGTTGTGTATTGTGTTATCAGAACATATTTATACTCTTTGCAGTGCTTTTAGCTGAACAGAAAGCTATATCCTCTGCCCATTTTTATGCTAAGACAATGAGGAGCAAACCCCACAGCTCCAACTCTCTTAGATTTGGGAATGACAGGAATGAACTCACCATCTGAGGGCATTTTAAGTAAAGCCAATTTCTCATTGTCACTGCATAGACCTCATCTTCCTCCTCTTCTCTATCACATGTACATGACCTCCTCTCTGGGAATGTTCTCGGCAATGGGGATTGAACTACTGCTGCCGCTGACGTACAGATGAGTTGGCTGCAGGCAGATAATTCCAAAGTGTCTCTCAGGGACCTGTTCAGCTCAGTTTCCTTAACCCTTTCCATCTGAGCTTAGGCTTCTTCCCAAGCTGTTTGTTATCTGTGGTCTAGTTAGCTGACTGATCACACAGATAAAAGCTCCCCAGCCTGTTTCTAGATTCCATATTAGCAGCTAATCTATCAGCAAAGGAAAAAATCTGCTCATTTCTGATATCCACATTATTATTTCATTTTACAAGACGGTGGAACCCTTTCATTAAGGTTGCTACATGCTAACAAATGCATCAAGTTAAGTTCTTCAGGCCATTATACATACGTACCTCTTTGATTAATTGTACTGTTGATAAATTCAAGATTTTTCTGTAAGAATCCAATTGCAGCTAATTAAAAGTCAGTTATGAGCTTCTTTTTCATGCAGATTTTACTTGTGATTATCTCAGGCTTCATGCACATTGGTGCATTTCCCCATGCAACGTAAATACATTGCGTATTTCTGGTGCCTGGGATGTTCTGAGGCCGCCCCTGGACATTATTGGGTAAAGTAAGCTGTACGCAGCTATGCTGGCTATTAGCATAAAGTAGTGCACACGCACAGATGTAATGAACACATGTATGTGCTGCACAAGCAAATACCTCTATGTGCATGAAGATTTCATTACTGGTCTCTGCAAGGTCTTAAATACCTGAAAAAACACTAGACATGTGCATTCGTTTTCGTCTGAATGCATTTTCGTCCGAATTTCAGGGATTTTCGGTTTCGTTTTAACAAACGATAACGAACGTGCAGAATCCGAAATCAAAAAGATCCCACATAAAAAATGCTTTATTTTCATTCTGTTGCGACAACAGTTCGATATACTGTAGATAGATAGAAGATTCAACATGATGGTGACAATAGCGATCTGTGTCTATCGAACCTGCGGTCGAATGTGCCTGACCTAACTCTATTAGTAAAAGATTATTCGACATAGAGAGAAAAGATTCGACATAGAGAGAAAAGATTCAACATTATAGAGACATGAAGATTCGACGAAGGAGCTAAAAACATACGATCGCCACAAACAGACATTTATGGTCAAATGCTCCGCCCATAGGTTTTAGAAGAATTCTAATGTTGGAAGACAGGAGGAAGAGGCTATTCAATTAGCCATTTCATTCCGCTTTGATCCCTGCAGGTCCATAGATGAGAACACAAGAGCCTGACAAGCCTGTGTATGTTGAGAAGGTTGGTTAATAATAATTAATAAATATAATTATTACTAGTCATACAACATTAGAATTGTACTATTGCTTGTGGGCGGAGCATTCGACCAGAAATGTAAGATCGCTGTGTCGTACAGTTTAGCTGCTTCGTCGAATCTTCTTAAAATATTCGACAGACACCATAAGCCTTCAATGACAGATTTGACCTTAATTCGGATTTTCGGATGAATGGATTTTTTAACAAAGCTAAATAAATAAAAATTAATTTCGGGAGTAACTAAATAAATTTATTTTTCGGACGAAAACGAAGTTCGGAAACGAAATATTTCAGTGTGCACATGTCTAGAAAACAAACACTAGTGGGGCATATGCGCACATGCTGGAATTTGTAAGATGGTGGTGCAGAAGACAGGAGGAAGAGGCTATTCAATCAGCCATTTAATTCCGCTTTGATCCCTGCAGGTCCATAGATGAGAACACAAGAGCCTGACAAGCCTGTGTATGTGGAGGAGGTTGGTAGGGGATGAATACAGGATGGAGAGAGCAAGGGGGCGCAGTTAGACTCATCTTTACTTAAAGCGGAGGTTCACCCAAAAGTGAACCTCCGCTTTTCGGAACCCTCCCCCCCTCCGGTGTCACATTTGGCACCTTTCAGATACCTGTATAAAACAGGTATTTGCACCATTGCACCACTTCCAGGAGCAGACTCGTCACCCCCCCCCGTTGTGTTCTGGGAAACACTCGGCTCCCAGAACACAACGGGAACCAGTGAGGATGGCGCAGCAGGACTCGTGCATGTGCTTTAGGGAACCGGGCAGTGAAGCTGCAGCGCTTCACTTCCCGATTCCCTCACCGAGGATGGTGGCGGGGGAAGCCGAGAGCCGAGCTACCGCTCGGCTCCGGCTGTCAACGTCGCGGGCGACCTGGACAGGTAAGTGTCCTTTTTTTAAAAGTCAGCAGCTGCAGTATTTGTAGCTGCTGGCTTTTAAAAAAAAAATTTCAGGTGAACCTCCGCTTTAATGTACAGTTACTATTTAACCACTAGAGGGAACTTTGTATTTGACTCAACTTCATTCACTCAACCTGCTTAACAGTTGTTGATATAAGATATCAGTTAAAAGTGCGCCGGTTTCCACGAGTCAGCGTGCTCCAGTGAAGCAAAGCTATTTTTGTAGTACTTCAAAGCTTGCATACGTAATAAGTAAATATGGCTGCCTTTGTGTACATATATGATTACACAGACATCGTACATTGTGGCTCTATAACAATGTGGCATGTGTAGAAAAGGGGTGTGGAGGGTAAGGAGGCAGGTGGTATGTTTATAAGAGAAGTGTGGAGGGTATGGCGGTGGGTGGTAGTGTAAGAAAGGAGTGTGGAGGGTATGGTGGTGGGTGGTAATGTATAAGAGAAGTGTGAAGGGTATGACAGTGAGTGGTATGTTTAAAAGAGGAGTGTGGAGGATATGAAGGCTGGTGGTATGTGTAGAAGAATAGTGTGGATAGTAGACATGTGAAATTCGTTTCGTTCCCAAATACATTTTTTAACTAATTTTGACAAATTAGTTCATTCTGAAATATCCGAATTAACGAAAAAAAACAAGTTTAACAAATTTTTCTGAATATTCGTAAATTTGAATATTCGAAAATGTGTAAATTCATAAATTCGTAAATACATAATTTCGTAAATTCGTAAATCCATAAATTTGAAAATTCAAATATTCGAAAATGCGGAAATTCTGAAATCCAAAAAGAAGAAAGAATATCCGAAAATTTGAAAGAATGACTAACAAACTAATAATAACTTAACTATAAAAATTTTAGGTATTGGAATTTTCTTTCAAATTTGGCTGTTAGTGAACATAACAAATACTAATTTATCTGAAGTTACGAATGATCTGAAATAATGAATGCCGCATCTAAACAAATGTAACTGAACAAATTAATAATAAACAATAATAATAATAATAATAAAACGTTGTTTATGTATAAGAGAAGGGTGGAGAGTGACTATGGAGGAAGGTTGTTTATGTATAAGGCCTCTTTCACACATGGCGGACTCCGTCGCTACGGAGTCTGCCAGCTCCCGCCAGCATGTCCGTTTTCATCAGATCTCACCCGATCCAATCCGTCGTGGACGGATGGGGACGTATCGCCATACGTCTGATTTTGGCGGATCAGATTGGGTCGGATGTCAGCGGACATGTCTCCGCTGACATCCCACGCGCCATAGGGTTGCATGGAGCGGACGTTCAGGTCCGCCGACAAAACTGACAGGCGGACCTGAACGGTCCGATAATGTGAAAGGGGCCTTAGAGAAGGGTGGAGACTATGGAGGCAGGTTGTTTATGTATAAGAGAAGGGTGGAGGGTGTGGAGGCAGGTTGTTTATGTATAAGAGAGGGGTGGAGAGTATGGAGGCGGGTTGTTTATGTATAAAAAGAGGGTGGAGAGTATGGAGGCGGGTTGTTTATGTATAAGAGAGGGATGGAGAATATTGAGGCGGGTTGTTTATGTATAAGAGAGGGATGGAGAGTATGGAAGCAGGTTAATTATGTATAAGAGAAGGGTGGAGAGAATGGAGGTGGGTAGTATGTGTATAAGAGGAATGTGTAGGGCAGGGGTGTCAAACCCGATTTCATCGAGGGCCGCATCAGCAACATGGTTGCCCTCAAAGGGCCACTTGTATCTGGGTTGCGCTACATACAGGGTGCAGAGTTCAGGGGTGCACGCTATGTACAGGATGCAGAGTTCAGCGGTGCACGCTATGTACAGGGTGCAGAGTTCAGGGGTGCACGCTATGTACAGGATGCAGAGTTCAGTGGTGCGCGCTTTGTTCAGAGTTCAGGGGTGAAAGCTTTGTGCAGAGTTCAGAGGTGCAAGCTTTGTGCAGAGTTCAGGGGTGCAAGCTTTGTGCAGCGTTGAGGGGTGCACACTGTGCAGAGTTCAGAAGTATGCTATGCACAGCGGGCAACATCTCTCCCACCACTCTCCTCCCATCCCCCCACCTCTGCCTCCACCTCCACCCCCTCCCAGCTCAAAAGCAACTGCATTCATGTGTAGGCTGTACAAGGTTTTTACAACACTTCCTCTCCATTGCCCCTATTGGATAAAGCAAGTCCCCAAAAGCTCACCATCAGCGATTCATGGAAAAGAAACAGACGCCAGAGCTGTCCTGAACCTCCTCCACTGAAAGCTATGCCGGACCGGCCGCGCATGCTCACAAAGCCGGCTCCACTGGCGGGACTGAGGAGAGAGGGAAATGTTTACCCTTGCTGCCTAGGAGACAGAGTAGCCGCGCATGCGCTCAGCTCACACAAAGCATGCGGGACTGAAGATATTAGAGCCGGAAATGTTTATTCTTGTTGCCTAGGAGATCTGGCTTGTCAGCGGAACGAATAGTCAGCGGTGAGAACAGGAGGTATCGGCTGCTGTGTGGACCACATGACAAGGTCTGGCGGGCCGGATTTGGCTCGCGGGCCTTGTGTTTGCCACCTGTGGTGTAGGGTATGGCAATGGGTGGTATGTGTATAAGAGGAGTGTGGCAGATATGGCGGTGGGTGGTATGTGTAGAAGAGGAGTATGGAGGGTATGTGTAGAATGGTGACACAGGGAGGACAGCAGTTGAAATGCCAGCAAATATTCACCACCACCAGCAACAATAGCATAGAAAATTACAGTCAGTATACGTTTTTATTTCAGATAAGATCAACAGTTTTTTTCTTTTTAAATCTTATCTAACAGATATAACAAAATGCCTCCAATGGTATATTAAACAGACCAAAAATTACCAAAAAAGAGGAAGCTCATTGTTAGGTTTATCTACACTTGAAATAATTTCCTCTTTATGTGGGCTCCCAGACAATCCATCAAGCTCACGGTAGGGCTTCACTTATGCTGAAGGCCTTTGTAGAATTATTGACAGAATGAACAAGGGAAAAAAATCTTCTTTATGATCAAATTTACAACAAGCTGGCAGTCTGGCAATTCCGCTGTTTTCTGCTTAATATTTGTAGTGTTGCAATGGGACAAAGTTCACAGAGGTTCATAGACTCTGTACTTTTGACTGAGCTGGCAGTTATTCCACTATTGAAAAGTTTTGTCATGTTCTGGAGTTGCCAGCATTCCTTATTCAGACAGGGCCATTTGAGCCATGGCCAACCAACAACTTTGTAGCTGAAATCTGTAGAAGCTACAAATCTCTCAGTTTCTTTTTCTGCTAGTTTTTAGCTGGCTATAGAGTTGTAGCTTCAAATCACTGGTAAAAAAAATGGCCATCAGCGACTGCAAAAAATAATCTGGTTGTATCTACTCAAACTTGCAATTTTGTAACTAGCATAAAAAACTGCATGCTTGTGAATTTTGTAACTAGCATAAAACAGTGCAAAGTCCATTGCTTAGCAACTATCTCACCAATTGCTGTTAAAAATAAAAACAACACAGGCCTTTCCATTTATTGCATTTCAGAAGTGTTAAGGATCACATGGGATGGCCCATATAACATAAAAATTTTACAACATAAAAAAATCAGATGGCAATGTGTAAGCACCCTATAGGACCTGCATAAAGGCAGGTGCAGTTTATTTTATTTTCTCTACTTCAGGTGGTGTTCAACTGCAGTGACTCTGCAGCTGGACAGGAAGTCAGGAGGAACCTGGTTCCTCTGTAGTTTCCTAGGTCACTGGGGAAGCATCCCAGATGGATGCTGGTGTCCCATGTAACTCTGGAAGCCATCTAGGGTCAGGCCGAGTCTATTTAAGGCCTAGGCTCCCGGATTTGGCATGCTTTACGCAAGTTTGTAGTGCAGGCAATGGTACCCGTCTATTAGTCACGGTACTAGCGGTAGGGAAAGGTTCCTGATGAGGAGGAAAAACGTAGGGTTACCACTCTTCTGTACATCTTCCCCATTGGGCACTAGACTTCCAGGCTGCATTCTGTCCCTCTCTACAGACGCTGTAAATCTGGCTGCAACCCACTCTGTTCACTTTGCTGAAACCGTGAGTGCACCTGGTTTGGCAGTGTTTCCACTGGGTTTGTGGTGAACTGTTGCTGCATTACTTCAATACAAGTTTACTATTGCACCTGATTGTGTGAATTATTTCTGCCGCACCACGCTGCACCCCACCTACATGCATATACTTTTTTATATAAATATCTGAAGAGTGTGGCGTGCATTTTTATTCAGCCTCCTTTACTCTCATACTTCTAACTAAAATCTAGTGGAACCAATTGCCTTCAGAAGTCACCTAATTAGTACTAATCAGTATAAATACAGCTGTTCTGTGAAGCCCTTGGAGGTTTGTTTGGAGAACCTTAGTGATCAAACAGCATAATGAAGGCCAATTAACACACCAGACAGGTCAGGGATGTAGTTGTGGAGAAGTTTAAAGAAGGTTTAGGTTATAAAAAACAATCCCAAGCTTTGAACATCTCACGGAGCACTGTACAATCCATCATCCGAAAATGGAATGAGTATGGCACAACTGCAAACCTACCATGGCATGGCCGTCCACCTAAACTGGATTAGGAGAGCATTGATCGGAGAAGCAGCCAAGAGGCCAATGGTAACTCTGGAGGAGATCCAGAGATCCACAGTTCAGGTGGGATAATCTTTCCACAAAACAACTATTAGTCGTACACTCCACAAATCTGGCCTTTATGGAAGAGTGGTAAGAATAAAGCCATTGTTGAAAGAAAGCCATAAGAAGTCCCGTTTGCAGTTTGCGAGAAGCCATGTGGGGGACACAGCAAACATGTGGAAGAAGGTGCTATGGTCAGATGAGACCTAAAAGCATATTCATGTGTTAGAATGGCCAATCAAAGTCCAGACCTAAATCCAGTTGAGAATCTGTGGCAATACTTGAATATTGCTGTTCACAGACGCTCTCCATACAAACTCTCAGAGCTTCAGCTATTTTGCAAAGAAGAATGGGCAAAAATGTCACTCTCTAGATGTGCAAAGCTGGTAGAGACTAGGGATGAGCTGAACACCCCCCCCCCCCCCCGGTTCGGTTCGCACCAGAACCTGCGAACGGACCGAAAGTTCGCGCAAACTTTAAAATCCTATTAAATACAATGGACTCGAACGTTCGAAATCAAAAGTGCTAATTATAAAGGCTAATATGCAAGTTATTGTCCTAAAAAGGGTTTAAGGACCCGGGTCCTGCCCCAGGGGACATGTATCGATGCAAAAATAAGTTTTAAAAACAGGCGTTTTTTCAGGAGCAGTGATTTTAATGATGCTTAAAGTGAAAAAAAAAGTGAAATATTCCTTTAAATATCGTACCGGGGGGGGGGGGTGTCTAAAGTATGCCTGTGAAGTGGCACGTGTTTCCCGTATTTAGAACTGTCCCTGCACAAAATGACATTTCTAAAGGAAAAAAAGTCATTTAAAACTGCTTGCGGCTTTAATGTAATGTCTGGTCCCGGAAATATGGATGAAAATCATTGAGAAAAATGGCATGGCTACCCCATCACCCCCCCAGCCCACTACCAGCCCCTTTGGGTCTTGTATGGATATTAAGGGGAACCCCGCAACCAAATTAAAAAAAGGCCCTATATACTCTGAACAGCAGTATACAGGAGGTGCAAAAAAGACACGGACTGTAGGTTTGTAATTTGGAACAGGTACATTTTTTAAGTGTAGCTCCAGCCAAAAAATCTATTTTTAAGCTTTTTGGAAAACATAGGGAAGGGTTATAACCCCTGTAACATTTGTTTTGCTGTCTATGCACCTGTTCAGACCTGTTCAGCTCTCTGCCTGTGGTTTTATTATGAGAACACCACAAATTGTATTCAGGTTCCTTTAAGTGAACGCTGTGCAAAGAACAGAAGTACACTACATGAAATTAATGCAGCTCCCTGCCTGTGGTTTTATTATGAGAACACCACTAACTGTATTCAGGTAAGCTTTAGGTGAACGCTATGCAAAGCACACAGCACACTAAAGCCCTGTACACACGATCGGATTTCCTATGGTTTTTAAACCGATGGATTTTTCCATCGGAAAACCGATGATGCTGACTTCCATCAGTCTTGCCTACACACCATCAATCAAAAAACCAACCGTTCCAAACCCGGTGACCTAAAACACTCCGATGAGCCGAGAAAATGAAGTTCAATGCTTCTAAGCATGCGTCGACTTGATTCTGAGCATGCGTGGGTTTTTTAACCGATGGACTTGCCCATAGACGATCGGAATTTGCTATCGGTTTTTTATCCATCGGAAAAATTTAAAACATGTTCTATTTTTTGACACCGATGGAAAAAAGACCGATGGGGCCCATACACGATCGGTTTGTCCGATTAAAAAATCCATCGGACTGTTTTCATCGGTAAAACCGATCCTGTGTACGCGGCTTTAGTGAAACACTGACTGCAGCTAGCACAATCACCTGCCTGCCTGTCACAGTATAGAGACTAACAGGAACGGATCTAGCTAAACTGCATACAGTGTATAAATATATATACAACACCTAGGATGCATATATATCCTCTACACACTGTAACTGCAGCTAACTGACTCGCCTGCCTGCTCTATCTAACTCAAATCAAATTACACTGTCTCTGTCTCTTTACTTTAAACAACTCCAACACACTACACAAGGCCGCCAAGCCGAGGCCTTATATAGTGTGGGGCGTGTACTAAACCCCCTGAGCCATAATTGGCCAAAGCCACCCTGGCTTTGGCCAATTACGGCTCTCTGTTCAGACGGCGCTGTGATTGGCCAAGCATGCAGGTCATAGTGCATGCTTGGCCAATCATCAGCCAGCAATGCACTGCGATGCCGCAGTGAATTATGGAACGTGACGTGCCACTCGAATTTGGCGTGAACGGCCCATAATCTTCGTCGAACGATCGAACAGCCAATGTTCGAGTCGAACATGGGTTTGACTCAAACACGAAGCTCATCCCTAGTAGAGACATACCCAAAAAGACTTGCAGATGTAATTGCAACGAAAGGTGGTTCTACAAAGTTTTGACTCAGTGGGGCTGAATATAAATGCACACCACACTTTTCACATGTTTATTTGTAAAGAATGCTGAAAACCATTTATTATTTTCCTTCCACTTCAAAATCAATATGCCACTTTGTGTTGGTCTATCACATAAAATCCCAATAAAATACATTTACGTTTTTGGTTGTAACATGACAAAATGTGGAAAATTTCAAGGGGTTTGAATACTTTTTCAAGGCACTGTACACAGTAAATTCTCTCTGTGTGCATAAAAACATTTACAAATCCAGATATCACCATATAAAAGAGTAGACCTGTGGGAGGGGTCCAGGAGCCTACCCATTACAGGCTGACAGCTGAAAACGACAGGCGGGGTGGAGACAAGACCAGTCATTCTGAACAAGGAAAGAGAGCAGCAGTGATTGGTCTTTGTAACAGGAGGTCCCTGCACAGAGGCTGGATTACTGCACAGATCTGAAAGAAATACATAAAGCATGGCAAAAGTAAGAATACGCATGCCTCTTTTATTTATAACAATATTTGCTTATCCTGGAATTCAGCTTTAATAATTCAGTTTTACATGTAAAGTGCTAATATAACTGCAGTACATAGAACAGTACAATGAACTAATGTACTTGAAGCCAAATTCTGGAGACAATGCTGTATGAAAACTGTCAGCATCATCTTGCACCGGCACCATGTGCATTATGTCTTATTACTCCCCAAGCACAAACAAAACTATACTACAGATATCTGTGCTGCAGTGTAACACTGCAAGATGAGGGCATCAGAAAACCTAATAGATCAATGGATGTGTATTAAAGGGAATCTCACCCTGAATAATCACAGCTAAGGCCAAATCCCCATTTGCCATTCACAGGTCACTGAACTCCTCCAATATAACCTATGAGTGGGGATTAGAAAACATTTAGGAATTCAAAAATATATAATATTCTACAAGAAGAATGGATTAATCTATATTATAGAACAAAATAATGACACATTAAATAATAAATTAGTTGTGCTATTTAAAGTGTATTTAGACTGAGAAGCTAAAATGTAATGTAGCGCTACCCCCAGTTAAGAGAGCCGCTGATATTGATTTGGGCCCTGTAGTGCACTGCTGTCAACCCCTGGCAATCGGCTCTAACCTCCCGTGGCACAGCTGGTGATAGAGGGATAGGACCGCGTGACCGCAACTGTTGGTGACGCAGTCCTATAACAAACATACACAGAATATACTTTAAAACTCCTATTAAAGTAAGCGGAACTGACACCAAATGTACTTTACCCAGATATTTTACTGAGGCTAATGGGCAAGTAATAAACAACAGTATAACAAGTTGCAGATCCCTGCAATAAACAGTAATAAAGATAAACAGAGTAATCAGAATAATAAAGTATTGCTATGCAACTCTAGCGCTGCCCTTTTACAGCTACTTCCCCTCATGGGTAGACTAACACCCAGCAATGTCTACCTATGCAGTCAGGCCTGACTGATCTAAATGGAAGTTCAGTGAAACAATATTCGATAGCAATCTTTCGGTGGTGCACTTGAAGAACAACTTTGTAATCCCAACGAATAGTAAAGATAAAGTATCTGTCTTTAAACAGCTCTCACCACCCGGACAAGTCCAAATCCGTTTCCTCCATCGATTCGTCTGGGAACAGGAATCCACCGACATCCAAGTCTTCAATCCTTCTGGTGTACTGCAGCAAGGAGGATTAGATGTCTCTAAGGCTCTGCTAGGCTGGCAGAGGGCTCTTTGGAAAGGAGCACACGGCCCAGGCTTCAGGCCTTGTGCATACAGCAGTTCAGCACAGAGATCCTCTTGCTAGGAGAGGGGTGTCCAAAGAGGCCGACCAAAACTCTGCCTCCCCTTTATAAAGTCTGCCCCAGCAGTCTCTGTTCTGGAGCAATGCACCCTGGGTGCTGCAAGATGTACTGGGAGATGTAGTCTCTCTCTCCTCTGCTTTCACTTCCATAATGTCTCTTTACTTCCTCCCGACTCACCTCTCACCTGGAACTTCTTGTCTCTCTGCATTAAAGGGGAACACCCCGCTACACACTCCCCCCACTTGAACTCTTTGGTCCCCAAAGACATCTAACATTTTTAGATCTGCAAAACATTTTAGCTTCAATGCGGTTGCATAGGATTGACAGAGGAGCCTCCCACCGATCATCATATGATGGGGAGCTGTCCTGTCCACAGGTCGCTTCAGTGGGGGCGACCTGTCCAACTGTGCCAGGAAGTGAGCTGGGGTTGCCCTCCACCAAATGCACAGTGGAGGGACCAGATGTGGGCATGGTCCTTCTTGAGGTTAGGACTGTGTCTTCGGAACTTTCTCCCATCTGATCATGAGTTAGTTTCCGGGGAGGATGAATGACTCTCTTCCTTCTCTTCTCCCTGGGAGTCACAGTCTCAGCTACTCTTGGTTCTTCCTCTGGTACTGAAGCAGGAACCTCTTCTGGTAGTGAGGGTATGGGATCACATCTGGGGACAGCAGGGGCTAAAAGCCGTTTCACCAAATCGGTATTGGTCCCAACGATGAGAGAGCTTCTTGAGGGCCCTGGCAGCCAGGGACAGACAATGGCCAGTGTCTCAAAGTTCTGGGGCTCGCCAGCCCTCAATGGATCACACGACAACTTGATCCGCAGACATCCATCACAAGAGTACTCTTCTGCTTGAATACCCTGAATCTTGGTGTCTCCCAACTCTTCCAGGGGCAGGTATGACAGGTACTTCTTGTAAAAGTCTCTGGTCATTAGGGTAACCTGAGAACCTGTATCAAGGATGGCTCTGGTGTAGATCCCTTCGATCAGAACAGGCACTACAGGCAGAGGACCTACCAATTGGGTAGCAGTTCTTTTGGAAACACCTGTAACAGCAGGCTGGCATACTTGGACTTGTGCTCTCTTCAGCTTCCGGCGCTGGGAATGCCGTTTCTGGCGTTGTTTGGAAGGCTGATAAGCGTTGTTCACTGAGACGGTATAAACTGCAGGTGTCCTCCACCGCTCCCTCGCAGATTCAGGGAAAGTTATTTTTGAAGGCCCGGATCTTCTCTCCATTCTTGGGTCACTTCTCTGAGGCCTCCCCCAGCCTTCTGTCTCCATTCGTGGACTTGGACATACTCGCTGGTAGTGGCCTACACCTCCACAGTTGAAACAGACAATCTCTCTTCTCTTCTGTGGGGAGGTTGGTGTTGAACTGCTCTGGCTCGGTTCATTCTTAATTTCCTCGGGTTCCTTCATTCCTGAGTTTTCAGACAGGAGTGTGGTCAAAAGATCCAGCACCTGGGTCATTTGGGACTTCAGGATCTCCACTTCTGAGTCCCGTTCAGTAGCCATAACTGATCTGACTCCCACCGCGGGGAGGGTAGTGGTCTTCTCAGTCCCTTGCTGTTCATTTAAGAGGGCTTCTTCATCTCTTATGATTCGTACAAGATCTCGGTAACTCAAAGTCATCACTCCTTCAGAGGTCTTCAAGTAGAGCCAAACTGGATCTGAACGCAGGGCTCCCCTCAGGATCTGCTTCATTCGGGTTGCGTCTATGACCTGCGGCAGTATTCCCTTCTTTAGGACAATTTGGCACAGCTTCCGGTTTAGCCTCCGCACATATTCGGATAACTTCTCTCCCGGCTGTTGGAGGGTATGTTCGAACTGGTATATCAGTTCAGTCGCCTTCTCCAGCTGGCCAAATTCCTCCTCCAGCATAGTCAGATAATCGTTTGCGGTACAGGTAGCGTTGCTAAGCCTGAGGTTCTTTACAGCTTCAGCAGCAGCGCCCTTTAGACTTTCGCTGATGCGCTGCTTCTTCTGCGCCTCTGGTATCTCCCATCCTTCTACCGCTTGTATGGCCTGTTCAATCCAGGTGTCAAATTCTTCTTCTCCGGCAGGCACTGGTTCCTTCCCTGAGAAGGTGCTAAGCTTCCGGTAACCGGCCTCCACATGCACCGTACTGCTTTTCTGGCACTTAATTACAAGGTCTCCTAGAGCATTCAACAATTCAGGCCCTATAGCGGCCAGCGGCGATCCCGGGCTTAATAGTTCCTCAGGCTTTTCTGCTTTAGGGGATAGTGGTGGAGAGATAATCGCGGGGGTGATGGCTTTGGTGTCTGAAACCATTCTTCCTTCACTGGCAGCGTATGTATCAAGTGATAGGTCTGATTATCTATGGCTTGTATACTCTGACTTTTAAAATGCTCTGGGATTTCGTTTTTCCATTCTACCAGTGCGTATGTAAACGAGATCACTGGATCTGGCCTAAAATCCATCACCCATGCTTTGTGGCTCGGAGACAGTAAGAATATGAGCTGTTTTATCTCCCCTTCCTTCCATCTTTCCCCTGGGAGTACAATGACTACCGCCGCGGTTGGATCGACGCCAATCGCTGCGCACCACTGTGACATTGCTAGCGGGTCCATGCTGGTACTTCTGACCGGCTTGATTGCAGCGTGCAACGTACAAGGATCCCGGACTCGAGCCCCCACGTGTAGCGCTACCCCCAGTTAAGAGAGCCGCTGATATTGATTTGGGCCCTGTAGTGCACTGCTGTCAACCCCTGGCAATCGGCTCTAACCTCCCGTGGCACAGCTGGTGATAGAGGGATAGGACCGCGTGACCGCAACTGTTGGTGACGCAGTCCTATAACAAACATACACAGAATATACTTTAAAACTCCTATTAAAGTAAGCGGAACTGACACCAAATGTACTTTACCCAGATATTTTACTGAGGCTAATGGGCAAGTAATAAACAACAGTATAACAAGTTGCAGATCCCTGCAATAAACAGTAATAAAGATAAACAGAGTAATCAGAATAATAAAGTATTGCTATGCAACTCTAGCGCTGCCCTTTTACAGCTACTTCCCCTCATGGGTAGACTAACACCCAGCAATGTCTACCTATGCAGTCAGGCCTGACTGATCTAAATGGAAGTTCAGTGAAACAATATTCGCTAGCAATCTTTCGGTGGTGCACTTGAAGAACAACTTTGTAATCCCAACGAATAGTAAAGATAAAGTATCTGTCTTTAAACAGCTCTCACCACCCGGACAAGTCCAAATCCGTTTCCTCCATCGATTCGTCTGGGAACAGGAATCCACCGACATCCAAGTCTTCAATCCTTCTGGTGTACTGCAGCAAGGAGGATTAGATGTCTCTAAGGCTCTGCTAGGCTGGCAGAGGGCTCTTTGGAAAGGAGCACACGGCCCAGGCTTCAGGCCTTGTGCATACAGCAGTTCAGCACAGAGATCCTCTTGCTAGGAGAGGGGTGTCCAAAGAGGCCGACCAAAACTCCGCCTCCCCTTTATAAAGTCTGCCCCAGCAGTCTCTGTTCTGGAGCAATGCACCCTGGGTGCTGCAAGATGTACTGGGAGATGTAGTCTCTCTCTCCTCTGCTTTCACTTCCATAATGTCTCTTTACTTCCTCCCGACTCACCTCTCACCTGGAACTTCTTGTCTCTCTGCATTAAAGGGGAACACCCCGCTACAGTAATATACTGCAGCTAACCAGTCCTTAGATGTGTTGGCTGCATTTGTTTTTGTTTTTCAAGCTTTAAGGCATTACTGTATGTTCCCAGTGATGAATTCTTCATATGCAGAGTTCTGGGCACTTTTTCCTGGGTCCATACTGCCCTAAAAGTTAGTACCACTAGGTGCACCATCTAGCCCCCATTCAGCCGTAGCAGCTGTCAGTCTCTCATAGAGTACGACAGGCTGCCAGCAGTGGGACTGGATGGTTCACCTAGGCCCCTACACCTAAAATCTGGAGCCTCATGCACCAGGGCTAAATACCCAGTGCGCAAGGAGACTAAGGCTGGGTTCACACATGTGCAGCTGCGGGTTTGTGCCTGGCTTCCGGTGCATTCCTGTTCACCGGTTCAGGTGCGATTCAGGCCCAAATTTTAGCCTGAATTCGCACCTGAACTGGACCTAAAGACACACAGGACCCTTTTTCAATCCGGCCGCCCCAGACATGTGTGAACCGGCTCCACTGAGAGCTGGTAACACTTGCCTGTAATGCGAATTGGATGCGGAGAAGCCTGCATCCAATTTGAAAATGTGTGAACCCGGCCTCAAGTTCACGTAACATATAGGTATCAATCCCACTATTCCAGTGGAGGAATTTAATTAGCAATCTACTTGAAATTCACAGTGATTCTGCCCTGGGGCACAAGCGTCTGGCAATGTATCACAATATGGGTCCAAAGATGTTGTCATGTGTTTGTTAAAGAGTTAGTAAACTTCCATCTTTTGCTTTTATCTATAGGTAAGCGTATAATATGGCTTACCTATAGGTGGTGTAAATATCTCCTAAATGTGTTTGAAGTGGGTTCTGTGCGGTGTGTTGAGCCTAATAACCCAGGTACTGCACTTTTGGAGTTTGTTTTTCTGTTTGTTGCCTATGACCTATGTGTGAGCTGTGTGGAGCCATCTTGGAGAGGGAATTTCATTGTTCTTAAAGGAACCTGAACACCAGAGTTTAGTCCATCAGATTTATTTGCGTACATGCCGTGTTGACCCTTAGGGGTCTATAATGGAGGTGAGCTTGCACTTCTGGTGAAAGGAGCACGAGTAGAAAATTGACGTTACACAGTGGTGTCATCTATATGAAGCACCTTATTAAACTACATTTTTTGCTTGCACAATTTATGAGAAGCTTTATTATTTATTGCATTGGCTTTTTTGCATTATATGTTTGTTTATGGATTTGATTTGCACTGGCACTTTATATACTGTATATGCAACACTAACCTATTTACTCATTTATTATCACTTTTTAGTTATTATTTTATCTTTATTTAGAGGTAGCGCGATCACACATTTTAGTAGTGATTTAATGCAGATATAGGAACACATTTGGTGATTGCAGCAGCTGTACCCTGTAATTCTTAATTTCAGCACGCTACTACCATATTTATATGCTATAGCATATGGCGGCATCAGCGGAAGTTCCTGCCCCGTTGCTATAGCAACCTGTCAATCAAAGAAAATCCTGCATAATCTCCGATCCGGAAATCACGCAAGATTTAGGTATGAGTGAGTGAGTGTGAGTGAAAACTTGTATAGCGCTACAAATGCGAACCAAATCGCCTCAAGGCGCTTGTATCTATTGTCGTCATGATCCTTCAGAAGAGATGAGTCTTACGTTTTTTCCTGGAGGCCCGGTGGTTTTCTTCCATGCGGATGTTTGTTGGTAGAGAGTTCCATAGCCGTGGTCCTTGGACTGCGAATCTTCGTTCTCCTTTAGATTTGTAGAGCGATTTAGGGATGTGGAGGAGGTTTTGGTTAGTTGATCGTAGAACGCGATTGGGGATATAGTGTTTTATTTTCTCGCATAGGTATTGAGGAGCGTTTCCTTGTGTGCATTTGTGAGTGAGGCAGAGGGTCGTGAATGTCACCCGATCCTTTATGGCTAGCCAATGGAGGGTCTGCAGGGACGGGGTGATTGATTCCCATGGTTTTATTTCCCATTATCAGTCTTGCTTCTGTGTTCTGGATGACTTGTAGCCGGGAAATCTGATATTTGGGTAGTCCATGGTAGAGGGAGTTTGCATAATCAAGTCGGGAATTGATGATTGTTCCAACTACTACTGCTGTATCTTCTTCCGGGATAAAGGGGATGAGTCTCTGTAGCAAGCAGAGAAAATGGTGAGATCCACTCACCACTGATCCTATTTGGGCGTCCATGGTCATGTCTGAGTCAAAGATGACTCTGAGACTTTTGACTTTGGTGCTTGGGGTGATGGTTTGTCCAAGGATGGTGGGTGGTGTTTACCTGTCGTCCTACAGTTTGTCTTCCGGTTTGCGTGAAGAAAGAGAAGTTCTGTTTTGGATCCATTACGTTTGAGGGAACTGTCCGTCATCCAATGGTCTATCAGTGTAAGGCATTTCTCTAATCCGTGATATTGGTCTTTTTTGTTAGTGATGCATAAGTAAAGTTGAGTGTCATCAGCGTAAGAGTGGTAGAGCAAATCCTGTTTGCTGATGATTTTGAGGAGTGGGCGGAGGTAGATGTTGAAGAGCACGGGCGACAGGGGTGATCCTTGAGGGACTCCGCATGTAATGGTCCATGCTTCCGAAGTGAAGGCTCCTAATTTCACTGTCTGAGATTGGTTCTCCAGGAATGATGCGAACCATGGTAGAGCAGAGTCTGCAACTCCGGCTACTTCTATGAGACGAGTGAGCAAAATTTTGTGGTCTACTGTGTCAAAAGCTGCACTAAGGTCCAGCAGCACTAGGAGACACGATTCTCTGTCATCTGCTAGACATGTGCATTTGTTTTTGTCCAAATGCATTTTCGTCCGAATTTCAGCTATTTTCGTTATCGTTTTAACAAACGAAAACGAAAGCACAGAATCCGAAAACCGAAAGATCCGACATAAACAAATGCTTTATTTTCGTTTTCATTGTGACAACAGTTCGATATAGATAGGAGATTCGACGTGACGCTGACAATAACAATCTGTGTCTATCGAACCTGTGGTCGAATATGCCTAACCTTAACTCTATTAGTCCAAGATTATTCTACATAGAGAGAAAAGATTCGACATTATAGAGAGAAAAGATTCGACATTATAGAGAGAAAAGATTCAACATTATAGAGAGAAAAGATTTGTTATTATAGAGAGAAAAGATTTGACATAGAGAGAAAAGATCACTGCTGGAATTGGGTGGGGGAAGCAAAATAAAAATAATGATGATGATGAATGTTATTGGCTGATTGTAACCAAAGAGGAGGAGCAGTAAAATAGCTAGAACGACGAAGATTCGACGAAGCATCGAAAAACATACAAACGTTGAATCTGTCATTGAAGGCTTATGGTGTCTGTCGAAAGATAGAAGATTCGACGGAGCAGCGAAACTGTACAACGCTGCAATCGTACATTTCCGGTCAAATGCATCCGCCCACAGGCTATAGAAGAATTCTAATGTTGGTTGACTAGTAATAGTAATTAATAAATATAATTATTACTAGTCATACAACATTAGAATTCTACTATAGCTTGTAGGCGGAACATTCGACCGGAAATGTATGATTGCAGCGTCGTACAGTTTCGCTGCTCCGTCGAATCTTCTTTGAACATTCGACAGACACCATAAGCCTTCAATGACAGATTCAACCTTAATTAATTCAGATTTTCGGACGAATGCAATTTCTAACGAAAAACGAAATAAATAAAAACTAATTTTCGGGAGTAACTAAATAAATTTATTTTTCGGACGAAAACGAAATTCGGAAACAAAATATTTCAGTGTGCACATGTCTATCATCTGCTGCTTCGAGGGCGTCATCCCATATTTTGAGAAGTGCCGTTTCTGTCCCATGGCCAGGGTGGAACCCTGATTGTAGTGGGTCCAGGAGTTTGTGGGTGTCCAAATGGAGTTGTAGCTGTTGTAATACTTCTTTCTCAATGATCTTGGAGAAGGTCTTAAGGCTAGTTACCGGTCTCCGGTGGTTTGGGTCTTTGTGGTCGAGGTTCGGTTTCTTTAGGAGGGATTTGATTATACCTTGCTTGAAGGAGGTAGGGACAGTCCCTTCTTTGAACGATTGATTTATGAGATTTGTGATGGTGGGTGCCAAGATATTGGTACATTCTTTCAGGAGTTTTGTGGGAATAATATCGTTTGGTGATGTACTGTTTCGGAGGTTTCTGATGATGCCTTTGGTGGTGTCGATGGTGATTGGAATCAAAGTAAATTTAGTTGATTGTAGAGTATTGTGACAGCAGGAAGGTAAAGTCACCTGGTTGCATCCAGGGGGGTAGATATATTTCGCCCAGATTCAGGCTTTACGCCGACTTATACAACTAGGTGGAGTGTTGTATAAGCCCAGCTGAGGCTAGTAGGCTCATGGATGACTCATACCTCTAGAGAGAGGGCTGGGCGTCGTGCAGACAGGGAGTTGATGAGACCAGCTGAAGCTTGTCAGCTCATTTAGGCCTCTATAAGAACTCCCAGCTTCATTAGATGTTAGCTCATGCCTGGAACCAGACCTGTGTGGACTGTCTAGGGAGAGTGAACCCCTGTGCGGTGAGACAAAGCCTGTGTGGCTATTTGCTTGGACATTTAAAACCAGGGACTTAGGGACTAGGACAGCACTAGGCTGATCCCAGTTGTTAGTTAGGAAACCTGTATGTTTAGTCAGAGGTCAAGTTGACCAGGATTTATTTTGTTTATGTTTCTTTTGCTTTGCTGTGTTTTGTCACTGTAAATAGAAAATAAACCGCACCTTTTTTGATTTTGAAAACCACAACCACCGTTTGCTGGGCCTGTTTTTGTGTGGGGAGCCCATCTCGGGGGTCACACACACCCGCTGCCGAGCTAACCCCCTCACAGTTGGTGGAGAACCAGTGGCAGTTTTTTTTAAGCCAGCATGGAGGAGATACTGAAACAGCTGGCTCTAGCAAATGCCAATCAACAGCAGACAAATGCAGGTTTGCAAAGGAGCCTTGCAGCCCAGCAGCAAGCTCATCAACAGAGCCTTGCAGCCCAGCAGCAAGCTCACCAACAGAGTCTGGAAGCTCAGCAACAAGCCCAGCAGCAATCTGAGGCCCGCTTCATAGACCTGTTACAGAAGCAAGAGCAGAGACTACAACAAATGGAAGCAGTAATGCAGCAACGTCCGCAGACCAGTGAGGAAAGCCGTCCCACTAATACCGCGTCCTTTGGGGTGAGTCGTTTATTGACAAAAATGACTGGAGAGGATGATCCAGAGGTATTTTTGACCACATTTGAAAGGACCGCTGAAAGAGAAAAGTGGCCTGAGGAGCAGTGGGCTGGACTGGTGGCTCCTCTGTTAACTGGTGAATCGCAGAAAGCTTACTATGACCTAGAGCCTAACCAAGCAAAAGACTATGTGGTGCTAAAAGCTGAAATTTTGGCAAGGCTGGGTGTCACCCAGGCTGTCCGGGCTCAGCGTGTGCATAACTGGACTTTCCAGCTTGGAAAACCCCCCAGGTCTCAAATGTATGATCTCATTCACCTGAGCAGAAAGTGGCTACAGCCAGAGACTTTGTCCGCACCAAAGATTGTGGAACGTGTTGTAATGGATCGGTTTTTGAGAGCTCTTCCTACTGCCATCCAAAAGTGGGTAAGCCATGGAGACCCAGAGATGGCCGATGGTCTTGTGGATCGTGTGGAAAAATACTTGGCTACAGAGAACCTGACGGCCTCTTCCAGAGACACTCGGACTTTCCACCCTAAGACCAGACCATCCCCAGGGGCGGATAAGAGGATTCCAAGGGGTGAGGGTGGAGAGAGTGAGAGGGTGGGAGCTCTACCCCAAGTTTGGCGAGAACAGCCTGGGAAATCAGCGGCTCAAGAGGCGGCAAGAAGGATCGTTTGCTACCGCTGCAGTGCCGGCAAGCGGGACATATTGCAGCCAATTGCCCGGTTGTGGAGGAACCCATGCAGTATGACTTTCTGACGGGCAGACGTCAGTCGCTGTGTGCGACAGTCGCATGCACTGCCATTCGAGGAACTGAGAAACATTTATGCAAAATGTGTGTTAATGGTAGAAATGTTGTGGTATTGCTGGATTCAGGTAGCCTTGTGACCCTGATAAAGGCTGAGTTAGTTAAAACAGAGGTCTTTGGGAATAGCAAGGTAGCTGTTATTTGTGTGCATGGGGACACCCGAGAGTATCCAGTGACTACAGTGTGTTTCGAGACCCCCAAAGGTACCCTCTCTCATCCAGTGGGCTTAGTAGCTCAGTTACCGCATGACGCCATTGTGGGAAGGGATTTTCCGAAGTTCTGGGAACTGTGGGATGATCCTGAGCCCCCCACTGGTGCCCCTATGTACCAGGAATGTGATAGCCAGAACTCCCCTGAGAGTGGTGAGGACTCTCCGGAATTTCCCTTATCAGTATTGGCAGGGGAGACTCAAGAAACTGGAGAGGAGCCCACCTCCTCAGACGAAAACCTACCGTCTGTGGAGTTTTCTGATCTTGAGGTTCACAGGGAAAACTTTGCCACAGAACAGTTGAAAGACCCCGCCCTAATAAAGGCACGGGAAAACGTAGTGAAAATAGATGGCGAGTTAGTGAACCCAGATAATACCTGCACTTACCCATACTTCAGCGTAGAGAAGGACCTACTGTATCGGGTGGCAAAAAGGGCAGAAGAAACCGTTGAGCAGCTTGTGGTGCCCAAACCTTACAGGAAGTTGGTGTTGGAGTTGGCCCATGGGCACATTCTTGGAGGTCATCTGGGGACAGAGAAAACCCGAGAGAGGGTATTACAGAGATTCTATTGGCCGGGGGTGATGAAGGACATAGAAAATTATTGTTCCTCCTGCCCTGTGTGTCAGAGGTCGGCCCCGATGCCACATTTCCGTAGCCCGCTGGTCCCTCTACCCATCATTGAGGTCCCGTTTGAGAGGATCGCCATGGATTTGGTAGGGCCTATAATCAAGTCCGCTAGGGGGCACCAGTACATATTAGTTATAATGGACTATGCCACCCGTTATCCAGAAGCGATCCCTCTCCGAAATACCTCGGCCAAAACCATAGCCAAAGAGCTATCTCTTGTGTTTAGCCGGGTGGGTATTTGTAAAGAACTGCTTACGGACCAAGGTACACCCTTTATGTCCCGGGTTATGAAGGAGCTGTGTAAATTGTTCAAAGTGACGCAATTACGTACATCTGTGTATCACCCCCAAACCGATGGGCTGGTTGAAAGATTCAACAAAACCCTAAAACAAATGTTGAAGAAAGTGGTGGATAGAGATGGAAAGGATTGGGACTGTCTACTTCCTTATCTGATGTTTGCTATTAGGGAGGTGCCCCAATCCTCTCCGGGATTCTCCCCCTTTGAGTTACTGTATGGGAGACACCCAAGAGGGCTGTTGGATATTGCCAAGGAAACTTGGGAAAGTGAGAGTTCTCCCCACAGGAGTGTGATTGAGCATGTCGCCCTGATGCAAGACCGAATTGCACAGGTAATGCCCATCGTGAAGGAACATCTGGCCCAAGCGCAGTTAGCACAGCAGAGAGTGTACAACCGTGGAGCCAAGACCCGTACCTTTTCCCCGGGGGATAGGATACTGGTACTTGTCCCTACGGTTGAAAGTAAATTCCTTGCCAAATGGCAAGGCCCCTATGAGATAATGGAAAAAGTTAGCGAAGTGAATTACAAGGTCAGACAACCAGGAAGGCGAAAGCCCGAACAGATCTATCACGTTAATCTGTTGAAAGCCTGGAGGGATAGAGAGTCCCTAGTCGCAGACACTTGGTCACCAGCTCAAACTGGTTGCGTGATTCCTGAGGTTGGAATAGCAGCCACCTTGTCACAACCCCAACAACAGGAGGTTAAGGAGTTTGTGCTTCGCAACAAGGAGGTATTCTCTGAGCTGCCGGGACAAACATCTGGGGTAGAGCATGACATCATTACCCCGCCCGGTGAAAGGGTGAAGTTAAAACCCTATCGGATCCCAGAGGCCCGACGGGAGGCAATACGGGAGGAAGTACAGAAAATGCTGAACTTAGGGGTGATAGAGGAGTCCCAAAGTGATTGGTCTAGTCCCATTGTGTTGGTGCCTAAACCGGATGGGAGCTGGCGATTTTGTAACGATTTTCGTCAGTTGAACAAAGTTACAAAATTTGACACCTACCCCATGCCACGTATAGATGAGTTGATCGACCGGCTGGGAACAGCCCGATACATGACGACTCTTGACCTCACAAAAGGGTATTGGCAAATCCCCCTGGCCAAGTCGGCCAAAGAGAAAACCGCATTTGTAACCCCAGACGGGGCGTTCCAATATAAAAGAATGCCGTTCGGGTTACAGAATGCGCCGGCCACATTCCAGCGGAAAATGGACCAGATGCTGAGGCCCCATCGGAAGTATGCTGCGGCTTACCTGGATGACGTAATTGTCCATAGCACAGATTGGGCCTCACATCTGCCAAAAGTGCAAGCAGTCCTGGACTCTGTTTGGGAAGCGGGGTTTACGGCTAACCCCAAGAAGTGTACCATTGGGCAGGAGGAGGCCAAATATCTTGGGTACACCATTGGGAGGGGAGTAATAAAACCCCAACTCAACAAAGTCGAGGCCATCCAGAGTTGGCCACGTCCCAACAGCAAGAAGCAGGTACGAGCCTTTCTGGGAATCGCTGGGTATTATCGGCGATTCATTCCCCACTTTGCTTCTAAGGCTGTGCCCCTAACCAACCTGACGAAGGGGAAAGGGTCGGTCATGATTAAATGGACCCCCGAGGCTGAGGCAGCATTCCAATTCTTGAAACAAGCCTTATGTAGCCAGCCAGTGTTGTACTCACCCGACTTCTCTAAAGACTTTGTCGTACAAAGTGATGCGTCAGATGTGGGGTTAGGAGCAGTATTGTCCCAGGTCTGGAACGGGGAAGAGCACCCAGTCATTTACCTCAGCAGGAAGTTGAAGTCCCATGAGGTAAATTACGCCACCGTTGAAAAGGAGTGTTTAGCGGTGAAGTGGGCTCTAGATTCCCTTCGGTACTACCTGCTAGGTAGGCACTTTGACATGGTTACGGATCACGCTCCATTAAAGTGGATGGCTCAAAACAAGGAAACAAATAGAAGAGTGAATAGGTGGTTCCTGGCCCTCCAGGAATTCAACTTCACAGTAAAGCATCGCCCTGGCGTTCAAATGGGGAATGTGGATGCTTTGTCTCGAGTACATGAATGCCTGATTGCTGGTGTTCCAACCCCGAGGTTAAAACAAGAGGGGGGGGGTATGTGACAGCAGGAAGGTAAAGTCACCTGGTTGCATCCAGGGGGGTAGATATATTTCGCCCAGATTCAGGCTTTACGCCGACTTATACAACTAGGTGGAGTGTTGTATAAGCCCAGCTGAGGCTAGTAGGCTCATGGATGACTCATACCTCTAGAGAGAGGGCTGGGCGTCGTGCAGACAGGGAGTTGATGAGACCAGCTGAAGCTTGTCAGCTCATTTAGGCCTCTATAAGAACTCCCAGCTTCATTAGATGTTAGCTCATGCCTGGAACCAGACCTGTGTGGACTGTCTAGGGAGAGTGAACCCCTGTGCGGTGAGACAAAGCCTGTGTGGCTATTTGCTTGGACATTTAAAACCAGGGACTTAGGGACTAGGACAGCACTAGGCTGATCCCAGTTGTTAGTTAGGAAACCTGTATGTTTAGTCAGAGGTCAAGTTGACCAGGATTTATTTTGTTTATGTTTCTTTTGCTTTGCTGTGTTTTGTCACTGTAAATAGAAAATAAACCGCACCTTTTTTGATTTTGAAAACCACAACCACCGTTTGCTGGGCCTGTTTTTGTGTGGGGAGCCCATCTCGGGGGTCACACACACCCGCTGCCGAGCTAACCCCCTCACAGTATTTATATTGCTGTTTTCTTCTTGCTTTATCCAAGTGAGGTTGGTTGCTTTTTTTTGTTGAATTGTTTCCCGAATGTTTACGATTTTGTCAATAAAAAAATCAGATAGTTCATTGCAGAATTCTTGTGTTTCCTATGCTGGAGGCTCTAGGCAGGTGGGGTTCATTGTTTGAGCGACTAGTTTGAAAAGTTCACTGGGATGGTTTAGGGCTTTTGCGATGGTGTTGGAGAAGTGTTTTTATTTTGCTTTGAAGATTGCTTTGTGGTATTTTTTGGTGAGTAATTTTTAGTTTGTGTGGTTTTCCTTTGTTAAGTTTCTTCTCCAGGCTCCTTCAGCTCCTCTGCGTTCTTGCTTCAGTAATGTAAGAGCGTCATTGAACCAGCCGGAATTATTTTTGAGGAGAGCTCTGCGTCTCAGAGCGACTATGTCTGCTGTCTGTAGTAATGCTTTGTTGAGAGAGTTGAGTGTTTTTTCCGTTGAGTGGTTTTGATTTAGCATTGTTATTTTGTTCGATAGCGTGGATTTAAAAAGTTCAGAGCGTAATTTCTTCTGTGATCTTGTCCAGTGTGTTGTTATTTAATGTGTCGGTTTTTTGAAGATGGTGTTGGCGGTTATGTTAAATTTAATGGCATGGTGATCCATCCAGGGTAAAGGCGTGTTGTCCAGTGTGTTGACGTCCATATTTTGTTTGAAGATGAGGTCGAGAGTATGACCCGAAGCGTGCGTGGGAGCCGGTATCAGTTGCTGCAGGCCTAGTTCTTCCAGTTGGTCAATGCAGGCGGTGGTGATGGGGTCCTGGGTGGAATTAGCCCAGAGGTTGAAATCCCCGAGTAGCAGGAGGTGTTTGACTTTCAAGGTGTATGTCGAGATGAATTCTGTGAAAGGTGTGAGGAGGTGTGTCTTTGGTCCTGGTGGTCTGTAGCATAGCAGTATGTAAACGGTGTCCTGGGGTGTTGTTTGGAGTTGCAGGGTGAGTGTTTCCATGAAAGGCAATAATTTCTGTAGAGTTGGTTTGGTGAGAGAGAGGTGGGATTTGTAGATCACTGCTAGGCCTCCTCCTCTTTCTCCTGTTCGATGTTCGGTTAGGATGCAATAGTTCTCAGGCACTAGTTCTGCTAGGATTACAGTCAGGTGTTATCCGGCTTTCCGTTATGAAAAGGCAATCTGTGTTGTCTTGGGTGATGAAGTCGTGAATTTCCTGTCTGTGCTTAACTGCAGATCTTGTGATTTGATCAGGGCGCATGATAGGTGTTGTGGTCAAAATGATTCCACCCTATTTTTGGCTGTCGATCGTCGATTGACTCTGATGCCGCGTACACACGACCACTTTTCTCGACGAGAAAAACAGCATTTTTTTTTTCGCCGAGAAAAACGATCGTCTGCGGGCTATATGTCGTTTTTCTCGTCTAGAAAAACGGCATAAAAAACGACGAGAAAATTTAGAACATGTTCTAAATATTCTCATCGTTTTTTCCAGCATTTTTTTCCGCGGCAGTTTTCCCATAGGGAAACACTGCCGCGGAGCCCACAGACGGTCGTTTTTCTCGTCAAGAGAAAAAATGACGGGAAAAACGACCGTGTGTAGGGAACCAAGCGGTTCCCTCGTTTTTCCTGTCATTATTCACGGCGGTTTTTTAACCGCCGTGAATAATGATTGTGTGTACGCGGCATTAGAAGTTGTTCCTTTCGTAGTATTTTTTGGATGGAGATTGGTAGTAATGAGGTGGTATTCCTTAGGCCACGGAGGGTGTCTGCTGAGTATTTTATGTTGAACATGATGAAGGAGATGAGATGAGTGATGATGATCAGGAAGATGTTGATGAACGGACGATTAATTTGGTGATGATGATGATGAGGATGCTGAGCCCAATCTAACCCTCCCAGTTGATCCAGAGGAAGGCAAAAAACCCCAGCCGAGTGCGGGCCAATTGGCTACAGCAGGGGAAAAAAATCCTTCCTGATCCCCCAAGAGGTGATCGGTTGAACCCTTGATCAACTACCTGTGGTGGACTGGTGCCTGGTGTACTTACCTGGTTGTCAGATTAAAGGGAAAAACCGCCAATCCAGAATAAGACGTTGATGCTGGTGATGATGAGGGTCCGGATGCTGAAGGGGGGTGGAATAAAAGATGTCAGGGGATTTGTAGTGAGAGCACTCGGGTGTGGCAAGATGGCCACTACTTACCAGGCCGGGTCCTTGGATCGTTCTTCTGCCTGCCACTTGTGAGTGATCTCGGGGGGGGGGGGGCTAGTGGCAAGCGAGTCCTGTAGTTTGGGACCGACAGGGAGTCAGCTGGGGGTCGGGAGCAGGAGTAATAGAGTCAGGCTGGGTGGACCAAGATGGCCTCCGCGGCCTAAGCTAGGCCAGAGCCGCTGTCTATCCTGCGGGGATCGTGCTGCACCTGCTGAGGCTTTGAGCGTTCCGCTGCCGGCTGGGGGGGGCTCCGGGGTGGGAGACAGCCGCGGGACTACTGATGGAGTGAGAAAAGAGGCGCTCGGATGGCCGGAGCTAGGCCGCAGCCGCGGTCTGTCCTGCGGGCCTAGAGAACTAGGTAGGGATGCCCAGATGGTGGCAGGCGGCAGTCGGCGGCTGCAGGCTTGTGAGTTGGGGAGGTTAGGGGAGCTGTGCTGGGGGAGAGCCGGGTCCAGGTGGGGCCGTAGACAATGGCAGATTGTAAATAGCAATCCAACAGCAATCCGTGGGTGTCCTGGATGTCCAATAGGAATAGCAATCCAACAGCAATCTGTGGGTGTCCTGGATATCAGGAGCTCCTTGCACATACGTCCGTCTGCTAGACCAGTGTTTCTCAACTCCAGGCCTCAAGGCGCCCCAACAGGTCATGTTTTTAGGATTTCCATTAGTTTGCACAGGTGATTTGATCAGTTTCACTGCCTTGGTAATTACCACAGCTGTTTCATCTGAGGGAAATCCTGAAAACCTGACCTGTTGGTGCGCCTTGAGGACTGGAGTTGAGAAACACTGTGCTAGACGACCGTATGGCACCGACTGCCTGTTATATATGTGTAAGGTGATTCTCATAACTCCTGGAGTAGATGACGCCGATATCCCAGAAGTCCATGGGAATCGCCTAGTTACGTCATCGCCTAGGTGGCTGGTGCAAGAAGTACCCTATACTACAAGGAAAAAAAGGTATTTAAAAATAAAATAAAAAATTAGCTATTTTAAATATAGAGGAGGATGGGCATTGGATTGATCCCAAGTTAAAAAAAAAATGGTGGAACTCCACTTTAAAAGCATGTGCTTTACTACAGGAGAATGAAAACGTATCCAGGTCCTCAGTATAGGAGATATAGGGATCGAGAGCTTGGTCCCCAACCAAACTTCCTTAAAGAACAAGGGCAATTGGACTATCTTCGTACAAGTTAAGCTAAGATAAATTAAAATTGTATAAGCAAGTGTATAGAAAAATATATAACGTTTTATTAATACAAAATCCATAAAAAACAACATATAATCAAATACAGATTAAAAAGCATGATAACAATCCATTTATATCACCAATATAATGGTCCCCAAAAGGGGAGGATCACAGTGGGATAGTTGATCACGGATAACATCTCAACTAGTTTTGCAGTCTAATGCTACTTCATCAGCAGAATATCTGTAATTTGATTGACAAGTGATCAATAACAATACATTTGACAAAGATATAGTACAGTCTATTGCAATGAAGTCAATAGAAATATAAACATGGGGGAAGAGAGATGCTGCTTACCCATAGCCCAGGCAAAAAGTATAGGAGCATTTACAAATTTCACCTTCTAGCGGTAAATATACAATTGTCGTGTACATGTTTGTGCACCGTGAAATGTTTTGAATCCTGAGTTTTTTTTATATATTTCTTCAGAATTAATAATCCCCCTGAGGAAGACCATGACTATATGGGTCGAAACACGCTGGATACCAATGTGGCTGACATTCTGTAATGTAATGTTCTGCTCCACTATGTGAACATCGCTAATTTGTGGAATATGTATTGTATCATACAACCAGAGCTCATTTTTTTTTTTTGTATTCTTTATTTGTACAAAAAGAGGACAGTGAAAACAATAGTACATCACATACCATCAAGTACATACATAGCTCTTTTCTTGTAATCTTACAGTTTAGGCAGGGTTTAACATTCCTCCACCAGAGCTCATATATTAATTGGAACATGACATTGAATCTCATTTTGTTAAAATAAAGACTTTTTATAATCAGTTACTGTCTTTTGATCCATTTAATATTGCTTCTAAAAAACAACCTTGGGCGAACCATCCCATTTTGCATTTTTTCGGGGTGTGCAGCTTAGTATCTCTCTTATATGTGTTTTCTCGATTTATAGTATAGGAGCATCAATTTTCTATTATTGCTAATCCCATTAAAAAGTAAATTTTCATGTGTTTATCTCAGGGCTTTCTCCCTAAACCCTGTGACTACTATAAACTATATCTTCATCTGTTAAATGTGTTCTAGCTTCCTTGACTCCCTACGCAAATAAAAGCACCAGAGGATCAGAGCTTGTATATTCTGAACAAGTCTTATAGAGTTCCAGGTTTGCCTTGATTCACACTTTGTTGAACAAACGATTTGTTCCGCAATTAGCCTCTAGCTGGGGAGCTTATTAAACCCAGAGATCTCCAGGGATCTGAGGCTTAAGGTCAAGGAGAAAGTGTAAATTACCTTCGCCGGCGAGGATGAAATGCTGTTGCCGCATGCAGAAAATGTACATGTATGGAGTGGAAGAGTCAATAGTAGTCTGTTATTTAAGCAAACACAAGCTGTGACGGACAGCAGTCTGCTATTACTTGTAACCTTTAGTGTGGTGATACTCCAGGCACATGCTGAATTTAGGGCAGTAGCTGGAATGAAACAGAAAATTAAATACATACACACACACACACACAGAAAAGAGAACGCTCCATGTAAGCAGCTTGAGCCTTACATAAAAGGATGCCGGTCAGTCCTCAGGGTCCAACAAGCAGTGGTTTAAAACGTGTTTAAATGAACTATTCAACAACTAATACTCTCTTATGCCGCGTACACACAACCGTTTTTCAGGACGAGAAAAATTCAATTTTTAAAAATGGTCGTGAAAAACGGTCGTGTGTATGCTCCAGAGCATTTTTCTCGACGAGAAAAATGCCCGAAAAAAAATTAGAACCTGCTCTATTTTTTCTCGTTGTTTTTCACGTTGTTCTTTTTAACGTCGTGAAAAAACGGTCGTGTGTATGCTTTTACGAGGGGAAAAAAAACGTGCATGCTCAGAATCAAGTATGAGACGGGTGCGCTCATTCTGGTAAAACTAGCGTTCAGAATGGAGATAGCACATTCGTCACGCTGTAACGGACTGAAAAGCACGAAGACTGAAAAGCGCGAATCATCTCTCACCAAACTTTATTAACACGAGGATCAGCAAAAGCATCCCAAAGGGTGGAACTCCCCCTTTATAGTGCCGTCGTGCGTTTTGTACGTCACCGCGCTTTGCTCAAGCGTTTTTTTTTTTCATGAACGTGTGTATGCAAGGCAGGCTTGAGAGGAAACATGAAAAATCACGTTGAGAAAAACGTCGTTTTTTTCCATGACATGAATAACGGTCGTGTGTATGCGGCATAAGACCATATTTCATAGGGGTTATAAAGAGGTAGAAGGCTGTAAAAAAAAATTGAGTATTAAAGTCATATTTCCAATTCACCAAAAAAAAAAAAAAAATTTTTTAGATCTAGAAGAACTGTTTTGCACCAACATTCCAACAATAAAATGTACATCTTTTTACATACACCGATCAGCCCATTATCATTATGACCACTGACAATTAAAGAGAATAACATTGATAATCTCATTACAATGGCATCTGTAAAGCTGGGTACACATGGGCCGAATGTCAGGGGACATTTGCCGGTTAAATAAAAAAACGGCCAACATTCGACCCGTGTGTATGTCGGTCTGTCCGTCAGAAGCAGCCGACCAACTCCCATCAGTGCTTTCAGCCAATGGCAGAGAGCGCTGATCGGAGTGTCCTGGTGGGGGGGGGCGACATCCCCCTGTCAGAACACAAGAGCTCAGTGGGGCAGATTGATGTACTAATGTCGGATGGTTAGTACAGCGGCTCCGACCGGAGCTGCCAGTTTTTTTTCGTGCAACCCAGCGGGTTGTTAGTGTGTACCAGGCTTTAGTGCAACTATCCATCCATTAATACATATGTTCCTATATAAACTCTGTTTACTAGAAATCAGCACTTTACACCGATCAGCCATAACACTGACCACCCACCATAATATGACCACCCACCTAATATTGAGTAGGTCTCCTTTTGCTGCCCAAACAGCCCTAAACCGTTGAGGCATGAACTCCACTAGACCTCTGAATGTATGCCGTGGTATCTGGTACCAAGCCCTTCATAGCAGATCCTTTAAATCTTGTAAGTTGTAAGGCGGGGCCTCCATGGATCGGACTTTATTTTCCAGGACATCCCAAAGATGCTCAGTTGAATTAAATCTGGAGAATTTGGAGGCCAAGTGAACATTTCAAAGATGCCTTCTTCCATTGCTCTGTGGCCCAGTTCTGATACTCACATGCCCATTGTAGGCGCTTTTGGCTGTGGACATGGGTCAGCATGTGCACCCTGACCGGCCTGTGTCTACGCAGCCCCATACACAACAAACTCTGATGCACTGTGTGTTCTCAAAAAAAAGGATGGGATGCCTGGATCCACCGTAATTAAATCTACAATGTAGGGGAGTAATGGTACATTAACCTCCCTGGCGGTATTCCCGAGTCTGGCTCGGGGTTAAATTTCAGCACCAAAAGCGGTAACCCCGAGCCAGACTCGGGCTGCGTCGCAGTGATCCAGGCAGGAGTTACTTACCTTGTCCCCTGGATCCTGCGATGCTTCCCCGCTGTGTGATCGAGCCGTCATCTCGCTCGATTCACACACTGCCGAATGCCGCCGAGCTCCGTTCCCTGCGACGTTACGACGCACGGGGACGGAGATCGGCGCCAAATTCAAAAAAGTTAAAACACAGTACACATACAGTATACTGTAATCTTACAGATTACAGTACTGTATGTAATAATTACACACCCCCATTGTCCCTAGTGGTCTGCCCAGTGTCCTGCATGCACTTTTATATAATAAAAACTTTTTTTTTCTGCCTGGAAACTGGAGATTGTCCATAGCAACCAAAAAGTGTCCCTTTATGTCAAAAGTGGTTTTAGACCAGCTAAAAAACAGCGATAATAAATTAGAATCACTCGCAGAATTAAGCGATAGTGATTTGTGGGGAAATTCGTCATCAAACACTGAAAAACACTTTTATTATTATTATATTATTATTTGTTATAATTATTTTATAGTTATTTATTTTATTATAATGTATAATTTTGTTTTTTGAACTTTATCATACCCGGGATGTCTACTAGACTCTGGTTTGGACGGATTTAAGTGAGTTATTCCTAAGAATTACAGGCCTGCAATATAAAACGCCAAATTTCCATGCAGAATAATGGTACCGCTTTCAGCACCTAAAATCTGACAGAATCATACCGCCAGGGAGGTTAAGTATTCAAAACTTGTCCACAAGGGGGCCCAAGGGACGCAGTTGAGGGCACTGTGTGTTCTTTCTGACAACTTTCTAGCAGAACAAGCATTAACTTTTTCAGTAATTTAAAGGGTAAGTTCACCTTTACCGAAAATCTGTAAGGTGAACTTACACTGGATTTTTTGGGAGAGCTATCTGTCTATCTGTTTTTATTGCTATATGCAAGTTTTTTAACCACTTGCCGACCAGCCGCCACCATTATACTGCGGGGGGGTCAGCTCATTCCAGCGAATCACCATAGCTGTACGTTGGCTCTTTAACCACTTTAGCCCCAGAAGGATTTGCCTCCTTAATGACCAGGCCATTTTTTATGATACGGCACAAATGCGTGGTCGTGCGACGCTGTACCCAAACAAAATTTTTGATTCGATGATGGAAGTCAGTGGGGCTTCATATTATTCATTAAGCTCTGAGAAAACCCTCTTGCAAAGTAAACACTATTTGCCTTTCATAAATAAACCCCAATGACTTAGGTAGGCTATCTTTCCAAGAAATATTCAAAACTTCACTTTGTGGTAGCCGATGCTCA
This sequence comes from Rana muscosa, assembly GCA_029206835.1. Taxonomy (NCBI): domain Eukaryota; kingdom Metazoa; phylum Chordata; class Amphibia; order Anura; family Ranidae; genus Rana; species Rana muscosa. The sequence goes on along the minus strand of CM055121.1, from coordinate 439,623,399 downwards.
AAGAGATTGGCAGCCCCTATGAAAAGTATTTCGAAAATATACAGGAACTCCCGGCTGAGTGTGGTTGCATAGTTTCGATGATAGGCTGCGCTCTTTGCCCTTTTGGGCATAGAAACTGGAGAATCTCAAAATGTACACACCAGAAGTGCCATTAACTAAAGTTCTTAGTGAGAAAGTAAAAGGAATTGATCAAATTTAAAGCAGAGGTCCACACAAAAATGGAACCTCCGCTTTTCGGAACCCCCCCCCCCTCTGGTGTCACATTTGGCACCTTTCAGGGGGGAGGGGGGTTCAGATACCTGTATAATACAGGTATTTGCACCCATTTCCGGATATAGACTCCAGCGGGAGTCACGCCCCTTCCTCTCCCCTCCGCTGTCTTCTGGGAAACACACAGGTCCCAGAAGATAGCGGGGACCAGTGAGGGCGCACAGTGCGACTCGCGCATGCGGAGTAGGGAAATGGGAAGTGAAGCCGCAACGCTTCACTTCCTGATTCCCTCACTGAGGTTCGCGGTGGGGGCAGCCGAGAGCCGAGCGATTGATCGCCATCAGCTGCCGACATCACGGGCACCCTGGACAGGTAAGTGTCCATTTATTAAATGTCAGCAGCTGCAGTATTTGTTTTTTGTATTTTGCTTTTATTTTATTTTTTTTAGGCGGACCTCCGCTTTAAGTCAATTATGCTTTAAACATTTTTTACCTTTATGCATTACACTTTTTGTGTCCCCCAATATATTTACCCCTCTCGATCCAGTGCTTCTTCTCTCCCCTATTCCTAGTTTCACAGGAGACTCAGGTAGCAGTGGAAGCCATAGGTTCCAGTCAAATACTGTGATGAGGGAGTGGGCAGCGGGGCCGAGCTCCTGATTTCGGAGCTTGCCCCCACATATATGCCCTCATAGTAAGCGGCTTGCTATGGGGGCACATACAGGAGAGGAAGAGTGGACAGCGCCGGTGGGGAACTCCAGAAGGGGAGCTAAGGGACTACTCAGTGCAATATCCATTATTTTAAAGTGTAACTAAACGCAAAACTTTTTTTTAGTCTTGGATAGAGCGGAGAGGGATTAGAACCCCTGTCAGTTCAGACGACGAGATGGGGAGCATTCAGGGTGATGTGGCCGTATGTAGCGGGTAGTTACATTTAGGGGAGGCATCTGAGTGATAACAGGCTCAAATGCAGCAATTGTTAGGGTTCATGGACCAATTTATGCCATTGGAGGATATCAATGGTGTCCAGTTCCCTGCGACCTATAGGTGGTGCTGTCGCCATAGGCCCGGGGTTAAACCACCATTGGAGGTCTGTGCCTTTTTGTCCTCTCGCGGCAGTGGTACAGCAGGGCGGGGAACCTGCTGTGCATGCTGGGAGAGGGGATAAAAGGGGCAGACACCTTCCGCTCGGGGTCCACGCCCAGGCAGCTTCAGCCATGGGGTCTCCGGGCACCCTCGGCCCGGGGACGGAGCTGCGATTCCACCCCAGACACCTTTAGTCTGGGGTGAGGTACTCTCTGGAGGCCTGGGGCCCAGTACCTTTGACTGGGTCCCGCATGGGATGAAGGATTCCTAGGGTGTCCTCCGGTGTTGGACACCCGAACCTAGGGCGAGGGGGACCAGAGAAGTGACCTTCCCGAAGATCCAGCGCAGCATTGGCTGGTGACAGTGGAGGCCTCTGGTGACCGTCCTGATGGATGACTCTCCCTGACAGGGGCCGCATCTCAAGAAGGTAGTCCACATTCTCATGGTCGGTGGCAGCGACCCAACTGAAACCCAGGTTGGTGGCAGAGACCTCAAGCCTAATTCACCCGGTCGGTGGCAGCGACCACCCTCACGGTCGGTGGCAGCGACCGTGCGCCAAGCCTGTTTGCGCACACTGAAACAGGAGAGTAACAAGTTCATGTTTGTGCCTGGACCTTCCTCTTCACCTTGTCTGTTTGTTGTCTAACCAGTCTGCTCTAAAAGGACTATTTATTGCTCTAAAAGAATAAATAAGTGTTGGACTTTCAATGGTGTGGAACTTGGCTTTCTGGGAGTTAAAGGTCAATCTCAAGGGAAGTTTTAGCTCTGGACAGGGGCACAGGCCCGAAGGTAATTGGTTATAGCTCACACCTCAACACACAAGAGGATACGAGCTGGTGGTGCGTCACACTCTCCTCCCTGGTCCCCTAGCCATTGACATTGACAGAGAAGGAGGGAGTGAGAGGTGAGGTTGCTACACGTAGAATAGGAAAAGGGAGGGGAGGGGAAAGGGGTATAATGGTTGAAGGGTTTTTGGTTTATAAAAAAAAAAATTGTACTTCTTTTGTCAGTTTGTCAGTTTTTATTGCTGCCTGTGTCCTTGTTAAGTAGATTCACCCTCTCTATTTGTCCTGTTTACTGTTATCATCAAAAGTAAATTTTTTAAAGAATTGCTAAATTTTAAGTTGACATCAGAACACTAACAGAGGGGAAATCTTCCAATGTGGACACTAGTTCTGGTAACCCTGGTGACACAGTGGATTCCCTCACTTTGGAAGGATTTCCTCTCACTTCTGTTTTGGCTATGGGATAGGAAGTGAGGGGAAATCCCCCCAAAAGGACACAGATGGTAAAAACTAAAATCTGGCAGAGGTTGCAACCCTCGCTTACACTATGTAAAAAAGAGGAAAAGTTTTGCCATTAGTTACACTTTAGCTAAAAAAAAAAAAAGGGTTTACAATCACTTTAAAGAACAACTGCCACCAACAAAGTAAATTGTAACTTTCACATAGTTTGGAATAATTGTGTGTCATCCTTATCTAAGGGTGCCTCTGCCTGGTTCATTTTCAAATATTTACTTTAAACATAATCTCCAGAACACCAGGAAGATATAAAAGACAAAAATTACCAAAGAGCTGCAATTATTATATTAATTGTTCAGCTGCAAGTTGTGTAAAGATCAAAATGTGACTTGATATCAGCCCCATGTAGTGTGCTATACTAAGCTGCATGCAGGCAGTCTACAGTATGCAAGTAAATGCAGATGCAGCTGCTGTAGGGATTCATCTGCATAGCTGAATTTGAGAGTCATGCACCGTCTGCTCCGGATAGTGCCCGGGGCTTAAACAAATGCCTCGTTAACACTTTACGGGCCTATGTGCCTGTGTAAATTATGTCTTAACCACTTAAGCCCCGGACCATTTTGTTGCTAAAGGACCAGGCCCCTTTTTGCGATTGGGCACTGCGTCGCTTTAACTGACAATTGCGCGGTCGTGCGACGTAGCTCCCAAACAAAATTTACGTCCTTTTTTTCCCATAAATAGAGCTTTCTTTTGGTGGTATTTGATCACCTCTGTGTTTTGTTTTTTTCGCTATAAACAAAAATAGAGCGACAATTTTGAAAAAAATGCAATATTTTTTACTTTTTGCTATAATAAATATCCCCAAAGAATATATATAAAAAAAAAAAATTTTCCTCAGTTTAGGCTGATACATATTCTTATACATACTTTTTGGTAAAAAAAAATTGCAATAAGCATTTATTGATTGGTTTGCGCAAAAGTTATAGCATCTACAAAATAGGGGGTAGTTTTATGGCATTTTTATTAATAATTATTTTTTTTACTAGTAATGGCGGCGATCAGCGATTTTTATCATGACTTTGACATTATAGCGGACACATCGGACACTTTTGACACATTTTTTGGGACCATTGTCATTTTTACAGCGATCAGTGCTATAAAAATGCACTGATTACAGTAAACCCCGTTATATCGCTGTTCAGTTTTCGCGGTCCCGGTATATTGCGTTTTTTTGTAAGATCTATTAACATTATTTTATTGGTTAAATCATTGTTAATTAAGTATTTTTGTGTTTTCCATTGCTCTTGCTATGTCTCTCAGTATCTTCTATGTGTTTAAATGTGTTTCTATTGTTTTAAAAGTGTGTTTAAAGACTTTAAAATGCTTTAAAAGTACAGTGAAAGTTATAAAAAACATGCCTAGTGTGTATTTAAATTGGGGAATTTCTATTTTGCGGATTTTCACTTATTGCGGGTGGGTCTGGAACGCAACCCCGCGATGGAGGGGGGTTTACTGTACTGTGAAAATGACACTGGTAGCGAAGGGGCTAACCACTAGGTGGCGCTGTAGGGGTTAAGTGTGCTTCTAACTGTAGGGGGGATGGAATGTGTGTGACAAGACAGTGATCACCGCTTCCGATTACAGGAAGCGGTGATCACTGTCATTGTCACTAGGCAGAGCGGGGAGATGCTTGTTTACATAAGCATCTCCCCGCTCTATCTCTCTGTGAGACGATCGCGAGTGTCCCCGCAGCGATCGAGTCCGCGGGACCCACGGTAGCGAAAGCGGCAGGATCGCGAGCGCGCCGCCGGTGGCGCGCGCGTGATTACATGGCGGCATCTTAAAGAGGACGTACCTGTACGTGCTTGTGCCTGTCCGTGCCATTCTGCCGACGTATCTATACAGGAGGCGGTCCTTAAGTGGTTAAAGAGGAACTCCATTTTTATTTTTAAACCACTCTTACCTGTAGTGCTGGCTTGTCCTCAGTTAATATTTTAACCTGCCCAGGAAATCCAGCCCTGTTCTGGTACAACAGTCTGCTTGCCGTTGAATACTTCCCCTCCAGCTTCTTCTCTGATGTCAACAGGGAGCTGGCTGGCTCTTCCAGGCTCTTGCAGGAGCAATGGCATGGTAGCCAGTATTTCTCCTGCCGCTCTATGGGTGCCAACGCTTCCAAAAATATCTGATATCACAGGAGGTTGAAAAAGATTTTTAAAAAATTGTCGGTTACTCACATATGCAGAGAGGAAGTGAAGGTCTGTTTTAAGTGAAAAATTTTGATTAGGTAAAAAGATCTAATAAGGCCACAGCTTCCACTGAAAGGAAATGAATCCAGAACTTTTTTCTGACTGTGTTAGAAAATCGCTAGTTTCCTGTGTAAAGGGCATTAATGTAAGCGTTCTAGATAAAATGTCAAGAATGTGAAAATTGGAATGAACCACTAACCTGTGAAAAAGGACATTAGACTGCGGGGTACAAATGAGAATATAATGATTCAATATCTTTTATATTAGGCAAACTCTTCATCGTCAATTTGGGGCACACAGTCTTATCGTGTGAATTAATATAATACTTTGCATCATAAGGATCATCAGGAAAAAAATGTCTTCTAATTTTGAGGCTTTATCACTTTTATTCTCCAATAAAAATAAATGTGGTCTTCTGCTGCATTCTGTTTGTGACAGATGTTACCAGATTCTCTATTGTATATTAAAGAGACACTCAAATGATGCTTCAATATGGAACATAATGCCTTTGTCAATGTGAAGGAGAGATTTGCACTTTGTATAGGCATTCTGTGATTTTTTTTCTGCATTAGCATATACGTGACCATTTCACCATCTTTACAGAATAGAGAAAGATACTTATTTGCATATTTGCCATTGTTAAAATTATCAGGAGCAGCCAATGATGGGTAGGATTACAATAATGCATTCAATAGACTACTATGGAACAGTGCCAGCAATGTTTATTTCTAGTATATAGGATGTAACAATTCCCAGGTCTTCGATGGCGATGTTCATATGGAGATTCGGAAAAGGAATTAGGGGAATATTCCTGAAGTCTCAGTGTTATCATAAATGAGATGTGATTGGAGTCCTACATAGAAGGAAGAGTTTGCATTGATTGGACTTTTGCATGCAGTATTTAGAAGGCTTTAGAGATGTCCAAAACACGGGAGCTCCATAGTGTAAATCAGTGGTCAGTAGAGATGACTGGAGTGGTTTAGGGCAAAATGGCCAATAACCAAACCCAATGGCCATGGCAACTCTCAAATTTGCTCACTGAGCTGCTTAGGTGGTTAGTGGGGGATAAGTCAAATGTAGGTAGACTTTTTTTTAGGATGCGGGAACTCTGACATTTGATTAACTTAAACCAATGTGTGATTCTGTTCTTTCAAAAGAGCATCACACATATTGATACTCATTAGCACCTACTTCTTTTTTAGAAAACCTTCAATGCTAAAATATATCATTTTGAAGAGGCCCTTGGTGAACCAACAGGACAACAGTTGATCCCTTTTGTCTTTGTTGCTGCAATGAGAACTTTATTTGGACCAAATTAATAGTCAGCAACAATGGGTCTGATTCATACTAGAAATTACCTCCGATAACACCTTCAGTACAGAATTGTCACTTTCTTCACAAAACGCATGTTTTTCATGGCACTGAAAACTTAAAGATGAGCCTAGCACGTGCTAATACAAGCTTAAGGCTGGGTTTAAACGCAGCACGCAGCACGCAGCATGCTATGGCTCACAGAAAGAGTCCGGTGTGTCTCCATTCACAGTTTTAGGTCCAATTTCAGCCCAAATTTTGGGCTGAATTCTGACCTGAAATCGTCCAAAAGTTGCACAGGACTCATGTGCAATTCGCATCGCAACCGCTGCGGAGATGTGTGAACCGGCTCCATAGAGAGACGGTCACACTCTCCTGCTGTGTGAATTGGATGCGGGAAAACCCACATCCAATTTGCCTAGGTGTGATCTCAGCCAAAGGACAACTTTTAGCCTGGGTTCACACTATAGCGATGTGGGAACCAGCGTGATTCCAGTGGCGGTTCCCGCATCGCATCTCTCCCGCAGGCAGTTCACACTGCCTTCTGCAAACTGCTGGGGGTGTCAATACAAAGTTAATGACACCCCCAGATCGCTTCACAGATCGCAGTGCGAACTGTGGATTTGGACAGGAATCAGATCACCCATGTGATCCGATTCCAGTGCAGAAAAAAAAGTCCCTGCACCTTTTTTATGTGAATCCAATGCGAGTTCAGCCATACAACTGTATGGCTGAATTTTCATTGCACAGACATCACATGTGATAGGCACAGCAGTGCGGCTGTGAATCACATGCGATGTCTGTGTTCGCAATAGTGTGAACCCAGGCTTAATGAACTTGTTCTTTAATAAATCCTCACCTCCCTGAGTTCAATGTGTTACCTTACTATTTGCCTAGCACCACACAGCCTTTCTCTCAGAAATGACCGTCCCTGCTCCTCTTCTTGGTTCGTATGTGTGCTGTGACCCCAATTTTCCCTATATGAATGAGGAATGAAGGAAGTAATGGTGTGCACACTAAGAGCCAGCATGGACATTTTTAAGAGTAAGGCTGTGTGGTGCTGCGGAAAGGGGAGGAAGGTAAGTTTTGACATGGCTGTTTAAGATTTGAATTTGTCTATACTAGTACAGCATTACATTGATTCGTTAGAAGAGTATGAGGGATGAATGTGAGGCAATTATGACCTTACAAAGGTACCATCCCATATAAAACAATTACTGAATGAGAACAAAAATGGGGTGGGACTCTACTACATGTACCTTGCAGGGTCCAATAAATACACATACCAAATAGACTTAAAAAATAAACAAATATTTAATTTCCATATACAAATGGTTAGCTTTAAAAAAGTTACCACGGTTAATGTAAGTCTATCCAGGGTGTGCTGGTCCTGGCTAAAGAATCAAGAAAACTGGCCCTTTGCAGAGTATTAAACTGAAAACATTAAACTGAATACCTAAAATTATTATTATTTTTATACACGATTTAGATAGCGCCAACAGTTTACGCAGCGCTTTACAATGTATAGGGGGGACAACACAATTACAGTACAGTTCAATACAAAAGGTACAGGAGAGCCCTGCTAGTAGAGCTTACATTCTAAAGGAAGGGGTGGTGGTACAAAAGGTAATAGCTGCAGAGAATTTGATGGGGTTGGCTCTGGGATAGTTATTAGATGGGTGTAGGATAGGCTTCCTTGAATAAATGAGTTTTAAGGGATCTCCTAAAGGTGGACAGGGTAGGGGCTAATTGGACATACTGTGGCAGGGAGTTCCAGAGGATGGGAGAGGCTCTGGAGAAGTCCTGAAGGCGAGCATGGGAGGAGGTAACAAGGGCGCTAGAGAGCAGGAGGTCCTGGGAAGAGGGGAGGGACGATTTCTGCAGATGAGGTTGGTGATGTAGATGGGGGCGATGTTGTGAATGGCCTTGTATGTTATGGTTAGCATTTTGACTTTTACACGGTGGGGTAGGGGAAGCTAGTGAAGGGATTGGCAGAGAGGAGCAGCAGTCACGGATCGGTTAGTGAGGTGTATTAGTCTAGCAGCAGAATTCATAATAGACTGAAGGGGGGATAGCCTGCTTAAAGCGGAGGTTCACACAAAAAGTGAACCTCTGCTTTTCGAAACCCCCCCCTCCATCCGGTGTCACATTTGGCACCTTTCAGGGGGGAGGGGGTGCAGATACCTGTATAATACAGGTATTTGCACCCACTTCCGGGCATCGATATCCGCAGAATCTGCGGATAATCTACGCCACTTCCTGTGTCCCCCCGCTGTCTTCTGGGAGATAGAAGACAGGAGGGACCACTTCGATTGCGCAGCGCGACTCGTGCATGCGCAGTAGGGAACCGGGAAGTGATTCCTGATAGCCTTAGCGAAGATAGCGGCAGCAGCATCCGAGGACCGAGACACTTGTCGGCCTCGGGTGCCGACATCGCTGGCGCGCTGGACAGGTAAGTGTCTATATTTTAAAAGTCAGCAGCTGCAGTATTTGTAGCTGCTGGCTTTTAAAAAAAAAATTTTGCCGGACCTCCGCTTCAAGGGTAAGCCATTAAGGGGAGAGTTGCAGTAGTCAAGGTGGGAAATAATCAAGGAGTGAATAAATTGCTTTGTGGTGTCATTAGTCAGGAAGGGTCGAATTCTGGAGATGTTGCGGAGGTTAAGGCTGCAGACTCCCAAGAGAGTAAATTCTGTTATCGCACTGGCTACCTTACATGTATATAAAATCACACCCTGGCTGGTCTTCCTGTGGCAGAAGTGACACCACAATTGACCAAGATCAGTTAATCTGTCAATCATAGTTAATCTGGTCGAAAAAAGACACAAGTCCTTCTAGTTCAACCAATAAAAATCTAATGATTGACTTCACATGAGAGAGCTTTGATCAGCGCATGGAGCCAATCAGCTGCAGCGCTGATTAGTATATTCTGATGGCGGGGGGGGGGGTCCCGCTGTCAGAATACAATGACACAGCGGGGAGGATTTACGCATCCACTTCTAATGTGTGGATTGGAAATCTGTTCAGTTTTTTCATCCAGCCCACTGGCTGATCGAAAAATGCTGGACCAGCTTAAGTATGCTACCAATTGTGACAAACCAAAAAGAAAGAGCAGCGCTAAACCCACCTCTATTAGACAGGAGTGACCCTATACACAGTGCTTAAATAGTCAATACACTAAAAAAAGTGATATAAATGTCAATAAACAAGGACAATTAAAAATTATTTGACATGTGTTAGGAAATGACTGTGCAAATCATAATAAAAGTCCAAATAAGGGTATAAAGGCAACGACAACATGTTCATGCGTTGATTCGATGTGCCTTAAACTTAGTTAGCAGCGTGCTTCTACCCCCGTGTCTCACCACTTAAAAAAGCCAGAACCTGCGAACACACACATACGATCAGCCTGCTATCATGGAAGTAGTGGATTGCAGTATCTATAGGCCTTTTGGATATTTTTATATGTAAGCCCATCTGCGTTTTTTTAAATAAAGAGGATTTTTTTAACAATATTTCGCTATGGACCTGCACGTTTCCTTTTTGCGTTGATATCCGGAGGATGGGGTGCTCTATCCAGCTTTGTTCAGGATTCCATTGGATGTAGCTTTAACCTGAGTGTGTCTAACCATTTATAATTTTATGGTCCACAGGATCTGGTAAGAGACTTCTCTGAGTGGTGACACATGGTGGTAGAAGCACCCTGCTAACTAAGTTTAAGGCACATCAAATCAACGCATGAACAGTCACTGTCTATATGCACTATATGAACTTATTTGGACTTTTATTACTTTTACTATTTGCACAGTAATTTTCTAACGTATGTCATACAATTTTTAATTACCATTATATGTGTTTTATGGATATTTATATCACTTTTTTGAAGGTTTTGATTATTCAAGCACTATGTTTAGGCACTTTACTGTCTAATGGTGTGGGTTTAGCTCTGCTCTTGAAGTTTCTTTTTGGTTCGTCCCCATTGGTATCATTATTGTATAGCTGCAGCTTTAGCCTGCAAATTTGTTTTTGTTTTTTTATGGTTTGTACCTAGCGCAGATTCATTTTCTAATTGTTTTTGGCTTAAGTATGCTGCTTCTGCCCTGTGCAAAGTGCGCTGTACTTTGTGAAAGGCCCGGTGGCGGGTGAAGGAGGAGGGGAGCCGACCTTCCAGCTGAGTTCCCTGTGGCAAAGTCAGACAAAAGTGGGAGTGGGTACCTGTCAAAACCTAGTACCGGCTACCCCCACAAAAGGTGCCAAATGTGGCAGGGACTGATGTAAATGTACAGCATATAAAGCACTACAGTATATACATTGTCAGCACCATAAAAAATACCTGTAATAAATAATTGATAAATAAATTATGTTGTGTGTATGACACCCTTAGGTAGATCCCTAAAAAGAGTAAAAGCCAGTGTGAACTAATTTCGGATATGTTTATAGGGCAAGTAATTACAACTGTAAAAGGAGAAAAAGTGATAACTGTGCTAACTTTCATATATTTTAACCACTTAAGCCCCGGACCATTTGGTAGCTAAAGGACCAGAGGTGAATTCAGAATTTTGCACTGCGCTGCTTTAACTGTAAATTGTGCGGACATGCAATGTTGTACCCAAACGAAATTTGCGTCCTTTTCTTCCCACAAATAGAGATTTCTTTTAATGGTATTTGATTGCCTCTGCGATTTTTATTTTTTGCGATATAAACGGAAAAAGACCGAAAATTTTGAAAAAAAATGATATTTTCTAATTTTTGTTATAAGAAAAATCGAATAAACTCAATTGTAGTCATACATTTAGGCCAAAATGTATTCAGCCACATGTCTTTAGTAAAAAAAATGTCAATAAGCGTATACTTATTGGTTTGCGCAAAAGTTATAGCGTCTACAAACTAGGGTACATTTTCTGGAATTTACACAGCTTTTAATTTATGACTGCCTATCTCATTTCTTGAGGTGCTAAAATGGCAGGGCAGTACAAAACCCCCCCAAATGACCCCATTTTGGAAAGTAGACACCCCAAGGAAATTGCTGAGAGGCATGTTGAGCCCATTGAATATTTTTTGTCCCAAGTGATTGAATAATGACAAAAAAAAAAAAAAAATTACAAAAAGTTGTCACTAAATGATATATTGCTCACACATGCCATGGTTATATGTGGAATTGCACCCCAAAATACATTCTGCTGCTTCTCCTGAGTACGGGGATACCACATGTGTGGGACTTTTTAGGAGCCTAGCCACGTACAGGACCCCGGAAACCAAGCACCGCCTTCAGGATTTCTAAGGGCGCAAATTTTTGATTTCACTCCTCACTACCTATCACAGTTTCGAAGGCCATAAAATGCCAAAATAGCACAAAACCCCCCCAAATGACCCCATTTTGGAAAGTAGACACCCCAAGCTATTTACTGAGAGGCATGATTAGTCCATGGAATATTTTATATTTTGCCACAAGTTGCGGGAATATGACAAACTTTATTTTTTTTGCACAAAGTTGTCACTAAATGATATATTGCTCACACATTCCATGGTTATATGTGGAATTGCACCCCAAAATACATTCTGCTGCTTCTCCTGAGTACGGGGATACCACATGTGTGGGACTTTTTGGGAGCCTAGTCGCATACGGGACCCCAAAAACCAAGCACCGCCTTCAAGGTTTCTAAGGGCATAAATTTTTGATTTCACTCCTCACTACCTATCACTACCTATCACAGTTTTGAAGGCCATAAAATGCCAAGATGGCACAAAACCCCCCCAAATGACCCCATTTTGGAAAGTAGACACCCCAAGCTATTTGCTGAGAGGCATGTTGAGCCCATTGAATATTTTTTTTTTTTGTCCCAAATGATTGAATAATGATAAAAAGAAAAAAAAAAGAAAAAATGTACAAAAAGTTGTCACTAAATGATATATTGCTCACACATGCCATGGTTATATGTGGAATTGCACCCCAAAATACATTCTGCTGCTTCTCCTGAGTACGGGGATACCACATGTGTGGGACTTTTTGGGAGCCTAGCCGGGTACGGGGCCCCAAAAACCAAGCACCGCCTTCAGGATTTCTAAGGGCGTAAATTTTTGATTTCACTCCTCACTACCTATCACAGTTTCGAAGGCCATAAAATGCCAAAATAGCACAAAAACCCCCAAATGACCCCATTTTGGAAAGTAGACACCCCAAGCTATTTACTGAGAGGCATGTTCAGTCCATGGAATATTTTATATTTTGCCACAAGTTGCGGGAATATGACAAACTTTGTTTTTTTTGCACAAAGTTGTCACTAAATGATATATTGCTCACACATGCCATGGGCATATGTGAAAATACACCCCAAAATACATTCTGCTGCTTCTCCTGAGTATGGGGATACCACATGTGTGGGACTTTTTGGGAGCCTAGCCGCGTACGGGACCCCAAAAATCAAGCACCGCCTTCAAGGTTTCTAAGGGCATAATTTTTTGATTTCACTCCTCACTACCTATCACAGTTTTGAAGGCCATAAAATGCCAAGATAGCACAAAACCCCCCAAAATGATCCCATTTTGGAAAGTAGACACCCCAAGGAAATTGCTGAGAGGCATGTTGAGCCCATTGAATATTTTTTTTTGTCCCAAGTGATTGAATAATGACAAAAAGAAAAAAAAAAATGTACAAAAAGTTGTCACTAAATGATATATTGCTCAAACATGCCATGGTTATATGCGGAATTGCACCCCAAAATACATTTGGCTGCTTCTCCTGAGTACGGGGATACCACATGTGTGGGACTTTTTGAGAGCCTAGCCGCGTACGGGCCCCCGAAAACCAAGCACCGCCTTCAGGATTTCTAAGGGCACAAATTTTTGATTTCACTCCTCACTACCTATCACAGTTTTGAAGGCCATAAAATGCCAAGATAGCCCAAAACCCCCACAAATGACCCCATTTTGGAAAGTAGACACCCCAAGCTATTTGCCGAGAGGCATGGTGAGTATTTTACAGCTCTCATTTGTTTTTGAAAATGAAGAAAGACATATATATATTTTTTTCTTTTTTCAATTTTTAAAACTTTGTGACAAAAAGCGAGATCTGCAAAATACTCAACATACCTCTCAGCAAATAGCTTGGGGTGTCTACTTTCCAAAATGGGGTAATTTGGGGGGGTTTTGTGCCATCTGGGCATTCCATGGCCTCCGAAACTGTGATAGGCAGTGAGGAGTGAAATCAAAAATTTACACCAATAGAAATCCTGAAGGCGGTGCTTGGTTTTCGGGGTCCTGTACGCGGCTAGGCTCCCAAAATGTCTCACACATGTGGTATCCCCGTACTCAGGAGAAGCAACAGAATGTATTTTGGGGTGCAATTCCACATATAACCATGGCATGTTTGAGCAATATATAATTTAGTGACAACTTTTTGTACATTTTTTTTTTTCTTTTTGTCATTATTCAATCACTTGGGACAAAAAAAAAAATATTCAATGGGCTCAACATGCCTCTCAGCAAATAGCTTGAGGTGTCTACTTTCCAAAATGGGGTAATTTGGGGGGTTTTGAACTGTCCTGGCATTTTATGCACAACATTAGGAAGCTTATGTCACACATCATCCACTCTTCTAACCACTTGAAGACAAAGCCCTTTCTGACACTTTTTGTTTACATGAAAACATTATTTTTTTGCAAGAAAATTATGTTGAACCCCCAAACATTATATATTTTTTTAAAGCAAAGGCCCTACAGATTAAAATAGTGGGTGTTGCATTTTTTTTTCCACACAGTATTTGCGCAGCGATTTTTCAAACGCATTTTTTGGGGGAAAAACACACTTTTTTTATTTTTAATGCACTAAAAAACACTATATTGCCCAAATGTTTGATGAAATAAAAAAGATGATCTTAGGCCGAGTACATGGATACCAAACACGACATGCTTTAAAATTGCGCACAAACGCGCAGCGGCGAGAAACTACATTCATTTTTAAAAGCATTTAAAAGTCTTTACAGGTTACCACGTTAGATTTACAGAGGAGGTCTACTGCTAAAATTACTGCCCTCGATCTGACCTTCACGGTGATACCTCACATGCATGATGCAATTGCTGTTTACATATGTTGCTAGACCGACGCTTGCGTTCGCCTTTGCGCAAGAGCAGGGGGGGACAGGGTGCTTTTTTTTTTTTATTATTTATTTTGCTTTTTTATTTTATTTTTAAACTGTTCCTTCCATATTTTATTTTTTTATCATTTTTATTGTTATCTCAGGGGTCCATCCCCTAGGGTCTATCCCCTATGATAGCAATAAGTAGTGACAGGTACTCTTTTTTTGAAAAAAAATGGGGGGTTAGACACTAGATCTTTCCTCTGCCCTCAAAGCATCTGACCACACCAAGATCGGTGTGATAAAATGCTTTCCCAATTTCCCAATGGCGCTGTTTATATCCGGGGGGGGCATTCCCTCCCACTGCTTGTAAAAGCAGTCTAGAGGCTAATTATCTGCTAGAATTGCTTTTACATGAAAGCCGGCCACTGGCTGAAAAGAATGATACCAAGATGATACCTAAACCTGCAGGCATCATTCTGGTATAAACATTCAAAGTCCAGCAACATACCAGTATGTTGCTGGTCCTTGTTGGACATGTATTGTAATCTTTTTTTTCATGCAGCCTGTTGGCTGAACGAAAAAAAGAGATTGATCGGTGGGTATGCCCACCATTAGAATACCTCCCTTTCATCCACCCACTTCTAATGATGGGCATATATGCCGAAGCATGGGGGCATCCTCCCGCAAAAAAGTTATGCCGCGTACACACGGTCGGACTTTTCCACGGGCAAGCCTTTGTCGAAATTTCGACCGTATGTACGCGGCATAAAATGTTATGCCGCGTACACACGGTCAAACTTTTCCACGGGCAAGCCTCCGTCGGAATTTCGACCGTATATACGCGGCATTAGGAGCAAAATCGCTCCTCCGCCCCTGCTGCCCCCATGCTTCGGCATATATGCTCTTTTTTTTAACTGTTGTGGTGAAATCACCTCCTACAGCACTGGAGTCACGGCTTTATGTATCGTGGGAGCAAACGCTGTTGCTGTCAAGATAAATAATTCCGCGCTGCAGTTGAATGGCGCACCTGAAAACAAAAAATTACATACCTGAAAATCAAGCATGATAAAACATTGCAGAATGGAATACAGTAAAAAAGAGCAGAACAATAGAGAGAAAATAGAGAGAGCGAGAGAGAACAATAAAACGACAACTATTTTTGGTTTTTTTATTCTATATTTTTTTTGTGTTTTTGTTTTTTACGTTTTTTTTTTTCTTTTTTACACTTTTTTTTTTAAACTTTAACAACTGTAATGGTTCGGGTCTCTCAAAATGTAATGGCATCTTGGGAGACCCTGTGTAAGTGTGTCCTAGTCTGTGAAATGCTGTACCCTACGCTAAAACTTCACTTTTGAGTGGTAGCGTTCAAAACATTCACCAAGGCAAAGACCAGGTTTGTCAGGACAGAGTGGACAATAATGACGAGTGTCACGCCTAAATCCGCGCTTGCTACAGACACGACATCTTTTTTGGGGGGCTCGTTGGGTAGGGGTACTCGGGAGGAGATGCGTATAATGCCTCTCATGCAGCCGGCTTACTGCATTTGGTAGGGGATGGTGAGGTGCAGAACCGCCTGGATACAGGAGTTCTGTGACTATCTCATTCTGGAATTTTAGAAGAGATAAAGTCCCGCCTGAAGCTCTGTATAGCACATGAGCGTTCAGCAAAGCCAATTGGAATAAGGATAGAGACACTTTTTTGTACCAGCATCTCGCCTTACGGTCAATTAGATACGGCGCCATCAACTGGTCGTTGAGGTCCACCCCTCCCATATTTTTGTTATATTCGTGGACACAGAGGGGTTTCTCCACAACACCAGTTGCCGTACGAATTTGGACTGTCGTGTCTGCATGAAGGGAGGTAAGAAGGAAAACATTCTTATTGTCCCTCCACTTCATAGCGAGCAAGTTATTACACTTTACGCAGGCTCTCTCCCCCAGCCTAAGACGGGCATCTACAAGCCGCTGGGGAAAGCCCCGGCGATTAGGTTGCACGGTGCCACATGCTCCAATCTGATGATCAAACAAGTGACTAAACAGTGGCACGCTTGTGTAATAATTGTCCACATACAAGTGGTACCCCTTTCCGAATAAGGGTGACACCAAGTTCCACACTATCTTGCCAGCGCTCCCTATGTAATCCGGGCAGTTGACCGGCTCAACCTGACTATCTTTTCCCTCATAAACCATAAAGCTCCATACATAGCCTGTTGCCCTGTCACAGCACTTATAGAGCTTGACCCCGTATCTGGCACGCTTGCTTGGAAGGTACTGCTTGAAAGCCAAGCGGCCAGAAAATGTAATCAGGGACTCATCAACGCAGACAGCTTGATCGGGAATAAACAAGGCTGCAAAACGTTCGTTGAAGTGGTTTATGAGGGGCCGAATTTTATAGAGCCGGTCGTATTCAGGGTCCCCACGTGGACGACAAAGTTCATTGTCGTTGAAGTGCATGAATCGCAAAATCTGCTCGTATCATTTCCTGGGCATGGAGGCAGAGAACACGGGCATGTGGTCAATTGGGTGCGTGGACCAATAAGCACGCAATGACGGGAATTTATGTGTGCCCATGTTGAGGGAAAGGCCCAGAAAGGTCTTAAATTCGGAAACCGTAATTGGTTTCCAATCTTTGGCAATGGAAGGCAACTGGGGATTAGCGGCGATGAATTGACCAGCATATAAATTACTCTGGTCCACAATAGATCTATAGAGATCTTCCGTGAAAAACAGCGAATAATAATCGATTGGCATAAAATCAGCTGTTTCCACCTGAATACCGGGTTGGGCAGAGAATGGGGGAAGTACGGGTTCTGCAGAAGTGGTGGGGACCCAATCAGGATAGGCGAATTCTGCAGGAAGAGCACTATGGGTACGACGGGCCTGCCTTTGTCTTCTTATTGGTGGCAGCGGGACACTACTTGTGCTTGCCACCTCGCCAGCTTGAACTGCACTTATGGGACTCGCCACGTCACCACGTGATACTGCAGTGCTGGATGTACGCCCAGGCTGTACTAGGCCGCTGGTGCTTGCCAATTCACCAGAAGGAATAGCGGCGCTAGTACTCCTCTGCTCCATGATACGAGAGCCCTGCGGTTCTTGCTCCTCAACAACCTCAGAAGATCGGGATCGGGTACGCCTGACCTTAGCAGGGACCTCAACTTCGTCGTCAGAGCTATCTGACGTGGGGCCGCTGACGTCACTGTCTTCTACGGGAAGATATTCTGAGCCTGAATCTGACAGATACGTGACCTCCTCTTCACTATCTGTCATGCTCAGAATCTCGTAGGCCTCTTTACTAGTGTACCTTCGACTTGCCATTTTGGGCTCTAAATTTAGGGGTACACTAGTAAGATTCACAGGAAAAAAAGCACCCGACTGTCGTCAGCAAATATATCAAACGCTACAAAAAAAACTGTTAGCGGTCGCAGGGATCAGGACTGTCTCTGTGAACACTGCAGTTATGTGTTTTGTGTTTGGTAAGTGACAGTGATCGATCGATACTGCACTTGGGTGGGCTGGGCTGGGCTGGGCGGAGGGGCTAAACGCAGGTGCTAGCAGGTATCTGGGCTGATCACGCTAACACTGCATTTTTGGGAACCCTAAACCGCTGGGGACGCTAGTATAGATCTGATCAGATACTATACCACTAAGGGAGGTGTATGCTTTGCGCGTGGGTGTTAGCGTTACTGGCACTAACCTAACGCTGCCTGGGGCGACGCAGACCCTCTCTGGCGCTAAAACCTAATTGATCTCACCCGCCGGGCGATCAGGGGGTTAAACCTTTATTGGGTTATATACGGCGGGTGCCCTGATGCTATAAAAAGCAAACTAACCAACCAGTGTCACCCGTAACCTTTATATGGTGATTACTGGTGAAAGGGTTAACTAGGGGCAATCAGGGGGTTAAAACCTTTATTAGGTTAAATATGGGGGTACCCGACGCTATATAAAAACCTGACGGGTTACCTAAATAACTAAATAACTAACTGGGTAACCAGTGTCACCAGTGACGCTTATATGGTGATCACTGGTGAAAGGGTTAACTCTAGGGGCAATCAGGGGGTTAAAATAATATGTGGGGGTACCTGACGCTCTAAAAACCTGCGGCGAAACTAAAAATAAATAACTGGCTATCTAGGGCACCACCGGCACTAAATACAGCGATCGAAAATATGATCGCTTAGTGACGCTGGCGTTAGGGGGTGAAAGGGTTACCTGGGGGGCGATCAAGGGGTTAAACCTTTATTAGGGGGGTTAGGGGGCTACCCTGGACCTAAAGGGGCCTAAACCTAACTGCCCTGCAACTTTTTACTATCACAGATGACACGAAATGCAGTGATCAGTAAAATAAATGATCACTGCAATCAGTGACACTGTGATTGGGGGCTGGGGGGTGACCTGGGGGGTGATCTGGGGGTGACTGGGGGGTGAAATGTGTGCCTATGTGTACCTATGTGTCAGTGGACTGTTGGTGCACTAACCTGCTTCCTCTCTCCTCGGCGCCGGAATCGAAAAGACCGCTGCGAGGGAGATGACATCACTTCCTCCTGCCTGTGTTTACATCACACGGCGGAGGAAGCATTTTCATTGGCCGGGAGCGATCGCGAGGGGGTGGCCGAAATCGAATGGTCACCCCCTCATCTCTGATCGCTCCCCAACGATTAACGGCCGCTCACTGTATAGGAGGGGGGTCCGATCGGACCCGCCAACTGTACAAAGGCGATCACGTACACTCTACGTGATTGTGCCTGTCGGTGCCATTCTGCCGACGTATATATACAGTGAGCGGTCGTTAAGTGGTTAAACATTTCTAATTCAGCAATAAATGTGCAATTATTAAAGTGATATAAGAAATAGGATAAATATGCAACTTTAAATATTGATACCCTTAAAAAAACTACCATCAAATGATTCCCTATGTGCTTGTTCAGTGATACAATACCAAACACAACGTGTGTCCCAATAAATCACCAAGCAGGTCAAAAAAACAACAACAAAAAAACAACAAATAATTTGGAGAGAGTCTGAAGCCTCGTACACACGACCGGTTTTCTCATCAAGAAACAACAAGAAAACTGCTGGGAGAGCTTTCTTGCCGAGAAAAACGTTCGTGTGTATGGTTTCTCGTCGAGAAATCTCCCGGGAATCTCAACGAGAAAAATCGAGAACCTGCTCTCTATTTTCTCGTCAGGATTCTCGTTTTTCTCGTCGGAATTCTCGTCGGCCTGTTTCCCGACAAGAAAGCCGGTCGTGTGTATGTTTTTCTGAGTCTTAAAAAATCGTGCATGCTCAGAATCAAGTATAAGACGGGAGCGCTCCTTCTGGTAAAACTAGCATTCGTAATGGAGATAGCACATTCGTCATGCTAAAACGAACTGAAAGCACGAAGACTGAAAAGCGCAAATTTTCTCCCCCCAAACTTTTACTAACACCCGGTAAACACGAGATCAGCAAAAGTAGCCCAAGGGGTGGCGCCATTGGAATCGAACTTCCCCTTTATACTGCCGTTGTACGTGTTGTACGTGACCGCGCTTTACAACGATGAGATTTGGAATTGACCTTGTGTATGCAAGGAAAGCTTGACAAAAATCTCATCAAGAAAAACAACTGTTTTTTTCAAGACGAGATTCTCGTTCGTGTGTACTAGGCTTAAGATTTAAAAGACGTAGATCTAGATATATTATATATTATAGTCCCAGTGAAAATCTTCAGTGCAATTGCTATTCATTTCTCCATGAGCTCCTGAGTCATTATCCCATAGATGAACCAAAGGCGTACATATAGTTTACTTCTGGTGAGTGGCCAACTTATAAGGTGGTGGTGCCGTCACAAATTGGTGGAACACAGATGTGCTGAGTCACGGATGAATGGTTGATTTTACAAATCTACAGTTGAATTGCACTGAACATATTCACTGGGACTATAATATATAATATATCTAGATCTACTTCTCTTAAATCTTGAACTCTCTCCAAATTATTTGTTGTTTTTTTGACCTGCTTGGTGATTTATTGGGACACACGTTGTGTTTGGTATTGTATCACTGAACAAGCACATAGGGAACCATTTGATGGTAGTTTTTTTTTAAGGGTATCAATATTTAAAGTTGCATATTTATCCTATTTCTTGTATCAATTTAATAATTGCACATTTATTGCTGAATTAGAAATGTTTAATATATATGAAAGTTAGCGCAGTTTTTCTCTTTTTTTCAATTTCCCCCACTCTACAGTGGGACATACTGTATTTATTGGCGTATAACACTCACTTTTTTACCCTGAAAATAGAGGGTAAACTGTGCCAGCGTGTTATACGCAGGGGGTTGTGGAACGTTTTTTTCCTAAAACTTGCCTCTTAAAGTTAGGGTGCGTGTTATATGCCTCTGCGTGTTATACGCCGATAAATACGGTATATTTTAAACTGCAGCAAACATAATTTGAGATTGACACTATTAAGTTTTATTAGCGCCGGTGACACATATTTCATACATAATTACAACTGTAACCTAAAGAATTGCTTTTGATTGGCCGCAATGTGCTCAGATTTTCTCTGATTTGCCTCTCTTTAAACAAAAAAAAAAAGAGGTTAGTGTTTATGCTGGCATAAATGTGTAAATTTTTTGCTTTCTAACTTCTCAATAAAGCAGCAAATGCCTTAGAACTCCACACTAAGCGTGCTTTAAAATACCAGCTATTTTTGCAGTTATCTTATTATTAAATTACTTATGGTATATCCCTTATTATGATTTCACATAACTTTACTGTAGAAGATATTGCTCAATAATTCCACCATGCATGCTACAAATATATTGAGATGGCAAACAAAACTATATTCATTTAATGTATGTATATCACATTTTATTTTATACTTTATTACAATTTTATATTAACAAAGTGCATGTATAATATATATTATTATACTTTATTATTATATTATTATTATACACAATTTATATAGCGCCAACAGTTTACGCAGCGCTTTACAATGTATAAGGAGCACAACACAATCACAGTACAGTTCAATACAGAAGGTACAGGAGGGCCCTACTCGTAGAGTTTACATTCTAAAGGGAGGGGGTGGGAGTTACAAAAGGTAATAGCTGCAGACAATGATTTGATGGCGGTGGTATATATAGTATGCTACAGTAGTCTAGTGCATCTCAATACAATTTCCTTGTGTACTATCATATACAACTATACTTACTAATTAGTTATACAGTGGAACCTGGGATTGTGAGTACCGCGGTTAACGAGCGTTTCGCTATACGAGCACTGTATTTTAAAAAATCGTGACTCGGTTTACGAGTGTTGTCTCGCAAAACGAGCACGATTCAGGCCAAAGTGGTGTGCAGTACCACTTTTGGTCTGAGGTTGGGGGGCGCCGGAGCCCAAGCAGAGCCAAACGTCGCCGATCCCAGCTGATCGGCGCCGTTCGGAAATGCACAGAAAGGCCAAAGGACAGCACGGCTGACCTCAGCAAATCTCGGGTAGGAAGTCTTTCCGAGGTTTTCCGGGGTCAGCCTTTTCGGACGTTTCCGAGGCTCACCGGTGCCCCCTGCCTCTGGCCGCATGCGGTATTGCATCCCATTGAAGTCAATGCGGAACAAATTATTTTTGTTTCCATTGACTTCAAAGCGAGTACTTTGGATTACGAGCATTCTCCTGGAACGGATTATGCTCGTAATCCAAGGTTCCACTGTACTTTAATACTGTCATAATTAATTTAGAGCATAAAAGTATATCAAACCCATATATTTCAGTGTACCAGACCTTAGATGCATTCATTTTCTTTTTTCAAGTAAGTTTTTCTGCAAGTATAGAAACCTTGTATCCTTATAACTTCCAATACACTGAACTGAAATATTAAACAATGTTATCAGCCTTCAAAACTGTTTTCTGTGAACTACAAAACAACTCCTCTCTATTTGCTAGAGATGAGGGGGAGGTGTTTGTAGCACAAAGCAGGATAGCAGTCCAGGGTGACAACGTCATGCCTTCATAGATAACGTAATGTTAGTGAGTTTTGTCACTCTAGGAAAGAAAGTGCGTTACTGGCAGGATCATTGAGTAAAAATAAAGGAAAATTAAAAATAAATAAAATAAAATGCAGCTACCACACACTGGTACGCTACAATATGATACATTACTAATTTTGGCTTTAGATACGCTTTGATTTTGTGATAGTTTTCAGCTATTCATACATAAGCACACACGCGTGCACGCACACACCCACGCTGAACTGGATAGACTGGTGTCTTTATTCAACCTTACCAACTGTGTATGTTTGTAGCTGACTTATCAAAGCAACTATGTATCTGTTGGTGAAGGGCATAGGAGATCAGTGCATCATTACATGGAAATAGTAGCTAGAGGAGATAAATAAGGACAGATGATGATGTCACTTTCATAGCAAAACATTATATTTATTGATGTTGACAGGGGCTTGATTGCTCCATGCTGACTTGCAGATTTAATGATAGTTTCTCTGTAAATAGAAAAGTGTGAAATATAAAATCTGACAGTGGAAGGAACATGGACTTATATGAAAACTAGCATATATTAAATTGGTGTTAAAAAAACAGTAGCTCATTTAAAAAAATTTACAGAATAAAAAACAAAAAACAATAACAGGAATCTGATTGCTTTCAATGAATAAAGCGTTATAAAAGCGGAGCTCCGCCGTAAAAAAAAATATTAAAAGCCAGCAGCTAAAAATACAGCAGCTGCTGACTTTTAATATTAGGACACTTACCTGTCCTGGAGTCCAGCGACGTCTGCAGCAGAAGTTGAGTGATTGCTCGTCTCTCGGCTGCCCCCACCGTCATCATGGGTGAGGGAATCAGGAAGTGAAGCGCCGCGGCTTCACTTCCCGATTCCCTACTGCGCATGCGCGAGTAGCGCTGCACATCTTTCACTGGTCCCCGCTGTGTTCTGGGAGCCGTGTGTTTCCCAGAACACAACGGGGGGGGCGGGGCTGGGGACCGGGAAGTGACGCAATGCCCGCTGTCTACCTGCAGAGTGTATGCCCGAAAGTGGGTGCAAATACCTGTCTTAGACAGGTATCTGCACCCCCCCCCTCTCCCCCGAAAGGTGCCAATTGTGTCACCGGAGGGGGGGAGGAATATGATGAGCGGAAGTTCCACTTTAGGGTGGAGCTCTGCTTTAAATCCAAAACCAACATTTTTATATATTGCAGCTTAACAAATATTAGGTGTGGTGCCTGCATTCGTTTTCTTTTTTTAGGCTTTTCCCCCTGTGTTTTCATCTGGTGATTTGGCCAGTAACACACCTCCTGTATTAGAGTGCCTATACTCTGGATGAATGTGCACAGGGGCACCTTTGGATTGTAGCATTGTTAATCTGTGGGGAGGTGAGTGTAAAGCCTCGTACACACGGTCGGACTTCCATCAGACTTTTCCGTGGATTTTTGTACGAACGGAGTTGGCCGGGCACACCCATAGCATACACACGCTCGGACATTTCTGCAAACTTTCCCAAAACTTTTCCAACATCACGTGGTTTTTCTGCTCTTTTCTGCTCTTTACCGCCACCCTTTGGTCAACTTCTGCTATTGTTGGTTGATTTTAACATTATTTGTTTTGTCCATCGGACAAAAGTCCGATGGATTTCTGTACACACGGTTGGACTTTGCTCCATCTGACTTTTGTTGGCAAAAAGATTGTCCGTTTGCAGACCGAACATTTGTCCGATGAAAACCAAAAAAGTTTGTCCGATGGACCGTACACGCGGTCGGATTTTTTGTCAAACTTGCTCAAAATGAAGTTTGTTGGCAAAAAGTCCGACCGTGTGTACGAGGCTTTAGATGTACTAGCAGATTTATATACACCAAACAGTTTTTTTTTCATTTTTGGATAAAGTTTTACATAAATGAGTAAAGTTAACCATTGTAAGCACCCCCGTCAGTGTTGAATGATTTGTCCCAACCCTCTAACTGCTACATCTGCAAGCGAGCTTGTTCTTTTGAAAAGCAATAGACCTGGCTGGCTTAACAGATAAAAATAGATGAATAAAGCCAAAAAAAAAAAAAAAAACTAAAGCAGCCAACACATTAAAGAATTGGTAAGCTGCAATATAATAAATGTTTGCATTTGGGTCTACTACTCTTAAACTAGTCTTTCTATTTACAATACTTGTCTTGAATAAATCCCACTACAACTAACTGTGACTAATAGATTTGCATAAGTCAACAATATCCTTAAATATGAATGCTCCAAAATACTTGCAATCTTAAATAAAAAAATGATGCTAACGTTAACAGTAAGGAAGATGTTAAAGTGGTTGTGACTTTGCTGGTATTCCCTCTGGTTTATAAAGACATAAACTACAGTGTGTGTGTTTTTAAAAAAAAATAAAATAAATAAATAATAAAAATTAAATATGTTTTCTCACATCGCAGCTGTGCGGTCACGTGATCCCCCTCAGCTCTCCTTCCCCAATCTAAGGAGAGCAGCGGGAGGGGCTGAGATTCCCCTTTGACGTCAGCCAGCCAGCAGAGGGTGGTCACATGACCGCACAGGGCCAGTGTGAGGAAAGGTATTTAGCATTCTCATAAAAAAAATAAAAAAAACACACACTGTAGTTGGTGACTGTATAAACCAGAGGGGATACAAGTATTTTTGCTACATATTGCAGTGGAATAGCGGCGAGAGGAGCTGGAAGGAGATTGTCTCTCACACTGACAGGCAGGGAGGGAGGGGAAGAGGGGAGAGACTCAGAGCACACAGCGGGATGTGTGGCATGTAAACTGACCACGGTATCATAGGTCAGCAGCCATGATTACTGTGGTCATCACACACAGAGGGACTCAGGAACAGGCAGGATCAACCAGGTATTTTACAACATAGCAAGAGACAAATTACACGGCACAAGCACTGTGCTATAGATTGTGCTTTAATGAAACAGGATCATTTTTTTTTTCTTTTTAGGGTTACAACCACTTCCAACCAATCAGAAATAATGTCTTAAATAACCCTTAAAACCTGAGATTAAATTGGTCTTTTATGAGTTTTGCAAATTTCCACTGCTTTTTATTGAGTAAGACCATTGGTCTGGAAGGTAAAAAGGTGGGTCAGCCCAGAAGTATAAGTATGTTATAAAAAAGGAGGGATGTAAAGTCCTCCATTGCTGACATTTTGCAGGGAAATGACATGTCTTTGTTTTTCTTAATACAGTACTGCCGTCTGATGCACTGCACCCCTGTGTTCTTACATCATGTACAGGTGAGAGGCACTCGTGTAGACATGCCATCACATAGTGGTCATACGTCTGTCATAACTGAACCCAGGATCTGGGTAGATATATGTACATGTTGTCATTTGTGTCCATGTCCATTAACAATGTATTCCCACTGTCAGCGTTATAACATTGATACTGCACAGTATATAAAGGCATTTACACAAACAGGTTGATTTACTAAAGACAAATTGCCTGTTCACTTTGCAAGAGAATTTTCATTTTTTCATATTTCCATCTATTAAATCTTCTGCACTTGTTGTTTTAACTTTGGATAGTAGAACATTTTTTTTCTGCCAGTAAATACCTTATACAGCCCACTTCCTGTGCCTCTGTGTAAATGCAGGAAGTGAACAGGCAGCAGCTTTAGCTGCCCCCCACAGTTACAATGGTTGCAGCCAGACTCAGTGGAGGGAGATTTCTGCAGCATATTTGTCAAGTACAGAATCACAGTATATATAAAATAATATGCAAAGTGTTTGGAGGGAAGCTTCAGAATGGCAGAGATATTTTTATTACTAATTATGTGAGCAGACTGCTGTTCCTCTTTAAGTGAATGAGGTGAAGCTCTGCTGACTTCCATCATCCAGTGATGTGCAAACAAAAGTACAGTTTTTTTTCCTTGCATGTGACTGGATATGCATTGCAAAGTAAATTTTCACTATATTCACTAAACTAAGGGAACATTCCCCTCCAAAGTGAACAGCCTGTTTGCCTTTAGTAAGGCCCCTTTCACACTGAGGCGTTTTTCATGCGGTTTAGCGCTAATAATAGCGCTATTATACCGCATGAAAAATTCCTGCCCTGTAGCCTTCAATGTGAAAGCCTGAAGGCTTTCACACTGAAGCGGTGCGCTAGCAGGACCGCTCCAAAAGTCCTGCTAGCCGCTTCTTTACAGCGGTAAAGGAGCGGTGTGTTCACCGCTCCTTTACCGCGGGTGCCCATTGAAATCAATGGGACACCGCGGTAATACCGCCCGCAAACCTCGGCAATAGCCGCGGTTTGCGGGCGGTATTAACCCTTTTTCGGCCGCTAGCGGGGGTTAAATTCACCCCCCTAGCGACCGCATACCGCGGTAAGAACGACGGTATAGCAGCGCTGCAAATCGCGCTGCTATACCGCCACTGCTCCTGCCCGCCCCAGTGTGAAAGGGGCTTAAGTCAGCTCCACATAGTTCAAACATGTGCTGCAACATGCTAAATCGTATATGGAATATGGAGAATCACAACAAATAACTGCAGGACAATAGGGTTAGGTGAAAAAATTTATTTGGGTGGGCTTGAAATTTCTGGCCGTCTCCAGCCTATAATTTATTTTTATTCAAAGTTCAGAGATAAGACAATGGGGTTGGCTTAGGCAGGCCAAACACGGTAAAAATGTATTTCCTGCAACCGTGGGTTGCAGGAAAGAAATTTGCATGATTCCCACATCAACACAGGCAGTGTTGACAAGGGAAGTAAGTGATTAATGCTAGTGGCTATAGCAGCCGCCAGCAATAATCGCAAGAGAATCCGGGAGGCTGGTAGTACCCAAGTTGATCGATTGATCAACTTGCTACATTCAGCCTGCCCATTAATGGTTCAAATCTTGGCCAGTGCCTGCTGAACCGGCTGAGATTTGAATCATATATGCTTATCCTTACTAAAGAAATTGAGTGTGTTCACTTTGCAATTTTGCCTTTGGAAAATAAATGTTCACTTAGCTTGGTGAATAAACTTAAGATAAGTGAAAATACGCTTTGCATAGAATATCCAGTTATTTGCAATAAAAAAAAAAAACACAGTAGCATAGTTGGCCAAACATGGTTGGATGACATCACAGCGTCACCTCATTCACCAAGCTAAGTCAATTTCCATTAAAGTCCCTGTTTGCAAGCTATACCAAACAGGGTATTGTTAAATATATTATTGTTCTTTATGCTACCCAATCAAATATTTATTGTTCGTAGAGACTGCTTTAAGCTCTTTATTGCATAATCTCCATTGTCACAGCTTTCTAGGGGAGAGACATTTTGGTAGTCAGGAGTCAGAGGTGATTTCTCGTTAAAGTGGTTGTATAGTCTTTTTTTTTACTTTTACCTACAGGTAAGCCTATACTAAGGCTTACCTGTAGGTAAAAGAAATATCTCCTAAACCTTTACGGTTTAGGAGATATTCCCCTTGCACTGCGCCGCTGACTGCAGCGGCGCATGCGCACAGGGGATTCTCGGCTGAAGGCCCGGCGGACGCCGGACCTTGCCGGAAAGAAGTCTCGCGGCTCCAGCTACTCACAGCCCTGGAGCCGCGATACCCGGAAGGCACGCCGAGGCATAATGTCAGCTGCCTCGGCGTGGACCGGGAGGGACACCGACACCTCGTTCTAAGGTAAGTATTTCGTAATGAGCTTGTATGCTGTGCATACAAGCTCATTATGCCTTTTCCTTTACAGGTGTAAAAAAAAAAAAAAAATGTATACAACCGCTTTAAATATCTGACCTCATGCACCTTCTTCCCATCCCTGAGGGTGCATAAGAGTGCCCTATGGCAAAGTCATATAGTTAAGAGAAATTGACAAAACATATACTGTTAGGACATGTACATAAGAGGACCGGCCAAGAGTCTGTCTGATCCCCAACTCTATTGGTACTTTGGACTAAATACAACAAAACTGCCAAGCACGCTTTCACATAATGATGAGCCCTATAAATAGAAGAGAAGAGGCTACTCCTGAGCACAGCAGGAGCCAGATGTAGCTTAGGTCTTCCCAGTGGCCATCTACACCTTCCCTTATGCACACTCATAAATGGGGAGATGGTGTGTGAGGTCAAATTGGCACAATTGGTTTAGCAGTGAAAGTAGCAATTTTGCCAATGCTCAAATTTTGCTAAGTGAACTGCTCAGGAGAAATGTGCTAAAAAAAGAATCACATGGCTTTGTTTTCTAGTAAAGTCATTTTATCATTGGGTTAACCCTGACAGGGTGATCAATGGCTTTGTTGATAAACAAAACCGTCCTAGCACCAACCAAAAATTTGTTCTCAAAGTTACATAGTTAGTCAGGTTGAAAAAAGACAGTTCATCTAGTTCAACCATTAAAAAATAAAAAATAAATCATACAATCCCATATACACAATCCTAGACCCACAGTTGATCCAGAGGAAGGCGAAAAATCCTAGCAGAGCATGATCCAGTTTGCTACAGCAGGGAAAAAATTCCTTCCTGATTCCCCGAGAGGCAAACTGATATTTCCTGGATCAACTTTACCTATAAATGTCAGTACCCAGTTATATTATGTACATTCAGGAAAGTATCCAGGCCTTTTTAAAGCAATCTACTGAGCTGGCCAGAACCACCTCTTGAGGGAGTCTATTCCACATTTTCACAGCTCTTACTGTGAAGAAACCTTTCCGTATTTGGAGATTCAATCTCTTTTCCTCTAGACGTAAAGCGTGCCCCCTTGCCCCGTGCCCCCTTGTCCGAAGAGGGTTAAGGCAGTGCTGGAAAATAATGGTGGCCACACAAAATATTGACATTTGGGCCCAATTTGGGCATTTTCAGTTAGGGGTGTACTCACTTTTGTTGCCAGCGGTTTAGACATTAATGGCTGTGTGTGAAGTTTTTACACTGTTATATAATCTGTACACTCACTACTTTACATTGTAGCAAAGTGTCATTTTTTTTAGTGTTGTCACATGAAAAGATATAATAAAATATTTACAAAAATGTAAGGGGTGTACTCACTTTTGTGAGATACTGTGTATATATATATATATATATATATATATATATATATATATATATTGAACTTTGAAGAGTTGTAAAATATCTGCAGAGAACAGCACTATTAAAAAATGACTCACACTATTATCTAAAACTATATAGTAGATGAAGAAGCTGTAATAGTGACAGTAACATTCTTCCTTTAGATTTATAGTAGACATTATTTGCTTAATGTGTTGACTTGGGGCTTAGGGGCTTAGCATTTTCATCATTGTTACGGCTTTGGGAGTTGCTGTTTAAAGCCTATCTCAAGCCAGATTTTATTTCATGAGGAAGATTTTAAATTTATGTTAGGTTTTATTGCGGTCTGTGAGCTCATTGGGGAGATTTCTCCCCATATTCTGACACCAGCACAAGAAATGGGGGGAGCAGTTGTCAGAAGGTCAGAAATATTGCCAGAAGATCTAACCCATCATTATTCTGTTAAAATGTGTTCTAACAAGAAGCAAGGGAAATATTATCAAAAAGGACACAAACGGAAAGGAAAGCCCGGGAGTTGTACTAACCCTTCTTATTCAATGCAAACTAAAACAGAATGGAACTTCCATTTTTATTGGCCTCTATACAGAGAAACAGTTTTAATGCTTATTGTTGGTTTTCAAATATGCATGCTATATGGCCATGGGGTCTACTGGCCAGAATTAGCTTCTGTCAGGAAATCATCTCCAGTATGTTTTATCTGTACATGGAGCTACCCATGTTATCCCTTTTTTCTGCACTATTTCCTTTCCCAGTTTGATTCCGTTACAGTCTCGCTGGATTTTTTAAAACCACTGGTGAGGCGTTGTCACATAACCAATACTAATGGACTTACCGATTTACTCTCCAGCACAGTAGGCCAGTTGCTAAAGGCATAAGCAAATGCTTGGCTGTATGCTTGCATATTTTCCATCATTGGTAGAAATATAGTCATCTCATATAAAGTTATGTATTGGCACAATTTTCTAAGGCAGGTTAGGAACAGTAAAATTATAAAAATGTTTTGCACGAAAGAGGTGACCAAAGCAGAATCGTGTCCTTTTGGGCCCAGTAGTTGTGGCTTTAAGTATGGAAATCTGGCCCTAAATAGACCCAATTTCAAAAATCATACTTACCTCCACTGTGCAGCTCGTTTTGCACAAAGTGGCCCCGATCCTCATCTTCTGGGGTCCCTTGGCGGCTGTCTTAGCGCCTCCCCGCAAGAGTTAACCCCCATTCTGGGAAGTGCTCTCCCAAGGGGGTTAGCTTACAGGCACGCTCCCATGATACATTCGGCGGCCATGGCCATTGACTGTATCACTCGGCCCCGTCCCCGGCGCACCGCGTCATTGATTTGATTGACAGCAGCGGGAGCCAATGGCTGCGCTGCTATCAATCATCCAATGAATGAGCCGAGAAGCCAGCACGTTCACGATGCGGGACTTTCGAGGGCTCAGGTAAGTAAACGGGGGGGGGGCGCTAATCGTCGGATGTTTTTTCACCTTAATGCATAGAATGCATTAAGGTGAAAAAACATGTACATTTACAACCCCTTTAAGTTTTGGGTCAATGTATTATGTACATTTAGGAAAGAATCCAGACCTTTCTTAAAGAAATCTACTGAGCTGGCCAGAACCACCTCTAGAGGGAGTCTGTTCCACATTTTCACAGCTCTTACTGTAAAGAAACCTTTCCGTATTTGAAGATGAAATCTTTTTTCCTCTAGACATGCTTAATCTTGTATGCACAGATCCTCCTCTTGTTCCACTGACTACAAAACAGGTCCAGATAAGACAGAGTTATTGGAGTCAGACTGCACATGCTCAGTTTGGTGTGTATTACTAGAGAGTTTTTTTTTTTCTTGGGAGAGTGCATGTAATCCACACAGGGCCAATCAGCACTGTCCAAACAGAGGATCAGGGGTCCTTGACCCTGATAGGACAGCTCAGTGCAGTAATAAACTCCTCATACAAGCTTTAACCAGGAACTGATAGAAGTCACAAGACTGCTATATACTGCTGATGAGAAAAGGTATTTAGTAACACTTTAATTTAGCCAATAAGGAGTATCACTTGAAATATTATATATATATTTATATATATATATATATATATATATATATATATATATATATATATATATATCACCCTCTATATGTAGCACCCTCTAGTGTGTGATAGAAGTGAGTGTAGGCAAACCATACTCTGACTCACATTTAAGCTAGTGAGTCTTCATTGCGTCAAGGTTTATTAGAGTTCAAGGCTGGATGACTCATCCTAGCAGCTCTCTTGTTCCTCCCCCTGGTCTAGAAGTTTGGAGAGTCTTCTAGAGCTAGAGGGTGGACTTAGGTGGAGCTGCCTTGGATATTTATGGAGTTTTGGCCAGTCCCCAGCATTGGGCCAGCAGTGGGCTGACATAACTACATATATAGACATGGGCCATGCCAGCAGGGGCAGTCGGGTGGAAGATGGAGATACTGTGTTGAGGAGGCTGTCGGTGACCCTGAGGGGCGCCCCCTAGTCTGGGGGAGGGGGGTGTCCTGCCTTCAGGTGGGGCTATGGTGCTGGAAGGATTAAGCCAAAACACACGGGAGGAAGTCTTTCTTGTAGTCATAGGAGCAGGAGAGGACAGAGTGAGTAGTCAACACTGTTGGGGACTAACAAAAGGGGGAGACTGTGACATGTAGCCAGTCTCCCGTGAAGACAGCTGTGTGCTTAAGTCTTCAGGCCTTTCCCTGAGAGACCTCCTGAGAGTCAGCCAGGTGGACCGGTGAAGAGTGAGCCAGGTGGACCGGTGTAGAGACAGCCAGGAGGGCTGGTAAAAGGGGCAACTGTAGTCAGGTAGGTTGGTAGAGCCTGAAAAGGCGGTGCTGGGATCAGTGGCCACAGAGGAGTAGTTACATGCTGTTTCACTATCTGAGCTACACTTAAAGGGGCTGCGAATTCCTGCTTGTAATAGGCTGATGCTAAAATCTGACTGGGAGCCTGTCAGATCAACCCAAGAGTGATTCAGCTGAAGTCTGCAAGTGTTTGTGCTGGAGGAAAGAGAAGAGACTGTATATGGATGTACCGGTATATAGGACGTTGTCCCTGAAGTTGTTAAAGTCAACTGGGCACCCCATAACCTCCCATCCCTATGCAAGTTACTAACCCTCTAATAAATAACAAAAAAAAGGCATAGACTGTTTTCTGACTCTGGGTGCTTGTGAAAATTTGATGTGCCTGGCTGTGCAGGAGTTGGGGATACCTGTTCATCTGCAGCTCCTACATGGGTGTGCTACATATATACTTTATATAGTGACGGGTGTTTGATATATGACTTTGTATGTTTGCTTAAGATAGCAAATCATTTTATGTTAGAGACCCGTTGTCTGATATGTGAAGGTTTGATGCAAATAGGTGATACTGTAGTTTGGCATTGTATGGGGTCAGGTTGCTGTAGCTGATAATATTAAAAACGCTATAATCAAATTATACGTGTGCTGGCTAGCTTGGAATATTAGATGAAACCGGCGCTGAGGCCGGCCCTCTGCCCTGAAAAAACTTTTGTTTTATTTTACCTGCAGTTATCTGTAGGTGCTTTCAGATTATTTCTTTCCATAATGCTCTCTGTATTGGAGAAAATTATATATTATTATAGGAATTGCTTTTGCGGCAAAAATGTACCTATTTTTGGAACTTCTGTGTTTATTGTAAGAATTGGAAAGTTTTAAATGTAGAATGATTTCTTTTTAGCATTTGCAATATGTTTCATTCTTAAATGATTATGCTTCTAGTTGCAGAAATGTGCAGACGCTCACAAGATTTTCATGTGTTTACACAAAAGTACTCCAAGCTTTGCTCAAGTAACGCATATCTTTAAAGCTGAACTTCAGGACCATATCAATATACCAATAATGCAGTTATGTATACATTAAAGATGTCTAATTCAAATTTTAAATGCAACTAGTAATTTGACTTTGCATCTACCACTTTTAATCCTTGTACAGTGCAACCAGGCGAGAGAGGAGAAGCACTCCAACCATGCTTTCTGCATGCACATGTGCTTGTACCCAACATGCTGACAGATGTAGAGAGCAGAGGGATGAGCTCATTCGTTTTCCGCTGCTCCCTCTCTGTTCAAATCTCAGGTTGGGATCAGGGAAGCTGTTATGTCTGATAAGGACTAGATGGGTGGATCATTTGGCAGGTAAAGCAGTTCCCATATATGCATCAGATATGCATCAGATATAGCTGTTTGCCTGGAGTTCTCCTTTAAAGCAAGCAGCTATTTTCTCCATAAACATAATAGGTCACAATGACTTCCAACTATAAGTTTCACTATAGACAGGCCTTTGTTCTCCTTTTCACTGGCCCACACTGTTTTTATTTTTTGCTGTTGTCAGTTCAGTCCATCTACATTTTATTCCTGCCTATGAAGACCCCTTAATTTCTCGTAACCGCCCCCCAGTTATACCTTGGCAGGTCCCTAGCTAAGTTTACTTAAAGCGGAGTTCCACCCAAAAATGGAGCTTCCGCTTTTTGGAACCCTCCCCCCCTCCGGTGTCACATTTGGCACCTTTGAGGGGGGAGGGGGGTGCAGGTATTTGCACCACTTCCGGGTATCGACTTCCGCAGGAGTCAAGCCCCTTCGCGTCACCCCCCCCCCCCCCCCGCTGTCTTCTGGGAAACACACTGTTCCCAGGAGAGAGCGGGGACCAGTGACAGCGCGCCGCGCTACTCACCCATGCGCATTAGGGAACCGGGCAGTGAAGCCGCAAGGCTTCACTTCCTGATTCCCTCACCGAGAATTGCGGTGGCAGCATCCGGCGCCTGCTCGACCTCGTCTGCTGACATTGCGGGCGCGCTGGACAGGTAAGTGTCCATTTTTTAAAAGTCAGCAGCTGCAGTATTTGTAGCTGCTGGCTTTTAAAAAAAATAATTGGCGGAACCTCCGCTTTAAAGTGGTTCTAAAGGCAGTAGGTTTTCTTTTTACCTTAATGCATTATCTGCATTAAGATAAAAAACCTTCTGCATGCCGCTCCCCACCAGCCACCCCTTATACTTTCTTGAGCCTGATCTTGATCCAGTGATGTGCACAAGAGCAGAGGCTCTCTTGACTCTCTCTCTCCTCATAGGCTCAGACTTAGCAGCAGGAGCCATTGGCTCCCGCTGCTGTCAATCACAGCCAGTAAGGAGGGAGTGGGGCAGTGTCAAACCAAACTCCGTGTGTGTCTTATGGACATACAAAGTCAGCTCAGGAGCAAGCATGCATGAGTGCCCCCATAATAAGCAGCTTGCTATGGGGGCACTCGGCGGGGAGAAGGAGCCAGGAGCACTGACGGGGGATGTGGAAAGAGGAGGATCAGGGTTGCTCTGTGCAAAACCATTACACAGAGCAGGAAAGTATAACTTATTTTTGCTTAAAAAAAAAAAAATCGTGAGACTTTAGAATCTCAAATCTGACTGAACTTTAACGGCATCCCAGTCTTAATCCATAGGGTTCAATATGGATTTGGCCCACCCTTTGCAGCTATAACAGTTTCAATTCTTTTGGGAAGGCGTCCACAAGGTTTAGAAGTGTGTCTATGGGAATGTTTGATCATTCTTCCAGAAGCGCATTTGTGAGTTCAGGCACTGATGTTGGACGAGAAGGCCTGGCTCGCAGTCTCCGCTCTAATTCATCCCAATGGCCAAACCTCCGAAGAGGAAGGGTCTTTAAACCGGAACCCCCAAGGGTACAAGGCTCCTGAGCAGTATGGTCTACCTAGGCTAAAGCCAGGTGGACCCCACTTCTAGGGGACTAGCCAAAGCCAGTCCACCAAGTACTTGGTGAGGGGCTCAACGAGAGACCCCTTAAGGTGGGGAGAGGCAAAAAATCCGAAAGCCACAGAATTTCCGGCATCAGTTCAGGCCCCTGATAACCTACATTCTCTCTGTGCAAACACACAAAAAACACACACATGCAGTATAAGTGAATAAGGAGCGAAAAGAAACCCCAAAAAAGTGCTATGTGCAGTGCACAGAGCAGTCGGTCTTTTGGCCGTTATACAAATTTCCCTGCCTGGCCAAAAGGCCCATTCAAGAGGCATTGTGCAAAAAAAGCATAAAGGGACATAATCAAGTGCCAGTGAAAACACCATGGCATGGTGCAATCCTGAGACTCCACCCTCAGAGGGCACATCACCAGGAGCTCCTTGCGTCTCTTGTACTGTAATAGCTTACTCTGATTTTGTTGCATGCTGTGAGCTTCTCACAGTGTGCATCAGAAACTGCAGTAAGTCAGATAGAGCTCATCTTATTTCCTGGATAGGGAATGACCAGCATCCTCTAGCTCTTTCCTCCCCAGACTTACTGTCCTTGGCCTGCTTATTTAATATATAAGATTTCAGTTCTTTCAACCATGAAGGCTCAGCATTAAATGTGTTTGTTTTCAAGAAATGTCCACTCCTCCAGACTGACATGGGTGGCATCAAGGCATTTTGATATTTGCATAGTTTCTCCCAAGACCCAGCCCACTGTTTGCATCAGGTCT
This sequence comes from Rana muscosa, assembly GCA_029206835.1. NCBI lineage: Eukaryota > Metazoa > Chordata > Amphibia > Anura > Ranidae > Rana > Rana muscosa. Next base: position 439,587,753 of record CM055121.1, on the reverse strand, counting down.
GAGGGCTCTTGGGAGGAGGGCTGAGGCAAGGTGCTGTGATATTTTAGAAAGCTATGTACAGCACCCTGTTGAGCCCTCACACCAGCCATGTCTCCATTGCATAGAACAGCACAGAGACCCATTGATGATGTCACAGTGTCTAAAATTAGGTATCTAATGAAAATGGACATTTTATTAGCATGGTAAAACCATGGCAGGCAAAATATAAACAAACAAAAAAAAAATGACACCTGCAAGAAAAAGACATAATGAGCTAGTATGCTATGCATACTAGCTCATTATGTGTCACTTACCTCAGATCGAAGCCTCCGAAGCGCTCCTCGTCCCCCTCCGCCGCCGCCGCCACCATGTCTGCTCTGACCATCTTCCTGTTATCGCCGCCTCGGCGCTGTGATTGGCCGGAGTGGCGATGACATCACACGCATGCGTGCGGGGCCGGCTTTCTCCATTGAGAAAACCGGCAGTCTCCATTGAGAAAACCGGCAACGCTCAGTGCGCCTGCGCTGTTGTCTATGGCGCACATGCGCCGAACACATCGGTGCAGGGTTTTCTGAAAATATCTCCTTAACCGTGTAGGTTAAGGAGATATTTCTTGCACCTACAGGTAAGCCTTAATCTAGGCTTACCTGTAGGTGCAAGTTGTGTGGTTGGGTTTACAACCACTTTAACATAGGCCATGGAAGTCACACATATCTTAGGGAAAATGTAGTCTGTCAAAAAGCATAAGAGTTAGCTCACATTGCACATATTGGAGAATGCATTCATAAACTTGAGAATTTTGATTGGTTTTGATGCACTTAAAGATTTTCATTCAGTTGCCTTAAATATAAATTTTAGGTCAACAGAGCAAAACATTCTGCATATGAGACTTTTTCTTTTCTTAATGAACATTAGTCCACTGTATTAATGCATCTGGCTCTATTAAATAAATTGGTTTTGAAGATGAACTGAAATACAATTTACATCAATAAAAGACTTACATGCACTAATTATTTCATTTGCTTTTCTGTGAAGACATCCAGAAAACATACAATATCAGTGCCAACTGAGGACTGGATTTTTGTTTCATCCGTAATGTACATCTAAGCATATGAGAATCTAACAGTGGTTGAATGAGGTCTTGTATGTATCATCATTGCACAACCTAAGCTCAAAATTTTAAGTGTTTCCTTTCTGTTTTTCTTCCAGTAACCTTACTTGACTCTATGTCGGCTGCTGGAGACCTGGGATGGGTGGCATATCCATCAGAAGGGGTTAGTATATTAAGTGCATTGTACAGTTTTTTTTTTCAAAAGATTTTATTGAAAAATTTTCATACAGATTAAAACATTATATGAAGATCGTATCATAAGTCTGTATAAGGGTAGTAATAATGAAGAGATAAGATACAACAAACCAAGATAATACCTGTCGTATAAAGGATAACAGGAAGGAGTCTGTAGTGGATATGTTCTGAGACTACAAGGTAAAAATGTTAGAAGGGAAAGGAAGGATAGAGAGAACCGGGATGCAGGGGGGGGGGTGTGTGCACCAAGTTCTTGATGTGACGGGGTGGGGAGGAAGGTGGTACCAAGGCAGTAGCTGAGACCTGAGAGAGTCAATCGCAGTCATTAGGGCAGTGGAAGAGGTATCGTGATGGCGTAGTGGACGTCGTGGTGGACGATCAGAGAGGTTTAGGGTCTAGCTGACTATGGATGGTTAATTGGCAGAAGGGGGGAGGGTCCGCCCTCTGTGGAGGTGGGGGAGGGCCCCAAAGTATGAGAATGAGAGCTTGTCAAAATTGTTGCGTTCCTCCAAGGGTAATGTCGAGTCCATGAAAGCTTGCCATTTGGAGTAGAAGCGATCTTTGGATCCTTTGTGTTTGAAATCGGTGTTAAGTCTATCCTTGTGTAGTAGCTGCAGGAGTTCACGTTTGACTTGAGAGGTGTGTGGACAAAGGGGGGTGGTCCAGTTTTTCAATATGGACCTTCTGGCTATTAAGAGGCAGATAAGAGACCAGTCCCGGTATGGAGGGTAGGTGTTGGGGGACCAGGGTAGCAGCAGGGGATCCCAGTGCCCAAAGATGAGGAGCAAGGGGTCCTTGGGCAGTTCCAGCAGGGTTACATCAAAGATATAGGCTATGACCTGGTCCCAGAAGGTGGAGATGTATGAGCATGACCACAAACGATGGGTTAGGGTGGGTCTAGGGAGTTGGCAGAGAGGGCAATTGGTGTTACCGTGGTCCTTTTTGTCTGAAAGAAAAGGTATGTAAGCACGGTGGAGGAATTTTTAGTTGGGTTTCTCTCCATGTTTCATTAGGAATCAGTTGGTGGACTTTGTTGAGTCCTTGTAGAAGTTTGTCTACCAACTCCGCATCCGGAAAATCTTTATTCCAGTTAGCTGCTGAGGAGGATGCATTGTACAGTTTAATCAAGAATCCTTTAATTCCCATTAACATTATCTCTTTTATGCTAGTCAGTAAAACTTAGAATGCAAATCCAAGTCACCAGTATGAGAACCCATGCATATACATAAATCATACTTGAATAAGTATGTGTACAAGTCTGTATGTATACATTTACTATACTCAAAAATACACTATATTGTCAAAAATATTGGAACACCTGCCTTTACAAGCACATGAATTTTAACGGCATCCCAGTCTTAATCTGTAGGGTTCAATATTGAGTTGGCCCACCCTTTGCAGCTATATAGCTTCAACTCTTCTGGGAAGGCGGTCCATAAGGTTTAGAAGTGTGTCTATAGGAATGTTTGACCATTCTTCCAGAAGTGCATTTGTGAGGTCAGGCACCGATTTCGGATGAGGGGGCCTGACTCGCACTCTCCACTCTAATTCATCCCAAAGGTGTTCTATCAGGTTGAGGTCAGGACTCAAGTCAAGTTCCTCCACTCCAAACTCGCTCGTCCATGTCTTTATGGACCTTGCTTTGTGCACTGGTATACAGTCATGTTGGAACAGGCAAGGGCCATCCCCAAACTGTTCCCACAAAGTGGACCTTGCTTTGTGCACTGGTGCACAGTCATGTTGGAACAGGAAGGGGCCGTCCCCAAACTGTTCCCACAAAGTTGGGAGCATGAAATTGTCCAAAATGTCTTGGTATGCTGACGCTTTAAGAGCTCCCCTCACTGGAACTAAGGGGCCAAGCCCAACCCCTGAAAAACAACCCCACATCATAATCCCCCCTACACCGAAGGACATAGAGCAAGTTTGGGGTGGCCCTGACCTCAACCCGATAGAACACCGCTGGGATGAATTAGAGCGGAGACTGTGAGCCAGGCCTTCTCGTCCAACATCAGTGCCTGCATGACCTCACACATGCGCTTCTGGAAGAATGGTCAAACATTCCCATAGACACACTCCTACACCTTGTGGACAGCCAAGATTTACCTCATTTAATAAGCTCTGAAGCAACTGCAAAAATAGAAGAAATTACTGCACTCCGTGATCGATCCAAATTCCTTTATTAGAACAAGTGTTGACAAAAACAGATTGGTGAGCACCTTAAGTGTGTGAAACGCATCTACAAGCTCTCTGTTTTTGTCAACATTTGGGATGTTCTAATAAAGGAATTTGGATCAATCAAGAGTGCAGCCATTTCTTCTCATTTTGATTGCTTGCGGAGGCGAACCGTGGCAGGCACCCGTTAGATCATCAGGCTTCCTGTCTCATCTGGAGCAGCGAGTCTCCTTGTTTGGATCTAGAGCCACTGCACTTTGCAATACTCTTTTAGTAAATCAACCCCTAAGTGCCGATTCACACTGCCGCGACTTGTCTTGAGAGTTCAAAGTCGAATGACAAGTCGAACCCCATTAAAGGCAATGGGACTGTTCTAATCAGTGCGACTCAAGTCACTGCGACCTTGAAAAAGGTATCTACACTACTTTTGGGTGACTTCAGCATGACTTGCATTGACTTCTGTTATTGAGGTCACAACAAGCTGTAATTAAGTTGCGTAGGATGTCGCTGTGACTTTGAAGCCACGTAGATGTGAACCGGCACTAAAAGTCTATGCGATGCTGAGAACTCCTTGAGCTGGGCAGGGCTGGATGGTGCACTTAATGGTATTAACAGTTAGGGCAGTATGCACCCTGGGACAAATGTCTAGAACTTAAGAAGTCTGCTTTCTGTGCATTTGTCCCTGGGTGCATACTGCCCTAAATGCTCATACAATTTAGTTTACTGGCCAGCAACATCCAAGCGTAGTAGCTTTCATCCTCTTGTAGAGTTTTACAGGCTGCTGGCGCTGGAGCGGAATTGTGAAAATGCCAGAAACTCTCGCACAACAGTTAAGCGCTCAGTGTGTGTGAGGCCTTATAGAGTATGTGAAAGAAACTTTGCTGGTTATCCAAGTTTATATGTTTGGGATGCAAAGTGTATTCAAAGGATAACTGTATTTGGGGAGGAACATGTAACATGTTCTAGCAGCTGCAGCCTCTCCCCCTCCCTTTGACAGTGAGCGGGGATCATCTCCCCATGCCAGCTGTCACTATTTGAAAATGACCCGGTCTTGTGGGGCTCTGCCAACATAGCCATGTCATTCATTCACAGTTTTCTGTGAATGCACTAACTACAACTACCATCAGCCATTGCTGCTGACAGCTTGTATTTCTGAATGGACTGCTAGGTCGCTGATGAATGGCCTCTTAGTTCATTCACAAGCCCTGCAGCTTGTAAGCAGTCAGCCTGTATGCATGTATGGGTTGAAACCTGAAGGGCTTGTCTATAGGAGTCTAGCATTGCACCCCTGATCCACTGATCATGGGTACAATGTATTACGGGCTCCCTAGGGAAAAAATAATAAATGCACATTTTTTTCCCTTTTATACGTGAAAAGTTAAAGCAGAACTCAATGTAACAGCAAAAAACATACTTGAAATACATATGTTTAATTACTCACCTAAGGATTTGTAATGCTATGCAAACAATGTTATGATTTCCCTTAATTTTTCAAACTGCCCAGTCATACAGGTGGCATACCGTACATCAGCTAGCCAAAATATCAAATCTTTTGTTAGGACAAAACAGTAAACGTATATGCATTTCAGCCAAAAGATTTTAGCTGTTTGCCTAAAGTTCTACTTTCATAGGTGTATATCAAGAATATGGTGATCATTTCATCTGATAATCACCCAAAATTCACCGTAATTTTCCCACATTCACTTTATGAATCAAGCCAAATTTGTGGAAATTTGACCAAGATTTACCCAGTGATATGCCATCTCAGCAGCATCTGTTCATGAATAAAGAAAGGTCCTTACTATAATGCAGCGTACACACGGTTGCAAATTCCGACAAGAAAACTCTGATGTGAGCTTTTGGATGGAAATTCCGACCGTGTGTAGGCTCCATCGGACTTTTGCTGTCGGAATTTCCGCCAACAAAAGATTGAGAGCTGGTTCTTAAATTTTCAGACGGAAAAAATTCCAATCGGAAATTCCGATCGTCTGTAGCAATTCCGACGCGCAAAATTCCGACGCATGCTTGGAAACAATTCAACGCATGCTCGGAAGCATTGAATTTCATTTTCTCGGCTCGTCGTAGTGTTGTACGTCACCGCGTTCTTGGCAGTCGAAAGTTCAGAGGACTTTTGTGTGTCCGTGTGTATGCAAGCCAAGCTTGAGCGGAATTCCGTCGGAAAAACCATCCAAGGTTTTTCCGACGGAAAATCCGATCGTGTGTACGCGGCATAACAGTCACTCTATTTAAGAAAGGGTGAATGATACATTGCGCCTCCACCTCTCAGAACTAACCAGCTTGAGTGTGCCTGTAGTGAGTGTACCCCCTGCTATGCTGATATCGAACCTGAATGCCATTTTAGCAGTGGGTTTGCTATTTTGTTTTCTTCCACAGTGTTTTAATGACAGTTTACCCCCCCCCCCCCCCCTGGTGCTGAAACGAAACTATGTATGTATTTTGCCACCAGTTTGCTATTGTCAATAAAAACCTTGGGCATTTGCAATTACCTCAAAGTTATAAATGCAATGTCCTGCACTCTATAATTATCACCTTCAGATTTCCCCTTTTGATCACCCTTCTGATGTCTTTGCTAATTTATCATTTTCTGGGGTCAGTCTAGGCTGGAAGCGACTTTGTCAAAAGTAAAGTGATAATGTGATGCTGAGAAAACATATATCCTAATGTAGAATATTAATCATTAGCATCATTATCCCCAGCCTGTATTTTTTTGTTATTGTTTTTCTGGATAGCCCCTAAAATATATAAGTTGTAATTGGCAGGGCGTTTGATGCCAGGCCTAATAACTATTCATGTTTGTTTTGTACACTCATTTATCATTGTGTTCATTTATACCAGTGGGAAGAAATCAGTGTAATGGATGAAAAAAACACGCCCATGAGAACGTACCAAGTCTGCAATGTATTAGAAGTCAACCAAAATAACTGGTTGAGGACCAGCTGGATCCCAAGAGGAGAGGCCCAACGCGTATATATTGAAATCAAGTTCACCTTGAGAGACTGCAATAGCCTACCAGGGGTATCAGGCACCTGCAAGGAAACCTTCAACATGTACTATTATGAGTCCGACAACAGTAACTTGTGGCACATTCATGAGAATCAGTTCATTAAGATTGACACTATCGCTGCAGATGAAAGTTTTACCCAGGTGGATGTTGGTGACCGGGTCATGAAACTTAATACAGAAGTAAGAGACATTAGTAACTTGTACAAGAAAGGTTTCTATTTGGCTTTTCAAGATGTTGGAGCATGTATTGCGTTGGTATCAGTCCGGGTCTTTTACAAAAAGTGTCCAAAGACCATCCGTAACTTGGCCCTCTTCCCTGACACCGTTACTGGAGGGGATTCAGCATTGGTGGAAGTAAAAGGAACATGTGTCAATAACTCAGTGGAGTTTGATGTGCCTAAGATGTACTGTAGTGCTGATGGTGGTTGGCTGGTACCTATTGGTCGCTGTTCCTGCAAACCAGGCTTTGAAGAGAAGAGGAATGCTTGCCAACGTAAGTTCTCTTCTTTATTCCTGTTAAGAAACAACATTGTGTTTTTTTTTAGTGATTGTCTGTTACTATTTATCTGGAGTCACTCTTGATGTCAGTGAAAGGATCATTTTGACAGCTAATAAAAAAATGTGTACTTTTTCTTAGACAGACATTACATGTTACAGAGTTTGCTTCTCTGCGGGAATAGATTAATGAGAAAAGAACCCTGAGTAGATAAAAGACATTGTCGTGTTGTATCCCTACTGAAAGCATAAGTGATACACAAAGCTTTAAAACCCAACTAACTATGATTTCCATACTTTCCCCGCAATGTCCCTCCTGAAAGTCCCCCAAGTTGTATTTTGTTTGCATTTTTTTACTAAATTTTACTGAATACTTTGACTGGTTATGTAATGCTGCAGGGTCCTGTTTCTCTTCTCTGGGCTGGGAGGTCCTCAGTAAGGCAGAGAGTGTCACTGATGTAATGAAATTAGTACTGATCTCTACACAATTACACAGCAAATACACCCTTTGGGGGCAGGCCCATGACACCCTGCACTCACAATGTTCTCAGTCTTCCATGTTGAGTTACACTGGGGGTCATTCAACCCAAATGACTGAAAACAGCTCTGGATTGAAGGTGAGTACTGCAGCATGAAGGTTGTTTTTTTAACAGCACCTGTTGGATATTTCAAATATATGAATATATACAGTATATAATATCATAAATGTATATATACAGTATAAATATATATATATATATATATATATATATATATATATATATATATGTATATATATATATGTATATATATATATATATATATATAATCCAGAGTTAGGCTTTAAACACTCACAGTCTAATTTGTAAACTCATACAACATATTGTTTTGCTACTATGATTTTAAACTTAAACTCTGAAACTGAATAAACAAATCTAATAGAAAACACATTCCCCCTGGATTTACAAGCATTGGTTTACTTATTGTAATCTTTGTTGTAGATAGGGATGAGCTCGGTGTTCGAGTCGAACATACGTTCGACTCGAACATCGGCTGTTCGATCGTTCGACGAAGATCGAACGATTTGGGCCGTTCGCGCCTAATTCGAGTGACGCGAACGGCCCACAATGCACTACGCCATCGCAGTGTCATCCAGGCGCTGTGATTGGCCAAGCATGCACTGTGACCCCGCATGCTTGGCCAATCACAGCGCCGGCAGCGAGGAGAGCAATGATTGGCCACAGGCAGGATGCCTGTGGCCAATTATTGCTGAGGGTGTTTAGTACACGCCCCACACTATAAAAGGCCGCCAGCACGGCGGCCTAGTGTAGTGTGTTCCGGAGCAGGGAAAGAGAAGCATAGGCAGGGACAGTGACATTTTTTTTTCTTGCTTAACCTGGATTCCTTTAGTTTAGGGAAAGAGAAGGATAGGTAGGGAGAGTGTCAGTGTGTTTTACTGTGCGAATCCTTGTTTCTAGGGACAGGGAAGGACAGTGAGGGAAATTCTCCTTGTGCTATAGTGTGCTAAAGCATTGATCATCAACCATCTTTAAAAAATCATTTTTTCTAGGGACAGAAAACTATAGGTAGGGAGAGTGTCAGTGTGTTTTACTGTGCTAATCCTTGTTTCTAGGGACAGGGAAGGACAGTGAGGGAAATTCTCCTTGTGCTATACTGTGGTAAAGCATTGATCATCAACCATCTTTAAAAAAACATTTTTTCTAGGGACAGAAAACTATAGGTAGGAAGAGTGTTAGTTTCTTTCACTGTGATAATCCTTGTTTCTAGGGACAGGGAAGGACAGTGAGGGAAATTCTCCTTGTGCTATAGTGTGCTAAAGCATTGATCATCAACCATCTTTAAAAAAACATTTTTTCTAGGGACAGAAAACTATAGGTAGGAAGAGTGTCAGTTTCTTTCACTGTGATAATCCTTGTTTCTAGGGACAGGGAAGGACAGTGAGGGAAATTCTCCTTGTGCTATAGTGTGCTAAAGCATTGATCATCAACCGTCTTTAAAAAAACATTTTTTCTAGGGACAGAAAACTATAGGTAGGAAGAGTGTCAGTTTCTTTCACTGTGATAATCCTTGTTTCTAGGGACAGGGAAGGACAGTGAGGGAAATTCTCCTTGTGCTATAGTGTGCTAAAGCATTGATCATCAACCGTCTTTAAAAAAACATTTTTTCTAGGGACAGAAAACTATAGGTAGGAAGAGTGTTAGTTTCTTTCACTGTGATAATCCTTGTTTCTAGGGACAGGGAAGGACAGTGAGGGAAATTCTCCTTGTGCTATAGTGTGCTAAAGCATTGATCATCAACCATCTTTAAAAAAACATTTTTTCTAGGGACAGAAAACTATAGGTAGGAAGAGTGTCAGTTTCTTTCACTGTGATAATCCTTGTTTCTAGGGACAGGGAAGGACAGTGAGGGAAATTGTCCTTGTGCTATAGTGTGCTAAAGCATTGATCATCAACCATCTTTAAAAAAACATTTTTTCTAGGGACAGAAAACTATAGGTAGGAAGAGTGTCAGTTTCTTTCACTGTGATAATCCTTGTTTCTAGGGACAGGGAAGGACAGTGAGGGAAATTCTCCTTGTGCTATAGTGTGCTAAAGCATTGATCATCAACAGTCTTTAAAAAAACATTTTTTCTAGGGACAGAAAACTATAGGTAGGAAGAGTGTCAGTTTCTTTCACTGTGATAATCCTTGTTTCTAGGGACAGGGAAGGACAGTGAGGGAAATTCTCCTTGTGCTATAGTGTGCTAAAGCATTGATCATCAACCGTCTTTAAAAAAACATTTTTTCTAGGGACAGAAAACTATAGGTAGGAAGAGTGTTAGTTTCTTTCACTGTGATAATCCTTGTTTCTAGGGACAGGGAAGGACAGTGAGGGAAATTCTCCTTGTGCTATAGTGTGCTAAAGCATTGATCATCAACCATCTTTAAAAAAACATTTTTTCTAGGGACAGAAAACTATAGGTAGGAAGAGTGTCAGTTTCTTTCACTGTGATAATCCTTGTTTCTAGGGACAGGGAAGGACAGTGAGGGAAATTCTCCTTGTGCTATAGTGTGCTAAAGCATTGATCATCAACCATCTTTAAAAAAACATTTTTTCTAGGGACAGAAAACTATAGGTAGGAAGAGTGTCAGTTTCTTTCACTGTGATAATCCTTGTTTCTAGGGACAGGGAAGGACAGTGAGGGAAATTCTCCTTGTGCTATAGTGTGCTAAAGCATTGATCATCAACCGTCTTTAAAAAAACATTTTTTCTAGGGACAGAAAACTATAGGTAGGAAGAGTGTCAGTTTCTTTCACTGTGATAATCCTTGTTTCTAGGGACAGGGAAGGACAGTGAGGGAAATTCTCCTTGTGCTATAGTGTGCTAAAGCATTCCTCATCAACCATCTTTGAAATCCTTGTTTTTTGGACAGTCAGGGAAATTGTCGTTGTGCTATTCTGTGCGAAAGCAATCATCCTCAACCATATTTAGAAATCCTTAAGTAAAGGGACAGAGAAGGACACCTGAAGGTAGCCCTTATTGCTTTTTTCCCATCTCCCTGCAGGCCATCTATTAGAATGTCTGGAAGGCAAACAAGGAGAGGCAGACAGTCAGGAGGCAATAAAAGAGGGCAAGCAGGCTCTGTGTCTGGGGGCAACAGTGCTGGTCGTGGACGCGGTGCATTGTCATCAGCACATGGCCATGGGACACGCTTGTCCTTCTTTTCGGCAGCTGGACATGTTGAGCCACATCATGCCGAAGACTTGGTAGAGTGGATGACCAAGCCCTCCTCCTCCTCCTCATCCTCTCTCACCCAGGCTCAGGGTACTGGCAAAGCAGCTGCCAAAGCGTCCTCTTCCCTGGTATCAATGTCAGACTCATCATCAGTCACTCCTTCCCTAGACCCACCATGTCCTCCTCCTGAGGAGTCCCCCGAACTGTTTGAGCACAGTGTTGGGTACATGCTCCAGGAGGATGCCCAGCGTTTCGAAGGGTCTGATGATGAAACCCAGCTACAGGAAGGCAGTAGCGTGAGAGCAGACAGAGGGGATGCTCAAGAAGGACACCAATCTGGCAGTCATGTTCCAGCAGCTGCAGCATACTGCCAGATTGGCTCCAGTGATGAGGAGGGAGGGGATGATGAGGTCACTGACTCCACGTGGGTGCCTAATAGGAGAGAGGAGGAGGAGGAGGATGAGGAGGAGGCACATCTCCAACGAGGCAGGATGCCCTTTGGTGGCCAGCGTAAGGGCAGTACACCGACGGAATCACACCGCAGAGCTCCGCCTGTGCAGGGCGCTGCCTCTGCCCGTCATTCAAAAAGTTCTTTGGTGTGGGCCTTTTTTGAGGCTAGTGCATCAGATCGCACAGCTGCTGTTTGCAACATATGTCTCAAGCGTATATCGCGTGGCCAAAACATCAGCCGCTTGGGTACCACATGCCTGACCAGACATATGTTGACCTGCCATGCAGCTCGTTGGCAAGCCTACCTCAAAGACCCACACCAAAGAACAAAGCGGACCTCTCCTTGCACCGCATCAGCTGGGATCTCCAACCCCACTATAACTTCAGTCCTCTCTGAAACATGCACTGAGAGGAATGAAGGTGTAGAATTAGGTGTGTCACAGCCAAGTAGTTGCGGCCACTCTGCTAGCAGTACACCGACGTCCGATTCTAGCAGGCAAATTTCCCTGCCCCAGCTGCTGGACCGTCGAAAGAAGTTCACTCCCAGCCATCCACATGCCCAGCGGTTGAATGCTAGCTTGGCTAAATTGCTAGCGCTTCAACTGCTGCCTTTTCAGTTGGTAGACTCGGCCCCCTTCCGTGAGTTTGTGCAATGTGCGGTTCCTCAGTGGCAGGTTCCCAAACGCCACTTTTTCTCACGGAAGGCTATTCCGGCTCTCTACCGGCATGTGGAAGGCAATGTCTTGGCCTCGCTGGACAGGGCGGTCAGCGGTAAGGTGCATATTACCGCTGACTCATGGTCCAGCAGGCATGGACAGGGACGTTACTTTTCTTTCACGGCCCATTGGGTCACTCTTTTGGCAGCTGGGAAGGATGCAGGACAAGGTGCAGTAGTGTTGGAGGTTGTTCCACCGCCACGCCTCCAAAATGCTACTACTGGTTGTGACACACCTCTCTCCTCCACCCCCTCCTCTTCTTCTTCCTCCATGGCCTCTTCCTGTGGTTTGTCCTCTGAACCAGCGGTGCTCCGTAGCCGTTCAAGGGGCTACGCAAGTACGCAGGCAAAAAGATGCCATGCCGTGCTTGCGCTGGTGTGTTTGGGGGACAGAAGCCACACTGGGGCAGAGGTCCTGTCTGCTCTGCAGGGCCAGGCCGAGAGGTGGTTGACGCCACGCCAGCTTAAGCCAGGAATGGTGGTTTGCGACAATGGCACCAACCTCCTCTCCGCCCTCCGACAGGGACAACTGACCCATGTGCCCTGTGTGGCTCACGTCCTTAACCTGGTGGTGCAGCGGTTCTTGGGCAGGTACCCGGGCTTACAGGATGTCCTGAGGCAGGCCAGGAAAGTCTGTGTGCATTTCCGCAGATCTTATAATGCCAGTGCTCGCCTGGCTGAGCTGCAAAAGGAGTTGAACCTGCCCAAGAACCGCCTTATATGTGACATGCCCACCAGGTGGAACTCAACGTTGGCCATGCTGCAGCGGCTGCACACGCAGCAGAGGGCCATCAATGAGTACCTGTGCGACTACGGCACCAGGACAGGGTCAGGGGAGCTTGGTTTTTTTTCTCCACGCCAGTGGGGCATGATCAGGGATGCATGCACTGTCCTGGCACCATTTGAGGAGGCCACGAGGATGGTGAGCAGTGACAGTGCATGCATCAGTGACACTGTACCTCTTGTCCACCTGTTGGAGCACACGCTGCGTGGAATAATGGACAGGGCACTTGAGGCAGAACAGAGGCAGGAAGAGGAGGACTTCCTTGCCTCTCAAGGCCCCCTTTACCCAGACAGTGTTCCTTCTGTCCCACCCATCGCACAGGAAGAGGAGGAGGAGGAGGAGGAGGAGGATTGTGTCAGCATGGAGGTGGAGGCTGGCACTCAGCATCATCAGCAGCAGTCTTTTAGGGATGATTTACAGTCCCAAGAAACCAGTGGACTTGTACGTGGCTGGGAGGAGGTGGCTGCGGATCATGTCGTCCTTAGTGACCCAGAGGACTCCGGACCGAATGCCTCAGCAAACCTACGCTGCATGGCCTCCCTGATCCTGCAAAGTCTGCGGAAGGATCCTCGTATTCTTCGGATCAAGGAGAGGGACCATTACTGGCTGGCCACTCTCCTTGATCCACGGTACAAGGGTAAGGTTGCGGACCTTATGTTACCGTCGCAGAGGGAGCAGAGGATGAGACAACTCCGGGAGGCCTTGCAGAAAGGTCTGTGCAACGCGTTCCCAGAGACTGGGAGGTTACAAACTCCTGGTCCTGGACAACGAGTTTGATGAGGCTTCGGCCAGTCAAAGAAGGAGCGGTGGGGAAGGTGGCCGTCTAACCGATGCGTTCAGACAATTCTTTAGTCCGCAGCCCCAAAGTATGATCGGTTCCAGCAACCATCGCCAGCGTCTGATAAACATGGTGCAGGAATATCTAGGGGCAAGGTCAGACTTGGACACCTTCCCCACCGAAAATCCTCTGGCTTACTGGGTCTTGAGGATGGATCACTGGCCAGAGCTTGCACAGTATGCAATTGAGCTACTGGCCTGTCCTGCATCCAGCGTTCTTTCGGAACGCACATTCAGTGCTGCTGGAGGATTTGTCACGGATCACAGGGTGCGCCTGTCCACCGACTCGGTTGATCGACTGACTTTCATGAAGATGAACCAGTCTTGGATCACCACCAGCTACCACACACCTGATGCTGATATAACAGACTAATTGATTTTAACATGTCACATCCCTTCAAGACTGATGCTGATGCTGAGTGCCTGTGCTGTTATGTTGACTGGCTATCCTCCTCCTCCGAGTCCTCAATGATACGATTGATGATGATAGCTTGGAAGATCATTTTTGTTTATGGGTGCCGCCACCAGTGGCTAAGGCCCAATTTTTCAGCCCCTGTTTTACAGGGGCGTGTAATTACAATTTTTTTAGCAATAATTTGCCATAGGGCTCATTGCTGTGCTCCAAGTACAGTATCTGTGAGGGGTTGGAGTGCTGTGCCACCAGTGCCTAAGGCCCAATTTTTCAGCCCCTGTTTAACAGGGGCGTGTCATTACAATTTTTGAAGCAATACTTTGCAACAGGGCTCATTGCTGTGCTCCAAGTACAGTATCTGTGAGGGGTTGTAGTGTTGTGCCACCAGTGCCTAAGGCCCAATTTTTCAGCCCCTGTTCAACAGGGGCATGTAATTACAATTCTTGATCTAATAATTCACAGCAGGGCCCATTGCTGCACCCACCAAGAGTAACTCTGAGGGCTTACAGTGTTGTGGCAACGCCACCACCACCACCACCACGAAAGGCCCAATTTTTCAGCCCCTGTTCAAAAGGGGCATGTAATTACAATTCTTGATCTAATAATTCACAGCAGGGCCCATTCCTGCACCCACCAAGAGTAACTCTGAGGGCTTACAGTGTTGTGGCACCAGCACCACCATCAAAGGCCCAATTTTTACTACCACTGTTCAACAATTATATGTAATTAAAATTCCTGATATAATAGTTGACAGCAGGGCGTTCCAGCACCAACCAAGAGTAACTGTGAGTGCTTACAGTGTTGTGCCAACACCAACAACTAAGGGGCCTATTTCTGCAGAGTATATACGGCAGGTCCCTACTTTCAAACATCCAACTTACAAACGACTCCTACTTGCAAACGCAAGAAGACAACAGGAAGTGAGAGGAAATCTACCCCTTGGAAGGAAAATTCTCTCCTGTAAGAATTAATATGGGAGAAAGGTGTCTCCTCTGTACTGATGCTTTATCAGCAATCCTTGTTTCAAGAAAAACACCACATTTCAAAAACAGTTGTCATTGGGACGGAAAGTGAGGTGAAATGTTCTGAACAGGGGCACAGACAGCAAAACAAATGTTACAGGGGTGATAACCCTTACCTATGTTTTCCAAAAAGTTTAAAAATAGATTTTTGGGCTGGAGCTACACTTAAACAATGTACCTGTTCAAAATTACAAACAGATTCTACATAAGAACAAACCTACAGTCCCTGTCTTGTATGCACCGCCTGTATACGGCTGTTCAGAGTATATAGGGCCTTTTTTATTTTATGTGCGGGGTTCCCCTTAATATCCATACAAGACCCAAAGGGGCTGGTAATGGGCTGGGGTAGGGGGGGGGTCATGGGGTAGCTATGCCATTTTTCTTAAAGATTTTCATCCATATTACCGGGACCAGACATTACATTAAAGCCGCAAGCAGTTTTAAATGGCTTTTTTTTCCTTTAGAAGTGTCATTTTGTGCAGGGACAGTTCTAAACACGGGAAACACGTGGCACTTCACAGGCATACTTTAGACACCCCCCAGGTACGATATTTAAAGGAATATTTGACTTTTTTTTTTCACTTTATGCATCATTAAAATGACTGCTCCCGAAAAACGACCGTTTTTAAAACTTCTTTTTGCATTGATACATGTCCCCTGGTGCAGAACCCGGGTTCCCAAACCCTTTTTAGGACAATAACATGCATAATAGTCGTTATAATTAGCACTTTAGAATTCGAACGTTCGCATCCATTGTATTTAATAGGGTTCTAATGTTCGTACGAACTTTCGGTCCGTTGCGGGTTCTGGTGCGAACCGAACCCGGGGGTGTTCGGCTCATCACTAGTTGTAGACCACTTTATCTTGTAATGTGGCCCTGGTCCAGATGAGTACCTTCATATTGTCCAGATTTTGACATAGCAGTTAGATTTTCAGATGCCAGAGAGATATTTGTGGTGGAATGGTCAAAAATGTGGACAAATTTGGGCACTTTCACAGTGGTCCAATGATTGCTGATCTTTCTCACTCCCCCCCCCCCCCCGGACATTCCAAAATGTTTAAATGGATACCGGGACAGGCGGGGAGGGGTTAAAGTCTACCAGTATCTGATTTTATGATAATGAGGATATACAATGTGCATATTAATAAAGCGGATCTTCACTGCATCTAAACGCTACAAAAAAAACAACACTATTTATTATAATTTGTATATTCATGACAATAATTAGTGCAGCGCAACTCAGATAATAAATACTCAGTTCTCTAAAATAATGGAATTAAAGGTCATAAAAAAACAATCAAATGTACAAAACAACTAGAAAATATATAGCATTATGTGTATTTATTCCAAATATATAGCAAACATCAAGAGAAAAGTCCAAATAGTAATCCAATCACCAGTGCGGCAATGTGAACTTAATAATAGGATATGCTTTGTGTCTCCACCACCCATGCAAACTAGCTGCTCACCTCACGGCTATGACCCCTATATTACCAGAAAGATCATAACACACTTTGTTCCCTTCAAGGATTGTGACTCCGGATATCACATCTTCACTCTAGCCCACATACAGGCACACACATTTTCAGATGCAACAGATGTACATATGGGAGCAAAGAGAAAGCACAAAAGACCTAGTGTTCTCCATGTTAAAGGAATTTTATATTAGTTAGCACCAGTGGTGGCTGGTGCTCAAATTTTTTTGGGGGGGCGCAAACAAACTGAAAAAAAAACGAAATAAAAAAAAAAAAACATCAATTGCCGCCACTGTGCCCATTAAACGCAGCCACTGTGCCCAAACGCCACTAGTTTGTCCCCCAATGCAGCCAGTTTGTCCCCCAATGCAGCCAGTTTCCCCCCATATATAGCCAGTTTCCCCCCAAAATACAGCCAGTTTGCCCCCAAAATACAGCCAGTTTGTCCCCAAAATACAGCCAGTTTGTCCCCCAATATACAGCCAGTTTGTCCCCCATAATACAGCCAGTTTGTCCCCATAATACAGCCAGTTTGTCCCCCATAATACAGCCAGTTTGTCCCCCATAATACAGCCAGTTTGTCCCCATATACAGCCAGTTTGTCCCCATATACAGCCAGTTTGTCCCCATATACAGCCAGTTTGTCCCCATATACAGCCAGTTTGTCCCCCATATACAGCCAGTTTGTCCCCCATAATACAGCCAGTTTCCCCCCAATATACAGATAGTTTGTCCCCCATATACAGCCAGTTTATCCCCAATATACAGCCAGTTTGTCCCCCATAATACAGCCAGTTTGTCCCCCATAATACAGCCAGTTTGCCCCCAAAATACAGCCAGTTTGCCCCCAAAATACAGCCAGTTTGTCCCCCAAATGCAGCCAGTTTGTCCCCATTAACAGCCAGTTTCCCCCCAATATACAGCCAGTTTGTCCCCAAAATACAGCCAATTTGTCCCCCATAAATACAGCCAGTTTGTCCCCCATAAATACAGCCAGTTTGTCCCCCAATATACAGCCAGTTTACCCCCAATATACAGCCAGTTTACCCCCAATATACAGCCAGTTTGTCCCCCAATATACAGCCAGTTTGTTCCCCATAATACAACCAGTTTGTCCCCCAATAATACAGCCAGTTTGTCCCAATAATACAGCCAGTTTGTCCGAATAATACAGCCAGTTTGTCCCCCATATACAGCCAGTTTGTCCCCAAAATACAGCCAGTTTGCCCCCAAAATACAGCCAGTTTGTCCCCCATAAATACAGCCAGTTTGTCCCCCATAAATACAGCCAGTTTACCCCCAATATACAGCCAATTTCCCCCCAATATACAGCCAGTTTGTCCCCAATATACAACCAGTTTGTCCCACATATACAGCCAGTTTGTCCCCCAAATGCAGCCACTTTGTCCCCCCCCCCAGCCCTGCACTTACCTTCCTCGGGTCAGCGCCGTCCTTCTTCCGTCCTCGATGTCTTCTCCCGCCCTCGATGTCGCTTCAGCCAATCAGGTTAACCAGACCCAGTGAACCTAATTGGCAAGGGAACGCACCCCCCGTGCGTCCTCTCATTAGGTATTTAGAAGCCGATTACAGCCCTCAGGCTGTAGTCAGGAAGCCTATCAGAGCCGCTGGCTCTGATAGGCACTTCTAAAGGCCAATCAGACGCTGTTATTCAGATGGCCGGCGCTCAAGGGGCCGGCCATCTGAATAGTGGGCGGCAGCGGAGGCGACAATACATAGGTTCATGCAATGCATGAACCTATGTATTGTTGTGGTGAGTGACGGCCGGGTGCAGAAGCGAGCGGCGGCGGCGCTTCTGCGCCCACTATGGATGCACCACCTCTGTCAGTGAAAAAAAGGACATTTAAAAAAAAAAAAAACTTTTAAAGGGCCCGTTTTTTTTTTTTTTTGGTGACCCTATGGACGGGCTGCCACTGGTTAGCACTGTCTGCAGTGCTCTATTTGTAAGTGCAATACCGCTATTATATTATATATTAAATTCCTTTGAAATAGAAAACACATTGTTGATAGGGGGTGTGAAGTTCCACTAAAGTTGTGTACCATCAGAGACAGCATTGGTCCGGGCTACAGATCCGTAGCCAGCAAGACTGGTCTCTGATCATGGGACCACAGTGACAGGGGCCCTATGGTCGCTGATCCTTCCCTCCCCCCCTCGGAACAGTTTAAAGGGACGCTGGATTGGGGAAGGAAGGAGTTAAGGTCTACCAGTATCTGATTTCACGATGATGAGGATATACAACGTAAAATGTACATATATTATGTTGTGTACCATTAGACTTGGCATGTGACCATGCCATTAGAGGCACCTTCATTTCTGTTAGGAGTCTTTATAAGGTAGAAAAAAAAAATCTAATTTTCCTATAATAGCCTACCATTTCAACTATTAGTCGTTGATACATTAATAGGAATTATTCTCGGAATGGTAGCTGGGGAAAAACTTTTATTTTAAAATGTACTAAAATCAGTAAATAACAGGATAAAATGAAGCCTAAAGTTAATTTCGAAATAGGGTGTAATTGATACCTGCCAGGAAGAGCTCTCGGAACAATTGATTTATTGGGCTTTAAATGTAGCTGTATTCTCATATCCATTACGAGAGATTATAATGTACAAGTGATTGGAGACCAGGCCCCCACACTTCAGACACTCAGTTCAAGAAGTACTCAGGGACAGAATGTGGGTTGGACGGATAGTGACGGGAAAAAGCATATTACACTTTTTAAACCACTACAGAATACCCCTTGGTGCTCACATTTAACCCAAGTATGGATCGTTTTAGCTGCAACAGAAATTAAGATCTTGCTTTAGAATTTTTTTTAAATAAAATACTGAGAGATTGTGGAGCTTTCTACATCTTGATCTGCGACCAGAAATTAGCTGCTATGGTCCAATATATTCGCTAAAGGGTTTTTAACAGAAAGATGGCTAGGGTCAACCAAAACAGTTAAAGTGGAAGTAAACCCTGCTATCGTATAAGATAGAACCACCCGCGCTAGCCAAAAATTGAGCAGGTGGGGTAGCTGGGGTGTGGGGGGCACTGCAGCAGATACCGGGGGGGTCTAATCCAAATAGACAAACAAAAATCATAGATAAATTATGGTGGCTGGCTGTGATTACACTAAGGAAAAGAGAATGAGGGAAGGGCTGTGGGCTGGTCTAATAAACAGGGACTATAGATAAGTGGCGTGATAATGACAAATAAGTGACACAGATGTGAAATATGTAAGTGTCACGACCAATGAACGTGCGCAAATCCCAATAACGCAGGGGGGAGAGAAAGGTTACCCTAATGGGTGAGCGTTAACATAATCACATGTGAAATCTTAGATGAAATATAAACGAATAAATGATTATAAATGAATGTGCAAGGCAAAACGTATGTGAACTCCAAAAAAAAAAAAACGCACAAGATAAAACAAATGCAAAAATTATGATAAAATGTCGATAGTTTGGATCCGAAGTGAACGTAACAAGTGATAGAGTTCAATGTTTTAAGTGAATCCCGTCACCATCGGTTGCTAGGGTGTATCACTTGTCACGTTTACTTTGGATTCAAACTATGGACATTTTATCATAATTTTTGCATTTGTTCTATCTTGTGCGTTTTTTTGGAGTTCACATACGTTTTTCTTTGCACATTCATTTATCATCATTTATTTGTTTATATTTCATCCAAGTTTTCACTTGTGATTATGTTAACGCTTACCCAGTAGGGTAACTTTTCTCTCCCCCCTGCGTTTTTGGGATTTGCACTGAAGAGTCGTGTGTTAAACACCCTAGCAACCGATGGTGATGGGATTCACTTTAAACCCCCCTATCGTTTTCACCAAAGGAAGCTGCCATCTTTGCCTCTGTTTAATCTACAACTGTCATGATGATGCACATGTGATCAGTTATGACACCAACCATTTGATGGTTTGACAGTTTGGTTGAGATCACAACCAATGGGAGTGTTACATTTTGGGCACGTGCCGGAAATGAAACTGGTAAATGGATGTGTTTGTGGGATTAAAGAAGTGTGGTGTACTGTATTTTTATTTTTTTTTGCAGTTATTATTATATTTGCCTTTAAAGTACAGTAACTTTTTTTCTTACATTTTTGGTTGAAAAGGGAATAGTTGAAGTGTATGTAAATACTAACAATGAATTTCTCCTACTTGCTCCCTTTGGATATTTTAGGCCTCTTTCACACTTAGGCCTCGTACACACGGCCGAGATTCTCGTCAGGAAAAAACCGTCGTTTTTCCTGACGAGAATCTTGACAAGAAACTTGTCCCGGCCGAATGTACACACGTACGATTCAAAAGAACCGCCGTTATTTTGAATGGCATGAACGCGGTGACATCATCGACTACGACGAGCGTGCGCTCGTCACATTCGATGCCGTCGCCGCCATCTTGCTACACCCTATGCCTAGGAAGCTATGCGTCAAAGTCATTTTGAGCATGCGCGGGTTTCCACGGCGACAGGTAAGTGTACACACGCTCGGGTTTCTCGTTGAGAAACAGGCCGACGAGATTCTCGATGAGAAAAAAGACCGCAGGTCGTCTTTTTTCTCGTCTGGGAATCTGGCCAGTTTTCTTGACGAGAAAACTGAAACCCACGTACACACAGCCGATTTTCTCGGCAAGAAAGCTCTCCCGGCAGTTTTCTTGTCATTTTTTGCCGAGAAAAACGGTCGTGTGTACGCGGCCTAACAGTCCGATCGAGTCTGCCTGTCAGGTTTTCAGGCAGACCTGATCAGACCCTCTATTCTCCTCTATTGGGCAGACATGTATTCGTTTACACCTGCCTAAATCCAATCCGATCGGATCCGCTAAAAACAGATGGACGGCATCTAGCGGATCGGATACGGCATCTAGCGGATCGGATGGCAGTCGGGTGTAAATGGACAAGCGGTTTATTTACATCCGACCGCCTATAGAGGAGAGCGGGCTGTGTCTGCTCAGCATAAGCAGAGCAGACACAGACCAGCCATCCGCCTGCTCAGTGGGGATCAGTGGAAAGTTCCCTCGCTGAGCAAGCGCACTCCCCCCCGTGGGAAAGGGGCCTTAGATATACTTTTAAATAATATTGTTACATCTATACTATGTTTTTAAAAAAACTTGATCCTGCCAGAAAACTTGTCAGCTGATAAGTCACTGTGATCACTGCTTGTACTGCCTGTTAGACCACTTTCACACTGAGGCGCTTTTCAGGCGATTTCACGCTAAAAAAAGCGCCTGAAAACTTATTTCCATTAAAATCAATGAATGCTTTCATACTGGGGCAGTGCGCTGAAAAAACGCCCCTCTCCATTAAAATGAATTGAAAGCGCTTCAAAAGCGCCTGAAAAGCGCTTCAAAAGCGCTCAGTGTTTTACTGGCAGTTTTTCAAGCGCCTCAGTGTGAAAGTGGCCTTAATAGTTAGCATTCTTCGTCAGCTATCTCTGTAGCTTATAGAACACCTCCCCCAATGTTATATAGGAGAGCAGAGGTGTTCCATAGTCCTAAAAGCTTCTTGTCCTAGAATGAATATGCTGCTCCACAATAGATAAAATACAGTGTGTTGCCACCAAAAGTCGAAAGTAAAAAAAGCCCCAAAACAATCAATAAAAAAGATAAATTTTTCAATTGGGACACTTGTTCTCATGATGACTACCTAATAGGGATTTTCATCACTTTAAATAGATTTTCTCTCACTTCCTGCTGTATCTACGACGTGTGTCTTTTTTTTAAAAGGATATTTAACTCCAAGAACAAACATTCAATATGTTGCAGCTTACAGTCCTTAGATTAGACTGCATTTGTTTTATTTTTTCACGCTTTTTTTCAATTTTTGCACCTGGTGATCCTGCCAGTAACGCACTTCCTGTTCTAAAGTGACAACGATCACTCGCTATAACGTATCTATGGAGAAGCAACACTGTCACCTGGGAACAATGTTACTAATAGGAATGCATCACAGACACCCCAGAAAATGAGCAACTCTGGTTTCTGGTAGGATCAACAACTATTTTGTGCACAGATAGATAAAAAAGTTTTCAATGATATGTTTAACAATCAAAAGGGATCAAAAGATACAAAATAGGTGAAGTTCCTTATGTAAAAGATTATTTTGGATGAGATTTTACAGACTCGGCTTTAACATTTAAAACAGATTCCTAGATTAGATTAAGCTTAAAGCTTATGTATGTTTTGCCACAAAAACATCACAAAAAGACTGATATGTGGTATAGCAAAAATGGAACAATCCCAAACACCCCTGTCTTTAATGGATAGTCCCTCCTTTTAACCCAAATTCCTCTGTCCATCTTTCCTCCTCAACTGCTTCTCATTTAAATTCCATATATTGATCTGTATGTAGGTGTCTATAAATACGGTACATTAAAATATGTCTTTGGGACTAGTGATGAGCCGAACACCCCCGGGTTCGGTTCGCACCAGAACCCGCGAACGGACCGAAAGTTCGAACGAACATTAGAACCCTATTAAATACAATGGATGCGAACGTTCGAATTCTAAAGTGCTAATTATAACAACTATTATGCATGTTATTGTCCTAAAAAGGGTTTGGGAACCCGGGTTCTGCACCAGGGGACATGTATCAATGCAAAAAGAAGTTTTAAAAACGGTCGTTTTTCGGGAGCAGTCATTTTAATGATGCATAAAGTGAAAAAAAAAAAGTCAAATATTCCTTTAAATATCGTACCTGGGGGGTGTCTAAAGTATGCCTGTGAAGTGCCACGTGTTTCCCGTGTTTAGAACTGTCCCTGCACAAAATGACACTTCTAAAGGAAAAAAAAGCCATTTAAAACTGCTTGCGGCTTTAATGTAATGTCTGGTCCCGGTAATATGGATGAAATTCTTTAAGAAAAATGGCATAGCTACCCCATGACCCCCCCCCCTACCCCAGCCCATTACCAGCCCCTTTGGGTCTTGTATGGATATTAAGGGGAACCCCGCACATAAAATAAAAAAGGCCCTATATACTCTGAACAGCCCTATACAGGCGGTGCATACAAGACAGGGACTGTAGGTTTGTTCTTATGTAGAATCTGTTTGTAATTTTGAACAGGTACATTGTTGAAGTGTAGCTCCAGACCAAAAATCTATTTTTAAACTTTTTGGAAAACATAGGTAAGGGTTATCACCCCTGTAACATTTGTTTTGCTGTCTGTGCCCCTGTTCAGAACATTTCACCTCACTTTCCGTCCCAATGACAACTGTTTTTGAAATGTGGTGTTTTTCTTGAAACAAGGATTGCTGATAAAGCATCAGTACAGAGGAGACACCTTTCTCCCATATTTATTCTTACAGGAGAGAATTTTCCTTCCTAGTGGTAGATTTCCTCTCACTTCCTGTTGTCTTCTTGCGTTTGCAAGTAGGAGTCGTTTGTAAGTTGGATGTTTGAAAGTAGGGACCTGCCGTATATACTCTGCAGAAATAGGCCCCTTAGTTGTTGGTGTTGGCACAACACTGTAAGCACTCACAGTTACTCTTGGTTGGTGCTGGAACGCCCTGCTGTCAACTATTATATCAGGAATTTTAATTACATATAATTGTTGAACAGTGGTAGTAAAAATTGGGCCTTTGATGGTGGTGCTGGTGCCACAACACTGTAAGCCCTGACAGTTACTCTTGGTGGGTGCAGCAATGGGCCCTGCTGTGAATTATTAGATCAAGAATTGTAATTACATGCCCCTGTTGAACAGGGGCTGAAAAATTGGGCCTTAGGCACTGGTGGCACAACACTGCAACCCCTCACAGATACTGTACTTGGAGCACAGCAATGAGCCCTGTTGCAAAGTATTGCTTCAAAAATTGTAATGACACGCCCCTGTTAAACAGGGGCTGAAAAATTGGGCCTTAGGCACTGGTGGCACAACACTGCAACTCCTCACAGATACTGTACTTGGAGCACAGCAATGAGCCCTGTTGCAAAGTATTGCTTCAAAAATTGTAATGACACGCCCCTGTTAAACAGGGGCTGAAAAATTGGGCCTTAGGCACTGGTGGCACAACACTGCAACTCCTCACAGATACTGTACTTGGAGCACAGCAATGAGCCCTGTTGCAAAGTATTGCTTCAAAAATTGTAATTACACGCCCCTGTTAAACAGGGGCTGAAAAATTGGGCGTTAGGCACTGGTGGCGGCACCCATAAACAAAAATGATCTTACAAGCTATCATCATCAATCGTATCATTGAGGACTCGGAGGAGGAGGATAGCCAGTCAACATAACAGCACAGGCACTCAGCATCAGCATCAGTCTTGAAGGGATGTGACATGTTAAAATCAATTAGTCTGTTATATCAGCATCAGGTGTGTGGTAGCTGGTGGTGATCCAAGACTGGTTCATCTTGATGAAAGTCAGTCGATCAACCGAGTCGGTGGACAGGCACACCCTGTGATCCGTGACAAATCCTCCAGCAGCACTGAATGTGCGTTCCGAAAGAACGCTGGATGCAGGACAGGCCAGTAGCTCAATTGCATACTGTGCAAGCTCTGGCCAGTGATCCATCCTCAAGACCCAGTAAGCCAGAGGATTTTCGGTGGGGAAGGTGTCCAAGTCTGACCTTGCCCCTAGATATTCCTGCACCATGTTTATCAGACGCTGGCGATGGTTGCTGGAACCGATCATACTTTGGGGCTGCGGACTAAAGAATTGTCTGAACGCATCGGTCAGACGGCCACCTTCCCCACCGCTCCTTCTTTGACTGGCCGAAGCCTCAGCAACTCGTTGTCCAGGACCAGGAGTTTGCAACCTCCCAGTCTCTGGGAACGCGTTGCACAGACCTTTCTGCAAGGCCTCCCGGAGTTGTCTCATCCTCTGCTCCCTCTGCGACGGTAACATAAGGTCCGCAACCTTACCCTTGTACCGTGGATCAAGGAGAGTGGCCAGCCAGTAATGGTCCCTCTCCTTGATCCGAAGAATACGAGGATCCTTCCGCAGACTTTGCAGGATCAGGGAGGCCATGCAGCGTAGGTTTGCTGAGGCATTCGCTCCGGAGTCCTCTGGGTCACTAAGGACGACATGATCCGCAGCCACCTCCTCCCAGCCACGTACAAGTCCACTGGTTTCTTGGGACTGTAAATCATCCCTAAAAGACTGCTGCTGATGATGCTGAGTGCCAGCCTCCACCTCCATGCTGACACAATCCTCCTCCTCCTCCTCCTCCTCCTCCTCCTCTTCCTGTGCGATGGGTGGGACAGAAGGAACACTGTCTGGGTAAAGGGGGCCTTGAGAGGCAAGGAAGTCCTCCTCTTCCTGCCTCTGTTCTGCCTCAAGTGCCCTGTCCATTATTCCACGCAGCGTGTGCTCCAACAGGTGGACAAGAGGTACAGTGTCACTGATGCATGCACTGTCACTGCTCACCATCCTCGTGGCCTCCTCAAATGGTGCCAGGACAGTGCATGCATCCCTGATCATGCCCCACTGGCGTGGAGAAAAAAAACCAAGCTCCCCTGACCCTGTCCTGGTGCCGTAGTCGCACAGGTACTCATTGATGGCCCTCTGCTGCGTGTGCAGCCGCTGCAGCATGGCCAACGTTGAGTTCCACCTGGTGGGCATGTCACATATAAGGCGGTTCTTGGGCAGGTTCAACTCCTTTTGCAGCTCAGCCAGGCGAGCACTGGCATTATAAGATCTGCGGAAATGCACACAGACTTTCCTGGCCTGCCTCAGGACATCCTGTAAGCCCGGGTACCTGCCCAAGAAGCGCTGCACCACCAGGTTAAGGACGTGAGCCACACAGGGCACATGGGTCAGTTGTCCCTGTCGGAGGGCGGAGAGGAGGTTGGTGCCATTGTCGCAAACCACCATTCCTGGCTTAAGCTGGCGTGGCGTCAACCACCTCTCGGCCTGGCCCTGCAGAGCAGACAGGACCTCTGCCCCAGTGTGGCTTCTGTCCCCCAAACACACCAGCGCAAGCACGGCATGGCATCTTTTTGCCTGCGTACTTGCGTAGCCCCGTGAATGGCTACGGAGCACCGCTGGTTCATAGGACAAACCACAGGAAGAGGCCATGGAGGAAGAAGAAGAGGAGGGGGTGGAGGAGAGAGGTGTGTCACAACCAGTAGTAGCATTTTGGAGGCGTGGCGGTGGGACAACCTCCAACACTACTGCACCTTGTCCTGAATCCTTCCCAGCTGCCAAAAGAGTGACCCAATGGGCCGTGAAAGAAAGGTAACGTCCCTGTCCATGCCTGCTGGACCATGAGTCAGCGGTAATATGCACCTTACCGCTGACCGCCCTGTCCAGCGAGGCCAAGACATTGCCTTCCACATGCCGGTAGAGAGCCGGAATAGCCTTCCGTGAGAAAAAGTGGCGTTTGGGAACCTGCCACTGAGGAACCGCACATTGCACAAACTCACGGAAGGGGGCCGAGTCTACCAACTGAAAAGGCAGCAGTTGAAGCGCTAGCAATTTAGCCAAGCTAGCATTCAACCGCTGGGCATGTGGATGGCTGGGAGTGAACTTCTTTCGACGGTCCAGCAGCTGGGGCAGGGAAATTTGCCTGCTAGAATCGGACGTCGGTGTACTGCTAGCAGAGTGGGCGCAAGTACTTGGCTGTGACACACCTAATTCTACACCTTCATTCCTCTCAGTGCATGTTTCAGAGAGGACTGAAGTTATAGTGGGGTTGGAGATCCCAGCTGATGCGGTGCAAGGAGAGGTCCGCTTTGTTCTTTGGTGTGGGTCTTTGAGGTAGGCTTGCCAACGAGCTGCATGGCAGGTCAACATATGTCTGGTCAGGCATGTGGTACCCAAGCGGCTGATGTTTTGGCCACGCGATATACGCTTGAGACATATGTTGCAAACAGCAGCTGTGCGATCTGATGCACTAGCCTCAAAAAAGGCCCACACCAAAGAACTTTTTGAATGACGGGCAGAGGCAGCGCCCTGCACAGGCGGAGCTCTGCGGTGTGATTCCGTCGGTGTACTGCCCTTACGCTGGCCACCAAAGGGCATCCTGCCTCGTTGGAGATGTGCCTCCTCCTCATCCTCCTCCTCCTCCTCTCTCCTATTAGGCACCCACGTGGAGTCAGTGACCTCATCATCCCCTCCCTCCTCATCACTGGAGCCAATCTGGCAGTATGCTGCAGCTGCTGGAACATGACTGCCAGATTGGTGTCCTTCTTGAGCATCCCCTCTGTCTGCTCTCACGCTACTGCCTTCCTCTAGCTGGGTTTCATCATCAGACCCTTCGAAACGCTGGGCATCCTCCTGGAGCATGTACCCAACACTGTGCTGAAACAGTTCGGGGGACTCCTCAGGAGGAGGACATGGTGGGTCTAGGGAAGGAGTGACTGATGATTTGTCTGACATTGATACCAGGGAAGACGACGCTTTGGCAGCTGCTTTTCCAGTACCCTGAGCCTGGGTGAGAGAGGATGAGGAGGAGGAGGAGGGCTTGGTCATCCACTCTACCAAGTCTTCGGCATGATGTGGCTCAACATGTCCAGCTGCCGAAAAGAAGGACAAGCGTGTCCCATGGCCATGTGCTGATGACAATGCACCGCGTCCACGACCAGCACTGTTGCCCCCAGACACAGAGCCTGCTTGCCCTCTTTTATTGCCTCCTGACTGTCTGCCTCTCCTTGTTTGCCTTCCAGACATTCTAATAGATGGCCTGCAGGGAGATGGGAAAAAAGCAATAAGGGCTACCTTCAGGTGTCCTTCTCTGTCCCTTGAAACAAGGACTTTCACAGTGAAAGAAACTGACACTCTCCCTACCTACAGTTTTCTGTCCCTAGAAAAAATATTTTTTTTAATCACAATATAGCACAAGGACAATTCACTCACTGTCCTTACAGGTCCCTGGAAACAAGGACTTGCAGAGTGAAAGAAAAAAAACACTCTCCCTACCTACAGTTTTCTGTCCCTAGAATAAATGTTTTTTTTAAGCACAATATAGCACAAGGACAATTCACTCACTGTCCTTACAGGTCCCTGGAAATAAGGACTTGCAGAGTGAAAGAAAAAAAACACTCTCCCTACCTACAGTTTTCTGTCCCTAGAAAAAATGTTTTTTTTAATCACAATATAGCACAAGGACAATTCACTCACTGTCCTTCCAGGTCCCTGGAAACAAGGACTTGCAGAGTGAAAGAAAAAAAACACTCTCCCTACCTACAGTTTTCTGTCCCTAGAATAAATGTTTTTTTTAAGCACAATATAGCACAAGGACAATTCACTCACTGTCCTTCCAGGTACCTGGAAACAAGGACTTGCAGAGTGAAAGAAAAAAAACACTCTCCCTACCTACAGTTTTCTGTCCCTAGAAAAAATGTTTTTTTTAATCACAATATAGCACAAGGACAATTCACTCACTGTCCTTACAGGTCCCTGGAAACAAGGACTTGCAGAGTGAAATAAACTGACACTCTCCCTACCTACAGTTTTCTGTCCCTAGAATAAATGTTTTTTTAAGCACAATATAGCACAAGGACAATTCACTCACTGTCCTTACAGGTCCCTGGAAACAAGGACTTGCAGAGTGAAAGAAAAAAAACACTCTCCCTACCTACAGTTTTCTGTCCCTAGAAAAAATGTTTTTTTTAATCACAATATAGCACAAGGACAATTCACTCACTGTCCTTACAGGTCCCTGGAAACAAGGACTTGCAGAGTGAAATAAACTGACACTCTCCCTACCTACAGTTTTCTGTCCCTAGAATAAATGTTTTTTTTAAGCACAATATAGCACAAGGACAATTCACTCACTGTCCTTACAGGTCCCTGGAAACAAGGACTTGCAGAGTGAAAGAAAAAAAACACTCTCCCTACCTACAGTTTTCTGTCCCTAGAAAAAATGTTTTTTTTAATCACAATATAGCACAAGGACAATTCACTCACTGTCCTTACAGGTCCCTGGAAACAAGGACTTGCAGAGTGAAATAAACTGACACTCTCCCTACCTACAGTTTTCTGTCCCTAGAATAAATGTTTTTTTTAAGCACAATATAGCACAAGGACAATTCACTCACTGTCCTTACAGGTCCCTGGAAACAAGGACTTGCAGAGTGAAAGAAAAAAAACACTCTCCCTACCTACAGTTTTCTGTCTCTAGAAAAAATGTTTTTTTTAATCACAATATAGCACAAGGACAATTCACTCACTGTCCTTACAGGTCCCTGGAAACAAGGACTTGCAGAGTGAAAGAAAAAAAACACTCTCCCTACCTACAGTTTTCTGTCCCTAGAAAAAATGTTTTTTTTAATCACAATATAGCACAAGGACAATTCACTCACTGTCCTTACAGGTCCCTGGAAACAAGGACTTGCAGAGTGAAATAAACTGACACTCTCCCTACCTACAGTTTTCTGTCCCTAGAATAAATGTTTTTTTTAAGCACAATATAGCACAAGGACAATTCACTCACTGTCCTTACAGGTCCCTGGAAACAAGGACTTGCAGAGTGAAAGAAAAAAAACACTCTCCCTACCTACAGTTTTCTGTCCCTAGAAAAAATGTTTTTTTTAATCACAATATAGCACAAGGACAATTCACTCACTGTCCTTACAGGTCCCTGGAAACAAGGACTTGCAGAGTGAAATAAACTGACACTCTCCCTACCTACAGTTTTCTGTCCCTAGAAAAAATGTTTTTTTTAATCACAATATAGCACAAGGACAATTCACTCACTGTCCTTACAGGTCCCTGGAAACAAGGACTTGCAGAGTGAAAGAAAAAAAACACTCTCCCTACCTACAGTTTTCTGTCCCTAGAAAAAATGTTTTTTTTAATCACAATATAGCACAAGGACAATTCACTCACTGTCCTTACAGGTCCCTGGAAACAAGGACTTGCAGAGTGAAATAAACTGACACTCTCCCTACCTACAGTTTTCTGTCCCTAGAATAAATGTTTTTTTTAAGCACAATATAGCACAAGGACAATTCACTCACTGTCCTTACAGGTCCCTGGAAACAAGGACTTGCAGAGTGAAAGAAAAAAAACACTCTCCCTACCTACAGTTTTCTGTCCCTAGAAAAAATGTTTTTTTTAATCACAATATAGCACAAGGACAATTCACTCACTGTCCTTACAGGTCCCTGGAAACAAGGACTTGCAGAGTGAAAGAAAAAAAACACTCTCCCTACCTACAGTTTTCTGTCCCTAGAAAAAATGTTTTTTTAATCACAATATAGCACAAGGACAATTCACTCACTGTCCTTCCAGGTCCCTGGAAACAAGGACTTGCAGAGTGAAATAAACTGACACTCTCCCTACCTACAGTTTTCTGTCCCTAGAATAAATGTTTTTTTTAAGCACAATATAGCACAAGGACAATTCACTCACTGTCCTTAGAGGTCCCTGGAAACAAGGACTTGCAGAGTGAAAGAAAAAAAACACTCTCCCTACCTACAGTTTTCTGTCCCTAGAAAAAATGTTTTTTTTTAAGCACAATATAGCACAAGGACAATTCACTCACTGTCCTTCCAGGTCCCTGGAAACAAGGACTTGCAGAGTGAAAGAAAAAAAACACTCTCCCTACCTACAGTTTTCTGTCCCTAGAAAAAATGTTTTTTTTAAGCACAATATAGCACAAGGACAATTCACTCACTGTCCTTCCAGGTCCCTGGAAACAAGGACTTGCAGAGTGAAAGAAAAAAAACACTCTCCCTACCTACAGTTTTCTGTCCCTAGAAAAAATGTTTTTTTTAATCACAATATAGCACAAGGACAATTCACTCACTGTCCTTACAGGTCCCTGGAAACAAGGACTTGCAGAGTGAAAGAAACTGACACTCTCCCTACCTACAGTTTTCTGTCCCTAGAATAAATGTTTTTTTAAGCACAATATAGCACAAGGACAATTCACTCACTGTCCTTCCAGGTCCCTGGAAACAAGGACTTGCAGAGTGAAAGAAACTGACACTGTCCCTACCTACAGTTTTCTGTCCCTAGAATAAATGTTTTTTTTAATCACAATATAGCACAAGGACAATTCACTCACTGTCCTTCCAGGTCCCTGGAAACAAGGACTTGCAGAGTGAAATAAACTGACACTCTCCCTACCTACAGTTTTCTGTCCCTAGAATAAATGTTTTTTTTAAGCACAATATAGCACAAGGACAATTCACTCACTGTCCTTAGAGGTCCCTGGAAACAAGGACTTGCAGAGTGAAAGAAAAAAAACACTCTCCCTACCTACAGTTTTCTGTCCCTAGAAAAAATGTTTTTTTTTAAGCACAATATAGCACAAGGACAATTCACTCACTGTCCTTCCAGGTCCCTGGAAACAAGGACTTGCAGAGTGAAAGAAAAAAACACTCTCCCTACCTACAGTTTTCTGTCCCTAGAAAAAATGTTTTTTTTAAGCACAATATAGCACAAGGACAATTCACTCACTGTCCTTCCAGGTCCCTGGAAACAAGGACTTGCAGAGTGAAAGAAAAAAAAACACTCTCCCTACCTACAGTTTTCTGTCCCTAGAAAAAATGTTTTTTTTAATCACAATATAGCACAAGGACAATTCACTAACTGTCCTTACAGGTCCCTGGAAACAAGGACTTGCAGAGTGAAAGAAACTGACACTCTCCCTACCTACAGTTTTCTGTCCCTAGAATAAATGTTTTTTTAAGCACAATATAGCACAAGGACAATTCACTCACTGTCCTTCCAGGTCCCTGGAAACAAGGACTTGCAGAGTGAAAGAAACTGACACTGTCCCTACCTACAGTTTTCTGTCCCTAGAATAAATGTTTTTTTTAATCACAATATAGCACAAGGACAATTCACTCACTGTCCTTCCAGGTCCCTGGAAACAAGGACTTGCAGAGTGAAATAAACTGACACTCTCCCTACCTACAGTTTTCTGTCCCTAGAATAAATGTTTTTTTTAAGCACAATATAGCACAAGGACAATTCACTCACTGTCCTTACAGGTCCCTGGAAACAAGGACTTGCAGAGTGAAAGAAAAAAAACACTCTCCCTACCTACAGTTTTCTGTCCCTAGAAAAAATGTTTTTTTTTAAGCACAATATAGCACAAGGACAATTAACTCACTGTCCTTCCAGGTCCCTGGAAACAAGGACTTGCAGAGTGAAAGAAAAAAAACACTCTCCCTACCTACAGTTTTCTGTCCCTAGAAAAAATGTTTTTTTTAAGCACAATATAGCACAAGGACAATTCACTCACTGTCCTTCCAGGTCCCTGGAAACAAGGACTTGCAGAGTGAAAGAAAAAAAACACTCTCCCTACCTACAGTTTTCTGTCCCTAGAAAAAATATTTTTTTTAATCACAATATAGCACAAGGACAATTCACTCACTGTCCTTACAGGTCCCTGGAAACAAGGACTTGCAGAGTGAAAGAAACTGACACTCTCCCTACCTACAGTTTTCTGTCCCTAGAATAAATGTTTTTTTAAGCACAATATAGCACAAGGACAATTCACTCACTGTCCTTCCAGGTCCCTGGAAACAAGGACTTGCAGAGTGAAAGAAACTGACACTGTCCCTACCTACAGTTTTCTGTCCCTAGAATAAATGTTTTTTTTAAGCACACTATAGCACAAGCACAAAACACACTGACACTCTCCCTACCTATCCTTCTCTTTCCCTAAACTAAAGGAATCCAGGTTAAGCAAGAAAGAAATAACAGTCACTGTCCCTGCCTATGCTGCTCTATCCCTGCTCCGGAACACACTACACTAGGCCGCCGTGCTGGCGGCCTTTTATAGTGTGGGGCGTGTACTAAACACCCTCAGCAATAATTGGCCACAGGCATCCTGCCTGTGGCCAATCATTGCTCTCCTCGCTGCCGGCGCTGTGATTGGCCAAGCATGCGGGGTCACAGTGCATGCTTGGCCAATCACAGCGCCTGGATGACACTGCGATGGCGTAGTGCATTGTGGGCCATTCGCGTCACTCGAATTTGGCGCGAACGGCCCAAATCGTTCGATCTTCGTCGAACGATCGAACAGCCGATGTTCGAGTCGAACGTATGTTCGACTCGAACACGAAGCTCATCCCTATTTGGGACATTCTATGAGTCCACAGAATAATGGGGTTGATTCACTAAAGGCAAATGGGCTGTGGTCCCCTACTTACAAACATCCGACTTACAAACGACTCCTACTTACAAACGGAAGGAGACAACAGGAAGTGAGAGGAAATCTACCCCTAGGAAGGGAAATTCTCTCCTGTAAGAGTTAATATGGGAAAAAGGTGTCTCCTCTCTACTGATGCTTTATCACCAATCCTTGTTTCCCTGATAACTCCAATTTTTTTAAATCCAATTGTCATTGGGACAGAAAGTGAGGTGAAATCTTCTGAACAGGTGCACACTGCACAGACAGCAAAACAAATGTTACAGGGGTGATAACCCTTCCCTATGCTATCTAAAAAGCTACACTTAAAAAATGTACCTGTTCCAACTTACAAACAGATTCTACTTAAGAACAAACCTACAGTCCCTGTCTTGTTTGTAACCCGGGGACCGCCTGTACTTTGGAAAGTGCAGTTGCTCCAGAGCTCAGTAAATGAGGTAAAGCGTCACTTTGCAAAGAGTACCCAATCACGTGGAGGGAAAATAAAAAAAATGCATTTTTGCTTGCACGTGATTGGATGATGGAAGTTAGCAGAGCTTCTGCTCATTTACTAAGCCCTGGAGCAACTGCACTTGCAGGATGCCACTGCACTTTGCAAAGCGCACAGACTCTATTTGCCTTTAGTAAATCAACCCATATGTATCCTTTGACTAAAAAGTTGTCTTGTTAAGTATTCTTTACCTTGACTCAGGTTAGGGCTATGAGTATTCAAAGCACCTTCATACCTTTACACACAGGGTGTTTCCCTTCCTAGTATGAACGTCTTGTACTGGTTGATTATGAAGAGGTGATGTTTGTACATGGAGAAAATAAAGAGAGGGGCATTTGTTCTGGCTTGCCGAGTGACAAACCTCTATCAGCTGCTAGCGCTGCAGCCTCCTCTGTCCCGATTCTGAGCCATGAATAATTTACTGAGATTGCAAACTGAAGTTGAGTCCGGAGAATTCCCTGCGGCATTCGCTACCTTCAAGCCTGAAGCAGTGACCTTACAGCTAAAAGCTGATGATATTAAACCTGCCTCGCTGCACTTTAACTGCAGGATTAAACATAGTAAAGTAGCACAACGGTCCGGGAGGCACACACAGCGCAGAAGATGCCTAGATTAGATGGATGACACTTATGTTATGGCTAGACCAGCAGGCACACCATTGCAATACACTGCTGCCGATTTGCCTTTAATAGTGGCATGTTCTTCTATTAAGCTAATATTTATATTTTATTTCTCTTTTTGTGTTTCAACATCTGATTTGAAGGCAAATTCTACCCAGTTTTTATCTATGAACTTATAAAACTGAAAAGTATGTATAAAAAAAGACAATTTAGGCCTTGTTAAGGAGGCTTAAAAATGAGACCCTCAGCACACATTTTTTATGCCTGCCCACTTGCCAGACCTAAAGGGTGGCATAAGGAATGGCTTTAAGTGAATACGCCATGAGCACTTTTTGCAGCATTTATGTTGTATTGTAATTGAGAGCAAATTGCCTGTAATGTCTTTGCAACACCAAAGGCCGCCAAGATTGAAAGCTAAAGCTAAAAACAAACATGGCTCTACATGTACACAGAAGCCAAATCCAATCACCCTGTAATTGCAGTTTTTTTTTTTACCACCTGCCCACTTATTGGTCCTGGGCTCTGAGTACAAATTTGTCCTGTCAAACGAAATGCACCTTAAACACCAAATGCAATAGTTTCATTTTGTTCTAGGTTCAGTAGTGCTAAGGCAGGGGTGTCCAAACTTTTTTCAGAGAGGGCCAGATTTGATGAAGTAAATATGCGTGAGGGCCGACCATTTTGTCTGACATTCTTTGAACCATTAAAATTCGGTCTTAGTGTGTTTGCCTGAGCACTAATACACTGCCCAACAAGAATTCTCTTGCCTTTGTGGCTGTGTGTGGTGAAGAGATGAGCTTGGGTGTGTTATTTGTATATATATGTATACATATATATATATATATATATATATATATCTTATGTGGTCCCCAACAAATCCCTGAGTGCCAGTCAGGACTAAGGATGAGCTTGGGCGTGTTATTTGGATACACCGTATTCACTTTAAGAGGGAAGTTTCAGGAAAAAATGTTTAAATTAAGAACTGTGAAGCAAAATAAGGGTCAGTGCCCATCAATGCAGCCTAATCAGTGCCCATCTGCAGCCTCACCATTGCCATGAATGCACCCTCTCCATTGCCATGAATGCAGCCTCACCATTGCCATGAATGCAGCCTCACCATTGCCATGAATGCAGCCTCACCATTGCCATGAATGCAGCCTTACCATTGCCATGAATGCAACCTTACCATTACCATGAATGCAGCCTCACCATTGCCATGAATGCAGCTTTACCATTGCCATCAGTGCAGCCTGATCTATGCCCATCTGCAGCCTCGGAGGGGATAGGGAGGGGGCGGGACGGTGATAGATTTATGGCATTTTTATCATTATTATTTTTTTATTAGTAATGGCGGTGATCTGCGATTTTTATCGGGACTGCGACATTGCAGCAGACAAATCTGACACTTTGGACACTTCTTTGGGACCAGTGACATTTATTGATATTGATCAGAGCTAAAAATAGCCACTGATTGCTGTATAAATGTCACTGGCAGGGAAGGGGTTAACACTAGGGGTCGATCAAGGGGTTAAGTGTGTGTCTTAGGGAGTGTTTCTAACTGTGGGGGAGATGGGGCTGCCTGGGGAGGAGACTGATCACTGTTCCTAAGCAGTAGGAACAACAGATCTGTCTCCTCACCCCTGACAGAACGGAGATCTGTCTGTTTACATTGACAGACCTCCGTTCTCAGGCGCGATCGTGTGTGCCCGGACATCGCGGCCGCATCGGCTCCATTGTCGCGCCCCTAAATCGCCCGATGTACAGCTACGACGGCTCGCCCAGGGGAGCCAACCTGCCGCAGTATAACTGCGGGGGCTGGTCCTCAAGCAGTTAATCCCTGAGGGATGCAAGTGCTCAATGTCCCACTGTAAATTAGGGGGTTATGGAGATTTGGTGAGTGAAGAGAAAGTTAAATTGAATAGTGGCTTGGAAGAGGCACAGCACTGAGCACTGTCTTTTTGCGGCACTGGACATTTTTGTATATAAGCATGGATACTTTTGCGATTTAGATTGTGACGAGTCTCTTAATATGATACACATATCGGCTTGAACACAGAGCACTTTACATATATGTATAAAGACTGCAGAAATATGCATTCTCCACTCTGCCACTCTTAAAAGTATGGCAACAGTGAAGTGATTAGAAGATGAATAGAACAGCTCGGTAAGCAGGAGGGCTGGACCATGTTTTATTTTTGCAGGAAAAAGCTGAGACCGACATAAAACCTAAGCTGCCCATGTTTTTGATTGTTTTGCTATGCAGTTTCTCCAAAGGTAACCTCTATTTATGCTTTTTTTTTTCAATCATACCCTCTTTTTGAATTGCCAGGTTTGTGACAGCTTAACTTCAACATAAGGATGAAAAAGGTTTCAGCCTGCTTCTGATTTGAAGATTGGCTATTGCCTGCTTTGACCACTCCATACCGTTAAAGTGTCATTGAGCAAAGCTCAGGTGACATACAAAGCAGACCAATTAGTGAGAGTATTGATCTGTTGAATATCTGACTTGTGTAGTGGAAGGAAGGAGGGCGCCTGGTCTGCTGCCCAGAATGCAGATGTTTCCTATTGATTATTCATGAATATTCAGTTTTATTTACTACCTCATTATTCAGGCCGAGGATAACCAGTTGCAGGCCAATCAGCAGTTCTCCAGTCCTTCCCCCGCTCATTGCTTTCTTCTTAAATTGCACCTGTCACTTCTCTATTCTTCCGCTGCTTTAATCCACATTTGTATTTCATGATCAGGTAGCTTTTGCATCTCTTCCCATGACACTAGCACACTCTGTGGTGCTGTACAAACCAGCATCTAGATGGTATGCCCTAGTTCTATCTCGTAGATTATCTGACTGAGGTTGCAGGTGGTTTAGCATTTTCCTTTTAAGAGAATTAACCACTGGTGCTTATTTCTATGAAGTTCTTCTCCTTTCCCTGCAGTACTGGTAGGGCTTCCTGCAGAAGTTGTTGTTCAGATAGTTCTGACTGTGTCACTTCAGGACTTTGACACATAGGTGTTTCATTAAAATTGATATTTCTACTGATTGTTACCATATTGTGTTTGGGTAGAGAATTCTTCCCATTTTGTACGGTTTCCTTTAAAGCGGAGGTCCGCCTAAATTTTTTTTATTAAAAGCCAGCAGCTACAAATACTGCAGCTGCTGACTTTTAATATTAGGACACTTACCTGTCCAGGGCGCCCACGATGTCGGCAGCCAAGACGAGCTGTCGCTCGGCTCGCGGCTGCTGCCGCCGCCATCCTCGGTTATGGAATCACGAAGTAAAGCCTTGCGGCTTCACTTCCTGATTCCCTACTGCGCATGCGTGAGTGGCGCTGCGCTTCCTTACTGGCCCCTGCTGTCTTCTGGGACCTGTGTGTCTCCCAGAAGACAGTGGGGGAGGACAGAGTAGGCGCCCGAAGTGGCGTATGTCACCTTGATCGCCGAGGCGACCTATGCCCGGGAGTGGGAGAAAATACCTGTATCACACAGGTATTTGCTCCCTCCTCCCCCCTGAAAGGTGCCAAATGTGACACCAGAGGGGGATTCCAAAAACTGGAAGTTCCATTTTTGGGTGGAACTCCACTTTAAGAATGCTTATGTATGCTTTGGTTTTCAAAGACTTTGATGGGTTTCAGGTCAGGCTTCTTTCCGTTGCACAGGTCATATAGAGTTTTCTCTGTTGCTTTTCCAGGTGAGCAGGCTTTCATGATTTTCTCTCCCCAGTATGTTGTTGGCATATCTGCCTCAAAAAGTATGCTTTTTCCAATTTCATGTAAAGTGTGGCTCTCTCCATCATTTTGTCCTGGATAATACAGTAGTCTGGAACAGCATTTTTCAACCTTTTTTGCAGTCATGGCACCCATTAAAAGTATGCAAAATCTCAAGGTACTCTAGGCTTAAATGTAAAAAAGGTAAATTTTACCTATCAATGGGAAACCTGAGCCTGAGACAATAAGAAAACCACCTTGGGAAAATGTACTTCATAAGCTCCCGCTTCACATCCAAGGTTTCCCAATCACCTCAGAGTTCCCCTCATCACATTAGAGACCCCCTTCATATCAGAGGTTCCCAACACCTTAGAGTTCACCCAATATGTCAGCGGACCCCACATCACATCAGAGTCACCCCTTTACATCAAAGGACCTCACATCCCATCACATCAAAGGTCCACTCATCACAGAGCCCTCAAATGGTCCGCCCTTCAGATAGCCCTCCAGTCACCCCCCCCTCCCATCACAGAGCATTCCGATCACACAGTCCACCCATCACAGAGCCAATGGTTGTTATGATGCTGGTAGCTGGCCCACCCACATCTTGACAACTCATGATGCTGATCCAGGGCAAACTGGGTCCCATGTTCATAATAAAGTGTATACTGAAATTAGAACCACATACAGTATATGGAGAGTCCAATAGCAATATCAAAAAGAAAGTCCAAATGGCGGCCTCTAGAAGGGCATTAGTAGCATAATACAGCAGGAGCAGCGAGGCACCTCTAAGTGTAGCAATATGGTTACATTTAATGAAGGTACAACATTTAGCAACTCACATGGTTGATGAGTAAAAGAGGCACATCTAAGTATGCAGGCATCTGGGTTAAAGCTGTCCACATAGACCATCCTCCTCACCGCCGGCTCTTGTCAGTCTGCAATCGTGACCAGGAAGACTACCCTGCAGTAGAGCATTCTGAAAGCAAGGTTTTAAGCACTCGTGGAGCACAGTGTGGAAGGGATAATGTCGATAGCAGTGCGGCGAATGGTCTGTGTGGACAGCTTTACCCCGGATGTATAAACAGCCAAAACGCGTGGTCTTTTTTGTGGCCAAGTTTCACCATGACCTTAAATAACTAGATATTCTTTTGCTGATATTCTCTGCTGTGTTGGCTTTTCATGCACTGTGATGTACAGTGGAACCTCGGATTGCGAGTAACACTGTTAACGAGCATTTTGCAATACGAGTACTGTATTAAAAAATCGTGACTCGGTTTGCGAGTGATGTCTTGCAAAACGAGCACGATTCAGGCCAAAGCGGTGTGCAGTACCGCTTTTGGCCTGATGTGGGGGGGGGAGCCGGAGCCGAGCAGAGCCGAACGTCGCCGTTCGGAAATGCACGGAAAGGCCGGAGGACAGCACAGCTGACCTCTGCAAATCTTGGGAACAAAGTCTTTCCGAGGTTTGCCGAGGTCAGCCGAAGTGTCCTCGGGCCTTTTCGGCCGTTTCCGAGCCTCTCCGGCGCCTACCGCCTCTGGCCGCGTGCGGTATTGCATACCATTGAAGTCAATACGGAACTAATTATTTTCGTTTCCATTGACTTTAATGGGGAAACTCGCTTTGATATGCGAGTACTTTGGATTACGAGCATTCTCCTGGAACGGATTATGCTTGTAATCCAAGGTTACACTGTACAAGGTTTTCAGAGACCTTTCAGCCAGAGCACTGTTGCTTCAGTATTGAATGAACTGTGGAGTGGGGGTTGCAACACTTTTTCAGAACACAGTATACCTTGAGTATTCATCCATAAATGTGAGAAAATCCTGGAGAAATTCCTTGAGTCTGAAGGACTCCAAGTCTGTGGAAGATGAACCTTCACCTCAGTCATAGGTCCAGAGCGCTCTGGAGCAGGTTTTCATCAAGGATGTCTATGTACATTGCTGCATTCATCTTTCCCTCAATCCTGCCTAGTCTCCCAGTTCCTGCCACTGAAAAACATCCCCACAGCATGATGCTGCCACCACCATGCTTCACTGTAGGGATGGTATTGACCAGGTGATGAGCGGTGCCTGGTTTCCTCTAAACATGAAGCCTGCCATTCAGGCCAAAGAGTTCTATCTTTGTTTGGTCTGAGCGTCCTTTCGGTGCTTGTTGGCAAACTCCAGGCGGGCTGTCGTGTGCCTTTTACTGAGGCTTCCGTTTGGCTAATCTACCACACAGGCCTGATTAGTGGAATGGAGTGCTGCAGAGATGGTTCTTCTGGAAGGTCTCTCTATCCACAGAGAAACGCTGGAGCTCTGTCAGAGTGACCATCAGGTTCTTGGTCACCTCCCTGACTAAGGCCCTTTTCCCCGATTGCTCAGTTTGGCCGGGCGGCCCGCTCTAGAAAGAGTCCTGGTGGTTCCAAAATCCTTCCATTTACAGATGATGGAGTCCACTGTGCTCATTGGGACCTTCAATGCTGCAGAAATGTTTCTGTACTCTTCCCCAAATCTGTGCCTCGATACAATCCTGTCTCGGAGGTCTACAAACAATTCCTTGGACTTCAAGGCTTGGTTTGTGCTCTGACATGCACTGTTAACTGTGGGACCTTATATAGACAGGTGTGCACCTTTCCAAATCATGTCCAATCAACTGAATTTACCACATGTGGACTCCAATCAAGTTGTAGAAACAGCCCAAGGATGATCAGTGGAAAAAGGATGCACCTGAGCTCAATTTTGAGTGTCATGGCAAAGGCTGTGAAAAGGTATGTACAATTTGCAAAGATTTCAAACAAACTTCTTTCACATTGTTATTATCGGGTATGATTTGCAGAATTTTGAGGACAATAATGAATGTAATCTATTTTGGAAAAAGGCTGTAACAAAGTGAATTGCTGGGAATACTTTCCGGTTGCACTGTATATGGCAGTCTGCACGAAGAGGGCAAGCTCATTGATTCGCTTAAAGTGGTTGTAAACCCTTTACAACCACTTTAAACTACAGGCAAGCCTATAATTAGGCTTACCTGTAGCTGCACTGGATATCTCCTAAACCTGCACGGTTTAGGAGATATCCCTGTATTTGCATGTTCCCGATGTCATGCGGCACATGCGCACTTAAGCCAACTGAAGCAATGGCACTATGTGCCGTTGCATCAGTTGTACTGTGCCATTACCACGCGCATGCGCGGGAGTGACGTCATCGCGACTCCGGCTAATCACAGCGCCGGAGCCGCGATACCCGGAAGTCACTCCATGACAACATGTCGGCGGCCGCAGGGGGAGATGTGGACCGCTGCGGGGGCTTCGATCTGAGGTAAGTAATACATAATCAGCTAGTATGCTATGCATACTAGCTGATTATGCCTTTGTCTTGCAGGGTTTGTCTTTTTCACGTTTTTGTTCGGAGGATTTACTTCCTCTTTAATAGATTAGCGTTTCACTTGTTTCTGAATGGTCTGATCTAATGCCAATCCTGGTATGGGTAAAATCAACCAGTCAGTGCTACTTATGCCCAGATTTAAGATGTGTTTGTAATAAAATTAAAAAAACAGCTATACATTTATTGATAAGTTATGTACAAATATTTCATATCAGTTTCCAGCCTTCCAGAAAAACAAAGAAACAAATGCAGACCCCTTGATGAATACTCTTAAATAAGCTATGTGCTACATTTGCAACTGATACATGCTGTTCCTCTTTTGGTAGATTACCCCCTTATACACATGCTTCTAGGCTCAATCCTTTCTGAACATAATGAAACCCCTTGCTCCTATATATCAAGGTAATTTTCTGAAGCTTCTTAGAAGATATTAGAAAAGTACAGTAACAGGCCAGTCACCATGTACTTCCAGCTCATGTTGTATTGAACTCCCACCTCCATTATCTTAACTAGAAAATGACTTGGCCATTGATTAATGTATTAGGACCCCATGGCGTAGAGACCTTTGAAGACTTGAACGTCTTATATCTTACTGAAATAATAAAAGCAGGGTATCATTTAGCCATTTAGTGATTGTGCAGCATTTCCAGTACAACCAAAAGAAAAAAAGAAACCTTGTAATACATTATCCTAGTAACCAGCAATCATTCATCTTTATTAAATATGGATTACTCTAAATCACACGACTATAATCTAACAAAATATCTAAAGGTAAGTACTAACCCTTCTTATCTGAAGGGGCAGACTTTGCCTGTATAGCCTGGGCTCCGCAGGTGACCCATAAGTGCATTACAGGATGCCTCCATGTAGAGTGCCTAAACATTTTGGTGGCATATGAGTGGTGAATTTATGAGACTTGAAAAATTAGATTGGGAAGATTGGGAAATTAGATTGGAACCCTACAGTCACTCAAAAAACTAGCCTTTTAGCGACTTTGTTTTTTTAATAAGTTTC
This sequence comes from Rana muscosa, assembly GCA_029206835.1. Classification (NCBI taxonomy): domain Eukaryota; kingdom Metazoa; phylum Chordata; class Amphibia; order Anura; family Ranidae; genus Rana; species Rana muscosa. Next base: position 439,545,112 of record CM055121.1, on the reverse strand, counting down.
CCCCAGAAGTGTCCTCTACTTCCACCACTGTATATGGCATTTACAGTGGGAATAGAAAATAATCACTCCCCCTTTAAAATAATTAAATGCTGTTGCTCTGCAGCCTGAAATGAAGACAGACACAGTTCTTGTTTTATTCAGCTGTATTTGTATTTGTGCGACTTATAACATCCAAGTAAAAGTTATAACACCAACATATCAGAAAAATAAAATAAAAATCAAAAACAGAATCACTGAGTTGGAAAAAGGATAACATATCTCCTAAAAATGGCTTGTAAACTCAATCAGTTGTAGCTAATCACCTTCTCAATGGCACACAAAGCCATTTGACTTTCAAACAGTGGCAGCTGGTGCTCATCAAACGCAGCCACTGTGCCATCAAAACGCAGCCACTCTGCCATCAAACTCAGCCACTGTGCCCATCAATTGCAGCCACTGTGCCCTCTAAATGCCGCCACTGTGCTCATCAATTGCTGCCACTGTGCCCATCAAACGCAGCCACTGTGCCATCAAATGCAGCCACTGTGCCCATTAAATGCCGCCACTGTGCCCATCAATTGCCGCCACTGTGTCCATCAAATGCATCCACTGGGCCCATCAAACGCTGCCACTGTGCCATCAAGCGCTGCCACTGTGCCCCTCAAATGCTGCCACTGTGCCATCAAATGCTCCCACTGTGCCCATCAAATGCTGCCACTGTGCCCTCAAATGCTCCCACTGTGCCATCAAATGCTCCCACTGTGCCCATTGAATGCTGCCACTGTGCCCATCGGATGCTGCCACTGTGCCCATTGAATTCTGCCACTGTGCCCATTGAATGCTGCCACTGTGACCCTCCCACACCGCAGGTCACGTTTTTGACGCCTATTAGATCCTATGGCTCTATTCAGGTGCTTCAAAAACACCCCTCCGCCACTGTAATTCAGGTGCCCGGCACCCGAAAAGGGGCCAGGCGCCTGAATAGGGGGTGGCAGCGGCAAACATGGATAGATTCACGCAATGCATAAATCTATCCATTGGTCATAGAGGAGGTGGCTGGAGAGAAGAGGCGGCGCCTGTGCGCCCTTATGGACACACCGCTACTGCTTTCAACTGTGATCAGCTGTGGTCATTTTGATTAGCTCAGCATGCAAATAGCTTTCCTGGAGCATTTCATTCCCTGGCAGTGCAACTGAAGCAAAAAATCAACTATGTGGACAGGCACAAGTCAGAAGAGGGATCCAAAAAGTGCAAAGGCTTTATCAATGCCTAGAAGCTCAGTGAAGTCTATTATTAAGAAGTGAAATGTATTTGGTACAACACAGACCCTCCCTGGATCAGGACAATGCTCCAAACTGAATAAAAGAGCCAGGAGGAAACTGGTCAGAAAGGCTACCAAGAGGTATACAGCAACTCTGAAGCATTTGCAGGAATTTATACCAAAGAGTGGTCATTGTGTACATGTGACAACAACATCACAAATTCTCCACAAATGTGACTTGTATGGGAGGGATGCAAGAATAAGCCACTCCTCAAGAAAGGCCACATGCAGTCATGACTGAACTTTGCCAAAACGCAACATTGAAGATTCCAAGGCCACATGAAAAAAGGTGTTATGGTCAGATGAGACTAAATTTGAATTATTTGGCCCCAACACCAAACGATGTGTCTGGCGGAAATCCAACACAGCTCACCATCCAAATAACACTATTTGTACAGTAAAGCATGGAGGTGGTAATATCCTCTTATGGGGTGTTTCTCTGCAGCAGGGACTGGAGCACTTGTCAGGATAAAAGGAAAAATGGATGTGGCAAAATACTGTCAAATCCTTGAGGAAAATCTGTTTCTCTCTGCCAGAAAGTTGTCAATGGGAGGAAGGTTTACCTTCCAACATGACAATGACCCAAAGCACACAGCAAAAATGACCCCATTGTGGTTGAAGGAAAGAATGATGAATGTCCTTGTCAGAGCCCAGACTTAAACCCCATTGATAATCTGTGCAATGACTTGAAGACTGCAGTCCACAAACGGTCACTACCAAATTTAACTGAACTTGAGCTGTTTTGCAAAGAAGAGCGGGCGAATATTGCAAAGTCTAGATGTGCAAAGTTAGTAGAGACTTATCCCAACAGACTAAAGGCTATAATTAAAGCAAAAAGTGGTTCAACAAAATACTGACACAAGGGAGTGATCCTTTTTCCAACTTAGCGATTCTGTTTTTGAATTTTTGAATTTTACAGCTGGATGAAATAAAAACTGTGTCTGTCTTCGTTTCAGGCTGCAAAGCAACACAATTTGATTATTTTAAAGGGGGGGGGGTGATTCTTTTCTATACCCACTGTATATACAGTAGACATGTGCATTTGTTTTCGTCCAAATGCATTTTCGTCCGAATTTTAGGTAATTTCGTTATCATTTTAACAAACGAAAACGAAAGCGCAAAATCCGAAAACAGAAAGATCCGACATAAACAAATGCTTTATTTTCGTTTTCGTTGCATCAACAGTTCGATATAGATAGGAGATTCGACATGACGCTGACAATAACAATCTGTGTCTATCGAACCTGTGGCCGAATGTGCCTAACCTTAACTCTATTAGTCCAAGATTATTCTACAGAGAGAGAAAAGATTTGACATAGAGAGAAAAGATTCAACATAATAGAGAAAAGATTGCTGCTGGAATTGGGTGGGGGAAGTAAAATAAAAATAATGATGATGATGAATGTTATTGGCTGATTGTAACCAAAGAGGAGGAGCAGTAAAATAGCTAACTTGACAATTCAACATGAACGACGAAGATTCGAAAAAGCATTGAAAAACATACAAACGTCGAATCTGTCGTTGAAGGCTTATGGTGTCTGTCGAAAGTTCTAAGAAGATTCGACGGAGCAGCGAAACTGTACGACGCTGCAATCGTACATTTCCGGTCCAATGCATCCGCCCATAGGCTATAGAAGAATTCTAATGTTGGTTGACTAGTAATAATAATTAAAAAATATAATTATTACTAGTCATACAACATTAGAATTCTACTATAGCTAACTTGTAGGCGGAACATTCGACCGGAAATGTATGATTGTGGCATCGTACAGTTTCACTGCGCCGTCGAATCTTCTTTGAACATTCGACAGACACCATAATCAATGACAGATTCGACCTTAATTAATTCAGATTTTCGGACGAATGCAATTTCTAACGAAAAACAAAATAAATAAAAACGAATTTCGGGAGTAACTAAATAAATGTATTTTTCGGACTAAAATGAAATTCCAAAACAAAATATTTCAATGTGCACATGTCTAATACACAGATTCAATTAAAGAAACTTCCCAGGGAATTTTCTTTTTGGATATTGGTAAGGATACCAATAAGTATATCTGTGTGTTTTTTTCTGCAGTCATTGTCTAAATATCCCCTTTCCTATGACAATACCCACACATGGGCGTGTAGCCTGGTAGATAAAGAATTTTTTTATGCAAATTTGCAAATGATTGACTACTGTATGGGGTATGAGTTGCTACACTTCTATTTATCATCTATATGTAGGGTCAATTTGTGTGTATAAGCAAAATTGTTAAAGGCCACATCATTCAAGCCTAAATCGGGTCTGTGTGCTTTGACTTTTACATGAACAGTATTCTTATCTAAAAATATACATACATGAGTGACTAAAAGCCACAGGACCTGGGGGAAGGTTGATAAGTATACATATGACTTATATTAGGAGAAATAAATAGGCTGCAATTGTATTGAAAGATGATAAAGCATTACAATTTGTAACAAATGTCCCAGATTACACAATGGCAGCTTTTAATGTCCCTATTACCTAGCAACTAAAGCTGAACTCTGTCCTCTTTAACCTCCCTGGCGGTATGATTCTGTCTCATTTTAGGTGCTGAAAGCGGTACAATTATTTTGCATGGAAATTTGGCGTTTTATATTGTAGGCCTGTAATTCTTAGGAATAACACACTTAAATCTGTCCAAACCAGAGTCTAGTAGACATCCCGGGTATGATAAAGTTTGAAACACAAAATCATAAATTATATTATAATGAATAACTATAAATAATTATGTAGCGATACCCCCAGTTAAGAGGACTGCCTGTATGATTTTTGGGCCCTGTAGTGCACCGCTGTCAACCCCTGGCATTCGGCTCTAACCTCTCGTGCCACAGTTAGTAGGGGATGATAGGATTGTGTGGCCTGCAACTCACAGCGGCACAATCCTATGACAAGAATACACAGTGAGGCTTTAAAACTTCCTTTACCTATTTCTTCTGCAAAGTAAAGAACACAGACACCAATATTCTTATCCCTTGTATGTTTACTTAGATTAGTGGGTAAGCAGTAAAACAGGTGAGTACATGTCATAAGCAGAGCCCTGCAATAAACAGTGTTAACAAGCAAACAGGTATTCAAAGTTATGCAACTCTAACAGTCCCCTTTGCGGCTACTTCCCCTCGTGGGCAACATGGCGCCCAGGAATGTCTATGCTACCCAGTCAGGCCTGACTGAACTAAAACGGAAGTCCTGCAGGCAAATCTTCGCTAGCAACGGTGGTGCACTTGAAGAACAGAATTGTAATCCACCAAGGTAACAAAGGTACTGTACATAAAAAACAAAGGTATGCAGCGCTGAAATGGGATCTCCAAAATTAAATGTGGAGAACATAAAGTGAGTTGATAATCAACTAAATTAATAATAAAAACACAAAAAATTATTGAGTGAATGGTAAATAGGTGCAATAGTGAACCATGAAGAAAATTATTAAAATCCTAAATGTTGACAGTGTGGATAATAATAATAATGAATCCGTGAAAAAGTTCATAAACAAAGTCCATCAAAAAAAACTTCCTTAGTGCAAAAAATCAACGACAATCCAATGTGAAGTGAAGTGTTCCAAAAAAGAGAAAGAAAACTTGCTCCCAAACGTGAAGTAATGGATACAATGGTGACACCCGGGTGAGAAAGATATATATCCTGCTTACCAGATGCCCATGACTGCATCCAACAGTCTCACCCAGCACAGGGAAATTAGGCTTCCCCCACGGCCTTTAGATTTCAATGGTGTAGATTCCTCGACCGACCTTAAACTCAGGTATGAAAAAGGAATTCCATAGGGTAGTATATCAAACCAGTTTAGTTTATTAAAAAGTATTGCACTTACAATATCGAAGATCTTTAGAAGCAGTGATCGTGATACAACGATATGGCAGTAACAGCTCCGGCGTTAGTCTGTGTCTCTCGTTCCTGTTTGTTCCGCGGCACTTCCTCGTATTCCGAAAATGTGTGATGACGTCACTGGCCCCCTACGCGTTTCATCACGATAGGACTTCAACTGGGGATTGGCCGTGGCGAACGTCAGCACGCTGAAGACTGAGGCGCCACCATTACTTGGAGCAGATTTCGAGGGACAAGTATGATTCCTATCATTGCATTATGATATCCGGGGAGAAACCTTCACACTGCCGCCATGTGTGGCCTCAGCAGGACTAGTCATGTCAGAAGCGGTGTCCTTGGAAAGGAATTAGGGGGAGGGCAGTGCCCCGGCTTACCTACCTCAACTGCGGCTCCGGGATGCTGCGGGAATGAGTACCATAGAGCCCCAGAGTTTGGTCTGACAATGCCGCATTGGAGATCCCATTTCAGCACTGCATACCTTTGTTTTTTATGTTTTGTATAGTTTTAGTATTTAGCTATTTATGCTAGCTGCTGTCTTTTGATCACTGATCACGTTATCAATTTAAATTTTTCTAGCGCAACGTTAGCCCTAGGGCTTCTTCCTTTTTTAACAAAGGTACTGTGTCTATTTATGAGCAGGTGCTCTCTCAACCAACCAGACCAGTCCGCGTCCGTTTCTTCTGCTGCGGTGCCTAAACACACCGATCCCTCGTCATCCGGGTCTTCGGTCGGTCCTCCTGGTAAAGATGCAGTATCAAGGAGAGACGTCCCTCAGGTTCCTCAGTGCGCGCGGAAGGCTCTTTGGAGAAAACGGCCAGGCTTCTGGCCTAAAGTCACAGGAGCTCAGACAGCAGTTCAGCTTGCTGGGCGGGTGGTGTTCAAAGAGAAAGAACTGGGCCCCGCCTCTCCCTTTTAAAGTCCGCCCCAGCAGTCCTTGCGCGGGCAAGGCACCCTGGGTGCCTAAAAGTGTACTGGGTAATGTAGTCTCTGAGGGATTTAAAGAGCAATACCCCGCTACAATTATAAAAAATAATGGGGGGCGTGGTCTGGTGCCGTTCCAGGATGGACGTGTAGTGTGCGAGCTCCCGTCCCGAGGTCCAGCAACTTCAGCTTATCAGCTTACCTGCTCCACCGGACATGGTGAGAACCGCTCGCAGTGCCTCGGCAACCCGTTCCCGATCCCCGCTGAACACCGACACCCTGCTGAGTCAGCAAATCCCCGAGATATTCCGGTCACGGCCTACGGCCAGGATGCAGGCCTCGCAAGCAGCCTCCTCCCAAGCGCCACGCGCCCAGAGCTCCAGCCCGCAGCGACCCGAGGAGCAGAGATCCCCAGGTCTGGCAACGGGGATGACTCACCCCCCGGCAGTGAGCCTTAATGACCTGCACAGCGTCGCTACGGATATTAAAAACACCCTCATGGCGGCCATCTTGGACATGAGGTCGGACATACACGCCATGACGCTTAGGGTGGAAGAGGTGGAATACGCTCAAGCCCGCCAAGACACAGCGATTTGTCACGTTCAACAGGTAACAGAGTCGCATGCGATCCACCTCAGGGAGATCAATCGCCACATGGAAGATTTAGATAATCGCGGAAGGCGTCACAACCTTAGAGTGAGGGGTATTCCAGAAATGATCGATGCCAGCCAGCTCCCAGTGGCAGTAACTACCATCTTTAACGATCTACTTGAAAGAGCCCCTGATACCCCGATCGCGTTCGAACGGCTCCACAGGGCACTGCGCCCGCGGGGAAGGGACACAGATCCCCCACGGGATGCAGTCTGCTGCCTCACAGACTTTCCCTTGAAGGAGGAAATATTACGCAAGGCCAGACACCGCAACCAACTGTCTTTCCAGGGAACGGATATCAGAATCTACCAGAACCTATCTAACATCACCCTGCAGCGCAGACGCGAGCTACGTCCCCTCCTGGAAACACTGAGGGCCAGATCCATAATCTACCGATGGAAGTTCCCCTTCTGCCTGACAGCAACTCACCAAGGCCGCACAGCCAATCTAAAAGTCCCGGAGGATTTAGACCACTTCTGCACGGCCATGGAGATACCGTATGTGGAAGTACCAGACTGGTACAGCGACTTCCGTATACCGCCACTCAGAAGAGTCACCTCCATGGAAGGTATCGCAGAAGCAGGCAACTTTAGTATCGGCCGCTGACGCTCTCACCCACCTCCTCCCCACACTCCTTCAAAGGATCAAAGAGCCCCGCGTAATGGTAGCCCGACGGCTTCTCCAGTGCCCCGCAAAGCACGCATCGCCTAACAAGAAACATGAATACCGTCCTTCTGTTTCCACCTCACAGCTGGACTCTGGACCACTCCAATTCGCAGGTAACTTTATACAGCAATCCCTAGGGAACACTGGCAGAACGGTTGGTACCCTCTTTCCCTCTTGGACAACTCCCGAAGGTTTCCCCGGTCGCCCTAACTTCCTTATGTCGGGTCAGAGACTACCTTCTCCCGCACTGATTGTCTTTTCCTCCTTCTCCTCACACTGTATTCATTCTTGCTCATCGGCTGTACCCTTTTTCTATTGAAGCCTTCTTCCTACATTCTCCTATCTACTCCAATGCAGCTAATGACATGTCGATATATAATCCCCCGATTGCATTATGTGCTGTCTTTCTCCCCACAGGCCCTACTAGCTCCTAGCTCCTGAATTTTCTGCTTTACAGCACTGAGGGTGGTCGGGGATCCGAGGGGGACATGCACAGGTGTGTGGCCTACGTGGATGTCGGGTAGAATCCATTCTCAGGTTTGGGAATGGGCGTGCCCCCCTCGGATTTAGACAGCCTGCCCTTAACCCCTGGGTATGATTTTGTTTACTATGTTTTTGTTTACTATGTTTTGTTTGCTATGTTATCCATATTTGGATTTTTGATGTCAGCCATAACTGCAGATGCATACTTGTTCACGGTAACGCAAGCTGTACGTTCTGTTCTGTTCTGTTTTAACTAATTCACCATGTTACTGACTCTGTTCCCTGCATATTCCTCTAAACCAAAGTATATGCCCCCTATTCTCTGTCATGTGACATCTGAAATTTGAGCAATACACTTAATTTCTTATCCCCCTCTTCCACACAAACCCCCAGATTACACAATGCTAAACATCCTCCTCTAATTGCCGAATAAATGCCCTTACAACTCCACAGCCTTCATGCTTTATGAGAATAAGCCGTTACACACAGCCCTGAAGTCACCTACGAATCACCCTCTCACCATGTCCTTATAGGATGACCTGTCCGTCATCTACACAACAAGATTACTCCTCTGACACCAAAATGAGCCATAGATGACGCTAACAATCAGCAGCGTCTGTTATCCTTAAGACCTCATAGAGAGACGCAGACCTCACCTCTCTCTAGTTGAACTCCACCTACCGCTCTCACACACAGCGGACTCTGGTAGACACCGCTGAACCTCACCGGTACCCCCACTCCTAATTGGTGGGCTTGCAGGTCAAGTCCCACACCCGGTATAATACCCCATCCCCCTACCTGTCCCCTCCTTCCTCCCTGGTTATCTTCCTCCTCAACGTCCTAACCTCACCTACCCCACATCTTCCCTTCTCCCCATCCGCATAACCCCCCCCCTTTCTTTTCCTCCCGTCTCTGACTTCCCCATATCCTCCCGCCCCCCACTCGCTTAAACCTCTACTACCAACATGAGCCCCGATAATGTCCGAGGCGCCAACCTGTCCCTAAAGGTAGTCTCCCTTAACGCCAAAGGACTGAACATACCTGAAAAGCGAACACAACTCTTTTCCCTCATGCGCAGCATGAAAGCTGACATAATCTTCTTACAGGAAACCCACTTTGGTAAGAAATCAGTTCCCAACATGACTAATCGCCTCTTCCCCCATAGTTTCCATGCCACCTCACCTATCTCGAAATCCAAAGGAGTCTCCATAATCATTTCCAAAAACCTTCCCATCCAAATTACAGACACTCACCTTGACGAACTAGGCAGGTATATCTTCCTAAAAGGGACACTCAGGAACAAACCAATCACTTTGGCTAACATATACAGCCCCAACTCGTCCCAAGTTCCCTTTTTTAGGGCTGTAACAAGACACCTAACCAATTTCCAAGAGGGTATTCTTATACTGGGAGGGGATCTCAATGTACCCCTGAACCCCCTTTTAGACACCTCGTCGGGGAAATCCCACCTACCATACAGGGCGCTCCGACAAATCAGAAAATGTTTCCAAGAACTCTTGCTCCACGACACATGGCGCACCTTACACCCGAACGTAAAGGATTTTACATTCTTCTCCGCCCCACATAACAAATATTCACGACTAGACTACATATTTCTTACCCAACAGGATCTCCCGTCCCTGAAAGCAGCAACCGTCGAACCGATGACCTTCTCGGACCACCACCCTATCTCAATGACCCTCACTTTCCCTGAAAAAGTATACCGCTCGCAAATTTGGAGACTAGACCCTTCCATCCTGACAGACAAAACCAAAGAATTAGAGATTCAAACTTGCCTAAGCAATTATTTCACTGAGAACAACACCCCGGACATTTCTAAACTTACTCAGTGGGCGGCTCACAAATGTGTTGTCCGAGGGAAATTGATTTCCCTGGGGGCCGCAATTAGAAAGGAAAAACGGGCCAAACTGGCTGATCTCTTTTCCAAACTTAATAAACTAGAAGCACTACACAAACGAAACCTGGCCCAGCAAACCCTCGTAGAACTACTAGAGACTCGTACACTCATTCAGGAAGAATTGGGCCATCACCTCAGGAAGAAATACACTCTATCTCAGAAACTTTTTTACGAATTCGGCAACAAAAGTGGCCATCTTCTTGCTCAAGCCTTACGCAAGAAAAGGGCTGCTAATACGATACACCACATACAATCCCCCACGGGTAAGACTCTCACGAATAACAATGACATAGCCAGAGAGTTTGAGAAGTACTACTCGTCCCTATATAATCTAGATAAATCCGAACCCCCTACTACCTTATCGAATGACAGACCCAATGATATTAACTCGTTCTTAGACCAATTTGCTCCAGGAAAGCTCCCCACTGACACCACCACGATTCTGGAATCCCCGATCTCTATTCAGGAATGGAAAAAAGCTTTAAAACAACTTAAGCCTGGTAAGAGCCCGGGACCTGATGGTCTTTCCGCCGTATATTTCAAGACATTCTCAGACCTTCTTCAACAACCCTTCCTTGACGCCTTCAATACACTCTCTCCCACAAATCCTTTCAAAAGCGAAATGTTAGAAGCACATATCGTTGTTATCCCCAAAGAAGATAAGGACCCCACCCAAACGGGAAATTATAGACCAATCTCATTATTGAATGTAGATGTCAAAATCTTTTCTAAGATTTTGGCAAACAGACTCTTACCGCTTCTCCCTTCCTTAATCTCTCATGACCAGACCGGCTTTATCCCTGGACGTGAAGCCAGGGACAACACTGTTAAAGCAATAAACTTACACCACCTTATGACACAGACAACCCAAAAAGGCCTGTTTTTGTCACTCGATGCGGAGAAGGCGTTCGACAGAGTAGCTTGGGACTATATGACAGCGGTTCTGAGGGCCATAGGATTGGGCCCATATATGTTAGGCCTAATCCTGTCACTATACACGGGACCATCTGCTAAGGTACGGGTCAACAATACTCTGTCGGACGCCTTTCCCATCGGAAATGGCACAAGACAGGGCTGCCCCCTGTCCCCCATCCTCTTTGTACTCACACTTGAACCATTCCTCCGTAAACTGACATACAACCCAGATATCCAAGGTATAAGTTCCTCCAAAAGAGAATATAAATACGCTGCTTTCGCAGACGATATTTTGTTGTTCCTGTCGAACCCACTGATCTCCCTACCAAACCTTCTTTCTGAATTTAAACAATTTCAGTTCCTCTCCCACCTTAAAATTAATTTCTCGAAATCCTTTGCCCTTAATATAACATTACCTCAACACATAGTTGATCAATGTAAGGCTAACTTCCCGTTCCAATGGAAACATGATTCCATCACATACCTAGGGATACAACTCCCTTCCAAACTCTCAAACCTCTACGCTAAAAACCATGTTCCTATCCTACACAGAATATCCTCTGATCTTGAAACATGGAACAAACCGCTTTTCTCTTGGTTTGGCAGAGCGGCGATCCTCAAAATGAATGCCCTCCCGAGAATACTCTATATATTGCAGGCGATCCCTATACATATACCTCCGGCCTTTTTTAAATCTTATAGAAACATATGCACTAAATTCTTATGGGGGAACCGTAGACCCAGAATCAGCTTTACGCAGCTCACCCGACCTAAAAGACTTGGGGGCATAGGCCTCCCCAACCTTCTCAATTATTACACTGCTACACACCTTACCAGGATAGTGGACTGGAATACTCAATCTCTCCACAAAGATTGGGTTTCCCTAGAAGCATCTTTTTCTGCTCTCCCTTTGGAGTCTCTCCCATGGTTACTCTCACCCCACGTCCCCTCTGAATTACACGTACACCCACTTATAGGCCCAACCTTGCAATGCTTCAAAAAGCTTTGCTACCGATCACCCATATCTTCGATTCCCGGCCCACTGACACCTGTAAAAATGAACCCTGGGTTCCCACCAGGTATGCACGCAAAGTTTCTTACCGATAACTGGACACAGAGCCCAATTAGATCACATCAGTTCTTCCTCCGGGGCAAACTACTGTCTACATCCCAACTCTCCTCCCAACTAAACAAGCCACCCATTCCCCCTTGGACATATATTTTAATTGCTCATTTTCTAAAATCCCTTAACAAGAATATACAATGCTCCAGAGAACTCACCCCTTTCGAAAAGCTATGTATCCAAACGACACCCCAATCTCATCTAGTTTCTACCACACATGAACTCCTCTTCGCCGAGATGAAAGCTAACGAGACCTTAGCCTGTAAGAACTGGGAGTCAGACCTCTCGGTATCTCTTTCAGCGGAACAATGGGAACTAATTTTCCTCAACATACATAAAGGGTCGACGAATGTGTCGACCCAGGAAAACGGCTTTAAGATCCAATCTAGATGGTACCGCACGCCCACCCTTCTGCATAAATATAATCCCACAATCCCAGAGGTTTGCTGGAGATGTCTCCGGGAAAGGGGAACCCTTCTCCATATCTGGTGGTCCTGTCCATCTCTAAAAGACTTCTGGGAAAAGGTATGCCATATAACCTCTCGAGTCACCTCATATCATTTGGACCTTTCCCCTTCTCAATTCCTTCTACACCATTCACCCCTGTCGCACAATTCCTATCACAAATCCCTAGCAATGCACATGATCAATGCGGCAAAGCAGTGTATCCCTATACACTGGAAATCGACTCACCAACCAACCATAAAAGAATGGTTTAACAGAATATGCAAAATTGAGGAAATGGAAAATCTTATACATATTGCAAGAGAGACTCCGTCATCATTTAGTAAAAAATGGGCCTGCTGGTTACACTATAAAACGACCCCAGAATTTGCAAACTCCCTGAACCCTGACAAAGGATAAATTACTCCTCTGAGAATTGTCATTAAAAATCTACGACGTGCCAGGATCTCCCCTTAACCCTAAACCTTACAAAGACACCTCTCTCCTCCTATATCTCCCCCTATACAGATCCGCCCCTAGTTTCTCATAACACGCCCCTTGAACACCCCAAGGGGTCGGGGAAGTCAGAGACGGACCCCCTGCCAACGCCATCCCTTCCTGCCTCACTCCCCTCCCCTCGATCCCCACCCCACCCCTTCTCCTTCCACCACTTACCCCCTCCTACTTTCTCATCCACAAGCTTCTGTACAATACAACCACTAACATAGCTCCAGCCTACACTCCCGCATTCATACACTCTCAACGAAATAAACCTGTTTATAGCTCCTTCCCTCCCTTTCTGCCATATTGCACCTGTTGGCCTTTCCCTCCCACACAGACCAAAAGTCCATAACGGCATCCGTGAACCTACCTAGCTCTAACCTACCAACAAGATCTATCCCCGTCAATGGTAGTGGACTTTGACTAGACCCCACAACTACCTTGAATTAAGGTAGCCCACCCCAACACGGCCTAGTTCATGAAGGATGCACATAGCCATTTCATTTTCACTACCCGCAAGTTGAATTGTATGTGACACATGTTATTCATCCATGTTTTGTGGTTGTATTAATACCTTATTGTACTACTATTGTTCAAGATATCTGTAAATGCTTTTTACATTTCAATAAACTGTTTTTGGAAAAAAAAAAAAAAAAAAAAAAAAAAAATAATAATATAAATATAATAACAATTATTCAATAATGTAATCAAATCAAAAACACTGAAATTTGCTCAGTTGCAGAATTGTCGCTGTCATTAGATTTAGTGTTTGATGACGAATTTCCCCACAAATCGCTATCGCTCAATTCTGCTAGCGATTCTAATTTATTTTCACTGTTTTCTAGCTGGTCTAAAACCACTTTTGACATAAAGGGACACTTTTTGGTTGCTATGGACAATCTCCAAATTCCAGGCAGAAAAAAATGTATTTATAATATAAAAGTGCATGCAGGACACTGCACAGACCACTAGGGACAAAGGGGAAGTGTATTTTTTTTATACAGTACTGTAATCTGTAAGATTACAGTGTACTGTATGTGTATTGTGTTGTTACTTTTTTTAACGTGGCGCCGATCTCTGCCCCGTGCGCAGCAACGTCGCAGGGAATGGAGCTCGGTGGCACTGTGTGTGAATCGAGCGAGGAGACAGCTCGCACACACTGCGGGGAGACATCGCAGGATCTAGGGAACAAGGTAAGTAACTCTCCCTGTATCCTGCGATGCAGCCCGAGTCTGGCTCGGAGTTACCGCTTTTGGTACTGAAATCTTACCCCGAGCCAGACTCAAGAATACCGCCAGGGAGGTTAAAGTGGAAGTAAACCCTCCTATCTTGGCCTCTGTTTAATCTTCAACTGCCATGATGCTGCACATGTGATCAGTTATGACACCAGCCATTGGATTGTTGACAGTTTGGTTGAAAGCACAACCAATTTGACAGTTAACATTTCCGGCATGCAGGGAATGTTACCAATTTTTTTAAACTATTAAATCAATGTGTTTACTTCCGCTTTAACCGGCCTGTCTCTTGTGTATGGAAGGGTGTTAGGGTTGTACATTCTTTTATGTGAGCCGAGATGTCTGGATGGAGGACTGATTTGGTTGCTGAGGGCTTATGTGGACGGGCATTTTCATCAAATGCTCCTGTTTGTATTTGAACGTAGTGCTCCTCAAAATGCATGCAAAAGACTGTGCTTGGTCTGCATTGCCTGCATTGCAAATGCATCTCAATAGGACCTGATGTGCCTAAACAAATGTAAAACAAGCCAAACACAGCTCAAGAGTCATCCTCTCTACACCACTGAAGTAAATGAAAATCTGCTTGATGTGAGTTTCAAAGAGTGGCAAGGACTTAAACATTCATCCGCATGAGCCCTATTGAGGACACTGCAAGCTCAGAGAGGGATATAAACATTATCATTTCTTTTACTGGTAGTAATGTTTATTTTGTATCTTAATACTATACCTAAGAACTTATTTAGTTCTGCTTATTTTAATCATAGGTGCACTTTAGGTATTCAAATAATTAACATTATAGGAAATATTTTTCTTTGTAAGACTACTAATGCTAAGTCAGCATTTAGTAGAGAGTAGAAAAATACATTAATATAGAGGCAAGAGTACTTAATTGTGTACTGTATGTACACTAATTAATTTAAAGGCATAACGGAAAAAATGGGCCCCGGACCTCAGTGCCCCTGTAGATGCACCCTTACTCAGGGCTTTTTCTGTCTCAGTAGAGGTGCAAATACCGATACTCTTCTGTCCCACCTCCTAAACACCACCTAACACTGCCCTACATATCAAACACCTCCCATCCACACCAGTCCAAGGAGACAAATTATTATGCAGGTATTGGTATAGCACTGTACTGTAAAATATTGCGCAGTATATACAGTGCTTTATAATAAAATCTATGATTGTGATAATGCAACAAAAGTGAGATATATTGGGAGGTGTATGGTTTGGATAGTGTGAGTGCGCAGTGCAGGTAGTATGCATACTGTGGGTGCACAGTGTGGATAGTATGGGTGTACAGTTCAGGTAGTGTCAGTGCACGGTATGGATAGCGTGGTTACGCAGTATAGGTAGTCTGGGTACACAGTGTGGATAGTGTGAGTGCACAGTGCAGGTAGCATTGGTGCACAGTGTGGATATTGTATTTGCACATTGTGGGTAGTGTGGGTGCACAGCGGGGATAGTGTGGGTGCACCGTGTGGCTAGTGGGAGTGCACAGTGCAGGTAGCATGGGTGCACAGTGTGGAAATTGCACAGACACCAGAGCAGTGCTCTTTCCACGCAGCTGCTGCTTCACTGCCATTGGCTGGCTTGGCTTTTTAGGGCTTGTTTACACTTGCTTCATTATGTGGAATTGGACATGCTTTTTAAAGCACTCTAAATGCAGTCTCAAAGCATCTGTCACTAAATAAAATGGTAAGCTTACAGTCCTGTTGTGTCTGTTTTGCTTTGCTTCAAAAATTATCATGGTGCTTCAAAGTGTCTTCAAAGCCTCCATAGATGTCTATGAGAAAGCTCGATAACAGTACCTGCAGCTTTTCCATAGGCTTTTTTTTTTTTCAGATTTAGCTTCACTTTGCTTTGGAGATATTGCAGGTATGAAATATCCAGGGATGCACTGGGAGACCAACAAGTGAGCCAGAAAGTCACTTCCGGTTCATGTGTATATATTCTGCGAGTGTCTGGTGCAGACGTTACATCTGGTGTGCAGCGTGGAGCAGCAGGAAGGCGAGCAGGGTCCGGACTGGAGTAGACCAACTAGCAGACAGCACACATGGTGTGTAACATGGGAATGCTACAGTGGAAGGTGATCAGGGACTGGAGGGAGAGGATTGGGCAGCAGAGGATCTGCAGAGCTGGCAGTCCAGAGCAGGAGAAACTAGCAATTTCACATGTGGTGCGCAGCATGAGAGCAATACAGCGGGAGGTGAGTGGGGACCAGAGAGAGAGGAAGATCAGCAAACCAGAGGATCAGCAGAGCTGGGCCTACTACTGGTTGGGGGATCAGCAGAGCTGGGGGTACTACTAAGTGTTGGATCAGCAGAGCTGGGGGTTACTACTGAGCGTGGGATCAACAGAGCTAGGGGTTATTACTGAGTGGGGGATCAGCAGAGCAGCAGATTACTACTGAGCTAGGGATCAGCAAAGCTGGGGGTACTACTGAATGGGGCATCAACAGAGCTGAGGGTACAACTGAACAGGGGATCTGTTGAACAAGGGTACTAGTCAGCTGGGGAATTGCTGAACAAGTGTACCAATGCTGAACAGGGGTACTAAGGAGCTGGGCATCTGCTAAATGAGGGTACTACTGAGCTTGCTACTGAGCTTGCAATCAACACCCATTAGGATCTGTGTTCAAAATTTACAAAATGTAGTTGAATGGTACTTTAAAAGCGCAAACAAAGCTTGCTGAAAGCTCTCCAAATGCTTTGTCAAAGCGTGATGTTCACACTGCTCTTATACAAGCTAAAGCCCATGTAAAACAGGCCTTAAAGCTTAAAAAAAAGTATCACTGAAGCAGTGCCAGGACAAGGCCATCCAGTGCCCAGGGCAAAGATGCCAAACTGCGCCCCTCCTTTCCCTTAGGGTTAGGGTCAGGGTGCTCACATCTCTGCAATAAACCATTGCACCCAGGGCAGCTGCCCCTCCTTCCCACCCCTTTTCCTGGCCTTGCACTGAAGCATCACCGAAACATCAAAAGCACATCAAATAAACATGTTGAAGTGGTAGGCGCATTAATGTGTATTGAAGTCAAAGCAAGTGTAAATGAGCCCTGATGGTGCCATTGGCTGTCCTAGCTGCTTTCTTCCTATTGGCTTCCTGCTATGCCATAACTTGGCAAAAATCAGGCAGAGGTCTATTGGTGAATGGATGTGATCATACTAAGTACAGACACGTTCCACCAGAAAAAAAGCCCTTCCCTTACCTAAATAACAAGGGTAATTTCCTGACATCAAAAATGAGCAGGAAAATGTGCACAGCACAGGGGGGCATTGTATTCTTCACTTTACATGAACCTATTGCTGTGCCTCCCCTGTACTTACAGGGATGTTTAGCTTACTTCTGGCAGTGTTTTAGGTTATAGACGACTGTCTGCTTAATGACAGTGTCCCAGCAATCTGAGTTAGCCAAGAGGGAGTTTACAAATGCGCTGAAAATCCTTTGATAAAAAAGCTGATGACTGCTAAAGAGAAGTGTAGCACCATATATTGTGTTACTAGTGGTAGTGAAGGTAAAGTATAGTCTGGCTCAAGACTAAGCCTGAGCCATGGAATCTGGGTCAGGGTTCATTAGGTTCAGGGCTGGGTGACTCATCCAGGCAGCTCTCTGGTGATTCCCCCTGGTTCTAGAATGTTGGAGAATATTGTGACAGACCTACCCGGGACAGAGGAGGGGACTGCATGCTAGCCTCTTGCTTACCGACTATGGGCCCTGGCATCTGAGGAAGCTACAAGCAGTTAGGAAGATGTCCTGTTATGTAATGCAAAAGCACATTATTAAGGAGGCCATGATGGTCTCTGCCAGCTTGGGACTCAGTGGACAGATGTACGTGAAAAGAAAGCTGGTTAATGAGATCTGGAAAGCCCTGGGTCTCCTGTTGCCTACTAGTCTGACCTGGAATGAGATCCCTGATTGTCCAGGTGGCTAGTTTAATTAACTTAATGTTTATAGTGTTAATTATATTTCTGTATACAGTTGCGTTTGCATATGATAATGTTATCAGCCTCACCTGAGTGTGTAGTGTATAAAAAGCCTGTATTCTTGTTTAATAAAGAGTTCCAGTTTTGCAGCTAAACTAGTCCTGCCTAGTTCTTGGTTGCAATAAGCGGCTGTAATAACTGATATCTATGTTCAGACTGGAGGAAGCGGTATACTGACGGAAGCACTCGAGCGCAGTGTGGGATGGTTCCATCACAAATGTTCTAGAAGTTAGTGGGTGTAAGCTAGAAGGGTTGTCTTGCATATTTTCGGTCCCTTGGCCAATCCCCAGGAAGTGGGCCTGGCAGGGAACAAAGGTGCCCCTAAATAGACATGAGCCATGCCAGCAAGGGAGTCGGGTGGAAGATGGAGATGCAGTGCTGAGGGAGTCTGTCAGTGGCCCTCAAGGGACCCCAGGTGGCTAGCTTGGAAGAATCCTACCTATCCTTCTAAAGTAGTGATTGTGAGAATCACCTATCATCTTCCTAGAGCATGTGCTTTAAATTGATGTCACACTCTCTGCTTTATAAATATGCCCCCCAGATGTGCATAGCAGGTTGGCTTCCCTGATCAATATTTATATATATATATATATATATATATACAGTGGAACTTCGGATTATGAGCATAATCCGTTCCAGGAGAATGCTCGTAATCCAAAGTACTCGCATATCAAAGCGAGTTTCCCCATTGAAGTCAATAGAAACGAAAATAATTTGTTCCACTTTCACTTCAATGGCATGCAATACCGCATGTGGCCAGAGGTGGTGGGGCGCCGGAGAGCCTCGGAAACGGCTGGAAATGGCCGAGGACAGCTCGGCTGACCTCGGCAAACCTCCGAAAGGCTCGGGAGCGGAGTATTTCCATGTCTTTCCGTGTCTTTCCGAGCATTCCGAACGGCGCCGTTCAGCTCCGCTCTGCTCCGGCGCCCCCCACCCCCATCTCAGGCCAAACACGGTACTGCATACTGCTTTGGCCTGAATCCTGCTAGTTTTGTGAGACAACACTCGCAAACCAAGTTAGGATTTTTTTTAAATACAGTGCAATCCGAGGTTCCACTGTATATATTTCACAATGCAACTATATATATATTTGTTCCAGGAAACGTCTGTTCAGTACAAATGGCCATATCACATTTATTTACAGTTGTTTTAAATTGTGTCAGACCTGTCAGCATTATTACTTCACTTTTATTTTCAGACAGCGTGGATGACATTGAATTCTTGAAGTGTAAATTGCAGTTATGTGTTGTTTATATGTTTGTTTGGATACATAATACTTTTGTCATTTTTATTTACCCAGTACAAAAGCCTACTAAATTACATTTATAGACTGTCTATAAATGTGCTGATGTGAATGTTGTCTGTTTTATCCTGTATACTCAGAACACAAAGAATGCTGTTGAAGCTGAGCCTAGAAATTAACTGGGAAATGGGACAACAACACTTCTCTATTTCAATTTCTAGGGTTATTTTTTGAAAATTGATTGACAGTTGGACTAAGATAATATAGCAGCCTCAAAACATTGCTATGCAGAATGGAATGACCAATATCAACAAGTGATATTTCCGTTGCAATGGTTGCTAGGGGTTCTTTGAGCAATGAGCAACGTATGTCTCTCAGATGAGAAACCACTGACAACAATGATACTTTTGGCTGTCTGTAAGGGGGGATCTTTCCCAATGACCACAAATGTAACAATCATCCTTCCCAGTGACCATCACACTAATGAACTGTGAGCTGTACAGTAGACATGGTAAAAGTAGGGATTTCTGGGTCCTGGAAGTAAATGAAAAGGTTCCTTTATGTTAAAAAGGCTAAAAAGGCTGAGAAAAGTTGATTTAGAGCATGCAGAACTGTAAAAAGTTTCCTTATAATTGATAGCTACAGTATAGTCTGCAGACAGTTAGTGCACATGATTTGGAATTAAATACTGACTAGTGTCTATAGCAGGGCTGTTTGAAGGAATTTGGGGGCCCCAAGCAAAATGGATATGAGGCCCCCTGCACGCACGCACGCAAAGCGCAGAACCACAGCAAGCAGAAAACCAACACTCGGGTGGATGGAAGGGGTGATGGTGGGGCAAGATGAATCACTAGTGCCCCAGCATAGCATGAAATATAAAAGAGGGCTCCATATGGTGTAGATCAACCAATGAAGTTTATTCATAAAAATATCTTACAAATCAGTGTAAAATATAGCCAATAAAAGTGATCACAAAATGGTAAAATATGAATAAAAGCATCTTTATGCTTCCCACATTGCTTTTATTCAGAATTTAACAATTTTGTGATCACTTTCCATCCACCCGGCTGTGCCAGTGAGCTCTCTTTTTTCTATTCACAGTCACTGAGAGACTCTTACTATCACCATATAGCATCACTTGTTACAACTTTCTATTGTGTTATCATGCACTTGTGCTTATATATATGTCACATTAATTTATTATGAGTTGGTGATCCATTATCACCGTGGTCATTTTCACATTCTTTTTACTCCCCTCCCTATTTTTTTTCTATTCTCACCTCCCCTTCTTCCCTGTAGGATGTAGTGTGGCCGAGCTCCTCTTCCTCCTGTCAGTCCGCCCGGGTCCCGTGCAGTACAGGAGATTCTGTTTCCTGTTCCCGGCCGGACTAAAAGGAAATGAGCACTCAGTGTGCGCTTCCTGTCAGTCCGGCTGGGAACAGGAAACTGAATCTCCTATACCGTGCGGTACTCAGACGGACTGACAGGAGGAAGGAAGAGGAGCTCGGCCACGCTACAGCCTGGGAAGGGGAAGTTGGGGGCCCCAGGCCAGCTCGGGCCCCAAGCAATTGCTTGTTTTGCCTGTCCTGTAGCGACGGGCCTGGTCTATAGTATACAGTATATATAGCCCACACTTGGAAGGTTTGCTGTCTGTGATCTGCCGATCTGACACGATCTCCAGCGGCGGAAGCTCTGCAAAGGACACAGCCGACGACGGCTGTGAAATTAATAGGAAGTGACGTCACCCATAGAGTTATTATGGGGCTTCCGTTGTCGGATGTGTCCTCTGCACCCGCCTCCACAGCGAAGCCGTGGCTGACAGCTCAGCGTGGGATAGGGTCAGCTTTAGAAAAGGTATGTATACAATTTTTGGGCTAGATAGGTTAGTGTTAGATTGTGGATGTCTATAGATGCAGGGATTTCAGTTTTAGCATGGACTTCCACTTTAAGTTGTTTGTTTGTTTAAGAGAAAGAGCAGGAACTGAGAGAGAATATTTTCAAAGTGAGAGGAAATCCCATTTTAGACAATTGTCATTGGAACATGTGTACCCATTGGAAAATGTCCCTCATCTCCTGTTCCAGTAAAAACCATATCACTTTTTATTTCCCATTTTTCTTGGTCTTGTCAGCAGGACTAATAGAGAGGATGACTTTCCCCAGCAAGGACACAACAGCAATTAAAAGCTGATAGGGGTTTTAATATTCCTTTTTTGTTATTAAGACACTTCAATGTAAAACCACAGAAGTCTTTTGCACTAAGCTATAAAACAAGCTGAAGACCCTGATCCTCACCCTTCAGGGCCCCCCTCCCCATGGTAAAATTTGGCAAATAGCATATGTTCACTGGGTTTCTTTGATTTGCACCATGTACCCTTTCACTACTTTCTTCTAAATCTAGCCAGCCGGTGTCCCCACTGCAGTTTCTATTCATTTCTAAGGAAGACCTATCTGCAAATAAACTGTTTTAAATTTTCATACAAATATATATTTGAAATCAAATCTTTATCATTGTTTAGCAATAACATAGTGTGGGCAGATTTCTGACAGTCACAGGCTGTGTCGTGTCCATCCAGCCTGTGTTTTAGAATAAGAGGGAGTTGAAGCCTCCATCAATCTACATGTAGTATCCCACCTTCATTGTATTTAGCTGGTTAGTGGGCATGGAGGAGGTGGGAGGGAGTGGGCTGTTATTTACCAGAGTGTATATGCCCACATATGTGACTCTATAGTCACATTGGCTGCTCATATGTGATAGGGAGGAAATGCTCAGAATAGCAACTCGCTGAAAACTGAGCACATGCATGAAGCTGCCAACACTGATCTGCAAAATGCCTAACTGCATTGGGGACTTGATCAAAAGGGGGAGATAGAGAATATCAGGATCAGTCAGGATTTTTGCAGAATACAGAAAACAGATCCCATAGTGACTGAGTGAGTATGAATAGCATGTAATTCACCTATTATTGATAGTTTTTTTTTTTTTTTTTATTAATGGAACTGCATTGGGGACTTGATCAAAAGGGGAAGCTAGAGAATGTCAGGATCAGTCAGGATTTTTGCAGAATACAGAAAAAAGATCCCATAGAGACTGAGTGAGTATGAATAGCATGTAACATAGCATTTATTGATAGTTTTTTTAATTTAAAATTAATGGAATGTATGGCTCATGTGTCTGAGTAGAGAAAAGAGCCATGATGCCCTTGTGGCTACAGGGTTTAAATACCGGGCCCCTTTAGGTAATTGCATGCCATCTGTCAAAGCCCCAACTTTGGGACGGGATATCTAAATGATAAATGTCTCAAAAAGACACCTGTCCTTTATTAAATTCCTAAATTTTTTAATGTGGAGCAAAGCAATACAAGCCTCCGCATACACGACGGGACAGTTAGGTGCAGCATGCTTGAAGATGCGATAGGAAACAGAAAAGCAATATCTACAATGTGAGGCTGTAATATGGTATAGGTGAATGAGACTACTTACATTTTACCAGTGGTTTCCAACCTGAGTCCTCAAGTACCCCCGAAAGGTAATATTTTCAGTATTTCCTTCACCTTGCACAGGTGATTTAAATAGGTTTCAATGGCTTGGCTATTATGACAGATGTGCCCTAGCTAACCTGTATTTGAGTCATAATAGCACAGCCCCCAATTCCCCAAAAGAGTTTATATGTGGTCTTATCTTCATAAAGGTAAGCAGACTGAGACTTGCCTGTAGAGTTGTGTCCTAATGGTTTCTATTCTGTACTTATATTTTGCTTAAATTTTTCTTCCCAGTAGAATGAAACCTTACGTTTAAGAGTATAATTTTCTAGCATAAAATTGTGATTTCCCCAAAATCACCACTTCTACTGGCCAATCTCTACATTCACTAGTTATATTACAGCCAAATACTTAAAAAAAAAACAGGAGGTTATCAGCGAGAGCGGTGAGCCTTTGTCTTCCCTGCCTCCTCTTATTGAGTTGTCATGATATCTTGACAAGCTCCTATTATTCTCTTCTCTGCAGGGACATGAGAAGTCTAATAGAGGCAGTGAATTGTGTTTGGAAATCTGAAGGCTGGTTATTCATGTGCTAAGAGGAGTGCTGAACGTGTCTGGGATCTGTGGGGAGAGATTGCACTCTAATATGAAAGGGACAGCTCTCTATAATGTGACATGTTTGGCGGAGATCCACACACCTTAAGGATTCACATGTGACAGCAGAATTCTCAATTGCTGGTTATATTCTTTACTCCTATCTAGGCTGGAAGAGTTCCTTCCTCTTGTTTTCATAAGTGGAATAGATAAGGTCACTGCTATACAAAAAACTGATAACACTGTTCTGTCTTTCCAGAGATAAGTATCACAGATGTGGTATGTTGCATTTAATAATGGAGGTCATGAGCAACCCATCATTTTCATAAAACAGACAAGGGCTCGGTTAAAGGGGACATTAACAGGTTCAGGCAGCGTGCAGTAGTGAGATGATCTTAGTTACAGTTTAACCTCTTGGACATCTTTAAAGGAGGTAAATAACAAAGTTCAGGATGGGAATTACAGGTAGGACAGCCATGAGGGAGAGTTAGCTTACTGCATAACTCCCAACTCTCCCTGATTTCGAAGGACTGTCCCTGATTTGGAATAATGTCCCTTTGTCCCTCTTTCCTCCTCATTTGTCCCTCATTTTGGTCTGATCTATATAGTTATATATAAAATGCACTTTTTATCTATCAAAAAGTGTTTTTCAGCGCTAAACCTTTCATCTGATTTCTAAATTGCTGCATTTGAAAATTTCAAAAGCCCAAAAAAAGGAATAGTAGTGGTAAAAAAAAAAAGCACTTGTGGGTTTAACCAATCTTGTTTTTTTGTACAATTCTCCTTTAAGGGGGCCTGGCAAGGGGTGTGTCCTATGCCTGCATACTTTTGCTGATAGGTGTCCCTCATTCTCATCTCAAAAAGTTGGGAGGTATGTTACTGTATTATTAGCTACTTGTAGTGGGTATTAGGTAACTCTTGTTGATTTGACCTGTAGACTGGTTGATTTCACCTGCTGGTGGTACAAAGGGTAACATTGATCAATATTCAGTGGTATAGAAAATAATCACATGCTGATGCTTTGAAGCCTGAAATGAAGTCAGACACAGTTTTGTTTTATCCAGCTGTATTTACTAATGCAATGTATAACATACAAGTGAAAGATATAACAGCAGCTTTTTTTTCAAAAACAGAATTACTGAGTTGGAAAAAGGATCACCCCTCTTATGTCAGTATTTTGTTGGACCACATTTTGCTTTAATTATAGCCTTTAGTCTGTTGGGATATGTCTCTACTAACTTTTCACATCTAGACTTTGCAATATTTTCTCACTCTTCTTTGCAGAACTGCTTAAGTTCAGTTAAATTTGATGGTGACCGTTTGTGGACTGCAGTCTTCAAGTCATTTCACAGATTTTCACTGGGGCTTAACCACTTGCCGAGCGCCTTCCGCATATATACTGTGGCAAGGCGGCTCCGCTGCGCAAACTGACGTGCCTGTACGTCGGTCTGTGCATGTGGTACTGCGGGGGCGCTGGCCACCCACGATCGCGGTGCAGAGAGGCAGAAGGGGGATCTGCCTATGTGAACAAGGCAGATCCCCTGTTCTGACAGGGGGGAAAGAGAGATCAGCTGTTCCTAGTGATCAGGAACAGCGAGCTTTCTCTTCTCCCAGTCATTTCATCCCCCTGACAGTTAGAAACACCCCCCTAGGAAACACTTAACCCCTTGATGGCCCCCTGGTGTTAACCCCTTCCCTGTCAGTACCATTTATACAGTGATCAGTGCATTTTTATAGCACTGACGACTGTATTGGTGACACTGGTCACCAAAAAGTGTCACTTAGGGTCAGATTTGTCCGCCGCAATGTTGCAGTCCCACTAAAAAATGCTGATCCCCACCATTACTAGTAAAAACAATAATAAAAAAAAGTTCCTAATTCTTTCCCCTATTTTGTAGACGCTATAACTTTCACACAATATACGCTTATTGAGATTTTTTTTACCAAAAATATGTATCAGAATACATTTTGGCCTAAATTGATAAATAAATTACAAAAAAGTGGGCACTGCTCCCACCTATAACTGGTCTTTGTAGAAAGGAGCACTGGAATGGCAATGTATGTCAAACAAATATAAAGAGATTTCCAAGCTCAAACTTACCAACCAGCCAGCGACCAACCAAATTGACCTGTCTAACAATATGCATTAAGAACAGGGGTTTAGTTGCACACATTTGCAAATACATGCATAAGCTGCAAGCCCCGCCAAGGCACCCTGTATCCTGCAGTCCCTAACTACTGAAAGTCTCCATCTTGGAAGCACATGCATTTATAATTTATAGGTAGTGGACAGGTGAGCCTAGAAAGAGCCACCCCTCCCTAAAGGTACAGGGTCACACTGAACACCCAGCACATAGCACTATAGCAGCAAGGGCATCAGTGCGCTGCCTGACCAATTTATTCAAGGTACAAAAAAGTGGCCACTGCTCCCACCTATAACCAGAGAAAAGGATTATGAGAATTGAATGGTGTGTTAAACTGCCATCATCCTATATAGCATCATGGAGAGAACATGCACAAAAGTGCATTAGGGGACACCCCCTTGGACTTTAAATGGCAGAGATAAGAGTATAAAGGGTCAAAATTAGGTAAAAAAGGTACAAGGGTGCCAACTTTATTGATATACATAGTTACATAGTTACATAGTTACATAGTTACATAGTTAGTCAGGTTGAAAAAAGACACAAGTCCATCCAGTTCAACCGTAAAAAATAAAAATAAAAAAATAAAAATAAACATATATCGTACAATCCCATATACCCAATTCTATACCCACAGTTGATCCAGAGGAAGGCAAAAAAACCCAGAAGAGCATTATCCAATTTGCTACAGCAGGGGAAAAAATTCCTTCCTGATCCCCCGAGAGGCAATCGGATATTCCCTGGATCAACTTTACCTATAAATGTCAGTACCCAGTTATATTATGTACATTTAAGAAAGAATCCAGGCCCTTCTTAAAGCAATCTACTGAGCTGGCCAGAACCACCTCTGCAGGGAGTCTATTCCACATTTTCACAGCTCTTACTGTGAAAAAACCTTTCCGTATTTGGAGGTGAAATCTCTTTTCCTCTAGACGCAAAGAGTGCCCCCTTGTCCTTTGTGTTGACCGTAAAGTGAATAACTGAACACCAAGTTCACTATATGGACCCCTTATATATTTGTACATGTTGATCATATCCCCCCTTAATCTCCTCTTCTCTACATGTAGCGGGTGTCAAATTTAGTGGGGTTAATCTGGGCAATAGATGGCCCAGATACATGATTTTTAGGGATTTATGGACACTTTGGAGTGTGGGAGGTATGAGTGGTGTCATGTTCCCTGCGGTCCCTGGGTGGTGCTTTCACCTAGGACCGGGGTTGAACTGCCATTCTAGAGCCGTGCCCTTTTTGTCCTCTCGCGGCAGTAGCACGGCGGGGCGGGGAACCCACTGTGCCTGCTGGGAGAGGATATAAAAGGGGGCGGACATCTTGCACATGAGTTCCATTCCCCAGGCACCTTCGGCCTGGGGGCTGCTGCTGTTCGTCTGTGCCCAGGCGCCCTTGGCCTGGGCGCGTGGATTCGAGTTCCATCCCAGGCACCTTCAGCCTGGGGTGAGGTACTTTACAAGGAGGCCTGGGGCCCAGTACCTTCGTCTGGGTCCCGCGAGGGCGAAGCATTCCTAAGGTGCCCCCGGTATTGGGTGCCTGAATCCAGGGCGTAAGGGACCGGAGACGTGACCTCCCCGAAGAGCCAGCGCAGCATTTGCCGGTGACGGTGGAGGCCTCTGGTGACCGTCTGGATGGATGTCTTCCTCTGACAGGGGTCGTTTGTTCTAAAGGAGGTACTTCATGTTCTCATGGTCTGTGGCAGAGACCCATCTTCCTCAGGTCAGTGGCAGGCCTCATCCAAGGTCAGTGGCAGTGACCAAATTCACAGTCGGTGGCAGCGACTGTGCGCCAAGCCTGTTTGCACTAAACGGAACAGGAGAAACTCTATTCATTGTGTTGTGCCTGGACCTACTCTTTCCCACACCCTGTCTGTTCTTTTAAAGTCAACCAGTTTACCTATTGATCAAAGCAATAAAACAGAGTTGGACTTTTTATGGTGTGGAACTCGTGTTACTGGAAGCTAAGTGTCCCTGTCAGTGACAGTGGCAATCATCCTCCACAGTGGAAGCTGAGGCTCCGGCCTAAAATGCAGACCCGAAGGTAAACGGTTTAGCTCATATCTCTGCATTCTACATCAGAGAGCCGAGCTGGTGGTGTGCATCTTTCCCCCTTCTCCCAGATACCCCTAGACGAGTAGAACCAGCCATAAAGAGAGGGGAGAAGCTGTGGGAAGACCGCTACATACAAAATGTAGAAAAAATATATTGCATATAGTCACAATTGATTTAAAAATATGTATAGTAGCAGTACATCAATGAATCAAAATAAACAAAGTATGATGTATATAATAACCCAAACTGATAGTCCAAAATGCTGCTCAAAACAAATTGAGATCAGCCAATAGGACTTTAACACATATACCCGACATGTTTCGGAAATTATTTTGCATTGGCAAATATTTTTCCTTCCTCAGGGGCAGTGGCGGCTGGTGCTCAAAATTTTTGGGGGGGCGCAAACAAACTGAAAAAAAAATAAAAAATCAATTGCAGCCACTGTGCCCATTAAACGCAGCCACTGTGCCCAAACGCCACCAGTTTTCCCCCTCAAATACAGCCAGTTTGTTTCCATATACAGCCAGTTTGTCCCCATATACAGCCAGTGTGCCCCCATATATATATATAACCAGTGTGCCCCCATATATACAGCCAGTGTGCCCCCCATATACAGCCAGTGTGCCCCCCATATACAGCCAGTGTGCCCCCATATACAGCCAGTGTGCCCCCATATACAGCCAGTGTGCTCTCATCTACAACCAGTTTGTCCCCATATATAGCCAGTTTGTCCCCATATATAGCCAGTGTGCCCCCATATATATAGCCAGTGTGCCCCCATATACAGCCAGTGTGTCCCCATATACAGCCAGTGTGCCCCCATATATATAGCCAGTGTGCCCCCATATACAGCCAGTTTGTCCCCATATATATATAGCCAGTTTGTCCCCATATATATAGCCAGTGTGCCCCCATATACAGCCAGTGTGCCCCCATATTCAGCCAGTTTGTCCCCATATATATAGCCAGTTTGTCCCCATATATATAGCCAGTGTGCCCCCATATACAGCCAGTGTGCCCCCATATTCAGCCAGTTTGTCCCCCATATACAGCCAATTCCCCCCAAATGCAGCCAGTTTGTCCCCCATATACAGCCAGTTCCCCCCAAATGCAGCCAGTTTGTCCCCCATCTACAGCCAGTTCCCCCCAAATGCAGCCTGTTCCCCCACCCCCAGTCCTGCACTTAACTTCCTCGGTCCGCGCCGTCCTCGATGTGTTCTTCCGCCCTCGATGTCACTTCAGCCAATCAGGTTACCGGTAACCAGATCCGGTGAACCTGATTGGCTGAAACCTCCACAGTCTTCTCCAAGGAACACACCCCCGTGCGTACCTGGGAGGAGTTTTTGGAAGCCGATTACAGCCTGAGAGCTGTATTCGGAAAGCCTATCAGAGCCGCTGGCTCTGATAGACACTTCCAGAACACACCCACCGCCGGCCACTGCTCTAATTCATATGGCCGGCGCTCACCAGGAGGCCGGCCATATGAATAGTGGGCAGCGCGGCAGCGGTGACAATACACAGATTCATGCAATGCATGAATCTGTGTATTGTCTTTCAGTGGCGGTGCGGGAGCGAGAGGGGGCGGTGCTCTGGCACCCTCTATGGACGCACCGCCACTGCTCAGGGGTGATGTATAAAGTTGGGTGGTTATTTTCTTGTATATATTAAATTCACTGTAAGTTTACAAGGATAAAAACAGCACAAAAGAACAGTACATGCTGGCTGCACGAATCCATACACATACACAGTTGAGATGGTTAAGCGTGTATCCACAAACCGGCTGTCAGGACGTATCCACAAAAGGCGCCTGGTATATATCACAGCGGCAAAGTTTGCACTTGGACTGGAGCTGTAAACGATCCTGACATCAAATATTATATTTTTTTTATGATTTTTTTTTATTAGTAATGGCGGTGATCTGCAATTTTTTTTGTGACTGTGACATTATGGCGGACACATCGGACATTTTTGACACTATTTTGGGACCATTGTCATTTATACAGCGATCAGTGCTATAAAAATTCACTGATTACTGTGTAAATGACACTGGCAGGGAAGGGGTTAAACTCTAGGGGGGTTAAGTGTGTCCTAGGGAGTGATTCTAACTGTGGGGGGATGGGCTACCACTTACATGACAGCGATCACTGCTTCCGATGACAGGGAGCAGTAGATCCCTGTCATGTCGCTAGGCAGAACAGGGAAATGCCTTGTTCTGCAGCTCCGTGTCACGATCGCGGGACACCGGCGGACATCGAGTCCACGGGTCCCATGGACACGGCCATGGAGCATGCGTCGGACACTTGCGCGCTCCAACGCAATTTAAAGGGGATGTACCTGTACGCCCATTTGCCATTGTGCCGACGTATATGGTCATGTGCTGGTCGACAAGCGGTTAACTGGTCTTTGTAGAAAGGAGCACTGGAATGGCAATGTATGTCAAACAAATATAAAGAGATTTCCAAGCTCAAACTTACCAACCAGCCAGCGACCAACCAAATTGTTAGACAGGTCAAGGTCTTTATATTTGTTTGACTGATGAATAAAACATTTTTTTATATATATTTTTTTGGATATGTATTATAGCAGAAAGTAAAAAATATAGTTTTCTTTTCAAAATTGTCATTGAGGTGATCGAATACCACCAAAAGAAAGCTCTATTTGTGGGAAAAAAAGGACATAAATTTTATTTGGGTACAACTTTGCACAACCGCGCAATTGTCAGTTAAAGCGACGCAGTGCCATTTTGATTGGTCAAATGATCATTATGATTCATTAAGGGGGTAAATCCTTCTGGGGATGAAGTGGTTAAGTCTTGGCTCTGACTAGGCCATGTAAGGACATTCACCTTTTTCTCCTTCGACCACGGTGTGGTCATTTTTGCTGTGTGCTTTGGGTCATTGTCTTGTTGGAAGGTAAACCTTCTTTCCATTGACAAGTTTCTGGCAGAGGGAAACAGATTTTCCTCAACATTTTGATGGTATTTTGCCCCATTCATTTTTCCTTCTATCTTGACAAGTGCTCCAGTCCCTGCTGCAGAGCAAAAAAAAAACATAACAGGATATTACCACCTCCATGCTTTAGTGTAGGAATGGTGTTATTTGGATGGTGAGCTGTATTGGATTTCCGCCAGAAATATTGTTTGGTGTTAGGGCCAAATAATACAATTTTAGACTCATCTGATAACCTTAAAGTGTAAGTAAACCCTCCTATCGTTTTCAGCCAAGGAAGCTGCCATCTTTGCCTCTTTTTAATCTACAACTGCCATGATGCTGCACATGTGATCAGTTATGACACCATCCATTGGATGGTTTAACAGTTTGGTTGAGAGCACAACCAATAGGAGTGTTTCATTTCCGGCACGTGCCGGAAATGAGACTGTTTTGTGGATTTGTTTACTTTAAACACTCCTTGAAGATTCTGAGGCCACATGGAAAAAGGTCTTATGGTCAGATGAGACTAAAATTGAATTATTTGGATCTGATTCAGTTTTTTTTTTTTGGGGGGGGGGGTTCTCACATTTTGCTGTTGTATCTTTCACTTGGATGTTATAGTAAATACAGCTGGATAAAACAAAAACTATCTCTGTCTTCATTTATGTCTGAAAAGCAGCAAAATGAGATTATTTTCTATATCCACTGTAGATAATGCAAGTTTTTGTTGTTGCAGTGTTCCACAAGTATACATCATATACAGTACATGTGGACAAAACTGGGGTATGGCATTGGTTGTGCTTATATTAGATTATTGTGCTTGAATAAACCATTCCCATGAATCCAGATGTTTTGGATATCACTTTGTCAGTAAGCAGAACATGTATTATTAATTTCAATGAAATTTGAGCGAGAAGCTGTGTAAGCTTAATTTTCTTTTTATGTCATGTCTCAGTATATCCCGTTTCTCAATCAATATATCTGCTCTTCTCTTATTTTATGTATAGCCATTTCATTTATGATTAAATATTAGGCAATTTTTGCCAGACACACTAATCTTAGTGAAGGCTGAATAAAGTCTGAATTTCATATGAACCTTTTAGCGAACAGTGTAAAGTCCAAATGCTGTTGTAATTTTATTTACTTGGTTGTTTTTTTTTTTTAACAATCATTTTTTTTTTTACTTTTTTAAAGTAGTATAAATCCTCCTCATTTTTTTTGCTTATCCATTTGAGCACAAAAAAATACACATTCCTTAGTAAACTACTTGTTAACCACTTGACCTCCAAAAGATTTACCTCCCTTCATGACCAGGCCATTCTTTGCGATACGACGCTGTGCTACTTTAACTGACAATTTCACGGTTGTGTGACAATGTACCCAAATAGAATTTTTGTGCTTTTTTCCCACAAATAGATCTTTCTTTTGGTGGTATTTGATCAACTCTACATTTTTTATTTCTTGCGCTATAAACAAAAAAAGACTGATAATTTAGCAAAATTAAAAAAAAATATATTTTTTACTTTCTGCTATAAAACACATCCAATATAAAAAAAGGAAAAAATCTAATTTCTTCATAAATTTAGGCCAATATGTATTCTGCTACATATTTTTGGTAAAAGAAAATCCCAATCAGTGTATATTGATTGGTTTGTGCAAAAGTTATTGCGTCTACAAACTGCAATATTTTTATTTTTTAATTTACTAGTAATGGTGGCGATCAGCGACTTATAGCGGGACTGCGATATTGCGGCAGATATTGACACAAACTGACACTTTTTGGAAACCTGTGACACTAATACAGTGATCAGTGCTAAAAAATATGCACTGTCATTGTACTAATTACACTGGCTGGGGAGGGGTTAAACATCTAGGGTAATCAAAGGATTAAATGTGTGCTTTTACTAGGGGAAGTAATTGATTTCATTCCCTGCTCTGCGTGGAAATAATTTTTTTTTTCCTGCTGACAGGACAGAGCTCTGCCTTGTTTACATAGGCAGAGGCCTGTCCTGTGTGTGTTATGGGCAATCAACATCTGCTATATAAAATCACAGCAGAGCTGGGTCCCCGGTGGTGCACGTGTGCCCCCCTACCCGTAACTGTCAGATCCCGTACTAGGTACATGATCCGGCGCAGGATAGCCGCCTTGCTGCTGTCTAAGTTATGCGATTGGCAAGCAGTTAAAATTCTTACCCCAGTACTTTCAATTTACAACTTTTTCAATCCTGTTGGCTCCTGCTCTCTAAGCGCTGCTTTCCTGATCTTCCAGTCTTTATAGGAAAGAGTTAGCAATGGACAGTGCAGTCTTGAGTTTGTTTGTTAGTTTGGAGGGAGGGGGGAGGACTAAGGGAGTGCCTTGCCATCCTAGGTTATGAGGATGTGTGTTTTTATTGATGCACACAGTGTAGAGAGACATAGCTCTAGTCCCTGCATGCAAGTGTGGCTCTATAGGATGCTACAAGAGAAAGAAACCACCCTGAAACAGGAAACCTGGAACAGCGGTCATGACACTAGCTTAAATAGGATCGGATTAAAAAATAAAGAAGATGCATGCTCAGTAATTCATTAAATCACTTGCTGAAATAAATGAAGGGTTTTATATGACTTTAAGTTTCATACATTTACTTCCTATGTCAAAAAGAATGTCTTCCTGCTTAGGATATCAAAGGCAATTCTATACAAAATGCTGATTTAGAGATGTCTATAATTAAGTGGTTCCCATCTTTAATTAAAAAAATTGGAATCACAGTGAAATTATCATTCAGAAGAGGGGGTAAGATACATATTGTATCTATCAGTCCATAGGGTGTAGTTGGTCATTGGTCCCAGTCTATATGTTGGGGTTGATGGTGAATGGCTGTCAGTGGATGCTCCGATTTTAGCACTATCATTTTACATATGCATTGTTATTTGTTTACCTGTATATAATTTTGTCCCTTCCTCACTTTGTAGCTAGGATGTGCTCTGTATAGCTGGTCCCACCCTTTTTCATTTCTTCAGTTTGTCTTTTGTTTCTCTTTTGAGCACATGTACCGTATTTATCGGCGTATAACACGCACCCTAACGTTAAGAGGGAAGTTTAAGGAAAAAAACTTTCCACAGCCCCCTGTGTATAACACGCAGGCACAGTTTTCCCTCTATTTTCAGGGTAAAAAAGTGAGTGTTATACGCCAATAAATACAGTAATTGCTGAGGCTAGACATACTATGATTTCTTCACCTATCTGATGTTCATCTGTGAAGATCTGCACAAGTTTTCAATTAAAGCTTTCTACAATCTGCAAGATGTCGTTCGGATTGAGTCACTGTCTGCAAATGCTGCTGAGATTGAAAGTTATAGCTATCTCACCACAACTAGATTAGTTATAGAGAACACACTGGTAATGCTTAGAAGGGGAAAGCAGAACAAGCAACAATAGTATAATTTTTTTTAGCTTTAGAGTCTAATCTGGATGTTCTCTATATTTGTCCCGGAGCTCCATTTATTAGTAGAATAGGACCCTGGCTACTGATAAAGAAAGGACATGGTAGGGGGATTTTTTCTCCCTCTATAGGTGTTCATATTTGCAGTGCGGCACCATTCACTGCTCTTTGCCACTAATAGTAGCACAACCTCTAGCAGAGGGTACAAAGATTTCTAGCAAGGATCTGGTGCACACAAGGCCACAATGACTACCCACCTACCCTGTAATTCAGAAACACAAGAGATTGTGCAGCCACAGAAATATATGTAGACCCCCCATACCATAAAATTGCCTATAAAAAACAACTACATTTGCTTCACTGTCCAAAGCTTCCTGAAGTACAGTATCTCATATCTTGAATTCCTTTAGCTTAGACTGTCTGCATATGTAGGGATGTAGGGAAGGATGACTTACCTCCATTTGTATTATGCATTACTTTCATAACTTATCTTCTCTTAAATATTTCACTGATTACCAGAACCCATCATATGCATCACTTATAAGTTATCTTTTTGGTCTTCACATTAACTGTCCATACATTTTTTAATTTCATATAGTCCTGATGAATGATTTATCAGCAGGAACAGAACTAAGAATAAATATGTGGCGTCTTTTAGATTTGCTTTGCTGTGAATATTCAGCTGTCATATAAACCAGAAAGTACATAGTTATAAAACAGAGGAGTCTGGCCCTGCAGTCCTGCTCATCATATTACATTAACGAGGCAGACTGTCAGGCTCATGATTTACATAACGTTCATAATAAACCTTCTTCCTGGCGGAATGGGAGCCTTGCACACTAAGGCTTGATATACTGTAGGACTTATAGATTAGAAGGTGATATAAAATTATTATAGAAAACAATAAAAGCAGACATGTCACTGTGAATTAAATAGAACAAGAGAGCTAATTTAAAAAATGAGGAGAAAAGAAAAATGTCACCGTAGCACACAACAGCTATCTCTGCTTTTGTTTTCTGAGCTTCACTGAAAATAATGACAACTAGAATTCAACACAATACTGTCCAATTTAATATGTCAAGAGGTTGGATTATGTGTGGGTGTGTAGCCAATTCTGTCAAGGATGATAATACTATTTTGTGATCATGTTCAATACTCATATCATATTGATTATATGTAATGACCTTTGTATGGATAGGCTGCATTTATATTATCATATAATCATTGTTAGTGATTACTGTCATAACATACAGGTGTGTGTTAGCACTCTTTCAGCATCTATTATGCAAATTTGGTGAGAAGTGTAAAATATAGTGTTTTCAAGCTTAAGAAAAATGCAGATTTATGAGTTTTTGAGCATGGAAACTGTGTTTTGGATATATGGGACTTTAAAGGCAACAACATCTACAATACAGAAAAATTATTTTGTCATTAAATAAAATAAGCTTATTACTACAAAAATAAAACAGATACAATTAATGACTAACTGGCTAGTAGTAACGACTCTCATCAACATGTCCATCATGATGTAATCAGGTACATATATTTCAATGTCCATATGATGGTAGCAGAAGACAGTTTGTCTGTCAATTTTCTAGTATTTCTTCATCAGGGACAAAGATGAACCTTATATGACATAGTTACATAGTTACATAGTTAGTAAGGTTGAATAAAGACACAAGTCCATCCAGTTCAACCTGAGTCAGTGAGGGTACATGTCTACAATTCTCCCTATCCCTGTACATTGTGTCTCATTAAGATGCCCATCTATTATATTATTATTTATTTAAGGTACCCATATAGCGCCGTCAATTTATGCAGCGCTCCACACATACATCGCACACTCACATCAGTCCCTACCCTCAAGGAGCCCACAATACAAGGTCCCCAACTCACATTCATATACTAGGGCCAATTTTGGACAGAAGCCAATTAACCTACCAGCATGTCTTTGGAGAGTGGGAGGAAACCGGAGTACCCGGAGAGAACCAACACAGGCACAGAGAGAACATGCAAACTCCAGGCAGGTAGTGTCGTGGTTGGGATTCGAACCAGCGTCCCTTTTTACTGCTAGGCTAGAGTGCTACCCACTACACCACTGTGCCGCCAAAACATATGACATATATGTTGTGTAAAAAGTAGTCCCAGCACTTACATAGTCAGTGAGAGTTGTATACTTATTAGCCAAAGGTAAGTAAAAGCAATCCAGCCTGTAGACCTGGAAGGCACTCAGACAACGCATGTTGGAATGGAGGTACATGCAAGAACTCAGTGGAAAACACAAACACTACTAAAGAAAAGCAGGGTCATGAAGAGAATATATGGCTGCACAGTCTACCCATCAAAATATGTTCCAAATAGTGGTCTCCAACCCCCATATATCCAGTAGAGGCGAGTTCAAAACATTCCTCACTTCGTTGCCCAAAAATACCATAAACTGAAAATCAGATGTTTGCATCATATATAACAATTTTCACACTGACATGTTGAAAGCCCTACAGCAACTGCTTTTTTTTCCCCCCTAATTTAAATTTTAACATGTTTTCTTTATTCCTGCCAGCAAAAGATACCCAAAATGTGCTTTGAAACAGTGAAATGCATGTAGACGGCACTTTCCATAACACATGGCACTGCAGAGCAAAGATGGTGGGGAGGAGGGTCTGGTTGATTTGTATGACAAGTCTAGGGTTGGCGTTTCCTGTGGTAGTTAACGGCATTATATCACTGTTAAACCGTTTTCATTTCATGGCAGAACTACATTGACATTTTATTCAGTTGTTCTGTTTCTTTAAAAAATATAACAGATTTGAATTACAGAAATTTTATATGGTACCATCAAGCAAGGATTATTGCTCCAATTATTTGTAGAGGTGCAACATTTTATATTTTTGTTGAGAATAACATGAACATGCTTTACCTATGCCGATTGTTAAGCCCACAATGCGAATGTAGTGTACATTGTTAAGTATAATTTAATTTAATTTTGATCATGTCCAATAGCCACGTCGCAATTTAAGTGTTGCATTTAAAGTCCATGTTTCTCAACCCCATTCCTTGGTGGCCACCAAAAAAGTGGTCATTTGTAGGATGATGTCCAGTAGTCATGAGATATTGCATGTCATGAGATAATGGTGTAGGGTTCAATTAGTGTATAGAGTGTAAAGCCTCGTCCACACGACCAGTTTTCTATGCAAGAAAACTGCTGGGAGAGCTTTTTGCAGAGAAAACCGTTCGTGTGTATGGTTTCTCGGCAGGAAAACTGACGGGAATCCAGACGAGAAAAATAGAGAACCTGCTCTCTATTTTCTCATCGGGATTCTCGGCAGAGTGTTGCCTGCCGAGAAACCGGGTCGTCTGTATGCTTACCTACCAAGGGAAACCCGCGCATGCTCGATGAGACTTCGACGCATGCGCGGTAGCATATAAGGGTAGTGTAGGGTGTAACAAGATGGTGGCGACGGCATCTAATGTGACGAGCGCAGGCTCGTCGTAGTCGATGACGTCACCGAATTCTTGCCATTCAAAAGAACGGCGGTTATTTTGAATGGCTGTCTGTATGCACGGCTTGGCAAGGAAAGCTTGCCAGGAATCCCGTCAGGAAAACCAACGTTTTTTTCCTGACGGGATTCCCGGCTGTGTGTACGAGGCTTTAGAGAAACATATTCTGATCATGGCAAATGGACAGGTTTTTACTAGGGAGCCTGTAGAAAGATATAAGATTGTGATTATGTACAGTGGATAGGTCTTATTAAGGGTTATCAATATAATAGGGCATTCATTTGACAATCAACACCACATCCCGAGAGAGAATTATACAACAAAGAACAACAAAATATTGTGACTTTTAAGGTGCTGAAACCTCCTCCTGGAATGATAGATCTTACAACGTGATATTTAAAATTCCATTTTATTAAAGTTATAAATGGTTAAAAATGTGTCTATACCAAATAGACATAAGGAAAACATTGTTTGACAGCAAACTCTAAAATAGCACAGACTTCCCCCTTTTCCCAAAGTATATTAGTACCTCTATATACATATATGTACACAATCATGGATAGCCATGGAAGACACCGTTACACATATGTGAGGAGACGCACAACCCAATTTATAACCATTTATAACTTTTATAAAATGAAATTTTAAATATCACGTTGTAAGATCTAGCATTGCAGGAGGAGGTTTCAGCACCTTAAAAGTCCCAATATTTTGTTGTTCTTTGTTGTATAGGTCTTATTAAGAGGTTTAGTGTTCACATATCTACAGGGGAATACAGAATTATAATATAATCATGTCCAGCAGTTACATAATGGGATAGTGTTCTATAAGCACGTGTTTGGTATAGTAAAATCAAAGTATTCTGATTATGTCCAGTACATGTTGGGTTCCTACAATGTTTCATAAAAGTGTAGCACCCTCTGTCTACTTATTTAAATCCCAGTTAAAACGTCAGATTAAATAAGCTAAATGTATTCCAGATGCTTTGAAACAAAAGGTGTTCAAGCCTTATAGTTTGTTTTATAGAATGTTTTCTTTCGAAAGTAGCTACAGCCTGAGTAGAAAAGCCTGACCCATGCCAGCAGTTGCAGAATGGGACCTCTGTGGGGAAGCAGTGATCTCTTTGCAGAAGTTTGATTTGTCCCCTTGCACTCCAATCAGCAGGGTCAGTATAAGCTTTGCTGATTGTAGAGCTATAGGACTTATTCAGTAGGGACCATGTCTCATCTCTCCAATGAGACTGCTGCTTCCCCACAGCGGAGAGCTAGGGTCCCATTCTGCAGCTGCTGGCAGGGGACAGGCATTTTTTACTCAGGGTGTGGCTGCTTTAGAAAGAAAACAAATTATAGACATTAAACTCCTTTTATTTTGATGCACGTGGAATTTATTTAGCTAAATTTAACTGAGAGTCCAATTGGGATTAAACTCCTAACATATTAATATTGATATTTAAAAAATTTGGTATGTTAAGACAGATTGCTAAACTAGCTGGCAAAGAAAACTAAGATACCAGTATAAGTAGACCTTTTATTCTCATCTATATTTATAGGTTTATTCTTTTGATCAAGTCTGCTCGTAGAAGAGACAGTACAGTAACCACCAAACCACGTGTTCCTGAAACATTTAGCACTAGACCACTGAATTATTTATTAATGTTCTATTGATTGCTTAGCCTTTCATCATTAACTACATTAAGTCCAGCATACTTTGAAATGGCTTCCAAGCCTTTATTTGTGGGCTTAAAATAGTCTCAAAGTCTTCTTAAGCAAACTAGCATGTCACATTACATCTAATTATCATGCTATGCACTGGTCAATATGCATAAAGACATGCTGAGCAGGGAGCCTGTAGAACACTTTAGCTTCCCGTCCACCTTTTCATATTTTCTCCAGAGAAATCTCACCATTTATAGAACAAATGGCAACATGGGCTTAACAAGGCCAGAAAGGTTTTAAATTGTTAAAGAAAACTAGATTTTGCTACGTGTTATTTTCTAGTGCTCTAGCATTGACTACAGTGGATTGGATAAAAGAACAGGGAGATCACCATCCTGCAAATTTGTGAGCTGGGGATCTCCCTATTAAAAAATAGGTCTTGTGATGCTGCTGTCTGTTGTATTTTTTTTTTTTTTAGCTTTTGTGTCTTTTATGTGTGTTTTTGTAAAACCTCTTAATAAAAATATATTTGATCAAAAAAAAAAAAAAAAAAAGAAAAGAAGGCCTCTCTCTCTCTCTACTCTCTCTCTCTCTCTCTCTCTCTCTCTCTCTCTCTAGAGAGAGAGAGCAGCAACTGGCAGGATCAACAGGTGTTTAGGAAACATTTGCTCTTACCAATTAAAAAAAAAAAAAAACTTGTACAATCAAATTTACAAAGCAAAACGGAAGCTATTTACACAACTTTAATATCTGGGTTTTATATACTCTAGAGCGCTAATGCCGCGTACACACGATCGTGATTCACGGCGGTGAAAACACCGCCGTGAATCACGACAGGAAAAACGAGGGAACGGCTTGTTCCCCCACACACGGCCGTTTTTCCCGTCATTTTTTCTCTTGACGAGAAAAACGACCGTGTGTAGGCTCCGCGGCAGTGTTTCCCTATGGGAAAACTGCCGCGGAAAAAAATGACAGGAATAACGACAAGAAAAATTAGAGCATGTTCTAATTTTTCTCGTCGTGATTAATGCCGTTTTTCCCGTCGGGAAAAACTGCAAAAAGCCCACAGACGATCGTTTTTCTCGTCCAAAGGAAAAAATGTAATTTTTCCCGACGGGAAAAATGATCGTGTGTACGCGGCATAACACCACAATTTTGTTTTGATTTGTATGATACATAATTACATTCTATTTATTTCTGAATGCTTAGCAGAGAGTTCAAAAGCAAGAGTAGATTCATTAGAGGGCCAAAGAGTAGAGTGACTGATATTAAGAGAGGTGAATTCACGATACTGCCTGCAAGGCTTTTAGTTGAGCTTTTACAACAACCAAAGCTTCTGGACCCTCAAGTAAAGATGAAGTCCGTAGACAGGGGAAGCAAGGTTGCACAGGCCTATTACGAAATATTTCTTTCTACCTATAGAATTAATTACCATTTACCTATTACCATTGATTTGTATGTGTTTTTTTTCCTTTCCCTCTGAGATTTTTTTCTTGTTTTGTTTCAACATTCTGCTAAAAAAATTGTGAATCAGTACTGCTTGGACCTTGAAGAAGGGGACATACCCCGAAAGCTTGTCCTGAAAAATTCTATGTTAGTGCAAATAAAAAAAGTATCACGGACAGTACTTAATTTTCTCTGTCATAATTGCACTAATACGGCTACAATTACGTCAAGTACCTATAGAATTCATAGACAAAGGACTTTTCTTGTCATTGCAAGTGTGCTTTACATTACATTTATGTGCCGAGAGACAACAGCTACTCAGGGGCCAGAATCCCAAATTAAAGAAGAATGCCAGTCATTGGTATGTTATATATAGTTACACTGGTCCAGCTTCGGCCAATGTATCTACACTGTATTGTCAAAAGTATTGGGACACCTGCCTTTACACGCACATGAACTTTAATGGCCCCCAGTCTTAAGCCCTGTACACACGGTCGGACTTCCATCTGACTTTTCCGTGGATTTTTGTCCGAACGGAGTTGGTTGGGAACACCCATAGCATACACACGCTCGGACTTTTCTGCAAACTTTCATAAAACTTCTTACAACATTGCGTGTTTTTTCTGCTCTTTTCTGCTCTTTACTGCCACCCTTTGGTCAACTTCTGCTATTGTTGGTTGATTTTAACATTAGTTGTTTTGTCCATCGGACTAAAGTCCGATGGTTATCTGTACACACGGTCGGACTTTGCTCCATCGGACTTTTGTTGGGCAAAAGTTTGTCCGTTTGCAGACCCAACTTTTGTCCAATGAAATCCAAAACCAAATGAAAAAAGTTTGTCCGATGGAGCGTACACACGGTCGGATTGTTGGTCCAACTTGCTTAAAACGAAGTTTGTTGGGCAAAAGTCCGACCGTGTGTACGGGGCTTTAGTCTGTAGGGTTCAATATTGAGTTGGCCCTTTGCAGCTATAACAGCTTCAATTCTTCAGGAAAGGCTGTCCACAAGGTTTAGGAGTGTGTCTGTGGGAATTTTTCGCCATTCTTCCAGAAGCGCATGTGTGAGTTTAGGCACTGATGTAGGGCGAGAAGGCCTGGCTCGCAGTCTCTGCTCTAATTCATCACAAAGGTGTTCTATCAGGTTGAGGTCAGGACTCTGTGCAGGCCAGTCAAGTTCCTCCACCCCAAACGCGCTTATCCATGTATCCATGCATTTTACTGCATTCCGTTACAGCCCAGTGCAGGAAAAATGCAGCATGTTCTAAAAAAAAATCTGGAACTGGAAAGCCCTGGAACTAACTGCACTGGTGTGAACTATGCCATTGGAAACCATGTAACTTACTTTCCATGCGTTTTTGATGCAGAAAAAAAACGCACTGGGCTGCATGTGGTGTGAACTAGCCCTTAAACCCTAAAATCTTATTGAAAATCTTCAACACAAATACAAAGGTTAAAAAAAAAAACACCAGTGTAATAAATAATAACTGAACCGAGGACATGGATAAGAGCAGACTGTATCATTTTGTACATCTATCCAGTTTTATTGATCCAGAAAAGATCAGAAGCTGAATAAATGAACATTCCTAAAAGGAGGAGAAATGTTCAGTCACTCAGCTTCTGATCTTTTGTAGATCAATAAAATTGAACAGTTATTCTGTATAATTATACTGTTTACTCTTATCCATATATTTGGTTAGATTTTTTTTATCACATTGTTTTTTTTTTACTTTTACAAAAAAATACTGACAAGAAATACTTGTACGGTTAATTGATGGACTTTAAAGGCATTAAACATACAAATTTATATAAAAAATAATATTTTATTATAAACATATTAAAAGCTTCTGTATAAAATACTTTAAAATAGTAAAATAAAGAAGTATATCCTCTATATATACTGTTACCCCTCAAATAGTGTAAGACATTAATGACCATCAGCAAAGGTGGTATGACAATAATCTTTATAGTCCAGATGATCTTGTCCATCTTGCAACGGTCAACGTGTTACGCTGAATAGCTTCTTCAGGACCGTATACTTATGAGGGGAACAATACTATTATTTTTTATATTGGTATGTGCCTTGCATCATTTTAAAATTCAGATTACACATTACAAGATGATGCACACGTTCGGAGAATGCGTGCTTCTTCCTCAGGCAGTCTGAGAAAGGAGCATGCATTCTCCGAACGCATGCATCATCTTGTAACTGCCCATTAGCAACCACCTGACACCAGTGAGGTCCGGCTGACGATTTCCTCCTGTGCCCTCCACATCAAGCCTGGGACACCGGAAGCCACCGGCGCCGCCAAGCTCGATAGGACTGCGCTGCACTAAAGCCGCTCTGGACTCCTGTGATATCTTCGGTTGCTACTAATGATGTGCCCACAAACCACTGCTGTCTAGTGATTGCAACTATTTTGATTCAAATTTGCTTTTCCAACTACTACACTCATATTGGCGCTGCTCTTTTGTTCCTTATGATAAGATAACATAGAGGAGAGTTCAAGGGCAGCTGAAAAAAACGTCCAACTGCTCCTAAACGTCCGTTTACCAGCAGCAGTGTTACATGAAGCCTAAGTAGATCCAATCATGTTAGGAGCAACATAGATCTATACTCAAAAACAAAAAACAAAACTTTTTTCTGCCATCAATCTTATCGTTTCATTTCATAGGTGCAAATCATTACCTTTAAAATCACATGGGAAGATGATACTTTAGACAAATTAACAATTTTAACCACCCTGGCGGTATGATTTGGAGTTTTATATTTTAGGTCTGTAATTCTTAGTAATAACACACTTAAATCTGTCCAAACAAGTGTCTAGTAGACATCCCGGGTATGATAAAGTTTGAAACACAAAATCATAAATTATAATATAATAACTATAAATAATTATAATAAAATGGATTTCCCCACTATTTACTATCGCTCAATTCTGCAAGTGTTCTTATTTACTATCGCTGTTTTCTAGCTGGTCTCAAACCACTTTTGACATAAAGGGACACTTTTTGGTTTCTATGGGCAATCTCAAGTTTCCAGGCAGAAAGAACAGTATATATAAAATAAAACTGCATGCAGGACACTGGAGAAAACACTAGGGACAAATGGGATATGAAATAATTTCATACAGTAATGTAATCTGTAAGATTACAGTGTACTGTATGTATTGTGAATTTTGTCATATTTGAATTTGCCGCCAGGCTCCGCCTCTGTGCATCGTGACGCTCGCAGGGAATGGAGCCTGGCACACAGAGGCATCGGGCGGAGGACTCAGCCCGTGGACATAGCGGGGGACATTGCAGGATCCTGGGGACAAGATAAGTATACTGCACCAGGATCCTGCAATGCAATCCCGACTGTGGCTCGGGGTTACCGCCACTGGTACTGAAATTTAACCCCGAGCCACACTCGGGAATACCGCCAGGGAGGTTAAAGTAAATTCCTCCAGTATCCCAGGCTCTAAAATTGTTTTCTATTCCTACTTTCAATTATGAGTTTTTAGGCCAAAAAGAGTGACACTCTTGAAGCACCTGTCATGATCACTTAGTG
Source organism: Rana muscosa (assembly GCA_029206835.1). Lineage (NCBI taxonomy): Eukaryota > Metazoa > Chordata > Amphibia > Anura > Ranidae > Rana > Rana muscosa. Next base: position 439,501,099 of record CM055121.1, on the reverse strand, counting down.
CCACTGTTCCTCATTCCAGCACCCGGGTGTTGGCTGTTGCTTTTCCTCCCTGTCTGTGTTCACCTGTTGACTTATTGATCTGGTCAGTCACTTGATATAAGCAAACTGAACACTCTATCCCTTGCTTGTGATAGAGACAGACTTACCTGCATTGTTCTTGAACCAAGCCTCCTATTAGTCTGCCTGCTTGCTGCTGGATCTCTTGTGTATGACCTGGATTGGACTGGATTATTCCCTGAACTCAGCCTGCCTTTTACCTGGAACGGATACTGGATTATCCCCTGAACTCAGCCTGCCTTTACCTGAACTGTCTTTGAATCATGCTATCTGCTAAACTGCAAGTACCTGTTTGCTTTGCTCAGTTCACGTCTGCTCAGGCGTGGTGGCCAGGCACTATAGCATTGTATATAAAGTCCTGGGGGCAACCAAGTACCAGTAGGCCTGCTTGCCTTAAGGGAAAGGGGGCTGCTATAGGTGAAGCACACAGTAGCCAGCTATAGTGTCTGACCACCTGCGTTGGGGTAGACGTGACATTCGTGACACTAACCAGCTTGAACCAGCTAAGTGTGACATAATAAAATCAGTAGGCAAACCAGAGGGTTCTATGGTATATACTGTTTATTGCCAAGTAGGTCCATTAGTTTTTAGTCGGTAAGTATTTTTTCAGAGCAGGGTTCTGTATCTTTGGGTCTACTCTTTTAATAATCACCATACCTCACAGTCTTATGCATTTCTATATGTAGGTCATGTAGGCTTGTAAACCTGGAAGGGACGACATTCTTCAGTCTTCTACAGACTTCCCAAACACATGCGTATTCCCCGGCTCTGTGTCCGGGAGCATTAAATCTAAGAGCTATTGATTGTACAGAGCAGATCTGAGTCAGAGTCTTCAATATTTAATAGCATTGCTGATTTGTGAGGCTGGCTGTGTTCAAAGCAGCCAGATCCTTTTGTTTTTACTCATCCTGTAGTTTGTTCATCCATGGATGGTAATCAGGGCATGATCGGGCAGCAAAAGAATGCCAGCCAGCCTCTAGTTTTGTCATGGGGTCTCTAGTTTTTGGAAAAACATAATACAGTTTTTCAAGGGCTGTTCACTTCTCTTAGAAGTTGTTCTCTCGTGTGCATGGTAAGGGCTTCACCTCAATCAGGTCACAAAGTCTTCCAGCTTCCAGCAAAAGTCAAACATAAAAATAAAAAAAAACGATAACAAGAGATAATTTAATTCTTTATTGCATCTGTGTTGAGAAAGAATAGTGAATCTTTAAATATAACCCAGTGAAAATTCTCTAGAAAAATATTTTCCTCTGAGTATTTTAAAAATGGATGATTTAAGCATGATGCGCCGATAATGGGAATAAATATACAATAGTTGCTAGATTTGCGTTTTAAAATATTAAACAGTTAGGGAATTCCTGTTGCCCTGGTTACCATGGAAGCTGTTTAAAGAAACCTGAGAAATATTCTGCAGAGTAAATTTACACATATATACAGTATATATATATATATATAAATATATATGTTTGGGGGTCAGTTGACGTCCCCAGAAAATAATTACTTTACCTTTAGCGACCTTTATGGCACTAAAACCAAAAGTAAGGTCCTATTAGGATTTACGATTCATGGAATCTAAAGCCCGACATGGACTAACAAACTGGCAGCTCTGGCATTTACAAGAAATCTGAATCAAAGGATTCCATGCCTTGTCTGTCCAAGCACATTCACGGCACAATTCAGCTTTATCCAACAGAGATCTGCAAGAAGAACTTACATGAGGATTTAATTAAAGCAGGACTTAAATTGGAATTGCAGTCCTTTTCTTCATCTTCCCATCTATTAAATCATCTGCACTTGTTGTTTTAACTTTGGATAGTAAAACATTTTTTTTTTTTCTGCCAGTAAATACCTTATACAGCCCACTTCCTGTTTCTTGTCTGGTAAAAAGCCTAGGCATCATGCACAGCTCTCTTTCTCTCACTCTCGTGAGAGTTTGCCAGGAAGGGCGAGGGGATGAATCATAAGAGGGCCAATGAGAGCTGCAAAGCTGGAGGTGTGCCTCGGTGTGTCTGTGTAAATCCAGGAAGTGAACAGGCAGCAGCTTCAGCTGTTATAGTAAAAAATTGTATGAACCCGCGCCAAATACTAATGGAAAAGTAATAAATAAGCTGCTCCTCAAAATTCAGTGGTGGCTGAAAACAATGTGAAAAATAGTGAGAGAAGAGTGCGCTAGATAAACCCAGATAAATGTAAAATCCCCCCTATAAATTGAAAAAAATGAAATATAGACACCCGCCTATCTAAATTGTACTAAATAAGTGTGTGAATGTCAAACCAAAAAATTGTTTTCCCATAATATAGTGAAAACAACACACACAATGGTACACAATAAATAATTGCTAAAGCAATCAAATAAGCAACCACAATCTAAACAAATCGGTATATGAAACCATATACAACAGAGTCCAAAGTGTAAACATAAGAGTCCCCACAATCACAGTGAACAGTCTTAATCAAAAAACATTCTCCATATATAGTGAATCCTCCAAATGCTTGGTGTTCTGTATAATATTCAAAGTATATTCTTGTGATATTATAGTCCACCTTCACTGTTATCAATATCACCCGAAGTGTTATGATAAGGATGGCAGCTTACCCCAACCAATTGACCCTTTTAGCTAAAAAAGAGGTCAAACAAGCTTCTTGCAAGTATCAACTTGCTTAGTGGCATAGAAGATGATGTAGGCTGAACAGGCTCCGGTGGTATGCAAATTAAAGAAGAGATGCCAAAATAGTGTAATACCGTTTAATGTATGAATAACATGTATAAAAAGCCCATTTCCACGCTTACTTTGAAAGTGCCCCGAACCCGGCACTTAGGCTGTAATGGCGTGAATCAAATGGATAGCGATCCCGGACCTGTAGGAGCTGGCGTGCGTTCCACCTCGAGAAACAAACAGCCAGCGGGACCGGAAGTGACGTCAGTTGCGTGACCTGTAATACGCCTCGACGTACGTTTCGGATTCCGTCATCAGGAAGCGTACCAGGTCACGCTAGAGGTGCAGTATTTATGTCACTCAATTTGCATGTGGGAGGGGATAGATTAGCAGACAGCCTCTGTCCCAGCAAGGCGGCACAAAGTATTAAAAGGACAATAATACAATGGCCTGTGCAGTTCATAAATGGAAATAACATTAACAATAAAATAGAATAATACATTTATAAAACAACTAATAAAAAATTACGTATCGCACATTAATTCATCAAATACTATACTATATAAAAAGGAATATATTCTATGGTTTAAAACATACTAAAGGATATTAAAAATAATTATATAGACCCCATGTGTGTAATATTTATTCGTTGGTGAGGTAACAATTTAAATCCAAATCGATGTTTAAGCCCAATGGCTGCATCGATCGAAGTCGGTACAACCATTGAGTCTCATTTTGAGATATGGACTTTTTTAGATCAGTACCTCTCCAATGACCAACTAACCTATCAATACAATAAAAAGTCAATTTACCAGGGTCTTGATCATGGTATTGGGCAAAATGACGTGAGACGCTGTGATTTGGAAAACCTTTGAGGATATTTGTCACGTGTTCATTTATCCTAACCCTCAATTCCCTTGTGGTCCTGCCCACATATTGAAGGGGGCACGGACACTCCAGGACATATGTGACATGCCTCGAGTCGCAAGTTATGAGAGGTTTAATCTCAAACTCCTGTTGTGTGACATTGGACTTAAACTTGCTGATTTTTCTTGCTTGTCTTTTGGTTTTCCGGCATGATTTACAACGTGTGCAATAATAGAAACCAGATCCATCTAAGAAAGTAGGAAGTCTCTCAGGAGGGTCTGGTATATTAGGTGCAATAATGTTCCGCGAAACAGGCGCCCTCCTGTAAATGAATTTTGGTTTGGGACGTAAAATTTTGGCCACATCTACATCTTTAAGAAGTATAGGCCAAATTTTCTTAAATGTTTTTTCCACATCCCTATACTGTCTGTGAAAGCCCGAGAGGAAGGCAAATTCACCTAGAAATGGAGGCTTTTTCTTGGATCCCAGAAGAGATTCCTATCCATCAAGGACACCTAATTTTTTGTTTTCACAAGCGTGTGTTGGGTGTAACCCTTTTCCCTAAACCTCTCAGTGAGCGTGGCAGCCTGAGATTCAAAGTCTGAGATTTGGTCGCAATTCCGCCTAATGCACATGAATTGCCCCTTGGGGACCGCACCCAACCATTGAGGGTGATGACAACTTGAAGTGGGTACAAATCCATTCCTATCTGTCAATTTGAAATGTGTTTTTGTACCTATCCGACCCTCTTTTTTTTTGACCAATGTGAGATCCAGATAATTAATGGAGGTGAGACTAATTTCTGCTGTAAACCTGAGGCCATAATGATTAACATTCATGGCCTCTAAGAATGTTTCAAACAGGGATAATGACCCCTCCCACAGCAGAATAATATCGTCAATATACCTTTTGTAATATATCAGGCATCCAGAAACACTACAAAAGATTGACTAATTTTCCCATTTATTGAGGACCAGGTTGGCCACACTGGGGGCATACCGAGCCCCCATCGCCACCCCTTTGATCTGATTGTAAAACTTGCCCTGTGCCCAAAAATAGTTATTACCCATTGCCTGTTTCAATCCATCCCCCAAAAATTTTATTTGTTCCATAGATAGATGGGAATGTTCAATAAGGGCCAATTCCACCGCTACAGAAGCATCTCCCTGCTTAATGTTGGTGTAAAGAGACTCTACATCTATTGTCACCATCAAGGTCTCGTGTGTGACTTCTATAGAAGACAATGTTTTGATAAGTTCTCTACTGTCTTTAAGATAAGACTTCCCTTGTATGACCAAAGGTTGTAGATAAATATCCAAGTACTCTCCCACCCTGGAATAAAGTGAGCCGATCCCGCTGATAATTGGTCGGCCAGGGGGATTATCTTTATTCTTATGAACTTTGGGCAATATATATAGTACAGGCGTACGGGGCACTCAGGGTATAAGATATTGGGCTTCTTTGATGTTTAATATATTTCTGTCAGCTCCCTCCGTGACCCAATATGATAGATCTTCTTTAAGCTTTCTCATAGGATCACCTGGGAGAGGCTTGTAGGTACTCGGATCTTCCAACAGACGTTGTATTTCATCATGGTACTTCTGTTTAGAAAGTACCACTACCCCTCCCCCCTTATCCGCAGGGCGAATGACAATATCTTTATTTTTCTCCAATAATCTGATCCCCTCCATTAATGATTTATTCTGTCTCACCTGTTTTGTCTGTAGATTCTTGATATCATCTTGCACCATATATTTGAAAACTTCAACATGATGGTGTGTACCTTTCTTAGGATTAAATGTGGAGTTGTTTTTTAATCCACTATGTAGATAGATGCTTTCTTCTGCACCTGGGGGAATGGTAGATATTTGGGTGGCAAAATGTTTTTTAATATTTAGTTTTCTGACATATTTCTCAATGTCAATGAGTTTAAATGGTTGCAGCCAGACTCAGTGGAGGGAGATTTCTGCAGCATATTTGTCAAGTACAGAATTACAGTATATATAAATTAATATGCAAAGTGGTTGGAGGGAAGCTTCAAAATGGCAAAGACGTTTTTATTACAAATTATGTGAGCAGACTGCAGTTGTTCTTTAACTGTATCTGAGCACCACAAAACAAAAACGCTATTTAATTCATTTTAACTTTCAAAGCAAACTCTATCCATTCATGTTTCCGTGCTTTATTTTGTTGAGAAAACACTTTAAAAAACACTCTTTTTTTTGAGGAAGTGCAGATGATTCATGTAGCATTCGCTTCTTGGAATCTATCTGCCCTTAGCTCAGGCAAAAATGAAGGAGGGCTTGCTTAAAATGATAAAAAACACACACTCTTTAATTTACATTGTCCCTTCTATTTCTGTATATGGATGAGGGCACTGTAATTATTTTAATTACAGTCGTTATACAGCTGTCACGTGACCCAGCCTGTCTGGAGGGAAACATAAGCAGGTGGAGCTTCTAGTCCGCTGCTGCTGGTCACATGTTCAAAATAAAACAAATGGCCTTTGGAATACAGAATAAAAATAAATAATTAATATCAATAAACTGATTTAAATCGTCATACAAATATAAATTTGAAATCAAATCTTTATTAGTTTTCTGCAATAACATGGTGTGGATGGATGTCTGCCAGTCACAGTCCCCTCTGCCTGTACTTTAAAATAAGAGAAAGGTGAGGCCTTCATTAATCTACATGTGATATCCTGCCCCCCCATTGTGTTTAGTAGGGATGAGCCGAGCACCCCCCAGTTCGGTTTGCACCAGAACCTGCGAACGGACCGAAAGTTTGCGCGAACTTTAGAACCCTATTAAATACAATGGAACGCGAACGTTCAAAATCAAAAGTGCTAATTATAACAGCTAATATGCAAGTTATTGTCCTAAAAAGGGTTTGGGGACCCGGGTCCTGCCCCAGGGGACATGTATCAATGCAAAAATAAGTTAAATATTCCTTAAAATATCGTACCTGGGGGGTGTCTATAGTATGCCTGTGAAGTGGCACGTATTTCCCGTGTTTAGAACTGTCCCTGCACATAATGACATTTCTAAAGGAAAAAAAGTCATTTAAAACTGCTTGCGGCTTTAATGTAATGTCTGGTCCCGGCAATATGGATGAAAATCATTGAGAAAAATGGCATGGGTACCCCCCCTCCCAGCTCACTACAAGCCCCTTTGGGTCTTGTATGGATATTAAGGGGAACCCCGCACCCAAATTAATAAAAAGGCCCTATATACTCTGAACAGCAGTATACAGGCGGTGCAAACAAGACAGGGACTGTAGGTTTGTTCTTAATTAGAATCTGTTTGTAATTTGGAACAGGTACAATTGTTAAGTGTAGCTCCAGCCAAAAAATCTATTTTTAAGCTTTTTGGAAAACATAGGGACACCTCTTTCCCATATTAATTCTTACAGGAGAGAATTTCCCTTCCTATGGGTAGATTTCCTCTCACTTCCTGTTGCCTCCTTCCGTTTGCAAGTAGGAGTCGTTTGTAAGACGGATGTTTGAAAGTAGGGGCCTGCCGTATATACTCTGCAGAAATTTGGCCCTTAGGTGTTAGTGTTGCCACAACACTGTAAGCCCTCACAGTTACTCTTGGTGGGTGCTGGAACGCCCTGCTGTGAACTATTATATCAAGAAGTGTAATTACATGACATTGTTGAACAGTGGTAGGAAAAATTGGGCCTTTTGGTGGTGGTGGTGGTGTTGATGCCACAACACTGTAAGTCCTCACAGTTACCCTTGGTGGGTGTAGGAATAGGCCCAGCTGTGAATTATTAGATCAAGAATTGTAATTACATGCCCCTGTTGAACAGGGGCAGAAAAATTGGTCTTTTGGTGGTGGTGGTGGTGGTGGTGTTGCCACAACACTGTAAGTCCTCACAGTTACTCTTGGTGGGCGCAGGAATGGGCCCAGCTGTGAAATATTAGATCAAGAATTGTAATTACATGCCCCTGTTGAACAGGGGCAGAAAAATTGGGCCTTTGGTGGTGGTGGTGGTGGTGGTGGTGTTGCCACAACACTGTAAGCCCTCACAGTTACTCTTGGTGGGCGCAGGAATGGGCCCTGCTGTGAATTATTAGATCAAGAATTGTAATTACATGCCCCTGTTGAACAAGGGCAGAAAAATTTGGCCTTAGGCACTGGTGCCACAACACAGCAACCCCTCACAGATACTGTACTTGGAGCGCAGCAATGAGCCCTGTTGCAAAGTATTGCATCAAAAATTGTATTTACACGCCCCTGTTAAACAGTAGCTGAAAAATTGGGCCTTAAACACTGGTGCTGGTGCCACAACACTGCAACCCCTCACAGATACTGTAGTTGGAGCACAGCAATGAGCCCTGCTGCAAAGCATTGCATCAAAAATTGTAAATACATGCCCCTGTTAAACAGGGGCTGAAAAATTGGGCCTTAGCCACTGGTGGCGGTGCCCAGAACCAAAAATGTCCTTTCAAGCTATCAGCATGATTATTGAGGAGGAAGAGGATAGTCACTCAGCATAACAGGATAGTCACTCAGCATCAGCATAGGCAGTCTTGAAGGGATCTGACATTTCCAAAAAAATTATTCGGTTACATCAGCATCAGGTGCTTGGTAGCTGGTGGTTATCCAAGTCTGATTCATTTTTATGAAGGTCAGTCGATCGACCGAGTCGGTGGACAGGCGCACCCAGTGATCGGTTACAAAGCCTTCAGCAGCACTAAATGTGCTTTCCAAAAGAACGCTGGATGCAGGAGAGGCCAGTAGCTCAATTGCATACTGTGCAAGCTCTGGCCAGTGATCCGTCCTCAAGACCCAGTAACCCAGAGGATTTTTGGTGGGAAGGGTGTCCAAGTCTGATCTTGCCCCTAGGTATTCCTGCACCATGTAAACCAGACGCTGGCGATGGTTGCTGGAACCGATCATACCTTGGGACTGCGTACTAAAAAATTGTCTGAACGCATCGGTCAGATGGCCACCTTCTCCACCGCTCCTTTTTGACTGACCGGAGCCTCAGCAACACGTTGTCCAGGACCAGGAATTTGTAACCTCCCAGTCTCTGGGAACGCTTTGCACAGACCTTTCTGCAAGGCCTCCCGAAGATGCTTCATCCTCTGCTCCCTCTGCGACGGCAAGATAAGGTCCGCAATCTTACCCTTGTAACGTGGATCAAGGAGGGTTGCCAGCCAGTAATGATCCCTCTCCTTGATCGCACGAATACGAGAATCCTTGCGCAGGCTTTGCAGTATCAGGGAGGCCATGCAGCATAGGTTTGCTGAGGCATTCAGTGCAGAGTCCTCTTGGTCACTGAGGACGACATGATCCGCAGCCACCTCCTCCCAGCCACGTACAAGTCCATGGGTGTCTTGGGACTGTAATTGATCCCATGAAGACTGCTGCTAATGCCAGCCTCCACCTCCATGCTGACACAATAATCCTCCTCCTCCTCCTCCTCCTCATCCTCTTCCTGTGTGATAGCCGGGCCAACAGGAACACTGTCTGGATAAAGGGGGCCTTGAGAGGTAAGGAAGTCCTCCTCTTCCTGCCTCTGTTCTGCCTCAAGTGCCCTGTCCATTATTCCACGCAGTGTGTGCTCCAACAGGTGGACAAGAGGGACAGTGTCACTGATGCATGCACTGTCACTGCTCACCATCCTCGTGGCCTCCTCAAATGGTGCCAGGACAGTGCATGCATCCCTGATCATGACCCACTGGCGTGAGGAAAAAATCCAAGCTCCCCTGACCCTGTCCTGGTGCCATATTGCAACAGATACTCATTGATGGCCCTCTGCTGCGTGTGCAGCTGCTGCAGCATGGCCAACGTAGAGTTCCACCTGGTGGGCATATCACAGATTAGGCGGTTCTTGGGCAGGTTGTAATCCTTTTGTAGGTCAGCCAGCCGAGCACTGGCATTATATGACCGGCGGAAATGCCCACAGAGTTTCCTGGCCTGCTTCAGGACCTCCTGTAAGCCCGGGTACCTGCCCAAGAACTGCTGCATCACCAAGTTAAGGACATAAGCCACACAGGGCACATGGGTCAGTTGTCCTTGTCGGAGGGCGGAGAGGAGGTTGGTGCCATTGTCGGAAACAACCTTTCCTGGCTTAAGCTGGCGTGGAGTCAACCACCTCTGAGCCTGCCCCTGCAGAGCTGACAGAATCTCTGCCCCAGTGTGGCTCCTGTCCCCCAAGCACACCAGCTCAAGCACCGCATGGCATCTTTTTGCCTGCGTACTTGCGTAGCCCCTTGAACACCTATGGAGCACCGCTGGTTCCGAGGACAAAGCACAGGTAGAGGCCATGGAGGAAGAAGAAGAGGAGGGGGTGGAGGAGAGAGGTGTGTCAGAATCACCAGCAGTAACATTTTGGAGGCGTGGTGGCGGAACAACCCACAACACTACTGCACCTTGTCCTGCATCCTTCCCAGCTGCCAGCAGAGTCACCCAATGCGCCGTGAAAGATAGGTAACGTCCCTGTCCATGCCTGATGGACCAAGAGTCAGCGGTAATATGCACCTTACCGCTGGACGCCCTGTCCAGTGAGGCCAAGACATTGCCTTCCACATTCCGGTAGAGAGCCGGAATTGCCTTCCGTGAGAAAAAGTGGCGTTTGGGAACCTGCCACAGAGGAACTGCATATTCAACAAACTCACGAAAGAGGGCAGAGTCTACCAACTGAAAAGGCAGCAGTTGAAATGCTAGAAATTTAGCCAAGCTAGCATTCAACCGCTGGGCATGTGGATGGCTGGGAGCGAACTTCTTTCGGCAGTGCAGCAGCTGGGGCAGGGAAATTTGCCTGGTACAATCAGACGTCGGTGTACCGATAGCAGATTGTCCGCAAGTACTTGGCTGTCACACACCGAATTCTACACCTTCATTCCTCTCAGTGCAGGTTTCAGAGAGGACTGAAGGTATAGTGGGGTTGGAGATCCCAGCTGATGAAGAGCAAGGAGAGGTCCGCTTTGTTCTTTGGTGTGGGTATTTTAGGTACGCTTGCCAACGGACTGCATGGCAGGTCGACATACGTCTGGTCAAGCACGTGGTGCCCAAGTGGCTGATGTTTTGGCCACGCGAGATATGCTTTAGACATATGTTGCAAATGGCAACGGTGCGATCTGCTGCACACGTCTGAAAAAAGGCCCACACCAAAGAACTTTTGGAATAACGCGCAGAGACAGCAGCGCCCTGCACATGCGGAGCTTTGAGGTGTGATGCGGTCGGTGTCCTGCCCTTAAGCTGGCCCATGGAGGGCATCTTGCCTCTTTGGAAATGTGCCTCCTCCTCCTCCTCTCTCCTATCAGGCACCCACGTGGAGTCAGTGACGTCATCATCCCCTCCCTCCTCATCACTGGAGCCAATCTGGCAGTATGCTGCAGCTGGGGGAACATGACTGCCAGATAGCTGTCCTTGTTGGGCACCCCCTCTCTCTGGGTTCACGTTACTACCCCCTCTCTCTGAGCTCACGTTACTGCCTTCCTCCAGCTGGGTTCCATCATCGGAGCCTTCAAAACGCTGGGCATCCTCCTGGAGCATGTACCTAACACTGTGGTCAAACAGTTCGGGGAACTCCTCAGGAGGACATGGTGGGGCTAGGGAAGGAGTGACTGATGCCATTGAGCCGAGGGAAGAGGCCGCTTTGGCAGCTGCTTTGCCAGACAAAGTACCCTGAGCCTGGGTGAGAGAGAATGAGGAGGAGGAGGACGGCTTGGTCGTCCACTCTACCAAGTCTTGGGCATGTCTCGGCTCAACATGGCCAGCTGACGAAAAGAAGGACATCCCATGGCCACGTGCTGATGAGGATGCACCGTGTCCACGACCAGCAGCACTTTTGCCTCTATACACAGAGCCTGCTTGCCCTCTTTTATTGCCTCATGACTGTCTGTCTCTCCTTGTTTGCCTTCCAGACATACTAATGGCCTGCAGTGAGATGTAGCTGCACAAAGGTGGGATGTATATATATATATATATATATTGTGACAGCAGGAAGGTAAAGTCACCTGGTTGCATCCAGGGGGGTAGATATATTTCTCCCAGATTCAGGCTTTATGCCGACTTATACAACTAGGGAGTTGATGAAGCCCAGCTGAGGCTAGTGGGCTCATGGATGACTCATACCTCTAGAGAGAGGGCTGGGCGTCGTGCAGGCAGGGAGTTGATGAGACCAGCTGAAGCTTGTCAGCTCGTTTAAGGCCTCTATAAAAACTCCCAGATTCATTAGGTGTTTGCTCATGCCTGGACCCAGACCTGTGTGGACTGTCTAGGGAGAGTGAACCCCTGTGCGGTGAGGCAAAGCCTGTGTGGCTATTTGTTTGGACTTTTACTAAACCAGGGACTTAGGGACTAGGACAGCACCAGGCTGATCCCAGTTGTTAGTTTAGGAAACCTGCATGTTTAGTCAGAGGTCAAACTGACCAGGATTTATTTTGTTTATGTTTCTTTTTGGCTTTGCTGTGTTTTTGTCACTGTACATAGAGAAATAAACCGCACCTTTTGATTTTGAAAACCACAACCTCCGTCTGCTGGCCCTGTTTTTGTGTGGGGAGCCCAACCAGGGGGTCACACACACCCGCTACCGAGTTAACCCCCTCACAGTTGGTGGAGAATGCGGGCAGTTTTTTTTAAGCCAGCATGGAGGAGATACTGAAACAGCTGGCTCTAGCAAATGCCAATCAACAGCAGACAAATGCAGGTTTGCAAAGGAGCCTTGCAGCCCAGCAGCAAGCTCATCAACAAGCCCAGCAGCAATCTGAGGCCCGCTTCATAGACCTGTTACAGAAGCAAGAGCAGAGACTACAACAAATGGAAGCAGTAATGCAGCAACGTCCGCAGACCAGTGAGGAAAGCCGTCCCACTAATACCGCGTCCTTTGGGGTGAGTCGTTTATTGACAAAAATGACTGGAGAGGATGATCCAGAGGTATTTTTGACCACATTTGAAAGGACTGCTGAAAGAGAAAAGTGGCCTGAGGAGCAGTGGGCTGGACTGGTGGCTCCTCTGTTAACTGGTGAATCGCAGAAGGCTTACTATGACCTAGAGCCTGACCAAGCAAAAGACTATGTGATGCTAAAAGCTGAAATATTGGCAAGGCTGGGTGTCACCCTGGCTGTCCGGGCTCAGCGTGTGCATAACTGGACTTTCCAGCTTGGAAAACCCCCCAGGTCTCAAATGTATGATCTCATTCACCTGAGCAGGAAGTGGCTACAGCCAGAGACTTTGTCCGCACCGGAGATTGTGGAACGTGTTGTGATGGATCGTTTCTTGAGAGCTCTTCCTACCGCCATTCAAAAGTGGGTAAGCCATGGAGACCCAGAAACGGCAGGTAAACTTGTGGATCGTGTAGAGAGATACTTGGCTACAGAGAACCTGACGGCCTCTTCCAGAGACTCTCGGACTTTCCACCCTAAGACCAGACCATCCCCAGGGGCGGATAAGAGGATTCCAAGGGGTGAGGGTGGAGAGAGTGAGAGGGTGGGAGCTCTACCCAAAGTTTGGCGAGAACAGCCTGGGAAGTCAGGGGCTCAAGAGGCAGCCAAATGGATTGTTTGCTACCGCTGCCGGCAAGCGGGACATATTGCAGCAAATTGCCCGGTTGTGGAGGAACCCATGCAATGTGACTTTCTGATGGACAGACGTCAGTCGCTGTGTGCGACAGTCGCATGCACTGCCATTCGGGGAACTGAGAAACATTTATGCAAAATGTGTATTAATGGTAGAAATGTTGTGGTATTACTGGATTCAGGTAGCCTTGTGACCCTGATAAAGGCTGAATTAGTTAAAACAGAGGTCTCTGGGAATAGCAAGGTAGCTGTTATTTGTGTGCATGGGGACACCCGAGAGTATCCAGTGACTACAGTGTGTTTCGAGACCCCCAAAGGTACCCTCTCTCATCCAGTGGGGTTAGTATCTCAATTACCGCATGATGCCATTGTGGGAAGGGATTTTCCGAAGTTCTGGGAACTGTGGGATGATCCTGAGCCCCCCACTGGTGCCCCTATGTACCAGGAATGTGATAGCCAGAACTCCTCTGAGAGTGGTGAGGACTCTCCAGAATTTCCCTTGTCAGTATTGGCAGGGGAGACTCAAGAAACTGGAGAGGAGCCCACCTCCTCAGACGAAAACCTACCGTCTGTGGAGTTTTCTGATCTGGAGGTTCACAGGGAAAATTTTGCCACAGAACAGTTAAAAGACCCCGCCCTAATAAAGGCACGGGAAAACGTAGTGGAAATAGATGGCGAGTTAGTGAACCCAGATAATACCTGCACTTACCCATACTTCAGCGTAGAGAAGGACCTACTGTATCGGGTGGCAAAAAGGGCAGAAGAAACCGTTGAGCAGCTTGTGGTGCCCAAACCTTACAGGAAGTTGGTGTTGGAGTTGGCCCATGGGCACATTCTTGGAGGTCATCTGGGGACAGAGAAAACCCGAGAGAGGGTATTACAGAGATTCTATTGGCCTGGGGTGATGAAGGACATAGAAAATTATTGTTCCTCCTGCCCTGTGTGTCAGAGGTCGGCCCCGATGCCACATTTCCGTAGCCCGCTGGTCCCTCTACCCATCATTGAGGTCCCGTTTGAGAGAATCGCAATGGATTTGGTAGGTCCTATAATCAAGTCCGCTAGGGGGCACCAGTACATATTGGTTATAATGGACTATGCCACCCGTTATCCAGAAGCGATCCCTCTCAGAAATACCTCGGCCAAAACCATAGCCAAAGAGCTATCTCTTGTTTTTAGCCGGGTGGGTATTTGTAAAGAACTGCTTACGGACCAAGGTACACCCTTTATGTCCCGGGTTATGAAAGAGCTGTGTAAATTGTTCAAAGTGACGCAATTGCGTACATCTGTGTATCACCCCCAAACCGATGGGCTGGTTGAAAGATTCAACAAAACCCTAAAACAAATGTTGAAGAAAGTGGTGGATAGAGATGGAAAGGATTGGGACTGTCTACTTCCTTATTTGATGTTTGCTATTAGGGAGGTGCCCCAATCCTCTACGGGATTCTCCCCCTTTGAGTTACTGTATGGGAGACACCCAAGAGGGCTGTTGGATATTGCCAAGGAAACTTGGGAAAGTGAGAGTTCTCCCCACAGGAGTGTGATTGAGCATGTCGCCCTGATGCAAGACCGAATTGCACAGGTAATGCCCATCGTGAAGGAACATTTGGCCCAAGCGCAGTTAGCACAGCAGAGAGTGTACAACCGTGGAGCCAAGACCCGTACCTTTTCCCCGGGGGATAGGATACTGGTACTTGTCCCTACGGTTGAAAGTAAATTCCTTGCCAAATGGCAAGGCCCCTACGAGATAATGGAAAAAGTGAGCGAAGTGAATTACAAGGTCAGACAACCAGGAAGGCGAAAGCCCGAACAGATATATCACGTTAATCTGTTGAAAGCCTGGAGGGATAGAGAGTCCCTAGTCGCAGAAACTTGGTCACCAGCTCAAACTGGTTGCGTGATTCCGGAGGTTGGAATAGCAGCCACCTTGTCACAACCCCAACAACAGGAGGTTAAGGAGTTTGTGCTTCGCAACAAGGAGGTGTTCTCTGAGCTGCCGGGACAAACATCTGGGGTAGAGCATGATATTATTACCCCGCCCGGTGAAAGGGTGAAGTTAAAACCCTATCGGATCCCAGAGGCCCGACGGGAGGCAATACGGGAGGAAGTACAGAAAATGCTGAACTTAGGGGTGATAGAGGAGTCCCAAAGTGATTGGTCTAGTCCCATTGTGTTGGTGCCTAAACCGGATGGGAGCTGGCGATTTTGTAACGATTTTCGTCAGTTGAACAAAGTTACAAAATTTGACACCTACCCCATGCCACGTATAGATGAGTTGATCGACCGGCTGGGAACAGCCCGATACATGACGACTCTTGACCTCACAAAAGGGTATTGGCAAATTCCCCTGGCCAAGTCGGCCAAAGAGAAAACCGCATTTGTAACCCCAGACGGGGCGTTCCAATATAAGAGAATGCCGTTCGGGTTACAGAATGCGCCGGCCACATTCCAGCGGAAAATGGACCAGATACTGAGGCCCCATCGGAAGTATGCTGCGGCTTACCTGGATGACGTAATTGTCCATAGCACAGATTGGGCCTCACATCTGCCAAAAGTGCAAGCAGTCCTAGACTCTATCCGGGAAGCGGGGTTTACGGCTAACCCCAAGAAGTGTACCATTGGGCAGGAGGAGGCCAAATATCTTGGGTACACCATTGGCAGGGGAGTGATAAAACCCCAACTCAACAAAGTCGAGGCCATCCAGAGTTGGCCACGTCCCAACAGCAAGAAGCAGGTACGGGCCTTTCTGGGAATCGCGGGTTATTATCGGCGCTTCATTCCCCACTTTGCTTCTAAGGCTGTGCCCCTAACCAACCTGACGAAAGGGAAAGGGTCGGTCATGATTAAATGGACCCCCGAGGCTGAGGCAGCATTCCAATTCTTGAAACAAGCCTTATGTAGCCAGCCAGTGTTGTACTCACCCGACTTCTCTAAAGACTTTGTCGTACAAAGTGATGCGTCAGATGTGGGGTTAGGAGCAGTATTGTCCCAGGTCTGGAACGGGGAAGAGCACCCAGTCATTTACCTCAGCAGGAAGTTGAAGTCCCATGAGGTAAATTACGCCACGGTTGAAAAGGAGTGTTTAGCGGTGAAGTGGGCTCTAGATTCCCTTCGGTACTATCTGCTAGGTAGGCACTTTGACATGGTTACGGATCACGCTCCGTTAAAGTGGATGGCTCAAAACAAGGAGACAAATAGAAGAGTGAATAGGTGGTTCCTGGCCCTACAGGAATTCAACTTCACAGTAAAGCATCGCCCTGGCGTTCAAATGGGGAATGTGGATGCTTTGTCTCGAGTACATGAATGCCTGATTGCTGGTGTTCCAACCCCAAGGTTAAAACAAGAGGGGGGGGGTATGTGACAGCAGGAAGGTAAAGTCACCTGGTTGCATCCAGGGGGGTAGATATATTTCTCCCAGATTCAGGCTTTATGCCGACTTATACAACTAGGGAGTTGATGAAGCCCAGCTGAGGCTAGTGGGCTCATGGATGACTCATACCTCTAGAGAGAGGGCTGGGCGTCGTGCAGGCAGGGAGTTGATGAGACCAGCTGAAGCTTGTCAGCTCGTTTAAGGCCTCTATAAAAACTCCCAGATTCATTAGGTGTTTGCTCATGCCTGGACCCAGACCTGTGTGGACTGTCTAGGGAGAGTGAACCCCTGTGCGGTGAGGCAAAGCCTGTGTGGCTATTTGTTTGGACTTTTACTAAACCAGGGACTTAGGGACTAGGACAGCACCAGGCTGATCCCAGTTGTTAGTTTAGGAAACCTGCATGTTTAGTCAGAGGTCAAACTGACCAGGATTTATTTTGTTTATGTTTCTTTTTGGCTTTGCTGTGTTTTTGTCACTGTACATAGAGAAATAAACCGCACCTTTTGATTTTGAAAACCACAACCTCCGTCTGCTGGCCCTGTTTTTGTGTGGGGAGCCCAACCAGGGGGTCACACACACCCGCTACCGAGTTAACCCCCTCACAATATATATATATATATTTGTCTGTACTGATAATGCAGCTATCAGAATCAACTGCCTGCTGTGGTATTAGTATGGGAAAAGCAGCAGCAGCAGCAGCAGCAGTTAGTTTTAGGAGAAAACTGTGCAGAGAGGGACACAGTACACTGAAAATACTTGCAGCTCTCTGCCTGTGGTTTAATTATGAAAACACCACTATTAGTCACTCACTAACTGTATTCAGGTAAGCTTTCGGTGAACGCTATGCAAAGCACACAGTACACTAAGTGAAACACTGACTGTCTGCAGCTAGCACAATCACCTGCCTGCCTGTCACAGTATAGAGAAAACCAGGAACGGATCTAGCTAAACTAAATACAGTGTATAAATATATATACAACACCTATAATGCATATATATCCTCTACACACTGTAACTGCAGCTAACTGACTCGCCTGCCTGCTCTATCTAACTCAATATAAATGACACTGTCTGTCTCTGTAAATTCTATCGTTTCACAACTCCAACACACTACACAAGGCCGCCGAGCCGGCGGCCTTATATAGTGTGGGGCGTGTACTAAACCCCCTGAGCCAATTACGGCTCTCTGTTCAGACGGCGCTGTGATTGGCCAAGCATGCGAGTCATAGTGCATGCTTGGCCAATTATCAGCCAGCAATGCACTGCGATGCCGCAGTAAATTATGGGCTGTGACGCGTCACTCAAATTTGGCGCGAACGGCTCATAATGTTCGATCTTCGTCGAACAATCGAACAGCCGATGTTCGAGTCGAACATGGGTTCAACTCGAACACGAAGCTCATCCCTAGTGTTTAGCTGGTTAGTGGGCATGGGGGAGGAGTGAGAAAGTGGGCTATCATTTACCACTGTGTATATGCCCACATATGTGCTGGGCTGCTCAGATGTGATAGGGAGGAATTGCTCAGCATAGAAACTCACTGAAAACTGAGCATGTGCAGAGTTGCTGAAAAATCCCCAGCTGAATTGGGGACATGGACAGAAGGTAGAGATAGAGAACAGCAGGATCAACCAGGTTTTTTTGCAGAATACTAGACATACGCAGAACGAAAAAAAAAGAGTTTTGTTTAGTTTCGATTTTTTATTTACATAAATTTGTTTAGTAAATTAGTTTAACCCGTTTAATTTGTTTTCGGAATTTGTTTTGTTTATTCGTATTTGAATCGATTAGAATTTTTGGAATTCGAATTCAAATCGATTACAATAGTTTTCGAATAAATTTTGAATAGTTTTCAAATTCGAATTAGAAAAGTTTTCGATTTGAATAGTTTTCAAATCGAAAAGTCTTCTAATTCGAATAGTTTTCAAATGCAAATAGTTTTGGAATTCAAATAGTTTTCCAATTTCCAAGGAGGATAAAATAGAATAGAAAACAATGGAATAGAATAGAAAAAAAATATATAATAGAGAAAAAAATATAACAGGAAATAAAATAATAGAATAGAATAAAACAGAACAAAATAGAATATAAAATAAAAGAACAGAATAGAATGGAATAGAATAAAATAGAAACAAATAGAATAGAATAAAAAATAATAGAATTTACTAGAGAGAATATAATTTTCTGAAGTTCAAATAGAAAAGAATAGAAAAGAATATAATTAAAAAAACAATAGAATAGAAAATGTAATTGAATAGAATAGAAGAGAATAGATTAGAAAAGAATAGAAAATTACAGAATAGTATAGAAAAAAACAGAATAGAATAGAATATAAATAATATAACTATCTTCCTATTCTAATCTATTATATTCTATTCAAATTGATTCTATTTGAATTTTGGGAAATGGTTATATTCGTTCTAGTCTATTCTATTGTTTTTTTAATTCTATTCTTTTTATTTATTTGTTTATTCTATTCTACTCTTTTCTATTCTATTCTATTTTATTTTCTGTTCTATTCTATCCATTTCTATTCTATCCTATTCTATTCTATTCTATTCTATTTTTTTCTATTAAAATTCTAATCTATTCTATTCAAAATTCAAATTTTGGAAGATGGTTATGTTCTTTCTATTCTATTCTATTCTGTTCTGTTGTTTTTTTCTATGCTATTCTGTTATTTTCTATTTTATTCTAATTCAAATGGCTACTATTTGAACCTTTTGAAATGGTTATATTCTTTCTAATTTATTCTCTTCTATTGTTTTTTTTTATTCTATTCTTTTCTATTTTATTTTATTATTTTTTTCTACTCTTTTATTTTGTATTTTGTTCCATTTTACTCTATTCTATTCTTTTAATTTGTTATATCTGTTTCTATTCTATTATATTTTGTTCTATTATATTCTTTTATTTTCTATTCTATTTTAATTATCTTTGGAAATTGGAAAACTATTCGATTCAAAAACATTTCAAATTTGAATTTGAAAACTATTCGAATTTCAAAACTTTTAGAATTCGAAAACTATTCGAAATTGATTTGAAAAGTATTCAAATCGATTCAAATTTAAATTTCGTCCGAATTTTTTTTGTCATTTCGAAATTCGGTACTATTGTAATTCTGAAATTCGAATACATCCGAATTTCTGAAAAACTAAAATTCCTCAGAATTTCAATTCAGAATGAAACGAACTGCACATGTCTACAGAATACAGAAAACAAATCTCATAGTGACTGAGTGAGTATGAACAGCATGTAATACACCATTAATTGATATTTTTTTAATGATGTGGATTTAGTGACACTTAACTGAGAAGATGTAGAAAGACACCCCCTCCCCTCCTACAGATGGAAGAAATAAATGTCCGTGGGATGTATGATATAATTTTGACCTAGGCCAGAAACCAGGAAGCAACTGAAGAAATGTAAAAAAAAAATAAGTAAATATAATATCCGGTCAATTTAATAAGGCTAGCAGCAAAAGGAATACAAAACAGTATGTGCTGAATAAGAGAACAAAGTCCCGCTTTAAATGTTCTTTGTCTTCCAATAAATTCATGCGTTAAAAAGCAGCAGTGTAAATATGAACTTCGAGTCATAAATGCAGCATTTAAGGTCTGTTGTGGCCCTGGCCAATATCCGTCAATATCCGTCAATATCAGATACAGAATAAAAAAGAAACAGCATTTAATTATGTTCCTAATTAATTCTTTTGTACGGATCTCTGTTATATGAAATGGTGTTTACAAGAAATGCTTGGTGTGAACGTCATTCTGTCAGTTCTGCTTTTCTAATTTTGCAAGCTATATTGCGTCTCATATGCTTCCTGGATGCATCCCTATTACTGCACTGAGCCAGCAACAATGCCAGACATACACATGACATGTTAAGGACCGATCCTTCGCTTTTACTTACCCTCTATCCAACTTACCCACCCCCTTGTACAATTCTAATAAATAACGACTGACAAGGTTGTGGAGTAAAATTGGCCTTCCGGCCTATCTATTTTAACAACTTTTATATGAAATAAATAACCACTTAAATAACCGTTTAAATAACATTTTTCTTAACACTTAAAATACCCCTGGTGGTCTTATAAACCACCAACTCCCAACTTGGGCACTGGGACTAACATATCCCTTAGGCCTCCAGTCGCAAGACACCGACTCGGAGGCGGTACACCTGGCCGCAGTGCCCTACCATTTACCCCCCTTCCTGGTTAACCCTTGTTGACCAGAAGGTACTCAATAACCCCATACCACCTATGGGTACCACCTTTTCTCCAGACTTCCCCTTTTACCTCCTCTTCCAGGAACCAAACCCCGCCTTTTTAACAACTTTAATATGAAACAAATAACCACTTAAATAACCGTTTAAATAACATTTTTCTTAACACTTAAAATACCCCTGGTGATCTTACAGACCACCAACTCCCAACTTGGGCACTGGGACTAACATATCCCTTAGGCCTCCAGTCGCAAGACACCGACTCGGAGGGGGTACACCTGGCCGCAGTGCCCTACCATTTACCCCCCTTCCAGGTTAACCTTTGTTGACCAGAAGGTACTCAATAACCCCATACCACCTATGGGTACCACCTTTTTCTCCAGACTTCCCCTTTTACCTCCTCTTCCAGGAACCAAACCCCGCCACTTCCAACTAAACACCGCCCATAACCCTCGCCCTTGTCTTACCCCTCACACAGGGAGGGTGGGTGGGAAGCTTTCTACCTCGTGAGTGAAATGGAGGAAGTGAGAAAACGTCACTTCCTCCCTAACTGACTGCGCTCCCCCTCCCCTTTTTCCCCCACGGCCACCCCCCTTTTCTTAAAGGGAAACACAGCCCCTGCTAGGCTACTGCCTGTCCCACCTGTCATGCCGTCCCTCCGCTCATTTCTCTCTTTGTCATTGCTCCAGGACTCTCTTGACATGTTAAGGACCGATCCTTCGCTTTTACTTACCCTCTATCCAACTTACCCACCCCCTTGTACAATTCTAATAAATAACGACTGACAAGGTTGTGGAGTAAAATTGGCCTTCCGGCCTATTTATTTTAACAACTTTTATATGAAATAAATAACCACTTAAATAACCGTTTAAATAACATTTTTCTTAACACTTAAAATACCCCTGGTGGTCTTATAAACCACCAACTCCCAACTTGGGCACTGGGACTAACATATCCCTTAGGCCTCCAGTCGCAAGACACCGACTCAGAGGCGGTACACCTGGCCGCAGTGCCCTACCATTTA
Organism: Rana muscosa; assembly: GCA_029206835.1. NCBI lineage: Eukaryota > Metazoa > Chordata > Amphibia > Anura > Ranidae > Rana > Rana muscosa. The sequence goes on along the minus strand of CM055121.1, from coordinate 439,479,364 downwards.
CCCCCCTTCCTGGTTAACCCTTGTTGACCAGAAGGTACTCAATAACCCCATACCACCTATGGGTACCACCTTTTCTCCAGACTTCCCCTTTTACCTCCTCTTCCAGGAACCAAACCCCGCCACAGCTCGCAAGGGGTAAAGCCTTACCCTTGCGAGCAACCCCACACCCTCAGGGCCTGCTGAATTCCCTCCTGCAAACCCAGGGTCCACAGGTCAATGCCCACTGCATTCAGGTGGACCCCATCTCCCCTTAGGTACCTCCACGTATCGACTTCCAACTCACGGTGGCGCACCACCAGGCCACCATTCCTCACAAAAAATCTCCCCACTTCCTTATTGACTTTTATCCGGGCCTTATTAACTTTTTCCACCGACCATGCCCACCGCCAGGATGTCCTGCCTACCATGTCCGACCAAATAACCACCATACCCGGGAATGTAGTGCGCAACCTTAAAAAATCGTATTTAATGTCCCGTATCAGTTGGTGCATTGATCTGGCCCCCATGTCGTTACCTCCCGCATGCAGCACCAATACATCCGGTGCCCTCTCCCAACCTGCGAACCTCTGTATCTCCGGCATAACCCCACTCCACGTCATACCCGGCACCCCGATCCAACGGACCCGGGCTTCTTGTAAGGGAATTCCTAACTGCCTTCCATTGGGCCGAACATCGGCCCGTCTTGCCCCCCAGAACACGTACGAGTGACCCAAAATCCAAACTAGTCTGGGTTCACCACCTGAAAAACATGGAAACAAAAATAAAACAACGAATTATTGGCCCGTTCTGACCTGCCATCACACCGACCCCAGACAACCCCTACCCCAACACCTTACTCCTGTAACAGCTGAGGGCGAACATAAAGGCGAAACCTATCAGACTCCCACCTCCCAATCTTCCTCACCGCGTCCGCCTTCAGTCCTGCCCTAGCCGCCTCTGTAGCTGCCCCAATGCGGAAGGAGTGAGAGGCATAACCCTTCGGGTCATACCCCGCCGCCACTAAACATTTTTTGAACACCGCTATGAATTGAAACCTCGACAACGCTGCCCCATCCCGATGCATAAGAAAAGAACCTTCAAGTCCCGGACGCATGGAACAAAAGGATTCCACCGCCCGTACAGGACAGATTGACGCCTCTGGGATGCGAAACAACTGAAGCCGCATACCTTTTCCAACTTGATCCGTTTTGGACCTGCTTACCCATATGCCCACCGAATCTCCCGAACACTCCACATCCTGCGCCAACAAACCCCCCGGAGCCCTTCTGGAAGAACTGACCAGCTCTCCTACCCTCAGGGCCCCAAAAAAGGCAAGCGCAAATGCTGCCCGGAATAACTGACACTCATATTCCGAACTGCACACGGAATGTAAATACAGAAACAATTTCTGCAACATTCCGAACGAGACCGGCCTGCGGCTATCAGCCGCCTTCCGGCCTTTTCTGTACCCCTTCACTGCCTGCTTCACCCAAAATTCTTTTGTATGGTCCTTGCAACCCTGCCATTTGAACAGAAAAGCCAAACCCGCTAGTGTACGGTCCACCGCGGACACAGAAACGCCTTGCTCCATTTTCAATGTGAGAAAATAAATCAGAGCCACTCCCTCTTCTCCACCCACTGGGGAAACTCCCAGCCCCCGAACAAACGACCCCCACTCCTGCCACACTTTGGCATAGGCAGTCCACGTGGCCCCACTCACCGACCGTTTTATCCACTGTGCTGCGCTGTCAAGGCAATGTCCCACATCCAGTCGGGACAGGTAACCCCGCGTTGCTCCGCTGCAGGTGCCAACTCCCGGAACCTGTCCCACTGAAAACGAGACAAAGCGTCAGCCAGGGTGTTATCCACCCCAGGAAGATGTACTGCGTACACAAATACATTGAACTGCAAGCAGCGCAAAACCAAATGTCTCAACAAACGCACCACTGGCTGTGACGTGGCTGACAACCTATTCACTACCTGAACCACTCCCATGTTATCACAGTTTAGGCGCACCTTGCTATTCCGGAATAAATCCCCCCATAGTTCAAACGCCACCACAATTGGGAAAAGTTCCAATAGTACCAGGTTCTTCAAGAACCCCGCTTCCTCCCACTCCTTTGGCCATGGAGCCGCACTCCATTTTCCCCGACAGAACGCTCCATACCCCGTGGAGCCAGCCGCATCCGTAAACAAGTCCAGATCGAAATTGCTAACAGGTCCGGCCATCCACAACGCCCGCCCGTTGAAAGATTCCAGAAATCCGTGCCACACTTCCAAATCCTCACGAAGCTCTCTGGTTAGGCTTACAAAATGAGTAGGAACCCGCACCCCGGCTGTCGCAGCCGACAACCTGCGGCTAAATACCCTGCCCATGGGCATTATCCTGCAAGCGAAACACAACTTACCCAATAGTGACTGCAATTGTCGCAGCTGAATCTTACGACGGCCGATAACACCGCGCACTTCCTCCTTCAACGCTTCCAGCTTATCCTCTGGCAGTCGGCATTCCATCTGCTCGGAATCCAGCTCTATGCCCAGAAAAACTAAGGACGACGCGGGGCCCTCCGTCTTCTCGGGGGCCAAAGGGACCCCAAAACGATCGGCCACGTATTGCAGCGTCCCCAGCAGGACCCTGCAAACGTTAGACCCCGGAGGGCCCACGCACAGAAAGTCATCCAGATAATGGATGATCGAACTGATCCCCGACACGTCCCGGACCACCCATTCTAGGAACGAGCTAAAAGTCTCAAAGAGCGCGCAAGAGATGGAGCAACCCATGGGCAAACAACGGTCCACGTAGTAAGCCCCCCCCCCACATGCAGCCCAAGAAACGAAAGCTGTCCGGGTGTACTGGTAGCAACCGAAAAGCCGATTGAACATCGGCTTTTGCCAACAACGCTCCCCGTCCACACCTGCGCACCCATGCCACAGCCGCATCGAAGGAGGTGTACGATACCGTGCAGTCCTCCGGCGCAAGAGCATCATTCACCGACCCACCCCTGGGAAAGGACAGGTGATGAATCAATCGAAATTTTTGAGGTTCCCTCTTGGGGACCACCCCAAGGGGAGAAACCACTAACTCAGGTATGGGCGCATCCGTGAACGGTCCGGCCATACGCCCCAACTGTACCTCCTTATCTAGCTTCTCTGAAACCACCAAGGGATGGAGCAAGGCAGACCGGAGGTTCTTGGCTGCCGGGGGGACTGCAAAAGGCGCGCAAGGAATTCTGAAACCACCGGCGAAACCCTCCTCTAACAACTTGGCTGCACGCCTGTCGGGATACCTATTGAGAAAGGGAAGCATCCTTTCCACCCGGATTGGCGTCGTTCCCTTTTCCCCCAGAATCCCCGGGGCGACCCCTGCCTCGCTTAAAGCATTTGGAAAAGGCATGACTGCCCCCACATCCGGAACACACATGCTTGAAGCGACAGCTTGCTCCGTACTTGCACGTGCCCTCGTTGAACTGCCAGCAGTAGCCCCACCTTTTCTCGGTCGGTTGTCCTGAGGCCGCAGCACCTCCGACCCCCCCCTGAAAAAACTGATTGGAGGCCCGCGACGCTGTCATCAGCCGCATCCACAAGTTGATGTCCTTGTGATCCCATCGCAGTCCTGGTCTCATGGCCATCCTCTGCCGGAACTGTTCGTCATACCTCAACCAGGCTACGCAACCATACGTCCTGTACGCTTCGCTAACCGCCTCCAAATAAATGAACAGCCCAGAACAATGTTCCGGGGCTTTCTCCCCTATCACGCAAGCCATGATCGCAAACGCTTGCAACCAATTTGTGAAAGTGCGGGGTATAAGACGATAACGCCTCTTTTCCTCATCCTCCTTCTTGCTCTCTTCCGGCTTCACCCTATCCAGGTTGAATTTGTCCAAGGGGAGCAACGTGAAGATCTCCACATACTCACCTTTCCACAGCTTTTCTCTGACCTCCGGCTTGAGGTGAGTTCCTAACGGTGCCTCAAAACAAATGTACATCTCATTCTTAGCGGCATCCGCCAGCCTGATCATCTCCGTGTTTTTCTCTCCCGCAGCAACTTGCCCACCTGCCGTGGCCGCCCCCCCTTCCAATGGTGCCTGCCCCTCCTCTGACACCTCTACCGCGTGCACGCCTGGGGTCACGGGTGCATCCGAAGGCCCCGCTACCTGCGATGAACCCCCTGTTTTCCCCCAAGCCGCCGCAGGCGACACCATGTCGCCCCCGCCCGGCTTAAAATGCCTGACCAAATCCTCCAACCCAGACCACAAGTCCTGCGTCTCCCCTGCCACGTCCTTCCCCGGTGGGGAAGAACGCGACCCAGGTTTCGCGGCAGGGGGAGGGGCAAGAGGGCCACTCGTCTCCCCCACCGCTGAACTCCATCCACGGCGCGGATTCCTCCCGGCCCCCCCCCCGCCGACACCGGCTGCGTGTGGTCAGGGGATGCGGCCGGAGGGCCCCCAAACGGGTCTCCGGATGGAAGTAGATCCACTCGGGGATGCCTCCGGACTGTACCGCTCAGGCGGCCTGGACCGCCTAGCGCGCCCCGGAGCGACCCCCCCCCCGGCGGGCGCCGCCGCCCGCTCATCTAACACTGCAGACACCTGTTCCTGCAGCCAATCTGCCCCCTGCGCGGCCACCGCGGCCCGCAATTGCGCCAATAGCTCAGCCACATCAGCCATAGCACCGGCTGTGAAGCTTTCTACCTTGTGAGTGAAATGGAGGAAGTGAGAAAACGTCACTTCCTCCCTAACTGACTGCGCTCCCCCTCCCCTTTTTCCCCCACGGCCACCCCCCTTTTCTTAAAGGGAAACACAGCCCCTGCTAGGCTACTGCCTGTCCCACCTGTCATGCCGTCCCTCCGCTCATTTCTCTCTTTGTCATTGCTCCAGGACTCTCTTTATAAATGTGTTATATAGGTTATGTAGTGATAAGCTGAGAATATTACAAGGTGCATGCTGTAAATGATTTCAGGTTCTAGTGGATTAAGACTATAGCATTGCTGAAATTGTTAGGTGACACAAGCCCTAGTGACCCCACTGCACACATTTACAAATGAATGAGTGGAGGAGAAGCCTCAAATTATGCAGGGAATCTGGGAAGTTGTGGAAAGAAATGGCCAGCAGACAGGCAGCACTCACAACATGAAAGCACAGATATGTTTACACACACAAATATAGAACATAGACTATTATACATGCATCAGGATTTCCATGATGTCATCATCCCCAGGCAGTACAGCTAGCCCTCCTGTACTGGGCCCAGGCCCCATCAGTTCAAAAGGGGGGGCCAGGCACCTTCTAAGCAGGAAAGCCGGCTGTACTGTCTTATTGCAGACACCAATCCTCTATTGCCTTGCCCTGCAATGCTGCCAACTTCTCCCTCTGGCTGCACTGCAGGGGAGTGGTTCTAGCAAATGCACCCCTTCCATCTGCTGTCCAGGACCCCCTGTGTGCCCCTTTCCCACACAGCGCCTCCGGCTTCCCTCCTCTCCTCTCCTGCCAGCAGCTGCTGCGGCAAAAAAGGGGTAATTTATTGGCCCCTTCATTTCCTAAATGAACACAGTGAGTGCTTTGTACTAATTACTTATGTGTTCATTCATCACTGAGGCATAGTAAACTGTGTTTACTATACTTCAGCTTGTGAATGAGCAACAAGCTCCAGAGTGCTTCCTATTCATTCATCTTTGCAACTGAGGCTGCAAAGAAAGGGAATGACACATCTATGTCCTCAGTCACTTCGGCCGGGGGGGGGGGGGAGGGGCTGTCAGGTAGGCTGTATGGGGTCCTGGGATTTCTAACAGCAGCCCTGTCCCCAGGTCAACATCTTAATTAGGAAAGATGTTAACCATGAGTGTTATCTGAACATTGATGGATCTGGCCTTCTAGAAGAAAGAAACATAGTGTTAGTAAAGTATCGTTTGTGGGTATACAGTGCTGTTCTTGAGGGATAACAAAACTGAGTTATGTACCAGTATCATTTGTATCCATTTGTTGGAGAACAGTACCTTGAGTTAAAAGTATGACCTTACTGATGTGGCTTTGTGTTAAATGTATGTTGTCTTGCCAGCTAATGCTAACTTGTAAATCATTGGAAGAATCATCTACGGCTGGATGTGTGCCTGTTCCTACACTAGGGCACGACACTTGGGACCGAGAAAATATCATTAAGGTGCACATAAGATCTTGTAAAAGGGCCTCTAAGAATTTTTGAAAAATTCTTCTTGTTAAAAAGAATTTTAGAAAAAGGAAAAATTATCAAAAAAATAAATTGCAATATGGTGAAGCTGCCGAGTAGCAAATAAGTATGAGCCGAACGCCCCCCGGTTCGGTTCGCAGCAGAACATGCGAACAGGCAAAAAATTTGTTCGAACACGCGAACACCGTTAAAGTCTATGGACACGAACGTGAAAAATCAAAAGTGCTAATTTTAAAGGTTAATATGCAAGTTATTGTCATAAAAAGTGTTTGGGGACCTGGGTCCTGCCCCAGGGGACATGTATCAATGCAAAAAAAAGTTTTAAAAACTGAAGTTTTTTCGGAAGCAGTGATTTTAATAATGCTTAAAGTGAAACAATAAAAGTGAAATATTCCTTTAAATTTCGTACCTGGGGGGGGGGGGGGGGTATAGTATGCCTGTAAAGTGGCACATTTTTCCCATGTTTAGAACAGTCCCTGCATAAAATGACATTTCTAAAGGAAAAAAAATAATTTAAAACTACTCGCGGCTATAATAAAAACAGATTAAAGTCATTGAAAAATGGGTTCCTCCAGTCCATTACCAGGCCCTTTGGGTCTGGTATGAATATTAAGGGGAACCCCAAACCAAAATGAAAAAAAAATGCGTGGGGTCCCCCCAAATTCCATTCCAGGCCCTTCAGGAACCCTGAGCCAATTTTTTTTAAATGGCGTAGGGGTCCCCCTCAAAATCCAAACTAGACCCTTATCCGAGCACGCAACCTGGCAGGCCGCAGGAAAAGAGGGGGGACGGGAGAGCACCCCCCCTCCTGAACCGTACCAGGCCACATGCCCTCAATATGGGGAGGCTGTCCCCATGTTGATGGGGACAATGGCCTCATCCCCACAACCCTTGCCCGGGCGGGGGTCTGCGGGCGGGGGACTTATCGGAATCTGCAAGCCCCCTTTAACAAAGGGGACCCCCAGATCCCGCCCCCCCATGTGAATTGATAACGGGGTACCCCTACCATTTCACCCAGAAAAGTGACAAAAAACAAAGACACAGCTTGGGACAAGTCCTTTAATAAAAAAGAAAAAAATATTCCAGCGATGTAATCCTTCCACGACCCGACGATACAGGCCACCACAATTGATTCCGCCTCCATGGGAGACGCCCGCCGAATGACGCGAGACCCGCCGTGACAGCTCTTAAATAGCCGAGGGCAGGTGACCCCGCCCCCTCTGACACAACAGGGGTTTCCGTTGGTTTCCCAGTGGCGTCACGGGTGACTTTGCCCCCCTCTGATGCAACGGGGGTTTCCCGTTGCGTCAAAGGGGGGCGGGGTCACTCACGCACGGGACGGGTGGCCCCGCCCTCGGCTATTTAAGAGCTGTCATTCAGCGGGCGCTCTCTTGTCCCCCCTCTTTTCCTGCGGCCTGCCAGGTTGCGTGCTCGGATAAGGGTCTGGTATGAATTTTTGGGGGGAACCTCACACCATTTTTTTTTCTAATTTTGGCGCAGGGTTCCCCTTAAAATCCATACCAGACCTGAAGGGTCCTCAATGGTACATTTGACACCTTTTGGGGGGGATTGAGTACCTGGTTTTGACAGGTACCTGTTCCCACTTCTGGCTCAGTTTGCTCCAGCGAACTGAGCCGGACGTTTGGCCCCCATCCTTCCACCGCAGCCTTCTTTGACACCTCACAGGTCCCAGAAGACTGCAGCCAATTGACAGAGCGCTGCGAGGTTCGTGCATGTACAGTAGAAAACCGGCTGTGAAGCCACAAGGCTTGACTTTTGGTTTCCCTTAGCCAAGATGGTGGTGCCAGCAACCGATTGAAGAATGGTGAGGACACCACTGGACGCCTGGACAGGTAAGTGCCCGAATATTAAAAGTCATCAGTGAAAGGAAAGGGAAAAAAATCCCAAATTTTGGGTTGTCCCAGAACAGGAATAGTATGGTTGTCCTCCAATGTGGACACTAGTTCTGGTGACCCTGGTGACCCTGGTGACAACTTACAGGGATTTTCTCTCACTTCCCGTTTTAGATCTTTTACAGGAAGTGAAGGGAAATCTCCCTAATGAGACACAGATAGCAAAACACTGACAGGGGTTATAACCCTCCCTCAATTCAAATTTTTTTTTTAAAGTTTTGCCTTTACTTCTTTAAATTATTCTCATTGTCATTTGGGAAATCATAGGAAAGTTATGTAAAAAGCAGATGTGTCTGTATGGTGCAACTCTGTGTAAGTTGTTTTCTAGACTTAAATGGGCCTCCAGTTTATTCTTGTCAATAACCAAAATTTAAACAATGGAGACTTTTGGAACCCATAAAGCCATAAGGAAACGGGGTACTCTATGTGTTACCTAATAGCTGGGATATGTCACTTCCTGATGTGAAAATTGCCAGAAATGGAAAACTGCCATGATAGAATTATGGGGCTTGTAATTTTCTCCACTCTTTCTAAAAAACCCTAGTGGCCTGGCTGTCATGCTGACCGTTTGGCTACAATAGTTGAAAAAAACTCTATGACAGTGACAGTTGTTGCCTACCTCCACTCCAGCGTTGCAGTCTCTATCTGGTTCTTCGGCATTCAACATCCCACCATTCATAAGTCACTACAACTTTCATCCGTGATGTAGGAGTTAAAGGATAGAACCATTTATATATTAAATAAGAGCTCTTCTTTTCAGGGCACTTTTATTTGGATTTTATAATCCCTGACAGGGTCAATGTAAGTTACTGACCAGGAACAAGTATGCATATAACTCTTTTTGACTTCTGGTCAGTGATTAAGTAGTACTAAAGCCAGTGAGTTAGTCTTAAGCCTCGTACACACGGTACGATTGTTGGCCAACCAAGCATCTGATTTTTGTCAAAAGGGTGTGTGCCAGGATCTTGTCTTGCATACTAATGGCACACAATTTTCGTGCCACAAATACGAACGTAGTGACGTACTACGAGGAATTTCAGCTCTTGAGCGCCACCCTTTGGGCCCCTTCTGCTAATTTTGTGTTTGGTGAGCATTGATTCTGAGCATGCGTGTTTGTACTTTCGACTTTTGTGTGACTGATTTGTGTACTGACCATACGAAAATCTGAGGTCAAACCGTTGTCCGCCGAAAATTTACTAGCCTGTCATCATTTGTTGGCAGAAAATTGGGCAACAATTGTCAAAAGGAGCGTACTAACTGTAAGATTTTAGGGCAACAGTCTGTCATCAGACAATCCCATGCCAACAATGAAACCGTGTGTGTACGAGGCTTAAAAGTAAAGTAACTAACATTTGCCAAAGGAGGTCATCAATGGTGGCCCCCATTCTTCTCATTAAATAAATACTTTAAAAGCAAACTGCATTTTTATACATTTCTCAGACGAGCCCACACCAGGATCCCCCTTTCTTATATTTTCCTATAATGTTGGTCTAATGTTGGTGTATTTGGATATTATCAGGCGTACTGTAAATAGTGGTAGGACAAATAGAAGTATGAGTTAAAATTAATTTTACCATATAGGACACGGCTGAAATAATATTATTACAAATTTTTGATGTAATAACCAATTTTCACAAGGAAAATACCTTTAACAAACTGCTTCTTCGTTTATACACTTACTGCTGTACTGTTGCCATGTTTCATTGGAGATTTTAATAAATCAGCAGTGGTTGTTCTCTCCTCTGTACTTGCTAGTGCAAATAAACATGTTAAGGTGTCCCATAACAACCATTCAAAATATATTTGACATTGTTTAGTGGAGGTTAGAGAATGATGCTAACATCTGATTGGTTTTTATGGGAAACATCGAATGATCCCTAATTTACAGTCTTCCTAAACAAGAAAAATGTTATTTTTGGTGCACAGAATCCATCTTTCAAAATTCTGCATTCATCTCTCCACTCACCCCTCTTTCTAGTTGTTTCAGCGAGCTTAGTGAAGCTTTGCAGTAAAAATGTGTCCTTGATTTGCAGTGAATTGAAGCAGAAGGAGACAATGTTTTATTGATGCAGTTTCTCCTGTATCTAAGGAGTCATGTGTCAGGTCCGCAATATAGGACAAATCATCTATGAGTTGCTTCATTCTAAAGGGGAAATAAACTTTGGTGACCAATTTGAATGAAAATCTGTGACAAATAATTAGACCACACTGCAAAAGGAGTAGTGCAACCTTTTTCTAATTTGTTCCCAGACCCACAATAAGACACCCCTAGCTCCTTAAAGGGGTTGTAAAGGTTTGTTTTTTTATTTTCTAAATAGGTTCCTTTAAGCTAGTGCATTGTTGGTTCATTTACCTTTTCCTTAGATTTCCCTTTCTCCAGCCATTGGCTCCCGCTGCTGTCAATCAAATCCAATGACGCGGGCACTGGGGGCGGGGACGAGTCATACATTTGACTGCTATGGACGCCGAATGAATGACTCGGGAGCGCGCCCGCAAGGTAACCCCCCTGGGAGAGCGCTTCTCCCAGGGGGTTATCTGATGTGGGCAGGAGCCGCGAGAGCCACCGAGGGACCCCAGAAGAGGATGTTTGGGGCCGCTCTGTGCAAAACGAGCTGCACAGTGGAGGCAAGTATGATATGTTTGTTATTTAAAAAAAATAAAAAATCCTTTACAATCACTTTAAGTAAAATGCTATTTTATTTTTGATAATAAGAAGTGCAAATGATGTTTTCCAGTATTTTGATGTGTAAGAACAACTTTCTCTGCAAAGTACCAACTCTGACTGAGGGAACAGCAGGGGTCTAGCTAGGACTGAACTACAGTGCCTTGAAAAATTATTCATATCCCATGTTACAACCAAAAACATAAATATTTTATTGAGATTTTATGTAATGGACCAACACAAAGTGGCACATAATTGTGAAGTGGACGGAAAATGATAAATGGTTTTCAAACTTTTTTATAAATACATATGTGAAAAGTGTGGCGTGCATTTATATTCACCCCCCTGAGTCAATACTTTGTAGAACCACCTTTCACTGTAATTACAGCTGCAAGTCTTTTTGGGGATGTCTCTACCAGCTTTGCACATCTAGAGAGTGAGATTTTTGCCCATTCTTCTTTGCAAAATAGCTCAAGCTCTGTCAGATTAGATGGAGAGCGTCTGTGAACAGCAATTTTCAAGTCTCAATTGGATTTAGGTCTGGACTTTGACTGGGCTATTCTAACACATGAATATGCTTTGCTCTAAACCATTTCATTGTAGCTCTGGCTGTATGTTTAGGGTAATTTTCCTGCTGGATGGTGAACCTCCGCCCCAGTCTCAAGTCTTTTGCAGACTCTAACAGGTTTTTCTTCTAATATTGCCCTGTATTTGGCTCCATCCATCTTCCCATCAACTCTGGCCAGCTTCCCTATCCCTGCTGAAGAAAAGCATCACCACTATATGATGCTGCCACCACCATGTTTCACAGTGGAGATGGTGTGTTCAGGGTGATGTGCAGTGTTATGCCACGTACACACGATCGGAAAATCCAACAAGAAAACCGTGGATTTTTTTCCGACGGAATGTTGGTTTAAACTTGTGTTGCATACACACGGTCACACAAAATTCCAACCGTCAAGAACGCGGGCACGTACAAAACGTACGACGAGCCAAGATCAATGAAGTTCAATAGGCAGTTCGGCTCTTCTGCTTGATTCTGAGCATGCGCGTTTTTTTGCGCGTCGGCATTGCATACAGACGATTTTCTTGTCGGAAAATTTGAGAACCAGCTCTCAAATTTTTGTTGTCGGAAATTCTGACAGAAAAATTCCGATGGAGCCTACACACGGTCGGAATTTCCGACCAAAAGCTCACATCAAACTTTTCTTGTTGGAAATTCCGACCGTGTGTACGCGGCATAAGTTTTCTGTCACACATAGCTTTTTGCTTTTAGGCCAGAAAGTTACATTTTGGTCTCATCTGACCATAGCACCTTCTTCCACATGTTTGCTGTGTCCCCCACATGGCTTCTTGCAATCTGAAAATGGGACTTCTTATGGCTTTCTTTCAACAATGGCTTTCTTCTTGCCACTCTTCCATGAAGGCCAGATTTGTGGAGTGCATGACTAATAGTTATCCTGTGGACAGATGCTCCCACCTGAGCTGTGGATCTCTGAAGCTCCTCCAGAGTTATCATGGGCCTCTTGGCTGCTTCTCTGATTAATGCTCTCCTTGCCCTGCCTGTCAATTTAGGTGGATGGCCATGTCTTGGTAGGTTTGCAGTTGTGCCATACTCTTTTCATTTTCGGATGATGGATTTAACAGTGTTCTGTGAGATGTTCAAAGCTTGGGATATTTTATAACCTAACCTTCCTCTAAACTTCTCCACAACTTCGTCTCCGACCTGTCTGGTGTGTTCCTTGGCCTTCATGATGCTATTTATTCAAAAAGGTTCTCTAACAAACCTCTGAGGGCTTCACAGAACAGCTGTATTTATACTGAGATTAAATTACACACAGGTGGACTCTATTTACTAATTAGGTGACTTTTGAAGACAATTGGTTCCACTAGATTTCAGTTAGGGGTGTCAAAGGGGGCTGAATACAAATGCACGGCATACTTTTTAGGTATTTATTTGTAAAATAATTTGAAAACCATTTATTATTTTCCTTCCAGTTCACAATTTTGTGCCACTTTGTGTTGGTCTATCACATAAAATACAAATACAATTAATTTATGTTTCTGGTTGTAACATGACAAAATGTGGGGAATTTCAAGGGGTATGAATACTTTTCAAGGCACTGTAACTAGCACTAAACAGGAGAAGAGGACAAAGGGAGATATCAATCATGTAAACAAGTGTATCTAAACTGTCATTAGATGTCAGCATACTACAGAACAATAGCATACCAATAGCATACCACCTGAAATGGGAATGAGGGACACCTATTAGCAAAGTATGTACGCATAGGACACACACCCTGCCACGCCCCCTTAAAGGAGAATTTTATAAAAAAAATGATTGGTTAAACCCACAAGTGCTTTTTACCACTACTATTCCTTTGAATTGGCTTTTGGTATTTACAAATGCAGCAATTTTAAATTTGGATGAAAGGTTTAGCACTTTTAACCACTTAAGCCCCGGACCATTTGGTAGCTAGAGGACCAGAGGTGAATTCAGAATTTTGCACTGCGCTGCTTTAACTGTAAATTGTGCGGACATGCAATGTTGTACCCAAACGAAATTTGCGTCCTTTTCTTCCCACAAATAGAGCTTTCTTTTAATGGTATTTGATTGCCTCTGCGATTTTTATTTTTTGCGATATAAACGGAAAAAGACCGAAAATTTTGAAAAAAAATGATATTTTCTACTTTTTGTTATAAGAAAAATCGAATAAACTCAATTGTAGTCATACATTTAGGCCAAAATGTATTCAGCCACATGTTTTTAGTAAAAAAAATGTCAATAAGCGTATATTTATTGGTTTGCGCAAAAGTTATAGAGTTTACAAACTAGGGTACATTTTCTAAAATTTAAACAGCTTTAAATTTATGACTGCCTATCTCATTTCTTGAGGTGCTAAAATGGCAGGGCAGTACAAAACCCCCCCAAATGACCCCATTTTGGAAAGTAGACACCCCAAGGAAATTGCTGAGAGGCATGTTGAGCCCATTGAATTTTTTATTTTTTTGTCCCAAGTGATTGAATAATGACTAAAAAAAAAAAAAAAAAATTACAAAAAGTTGTCACTAAATGATATATTGCTCACACATGCCATGGTTATATGTGGAATTTCACCCCAAAATACATTTTGCTGCTTCTCCTGAGTACGGGGATACCACATGTGTGGGACTTTTTGGGAGCCTAGCCGCGTACGGGACCCCGGAAACCAAGCACCGCCTTCAGGATTTCTAAGGGCGCAAATTTTTGATTTCACTCCTCACTACCTATCACAGTTTCGAAGGCCATAAAATGCCAAAATAGCACAAAACCCCCCCAAATGACCCCATTTTAGAAAGTAGACACCCCAAGGAAATTGCTGAGAGGCCTGTTGAGCCCATTGAATATAATTTTTTTTGTCCCAAGTGATTGAATAATGACAAAAAAAAAAATTACAAAAAGTTGTCACTAAATGATATATTGCTCACACATGCCATGGTTATATGTGGAATTACACCCCAAAATAAATTTTTCTGCTTCTCCTGAGTACGGGGATACCACATGTGTGGGACTTTTTAGGAGCCTAGCCGCGTACGGGACCCCGAAAACCAAGCACCGCCTTCAGGATTTCTAGGCACAAATTTTTGATTTCACTCCTCACTACCTATCACAGTTTCAAAGGCCATAAAATGCCAAAATCGCACAAAACCCCCCCAAATGACCCCATTTTGGAATATAGACACCCCAAGCTATTTGCTGAGAGGAATGGCGAGTATTTTACAGCTCTCATTTGTTTTTGAAAATGAAGAAAGAAAATATATATATATATATATATATTTTTTTTTCAATTTTCAAAACTTTGTGACAAAAAGCGAGATCTGCAAAATACTCGCAATACCTCTCAGCAAATAGCTTGGGGTGTCTACTTTCCAAAATGGGGTCATTTGGGGGGGGGGGTTTTGTGCTATCTGGGCATTCCATGGCCTCCGAAACTGTGATAGGCAGTGAGAAGTGAAATCAAAAATTTACACCCTTAGAAAGCCTGAAGGCGGTGCTTGGTTTTTGGGGTCCCGTACGCGGCTAGGCTCCCAAAAAGTCTCACACATGTGGTATCCCCGTACTCAGGAGAAGCAACAGAATGTATTTTGGGGTGTAATTCCACATATGCCCATGGCATGTTTGAGCAATATATCATTTAGTGACAACTTTGTGCAAAAAAAAAAAAAAAAATTGACGTTTTTCCGCAACTTGTGTCAACATATAAAATATTCCATGGACTCGACATGCCTCTCAGTATATAGCTTGGGGTGTCTACTTTCCAAAATGGGGTCATTTGGGGGGGTTTTGAACTGTTCTGGCATTTTATACACAACATTAGGAAGCTTACATCCACTCTTCTAACCACTTGAAGACAAAGCCCTTTTTGACACTTTTTGTTTACATGAAAACATTTTTTTTTTGCAAGAAAATTATGTTGAACCCCCAAACATTATATATATATATTTTTAAAGCAAAGGCCCTACAGATTAAAATGGTGGGTGTTGCATTTTTTTTTTCTACACAGTATTTGCGCAGCGATTTTTCAAACGCATTTTTTGGGTTAAAAAATACACTTTTTTTAATTTTAATGCACTAAAACACACTATATTGCCCAAATGTTTGATGAAATAAAAAAGATGATCTTAGGCCGAGTACATAGATACCAAACACGACATGCTTTAAAATTTCGCACAAACGCGCATTGGCGACAAACTACATACATTTTTAAAAGCCTTTAAAAGCCTTTACAGGTTACCCCAGTAGATTTACAGAGGAGGTCTACTGCTAAAATGATTGCCCTCGATCTGACCTTCGCGGTGATACCTCACATGCATGGTGCAATTGCTGTTTACATATGACGCCAGACCGACGCTTGCGTTCGCCATTGGGCAAGAGCAGGGCAGGACAGGGGTGCTTTTTTTTTTTTTTTTTTATTATTAATTTTGCTTTTTTATTTTATTTTTAAATTGTTCCTTCCAAGTATTTTTTTTTTAATCATTTTTATTGTTATCTCAGGGAATGTAAATATCCCCTATGATAGCAATAGGTTGTGACAGGTACTCTTTTTTTGAAAAAACTGCCCTCAAAGCATCTGACCACACCAAGATCGGTGTGATAAAATGCTTTCCCAATTTCCCAATGGCGCTTTTTATATCCGGGGGGTGGGCATTCCCTCCCACTGCTTGTAAAAGCAGTCCAGAGGCTAATTAGCCGCTAGGATTGCATTTACATGAAAGCCGGCCGCAGGCTGAAAAGAATGATACCAAGATGATACCTAAACCCGCAGGCATCATTCTGGTATAAACATTCAAAGTCCAGCAACATACCAGTACGTTGCTGGTCCTTGTTGGACATGTATTGTAATCTTTTTATTTCATGCAGCCAGTTGGCTGAACGAAAAAAGAGATTGATCGGTGGGTATGCCCACCATTAGAATACCGCCCTTCATCCACCCACTTCCAATGATGGGCATACACGCACCATTTATATATGCCGAAGCATGGGGGCATCCTCCCGCAAAAAAGTTATGCCGCACACACATGGTCGGACTTTTCCACGGGCAAGCCTCCGTCGGAATTTCGACCGTATGTACGCGGCATTAGGAGCAAAATCGCTCCTCCGCCCCTGCTGCCCCAATGCTTCGGCATATTTGCTTTTTTTTTTTAACTGTGGTGGTGAAATCACCTCCTACAGCACTGGAGTCGCAGGGATCAGGCCTGTCTCTGCGAACGCTGCAGTTATGTGTGTTTTTGTTTTGTAAGTGACAGTGATCGATCGATACTGCACTTGGGTGGCCTGGGCTGGACAGAGGGGCAAAACGCAGGTGCCAGCAGGTATCTGGGCTGATCCCGCTAACACTGCGTTTTTGGGAACCCTAAACTGCTGGGGACGCTAGTATAGATCTGATCAGATCAGATATTGATCTGTTCAGATACTATACCACTAAGGGGGGTGTATGCTTCACGCGTGGGTGTTAGCGTTACTGGCACTAACCTGACGCTGCCTGGGGTGTGACTCAGACCCTCTCTGACGCTAAAACCTAATTGATATCACCCGCCGGGCGATCAGGGGGTTAAACCTTTATTGGGTTATATACACGGCGGGTGCCCTGACACTATAAAAAGCAAACTAACTAACCAGCATCACCCGTAACACTTATATGGTGATCACTGGTGAAAGGGTTAACTAGGGGCAATCAGGGGGTTAAAACCTTTATTAGATAATATATGGGGGTACCTGACGCTATAAAAACCTGCGGCGAACCTAAAAAAAATTACCAGCTACCGATCTGCATCACCGACACTAAGACAGCGTTTAGAAAAACGATTGCTTAGCGACAGTGGTGATGGGGGTGAAAGGGTTACCTGGGGGGGCGATCAAGGGGGTTAAACCTTTATTAGATAATATATTGGGGTACCTGACGCTATAAAAACATGCGGCGAACCTAAAAAAAAATACTGGCTACGATCTGCATCACCGACACTAAGACAGCGTTTAGAAAAACAATTGCTTAGCGACAGTGGTGATAGGGGGTGAAAGGGTTACCTGGGGGGCGATCAAGGGGGTTAAACCTTTATTAGATTATATATTGGGGTACCTGACGCTATAAAAACATGCGGCGAACCTAAAAAAAATTACTGGCTACGATCTGCATCACCGACACTAAGACAGCGTTTAGAAAAACAATTGCTTAGCGACAGTGGTGATAGGGGGTGAAAGGGTTACCTGGGGGGCGATCCAGGGGGTTAAACCTTTATTAGATAATATATTGGGGTACCTGACGCTATAAAAACCTGCGGCGAACCTAAAAAAAATTACCGGCTACCGATCTGCATCACAGACACTAAGACAGCGTTTAGAAAAACGATCGCTTAGTGATAGTGGTGATAGGGGGTGAAAGGGTTACCTGGGGGGCGATCAAGGGGGTTAAACCTTTATTAGATAATATATTGCGGTACCTGACGCTATAAAAACCTGCGGCGAACCTAAAAAAAATTACTGGCTGCCGATCGGCATCACTGACGCTAAGACAGCGATCAGAAAAATGATCGCTAAGCGACAGTGGTGATAGGGGGTGAAAGGGTTATCTGGGGGGTGATCAGGGGGTTAAACCTTTATTAGGGGGGGTTAGGGGGCTACACTGGACCTAAGACTAAACTTTGGTGACACTTTTACAGTCACAAATGTCACTGATTGCAGTGATCACTAAATAAATGGTCACTGCAATCAGTGACACTGTGACTGGGGGCTGGGGGGGTGATCTGGGGGGTGATCTGGGGTGTCTGGGGGGGCCTGGGGGGGCGATTTATGTCCCTATGTGTCCTGGTGTCAGTGTAGTGTTGTGTGCACTGACCTGATATCTTCTCTTGTATGGCGCTCGGTATATGTGAGCGCCGCACCAGAGATGACATCACTTCCTCCTGCTCCCTCTGTCTGACACAGACAGAGGGGGCATTTCCATTCGCCGGGAGCGATCGCGAGGGGGTGGCCAGAAACGAATGGCTGCCCCCTCATCCCGGAACGCTCCCGGACACTTAGCCACCACTCACTGTATAGAAGGGGGGTCCAATTGGACCCCCCAACTGTACAAAGGCAATCACGTACACTCTACGTGATTGTGCCTGTCGGTGCCATTCTGCCGACGTATATATACAGTGAGCGGTCGTTAAGTGGTTAAACACTTTTTGAAAGATAAACAGTGCATTTTATATACAACTATATAGATCAGACCAAAGTGAGGGACAAATGAGGAGGAATGAGGGACAGAGGGACATTTTTCCAAATCAGGGACAGTCCCTCAAAATCAGGGACAGTTGGGAGGTATGCAATAGTAACACTTCAAAACAACATAGAAAAATACATTAAGGTGGGACAGAATACCCCCTCTAGAAGTAGCAAGTTTGTCCTATAATACCAGCCTGGCTCATGCAAAGACATTAACATTTTGTTCAAATGTTCTTCTAGATAAAGGCTAATGAGTAAGGTAAATCCTTATGGCCATAGGCAGAAAAATGGCTAAGTAGTTGCACTCTTTCCTTATAGCACTAGGGTCCTTGGCCTTGGTTAACTAATGTATGGCTAAGTTGCCCCTGAAGTATGTATGACTGGGGAGTAACTGGGCCCTGATGTAAGCCAGGGACCCTCAGTTTCAGTTCCATATCTACTGATTCAGACTTAAAGAGGACCTTGTAGTCCACAACTAATCCTCATATACTAGTTCCCCATCAAAAATCCCAAGACTAAGAAAAAAAAAATACTAATTTGATACCCTGACTTCTGGTTTCTTAGACTATCGTGTTTCCCCGAAAAAAAGCCTGGGTCTTATATTAATTTTGGCACCAAAAGACACAGTAGGGCTTATCTTCGGACTAGGTCTTACCATGTACTGTGCTGTCTTCTCTCCCCCTCTCCCTCCCTGCCTGACAGGAATCCCCAGTGTGAACTGAGGTAAAATGCTTGTAAAATCCTATAATCCACTCTATTACAGTATTATATAATGTGCAATGTGTGTGTTTCTGTAATATAATTGTGCCAAATAGCTTGGTTATAACACCGCTCTGCGCTTCTGTGACCCACCGGAGCTCTCTTCCCTGCAATTATATTACAGAAACACACACATTGTACATTATATACTACTGTAATAGAGTGGATTATAGGATTTTACAAGCATTTTAAACTAGGTCTTATTTTCGGGGTAGGGCTTATATTGCAGCCCTCCTGGAAATTACCGCTAGGTCTTATTTTAGGGGAAACACGGTAGGTGAGAGTAGTATCATTGGTGTTCTTGTGAGAAGCTGATGATCACAGATATCCTCAGAATTTACTTCTGCACAGTGATAGTGTTGTATTACCAACAGAGGGCTTTTGAGGATGCACTAATACTGGTAGCTTTACCCTGTCCTGGGCACGGCTCACCCCTTTAGTCTGATTCGTTTGTGTAGTGTGAGTGTTCTGAACCCTGTCTGGGAATGGTTAAGTGCATCGTGCCATTTGGAAGAGTGTTGTGTGCTCCAAGTATAGCCTACTATAACATAGTGTCATGTAATAGTGCCTCTTTGTCCTTACTCAACCTGCAGCATTCTAGTGATCATTATTGTAGCATGATAGATATTATAGATATTTTATATTTGTACCATGAAATTTAAAATGGATCTTCACCCCCCATTTTTTTTTTCAAACCTCTGCTTGCTGGGTTGTGGGTTCTGCAAAGTTCAGATACTCATTCGCCCAGTGGATTCTGCGCTGTCCTGCAGAATCCTCTTCCCTTTTGCCACCAATCAGGTCCTGCACCATGTTTTTGTGTGAGGTCAATGGGAGGTTGACGTCTCTTCTGAGTTCATCTGCTGATGATGTGCTAGGCACACCCCTCATCCTTTTCTTCGTGAAAGGTTATGCCTTCTGGGATTTGTGAAATACATATCCCGGGAGGCACAGGGAGCACAGTGTGCGTCATTAGCCTAGGTGAGAGACGTGCATGGGGGGGGGGATTAAGAATGAAAAGGCAATGTTTGTGTAGTGGAGGAGAGGAAGAATGGAGAGGAGGGAAGATTGTTTTGAAGGTGAAGAATTACTTTAATGTGCGCTTAAGGCCCTTTTACGCAAATGTTCTGATCGGTTCCGCTGTCTGTCTTTCAAGTGGGTGTAAATGAACAGGCAGTCCATTTACAGGCAGTCCCCGAGTTACAAACACAATAAGGACTGTAGGTTTGTTCGTAAGTCGAAGTTGTTTGTAAGTCACAATACTGCATTTGTAAGTGTAACTTCCGGTCGGAACACTGCATTTGTAAGTGTAACTTCCGGTCGGAACACTGCATTTGTAAGTGTAACTTCCGGTCGGAACACTGCATTTGTAAGTGTAACTTCCGGTCGGAACACTGCATTTGTAAGTGTAACTTCCGCCTGTGCATGGATGTGGCATGTTCCAGGCGCTTGTTATGTTATCTGGGGCTCTTCTGGCCATGCAGTACATGTAGTACGGCAGTGTGGGATGTGTCCGGAGGTGCTCGGAGGTATCCAGGATCAGCGTGGAGCACAAGCACAAGCATTTGAGGCCGTTCATAAGTAGGAGTCGTTCGTAACTCGGGTGTTCGTAACTCGGGGACTGCCTGTACTTCCAACCATTCATAGAGGACAGCGGGCTGTGTCTGTGTCCGCTCTACATAAGTAAAGCAGAGACGGACATGTCATCCACCTGCTTAGTGTTGATCAGCAGATAGTTCCCCTGTTAAGCAAGCGGATTGCAGGAGAAGTCCACCCCGTGTGAAAGACCCCAAATCACGAAGCATGTTTTATAGTGATTAGACACTTTGAATAAAATAATTGCAGTAGTTGTTGGGTAGTGTCAATACATACTGTATATTCATTCAGATATATTGGGTAACTGTAAAAAAAATTGTCATATAGAAAACTCCATTCTAACTTATGCAAATTTCAACAAATCTTATCTTTCAATGGAACTAGGATGTTTATTAAATCAGTGTAAATCCAGCAATTCATTAAACATGCAGCACTTGTACGCTTAAGAATCCTCTCCAAGAAACGCAGGGGGTTGTCATCAGACTCTAATAACAGTTAAATGGACCATTTCACTTCCACTTCCTATTTCTGTCACTGCAAGCTTAGCACACAGGGGGTACTGGATACAGGCTGTCATCTGAGCCTGCTTTCATTGACGTTGATAGAGATGACAAATTCACCTGATGTGCCTTCTTTGTGTTTCAGCATGTCGTCCTGGGTTTTACAAGGCTTTGCTGACCGATTCGTACTGTACAAAGTGCCCACCCCACAGCTTCTCCCTGCAGGACAGTTCAGCTGAATGCACATGTGAGAGAGGTTTCTACAGAGCCAAGTCCGACCCCAAGTCTATGGCGTGTACCCGTAAGTTTACTTCTTCTTCTTTCCTAAACTTTATTATGATTGGTATTATTATTATTGTTTTTATTACTTTCTTTGCAATTTCTAACCCCAGAGAACAAGAAAAATCAATCAATGAACTGCTAAAGTTTATAAAGTGGTTGTAAACCTTTACATATACCCAGTGAAGTGACTGGCCTCAGGTGATGCATAGAGATGAAACAAATACTCCTACATAAATTCCTACCTGTCTACCTGCAGCCCTTTCTTCTCTACAACGGTTCAAAGTGCTGAATTTTAAAGCTTGCCTGAGAGCTTGGAAAAAAAGGGGGCGAAAAGCCAAAGTTACACACTGCAGAGTTCAGTGAGGAGAGCTCTGACAGCTGATTGGAGGGAAGGGACGCACCCACTTCCCCTCCACACAGCACACAGGAACAGAGATGAGGCTGTCAGCTCTCAGCTGGAGGTCCCTCCTCAGTCACCATTTTTCTCTTGGTGTCAGGAAAACATGTCAGAAGTAAATCTTAATTGAGACAAGTACACACTATAGAGGGATATGTTTTGTTCATATTGCATGCCTGAGGTTTACAACTACGGTACTTTAACCACGTCATTATACTGCGGCAGGTCGGCTCAATCCCACAAATCGTCGTAGGTGTACGTTGACTCCTCTAAGTGCCATAGCAGGCGCATAAGTGCGGGGGACCCGATGCGTGTGGCCGGTGCCCGGTTCCCGATTCCCGTTCTGACAGGGGAGTAGACAGAGATTGTCTGTTCCTAGTGATTAGGAACAGCGATCTCTCTTCTCCTCCAGTCTGTCCCATTCCCCCGCAGTTAGAAACACCTCCCAGGGAACACATTTAACCCCTTGATCACTCCCTAGTGTTAACCCCTTCCCTGCCAGGGACATTTACACAGTAATCAGTGCATTTTATAGCACTGATCGCTGTATAAATGTCAATGGTCCCAAAAAAGTGTCAAAAGTGTCCGATCTGTCTGCTGCAATGTCGCTGTACCACTAAAAATTGCATTACTAGTAAAATAATAATAATAATAATAAAAATGCCATAAATCTATCCCCTATTTTGTAGAGGCTATAACTTTTGCACAAACCAATCAATATACGCCTATTGCATTTTTTTTTTACCAAAAGTATAAAACATATTGACCTAAACTGAAGAAGAATTATTTTATTTTTTTATAATTTTTTTGGGATATTTATTATAGCAAAAAGTATATATATATTTTTTTAATTGTTGCTATTTTTTTGTTTATAGTGCAAAAAATAAAAACCGCAGAGGTGATAAAATGCCACCAAAAGAAAGCTCTATTTGTTTGGGTATGACCGCGCAATTGTCAGTTAAAGCGATGCAGTGCCGTATCGCAAAAAATGGCTGGGTCATTAAGGGGGAAAATCTTCCGGTCTGTAAGTGGTTAAGAAACATTGTAGTGGTGCTTAAATTCTAAGACTTTTTGGTTAGAAGGATTAGAAGGATTACAACACTTGGCCAGTTTTTATTACTGTCTGTGCCCGTTAGGGATATTCACCCTACAGTATTTGTCCTGTATACTGTTATTACCAAGAGTGAAAGAAAATTCCAAATGTTTGGTTGTTACCAGAACAGTAATAGAGGAGAAATCTTTCCATGGGGAATGTAGTTCTGGTAACCCTGGTGACAACTTAGGCTGGTTTCACACTGGGGCGGTGGGTTCGGTGGCGGTATAGCGACGCTATTTTTAGCGGCGCTATACCGTCAGAATTGCGGAGGTATTCGGCCACTAGCAGTACGGTTTTAACCCCCCCTAGCGGCCGAAAAAGGGTTAATACCACCCGCAAACCGCGGCTACAGCCGCGGTTTGCGGGCGGTATTACCGCGGTGTCCCATTCATTTCAATGGGAAGGAGCAGTATACACATTGCTCCTTCACCGCTCCAAAGATGTGGCTTGCAGGAGATTTTTTCTCCTCCCGCCAGCGCATCGCCTCAGTGTGAAAGCCCTCAGGCTTTCACATTGAGCATACTGGGGCAGGAGTTTTTCAGGCGTTATTTATGTGCTATTTTTAGCGCAAAACGCCTGAAAAACTCCTCAGTGTGAAAGGGGCCTTAGGGATTCCCTCACTTCGGAAGGATTTCAATTAGCTATCGGACAGGAAGTGAAGAGAAATCTACCCAACAGGACACAAATGGCAAAAATAAATCCCAAAAAATCTTATGGGTAATAACCCTCCCTTACTGTAAGCAGAATGTCACCCAAAAGGGGAAGTTCTGCTTGTTTGCATCCTCCCCCCTTCGCAGCCACATTTTACACTTTTCTTTTTTTTGAGGGGGGGGGGGGGGAGCAGCTAGCACTAAAGTGTCAATAAACCAAACCTTCCTGGTAAAATAGTAAAAACAGTGCTGCGCTCAAACAAAACAATAAATAAAATTAACAAAAACTATGTCACAAAACATAAATATATCAAGTCAAGAATCCAAGTGAATAAATGGTTACTGTCCCTTTAAATGACAAGGGACAATAATGTGTGAATAGTGTATGTGCGATACAAAAGCAAAACAAATAAGTAATATCTGTCCCTTTAAATAACATGAAGCAATAATGTGTAAGTAATATACTGTATAATTCAGTTCATCTATATATCACGTGACCAGTCAGTGAAAAAAAATAAATGTAAATTTAAAGGGTAACTCCCTTTTCATGGGAAAAAAATATAGCAAATAAACAAAAATTTTTTATTATAGCATATACAATTGCGGCTCAAGTCATGTTGTATTTGAATGTTATTAAAAATGACCTTTCCTTTTCAATCTGCAGCCACTGTAATTTTCTGTAAAGTGCAGTGCAATGCAATATGGCACCCTGGAGGTGTTCTGTACACAGAATGTGTACAGAACGCCCCCCAGAAACACAATTTCCTGCTCCTGTAATAGGCTCACTGATATTCCCAGAAGTCTACACTAAGATACAAGTCAGATTTCAGGCATCCCCTGCAAGAATTTTTTACTCCTAATAGGAAAACCACGTTTAAAGGGATGCAGACCCTGCCATTTTCCTTATTAGAGCCCTACAGGTGCAGCAGCTTATTGATAATTATGAAACCACTCCCATTAAATTAATTTTCAACATGTACACAGAGAAACCCACAGGGATTTCTTCAGAATAACGAAAGGTAGGACTCTGCAGCAAAGTTTGCATCTCCTTTAAACATATGTATCCGGATGGTTCTAGTCCACTTCTGCACTTCTCACAGTGATAACCACCACCAACACATGTATATGTTTAAAGGAGACACATCCACATTTTCTATAAGTTTTACATTTATGTTCATTTTTATTTTATTAATGGACTTGTCACGTGATATATAGATGAACTGAATTATATATTACTTACACACTAATGCTTTATGTTATTTAAAGGGACAGATATTATTTATTTGATTTGCTTTGCTTTTGAATTACATATGCACCATTCACACATTATTGTCCTATGTCATTTAAAGGGACAGTAACCATTTATTCACTTGGATTCTTCACGTGATATATTTATTGTTTTTATTATTTTATAGGTCCCAGAAGACTGCGGGACCATTCACAAAGCGCAGTGCACCTCACACATGTGCAGTAGGAAATCAACTGTGAAGCCTGAAGGCTTCACTGGCGGTTTTCCTTACCTAAGATGCCGGCGCCTGCACCCAAGGCAGATTGAAGAATCGGTTTGGGTGAGGATATCGCTGAATCCCTAGACAGGTAAGTAAGTCAGGGATGTGCGGTGAGGTCAGTGGCTGGTGAGGCACTGGCTAGTATCAGAGCCAAATACACACAGGTTACATACCGTATTTGCCTGTGTATAAGGCGACCGGGCGTATAAGACGACCCCCTAATTTTACAGGTTTTTACAATTTTTTGCCTGTACTCACTGTATAAGATGACCCCCCTTCCGAGGCTTCCGACGCTTCATATTTCTTCCTTCTGGAGCCATGTTCTTCTTCCTTCTTGCTGGAGCTGGAGCCAATCACAGCGAGCGATGTATTCTATTAATGAATACAAAGCCTGCTTGGATTGGCAGAGGTTGTAACATCATCAACCCGCGTCTCTCTGACTCTCAAAGCCAATCCGAGCAGGCTAGTGTATGTAGCCTGCTCGGATTGGCAGAGGTTGTTACTCCAATCCGAGCAGGCTCTGTATTTATTTGAATACATCGCTCGCCGGGATTGGCTAAGCGGTATATACTGTATGTAGCCGAAGCTACATACAGTATTATCGCACATCCAGCAGGCATTCAAGCAGCTGACCCGGCATATAAGACGACCCCTGCTTTTTGGCCAGTTTTTTTAAGTGTAAAATGTAGTCTTATACGCCAGCAAATACAGTACGCTACAATCGTTACAGCGAGAACAATAATTCTAGCACTAGACCTCCTCCGTAACTCTAAACATGTAATCAGTAAAAAAAAAATGAAAGTGTCGCTTTATATTAATGAAACAGTCCCCCCCCCCCCAAAAAAAAAGCGTTTGAAAAGTTGCTGCGCAAATACCATGTAAAATAAAAAGTTGCCATTTTATTCCCTAGGGTATGTGATAAAACAATATATATAATGTTTGGGGGTTCCAAGTAATTTTCTAGCAAAAAAAATGATGATTATTATTATGTAGGAGAGGGGTGGCAAGGGGTTAATTACCATAAGTAATATACAAATAATTATTACTTATTGTTTTTAAGGTAATTTACAATATTTTCAAAAACTGTACGCAAGCAGGTGGCTTAACGGACAAATTACTGAAGTTTGAAGTTACAACTTCAAACCAGTAATTTCACAGTAAATAGATATATAATAAACTATTATGTTATAACATATAGCATAATAATATATGATTTAGCTTAATTATAACAGTACCTTTTCAACAGCAGCAGATTCTCATTCTCCCTTTTAACTGTGTGAGAAAAACATGGGATTGTGAGTAAATCTTATACCCATAAACCCATGATTTTTCCTTGTAGTTAAGAGGGCTGAGTTGGGCTGGAAGGGAGTATTTGTCTTTGAGACACATGCACCTTCTATGCCACTGTAGTAAGAGGCGTGCCTCCACTGCAGAATTTTTATGGGACAGCTGGGGCTAATGGTACTTTACCATTGGTCCAAGACTCCAAGCTGTCCATTGATCTCAGTGCCTCTGACAAGAAATAAGGAGAGACACTGTGAGCTCATCCTCTCAGTCTGCTGCAAACAGTGTGCCAGCTTGTATTTAAACTGGCTGTTCTGTATGTGGCTTCTGACAAGGAGCCCCGTATCTCCGGAACCATTTTTACCAGTGGTGGGGTAAGACTTGGGCTACCTACACTCGAAGCTGGATTGTTTTTTTTTTTTTTATGTTCATAGCCTTCCCTGACTGCACGTCCCTGAAGTAAGTATTGTGCGTTCATGTGCATTATGCTATTATTGAACATCCAAAGGAATCAGCCAAAATGTGAGAGGACATACAAACATTGTGACATTGATGTCCCTAATGAGAACTGAAGCTAGAACCCCAGTATTGGAAATCAAGAATGATAGCCATTCTGCCACTGTGTCCATCTGACTACCCACTTTTCCCCACTTTTCCATATAGCTGATACTGTGTGCTGTGGGTAAAAATGAACCTAAGAAATCCAAGTTAGAGTATTAGGGCCCTTTCACACATGCAGATGTATGTCCGTTTTTCATCCATCCGTTTTTGGATGAAAAACGAACATACATTAATCCCTATGGGATAGCGGAAGTCAGCAGATGAACAACCGCTGACACCCGATCTCATCAGTGTCCGCTATGCTCCGTTTCTGCAGATGGAGGAAAATCCTTTTTTTCCATCCGTCTGCGTATCGGATTGGATGAACACGGACAGACGGTCCGTGTTCCTCCGATCCCCCCATAGGGGAGAGCGGAGATCTGACTGGTCCGTCTCTGCACAGGGTGCAGGGACCGCCCTGTCATCCGCCGGCTCAGCGGGGATCAATGGAGCGATCCCCGCTAAGCAAGGGGATGTTAAAGGAACGGATCCTCACGGCATCTGTACGTGGGAAAGAGCCCTTAGAGTAAGCTCACAGGGCTGCTCCACCAGCAGTGCAAACATAGCCACAAAAAGAAAGGCTGTGAGACTCGCCATACATTATACAATTTCCTTGTTCAATTTTCCTTAGATTTACCTTCAGCTACGTAGTGCAAGGGCCTGCCTGATTGCATACACATTGAAGGTGTTTAGGTTTGACCTCATATTATATAATTTTGGTAAATCTAAAAGAAAAAATTTACAAGAAAATTGTATATTGTATTGTCAACCTTACTTTCATTTAAAAATATATGTAAAGCCAAAACATTTTTAGCAGAGAAAGAAAAGATTAAAACCCCTCTCAAATAATTTTTTTCTGTCTTGTTCCACTAAGGAGATTTTTCTTCACTTCCAGTCCTGGAGATGAAACAGTAAATAGTAGAAAATCTCTCCAAGGCGATTGGAAAAAATAACAGCAACAGGGATCCACATTGAAGGGTTTTGAATTGCCCTTACCTCTTGCCCTAATGACAGCTCAAAATATAAGGATCTAGAGCCACCCTCTGTCTTGATGACAATGGTCACAAGGACAAACCGAGGGGTGCATCTTCCCAACGAGGAGAGACAGAAATAAAAACTTGAAAAACTCCTCTCTATCCAATACTCCAATCCAGATCCATCACTCTAATTGAAAAAAATGCCTTTATGTACACTTTGGAGTAGACTTTTAAAATAATTGCATAGCAATTTGCCCGGTGAAAATGCATGTAAGTTTATTCTGTTCAAATAGGGGCAAAAAACAAATGTTATTAAGCTATTTCCTGTGCTGGTTGAAGTTTTTCTGTTGATCTCAAATGGAAACAACCTAATTTGGCTTCAAGATGGCGGTAAGTATCATAGGAATAATACCAAATGCCCTCTAGTGGCCAAATGCTGCATTTTCCATTTAAATAATGGGAGAACATTTGACCGACACAGAGAATAGCCTAATACCATTTGGCTTTTGCCCTCCATTTGCACAGAACAAATGTACTTTCACTGGGTGAACTTTCTGTGCAACTTTGTTATAACTGGACCCCTATAAATAAGAGGTTGATGAAGGAGGATGGTCTCTCAAAAAAGATATGGTTATTTCACTTACACTGCACTTTGTGCAATAACAACTATTTAATAATTCTTAATATGCCAGTAAGTTTCACTGCTTTGCTTTTGGTGAACATAGGAAGGCTTTATCATTGCTATGAGGAAACATAGATGACAAGAGTCAGATAGAGGAGGCCAGTATGTAGTCTCACCACAAAGTAGAAGCATCCTTGTAAAACCCACCAATAGTTTGCAGCTCAGGTAATATTAAGATCCTTTGGTAACACAAAGTGACCTGGTACCTATTGTTTCATCAATAAATAACTTTTGAAAAAACAATCCAATAACATATAAATTCTCTGGACATACACTATAAACACTTGGTGCAATCTACCCTCTAGGGGCAACCTCGGCCCTCCAGCTGTTTTGAAACTACAAGTCCCATGAGACATAGCAAGACCCAGACAATCTCAGGCATGACTCCTAGAGGCAGAGGCATGATGGGATTTGTAGTTTCACTACAGCTGGAGTGCCGAGGTTGCCTATCCCTGCTCTAGAAAACTCCTTGTTAATTTGGAAATACTCTTAATCTGCTTACAAGTTGAAGAAGCCACAAACAGTTAACCAGCCTTATATTACATTGGAACTCTTAACTTTCCACGTCTTAATGGGACGTACACGTCTTAATGGAATGTGCAATTCTGAATGTCATCTATTGAAGGTGCAATCAAGAATTGTGTATTAAAGTGCTAATCATGTTGTGTGTGTGAAATGTAATGGTACCGATCCATCAGGCAGAGCCTAGCCTCCTCCATCTGCTCAGAAGATAATAACTCGCCAATGCTTCATAAAGAGCAAGTTAAACGTGATATAAATGCATGTACGTTCTCTGGCTTTAATGTTCAGCAGCTGTGTTGTCTTACTTAAGCACAACTCTACATATAGATATATCACGCTGAAATGGCTCCCTTGTGTCAAAAAAAAGGGAGTTTACTCCCACAGGGTCCATTATGAGGTTTTATTTTTCTAAAATGACTGCAGCTAACTCCATTTTCATAGTCTCATAGGACTGAAATCAGGGTGGTCTAACTTATTTTACTGCTCGCGGCTCATATAAGATGGTGGTATACGTAATGCTCAGAACATTATGTAAATTAGAATGGTACAATATCCCAAAACATACAGTAAGTGCTATAGAGTTTGAAGGTACAATATATTAAAAAGTAAGCTCAAAAATATACCTTGTTGCACTGTTATGCAACATTATACATATACGGTTCTTAGTAGTTATTATCAATAATCAATAAAGAATACAGCAGTCAGATCTCCATTTTATAAAACCATCACAAAGTGAACTTTATAGCTTTTTAAAACCATAATTAAAGTGGTTGTACTCCTCGGACATGAAATATGAACAAAGCATATCCCTCTAAAGTGTGCTTGTCTCAATTAGGAGAGTGCCCTTTCTGTCTGCAGATTCGTTCCTCTGGTATCAGCCTGAATCATTTCTGACAAGTATCCCTGACACCAAGTGAAAAATGGTGACAGGGGAGGGATCTCCTCAGAATGACAGCCTCAGCTCTGTTCCTGTGTGCTGTGTGTGGGGGGGGGGTGTGTCTCTTCCCTCCAATCAGCTCTCAGAGCTCTCCTCACTGATATAACTTCTGGTCCCCACCCCTGCTGTTCAGTGCTGGGAGATCCTGTGTAAATTCTGCACTTTGAATGGCTGTAGGGGAAAAATGGCTGTAGATAAACAGGTACAAATGATGTAGGAGGATTTGTTTAATCTTTGTGTATCACCTGAGGCCAGTCAGTCACTTCACTGGGTATATGTCAGGGTTTACAACCACTTTAAAAAGGGTTTTATATACAGTGTGTATATATATATATATATATATATATATATATATACATATAAATATATACTTGAGTATAAGCCGAGTTTTTCAGCACATTTTTTTGACCCCAGACATGGCACACATATAGCCCCTCTTCCTCTACAAGTCTGCAAAGTTTGTTGTCCGGGGGACCTACGGCCGGGGAGTACCGATTTTTTAAACCCGGGCACCCCTTCCATAGACTCCCATGTTAAACGGTAATTTTGGGGACCCTCTACCGGCCGGCTCTAGGTCCCCTGGACCCCAAACTTGGCACACATGTAGGCCCACTCTTCATCTACAAGTGTGCAAAGATTGTTGTCCAGGGGTCCTACGGCCGGGGCGCACTGATTTTTCAAAGCTGGGCACCCCTTCCATAGACTCTCATGTTAAACGTCAGTCTAGTGACAGCGCAGGAGATCAGGTAGGGAGATTGGGCACAGTGAGGCATGAACACAGTGAGGCATGGGCACAGTAAGGCACTGTGAGACATGGACACAGTGAGGCACAGTGAGGCATGCAGATGGACACCCTAGGCTTATACACAAGTCAATAAGTTTTCCCAGTTTTTTTGTGGTAAAATTAGGCGCCTCGGCTTATATTCGGGTCGGCTTATGCCCCATACACACGATCGTTTTTCATGCCGTTAAAAATGCCATTTTAAAAAATGGCCATTAAAAATGATCGTGTGTAGGCTCCAGAGCATTTTTAACGACGTGAAAAACGGGCATTAAAAATTCCGGACATGCTCTCTTTTTTCACGTCGTTTTTCATGGCGTTTTTTTTAACGACGTGAAAAACGATAGTGTGTATGCTTTCACGACGTGAAAAAAACGCGCATGCTCAGAATCAAGTATGAGATGGGAGCGCTCGTTCTGGTAAAACTAGCGTTCGTAATGGAGATAGCACATTCATTACACAGTAACGGACTGAAAAGCGCGAATCGTCGCTCAACAAACTTTACTAACATGAAGGGTGGCGCCATTCGAACGGAACTTCCCCTTTATAGTGCCGTCGTACATGTTGAACGTCACTGCGCTTTGCTTGATCGTTTTTTTTAATGATAGTGTGTACGCAAGGCAGGCTTGAGAGGAAACATGAAAAAAAACGAGGAGAAAAACGTCGGTTTAAAAAATGACATTAAAAACGATCGTGTGTACGGGGCATTATACTCGAGTATATATATATATATATATATATATATTTTAAAGAATCAACAAATTGGTTGACATATTGTACTACCTGTACATCCCTCATGTACAACACGCAATATTATTAAAGTGGGTGTAAACTTCCATGCATGATTTTTACCTATAGGTAAGCCTATAATAAGGTCTACCTATAGGTACTGTAAATATCTTCTAAACGTGCCCCGTTTAGGAGATATTTACTTTAGATGCAGCCAGTGACGTCACCGGTGCATGCGCTCTGAAGGAACGGCATACCCATGCCGTTGCTTCAGAGGCCTGCGCTGTAAACAGCAGCTCCTGTGCGCATGCCCTGTGTGTCCATTCACACATGGAGTGTGGCTTGGCCCCACCCCCACTCTCTCCTCATTGGCTCGATGGCTGTGATTGTCTCAGCCAATGAGGAGAAAGAGACCCAGGAAAGCTGCTGCTCTTGTGCACATTTCTGGATCGAGGGGGGGGCTCAGGTAAGTATTAGGGGAGGGCTGGGGGTGCTGAAGACTTTTTGCCTTCATACATAGAATACATGAAGGTAGAAAAACCTTGAGCCTTTACAACCACTTTAAGGGGTAAATTTATAATTAATCTTACACAAGATCCATAGAGCGAGATTCAAAGATTTTTCTAATTGGAATCAGTTGGAAAAAGTCTAAATCCTGAGTGAAAGTTGCATGAATCTTGTGTGAAAACATTTATAAATACATCCCTTTAGCATTAGGATTTTGGGCAGGGGTTCAGGTTTAATTTTAAAGGGTTAGGTCAGGGGTTTGAGAGACAGCTAGGAGTTAACATTGAAAGGACTTTATAACCACGGGCAAACCAACTTGTTATTAGCACCACATCCTTTAGTTGAGGGATTAAATTTGATTTTTAAGGTGCAGAATAAGGTCCAGTGATATCAAAATATGATATAAAAAGTTTTATTTAAAGACAGAATAAAAATTTGTTAAACAATTGGAAAATACATTTCAATACAGTTCCATGGCTACAACACTGAAGAATGGAGTTCCCAACATGTTTCGCCCATATGTCAGGCTTCTTCCGGGGCTGCTGAAACCACAGGGACACACACGCTACTGTAGGACGCCAGCCTTAGAGACAAGTGCCAGCTTGTGCAGATAGCTTTCGTCCCTGTTTTCTGGTCCTTGAATGCTCCCTATAGTCACCTATAGCTCTTGGTCTCTTTGACGCAGGAAGACATTTTTGACCCTCATAGTGACTTGATCATAATATACAATACTTCAAGAGACTTGGAAGGCTTGTACATCTAATTGGACAGCATCCCCTGAAGAAGCCCGACATATGGGCAAAACATATTGGGAACTCCATTCTACAGTGCTGTATCCATGAAACTGTATGAAAACATACTTGCCAATTGTTTTTTAACAATTTTTTATTCTGTCTTTAAATAAAACTTTTAATATCATATTTTGATATCACTGGACCTTATTCTGCACCTTAAAAATCCAATTTAATCCCTCTTTATTCATAGGAGTTAACATTGTGTTTTATAGCTCATATTAGAGCTACTGCTATGGGTTAATTTAAAGCAAATATCCAACTTTTTACCTGTTTTCCCTTGCCACACAGCAACATTCTATCCTCCAACCCCTGAAGTGCTCTAAGGACATGGGGGTTAGATGAAGATACCAAAGCACAATGGGGATATAGACATCTGACACTCCTGGAAGTGTCAAATGTAGAAGGCACTGACAGAGGCTTCAGCACTGAAATGGAGGATACTATAATATCTCTTCCCTTGCAGAGCACCCTTATTTGAATCATTTTTTACCTCTGACTAGGGATGAGCTTCGAGTTCGAGTCGAACTCATGTTCGACTCGAACATTGCCTGTTCGCCCGTTCGCCGAACAGCGAACAAATTGGGGTGTTCGCGGCAAATTCGAAAAATCTATGGGAGAAATCGAAAGTGCTAATTATAAAGGCTTATATGCAAGTTATTGTCCTAAAAAGTGTTTGGGGACCGGGGTCCTGCCCCAGGGGACATGTATCAATGCAAAAAGAAGTTTTAAAAACGGCCGTTTTTTCGGGAGCAGTGATTTTAATAATGCTTAAAATGAAAAAATAAAAGTGAAATATTCCTTTAAATTTCGTACCTGGGGGGTGTGTATGATATGCATGTAAAGTGGCGCATGTTTTCCGTGCTTAGAACTGTCCCTGCAAAAAATGTCATTTTTGAAAGAAAAAAATGCATTTAAAACTGACTCGCGGCTATTAATGAATTGTCGGCTCCCGGCAATACATACAAAAGTCATTGATAAAAAAAAAAAAAAAGCGTGGGGGTTCCCCAGAATTCAATTACCAGGCCCTTCAGGTCTGGAATGGATATTAAGGGGAACCCCGCCGCAAATAAAAAAAAAATTGACGTGGGGTTCCCCCAAATATCCATTCCAGGCCCTTCAGATCTGGCATGGATTTTAAGGGGAACTCCACCCCAAATAAAAAAAAAATGGCGTGGAGTCCCCCTAAAAATCCATACCAGACCCCTTATTCGAGCACGCAACCTGGCCGGCCGCAGGGGAAAAGGGGGGGACGAGAGAGCGGCCCCCCCTCCCTCCTGAACCGTACCAAGCCACATGCCCTCAACATGGGGAGGATGTCCCCATGTTGATGGGGACAAGGGCCTCATCCCCACAACCCTTGCCCGGTGGTTGTGGGGGTCTGCGGGCGGGGGGCTTATCGGAATCTGGAAGACCCCTTTAACAAAGAGGACCCCCAGATCCCGGCCCCCCCCTATGTGAATTGGTAAGGGGTACATTGTACCCCTACCATTTCACGAAGAAAGCGTAAAAAAATGTTTAAAAAAAACACACAAACACCTTGAAAAAGTCCTTTATTAAAAAAAAAAAAAAAAAAAAAACCCATTCCAGCGCTGAAATCCAGTGTCCCGCGGCGATCCCGATGTCCAGCGCTGTCCGTCATTGGTTGTGCCTGAGCGGACCTGATGGGGAACTCCCTCTCAGTATTTTAAATGTATAGACCCGCCCCTTCTAAAGTTCCCCATCAGGTCCGCTCAGCGGACCAGATGCGGAACATGAGAAGGGGCGGGTCTATACATGTATTACCAAAGTGAGAGCAGTTCCCCATCAGGTCCGCCTCCTCGGTATGTCGGACCCGCCTACGTCAGTGGCTTGAGCGGGGAACTTCCTTCACTGTGTAATTTAAATGTACATAGTGAAGGAAGTTCCCCGCTCAGGCCAATGACGTAGGCGGGTCCGACATACCGAGGGGGCGGACCTGATGGGGAGCTGCTCCCACTTTGGTAATACATGTATAAACCCGCCCCTTCTCATGTTCTGCATCTCGCCCGCTGAGCGGACCTGATGGGGAACTTTAGAAGGGGCGGGTCTATACATTTAAAATACTGAGAGGGAGTTCCCCATCAGGTCCGCTCAGGCACAACCAATGAAGGACAGCGCTGGACATCGGGATCGCCGCGGGACACTGGATTTCACCGCTGGAATGTTTATTTATTTATTTTTTTAAATAAAGGACTTTTTCAAGGTGTTTGTGTGTTTTTTTAAACATTTTTTTACGCTTTCTTCGTGAAATGGTAGGGGTACAATGTACCCCTTACCAATTCACATAGGGGGGGGGCGGGATCTGGGGGTCCCCTTTGTTAAAGGGGTCTTCCAGATTCCGATAAGCCCCCCGCCCGCAGACCCCCACAACCACCGGGCAAGGGTTGTGGGGATGAGGCCCTTGTCCCCATCAACATGGGGACATCCTCCCCATGTTGAGGGCATGTGGCTTGGTATGGTTCAGGAGGGAGGGGGGGCCGCTTT
Source organism: Rana muscosa (assembly GCA_029206835.1). Lineage (NCBI taxonomy): Eukaryota > Metazoa > Chordata > Amphibia > Anura > Ranidae > Rana > Rana muscosa. Next base: position 439,443,780 of record CM055121.1, on the reverse strand, counting down.
CTCGTCCCCCCCTTTTCCCCTGCGGCCGGCCAGGTTGCGTGCTCGGATAAGGGGTCTGGTATGGATTTTTAGGGGGACTCCACGCCATTTTTTTTTTAAACTTGGGGTGGAGTTCCCCTTAAAATCCATGCCAGATCTGAAGGGCCTGGTAATTGAATTCTGGGGAACCCCCACGCTTTTTTTTTTTTTTTTTATCAATGACTTTTGTATGTATTGCCGGGAGCCGACAATTCATTAATAGCCGCGAGTCAGTTTTAAATGCATTTTTTTTCTTTCAAAAATGACATTTTTTGCAGGGACAGTTCTAAGCACGGGAAACATGCGCCACTTCACATGCATATCATACACACCCCCCAGGTACGAAATTTAAAGGAATATTTCACTTTTATTTTTTCATTTTAAGCATTATTAAAATCACTGCTCCCGAAAAAACGGCAGTTTTTAAAACTTCTTTTTGCATTGATACATGTCCCCTGGGGCAGGACCCGGGTCCCCAAACACTTTTTAGGACAATAACTTGCATATTAGCCTTTATAATTAACACTTTAGATTTTGAACGTTCGAGTCCATTGTATTTAATAGGGTTCTAAAGTTTACACGAACATTTTGTCTGTTCGCAGGTTCTGGTGCGAACCGAACAGGGGGGTGTTCGGCTCATCCCTGCCTCTGACAGGGTTGCTTTAAGGGAATGGAAGAAGACTTTTAGATTTGACCGGCGATGGTCTGTTTGTCAAGCTTGCTATAGCTGCAGGATCATATTTATATCAGCCTGGGGTTGATTGTGCTAAAGTATATCCTTTCAATCTTCTGCCAGAGTTCAATTCTGCTGAAATATTTCCTGCGTGTTCACTATTTACCTGAATGGTTTTATAACAGCTATATGTCAACACATTGCTGACCAAATCTTACTTGTCGTGTGCACGGCAAAGGCTTTTAATAAAAAAAAAAAATCAAATAATCTACATTCTTCATTGCACAGTATAGGAAAATGTCATTTGTTTTGTAGTTCAAATGTTCATAAATGGCATGCTGCACATTTATGGTATTTCAAATAATTTTGAGTAATTTTATAGACTGAATGAGTTTCTGATACAAGTAACCTGTTTGCTATTTTATATACCGTATATATCGGCCTATAACACGCACAGGCGTATAACACGCACCCTAAATTTAAGAGGGAAGTTTCAGGGAAAAAAAATTCCACAGCCCCCTGCATATAACACGCAGGCACAGTTTACCCTCTATTTTCAGGGTAAAAAAGTGAGTGTTATACGCCAATAAATACAGTAATCGCCACTTTTGCATAATTTTAGCCTAGGCTCACATTACTGCGTGCCCAGAATATGTGTTAAATTGCGCATGTTCTCAACTTAACAGATGCACAGGGGTGCAATTGATTCTGAATAGCACCCCCATGGATCAGCAAACTGCACGCATTTATGTACATGCCAATCCACATGGTACTGCAATAATATGTTTCTGCTGTTAGGGAAACCCACATGCGTACATGTGAACTGAGTGTTAGGCTGGGTTCACACTTGTGCTGTGTAAATTCCAGCTCTCTTATCTCTGCAAAAAGATAAGAGAAATGTTCAGCAGATCATCTCCATTTTAGCTGCGAATTTGGTGACCTGGGAGAGGGGAGGGGGAGGGGGGAAGTGTAGTGAGGTGAAGGAGAGAAATCCTAATGAAAACTAAACACATCCGCAAATCAGATGCGTGCCCATAGAAGATAATGGGCCTGAATTCGCACCTAAGCCGCACTGCAATGCCTAGAAAACGCACAAGTTTTTTGGGCAATGCGCAGTGTGAATGCATTCACATATATGTGAACCAGTCTCATTAAAATCAATGTATTTTATAGTTGTAGCGACCTCACCCCTCTCACCCCTTCTCATTCACGGCTTGTTTGTCTCATCTAGGGGTTAGTACTGGGCGGAGGGATGAGATACACCATGGCCCATGTCCTGAATCCTTTTAGATAGAGCTAACCACTGTGGTGTCACCAATGGCGAATAGTCACTGCCACTGACTATATTGAACAGAACATGCATTACCTTCGTTAACGTAGCCCCTATCAGGGGGAAGACATCTGTCCAAGAGAGTAACCGGAGGCCTCTCCGTCACCAGCAATGCTGCGCTGGACTCTCCGGAGAAGTTCCACTCACCGGCCTCCTCGTCTCAGACACGGGCAACCCAAGGAGTTAGCGCCCCCTTGGATTCCTCCACCCTTGCGGAACTCAGTCGAAGGTACTGAGCTCCAGGCTTCCGCCATAGTACCTCACCCCAGGCTAAAGGTGCCTGAGATGGACTCCATCAACCGCTCCAGCCAGGTCAAGGGCACCTGGGCCCGGAACTCCCGAACGCCAGCACCCAGGCTGAAGGTGCCTGTGCGCGGCTGCGTCCTCCGACTCTGAACCCCAAGGTCAGGGCGTCTGCCCCTTTTATCTCCTCTCCCTTTGCGTCACAGCAGGTTCCCCGCCCCGCTGTACCAGCGCCAGGAAAGGACAAAAAGGGATGCAGTCTTGCGGTGAGTGTTCAGCTCCGGCCCAGGGCGATAGCGCCACCTGCAGGCCGCAGGGAACCTCACACCACCAGAGTCCTCCAAGAACCACAAAAGGGTCTCAAATTCCTTAACAATCAATGCATCTGGGTTACACTACCACCCAGATGCCTCCCCTAAATTCAAATACCCGCTACACTATGCTATGTGAATTGGATGTGGTTTAAGCCGCAACCAATTCGCATAGGTGTGAACGGGGCCTCACATAAAAAAAATGAAAATAACATTTATAGCCCAGATAAACTTTCAGTTAACATCTGCCACATATATTCCAGGTGCATCAAAACAAAAGTTGATCAATGTCTTACAGTTTGTTTTCTTTTTAAAGCAGCTACAGCCTAAGTAGAAAAGCCTTTCCTCTGCCAGCATGTTGCAGAGGGGGGCACTTGCTGTTTGTGGTGAAGCAGTGATCTCACTGCAGAGGTACAGTACCTCCCTGCTGAGTTAAACCTATAGCTCTGCAATCAGAAAAAGATTGTGCATTCTGCTCATGGTGGAGCTCTAGCTCTGATTCTCTGTAGAGAGATTACTGCTTACCCACAGAGAGCAAGGTAACACTAAATCCAACGATGTGCGCGAGAGCCTTCATCTCTCCCGGGTTTCTCCCCCTTCATTGGCTGAAACAGCAGTGGTATCCATTGGCTCCTGCTGCTGTCAATCACAGCAATTGAGCAAATGAGGAGAGAGCAGGGGTGGGGCCGAGCTACGCTTCGTGTGTGAATGGACATATGGAGCAGAGTCTCAGGAAGAAGCCTGCTCCGGTGCCCCCATAGCAAGCTTCTTGCTATGGGGGCACTAGACAGGAGGGATTGGCCTGGAGTGCCGGCATTGGACCCGAGAAGAGGAGGATCAGGGCTGCTCTGTTCAAAACCACTGCACAGAGCAGGTTTTTTAAAGCGGAGTTCCACACAAAATTGGAACTTCCGCTTAAACCACTCCTCGCCCCCTTACATGCCACATTTGGCATGTAATTTTTTTGGGGGGGGGAGTGGGGGCTTCAGTAGGAGTGGGACTTCCTGTCCCACTTCCTCCTTCCGCCCAGGGGCCGCTTAGGCGATTCGTCACATCGCCTTTTGGTGGCCCCTCCCTGTAGGCGATCACCTGGGACACGTGACAGGTCCCAGGCGATCGCCTGTCCACTCAGGGAGTGCAGCGCCGCTCGCGCATGCGCAGTGAGTGCCCGGCCGTGAAGCCGAAAGCTGGCACGGCCCGGTGCCCACAGTAGGAATGGAGGCGCCGGCGGAGAAGGTGGGAGAGGAGCGAAGCTCGGTTCGGCCGCGTCGCTGGACAGTGGAGCAGGTAAGTGTCTGTTTATTAAAAGCCAGCAGCTACACTTTTTGTAGCTGCTGACTTTTAATAAACATAAAAAAAGGCTGGAACTCCCCTTTAACATATTTGTTAAAAAAAAAAAGAAGAACAAAAGATATTTAATAAACAAGACATCGTAGCAGCATTTTTCAGTGCGTAGCTCACTTCTGTCCAGGAGTCCATGTAAGGAAACTACTGAAAACTGCCTGATGTCTCTTTTTCTTACACTGAGCATTATTCTGAACAAGTTGCCTAACTGTCAAATATGTCATTTTCTGCATTTTGGATGTTGGAACTTTTAGATGCATGACAGTGAATGTTATTTATTTCACCCCCTGCAGGTCTAACTTGTCTGGCAACCTCCCCGAGGGGGGTGATCCAGAGTTAAGGCCCATGTTTTCTTTTCTTTTTTACTACTTTACCCAACAACAACAAACTAGTCTTACAACAGCTTTGTAAAAAAAAAAAAAAAATACAGCCAAAGCCTCCAAATCCCCACCGTTACACCCCAATGTCATTTTGACAGGCCACGTTCCAGCACTAACTGGTAGTATTGAAGCCTGTCTACTTCTTCCTCATCTCTGCTCTGCACAATGGTTTTGCACAGAGAAGCCCCGGTTCTCCTCTTCTCAGGTCCCCCGACGACGCTCTGGGCTCCTCCCCCCTGCCAAATGCTTGCTCCGGAGCCGCACTCTATCTGTCCATAAGACACAGAAATGTGGCACGACCTCACCGCCCACTCCCTTCTCACTGACTATGATTGTAAGCCGTGGGAGCCAATGTCGTTTACCTTCATGTAGAGAACAAATTTAAATACTTTCATCAGCTAACTTAAAGGGGTTGTAAAGTATTGTGGTTTTTCACCTTAATGCATCCTATGCATTAAGGTGAAAAAACACCTTGCACTCTCCGGCCCCCCCGAGCCCCCGTTTTACTTACCTGAGCCCCAAATCTCTGTGGGCGCGATCCTGCGTTGCTTTCCCCCAGCTCTTGTGGGCTCTTCATTGGATGATTGATAGCAGCGCAGCCATTGGTTCCCGCTGCTGTCAATCAAATCAATGACGTGGCACGCCGGGGGCGGGGCCGAGTGTACCACACGGGAGTGCGACCGCAAGCTAACCCCCTTGGGAGAGCGCTTCCCAGAGGGGGGTTAGCTCTTGCGGGGAAGAGCCGAGACAGCCGCCGAGGGACCCCAGAAGACGAGGATCGGGGCCACTCTGTGCAAAACGAACTGCACAGTGGAGGTAAGTATGGTATGTTTGTTATTAAAAAATAAAAAATAAACTCCTTTAATCTCTTAGAGAGTATGCAGCCTCTTTATCTTTTACTCCCTGCCTATGTTCCAGTTTAAGCTAGTGCCATAACCACTGTCCAAATAACAAACACACACAATCTTCTGCACTCAAGTGTGGTACCAGTATTGTGAGTGAACACCCTCTGTTCCAGGTATCTTGAGACTACCAACAAAACTTTAGGTCTCGAGAATTTACTGAGCCTGGCTGCCCTTCTCAGATAGGGGTGATCTATAGGCACTACATGCAGAAAGACAAAAAGAGGTTGCACCAGTCTACTGCATTAACCATGACACTATTTATTTTAAAGATACAAATTAGGTGTGTAGCACACTCTAGGTAGGTAGATACTAGAGAGAGAAGTTAGGTAGGTTCGGTAAATTTAGGCAGGCCTGGCTGGCAGTCAGTTTATTTTTTTTATTGTGGGCTGGGAGTGGCTCAGAGTAGTAGATGGTGACTCACAGGCAGCATCACTGGGACCACCCTCTTCCTTCTGGAGGGTTCTGGAAGGAGAAGAGGAGAGGAGAGGTGGAGCTGTCTGGGGTACTCTAAAGGAACCCTGACCAATCCCCAACTTGGATCGGCAGGGGACAGGCCTCATTAAGTACCCAGGGTCAGCCCAGCTGGGGAGGAGTTGGAGTTGTTTAGAGCTTGGAGAAGGAATGCTAGGCTGTCAGGGCCTTTGAGGGAGCTCCCCAGTCTGGGGGGGTGACCTTGGGCCTGGGGCTCGGGTGCGGACAGAGCCCTTCAAGAAAGTGTGAAGTTCTGGACAGGAGGCACAAGAGGAGCAAGAGAGGACAGCAGGAAAGAGCATTGCCGGGCAAGTCTCCAGGGAGAGGAACAACTAGTCGCAGCCAGGAGAAGGCTGGTGAGTGACATGCAAAGTCAGGGGGACTGGGGAGGCACGCCTGAGAGGACTGGGAGCATGCAGTCTGGGATGGGTGCAGAGACAGCAGTATGGACTATGGTGCTATGGGCATTGGAGAGAGGCAGCTGCAGCCAGGAGGGCTGGCAGGGTCAGAAGATGGGTTACTGGGCTTAGTAACCAAAATTAGGGCAGCTAGCACCAAGAACTTTGTTGCTACACTAAAGGGGCCCACGGTCCCTGCCTGCAAAAGGCAGTTGCTAAGGCCTGGCTGAGCCAGTGTCAGGCCTCATCATGCGGTGCTAGCTGTGCCTGGAAGCTCATGTAAGAGTTGTGCTGGAGGAGCTGAGGAGTAATAGTCTGCAGTAAGAGTTGTGCTGGAGGAAGAGAGACCTGTATATACCAGGGTGTATATAAGTCGTCCCAATTATTTGTTCTAAATTCACTGCTCATCCCACACTTCCTATACTCTATCCAATTTAATCCCCTCAATAAAACACAAAAACAAGCACATGGACTGTTTTCTGTTTTGGAGTGTCTGAGAGGTGAACGCTGGGCTGGGCAGGGTGACAGGTGGGCCACATCACTTAGCAGCCCCTATGGGGGTACCGCTACAGGTGATTATACTCACAAACAGACATAAGAAAAGACTCATCACAAATATTCATGAAAAGAACAACCTGATCCACTGTGCATGCCTCTTGATTGACTGTGAAGGGACCACAAGGGCCTGCAAATGTCGATGTGTTCCAAGGGTGCCCCCCTCTTCTTCGGAGCTGAATGTCTGTTGCACACTACATGTTTTTATATACCAGCTATGTGTTAAGGTTATGACCTCTAGCCACTCCTCTAACTGATGAGGGGCCAGGTAAATGACACTAATAAGACATTGGCTCATAAGGCTAACTATAATCTACCAATCAGATGAGAACCGGGTGAATCCACCATAACCATTTTGCACATATCCATACACCATCAAGAATTTACAACTAAGCATTGACCAATACTAATCATCATAGTTATATATAATAGGCTTCTTTTCCCATGAGCAGCAGTTGTGGCATCAATGGGATACTTCAGTAACTGTCTGCCCTTATGGGAGGGTACAGCCAGACAACTGTACTGACAGTCTGCAGGAGCTCGACATTGCACCCAAGATCGGCTAAAGATCTGCTCCTAAGAAAAAATATATTAAATGCAATTTTTTTTACCTGCTAAGCTAAAAAATGCTGCTAAATACTACTTTAGCTTTATTTTTATTTAAAAAAATTCTGATAAAATAAGCAAAAACGTACCTAATTTTGTAACATTTTAACGTTACTTTGTCTGGAAAATTTGCAGTTAACTATTTAAAGACCATGCTTTCACGGAAATTTGCAGACATATTCTGTATGCTTTAAATTGGTATAAAGTATATAAGCCAGTACTGCTTCTATCCATAAGCTTTGTTTATTGCTTTGCAGCTTCTAAGAGCCCACTACATTGCTTGCTTGATCAGTATTTTGTCAGTAGGGCAAGCAAGGGGAACGGGTTATATGACTGTTTTTCCATAAGAACTAGCCTATCTCCTCTAACCTTTTCTCTGTGTAACTTTCCACACCACTGACATTATATGATCACTCTTTCTGGCTATCCAGTCTAGCACTTAGATAGTATCATATATATATATATATATATATATATATATATATATATATATATATATATATTATACTGTATATATGTATATACAGTATATATATTTTGTATGTCAGACTTGCAGGTTTCCATAAAAATATTTACTCGTTAAGAGGTAGCTTTATTTTTGTACATGAATATTTTGAGAATTTTCCTCCTGACCTCTCCCTACCTTTCATGATATGTTTGTTGTCGACAAGCATATTCTAGCATGAACTTTTTTTTTATTTTTGTGTTTAAGAGAAGAAACCTTTTGGCAAGTACTCTGATTACACTCCTTATGCCAGTCCCTGGCTTGCATCCAGTGTGATTGCTCAAGGGAGTGTCTTTTGTCAGAAACCTGATAGACTCACTTGCTCTAAAGCGTCTGATAACGGAACCCTTAGATCACTTTTGTGACAGGAAGATGAATTACATGAGATGCTCTGAAAACTGGGATGAATGGGACAGAGGTTGAGCTTCCCAGCAGTGGCTGTCATAAAATCTGTGTTTCTATCAAGAGATGATTAATAGTGTCCCTCTAAAAGCCTTGTTATGATAAATAGTGCCTGTCTACAAAAGGTTATCTGCTACGGTGTCACTGACAATGCCATGAACAGGTATGCTTGCTTCTGATTTGCTCTTCCTAATTAAATGTCACCCCTTCTTTTATGTCTCTCCTGTATCCGTTTGTTAAGGTCCACCATCTGCCCCAGATAATCCAATTTCTACTGTCAATGAAACATCCGTCATTATGGAGTGGAGCCCCCCTGAAGACTCAGGGGGCCGAATGGACATCACATATAACGTACACTGCAGAAGGTGTCTATTAGAAGGACAAAAATGCAGCCCATGTGGAAGTGGTATCCATTATATTCCTAGACAGTTTGGACTGCCTCATGCCCGTGTCCTCATCACTGATCTCCTTCCGTACACCAACTACACATTTGACATTGAGGCTTTGAATGGTGTTTCTGAGATGAGCTCTGGACCTAAAAAATTTATCTCTGTCAATATTACTACAAGTCAAGTAGGTAAGACCTCCGATTGTGTTGCTTCTACACTGATGACATATCTTGGTGGACATACAAAATTGGTAGTATTCTAAAAGGACTTACCGTGTCCTGAAAAATACATTAATTTGTCTATATGCGAGCTAAAACCCAAATGGTTTTGAGGGTGGTGAAAGTAACTCCAAAATTGCCTTTGGGATGCTCAAGAAACTGTCTGAATAATTTTTTGCTTGATTATATAAAATACAGACTTTGGTGAAATTAGTCTGGCAAATGTATAGTATGGGATGCATTTCAAAACATGTAAACAGGACAAAGGTCATTTAAAAATGTAATTTTATGCAGACATTATTACCAAAAAGAGATGGGGAAATGGTCTAAAAAGTTTAGGACAAACCCAGATCGTCTTGATCAAAACCCAAAACGAGTCTCTACATTGCAAAGATCTTTGTACTTGATCTTTTGGGCTATAAATGAGGGGTCCTACTCTCCTTCTTGGTTTTTGAATTCATTACAGACACAGGGGGTTATTTACTAAAACTGGTGCACCTCTGCATAGAAACCAATCAGCTCCCAGGTTTTATTGTCAAAGCTGAACTGAACAAGCTGAAGCCAAAATACTGATTGGCTACCATGCACAGATGCACCAGATTCTGAGTGCACCAGTTTTAGTAAATCTCCCGCACAGTGCTGTTTTGCAGCACATGGACTGAGATTCTAATGTGAACAGTTGAAAAGCTAGGAACTATGGGGATGATTTACTAAAACTGGAGGGTGCAAAACCTGGTACAGTTGTGAATGGTAGCCAACCAGCTTCTAATTTCAGCTTGTTCAATTAAGCTTCAACAAAAAAAAAAAAACAGATGCACCAGATTTTGCACTCTCTTGTTTTAATAAATCAATCCCTATGTCAGGGAGACCTAGTCATAGAAATATAAGAATACAACAGGAGATTCAGCTCTACGTATAACCAAAACTAGCGCTGTTTGGAGTACATTGGCTTATCAACTCTTTAAAGTGAGCATGTTAGATATTTAAAACTAGCCCCGAAAACCCTCTGTGTCTGTGTCACATTGCTTCAATCCGGTTCAATAAGATCCCCCCTAATGGTCTTTGAAGTTCTCTCATTGGGTAGAGATGTAGCAGCTGCACCACTAAGATTAGTCCCGAAGTCAGGAAAGCTAAATCTCTTGTAGAGAAGTGGAAAAGAAAACTAAACATAATAATGAAAACTTTGTGGCACCATATTTAAGACTGGACTTTTAATTTTATATATTCAAAATTGCTAGTAGGTTGGCTTTTAAGTCTTTAAAATGTTATGTCATTATATTAAAAAAGTGCTGGTCAGTAAGGATAGGAATTATAAGACCAATATAGGAAAGATAGAAATAATTTTGTTATGTACGGTTTAGGTGTAATACTTTAAATCATGGTGCTATCTCTTAAAGCAACTCTGTACTTTGCCCATCCAGGCCAATAGGTTCATCTAGAGCAGGGCTGGTAAGGAGCATTATACAGCATACACACATATATATATATATATATATATATATATATATATATATATATATATATACAGTATGTGTATATGTGTGTGTATATATATATATATATATATATATATATATATATATATATATATACTTTTTTGAAATGTGATCTACTGCATTGTAAGAGGCAATAGCCTGTACCAACATCATTTTCCAACTTCTTCACACAGTCAATGTCATCCTGAAAGAAAGAAAAAGTAAAGACAGCATCACATTGGCTTTCCAAGGGCCAGAAAAAACGAATGATGCTGTGGTCGAATATGAAGTAATATATTTTGAAAAGGTCAGTACTGAAAAAATCCACGCACCATTTTTATTTGACATAATATGAAATGTATATATTCAGAATGCTAACCTTTATATAGTAAAGGGCACATCTCTCCACTAAACAGAATTTAAAGTTTGTTTTTCTTTCTGCATTAGTTACTTGGTGGTCTTTCATTGAATGTAATGGGATACAATGTACTAGGTTTTAGGTCATGTTTGGTTAGTGTTAGACTGCATTAACACTTGAGCTGAGCATCTGTGCTTGTTTTGCAGGTTTTTATTTTTATTTTTGAGCACAGGCTTTGCTCATTTTTGCATGCATTTGAGGCTTAAGCTTTTTTTTTTATTATTATTTCTAGCCAACGGAAGGTTTGTTACTAATGGTTTTCTTTCACTTTTTTCCACATTTATGTGTTTTTTGGGTGCTTCCATTGAAGTTTTTTGGGACCAAAAATGCTTGAAGCTTGAAATTTGTATAAAGAAGCTAATTTTTTTAGAGCTAAAAAGTTCAATCGACACTACGCTTAAGTGTGAACAGGCACAGTTGAAAGCTCTGGGTTTTTCATTGTTGAGTATTGTGGAGCTTCAAGCTACAAAAAGCTCAGGTGTGAATGGGGCCTTAAGCCTGGTACACACTAATAGTTTTTTTTTTTTTTGTTCAACCCAGTGGATTGAAAGATAAAACTGACAGCTCCAGTCAGATCGGCTGTACTAACGATCTAACAGTACAGCGATCTCCCCCACTGAGCTGTTGTGTTCTGACAGGGACACACCCCCCTTCCCCGCCAGAACACTCCCATCAGTGCTCTCAGCCATTGGCTGAGAGTGCTGATCAGGAGCCAGTTGGCTGCTGGTTTTCCAGCATGCTCATCCGACAGAAGCGGGCCAAACTGGACCGGCTGACATACACACGGCCCGAATGTCAGACGGTTGTTATTGAGTCAGCCGATGTCTCCTGACATGTGTACTAGGCATTAGGGGTATCATAGCTTCAGAAACAAGCCAAAAGAAGGGGGTGATGACAGGAGGGGTGGTCTGCAGAATGGAGGCCAATATCCTTCTGCCGTGGCATCTCTTTTAGAGTAGTCAATTTTGTATACTATATTTAATTACTAATTTAAGATTAGCAACCCATACATGAATGTTATCAACAATGGTCACTAATAAATTACCTGTCTCTGGCTATAATGTTAACGTGCAATCTCTATAGAGGGTTTATATTATTCACTTACACATTCTAAATAACTGATACACAAACAATTTTAGGAATCATTACCCCAGACAACTGCCCCTGTGACCCACTGCTTTTCACAGATGTCTACAGAGAACTTACAGGTGAACATAAAAGTATACCAAAGCAGAGAAGAAGGTGCTTCTAAGTGCAGTAATAAAACACTTTAATGTCAAGGAAGGGTTAAAAACACTTACAAGATGGAAGTGAAAAACAGGCATATCAAGGAGTCCATAATGCCCAGCAGGAATGGATGCCTTCTGGGAGTAAGACAACTGCAGGTGGAAGTTCAAGTCAACCAGCGGTGATAAATACTGTCTCTCTTTTGTTTCCCCAGAATCACAAAGATCAAAATTACACAATCTTGAAAACGCGATCTACGTTCATGACTGTGGATGGTTTAAAACCTGGAACCACCTACATTTTTCGAGTTCAAGCTCACACAGTTGGGGGTCAAGGAATATATGGTGGTGAAATAGAGCTGGAAACCAGCACTGAAGGCAAGTCATCTCACTCTAAATTTGTTTTTTTTAAATATTAAATAGCAAACGTTCTGCCACAAGTCATATATATACATATATATATATATATACATAATATATACATATATGCAATATATCTGTGCGATATCATTGTACAGAGCAGGTAAGTATACGTTATTTTTTATTTTATTTTATATTTAGCTTTTAATATCACTATAGTACTTTAAATCCTCTCCTGCTGACAAGTGTCATCAGAAAAAAAGACAATTCCATCATTGACAATTGTCACAGAAACAGTAGGTTAGGTGAAATCTCCCAATGTGTACATGTCTATCAGATGTAGAATTTACCATCTACTTTCACTTCCTGTTGTGTCTGCAAGACAGGAAGTCAGAGGAAATATCCCCAACAGGATCACAGACAGCAATAAAAACCTGACGGAGGTTAGTTCTAATTGCATTTCTTAATGTAGCTAGTAAAAATACATGAATTTAACATGATCTCAGCTTCTTTGCACAACAGACCTTAGTATGGAGGGAGGGGCAGCACCAAGAGCCAATCTGTGCTGCATGCAAATGTGGTTACAAGGAACATGCTGACTGGAGGAAAGAAAAGGATTGATGTGTTTATCAAACTATCATTATACATTTATGCCCTGCACACACGGTCGGTTTTTCCGATAAAAAAAGTCCGATGGACTTTTTTCATCGGAAAACCCGATCGTGTGTGGGCCACATCAGAATTTTTTCCATCGGTGTTAAAAAATAGAACATGTTTTAAATTTTTCCGATGGAAAAAAAAAAAAACGATAGGAAATTCTGATCGTCTGTGTGGAACTCCAACGGAGAAAAAACCCACGCATGCGCAGAATCAAGTCGACGCATGCTCAGAAGCATTGAACTTGATTTTTCTCGGCTCGTCGGAGTGTTTTACGTCACGGCGTTTGGGACGGTCGGAATTTTGTCTGATGGTGTGTAGGCAAGACTGATGAAAGTCAGCTTCATTGGAATTCCGACGGAAAATTCCATCGGATTTTATTCCATTGGAAATCCGAACGTGTGTACAGGGCATTACTGTTCACTCCCAGGCTGAAGGCAGAGAGGTGACCAGTCTGTATTATTTTAATGCTGTATCTAAGGGCTGGAAATACAAATCCTTCAACTGGTAAACTAAAACTCTCATATAGGTAACTTAAATATGAATTCAGCTGCTGGTGTGGATTTCAGCCTTAAAGTGGTTGTAAACCCTTACATACATATACCCAGTGTGGTGACCGGCCTCAGGTGATATACAGAGATTAAACAAATTCTCCAACGCAGGTTATACATGTCTATATGCAGCCCTCTCTCCTCTACATCTGTTCAAAGTGCTGAATTATAAAGCTTGTGTGAGAGTTCAGAAAAAAGGGGTGTAGAGCTGAAGTTACACTCTGCAGAGCTCAGTGAGGAGAGCTCTGTGAGCTGATTGGAGGGAAGAGACACTCTCCCCTCTACACAGCACACAGGAACTGAGCTGAGGCTTTCAATCAGCTGAAGCTTCCTCCCCGTCACCATTTTTCTCTTGGTGTCAGGAAAACTTGTCAGAAGTGATTCATGCTGATAGCTGAGGAACAAAGCGGCAGACAAAAGTGACACCCAGTGCTCTTAATTGAGACAAGTACAAAATATAGAGGGATATGCTTTGTTCATATTTCATGTCTAAGGTTTACAATCACTTTAAGTGCTGCAGACTTTGCCAACACTACACACAGTGCTTTTGGAAGTGGATCATTCTTCCTGATACTTGTGCAGAGGGGGTGACTTATTTCTTTTGCGTCTATGATTAGATGATAAGGCACACATTATTTTCTTTTTTAAAACTGCGATGTGAGAAATTACCAATCTAACATAGCCCTTATGATCATGGGAATCTTTAGCTTAATATTCTTCAAGAAAAGTTTTTATCAGAAATTAATAGGAAGACTATTCATTTATTAGAAGTTATTAAACTCTATAAGGAATGGGACAAATAGTGCCCCTTGTTTCAAGGAGGAAATGGAGTACTAATGTAATACATTATGTATACCTAATTGCCAATTTCCATAAAAACCCTTATTCCCAGCACACCCCGTTATGTATAATGAGGGTTTTATTAGGAAGAATTAATGTTCCCAGCGGATGTCCTTGTAATCTGGTGACATCCAGAATTTAATCCCAAATAGAGGCTGATTTGCCTTTGTCTATCATGATTTGTGGAGGATTAATGGATTCTCTCAGGAGTATTTTGGAAAACATCCTTTAATCTATTCTGCATTGTGGCACCTCATTTACAAAGAGAACTTTATCATGACCAATATATAAACTTTCCCAGTTAATTTGTAGTAAATTAACCTCTTTCTGCAAACACTAATTTGAATATATATTCTTCCTTAATTAATTTTAATAGTGTTTATGTTGTTTTCTTTAAAAGCACACACATTTTATGCAAAATCAAAACCATTCAATGTTTGTTAAGATAATTACAATATTTTGTATCACACCTTCATTTATTGAAATGACAGGAGCTCAAAAGGCTGTAAATCACTGCATAAATAACCCCAAAGACAAGCCCATTTCAGTGACTCAACCCTGGAAAACATATATATCTTACCATAAAGATACCACAATAAGTAAGGAGCATGTAAAACCTTATTATAACAACAGCCCTTTGCCAGTGTCTGTGGTACTGTTCTACGTTCACACTATCAGACAGTATGCTGAATGCTAAATAATAAATGACTCTGCATGGGAGTTGTCCAGAAAAATGCAATTGCATCTACTGTGCAACTGTCAAACATATAATATTCATAATAATAAATGAATAACAATGAGGTTGATTTACTTAGGATTTTAGAATGTTGAAAATTCTTTCAATTATCCAATCATGTACAGATGGAATAAATAAACAGGAATTTTCTTTTTGCATGATTGGATAATTGAAGCAAATCTTCACACAATTTATTGTGTGAGAATTCTCAAAGTAAATCAGTCGCAATGCTTTAAACATAAATGCCCAACAATGTCAATAAACGTGGCTGTAGAGCACAGCCGCTTCAATTTTAATTTATTCAGGGTTTTTTTCTCTCTTCTATATATTTTTTTTAGAATAAAATTATGTTTTTATACAAGGTTTTATTGGGTTAATTTTCATTAGTTTATGTGGTGAGATTTTTATAAGTTAGGTATATATTTAAATGGATTTTCCATGGCTAGAGCCCATTTCGTGTAGTAAAACAAACAGTGCTTGTTTGCTGTTCCCTTTTATGCAACAAGTTGACTCCTTTACATGTTTCATTGAAGTCGGAGCTAGCATGCAGTCCACTAACTGGCAACATGAAAAACAAGGGGGTTGATTTATGAATACAGATTGTTCACTTTACAAAGTGAATGTTCGCTTAGTTTAGTAAATAAGATGACGTTTTATTTAGTTCAATCAACCAATCATGTGCTATCTCAAATCATATGTTCACGTTGCAAACTTAATATTAGTAAATTAGGTGAACCTCTGCCAAAATTGAACACCTAATCGTGTAGTAAGAAAAGTCTTGTTTTTTTCAATTTCCCTTGCACATGATTAGGTGTTCAAAGTTACCAAACTTTCACTTGAAAAGTGAACATACATATCAGAGGTGGCTCTAGACACCAAAAAAGGGTCACTGTAACTTAAATGTAGTGAGCCCCTTTATTATGAAGGCATGGCCATCATTGACAGCCACGTCTGCAGTCTAACACAAGAAATAACTAAAAAGTATGTTCACTTTCCAATTTTTTAAAGCATTTTTTTCCTAAGCAGCTTAATAGGTGACATTGAACATTTTCACCTTAGCTAACTTTTTCCAGACAGTGAAATCATTAATTTTGTGCAAAATCATTTTTACTGAAATCATCTGCTTGTCCCTGTTTACTGGTGTACTGTTAAAAAATGTATTCATATTCTTCTGAAATTACTTATATCTCGTAATACTGCAGTCCTCAGAATTTGTGTTTTTTTATTGGTTGGTGTCTATTTCTGTTTTCCAGATATGATTGCCATTACTGATCCCAATCAGATCACTATTTTAGCCATTTCTGTAGCTGGTGGAATTATTCTTCTTATTTTCCTTGTCACCTGCTTCTTTGTCAGTGGAAGGTAAATCGTATTTCTTTAAAAAAAAATTACAGTTTAAAATGATTTTCTCATGTCATCTCACATCATTCGTTTCTCTTCTTAGGTTAATGTAACTTGAGTACTAATATTTTTTTTACTTTTAATTAAGAAGTTTTGACATTGGGTTTTAATGGTGGCCAAGTAGGAGCTCCTAAAATTGTAAGATTTTAAACTTTTGGCGGACCAAGTGGTAAAGTACATGTAAAAAAAGCCTTGGTGCATAAGTCTAAACATTTTTTAAAACCATGGATAGATCTAAAAAAAAGTGGTAATGACTGTCACATTCAGCTGTATTTGTTCTGAAAGACCTTGACAAGTAGCTGAGGAAGCTACTTAGATTAATGTTAACATTTTCTCAACTTTACAGAACAGGTTTACACAACAGGTGTGACAAGCTACAACTAGCTATACCGCAACCAGGAAAAATAATCTGTCCGCAAACTATGATATATATATATCTGAAAAATAGATCAATCCTGATGTCTCATTTCTTGAGACCTGAAAATTTCAGGACAATACAAATAGCCCCCAAATTACCCTTTTTTTGTGAAGTAGGCAGTCCAATGTATTTAGTAAGAGGCATGGCAAGTTATGTGAAGTTGTAATTTTTTGTAAAATCTTTTTGGAAGATGAAAAAATTAAAAAAAAAGTGTTTTTCACAATTTTTTAAAATGTTTTTACATACTGTCACCAGTGCAGTACAACATAATCATATAACTGGTTTGGCAGTGATCAGGGACACTGACTGGTGACAGTATGTAAAAAAAAAAAAAAGAATAATTTTTCAACTTTCAAAATATGTTTTTCTTTGTTATTACATTTCTTTTTTACATACAGTGACCAGAGCAATACAATGTTACCATAGTAACACTTTACTACTCTGGGGATATGATCAGGGTGATCTGTGAATTTCACAGTTATAAAGAACAATTTTTTTCTAAATGAAAACTATTTGTTCATTGTTTATTATCGTGATTATCCTCCCAGGATAAAAGGTCTCGGCTGTCATATTACAATGGGCTGGGCGGGAAGCAGTTTTAAAGTGTACATAAGTCATATATAAATAGTGGAGTGGCTAACCACTATTGCTAGCAATACCATTATCTTGCTAAAAGAAGAAACAAAAATAATTGAATAACTAGGATTTATCTTTCACAGTAAATATCAGTCATGTGTAAAGTAGTTATAAAAAAGCAACAGGATTGTCAACTCAAGAAGAAGAAAGGCTAGGCTAGTGCTGAAAACTGTTTTCTAAAGAAATATGCTACTGGCAGAGGCAATGGGCACAAGCCAATGGGACCAAGTGAGTGAAGCTGTGTTTGTGATTGTGACTCAGCTGCCACAAAAAGAAGGGCTGTAAACAAATGAAAAGGAGTTTAGTTAAAAATGTAGAAATGTTGAAATTTACTATAAACATGTGAATCTCCTTTCTAGCAATCAGAGACAAACTGTCCCAAGTGTACTGAAATATTGTCTGTGCCCACCTGCTCCACTGCATAATGGTGACTTACAGCACAGCTTACACAGACCAGAATATTGGGCACGTCCTACTGTATAAGATTGCCATATACTCTGTGTTCAGATATGCCCATTTATGTCAAACTGAGAGGAAGCCGGGAGGAGTGACCAAAGACATGTTCTACATTTTTTTAAATATTCCACATGTGCCTGACTTTTAGAGGCAAGTTGACTTCATAAATTGTTTTTCTACAGAGGATTGCAGTGTTCCTATTTTTTCACTGGTTTTAAATTATATGGCCTCTTTGTTTAATGGAGATCTGCACCATCCACACCTCTAGTTGAAAACTTTAGGATGTGGCCGTATCACTAGATACAATGTAGCTATTAGCTGCATGGGGAAACCCATGTACAGTAATTGCTCCTTGCCAGAGAAAGCCGAGAGACCCAGTCCATGAACTGGAGGGCAGTACGCACACAATTGTAAAGATTTCGGTTATTTTTTTTTTTTAGTTTTGGCTATTTGTCAGAGATCTTTCAAGAACTTGAAGTATTCCTAAGAATGCATGTGTCATTGTTCTTAAAGTGTTTTTAACCCTAAAATTTTTTTTTATCCTGTTCCCTTAAAGCATGTTATACAGCAGAGTGCTTGTGCTGTGAAATTTGGCCCCCTGTATAACCTAAAAAACCTGGCTGATCGTGCCTGGCTATGCCCTCCCCCCTGTAAACTGACCACAGTTTATCATGGCTGCTGAGCCCTGACACCGTTGTCAGTTTACGTGCCTCCTCTCCTCTCTGCTCTCCCCCGTCCACTCCCCCCCTTCCTTGCCTGTCAGCTCCATCCACTCCCCAGTCCTCCGCTCCTGCTGCTATCATAACTAAACTATAAACACACAATCCCCCTTGTTATATTACAATAATGTCCCCAGTGTATGTGGTTTTAAAAAAAAATGCTGCCGTGTACCTCATTTCATAGCGTCAATCGGTGCTCACAAGACTGGCAGCCTCTCTCCTCCTCTGCTCTCCTCCTTCTTCTGGCTTATGTCAGCAGGGGTTTCTCGGCCCTGCCTACTTTTCCATCAGATCAAGAGAGGAGAGAGGCGCCCCGTCACGTGAGCGCCGATCGGCACTATGAAATGAGGTACACAGCTGCATTTAAAAAAAAAACACATACACTGGGGACATTATTTAATATAGCAGAGGGGATTGTAGTAATGTCATTGAGTGGCTTAACAACCACTTTAAGTGTATCTTAACCCAAGGTCAAAAAGTTCAAGTGGTTGTAAACCCTCACATATTCCCAGTGAAGTGAATAGCCTCAGATGATACACAGCAGATCCTCCTACATAGGTTTTTCTTGTTTATCTGCAAACTTCTCTTGTCTACAACCCTTCACAAGTGCAAATTTTTAATAAAATCCTTATGCATCTGTGAGGAATACAGAGGAGATGGTGGAGAATTGCAGTTACAGCTCTTATGCACTGTGTGAGAGCTGATTGGAGGAAAGGGACAACCCCCTTCCACATATGCAGAGGAACGAAGGAACATACAGAGCTGTATTTTGAATGCACAAGCTTATCTCCCTCCCAGACACAAATTTTACCTCATGTTATCTCATGTGTCGGAAAAACTTGTCAGAAGTGACTCATGCTGATGACAGAGGAACGAAGCACCAGAGAGAAACAACACTTAGAGCTTTGAAGAGAGACAAGTAAACACTACAGATATATGTGCTTAATTTATGTTTCATGACTTGGTTTTACAACCACTTTCATTTATTATAGCCTACCAGTGCTTAGATGTGGTGGCTGTATTTGTTTTCTTTTTTTCCCACACTTTTTTCTCCATTATTTTTACCTGGTGATCATGCCTGTATCTATAGAGGAGCAGCACTGTCAGCCTAGTACAGGAAGCGTATTAGGACTACAGACCACATAATCTTCTCCTCTGTAACTTGGTGGAGGGAGAGAGGTTCTGTGGTTTACAGAAGAGAAATAGTGACAGCTAAAAAATGTATGTGACATTTCAATTTAGTGCACATCAAGTTACAAGTCTAGTGTTTAGTGCCCACCAAGTTACAAGCATTCTGGATTTTTACTATGATTTTGCTGTAGTTCCTGTACGTAGCCAGAAAAATAAAAACAAATGCAGCCACCACATTTGAAGACTGGTAAGCTGCAATATGTAATTTTTTTTCCTGAGACATCTGCTTCTTCTAGTTCACTAACAAATTCTAAACCGCTATATTAACCCATAGCGGTGGTCTCCAAACTGCGGCTCTTTGATTGCCTTTATCTGGCCCTTGGGGCACTATTCCTCCCGTTGATACGAGACACTATTCTGTCAACTGAAACCAACAACGGGGTACCATTTCTCTCACTGACAACCATAATAGGGCACTATTCCTCCAAATGATAACAATGATGGGGCACTATTCCTCCCCCTTACAAAATGTGGCAATGTTTACTCCCACTGATGCAAGGAAAATTTCCACTCCCACTAGTCATAGTCTACCCCCCTAAAGTCTAAAGGACAATAAACTGACCCTTTGTTTAGGAAGTTTGGAGACCCCTGACCTATAGAATAAGTTGAGTTGACTTTTAAAAGAAATTACATTTTTATGAGAAAAAAATGTACTTGTTTGAGCAGCATTTAGGAAAGTTTGAATTAGTGACTTTATTGTTTTATTTGCTATTTGATTACATATATTATGGTACAGAATGTTAATTCAGTGAAAACCAATGAATTCTCTGCGCGAGTACGTATTTGCCCATGCTTAGACCCATTTGTAAAAGTAAGTGTTGCCCATGTTTTGTCAACCAGTGGTATAGCATTTTCCCTTAGGGCAGCACAGTGGGCATACAGGTTAATTTATGATTGATCTGTGTGGTTGTATTTTCTGTTAGC
This sequence comes from Rana muscosa, assembly GCA_029206835.1. Classification (NCBI taxonomy): domain Eukaryota; kingdom Metazoa; phylum Chordata; class Amphibia; order Anura; family Ranidae; genus Rana; species Rana muscosa. The sequence goes on along the minus strand of CM055121.1, from coordinate 439,423,024 downwards.
TTCAGATTTTTTAATACCTTGACCCCTGACTCAGTTCCCCTTGTTATTGTTCAGTTTTCTATTTCTATGTCTCCTGGTGTATCTAAGTCAAGGTAACCTTGCAGCATTTATTTATTTTCACTGATTGCATTATTGATTGGTGGGAGCTGTATAATGATTGCTGCCTCTTGTTTAGGAAGATATTTACTCTGTTTTTCCTCTAAGGCTTTACTGCTAGTTCAGCTCACGTAATGCAGATTGACCCATATTGCAGAGACCTTGTGCTCATCTCAATAAAAGTCACAGGGTTGAAGTTAAATCTTCAATATGTCTGCAACAATAGCACACTGTAGCATCATGAGAACCTGTTTCCTTAGGCTGGGTTCACATATATGCGAATTGGATGCATTTTACACCACATCCAATTCGTGTGACCGGCTTTCAATGGAGTCGGTTCACACATGTCCGGGGCAGCTGCGGTGCAATTTTTGAAAAGGGTCCTGTGAATTTTGGGTCTGGTTCAGGTGCAAATTCAGGGTAAAAAATTTGCACCTAAATCGCACCTGAACCAGTGAACACGACCGCACAGGACACTGGACTGCAAACCGCAGCTGGACCTGTGTGAACCCAGCCTCACACTAAATAAAAGCTTGTATATGCAAGAACTAATTCAAAGTGACTCTGAAATTTGCCTATGCAGTAATAAAAAAAAAAAACCTGGCTCACTTTATAGACAGATGAGGCAGCATCTAATACCTGAGGTCCAAAGACCTGTGGTTCGCAGTTGGTTAAACACTATTTCTCTGACCTGGCAAGGCTAAGGGTGAAATGAGTGAGAGTAACTGCATATGGAATGTGTGCTGCTTTAGGCCTGGTTCACACCTATGCAGGTTGCAGTGGATGCATACTCTAGGAGCATTTTGCATTTTTCAATACATGTTTTTGATCTATTGAAGTCTATGGAACCAAAAACACAACCTGCTGGTGCCTGGCCGTTTCCATAAAATGGAAAAATATACAAAGAATTTCTGCGCTACTAAACAAAACACACAAGCAGCTGCACAACCAATGGACAAAGGTGAAAAGCAGAACAAAAAACAAAAAATGCAGCGCTGAACAAAAGTGAAAATTGAAAACACCCAGTGTGATAAAAAATAATGTCCAATTGAGTGACAAAATTCATGTGAATGGTGAAAAAAGTCTCTAATAAATAAAGCGATTCTTGAACAGATGTGTATAAAATCTGCAATCTTGGAAAAGAAGTGTAGATCACCACCAATATATGGAAGGCTTACCGGAACAAGTGAACCCAAACAAACATGCGTTTGAAGGGTCACATCAGGCTTTTAGATGTATGTCTCCTCCTGCGCTGATCCTATGCAGGTAAATCCTCAGGACAATGCTCTCAGCAATGGTAATAGAGGTGAATGGAAAAAAAGACTCAAATGGTGGTAAACCAGGATGCCGATCAGATAAATATATGGGAGAAAAGAGAAGGGCACATGGCATAATATCGTCTAAAAATCAAACTTTAATGTAGGCAAATACACTTACATCAAGATGGTTTAAACAAACGCTTGTACAACAGTGGCAGCAGTGGAATCTCCCGACGCGTTTCGCAAAAAGGATTGCATCATCCCTGTTTGTAAATTTACTGAAAGTTGGCAACCCTGGTCCAGAGGCAAAACATTAAATTAGGGATATGTATTGACAACTGCAACCTTAACAGAAGGACCATCCCTGACCTGTTCACCACTGTGTGGACAGAAAATGCTCTGCAATTCCTGTCTGGGGTGAAGTAGTTCAGTCTGTTGGATCTAAGGCAGGGGTAGGCAACCTCGGCCCTCCAGTTGTTTTGAAACTACAAGTCCCATGAGACATTGCAAGACCCTGACAATCACAGGCATGACTCCTGGAGGCAGAGGCATGATGGGATTTGTAATTTTACCACAGTTGGAGGGCCCGAGGTTGCCTACCCCTAATCTAGGGGCTGGATATTATCAGACTCCCATGCACCCTGAAAATCAAAAGAAGACTGCTTTCATATGCCCATTGGGGTTTTATGAGTTTGACTCGATTCCCCGGGGTCTGTCAGAAGGCCTCCTCAACCTTTTAGCCACTGACTCCAAGAAATTGGAAGATGTTACTTCCTAGCCAAGACCCCACTACTAGACTGAATTGGGTCATTCTAATCCTATTATCAAAGATTAGTAGAGGGATTCCTCAAAATAGCTTGATTCCTCAATGAATTGCTGGGAAAGGAGGATGTAGAAGATGACTCGGAAGTGCCAGGGCACTTATGGCGCAGACTTTAAGGTCAAGACAGACAATAATCCACTCATGTACATAATCACCATAGCCAAGTTGGCTGGCATGGGACATTTTTGGCTAGCTGCCCTATCAAGCTTCCACTTTAGCTTGAAGTATCATCTGGGAGTTGGAAATAATAGGATTTTTATAACAGCTTACCTGTAAAATCCTTTTCTTGGAGTACATCACGGGACACAGAGCGACATAGTCATTACTAATGGGTTATATAGTTACCGTCAGGTGCTGGCACTGGCAACTTCCAAAACCGGAAGTACCCTCCCCTATATAAGCCCCTCCCATCCGGGAGCACCTCAGTTTTGTAGCAAAGCAATAAGTGTCCCCAAAGAGGGGCGGGAGCTCTGTGTCCCGTGATGTACTCCAAGAAAAGGATTTTACAGGTAAGCTGTTATAAAAATCCTATTTTCTTTCTCGTACATCACGGGACACAGAGCGACATAGTCATTACTAATGGGATGTCCTAAAGCAATGCCAAATGAGGGGGGGGATACACCATATATAAGCTGAGCGCTATCAGACATGAGGATCTTTTGCGGCCTGCAACACACTGCGCCCAAGGCGACATCCTCCTGACTTCTAACGTCCACCTGGTAGAACCTAGTAAACGTGTGTACTGAAGACCATGTTGCGGCCTTACAGACTTGAGCCAGGGAGGCCTGGTGATGCACTGCCCATGAAGTTCCAACTGCTCTCGTGGAGTGCGCCCTAACTTTGAACGGAGGCGGTCTACTTCTCAAGCTATAGGCTTGTATTATGACCTGTCGAATCCACTTGGCTAAAGTAGATTTTGACGCTGCCTGACCCCTTCTGGGGCCTTCCGGCAGAATAAACAAAGTATCCGTTCTGCGAATCTGAGCAGTGGCTTTTAGATAAGCTTTAACTGCTCTTACTACATCCAAAGAATGCAATAACTTTTCCTCTACCGAAGTAGGCTTGGGGAAAAAAGAAGGAAGAACCACATCTTGGTTCAAATGAAACCTCGATACCACCTTAGGAAGAAAGGCTGGATGAGGACGTAACACTACTCTGTCCTTATGGATAACCAGATATGGCTCCTTACAGGACATAGCTGCTAATTCCGATACTCTTTTAGCCGAACAAATGGCTACTAGAAAAATCAATTTCCTGGTGAGAAGCACTAAGGAAATATGCTGTAATGGTTCAAATGGTTGTTTCTGTAGAACCGACAGAACCAAGTTTAGATCCCATGGACATATGGGAATATTAACCGGAGGACTAATACGCATCACTCCTTGTATAAAGGCTTTGACTAGTGAATGCGAAGCCAAGGGCCTTTGAAAAAATATTGACAAGGCCGAAATCTGACCCTTGATAGTACTCAAGGCAAGCTTCCTATCTACAGCCCATTGTAGGAAGTCCAGAATCCTACCTATTACGTACTTATGTGGATGCCATTTCTTGGCCTCACACCACGCGATGTACGCCTTCCAGATTCTATAGTAGATCTGCCTGGATACCGGCTTCCTGGCATTGATCATGGTAGATACCCCAGCATTAGAGAGCCCTCTCTTTTTTAGAATGTGGGCTTCAATAGCCAGGCCGTCAAACCTAGGGCTGGTAAGGAAGGGTGGTATATCGGTCCTTGCGAAAGCCGGACGACGTGGGAGAGTCCAAGGACTCCCCACTGAAATTTTACAATCTCCGCGTACCACGCTCTTCGGGGCCACGCTGGAGCCACCGGAATCACTGGTTTCTTTTCTACCCTGATTCTGCGGAGTAATCGAGGTAACCATTGGCGGTGTGAATGCATATATCAGCTTGAACTGATCCCAAGGGAACACTAGGGCATCCGAGCCGCAAGCTAGGGGATCCCTTGTCCGAGAGACAAACCTGTCCCCCTTTGCGTTGAATCTGGATGCTAGAAGATCTACATCCGATGTTCCCCACCGCTGACATATTGTCCAGAAAACCTCGGGGTGAAGGGACCCTTCCTCTGGGCCTAATTGCTGGCGACTTAGAAAGTCCGCCTTCCAATTCTCCACTCCTGGAATGAATACCGCAGATATGGCTGGGACATATTTTTCTGCCCATTTCAGGATGTAATTTACTTCCCTCTGGGCTGCACGACTCCTGGTGCCCCCCTGATGATTGATATATGCCACTGCTGTGGCATTGTCTGATTGAATTCTGACAGGGGACCCTTGGAGTTTGGATGTCCATGCTACTAGGGCATACCGGGCTGCTCGTATCTCTAAGAGATTGATGGGCAGGGCCTTCTGCATCCAACCATCTGCCCTGGAGAGACTATTGCTCCAATACTGCTCCCCAGCCTATAAGGCTGGCATCTGTAGTGACCACCTTCCAAGAAATCGGACTGAAGGATTTCCTTTTTTCCAGATTCTGGGGAACCAACCACCAACGGAGGCTCTTGCGAACGGAAGGGGACAAGGACATTGTAAGTCTAGGGCCTGAATTTTTTTGTTCCAGGCTGACAGTATGGCCCCTTGCAAATTCCTTGAATGGAATTGACCGTAGGGTACTGCTTCGAATGATGCCACCATTTTTCCCAGCAGCCTCATATACAGGCGTATGGACGGCTGTCTTTTTTGTACCCACTAAGTGGATCAAATCTTTCAAAGACAACACCTTTCCTCGAGGCAAGAATATTTTTCTCTGGCCTGAATCCAACCTTAGCCCCAAGTATTCCAGACTTTTGACTGGTTTTTAGGGCTGACTTGTCTCGGTTGATAATCCAACCGTGAGATTCCAGATACTTGATCGTCTTGTGAACGACCACGTCTAGTTTTTTCACTGAGTGGTCTATCAGCAACAAGTCATCCAGATATGCCATTATCATTACACCTTGTGTTCTTAGATTGGCCAATAAAGGGCCAGAATTTTTGTAAACACTCGTGGTGCTGTGGCCAAACCGAAGGGTAAGGCTCTGAACTGAAAATGGCGCCCTTCTACTGCAAAGCGTAGAAATTTTTGGTGGGCTGGAAAGATGGGAATGTGCAAATAAGCATCTTTGATGTCGATCGTGGCTAACCAATCCTCCCCTTGTAGGGCAGTGGCCACCGATCGGATCGACTCCATCGGAAAGTCCTGATATACAGGAATTTGTATAGCCCTTTTAGAATTAATATGGGCCTCCCGACCGCGTTTGCTTCGGGACTGTAAAGAGGTTTGAGTAAAACTCGAACCCTCATTCTTCCAGGGGAACCTCCATAATTACTCCTTGGAGCAATAGTTGTTCTAGTGCCAACAGGAGGGACTCTCTCTTCCGGGGATCCCTTGGCACGTTTGACCTCAAAAATGGAAAGGAGGAGAGTCTTTTAACTCCAAACTGTATCCCAAACCTACTGCGGAGAGCACCTATCTGTCTTGATCGTGTCCCGCCAGGTCTCTTGCGAACAACTGGAGTCCTCCCCCCACCCGACTGAGTGGGGGCTTCAATGAATTTCACTTTGGGGGAGGTTTTGTACCTCCCCTGACCCAGGGTTTCTTATTACCCTGCTACTGTCCCTGTTTTTTACCCCCGGGATTTGACCGAGGAGGCCGTCGGAACTGTTACACAGCCGATGCCCCAGGGACTGGAGAAGCAGGCCTCTTAAAGAGGGACCTCTAACTCTGCTTTTAACCGGCAAGAGCGTATTTTTACCGCTGGAAATTTTCTGGATATATTTGTCCAGGTTTTCCCTGAATAAGCGTTCACCATGAAATGGGACGCTAACCAGCCATTCTTTACAGGGAGCTTCAGCAGACCAGTTTCTGAGCCATAGGAGCCTACGCATATGTACTATAGACAGCGTAAGGCGGGAGGCCTGATGGACTGAATCCTCTATGGCATCAACCGCAAAGCCTAAGGCTCTAGGTAGATCAGCTAGGGCAAAGCCTGCTGATCTGTCAAGTCCCTCAAGACCTGTTTCAACTGATCCTTTACTGCTTAGCAGACCCCAATAGCTGCTACTGCTGGTTGTATCACCAAGCAGATTTTCATAAGGACTCCAATCTTTTATCTATTGGGTTCTTGAACATTTGGACATTATCCACTGGACATGTCAGTGATTTATACATACAAGAGATGGCTGCGTCCACTGTAGGGACCTTCCATTTTTTTTTTTTTTTTTTTGATGAACTTATCCTCCATGGGATAGACCACCGGAAATCTCTTGGGGGAATAAATATTTTCTCAGGACGTTCCCAATCCTGGTAAATGAGCCCTTTCAGTAAAGGGTGAAGTGGAAAAGAACAAACAGTCTGGGGGCTTCTAGCGACCCCAACGAGGATACAGTAGTGGTTGATGGTTCCGCAAGGTGCATTTTTAAATGCTGATCGGACCATGTTAGTCAGAGACTAAACCCATAATCTTTCAGCTTGAGATGCTGAGAAAAGGTTCCCCCACTGTTGATTCCTCTATAACAGAATCAACCTTATCCTGATCCCCTTCAGGCAGGTCGATCCCTGTATGGGACTGTTGCTCTGCTAACAGGCACTCTGAAGGAGGAGACGGAGATCGGGCGTGCTTTCCCTGACAGGGAGGCAGCGATAAATTTTGACAATCTCTCTCTAATCCTCCCAGAGCTGAGGAAAAAACCTCCTCTGTTACATACACAGGAGCAGGTGACTGAGGACAGCCACAGTACCAAGTACCCCTGCGGGGTCTCTACGGTCACTTACCTCTGAACTTCAGGGGAGACTGGTGCAGCAGGAGTATGCCCAAGATCCTCAGAGCCCGATGAGACCCCCTTCGCTTCCTGGAAGATTCAGTTCCGGAGCTACTGGACGGCATATTCCTAAGCCTAAAGCTGAGGTATTCCAGCCGTAATACACCACTTTTACTGAGAATAGTCTAGCACAATTGCTGCTATATCACAGTTGGTGTCTACTAATGTGCCTTTCTAGGGGATGCCTGTATCAACCGCTATGCTGTATGCCTTTAAATGTTGCCAGCTCTGTCCCTGTACTTCATAACCAGCTTATCTGCAACAATGTGGCTTTTTAAAAACCTGCTGGGACGCCCGCACATGCGCAGAAGCGCTGCGGCGCGCACAGAGCGTCATCCCCCAGGCCCCGCCCCTTTTTCCGGCCACCTCTATATATAGAGGCGCGTGCACGCGCACGCGCGCGGCCACGTGCGCCTCGGCGCTAATTTTCAAACATGGAAACCAGGGACAGGAGCCAGGGCCCCCTTTGCCGCAGGCCGGGGGATAGACGAACACTGCAACATGGCAGAGGAAACAGTTTCCTGTAGGAGAACTCACCAGCTGCCTGGACTTTGCTCTCTGAGAAGAAACTAGTCCATATGACAAGAAAAACATTCCACAGCGGCCTCTAGTGGACAAACACAGGTACCGCAGTTTAATATACTAAACATATATAAAAAAACATTCTTTTTTTTTTTTTTTTTTCTTGACCACCATTAAAAATTATTACATTTTTTTAGTAGTTACAGGCATGCACAGATATTAGCGGGAATACCGTTAGGTAACAGACAGAAAGACAAATTAGGCTTGGGGGTCCCCCAATAGAACCAAGTTCCTGGGGGCCCCCACTTACCTGTTCCCCGCCGCAGGACTTTGTTTGGTCCACAAAAGCCCAAACTTCACCTATCACGGCAGGCATTGTAATCAAACCTTCAGGGACCGGGTTCCCAAGGATTCCACTCCCCTGGACCTGTATAGCACCCTGCACAGAAAACATCTTGGTCGTGGGTATGACCAGAGCTCTGGATCCCAGGGTCCAGCTCTCCTAAGAGAAGCATTACAGGCAGAACCTTGCTCTTCTCTGCAAGGCCCGGGTACCGACCGTTTAGCTATGAAGCTTTTTTGGTCGGATCCGGAATAGCTTACTGAGGCCCAAAAGAACCTGTACGCAAGCTCAGTGAAAAACACATGTTTCTTCTTGGCCAACACCTTAGACACTGGCAAAAAAACTGAGGTGCTCCCGGATGGGAGGGGCTTATATAGGGGAGGGTACTTCCGGTTTTGGAAGTTGCCAGTGCCAGCACCTGACGGTAACTATATAACCCATTAGTAATGACTATGTCGCTCTGTGTCCCGTGATGTACGAGAAAGAAAGAAAAGAGAATGAGCTCTGTGCTATATTTGTCCCAAGATAGGACCTCTGCTAGACTAGAGTTAGGGGACCACACAATACAGAGGGCAATGTGGCTTCCACATATATCTGAAAATGTATGCAACTAAAACCTCAGTTTTTAACATAAATTGTCGACAGTGTAGAATTTGTTTAAAATATTGCATCTAATACTTGCCACCTCTTCACACCTATGCTGTTATGTTTACTGCTGGCAGCCAAGAGAAGAAACCTTGTGTAATCTCCTTGTGCAATCTATAGTCAGACAACCAACTGGAGCTTACACACTGCTGAGAACTGTCAATGGACCAATCACCAAACATCAGAGCTGTAACACTGGAAGATGTGAGTGAGTCATATAACTCTGTACTAGAAGAACTAGATATTTCTTTGCAGTCTGTAACGGCACAGCAATATAAAGGGGTAAAACGCAGTTTACGATGTTCCCTCTCCTAGACACACATCCACTCGCTACCAATATCCACAGCCAAACGACCCTTTCCCATAGGACCCAATCCCCTTAGAAGGACGAGACACACTCTGTCTTCTTCTGTAATAGGAATCACTTTATTATTGAGAAACATTGTAACTTTATACACAATTCAATACACATGATTTAACATGAACAAGGGCCCAGCTCCACCCACACATCCCAAGACTCAACACCTCATCCTGACGTCTGCTAGGCTTCAAAAGATCCCACACAATACACATCTTCTCACAAAGGCTTGGCAGCCAGTCTGTCTGGCACTTTACAATACACACAAGGACAGACTTAAAGAACAATAGAATGCAAAACACCTTAATTCCTCACAGCAATGATTACATAACCCCCACACACAGTATACATCCAATCTATATACAATGTATATACAGCCTTGAATATGGCTATCACAGACCATATCGGGGGTTTCTTTTATTCACCCTGTGTCCAAAGTGACCCCACTGTCACACATCTCCCCTTTCGGCAGGGGACTAACAGAGGAGGGGACCCCAGACGGGTCTACTCCGAAGTTAGTCCATGGGTCCATTCTTCCAATGCTTGTATCCACCCAGTACCACAAATGAATTGCTCCAAGCAGAGCATTACTTACCCAGCCAACCTCTGCTTCTCTCAGAGAACATACCCGCCGCTGGGGAGAAGACAGGGTGACTGGGCTCAGTCCGTCATGCTGTTGGGGATCTGGGTCGACTGCCCGGCATCCCTGGGGTATACAAGTGGAGACTGAAGTCCCATCCACTTGTGGTAGGTGGAAGTCCCCCAGTGCTTGCAAAGCAAGGCTGACATCCTCCTGTCTCAGTGTCACACCATTTTCTGGGGTTGTGTCAGTGAGGACTGAAGTCCCATCTACTACCACAGGAACTCCCTCTTCTGTTAGTTGAGAGCAGAGGCCCGCGGCAATCTGCTCTGTTGCCAGCTCTTCTGCTGGGTTGCTGTGAGTGGAAACCGTAGTCCCATCCAGTCCCACAGGAACTCCCTCTTCTGTTAGTTGAGAACAGAGGCCCGTGGCAATCTGCTCTGTTGCCAGCTCTTCTGCTGGGTTGCTGTGAGTGGAGACCGTGGTCCCATCCACCGATATCCGCTCAAGTGGCAGTTGTGTGCAGCGGCCAGTAGCATTCTGCCCTGCTGCCAGTGATTCAGCTGGGGGTGAAAGCTTTACCACCTCAGCTTGTTGCTGGAGAGAGGGGCCAATTGCCCCGGCTCCCTGAAACTCCCCAGTTGTTTCCGGTGCTGGGCAGAGGTTGCTATCACTCTGCCCTGTTGCCAGCACTTCTGCTGGGGACTCCACACCATCTGCTCTGGCTAGCTGTTGGGGAGGGAAAATGGCTGCTTCTCCTCCCTGCATCTCTGAAATCCACTCGGAAAGAGGAACCATCACCTTCTCAACTCGGGCCTCCAAAACTGCCACGGGTGTAGAGCAGGGGTCTGCAGTACTTTGTCCTGCTGTCAGTACTTGAGAGGGCGATGCATAATCCATAACATCCTCTGAACAGTCCCTTAAGTCCATATCTTCTGTAATCTGTGGCTGGGGAGATGAGCCAACTGCCCTAGCTCCCTGGAACTCCATATCATCCACTTCGGCTTTAGGGTTGGCAATCTTCAGATTTTTCACTGCTGATTCTTCAGCCGGGCTAGCTCCCTGGGACTCCGTATCATCCACTTCGGCTTTAGGGAGGGCAATCTTCAGCTTTTTCACTGCTGATTCTTCAGCCAGGCTAGCTCCCTGGGACTCCGTATCATCCACTTCGGCTTTAGGGGTGGCAATCTTCAGCTTTTTCACTGCTGATTCTTCAGCCAGGATTTCATAATTGTCAACTGGTATTTCCTGATAGTCCCAGGCAAAGGGAGCCCCACCCTGCTGCTGAGCAGATTCTAGCAGCTGTCTGTAGGCGATCTCCGATTGACGTATTTCCGCCATTCTCCACTCATGTTGCCGCTCTAGTTCTCTCTTTTGTCGCGCATCCTGCAGCTGGATGCCTCTAATGGCTTCCTGAATGGCGGTCTCTGATGGGTTAGCACCATATAATGCCAACCGCTGTCACACTCGTTGCTGAAACAAATCTTCAACTGACCGGGGTCCTGCATCACCATCTCTCTGGTCCATCTCGGCTCTCAAGTAAGTCTTTCAGCGTGACTTTCCTGCAGGCTGCATAGCTGGTCATTCACTGTGGTGGCTTGGAGTATCCCAGGAACTGGAGGGAAAATCCCGCTGCTGCCAACCAATGTAACAGCACCCCAATATCAAGGAGTAAAACGCCGTTTACGATGTTCCCTCTCCTAGACACACATCCACTCGCTACCAATATCCACAGCTAAATGACCCTTTCCCATAGGAACCAATCCCTCTGGAAGAAAACGAGACGCACTCTGTCTTCTTCTGTAATAGGAATCACTTTATTATTGAGAAACATTGTAACTTTATACACAATTCAATACACATGATTTAACAAGAACAAGGGCCCAGCTCCACCCACACATCCCAAGACTCAACACCTCATCCTGACGTCTGCTAGGCTTCAAAAGATCCCACACAATACACATCTTCTCACAAAGGCTTGGCAGCCAGTCTGTCTGGCACTTTACAATACACACAAGGACAGACTTAATGAACAATAGAATGCAAAACACCTTAATTCCTCACAGCAATGATTACATAACCCCCACACACAGTATACACCCAATCTATATACAATGTATATACAGCCTTGAATATGGCTATCACAGACCATATCGGGGGTTTCTTTTATTCACCCTGTGTCCAAAGTGACCCCACTGTCACACACTCCAAATGGCAAATGAAGTGACAAGAAGGTGAGAATATGCAGCAAAATAAGGAAAGAAAGGGTATGGAGGGAAAATCCAAAGAATGTCCTTGACTCCAAAAAAGGAGAATATGCAGTGGGAGGCCAGATATTAAAGTGAACTTGTTGTTTTGACTTGCATAGCCAAAGCACAGGGTAACTTTGCAGTAACACTTTACAATGGCTGATATCACAGCTGAGGTTTCCAACTATGGGTGTACTCAGTCAAACCCCAGAAGTGAGATTAGATCAAGGAGCACACCTCTGTACCGTCACGAAAACTGTGCCAACTGGCAGTTTCCAGCATTAGACAGGAACCTCAGCAATGAGATGCAACAGCTCTATGACAGGTTCCTTTTCAATTTACTCACCTTTATTTCACCTTTACTACTAAGAATGCGATAGGTAGTGCCTGATCTGGTAGAAAGAAATAATGTTAGCAGTGGGGAGAATTCTCCAGTACTTACATGTAGGGATGAGCTTCGAGTTCGAGTCCATTCTATGTAATAGGGTTCTAAAGTTTGCGCAAACGTTCGGTCCGTTCGCAGGTTCTGGTGCGTACCGAACCGGGGGGGTGTTCGGCTCATCCCTACTTACAGTACATGTACAATATGACAGTTAAAGTTTAGCCAGGTATGCAAATGTGGCTAAAGTATTTAAAATTGCAGGGATGTTAAATTCATTATGGTTCTGAACTGTGCCACTGACACTTTACCAGTTGGTAAAAAGGGGAAGGCAACAGATCTGTACTAAATGCCTATAATTGGCTGGGGAACAGTAAAATTCATTATACAGAACGTCACCCTCCCCCCCACCAGAAACCTCCGGTCAGCGCTCTCAGCATGGCCGAGAATGTTTATCAGGAGCCGGTCGGCAGACCCTTTTCATTCATGACTAGGGTTGAGCGGACCCGAACTGTAAAGTTCGGGTCCGTACCGAACTTTTGGGTTTTGGGGTCCCGGACCCGAACCCGAACAATTCACTGTACGTTCGGGTTCTGGTCCGGTGTTCGGCAATATGCATGTAAAGTCGCGCTTGTTTCCCGTGCTTAGAACTGTCCCTGCACAAAGTGTCATTTCTGAAGGAAAAAAAGTAATTTAAAATTCACTCGCGGCTATTAATGAATTGTCGGCTCCCGGCAATACATAGAAAAGTCATTGGTAAAAAAAAAAAAAAAGCGTACGGGTCCCCCCAAATTCAATTACCAGGCCCTTCAGGTCTGGAATGGATATTAAAAGGAACCCTGCCGCAAATTAAAAAAAAAAAATGCGTGCGGTTCCCCCAAATATTCATACCAGGCCCTTCAGATCTGGTATGGATTTTAAGGGGAACTCCACCCCAAATAAAAAAAAAATGGCGTGGAGTACCCCCAAAAATCCAGACCAGACCCTTTATCCGAGCACACAACCGGGCAGGCCGCAGGAAAAGAGGGGGGACGAGAGAGCGGCCCCCCTCCTGAACCGTACCAGGCCACATGCCCTCAACATGGGGAGGATGTCCCCATGTTGATGGGGACAAGGGCCTCATCCCCACAACCCTTGCCGGTGGTTGTGGGGGTCTGCGGGCGGGGGGCTTATCGGAATCTGGAAGACCCCTTTAACAAATTCAAACGGAGAGGCCGAAGAAAGAAGGGGAAGAAGAAGCCGGAGCAAAATGCGGACGAGAACACCGAAGGAAGAAGGAAGATGAAGATGAAGATGAAGAGGAAGAAACCCGAATGGAGAAAAGAAGAAGATGGAAGAAGATGGAAGAAAGGAGAAGACCCTATGTGAAATGGTAATGGGGTACAAATGTACCCCTACCATTTCACAAAGAAAGTGTCAAAAATGTAAAAAAATTACAATAGCCGGTTTTTGACAATTACTTTATTAATGTCTTCTCCTTTCTTCCATCTTCTTCTTCCATCTTCTTCTTCCAGCTTCTTCTTTTCTCCATTCGGGTTTCTTCCTCCATCTTCTTCATCTTCATCTTCCTTCTTCCTTCGGTGTTCTCGTCCGCATCTTGCTCCAGCTTCTTCTTCCCCTTCTTCTTTCTCCGGCCGCTCCGCTTGAATTGGAGGTTCCCGCTGTGTGACGCTTTAGTTCTTCAGTTCTCCTCTGGGTCCGCTGGCACCCGGTGGCTCCGGCCCCCTCTGACACCACGGGGAAAGTCCCTGTGAAATCCATGGGCGGGGTCACCGGGTGGCAGCGGACCAAGAGGGGAACTGAAGAACTGAAGCGTCACACAGCGGGAACCTCCAATTCAAACGGAGAGGCCGAAGAAAGAAGGGGAAGAAGAAGCCGGAGCAAAATGCGGACGAGAACACCGAAGGAAGAAGGAAGATGAAGATGAAGATGAAGAGGAAGAAACCCAAATGGAGAAAAGAAGAAGATGGAAGAAGATGGAAGAAAGGAGAAGACATTAATAAAGGAATTTTCAAAAACCGGCTATTGTCATTTTTTAAATTTTTGACACTTTCTTCGTGAAATAATAGGGGTACAATGTACCCCATTACCATTTCACATAGGGGGGGGGGGGCGGGATCTGGGGGTCCCCTTTGTTAAAGGGGTCTTCCAGATTCGATAAGCCCCCCGCCCGCAGACCCCCACAACCACCGGGCAAGGGTTGTGGGGCTGAGGCCCTTGTCCCCATCAACATGGGGACATCCTCCCCATGTTGAGGGCATGTGGCCTGGTACGGTTCAGGAGGGGGGGCCGCTCTCTCGTTCCCCCTCTTTTCCTGCGGCCTGCCAGGTTGCGTGCTCGGATAAAGGGTCTGGTCTGGATTTTTGGGGGTACTCCACGCCATTTTTTTTTTATTTGGGGTGGAGTTCCCCTTAAAATCCATACCAGATCTGAAGGGCCTGGTATGGATATTTGGGGGAACCGCACGCATTTTTTTTAAAAATTTGCGGCAGAGTTCCCCTTAATATCCATTTCAGACCTGAAGGGCCTGGTAATTGAATTTGGGGAACCGCTAACGCTTTTTATTTAATTTTTTATCAATGACTTTTCTATGTATTTCCGGGAGCCGACAATTCATTAATAGCCGCGAGTGAATTTTAAATGTCTTTTTTTCCTTCAGAAATTACACTTTATGCAGGGACAGTTCTAAGCACGGGAAACAGCGCTAATAGTCCTCAGAAGTTCTGGTCCCCATTGGGGTTTGGGTTCGGGTTCGGGTTCAGGGTAAAGTTCGGTCCCGAACCCAAACTTTTTTCCGAAGTTCGTCCGAACCCGTCGAACCCGAACATCCAGGTGTCCGCTCAACTCTATTCATGACCCTTCGAATGCCGGTCAATTTCTATTGAACCGGCCGATGCCGCCCGACATTCGGCCTGTGTGTACTAGGTTTTACTTCCTGTTCTGTATGACACCTATCACATGGGCAGGAGGTGAGGCAAATCTCCACAATGGGGGCGCAGAAAGTAATAATAGGATTTTTATAACAGCTTACCTGTAAAATCCTTTTCTTGGAGTACATCACGGGACACAGAGCGACATAGTCATTACTAATGGGTTATATAGATACCGTCAGGTGCTGGCACTGGCAACTTCCAAAACCGGAAGTACCCTCCCCTATATAAGCCCCTCCCATCCGGGAGCACCTCAGTTTTGTAGCAAAGCAATAAGTGTCCCCAAAGAGGGGTGGGAGCTCTGTGTCCCGTGATGTACTCCAAGAAAAGGATTTTACAGGTAAGCTGTTATAAAAATCCTATTTTCTTTTTCGTACATCACGGGACACAGAGCGACATAGTCATTACTAATGGGATGTCCTAAAGCAATGCCAAATGAGGGGGGGGGATACACCATATATAAGCTGAGCGCTATCAGACATGAGGATCTTTTGCGGCCTGCAACACACTGCGCCCAAAGGCGACATCCTCCTGACTTCTAACGTCCACCTGGTAGAACCTAGTAAACGTGTGTACTGAAGACCATGTTGCGGCCTTACAGATTTGAGCCAGGGAGGCCTGGTGATGCACTGCCCATGAAGTTCCAACTGCTCTCGTGGAGTGCGCCCTAACTTTGAACGGAGGCGGTCTATTTCTCAAGCCATAGGCTTGTATTATGACCTGTCGAATCCACTTGGCTAAAGTAGATTTTGACGCTGCCTGACCCCTTCTGGGGCCTTCCGGCAGAATAAACAAAGTATCCGTTCTGCGAATCTGAGCAGTGGCTTTTAGATAAGCTTTAACTGCTCTTACTACATCCAAAGAATGCAATAACTTTTCCTCTACCAAAGTAGGTTTGGGGAAAAAAGAAGGAAGAACCACATCTTGGTTCAAATGAAACCTCGATACCACCTTAGGAAGAAAGGCTGGATGAGGACGTAACACTACTCTGTCCTTATGGATAACCAGATATGGCTCCTTACAGGACATAGCTGCTAATTCCGATACTCTTTTAGCCGAACAAATGGCTACTAGAAAAATCAATTTCCTGGTGAGAAGCACCAAGGAAATATGCTGTAATGGTTCAAATGGTTGTTTCTGTAGAACCGACAGAACCAAGTTTAGATCCCATGGACATATGGGAATATTAACCGGAGGACTAATACGCATCACTCCTTGTATAAAGGCTTTGACTAGTGAATGCGAAGCCAAGGGCCTTTGAAAAAATATTGACAAGGCCGAAATCTGACCCTTGATAGTACTCAAGGCAAGCTTCCTATCTACAGCCCATTGTAGGGAGTCCAGACTCCTACCTATTACGTACTTACGTGGATGCCATTTCTTGGCTTCACACCAGGCGATGTACGCCTTCCAGATTCTATAGTAGATCTGCCTGGATACCGGCTTCCTGGCATTGATCATGGTAGATACCACAGAATTAGAGAGCCCTCTCTTTTTTAGAATGTGGGCTTCAATAGCCAGGCCGTCAAACCTAGGGCTGGTAAGGAAGGGTGGTATATCGGTCCTTGCGAAAGCAGGTCCGGACGATGTGGGAGAGTCCAAGGACTCCCCACTGACATTTTACAATCTCCACGTACCACGCTCTTCGGGGCCACGCTGGAGCCACCAGAATCACTGGTTTCTTTTCTACCCTGATTCTGCGGAGTAATCGAGGTAACCATTGTGGCGGTGTGAATGCATATATCAGCTTGAACTGATCCCAAGGGAACACTAGGGCATCCGAGCCGCAAGCTAGGGGATCCCTTGTCCGAGAGACAAACCTGTCCCCCTTTGCGTTGAATCTGGATGCTAGAAGATCTACATCCGATGTTCCCCACCGCTGACATATTGTCCAGAAAACCTTGGGGTGAAGGGACCCTTCCTCTGGGCCTAATTGCTGGCGACTTAGAAAGTCCGCCTTCCAATTCTCCACTCCTGGAATGAATACCGCAGATATGGCTGGGACATATTTTTTCTGCCCATTTCAGGATGTAATTTACTTCCCTCTGGGCTGCACGACTCCTGGTGCCCCCCTGATGATTGATATATGCCACTGCTGTGGCATTGTCTGATTGAATTCTGACAGGGGACCCTTGGAGTTTGGATGTCCATGCTACTAGGGCATACCGGGCTGCTCGTATCTCTAAGAGATTGATGGGCAGGGCCTTTTCTGCATCCGACCATCTGCCCTGGAGAGACTATTGCTCCAGTACTGCTCCCCAGCCTATAAGGCTGGCATCTGTAGTGACCACCTCCCAAGAAATCGGACTGAAGGATTTCCTTTTTTCCAGATTCTGGGAAACCAACCACCAACGGAGGCTCTTGCGAACGGAAGGGGACAAGGACATTGTAAGTCTAGGCCTGAATTTTTTTGTTCCAGGCTGACAGTATGGCCCCTTGCAAATTCCTTGAATGGAATTGACCGTAGGGTACTGCTTCGAATGATGCCACCATTTTTCCCAGCAGCCTCATATACAGGCGTATGGACGGCTGTCTTTTTTGTACCCACTAAGTGGATCAAATCTTTCAAAGACAACACCTTTCCTCGAGGCAAGAATATTTTTCTCTGGCCTGAATCCAACCTTAGCCCCAAGTATTCCAGACTTTTGACTGGTTTTTAGGGCTGACTTGTCTCGGTTGATAATCCAACCGTGAGATTCCAGATACTTGATTGTCTTGTGAACGACCACGTCTAGTTTTTTCACTGAGTGGTCTATCAGCAACAAGTCATCCAGATATGCCATTATCATTACACCTTGTGTTCTTAGATTGGCCAATAAAGGGCCAGAATTTTTGTAAACACTCGTGGTGCTGTGGCCAAACCGAAGGGTAAGGCTCTGAACTGAAAATGGCGCCCTTCTACTGCAAAGCGTAGAAATTTTTGGTGGACTGGAAAGATGGGAATGTGCAAATAAGCATCTTTGATGTCGATCGTGGCTAACCAATCCTCCCCTTGTAGGGCAGTGGCCACCGATCGGATCGACTCCATCGGAAAGACCTGATATACAGGAATTTGTATGGCCCTTTTAGAATTAATATGGGCCTCCCGTCCGCGTTTGCTTCGGGACTGTAAAGAGGTTTGAGTAAAACCCGAACCCTCATTCTTCCAGGGGAACCTCCATAATTACTCCTTGGAGCAATAGTTGTTCTAGTGCCAACAGGAGGGACTCTCTCTTCCGGGGATCCCTTGGCACGTTTGACCTCAAAAATGGGAAGGAGGAGAGTCTTTTAACTCCAAACTGTATCCCAAACCTACTGCGGAGAGCACCTATCTGTCTTGATCGTGTCCCGCCAGGTCTCTTGCGAACAACTGGAGTCCTCCCCCCACCCGACTGAGTGGGGGCTTCAATGAATTTAACTTTGGGGGAGGTTTTGTACCTCCCCTGACCCAGGGTTTCTCATTACCCTGCTACTGTCCCTGTTTTTTACCCCCGGGATTTGACCGAGGAGGCCGTCGGAATTGTTACACAGCCGATGCCCCAGGGACTGGAGAAGCAGGCCTCTTAAAGAGGGACCTCTAACTCTGCTTTTAACCGGCAAGAGCGTATTTTTACCGCTGGAAATTTTCTGGATATATTTGTCCAGGTTTTCCCTGAATAAGCGTTCACCATGAAATGGGACGCTAACCAGCCATTCTTTACAGGGAGCTTCAGCAGACCAGTTTTTGAGCCATAGGAGCCTACGCGTATGTACTATAGACAGCGTAAGGCGGGAGGCCTGATGGACTGAATCCTCTATGGCGTCAACCGCAAAGCCTAAGGCTCTAGGTAGATCAGCTAGGGCAAAGCCTGCTGATCTGTCAAGTCCCTCAAGACCTGTTTCAACTGATCCTTCACTGCTTAGCAGACCCCAATAGCTGCTACTGCTGGTTGTATCACCAAGCAGATTTTCATAAGGACTCCAATCTTTTATTTATTGGGTTCTTGAACATTTGGACATTATCCACTGGACATGTCAGTGATTTATACATACAAGAGATGGCTGCGTCCACTGTAGGGACCTTCCAATTTTTTTTTTTTGATGAACTTATCCTCCATGGGATAGACCACCGGAAATCTCTTGGGGGAATAAATATTTTCTCAGGACGTTCCCAATCCTGGAAAATGAGCCCTTTCAGTAAAGGGTGAAGTGGAAAAGAACAAACAGTCTGGGGGCTTCTAGCGACCCCAACGAGGATACAGTAGTGGTTGATGGTTCCGCAAGGTGCATTTTTAAATGCTGATCGGACCATGTTAGTCAGAGACTGAACCCATAATCTTTCAGCTTGAGATGCTGAGAAAAGGTTCCCCCACTGTTGATTCCTCTATAACAGAATCAACCTCATCCTGATCCCCTTCAGGCAGGTCGATCCCTGTATGGGACTGTTGCTCTGCTAACAGGCACTCTGAAGGAGGAGACGGAGATCGGGCGTGCTTTCCCTGACAGGGAGGCAGCGATAAATGTTGACAATCTCTCTCTAATCCTCCCAGAGCTGAGGAAAAAAACCTCCTCTGTTACATACACAGGAGCAGGTGACTGAGGACAGCCGCAGTACCAAGTACCCCTGCGGGGTCTCTACGGTCACTTACCTCTGAACTTCAGGGGAGACTGGTGCAGCAGAAGTATGCCCAAGATCCTCAGAGCCCGATGAGACCCCCTTCGCTTCCTGGAAGATTCAGTTCCGGAGCTTCTGGACGGCATATTCCTAAGCCTAAAGCTGAGGTATTCCAGCCGTAATACACCACTTTTACTGAGAATAGTCTAGCACAATTGCTGCTATATCACAGTTGGTGTCTACTAATGTGCCTTTCTAGGGGATGCCTGTATCAACCGCTTGCTGTATGCCTTTAAATGTTGCCAGCTCTGTCTCTGTACTTCATAGCCAGCTCACTACAATATTGTGTTTTTTTAAAAACTGCTGGGACGCCCGCACATGCGCAGAAGCGCTGCGGCGCGCACAGAGCGTCATCCCCCAGGCTCCGCCCCCTTTCTCGGCTCACCTCTATATATAGAGGCACGCGCACGCGCGCGGGCACGTGCGCCTTCGGCGCTAATTTCAAATATGGTAACAAGGGACAGGAGCCAGGGCCCCTCTTTGCCGCAGGCCGGGGGATGGACAAACACTGCAACATGGCAGAGGAAGCAGTTTCCTATAAGAGAACTCACCATCTGCCTGGACTTTGCTCTGCTGAGAAGAAGCTAGTCCACATGACAAGAAAACATTCCACAGCGGCCTCTAGTGGACAAACACAGGTACCGCAGTCTAATATATTAAATATATATAAAAACATTTTTTTTTTTTTTTTTTTTTTCTTGACCACCATTAAAAATTATTACATTTTTTTAGTAGTTACAGGCATGCACAGAATTTTGCGGGAATACCATTAGGTAACAGACAGAAAGACAAATTAGGCTTGGGGGTCCCCCAATAGAACCAAGTTCCTGGGGGCCCCCACTTACCTGTTCCCCGCCGCAGGACTTTGTTTGGTCCACAAAAGCCCAAACTTCCCCTATCACGGCAGGCATTGTAATCAAACCTTCAGGGACCGGGTTCCCAAGGATTCCACTCCCCTGGACCTGTATAGCACCCTGCACAGAAAACATCTTGGTCGTGGGTATGACCAGAGCTCTGGATCCCAGGGTCCAGCTCTCCTAAGAGAAGCATTACAGGCAAAACCTTGCTCTTCTCTGCAAGGCCCGGGTACCGACCGTTTAGCTATGAAGCTTTTTTGGTCGGATCCGGAATAGCTTACTGAGGCCCAAAAGAACCTGTACGCAAGCTCAGTGAAAAACACATGTTTCTTCTTGGCCAACACCTTAGACACTGGCAAAAAACTGGGGTGCTCCCGGATGGGAGGGGCTTATATAGGGGAGGGTACTTCCGGTTTTGGAAGTTGCCAGTGCCAGCACCTGACGGTATCTATATAACCCATTAGTAATGACTATGTCGCTCTGTGTCCCGTGATGTACGAAAAAGAAAAAAACTTGAAAGAAGTTCAAACCTGTGCCCATTCTGCTAGAAAAAAGAATCACTTTGTGTTCTTTCTGACACCTGTTTAACTAAGCAGGGGACATAGATAGGAGTAAAATCCTATGAATCACTGTGTGGATCAGGTCTGTTGGTATGTTAACGAGTGAGCTGCACTCAGGGAAGTAGGGGGAATAATTCAAAGGACAATTTGGCCAATGATGAAGTTATTCTTTAAGGTCACAATTAAAAAACATGCATTCTCTATGACACAATGGGGTTGATTAACTAAAGGCAAATAGCACAGTGATAGTAATTGGGTATTCTTTGTAAGGTGAAGATTATTATTTACTAAGCTCTGGAGAAACTGCACTTGCAGAGTGTCTTATCTTGTCTTATGTAAAACAAACTCCAATGGGGTTGATTTATTAAAGGTCAATAGGCTGTACACTTTGCAAGTGCAGTTGCTCCAGAGCTTATTAATTGAGATGAAGCTTCACTTTACAAAGTATATCCAATCACATGCAAGGAAAAAATAAAATAAAAAAATAACATCAATTTTGCTTGCACATGATTGGATGATGGAAGTCAGTAGAGCTTCCCCTATTTTCTAAGTTCTGGAGCAACTGGGTTTGTCATTACTAAATCAGATTATAGGCAATTTTCAGGGACTTCCTTATCAATGATATAATAATAGGTAATAATTATTTGTAAAATAAGTCTACATTCATTATTGTGAAATGTGATCTCTGAAGGAATTCATCAAGCCTTCTTTCGGTCAACTAAGCACATTTATTAAGAACTTCCTCTGCACTTGTCCTTAATTAACCTATGTGGAGTGAAAAGCAGAAAAGGCAGAAATGTGAGCAGGATTCAGTGACCATGTCACCTGTTACATTTATCACAGCAGGCCCTTAAAAGTTATTTCACTAGGATATATTTTCACCCTTCATAAGCTGTCAGATTTCTGCAATTCCCTTTTTTTTCATATCCTAATATAGAATTGCTATCTATAGATAAGTGTTTACATTAGAGTTCACTTGCTGTGCATTGCATGTTTTAGCTACAGTCATGGCCAAAAATATTGCCCCCCTGCACTTATGTCAGATAATGCACCACTTCGCCCAGAAAATTGTTGCAATTACAAATGTTTAGGCATTCTCATGTTTATTTATTTTGTTTGTATTAGTATGACACAAAAAAGTGGAAAAACAAAAAGCCAAATCTGACACATTCCACGCAAAACTCCAAAAATGGACTGGACAAAATTATTGGCACCCTCAATTAATAATTTGGTAGCACACCCCTTGGAAAAAATAACTGAAATCAATGGCTTCCTGTAACCATCAATGAGTTTCTTACACCCCTCTACTGGAATTTTGGACCATTCCTCTTTTGCCAACTGCTCCAGGTCTCTCAGATTGGAAGAGTTCCATTTCCCAACTGCTGTTTTGAGATCTCTTCACAGATACTCTACGGGATTTAGATCTGGACTCATTGCTGGCCAGTTCAGTACTCTCCAGCGCTTTGTCTTCAACCATTTCTGGGTGCTTTTTGACGTGGGCTTTTTGGTCATTGTCCTGCTGTAAGACACATGACCTCTGATGGAGACCCAACTTTCACTGGGCCCTACATTGCTCCCCAGAATTCTTTGGTAGTCTTCAAATTTCATAATGCCAAACACACAGTTAAGACATCCAGTGCCTGAAACAGCAAAGGAACTCCAAAACATCAGTGAACCTCCACCATGTTTAACTGTAGGGATGGTATTATTTTCTTTAAAGGCCACATTTCTTTTTCTGAAAACAGTAGAATTTACCGAAAGCTGTGATTTTGTTTCGTCTGTCCATAGCACATTCTTCTCCCAAACGGATTTTGGCTTCCTCAGGTAAGTTTTGGCAAACTCCAATCTGGCTTTTTTATGTTTCTGTGTCAGCAGTGGGGTCCTCCTGGGTCTCCTACAATAGAGTCCCTTTTCATTCAGATGGCTACAAATAATGTGAGTTGACAACATTGTACCCTGTGCCTGAAGGTCAGCTTGAATTTGTCTGGAAGTTGATTGAGGTTCTTTATCCACAATTCGAACAATCCTTCATTGCAATCTTTGAAAAATAATTCAATTTCATCCACGTCCAGGGAGATTAGCTACAGTGCCATGGGCTGTAAACTTCTTGACAATGTTGCACACAGTGGACACAGGAACATTAAGATCTCTGGAGATGGACTTGACCTTCTTAACCTTGAGATTGTCCACTGCAAAAGTTTTGTTCTCGAATCCTCAGACAATTCTTTGCTGCTCTTTCTTTTCTCCATGCTCCATGTGGCACACAAAGACACACAACAAAAAGGTTGAGTCAAATTTTCACCTTTTTAACTGATTGCCGGTGTGATTTCTATATTGTCAGCACCTGGTAATTGATACAGGTGAGTTTAATTACAAATTACAGGAGCATCACAAACTTGGAATGCAATCATTTCTTACAATTTTGAGAAGGTAGCAATAATTTTGTCTAGTCTATTTTTGGAGTTATGAGTGGAATATGTCAGCTTTGTGTTTTTGTTTCTCTACGTTCTTTGTGTCATACCAATACAAACAAAAGAAATAAACATGGGAATGCCTAAACATGTGTAATTGCAAAAAATTTCTGGGCGAAGTGGTGCATTATCTGACAGAAATGCAAGGGTGCAAATATTTTTGGCCATGACTGTACTTGCTTTAGCTCCTTTTGCAGCTGTACGAGTTTTGGGTAACGTGTTTATGTCCTCTTTTTTTACAAATATAAATATGCATGAGCATTTAAGTGACCCTGTCATCAGTTCAGTCTTTTTAAAATAAACACTTTTTAAAATGAACTAAAAATAATAAATCTATGTGTTGAAAATGTTTAATTAGCTACGTTGTTTTTAAAAATTAATACGAATCTGACACTTCCTAGAATGCCAGATCCTACCAACTGCCACCCCCTCCTTCCGCTGCTTTGTCACTACTGCTTACAAAGCTTCTCTTAAAGCGGCCCCCACTGTCAGGGCGCCGTGGCAATTACGGAGCCTACTTACAGCCTGTCAATATCAGTGTGAGGACTTGCAGGGAACAGTGACATCACAGTGGGGAAGGCGACATATAGTGGAGTCCAACACTTCTGGAAGTGTCAGTTTCCTATTAACTTTGCAAGGGCTACAATAAAAAATTAAGTAGTTAATGAATAATAAAAACAAAATTGTTTCAGCATGCATATGTATTATTTTTTAATTATTAAAAAGGGATAAAGGGTTTTTAATTAAAAGGTCAGAACTGGTTATTTACGAAAGGCAAATTCACTTTGCACTACAAGTACACTGCAAGCGGACTTGTAAGTGCACTGAAAGTGCACTTGTAAGTGCAGTCGCTGTAGATCTGATGGGAAGATCTGAAATAAGGGGAAGCTCTGCTGATTTTATCATCCAATCATGTGCAAGCTAAAATTATGTTTTTTATTTTCCTTGCATGTCCCCCTCAGATTTACAGCGACTGCACTTCCAAGTGCACTTTCAAGTGCACTTGCCTTGCACTTGTAGTGCAAAGTAGATTTGCCTTTCGTAAATAACCCCCATAGTCTCTTTAGGATAAGACAAACATTTCAAAGTCCCAGGAAGTACTGTATTTATTGGCGTATAACACTCACTTTTTTACCCTGAAAATAGAGGGTAAACTGTGCCTGCGTGTTATACGATGGGGGCTGTGGAAAGTTTTTTTCCTGAAACTTTCCTCTTAAAGTTAGGGTGCGTGTTATACGCCTGTGCGTGTTATACGCCGATAAATACGGTAATTTAAGCCTGGTATACACTATTAATTTTCTTTGGTTCAACCCAGCAGGCTGAACAAAAAAAACTGAAGAGCTCGGGAGGAGGTCCTGTAATAACAATCCAATGAGCTATTGTGTTCTGACAAGGGGACGGCCCCCCCGCCAGAACATACCAGTCAGCACTCTCAGATCGGATGCCAATTGGCAGACCTTTTTCCATCATGCCCCTTTGACAGAAGCCTAACATTCAGACAGTTTCTTTTGGACTGGCTGCCGTACATACGAGCCAAATGTCGAACGGTTTCTTTTGAACCGGCCGATACCATCCGATATTTGGCCCATATGTACGGCCCCTTATCTTATACAATGACTTCTCAGTAGTAGGGTAGTAATTATTCATCTTGCCTTGATTTATACATAGTATGCTAGGAAAATATTTGGGACAAAGTAGTTTTCCTCAATGGACTTCTTTGATGGTCAATATCGTTTCTGCACAATCAAAAACAGGGTTCTTAAATGAGCTAGAAAGTGCATTATAAGTGTTCTTCGGGTTTCGGAGTGGTGAAGTAAATGTTTTGCCTCTGGAAGAAGGATGAACTACATGTTTTCATATGGAGACAGAAGAGATGTTTTTTTCAATCAAGGAAATAGTAAAGTGCACTTTAGATTAGAGAATGCTAAATTCAGCTTTTTTTTTGTAGCTCACAGCACTTGCTGTACCAAGTAGGCTCGATAAGCTCGGCATTATAAGCCTTTAGGCAAATACAGAAAATGCTCCTAAAAACATACTCTCAATTTCATAGATATATATTTGCCAACATACCTTACTTTGACTCATTATAGAACAATAGATCTGATCATATCACTTCATAAAGGAGAATGCTGGGCAAATAATTACAACTAGCATTGTACATCATCAATGTGTTTGATTTATAACAAAACGTTACAATTTAACTTTTATTCAGTAGGTAGAATTAGATTTTACAATGTTACATCGTTCTGCCTCATTGCCACATGTGATATGACTTTAGGTGATTTAATGCACAGCGAAGCTTTTTTATCTTCTCTAATATTTCCAGGGAGTATTTTACATTCACAGAAAATATGGCATGCTACAACTTGTCCTTAAAATCCTTTGAGGGCTCTGTGCAGTCTGTGGGGGCTCTATTATTATGTTACCAATACACCAAGTCTCTTTAAAACAACCAGAAACATATGGGTCCTCACACCCTCCTCAAGAGAACTTATTCCAAGCACTCTTGGGGGCTTCTCTTCCAGCACGTGAGCACACCTGATTACCTACCATAAAGCGCTACCTATATCAGCTTTAATGGATAACTGCTCAACTTAAAGAGAAATTGAATTCTGGAAGCTGATCCCAAAAGAGGCAGAGAGAACTAGTCATCAGTATTGACTGTGGTTTTCCTGCAGATGATCATTACCCAATTGCTGGATTACTATGCCCTTGTTCTGTACTTTGTATGGAAGAGGCTATCTTGGTGAAGGCACAGCTTTGCATCCTCAAGCCTCTAGCAAGGAACAAAACTGGACAGCACAATAGTAGTGACATCACCAAATCTAATTTCAAATTTCCTGAGCCTAGCATTCAGAAGCAGCAGTGCCTTAAATTTCAAACTGCACATATACAGCTAAGAGGCTGCATGCACAAGAGTGCATAGGCACTCTCACAAACCAGAAATTGGTTATTTTTTAGGAGGAATTCCAGACAAATTTTTTTTCCAGGGAGCAGGTTAAGCACAATTAACATTTCTCGAGTTTCTTTTTTTTTTTTCGTTTTTAAATTATTTTTATTAAATTTTACACATAAAACTTTTACATACTTTGCAAAACCATTTGCAATTCATACATAAAAAATACAAAACATTCTCGAAATACATATAAATACATACAAAAAAATACATCCCTCCAGCATAAAGATGATATATCATGATTCATTTTGTGCATCTTAGATGGGATGTAGTACCACTTGATCAGTAGTTTATAATTAATTTATTTTATCCTTGTGTCCCTTGAGGTAGAGTGGACATAGTCCACAACCTTTCCCTTCATCATCTCCGGAGCTAGTTGGTTCAGTTATATTTCCCATCTCCCCAAGGGACACATTGACCCCATCATCCATAGAAGTTATCAGCAACCTATATATTCTAGAGACCGTCCCCTTTCTACTTACCCCCCTTGGTCAACTAATCTTCCCCATGAATTTAACCTATCGGCAGAGCGAAGGGGTTTTGGAAGGGATTCTATGAAATGTTGGAGCTGCCTATATCTTCAACCATCCCATTATGTTGCACCATATTTTTCTCGTAGCGCTGCTAATGAACATAGAGTGTTTGCTTTTAGGACATCTCTTAATCTCAGTCGATCTGAGTGGGTCCACTTTAAATGCAGTTTATTATCTTTCCCTCGGGGGAAGTAATTACCGTATTTATCGGTGTATAACACGCACTTTTTTCTACTTAAAATCAGGGGAAAATCGTGGGTGCGTGTTATACGCCGATACTCCGTCGAATTCCCCTGCTGAAAATGAGCGAGAGGAGCGAGCGGAGCCGAAGCCAAAGTACAATCGGCTTTACTCGGCTCCTCTTGCAGTCCCGCCCATCTCTGACTGCGCCGCTGACATAGAGAAAGCCGAGTGTACTTCGGCTAGTCTCGGCTCCTCTCGCAGTCCTGCCTGTGACTGTGAGCAGAGCCGAGTCTAGCCGAAGTACACTCGGCTTTCTCCGTCAGCGGCGCAGTCAGTGGAGATGGGCGGGACTGCGAGAGGAGCCGAGTCTAGCCGAAGTACACTCGGCCCCGCTCGCTCCTCTCCACAGAAATCGGCGCCAAATTTTAAAAAATGCCGGGACTGACACGATCGCAAAGGCACTGGGCAAGGCTGCAGATGGACAGATGGACACTGGGCAAGGCTGCAGATGGACAGATGGACACTGGGCAAGGCTGCAGATGGACAGATGGACACTGGGCACGGCTGCAGATGGACAGATGGACACTGGGCAAGGCTGCAGATGGACAGATGGACACTGGGCAAGGCTGCAGATGGACACTGGGCAAGGCTGCATGCTGCATTTAAATGTAAGTTTTTTTCCTTGAATTTCCCTCCTAAAAGTTTTTTTCCTTAAAATTCCCTCCTAAACTTGGGGTGCGTGTTATACGCCGGTGCGTGTTATACGCCGATAAATACGGTATTTCCCGTCAAGGACATCAAGGGACTGTTGTATTGCCCTTTTGTACCCTTAAATACCTTATCCCATGCTCTTAGTGTTTCTGTTGTGATTGGGGCCATTACTCTAGGGAGACCTCTGTATTCTCTTGGGTAGAGTTTCTCTATAATAAATAAATAAATAAATAAATCAAATCTTTACGTTTTGAGTAAAGGTCCACTTTAAATGTTTACTGGCATTTTGCCTAAAAAAACAAAGATGATCCACAAGGGTTGTTTAGACTTTAGTGATACTGAAATAAAGCTCATGTTATGGAAAGCTTAGGTTTGGTAACCCCTTATAAAGATTGGGTTTTCACAAGCTTGTGTATGTCATACATCTGTCTGTACCACCAGCCCAACAGTGGCACATACATACCTCCAACCATTTTTTGTTGTTGGACAGAGTGGGAAAGAAATAGAACCTCCATCAGCAACCTGCTAAACCAGCACTGGAGCAGGGTTAAGGCTTAAGGCCTGGTTCACACCTATGCAGGGTGCAGTTTGCATATTTCAGGTGCATTTTGTGTTTTTCAATACACGTTTTTGATTCATTGAAGTCTATGGAACCAAAAACCAGAAAAAAGTCCTTGATCCTTTCCATAAAATGCACAGATGTGAACATGATCCATAGGAAACCGTGTTAAATGGACTGTGTTACATTTTTTAAAACTGAAAACGCACTAAAAAATGCATAGGTGGGAACTAGGCCTTAAGATAAACTGCTTGCTTAAGAGATACATCTCTGGATCTCCTTCCTATCCAGCATTCACAAGCCATAATGAAGGGGGCCTTTTAGTCCTCCAAAACGCATGGACTACCTTACAGACACAACTAATAAACTATACTTGGATTTCAATGTTTGAGTGTGCTGAAGAAGTCTCTATTTTTGTCTTTAATGTTGTATAAAATCTCTCTAGTGGGGACATTCATCAAGTGACAACTGCCTCTCCGCCCACTTTTACTTCTTCTGTCCTACTGTCACTGAGAGTGAGGTTAAATCGCCCCACTGGGTTTACAGAAAGGAACATTTTACTCTTCCCAAGACTATCCAAGACTATCCAAAACTTAAAAAGAGTTTGAATGGAGTTGGCCTTATGCTATGACTGTGTGTGCTCAGAGAACATGGAATAATCCAGGATAACTGAGAACACAAAAAAGTATAGGGTGACTATGGTCTGCCAAACATTTATGTAGACTGCAGACATTTACCTATGGAAGCCCTTTTCACATCTTTTATTTTTTTAGTTTTTTAGACATTTCTGCCTGTCAGTGAATAAAGGAACAACTATAGGTTACTGAAGCAATGCATTATGGGATTTATGGCCTGCAATATGTGATACTGCATGCTGAAAGTGGCATATTAACTAGTATTATAGTCTTAAAATGAACAGTATGTACAGCTACAACTTTTTTAGTCCTTGGTAGTATAAGAGTTCAAAACTAGTCCATGCGTTTTGAAGGATGACCCCTTCATCAGAGTTTTAAGTACTGGTTGAAGTTGAAAATGAACTCTGGAGGTTGGGGGGCTTTCAGTTAAAGGTATCTTGCTATTAGGCACGCTCCTCAGCAGCAGGATGTTGCTGTTATAATGTTTCTATGCATGTCCAGTTGAGGAAGGTTTCCTTCACATCTTGCCCAGACACACAACAGAATGTGACAGAAAATCTCTACAAATTGAGGGTAACACCCCTCTTAGACAGGTGTCAATGAAACGGAACACATTTGAAAATGTCTATAATTCCCTCATCTTGTTCTAGTAACAAATCTAAAATGTTGGATTTCCCATTACTTTTTGTCTCAGTGGCAATGGTCAACTGGACCTATAGAGAAGATGAATCTACAGAGACACAGATGGCAATAAAAACCATGACAGCATCTTTGATCCTTTCCTACTGTATCCAAGATAAGAAAAAGGCTTTGATTTTATATACATCTTAATACTTCTTAATTGTCAGGCTGTCTGCATACATCACTTGCTACAATACCTTATTCAATAACATATCTAATATAGTAGGTTATTGTTTTAGGAAGAGAATTAAAAAAGGTTCTTCAGCCCCCCCCCCACAAAAATATATATATTATTATCATATACTGTGGCTGCTGACTTTTATTAAATGGACACTTACATGTCCAGGGATCCAGCACTGTCCTCACTTTGGCCAGTTCTTCGCCAGTCCTTGAGTCCCCAGCGCCACCATGCTAACTGCGGCATCACCGTAGGCTGCCCACTGTGTATGCGCGAGCTGCACTGCGCCCTGTGAATAGCCCCACAACCTCCTGGGACACGCCCCAAGAGGCTGCAACCAGAAAGGGGTGGGGCCAAACATTCGCTCGGATTGTCTAGGCGGAAGTGGGAGCAAGTACCTGTCAAAACCAGGTAATGCTCCCCAAAAAAGTGGCCAAAAGTTGAAGAGGAGGGGGAAAGGAGGCAGAAAAGAGGAACTTTCCTTTAGGGGTGAAATTCCGCTTTAAAGTTTGATTAAAATAACCTTTTAGAAGTTGAGCCCATTAAAATAGACTTGTTTTGAAAAGTTGAATATATTTCACTGCTCATCCAAGTGTAAATGCCCATATATTCCAAGGTAATCCTAGTATTATACCTAATGATACCTCTGAAAATATAGGTTTACATAATATAAGCATTGACCTAAAGTTCCACATGTAGCGTTTTTTTAGTAAATGAGTTCTGTTTAATGACAGGCCTTGTTTAACATTGAGAGGATCTGTCTTAACAGAACAAGTGAGCACAGGAAAATCAATTCCCCCACTAGAGATGAGTCTCATTAACAGGCGTTGAAAACTGATTAACACCTCTGAGCTGTCCTGCTGTGACTGCAGACACACTTTAACATGCAGATATGATGATGTGTATGCTAATAAAGCTGCCTCAGCTGGCATCCTTCACACCTCCACCACGCTACAGCTTCCTCTTCATTGATTGGAATGTTAGAGAGGGTGACTGTTTTCACATGGAATTTATGGTGCTAGGCAAAGCTATTATCGTAGCCTGGCTCACAAAGGCGCTAGTATCACGTATGCTTGCAAAATAATGAATGCGGATTAGTGACACGGTTTTCTAATTGTTTGGTACTTATACTACAGAGGAGCATGCTAAGATCTTAAAAAAAAAAGATAAAAAATTAAATATGTTGGTGAAGGATAGTCAAGAAGAACAACAGCAATGATAAATCCACTGTAAAATGGAAAAATCCCAAACTTGACAATATAGCAGAGCAAACTAGAAAAACATAATCATTTTTAGTTTATAGTCAGTGAAAATATATTGAGCAGGGACAGCTGAATTCAACAGTATTCTCTTTTACCAGCTTGAAAAAATATTAAAAAGGTTTCATGCTTAAAGAGTAACTCCACTTCTGTTGAGAAAAAACAATCTTCTCTGGGTGACCAATGTACATTGCAGGAATTTTAACAAACTTTGTTGCAGAATCCTACATGTTTCTACTCTGAACAAAAGCTGTTTGTTGTCTGCAGAGTGAATCTGAGGATATATGGGAGTGACTTTTTCATTATCAATCATGTGATGCACTTGCAGTGTTCTAATGAGGAACGTTGCAATGTTGGTAACCCTTTGGGAGTATCCCATCAAAAAATGATTTTTTTGTTGGAAAGGATGCCTAACATCTGACTTATGTCCTAGTGTAGGCTTCTGGGACAAGCAGATATGACATTTCTGGGGAACATGACATGTAGCAATTGCATATGACATAATATATATATATATATATATATATATATATATATAGATATATATAGATCTATATATATATATAGATATATATAGATCTATATATATCTATATATATATATTTATACATATTTTTGCTATTTTCGCAACAAAAATGGAGTTACCCTTTAGAGCAGAACATGAGAACAGCAGATGACAGTAAATCAGAAGTCTTCATAGCATAAGATACTAGGGATGAGCTCGGTGTTCGAGTCGAACATAGGTTCGACTCAAACATCGGCTCGACACGAACATCGGCTGTTCGCAGCGTTCGGCGAACAACGAACGATTTGAGCCGTTTGCGCCAAATTCGAGTGACGCGAACGGCCCACAATACACTGCGCCATTGCAGTGTAATCCCGGCGCTGTGATTGGCCAAGCATGCACTGTGACCCTGCATGCTTGGCCAATCACAGCGCCGGCAGCGAGGAGAGCAATGATTGGCCACAGGCAGGATGCCTGTGGCCAATTATAGCTGAGGGGGTTTAGTACACACCCCACACTATAAAAGGCCGCCAGCGCGGCGGCCTTGTGTAGTGTGTTCCGGAGCAGGGAAAGTGAAGGATAGGCAGGGACAGTGTCAAATCGTGTCAAATCTATTCTTTGCTAAACCTTGTGTGTAGGGACAGAGAAGGATAGGCAGGGAGAGTGTCAGTGTCATATTCTTTGCTAAACCTTGTGTGTAGGGAGAGAGAAGGATAGGCAGGGAGAGTGTCAGTGTCATATACTTTGATAAATCTTGTGTGCAGGGAGAGAGAAGGATAGGCAGGGGACAGTGTCAGTGTCATATTCTTTGCTAAACCTTGTGTGCAGGGAGAGAGAAGGATAGGCAGGGAGAGTGTCAGTGTCATATACTTTGATAAACCTTGTGTGCAGGGAGAGAGAAGGATAGGCAGGGGACAGTGTCAGTGTCATTGTTGCTAAGCCTCCTGCACATTATACACCTTAACTTAGCCTGTATTGCTGCTTTTTCCTGGTGTGTTACACCAACAGGATTTTGCGGCACTTACAGCGGGCGGAGTGTGCCTCCTGACCATATTACACCTTAACTTAGCCTGTATTGCTGCTTTTTCCTGGTGTGTTACACCAACAGGATTTTGCGGCACTTACAGCGGGTGGATTGTGCCTCCTGACCATATTACACCTTAACTTAGCCTGTATTGCTGCTTTTTCTTGGTGTGTTACACCAACAGGATTTTGTGGTACTTACAGCGGGCGGAGTGTGCCTCCTGACCATATTACACCTTAACTTAGCCTGTATTGCTGCTTTTTCCTGGTGTGTTACACCAACAGGATTTTGCGGCACTTACAGCGGGCGGAGTGTACCTCCTGACCATATTACACCTTAACTTAGCCTGTATTGCTGCTTTTTCCTGGTGTGTTACACCAACAGGATTTTGCGGCACTTACAGCGGGCGGAGTGTGCCTCCTGACCATATTACACCTTAACTTAGCCTGTATTGCTGCTTTTTCCTGGTGTGTTACACCAACATGATTTTGCGGCACTTTCAGCGGGCGGAGTGTACCTCCTGACCATATTACACCTTAACTTAGCCTGTATTGCTGCTTTTTCCTGGTGTGTTACACCAACAGGATTTTGCGGCACTTACAGCGGGCGGAGTGTGCCTCCTGACC
The DNA here is from genome assembly GCA_029206835.1 of Rana muscosa. Classification (NCBI taxonomy): domain Eukaryota; kingdom Metazoa; phylum Chordata; class Amphibia; order Anura; family Ranidae; genus Rana; species Rana muscosa. The sequence continues at coordinate 439,389,652 of CM055121.1, read as the reverse complement.
ATATTACACCTTAACTTAGCCTGTATTGCTGCTTTTCCCATTTCCCTGCAGGCCATTAGAATGTCTGGAAGGCAAACAAGGAGAGGCAGACAGTCAGGAGCCAATAAAAGAGGGCAAGCAGGCTCTGTGTCTAGAAACAACAGTGCTGGTCGTGGACACGGTGCATCGCCATCAGCACGTGGCCATGGGACACGCTTGTCCTTCTTTTCGGCAGCTGGACGTGTTGAGCCGCATCATGCCGAAGACTTGGTAGAGTGGATGACCAAGCCCTCCTCATCCTCCTCATCCTCTCTCACCCAGGCTCAGGGTACTGGCAAAGCAGCTGCCAAAGCGTCCTCTTCCCTGGTATCAATGTGATCATCAGTCACTCCTTCCCTAGACCAACCATGTCCTCCTGAGGAGTCCCCCGAACTGTTTGAGCACAGTGTTGGGTACATGCTCCAGGAGGATGCCCAGCGTTTCGAAGGGTCTGATGATGATACCCAGCTAGAGGAAGGCAGTAGCGTGAGAGCAGAGAGAGGGGATGCTCAAGAAGGACACCAATCTGGCAGTCATGTTCCAGCAGCTGCAGCATACTGCCAGATTGGCTCCAGTGATGAGGAGGGAGGGGATGATGAGGTCACTGACTCCACGTGGGTGCCTAATAGGAGAGAGGAGGAGGAGGAGGAGGAGGAGGAGGATGAGGAGGAGGCACATCTCCAACGAGGCAGGATGCCCTCGGGGGGCCAGCGTAAGGGCAGCACACCGACGGAATCACACCGCAGAGCTCCGCCTGTGCAGGGCGCTGCCTCTGCCCGTTATTCAAAAAGTTCTTTGGTGTGGGCCTTTTTTGAGTCGAGTGCATCAGATCGCACAGCTGCTGTTTACAACATATGTCTCAAGCGTATATCGCGTGGCCAAAACATCACCCGCTTGGGCACCACATGCTTGACCAGACATATGTTGACCTGCCATGCAGCTCGTTGGCAAGCCTACCTTAAAGACCCACACCAAAGAACAAAGCTGACCTCTTCTTGCACCGCATCAGCTGGGATCTCCAACCCCACTATACCTTCAGTCCTCTCTGAAACCTGCTCTGAGAGGAATGAAGGTGTAGAAATAGGTGTGTCACAGCCAAGTACTTGCGGGCACTCTGCTAGCAGTACACCGACGTCCGATTATAGCAGGCAAATTTCCCTGCCGCCCCAGCTGCTGGACCGTCGAAAGAAGTTCACTCCCAGCCATCCACATGCCCAGCGGTTGAATGCTAGCTTGGCTAAATTGCTAGCGCTTCAACTGCTGCCTTTTCAGTTGGTAGACTCTGCCCCCTTCCGTGAGTTTGTGCAATGTGCGGTTCCTCAGTGGCAGGTTCCCAAACGCCACTTTTTCTCACGGAAGGCGATTCCGGCTCTCTACCGGCATGTGGAAGGCAATGTCTTGGCCTCGCTGGACATGGCGGTCAGCGGTAAGGTGCATATTACCGCTGACTCATGGTCCAGCAGGCATGGACAGGGACGTTACCTTTCTTTCACGGCCCATTGGGTCACTCTTTTGGCAGCTGGGAAGGATGCAGGACAAGGTGCAGTAGTGTTGGAGGTTGTTCCACCGCCACGCCTCCAAAATGCTACTACTGGTTGTGACACACCTCTGTCCTCCACCCCCTCCTCTTCTTCCTCCGTGGCCTCTTCCTGTGCTTTGTCCTCGGAACCAGCGGTGCTCCGTAGGCGTTCAAGGGGCTACGCAAGTACGCAGGCAAAAAGATGCCATGCCGTGCTTGCGCTGGTGTGTTTGGGGGACAGGAGCCACACTGGGGCAGAGGTTCTGTCTGCTCTGCAGGGGCAGGCCGAGAGGTGGTTGACGCCATGCCAGCTTAAGCCAGGAATGGTAGTTTGCGACAATGGCACCAACCTCCTCTCCGCTCTCCGACAGGGACACCTGACCCATGTGCCCTGTGTGGCTCACGTCCTTAACCTGGTGGTGCAGCGGTTCTTGGGCAGGTACCCCGGGCTTACAGGATGTCCTGAGGCAGGCCAGGAAAGTCTGTGTGCATTTCCGCAGATCTTATAATGCCAGTGCTCGCCTGGCTGAGCTGCAAAAGGAGTTGAACCTGCCCAAGAACCGCCTTATATGTGACATGCCCACCAGGTGGAACTCAACGTTGGCCATGCTGCAGCGGCTGCACACGCAGCAGAGGGCCATCAATGAGTACCTGTGTGACTACGGCACCAGGACAGGGTCAGGGGAGCTCGTTTTTTTTTTGGTGGGGCATGATCAGGGATGCATGCACTGTCCTGGCACCATTTGAGGAGGCCATGAGGATGGTGAGCAGTGACAGTGCATGCATCAGTGACACTGTACCTCTTATCCACCTGTTGGAACATACACTGCGTGGAATAATGGACAGGGCACTTGAGGCAGAACAGAGGCAGGAAGAGGAGGACTTCCTTGCCTCTCAAGGCCCCCTTTACCCAGACAGTGTTCCTTCTGTCCCACCCATCGCACAGGAAGAAGAGGAGGAGGAGGAGGATTGTGTCAGCATGGAGGTGGAGCCTGGCACTCAGCATCATCAGCAGCAGTCTTTTAGGGATGATTTTCAGTGCCAAGAAACCAGTGGACTTGTACATGGCTGGGAGGAGGTGGCTGCAGATCATGTCGTCCTTAGTGACCCAGAGGACTCCGGACCGAATGCCTCAGCTAACCTACGCTGCATGGCCTCCCTGATCCTGCAAAGTCTGCGGAAGGATCCTCGTATTCTTCGGATCAAGGAGAGGGACCATTACTGGCTGGCCACTCTCCTTGATCCACGGTACAAGGGTAAGGTTGCGAACCTTATCTTACCACCACAGAGGGAGCGGAGGATGAGACAACTCCGGGAGGCCTTGCAGAAAGGTCTGTGCAACGCGTTCCCAGAGACTGGGAGGTTACAAACTCCTGGTCCTGGACAACGAGTTGCTGAGGCTTCGGTCAGTCAAAGAAGGAGCGGTGGGGAAGGTGGCCGTCTGACCGAAGCGTTCAGACAATTCTTTAGTCCGCAGCCCCAAGGTATGATCGGTTCCAGCAACCATCGCCAGCGTCTGATATACATGGTGCAGGAATACCTAGGGGCAAGGTCAGACTTGGACACCTTCCCCACCGAAAATCCTCTGGCTTACTGGGTCTTGAGGATGGATCACTGGCCAGAGCTTGCACAGTATGCAATTGAGCTACTGGCCTGTCCTGCATCCAGCGTTCTTTCAGAACGCACATTCAGTGCTGCTGGAGGATTTGTCACGGATCACAGGGTGCGCCTGTCCACCGACTCTGTTGATCGACTGACCTTCATAAAGATGAACCAGTCTTGGATCACCACCAGCTACCAAACACCTGAAGCTGATATAACAGACTCATTTATTTTCAAATGTCACATCCCTTCAAGACTGATGCTGATGCTGAGAGACTGTCCTGTTATGTTGACTGACTATCCTCCTCCTCCTCAATGATCCGATTGACGATGATAGCTTGGAAGAACATTTTTGTTTCTGGGTGCCGCCACCAGTGGCTAAGGCCCAATTTTTCAGCCCCTGTTTAACAGGGGCGTGTAATTACAATTTTTGATGCAATACTTTGCAACAGGGCTCATTGCTGTGCTCCAAGTACAGTATCTGTGAGGGGTTGCAGTGTTGTGGCACCAGTGCCTAAGGCCCAATTTTTATGCCCCTGTTTAACAGGGGCATGTAATTACAATTCTTGATCTAATAATTCACAGCAGAGCCCATTCCTGCGCCCACCAAGACTAACTGTGAGGCCTTACAGTGTTGTGTCAACACCACCACCACCACCACCATCAAAGGCCCAATTTTTCAGCCCCTGTTCAACAGGGGCATGCAATTACAATTCTTGATCTAATAATTCACAGCAGGGCCCATTCATGCGCCCACCAAGAGTAACTGTGAGGGCTCACAGTGTTGTGGCAACACCAACATGTAAGGGGCAAATTTCAGCTGAGTATATACGGCAGGCCCCTACTTTCAAACATCCAACTTACAAATGACTCCTCCTTGCAAACGGAAGGATACGACAGGAAGTGAGAGGAAATCTACCCCTAGGAAGGCAAATTCTCTCCTGTAAGAGTTAATATGGGAAAAAAGTGTCTCCTCTCCACTGATGCTTTATCATCAATTCTTGTTTTAATAAAAACCTCAAATTTTCTAAAAACATTTGTCATTAGGACGGAAAGTGAAGTGAACTGTTCTGAACAGGTGCACACTGCACAGACAGCAAAACAAATGTTACAGGGGTGATAACCCTTCCCTATGTTTTCCAAAAAGCTTAAAAATAGATTTTTTGGCTGGAGCTACACTTAAACAATGTACCTGTTCAAAATTACAAACAGATTCTACATAAGAACAAACCTACAGTCCCTGTCTTGTATGCACCGCCTGTATACGGCTGTTCAGAGTATATAGGGCCTTTTTTATTTTGTGTGCGGGGTTCCCCTTAATATCCATACAAGACCCAAAGGGGCTGGTAATGGGCTGGGGTAGGGGGGGGGGTGTGTGATGGGGTAGCTATGCCATTTTTCTTAAAGATTTTCATCCATATTACCGGGACCAGACATTACATTAAAGCCGCAAGCAGTTTTAAATGGCTTTTTTTCCTTTAGAAATGTAATTTTGTGCAGGGACAGTTCTAAACACGGGAAACACGTGGCACTTCACAGGCATACTTTAGACACCCCCCAGGTACAATATTTAAAGGAATATTTGACTTTTTTTTTTTCACTTTATGCATCATTAAAATGACTGCTCCAGAAAAACGTCCGTTTTTAAAACTTCTTTTTGCATTGATACATGTCCCCTGGTGCAGAACTCGGGTTCCCAAACCCTTTTTAGGACAATAACATGCATAATAGTCGTTATAATTAGCACTTTAGATTTCGAACGTTCGCATCCATTGTATTTAATAGGGTTCTAAAGTTTGTGCGAACTTTCGGTCCGTTCGCGGGTTCTGGTGCGAACCGAACCCGGGGGTGTTCGGCTCACCACTATAAGATACTAATTTTAAGCTTCTCTTCTATGTGCCTTACTACTTCTGTGTAAGTGGATAAAGCATGTACAGTGGTTACGGAAAGTATTCGGACCCCCTTAAATTTTTCACTCTTTGTTATATTGCAGCCATTTGCTAAAATCAGTTAAGTTCATTTTTTTCCTCATTATTGTACACACAGCACCCCGTATTGATAGAAAAACACAGAATTGTTGACATTTTTGCAGATTTATTAAAAAAGAAAAACTGAAATATCACATGGTCCTAAGTATTCAGACCCTTTGCTGTGACACTCATATATTTAACTCAGGTGCTGTCCATTTCTTCTGATCATCCTTGAGATGGTTCTACACCTTCATTTGAGTCCAGCTGTGTTTGATTATACTGATTGGACTTTATTAGGAAAGCCACACACCTGTCTATATAAGACCTTACAGCTCACAGTGCATGTCAGAGCAAATGAGAATCATGAGGTCAAATGAACTGCCTGAAGAGCTCAGAGACAGAATTGTGGCAAGGCACAGATCTGGCCATGGTTACAAAAAAAATTCTGCTGCACTTAAGGTTCCTAAGAGCACAGTGGCCTCCATAATCCTTAAATGTAAGACGTTTGGGACGACCAGAACCCTTCCTAGAGTTGGCCGTCCGGCCAAACTGAGCTATCGGGTGAGAAGAGCCTTGGTGAGAGAGGTAAATAAGAACCCAAAAATCACTGTGGCTGAGCTCCAGAGATGCAGTCAGGAGATGGGAGAAATTTGTAGAAAGTCAACCATCACTGCAGCCCTCCACCAGTCGGGGCTTTATGGCAGAGTGGCCCGACGGAAGCCTCTCCTCAGTGCAAGACACACGAAAGCCCGCATGGAGTTTGTTAAAAAAAACACCTGAAGGCCTTAATTCTAAGCGGTATGTGTGGAGAAAACCAGTCACTGCTCATCACCTGTCCAATACAGCCCCATCAGTGAAGCATGGTGGTGGCAGCATCATGCTGTGGGGGGGTTTTTCAGCTGCAGGGACAGGACGACTGGTTGCAATCGAGGGAAAGATGAATGCGGCCAAGTACACTGATATTCTGGATGAAAACCTTCTCCAGAGTGCTCAGGACCTCAGACTGGGCCGACGGTTTACCTTCCAAGACAATGACCCTAAGCACACAGCTAAAATAACGAAGTGGCTTCACAACAACTCCGTGACTGTTCTTGAATGGCCCAGCCAGAGCCCTGACTTAAACCCAATTCAGCATCTCTGGAGAGACCTAAAAATGGCTGTCCACAAACGTTTACCATCCAACCTGACAGAACTGGAGAGGATCTGCAAGGAGGAATGGCAGAGGATCCCCAAATTCAGGTGTGAAAAGACTCATGGCTGTATTAGATCAAAAGGGTGCTTCTACTAAATACTGAGCAAAGGGTCTGAATACTTAGGACCATGTGAGATTTCAGTTTTCCTTTTTTAATAAATCTGCAAAAATGTCAACAATTCTGTGTTTTTCTGTCAATATGGGGTGCTGTGTGTACATTAATGAGGAGAAAAAATGAACTTAAATGATTTTAGCAAATGGCTGCAATATAACAAAGAGTGAAACATTTAAGGGGATTTGAATACTTTCCGTACCAACTGTATTATTACGGAATACAACAAGGAACACATTTTGCATGGTACAACAACTTACATTACACTGTTATCTGTAGAGAAATGATTGAATCCAGCACTTCACTGTGCACATGGAGGACGTGGGTACTGCAGCTAAGGCAGGCCATAGACGGTGCAAATTTCTTTCCTGTAACCACGGGTTGCAGGAAAGAAATTTGCACAATTCCCCCATCAACAACACAAACACGGCTGACCAGGGAATCCCTCATTCTGAGCAAATGGGGGGGGGGGGGTTTGAGGGGGTGGGGGAAACCCCCGGGAGAAGACAGTGATTATTGCTAGCAGCTATTGCAGCTGCTAGCAATAATTGCAGGAGTGAAACCTTCAGGCTGGTTGTACCCAAGTTGATCAAATTATCGATCAACTGAGTACATTCAGCCTGCCCACACATGGTTTAAATCTTGGCCAGCTCAGCAGGAACCTTCTATGGTCGGTCTAACACTTAAATCCAGATAAAACTGGCTCCGTGGAAGTTGTGCGCACCTCACAGGACCCAGCTGCTCTGATTGACACTCTTCATATACCAGAGGTTGTGTCTAGGATTGTTAGTAGGTCCTGGGGAGGCTGGTCATTCCAGACTGAAAGTGTGTGTCTGCTGAAACAATCTTCTATGAAAATTCAGAGGCACACAATGGGTGGGGGGGGGGGGTATAAAGAGCAGCACTGTTTTCTCTCATGCACCAGAGGCAGGAGCAGAGGGATTAGAATTAGAGGGTATCAACTACAGTGATCCTACTTTAATCCATTAGAGGGATCACCCTGTAAAGTTCTGTGGGTGAATGTTTCCTATGAGTGTGTAGTGGCCGCTCTTCCATTTGATAGTTCAAGTGACCTTGAGCCTTAAACCTTAATGCAGTTGTTCTCAACCTTTCTAGTGCCGTGACCCCTTGATAAAATTTTCCAAGTTGTAGGGATCCCTACACTTATTTTCGTAGTCGGCACCCAAGGTAAGACAAGTAATTTGCGCCCCCTAACCCACGGACATTTAGTGCTCCCAGAGTCCGTTACACTCGCACAATATTAAAACCCCTTATGATACATTTTGGGATGTACAGCTCTCTCTTTGTTTTCCTTTCTTTCCCTTTTATCTCTCTCTATCCTAATTTCTTGTTTTTTTTTCCGCATCCCTCTCTCTAGCCGTCTTTCTTGTTCTTTCTCTTATTCTTTCTCTCCCTTTTCCTTTGTTCCTCCCCCTTTTTCCTCTCCCTTCCATGTATTCTCTATTTTTATTCCTTCCCTTACTACTTGGTGGGGGGTGGGGGGAATGAGATGAATGGCAGTGCTGGCGGGAAGTTGGGATGAGTGGCAGTGCTGGGAGAGTTCTGATCAGCCAACTTGGGTGCTCTTGATCAAGGCCATCTGCTGATCTGAGAACTGTAGTGGAGACTTTTAATGACAACTCTAATCACAGGTAGTGTTACTCACTGTGTCTCCGGCTTCACGGTGTCTCCAGCTTTGTGGTGTCTCGCAGCAGTGACACCTATGCCGAATGGGGTCTCCTACAGCCCCTCCCACTTCACATTCCTCACCAGTCAGCTGACATCTAGCCTCTGTCCCCCACCTATGCCATGAACTGAATGGGCGGCTGCGAAGAGGCTGAGTGGGCGGCTGTGAGCTCCAGGAACAGCCCAGCTGGGCGGCCGCGAAAAGGCTGGAAGAGCGGTGCAGGCTTTAGGAACATCCCAGGATTCGTGACCCCTGGCAAATTGTCATTTGACCCCTGAGGGGGTCCCTACCCCCAGGTTGAGAACCACTTCCTTAATGCAATGTAATGCTATAGCTTTCTAAAGAGCACCTTCTTCCTCCACAGCAAATCCAGACGGTAAAGCACCTCTGTAACCATTACCCTAAAGATGTGCAGCCTCTGCCTGGCAGATGCCTAGTTAGTATCAATCGCTTTTGGAAAAAAACGCAAGGTCCTATTGCACCTGTAAACATTTCCCAAGAGCACTGCTCCATGTCTCTGAACTTCTTGATGACTGTGTGTTCATTAATATCATAGCTTACCTCCTGTTATGTCATCTGGTGAAGTTTGCATTGTGCACACCCTTCTCTACTATTGAAAGGCCAGTCCCAAGTTTGGTGTTTTCCAGTACACCCCTGCTTCACAATGTAGAGGGAGAAAGACACCATGGGTGTTGCTACATTTTAGCACCTGAGGGACATACTTCTAAAAAGCAATAAAAGAATGAGCACATTAAAGAATAACATTGTAACATCGTTGTATTTCAGCCTGACAGCCCATTCACACAGGGGTAACACGACTTCCAGCGCGATTTTATGAGGCAACTCAGACACGACCTGAGAATGAATCACAGCGCGACCTGGAGCTATTTACAAGGCAACTCCAAGTTGCCTGCAGGACAGGAGACATTCCAGTGACCAATCAAACAAGAATCAGCTCTGTGGGAGGGAGGGGGAGAGACAGTTTTGCAGGAGAAATGTATGTTATCTTCCTGGAGAGTCGCTCCTATTAAGACAGGGAGAGGCGACTCCCATTGAAATGAATGGGTACAGGTCGCCTAGGAGTCGGATTGAAGTAGTACAGGGACCTTTTTTGAAGTCGGAGCGACTGCAGTAGTGTGCATAAGGACGGCTCCATTAACTTACATTGATTTCTTCAGCCAGCGCGACCTGAGGCGACTAGGGGCGACCTGGGGCGATTTGGAGTCGGATCCAAAGACGCCCCTGTGTGAATGGGCTCTTAAGCTGGAGGTGTTTACAGTATATACATGCTTCACAAAGATCCCCGGTCCCTCTCCTATTCTTCTTCTGGGCAGTGAAGCAGCAAGGGGTTGGCACACTTGTGATTGCAATCATCTATTGCCTGTCTCCAGCAGAGATGGTCAGATGAGTGTCACTTTGAGCAGTGCTACCTTGTAATAGACCCCTGCAGGAGGAGAGCACTGATGTAGCCAGAAGAGCACCACATCTAAGAAACCCTGTGGATTTGTCCATTATTATTATCGAACAGGTGAGCTGCTAGACTCTGGAACCTGTTTGTTTCTTATGATATATAGTATATATGTATATATATATATATATATATATATATATATATATATATATATATATATAATCAAACATATACAGCTGTACTTATTCTATATAGTATCACTTGATAGCTTGAAGCATTGCACATCCTCAGTCATTTGCAGTTGCAACTGTTTTGAGAGACTTCAAAGACATCATAGTGTATTTCTAGTAGGGATGAGCTTCGAGTTCGTGTCAAACTCATGTTCGACTCGAACATTGCCTGTTCGCCCGTTCGCCGAACAGCGAACAATTTGGGGTGTTCGCGGCAAATTCGAAAAGTCTATGGGAGAAATCTAAAGTGCTAATTTTAAAGGCTTATATGCAAGTTATTGTCCTAAAAAGAGTTTGGGGACCCGGGTCCTGCCCCAGGGGACATGTATCAATGCAAAAAAAAGTTTTTAAAACTGCAGTTTTTTCGGGAGCAGTGATTTTAATAATGCTTAAAGTGAAACAATAAAAGTGAAATATTCCTTTAAATTTCGTACCTAGGGTGTGTGTATAGTATGCATGTAAAGTCGCGCTTGTTTCCTGTGCTTAGAACTGTCCCTGCACAAAGTGTCATTTCTGAAGGAAAAAAAGTCATTTAAAACTCACTCGCGGCTGTAATGAATTGTCGGCTCCCGGCAATACATACAAAAGTCATTGATAAATTTTTTTTTTTAAAAAGCGTGGGGGTCCCCCCAAATTCAATTACCAGGCCCTTCAGGTCTGGTATGGATATTAAGGGGAACCCCGCCGCAAATTAAAAAAAAATGCGTAGAGTTCCCCCAAATATCCATACCAGGCCCTTTATCCGAGCACGCAACCTGGCAGGCCGCAGGAAAAGAGGGGGGGACGAGAAAGCGCCCCCCTTCTGAACTGTACCAGGCCACATGCCCTCAACATGGGGAGGATGTTCCCATGTTGATGGGGACAAGGGCCTCATCCCCACAACCCTTGCCCGGTGGTTGTGGGGGTCTGCGGGCGGGGGGCTTATCGGAATCTGGAAGACCCCTTTAACAAAGGGGACCCCCAGATCCCGCCGCCCCCTATGTGAATTGGTAAGGAGTACATTGTACCCCTACCATTTCACAAAGAAAGTGTAAAAAAAACAAAACACATAAACACCTTGGGAAAAAAACATTCCAGCGATAAAATCCAGTGTCCTGCGGCGATCTGATGTCCAGCGCTGTCCGTCATTGGCTGAGCCTGAGCGGACCTGATGGGGAACTTCCTCCGCAGTGTATTAAATGTATAGACCCGCCCCTTCTAAAGTTCCCCATCAGATCCACTCAGCCAATGACTAGGTGTAAGGCTAAGCGGACCAGATGCGGAACGTGAGAAGGGGCGGGTCTATTCATTTATTACACAGTGGAGGAAGTTCCCCATCAGGTCCGCTCAGCCAATGACGTAGGCGGGGTCTGACATACGAGGGGGCGGACCTGATGGGGAACTTCCTCCACTGTGTAATAAAAGGCTCAGCCAATGACGGACAGCGCTGGACATCGGATCGCCGCGGGACACTGGATTTCATCGCTGGAATGTTTTTTTGTTTTTTTTTAATAAAGGACTTTTCCAAGGTGTATGTGTGTTTTATTTACATTTTTTTTACACTTTCTTTGTGAAATGGTAGGGGTACAATGTACTCCTTACCAATTCACATAGGGGGCGGCGGGATCTGGGGGTCCCCTTTGTTAAAGGGGTCTTCCAGATTCCGATAAGCCCCCTGCCCGCAGACCCCCACAACCACCGGGCAAGGGTTGTGGGGATGAGGCCCTTGTCCCCATCAACATAGGGACATCCTCCCTATGTTGAGGGCATGTGGCCTGGTACGGTTCAGGAGGGGGGGTGCTCTCTCGTCCCCCCCTCTTTTCCTGCGGCCTGCCAGGTTACGTGCTCGGATAAAGGGCCTGGTATGGATTTTGGGGGGAACTCCACGCCATTTTTTTTAAATTTGGGATGGAGTTCCCCTTAAAATCCATACCAGACCTGAAGGGCCTGGTATGGATATTTGGGGGAACTCCACGCATTTTTTTTTTTAAATTTGCGGCAAGGTTCCCCTTAAGTGAGTTTTAAATTACTTTTTTTCCTTCAGAAATGACATTTTGTGCAGGGACAGTTCTAAGCAAGGGAAACAAGTGCTACTTTACATGCATACTATACACACCCCCCAGGTACGAAATTTAAAGGAAAATTTCACTTTTATTTTTTCATTTTAAGCATTATTAAAATCACTGCACCCGAAAAAATGGCAGTTTTTAAAACTTTTTTTTTTGCATTGATACATGTCCCCTGGGGTAGGACCCGGGTCCCCAAACCCTTTTTAGGACAATAACTTGCATATTGGCCTTTATAATTAGCACTTTTGATTTAGAACGTTTGAGTCTATTGTATTTAATAGGGTTCTAATGTTAACGCAAACATTCTGGCTGTTCGCAGGTTCTGGTGCGAACCGAACAGGGGGGGTGTTCGGCTCCTCCCTAATTTCTAGTATGATAATATTTTTAGTGCTTACTTTAAATCAGACCTAGGCAGAAATATAATTTATTGTCTGGGCCCCCTTTCTTCTGTCACTACAAAACTGACCTCTGCTGCCCCTCCCACAAACTCCTCTGGTGTGAGTTGTCCTAACAGCTGCTACCTTACTTTCTCTTCTGTCTGTTAGCCTCGATGAATGACCTGACCTGTGTAGGAAAGACGCTCTGATTGTTTGCCTCTGCCTGAGCAGGCAATCACAGCCTCTGCAGGACCCAAATCTGATCCTTCACCAAAGGTAAGAGAGGGAACAGGAAGCCAAAGGCAACCAATTGGAGCAAAAAGCAGGAAGCAGAGGCTGCAATTGTAATGAACAATATTGGCTGCCCCTGTACATACAGAGAAATAGGTTATAAATAGAGATACAAGTGTTTGTTTATATATATATATATATATATATATATATATATATATATATATATATAAAATAGGAGCTGCTGTCTAATATCTAATATAGTGAAAAATACAAATAATGCATAGTGACACAAAAGTGAACATAAATCAACAAATTGCACAGTAATGCCTTGTACACACGATCGGAATTTCCGCTGAAAAAAGTCTGACGGAAGTTTTTCATCGGATATTCCGACCGTGTGTGGGCCCCATTGGACTTTTTTCCATCGGAGCTTAGAAATAGAAAATGTTTTCCGATTGTCTGTGTGGAACTCCGACGGAGAAAAAAGCATGCATGCTCAGAATCAAGTCGATGCATGCTCGGAAGCATTGAACTTAATTTTTCTCGGCTTGTTGTAGTGTTGTACGTCACCGTGTTCTTGAAGATCGGAATTTGGTCTGACAGTGTGTATGCAAGACAGCTTGAACGGAATTCCGACGGAAAATTCCATCGGATTTTATCCCATCGGAAATTCCAATCGTGTGTACAGGGCATGACACAATTAGTGAGTGGCAATATTTGTCATCAAGTCCCAATAATGGTATATAGAACAAAAGCAGATATATCCTTTGAGATAAATAATGTATGCAAAACAGTATACAAGGTGTTTAAAGTCCTCCCCCTTGAATATCACGATCACATTGACAGACAAGTGTGAATCCACAACCACATACCAGCTTGCACAGGCTGACTCGCTTGTGGCTAATACCCGGCCAGGGCCTTTTCCTCTTGGGATAGCAAACGAATGGCAGATCTGACCATAACAGCCTCCAAACACTACTAAGGATCGGATGGACTTAGATAGTCACAGGGACTCAGGGTCCTCACTCGACAATCATGTTCATATAGGTCCAAAAAAAAGGGACTAGTGTTTATTTAAATAAAACAGTATTACTTACAAATAAGCAAGGTTTATCCAACGTGGACAATAAGCCGGCTGGCTACAATACAAACGCCCGTCCTATCGGGACATTGAACAGCGCGGTGACATCAGCACTTCGCTCCTACCGGCACGTTTTGTCACAAGTCTGACGTACACAAATACTGAGTATAGAGCTTTTTCATTACAGTACATGGGCTAGATATGAGAAATCTAATTAAAAGAGAAGAATGGGATCCATAAAAAAAAGAAAAAATGATACTCACATAAGTGGATGCAGCACTGGTCAGGCTGCAGCGAGCTGGTGACTGTCAGTCTCCAGCTCTCTGCTCTGCTACCCCCTCCCCCCTCCCTGGACTCACTGGCACTCTGGACGACGAAGGGGATAAGAGGGAATGGGAGCAACTGGCTCAGGCTCTCACAAAGAGGCGGAGCGCATGTGGATGGTTCCCATTTTTTTTTGGACCGACTCTGTGACATTTAGCCCGATGTTGGCTGAAAACAGAATGAACTGTACTCCTGTGTTCCATAGGAGAAGTACTGCCAAAAAAGCTTTGACCATACTTCTCCTTTAAAGTGATTGTAAACGATCACCTTGTAAAACAACCCATTCAGTTTAAAATAGAAATGAAAGGCAAAACATCTGTGTATATATATAAAAAGATATATATATATATATATATATATATATACAATTTTTTCCTTTTTATAAGTGTAGCGGGATATTCCCCTTTAATATCCGGAGACTACATTTCCCAAGACATCTTACAGCACCCAGGGCGCATTGCCCCGGAGCAAGGACTGCTGGGGCGGACTTTATAAAGGGGAGGCGGAGCTTATTCTGTCTCTTTGGACACCTCCCGGCTAGCAAGCAAGAACTCTGTCTGAGACTGCTGAAAACCCAGGCCTGTTCCCCAGTGTCTGGAACAAGCCATGCTCCAAAGGGAGCCAACATAGACCCGATCCAGAGACTTGCTTCTCAAAAACACCATCAAAAAATAATTTGGAAAAACTTGAGAGTTGTGCCTGAACCCAACAGGGAAAGGAGAAGGTGAACATGAGGGAAACACTCATTGTAATTACACACTACATTACACACAAATGACATTCTCCCCCTTCCACATCACTAACTAAGACCCACCCATTCTCAGCAGTCTTGACCGATGTTCTCCTGCAGAGGGAAAAGAAAAGAAGGAAACAACACACAATTCCTGACACATATGTGAGTGTTGGAGTGAAACAGATCTCTCCGAAAGGAAACCTCTTTCCTTCCTAGAAGTGTGTAATGCAATGTGATGAACGGTGCACAACACTGCCACCTGGTGACAGCGCTGCGGTAAAAGCACTTATGAAATCCAGATTCTTCTCTGTACTGTGGCCCTGACTACACCCCAAAGTCCTGATCATCTTTGTGGTGGGAGGCAGAGGGAGACCAACATAAAACACAACTGCTCCCATGCCTCCAGAGAGTAAAACACCCCTAGACAGGGTACAGTTCAAGAGTACCGGAATGTTCAGTAAAAAAAAACGAACAGGAGTCTTTCCTCCTACAGGTAAAACCTTGGATGTGACAGCACGAGAGGTTTTAAATATTGATCAAAGGTCTCCATGTGATACTCCACATCTTCCCCATCTTCACGACAGATAACGACCCGGTCAGCATGGATATGCCGACCCAACATCCACTCTGCCCTGCAGTCCTTAAACCGCTTGGAAGCTGTGGGTGAATATGCGAGGTAGCGACGGGCATGGGGCACCTTTATGTGTGTTCATACAAAGTCATTGTACCACCTCTGCCGGCAGGCCTCCACCTCGTACAACAACTCCTTGGACAAATACGGATACTCCCACCCGTATTCACTGGCAACCTTTTGGCAGAAAAGTCTCTGTAGCCTGGACAAGGGTGGCATCGTTGAGCGGTCTTCCTCACCAGACAGGACAATTGACACTCTGGGTGCCGAGGTGCCTTGGCCACCTCCAAACTGGGTGTAGGTGCCCGCAGCGGCACTCTCTTCACCTGAGCAGCTGGCGCAGGTAACTCTGAGGGCGGAAGGGCATGCAGGGGACTGGATCCCTCCTCAGGCACCGAGGCCTCCACCCGGGGTGTACTATCCCCTGTAGACATGGGTGAGTCCCTAGGTGCACGGGACGAGGCCAGGGGTACTTTGTCCCAACCCTTCCGTTCAAATAGTTCATCTATTTGTCCATCATCTCCTGCATCGGAGACTGACTCTAGGTCGGAGGTGTCATACTCTTCTGCGGGTAGGTAATTCCCTGTAGATGTGGAATCACCCCCTCCCACGGGCTCCGATAACTGCGGATCCCCCACACCTCCAACAAAACACCAAGTCCCGTTCCCTGGCTTACCTCGGCCGATACTTGTACATGGAGGTCCGGGAATTTTCCCACTGGATCCATCCGGGCCAGGCAAGTGCAGCAGTTGTCCTCCATCTCGGCCGCTGGAAGCTTTAGTGAAACCGACCTTCCTTTTGGGCGCTGGGAGTAGGGAATCTGTGGTGACCGAAGCAGCATCTTCGGTCCATTTGTTCGCGACTTCCACGGAAGTCTCTGCAGTGCGTGGGGGAATGGCTGTGCAAGCTCTGACTTCTCCTTGTAGAGTGGTGGCGCCTGTTAGGCAGTTGAGGTGGAAGGCTCTCAGCCTCTCTATTGGTTGCTCCACTTCAAAAATGAACTCGCCACAGGCCTCGCAGCGACCGAAGGGCTTTAGCTGTACCACCAGTCCCGAACAGCTGGGACAAATCATACCCAGGGCTTCAACGTCCTTGCATGTGTACAGGGCGAATCGTCCCCGGGGCTTGAGCCAAATCACCGTATCCATAGCGGAGACAGCAACGGGGGTTGCCCTTGTAGTAGATGCAGTGGGGACCCATGATGTGGTAGAAAGCATGCTGACCATTGACTGCTCCATCGCGCATTGAAGAACTGGCGCCAAAGTCTCCACGTGTATCTCCACACATGGCCAGACTCCTCCCCTTTGATGCAACACTTCACGGGCCTTTTCCTCATCACACCCACGAACTGAGCAGGGAGGGTGTGCCTCGTGGTGCGCTGGCCAACATGACCGACCTCCTCTGAACTTTTCTGGAGGGTAAAAGTCAAGTTTTGACAGTTTCAGCTCCATTGACACGGAACACAAATCCCGGACTCAGAGCCCCCATGTGTAGCGGTCCCACCTGCTCTCTCTGTTCTTCTTCTCAGCTGGTTTACTCGTCTAGGGGGGGACCAGAGAGAGGGGTGAGGTGCTGCCACCAGCTCGCCCCTCTTATGTGTGCAGAGGTTTGAGCTAAGATCTTTACCTTCAGGTCTGTGTCCCTGTCCAGAGATTCCACTTCAAAACTGACCAGTAGATAGGTGAATGTAGAACACTTTGCTCCCAGAAAAGTAAGCCCACACCAGGTGACAGTACAACATCTATATTTATTTCCGCAGAGATAAATATGCCTCTTTGCAAGCAGACAGGTTGATACAAACACGAACTTGGTGGGGAGATGATTCAGGCACAATCCTTTCGGATCAGAGAAGCTGTTAGGAGTTCACAACAACTTTTGGCGCATGGTTGCTGCCACCGACCTGCCACAGACCGGGTGAACGATGAGGTCTCTGCCGCAGACCTTAGAATAGGCCTCTGCCACCGACCTGATGTAGCTGGGTCTCTGCAAAGACCATAGAACATGAACTACCTTCTAATGGCGACCCCTGTTAGGGAGATGATCCATCCCGGATAGTCCCCAGAGGCCTGCACTGTCACCAGCCAATGCTGCGCTGGGTCTTCAGGCCAGGTCACCTCCCTGGTTCTCCTCGCCCGAGACTCGGGTCCCCTCACTTGGTGGGCCCCCTAGGCATCTTCTCCCATGCGGGACCCAGTCGAAGGTACTGGGCCCCAGGTATTGGCGCCACACAGGGGCCCTGGGGAACTGAACACCATTATATCCTCCACAAATCGAATTGGTCATAGATCACTAACAATTAGTGTATCTGGGGCATGCTACCACCCAGATACTACCCCCGCTACACATATAATCACCTAACTGTTATTACAAAAATGTTTTTGTTTTTTTTTCGTAATTCATGTACTACTTTATTTATGAGCTCATCCTACAATTATGTGAAGTAACTAAATGTGGAGGTTTAATGAAAAAAATATCTCAGTGCACAATATGTTGAATTATTTAGTGATGTTTTGAAATGTGACTTTACATTATATTTCTAGGAAAACAAAATCTATGTTGTTCTGTATTTCAGTCTCTTACTTTACATATTTTATGAGCAGTTCAGCTACACAGCACACAACTCTGTCTCTAGATTCTTAATCCTGTTATTGTGCTTAATAATATGATGAAACGATGTAAGAAAACCAGTTCAGAGCAATTACCGTGACATATCTGTAAACATGAATAATGAGGGTTTGTTGTCCAAAGTAATGGGTCACTGCATAATCCTGCAGCTACTACCAATCAGAAACCTGGATTAAACATATTCAAGCCTCATAAATTGTGCAACTGACTTATGGTAGAACAAACAGTCATAGTGGGGCTGTATTATAGGGAGACGGAGAGCAGAAAGCTGTCTTTCGGGATACGGGGATCATTCTCTAGGTACAATAGGATTGAGAAGAAAAACTGGAGAAAAATTTCTCCATGTCCCTTTCACATCTGTACTTGAAGGGTAACTCCACTTTAATGGGAAAAAAATTAATGTTGTAAAGCATATACAATTTCGACACAAGTCAAATTGTAATCAAATGTTATTAAAAATTACTTTTACTTTTCAATCTGCAGCACTGTAATTTTCTGTAAAGTGCAATGCAATATGGCTACCTGGAGGTATTGTGTACACAGAATGTGTACAGAACACCCCCCATAAACATAATTTGCTGCTTGTGTGATTGGCTCACTGATTTTCCCAGAAGTCTACACTAACATACAAGTCAGATTTTTGGCATCCCCTGCAACAAAAATGTTATTATTGGTAAAATAACGTCTAAAGGGATGCAAACCCTGCAACTTTCCTCATTAGAGGTCTGATTCTACAGCAGCTGGTTCATAATTATGAAACCACTCCCATTAGACTCACTCTGAACATGGGCACAGAGGAACAAACAGGGATTTCTTCAGAATAACAAAAGGTAGGAATCTGCAACAAAGTTTGTTAAAATCCTTGCAATGTACATAAATCACCCAGGGGAAATGTTTTTTTCTCAACAAAAGTGGTGTTATGCTTTAAATTGTATCTTCTGCAATAGAAAAATAATAGCTGGATTATATTCGGTAGCTATAACCAACACATTTTTATATTGGTTATGTATGGTCATGTCTGTGTGTAGGTGGGGCCAGTTGATTGGCACTCAAGATGGAGTAAAGGTACATAAAGGCCAAGGAAGGTGGCATAATTATTATTTGGTAAAGCAGAATTAACAATTCACACATTAAAGACAGCAGCAAGGAGCTCACTTAAGCCGCGTACACACGATCGGTTTTACCAATGAAAACAGTCCGATGGATTTTTTTCATCAGACAAACCGATTGTGTATGGGCCCCATCGTTTTTTTTTCCATCGGTGTCAAAAAATATAACATGTTTTCAATTTTTCCGATGGATAAAAAACAGATAGCAAATTCCGATCGTCTATGGGTAAGTTAAAAAACCCACGCATGCTTAGAATTAAGTCGACGCATGCTCAGAAGCATTGAACTTAATTTTTCTCGGCTCATCGGTATGTTTTACGTCACCGCGTTTGGAACGGTCGGTTTTTTGACTGATGGTGTGTAGGCAAGACTGATGGAAGTCAGCTTCATCGGTTTTCCGATGGAAAAATCCATCGGTTTAAAAACCATAGGAAATCTGATCGTGTGTACAGGGCTTAACAGTTCCAAACACTATGGCAATGGAGCCTCACTATTACAGGCAACCCAGGTGTAACAGGTCTTAACAACGCTGGTGGTACTTTAACAAAGTCTTTGTACTCAAGAGGGCACTTTGGTAGGCTATGTTACCGGAACAGATAGCCATAGGAATCCGCCAGGTATGGCACATTCATACTTACATTGGTTCAGGCTGGATGAGATGTGGAGTGACCTGGTATAGGAAAACTCTCTCTGGGTTGTTGTATGCTTCCTTTTTATGTGGGGGAGAGGAGATGTATCCCTACATATCCCGGCAGTAGTGGAAGGAGTTATGGTGGCATCAAGCACTCATTGACCTTTAATACCTAAAAAGGTTGCTTGACTTCTGGTGCACTTGTTTCGAGGACCATGTGGTGGAGTGCACATCACTTGGAGGAAGATTGCAAAACAAAATTGGTGTGTAATTTTGCCCGCGCATAGAATGCCAATACATGGACTAATTGTACACATATAGCACTTTTAATAGCTAAATACACTTGTGGGTGTATATTGTTGCACTTAATTTGGGATGCTTCATAAGGAGTGTGAGTTTTGTTTAATATTATTAGTTTGTTGATTTGTTTTATTAACGCAGATCTCATATTTTTCTTTATATTTCACGTGCCATATTCAGGGGGCACTTTTTGAGTGGCAGCTGGAGTATGATTTTTTTTTGAGCACTTAAAGGGGTTGTAAAGTCTGAAGGTTTTTTATCTTAATGCATTCTTTGCATTAAGATAAAAAGCCTTCTGTGTGCAGCAGCCCCCCTCCACCCCCCAAATACTTACCTGAGCCCATCTCTATCCAGTTGCAGGCTTGTCTCGGCTGTCCGGGACTTCCCTCCTTATTATCTTTGACAGCAGTGCAGCGCCATTGGCTCCCGCTGCTGTCAATCAAAGTCAGTTAGCCAATCAGGAAGGTAAGAAAGCTTGAATGAACACAGGGAGCTGTGACTGGGCTCGGGTGCCCCCATAGCAAGCTGCTTGCTGTGGGGGCACTCAACAGAAGGGAGGAACCAGGAGGATATGGGCTGCTCTGTGCAAAACCACTACACAGAGCAGGTAAGTATAACAGTCCTCAAATTTTCCACTTGCCTACTTGCATTTTGCAAGTGAAAATGAGGGCTGGCGAGCGTGGGCTGTCCGGGAGCAGGGGGGTGAGCACCTCCGGCAGGCGGGGTTGAATGGGAGCCGTTCTCCCAACGATCGCCCCGGGGAAGAGAGAGGAGAGCAGGTGGCCAGATCATCACAGAGCGCTGAGGAACATTGCTGTAACAGCTTTCATTAGAATTGCCGAGTGTTCCCGCACTCGCTGTCACACGTAGGGGTTGGGTGGGGCAACTGGTGGTGAGTAACCCTTAAAGCGGAGCTCCACCCTAAAGTGGAACTTCTGCTCATCAGATTCCTCCCCCCCTCTAGTGCCACAATTGGCACCTTTCGGGGGGGGGGGTGCAGATAACTGTCTAAGATAGGTATTTGCACCCACTTCTGTGTATGCACTCTGTGGTTAGACTGCGGGTAGTGCGTCATTTCCTGGTCCCCCCCCCCGTTGTGTTCGCAAATGGAAGAAATACAATATAACCATCAGCCGCCCGTGGTCTGGAGCTCCATGCAAGATTTCGCCTCATGGGGTAAGGATGATCATGAGAAAAGTGAGGGATCGGCCCAGAACTACACAGGGGGAGCTTGTGAATGATCTCAAGGCTGTTGGGACCACAGCCCTCCAGCGCTCCGCAAGGTCCCCCTCCTCTAGAAGGCACATGTACTGGCCCATCTGAAGTTTGCCAATAAACAACTAAATGATCAGAGAAGATTTGGGAGAAGGTGCTGTGGTCAGTTGAGATCAAAATTGAGCTCTTTGGCATTAACTCAACTTGCTGTGTTTGGAGGAAGAAAAATTCTGACTATGACCCTAGGAACACCATCCCTACAGTCAAGCATGGAGGTAGAAACATTATGCTTTGGAGCTGTTTCTCTGCTAAAGGTACAGGCTGCCTTTGCCACATGGCCAATGGACGGGGCCATGTATTGTAAAATCTTGGATGAGAACCTTCTTCCCTAAGCCAGAACACTGAAGATGGATCATGGATGGGTCTTCCAGTATGACAATGACCCATAATATACCACCAAGACAACAAAGGAGTGGCTCAATAAGAAGCACATTAAGGTCATGGATTGGCCTAACCAGTCTCCAGATCTTAATTCTATAAAAAATGTATGGAGGTAGCTAATGCTTTTGAGTTACCAAGTGACAGCCAAGAAACCTTAAGGATTTAGAGAAGATCTGTAAAGAAGAGTGGACCAAAATCCCTCCTGAGATGTGTGCAAACCTGGTAACCAACTACAAGAAATGTCTTACCTCTGTGCTTGCCAACAAGGGTTTCTCCACCAAGTACTAAGTCATGTTTTGCTTGGGGATCAAATACTTATTTTACTCACTGAACTGCAACTCAATTTATAACATTTGTATCATGTGTTTTTTCTGGATTTTTGGTAGATATTCTGTCTCTATCATTTAATAGACCTATGATTAAAAAATTATAAACCCTTCCTTTCTTTGTAAATGGGCAAACTTAAAAAATCTGCAGGGGATCAAAGTATTATTTCCCCCACTTTATTTATTAAACCTTTTGTATATGGTTTCACACTATGGGGAGTACTTCCCTTGTCTCATATTTTTACATGCAACATCGATCCTTGTGATGTGTATAGCCGGGATGTTTTTTTTGCATATTAAAACTTAGTGTGCTCTGTTCTTTATGGATGTGAGGAAGCCGAGGATATTTGAGTTGTGCCTTACCCCGGAAGAGATTTTAAACAGTAAGCTTTTTTGACCACTCTGAGTATGAGGGTCATAACTTTCTGGTAAGCCTTGTGTACATAGCGCTGGGTGTGCAGTACACTGTCTGTCAGCAGGATTTCAACGGGCACCAAAGTGAGAGCGATTGCAGGATTTTTAGCAGAACGAATTTTCCGCATGGAGATCTGATCTGAATGGACTTAACATTTACACTTTATTTGTAAAATATCACTTTATACCTACTTGGCACATATTATTTCTGCACACTGTGTGTTTGTAACAAATACTAAACTGTAAGTGTGTATTTTTAGTTGCACGTATATGGTTTATTGCACATTTGCTTTATAGTGCCACATTTTGTATTTTGTTATTGGTATATCTTGTATCAGTATATAGTGTAGGCTGGTTGGCTCCATGCTGGAGTTTTCTAGACCTTAGCGTGAATTATATATATTTTTATATTACACTCTATTTGGAGTCTACAATTTCTGCAGTGCCCATCTTTCCCTGCTGATATCCCTGGCTCCCATTATACCCCCCTCTTTTTTGGGTGACGTGCAAACAGAATGCCCTGGCAGCATTAAAAAAAAACACTTTTTGAAAAAATGCAGTACAGCAGTATATAAGAGGTTTGCCGCCTCTCGAAGGCTTTATTATTGTAATGATCCGTGATATCACAGCCTTTATAAATAATTTATATGTGCTCAAATGCTCCACAATTATGTTCCATGAAATAATGGTGATCTTAAGGGTTGTATGTTGCAGAAACAATTAGCCAGAGCAATATGCAGAGACAGCAGATTTCTGCAGCTATTGACATAATACACAGAGGTGCCCAGTGAAGATTTACCACTGTGTAAATCTAGCATGTTAACACTATTCCCACGGGGAAAAAGGCTTCTTATTTTATTGCAATCACCTTATCAGCTATGGAACATCCATTTAGGAGTAATCCGATCTTGCGGTGTAAAATTGTAGGCCGTGTATTATTGCGTGTGTCACAGCAGTTAGTGGCATCTGGGGACTGTAAGGACACTCTATTAGAACACACACTGAACACTTTAAAGTCACTCTGTGTTTTAAACTCTACTGGGTTTAATAGAGCAACTGGGAAGTATAGAAAAGGTTTGTAGATATGTTGTGTGCATTAACATGTTATTGATGACGAGATCCTCAGACTCAGGTTATTAAACACCAGTCAAGGGTCACTCATCATTCTGGACCATTAACGGACAAGACTTCCTGATATTTCTGAGGATGGGCAAAAACTTGCTATATAGATGTCAGCACAACATGACATGATGTTAACTGCAGGTAATTTTTTCAGAAATTACACCTCACACATTCTGACTTCATTTTTAACGATAGGCCCCTTTAGGCTGTTTTAACTGTACTGTCACTATAACTATAGATCTTTGTGGTTTAGGTTTTACTGCAGGAACATCAGCATTTTATGTGCGCGCATATTTTATGCTGTCTGGTTTGCATAAAAAGTAAAATTAAATGTAATAATAAATCAATGAGTAGTCTGCTACCTGACATTTGGGTCTATTTAGTCTTTCCACAATTCCTTGTCTGCATGTTCGGAGACCCTGAGTATGGCTAGGTTACCAAGTCAAAGGGAGGTGTTTTGAAGGTGTCCCTGATTCAATGAGCAGAATGACTCTCCTCTCCTGTTGCATGCATAACCCAAGCTGCATTCATCCCACGTGGAGGGGGAGCATAGTTCGAGTATAGGAGCTAGTTGGTATTCTGCATAGAGTGCCTGTGGAAAACTGGTATAGTGGGTAACCCTATAGCAGGAGTCTCAAAACTTTTTAAACAAAGGGCCAGTTTACTGTCCTTCAGAATTTAGGGGGACCGACCTGTGGCCAGTGTGAGTAGAAAATGACCCATGTTTAGTAGGAGTAAACAATGTCTCGGGCTTCATGATCAGTGAGAGTAAAAAAAAATTATATAGTGCCTGTGGTCAGTAGGAGTACGAATACAGCCCCATTGGTATTAGTGGGAAAAATAGTCCCCCATTATTGGTGTTAATGGTAGTAATTGTGCCCGTTGCTGCTGTCAGTGGGAAGACTAGTGCCCCATAGTTGGTATCAGTGAGAAGAAAATAAAGCCCCATCGTTGGTGTCAGTGGGAGGAATGGTGCCCTGTGGTTGATATCAGTTGAAGGAATGCTGCCCCCTCGTTGGTGTCAGTGGGAGAAATAGTGCCCTATCTATGATGTCAGCGGCAGGAATAGAGCCCTATTGTTGGTGTCGGTGAAAAAAATAGGGCCCTATCATTGGTGTCTGTAGGAAGAATTTTGCCCCATCATAGGTGTTAGTAGGAGGAACAGTCCAAAAGGCAAAAGGCCACATCCAGCCCAGGAGCCACAGTTTGTAGACTAGTGCCATATACCATTACCTTCATTTAACCAAAACTTTTAGTGCTGTTGTTTGATGCAGACAGAAATGGGGAACAAAGACTAAAACAGGCATTATAAATGGCTCTTATAAAATATAGTAAAATGTCATTTAAAATAAAATCAAGCACATTATCTGCGTATATTCAATCCATACTGAAAACTGGAGGAACCTATAGCAACATCTGGAGGAACAGTTGTGTTTCATGGAAGTCTGGTTGAGAATGTGAGAATGGCTGCTTAAGTGTAACAAAGTGTTAACAGAATTAGTTTTTTTTACCATTTAGTACTGTTTAGAACATCGTAATTGACTCAATATTGGCTTTCATTTTCATGTTTTATATAGGTTTTATATGCAGAATTTTATGTCTAGAAATGGTTTTAATTAGTTTTGAATGGCAGTAATTTACACCCCTATATAGTATTGATATTAACAGAGTGTATTGTGAGTATGGCTTCCATTGACAACCAATTAGATACTGGATTTTACTTTAATTAGAAAAATAAAAGAAGGGATCTAGTTGCAATGAAGCTCCAGTTTTATTATAGCACTTGTAAATTAATCTAACTATAGCCTTGTTGTGTATAGAGCAGTGTGTGAGTCCTGTGTATATTCCAAATCCTAACTGTTACAACACATACACATTATATTTATAAATGAAAATGGAAATACTGTCATTGGATATACAGTGAGGTCCATAAACATTGGGACATCAACACAATTCTAATCTTTTTGGCTCTATATACCACCACAATGGATTTCAAATGAAACAAACAAGATGTACTTTAACTGCAGACTTTCAGCTTTAATTTGAGGGTATTTACATCCAAATCAGGTGAACGGTGTAGGAATTACAACAGTTTGTATATGTAACTCCCACTTTTTAAGGGACCAAAAGTAATGGGACAGATTAACAATCATCAATCAAACTTTCACTTTTTAATACTTGGTTGCAAATCCTTTGCAGTCAATCACAGCCTGAAGTGTGGAACACATAGACATCACCAGACGCTGGATTTCATCCCTGGTGATGCTCTGCCAGGCATCTACTGCAACTGTCTTCAGTTCCTGCTTGTTCTTGGGACATTTTCCCTTCAGTTTTGTCTTCAGCAAGTGAAATGCAGGCTCAATCGGATTCAGGTCAGGTGATTGACTTGGCCATTGCATAACATTCCACTTCTTTCCCTTAAAAAACTCTTTGGTTGCTTTCGCAGTATGCTTCGGGTCATTGTCCATCTGCACTGTGAAGCGCCGTCCAGTGAGTTCTGAAGCATTTGGCTGAATATGACAGATAATATTGCCCAAAACACTTCAAAATTCATCCTGCTGCTTTTGTCAGCAGTCACATCATCAATAAATACAAGAGAACCAGTTCCATTGGCAGCCATACATGCTCAGGCCATGACACTACCACCACCATGCTTCACTGATGAGGTGGGATGCTTTGGATCATGAGCAGTTCATTTCCTTCTCCATACTCTTCTCTTCCCATCACTCTGGTACAAGTTGATCTTGGTCTCATCTGTCCATAGGATGTTGTTCCAGAACTGTGAAGGCTTTTTTTTATGTTGTTTGGCAAACTCTAATCTGGCCTTCCTGTTTTTGAGGCTCACCAATGGTTTCCATCTTGTGGTGAACCCTCTGTATTCACTCTGGTGAAGTCTTCTCTTGAGTGTTGACTTTGACACACATACACCTACCTCTTGGAGAGTGTTCTTGATCTGGCCAACTGTTGTGAAGGGTGTTTTCTTCACCAGGGAAAGAATTCTTCGGTCATCCACCACAGTTGTTTTCCGTGGTCTTCTGGTTCTTTTGGTGTTGCTGAGCTCACCGGTGCATTCTTTCTTTTTAAGGATGTTCCAAACAGTTGATTTGGCCACACCTAATGTTTTTGCTATCTCTCTGATGGGTTTGTTTTGCTTTTTTCAGCTTAATGATGGCTTGCTTCACTGATGGTGACAGCTCTTTGGATCTCATATTGAGAGTTGACAGAAACAGATTCCAAATGCAAATAGCACACTTGAAATGAACTCTGGACCTTTTATCTGCTCCTTGTAAATGGGATAATGAGGGAATAACACACACCTGGCCATGGAACAGCTGAGCAGCCAATTGTCCCATTACTTTTGGTCCCTTAAAAATTGGGAGGCACATATACAAACTGTCGTAATTTCTACACCGTTCACCTGTTTTGGATGTAAATACCCTCAAATTAAAGCTGAAAGTCTGCAATTAAAGCACATCTTGTTCGTTTAATTTCAAATCCATTGTGGTGGTGTATAGAGCCAAAAAGATTAGGATTTTGTATATGTTCCAATATTTATGGACCTCACTGTATTTCTCCAGCTCCTCACAAACAAACGCTCACCTTTGAAAGTAATAGCAGGGTTGGTCTGAACAAAAAAAAAGTCAGCTCCTATTATAAAATATGTGATTCCAACCTTTGCTAAATATAACACATGCTATTAGTCCATATTGCCTAAAACGTATTTAAACCCAAAAACAAAAATATAACTAAAAATAATAAATCAAGTCAGAATGTGTGAGGAGTAATTTCAGTTTGTCAGTTCCTAGATGTGGTGGTTGCATTATTTTACTTTTTTTCAGGCTTTTTTTCCCTTTACTTTCACCTGGTGATTATGCCAATAACACCTTTCCAGTTCTAGGATGACAACATCCTTCTGTATCAAGACAAAAGCAACACAGTAAGACTACCAAACCCCGCCCTCCCCTATTCTGCATAGAATAGAGAGGGTTGGCTGAGGCGGCTGAGAACAATGTAATTGATACCATCCAGTATGTGCAAAGTGCACAGAAAGCTATCAGCTGACAAGATTTCTTGTTCATTTACATATGTGGCAGCCTTTGCCACCTCTAAATAGCTTTTCAGAGTGAGGTCAACAGCTGGCTGGGAGGCAATATGTCACCTCCCCAGTGCCTGTTTTAACCCTAAAAAGACTGCACCACCATGCAATGCAACAACGGTGTGCCCCATTGGTTGCAGGGCAATTGTGGCACAGCCATATTCACTTGCATGGCTTGCGCTTGGTGATGGTACTGCCACCGGACTCACATGGGGTATAATTTTTGCAGTGGCTTGTGTATGACTCTCTCTGGCCGCTGTGGTGGGTTAACAGACCAAAAGAGGCCCAACAAGAGAAGTTCATTTTTAAGGTTGACATATACTTTAGCACTTTAATGGATGAGAAAATAAAAACTTTTATAAGTAAATTATTGGTTGGTTATGTTTTGTGGTTGGAACAGATACTCATTTTAAAACCATACCCCACTTTTCATTTCAGCTGGAGTTCATAATTAAGTTGAATGCTTAGACCAATCATTCATGTTTTACAGGCACTGTGGTTATATCAAAGCCAAGCAAGACCCAGATGAAGATAAGATGCATTTCCAGCATGGAAGAGGTAAGAACTGGCTATTCAATGACTCCACTTGGTCTCTGTAGAATGACTGGGCCCTCTGGCTGGCACTTTCCAAAATACAAATGTGTATTACCTTCAAGGACTATAAAGACTTGGCCGATGCTCTTCATTTTACCACAGGTTTTCCATACTGGCAGAGTTTTTAGGTTCCGTGACAGATTAGAGCAAAGCTTTTCTCGTTCTGGACTTACCAATACATCGTTTGGTGTTGCCAGTTTTTCGTGTGAGCTTTAGAATATTCAGATTAAAAAATCTGTAGCTATATTTTTCTTTTTTTTACCATTTATATAGCTGGTGCTGTGAACTTTAGTGAAAAAGTTCAACAACTTGTATAAATTTGTACCTTTTTTAATACAACATGTAGATTTGTAGATACTGTAATGTTGTCTACAGCAGGCATGATTCTGTATGTATTTGTTCCATGAAATAATTGTTTGTATACATAGCTTACAGAACGTCTACCACATTGCTTAATGTTATTTATCATGGTGTGTTCTGTTTTTATGACTGAAACTGCACAGGGCCTAATGTAACTGTTGTTATTTTTATGACTTTGTACTTTTGTAATGTTGTTTCCATGGTCATGCAAAAAGTGTAGTATACTTAGACACAGGGGAACATGAATGTACAGTTCTATATGTATTATTTGCTGAATGACACATGTTCCATATGGAAAAATCAAACATTTATAAAACCAGCTCTTTTGATAGAGATTGTCGCTGTATCCATCGTACCTTGATGTTGTTGTACAGTAATTGTGAATAACATTAAACTACAAGGTCAAAGAGTCAGGAGTGGTGTAGTTTCTTTTTAAAATATTTTTGTGTGGAGTGTGTGCAATTCTTGCTTGCCATGTATCTTGTTGTCAGATAATGGGATGGCCAGAAATCTATATAACTTTTCCTATGTTGCCAAACCAAATTCACATAAAAGGAGACCCATTAGATTCATATACATAGACTTAGACATTGTGGACCTCTGTTCTCTGATACTTTTGTTACCTGTATCATATATACAGTATATCATGGTTCCAAACCAAGGGATCAAGGTTAAATAGGTGACTCTGTAAACATTTGATAGTTTAAGAGGAACTTCAGTCCCCTGTAATGTTGGCCTTGTCTCCCTCAAATGCCACCATCTTTGATAATCTGGCAGTGGCTCAGATGTGCAGAAGGGTTTTGCACAGGCCTTTCGTTCCCAGCAGATCCCTGTGACACATCTGCTCTCACACATGTATTTCCCATGCAGGCACAGACACACTGAAATCTGCAGCAGGGCTCTGCCAGGACTTGAATCCCTGTGGTACATCTGTGTGCACACAGAATATAGTGGCATGCATGCACCCATTATTGAGGCTGTGCCCTGTGATGCGCCATGGACATCCTAGGAAGTATTGGGGGGGCTAATGGCATTCTCACCTAGGAGAAAAGAAAAGTTAAAAACCTTAAAAAAAATCATATCACGTATTATCTAATTGTGTGTGAGAGGGGGTGAGGGGGAGGTGAAAATAATTGTTTCTTTAGGATAAAGGGAAGCTTTAGATAATTCATTACAATAATTAGATGCTTTATGGCCAGAAATAAGCCCAGTGGCAGCAAATCAGATCTGCCAATGTTGCTAAAATATATTTCGTATTCTAAAGGCTATTATTAATTGTGCACATTCTATCTGCATTCTAAAGTAACTACCACTAGGCTAGTTTAAGATTGTGCAATTTCATTCCATATATATAGGAATTTATTATTTCATTATCCTGGCTCTAAACTGATGATACAATTATTATTATCAGTTATTTTAGATTTCAGCACTCTGTACTTCATCAATGCAGTTTGCCAGATAATCTTAGCTTAGACATAGGGATGACAGTATAAACCTTGGTAGAGGAGAAATGAAGGCGGTGTAGGTCCTACAATGAGCTGAAGACTTCTTATTGAAGAAAACTATTGATTTTAGTGGAGTCAGATATCAACTCGTTTTCCAAAGTAAAGTGAGCATATGATCAGTGGTAGTGTTTTAACAAAAACATTGTGTAACTGCCTTTGTGGTTCAATGTCCCATAGTAATCCTTCTAATGTTCTGATAACGATAAGACCAAATGTTATGTTTAGCTACCGAAACCAATAAATTGTTAATAAAGATCTCAAAAATACTAATGATAGATGAACTGATCATGTTTCCCCTAGGTACTTTTTCAGCACTTATAAATATAAGTAAGAAAGTAAAAGAAATAAGTGTGTACATTAATTAAGAAGTTGTAAATAAATACATTCTCAAACTAAAGTAAGGTTACTTGGTGCTGTTGTTACATCAACAGCACCATGTAATGTATAGAGTGCCAAAACTGTGTAATATCACTAGTTATGATCGGTCTTAAAAGCTGGTATTGCAAATGAGTTTTGAGTAGTTGCTTGAAAGTTGAAACTTAAGCTGGCATCTTATGTTTCTGAAGGACTTTGGTGATGTGATATTTCTGCCAGTTTTGCCCTACTTCCATAGCCAGTAACAGCTCTATGGACATAAACTCTTGATGGGTTCTGTGCAACAATGCAAACAAAGAGTGGCACATTGCTATAACCTTGTGGAAGGGTTCAGCTATACTAACTACAGCAGTGAAAATTCTCTATTCCATTGTATTAAACTCATTAATACTTACTCTAAATAAAAATACCAATTTGTGGATGAATCGGCCTTAAAGATACTGGTGTATGAATACATAGATTTGTGAACTACTATGTCTGGGAGAATGCTATGTAGTTTGCACTCATCAGTGGATTTTTTGTAATTAAAATACCTATAGAATAAAGTAAAGCAAGAAATATTATATTTTGAAACTGTTTTTGGACTTTTTTCTCTCATTGAAAATTCACAAAATGCCAAGGCTGCTATCTCTGCATTGACTTCCTCTGGAAGTCAGAGGAGAAAGAAAGTCTTATCTCTCCTCTAGAAGGGGCCTTCATATCTCTTTCTCTTTTTTGGAAACTGTTTAGACCAGATGAAACACTTCAAGCACCATCTTAGATCCTTGCTGTGTGTCACGTATTAGGAGTCACAGGGGCAGAACCAGTTTTGATCTCAAAGATCTTTTATTTGTTTCATGGATGGCAATATACACATTCTCCACAGATGAAAACACTGGAAGGTGTAAAAGAGACAACGCTATTTTTGCGGAACCTTTTGGAAAACTGGAACTCTTGTGTGTGATTAGATAAGATTGGTGAAGTGCTGTGTGCGGGGTTGCATCTTTTCATAAGAGCAATTGGATTGCTTGCATAAACACCCAGTGTAGATAAAACACTGTACACTTGGCAACAGCAGAGGATTCTGGGAAAGCTTTCTGGCTTATATGAGGTAAAAGGAAAAAAAAGGACCCAGTTGCCTGTATAACCTGCCTTCTCTCTGCTCCATTTTATTCAGAACCCACATTACTAAGGGAGATTTTTTGTGTGTAAAATTTTAAACCTTTACAGTATCACTGATAACCAATCTTGTCATGACCAATGTTACTCCAATACTATATTAAAGTGATTTACTCAATAATTTTGTTTTGATTTTTTTATACTGACCTTGGTATATCATTAACTCTTCCATATATGTTAATATAAGTTGGCACAACACAATTTAGAAGTATTGCACGTACAACTAGCATCTAATGCCTGCAAATGTGTGTAACCACTTTCAGGTATCCGTAAGTAATATCATGTTAGCTTCTAGTGTCAGTTTATGCTTAGTCTGTGCTGTGAGAATAGTGCCAGCTTCTGCTGCTTATATTGATGTTTGTCTGCCGTCAAGCAATCTGCTCTAAAAGGGCAAGAGCATGCCAAAAAAGAGAGAACCCGTCTAATCAGGATGTTGACCTCTCCGAAATGTCTGTCAAGACTGTTATTGAGGACCTTTCCATTTTTATTAGTGATCTGGTTTTCCCCGATGGTTCACAGAAAATGTGGCGCAGCTGCACCTAGATAAAATGAGCCGAAAG
Organism: Rana muscosa; assembly: GCA_029206835.1. NCBI lineage: Eukaryota > Metazoa > Chordata > Amphibia > Anura > Ranidae > Rana > Rana muscosa. The sequence goes on along the minus strand of CM055121.1, from coordinate 439,357,652 downwards.
GGCACCTGCAACTCCGTAACCAAAAAGACAACTCGTAAACAAAACACACTTTCTGGAACCTTCCCAGTTTTGGAGCCCAAAACAGTTGTCTTAAAGGCCTTGCTGTTAACATGGTCCTGAATAAAATATGTACTAAACTACGTGCATGTAATCTGTATCTGGACATGTACCATTTAAGAAATAAGGTACATAAGATTTGTGATAAAGAAGGCTAGAGGCATACAAAATGTTGGTTTTGCTCATGGCTAGGGCATGTGTCTTTTTTCAAGACATGGTTCAATAAGGTGTATGTAATAAGCTACCGTATGTTGGGGTGTTTTGCTGCCTATGTAAGGAAAAATATAAGCCTGTATGCTCCATTTAACCTACATGTTTTTGTGTTGCTAGTGAAGCTGCCGGGGAGCAGAACCTATATCCACCCACACACATACGAGGATCCCAACCAGGCTGTCCGGGACTTTGCCAAAGAGATTGATGCCTCCAATATCCGCATAGAGAGGGTGATAGGTGCAGGTAAGAGAAGCGGAGCTTATGCAGTTATCAGTTACATTTGTAGATGTGCATGACAGTAATTTGCATCTTGGCTTCTTCTTTAGAGTAATGCGCATTGTCAATTCCAAAATTTAATTCAAAATATATCTAAAGTCTAAATGTGTTTTTTTTGGGGGTTTTGGAAAGGGCAGGCAATGGTTCACTCCCATCAGATGCTTTTTTATTGCTGTCTCTATAAAATGTATGAGATTTCTCTTCCTACTTTGAAAATACGACAAGAAGTTGGAGGAAATCTTTCCAATGTAAATAAAATCCTGAACAAGTGTCCACAATGGAAGATCAATCCTTCCCTGTACCAGAGACAACACTTTCAGTCCAGGTGCAGTGGTTATCTGGACAAGTAGAGAGGGTGAATATCCCCAGCGGTAATTCATTCATTCATTCATTGATACAGGCATCAATAAAAACCTTACAGAGGCTCCAACCCTTTCCTATGCATTCAACATTAAAAATATTTAATTTGTTAAAAAACAAACGTATAAAGTCATAAGGTTGAACGACATGAGTATGACCACCTCCATTACAGGCTCTAAAACATTTCACTCATGGTGGGATGCGCTTTATGGATTTCCTCCGTTTCTTCAGGAACATTGTGATAGCGGGCTGAATGAAATATTACTGAGGAGCTCGGAAGGAGCTTGCTGTACTATCTATGCTAATTTAGTACAGTGATCCCACCACTGAGCTATTGTCATTGGCTGTTAGCGGATTCCGATCTGATGCTGGCTTTCCAGCACGTCCATTCAACAGAAGCTATCTGTTCGGACAGGCTGATGTACACATGGGTCGAATATCGGCCAGTTTCTGTTGAGCCGGCCAATAACAACCGATATTCAGGCCTGTGTGTGCCAGGCTTGAGACTTATAGTCCGTACAGCCTATACTGTTACTTGCAGGTAGCTTTATAGGGAAATTCTATTCCTAAAACCTTGCATCCTCTTAAGATAATGACCACCTGTGTAACAGGACCCGTTAGGATGCCTTAAGTACATTTTTCATTTGCTACATCAGTGACATGTAGATGATAAAAAAAACGGCCTTTATCTTTTTTTTTTCTTCTTGCATCTCAGAGTTGCTGATTCTCTGAAACCTCTTTGCAGCAACTGTTGTTTACATGCATGCACTCAAGCAATGGCTGCATGACATTTCCTGATAGGGACAATAGTAGAGGTGCATATGACAGTGTGACAACACAAAATCCAAACTAGGAAACAGGAATGGAGCGTTGTCAACCTATTGTATAAAAAGTTTTGTAAGCAGTTATTACTTGGTATTATAAAAGCTGCAGATTTAAAGATATTGAAAATCATTTTGAAGTTAGATTAACATGTTAATAAGATGCTTATATGAGATTTTAGTGGTTGGATTTACATAAGCTTTAAAGCTGCAGGTTTCAATATGCAAAAATCAAATCTATTTATCTATCTATCTATCTATCTATCTATCTATCTATCTATCTATCTATCTATCTATCTATCTATCTATCTATCTATCTATCTATCTATCTATCTCATCATATTTTTCTCTTGCTTGCCAGTGTGACATTTGGTGCTTTTGATCTCCAAATCCCCTGTTCCATTAGAAATCATCCTATCAAGTAGCTTCCTACACCATATCATCCCTCCTCAGAGGGGGCTCAGAGTGGGCTTTTGATCAGCAACATCCCCAATCACATTAGAGTCTTCTTCCCATAGAAGGGCCTTAAGTACTTTTGTAGAGAGTACGGACCTGATTACTGCTGCTCTGTCCATTACCCATTCATTGCCGAGATGTTTCTTCTCATTGAAGTGGGAAAAGAACAAGTCTCAACTCCGTGACTTTGATACTAATAGCTCCCTAATAACATTTTAATGGTAAGGCATCTAAATTCTGCACAGGAAAGCTAAAAGCAGGAAACTTGCCCTCTTGAACATTGTGTACTCTGAAGTGTAAAAGTCTGCCCACTTAAAGTACACAAAAAAATCTAACAGAAGAAAAATACCTATTCTGCAGTATTTAGAGCTGGAAGGAGAGTTGTGTATAACCAGATTTCTTCCATTGTGTGTAAGAGGCAGTCTAGTGTGTCCGAATAGAGAACTCAAGTGTTTGCCTTAGTGATTTTAATAATGCTTAAAGCGGGGTTCCACCGCTATTTTTTTTTAAAAAGTCAGCAGCTACAAACACTGTAGCTGCTGACTTTTAATAAGGACACTTACCTGTCCTAGGTGCCCGCAAAGTCAGCCCCCCCCCCCGAGGCCGATAGCTCGATCTCAGCAGGTCCCCGCGCCGCCATCCTTACTAAGGGAAATAGACAGTGAAGCCTTGCGGCTTCACTGCCCGTTTCCTACTGCGCATGCCCGAGCCACGCGGCACTTTGTGAATGGGCCAGCTGCTCTCTGGGATTCACACAATTCCCAGAAGGCAGCGTGCCTCATTCACCAGAAGACACCGCGAGTAGGATGGAGTGAGAAGACCAGCCGCGGACGATGAAGTGGCAGATTAGGGACTTCCGCATAGCAACCGCTATTTCTGGTAAGTAAAAAAAAAAAATTTTCACATTTTTTGTAGATTTTTGGTAGAAAAAAAAGTTTTCAGGGTGGAACTTCACTTTAAAGTGCAACAAATAAAGTGAAGCTTTTTTTTCCGGCAACGTGGATTTACATCGCTGGGCATTTTTATTTTTTTATTTTTAAATAAAGGATCTGTCCCAAGCTGTCTCTTGTCTTTTTTACAATTTTTGACACTTTTTTTGGTGAAATGGTAGGGGTACAATGTACCTGTTACCAATTCACATGGGGGGCTGGGATCTGGGGGTCCCCTTGTTAAAGGGGCTTACAGATTCCGATAAGCCCCCCACCTGCAGACCCCCACAACCACCGGGCAAGGGTTGTGGGGATGAGGCCCTTGTCCCCATCAACATGGGGACAAGGTGCTTTGGGGATCAGACCCCAAAGCATCCTCCCCATTTGAGGGCATGTGCCCTGGTACGGTTCAGGAGGGGGGGTGCTCTCTCTTCCCCCCCTCTTTTCCTGGGGCCTGCCAGGTTGCGTGCTCGGATAAGGGTCTGGTATGGATTTTTGTGGGGACTCCTGCGCAATTTTATTTTTTTGCGCAGGGTTCCCCTTAAAATCCATACCAGAGCTGAAGGCTCTGGTATGGATTTTGAGGGGGACCCCTACGCCATTTTTAAAAATGGCACACGGTTCCCCTTAATATCCATACCAGACCTGAAGGGCCTGGTATGGAATTTGGGGGGACCCCCACGCATTTTTTTTTAATTTTGGTTCAGGGTTTCCCTTAATATTCATACCAGAAACAAACAGCCTGGTAATGGACTGGGGAGGGGGGGGGGGAGCCCATGCTTTTCAATGGGTTTTATCTGTATTAGCGAGACCCGACAATTTATTACAAAAGCAAGTCGTTTTTTTCCTAAAAAAACATTTTTCTGCGGGACTGTTCTAAACACGGGAATAGTGTGCCACTTTACAGACATACTATAGACACCCCTCAGGCATGAAATTTAAAGGAATATTTCACTTTTATTGTTTCACTTTAAGCATTATTATAAAATCACTGCTCCCGAAATTTTTTTTGCATTGATACATGTCCCCCATGGGCAGGACCTAGGTCCCCAAACACTTTTTATGACAATACCATGCATATAAGCATTTAAAATTATCACTTTTGATTTTTCATGTTAATCTCCCATAGACTTTTAAACGGTTTTCCGCGGCTTTCGAATTTGCCGCGAACACCGCATAATGTTCGGTATTCGACGAACAGGCGAACTTACGTTCGACTCGAATATCGGGCTCATCCCTACATTTTACTAATGTACATAAAATTTCATAGTAAGTATATTAGCTTCTGAAATATCCCATTACCATGGACCTATTACTTCCACACAATCACACAATATTTTAACATCTGCAAAGGTATGGCATATAATTAACTCAATATCAGTAGAGCTTTGTGCTAAAATTAGCATATCATTTTCACAGGTCTGCATAATGTTTCCCTAACTAGGGCAGGACTATTAAAAGTAACAAAGGAACTGACTGCCCTCTGCAATACAAATAACATGGTCAGGTAATGTGATATCAGTAATCACTGACTGCAAGCTGGGGTGCTCAGGGGTTCTAACCGCTCCATAGTTTGTTAATATCAGTCCAAAAAAAACCTGTAAGTGCATCACAGCCATTCAAGGACTATCCAATTTATTCTATTATCACCAGTCTAAAACTGCACAATGTTTCAGGCAGGGTTATCCCTTCACCAGGTGCCTTAACTTATTTAAATACTTCTAGAAGGGCTATAGATGGGCTAAGTTTGCCTGAAATTTTTTGCAGTTTATGATCCACGATGATCATATAGATGAGATACTCCACTTTTGAAATGCTTGCCCTCTGGACATTCTTGTTTTTAAAAAGGAATGGCAACACTAAGAGGTAGAGACACATGGATGACCAATTGTACAGGCACATTTTATCAGCCCGAAGACATGTCTACTGGGTGTCCATCCACTAAATTTATCAGCTGTGCTAGCTAGCGTTTATTATGCCCTTTTAATGCTTTCAGTATTTTAAATTTTTTTGTCCATTATGTGCTAATTATTTGCTAATTATGTGCATAAATGCACTTCAAGCCTAAAGCATATCTAATTACAAAAAACAAAAATGTATATATTGCAGCTTGCAAGTTCTTTGATGTGGAGGCTGCATTTGTTTTCTTTCTTCAGGCTTTTCTCTATTATTTGAATTTGGTAATACTGTGAATGACTCACTTCCCTTCCCTTTGTGTCTGCATTCACTTCTCCATGGTATCTATAGAAGAATCCATGGTTATCTATGATTCCATAAATGGAAGATGGGCAGATGATGGAAAGGTCCACCTCATCTATTCATAAATTATTTTTCATTCATTCAAGTTTTAGTACAGGAGGTGGGCCACAAAGGCGAACATAGTCGGGCAATCTTGATGAGTGCCTGTCACAACTCCCTCAGCTATGAACCTCTCCAAAACAGATGATTATGGTGGCGGGGTAGAGGGGCTTCGGAATAGGAGGATTTCAAGTAAAGCAGGAGCCAGCAGCAAAAGGGACATGTTGGAGTAATAGAAAGTCATGTGCCTTGTGCTGATTTTTTGTAAATGTAGGCCTTAAAGTGATTGTAAACCTTTGTTTTTTTTTGGCTTTTTAAAATAACAAATATGTCATAATTACCTCCACTGTGCAGTTCGTTTTGCACAGTGTGGCCCCGATCTTCGACTTCTGGGGTCCCCCGGCGGCACTGGCGTCTCCTCCTCTCATCGGTAAACCCCCTGGGAGAAGCGCTCTCCCTGGGGGTTACCTTGCGGGTGCGCTCCCGAGTCCAGCATTTGCATGCATAGACATAGAATGCCGGACTCGGCCCCACCCCCCGGCGCCCGCGTCATTGGATTTGATTGACAGCAGTGGGAGCCATTGGCTGCGTTGCTATCAATCTACCCAATCAAGAGCCAAATTCCCCAGGCAGAAAGGAATCGTGCGTCTCCGCAGAGGAAACGAATGGGCTCAGGTGAGTAAAACGGGGGTGGGGGGGGGGGCGGTCACTGTCAGAAGTTTTTTCACCTTTAATGTATTTCATTAGCCTTCTGCTTTTTGTAATGTAGACATGTTAGGTGTCTAACCAATTGTTATTTTACTGTACTGTGTATTAGTGTAACCAGGTAACTTCATTACATCCAAAATTATGGACTATGAACCAGAGTTGGCCTTTGGCAGTTAAAAAAAAAAAACGTACCATGAATGTTCATTGCTTTAAGCTACTCTACCAGGCTATTTACAACATGGAAATTCTCTGACAGCATGGCCTAATAAGAAGTATTTTCTGCCTTCCTTTAATCTGATCTGGTTTGTGTCCACGTGTCTTCAAGCTGGACTGTAATGTGGTACCTCCCATGCATGCCTACCAAAATCTCAAGATTTAAATATGAATGTTTTATTATAAAATGAAATGCGAAATGAGGGTGGCACTATGTTCATTATCATTACTACATTATCATATACACTGTGAAGGTCTGCTTCTCCCCATAGACATGGAATATACTAGCTAGATCAGGAGGTGCTAATCTGTTGTCTATAAATACCATGAATTATCTGTCCATATGCTATAAATCTTTTAAATATATCATCTACTGTACTTCTGTAATATATAAAACAAGTGGTTTGACATATAATATAGTGCATAACAACATGTTCCACAGAGAATTGCGCAATAACATGAAACAATAGAAGAGAAGGCCCTGTTCTTGGGAGAATTCTTAAGGGATAAGGGGTTGAAAGGTAGTAAATAACAGTGTGCATCTTGCCAAATGAAAATGCAGTGATGGAACTTTTACTGTAGATAATACAATGAACCTAACGGTTTCAGTGGTGGATAGTGCCATGGGAGGGAATACCAGAGAAGGCGGAGACAGGTGAGAAGTGTGTATAAAGCTGGTCATAGACGGCTCAAATCTCTAACGGTTCAGCAGGGACGGGTCGAGATTTCGAACGACGTAAGGGCAAGATGATTGCACCCAAGTCAATCCATCTATACAACCAGCTTGTTGGATTTTCAGGATGCGATAACTGCCCCAACCCCCCCCCCCCCCCAGTCGGCAGAACACGATAGCTTCAATTGGAGGCACTCCCCCATCAACACTGACTGTGATAGGAAAGACAGGAAAAACAGGAAAGAAAATCGTACCATCTATGACCGACTTAAGAAGGTGATTAGATGTGGAGGACAGGAGAAGGTCATGTGGAGAGATGATGTGTTATTGGGACAACATTTGTCAATTATCAAGGAATTATATAAAAGAGCCGAATGACAGAGATATTTGTACATTAAAGTTAAAAGTTAAAACTGAGTTCTCTGAGGAACTTGCAGCCAGAGCAGGAACTGATGAATGGAACAGCAAGTGAGAAGCAGGAAGGCAAAGATTGAATATAACGGGCCATTTATGGCCATTATAAGGCAGTGAAATTATATGCTTAGTGAATACCATTCATTCTCAGTCCTCTTCCATTATACCTGAGATAATTCTTGTACATTGCATTCATGCAGATTTTCAAATGCCGGTTTCACATAATGTATGCAGAAACATGGCTGATGTCAGATCTACATACACCAGTGCATTTATTGTGAGGCCATATGTGTTTCAAAGTTAATGGACTTTTATCTCTTTTTTATTGTACAGGTGAGTTCGGAGAGGTGTGCAGTGGATGGCTGAAATTACCCAGCAAGAGGGAGATCTGCGTGGCAATTAAGAGCCTTAAAGTTGGCTATGCTGAAAGACAGAGGAGAGACTTTTTAGGGGAAGCCAGTATCATGGGGCAATTCGATCACCCGAATATTATCCGACTGGAAGGAGTTGTCACCAAATGTAAGTGCAGTTTTTGATAATGAAATATTGTATGTACAAGCTGATAGCACAGGCGTCCACAATGGCTTGTTACCTTTTTAAATAATTAAATCTACCTGGAACACATATATAAAAGAGATAAGTGAGGATCGGACCCATGATGACTTTCTAAGAGGAGGGAGAAGATAGAACTTTTACTGTGGAATGTAGGATATTAAATATAACTTATTTCACCAAAAGCAACCCAGGGAACCTTTGACATAGATAGAGGACAAATGCAACAAAATGGCCCTTTCATGGTAGAATGGATATTTGAAGGCTTAAGAATGTTTACCATGCAAAGTGTGTCAAGATGTCAAAGTAATTGGTGGACATGGTGTAAGGTGGGTGTTAGTAAAGTACATGGTTTATTGGGACACAGCTTTAATCATCCAGCATCTGCTTCCTTTGCAGCACTCTGCATTAGGTCACATGACATGTCAGAGATGAAGGTTTGTGTTGGAATATTACCCTCTGCCTGGGGCTGTGATTGCACATCTGAATGTGGGTTAGTTATATAAGGCCCACCCAGTGTTAGTGACTGTGCGTTTCACTCTGAGCAATGTCTCAAATATAAAGTATATCCACTCAGGGCCCTTCAGCCCAACAGTTATTATAAACACTGGCCCAAGGGAAAATGTTCCTCGGCCTAGCCCTCCCCGGATCCAAAGACTTTCTAACTTGTTAGAAAACCTTTAAGGGAATAAGTAGTGATGAAAGTGGATTTTCTTAGGACAAAAAGGAATGTAGGATAAGTCTTAAAGTTGTTTGTTACAAGTAGCAATCATATGAGGATGCTGAGAGTAGGCAGGTGTCAACCATCCACAATTCCTGGAGAAACATCTGTCTGTCTAAGGTCAGATTACGGTTATTGACACCCATTATATAATTACAGTAATCATTGAAACAATTTCCCACCTAAGCTTTGTGAATGTCACTGATCATAGATACCTCCACATGGCATACAAGCCTAAAAGCATCCTTATCTTATCACTATATTGATGTTTTTATGATTAGAGCAATCCACAGAACTAGAGATGCTCTGCAGAATAATGAAGGAGCTGGTTAGTTATATTAGAACTATGAAAGGAGACCGATGCATCTACAGAGCTACATTTTATTTCCTGAGCATAGCTACACCTGACTGTTCACAGTAGTATACTGACATCTTCTACAGAGAATAAAGGCATAGCCCATCTTTAAAAAAAAAAAAAAGAATACATGCACCAAAAATTATACAATGAAAAGTGAGCTTTTATTACATTTTGGCATTCAGGTCTGCAGAGCAGGTGCAATGCACATTCTCTACCATTATTTACCCCCAGGTCCCAATAGAGGTACAATCCTTTTGTTATGCGGCTAGAGGAAGTTGTGAATGGACTACCATTGCAATAATGTCTTAGATATAGATGCAATATGAAACTAAAAAGTGCACTATGCCCACATTGAGACATGAACATTTTACATGTACAAAAAACAGCTGCCGCAATGCAGGCAATGCCGTAATTTGCACTACACCTCAACTTTCTGCCACTCTCAGTAATTACTACCAGTGTCTTTATTTCATGAATAGCTCTGACTCGAAGCCTCCAAAAATGCAAGCTAGTTGTTCCCAGGCTCTGAACACAACCTTTCTTCATCTATCAGAGAGCCAGTTACATGGCACAGAACCCGCAAACTCTGTTAAAGGTTAATCGAATGGAGTCTCATTTTTCACTGTTTCCTAGATTGCATTAGTAGTTTACTGACTTTTTTTACTTGTTGCCTGAAGTTGCTCTTTTAATGCCGTATAACCAGAAAACTAAAACATGTCATGTACAAAGTGATCTGTTATTGCTTTGAGAAAATACATTCCAACAATTTATTTCAGAGATATAATTGTATTCTTCTGTATAAGAGTGGACTCCGTGTTTTTTTTCCCTTAAGCCCTGTACACACGATCAGATTTCCTATGGTTTTTAAACCAATGGATTTTTCCATCGGAAAACCGATGAAGCTGACTTCCATCAGTCTTGCCTACACACCATCAGTCAAAATACCGACCGTTCCAAACGCGGTGACCTAAAACACTCGGATGAGCCGAGAAAAATTAAGTTCAATGCTTCTGAGCATGCGTCGACTTGATTCTGAGCATGCGTGGGTTTTTTATCCGATGGAGTTCCCCACAGATGATAGTAATTTGCTCTCGGTTTTTTAAGCATCGGATAAATTTAAAACATGTTCTATTTTTAAAAACCGATGGAAAAAAGACCGATGGGGCCCATACACGATCGGTTTGTCCGATGAAAAAAGTCCATCGGACTGTTTTCATTGGTAAAACCTATCGTGTGTACACAGCTTTAGACTTTAAAGTGGCTTGCCACATTCATAACTTAGAGGAGTGCAGAACTACTCTACGCTAAAATGGTAGAAAATTCTAGGGAAGAATATTTTATACAAACTTAGCCGGATGAGCAGTGTGCACTTTTACATTGCCGAGGGCTGCTGCAATTGCTGTTGGCAGTAGGGTGGGGAGAATATAAATTGACATGAAGGCTGTGTAAATGTACAAGTAGTAGTTATAATAAACCAGGGCTCATTCAGACATGCTAGAACAGATAAATTGAGGAGTTAAACATTGCAGCTATTCAGATTCCAACAGTTTTTTTTCAAGAGCAGATTGAACTTGAAAGGCGTGATCAGAGGGCTCATACACACAGGCAGCTGGGGGCAGTAAAATCAGGCGGTTTTGCAGTGGTTTTACCCCCTCCCAATCCCTAACCTAAACTAGGGGATTCAGGTGCTCAGGGCTGTATACATGCTGCATTCCACAATGCTTTGCTGCAATGCAGCTGCAAAAATGAAACAGCATGTCACTTTTTTTGCAGGTGGTAGCATCGCCATGTGGTAGTGGCACAGTGGTTCAGCATTTTGAGGATTAAAGAAAGCTGGTAGAAGGCAACATATCACCATCTCTTTGCCTGTCAAAGGCCCTTTGCAAAGTAAACCCCGCAGATTGCTGGCAGTAAGACCTCAAGTATGAATGAGCCCTTAGGTTGTTAGTTGTGGAGAAATGATCACAGCTGAGTAACTTGCAGTAAACAAGGCTTTACATTGCTACCTATAACCAAATCCCAATTAGAATTAGTTAGAAGACAAAAGTGGAAAACTGATTGGACACAGCTGATCAAATGGTAAAGGGCCACTGTAATTGGCCCAAGGAGCACGCAGGGAGCGTGGTTCCGGGAGGAGGTCCATGAATATCCTCCCAAAATGAGAGAGCCACATTGTAGCCATCTTTTGGCTATAGCGTGGGCATGAAGTGGTTAATAATGGATTAAATAGGTCGTTGGGTGTTTGTTTTCATGTTAACAGGTAATTCCAGCTTATACATTTACATATATAAAAATAAAAGATTAAACATAGTTCAACCACTTGGTAGATAACAGACAGTTATTAACTGATACTGTATTCGCTGTATAACCCTATCACCATATAATACATAGCCAAATAGAGCTTTATTGTAGAAAAATGCACTATACAAAAATGCCCAGTGAATTCCTTCACCAACCAATATTATTTACATATTGGTTGGTGAGGGAATTCACTGGGAATTTTTGTATAGGGCATTTTTTTACAATAACCAAATTGTCCTACCTAAGCTTATACCGGGTAGTTTGTAAACAATATAAAATTCATGGAATTCCCACATGGTGATGAATATGCCATGAAACAAATGGCACTATACTATGATATACATTGAGATATACATATACCATCATATTGTATCTATAGCTGTAGTTTTGATGTTGTACCCTGAGATGAGCTATAATGTTATTGCCATTCATACATTTCTGGTCTGTAAAGGTTCACAAGCCAAACATTTTCAGGTATGTTTAGTTTTGTTTATTGACATTTAAAGCTTTGGGCAAGCAAGGAAGGCCTGGAGTAAAGGAGAGAAAAGACATGGATGGAGGGCCGGCATGACAGGGGTTAAAGGGGTTTGGGTCAAGTAGGGGTTTCAGCCTAGTCTGACAGGAAATATAAGTGGTGGGACTCATTTGATTGGTGTCTAGGACATGAACCAGTGGAGCTACAGGGAGTAGCGAAGCTAGGAGTCCTAGGAGGTCTTCAGTCGGAGGGAAACTAAGTTGGTAAAAAATTCCCACCCTTTTCTTTTTTCTGGATTTTGGTTCTGGGGTCCCCCCTCCCCTCCTTGTTTAAGGAAGTTTTCTTGTTTTATTTGTCATGGCAGCAAGCAGGGTCCAAGGTCCTGGTAAGTTAGTATGGGGCAAACATATACTTGGTAGGGACCCGTCTGAGGTACGGCTCCCAGTATTTGGTATGTTGGTATCTGCGACTGATTGTCTCTGAGTGGGTGCTGTGGCGGCTGGCCTAATTAAGTTGGACGCAGGTACTTTCTTCTTTGATGCCTACCAGGACCTTGAAGCTTCAGTAAAACTGTGTTTAACATGTTATTTTCCTGTTATGTATACAGTTTGTTAATAAAAGGCTGCTATGGTAATTTCATGTGGTTGTTTACAAGGGATGAAGAGAGTGATGGTCAGTGCAGAATTGAGACAAATCATCTTTAATACCCTAGTCATGTGAAGGCAGGCCCCTGGGCACCTCAATTCACTTCCCCAGCACTGACAAAAGGAATGGGGTCATACAAAACGTGATCTAGTTACCTCAACTTGAATGAAATATACAATAGATTATGCAATAAATTATATATTGAGGCAGCGCTACAAAAGAATATATATGCGTGTATATATTCAAAATAATCAGTGCAATATATGTTTAGAGAGATATGTATTTTTAGAGTCCATCAAATCAATAGAGAAAACGAGAGGCAGTCCGTGATTAGAGCATAAAGAAGGATCCCAACTACTTGAAGTACAATTCTTCTGCCACCACCACTCGTGAAAACAGCGGGGGGAAAAACCACCCCTGTTGTGATTATTCTTACCAGACAACGCTGTGTCAAAGGCCTTGTATATAATCTGATTGACTCCTCATCTCTCAAATGCAGAGGGCACGTAAACACATCACGCAGGTGCTCATATGCAGAGGTAAAAGGAATAAAGCCACAATAGTGTAATTCTGTAATTACTCTTTAATAAAAACCAGCCCCTTTAAAATCACTCTTACAATATAAAAAAAGTCTGAAAGCAATACATCACATAGTCGCAATGCCCTGCAGTAGTAAAGAAAAAAAACAGCTCTTACTGCAGTATCTCCGGCACTGTCCCCCCACTGAATCACTTTTATGTGTTCCAGTGACTATCCTACCCCTAAGTTAGATAATGCCCAGTGTCATTCAAACCACTTACTGTTAATCAAGAACCCCCACGCTCATTGGCAAGTGGGGCAATGTGTTTAGGTGAGAGAAGTTTTTAATGCAAAAGCTAAAAAAGCTACTCTTAGCAAAAAATGCAGCAATAAAAGGTGTTTTTAGCAGGGAATTTATTATTGAAAAATACATAATTTTAAGTCAGGGACCTGACTGTGTTCTTTTAAAATGCTCTACTTGCAGTGTTTTTCATTCTATATGTTACTTTTATTCACTTTCAATGTGCCTTTGCTAGAAGTCAGTTTGCTAACCTAGCCAACTTCTTTCTTGCACATCACAGCCCTCTCCTTTTCTGCCTTCTGGCCTCTACTGTTTATACTGGCCAAGCTCCTCTGCCTCTCCCTTCAATGCTCTACTGAATCTTTTATGCTGCTAACTGTGAGTCTAGCCGACTCTGTCGGAGCAAAAAAATAGTCATTATGACAGTTTTTATGTGGGTGAGTGTATTATTGTTACAATTACTGTATTCCCTAGTCTCCTGTGACAGCTAACACGTTTTCTCACACTTACAAGTGATTCTGAATCAGGATGCAGTGACCCAGAACAGCAGAGAACAGCGGCTGCATTGCATGCCCCTTTGGGAATAGTATATGTCTCTATGACCATTACAGTGCATTTTATAAACCTGTATTAATTTAAGAATTAAATACTAATCTAAGGAGAGGAGAACTTGTTGGAATAAAGCGTTTAAATTTCCCCTTTGAAAAAAAGCCCTTCATTTTTCACATTCATTCAGTTGTAAATTAGCTAACATTCTCTAACAGTCTTGCTTAAAGTTCTCTTGAGCCCAGACTAAAGACATTAAAGTCGTATTAAACCCAAAAGCAAGCATTTCTTATATTGCAGCTTACAAATTCTTATATGTGATGGCTGCATTTTTTTTTTCATTTTCTTCTTTAGACTTTCCGTTCTTTATTTTCTGCCCAGTAAGTCTGTTGTTTATAATTACCCATCAATCTAATCGTTTTCAAAAAACAGTTATATTCCCGTATGCAGGAAATGTTAACTGTCATATTGGTTGTTCTCTGAACCAAACTGTCAAACCATCCAATGTCTGGTGTCATAACCGATCACATGTGCAGCATCATGGCAGTTGAAGATTAAACAGAGGCCAAGGTTTTAGTTTAAAGCGGTACTAAACCCAAAACTAAAAACTTAAAAATTGCAGCTTACCAATATAGCTATATACAGGCGGTCCCCTAGTTACAAACATCCGACTTACAAACTACTCCTACTTACAAACAAAGGGAGACAACAGGAAGTGAGAGGAAATCTACCCCTAGGAAGGGAAATTCACTCCTGTAAGAGGTATTATGGGAATAAGGTACTTCCACTGATGCTTTATCACCAATCCTTGTTTCCACAACAACCCCAAATTTTCAAAATTCAATTGTCATTGGGACAGAAAGTGAGGTGAAATCTTCTGAACAGGGGCACAGACAGCAAAACAAATGTTACAGGGGTGTTAACCCTTCCCTATGTTTTCCAAAAAGCTTAAAAATTGTTTTTTTTGGCTGGAGTTACACTTAAAAATTGTACATGTTTCGACTTACAAACAGATTCAACTTAAAGAGTTCCGCCGAAAAAAATAAAATTTTTTAAAGTCAGCAGCTACAAATACTGCAGCTGCTGACTTTTAACATTAGGACACTTACCTGTCCTGGGTGCCCACAATGTCAGCACCCAAAGCTGATCTGTCCCTCGGCTCTCGGGTGGAGGTGCCGCCATCTTCGGTAAGGAAATCTTGCGGCTTCACTTCCTGGTTCCCTACAGTGCATGCACGAGTCGTGCTGCGCGATTCCACTGGTCCCTGCTGTCTTCTGAGACCTGTGTGTCTCCCAGAAGACAGCGGGTGGGACGAGGTAGGCACCTGACGTGGCGTAGGTCACTGCGGTGATCTATGCCAGGAAGTGGGAGCAAATACCTGGATTACACAGGTATCTGCTCCCCCCCCTGAAAGGTGCCAAATGTGACATCACCCCTATGAAAGAGGCCTAATAGCTTGTGTGTTTACATTAGAGAGCTGGCAAGATCTGTTTTCACAGAACACAGTGCTTGTGTTGTTAACTTTGAACATTAATTTCCCCACAATGCTTATAGATAGAGATGTACAAGGACTAGTTAGACTTTTACTGCATGTTCAGAATATGTAAATATTATAGTGTGCATGATCTCAGCACAGGTTCACTTTAAATTGTGATTCTGCAACTGTGCAGCCAAAATCTCCTATGTAGCTCAAGCCATTAAGCAAAGTTCTATCGTTTTTTTTTTTTTGCACTTAATCCTGTATCAGTGACATGATTAGTTAATATGCGTTTTATAAATGTAATTTATTAAAAAAACACACTTAGCAGTCCCCCCAAGCACGCTCCTATCTTCAGTGTGGGCAGCTGAAGCCCACTGGTATCTAGTTCTGGGATATGGCACTGCTGGCTACCCAGCATGTACTGCCTGATCTTGCATCCACATAAACAACAAAGTACGGCGCACTCGTGTTTAGGTTGCCAACAACAGAATGGTTGCCCTTTTGAAAATGCCGCTTATCCGCGCCTTGCATCACGTAATTTTATTTTTGGTAATATCTCAATGCTACACGCGGAGGAGGTGCCTTGACTCCTGGGATTGATTACACTCATATCCCAGTCGCCAAAGGGTGGGCGGACATGACATGATGTACCTCGCTGCGGTGAGGTACTGTGGAAGTGGAAGATTACAACACAAAAAAAGGTATTTGCAATGCTAAAAAAAAAAAAAAAGTCATGAGAATACAGGAAGTGAAGACGAACACGGGGTAGTTGAGAAAATGCCTGGAACTGCCCTTTAACCACTTCAGCCGTGGAAGGATTTACCCCCTTAATGACCAGAGCATTTTTTGAGATACGGCACTGCGTCGCTTAACGGGCAATTGCGTGGTCGTGCAACGCTGTACCCAAACAAAATTGACGTCTTTTTTCCCACAAATAAAGATTTCTTTTGGTGGTATTTGATCACCTCTGCGTTTTTTATTTTTTGCGCTATAAATGAAAAAAGACCGACAATTTTGAAAAAAAATTAAATAATTTTTTTCTTTCTGCTATAGTACATATCCAAAAAAAAGATATAAAAAAACCCCAAATTTATTCATCAGTTTAGGCCGATATATTTTTCTACATATTCTTGGTAATAAAAATCTCAATAGGTGTATATTGATTGGTTTGTGAAAAAGTTATCGCGTCTACAAACTATGGGAAAGATTTGGGGACTTTTATTATTTTACTGGTAATGGCGATGATCTGCGATTTTTAGCGGGACTGCGACATTGCGGTGGACAAATCTGACCCCAAATTACACTTTTTGGGGACCAGTGACAATAATACCTTGATCAGTGCTATAAAAATGCACTGATCAATGTAAAAATTACACTGGCAGGGAAGGGGTTAACACTAGGGGGCGATGAAGGGGTTAAGTGTGTTCCATCAGCGTGTTCTAACTGTTCCCGATCACTGGGAGCAGGAGATCCCTGTCATGTCACTAGACAGAATGGGGAAACGCCTTGTTTACATAGAAAGTTCCCCGTTCTGCCTCTCCTCGCCGCGATCGCGAGCTGATGGCAGACAGGAGAGCCGACCTGCCGCAGTATATCTGTGTGAGCAGGTCGGCAAGTGGTTAAAGCAGAACTTCACTCTTTAAATCAACTTTGACTATTTTTAATCCTTATGCTGCTAGCATTGGTAATAGATAGGAAAGCATACCATTGCACTTTGTTTAAACTTTTTTTTCCAATTTCTTCAGTTACTTCCTGGTTTCAAGGCCTTGGCAAATGATGTCATACATTCCAGGAATTCTCAGGAGGGAAGGAGGGGGTTTCTTAGCTAAGCACACCCTCCTGCCTGCATGCTTGAGCTAAGGGCAGATGGATTCCAGGAAGCAAATGCTACATGAATCATCTTCCCTTACTCAAAATGGCCACAGCCAGAAATGCTAGGGGGTGTTTTTTAAGTGATTTCGAAGCAAAATAAAGCACGGAGACATGGATGAATGGGTGAGTTTGTTTTAAATATTAAAAATAAATGAAATTGCGTTTTTGATTTGCGGTGCTTAGGTGCAACGTAGTTCCGCTTTAATGACCATGGAATTCTGGCATGTTGTTATACCAAGGATTTTGTCATATTACTGGAGTGAGCTGTGATTTGTCTAATACCCACATTCTCTTCCAATGTCATTCATAGCTCAGATTGTTTAGTAAACTGATTAGATTGCTGTGTGGTTATGATCAGACGCAGGGACACAGGTCTTCAGCTACTTCACCACTATGGCATAATGCCAGGTACTTAGAAAGCATATTACAAAATCAATGTTTATCTGACACTTGGGTTATAGACTGAACAACTGAAAAAAGTGTTTAACTGTTTGTCCCTCTTTGTTGAATGCGCCAAGGCCAAAAGTCTGTTTATAACAACTCTTTGGATAACTGCTGGCACTTCAAACAATTCATGTGAAATATGTACGACTTATAAAGGATGATTTACTAAGGGTAGGGAACTTTCAGAAAATACACTTTGTGAGTATTAACATAATTTTTCCAATCATGTGAAAAGCAGATTTCATCTGTACATGGTTGGGTATATAGAATGAACAGGGATATGCTTTTAATGTAACTCACATGATTTCACGTGACATTAGTAGTGGTAGTAGTGACTGAAAATGGTTCTAATCCATTCCATCCAAAGTGGACAAAACATTTTACCTGGATTTGCACTTTATGTGTGCCATTACTATTTTTATATAACAACAAAAAAAAAGATTTACAATATGTGTGGTCACTCACTTTTATCATTTATACAACATTCCAAGGGGCTTATTCTTCACTGATGGATTGTGGAAGTCATAGAACTATCTGAACCTTGTCCTCAATAGATAACTGCACAGCCTGGATTTTTTTTTTTTTTTTTAACAAAACCCAGCTAGGTCAAAGTGAGAGAGAGGGCTGAAAAGAACTATGAACTTCTCCACTAAAATAACATTTTAGTTGTTTTAAGAATGTATATAATTGTCACTCTAAATAAAAAAATCAAAGAGTTTATGAACAATGAATAAGGACATGTAAATATGCCTTTATGTCCCTGTTGTCAGTTGTGTTAGTTTATAGAAGAGATCAAGAATACAAAATAGAGATATTTATTCCAAAATGCATACATCTACAGTGGGACCTTGGATTGCGAGAAAATGCGGTTAACGAGCGTTTCTCAATACGAGCACTGTATTTTAAAATATCCTAACTCGGTTTGCGAGTGTTGTCTCGCAAAATGAGCAGGACGTGCAGTACCACGTTTGACCTGAGGTGGGGGGCGCCAGAGCCGAATGGTGCCGATCGCAGCCGAACGGCGCCGTTCAGAAATGCATGGAAAGGCCCGAGGACAGCTCGGCTGACCTTGGAAAACCTCGGAAAGGCTAGGGAACGGAGTCTTTCCGAGGTCTGCCGAGGTCAGCCGAACTGTCCTCAGGCCTTTCCGGCCGTTTCTGAGGCTCTCCGGCGCCCCCCACCTCTGGCCGCATGCGGTATCGCATGCCATTGAAGTCAATGCAGAACTAATTATTTTCGTTTCCATTGACTTCAATGGGGAAATTTGCTTTGAAATGCGAGTAGTTTGGATTCCGAGCATTCTCCTGGAACGTATTATGCTCGTAATCTGAGGTTCCACTGTATGTGTGCAACTTGTGTGGCCTCACTACTTCAGTGCAAAGAAAAATAGAATTTTTGTGGATTAGGTCTTGGGCATCAGAAAGACTTATAATTAAATTAATCGACCCTGTTGCCAATATATTAAGTGGTATTGCCTCACTAATTCTTGGTACCGAGATAGTCCTCAACACTATTGGCATCATAGGGCAACATTTTGGAGTAGCCCTTGACAATTCCTCCCCTTTTCCTCCCTGTTGCCAATATCAAATTATAAATAAGCCTGTTACCTGAAACGAAGAGTGTAAATAATCACCTCATCTGCTGCCCTGGCCACCAATTGTCACACTGTTGCTGAGGAATGTTTCCCTGGACTGGGAACCCAGGAGATTGACAGACAAGCCTGGAAGTGTCGATTTCCTAACAGGTTTCTGGGGATGATTGGTTAGCAATGGAGTGCCATTTGTCAGGCCAGACCGCATTAGAAGTATGTACACTCTTCTTCAGGCAACAGGTATATTTATAATTTGACTTGTGACATGGTTGTATTAAAGTAGACTTACCATCAGTAAAGGTCCACTTTAAGGTTATGACGAGAGAACTAATAACAACCAAATTTCCCTTCACTAAAATGTTGTCTGCCATCACAATTGGTATTTGCATGTTTATGTTTCTTCCTGTCAATCCAAAAATCAAAGGGTATTTTTTTCCTCTAAGTTTAGCCTTTGACGAGTCTTCTATTGTTTTTTGGTCTTGATGCACCGATCCACAGAAGTAGCTTTACATCTCTGGGCAAATCTAGAGACATACAATTTACTAACAACAGTTGTTAGAAAAATGAATTACAGAGGAAAGCTCGGTATCCTTTTTATGAATGTGGATTAATTGAGACCTTTCATTTCAGTTGAGCCTTCTCTTTATTCTAATCGCTATCATGGCATATGAATGCATACATAATTACGAATAGAACAGTGCTACCATTAAATAACTGAGTACACTACTGAGGGATACCAAACAAAATCACACTTATGGGTTACAATGCTATTAAGTAAAAGATTAGCTGTATTTTTGTATTTATCAAATGCTGCTAAATACCAAGCAAATTACCAAAAAACCCTTTGGTTTTGACTCCCGTTCA
The DNA here is from genome assembly GCA_029206835.1 of Rana muscosa. NCBI lineage: Eukaryota > Metazoa > Chordata > Amphibia > Anura > Ranidae > Rana > Rana muscosa. Next base: position 439,337,565 of record CM055121.1, on the reverse strand, counting down.
TTTTAATTGGGCAAAATATTGTTAAATCAAACCAACGGACTGAATATCACTAAAATCACTAAAACACAATATAGGTATAATTGTAACGTGAACCTTAAATTCCAACTCTAGGCACGATTACCGTAGCATACAGTATGTACTGCACCAAAAAACTCCTTCATAGCTACAAATTCACATTGTGCAGACATACTTATAAGTCATACAAATCTGTTTGCTTAAAAACCAGGATTAGTACAGCTCCCAGTCTATTCCAAATTGCTCCGGGTTATATGCACTGCAGGTCTAATGGACCCCAGCACTGTGGTTTTGTTTCTGCATCTGCACCCTCCCCCCTCCCCTCTCCAACTGACCATTCACAAAACACAAGACCCCAGGCTTTGTTATGTGATTAGCCACAAGGAGGGCTGGAAACACGACCACGATGCTGAGGTCTATAAGACTTGCTGGGCCTAGATCTTAAGTAGTAAATAGTACAGCAGTACTAATACTAAAAAAACTGATTTAAAGACGTCTTGTTTAAGGAATTTTAATGAAAAACAGAATTTGGTTCCATTATCAACTGTATGTGCCAGTATGGTGAAGAAATGTGAGCTAATTTACCAATCTTTACACATTGAATTGTGTAAATATTTACTTCAATTATCCAATCATGCAATACATAAACAAGGATTTTAACATGATTTGGATAATTGAAGTGAATAATTTATTGTATGAACATTCTCAACTCTTTTAGTAAATCAGCCTCATAATATATCTTCTTATATTATGAATCAGTTCAGAACTTGGCTCTAAGTTATAACCCTCCCTTACTCTATAAATGAAAAAAGTTTGCTTTCGGTTCTACTTTAAGCATAACACACATGTTACAATCTGACTGTACCTTCTCCTTTAGATCTACCAAAAAACTATGAAGTGCAAGGGCCTACCTAACTGGATACAAGTGGATTGAATAGTTTAGGTAGGACTTCATATTACATAGTTTTGGTAAATCTAAAGTTCATAGTTGAATGTGTTTGTTGTATGACCAGATTGTAACCTGTATCGTAAGCTTTAGATCCACCAGATGTACATTCTCCCATCAATGGTAAAATCCAAATGTTCAGAGACCACTGAATATAAATTATAATTTTTTTGTTAAATTTCTCCCAGGGGGGACTGAATTGTCTTTGGTCTGGTCTGATGCTGTTAAATCCTAAACCGGGCCTTCAGTCATCTTTTCTTATTACCATCTATTACATCTTCTGCCCTTGTTGTTTTAACTTTGGATAATATAATTTTTTTTTCTGCTAGTAAATACCTTATACAGCCCACTTCCTCTTTCTTGTCTGGTCATTAGCCTAGGCTTATGACATCATGCACAGCTCTCTCTCTCTCACTCTCGTGAGAGTTTCCCAGTGGTGGGGGTGCAGAATAGTGGAGGAGGGAGTCATAGGGGAGCCAAGGAGAGCTTCAGAGCTGGAGGGGGCTGGATGAGGGTGGAGACAACAGGAGACTGCAGAGATCCATGTGAATTGATTGAGAGAGGAGAAATGTGCAGGCAAGCAGTGGTGTAAGTGTGTCTGTCTGTCTGTGTGTATATATATATATATATATATATATATATACTGTATATATATTTATATATGTGTGTGTGTCTGTATATATATGTGTGGTGTGTAAATGTGTGTGTCTGTATATATGTGTATGTGTGTGTGCCTCTGTGTCTGTGTAAATCCAGGAAGTGAACAGGCAGCAGATTCAGCTGCCCATAGTTAAAATGGCTGCAGTCAGATTTAAGAGAGAGAAATTTCTGCAGCATATTTGGCAAGTACAGACTCACAGTATATAGAAAAATAATATGCAAAGTGGTTGGAGGGAAGCATCAGAATGGCAAAGATGTTTTTATTACAAATTAGGTGAGCAGACTGTAGTTCCTATTTAACCACCTTCAATTGAATTAATCACATAGGTATTACCATTTCTATTAATAATTAGTTTGAGGGGGTCTTTATACCAATAAAATGTTGCTGTTTTGTGATGGCTAGGAGTTTTGTTCCTAGTTTGTATTGAACTTTTGAAAGGTAAGTATAGAAAGTAATATCAGAATAGGGAGCTCTCTCATTATGTGGTCATCTTGGATGGCAGCCAGCCAGGCCCCCAGCAAATTACTTAAAAAAAAAAAAAATCCTACTGCATTTTGTTTCTGCTCTGTCTGACTAGTTATGAAAAAATATCCCTCTTTTAAGTAACACAAACCTGGGGATAGAGAGATCTGGCTCTCATAAATATGGCATGGAGCATTTTTGTGAATAAACCTTCCTTCCCAATGCTCGTGCTTTTGGAGGAATGTCTCTTTTTAGTCTTATGCTGACCTGCTTTGTGTCAGCAAAGGTTTGAAAAGCAAAATTTTTGCTATTAAGACACAAATACCATATCGGATTGTTGATCTGACATCACCTTAACAGTAAAATACATTCCATCAAAATCTGGTATTACATATGAAAACAGTACTGGCTACGGTAATAATAGTGAACTTTGGATTCACTAATAAGGCAGTGGTCACTGAACCCAGCAACCCTGCAGAAAACACCAGCCAGTGTAGCACACAGTAAAGAGAACCATTCATCATGCCTGACAGCTTTTTATCTGGCTGTGTAAATCCCAGTCTAATCTGGCAATATAAATGGAAAACTCATAAAAGCTTGTATTGTGGACACCTGCTGCCTTTCACTCCATAATAGAGACAGAGCTTGGAGCAATGTTTGAGCACTAAGCAGAGAGCGGAGGCACTTTTTCTATTGTGTAGTTTTATTATGTGAAATACTGTTCATCTGGGAAACGTTTTCCTATCTGCATCTGTATCGTAGATGTATCTGCATCTGTATCGAAAACATCTTTTGATCTAAAAACATATGTGGCAATTATCAAATTCAATAGCCATCACTGTTTGTTGCACATGTTGTCATTTGCAGCACAATGAAATGACTTTTACTAACCAAAATATAAGAGCTCCTTTATGAGGATTGTGATGATGTCTGTGTTTGCCAGTTACAATCCAGATACAGTAAAATCTTAGTTTGGGAGCGTTTTGCAAGACAAGAAAAATTTTTAAATACATTTTGACTTGATATACAAGCAATGTCTTGATATACAAGTAGCGTCACATCACAACTGAGTATACAATAGAAGAGAGGCGCCTCTAAGTGTAGCAATATGGTTACATTTAATGAAGGTATAACATTTAGCAACTCACATGGTTGATGATTAAAACAGACACATCTAAGTATGCAGGCATCTGGGGTAAAGCTATCTACATAGACCAACCTCCGCACCGCCATCGACATCATCACTTCCACGCTGTGCTCCACGAGCGCTTCAAGCCTCACTTTCAGATCACTCTACTGCGGGTAGTCTTCCCGGTCACGATTGCAGACTGACAGCTGTGAGAGCCGGCGGTGTGGGGGATGGTCTATGTGGACAGCTTTACTCCGGATCCCTACTTAGATGTGCCTCTTTTAATCATCAACCATGTGAGTTGCAAAATGTTTTACCTTCATTAAATGTAACCATATTGCTACACTTAGAGGCGCCTCTCTTCTCTTTTATACTCTGTAGCTCCTGCTGGATTTTGCTTCTAATCCCCTTGTGGAGGCTGACATTTGTGGAGGGACATTTTATGGTTGCACGACCTATCACATTCCTACAATCTTTTTTATATGGATTATAAACTGAAGGACTTATGAATAAATGGTTGTGGAACAAATCATCTGAGTTTTCATTATTTCTTATGGGGAAATTTGCTTTGATATAAGACTTTCTGGAACGAATTATGCTTGCAATCCAAAGTTTTACTGTATTATCTTACTTGGGAAATGATGGCTATGATGGGCATAGTTTTGATTGGCATCAATATTACTGTTCTTTTAAGTCCCATTCACACGTATGCATTTTAATGCACACGTTTTAACACACAACAATGAATGGTGATAGGTGGGCAATTGTTTAAAGTGGTGTTAGTTGACATCTATGCAATGTTGTTTGCTGATCTGAATCAGATATAAAGCATTTTTGTTTAAAAATATACACCTGAAGTAAAGTTAAACATTCTAAATTAAATTTGTGACTAAATATTTCTAAAATAAATTCAGTGCCAGAAATAACCTTTGCTTTTATATAGTTACATAGTTAGTTGGGTTGAAATTAGTCCATCCAGTTCAATCAAAAGAAGGGGAAAACAATGATACAATCCTATAGATACAATTTTATAACCACAGTTTATCCAGAGGAAGGCAAAAAAAAACAATAAGGCATGATCCAATTTGCTCCAGTAGGGGAAAGAATTCCTTCCTGATCCCCCGAGAGGCAATCGGATGTTCCCTGTATCAACTTTACCTATAAATATTAGTATCCAGTTTTATTATGAACATTTAACCTCCCTAGCGGTAATCCCGAGCGTGACTCGGGGTTGTTTTTTTATGCTAGGATCGGTAACCCCGAGTCACGCTCGGGGTAGACATTGCAGAGCTCGCAGCGGAGTTTCCCTACCTTCTCCTGGCGATCCAGCGATGATGTCCTCTGCTGTGATCGCCAGCGAGACCTCCGGCGAGTGTCGGCACTTTCGACCCCATCTGACTTCCTAGTTCCGTTCCCTGCGAGGCGCATGGGAGCGGAACTGGGCGGCAAATTCAAAAAGGTAAACACACAGTATACATACAGTATACTGTAATCTTACTGATTACAGTACTGTATGTAATAATTACACACACCCTTTGTCCCTAGTGGTCTGCCCAGTGTCCTGCATGCACTTTTATATAATAAAAATCGTTCTTTCTGCCTGGAAACTGGAGATTGTCCATAGCAACTAAAAAGTGTCCCTTTATGTCAAAAGTGGTTTTAGACCAGCTAGAAAGCAGCGATAATAAATTAGAATCACTCGCAGAATTGAGCGATAGCGATTTGTGGGGAAATTCGTCATCAAACACTAAATCTAATGACAGCGACAATTCTGCAACTGAGCAAATTTCAGTGTTTTTGATTTGATTACATTATTGAATATTTTTTATTATAATTAGATTACTATTTTTTATAATTTTTTATAGTTATTCATTATATTATAATTTATAATTTTGTGTTTCATATTTATCATACCCGGGATGTTTACTAGACTCTGGTTTGCTCAGGTTTAAGTAAGTAATTACTAAGAATCGCAGGCCTATAATACATAACACCAAATTTTCATGCAAAATAATTGTACCGCTTTTGGTACATAATTCCAGAAAGAATCATACCGCCAGGGAGGTTAAGAAAGAATCCAGGCCTTTCTTAAAACAATCTACTGAGCTTGCCAGAATCAGCTCTTGAGGGAGTCTATACCACATTTTCACAGCTTTTACTGTGAAGAGGCCTTTACATATTTGGAGATGAAATCTCTCTTCCTCCAGACATAAAGAGTGCCCCCTCGTCCTCTGTGATGACCCTAAAGTGAATAACTCAACACCAAAATAGTAATGGTAAATGATAATGGTTTATGATAATCCGCACAGTGCTGCCAAAGCACCTATGAATATATACCCGTATTTATCGGAGTATAGCACGCACAGGCATATAACACGCACCCTAACTTTAAGAGGGAAGTTTCAGGAAAAAAAATTTCCACAGCCCCCTGCGTATAACACGCAGGCAAAGTTTACCCTCTATTTTTAGGGTAAAAAAGTGAGTGTTATACGCCAATAAATACAGTATTTTTTTAAATTTAGAAAAAGTAATGTAATACATTTGTATTTTGACAGCTGTAGCTGAGCTGGAACAGTAGTTTACGGAGAAGCTCTGGAGCTAAGGGTGTTGGAGAGGCTCTAGAGCCAGAGCTGGGGTTCCTGGATTTTTGTGAAACTCAACTGCTAGAGCCACGCCAGAGCCAGAGATGTATCCTTGATTGTGGTTGTTACTTGAAATCACAGCTATATTAGAGGCTGTGAGTAGAATCCCCTCCAGATCTTTACTTTGTGTTTGTATTGACATACAAGGAACCTTTTAGCTTTTAATTATCGATTTTCATTTGAGTTTCTGGACAGATTACATCTAACAGGCGTATCTGTATTGAGTAGGTCAGCCTGTGTAGCTGCAAGATAAACTGTCATTATGAGAGGACTTTGACAATATCAGTATTCACCGACGTATCTGCTGTTTCCCTGAAGAACTCTTTTCCTGGGGCTCCCTGTAGATGTGATATCATCACTTCTAGCACACAATGACTTTGCTTTGCTGATGAAAATTAAAAAACAAACAAACAATCATATAAACTATATAGGGTCGGTTGCATATAAAGTCACTTAATTTACTGTATCATTCAGAGAATCCTACACTAAAACAAGAACTTTCCACCCAAAAAAAATTCAAAACAGTATTGCCTTAAAATAAAAATAAGCAAACAAAAAAAAAAATGCTCAGCATAAATGAGTACACCTCTTTTTAAAAGTAAGATTTTAATCAATATCTCAATGAACACAAATACAATTTAAAACATTTTTACAAACGTTTTTTATAGAACATTTGTTTAGCTCCATTAAAAGAAAGTAATGTTAGAAATATAACTTAGATTACAAAATCTTCAGTTTTACTCAAATTAGTTGATGCAAAAATGAATACACCCCACAACAAAAACTACTCCGTCTAGTATGACCTCCATTATTTGTAAGGAAAGCACCAAGTCTTCTAGGCATGGAATGAACAAGTTGGTGACTTATTGCAACATCGATCTTTTTCTATTCTTCAAGAACGACCTCTTTTAGAGCCTGGATGCTGGATGGATAGAGAGTGATGCTCACCTTGTCTCTTCAGAATTCCCCATAGGTGTTCGATTGAGTTCCAACCAGGAGACATACTTGGCCACTGAATCACTTTCACCCTTTTCTTCTTTAGAAATGCAATAGTGGTCTTAGATGTGTGTTTTGGATTAATGTCATGTTGGAAAGGTGCACTCTGACCAAGGGATCTTCTCTTTCAATCTAGAGCAGCACATCTGTGAATTCATAATACCATCAATGAAATGCAGCTCCCCGACACCAGCAGCACTCATGCAGCCCCACCGAAGGACACTGTTACCACCTTGTTTTACTGTAGGCATCATGTATTTTTCTTTGTACTCCTCACCTTTGCGACGCCATACAGTTTAGAAGCTATCAGTTCCAAAAACATTTATCTTGGTCTCATCACTCCAGAGTACAGAGTCCCAGTAGTCTTCTTCTTTTTCAGCATGGGCCCTGGCAAATTCCAGGCCGGATTTTTTGTGCATGGGCTTCCTTCGTGGACGACACCCATGCATGCCAATCCTTTGCAGTGTACACCATATTATGTCACAGGAAACAATTACCCCAGTTTGGCTTCCTACTTCTTTAGCGAACTGTAGTAAACTTGCAGGGTGATTTTCTTCAACCTTTCTCATCAGAAGACACTTCTTTCCATGTTTTAACTTCTGTGGATGGCCTGGACGTCTCTGTTAAATATTTGTATTGCTTTTGCTACAGTATTCTGACTGATAAGTGAAAAAAAAGGAAAAAACTATGCTAGAACCCAAATCAATAATTGAATTAAATAAAGGTAAAATTAATTAAAAAAAGAAGCCAACACTCAAACAAACAAAGTCTAACAGGAATGGTGGAAATATAGTGTGGCGCTAATGTGAAACGATATAAAAGAGTGTGAAAACACTCAAGGCAAATAATGGTGAAAAAACAAGTGAATATACAATTAAAAATGTGACACAACATATACACCAATGTCCAATCAAGCCTGTGAGCTTTAAAATTTGATGTAAAAGTATGAGTTGGTGTAGCAGAAACAAGTGAAAGGAAATTTCTCCCAATAGGGTGACCCTAAACAAAAGGATGACGCGTTGCCTGTAGTCACTTCTTAAATCTTCAAACACGGGTGTACAAGGTACTCTTAACCGATGGGGTGGACACACATATCATGCGACAGATACTGGATGAATCCTTGTGAACGTAGTTGGTCTGGATTCGTGCTGTGAGGGAAGGATGGTCTGATGGGTCAAGGTGTAGAGTTTCCACTATTCTGTTGACGAGCACCGCAAAGGTAGCTGGATCTGGGTGGTTGTACACATAGGTGACTCCTCGTAGTTTTCAATGGAAAAAATATAAAAGAGAGATGCTCCAAATGGTGCAGATCAACCATGTAGGTTTTTTAAAAAAATGTCATACATGAATGACAGCAAGTAAAAGTGATCACTAATATAAGAACATATAAAAAGGCAATATGGGGTGCAGTAGATGCTCGGCATTAGGCTTGTGCAATTCGTTTAGTAACAAATTGAAATTCGTCCGAATTTAGCAACTTTCGGACATTCGGAAGCATTCGAATTTCCGAACAAAGCAATTACGAATAAGACCGAATCCGAAATAAATTATACCGCAAATAGCGAATGCCCGAATGTCTTCGGCATAATTCGTTATGAAAAAGTTACGAATGTACGAATCCATACGAAGCACAATAACACTCACTCTGCTCTGCTCTCTGCTTCTCCCACACCGTGCTGAACTCCCTCTCAAAATGGTGTACAGGGGCGGAGGTTATAGCCGCATGTAAAAAACGAAAGTAAAATACGAGATTTCGAATCCATTCGAAGCACAATAACACTCTGCTCTGCTCTCTGCTTCTCCCTCACCGTGCTGAACCCTCTCAAAATGGTGTACAGGGGCGGAGCCTATAGCCGCATGTTAAAAACGAAAGTAAAATACGAGATTTCGAATCGTTACAAATAACCGCAATGTATTTAGAAAAGTACAAATCCATTCGAAGCACATTAGGCATAATAGGCAGCGTCGTTGTGAGAGAGACACGGAAAATTACGAATCAACGAACCCAAAAAAAGTTACGAAAGTAGGAGTTGTGTCCAGAATCAACGAAAAACAACGTACTCTACCGAAAGTACGAACCCAAAAAAAGTTACGAAAGTAGGAGTTGTGTCCAGAATCAACGAAAAACAACGTACTCTACCGAAAGTACGAATTATAAAGCAACAAAAAATTCAACGAAAAATGTCGCTTGCAAAAATACGAATGAGTCCGAACACGAAAAATCCCGTCTAGCAAAATTACGAATGATTACGAATCAACAGGACCGGAAAGAAACGAACCGAAACGGAACGAATTTTTCCGTTGTGCACAAGTCTACTCGGCATGTTGTGTCACATTTTTTAGTGTATATTCACTTGTTTATTTACCATTATTTGCCTTGAGTGTTTCCACACTCTCTTACAGTATATTGTTTCACATTAGTGCCACACTATATTCTGACTGATAAGTAAAGCTTTGCTGATCTTCTTGTAGCCTTCACCTTTCTTGTGTAAAGAAATGATTTTCTTTCTCAGGCCTTGTGACATTTCTCTTCCATTTGGTGCCATTGCTCACAGCATGAAATTGGAGGGGTTTTCCTTTTTAAGTAACACCCTTTTATTATCAACTGACTGCTGGACACCTGTTTAACCCCCTTGGCGGTATTCCGGAGTCTTGCTCGGGGTGAGTTTTTAATGCTAAGAGCGGTAACCCCGAGCCAGACTCGGGCTGCATCGCAGTATCCAGGGGAAGTTACTTACCTTGTTCCCTGGATCCTGCGATGTCTTCCCACAGTGTGTGCGAGCCGTGTCTCGCTCGATTCACACTGCCGGGTGCCGAGCTCCGTTCCCTGCGACGTTGCGGCGCACGGGGGCAGAGTTCGGCCCCAAATTCAAAAAGTGAAAAAAAAAAACAATATAGATACAGTATACTGTAATCTTACTGATTACAGTACTGTATCAAATAATTACACACCCCCTTTGTCCCTAGTGGTCTGTCCAGTGTCCTGCATGCACTTTTATATTATAAAAACTGTTCTTTCTGCCTGGAAACTGGAGATTGTCCATAGCAGCCAAAAAGTGTCCCTTTATGTCAAAAGTGGTTTTAGACCAGCTAGAAAACAGCGATAATAAATTAGAATCACTTGCAGAATTGAGCGATAGCGATTTGTGGGGAAATTCGTCATCAAACACTAAATCTAATGACAGCGATAATTCTGCAACTGAGCAAATTTCAGTGTTTTTGATTTGATTACATTATTGAATAATTTTTATTATAATCACATTACTATTTGTTATAATTATTTATAGTTATTTATTAAAAAAATTATGATTTTGTGTTTCAAACTTTTTCATACCCGTGATGTCTACTAGACTCTTGTTTGGTTAAGTAAGTAATTACTAAGAATTGCAGGCCTACAATACATAACACCAAATTTCCATGCAAAATAATTGTACCGCTTTTGGTACATACCGTATATACTCGAGTATAAGCCGACCCGAATATAAGCCGAGGCACCTAATTTTACCACAAAAAACTGGGAAAACGTATTGACTCGAGTATAAGCCTAGGGTGTCCATCTGCATGCTTCACTGGGCCCATGCCTCACTGTGCCCATGCCTCGACTGATGTTTAACATGGGAGTCTATGGAAGGGGTGCCCGGCTTTGAAAAATCGATGCTCCCCAGCCGTAGGTCCTCCGGACTTTGCACACCTGTAGAGGAAGAGTGGGGCTACATGTGTGCCAAGTTTGGGGACCAGGGGACCTACGAATGGCCTGTAACGGGTCCCCAAATTCCGGGAGATCAGGCGCAAAAAGGTGACTCGAGTATAAGCCGAGGGGGGCATTTTCAGCACAAAAAAATGTGCTGAAAAATTCGGCTTATACTCAAGTATATACGGTAATTCCAGACAGAATCATACCGCCAGGGAGGTTAATGAATAATTAGACTAATTTACAGACTGTAGTTGAATTCTTGCTAATTAGAATTGTTGTCTAAAATTTAGCTTTGCTCCTAAGACTTTCATTGGGGTGAATTCATTTTTGCAACATTGTCTTGAATGAATTTGTAAGGAAAAATACTTTTTTGTGTGTGCAAATTAACAAATCTTGGTTGCAATCAATGGCCCGCATTTGTGGGAGTATTTTGTAGTAGTGTGTCCCATAGAAAATGTTGAATCTGAAAGGAAATGAAAGGTTTTCTGACAAATCTGTTGGGGTGTACTCATTTATGCTGAGCACAGTATATATATATATATATATATATATATATATATATATATAAATATATTAGGGTTGCACCGATACCAGTTTTTTCAGAGCAAGTACGAGTACAGATACTTTTCCTCAAGTACTTGCCAATAAATATTACCAATACTTATTTTTTGTGTGGTGAGATTTGAGCCCATGCAAATCACTCGAATCCCACTGCAAAGAATCGCATGTAGTTTGAACAGGAATGCGGTATGACTCCTGTCTGAATCACAAATGCGGTTTCCTGCACCACTCCTGTGTGGACCCCAGCTGAAGTCACTATGACAGGCCTGGGTTCACACAGGACTGGTGTGGGAAACCGAATGTGATTCGGACAGGAGTCACACCGCATTCCTGTTCAAATCACATGCAATTTTTTGCAATGCGATTTGAGCCCATTCATTTTCAATAATTTGTATTCAATATTTCAAAGAAAGTACATAAATCCAGCATTTGCAATTATAACAAATAGTGTATGACAGGAGAAAGGGAGCCGCTCAGGTGTGGGAATCCTTCAAATCATCTCCTCCCAGCAGCCGAGGGTGCAAGCAATGCTATTGACAGCAAACAGGAACGAACAAGTCTTCTGGACTGCAGCACTCCAAAAAATATAAAAGCCTTTATTTTAAAATATTATTTTAAAAAGCTATGAATAAGCACTAGCATAGTGTGAAACATGTTAGCTGAATTTTTTTGACCTGTGTGCCGTGATGTACAGCATGTATTTTGGATTCCTTATTTTAAAATAAAGGCTTTTATATTTTTTGGAGTGCTGCAGTCCAGAAGACTTGTTCGTTCCTGTTTGCCAACAAATAGTGTATGTTGGCTGCCAGCCTATTCATTTTGTATGGGCTCAAAATGCTCCGCACGAAAAAGGTATTGGTTTTAGGTATCGGAGTATTTACAAGCACTCATGGTGCAACCCTAATATATACATATATATATATATATATATATATATATATATATATATATATATATATATATATATAAATATACAGTATCTCACAAAAGTTAGTACACACCTCACATTTTTATAAGTATTTTAGTATATCTTTTTATGTGACAACACTGAAGAAATTACACTTTTCTACAATGTAAAGTAGTGAGCAGGGATGAGCCGAACACCCCCCTGTTCGGTTCGCACCAGAACCTGCGAACAGACAAAATGTTCGTGTAAACTTTAGAACCCTATTAAATACAATGGACTCGAACGTTCGAAATCTAAAGTGTTAATTATAAAGGCTAATATGCAAGTTATTGTCCTAAAAAGTGTTTGGGGACCCGGGTCCTGCCCCAGGGGACATGTATCAATGCAAAAAGAAGTTTTAAAAACGGCCGTTTTTTCGGGAGCAGTGATTTTAATAATGCTTAAAATGAAAAAATAAAAGTGAAATATTCCTTTAAATTTCGTACCTGGGGGGTGTGTATGATGTGCATGTGAAGTGGCGCATGTTTCCCGTGCTTAGAACTGTCCCTGCAAAAAATGTCATTTTTGAAAGAAAAAAATGCATTTAAAACTGACTCGCGGCTATTAATGAATTGTCGGCTCCCGGCAATACATACAAAAGTCATTGATAAAAAAAAAAAAAAAAGCGTGGGGGTTCCCCAGAATTCAATTACCAGGCCCTTCAGGTCTGGAATGGATATTAAGGGGAACCCCGCCGCAAATTTTAAAAAAAATTGACGTGGGGTTCCCCCAAATATCCATTCCAGGCCCTTCAGATCTGGCATGGATTTTAAGGGGAACTCCACCCCAAATTTAAAAAAAAATGGCGTGGAGTCCCCCTAAAAATCCATACCAGACCCCTTATCCGAGCAGGCAACCTGGCCGGCCGCAGGGGAAAAGGGGGGGACGAGAGAGCGGCCCCCCCCTCCCTCCTGAACCGTACCAAGCCACATACCATCAACATGGGGAGGATGTCCCCATGTTGATGGGGACAAGGGCCTCATCCCCACAACCCTTGCCCGGTGGTTGTGGGGGTCTGCGGGCGGGGGGCTTATCGGAATCTGGAAGACCCCTTTAACAAAGAGGACCCCCAGATCCCGCCCCCCCCCTATGTGAATTGGTAAGGGGTACATTGTACCCCTACCATTTCACAAAGAAAGCGTAAAAAAATGTTTAAAAAAACACACAAACACCTTGAAAAAGTCCTTTATTTAAAAAAATAAATAAATAAACATTCCAGCGGTGAAATCCAGTGTCCCGCGGCGATCCCGATGTCCAGCGCTGTCCTTCATTGGTTGTGCCTGAGCGGACCTGATGGGGAACTCCCTCTCAGTATTTTAAATGTATAGACCCGCCCCTTCTAAAGTTCCCCATCAGGTCCGCTCAGCGGACGAGATGCAGAACATGAGAAGGGGCGGGTCTATACATGTATTACCAAAGTGAGAGCAGTTCCCCATCAGGTCCGCCCCCTCGGTATGTCAGACCCGCCTACGTCATTGGCTTGAGCGGGGAACTTCCTTCACTATGTAAATTTAAATTACACAGTGAAGGAAGTTCCCCGCTCAAGCCAATGACGTAGGCGGGTCCGACATACCGAGGAGGCGGACCTGATGGGGAACTGCTCTCACTTTGGTAATACATGTATAGACCCGCCCCTTCTCATGTTCCGCATCTGGTCCGCTGAGCGGACCTGATGGGGAACTTTAGAAGGGGCGGGTCTATACATTTAAAATACTGAGAGGGAGTTCCCCATCAGGTCCGCTCAGGCACAACCAATGAAGGACAGCGCTGGACATCGGATCGCCGCGGGACACTGGATTTCACCGCTGGAATGTTTTTTTTTTTTTTTTAAATAAAGGACCTTTTCAAGGTGTTTGTGTGTTTTTTTAAACATTTTTTTACGCTTTCTTCGTGAAATGGTAGGGGTACAATGTACCCCTTACCAATTCACATAGGGGGGGGGGCGGGATCTGGGGGTCCCCTTTGTTAAAGGGGTCTTCCAGATTCCGATAAGCCCCCCGCCCGCAGACCCCCACAACCACCGGGCAAGGGTTGTGGGGATGAGGCCCTTGTCCCCATCAACATGGGGACATCCTCCCCATGTTGAGGGCATGTGGCCTGGTACGGTTCAGGAGGGAGGGGGGGGCGCTCTCTCGTCCCCCCCTCTTCCCCTGCGGCCGGCCAGGTTGCGTGCTCGGATAAGGGGTCTGGTATGGATTTTTTGGGGGACTCCACGCCATTTTTTTTTAAATTTGGGGTGGAGTTCCCCTTAAAATCCATGCCAGATCTGAAGGGCCTGGAATGGATATTTGGGGGAACCCCACGTCAATTTTTTTTTTAAATTTGCGGCGGGGTTCCCCTTAATATCCATTCCAGACCTGAAGGGCCTGGTAATTGAATTCTGGGGAACCCCCACGCTTTTTTTTTTTTTTTATCAATGACTTTTGTATGTATTGCCGGGAGCCGACAATTCATTAATAGCCGCGAGTCAGTTTTAAATGCATTTTTTTCTTTCAAAAATGACATTTTTTGCAGGGACAGTTCTAAGCACGGGAAACATGCGCCACTTCACATGCATATCATACACACCCCCCAGGTACAAAATTTAAAGGAATATTTCACTTTTATTTTTTCATTTTAAACATTATTAAAATCACTGCTCCCGAAAAAACGGCCATTTTTAAAACTTCTTTTTGCATTGATACATGTCCCCTGGGGCAGGACCCGGGTCCCCAAACACTTTTTAGGACAATAACTTGCATATAAGCCTTTATAATTAACACTTTAGATTTCTCCCATAGATTTTTCGAATTTGCCACGAACACCCCAATTTGTTCGCTGTTCAGCGAACGGGCGAACAGGCAATGTTCGAGTCGAACATGAGTTCGACCCGAACTCGAAGCTCATCCCTAGTAGTGAGTGTACAGCTTGTATAACAGTGTAAATTTGCTGTCCCCTCAAAATTACTCAACACACAGCCATTAATGTCTAAACCACTGGCAACAAAAGTGAGTACACCCCTAAGTGAAAATGTCCAAATTGGGCCCAAAGTGTCAATATATTATGTGGCCACCATTATTTTCCAGCACTGCCTTAACCCTCTTGGGCATGGAGTTCACCAGAGCTTCTTCAACTCCTCCATGATGACATCACGGAGCTGGTGGATGTTAGAGACCTTGCGCTCCTCCACCTTCCATTTGAGGATGCCCCACAGATGCTCAATAGGGTTTAGGTCTGGAGACATGCTTGGCCAGTCCATCACCTTTATCCTCAGCTTCTTTAGCAAGGCAGTGGTTGTTTTGGAGGTGTGTTTGGGGTCGTTATCATTGGAATACTGCCCTGCGGCCCAGTCTCCGAAGGGAGAGAATCATGCTCTGCTTCAGTATATATATATATATATATATATATATATATGAGACAGTGTCTTTAAATTTATTTTACTATAATTTACTATATTTACTATAATTTATTACTGATAGATTCATGTCATTTCATTTGTGTATACATTTAGGTTCACATCATAATTTGGTTGTTCATGTTATAGCTGACTTAAAAGCTGAACTCAAGGCACACAGCTAAATACATACTGTATAAATTAGCTTTTTTTATCTGCCAAAAGATTTGTATTGCTGTCCATCCAGTTCAGAGGATTACTCGTCTCCACAACACAGTACAGCTCCATCTGGAAGGGCAGGAGTTCTATTTTTTTTCTGCTACAGTTAAGTAACACTTGCATGTCTTGTCCCTTCTGTGGTTGGACAGTGAAAGGAGAAGCAGCAGACTAATGAAGTCAAACCTTTTTTTGTGCTCTCTTTAGGCAGTATTAAACCCAAAATCAAAAATGTAATATATTGCACCTTACCCATTATTATATGTGGTGGCTGCATCAGTTTTCTTTTTTTAGTATTTTTTCCCTCTGTTTTCACTTAGTGATCTGGCTAGTAACACTTTTCCTGTATTAGGGTGCCATCACTCTGGAGGAATGAGCATAGGGGACACCTTTGGACAGCAGCATTATATTGAGATGATGAAAATGTTTATCTGCAGAAGTCAGTATATGTTTGTGCACAGTGGCGGCTGGTGTGTTTTTTTTTTTTGGGGGGGGGGGCGGCAAACAACCACCTCCCCAGTCGGTCAGTGGCAAGCCCCTCACCCCCCGCTCCCGCTCGGTCGGGTCACCCACACCCACGCCCCTACCTCCCACCGGGGGTCTCACAGTCGGTCGGTCATCCAGCCGCGCACCTACCCCATCTATGTTCCCAGCGGGTAGCACTCCTACGGGCGGCAGGTGGGCAACTCCTCTTCTGCATCACGGCGGCTTCTGCCGTGCGTCTCCTCCTCCTCCTCTTAGGCATTCAATAGGATCACCTGTCCTTTCAGCCAATCTGGTGACGGGTCTCAGACCCACTTCCTGATTGGCTGGGAGGAGGATCAGTGTGAGAATAGCTAATAACCATTCACTTTTGTCATACAACTGGGTGGGCTCGAAGCGCAGTGCTCTGCGCCAC
The DNA here is from genome assembly GCA_029206835.1 of Rana muscosa. Classification (NCBI taxonomy): domain Eukaryota; kingdom Metazoa; phylum Chordata; class Amphibia; order Anura; family Ranidae; genus Rana; species Rana muscosa. Next base: position 439,321,026 of record CM055121.1, on the reverse strand, counting down.
GAGCCCACCCTTTTTTGAAGCCTATTAGAGCCTCTGGCTCTAATCACGTGCTTAACCCCCCCCCATTGGAATCCATGCGTCTGGCGCCTTGCATGTAGATCAGGGGGCCGAAGCATGGATAGGGGGGTTGCCCGTGCGCCTCTTATGGATGGGCCGCCACTGTTTGTGCATGTAGAAAGCTGATGTGTACTTTGCAGCTCATAGCTTGGAGCAGCAGTGATCAATTGGAATTCCAGATAGACATTCTGCACAATGCAGGTCAGGGCAGTCTGTGTATTCCAAGGCCTGCTGCTGCTATGCCAAGCCATGCTGCATTAACATTACTGCTCATATTTATCATAATTATATACTGTATGTACGTAGTATGCATGTGCTTCAATATATCTGCAGCCCTGGTCCATAATGTTTACTGAGATGCTGTAAATACGCTGCTTGAATCCTCTACTGAAAGAGACAGATGTTTACCTTTTCCATTCCATTTGCAATTGTTAGTAAGACCTAAATGAGTTTAAACCTAAAGGATGGACGAGCAGTAATTGCAAGATAAAACTAAAATTAAACTAACCTGGAGGAAGCAAAGGCTGAATTCTTCTTACTCCATCAGAAAAATGTCTGAAAACTAGCCACTTAATGTGAAAAATCTCTATAAAGCTAAAGTCAGTGCCCTGATTACATTGCTAATCGCTACAATTATTCCATTCTATTTCATCATGTTATTGAATGCCATGTTAAAATTATCTGTAAATGTCATTTAAGACCACAACATACTGCTGTTTTAGGAAAGGATTATTTATTATAAACAAAAATAGTAAATACTAAGTATTTACTATTTTTGGTCATTTTAAAAATTATACTATACATTTTCTCATACTTCTGACATGTTTCTCTGGAAATGTATCAGTGGGCAAAGCATAGAAATGCAAATGTGATACAAACTTTAATCAGCATTATTGCCTCCCTCTTGGTTTTTCAAAATGCCCCAGTGATACATTTTAATTATCCATCAATGCTTTCAATAAATTCATGTTAAAATACAATTCTTTTGATTGTGTGGCAACACTTTAAGCTGCCAAGTAAAATAACTTCAGTGTTGTCACCCTTCCAGCCACTGCCTGCTTGGACTGCTAAGGACACAAAGCATAGACGTGCCTGGCAACATTGTCACTTCTGATTCCTGCCATCAACTGGCTTCTTCTCCAAATGAATTTAGCTAGCTGGGTCCAACTCCTAAAAAAAACACCTCTGAAAACACATCCCTACCGGTGTGCATGGCAAATGAAGTTCTTGCGACAGCTTACATAAAAGTAAAATGATGAAGCCCCCCCTACCTAGCCCAACAGTCTCTACTAAGAGGAAGAGGTAGCTCAAAAGAAAGATATAACTATCAGAAAACAGCAAATGATTACTTTTTCTGAAATGTAGTCTGGCAGTTTGCACTTTTAGAGGGCTATTACTTATTTGACAAAAAAAATCAAGGTTTTAGTTGGACTTTAAATATTGTAAACCAATTTAAAAGGGTTGTGAATTTAGGTTTGATTGAAGCTTTTAGACTAATGAAATTGTTCCGTTAGCTCACTATCCATTATACATCTCTACAATATCACTGTGCTTTCTCACTAAATTGGCCTTTGTTGATCACTGGATACACAGTTTATGTTCAGCTGGATTTCCAATGTAATTTTACCAAACATTTGTCTATAACAAACTGACGATCAGAATATACAATGTGATTTAACGGCATTTCAAGTGATGTCTGTTCCTGGCTTATGTACAGTATATTGTGAATAATGTTGTCAGGTTCCTATTCTTTTATGGGTTAGGAATCTTATGTCTTTGTTAGAAGTTAAAAAAATGTAAATGTGTTATAAAATGGCTAATCTTTCCTGTAAGTGTAAAAATTCATTACGAGCTGGCAATGACGGAAATTAGCTTATAACACACTTTCAGAGCACAGTCTGCAAGTGAGAAAATTACAGCACTGCCATATGAAATTCCTCGTATGCTTTTTAATGCTATCGGCTGTTCTTAATTTATGGAGACTATGCAAGAATTTAAAGATAAGTCCATGGAACTGCTTGCCCCTGTTTATTAGTAACCGTCAGCCAAAATCTAACACTTAACCAAACCCTTTAAATTACCATATATCATGAACCTTAACAGTTAGCCTTTACCCTTAACGCAACCCTGCAAGCAGGGGTCTTAAACTGGCGGCCCTCCAGCTGTTGCAAAACTACAAGTCTCATTAGGCATTGCAAGGCTGACAGTTACAAGTATGACTCCCACAGGCAGAGGCATAATGGGACTTGTAGTTTTACAACAGCTGGAGGGCCGCCAGTTTGAGACCCCTACTTTACCCACTTCCCGCCCGGCTTATAGCAGAATGATGGCGGTGGTTCTATTATCCTGACTGGACGTCATATGACGTCTTTTAGGATAACATGCCGGCGTGCGCTCGTGGAAGCGCGCAGCGCGGCGATCAGTGGTGCTGTGTGTCACTCTGACACACTGCATCTCTGATTGTGGTAAGGAGCCTCTGACGGAGGCTCCTTACCACGTGATCAACTGTGACCTATTACAGCTGATCACAGCGTGAACCAGGACGTGACGGTAAACGGCTATTGCACAGAACAGGTGAGTATAATATGTTGGTTTTTTTTGTTTTTTTTTTTCAAAAAGGCCTTTTATAATGCTTTAAATATGAACAACTTATTTTCATCACAACATTCTTGTATTAAAAAAAACTGCTATGAGAAAAACAAAGAATGCCTTTCCCTTCCTCATTCTAAAAATGCTATAGTTACCTACTTCCTTTGCCTTTGATATGAGAGGGTTGATTTTCTAAAGACAAATAAGATTGATCACTTTGCAAGGGAAGTTGCACTTTGTAAGAATTTGCTCCAGAGCTTAGTGAATTTGGTGAAGCTCCCCGAACGTCCATCATCCAATTACTTGCAAATAAAGATGCTGTGTTTTTTATTTTCCCTGCACGTGATTGTCTATTCTTTGCAACGTGAAATTACACCACGTTCACTAAGCTCTGGAAAACATTCTCTTGAAAAATGCAACTTCCCTTGCAAAGTGAAAAGCCAATTTGCTTTAGTAAATAACATCAGAACATCAGTGCAATGTTTCATTCTTGTTCCAAGCCAAGTCCTGAAGCCACTAGGTCACTATGGCAGACCCAGATCTAGTATTTACAGAATCAACTGTCAACTCTAACAGTCTCTATACATCACTACAGGTTCCTTTTAAAAGGTTTGCTAATTTTAAAACTTCAGCATTCGTTAAATGCAAAAGTACATATCCAGGTTAACAGTTTGATGAAGGGTTAGGTAATTGGATATGTAAATGAACCTTTATCATGCACAGTGATTGCACAGACTAATGAGGGTGTCTATCTTGGTATCTGTTTTACAATTAGTAGGGGAAATCTATACCCAATGATTGTCTGAACCTAATGTCAGTAATTAGACCCTCGGCTTGATGGGAATCATTAAAAGAAGCATCTTACTGCAGAGCTGATGTGCTACTAAAATCTTAAGCGTTATTCACACAAAGCACATAACCATTAGCCATCTTTCCATCTGTTCGGGACGCTGCTGGGAAGTGGCTGATCAATTAACAGGTATTGCTACTTTCGCACATACAGCATTACCTATAAGCTAGCAAATGCCTTGCTTTTGTCCATGCAGATGAATCTTCCAGTGCAAGAAATCTAGCCATTGCACAACCCTCATTAGTCTCATAAACTTTGTGGACAGTAGGGTTGATTTAAATTATGGAAAGATTATTGTCCAGCTGTTATACATTAGCCACAAGGAACTATTGTGTATATTTTGACATTTTCAGGCTGTTGCACAGGTGTGTTTAAAGTGCCCAAAGAAATTAGATGGCTATTTGCCTGTCGATCTGCTTGACTGGGCACGGATTTGTATGAGTTATGGATAGCAGTCATAGCTTGCACCAGATACTGTCCACACAGGAAGGCATTGTGACATTATTAGATTGGCACCCATAGGAAATGCATGTTAGGGTGAAGCATATTTTAGTGCATCCCTATGACCCTCCCCACCCCACCCCTTGATAACTTCTCTGCTAGCAGCAGACACCCCTGACCCAATTATTTCTAGGGAATGGGTTGATGAATGATTTAGTATTTTAGAGTGACCACATTCCTGCTACTCTCCTGCATGCTCAAAAGTTAGCAGACAAAAATACCCATTTAGAACTCCGATCATGTCCAAACACCATCTAAAATTTATGGCTAACTTAAACAATCCCAAATGAAGACTTACGTCTTTTATCCCTGTATACCTTCACATGTTAGGAGTTGTGCAGTTTTTGCTTAGAAATGCCTTAAATTACTTTTTTATGGCAGTAATAATGCTCCCACTCCAGTTCTCTATGCTGACCTACAGTAAAAGCTACAGTTAAGTAACAGCTACATTCCTCATCACAAGTCACAAAACACAGGCACACCACATTGCATAGATCATACTGTTAAAAAAGCAAATAAAATAATCCAAATGATACACTTACAAACAATCATGAACACACAGGCTCAAAATTTGCATTAAACAATCATCCATGACCAACATATCCTAGAGCAGTGATGGTGAACCTTGGCACCCCAGATGTTTTGAAACCACATTTCCCATGATGCTCATGCACTCTGCAGTGTAGTTGCGCATTATGGGAAATGTAGTTCCAAAACATCTGGAGTGCCAAGGTTCGCCATCACTGTCCTAGAGGATATAACAAAATGCTGTCAAAGAGTAGAAAAACCATGTATTAAAACCATAAACAAGCATTCCAGGAAGGAGAAGAGCAATGGTTTGAAACTGCTCTCTGCTGGCTGTGCTTGTTTGAATACATACCACTGTTTTAGGGTCATGCCCCTTCATCAGAGTCCAGTGATCTACTAGATTGGTTGACACCTGAATAGTGGCTGGCAAATAAATTAATCTAAATGATACAGTCACAAAGAATCATGAACACACAGACTCAAATATGTATGAACCAATCATGTATGAACCAATCAACCAATCATGCATATGTATGAACCAACATAACTGGGAGGATCCTACAAAATGCAGGCAAAGTTTGGTGAAATTGTGTAGTAAAGCCTCAGTGTCCTAGGATGCATCACTAGAGGGATCACCAGCAGGAGGGAGGAGGTTCTGATTCCCCTATATAGATCTTTAGTGAGACCTCATTTAGAATACTGTGTCCAGTTCCGGAGATCTCACTTATTGATAAGATAGAAGGGGTCCAGAGACGGACAACAAAAATGGTGAAAGGTCTTAGGGATAAAACATATTAAGAGAGACTTCAGGAACTTAACATGTACAGTCTGGAGGAAAGAATGGAAAGGTGAGACATGAGTGAAACCTTTAAATACATCAAGGGGGTGACTAAGGTTCAGGAGGGCAGAATTCTCAATATGAAACCAAAATCAAGAACACAGGGACATGATCTCCAACTAGCAGGAGGAAAGTTCAAAACTAATCTTAAACAAGTATTATTTTACTGAAAGAGTAGTTGATGCTTGGAATAGACTTCCAGCAGAGGTAGCGAGTCAGTCAAAGTGGATTCAAAATGTGCTTGGGACAAACATAGATCTACATTCAGGCAAAAAAAATTAAATAATGGGACAGACTCAATGGACCACCTTGCCTTTTTTTCTGCCATCATATTTATATGTTTCTAAAATATGTATACTGCCATATTTCTTGGAACGTGCTGTGATGTGATGTATTTTATGTGTTCTGTTACAGCCATGTTGTAAAGGCTGAAGGTTGTTTACCTTATGCATTCTATCCATGAAGGTAAAACATCTTCTGTGTGCTGCTCCTCCCACAGCCTCCCACAATACTCCCCTGAACCCCCTCCCAATCCTCGGCTGTCTCGGAACTCTTTCTCCTCATTGGCTGAGACAGTAGCAGGAGTCATTGGCTCTCTCTACTGTCATTTACAGTCAGTGCGCCAAAGAGGAGAGAGCGGGGGCAGGGCCGAGCCGTGGCTCTATGTGTATTATGGACGCTTAGAGCAGGACTCGGGAGCAAGCACACATCAGTGACCTCATAGCAAGCGTCTTGCTATTGAGGGCACTGGTCAAGGGGGAGGGGTTGCGGGGACCCGTGAATAAGAGGATCGGGGCTGCTCTGTGTAAAACCACTGCACAGAGCAGGTAAGTATAACACGTTTGTTTTTTTGTTTTTTTTTAAAGCCAAACCTTTAATACCACTTTAAAATGTAACCACTTTACCTTCCAAACCATTAGTCTGGATAGAAAATGATGTTGTATGGGGCAGAGACAGTAACGTAACAAACATTTGATTATTTATCTTATACTTTACAGGCAAACCGGTCATGATAATTACAGAATACATGGAAAATGGTTCCTTAGATTCCTTCCTAAAGGTAAGAAGCAAATACAGTTTATGTGATGTTTAGTTATGTCCATGGGTACTGAACTCTATTAACCTCCCTAGCGGTAATCCCGAGTCTGGCTCGGGTGAGTTTTCAATGCTAAGAGCCGTAACCCCGAGCCTGACTCGGGCTGCATCGCAGGATACAGGGGAAGTTACTTACCTTGTTCCCTGGATCCTGCAATGTCCTCCCGCAGTGTCAGCGAGCCGTGTCTCGCTCGATTCTCACTGCCGAGTGCCGAGCTCCGTTCCCTGCGACGTTGCGGTGCACGGGGGCGGAGTTCGGCGCCAAATTCAAAAAAGTAAACAAATAGTATACATACAGTATACTGTAATCTTACAGATTACAGTACTGTATGTAATAATTACACACCCACTTTGTCCCTAGTGGTCTGTCCAGTGTCCTGCATGCACTTTTATATAATAAAAACTTTTTTTTCTGCCTGGAAACTGAAGATTGTCCATAGCAACCAAAAAGTGTCCCTTTATGTCAAAAGTGATTTTAGACCAGCTAAAAAACAGCGATAATAATTTACAATCACTGGCAGAATTGAACGATAGCGATTTGTGGGGAAATTCATCATCAAACAAAAAATCTAATGACAGCGACAATTCTGCAACTGAGCAAATTTCAGTGTTTTTGATTTGATTACATTAAGGAATAATTTTTATTATAATTACATTACTATTTGTTATAATTATTTATAGTTATTTATTATATTATAATTTATTATTTTGTGTTTCAAACTTTATCATACCCGGGATGTCTACTAGACTCTTGTTTGGTCAGGTTTAAGTAAGTAATTACTAAGAATCGCAGGCCTACAATACATAACACCAAATTTCCATGCAAAATAATTGTACCGCTTTTGGTACATAATTCCAGACAGAATCATACCGCCAGGGAGGTTAAGATTAGTTTTGAACTTTCCTCCTGCTAGTTGGAGATCATGTCCCTGTGTTCTTGATTTTGGTTTCATATTGAGAATTCTGCCCTCCTGAACCTTAGTCACCCCCTTGATGTATTTAAAGGTTTCACTCATGTCTCACCTTTCCATTCTTTCCTCCAGACTGTACATGTTAAGTTCCTGAAGTCTCTCTTAATGTCTACTTCTACATCTCAACAAAATGACAGGTTTATGACATTGTGCTGCACACATGTGGATATTGAAGACCTTTATGTGGAGCATTTACTCTTCCAAGACTGTTCTGGTCATAACAGAGCCTGCACCCAGCCAGGCAAAGATCTCTAGTGATGGCCAAGAAAGTCAGTGGTTACAGATATTTCAGTTTGCATCACAGATAATCCTGAATCCTTTCTAGTTAACAGCTTTAGCTGCTGCTTAACCACTTCAGCCCCGGAGAATTTGGCTGCCCAATGACCAGGCCATTTTTTGTGATTCAGCACTGACAATTGCGCGGTTGTGCGACGTTGCACCCAAGCAAAATTTACGTCCTTTTTTCCCCACAAATAGAGCTTTCTTTTGGTGGTATTTTATCACCTCTGCGGTTTTTATTTTTTGCGCTATAAACAAAAAAATTGTAAATTTTGAAAAAAAATATATATTTTTTACTTTTTGCTATAATAAATATCCCCCAAAAATATATAAAAAAACTATTGTTTTCCTCAGTTTAGGCCGATATGTATTCTTCTACATATTATTGGTAAAAAAAAATGGCAAAAGGCGTATATTGATTTGTTTGCGCAAAAGTTATTGCGTCTACAAAATAGGGGATAGTTTTATGGCATTTTTATTAATATTTTTTTTTTTACTAGTAATGGTGATGACCTGTGAATTTTATCATGACTGCGACATTATGGCAGACTCATCAGATACTTTTGACACTATTTTGGGACCATTGTCATTTATACAGCAATCAGTGCTATAAAAATGCACTGATTACTGTGTAAATGACACTGGCAGGGAAGGGGTTAAACACTAGGGGGCGAGGAAAGGGTTAAGTGTGTCCTAGGGAGTGATTCTAACCGTTGAGGGGCTGGGCTACGAGTGACATGACAGTGATCACTGCTCCCGATCACAGGGAGCAGTAGATCACTGTCCTGTCACTAGGCAGAACAGGGAAATGCCTTGTTTACATAGACATCTCCCCGTTCTGCCTCTCCGTGAGACGATCACGGGACACCGGCGGACATCGAGGCCGCGGGTCCCGCAGGCATGCTCACCGAGCACGCAGCAGGGGCGCGCGCCCGCACTTCAGCAAATTTAAAGGGACGTACGGGTACGTCCCTTTGTGCAGCCATGCCTTTCTGCCGATGTAAATGTACAAGCGACGGTCGGCAAGTGGTTAAACTGCAGTAAATGAGTCATGGTACTGCAAATTACTGTAGTGACTGGCCCTAATATAAGCTAGCCATTCTCCTTTCATTGCCCTCAAAGAAAAACTGCCTCAGGAACCACAAAAAAATAAAATATTATGTTAAATAATTTGTTACAAAGTATATTGATTTCATTTAAGCCTAGGTTCAGATCTTTGCATGTCAGGAATATACCCAAAATTGCGCGCTTTCCTGACACAGAAAAACGCACTGCCATTTACAAGACGCGTGGCAGTGCCATTAATTGTTAATGACACCCCCATGCATCTGCAACAGCATCGTATTTTCATGTGTGGAAAACCACATGGTGATGGAGTTCCAATGCAGTTTGTTGTTGCACATTTTTGGAGGAACCTGGGACTTTTTTTCTGCATTTTTCATGTGTAGGGCAGCACATTGAGACAAATGGAATTACCTAAACCTGATACGAGGGAATGTGCGGAAATAAGCCTGCGCTAGGTCACACCAAGGCTTAGGCAAATAACAAAACCTGTCTTTTTAATAACAGATGTCATAATACAGCCATTAGCCATTACTTAGCCATTATTTTGTAGGATTATTGAATAAGGCAATGTATAGGCCAAAGATGATGTGTAAGACAAAGTAATAACCAATCAGATTCCAGTCATGATATAGCATTAATGGTTGTAAACCCTTACATAAACCCCGTGAAGTAACTAGTCCCAGGGTGATACACAGAGATGAAACAAATCCTCCTACATAGGTTGCTTAAAGGGTAAGTTCACCTTTACAGAAAATCTGTAAGGTGAACTTGCACTGGACCCCCCCGGTCCCACTGAATTCCCACAGCTTAATCTCCTAAACGCACCTGGTAAAGGTACGTATAGGAGGCATTCTAGTTGGTCGACCAATCAAGAACCACCTAGCCCGTCCTGTCATCTCCAGAGAAGAGGAGATAAAGCTGCAGGGATTTGAAATCCCTGGACTGGAAAAGCGGCGACCCAATGTGTTACAGTGGATGATCATGAACTCCAGGTCAGTGGGACCGAGGAGGGGTGGGAAGGGGGTCCAATGTAAGTTCACCTTACGGATGTTTTGTAAAGGTGAACTTACACTTTAACTGTAGGATTCTCTTCTCTACAGCCTTTCAAAGTGTACAATTTACACAGCATTTCTTAGCTCTAGGAGGCAGGGGGTGGGGATCTGATGTCACACACACTGTACAGAGAGGAGAGCTCTGTTTAATGTGGGACCTGGTTGGCTTGAGGAGACACATCCCACTTCACACAGCACTAAGGGAAACATGCAATGCTAAGGCTGTCACTCACAGGTTGTGTGCTGAAACTCCCCTCCCCTTCCCCCTCCATCTCTTGGAATCAGGAATACATTTTAGTGGTGAGCCATGCAAACAGAGGAACTAGCCAGCAGAGAGAAATGCCAATCGGTGCTTGGGATTGAGATTAGTACACAATATGGAAAGATATGCTTTGTTCATTTTTCATTTCAGAGGTTTACAACCACTTTAATCATATCTGATTGGCTGTTATGGGTTACTCTTTTTTCATGCCGCCGCGCCTTGCTAAATGTGCCCTTGTAAGTGGAATGAATGTTACACAACATAAGTATAGCTCTATTATTCATCGTGTACTAAAAGTGAGAGACAGATCTCAGTTTCAATCAGGAACAATTACAGTTTTGAAGGACAAAAAAAAATGACTGAAAGCTGCTGCATCAGCATCTTCAGCGAAGGCTTCACTAATGCTAAGTATGCCCGAAATGAGTGCCTAATTGCACACCTATTTTAGATGTTCTTTATGATAAAATCCGGTTACATCGTTTGCATTATTAAAACGATGGGTGACCCCTTTCCATTTTTAACTTTGCTCCTCATGGATCGCTGATCACAGTTGCATAAAATTTGCATTATATATATACACTAAATACTAGTCTTATACACCAGATTAATACATTAATAATCTATAAATGAAATTAGAGCATTTGGAATCTTAAGGATACAACTCTATTATTTTGAGCTGAATATTTTTAAATCACTTCTGCCTTTTATTTTCATTTTTTTCTGTTTTTATTTTAACCAAACAGTATTCAGATAGAAACCATAATTGAACTGAATTTATTTATGTTAATTTTTTCAAATATTTTATCCTTATATTAGTAATTGAAATATTAATTTGTATCCTGCTGACATATTCTGCAGAATTTTGCAAAGTATATAGATCTATATAAAATTAGCTTCAGCCCCACAGGAGAGTACATTCTAATTTCTGATTCACAGTCATATAGATACACATGAAAGGGACATTTTTAAAACTGAACTTCGACACTCCAAGCCGGTTCAACCCCCTCACATGTGCTCTCTCTCCTGCTGCAGTCACTCCAAGCTCAGCGATGGAGGAGATAGTGGATCACACATATGTGAGGGTTTGACAGTTTGCTCCTGTGATTAGCAACATCCTAGCAGGATGGGCTGATGCCACCTCTGGGAGGGATTGGGAGGTACTTTAATGCCCCCTTACCTATAGAAGCAATTTATGATAAAGGTGAAGTAACTCTTTTAAACACAGTAGATACATATACAGAATGTCCCACTTTATGAATATATTTTGTAGTTTGGTACAACATTTCTTTTGTTATCACTCATCCATAATAAGAATAGGCTGACAGATCAGTAGGATACACTGCACTTTGCAAACTAGTGGATTGCGATCCAAAATCATAAAACAGCAGTACTTTCTACTTGTAATGATATAATTCTATATTGGTCTACCAATGCATTAGACACAACAGGAACTGGGGAGAAATCTCTGCAAAGAGGAAAATCCCCTTAGCTGTACACTGTTGTATGTTCACTGACAGTTGTAAGAAATTAGAATTTTCCATTACTTTCCGTCCTGGTGAAAAAGAGCTGCACTAGGGGGAGATAGCAAATGATTCTGCTGGTTGGTAAGGAAAGCTGTCAGCCAAACATGTGCCACTTCAGTCTTTCAGGCACATGAGGAAGAGTGCTGGGTCCAATTGCTACAGACAATGGGTAAATGTCTCACAACAATTATTCCTAGAGAATCATCTGCCTATCTATGGCCAGCTTAATGGTGGCCATACACACTTTAATTTTTAATCTGATCAATGAGTAATTTAAATGTCAAAATGGCAAATAATTGAATGCCCTTTCCAGTTGATTAAGACTCAATTTAGATCAGATTTGATCAAACTGAGTTGATCTGTCAAGATAGAAAATCATTGCTTGTTTATCAAAGCATGTATGGCCACTATAAATCCATATATATACTGTATATATATATATATATATATATATATATATATACTGTATATATATATATATATACACTGCTCAAAAAAATGAAAGGAGCACTTTGAAAACACATCAGATCTCAACGGGGCAAAATCTTATGCTGGATATCTATACTGATATGGACTGGGTAATGTGTTAGGAATGAAAGGATGGCACATCATTTGATGGAAATGAAAATTATCCACCTACAGAGGGCTGAATTCAAAGACACCCCGAAAATCAAAGTGAAAAAATTATGCAGCAAGCTAGTCCATTTTGCTGAAATTTCATTGCAACAACTCAAAATGGTCCTCAGTAGTTTGTATGGCCCCCAAGTGCTTGTATGCATGCCTGACAACATCAGGGCATTCTCCTAATGAGACAATGGATGGTGTCCTGGGGTATTTCCTCCCAGATCTGGACCAGAGCATCACTGAGCTCCTGAACAGACTGAGGTGCAACCTGGCGGCACCAGATAGACCGAAACATAATGTCCCAGGAGGTGATCTTTTGGATTTAGGTCAGGTGAGTGTGGGGGCCATTCAATGGTACCAATTTCTTCATGCTCCAGGAACTGGCTGCATGCTCTTGCCACATGAGGCCAGGCATTGTCATGCACCAGGAGGAACCCAGGACCCACTGCACCATCGTAGGGTCTGACAATGGGTCCAAGGATTTCATTACGATACCTAATGGCAGTCAGGGTGCCATTGTGTAGCCTGTAGAGGTCTGTGCGTCCCTCCATGGATATGCCTCCCCAGACCATCACTGACCCACCACCAAACCGGTCATGCTGAAGGATGTTACAGGTAGCATAAAGTTCTCCGCGGCTCCTCCAGACCCTTTGACGTCTGTCACATATGCTCAGGGTGAACCTGCTCTCCTCTGTGAAAAGCATGAGGCACCAGTGGCGGACCTGCCAATTCTGGTGTTCAATGGAAAATGCCAATCGAGCTCCACAGTGTCCGGCAGTGAGCACAGAGCACACTAGAGGACGTCGGTCCCTCAGGCCACCCCCAGGAAGTCTGTTTTTGATTGTTTGGTCAGAGACATTCACACCTGTGGCCTGCTGGAGGTCATTTTGTAGGGCTCTGGCAGTGCTCATCCTGTTCCTCCTTGCACAAAGGAGCAGATACCGGTCCTGCTGATGGGTTAAGGACCTTCTACGGCTCTTTGTCCAGCTCTCCTAGAGTAACTGCCTGTCTCCTGGAATCTCCTCCATGCTCTTGAGACTGTGCTGGGAGACACGGCAAACCTTCTGGCAATGACACGTATTGATGTGCCATCCTGGAGGAGTTGGACTGCCTGTGCAACCTTTATAGGGTCCAAGAATCGCCTCGTGCTACCAGTAGTGACACTGACCCTAGCCAAATGCAAAACTAGTAAAAAACAGTCAGAAAAGATGAGTAGGGAAAAAAATGTTAGACACCTCCGCCTGAAAAAACATTCCTGTTTTGGAGGTTGTCTCATTGTTGCCCATCTAGTGCACCTGTTGTTAATTTCAATTAACAGAAAAGCAGCTGAAACTGATTAACAACCCCCTCTGCTACTTAACTGACCAGATCACTATCCCAGGAGTTCCCAGGAGTTCTGATTCAAAAGTGTTCCTTTAATTTTTTTTGAGCAGTGTATATATATCTATATATATATTTATATATAGATATATATACTAGATTGCCAAAAGTATTGGGACACCAGCCTTTTTCACACACATGAACTTTAATGGCATCCCATTCTTAGTTCGTAGGGTACAATATTAAGTTGGCCCATCCTTTGCAGCTATAAAATATTCAACTCTTCTGGGAAGGCTGTCCACAATGTTTAGGAGTGTGTCTATGAGAATGTTTGACCTTTCTTGCAGAAGCGTATTTGTGAGGTCAGGCACTGATCTTGAATGAGAAGGCCTGGCTTGCAGTCTCCGCTCTAATTAATTTCAAAGGTGTTCTATCAGGTTGAGGTCAGGACTCTGTGTGGGCCAGTCAAGTTCCTCTACCCCAGACTCGCTCATCCATGTCGTTATGGTCCTTGCTTTGTGCACTGGTCCAAATCATTTGGTGGAGGGGGGATTTTAGTGTGGGGTTGTTTTTCAGGGGTTGGGCTTGGCCCCTTAGTTCCAGTGAAGGGAGCTCCTAAGGCATCAGCATACCAAAACATGTTGGACAATTTCATGTTCCCAACTTTGTGGGAACAGTTTGTGGATGGTCCCTTCCTATTCCAACATGACTGCACACCAGTGCACAAATCAAGGTCCATTAAGACATGGATGAGCGAGTTTGGAGTGGAGGAACTTGACTGGCCTGCACAAGGTCCTGACCTCAACCCGATAGAACACTTTTGGGATGAATTAGAGCGGAGACTGTGAGCCAGGCCTTCTAGTCCAACATCAGTGCCTGACCTCAGAAATGCGCTTCTTGAAGAATGGTCAAACATAAACTGCCAAATACCTTTTCTCATCAGCAGTATATAGTAGTCTTGTGACTTCTATCAGTGTCTGGCCTAGCACTGATTAAAGCTTGTAGAAGGAGTTTTCATTCTCCTCAGACTGTCCTTTGAGGCTGCATGACCCCTGACCACTGTCTGGACAGTGCTAATTGGCCCTGCGCCAATCACATGCAGCACAACCTCCCAAAAAAACTTTCTAGCAATACACACCCATCTGAGTGTGTGCAGAGTGCCCCCAAGACTCTCTACTATCAGGAGATGGATTGGGGACAGTGGAATAAGGGGAGAATGAGAGAAGACAGAATCAAACAGCCTTTTGACACAATGCGCTGGATTAACATCTTAGGTTCCACCTGTTGTGGCTTTAGTAACACTTTAATAAACCAATAACCCAAAAAGTGCAGCACTACCATAAACTAAATGAATAGCAGATACAGCATGCAATGTAATTGGTAAACTCAAATAAACTCAAATATCAGTACATACTGAAAGTCCATAAGTACCATTTGGACTTTTAGGAACTGATGCACTTAAAAGAGAAAAGAGTTTTTTTTCTTCATTCATACTTACCTAGGTGGATGCAGCATCGGTCCAATGCTGCATCTGCCCCCTCGCTCCTCTACACTGAGAACCGAGCGATCGAATACTACTGATTGCTCGGTTCTCATTGCTCCCCGAGCAGAGAGCTGGTGACTGTCAGTAACAGCTCTTTGCTCTGCTCCCTTCTTGTTCATTGGAGCTCTAAGCTTTGGGGGGGGGGCTGGAGCATCCGGCTCAGCCTCTCAGCGGCTCGCTGAGAGGCTGAGCCGGGTGTAGGTCCAGGGATCTATTGTCTTGATGAAACTGAGCCTGCTCTCTACTGAAAGAGTGCAAAACGAATTGCACTCCTGTGATCCATAGGAGAACTACAGCCAAACAAGCTTTGGCTATACTTCTCCTTTAAATGGGACTTAAGTTTGGGTGCACTTATTTATATGCAACTACTGATATTTGATTTTATTAGCATTTATTGATTATATTGCATGTTGTATTACGCTGTATGTGTTATTAATTTTGTAGTTTATAGTAGCGCTGCAAATATGTAGAAAGACTAGACTGGAAGATATGTATTTATAAAGTCCCCTCAGTTCTAAAACACATGCTCAGGCTGAAAAACAGACTAATTCTCTCAAAAAAGTAATTGAAAGAAGAAACATTGTTTTTTAAGTTAAAGTGAGCCTGTACTTTCCCAATACAATGCCTTGAAAAAATATTCATACCGATTGAAAGTTTCCACATTTTGTCATGTTGCAACCAAATATGTAAATGTATTTTATTGGGATTTTGTGTGATAGACCAACACAATGTGGCACATAATTGTGAAGTGGAAGGATTTTTTTTTTACAAATAAATATCTGAAAAGTGTGGTGTGCATTTGTATTCAACCCCCTGCAATACTTTGTAGAATCACCATTCGCTGAAATTACAACTGCAAGTCTTTTGGAGTATGTCTCTACCAGCTTGGCACATCTAGAGAGTGACATTTTTGCCCATTCTTCTTTGCAAAATAGCTCAAGCTCTGTCAGATTGGATGGAGAGCATGTCTGGACTTTGAATGTGCCATTTCAATACGTGAGCATGCTTTGATCTAAACCAGGGTTTTTCAACCAGGGTTGGCCAATTTTTGTCTCTCAGATAAGTTCCCAGTGACACCAATGATCTTTTTAGCTATCTGTAGGGGGTAAAATTCTTCCCCAAGACCACAAATGTAAGGAGTACTCTTCCACAGACCAGAGCTTTTGGCCGGGAAAACCGGACATGTGTATGCTTCCTCGCAGTTTTACCCACAGGAAAACAGCCGGGAGTCCCGGCAGGAAAATAGAGAACCTGATCTCTATTTTCCCGTCGGGATTCCCGGCGGGTTTTTTTTTCCGCCAGATTTACTACTACTTTCCTATGGGAAACACTGCGAGGCAGTGCCGATGGAGCATACACACGGCCGGGATTCCCGGCCAAAGCTCTCATGGCAGTTTTCCTTCCGGGAAACCCGGCCGTGTGTAGAGGGAAAAAGCTACCGAGCAGGTTCTCGGCTTTCCCCTCGGTTTTTCCGGTGGACTTTTTACCGTCGGGAAAACCGAGCGCGTGTACAGGGCTTAACAGGTTTTCTTCTAAGATTGCCCTGTATTTGACTCCATCCATCTTTTAATCAACTCTGACCAGCTTCCCCGTCCCTGCTTAAGAAAAGCATCCCAACAACATGATGCTGTCACCACTATGTTTCACCGTGGGGTTTAGGTGGATGGCCATGTCTTGGTAGGTTTGCAGTTGTGCCACACTCTTTCCATTTTTGGATTATGTATTGAACTGTGCTCTGTGAGATGTTCAAAACTTGGGATATTTGTTTATAACCTAATCCTACTTTAAACTTCTCCACAACTTTATACCTGTCCTGTCTGGTGTGTTCCTTGGCCTTCATGATGCTGTTTGTACACTAAGGTTCTCTAACAAACCCCTAGGGGATTCACAGAACAGCTGTATTTATACTGAGATTAAATTAAACACAGGTGGACTCTATTTACTAATTAGGTGACTTCTGAAGGCATCTGGTTCCACTAGATTTTAGTTAGTTGTGTCAGAGCAAAGGGGGCAGAATAAACTTTTTAGATATTTATTTGCAAAAAATCTTGAAAATCATTTATCATTTTCTTTCCACTTCACAATTATGTGCCACTTTGTACTGGTCTATCACATACAATCCCAATAAAATACATTTACGTTTTTGGTTGTAACATGACAAAATGTGGAAAATGTCAAGGGGTATGAATACTTTTTCAAGGCACTGTAATAGGAAAGTCATAGGTTTACTCTTCTGTATGGTGCATGAGGTAAATATTTTTGCCTCACTTCCCCAACTCCGGACTGATTTCAGTGTAAATATTTCCTGCTAAGCAAAGTTAAATTCTATACAATGTTCCCCCCCCCCCCCCCCTGCATAAGATAGCTTTTAGACCTAGAGAAAGAGGGACTTTTATGCCTTTCTAAAAAACTGGAAGTATTGCGTCTTTCCCAGGTGTGCTGTCAGTGGAGTTTGAGTGAGCAGAAGGTAAGTACATGTATCTTATGCTCCATACAGCAAATTAAAATGTTCACTTTAATGCGTTTTTTAACCACTTAACGACCGCTCACTGTATATATACAGGTCCTTCTCAAAAAATTAGCATATTGTGATAAAGTTCATTATTTTCTGTAATGTACTGATAAACATTAGACTTTCATATATTTTAGATTCATTACACACAACTGAAGTAGTTCAAGCCTTTTCTTGTTTTAATATTGATGATTTTGGCATACAGCTCATGACAACCCAAAATTCCTATCTCAAAAAATTAGCATATATCATCCGACCAATAAAAGAAAAGTGTTTTTAATACAAAAAAAGTCAACCTTCAAATAATTATGTTCAGTTATGCACTCAATACTTGGTCGGGAATCCTTTTGCAGAAATGACTGCTTCAATGCGGCGTGGCATGGAGGTAACCAGCCTGTGGCACTGCTGAGGTGTTATGGAGGCCCAGGATGCTTCGATAGCGGCCTTAAGCTCATCCAGAGTGTTGGGTCTTGCGTCTCTCAACTTTCTCTTCCCAATATCCCACAGATTCTCTATGGGGTTCAGGTCAGGAGAGTTGGCAGGCCAATTGAGCACAGTAATACCATGGTCAGTAAACCATTTACCAGTGGTTTTGCAACTGTGAGCAGGTGCCAGGTCGTGCTGAAAAATGAAATCTTCATCTCCATAAAGCTTTTCAGCAGATGGAAGCATGAAGTGCTCCAAAATCTCCTGATAGCTAGCTGCATTGACCCTGCCCTCGATAAAACACAGTGGACCAACACCAGCAGCTGACATGGCACCCCAGACCATCACTGACTGTGGGTACTTGACACTGGACTTCAGGCATTTTGGCATTTCCCTCTCCCCAGTCTTCCTCCAGACTCTGGCACCTTGATTTCCGAATGACATGCAAAATTTGCTTTCATCCGAAAAAAGTACTTTGGACCACTGAGCAACAGTCCAGTGCTGCTTCTCTGTAGCCCAGGTCAGGCGCTTCTGCCGCTGTTTCTGGTTCAAAAGTGGCTTGACCTGGGGAATGCGGCACCTGTAGCCCATTTCCTGCACACGCCTGTTCACGGTGGCTCTGGATGTTTCTACTCCAGACTCAGTCCACTGCTTCCGCAGGTCCTCCAAGGTCTGGAATCGGTCCTTCTCCACAATCTTCTTCAGGGTCCGGTCACCTCTTCTCGTTGTGCAGCGTTTTCTGCCACACTTTTTCCTTCCCACAGACTTCCCACTGAGGTGCCTTGATACAGCACTCTGGGAACAGACTATTCGTTCAGAAATTTCTTTCTGTGTCTTACCCTCTTGCTTGAGGGTGTCAATGATGGCCTTCTGGACAGCAGTCAGGTCGGCAGTCTTACCCATGATTGCGGTTTTGAGTAATGAACCAGGCTGGGAGTTTTTAAAAGCCTCAGGAATCTTTTGCAGGTGTTTAGAGTTAATTAGTTGATTCAGATGATTAGGTTAATAGCTCGTTTAGAGAACCTTTTCATTATATGCTAATTTTTTGAGATAGGAATTTTGGGTTGTCATGAGCTGTATGCCAAAATCATCAATATTAAAACAAGAAAAGGCTTGAACTACTTCAGTTGTGTGTAATGAATCTAAAATATATGAAAGTCTAATGTTTATCAGTACATTACAGAAAATAATGAACTTTATCACAATATGCTAATTTTTTGAGAAGGACCTGTACGTCGGCACAATGGCACCGACAGGCACAATCACGTAGAGCATACGTGATTGCCTTTGTACAGTTGGGGGATCCGATCGGACCCCCCTTCTGTACAGTGAGCGGTCGGAATTCGTCTGGGAGCGATCCGACATGAGGGGACGGCCAGTGGCGTCACTAGGGTTGGTGTCACCCGGTGCGAAAAAAAATGGTGTCACCCCCCAACAACTATAGTCCCCCCTCAGTACAGACCCCCCTCCACTAACTACAGACCCCACTCCCACAGTATAGATCCCTTCCCTCAGTACAAACCCGCTCCACTAAGTACAGACTCTCGGCCATCAATATAGACCCGCCTCCCTCAGTATGAACCCCCACCTCAGTGCAGACCGCTCCATCAGTACAGACACCCCCACCTCAGTGCAGACCCCCTCAGTTACAGACACCCCCCCTCAGTTACAGACACCCCTCGTACAGACACCCCCCTCAGTACAGACACCCCCCTCAGTACAGACACCCCCCTCAGTAACAGACACCCCCTCGTACAGACTCCCCCTCGTACAGACCACCCCTCAGTTACAGACACCCCTCAGTTACAGACACCCCTCGTACAGACACCCCCCTCAGTACATACACCCCCCTCAGTACAGACACCCCCTCAGTACAGACACCCCCACCTCAGTACAGACCGCTCCATCAGTACAGACACCCCCACCTCAGTGCAGACCTCCTCAGTTACAGACACCCTGCTCAGTTACAGACACCCCCCACAGTACCAGACACCCCTCGTACAGACACCCCCTCAGTTACAGACACCCCCTCAGTACAGACACCCCCCTCAGTACAGACACCCCCTTGGTACCAGACCCCCCTCAGTACAGACACCCCCTCAGTTACAGCCCCCCTGGTGCAAACTCCCCCTAGTGCAGACCCCAGCAGTACAGACACCCCCTCCCCCCATCAGTAAAGATGCCCCCCTTACCTTACAGACCTCAGAACAGAGCGGCAGATACACACAGCGGTGTGTCTCTCGAGCACGGGCTCCTCCTCCTCCTCTGTGGATGTAAACAGAGAGGAGGCAGAGGGGGCGGCGGCTTCCTTCCGCTCCGCTGAGGGACACAGCCGCAGCGTGAGCCTAAGGCACAGGGCAGCGGGCAATGTCAGTGTGGTGCCGCTGCGCTACCCACGGGTGTCACCCCTCTGGTGGGTGTCACCCGGGTGTGGCCCGCCCCCCCGCACCTGGCTAGCAACGCTAGTGCGTGTCGTCACATCATCACAGTGCAGTGTGATGATGTGACAGGCTGAGTCGCTCGCTGGCTCTGTAGGGTAGGGAGGAGGATTGGAATTTAGGAATAGGAAGAATAAGGAGCCGGAGGACACACACCAGGCGCGGCCGCGGCGCTGGAGGTGTTGTTCCAGGCTTCCAGCCCAGCGGGGTGAAATTAATCAATGAATGGGTCAGCTGTAAAAAAAAAAAAAAAAATGAAAAAAAATGAAAAAAAAAAAAAAGGGAGGGTGTCACCCCTCTAGCGGGTGTCACCCGGGGGCGGACCGCACCCCCCGCACCCCCCTAGCAACGCCTCTGGGGATGGCCATTCGATTCCGGCCACCCCCCCCGCGATCGCTCCCTGCGAATGGAAATGCCCCCTCTGTCTGTCGAATGTACACACAGACAGAGGAAGCAGGAGGAAGTGATGTCATCTCCTGTGCGGCGCTCACATTTACCGAGCGCCGTACAAGAGAAGACATCAAGGTTAGTGCACAAACACTACACTAACACCAGCACACATAGGCACATAAATCGCCCCCCCAGGCCCCCCCAGATAACCCCCCCAGCCCCCAGTCACAGTGTCACTGATTGCAGTGACCATTTATTTACTGATCACTGCAATCAGTGACATTTGTGACTGTAAAAGTGTCACTACATTTAGTTTTAGGTCCAGTGTAGCCCCCTAACCCCCCCCAATAAAGGTTTAACCCCTTGATCACCCCCCAGATAACCCTTTCACCCCCTAGCACCGCCGTCGCTAAGCGATCATTTTTCTGATCGCTGTCTTAGCGTCGGTGATGCAAATCGGTAGCCAATCATTTTTTTAGGTTCGCCGCAGGTTTTTATAGCGTCAGGTACCCCCATAAATGATCTAATAAAGGTTTAACCCCCTTGATCGCCCCCCAGGTAACCCTTTCACCCCTATCACCACTGTCGCTAAGCGATAATTTTTCTGATCGCTGTCTTAGCGTCGGTGATGCAGATCAGTAGCCAGTATTTTTTTTTTAGGTTCGCCGCAGGTTTTTATAGCGTCAGGTACCCCCATAAATTATCTAATAAAGGTTTAACCCCCTTGATCGCCCCCCAGGTAACCCTTTCACCCCCTATCACCACTGTCGCTAAGCAATCATTTTTCTGATCGCTGTCTTAGCGTCGGTGATGCAGATCGGTAGCCAGTAATTTTTTTTAGGTTCGCCGCAGGTTTTTATAGCGTCAGGTACCCCCATAAATGATCTAATAAAGGTTTAACCCCCTTGATCGCCCCCCAGGTAACCCTTTCACCCCTATCACCACTGTCGCTAAGCGATCATTTTTCTGATCACTGTCTTTGCGTCGGTGATGCAGATCGGTAGCCAGTAATTTTTTTTAGGTTCGCCGCAGGTTTTTATAGCGTCAGGTACCCCCATATATTATCTAATAAAGGTTTTAACCCCCTAATTGCCCCTAGTTAACCCTTTCACCAGTGATCATCATATAAGTATTACGGGTGACGCTGGTTAGTTAGTTTGCTTTTTATAGTGTCAGGGCACCCGCCGTATATAACCCAATAAAGGTTTAACCCCCTGATCGCCCGCAGGTGATATCAATTAGGTTTTAGCGTCAGAGAGGGTCTGCGTCACACCCCAGGCAGCGTCAGGTTAGTGCCAGTAACGCTAACACCCACGCATGAAGCATACACCTCCCTTAGTGGTATAGTATCTGAACAGATCAATATCTGATCTGATCAGATCTATACTAGCGTCCCCAGCAGTTTAGGGTTCCCAAAAACGCAGTGTTAGCGGGATCAGCCCAGATACCTGCTAGCACCTGCGTTTTGCCCCTCTGTCCAGCCTAGGCCACCCAAGTGCAGTATCGATCGATCACTGTCACTTACAAAACACAACACACATAACTGCAGCGTTTGCTGAGACAGGCCTGATCCCTGCGACTCCAGTGCTGTAGGAGGTGATTTCACCACCACAGTTAAAAAAAAAAAGCAAACATGCCGAAGCATTGGGGCAGCAGGGGCGGAGGAGTGATTTTGCTCCTAATGCCGCGTACATACGATCGAAATTCCGACGGAGGCTTGCCCGTGGAAAAGTCCGACCATGTGTGTGCGGCATAACTTTTTTGCGGGAGGATGCCCCCATGCTTCGGCATATATAAATGGTGCATGTATGCCCATCATTAGAAGTGGGTGGATGAAGGGCGGTATTCTAATGGTGGGCATACCCACCGATCAATCTCTTTTTTTCGTTCAGCCACCTGGCTGCATGAAAAAAAAAAAGATTACAATACATGTCCAACAAGGACCAGCAACGTACTGGTATGTTGCTGGACTATGAATGGTTATACCAGATTGATGCCTGCGGGTTTAGGTATCATCTTGGTATCATTCTTTTCAGCCAGCGGCCGGCTTTCATGTAAAAGCAATCCTAGTGGCTAATTAGCCTCTGGACTGCTTTTACAAGCAGTGGGAGGGAATGTCCCCCCCGGATATAAAAAGCGCCATTGGGAAATCGGGAAAGCATTTTATCACACCGAGCTTGGTGTGGTCAGATGCTTTGAGGGCAGAGGAAAGATCTAGGGTCTAGACCCCAGTTTTTTCAAAAAAAGAGTACCTGTCACTACCTATTGCTATCATAGGGGATATTTACATTCCCTGAGATAACAATAAAAATGATCAAAAAAAAATATGGAAGGAACAATTTAAAAATAAAATAAAAAAGCAAAATTAATAATAAAAAAAAAGCACCCCTGTCCTGCCCTGCTCTTGCCCAATGGCGAACGCAAGCGTCGGTCTGGCGTCATATGTAAACAGCAATTGCACCATGCATGTGAGGTATCACCGTGAAGGTCAGATTGAGTGCAGTAATTTTAGCAGTAGACCTCCTCTGTAAATCTAACGGGGTAACCTGTAAAGGCTTTTAAAGGCTTTTAAAAACGTATGTAGTTTGTCGCCAATGCGCGTTTGTGCGAAATTTTAAAGCATGTCGTGTTTGGTATCTATGTACTCGGCCTAAGATCATCTTTTTTATTTCATCAAACGTTTGGGCAATATAGTGTGTTTTAGTGCATTAAAATTTAAAAAAGTGTATTTTTTCCCCAAAAAATGCGTTTGAAAAATCGCTGCGCAAATACAGTGTAGAAAAAAAAATGCAACACCCACCATTTTATTCTGCAGGGCCTTTGCTTTAAAAATATATATAATGTTTGGGGGTTCAACATAATTTTCTTGCAAAAAAAAAAAATGTTTTCATGTAAACAAAAAGTGTCAAAAAGGGCTTTGTCTTCAAGTGGTTAGAAGAGTGGATGTAAGCTTCCTAATGTTGTGTATAAAATGCCAGAACAGTTCAAAATCCCCCCCCAAATGACCCCATTTTGGAAAGTAGACACCCCAAGCTATATACTGAGAGGCATGTCGAGTCCATGGAATATTTTATATGTTGACACAAGTTGCGGAAAAAAGACAATTTTTTATTTATTTTATTTTTTTTGCACAAAGTTGTCACTAAATGATATATTGCTCAAACATGCCATGGGCATATGTGGAATTACACCCCAAAATACATTCTGTTGCTTCTCCTGAGTACGGGGATACCACATGTGTGAGACTTTTTGGGAGCCTAGCCACGTACGGGACCCCAAAAACCAATCACCGCCTTCAGGCTTTCTAAGGGTGTAAATTTTTGATTTCGCTTCTCACTGCCTATCACAGTTTCGGAGGCCATGGAATGCCCAGATGGCACAAACCCCCCCCAAATGACCCCATTTTGGAAAGTAGACACCCCAAGCTATTTGCTGAGAGGTATTGTGAGTATTTTGCAGATCTCGCTTTTTGTCACAAAGTTTTGAAAATTGAAAAAAAAAGAAAAAAAAAATGTTCTTTCTTCATTTTCAAAAACAAATGAGAGCTGTAAAATACTCACCATGCCTCTCAGCAAACAGCTTGGGGTGTCTACTTTCCAAAATGGGGTCATTTGGGGGGGTTTTGTGCTATTTTGGCATTTTATGGCCTTTGAAACTGTGATAGGTAGTGAGGAGTCAAATCAAAAATTTGTGCCTAGAAATCCTGAAGGCGGTTCTTGGTTTTCGGGGCCCCGTACGCGGCTAGGCTCCTAAAAAGTCCCACACATGTGGTATCCCCGTACTCAGGAGAAGCAGCAAAATGTATTTTGGGGTGCAATTCCACATATAACCATGGCATGTGTGAGCAATATATCATTTAGTGACAACTTTTTGTAATTTTTTTGTCATTATTCAATCACTTGGGACAAAAAAAAAAAATATTCAATGGGCTCAACAGGCCTCTCAGCAATTTCCTTGGGGTGTCTACTTTCTAAAATGGGGTCATTTGGGGGGGTTTTGTGCTATTTTGGCATTTTATGGCCTTCAAAACTGTGATAGGTAGTGAGGAGTGAAATCAAAAATTTGCACCCTTAGAAATCCTGAAGGCGGTGCTTGGTTTCCGGGGTCCCGTACGTGGCTAGGCTCCTAAAAAGTCCCACACATGTGGTATCCCCGTACTCAGGAGAAGCAGCAGAATGTATTTTGGGGTGCAATTCCACATATAACCATGGCATGTGTGAGCAATATATCATTTAGTGACAACTTTTTGTAATTTTCTTTTTTTTTTCATTATTCAATCACTTGGGACAAAAAAATAAATATTCAATGGGCTCAACATGCCTCTCAGCAATTTCCTTGGGGTGTCTACTTTCTAAAATGGGGTCATTTGGGGGGGTTTTGTACTGCCCTGCCATTTTAGCACCTCAAGAAATGAGATAGGCAGTCATAAATTTAAAGCTGTGTAAATTCCAGAAAATGTACCCTAGTTTGTAAACGCTATAACTTTTGCGCAAACCAATAAATATACGCTTATTGACATTTTTTTTACTAAAGACATGTGGCTGAATACATTTTGGCCTAAATGTATGACTAAAATTTAGTTTATTCGATTTTTCTTATAACAAAAAGTAGAAAATATCATTTTTTTTCAAAATTTTTGGTCTTTTTCCGTTTATATCGCAAAAAATAAAAATCGCAGAGGCAATCAAATACCATTAAAAGAAAGCTCTATTTGTGGGAAGAAAAGGACGCAAATTTCGTTTGGGTACAACATTGCATGTCCGCACAATTTACAGTTAAAGCAGCGCAGTGCAAAATTCTGAATTCACCTCTGGTCCTTTAGCTACCAAATGGTCCGGGGCTTAAGTGGTTAAGGGTGAATCCCAGTTCTTCAGGTTTTACACAACTTTTGTTCATTCACTTTGCATTATTTTTGTATCACCATAGGCCCTTGTACTACAGCCTACGTTTGTTAGGGAGTATGTGCTTAACTGTGTATAATATTTACACTTTATTATTTTGTTCACAGTTCATTATTGTTTTCATTGTACATACTACACAAAGGGAGATTATTAATACTTTCTTCAAGGATATCACATACCTAAATACCTGCGGGTTATAGTGACTTATTCAACCTTGTACAAATATTATATACCTGTATATACCTATGTATAATAAAACTCATATCTATTATTCTTTTGATATCATACAAACACTGGAATTCATAAAGACTATAGACACTCTTTAGAAGTGTGTTTTGTTCATGTTGGTGCATGCGAGAGATTCATGTACCTGTTGGAAACAAGTACATACATTTGTTGTATAGAGGCCAGCACCAAGGCTTGAGTGGTTATACTGGACTCTCCTTCCTCAGTGAAGCCCACCTTATGCCTCATACACATGAACGCAATTTCCGACAAGAAAACAGCATTTTGTTTTCAGCAGGAAAACTTCTGAAATTTGTCTTGCATGCACACGGTCACACTAATCTTCCGAACGTCAAGAACGTGGTGACGTACAACACGTACGACGAGCTGAGATCAATAAAGTTTAATAGGAAGTTCGGCGATTCTGCTTGATTCTGAGCATGCATGTTTTTTTGCGCGTCGTAATTGCATACAGACGAACGCGATAGGAATTTTTGCTGTCACGAAAATTTAGCTCCTGCTCACAATCTTTTCTTGGCCGGAATTCTCACAGAAAAAGTGCGATGGAGCATACACACGGTAAAAATTTGCGTCAAAAAGCTTACATCGCACTTTTCCCTTCAGGAATCGCGTTCGTGTGTACGAGGCATTAGGCTCCAGCTAACAGAGCTCTTTACCCAGCCACTGTGCCTGTCATGGTTGAGGAGGTGAGCTGCGCAGAGGAATGAGCCTAATAATGAGTCACTAGGATGTCTCCCTTGTTATAGTCAGTGGATGGCATTGGGCAGATTCCATTGCTACTAGGCAGCTCAAAAGCAGCTGTCCCAGCAGAATGAACAGGTAACAAAACTATCTTATGGGGAGGGAAAGAGAATTGCAGTGTTAATGTTGACAGTTTGTATCATATACAGCAGGTAAAATAAATTTTCATGTATTCCATACATGCAGGGCCGCCATCAGGAATTTTGGGGCCCCTTACACAGCTTCTGGCATGGGCCCCCTGGAGCAGAGGAGAACCGGGGGGGTGCTGCCGCCGTTAATTGAGAAGCGGGGGGCTGCCGCAAATTGAGAAGTGGGGGGGTGCCACGAATTGAGGCACAAATTGTTGAGGTCGGGGGGGGGCTTTGGGTGTTGATGAACAAAAAAAAACAACAAAAGAACAAAAAAAGGGGGGTTGCCATCCGGGGCCCTGGGGACTTCTGGGCCCCTAGCAAAAAAATAATTATAAAAAAAGGGGGGTTGCCATCCGGGGCCCTGGGGAACCCCGGGCCTCTGGGGACCTCTGGGCCCCTTACAAAGAAAAATAAAAAAAATTAAAATAAAAAAGGGGGGTTTCCATCCGGGGCCCTGGGGACCTCTGGGCCCCTTACAAAAAAAAGAGGAAAAAAAAGGGGGGTTGCCATCCGGGCCCCTGGGGACCTATGTGCCCCTTACAGGTGTACTGCCTGTACCCCCCTGATGGCGGCCCTGCATACATGCAAAGAAACCAAAAGTTTCAATTTTAGTTCAGAAATTAAATGATGCATAATAACATGGAATGACACAGGGAAAAAGTATTGAACACGCTAACTGAAATGTATTTAATATTTCATAAAAAATCATTTGTTAATAATGACAGCTTCAAGATGCCTCATGTGTGGAAAAACTAGTTGCATGCATTGCTCAAGTGTGATTTTGGCCCATTCTTCCACACAGTCTTCAAATCTTAAAGGTTCCATTGGCCTCTTCTATGAACTCTGATCTTTAGTTTCTTCTCTAAAATTCAGGTGATTGTCTGGGCCATTCTAGCAGTTTTATTGTCTTTCTTTGAAACCAATTGAGAGTTTCCTTGGCTTTGTGTTTGGGATCATCATCTTGCTGCAATGTCCACCCTTGTTTCATCTTCATCAACCTGGCAGCAGATTTTTATCAAGAATGTCTTGGTATATTTTTCCATTTATTCTTCCTTCAGTTATATGAAGTTTGTCACTGCCAGTACCATATGCCATGATGTTCCCACCTCCAAACTTCACTGTTGGTATGGTGTTTTTGGGGTGATGTGCAGTGCCATTTGACCTCCAAACATGCAGCTGGGAAGGATGCAGGACAAGGTGCAGTAGTGTTGGAGGTTGTTCCGCCACCACGCCTCCAAAATGTTACTACTGGTGATTCTGACACACCTCTCTCTTCCACCCCCTCCTCTTCTTCTTCCTCCATGGCCTCTTCCTGTGCTTTGTCCTCAGAACCAGCGGTGCTCCGTAGGCGTTCAAGTGGCTACGCAAGTACGCAGGCAAAAAGATGCCATGCGGTGATTGAACTGTGCTTGGGTGACAGGAGCCACACTGGGGCAGAGATTCTGTCAACTCTGCAGGGGCAGGCCAGCTTAAGCCAGGAAAGGTGGTTTGTGACAATGGCACCAACCTCCTCTCCGCCCTCCGACAGGGACAACTGACCCATGTGCCCTGTTTGGCTCACGTCCTTAACTTGGTGGTGCAGCGGTTCTTGGGCAGGTACCCAGGCTTACAGGAGGTCCTGAAGCAGGCCAGGAAACTCTGTGGGCATTTCCGCCGGTCATATAATGTCAGTGCTCGGCTGGCTGACCTGCAAAAGGATTACAACCTGCCCAAGAACCGCCTAATCTGTGACATGCCCACCAGGTGGAACTCTACGTTGGCCATACTGCAGCGGCTGCACACGCATCAGAGGGCCATCAATGAGTATCTGTTGCAATATGTCACCAGGACAGGGTCAGGGGAGCTTGTATTTTTTCCCCACGCCAGTGGGCCATGATCGGGGATGCATGCACTGTCCTGGCACCATTTGAGGAGGCCGCGAGGCTGGTGAGCAGTGACAGTGCTTGCATCAGTTACACTGTCCCTCTTGTCCACCTGTTGGAGCACACGCTGCGTGGAATAATGGACAGGGCACTTGAGGCAGAACAGAGGCAGGAAGAGGAGGACTTCCTTACCTCTCAAGGCCCCCTTTTTTTTTTTCAATAGTTTTTATTACATTTTTCAAGTGTAGTACATACAAGTTCAAACAATTTGCGTTCCAAATTTTTGTTTCAGGAGATATCATATAGTTCTTTACAGTGCAATCAGAAAAAACATACGTCACTAGAGTGTAACTTCAAAACATATTAACGTGACCTTATCATAGCTATCGTATCCAGACAGATGACTCAGTTATCGCAGTCCGGGGGTACTATCAGCTCCTGTGGGTTGTATGAACCGCTCTGCTCCGGACCACCTGGTCCAGGGGAGCCATGCATTTTTTGTTTTATTAAGTTGACCTCTACTAGAAGCCAGTGTAATCTCATATGTGAAGTGTAGGTTAACGAGATCAATGGTATATTCAGTCGTAGGAGGTTGGGTGTTTTTCCATAATTTGGTCAAACTCAGCCGAGCAGCAAGAAGGACGTTGGTTATAACCAATCTCAATGGGCCTGGCACCGACTCAATTGTCAAGTTGAGCAATGCCAATGCCGGAGAAGGTGGCATTTGTTCCTGTGCGATGTCCGACAGGATGAGGAAGATGTTTATCCAATATGTTTGTATTGAAGGGCACGCCCAGAGGATGTGAAACAGGTCACCTCTCCCTGAGTTGCATCTCCAACATACGTCTGAGGTGGTGTTGTTAAAAGATGCTAATTTAGTTGGTGTAAGATACCACCGCAGAGAAATTTTTTGAGTGATTTCCCAGAATGTTGAATTCAGGGTTGCCTTGTATATGGAGCGTAGTGCTGTTTTCCACTGAGATTCAGTAAAGGTTTTCCCAAGGTCTGTGTCCCAGTGTATGTGCGGTTTAGTTTTAGTAATTTCCATTTTCTGATGTAGAATATTATAGAAAAGGGAAATTCCTTTTATCTTCGAGGGATTTGTCAAGTATGCCCACGCTCTAAGTGGGAGTGTGTAGAGTGGCTGAGCTAGGTGAGATAGACAATGTTTG
This sequence comes from Rana muscosa, assembly GCA_029206835.1. Lineage (NCBI taxonomy): Eukaryota > Metazoa > Chordata > Amphibia > Anura > Ranidae > Rana > Rana muscosa. The sequence goes on along the minus strand of CM055121.1, from coordinate 439,291,110 downwards.
ATTCGTAGATATGTAAATAGATCCGAATTGGGAAGGGCGAATTTCTGCTGAAGTGTTTGGAACGACATTATTGTGTTCCCTTGTAGTAGATCTTGTATGTGGTTAATACCTTTACGTGTCCAGTGTGCTAGATATAGATCTGTAGTGAAATGACAGAGTATTTCTAACGGTAACGGGGGAGAGAATGAGTTTGCCATTGTTGGAGTTAGGTTTATTAGTTTTTTCCAAGCTTGTGCAGAGGCTCTTATCGTAGGAGGAAGGGCATTGGAGATGGGGGCTCCAAGAGGGGTACTCAGCAACCAGTTTTGCAATGTATGATGTTTAATCACTGCAGCTTCGGTAATGCTCCAGAGTTTGCTAGGAGGGTTGTGAAACCATTCCTGTATTTGTGTCAGTAGGGATGCCCAATAGTAATCTTCAAAGTCAATCAGACCTGCTCCTCCCGCTAATTTATGTTTTATAAGTGTATGTTTTGCGCATCTAGGTGGTTTGCCTTTCCATAGAAATTTGTTCAGAGTTGTTTGGAGAGATTTAAAGTAAGACGACGGGATAGGGATGGGGATGGTCCTGTATAAGTATATCAGCTGTGGCAACAGTAACATTTTGAATGCAGCGAGTCTACCCGACCATGATAATTCCTGTTTCGCTAATTTCTGGGCCTCAGTTTGTAGTTTGGTAAGAAACGGGATAAAGTTGCACTTAAAGAGATTTTTTGTCGATCTTGGCAGTTGGATCCCTAGGTATGTTATGTCGTGTTCCGCCCATGTGAAGGGAAATTGCGTTTGGAGTAGGTTCCTGGAAGTTGCATCTATTCCTAGGTCTAATATGTATGACTTGGAAGCGTTGACCTTATAGTAGGAAATTTTACTGAACCACTGAAGAGTATTTTGTATTTCTGGTAGGGATGATATCGGGTTTGTAGTCATAAGAATGACATCGTCTGCGAACAGACTAACCTTGTGTGTTTGGTGTCCTATCTTGAGACCAGAGATATTTGGATTCTGTCTAATGTGTTCTGCCAGGGGTTCCATTAGTAGGTTGAAGATCAGTGGCGACAATGGGCATCCTTGTCTAGTGCCATTGGTAATGTTAAATGGTTGGGAGATCATGTCTGCAGAGAATACCCGGGCTGAAGGGGAGGTGTATAGTGCTAGGATAGCGTTAAGTATTTGACCTGTGAAACCAAACTTCTGGAGAACTTGATGTAAGTACTTCCAGTTGATCCTGTCGAACGCCTTCTCCGCGTCCAAAGAAAGGAGCAGGGAAGGCGTTCCACTATTCTCGGCATAATGTATGATATTGATTAGTCTCCTTGTAGCATCTGACGCTTGTCTTCCCGCTGTGAAGCCCGATTGATCCTTGTGGATCAGGTTGGGCATGATATGATTCAGTCGTGTGGCGATCAACTTGGCATAAATTTTTAAGTCTAGGTTTAATAGAGATATTGGACGGAAGTTCTGAGGTGTTACTGGGTCCTTCCCTGGCTTGGGGAGGGTAATAATTAATGCTTGTAAGGATTCCCGAGGAAATGTAGCAGAGGAGGCCGCGTCATTGTACATGTTCGCAAGGTGTGGAGCTAGGTGATGCGCAAATTGTTTATAGTATTCTCCCGTTAGCCCGTCGGGGCCTGGTGATTTCCCTAAGGGGAGAGTGTTGATAGTTTCTACTATTTCTTGTACTGTGAAAGGGTCATTGAGGCGGGAGAGTTGCTCTAACGTTAACGACGGAAGACTGACATGTGAGAGAAAGTCTGTGATTTCGTCTAGGGTGGGTTGGTGTGTGTCGGGGTCTCGCTGTAGATTATATAGATCGCTGTAGTACGCGCTGAAAGCATCCGCTATCTCTTGTGGGTTTCTGAGGTTTTCCTTTGTGTGGGGATGTAGTATGTGGTCTATTTTATTTTTTATACGCCTGCCCTTTATACGTTGTGCAAGTGTTTTACCTTCTTTGTTGGATGTGGAGTACGAAGTGGCTTTTAGTCTTCTCTGGATTCGTTCGTACGACTGGAGGAGGAGGATACGTAGTTCTCGTCTAAATATTAGGATTTGTGCTGAGTATGTTGAATTGGGTTTGGATTTATTTAGTTGTTCTAATTTTTCAATTTGGGACAGAAGGGAGTCTATCTGCATTGTTCTATTTTTTTTGTGGCGGGAGCTAAGCTTGATTAGCATTCCTCTGATAAACGCTTTGTGCGCATTCCACAGCACACACTGGTCGGACACAGAGCCTGAATTTATTTCGAAATATTCGTTTAATTGGGCTGATATTTCTGGAAAGTAATTTGGATGTTGCAGGATATAGTTGTTCGCCCTCCATATGAATGTGGTGTTTTGTCGCGAGGAATCAGACACAGTAATAGTAATTGGGGCATGATCCGACCAGGATGCGGAGTGGATAACAGCTGCGCTAATGTTCTGGAGGAGCCATTTGTCAGTGAGAAAATTATCAATACGGGAGTACGTTTTATGTAAAGGAGAGAAATATGTATAATCTCTCTCCTCTCCATTCAAACATCTCCAGACGTCAAACAAGTCGTGCTCAACAATGAATTTTTTCAAGGGAGATTCTCTGCGTTTTAAAGCGGATGTAGAATCCATGTGGATTTCAGGTACTAGGTTGAAATCACCGCACAAGATTAAGTTGCCATGTCTCATAGGTTGTATAATACGCATAATTTTGCGAAGAAAGCGAGCCTGTTTGACATTAGGAGCGTAAATATTCACCAAAGTATACTTATTGTTATTAATGGTACATACAAGAATGATGTAACGACCTTCTGGATCTAGGTTAACATTGTGCAGTTGGAATGATACCGAGTTACGTATCGCTATCATCACCCCTCTTTTTTTAGGGGTAAAGGGGGCGGAAAAAATCTGGGAAAAATGTCTGTTCGTGCATGTAGGTGGAGCTGTGGAAAGAAAATGCGTCTCCTGGACACACAGTACGTCGCATCTTAGGTCCACAGCCGTTTTCCATAGCGAATACCTCTTTGCTGGGTGGTTGAGTCCATTCGCATTTATGGATAATACTGTAGTCGGCATTGCAGGTGTTGTGTGGAGGCACGGAAAAACAGATATGGTTTAAGCACTTACGGTACGTCGTGGATGTGTTGGTTCCCTGGGTTCAGAGGACAGATCTTGTCTATAAGCATACGTTCTGATAGACCTTCTAGGGGTGTTGTAGTTGCCAAACTTGCGGCGAAGCTGCTGTAAAACAATAAGGGTTAACTATAGAACTAAACCAGATAAAAACTGGAACTTGAAGAGTATTCTTTTTCGATGGGGTGACCACCGGATAGAACGTTAGGTGGAGTAGAGAATGTACGCATTCAGCTAAACCACTAAGAGGGGGTAACAACTGTCACTGTTCAATTTACTAACAAATCGAAAGGCTGAGAGCCAGGGAGAGCATCATACTTGTAGATGTAATCAGGCCCAAATGCTGGTTGAAGGAAAAGAAGAAAAAAATAAAATAAGCTGATTTGATCAAGTGCCGCGACCCTGTGAGGAGCGACGTGTCGTGCTGTTGTTGCGTTGCTCCTTCGGAGGGGTTGAATTCTGCAGTGTGTCAGGAATGATTCCCCAGGACTGGAGTAGATGCATTCCCTTTTGGAGGGTGTGGATCACATGCGAATCGTCATTCCTTGTGATGATCAAGGTTGCAGGGTATCTCCATTTAAATTGGATCTTGTGGTTGTGGAGGCTTTTGGTGATCGGGTTAAGCTGTCTCCTCATTTGCAGGGTGTATTTTGAGAGGTCAGGAAATAGTTGCACCCCTGCGTATGGTTCAGGCAATGAAGGGTTATTTCTCAATGTCATGAGCAGCCTCTCCTTCACAGGGAAAAAATGTACCCTCATTAGGACATCTCTAGGGACTGATGCAGCTAGGTGAGAGGGTTTTGCAATTCTGTGGATTCGATCCACAATCAAGTCTCTGGGTGAAGCGTCGGGCAGGATTAAGTGCATAAGCTCCTTGGCATACCTAGGGAGGTCCAGAGGTAGGATGGTTTCAGGGACTCCTCTAATTTTTACATTATTTCTTCTGGACCTGTCCTCTAGGTCTGCCAGCTTTGCCCTCACCCAGGATTGTTCTTCTCTAATGTCAGCATATGAGTCGACTAAATCGTTCACCGTTTCAGTGCATTCCTCCATGCTGTTTTCTAAGTGTGTCACTCTATTGTCCATAAGATGCATATCTGTAAATATTTTAGTGAACAGTGATGAAAGGTCAGTCATCAGTGAGGACTGGAGAGAAAGTAGCATTTCCTTTAATGTAGTATCCATCACTGGTTGGCCCGTTGTGGGGAATGAGGCCATGGATGATTGTAGGGCCTGGTTGGCCTGGAAGTGGTTGAAAGCCGGGGCCTCAATTTGAGATGTCCGCGGCAGCGGCGGTGATTCTAATCGCAACCGCGTTTTCGCTGGGCTGCCTGTGACAGGGTTGTCTCCTGCTCTGAGGGTAGGGGACTGGGGAGGGCGAGGTGAGTCTTGATCTCCCGGAATATCGTCGGGTAGATCCGTGTAGGCCTCCGGTATCGCAGCCGCGCCGGCGCCATTTTGGGGCTGACTAACCTTGCTGGAGTATGTGGAGAAGAAGGCTGTCAGTTTTTTCGGCTGATGTTCAGTCATCCTCTTCCTAGACATGGCTGGCTATAATCTCCGATGTGTCAGGAGGCAGGATGGCCGTGGATTGACTGTGAGATTGGGCCTTAATCGCTTCTTGTCTCTCCCTTAGCTGACGAGCACTGAGTCTAAGCAGCCATCACCAGCGCTGGCAGACCATGCCCCCCTCAAGGCCCCCTTTATCCAGACAGTGTTCCTGCTGGCCCGGCTATCACACAGGAAGAGGAGGAGGAGGATTGTGTCAGCATGGATGTGGAGACTAGCACTCAGCATCAGCAGCAGGCAGTCTTCAAGGGATCAATTACAGTCCCAAGACACCCGTGGACTTGTACGTGGCTGGGAGGAGGTGGCTGCGGATCATGTCATCCTCAGTGACCCAGAGGACTCCGCACCGAATGCCTCAGCAAACCTACGCTGCATGGCCTCCCTGATCCTGAAAAGCCTGCGGAAGGATCCTCGTATTCGTGCGATCAAGGAGAGGGATCATTACGGGCTGGCAACCCTCCTTGATCCACGTTACAAGGGTGAGGTTGCGGACCTTATCTTGCCGTCGCAGAGGGAGCAGAGGATGAAGCATCTTCGGGAGGCCTTGCAGAAAGGTCTGTGCAACGCGTTCCCAGAGACTGGGAGGTTACAAATTCCTGGTCCTGGGGGCTTCGGTCAGTTGAAGAAGGTGCGGTGGAGAAGGTGGGCATCTGACCGATGCGTTCAGACAATTTTTTAGTACGCAGCCCCAAGGTATGATCGGTTCCAGCAACCATCGCCAGCGTCTGGTTTACATGGTGCCAGAATACCTAGGGGCAAGATCATACTCGGACACCTTTCCCACCGAAAATCCTCTGGGTTACTGGGTCTTGAGGATGGATCACTGGCCAGAGCTTGTACAGTATGCAATTGAGGCACTGACCTGTCCTGCATCCAGCGTTCTTTCGGAACGCACATTCAGTGCTGTTGGAGGCTTTGTAACATTGTTGTATTTACAATTTTTAATGCAATGCTTTGCAGCAGGGCTCATTGCTGCGCTCCAACTACAGTATCTGTGAGGGGTTGCAGTGTTGTGGCACCAGTGGCTAAGGCCCAATTTTTCTGCCCCTGATCTAATAATTCACAGCAGCGCCCATTCCTGCGCCCACCAAGAGTAACTGTGAGGGCTTACAGTGTTGTGGCAATACCACCACCACCACCAAAAGCCCAATTTTTCTGCCCCTGTTCAACAGGGGCATGTAATTACAATTCTTGATCTAATATTTCACAGCTGGGCCCATTCCTGCACCCACCAAGAGTAACTTTGAGGACTTACAGTGTTGTGGCACCAGCACCACCACCAAAGGCCCAATTTTTCCTACCACTGTTCAACAATGGCATGTAATTACAATTCTTGATATAATAGTTCACAGCAGGGCATTCCAGCGCCCACCAAGAGTAACTGTGAGGGCTTACAGTGTTGTGGCAACACCAACACCTAAGGGCCAAATTTCTGCAGAGTATATACGGCAGGCCCCTACTTTCAAACATCCGACTTTCAAACGACTCCTACTTGCAAATGGAGGGAGACAACAGGAAGTGAGAGGAAATCTACCCCTAGGAAGGGAAATTCTTTCCTGTAAGAGTTAAATTTGGGAAAAATGTGTCTCATCTCCACTGATGCTTTATCACCAATCCTTGTTTTAATAAAAAAAACGAATTTTCAAAAAACATTTGTCATTGGGACAGAAATGTTCTGAACAGGTGCACAGACAGCAAAACAAATGTTACAGGGGTGATAACCTTTCCCTATGTTTTCCAAAAAGCTTAAAAATAGATTTTTTGGCTTAAAAAATGTACCTGTTCCAAATTACAAACAGATTCTACTTAAGAACAAACCTACAGTCCCTGTCTTGTTTGCACCGCCTGTATACTGCTGTTTAGAGTATATAGGGCCTTTTTTTAATTTGGGTGCGGGGTTCCCCTTACTATCCATACAAGACCCAAAGGGGATGGTAGTGGGCTGGGGGAGGGGGTGGGGGGTACCCATGCCATTTTTCTCAATGATTTTCATCCATATTGGTGGGACCAAACATTACATTAAAGCCGCAAGCAGTTTTAAATGACTTTTTTTCCTTTAGAAATTTCATTTTGTGCAGGGACAGTTCTAAACACGAGAAACACGCGCCACTTCACAGGCATACTATAGACACCCCCAGGTACGATATTTAAAGGAATATTTCACTTTTTTTTCACTTTAAGCATCATTAAAATCACTGCTCCCGAAAAAACGGCTGTTTTTAAAACTTGTTTTTGCATTGATACATGTCCCCTGGGGCAGGACCCGGGTCCCCAAACCCTTTTTAGGACAATAACTTGCATATTAGACATTATAATTAGCACTTTTGATTTTGAACGTTCGAGTCCATTCTATTTCATAGGGTTCTAAAGTTTGCGCAAACTTTCGGTCCGTTCGCAGGTTCTGGTGTGAACCGAACCGGGGGGTGTTCGGCTCATCCCTAGTTACATAGTTAGTCAGGTTGAAAAAAGACCATCTAGTTCAACCATAAAAATAAACCATTATGGTTTATAGCAGTTATCAAGACCAAAAACAAGTGGTTTGTGTCTTAATTAAACAAGGGGTCAGTAAACCTCTATGGCAGTGGTTCTCAACTCCTGTCCTCAGGACCCACTAAAAGGCCAGGTTTGCAAGATAACTGAAATACATCACAGGTGATATAATTTGCTTCTTAGTGATTTCAGTATTCTAGTCTGTATCACCCCAAGGTAATACTTAAAATCTGGCCTGTTAGAGGGTCCTGAGGACAGGAGTTGAGAACCACTGCTCAATGGTAACCTCAGAGCCTGTTTAGAAAACTCAAAGATCAAGCTGAAAGCTCTGATATGATTAGATATGATTAGACATGATGTAATTAGACAGCTGTGCCTTTTTACAGTTCGATGTCTAGACTCCTTTGAAGCCTTTACAATTAAATAAATGTACTTGTTAATAGTCTATCCTTTTACCCTATGAGACAAGGACCTATCATTTTAACTGCGTTTGTGGGGTGTTTAGACTTCACTACAAAAACAGCCCAGTCATGTTAAATCTCTAACTTAGATGCATCAAAACTTTGGACAGTGGACTGTAATAAAGAACTGTGTTCACTATTTGCGTTCAGATGTCCATATCTCAGATTCCCTCAGTATTGCCTGTATCTATATCATTCACCTTCCCTTTGTTTCCATTGTCAGGTTTAGCAATCTCAGAACCCTAAAGATGTGTTTCATCGTGTTCCTTTTTTTATTGTGTGTTTTTAATAACATTTGATTTTTTTCCCTCTTATCCTCCTCTAGCGGGGATTGAAATCCAGGTTAATGCTAAAATCAATTTCTGGTAATTAGTTCACCATTCGCTCACGTCCTCCTCTTAAATTTCCTGCAGAAGAAAGATGTTGGGTTTGTAAAATCCCCTGTGTTACTCCCGGCAGCTTAAGATTTAGAGATAGCAAAATAATAGAAGTGTTTGCTACAGGTGGTTAATCAAATAGAAATGAAAATAGGAATTACGAAGAGGGCGTTCTGGTCATCTTGTTACTGATAGAACCAAAAACCCATTATAGGTGTAAATCTCAAGCTGCCCAGACAATTATTTGTTCTTAAATACTCTCCTCCAGGATGGCTCCAAATAAAGTTGTTTATTGACTTTGCTGCTGTAATGACACTGTGTGTATATTGTTAGAATTCCTTTCCTATAAGTGAAGGTAGCACTAGCCATAACTGTGCTGCTTGAAATGTTGTCCAGTAGCTTGGTGTACTTATGGGATCCATTTATACCTTAGGGTTGTAGTACGGACAACCAAAAATATATATTACCCTTTTTTTTTAATTGAGCCACCTCAACACATGACATATGCATTGTGGTACATTGCAGTACATGTGCATTGACCACTACTATATTAGGGTGTTGCAGTGCCATTTGCAATAAATGGCAACTTAACACACCACGCCATGCTTTAGCATTAAGTACTAAAATGAATAGATGGGAATGGGCCCTTAAAAAGAACGTGTAGGAACAGCTAAAACAGTACTGATCACAGTGGCCACTTCTTGGTGTCTAGCAATGACAGCCTAGAGAACTGGTTGAGAGTCTTTGCTATGATGGGTCATTGAAAGCACACCTTGTAGCTTAGTAGCAAAGTAAGCTTTTTGGAAGTGTTTTAGGGGGAGGGAGAGGGATGTTTGTTGAGCGGTTAGGGGGTGCTAGATAACATATTTACATTTTCCCTCGTTTCTGCCCATGGATCTCAGAAGATGTTAAGTAGTCCAAACATCAATTCTGCACTCTGCTGCAATGCATTCCTATTGGGCTACTCAGCATTCCCATTGGATCTCATTGGCAGGAGATGATGTCACCCCCTGCAGTATGGAAGTCCAGGAAAAGGTCAGTATATTACCTAACTATAATATCTAACCTTTTTCACTTTAATACAATGTTTAAACAAGGGGTCACATTAAATAGGCTGACCTTGCCTGATATGTAAGGTCTGCCTTAAAGGAGTAACAAAAGGAGAGATGCAGAGTTTAAGTACAGCTGTGGGCATGTATACACTCAAATATAATATATGCTTAACAAGCAGTAAATAAGCTTTTAAACACTTCCACACTGAGATCCATAGGTGAGTGTGAGATGCTAAAGGGTCGACTTTAAAGTGGCCCTGTTGATGTGCCCTGCATGGATAAGCACAGGTACACTGTAAAGCCACCCCCACAAAACAAAGCAATTCATAAGAACCTCAGCACACTTCATTTAAAATACAATATACTAATATCAAAACTGAAGCGGACAGAATCTAGAGCAGCTGTGCATGAAAACCAATCAGCTTCGATCTGCAGTCTGTTCAGCTAAGCGTTAAAGTGGTTCTAAAGGCTGAACGTTTCTATACATAAAGGTAAAAAATCCTCAGTGTACAGCTCCCCTCTCAGCACCTCCTTATACACACCTGAGCCTGATTCCAATCCAGCGATGTGCACAAGAGCAGAAGCTCTCCTGGGTCTCTGCCTCTTCATTGGTTGAGACACAGCAGTCTTTGGCATCGCTGTTCTCAATCACAGCCATTGAGGAGAGGGGACAGGGCCGAGCCACGCTCTTTGTGTCTCATATTGGGGGCACTTAGCAGAAAAGGGGGAAACTGGAGCCCCGTCAGAAAACCAGAGAAGAGGAAGATTGGGGCTGCTCTGTGTAAAGCCATTGCACAGAGCAGGCAAGTATGACATGTTTGTTATTTTTAAACAAAGCTGAACCTTTACAAACACTTTAAAAACGAAACATAGAAGCTGACTGGTTATCATGCACAGCTGTTCCAGTGTGATGAATTCCTATTATGCCTTGTACACACGATCGTATTTTCCCTCGGGATAAACTCTGACTGATTTTTCCGACGGAATTCCGTTCAAGCTGGCTTGCGTACACACTGTCACACCAAATTCCGACCGTCAAGAACGAGGTGACGTACAACACTACGACAAGCCAAGAAAAATTAAGTTCAATGCTTCCGAGCATGCGTCAACTTTCTGAGCATGCATGGTTTTTTCTCCGTCGGAGTTCCACACAGACAAACGGAATTTCCGACAGGAAAAAGTCTGATGGGGCACACACACGGTCGGAATATCCGATGAAAAAATTCCGTCTGAATTTTTCCATCGGACATTCCGATCGTGTGTACAAGGCATTACTGTTTTTTTTGCACAAAGTTTTAATAGCAGTATAAAAAGTATAACAGTTGATGGCAGTTTCACCGCAGTTTAATTCACTGAAATGTAATAAACAAAGCCTATTACCCATAACTGCCAATCATATATTTCTTGTTATCTATACAGTTTCGAAGCTGCAATAGACAAATGGAAGATAAAATCTGTCTGCAAAGTATAATGCAGATTTTTTTTATTTTCAGATACATTTTATGGTCCACATTGACAGGGTTTAGAAGTAAAGTCAAAATGTGTCAGCAGAATGTAGTGAAAACCATGGGGTTATGAGGAAAGTGCAATTCTCAAGATGCTGTCTCATGTTTTTTTATGTGACCGGCCCAATAAACTCACATCCAGTGTAGAAAAAGTAAGAGGCACATTATATTCAATGAAAGTCCATGGAATCCACAGCAGGAGCTTCTCTCAGAGCAAAAATAACTGTGCTAATGTATACTCAACAAGCTGAAAAAAGAACTCAAGAGAGATCCAGAACAGAAGTCGCAACACAATAACAGGGCTCTAATTGATTGAATGCTCTTGCAAGATGACCGAGAAAGGCTCTTAGTAATATAAGTTTAGGGAAGGGTGAGAACCTGGAGTTCAGAAAATGAAAGAATATCCTTGGAGTCAGTCAATGTACTGAAAACAACAAGACTAAGATGGAAAAGTGAAGTAGCCTCAGTACAAAAAAAATTATATATTGTATATTGTTTTCTTGCTCTTTGAATGATTGACTGAAGCAAACTGCTTGAGCAAAATAAATAATTTCGAAGGAATACATTAAAATTTATCAAGAACAATTTTGCCCCAGGCCCAGCTGTGCTTGAGACCTACCTCAACTTCCAATAGGCACACAATGCTTCATCTCCCCTATAGTCCCTCCCAGGACCCCCCAATTTCATCTTCAGTACCTTTATGAGTATATTTTCAGGGTTTCTTCTCCCAATAATAATCAAACTGTAGAACAAATATCAAAATAAAATTAGATATGCACTTATCTATATTTTTATAAATGCTTTTCATCAGCAAATAATGGCTGGAAACAAGCTAACCTGGAAATCTAGAATTTGTACACCTCTCTTAGGACTTTGTCAGAAACTATGCATATAAAATATAAACACTTCCTTAAAAAGTACAAACATCGTTTTTTATAGTTTTCTAGAGAAGAGAAAGCGATTTTTGTACTTTTTAAGGAAGTGTTTAGATTTCTAAATGCATGGTTGGCGACAAAGTCCAAAGAGGGTTGTAAAAAATCAATATTGATACATTAGGGATGGTGGCAATCCATACCAACATTTGAAGATATAGAACAATTTTCAAACTGGCAATCTGGAGCACTTGGAAGCAGCAGGGTAGAATCTGTGGGCTGAGGGTGAGCAGTGTGTAGCAAGCAGTGCCGGCCCAAGACATTGTGCTGCCTGGTACCAAGAATGAAATGCTGCCCCCCCCCCCCAAAAAAAAATCACGCCCACCAAAATGCCCCCACATCCATTATTTTATATCATGATAACTAAAGTGGACCGGTCATGGCATTATATGTGTATATAGAAGTATAAAAGGACCTGTCATGGCCCTATACATGTGTATAGGAGTGTAAAAGGATGTGTCATGGCTCAAATACATGTATGTAGGAATATAAAGAGGACCTGTCATGGCTCTATACATGTATGTAGGTGTATAAAGAGGACCTGTCATGGCTCTATACATGCATGTAGGGGTATAAAGAGGACCTGCCATGACTCTATACATGCATGTAGGTGTATAAAGAGGACCTGTCATGGCTCTATACATGTATGTAGGTCTATAAAGAGGACCTGTCATGGCACTATACATGTATGTAGGAATATAAAGAGGACCTGTCATGGCTCTATGCAAGTTTGTATACATCTAAGGCCTGGGGCGGGGTAGAGGGGTGCTTGCGGCGATCGCCGCCTTCCCCATCTGTCTCCTGCGGGGGGGAGGGGGTGGGGTGCTTGCGGTGACTGCCGCCTTCGTGTCCATCGTCCGTCTCCCACAGGGGGTGGGGGGAGAGAATGGGCTTGTGGCTCTTCCTGTAGCAGCTGGAGGGAGCAGAAATGGCGGGCAAAAATTAGCCTCACAGTGGAGCGGGATGGCGGACGGGGTGCAATTTGATTCACAGTTGAGCGGGATGGCGGGCGGGCGGCAATTTGATTCACAGTGGAGCGGGAAGCGGAGCTGGCGGAATGGGATGGCGGGCGGCAATTTGTCGCCCCCCTGAAAGTGCCGCCTGGTACAATGGTACCATCGGGTCCCATGGTAGGGCTGGCCCTGGTAGCAAGCTGAGTAAATAGATTTGGGGTTTCGTGTAAAGTCTGAGATATAACCTTTGTTTTGAATTAATGGTCTTGACTATGGTCCTTCAACAGCCTATTTTAAATACATCAGGTCCACAGGTCATACCTGACCACCATGTCCACATTCTTTGTCCAATGCATGGGAAAATGTCAGGATGCTGTCATCTAAGCTTCCGATCATGTCACAAGGAGGCAGGTATGCATTAGGATATGTGCGTCCTGTATGTCTTTGGTATTTATATGAGGCTGCTGCAGTTAACTAACAAACTTTTACACTTTTGTTAATGTTAATAGTAGCTGTTTGGCAACTAATAATTTAAGATTCTTCCTGTTTTTGTACATTTGGCAGTTTTAGGATACACATAAGAAACGGACAGATAACGACCTTCCCTTGTTCTCTGTAGCGAAGAGTAGTATTTTGCACTAAATTTATTGTCAAGGTTATACTTTCTGTGGCAAGATGGGTAATGAAAAACTTAGTTTTCTGCCATCTTCATCTCATGTTGTACAGTAGCTAGGAATAGGGATAAGCTAGGTACCTTGACTGTCACTGTAATTAAAGAGCAAACATAAAAGGCTGTAATATTATCAGCAGGTATGCCTCAAAAATTACAATGACAGGCATGGGAGCTTACCTGTCACTGCAGACTGGCTGAATCTGAGTAACATTACATCATTTTTTTTCTTGCATTCAGTAAAATGTGATGATGGTCCTGACATTGATATTTAAAGACACAGACTAAGGCTGATCATAATTAAGGTGATGTGATCATATCAAAAGCCTTTTTTTTCCATGTAGCATTTACATCCACTGGTGAGTTCTTTCAAATGCACCAGGGAGCCATCCCATCTAAGCTACACCAGCAGAGCACATACTGTATAATTAACATTGATCAGAGGAAAATGTCCAACTTACCTAACTGTACTTTTTTCAGTGGTGGTATTCAAAGCTTCATAAGTATACAATACACATAAGTTGTGATTGGGAACAACTGAATCATAATTAATAATTTTACTTAAATCTCTTCTGTATACTTCATCCTTCTTAACATATAAAACTATGAGAAGAGACAACATTTATTCATGGATGAGTACAGAATACAACACTTTATTTTTGGTGCATTAACAAGAAGACATTGAAAGAAGCTAGCATAAATAAATTGTGCGTTGCTGACCTCAGTCTCTCACATCCTCATTCTTCATTCCTGCTGAACACCCAGTCATAGTAGATTATCACTTCTTGCATTAAATCAACAGAGTGGCAGCTCTAATGTTTGACATGAATACAATTCTACAGTGGCTGTTTCATGTTTTCATGGTATATGTGTATATATATATATATATATATATATATATATATATATATATATATACAGTGGGTACGGAAAGTATTCAGACCCCCTTAAATTTTTCACTCTTTGTTATATTGCAGCCATTTGCTAAAATCATTTAAGTTCATTTTTTTCCCTCATTAATGTACACACAGCACCTCATATAGACAGAAAAACACAGAACTGTTGTCATTTTTGCAGATTTATTAAAAAAGAAAAACTGAAATATCACATGGTCCTAAGTATTCAGACCCTTTCCTGTGACACTCATATATTTAACTCAGGTGCTGTCCATTTCTTCTGATCATCCTTGAGATGGTTCTACACCTAATTGGAGTCCAGCTGTGTTTGATTATACTGATTGGACTTGATTAGGAAAGCCACACACCTGTCTATATAAGACCTTACAGCTCACAGTGCATGTCAGAGCAAATGAGAATCATGAGGTCAAAGGAACTGCCTGACGAGCTCAGAGACAGAATTGTGGCAAGGCACATATCTGGCCAAGGTTACAAAAAAAAATTATGCTGCACTTCAGGTTCCTAAGAGCACAGTGGCCTCCATAATCCTTAAATGGAAGACATTTGGGACAACCAGAACCTTTCCTAGAGCTGGCCGTCTGGCCAAACTGAGCTATTGGGGGAGAATAGCCTTGTGAGAGAAGTAAAGAAGAACCCAAAGATCACTGTGGCTGAGCTCCAGAGATGCAGTCGGGAGATGGGAGAAAGTTGTAGGAAGTCACCAGTTGGGGCTTTATGGCAGAGTGGCTCGACGGAAGCCTCTCCTCAGTGCAAGACACATGAAAGCCTGCATGGAGTTTGCTTAAAAAACACCTGAAAGACTCCAAGATGGTGAGAAACAAGATTCTCTGGTCTGATGAGACCAAGATAGAACTTTTTGGCCTTAATTCTAAGCGGTATGTGTGGAGAAAACCAGGCACATCACCTGTCCAATACAGTCCCAACAGTGAAGCATGGTGGCATCATGCTGTGGGGGTGTTTTTCAGCTGCAGGGGCAGAACGACTGGTTGCAATGGAGGGAAAGATAAATGCGGCCAAGTACAGGGATTTCCTGGACAAAAAACTTCTCCAGAGTGCTCAGGACCTCAGACTTTTACCTTCCAACAAGACAATGACCCTAAGCACACAGCTAAAATAACAAAGGAGTGGCTTCACAACAACCCCGTGACTGTTCTTGAATAGCCCAGCCAGAGCCCTGACTTAAACCCAATTGAGCATCTCTGGAGAGACCTACAAATGACTGTCCACCAGCGTTTACCATCCAACATGACAGAACTGGAGAGGATCTGCAAGGAGGAATGGCAGAGGATCCCCAAATCCAGGTGTGAAAAACGTGTTGCATCTTTCCCAAAAAGACTCATGGCTGTATTAGATCAAAAGGGTGCTTCTACTAAATACTGAGCAAAGGGTCTGAATACTTAGGACCATGTGATATTTCAGTTTTTCTTTTTTAATAAATCTGCAAAAATGTCAACAATTCTGTGTTTTTCTGTCAATATGGGGTGCTGTGTGTACATTAATGAGGAAAAAAATATTAACATAAATGATTTTAGCAAATGGCTGCAATATAACAAAGAGTGAAAAATTTAAGGGGGTCTGAATACTTTCTGTACCCACTGTATATACACTATCTCACAAAAGTGAGTACACCCCTCACATTTTTGTAAATATTTTATTATATCTTTTCATGTGACAACACTGAAGAAATTACACTTTGCTACAATGTATAATGCTACAAAGTAGTGAGTGTACAGCTTGTATAACAGTGTAAATTTGCTGTCCTCTCAAAATAGCTCAACACGCCATACATGTCTATACTTCTGGCAACAAAAGTGAGTACACCTCGAAAGTGGAAATTTCCAAATTGGGCCCAAAGTGTCAATATTTTGTGTGGCCACCATTTTTTTTCAGCACTGCCCTCTTCGGCATGGAGTTCACCAGAGCTTCACAGGTTGCCACTAGAGTCCTCTTCCACTCCTCCATGATGACATCACAGAGCTGGTGGATGTTAGAGACCTTGCGCTCCTCCACCTTCTGTTTGAGGATGCCCCACAGATGCTCAATAGGGTTTAGGTCTGGAGACGTGCTTGGCCAGTCCACCTTCACCCTCAGTTTCTTTAGCAAGGCAGTGGTCATCTTGGAGTTGTGTTTGGGGTCGTTATCATGTTATCATACTCCCTTTGGGGAAAAACCTATGAGTAATTGTATACTGTAAGGCTTAATTTCCCCTTTTATTGAAATATTGATTTGGTTAATTTGTATGTTTTTTATATGTAATAAATGAGAATTTTTACTGAAGTTGATTGTTTGTCTATCAGTACCGGGATAGTCCACAAGCCCCTCCTCTTGGTTTGAGTGTGTGAGAAGACTCAGCAACTGTCTGCACCCTCTTTCCTCCCTTTATTTTCTATACACAATTTAGATGATGGTACTTTTTACACTGTAATTTTTTTAATTGTTTATCTGAGACCATACTCAAAACTCTATTTCCCAAAGACAACCTTTGGATATGACGCTGAGCACGTGCACTCAACTTCTTTGGTCGACCATGGCAAGGCCTGTTCTGAGTGGAACCTGTCCTGTTAAACCGCTGTATGGTCTTGGCCACCATGCTGCATCTCAGTTTTAGGCTCTTGGCAATCTTCTTATAGCCTAGGCCATCTTTATGTAGAGCAACAATTTTTTTTTCAGATCCTCAGAGAGTTTTTTGGCATGAGGTGCCATGTTGAACTTCCAGTGACCAGTATGAGAGAGTGAGAGTGACAGCACCAAATTTAACACACCTGCTTCCCATTCACACCTGAGACCTTGTAACACTAACGAGTCACATGACACCGGGGATGGAAAATGGCTAATTGGGCCCAATTTGGACATTTTCATTTAGGGGTGTACTCACTTTTATTGCCAGTGGTTTAGACATTAATGGCTGTGTGATGCGCTATTTTGAGAGGACAGCAAATTTAGACTGTTATACAAGCTGCACACTCACTACTTTACATTGTAGCAAAGTGTAATTTCTTCAGTGTTCTTACATGAAAAGATATAATAAAATATTTACAAAAATGGAAGGGATGTACTTACTTTTGTTAGATACTGTATATCCCAAAAAGTGAGTTATACGGCTATAAATAGTAATTCATTTTTATCCTATTAAAACCAAGGTATGATTACTTGAACTTCAACAAATGGTTATTTTATTCATTCATACAGCACTCCCTAATTCTAATGCCAAAAGACCTTTCATATAACAGAAAGGTTACAGGACCAGACAGTAGGTAGCTGCTGGGATATACAAATGCGGATTGTTCTATGTGGGTGGGGCATACTTAGTCTGGAAAGAAGAGCTGTAATGTGTGCAAATAGGTTTGGTAGGTGCCTGGTAACAAGGACCATGATCCACTGTGAAGCAGGCATGCCAGGGAGATTTAGCAAAGCTCCTGTTTTGGATTTTGGGTCTCTGATCTGCCTATCAGGAGTGGCCCACTTTGAGCCAAAAAAGTGTGCTTATCTGAAGCATGTTAAAAATTGTTTGCAATTACTACTCAGTATCATTGCCTCACCAAGGGATCTTGTCAATTATTGTTGCTTCTTTTAGAAAAGAGGTTACAGTCCCAGTTTGGGAAATGTATTAGTCATATGCAAAGGACTGCTAGTTTTTTTGAATCAAAAAAGATACTTTAGAACAATTTACCTGATTGTAAACTGGAATGAATAAGAGTCTCTAGGCCTTTCTTTTACCATTTTAGGAGGATTCTAGGATTGAGTTATCTGAGATCTCCTTTCTTAATTTCTTAGAAACCTTTCTACCCTACTTGTGGTGACTATGACTATTCATAAATTGCTGATCAGGGTGCATCCCTTGAATGCTTCCTTCGAAAGATGTGTTTTTGATATGGTACATCATACTCATGTCCCAACCTCTGGAGCCAGATAAACCTCCACTTTCTAAGAATAGGCAGCATTGCCCCTGTAATACCAATGCTCCTTAGCCCACTGCAATCAATGATGTACCCTTCCATTGTGAGTTGCCCACATGTGGTTGACAAAGACTGCAGGCTTATTTTCCAACAAACACCTTATACAATCCTTGACAGGTCTGCATGCCTTAAACTTGACTGCTACTCCCAGGGTGTGGTAATGGAAAAATTAGGATGACTTGTACATAAATTTATCAAATAGGAAACAAAAAAAAAACACACCAAACAGTGTTTGTCAAAGTAGGAAACTCTAACCATTACCTATCCTTGTCATACACACTACACATTTATTGGACTTTTATGAAGTGTTCTGCCAGTTGATCCTGAGAGTTATTATCACACTGAAGTATACAGCTAAGTCTGTCAACAAAATACTGAAGTGTATTTCAAATAGTTAGTCCTCTCTATATTTTTGACTGTTGAATTAAAACACACAAGTATTGGAAAAATGCATAGTTGTTTTCCATTGATTGCTAAGCCAGTGATAGTGCTAGCAGGAGCCACAGCTAGTAATGAGGGAGCAGGGGGCAAGGCTGAGCCGCATTGCATTGGTCAATGGGCACACAGAGTGCAGCCTGCATGAGTGCCCCTATAGCAATTGGATTGCTATGGGGGCACTTAGCGGGGGGATAACTGGTGGGAGTTACCGTGCTTATTATAAAATACCTTTACAATCACTTTAAATTATACTCTTTATTAACTAACTTAAGCTGTTAAAGGGTTAATTCACCTTTTCAGATATTTTCCACCAACCTACCCCCATGCATTGCAGTATCCCAAGCACATCCACTCTTCAGCTTTTAAAACAGTGTTCCTTTGTCATTCCATCCCTATGGGCCATACACAGCCATTTTACAAAAACTCAGAGTAGGTACAAGCATGCTCTTAACACCAACTGATTAAGCTCGTTCAAAGACCATGCATGTGCAGTATGCAATCTCTTTCTTCCTGAGCTCCACCACTGCTGCTACAGAGGGAAGTATCACTGACTGTGCATGTGTGGTCTTTAAATGAGCTCGGTTTTAGGAGTGCTCTAGTAATGTCCAACCATTTATGCAGGATAGGGATGAGGGGGGGGGGATACTTGGATGGGGGGAGTTTTTGAGGACAAGCCATGTACGGTTTAAAGGTAGGAATGAGCCAAATGTTTCTGGGTTTGGTTTGATGCAGATATGGCAAACATAACAAAAGTTCAAATCCCCAATCTGAACCCCAAGTAAATGGGAGCTGAATCTTCTAAAACAGTGATCATGTTCTGAGCTGATAGGCAAGGGATTTCCTTGGCAACGGAAGCTGGGCAGTGCCTGGGGGACAAGTACTATTAAAAAAAAGTTTTTTTAATTTATCATTCAGAGAGGAGAGGGTCTTTTCAAGCAGTTTAAAAAGCAACATTGAAAATACAAAAAAGCTTCAAATGACATGTTGAGGGGATAACTTAAAGCTTTACATGGTTTCACAGAACATTATGATTCCCAGGACAGCAATAGACCAGTGATACTGTATTGTAGCAGCACATGAATTGCATGTGTAATATTTTACTTTATTTAAAAAAAAAATATTGGCTTACGTAAAGCAGTAGCAACACAATATGTTTGATTTAAAGAAAACTCTTTAATAAGTATTTTCAAAGACAATAATTTTTTGGTGTTACAGTGATTGACCATAAATGAGCACTAAATTTAGCAGGGACAATACAGCTAAAATACAGCTAAATTGCAAAGTATATACTTTGAAATAACAGAGTATGATATTTCAAAGACAGCAGCCATAATAGACTTGCTACACTTTATGCAAGTATTTGTACTTGGCAGCTGAGTTTAAAAAAAAAGATAAGTCATATGTGGTCTGAAAAAAAATCACTTCATTATGTCATATTCAAGAGCTAGATATATTTCAGGACATTCTGTACACCATTTAGGTGTTTTTATTAGGCCACAATGAAAGATGGAGAGACTTGGCAGGTGTTGTATGTAACTAAATTAGAGTACTGGTAACATTTTCCAGAGCCATGAGCAAAAAAAACAGAACTGATTTGTTGGGCAGTATCTGGAAATAAAAAATGTGTGTTTTAATTCAAGGACTGAATTTTCACTGCTTTTATGGTCAGGCTTCAGATTCTAAGTGACTGAGTCGGCATATTGCATCTGCAATTTAAACATGAGTGTTGTTTTGTGCTATATTGAAGATATAAAACATGAAGTTTGCACCAAGCCTTTATTGGATAGGCCACAATTTCTGAGGGAGAGGGCAAGTATATATTACATCAGGATAAAAAATTAGTGTGTCATTTTGAAGACTAAAAATGTGAAAAGGTTAGAGATTTGTACCACAGATATCAATCCTGTATAAACAGGCTGCAATCTCTGAGCGGCTGTGTGTGCACCAAAAGTAAAGTATGTTCTTTTTGTGTACAATTGAAAACATAAACATTGAACAATTGCACCACATTTTTTAAATCTTCACTGGAATAGGCCAAAATTTCTGGGGGAGAGTATAAGCAGACTGCATCCGCAAGAAAAAGATTGGCTTCCTTTTTTACAGACAAAATAATGAAAAATTTACAATTTTGCTGCTAAGCTTGTGTTCCTTCACTGGCAAACAGCCTTTTTTGACGGAGAAAGCAAGTAAATGCAGCTAGAAATAAGCTATTTTTTTTTCAAGAATGATCTAAGCCAGTGCATGTTAACAGAGTAACACACAAAAAGCAGATTGCATCTTCTTAAAAAAGGGGATATTTATTCCCAGACAAAAAAGGAGAAACAATATAAAGGTTTGCAACACTCCTTTTGGACAGGCAGATATTGTTGAGGTAGTAAGCAGGCTGCTTGCAGCTCATGAAAATGTATTCTATTTTTTTTTTTTTATTTAAAACAAAAATGTAGGTGATTTTTTCATACAGTTATAACGCTGGATAAGATCTTTACTTCTGAGAGATAGAGAAGGCATATTTCTTCAATAAATATACAATTAGACAAATTCTTGGCATAGACATAATATAAATATTGTACAGATTTGCTGCAAAGTATATATTTTTAAAACACCACATGTAAATTGTATGGATTCTGTTTACATGGGATACAATTTGGAAGGCATGGAAATTGGAATATTCCAGTCATAAATACCAAATGAAAATATATTGTTTGCAAAAGCATTTTATAAAATACATTTAAATATTTGCTGAACTGAATCACTTTAATTAGGATATGATGGGGTTTTGGAGGCAGCGAGTGAGCATATTTTGTATGTCCAGAGACATTGGGGTTACTAAAACGGGAGAGTGCAAAATTTGGTGCAGCGGTGCATGGTAGCCAATTTATTTCTAACTTCAGCTTGATCAGTTAAGATTTGACAAAAAAATAAATGGAAGCTGATTGGTTTCTATGCAGGACTGCACCAGATTTTGCACTCTCCAGTTTTAGTAAATTGGCCCTATTGTGTAAACATTGTACACATCTGAGGCACAGAATCTCATCTTGTTCATCCACCACAAGTTACCGGAGAGGGAGAAACCCAAGTTCTTGGGGTCATTGAAGATGACATTGTATTCAGCTACCTCCCCCTCAGCCATTTATAACTACCAGGGTTTGTGAGATGAAATCCACCCCTGGAAGTCTGTCGTATGTGTTTCTCCTCCTCCTCAATGCTGCAATGGAAAGTATACTCCTATACTCCTCCTCATTCTTTTCCTGTACCTGCTGAGGCCTCACAGGGATGGTGTCAGGATATAGCAGGCCTTGAGACACAAGGAAGTTCTCCTCTTCCTCCTTTTGTGTGCCTCCAGTGCCCTGTCTACAGTTTATACAGTGTCTGCTCAAGTAGGAAGACCAGAGGAATTTTTACTCTGATACCTGTATTGTCACATCTAATTTTTCCAGCGTCCTTCTCAAACAACGACAATACATGCGTAAAATTTCCTTTTCGATAAGCAGACAGCAGGTTGGTGCCACTGTCATACATGACTTTTCCTGGCACAAGGTGGCATGGGGTTAACCACCTCTGTACCTGCCCCTGCAGAGTTGAGAGATTATTTTTCCCAGTGTGGTTACTGTCCCTAAGGTATACCAGCTGATATTACCGCATTGTATCATTTTGCCTGAGCCAAGGCTCCAGTATTGCAAGAAAAATTGCTAGCCCCCACTCTTTAGTTTTTGTCCAATCCTCAAAAATGTACTGATAGGCTATCTGGCTTTGTCCTGATGTGGTACTTCTCTTAGCAAATGTGTTTGGGACATTTACTTATATCAGCAGCCGTCAGTTTAATTTATTACTTTCTGCATTTTTTTTTTTTCATGATACAACAAGGCAGAGCAAGATAAACCTGCCGAGGGTATGAGATAATCAGTTTCTTACTATCATTCATTATAAAAAAAGATTGCATCATTCACCCTACCTACTCAGTTGGTTATTTTTCTGTACATTGGGTCTATTCCCCAATGTGGTGCATCCATTTTCACTGCTTCATTCCCTATATTACTTTGGGCCGTTCTCATTTTGCTTTGCTACAAAGCTTGACTTTGTGACTTCATGCTCTATTCGCTAGGATAAACACAAGTGCGTAGTTTTGTTCTCCCCCCAGAGCCAGGTCTCTGCAGATTCTTTTATGCTCGGAGTTCATGCATTGTATATTTTCATGATACCATCAATGTACTGTGCGCAGAGCCTGATGGTAATGATTCCTTAGTGAGATGGAGAATAAGTGACAAGAGTGTCAGGGTCTGAGGAGAACATTGTGTGCCATCCAAAAAATCAACATATCATGATTTTGCTTAGATTTCAAGGAGACTTTTCTATTATATAAATAAAAAAATAAAAAAATCTGAATGTGATGTTTGTTTGTGCAGCACTAATGCTGTGCAAACAAATAGATGTAGGGTTTCTGAAATCTTGATTAATGTGCCCCAAGAGTTACTTCCTTCAGATTCAGATACCCCTCCCTAACAATTAAACTAACAAGCAAATCTTATATAAATCCACATGACTTCACTGTTTTAGCTATTTTAAAAGCATAGGTGATGATTTGGAAAGCATATACATTTTGATAAAACTACAAAATATTAACACATTTCAGGATGATTTTCCATAAAACTGACATATATGCTCACTGTTGTAATCTAATATTTATTAAAATGTAATGAAGAAATATTGTCTTAAAGCTAAACCCTATGTAGAAATTATAGACACAAATGAATGTAGCTCTGTAATCATTAATATATTATTAAATATATTATTATTTACACAATGAAGGCGAGTACATACTGGTATCGACCTTTTATGAGCGTTTTGCAGTCCCTGTACAGCAGAGCTGTAACGTGGAAGTAAGAAACAGGAGCCAAGAACAGTCTGGGCTCAGAGGAAGTAGGTTCACTGTTGCAGAGAAAGGGCATATTGTGGCAGAAGAGAAGTACTACAGGGAAAAGCTCAGGTTTTAAAGTAAATATTGCAACAAAAGCTTATTTTTAATTTTAAATGTATCTTAAACTATAGCTTTGCTTTTGGCTGGAGTTCTCTTTTAAGGCTTTAACTTGAGTCAATTCTTTGAGGAGGAGACAACATTGTTCATGAAATCACACAGCAGCATTGTCACCCTGTGGACAAGGCAGTCTTAAATGACTTTAAGGTGACTTTAAGTAAGTGAAAAAAGTTAAAGACCAAGTTCAAGCAAGACTTTTTAAAGCTCAATTCCAGGTATGGTTTGTATTGTATAGCTACATTGGTCCAGCTTGGATCAATGCAATTATACATATGGGATCTTTCTGGAAGTTGTAAATAACTATAATTGTCACTGCTACTACAGTAATTGCCTGGTCTTCCAGGACCTGTGAAATGTGGCTGCCCTGCTGCAAAGTAACTGCACTGGCCCAATTTAGAGGGCTTATAATTTTCCTAATTAATGCAAAGTGCTTCTAAATGATCAACGTGGAGATCATGACATCACCACCCCATCTCTCCACCTCGTCCATTTAGAAAAGGCTTTGTATTGAGAAAAATGTGAAGCATTCTCTGTTTAGGGGCCGTACCAAGAGAACAACATCCTGTGGTTATTGTGCAGCAGGGTGGCATGGGACCCAAAAGACTTTGGAGTTTATTGTAGTAGCAGTGACTACTACAGTGATTTCCAGCTTCCACAGGTATGAAATATGCATACTTTCATGTTCCAAGCTGGACCGATGCACCTACAGTATGCATTAGAAACAATGCCTTCAATTTAGCTTTAAGCAGTTGTATCAGCATTTTTTTTTTTTTGGAAAAGATTTATGCCATAGCAACAAAGGATGACCATTGTAAGTACCCCCCACCAGTGTAATATGGTTCATTTAAACTACAGATTACTACTTTTGCTGGACAGCTTGGCCTGTTATAGGAAATTAAAACCATATATCAGGAGTTTGGGGAAAAAATATTGTGTTAATGCTATTGTCTGATTGTATCATATGTATTTTTTTGAACCATTGTTCCAATTTTAGGTTGAAAGTAGCAGGTTCTAATATCAGAGCATTACCAAAAATAAGTATTTCCAGAATTACTCCCGTATATAAAAGAGTCAGATCCTGGCAGATGTTTTGCTGTGAATGGTTTGCCTCTGTAGTTTAAGTCAAAGAAACAGTGCAAGAGGTGGAGCCACTCACTAATACCAATTAAAGTAATTTAACTTTTATTTTTGTCTTTTACTAATGTGTCATATAAATAATATTGTGTGCTGGTGCCTTATAATGTCATGCCTCCATCCCTTCTTTATATATACAAAGAACTAAAATCTTTTTTCATGGGACATTAAATGAGGTTTAACATTTGCATAAAAATATTTATTGAGCAAAAGATGAAAATCTTTCGCGTAAGAACATTTTTCAAAACAGCAAGCTGATTTGTAAATACTACCATGTATTAGCATACAGTCAACATATTATTCGTTAAATAATATACAAATTACGCTCTTCCAAGTTTTTCACAAAACATAATAATGGGTACATACTTTAGTTTAGCGTGTTTTGTGACAATAATCAAATTTCTTCAGGAGCAGATGCCCATTGTAAAATCTGCAAACTAAAGAACAGCTTCATAGAATATGTTCAAACATTCCCTCAAAACAGGGGGAAGGGTGGAGATGATGTGATATTTATATATACAGTATAGATGTCCACTAATAGAACAATAATTACAAATCAGCTATATAGCAATCTAAGATAACACCTCCAAATGGAAACCACCACTAGGTGTCTGGCTTGGGAGTTGTGGGGGGAAGACATGGCACCCCAATGGGATAACCGAGGAGCAGTACCTGAAATTGTATAAATGGGATTGGAAAGCCTATTACCCATCAAAAACAGGTGCCTACTAAACATAGACAAAGTGACCAGAAAGTGCAACCCACAGTAAAAAAGAGAGAGTGCCAGAATGTGTGCTCCTAGTAAAATGGTGCCCATGTGCATCAGAAAATGGAATTACTTGCTAAAAATAATTATGTTATGTAATATTATATTATAGCTACCCAAAAATAAAAGAAAAAAGAAAGAGCAGAGGTATAGGGGTTGATTTACTAAAGGCAAATTGACTGTGCACTTTGCAAAGTGCAGTTGCCCTCTGCAAGTGCAGTTTCTCCAGAGCTTAGTAAATGAGGGAAAGCTCTGCTGACTACTATCATCCAATCCTGTGCAAGCAAAAATGCTGTTTTTTTTTTATTTTCCTGGCACGTGATTGGGTATTGTGTGCAAAGTAGAGCTTTACCTCATTTACAAAATTCTGGAGCAATTGCACTTTGAGTTGAGTTGAGTTGAGAGGTATCTTAATATAGCGCGGTCTTACCCCGAAGGGTCCCGACACGCATAGCAGTGTTCCTGGGAAAAGAGGACCCAGGAACCAGAAGCAGCAAAGAGCAGCAGAAAGGGTGGAAGAGAGAGGCTACGCAGGGAAGGCTTGCGTGAAAAGCCAAGTCTTCAGTAACCCGCGGAAGACCGGAATAGTAGGGGCCTCTGCAAAGCCTATGCATGTGCCCTTTGCAAAGTACACAGTCTATTTGGCTTTAGTAAATCAACCCCATAGTGTCTATCACCAGAGACCCATAAGGAAAAATGTATAGTATTCAATAAAGACACTAACAAACCAGCAGAAACCATGCGTAAACCACCACATATAAAATATAAAGCAAGAGTCAGAAATTACCAAAAAAAAAACACCATATGTATGCTACGACAGGTAGGGTGTGAAACAAGAATCAGGAATATGCATAAAAGAATAGTTACAATCATCCCAGACATGACTCCAGGTCCCACAGGATGGGGAAGAGAAAAAACTCCCTCTATCTGCCCCTTAATATATTCCATATTATTATGCAAATGTTGTACCTCATTTAAAGTCCCATGAAAAATGTTTTAAATTTTTTCACTTTAATATGTAAAAATTGCTTTTAAGACCCATAATGCATTCCTTTAAAAAGCGTAGTCAAGCCATAAACACTACAAGAGGAAAGGGATCAAAAATTAGGTTATTTGGCTTACAGACCACAAATACATTGTGCCTGAAATCTTTAAAGTTGTAAAAACTTTTTGATGTGTGAGTTGGTTATCCCCAAGAACTGAGAACAATGTCAATTTTCTATCTTCTAGAAACATGATGGCCAGTTCACAGTGATACAGCTAGTAGGAATGCTGAGAGGCATAGCTTCTGGAATGAAATATTTATCAGATATGAACTACGTCCACAGAGACTTGGCTGCCAGAAACATATTAGTCAACAGCAACTTGGTCTGTAAAGTCTCCGATTTTGGTCTTTCCAGAGTCCTCGAGGATGACCCTGAAGCAGCATATACCACAAGGGTAAGTTATACAAAAAACGCATGACCATACTATTAAATCAGGTTCGCAAATAATTGATAAATTCTAACATTATCTCCAGATTATGCTTTAACTATACTGTTCCATTCTTATTGTGTTATCCCATCAAATAAATTACAAAGCATTGTGGATAATGAAATATCTATGCAAATCAGCCTCTGTGCTGAAAGACTTGGAATAGGTCTCAAACTGTCACACACACATATGTAAAGACCAGGGCAAAATGTTGAGGGAAGACAGCAAACCTTGATCTGTTTCTGAATTACGATAGACATAACTGGGCCACCCCCCCCCCCCAAAAAAAGAAAATCTATAAAAATCAATAAAAAAAAAAAAAAAAAAAAGAATAACATGCAAATACCATAAAAGTGGTCCTCTGGTATCTGTTTGGAAGGCCAAGAGCCAAATGGTCAAAAGAAGCTTGCCACTGAGCTCCATGTTGCAAACATCTTGTGAGAGACTGAAAAATTTAGGAAATACATCACACAAGCATGCAAAAGGTTATGTATTGAAACATTGGTGTTTCTGTTTATGTACAGAAACATTGGCAGCTGTTCCTGCCAGCAGCAGCTCCCAGGGTGGCGCACTAGTGCATTTTTCAGCCTCTCACCATTCATGTACATGAGGCCTTAGGGTTAACCTGTTGTTTTCACTACTCTATAATTTATCATTCAATTTACAGTTCCTTTCTTTATTCCATTTGTATACTTAAAAACTGTATACTAATTAGTGTCAACAAAAACCCTTTAATGCAACTGCTCCATAAAATGTCACCAACTCAAAATACGCTTGTAGCAAAGATTACTTTAATCACGGTAGCACTTAGCATTAATAAAGCAATTCATTTTTTTTACCTGTGACTACCACAGTTGTGAAACCTATAAATCGAATACATGTATAGACAAATGTGAGTGATAAATATATGATGCATATGATTTACGTTTTTCTATAGGCACACATGATTAATTGTTTTTTTATTTATTTATGCTAAGCACTACAGTATTAAAAAAATAAAATAAATGGAAATTCACCATGGGGGGGATTTACAAAAAATTATGCACTTAGATTCTGGTGCAGCTGTGCAGAAACCAACCAGCCTCCAAGTTTTTTTTTGTCAAAGCTAAAGTTAGAAGCTCATTGGCTTCCATGCATAGCTGTGCCAGGGTCTGAATGCACCAGTTTTAGTAAATCTCCCCTCATGTGAAAAATTGTAAGCCATTGAGTCATGTAACAAAGTCACTTTAGTCCCTGCCCCCACTCCCCCCATATGCTTCAGAAACCTGTATCATTCTGAAATGTAGCTCCAGATAGATAATTCCAGCATAGGGCCCTACATGATATATTCATTATACCTAACATGTTTCCTAAGTTCTTTCCCTAAATAAGTCATTAAGTATTTAGAGCAGTATGTGCTGGTAGTCATATTTCCTCCTCCCTGGGCTATAGTTATGCCCTTGCTTCCTTCCTGAATGGCGCTCATTTATATAGTATACACTGTATTTCACATACGGATCCTCTTTGTTTTTAGAGGCATACTGCTAAACTGCATTTCTGTGTAAAATAGTTACATAATGCAACATGTTAGTACATAAAATAAAATAAAAAGATTATTTTGGTTGGTTTATCATGCTACTGACTCATCCACATTTTCTGAATTTTTTTCCCCCCTGTGTATGAACATTGCTCCCTTATATCGTTCAATAAGTTAGCTGTTTTAAAGCAGCACCCATTATTCAATAGCAGATTTCCCTGTACTGCCCAGGGAGTGTTGGGTTTCAAACATTGCCTGCTCCCAGTACAAAAAAATAAATAAAATAAGCTCTATTAGTTGAGTAACTTTTCTTCTTCTTTTTCTTTATTAGATTTGAATTTTTATCTAACCACTGTTAGCAATCTATATTACATTTCCTATTGGTTGTTATTCTAATTATGTTCAGGTGCACTGGTTTGTTGTATTCTGTACCCAGTTCCCTGACTGTATTATACTGTGGAATAAACTGGAGATAAGAAATGATTGTAGGAACAAGTGATAGTTATCTGGTTATGTGGTTATTTGTTTATGTATTATATTGATGGTTCATGTTCTTTTCCATAAGGGAGGTAAAATCCCCATCCGATGGACAGCCCCAGAAGCCATTGCCTACAGGAAATTCACATCAGCGAGTGATGTATGGAGCTATGGTATTGTGATGTGGGAGGTGATATCGTATGGAGAAAGACCTTACTGGGAAATGTCTAACCAAGATGTGAGTTATGTAATTAAATATACTACATTACCATTTTTTTTTTTAATTGAGGAAAAAAAATAGAAAAAGCAACTCTCATGATGTTTAGTAACTCTCAATCTGTTTTGATATATTTCTTGCTTCTACTGCACCCGTCAAGAACTGGAATAAAGCTACTACATGCAGCAATTTGTGATCACATTGCAAGTTACACTGTATTTATTATTTCTGACAATATACAGCAATCTAGATGAACTTTCCAGTGCGACAATGCATTTCAAAGTTCTTAGAAGTAAACTTGTGCCATCTTCATATATTTTCCAAAATATAAAGTTAAAGTGGTTGTAAACCCACTTTATAAACAAAGACCTACAGGTAAGCCTAAATTAAGGCTTACCTGTAGGTGCATGAAATATCTCCTTAACCTACACGGTTTAAATGCGGCGACGCTGACGTCACGCGCATGCGCATGGGGTTAACCCCATTCACAAATTCGGCTAGGTCGCAACATTCGACGACGTAGCCGAATTCGACGGCTCACGCGTGCATGCGCGGAGTCATGTCTTCGCCGCTCCGGCCAATCACATCGCCGGAGCGGCGCTGTGATTGGCTGGAGCGGCGATACCTGGAAGTAACCTTCCGGCTATCGCCGCAGCGATGGATGCGGCTGAAGAGGGAGACGAGGACGGCTTCGGGGGCTCCGATCTAAGGTAAGTGATGCATAATGAGCTATTATGCTAGTCATATTAGCTCATTATGGCTTTCTCTTACAGCTAGTTAAAAAAAGAATTTTAGGAGGTTTTACAACCACTTTAAGATGGCGGACTGATGGGGGTTGGGTGCTACAGAACTCCAGATCGACTCTGTTCATACACATACTCATATACTTTTACCTTAGTAGACCAATAGACAAACTCTGTTCCTGCTCTATCTTTTAATATTGTTTAAGAAACTTGGAAATAGGCTTTAAAGGTAACCCATGATTTGCTCATGACCATATAACCTACTTATATTTGCTGATTGCTATTCTCCTTAAAATAAACAAGAAGTGAATTTACACGTGACACATGCGGGTTTTAACTGGTGACAGAATCATTCTTCTAACGTCACCCATAGACCGACTCTGTGATATTATCTACATCCACAGTAAGGAATATCAAATAAAGAATTAACACATAAAAAACAACCTGGTATTAATAAATAACTTGCACTTATGTAATTATTAGCTTTATTATTATTTTGAAAATGGTTCATTGGGATATTGCATATTATTTTTTCTTCTATATGAAAGAGTGAGCAACTTGGATATTTATATTTCACGTCAAGTGGTTTCCTATTTATATTTTACATACAGTGAATATCTGTAATCAGTATAGAAAAAGGTTTATTTTAATCAGCACAATTACTAATCACTTCAAAGGTTTGCACCCTTTCATGAAAATGAACATATAAGAGCATTATTCTCTCTATTTAAAGCCTTCTGTATACTAGGAGAAATGAATGAGCCTGGCTGAACAATAATGGATTTGGCATTTTTTTTCTAGGTAATTAAAGCAATAGATGAAGGGTACCGCCTGCCCCCTCCTATGGACTGTCCTGTAGTGCTGCATCAGCTCATGCTGGACTGCTGGCAGAAGTGTAGAAGTGACCGGCCTAAGTTTGGCCAAATTGTAAACATTCTGGACAAATTCATACGCAACCCAAGCAGCCTGACCGAGCTATCCAACAGCTCCACATGGTAAGATTTAATTACTGTTCACTATACTGCTACTATCCACTGTTGTTAATGTAGATTGCAAGTTTATACTGCAGAGAAGTATATACACAATGCAAAAATAGAATCCCTAGTGGGACATTCTGATTTTGTGCATCTAGTTATCTGATTGCATTGTGCAAAAGTAAGCAGACAATACCATTTATGAATAATAGAACTGCTATTTAGGTGATTTATTTTAAACAACTTCTGTCACTTTGAATGCCACACAGCATTTTTTCTTAAAGTTCATCTGTGCCCAGACTATGGACATTTACACTAGGTTCACACCTGTGTGGCTGCATGCGCCGTGGTTTGTGCGGGCACGAGGGCCCATTCATTTGGAATGGCTGCAATGCCCTGTGACACACAGGAAAGTCCCTACACTATTTTTAAAATTGCAGCCTGCGTGCCCTTAGGATTAATGTCACCTGCCCACGGGTCCCACGTTTCCCTGTGTGGGTGGGTGCGGCTGCTGGTATTTGTGCGGATCCCGCAGCGGCACAACCCGCACAGATTTGAACCAAGCCTTAAGCATTTCTATATTCTTAACAAGCAGTAAAAGAGATTTAAAGTAAGTCCTCACTGGCTTCTATAGCTACAGCCACTGTGGAGTAAATTATCCTCAAAGATTACTATAGAGACTTTTAAGTTAGCTTGCAGTCAGTTTGTGAACACCTGCTGTTTGTTGATATTAGAAGACTGTCAGGCTGCCAATTGTCTTCTTCCAGAGAGGCGGAAGTGGAAGCTAAACTGTGATTTATGCTTCTGTTGTGAACTTGAGAATGAATACCTCCACAGTGCTTGCAGCTACAATGAGGATTTTGTCAAAAGCGCATTTACTGTTTGTTAATAATATGTAAATATTAGAATGCACTTAGTCTGGCCATTGTTTTTTCCTAACTAATTCTGAGTGTTCTTAAGCCTGGCACTAGCCATTCACATTCATTTTCCAAGTGTAACAAAAAATCCAGAGAAGTGTTATGAGCAGAGTAGTTGGTTGGCCTTCCTCTGACCCTTCAGCTGTGTATGTAATTTGACCTTCTGGTGCTGGGACCTGTTAACAAAACAGGCAATTTACAACAAGCCTGTAAAGGCAACCTGGTAAGAAAGGTAAAAGTGGCCGAGAGTTAATTTTTGGCTACAAAAGATACATTTAACAGTTCGTATGCAAAAAAAGCCTACTGAGTATTTCACCTGTAATTCCATAAAGAGAAATGGAAAGCACTGCACTGTAGGAAGTCACTGAAGCAAGTGTTGAGAAACCATTTTTTGCAACATAGATATTCAATTTTGTCCTCGAGCTTCACTAGCGATGCACATTTTATAGATATCCTCACAAGGGCACATGCAAATGTGCCACTTAGTTAAATTCATTTGTATTTCTTAGCAGAAACCCACTTACTGTAGGAAAGGCCTGAAGACAATATTAACCTAGCACTTTAACTGGAGAAAAGAAAACTGGCATACAAGTGAAAACTGCTTTCTGTATTGAATAGCTTCATTTTCTGTTACTTCATTCTGCGGTGACAGAATGGTACAATTTGTGAATGCATGAAAACATTTGACTGCTATGGGTAATGGCTTAATTTCTGCTCCAGTTTTGGTGCATTGACCCCTTAACCCTTCTGATAGATATCAACAAGGCCCAGCGTCAATCTTCATGCTGCAGAAAACCAAGGGAATAGTGCAGTTAGTCAAAGCTGAGTACCTGCCTGTCACTTCACAAGGAAGGATGCATTTGTAGGCAATCGGTGTCTGATAAGACAGCCAGGGCAGTACAGAAAATGCAACTAAGCTTCTCTGTGCCTATTGGAGTCCTTATCAATGTTAGTCAAAGGAATGGGGGGCAAAGCTGCTACTTTGACTAAGTCTTAATTTGTTTCTGCTTTGACTTCATAGTTTCCCAATAGTTTCACATGCCCTTGTGAAATCTCCTTTATGTTCTTTTTTATATGTAGCTCAAAGGGATTAGGTGGTGTGCAGCACTACTGGACCTATAGTGGTAAAGGAAGGTATAGCTGCACCTAAATTTGAAGTGGAATTGGTTCAAGCTATAATGTCCCTTCTTTTTTACTTGGTAGAATCTGGAAGATTCTTCATGTTAGGGCATGGTTGCGTTACAACTGAAGTCTAATGAGCATTGATGATAAGAAAAAGTGTTAGTTAAACATAGCATATAGTATATATGTGTAGCGCCCTCCTCACTCCCCTCCTTCTCTCGTCTCGTCTTTCTCTTGTCTAGGGGTATCTTAGAGGGGAGGGAGCGGGGACACCACGCCTGGCTTCCACCACATGTGTCAGTGCGGTATAAGCAACGTTCTTGTATTACCTTCGGGTCAGTGCTGTGCACCTGGATCCTCCCTCCAAGAGTCACCTTGAACAATGTCTGCTAGGAAATGAGCCCCACACCATTAAAGTTCAACACTCCTTTATTCCTCTGCGAATGAACACAATCAGTTGAACTCCCTTGATAGGAACAGAACAGAAAAGGAGGTGTGGATGCGAATAGGCCCAGACACAATTTGGTTCTCCACTTTCCTTCCTGAAAGTGTGTTACGGTCTCCGCACGAGGGGGGAATTTCCTTCCAGGCGGTCTCCGACGAGAGGCTCACCTGTCACCGGCAATATGCTGCACCGGGTCTTCAAGTGAGGAGCTCCCCCCGGTCCATTGCACCTTCCGGATTCGGGTACCCACTCCCGGGGTTCCCTAGGATCTCCTTCCCTCGCGGAACTCAGTGTTGGGCATTGAGCTCCGGACCTCCATCCCGAGGACCTCACCCCAGGCTAAAGGTGCCTGGGATGGAACACGATCTCCGGATGTCCTCTAGGCCTGAAGTTGCCTGGGACTTCCACCACCGTGACAAAGATGGCCGACCCCTTTATACCCTCTCCCAGCAAGCACGGCGGGTTCCCCGACCCACCATACCGCTGCCGAGGGAGGACAAAAAGGAGGCACAGCAATGATTCAACCCCAGCCCAGGGCGACAGCGCCACCCACCGGGCTGCAGGGAATTAAACATCACTGATGTCTCTGCCAAGTTCAAATTTACACCCGGGAAAGTACATACCCGCTACATATGTATTTCCTAAAGTATAACTAAAGGAAAAGCTTTTTTTATAGTTTAGGATAGAGTACAGCTGGACTAGAATACCTGTAAGGTTTTCTTCTTCTTTTTTTTTTGCTGTCTGTGTCCTCATTAGGGAGATTCACCCTCTCTATTTGTCCTATTTACCATTATCATTGAAAGTGAAAGTAAAAGAAAATCTTTTACTTTCACTATCCAAAGGGGGCCTTAGTTCTCATGACCTAGGGGCCTCAAGGGATTCCCTTAATTTGGAGGTATTTCCTCTCACTTTCTGTTTTGGCTTTGGGACAGTATGTGAAGGTAAATCTCCACAATTGGACACAAATAGGCAAAAAAAAAAAAAAAGAAACTCTATCCAAAATGAAAAAAAAAAATGTATTGGCTATAGTTCTACTTTAAGCTGTAGCTTCCAAAATGTATTCAGTCAATTTACTTCAGTTCACTTCTTTGCAGGCAGGATCCAAGCATGACTGACTCATTTACAGTGACCAGTGTGGAGGAGTGGTTAGAGGCCATCAAGATGAACCAATATATAGAACACTTCACAATGGCAGGATATGTTACCCTAGACTCTGTGCTGTATCTAAGCAACAGGTAAGAGTCAATCTAATGTATTGCTGCTGTATTATAAGCACAGATGCATACATAATAACGTATAATTGATACCATTTCCCTAAATGAAAGGAATACAGCATCTACATCTTTAGGCTTGTAAACTAATATTGGCCCACTATTGTGTTACATTGTCACATATACTGTGTATATATATATATATATATATATATATATACATATATATATATATATATATATATATATATATATATATATATATATATATAGTGAAGGCCAATGCAAATGGTCCTCAGACAATTGTCTGGGTTTTTTTTTTGACTGAGCTCTGTGCACAAAGCCATGAGCATAATGATGATTTTGTTTAATAATTTTGGAACTTGAATGGCCTGTTACAGAGCCCTGACCTCAACCCTGTCTTTAAGTTTAATTTTAACACTGATGAGTAGGGATGGGCTATCTGTTCGAGACGAACATGAGTTTGACTCGAACATTGGCTGTTCACCCTATGGGAGAAATCTAAAGTGATAATTTTAAATGTTAATATGCAAGTTATTGTCATAAAAAGTGTTTGGGGACCTAGGTCCTGCCCCAGGGGACATGTATCAATGCAAAAAAAAGTTTTAAAAACTGAAGTTTTTTCAGGAGCAGTGATTTTAATAATGCTTAAAGTGAAACAATAAAAGTGAAATATTACTTTAAATTTTGTACCTGGGGTGGTCTATAGTATGCCTGTAAAGTAGTGCATGTTTCCCGTGTTTATAACAGTCTCTGCACAAAATTAAATTTCTAATGGAAAAAAAGTCATTTAAAACTACTCGCGGCTATAATGAATTGTCGGGTCCCGGCAATACATATAAAAGTAATTGAAAGTCATTGATAAATAGAAAAAATGCGTGGAGGTCCCCCCCAAATTCCATTACCAGGCCCTTCAGGTATGGTATGAAAATTAAGAGGAACCCTGTGCCAAATTTTAAAAAACAATAGCGTGGGGTTCCCCCCAAAATCCATACCAGACCCTTCAGGTCTGGTATGGATTTTAAGGTGAACGCCACGCCAAAAAAAAAAAAATTGGCGTGGGGTTCCCCACAAAAATCTATACCAGACCCTTATCCGAGCACGCAACCTGGCAGGCCGCAGGAAAAGAGGGGGGGATGAGAGAGCGCCCCCCTCCTGGACCGTACCAGGCCACATGCCCTCAACATGAGGAGGATGTCCCCATGTTGATGGGGACAAGGGCCTCATTCCCACAACCATTGCCCAGTGGTTGTGGGGGTCTGTGGGAGGGGGGGCTTACCGGAATCTGTAAGCCCCCTTTAACAAAAGCGGCCTCCAGATCCCGCCCCCCCATGTGAATTGGTAAGGAGTACATTGTACCCCTACTATTTCACAAAAAATGTTAAAAACCACAGGAGACGGCTTTGGACAAGTCCTTTATTAAAAATAAAAAAAATACAAATAAAAAAGAGATCTCAGCAATGTTATCCAATAAATCCATCCTCGATCTCCAGCGATGTATTCCAATTCTCGATCTCCAGCAATGGATGATCTCCAGCGACTCCAGCGAGGAACACACACATGATCCTGCCTCCACCAGAGGCACCCTCGGCGAATGACGCAGCGCCAGCCTGACAGCTCTTATGTAGCTGAGGGCGGGGCCACCCGTCACATGATCCCGCCCCCCTCTGATGCAAGGGGAAATGCCAGGGTTTCCCAGTGACACGTACGGGTGACCCCGCCCCCTTCTGATGCAACGGAAAACCTGCGTTGCATCAGAGGGGGGCGGGGTCACCCGTACATGTCACTGGGAAACCCCGTCAGAGGGGGACGGGATCACGTGACGGGTGGCCCCGCCCTCAGCTACATAAGAGCTGTCAGGCTGGGGCCACGTCATTCGCTGAGGGTGCCTCCGGTGGAGGCAGGATCGCGTGCGTGTTCCTTGCTGGAGTCACTGGAGATTATCCATCGCTGGAGATCAAGAATTGGATTACATCACTGGAGATCGAGGATGGATTTATTGGATTACATTGCTGGAATCTCTTTTTAATTTTTTTTATTTTTAATAAAGGACTTGTCCCAAGCCGTCTCCTGTGGTTTTTAAAATTTTGACACTTTTTTTGTGAAATGGTAGGGGTACAATGTACCCCGTACCCCTTACCAATTCACATAGGGGGGCGGGATCTGGGGGTCCCCTTTGGTAAAGGGGGCTTCCAGATTCCAATAAGCCCCCCACCCTGAAGGGTCTGGTATGGGTTTTTGGGGGGAACCTCACGACATTTTTTTTTATTTGGCGCAGGGTTCCCCTTAATGAAGGGCCTGGTAATGGAATTTTGGGGGACCCCACGCATTTTATTTTTTATTTTTCAATTACTTTTATCTGTATTGCCGTGACCCGACAATTCATTATAGCCGCGAGTAGTTTTAAATTACTTTTTTTCCAATAGAAATATCATTTTGTGCAGAGACTGTTCTAAAACGGGAAACATGCGCTACTTTACAGGCATACTATAGACACCCCCCAGGTACGAAATTTTAAGGAATATTTCACTTTTATTGTTTCACTTTAAGCATTATTAAAATCACTGCTCTCGAAAAAACTTCAGTTCTTAAAACTTTTTTTTGCATTGATACATGTCCCCTGGGGCAGGACCCGGGTCCCCAAACACTTTTTATGACAATAATTTGCATATTAACCTTTAACATTAGCACTTTTGATTTTTCATGTTCGTGTCCCATAGACTTTAACGGTGTTCGCGTGTTTGTACAAAAATTTTGCCTGTTCGTATGCTCTGGATGCGAACCGAACAGGGGGGTGTTTGGCCCATCCCTAATGATGAGTCCAATAACTGGGTTAAATGCTCTTTGGAAGGAATGGGCACAAATTCCACACAGACATACTCCAATATATTATAAAAAGCTTTCCCAGAAAAAAAGCTCTTACAGCTGCAAAAGGAGAACTTAATATTAGTATGTATGGTTTTGGAATTGGATGCCCAACAAAATTATATAGGTGTGATGGCCATATTGCGTAAATGCACAGCTTGACGACACACCACTCTCTGTCTTTCCATTGTGGCTTGTTCAGTTGAAGTTATCTTTATCATACTTTATGGTAGAACATAGTAAAATGTGTCTATGTAAAAAGTGATCCTCTTGCTTGATTTGTGTACCCTCATTTTTCTTATCTCATCTTCTTTCAGTGAACTCAGCAAAATTGGCATCAACTTAGCTGGCCATCAGAAGAAAATCCTCTCCAGCATACAGAATCTCCAGGCACTAGGGACTCATGTGCAAATCTGACGGCACGCTGGTATTTACCATGTCCTTGATACTCTGCAGGAGATGTACTGAGCTGTACCAGAAGCAGTATACGCTGTCATTGCAGCTGACCTTCCAATAACACAACTACTGCAGGGAATAATAATCTCTTCCCAATGTATATCAGTGGGAACAACGTCTGGATTTCTGACTACGGTGCCTTTGGACAGGTGTTTGGACAAATAAAATCAGTGTGAACTCAAAGCCACATTACACACTGTTAGAGTTCTTTAAGCTGAATTACTCTTGATGGTACAATGTAGTGGAATGTGTCTGTGTAAACAACAATGGTTTGAAGTCACGCAGTGTTTTTATGTTACGGGAAATGGTATTGGACTGATTAGTGCATAGGATCTTGTCCCACATTGTCTCATAAAGATCATCCATCATTACTGTTGGACAATGGACACAGTCAACGATAGTACTTTATGGTATTCTTAAGCAACAACTATATTTATCATCTACGGGGTGGTGTACATCACAACTTTTCTATGAGTAGTTGACAGATGAAACTTCTCACCTTTAAACCATTCTTATACCTTTACTAATAATTATTTATACTAAATGATCCCATCTACCGCGATGAATAGCTTTAGAATACATAATATTTCTGCATAATTCTGAATAAAAAATGCACTGCCCCTCGTTCTCACATCTGAGACTTGTAGTCTTCAGTCTACTGCTCCTTCACTCCACATTGTCAAGAAATTCAATAAATCCATCTAGCATTTGTATTCTGCATTGATAGTCGTGTCTTTCAATAAAAGAACCACAGAGCACGTGATCAGAACTACTCCCATTTTAATGCATTTGCCTAAGGTTTTTATTTTTAATCAAGCTCAAGGATATCTTCGCTCATAGCTAAGCCTCTGTGCTTCATTGTCTGAAGTTCAATGCCTAAGAGGTTGCATTTTCTACCCACACACATGGAAGTGGAATTCAGCCTATTTGAAATGTCTCTTTCATTCCAGCTCTATAGGGGCAGCCCATGACACAAGAATGTTAACGGTTTTATCGTTGCAACAAAATGACTTTTCTTTCATAGAAAAGACGTCAGGGTTTGTGTGTGAAAACAACAACATATTTTGTGACACAGCTGCGGTGACATAGTGTTTGTGACTCCATCTTGTTCGTGAAAAGAGTTCTGAGATGTATATAGCTGTCAAGAAATTTTGTAAAGCAAACACATTGTAGCACAACTCTGCTTTGTTGGGTTCGTACACAACGATGTGTTCATTTTGTGTGCCATAATTAAATGTTATGCCCTTTTTATTACCAGGGAGGGGACTTCTCAATATGTGATGCAATTATTGACTTTTTCCCCCATCCAAAGGAGGGGCTGGTTCTGTATCAAGCTCCTCCCACTGTTTGGTGTCATGTCTACAGAGCCGAAATGTTCACCTGATAGAACGAGAACAACTTGTACAAACCACAGAACTATACCAATGTGGGCTGTTTTATGTATAAATCTCTATATATTGTAAATATGTATATACATTTCTTTTGAATGTTAATAAAACGACAGAACCATATAACACAGTAAAAGAAGGGTTTGTTATTTATGTGCCAAAAATATTTAACTAAACCAACATACATTTTTAATGAAAATAAAAGCCTCAGGTAGATATTTTTTCTGATGGGTAATTCATTTTAATGTCTATGTATAGGAACATTCTTTGCTTTTTTTTCAGGTTCCTCACTATGACAACAAGACATCCTTTTTACTTTGTTCTTTGCTAAAATGTTCTCACACTAAAGGGAAGCACCAGACAAAAGACAAACTGCAATTACCTGTCTATGTGAATTTGTATTTTATAATTTGCCCTTTTTATTTTCATGAAGGGTTAAAGAGGTATTAAATCCAAAAATAAAACATATAATTTATTGCAGCTTACCATTCCTTAAATGTAAATTCACACGATGTAAAGCTTCTGTCACCGCAGGGACACAGGACATTTTTTTCCTATGTGTCCCATTCACACTATAACACAGCCTAGCGTTTAGCTGCAGTATGCTGGCCCAAATTGCACTGCAACGTCAGGCAGCACAGCGCACTGCTGAACAGTGCAGTGAATGAAGTG
This sequence comes from Rana muscosa, assembly GCA_029206835.1. Taxonomy (NCBI): domain Eukaryota; kingdom Metazoa; phylum Chordata; class Amphibia; order Anura; family Ranidae; genus Rana; species Rana muscosa. The sequence continues at coordinate 439,251,263 of CM055121.1, read as the reverse complement.
TACGTTTTGAACACTTCAAATAAAGCTTATACAAAACAAAAAAAAAAGAGCAGTCGGCAATGCTGAGTGGCCAGAACGGTGAATCGCTCATGCTGCTCTGCGTTGCAGTGAGAATTGGCCCTAAATGTTGTTAAAAATTATTGTTTTTAGGTGTTTTTTCAGTTACTTTCACCAGTAACACACTTTCTTTGTCAGGGTGTTTCCACTGAATTGAGGAGCAATGGAGACCCCAGAGAATAGCAGATTTAGATGGACTTGACTAAGGTCGGCTATAGATAGAGCAACATTAGAGCAACATTTGGCCAGTTCAGCAGGAAGCTGACAAATTTCGATCATTCTATGAACAGGCTGGTTGTACTGAAGTTGATCCATCGATCGACTTCAGTACAACCAGCCTGTTGGGTTGCTTCTGTGTGATCACTGCCAGAGGCTATAGCTGTCAGCAGTGATCTATTATGATGGCTGGGAACCTTCCCAGAATACAATAGCTCAGCGGGAGGGATTATTACACCATTAGTGTTGATGGGGGAATCAAGAAATTTTCTTTCCTTCAACCTGTGGTTGAAGGAAAGAATATTGTACAGTGTATGGTTTGCTTAACAAATTAAGTGGAATGCCAGCTAACACTTTTTATTGCAGAACTAAACCCATTGATTTAATGGTTTCCCAAAGCAGTTACATTCAAGACATGCTATGAATGATAACTATCACAGTTGCTTGTGCTTTCAGCCAGACTGTCAAGCCATGGGTGGTGTCATAACTGATCACATGTGCATGGGGTTAGTTTACCTTTAAACAGTTGCAGTAGCCATTTTTCTTTCTTTTGGGATACATTTAAGAATCACATTGTAGAGTTTTTAGTTTAGTTTACATGCTGTCTTGACATCTGAACATTAATCTCAACAAAAATGTTACATAAGAACACATGTGCATTTAAAATATTTAATGTATTTCATTTACCTGTAAAAACCTTGTGTAGACATCAATAAGCACAGAGATTGAAGCTGGGCATCACCATCTTGGATGTGATGTCAGCAGACCTAATTTGACAATAGATTAATTGTTTTTCCTTTGTTCAGCCAGCGTCAGAATACACCGCTTAGGGGCTACAGCCAATTGACTAAAGCATCTGATCAAAAAAAGTTTTCCAACTTGTCCATTCAACAAAAAGTCAATCTAACAATTAACTTATGTCGAACAGGGGTGGCCGCACACTGATTAAAGCTTGGCCAGGGCTTGCTGATCAGCCAAATTTCGATTTATCAATGGCCAGCTTTAGAGCTGTCAATCAAGTGACACTCCACAGTATTCCCCTTTACTCTTACATAGCAGCAACATACACTATATTGTCAAAAGTATTGGGCCTTTACACGCACATGAACTTTAATTGCATCCCAGACTTAGTCCAAAGGGTTCAATATTGAGTTGGCCCACCCTTTGCAGTTATAACAGCTTCAACTCTTTTGGGAGATCCACATAATTTGGTGGAGGGGGGGTCATGGTGTGGGGTTGTTTTACAGGGGTTGGGCTTGGCCCCTTAGTTCCAGTGAAGGGAACTCTTTAGGCATCAGCATACCAAAACATTTTGGACAATTTCATGCTCTCAACTTTGTGGGAAAAGTTTAGGGATGGCCCCTTTCTGTTCCAACATGACTGCGCACCAGTGCGCAAAGCAAGGTCCATAAAGACATGGATAGGTGATTTTGGGGGGGAACTTGACCGACCTGCACAGAGTCCTGACCTCAACCCCATAGAACACCTTTGGGATGAATTAGAGCGATGGCTGTGAGCCAGAACTTCTCGTCCAACATCAGTGCCTGACCTCACAAATGCGCTTCTGGAAGAATGGTCAAACATTCCCATAGACACACTCGTAAACTTTGTGGGCAGCCTTCCCAGAAGAGCTGAAGCTGTTAAAGCTGCAAAGGATGGTCCAACGCAATATCGAACCCTGCAGACGAAGACTGGGATGCCATTAAAGTTCATGTGCGTGTAAAGGCAGGTGTCCCAATACTTTTGACAATATAGTGTATAAGGTTTTGTAGAAATGTGAAGAGATGAATGGAGATGCTGGGTCAGTACAGAGAGTAATTGGACACTAGAGGAGACTGCTCTGACAGGGAAGGAGGTAGAGGGTTGTGCTAGGGAATAGACTTTCCTGAAGTAGTCAACATTTTTTTAGCAAGTTCAAAGGCATATTGCAATTGAATAAATAATAATTTATTAAAAGGAAAGATTCTGCAAATAAAGTATTTAAAATATTGAAAATGTCGATGCTTTTACCAGCAATTTTTTAGGTTGGTGACGGGGTCTCTAATGCCGCGTACACACGATCGGACCTTTTTCCGACCAAACTCCCATCGGAATTCCAACGGAATTTCATCAGAAAAAAATAGAACAGGTTCTATTTTAAAATTCCGATGGAATTCATCAAGATTTCTCCGATGGGCCCACACACGGTCAGAATTTCCGATGAAAAAACTCAGACGGATTTCATCGGAAATTCCTATCGTGTGTACACTGAATAACTCCACTAAAACATATTATTTTATTTTTGATAATTAGAAGATCTTGCATAGAAGGCTTCCTCAAATCAGCTGATCACCAAGATGCTACCTGTGTCCCTCCTTCTTGCCCTAAGGGTGGCTTTTTTCCCCCAAGGATTCATGTACTTGAATTCCACCACTGCCTTGAACTGCAAATTTTAACAATGAGATTGAATATATTTTATTAGATCCTTACGGGACCTTGTTACCTTAGCACCAGGAATCTCACAGGAATATTCTACTAGGATACAGCAATAAAAAGTATTGGTCCTGTTAGTGAGAGAGGTAATCAAACTGATCCTGTCCCATGGACAGAGTAAAATGCTGACACAATACCAGAGAAGACACTTGGTGAATGCTGGTGAAAGTTCTCAATAGCTATAATTAAAGTGATAGAACTGGAGATAAAAACACTTATCTGACATCAATTACAATTACAATCACTTCAACTGATGTGGTTTCAGGGAAAACATTAAAAAATTATTTTACTTAAAGGGGTTCTCTACTTCAGCCAGTTTTGGGAAAAACCTTCATCCTTATAATTTGGGCCATTGTGACATCATGGGTTATCCCAGCTGGAATCTGTGCTGTCCAGAATATGAAGAGCACCTATTAACTTTATATATTTAGATATTCTTAAAGCCCGACTGCAGGCTCTGTGCTCTCTCCTTCCAAAGCAAACCAAGGCCCCCAGTGTTTTTTTCAAAGACTTACCTTCCCTATAATGTCTTCTGGCTGGTAACATGGCAAGCTGAGTCCTCTACCTCTCCTGTTCTTCTCCATTGGTGGGCAGTCTTTAGAGTTGATTATGTCAGTGTTGCTCTCTGCTTTACACTAACAATGAAGGGTGCAATAGTGATGCCCCCACAGTCCATGATGCCCTGCATTTATAGTAAGTATGTCCTTTGTCTTCTGGGTTGAATTACATTGGGCATCTCTCAACCTGAAAGACTGAGGACATCTTGTGTCATAAAAGAAACACTGCAAGGGACAGCTCTGACGTGAAGGTGAGTATTGTAGCCTGAGTGTTTCATTTTGTTCACTGCCCAAGGGGCCCAGATAATTAAAAACATGAACCTTAAAATAAGCCCTTGCTGACCTCTGTAACTATGGGTACTATTAAGAAATTATCCTTGAACATTCATAATAGAGGCACTGAAACCACAGCCTGTTAAGCCCTGTACACACGATCGGATTTCCTAAGGATTCAAATCCGATGGATTTTTCCATCGGAATTCCGATGAAGCTTACTTCCATCAGTCTTGCCTACACACCATCAGTCAAAAATCCGAACGTCCTAAACACCGTGGCGTAAAACACTCAGACGAGCCGAGAAAAATTAAGTTCAATGCTTCTGAGCATGCGTCGACTTGATTCTGAGCATGCGTGGGTTTTTTCTCCGATGGAGTTCAACACAGACGATCGGAATTTGCTATCGTTTTTTTTTTCCATCGGATAAATTTAAAACATGTTCTATTTTTTCTCACGACGGAAATAAGACCGATGGGGCCCATACATGATCGGTTTGTCCGATGAAATAAGTCCATCGGACTGTTTTCATCGGTAAAACTGATCGTGTGTACAGGGCATTAGCCTTCTAATGTAAATAAGCTGTTGGAAAAGGACTGAAACCCATCTCTGTTGTGATCTTTGAGGATTATTTACTCCATAGTATTTGCAACTATGGAAATCAGTGAGGGCTTGTTTTAACCCATTTGTGACCACAATATTAGGTCAGAATGTCCTAAGAATGTTAATAATCTTGAAGTGAGGTACTGTAAAAATAGATAGTCAAGGCCCTTAGCTCAAACAGCTTGCCGGCTACCAGGGAACACCAGCCCTAAAAAATTGATAATTGCAAAAAAGGAAGGAGTATGAAAGGATGGGCGTTAAGTGGTGATTCCCTGATGATATAGCGTACACATATATTCATTAAAACTATTTTTTAAGGTATATACAAAAAACAAACATACATATAAGGAAAAAGGGGCTAACAAAAAAGCTCATACATAGATAAAATCACAAAATGTTCAAAATAACATCAGAGGGTGTTATATGGAGCTTGCTAACATTTTTTCAGGGCTTCAATCCATAAAATCTGGCTCCACACCTATTCTCAAAATATCTGGCATATTTGAGCTAAGGGTAGACCAGTGATAGACCGTCTTGTTGGCAACGAACATACAGGGGAAAGACCCTCAGCTCAGTCAGGGAACACTTAATGTGTGCCCTCACATCTGGATATGGTGAATCACTCAGAATCCAACCGATGGTTATACAGTCTCTGCACCAAGTTCATGACATCTAGTGGCTCAACCAACCAGGACTCCTTATTCAATATTGAGATGTACCTCCCAGACTTAAAACAGACAAGGGGTCAGAGCATGTCATGTACAAAGATGGAAAATGTAGGAGTATGGCGCATGCGCGGAGGCTAGCGGGACGGTTATGCCTGACTAGAGCTCCGCTCCGTGAGGGGGAAAACCGCTGGATAACTACCGCCTACCATCACGAAATTTACAGAAAAGCTGTAGCAACTATCAGAGAGGTGAGGGGGATAAACTAAATACAAAATGGTATTTGGAGGAGCCCGCAGCAAAACGAAAATGAACCCCAATAGCAGCTCACAAGCGCGGAATACCTCACAGAAAAAAGCGCCAGTCACCTCAGACACACTCACCACAAAGCAGAAAAGCAAACCTAAAAAAACACAAACTTTCTCCTCAGGAGATTCAGATTCAGAAGCTGAGGCTTTTTTACCACAACTATTGTCACAAGAAACAACTACTCCCTCAAATATTTTAAAACAATTTGAAAAAATGCTTCACAAAGCGCTGAAACATACCTCAGAACAAATCACCACTAATTTAACAAAGGAAATCAGAGAACTGGGACACCGCACATCTGCACTAGAAATTAAAGTGGAGGAAATAGAAAATACCACACAAGAGCACCTGTCAGAATTAGAAAACATGAAAGAGGAAAATATAATACTTCAAAATAGACTTGAAGATTTTGAGAATCGGGCAAGACCTGCTAACCTACGCTTCAGAGGTATACCAGAATCTATAATAGACCTGCAAGCAACAATATTAGCACTGTGCCAAGAACTAGCACCAGGTATACCGGTAGAAAGAATGGAGATGGACAGAGTACACAGGGCTCTAATGCCCAAAAAAACAGAAGGACCACCTTGCGATATCATAGCAAAGTTCCACTTCTATCGGACAAAAGAACAACTTTTAAATGCAGCAAGAGAACAAAATAACCTAATTTTTCAAGGGCATGAATATCAGATCTTTGCAGATTTATCACAATCAACAATCTCCAAAAGATGGGCAATGAAACCGCAATTATTGGAACTCCAACGCCATAATATCAAATACCAATGGGGTTTCCCTTTTGCTCTACGTTTCACCTACCAGGGTACCAAAATTTCATGTAGAACATCAGAAGAACTACAACAAGCCCTCCAGGATCTCAATCTGACAGAAGGGAGCTCTGCACCAAGTACTTCACGAAGAAGATCATCCCCAGCCTCTTTCAAACAAAAAGCAACCCATTCTGAGAACAGTAATGGGGATATCCAGGCACATAAAAGAGGACGATTCACATCCTCACCCCAAGGCCAAGAAGATTCGATGGACTGAAGAAATGATAGACATTTTATGGGACGAATTTACTGCTGAATATACTTCAGTAGAAGCACTTAGGGAATCTTTACCCCAGCTTCAAGTCAGTCTTAGTGACACATAACTTAGGAGACATCCAAAATACACGCCAAACAAACTACAGTGGCTTCTTCTCCTATCTCTATCTGAAATTTTTTCTTCCCTTTTTATATTTATATTTGGTCCTATGGTTCTTACTATTATTATTTTTTTTTAATATTTTTATATTTCTTCTTTTAAAATTCTTATTTTTTCTATTTCAGCTTTATCTATTATTCTTTCTTTGTTTTTAGTTATTTATTTATTCTTATATTATTCACTAATTTTTTTTTTTTTTTTTTTGTACTTCCCCGAAATAGGTGATTTGTCACCTACGGAAGACAAGGTTTTGTATATTGGACTTTAATATCCCTGTTTCAATCTGCACTAAGTAATTTGCAACATAGGAGATCTTTGAAAAACCCTCACAAAGCACAAAATAGTGGTTTCTCTCCTACCCCAATTCGAAAGGTCATTTTTTTCATTTTTATTTTTTACATTTTTATATTTTCATTCTTTCAGCTGACGAATATTATTATTAAACCACTAAAACCCATACTGAAATGCAGGGATGCAACAGTTTTGTTACCGAAGTTTACTCTTTCTTACCTTTACATATGTTAATTAATGGTAAAAAATTTTTATTTATTTTTTTGCAGCAGACCCTTTCATCTATAAAGGACGAGCCATCTACATTGTACCTTTTAGTCTCTGCGGTGCATTAAATAACATAGTAACTCACTTTTAACAATAGTAGATGACTTAAAGATGAGTATCATATATGCAGTTCTTAAGCAGTTTGGTTCTCATGACTTTGTTTCTCATTAATATCCTATAGTATCCTTTCGAGTTGACTAGATTTGATACATTTAAGTTAATCCCCTGGGCTCATCGCCTAGTGACTATTCTTTCCCCACCCTCTCTGAAAGCTAAATTATTAACTTGTAAGTAACATATATAAACACAATTAGGGCTAATACGCATACATCCACAGGATGTACATCACATCTTTCAGAGCGGCACCCCATTGCGCGGAAACCCCATGCGCCCCACCAGACTTTCCTCGGGCTCCCACAGTAATAAATGGGAGTTCAACGAAAGTCCCCTGACCCCTGATGGGGGGTTTTGCCCCCCATCACGGGTAAACTTCAAGTATCACTATATCTTTACAATAATTGTGTATTGTATAGTCTCATTTGTTTTTTACTTCTTCCTTAAGACTGATCGCACTGGATCCTATTCTTCCTTATCTTCTTTCTTGTCCGCGTGGAAGGGCCCGGGAATCCACTGCACTAAAGTAACGGGTAAGAATGGCTTTTTGTTTCATCTACCATGGCCCCCCTAAACATACTCTCATTAAATGTCCAAGGTATTAATGTGCCACAAAAATGCACAAAAGCCTTCCGGTCATTCCAAACTAAGAAAGCACATATTGTATGCCTACAAGAAACACACTTTACACCAAATCAAACCCCCAAATTCTTTAGTAAATCCTACCCTCAAGTATATACGGCGTCAGCCACCACAAAAAAACGAGGTACGCTTATCGCATTCCACCGTACAACTCCGTTCACATTGCATTCAGAAATAAAAGATCCTGAAGGCCGCTACTTAATTCTAACAGGATGCATCATGGACACAGCTGTAACGGTAGTCTCATATTATGCTCCAAACACACAACCCCTTCCTTTCCTATCTCATCTTTTTCAAGTAATAAACTCACATAAGAATGGAACTCTTCTTGTATGCGGAGACTCTAATCAGGTTCTCCTCCCATTTTTGGACAGATCCCCTTACACCCCGGCGAAACATCAATCCAAATGGTCTCTCTCTCAGCTTCTTTCCAAACACAATATGGTAGACTCTTGGAGAGAATCCAATCCTACTAAAAAACACTACACATACTTTTCTAATCCTCATCAAACATTTAGTCGAATAGATCACATATTTACAACAATAGGTATGGTCCCAGAAATTATGTCTTCAACCATAATCCCCATCCCCTGGTCAGACCATGATGCGGTATGTACCACTATTGCCTCCATTCTGCCCAAAGCACATGACCCAACCTGGTACCTACCAGACATACTACTCAAGCATCCATCCTACCGCATATTAATAGAACAAGAATTAAAAAATTATCTAAAGAGTAATACTAGCCCTGAAATCTCCTCACTCACGTTATGGGAAGCGCATAAACCAGTACTAAGGGGGGTTTTTCAACAACAAATAGGGATTCTGAAACGAGAGCGTAAAACACTCTCACAAAAATTAGAAAAATAATTTAACACAGCATTTATGAGCTTTCAAAATAATCCTACCTCCACAACCGAATCACGTCTAGAGAAAGCACGTATAGAATATGACCTTTTTCTCACTGATTCGGCAGATAAATTATTACGCAAAACCAAACATGCATTCTACATGAAATCGAATAAGCCCGGCACATATCTAGCAAAAGCATTAAAATCGTTTAACAAATCCTTCAAACCTATCAAACTTAAATTGGCTAGCAATATCTAAACCAGCAATCCACAAAAAATAGTACAAAAATTCAGTACCTACTTGAAAACTCAATACAAAGAGACAAATATATTTAACACTACTGCAACTGATGCATTTTTCTCAAAAATCAACCTTCCCCAAATGACGGATACCCAAAAAACAATACTAGAAAAACCAGTTACAAGTACTGAGGTAGATGCAGCTATTAAAGAATTAAAAATAAACAAAAGGCCTGGCCCAGATGGCTACTCAGCACTGTATTATCGTACATATAAGGACACTCTTTCTCCCGCACTCACAGAAGCATTCAATGATCTATTAAACAATAAAACATTTAGGCAAGAATCCCTGATGGCTATCATATGTATGATCCCAAAACCACAAACAGATGATACGCTTAGCAGTAACTACTGTCCCATTTCCATGCTAAATATAGACATCAAATTATTAGCGAAAATAATAGCAACCCGTTTAAACACAGTAATAGGTAAACTCGTGCATCGTGACCAAGTAGAATTCATGCCCTCTCGTCAAGCAGGAGATAATGTTCGCAGAGCAGTTCTCTTGGCACAAATTGCGAAAAAAAGAGGCATACCAGCCAGTTTTCTCTCTCTCGATGTTAGAAGGGCTTTTGACTCAGTATCCTGGCCTTACATGACATATACTTTACAAAAATGGGGCTTTGGCCCAAACTTCATGAACTGGATCAAGGCACTTTATGATAAACCGAGAGCGTATGTAAGATATGCGGGATACAGGTCTGAATCTTTTGATATAGAGAGAGGTACAAGACAAGGTTGTCCACTTTCACCCTTATTATTCGCCCTTCTTATAGAACCGCTTGCTCATAAAATCAGATCAGAACCCACTATAACAGGAATAGAAATAGGAGGTTATCAACATAAGATCTGCTTATTTGCAGATGATATCCTCCTATTTCTATCATCCCCCCAAATATCGGGCCCTAATCTTGTCCCAAATCTCAACAACTTTGCCACATTCTCAGGTTTATATATTAATCCCAAAAAAAGTTCCGCCCTAAACATATCTCTTTCAAACATTGAACTGTCAGCCGCTAAAGTGGGCCTTCCCTACACATGGGCAGAAGGGGCACTTCCATATCTAGGTATTAAACTTACAGCATCTCTCTCAGATTTATTCTCTTATAATTACCCACCGATTCTGAAACAAATAACAAAATTGATGAATTCTTGGGACCACATGCCGATATCATGGTTAGGAAGAATCAATGCTGTAAAAATGACGATATTGCCAAAAATACTATACTTGTTTAGAGTTCTGCCTATCCCGATACCGGCATACTACCTAAGAATTTTACAAAAGAAATCATCATCATTTATTTGGGGTTCAGCTAAACCAAGAATACAACAACGCACACTTTATCTGCCAAAAGTAAAGGGGGGCCTAGGATGTCCAAACTTTGCATGTTACTATAGGGCAGCGCATATAGCCAGTCTCAGTAAACTACATGCTCAAAATGAAATCCCACTATGGGTATCCATAGAAGCGGCTGAGTGTGATCCAATTTCAGTCTCAAATTTACTTTGGATCCCTCCAAAATATCGCAAAAATTTACAAAACCCAATTACGAAGCATTTTATCTCCTTATGGGATAGATATAAAAATAAACACCAACTACAATCCATACACAACCCTCTACTCTCCTTTTATAAAAACCCTGCATTTTACCCGGCATGGGTCCTTCCTAATTCCTTTAGAGAATGGACTTCTCGGGATGTCATATATAAGTACAAATTTATAAACTCAACATCATTTATCCCCTTCCCGACCCTTTGCGAAACTTATGGTTTGCCGCAATCAGAACTATTTAGATACCTCCAAATAAAATATTTTTTCTCTCCAATACAAAACGCTTCAACCCCAATAACTCAACTGACAAACTTTGAAACAATTTGCAAAAAAGATCCGCACATCAAGGGAGCAATATCCACTCTGTATTCTCAGCTATTGACTCAAGCAGATGCAGGTAAGCCACATTATGTTCTGAAATGGGAGGATGACTTACAAAGAAACTTAGATGACATAGAATGGAACCAGATATGGTTAACTGCAAAATCTGCCTCCCCTAACATACTGGCGGTCGAAGCCAACTACAAAGTACTAACACGCTGGTACCTTGTACCAGCTAGGATAGCAAAGTATGTTGCAAATTATTCAGGACTAGGGATGGGCCCGGTGCTCGATTCGAACCCATGTTCGAATCGAGCATCGGGCGTTCGCTCGCTCGTCGAGCCCAGAACTATTTGGGCCGTTCGCATCACATTCGTGTGATGCGAGCGGCCCCGCAATGCATTGCGGATGGCGCGGCCGGCGCAGTGCATTGCTGGCTGATGATTGGCCAAGCATGCACTGTGACCCCGCATGCTTGGCCAATCACAGCGCCCGAAACTCGGAGAGCAATAATTGGCTACAGGCAGGACGCCTGTAGCCAATTACAGCTCAGGGGCTTTAGTACACGCCCCACCATTTAAAAGGCCGCCACGCCATCGGCCCCGGTCACATGAGTTCCGGCTTTAGGAGAGATTAGTCTGCTGATTCTGTCTTTGCTTGATACTGAAAGATTTGCTCTTCTTTGCTAAACCATTGGCTATTTCTTTGCTAAACCATTGCTACCTAAGTCATTGATCGTTCATTGCTGCTGATTGCACAGTTAGTGTGTTATTAGCTGCTGCTGGGGATTAGTCTGGTGCGTGCTTACTGTTAGTACAGTATTGCAGTAGTACCAACCGCAGTGCTGTTAGCACAGCATTGCACCCCAACAGCACCCATAGGACTTCTAGTGTGTTAGTGGCAGCAAACAGAGCTCCTATATTTTCTTCTCAGCAGCACCCATAGGACTTCTAGTGTGTTAGTGGCATCACACAGAGCTCCTATATTTTCTTCTCAGCAGCACCCATAGGACTTCGAGTGTGTTAGTGGCAGCAAACAGAGCTCCTATATTTTCTTCTCAGCAGCACCCATAGGACTTCTAGTGTGTTAGTGGCAGCAAACAGAGCTCCTATATTTTCTTCTCAGCAGCACCCATAGGACTTCTAGTGTGTTAGTGGCAGCAAACAGAGCTCCTATATTTTCTTCTCAGCAGCACCCATAGGACTTCTAGTGTGTTAGTGGCATCACACAGAGCTCCTATATTTTCTTCTCAGCAGCACCCATAGGACTTCTAGTGTGTTAGTGGCAGCAAACAGAGCTCCTATATTTTCTTCTCAGCAGCACCCATAGGACTTCTAGTGTGTTAGTGGCAGCAAACAGAGCTCCTATATTTTCTTCTCAGCAGCACCCATAGGACTTCTAGTGTGTTAGTGGCAGCAAACAGAGCTCCTATATTTTCTTCTCAGCAGCACCCATAGGACTTCTAGTGTGTTAGTGGCATCACACAGAGCTCCTATATTTTCTTCTCAGCAGCACCCATAGGACTTCTAGTGTGTTAGTGGCAGCAAACAGAGCTCCTATATTTTCTGCTCAGCAGCACCCATAGGACTTCTAGTGTGTTAGTGGCATCACACAGAGCTCCTATATTTTCTTCTCAGCAGCACCCATAGGACTTCTAGTGTGTTAGTGGCAGCAAACAGAGCTCCTATATTTTCTTCTCAGCAGCACCCATAGGACTTCTAGTGTGTTAGTGGCATCACACAGAGCTCCTATATTTTCTTCTCAGCAGCACCCATAGGACTTCTAGTGTGTTAGTGGCAGCAAACAGAGCTCCTATATTTTCTTCTCAGCAGCACCCATAGGACTTCTAGTGTGTTAGTGGCAGCAAACAGAGCTCCTATATTTTCTTCTCAGCAGCACCCATAGGACTTCTAGTGTGTTAGTGGCATCACACAGAGCTCCTATATTTTCTTCTCAGCAGCACCCATAGGACTTCTAGTGTGTTAGTGGCAGCAAACAGAGCTCCTATATTTTCTTCTCAGCAGCACCCATAGGACTTCTAGTGTGTTAGTGGCATCACACAGAGCTCCTATATTTTCTTCTCAGCAGCACCCATAGGACTTCTAGTGTGTTAGTGGCAGAAAACAGAGCTCCTATATTTTCTTCTCAGCAGCACCCATAGGACTTCTAGTGTGTTAGTGGCAGAAAACAGAGCTCCTATATTTTCTTCTCAGCAGCACCCATAGGACTTCTAGTGTGTTAGTGGCAGCAAACAGAGCTCCTATATTTTCTTCTCAGCAGCACCCATAGGACTTCTAGTGTGTTAGTGGCAGCAAACAGAGCTCCTATATTTTCTTCTCAGCAGCACCCATAGGACTTCTAGTGTGTTAGTGGCATCACACAGAGCTCCTATATTTTCTTCTCAGCAGCACCCATAGGACTTCTAGTGTGTTAGTGGCAGCAAACAGAGCTCCTATATTTTCTTCTCAGCAGCACCCATAGGACTTCTAGTGTGTTAGTGGCAGCAAACAGAGCTCCTATATTTTCTTCTCAGCAGCACCCATAGGACTTCTAGTGTGTTAGTGGCAGCAAACAGAGCTCCTATATTTTCTTCTCAGCAGCACCCATAGGACTTCTAGTGTGTTAGTGGCATCACACAGAGCTCCTATATTTTCTTCTCAGCAGCACCCATAGGACTTCTAGTGTGTTAGTGGCAGCAAACAGAGCTCCTATATTTTCTGCTCAGCAGCACCCATAGGACTTCTAGTGTGTTAGTGGCATCACACAGAGCTCCTATATTTTCTTCTCAGCAGCACCCATAGGACTTCTAGTGTGTTAGTGGCAGCAAACAGAGCTCCTATATTTTCTTCTCAGCAGCACCCATAGGACTTCTAGTGTGTTAGTGGCATCACACAGAGCTCCTATATTTTCTTCTCAGCAGCACCCATAGGACTTCTAGTGTGTTAGTGGCAGCAAACAGAGCTCCTATATTTTCTTCTCAGCAGCACCCATAGGACTTCTAGTGTGTTAGTGGCAGCAAACAGAGCTCCTATATTTTCTTCTCAGCAGCACCCATAGGACTTCTAGTGTGTTAGTGGCATCACACAGAGCTCCTATATTTTCTTCTCAGCAGCACCCATAGGACTTCTAGTGTGTTAGTGGCAGCAAACAGAGCTCCTATATTTTCTTCTCAGCAGCACCCATAGGACTTCTAGTGTGTTAGTGGCATCACACAGAGCTCCTATATTTTCTTCTCAGCAGCACCCATAGGACTTCTAGTGTGTTAGTGGCAGCAAACAGAGCTCCTATATTTTCTTCTCAGCAGCACCCATAGGACTTCTAGTGTGTTAGTGGCAGCAAACAGAGCTCCTATATTTTCTTCTCAGCAGCACCCATAGGACTTCTAGTGTGTTAGTGGCATCACACAGAGCTCCTATATTTTCTTCTCAGCAGCACCCATAGGACTTCTAGTGTGTTAGTGGCAGCAAACAGAGCTCCTATATTTTCTTCTCAGCAGCACCCATAGGACTTCTAGTGTGTTAGTGGCATCACACAGAGCTCCTATATTTTCTTCTCAGCAGCACCCATAGGACTTCTAGTGTGTTAGTGGCAGCAAACAGAGCTCCTATATTTTCTTCTCAGCAGCACCCATAGGACTTCTAGTGTGTTAGTGGCAGCAAACAGAGCTCCTATATTTTCTTCTCAGCAGCACCCATAGGACTTGTAGTGTGTTAGTGGCAGCAAACAGAGCTCCTATATTTTCTTCTCAGCAGCACCCATAGGACTTCTAGTGTGTTAGTGGCAGCAAACAGAGCTCCTATATTTTCTTCTCAGCAGCACCCATAGGACTTCTAGTGTGTTAGTGGCAGCAAACAGAGCTCCTATATTTTCTTCTCAGCAGCACCCATAGGACTTCTAGTGTGTTAGTGGCAGCAAACAGAGCTCCTATATTTTCTTCTCAGCAGCACCCATAGGACTTCTAGTGTGTTAGTGGCATCACACAGAGCTCCTATATTTTCTTCTCAGCAGCACCCATAGGACTTCTAGTGTGTTAGTGGCAGCAAACAGAGCTCCTATATTTTCTTCTCAGCAGCACCCATAGGACTTCTAGTGTGTTAGTGGCAGCAAACAGAGCTCCTATATTTTCTTCTCAGCAGCACCCATAGGACTTCTAGTGTGTTAGTGGCAGCAAACAGAGCTCCTATATTTTCTTCTCAGCAGCACCCATAGGACTTCTAGTGTGTTAGTGGCAGCAAACAGAGCTCCTATATTTTCTTCTCAGCAGCACCCATAGGACTTCTAGTGTGTTAGTGGCATCACACAGAGCTCCTATATTTTCTTCTCAGCAGCACCCATAGGACTTCTAGTGTGTTAGTGGCAGCAAACAGAGCTCCTATATTTTCTTCTCAGCAGCACCCATAGGACTTCTAGTGTGTTAGTGGCATCACACAGAGCTCCTATATTTTCTTCTCAGCAGCACCCATAGGACTTCTAGTGTGTTAGTGGCAGCAAACAGAGCTCCTATATTTTCTTCTCAGCAGCACACATAGGACTTCTAGTGTGTTAGTGGCATCACACAGAGCTCCTATATTTTCTTCTCAGCAGCACCCATAGGACTTCTAGTGTGTTAGTGGCAGCAAACAGAGCTCCTATATTTTCTTCTCAGCAGCACCCATAGGACTTCTAGTGTGTTAGTGGCAGCAAACAGAGCTCCTATATTTTCTTCTCAGCAGCACCCATAGGACTTCTAGTGTGTTAGTGGCATCACACAGAGCTCCTATATTTTCTTCTCAGCAGCACCCATAGGACTTCTAGTGTGTTAGTGGCAGCAAACAGAGCTCCTATATTTTCTTCTCAGCAGCACCCATAGGACTTCTAGTGTGTTAGTGGCATCACACAGAGCTCCTATATTTTCTTCTCAGCAGCACCCATAGGACTTCTATTGTGTTAGTGGCAGCAAACAGAGCTCCTATATTTTCTTCTCAGCAGCACCCATAGGACTTCTAGTGTGTTAGTGGCAGCAAACAGAGCTCCTATATTTTCTTCTCAGCAGCACCCATAGGACTTCTAGTGTGTTAGTGGCAGCAAACAGAGCTCCTATATTTTCTTCTCAGCAGCACCCATAGGACTTCTAGTGTGTTAGTAGCATCACACAGAGCTCCTATATTTTCTTCTCAGCAGCACCCATAGGACTTCTAGTGTGTTAGTGGCATCACACAGAGCTCCTATATTTTCTTCTCAGCAGCACCCATAGGACTTCTAGTGTGTTAGTGGCAGCAAACAGAGCTCCTATATTTTCTTGTCAGCAGCACACATAGTACCTATAGTGTGTTAGTGTCAGCACCCATAGGACCTACAGTGTGTTGTGAGCACACATAGGAGTTCTATTTTTTATACTATATACACTACCGACTACAATGGCTGGAAGACCGCCAAGGAGAGGCAGAGCGTGCCGAGGCAAGAACACAGGGCAGGCAGGCTCTGTTTCTAGAGACAACAGTGCTGGCCGTGGACGTGGTCGTGCATCGTCATCAGCGCGTGGCCATGGGACACGCTTGTCTTTGTTTTCGGCAGCTGGACATGTGGAGCCGCATCATGCCGAAGGCTTGGTAGAATGGATGACCAAGCCCTCCTCATCCTCCTCATCCTCTCTCACCCAGGCTCAGGGTACTGGCAGAGCAGCTGCCAACGCGTACTCAATGGCATCATCAGCCACCCCTTCCCTAGACCCACCATGTCCTCCTGAGGAGTCCCCCGAACTGTTTGAGCACAGTGTTGGGTACATGCTCCAGGAGGATGCCCAACGATTCGAAGGCTCGGATGATGATACCCAGCTTGAGGAAGTCAGTAGTGTGCGCGCAGAGAAAGGGGATGCTGAAGGACAGCAATCTGGCAGTAGTGTTCCACCAGCTGCAGCTTACTGCCAGGTTTGCTCTAGTGGTGAAGAGGGAGGGGATGATGAGGTCACTGACTCCACGTGGGTGCCTGAAGGGAGAGAGGAGGAGGAGGAGGAGGATGCAGCGTCACATGTCCAATGAGGCAGGATGCCCCCTGGAGGCCAGCTAGAGGCCAGCACAGCAACTGTACCACACCGCAGAGCTCCGCCTGTGCAGGGCGCTGCCTCTGCACGTTATCACAAAAGTTCTTTGGTGTGGGCCTTTTTTGAGACGAGTGCATCAGATCGCACCACTGCTATTTGCAATATTTGTCTCAAGCGTATCTCGCGTGGCCAAAACATCAGCCGCTTGGGCACCACAAGCATGAGCAGACATATGTCGACCTGCCATGCAGCTCGTTGGCAAGCACACATAAAAGACCCACACCAAAGAACAAAGTGGTTCTCTCCTTGCTCCTCATCAGCTGGGATCTCCATCCCCACTATATCTTCAGTCCTCTCTGAAAGCTGCTCTGAGAGGACTGAAGGTGTAGAATTAGGTGTGTCACAACCAAGTACTTGCAGTACACCGACGTCCGATTGTAGCAGGCAAATTTCCCTGCCCCAGCTGCTGGACCGTCGAAAGAAGTATACTCCCAGCCATCCACATGCCCAGCGGTTGAATGCTAGCTTGGCTAAATTGCTAGCACTTCAACTGCTGCCTTTTCAGTTGATAGACTCGGCCCCCTTCCGTGAGTTTGTTCAATGTGCGGTTCCTCAGTGGCAGGTTCCCAAACGCCACTTTTTCTCACGGAAGGCAATTCCGTCTCTCTACTGGCATGTGGAAGGCAATGTCCATGCCTCGCTGGACAGGGCGGTTAGCGGTAAGGTGCATATTACCGCTGACTCATGGTCCAGCAGGCATGGACAGGGACGTTATCTTTCTTTCACGGCCCATTGGGTCACTCTATTGGTAGCTGGGAGGGATGCAGGACAAGGTGCAGTAGTGTTGGAGGTTGTTCCGCCACCACGCCTCCAAAATGCTACTACTGGTTGTGACACACCTCTCTCCTCCACCCCCTCCTCTTCTTCTTCCTCCATGTCCTCTTCGAGTGCTCTGTCCTCGGAACCAGCGGTGCTCCGTAGGCGTACAAGGGGCTACGCGAGTACGCAGGCAAAAAGATGCCATGCCGTGCTTGCGCTGGTGTGTTTGGGGGACAGGAGCCACACTGGGCCAGAGGTTCTGGCAGCTCTGCAGGGGCAGGCCGAGAGGTGGTTGACGCCACGCCAGCTTAAGCCAGGAATGGTCGTTTCTGATAATGGCACCAACCTCCTCTCCGCCCTGCGACAGGGGCAGCTCACCCATGTGCCCTGTATGGCTCACGTCCTCAACCTGGTGGTGCAGCGGTTCTTGGGCAGGTTCCCAGGCTTACAGGATGTCCTGAGGCAGGCCAGGAAAGTCTGTGTGCATTTCCGCCGATCTTATAATGCCAGTGCTCGGCTGACTGAGCTGCAAAAGGAGCTGAACCTGCCCAAGAACCGCCTAATATGTGACATGCCCACCAGGTGGAACTCAACGTTGGCCATGCTGCAGCGACTGCACACGCAGCAGAGGGCCATCAATGAGTACCTTTGCGACTACGGCACCAGGACAGGGTCAGGGGAGCTTGGCTTTTTTTCCCCACGCCAGTGGAGCATGATCAGGGATGCATGCACTGTCCTCTCACCATTTGAGGAGGCCACGAGGATGGTGAGCAGTGACAGTGCATGCATCAGTGACACTGTACCTCTTGTCCACCTGTTGGAGCATACGCTGCGTGGGATAATGGACAGGGCACTTGAGGCAGAACAGAGGCAGGAAGAGGAGGACTTCCTTGTCTCTCAAGGCCCCCTTTATCCAGACAATGTTCCTTCTGTCCCACCCATCACACAGGAAGAGGAGGAGGAGGAGGAGGAGGAGGATTGTGTGAGCATGGAGGTGGAGCCTGGCACTCAGCATCAGCAGCAGCAGTCTTTTAGGGATGATGTACAGTCCCAACAAACCAGTGGACTTGTACGTGGCTGGGAGGAGGTGGCTGGCGATCATGTCATCCTCAGTGACCCAGAAGACTCCGGACCGAATGCCTCAGCTAACCTACGCTGCATGGCCTCCCTGATCCTGCAAAGCCTGCGGAAGGATCCTCGTGTTCTTCGGATCAAGGAGAGTGACCATTACTGGCTGGCCACTCTCCTTGATCCACGGTACAAGGGTAAGGTTGCGGACCTTATCTTGCCGTCGCAGAGGGAGCAGAGGATGAGACATCTCAGGGAGGCCTTGCAGAAAGGTCTGTGCAACGCGTTCCCAGAAACTGGGAGGTTACAAACTCCTGGTCCTGGACGACGAGTTGCTGAGGCTTCGGTCAGTAGCAGAAGGAGCGGTGGGGAAGGTGGACGTCTGACCGATGCGTTCAGACAATTTTTTAGTCCGCAGCCCCAAGGTATGATCGGTTCCAGCAACCATCGCCAGCGTCTGATATACATGGTGCAGGAATACCTAGGGGCAAGGTCAGACTTGGACACCTTTCCCACCGAAAATCCTCTGGCTTACTGGGTCCTGAGGATGGATCACTGGCCAGAGCTTGCACAGTATGCAATTGAGCTACTGGCCTGTCCTGCATCCAGCGTTCTTTCCGAACGCACATTCAGTGCTGCTGGAGGATTTGTCACCGATCATAGGGTGCGCCTGTCCACCGACTCGGTTGATCGACTGACCTTCATAAAAATGAATCAGTCTTGGATCACCACCAGCTACCAGACACCTGAAGCGGATATAACGGAATAATTTATAATGTCACATCCCTTCAAGACTGCCTATGCTGATGCTGAGTGACTGTCCTGTTATGTTCACTGACTATCCTCTTCCTCCTCCTCAATGATCCATGCCACCACACCAGTGCCTAAGGCACAATTTTTCAGCCCCTGTATAACAGGGGCGTGTAATTACAATTTTTTAAAAAGATGCTTCGCAACAGGTGTGACTGCTGTGCTCAGAGTACAGTATCTGTGAGGGGTTGCAGTGTTGTGGCACCAGCACCAGTGCCTAAGGCACAATTTTTCAGCCCCTGTTGGGGCGTGTAATTACAATTTTTAGGCAATGCTTTGCAACAGGTCTCATTGCTGTGCTCAGAGTACAGTATCTGTGAGGGGTTGCAGTGTTGTGGCACCAGCACCAGTGCCTAAGGCACAATTTTTCAGCCCCTGTATAACAGGGGCGTGTAATTACAATTTTTTAAAAAGATGCTTCGCAACAGGTGTGACTGCTGTGCTCCAAGTACAGTATCTGTGAGGGGTTGCAGTGTTGTGGCACCAGCACCAATGCCTAAGGCACAATTTTTCAGCCCCTGTTTAACAGGGGCGTGTAATTACAAATCTTGATCTAATAGTTCACAGCAGGGCCCATTCCTGCGCCCACCAAGAGTAACTATGAGGGCCTACAGTCTTGTGGCAACACCGTCCACCACCACCACCACCACCAAAGGCCCAATTTTTCTGCCCTGTTCAACAGGTGCATGCAATTACAAATCTTGATCTAATAACTCACAGCAGGGCCCATTCCTGCACCCACCAAGAGTAAATGTGAGGGCTTACAGTCTTGTGGCAACACCGTCCACCACCACCACCACCACCACCAAAGGCCCAATTTTTCTGCCCGGTTCAACAGGTGCATGCAAGTACAAATCTTGATCTATTAACTCACAGCAGGGCCCATTCCTGTGCCCACCAGTCTTGTGGCTACACCAACATCTAATAGGGCAAATTTCTGCAGAGTATATACGGCAGGCCCCTACTTTCAAACATCCAACTTACAAACGACTCCTACTTGCAAACGGCAAGAGAAAACAGGAAGTGAGAGGAAATCTACCCCTAGGAAGGAAAATTCTATCCTGTTAGATTTAATTTGGGAAAAAGGTATCTCCTCTCTACTGATGCTTTATCACCAATCCTTGTTTCAATTAAAACCCCACTTTTCCAAAAACATTTGTCATTGGGACGGAAAGTGAGGTGACATGTTCTGAACAGATGTGCAAAGACAGCAAATGTTACAGGGGTGATAACCCCTCCCTATGTTCTCCAAAAAGCTTAAAAATTGATTTTTTTGGGATGTAGCTACACTTCATAATGTACCTGTTCAGATTCTACTTAAGAACAAACCTACAGTCCATGTCTTGTTTGCACCACCTATATACTGCTGTTCAGAGTATATAGGGTTGTAGGTATAGGGTTTTATTTTGGGTGCGGGGTCCCCCTTAGTATCCATACAAGACCCAAAGGGGCTGGGGTGGGGGGGGGGTGATGGGGTAGCCATGCCATTTTTCTCAAGGATTTTCAGCCATATGGCGGCCAGGACAAGACATGACATTGAAGCCGCAAGTGGTTTTAAATGGCTTCTTTTTTTCCTTTACAAATGTCATTTTGTGCAAGGACAGTTCTAAACACGGGAAACACATGCCACTTCACAGGCATACTTTAGACACCCCCCAGGTACCGTATTTAAAGGAAAATTTCACTTTTTTTTTTTTTCACTTTATGCATCATTAAAATGACTGCTCCCGAAAAAACTTTAGTTTTTAAAATTTCTTTTTGCATTGATATATGTCCCCTGGGGCAGGACCCGGGTCCCCAAACCTGTTTTATAACATTAACATGCATATTGGCCGTTGTAATTAGCAATTTTGATTTTGAACGTTCGCGTCCATTATAACGAATAGGGTTCGAAAATTTGCGCGAACTTTCGGTCCGTTCGAAGGTTCTGGTGCGAACCGAACCCGGGGGTGTTCGGCTCATCCCTATTCAGGACACTGTTTTAGAGGGTGCACAGAGATAGGCACACAATTTCATATTTGGTGGTCGTGTCCAGTTGCTCTAAAATTTTGGAATAAAATCTTTAAAATTGCCTCTGAAATATTGGGTAAGACAATTCCTCTAGACCCGGCAACAGCAATACTTAACTTGAAACCGGAAAATGTAACGCACATGCAATTTAAACTATTAGTACAATTCTTTACGGCAGCAAAACAAGCTTTTGCAAAGGCCTGGAAATCCCCTAAACTAAGCATAACCGAAATATTAGCAAGAATGAATAGTGCTATGACTCATGCTAAGATGACTGCCATAGAAACGGACACGATACCCAAATTTTAAAAACTTTGGCAGCCCTGGATTGACTATACCATGTTATCAACCTTTGACAACACAGTTCTTTTACCATGGTAGATGTGACAGACAACCCAAAACATTATTTTTTCAGTTGCAGCGGTGGATCCGGACCTGACCACGTGGACTTCTCTTCTCTTTTTTCTTCTTCTTCCCTCATTTCTCTCTCATTTCTATTTCCTATTTTCCTTATTTTTTAAGAACGAAATTACATTTTGCCTCACACATTCCTTTATTTTGCTTCAATTGTTTTATAAAAGTATACTTCCTGAGCTACACATCCATATATTTTATTATTTAAGCATTACTTTAACAGGTTGTATAAAATCACAAACAAGTTGAATGTTTATATGGAACATATAAAGTTCTAGTATGTTATAAATATAGTATTATCATCACTATATCACATATTCAGATAAGTGAATAATAACTTTCTGATGAATAACAACATGTTCTCAAATAAGCTCATCTGTATAGTGTCACTTGTTAAAATATAAGTATTTAAGACTATTTGTACACTGCAACATTAAACTTTAATAAAATATTTTGACAAGGAAAATGTAGGAGTACATCCTACATGTAGGGAACCTAAAACAATAATTACCTGGGACTCCCGAGGAACCCACAATCCAGCCTGAAAATCCCCAAAGCCAGCCTTACAGCAGAGAACTAGGAATGTTTAACTGTAGATTCCAGGTTCCCAGACCCCCTGTCAAACAAATTAGTCACGTGACTAAGTTGTCAAGTTACGTGATACACACTGATGCTGCTAAGCTTGGTCTAGGCATCTAAACTTCAAAAATGTGGGTCATTAAAAGTGTTAAAGCGCTTTTAAAGTGGTTGTAAACCCTCTGATACTACTTGCACCTACAGGTAAGCCTACATTAAGGCTTTCCTGTAGGTGCTTGCAATATCTCCTTAACCTCCCTGGCAATTTTGTACCAAAAGTGGTACAATTATTTTGCATGGAAATTTGGTGTTATGTATTGTAGGCCTGCGATTCTTAGTAATTACTTACTTAAACCTGACCAAACAAGAGTCTAGTAGACATCCCGGGTATGATAAAGTTTGAAACACAAAATCATAAATTATAATATAATAAATAACTATAAATAATTATAACAAATAGTAATGCAATTATAATAAAAAATATTCAATAATGTAATCAAATCAAAAACACTGAAATTTGCTCAGTTACAGAATTGTCGCTGTCATTAGATTTTTTGTTTGATGATGAATTTCCCCACAAATCGCTATCGCTCAATTCTGCGAGTGATTGTAATTTATTGTCGCTGTTTTTTAGCTGGTCTAAAATCACTTTTGACATAAAGGGACACTTTTTGGTTGCTATGGACAATCTCCAGTTTCAAGGGAGAAAGAACAGTTTTTATAATATAAAAGTGCATGCAGGACACTGGGCAGATCACTAGGGACAAAGGGGGTGTGTAATTATTACATACAGTACTGTAATCTGTAAGATTACAGTATACTGTATGTATACTATGTGTTTACTTTTTTGAATCTGGCGCCGAACTCCGCCCCTGTGCGCCTCAACGTCGCAGGGAACGGAGCTCGGCACTCGGCAGTAAGGATCGAGCGAGACACGGCTCGAACACACTGCGGGAGGACATCGCAGGATCCAGGGAACAAGGTAAGTTACTTCCCCTGGATACTGCGATGCAGCCCGAGTCTGGCTCTGGGTTACCGCTCTTAGCATAAAAAAATCACCCAGAGCCAGACTTGGGATTACCGCTAGGGAGGTTAACCTACATGGTTAAGGAGATATTTTCAGAAAATCGGGCAACGATGTCTACGGCGCATGCGCGCCGTAGACAACGGCGCAGGCGCACTGAGTGCGCCAGGTCTTGAATGGGAAAGTGCCGTAAACGCGCGCATGCGTGAGAGTGACTTCATCGCCGCTCCGGCCAGTCACAGCGCCATAGCAGTGATACCCGGAAGTCACTTCGGGTATCATGGCGGCAGCGGAGGAGAGGAACGAGGGTCGCTGTGGGGGCTTCGATCTAAGGTAAGTAATTCATAATGAGCTAGCATGCTAGTCATACTAGCTCATTATGCCTTTGTCTTGCAGGTTTTTATTTATTTTTTTAATGTTTTTTTGGGTTTACAACCACTTTAATGCCTTTTGAGAATATGTAAACTATGTTAATACTTTCATAGTCTGGGCACAGGTACACTTTAGAGGGTCAGTCTACCTGAAACAAAATTTTTGCTTCTGGAGCCTAGTGGAATAAATTCTTAAGGCTGGGTTCACTTTCCCGTACGGACCAGCTCACAGCAGGGGTCTGGTGCATCCCTGTTCACCGGTCCAAATTTTGGGGTGAATTCGGACCTGAAACAGACCAGAAGACGCACAGGACTTCTGTGCAATTTGTCCTTGAGCCGCTACGGAGATGTGGGAACCAGCTCCATTGAGAGACGGTCACAATCTCCTGACATGCGAATTGGATACGGTGGAACCCGCATCCAATTTGCAATAGTGTGAACCCAGCCTAAAGGTTTCTTATATCTCTTGATATACTATTTGGAGGATCTCCTCTTTACTGTTCCAGCTCCCCTTGGGGGTGCTGTGTATTCTTATCCATGTGTTTCAGTTTCCCCTTTTGTATTCTCTTTAATATAAAATACATTGTAAATTCAGTTGGGAGAGTAATACCCTTCCTAATGGAGTACAGACCTAGAAAGATGTGTGGTGATCTCGTCAAACGCCTGAGAGATGTAACAAAAAAACCTTTATTTGAATTGATGTTAGAAAAAAAAAAAGCAGATATAAATGCGATAAAGGACTTTGAACAACTCAGACTTTTCAGCTTAGCACAGCTCCAGTTGGAAAGCTCATCAAAAGCAAAAGGTTTCAGCTCTGAGTGCTCCAACAGCCTTTACATACCTTTTTAAAATTCTGCAACAATTGCACAGTATGACTTAAGGCACTCCTGTTGGTCAAAATAAGAAGGTATGATAGAAAAGGTTTTCAGTTTTCCAGTTGAAAATACCTTTAAATACCGTCTGTTGAAATTGTGTTTAATGTTATAGGGTCTGCCCTATTTTCCTTCATTTCAGCATGAACAAAAGCTGACATTTCGGCAATGTGTCTAAACTTTTGATGTTAATTCTTTTTATTTGTAACCATTGCCACTATTAGTCTTTTTCAATAAAAATCGAGCAAATCACATGCAAATGGCAGTAATCATAGCCACCAGTTAGATTTCATCTTGTTTTGGGTTAAATTTAGCAAAATACATTCTGGTTGGCTGCTGTGGGTGAATCTACCTTACATTTAGCACCGGTATACACTATAACACATATTATAAGATGCAACACCACAATGTACTGCAGATTCGCATTCTGGTGCATTGCCATTCAAACGTTAATTACAACCCAATACATATCTACAGTATGCTGCATAAGCTCTGAGTATTGCTCTGAATTGCAATGAAGTAACAGAACCTATTTCACATGTTATAAACTTTTTAAAAATGAATGGACTGCCTAACACAACCTGCATCAGCACAAAACATGGGTGCTGCAGCACAACTGGATGGGCTCTAAAGCCCCGTACACACGATCGGTTTTACCGATGAAAACCGTCCGATGGATAGTTTTCATCAGACCAACCGATCGTGTATGGGACCCATCGGTCTTTTTTCCATCGGTTTTAAAAAATAGAACATGTTTTAAATTTTTCCGATGGATAAAAAACCGATCGAAAACTTCGATCGTCTATGGGCAAGTCCATCGGATAAAAAACCCACGCATGCTCAGAATCAAGTCGACGCATGCTCAGAAGCATTAAACTTAATTTTTCTCGGCTCATCGGAGTGTTTTACTTCACCGCGTTTGGAACGGTCGGTTTTTTGGACTGATGGTGTGTAGGCAAGACTGATGGAAGTCAGCTTCATCGGATTTCCGATGGACAAAACCATCGGATTAGAATCCATAGGATATCCGATCGTGTGTACGAGGCTTTCGTTTTTATTAGACATATGCAGCTTGTTTTATTCTGAATTGAAATCCTCACAAATTTTCGGAAATTCGCATGTATCCAGAATTTCCGAATTGCAATAGTACCGGATTGAAATAAATCCGAAATAACGGAAAACAAATACGGACAAAATTCCAATTCAAATAGTTTTTGAATACTTTTCAAATAGTTTTCAAATTCGATTAGTTTTCGAATTCGAATAGTTTTCGAATTTCCAAAGAGAATAAAATAGAACAAAGGAATAGAATAAAAAAAATAGAATAGAAAAGAATATAACAGAAAATAAAACCAAATGGAATAGAAAATAAAAGAACAGAATAGACTAGAATATAATAGAAACAAAAAAAATTGAATAACATAGAAAGAATATAACCATCTTCTGAAATTTGAATTTCAGATAGATTAAATTTGAATTCAAATAGAATAAACAAGAGGTGAGCCGGCTCCAACTGTATGATCTCCTTACTGCAGGGTTCTCGCCCAGTCGCAGCTGAAGCAATAATGAAAGAAAAGTCCAGATGGCTGCACACCAAACTGAGATCCAAATGCCTTTATTCACATAACAATGAAGAACATGAGGAGCACTAGCAAGGGAGGCACGGCTTACATGTTTCGCACACAAATTATGCTTTATCAAAGCCACATAAAGCACAATTTGTGTACATGTTATGTGGTTATGTGAAAAAATAGAATAGAATAAAAAGAATATAACCATTTGCCAAAATTCAAATAGAATCAATCCGAATTTGAATAGAATAGAAAAGAATAGATTCGAATAGAATAGAAAATAACAGAATGGTATAGAAAAAACTGAATAGAATAGAATATAAAAGAATAGAATATAAAAGAATAGAATAGAATAGAATAGAAAGAATATAACCATCTTCCTAAATTCGAATTTAGAATCGAATAAATTTGAATAGAAAAGAATAGAATATAAAATAAAATAATAGTATAGAAAAGAATAGAAAAATAATAGAATAGAATAAACAAATAGAAAAAGAATACAACAAAAAAAACAATAGAATATAATAGAATATGATAGAATAGAATAAAAATCAATTTGAATTTGAATAGAAAAGAAAAGATTAGATTAAAATAGGAATATGGTTATATTCATTCTATACTATTCTGTTGTTTTTTTCTATACTATTGTGTTATTTTCTATTCTATTCTACTCTATACTTTTCTATTCTATTCAAATTCAAATTGGTTATATTTGAATTTTAGAAAGTGGTAATATTATTTCTCTTCTCTTCTATTCTATTCTATTCTATTCTATTGTTTTTTTATTCTATTCTTTTCTATTCTATTCGATTTTCAGAAGATGGTTATAATATTTCTATTTAATTCTATTCTTTTGTATTCTATTCTATTCTTTTCTATTCTATTCTGTTCAATTCTATTCTTATTTTCTATCCTATTTTGTTCTGTTTTACTCTATTATATTTGATTATTTTATATTCTTTTCTATTCTATTCTATTTTTTATTGTATTCCTTTGTTTTCTATTCTATTTTATTCTCTTGGAAATTGGAAAACTATTCAAATTCAAAAACTATTTGAATTTGAAAACTTTTCGAATTCAAAAACTATATGAATTAGAAAACTTTTCGAATTAGAAAACTATTCGAAATTGATTCAAAAACTTTTCGAATCGATCCGAATTCAAAATTCTAATCGATTGGAATATGAATAAACAAATTGAATTTCCGAAAATAATTAAACAGATTAGACAAATTTAACTAAATGAATTTATGTAAATAACTAATCAAAACTAAACTAAACTTTTTTCGTTCTGCACATGTCTAGTTTTTATCTCCTTGCACTGTTTGCTGAATAATACTACATGCCACTTGTAATTTAAAGGCTCAGTTCAGTTAAGAAAAAAAAAAAAAAGAATAAATGCATGGGATTTTGCAGGTAAGAATATGCAGGTATTATTTTTATTATTTTCTCCTTACTGGAGGCTGCAAAGCATTGCACCAACTATCAATGGATAGCAGATGCAATGTCAGGCTCCTGCAGACACTTTGTACAGCTATCTGCTTGTACCTCTGTGCAGGCAGACAGTTAAGCTCCATACACACTATCAGTTTTTCTGCAGGTTTTTGTCTTCAGGTTTACCAAAACCATCTAATATGAGGTCAAACCTTAAGGCCCCTTCCACATGGGTGGACTATTCAGGTCCGCCTGTCAGTTTTTTAGGCGGACCTGAACGGGCGCTCCATAGAGGTCTTTGAAGCAACGGATGTCAGCGGTGACATGTCCGCTGACATCCGACCCGCTCCGATCCTACGATCCGTCTTCATCCGATCCCCCATAGGGGAGAGCGGCGCTCTGACAAGTCGGTCCCTGCACAGTGTGCGGAGACAGACCTGTCACCTGCCTGCTCAGCGGGGATCGACGGAGTTATCCCTGCTGAGCAAAGCGGAGCCCGCACAAGGACATGTCCGTGTGAAAGGGCCCTAATGCCCCGTACACATGATCTGACCTTTTTCCGATCAAACTTCCATCAGAATTCCGACAGAATTTCATCGGAAAAAAATAGAACATATTCTATTTGAAAATTCCGATGAAATTCATTGGAATTTCTCCGATGGGGCCCACACACGGTCGGAATTTCCGATGAAAAAACTCCAATGGACTGCGTCTAACTTTTTACATCAGAAATTCCTATCGTGTGTACGAGGCATAAGAGTTTCAATTCGTATGCAATCAGGCAGGCCCTTGCATTACATGGTTTTGGTAAACCTGAAGACAAAAACCTGCAGAAAAACTGATAGTGTGTATGGGGCTTGATATGAGCTGCAGGAAGAGTCAATGAACTACAAGCGTGCTGATCAGTGCCCTCATAGTTCATTAAGAACTACAAACCGTCTTCCACAGTGAAGGAAGACAGGAATTGTAGTTCATACATTCACAGATCCCTGTCAATGAATGACATGGCTATGCGGATGAAACCCCGTCCAGCCCTGCAGTTTTTAAAACGTGAGAACCTGCACGGGGAGAAGCTCCCACGTCCACTGTCACAGGGGTTGTGAGGGGAGCTAGGGGGTGGCGCTTCTTAGTGACATATTACATGTTACACCCTAAATACAGGTATAACATGTTAGTCAAGGTGAACTTATCCTTTAAAGTGGAACTAAAGGCAAAATACAAATAAAAATAAATTGTGAACAGGCAGGCTCTTTATTGCAGAAGAGACATGCAATGTCTCCTCTGCAATAGAATAAATGTATCTACTTGTTTGTAGTCTTCTGCAAAATGTATGCGCAGCTCCTTTTACATTTCCAGGACAATGACTCCAGCACATGTGTGGGAGTGATGACATCCCACACCTGCCACCTGTGACCTTCTTCTCTAAATTATACAGGGGGAGAAAGTGTGGGACTTTGAGTGAGACACCCTATAGTAGGTGTCTTCATCCCTATTCAATTGAAAAACAAGAAGGGGGAGGTTCAGGACTTTAAATGAGGCACAGTATGTCAGTTTACGAACACAGGTTTAATGAAAATATACACAGGTTATACAAATATCTTGGGCAATTGGCTCCATATAAAGATATAAGTTAACATTAAAACTAGCTGAATCACATCATATATGATAACAAAGTATCTAGGGTGGCCTGTTGGCTTGGATGGCCTATTGGCGCGACGCGTTTCGGCGACTATATCGCCTCATCAGGAGCAAATGCATGTAATCTGTAAAAACATTATACGTATGTATGAGGGCCAGTAAAATGTATTCATAACTCCCCAAATAAGGGTTGAAAATAATACAAAGTGGGAAGAGCGAATTGGGGTGCGGGCATTTTTCTTATCTAAATGTTGTTGTGCAGGGTGCAGGGAACTGCAGGAGGCTGGTGCAAAGTCTAAAGCCTAAAATCAGCTTTTGAAAAAAAAAATTGACTTATTTTTGCAGGTACAAATTGTGCATATATTATTTTTTTTCTCAGTATCCTGCAGAGCATTGCACCCACAATCATTGGAATGTTGGTGCAATATCAGGCTCCTGCACACACTGCCTAGAATTCTCTGCCTGTATCTCTGTACAGGCAGAATGTTCCTAAGCTGTGGACAGCGTGAATGAACTACAATAATGCTGATCAGCATACTTTCATTTCATTGATACTACAAGTCCATGTGTCACGGGGGCAGAAGGGACTTGTATTTGCCTCATTCACAGTTTCCTGTGAATGAATGATGTAGCTGTGTTGGCGGAAATTGTGAAAGCGGGAATAGAGAGAAGGACCCCTCTCTGCTGTCACAGTGGGGGATTGGGGAGTGAGATGGGGGTACTGCCTAGTAACATGTAACATGTTGCTAAAGGTGAATGTAGCCTTTAAATTAAATTTAACTTGATTAAATTAAGTATTTCATATTTGCCTACATTTACGCTTTAAGATGAATTTCACATTTGGCATTTCTCAATGATCTGTTTAGAAAGTTTAGATTATAAGATCTGATTCTTTTGATAAAGATTTTTCTTTTTGGATAATCCTCGGTCTTATCAAGAAGATTTTATCTCACACTTTTGTATTGTCTCAACCAAGATAAGAGTAAAGAGGAGAAACGCATAATCTGGAGATGAGGCACAATAACAGAATGCACATCTATATGACATTCAAGAATACAATGGATTTTTTAAACAGATGGTTTTATAATAAAGGGTCTCTTTAGCTATGCTGCCATTCGTTCACAAATATATTTAGAATGAACAAAGTATATGGCATTGACATTTAGTCTACAAATTAAAAAGTCTAAATCAGGGGTCTCAAACTAAAATTACCTGAGGGCCACAAGACAAGTTTTCATATCCCATAGGAGCCGCATGCAAACTTTCAAATTTTAAAAACAACAGTACTGGTGTCAGCGGATGCACTAATAACCCCCAGCACTGGTGTCAGCGGACGCACTATTAACCCCCGGCACTGGTGTCAGCAGACGCATTATTAACCCCCAGCACTGGTGTCAGCGGATGCATTATTTACCCCAGCACTGGTGTCAGCGGACGCACTATTAACCCCCAGCACTGGTGTCAGCGGATGCACTTTTAACCCCTGGCACTGGTGTCAGCGGACGCATTATTAACTCCCAGCACTGGTGTCAGCGGATGCATTATTTACACCAGAACTGGTGTCAGCGGACACACTATTAACCCCCAGCACTGGTGTCAGCAGACGCACTATTAACCCCCATCACTGGTGTCAGTGGACGCATTATTAACCCCCCGCACTAGTGTCAGCGGATGCATTATTAACCCCCAGCACTGGTGTCAGTGGACGCATTATTAACCCCCAGCTCTGGTGTCAGCGGACACATTATTAACCCCCAACACTGGTGTCAGCGGACGCATTATTAACCCCCAGCACTGGTGTGACAGTGGACAAATTATTAACCCCCAGCACTGGTGTCAGGGGACGCATTATTTACCCCCAGCACTGGTGTCAGCGGACGCACTATTAACCCCCAGCACTGGTGTCAGCGGACGCATTATTAACCCCCAGCATTACCCCCTACACTCCACAAATACCCCCCCTACACTCCACAGACACCCCCCTACACTCCACAGACACCCCCCTACACTCCACAAATACCCCCCTACACTTCATAAATACGCCCCACACCCCACAAATAACCCCCCTACACTCCCCAATTCCCCTCGCTTCACAAATCTCACTCAGCCTCAGTGTGATGGCTCACTTACCTCGCGTTCTAGCAGTCAGCTGGTGGCCTGATCTGCTGCCTCCCGAGTCCTCTCCTCCTGTCAGGTCCTGGCTTCAACACAGGGCACCCCGAGAATGCCACATCTCCCGCCCTGAGGTGACAGCAGGACCCCAGATCCCACGGTCTGGTCTATCATCAGTGCCTATGTGGGCGGGGCAATGGGTGGATCCTCCTTCCGCTCTGTTCTCTCTCTGCTCTCTTGTGCGGTGTCTGTATCCAGCTGGGCTTCAGCAGCATGCGGCGAAAAGGACACAGGAGACGGAGAGATAAAGCTCTTCAGCCCGGTGCGGAACCCCCTTGCCTGCGGGCTATTTGTAACCAGTCCACGGGCCGCAAATGGCCCATGGGCCGGTACTTTGAGACCCCTGGTCTAAATGAAGGCAAACTTATTTTTAGCTTTGGATACAGTGAGAAAGGGTTAAGCCCGCTTGTCAGTTGTGTCCCTGCAGGGAAGGTTCACGCTTCTATTTGTTGAGGTGACCATGGTCATCAAAACAATAAGTGAGTGAAATCCAAAATGTTTAAATTGTCACCAGAGCAAGAGTTGGGGGGGACCCAGTTCCTGTTACAACTTCCTTAGGGCCTGGTTCACACTGGTCCGACAAACGCTCCGACATTGGGAGCTCATGTCGCATGACGTGTGAAAATCAATGTTTCCCTATGAGAGCCATCTTAACTGGTCCGACACATGTCGGTCCGACTTTGAAAATGCTCCCTGTACTACTTTGATCCGACTTCAGCCCATTGAATATCATTGAAGTCAGATCAAAGTAGGATCCTTGTCCTAACCATCCGACATTTGACATCCGACATGGTGATTACAGCAGCAGTAAAAGGAATTTATCTCATCCTGGGATTGTTTTGATTGGTCAAAGAACAAGTCAGACTAGCACAAAGTCGGATCAAAGTAGTATCCTGTTCATGAATGTCGGATGGATGTCGGACCAATGTAGGATCAATGTAGGACTGATGTCGCAGAGCAAAGTAGGATGAAAGTTGTATGACTGTCGTGTCGTACCAGTGTGAACCCAGCCTAGATGTTAGAGTGATTGCCTCTAATTTCTTGTTCCATCCCCAAGCTAATAAGAGAAAAAAATGGATAGGGGTTTTTAACTTTCCCCATTCCCCATTCTACCTAAAACTAAAAAAAAAATGCGTTGGCTTAACTTACATTTTAAAGTAGAAGTCCAGTCATATACTAACAATACTTACACCAGCTCCCACCCCCATTCTAAGCCTATTCTAATTACCCTGAAAGGTAAAGTTGTCTATAGTTACCAATTCTGAGGGTGCTCTGGTCCAGTCACATGATCTCCCCAGCGCCTGTCTTCAATGAAGAGGAGAGATCACCATCAATGGCTGCAATGCCTGGGTGAGGATGTCACCTATTGTCAGGAGTGTTTGCTCCTTTGCGCCTTTGCTGGTTCAAGCATCCTGGTTTTGGCTGTGGCATTCCCCTTGTTTGTCTGTCCACCTACAAGGTGATTGATTGTGGCCAGACTCTGGGTGGAGACCAGATCTGATCAGCCAAACCTTCAGTCTCATGCTTGTGATATTGCGTTTTTGTAACATGTTTTCCAAGCTCCCTGTTTTTCTGCTCTGCTAGATGGAATTTCTCTGTGTATGACCTTGGACCAGATAACGACAATTCTCTGAACTCTGCCTGCCTTTTACCTGGACTGTCATTGAACAAGTCTGCCTATCTGCCAACTGCAAGTACCTGTTTGCTTTGCTCAGTTCACACATGCCCTGAAGTGGTAGCCAGGTACTATAGCAATGTGTATAAGTCCTGGGGGCAACTGAGTACCGGTAGACCTGTTTGCCTTATGGGAAAGGGGGCTGCTAAAGGTGAAGAACACAGTAGCCAGTAATAGTGTCTGACCACCTGCGTTTGGGGTAAACGTAACACGCATAGGCTTACTATGGGGCATTTGTTGTTGGCTGCCCCTGTTCTGTCCCTTCTTTACACTGAAGCTAGTGATGGGAGCTGATCATGTGATCAGAAAAGAGCACCATCAGTATAGGTAAGTATAGACATCCTATCCAGCGTTAGAATACGGCTTAGAATGGGGGTGGGAGCAGGTTTAAGTATATTTAGGATTTGACTGGATTCCACTTTAAACTTAGAGGACCTGATTTAATAAAATGCCCACGTATACACCACATTCTCTCATCTGTAGACCATACCCTTGCACTATTATATTCCCACAATGTCCACGGACACACACACAGACTACAGCCTATATACTGAATTTACTAGCAAGCGATGTTTGCTATGGAGTGTAGA
Organism: Rana muscosa; assembly: GCA_029206835.1. Lineage (NCBI taxonomy): Eukaryota > Metazoa > Chordata > Amphibia > Anura > Ranidae > Rana > Rana muscosa. The sequence goes on along the minus strand of CM055121.1, from coordinate 439,217,508 downwards.
CAAGACAAGCCAACTAAGTGGCGACTTGCCTGATACAAAAATTTGGTTTTCTATAATGGTTTTGGATCAGTCTGACTGTGGTTGGGGATTTTTTACTTTCAATCTGTTAATTAATTTTTAAATAAAAAAAATACAACTGGGACAGTAAGCCATATGGAGTTACATTATAAACAAAATACAGAGGAGAATTATCCAACATCATAGAAGCAAAGGAGAAGGCCTTCAAAAAATACAAGGTTGAAGGATCATCATAGGTATTCAGATTTTATAAAGAATGCAACAAGAAATGTAAGGGTGCAATTGGGCGGCTAAGATAGAACACGAAAGACACATAGTGGAGGAGAGCAAAGAAAATCCCAAGAAATTCTTTAAGTATGTAAACAGTAAAAAAGGGAGGACAGACCATATTGGTCCCATAAAGAATGAGGAAGGACATCTGGTTACAAAGGATGGGGAGATGGCAAAGGTATTTAATTAATTCTTCTCCTCAATCTTCACGAGGGAATCGGGGGGCTTCAGTAACCAAAACTGCAGTGTTTATCCTTATGACACATCACAGGAAGCACCTCCATGGTTAACAGAGAACAGCATTAAAAGTAGACTTGGGAAACTCAACATTAATAAATCACTGGGACCAGATGGCTTGCATCCGAGGGTAATTAGGGAACTCAGTCAAGTAATTGCCAGACCATTGTTCCTAATTTTTACTGACAGTCTACTGACTGAAATGGTACCAGCTTATTGGAGAAAAGCCAAAATAGCACCAATATTTAAAAAGGGCCCAAAATACATCCCTGGGAATTACAGACCAGTTAGCCAACATCAATAGTATGTAAGCTCTTGGAGGGGATGATAAGGGACTATATACAATATTTTAGTAATGAGAAAGGTATCATTAGCAGTAATCAGCATGGATTCATGAAAAATCGTTCTTGCCAAACCAATCTATTAACCTTCTATGAGGAGGTGAGTTGTCATCTAGATAAAGGAAGGCCCGTAGACGTGGTGTATCTGGATTTTGCAAAAGCATTTGACACAGTTCCCCATAAACGTTCACTGTACAAAATAAGGTCCGCTGGCATGGACCATAGGGTGAATACATGGATTGAAAACTGACTACAAGGGCAGGTTCAGAGGGTGGTGATAAATAGGGAGTACTCGGAATGGTCATGGGTGGATAGTGGGGTCCCCCAGGGTTCTGTGCTGGGACCAATCCTATTTAATTTGTTCATAAACAACCTGGAGGATGGGGTAAACAGTGCAATCTCTGTATTTGCAGACGATACTAAGCTAAGCAGGGCCATAACTTCTCTGCAGGATGTGGAAACCTTGCAAAAAGATCTTAACAAATTAATGGGGTGGGCAACTACATGGCAAATGGCAAATGAGGTTTAATGTAGAAAAATTTAAAATAATGCATAAAGTATTCCCGAAGGGTTGTTTCCAGTACTGTACATTGCACTGGGTCGCTAAGTAGAGCTTCATTAATACGCCACCTAAAGGGTCCTTTTCGGTCCCCCAGGATGAGTGAGGGTCATTAGAACAATGGCATGGTCCGACATCGGGGTGTCACGAATACAGGATTTTGTGACTAGAGGAAGAACTTGGAGCATAGTAAGGATTTGATCAATTCTGGCATGAGTTTGATGTGGGGCAGAAAAGTGGGTGTAGTCTCTAGAAGAAGGGTTCAATTTCCTCCGAACATCCACCAGGCCATGAGAGTGTAGAATCTTAGCCTGTGAGTCTTTTATTTCCCAAGATAGTGAAAAATAGGTCTGTTTTTTAAAGAAATATCCCAACCCCCCTAGTCTTGTCCTCAGCATTTGCTAAATAAAATTTGTGAAATTTCTGATGAATAAATGAAGGGTTGTATTGTCTGGGGAAATGCGTCTCATGAAGGAGAACCACATCAGCTTTTTGGGAGTGGTAATGTTGAAAAAGTTTGCAGCATTTTAAGGGGGAGTTCATTCCCTGAACATTATGAGATACTTCTTGGAGGGAAGGAGAGTTAAAGCGGAGCTGCCGTGGAAAAAAAAATATTAAAAGCCAGCAGCTGCAAATACAGCAGCTGCTGACTTTTAATATATGGACACTTACCTGTCCTGGAGTCCAGCGACGTCCGCAGCAGAGGAAAAGCAATCACTCGTCACTCTGCTGCCCCCACCGCCATCCTCGATGAGGGAACCAGGAAGTGAAACCTTGCGGCTTCATGCCCGGTTCCCTACGGCGCATGCGTGAGTCGCGCTGCGCCGTTCTGAATGGTCCCCTGTGTTCTGAGAGCTGAGTGTCTCCCAGAACACAACGGGGAATCTGCGGGAAGTGACGTGCTTCCCGCAGATTTCCCGCAGAGAGGACTCCCGGAAGTGGGTGCAAATACCTGTCTTAGACAGGTATCTGCACCCCCCTCCCCCTGAAAGGTGTCAATTGTGACACCGGAGGGAGGGATGGTTCCAATCAGCGGAAGTTCCACTTTAGGGTGGAGCTCCGCTTTAACAGTCATGGATCAGAGAGGTGTTCAAAGGCATGTAACAGCAAAAACTTACCCAATTTTAGAGCAAAAGGCCGTATACAGAGCACAAACTGGGTGGTTGGACGACCATGATCTGGAGAGTGTTGATTGGCATAGAAGACTTGGTGTTTGAGGAGAGGAAAAAGTAGAAGAGAGAGATAAGAAGGAAAGAGAGAATCATGGGGGAGAGAAAGTAGTGATAACTGTTAAATATCATTATTAAATATGACTTTCCTCCCATTGAATTAGGAGTGGACCAGCCAACTCCTACTTTATTACAGAATAACAAAAATGTCTGCAAGATAGGAGGACAACAATCTGTCTCAGCATTAGGGAACATCCACAATGCGGAGTCAGATGGAGGAGCATGGTATCCATTCCAGCCTAATAACCGCCTAAATTGCAAAATTCTGGCAGGCATAAGCCCCCCAGAGTCTTTATGACCCTAAAGATTTAAGAATTCCATTCTCAGAAGAGCCAGATCATGAAAAGTCATTCTAACTTGGAAGGCTACTAAAGAACCGGCTAGCACCTCCAGGATGGAACTATACTGGTCAAGAGGAATACAACCATAGTACGTAATAGTGTAACTTATTTAAGGGCACATCCTGAGGTGGACCTCTAAGGTCCCTATTGAGCACCATAGATCTCTTAAAAGATAAGGCCCAAAAACTTGTTAAACAAAAGTAAAAATTAATTTACCCCCTCAAAGCGCCCCAAATAACTGAAACAACATTTGGGGAGGGAGGGGAGCTAGAGTTCCTGAAAAACTTGGATAAAACAGCAAATTCGTGAGGGAGATAAGTTTGACTGTAGAACAAACAGATGGATCCACGAAGAGAACCCTACACCTTAAACCAATAACGGTAAAACAGAAATAGTTGGTTTCAACCAGTAAAGAAAAAGTTCAAGTATAAGGAAGGATGGGAGCCTCGAGATCTCTGGGGTTGTTGTTTTTGCCAGAACGAGGTGAGCAGTCTCAGTAGGGACGGCCTTTTGGGGGAGCCAAGAGTTTTGTGGGATGATGAGGAGGATTAGTCATGGGAGATAAGGCCCAACTGGAGCATCAGGCGTTATCCATCATGGATGGAGGAAAACCCATGTGTCTTGTTCTTGAAGAGGAAAGATAGATGAAATGGAAAGAACCACCAATATTTGATGGATTTCTGTGACAGGACTAGGAGTAACAGTTTTAGAGAGAGCCTCTTCTGGATGGTAGAAGGAGAAAGATCAGCGAACACTTGGATCTGATGCCCCTGGATAGTGAGTTGATCTTTGTCTCTAGAGATGTGCATGATATCTTCTTTCAGCTGGAAGTAGTGGGGTTTTACCACTATTTTCTTGAGAAGATCATCTATCCAGCTCCAGGCGGTGTTACAGGGATATCTGGGGATAGATCTTTTATGAAGGAGCGTACCTTTGTGTGGACATCTTTAATGGATTCTGGCAAACCCCTGATGCAAAAATTATATCTCCTGGACCTGTTTTCCAGGTCGTCAATTTTGGAGAGGGCAGTTTAAAACTGGTCTTGCAGATTTTGTATGCGTGCAGTGTTCGGATTGGCCCTGGCCACAGTTTGATCCAATTCTATTGTTTCAAGCCTAGCGGCCAGGGATGAGCCGAACACCCCCCTGTTCGGTTCGCACCAGAACCTGCAAACAGACAAAATGTTTGTGTGAACTTTAGAACCCTATTAAATACAATGGACTCGAACGTTCAAAATCTAAAGTGCTAATTATCAAGACTTATATGCAAGTTATTGTCCTAAAAAGTGTTTGGGGACCCGGGTCCTGCCCCAGGGGACATGTATCAATGCAAAAAGAAGTTTTAAAAACTGACGTTTTTTCGGGAGCAGTCATTTTAATAATGCTTAAAATTAAAAAATAAAAGTGAAATATTCCTTTAAATTTCGTACCTGGGGGGTGTGTATGATATGCATGTAAAGTGGCGCATGTTTCCCGTGCTTAGAACTGTCCCTGCACAAAGTGTCATTTTTGAAGGAAAAAAAGTAATTTAAAACTCACTCGCGGCTAATAATGAATTGTCGGCTTTTATCAATACATACAAAAGTCATTGATAAAAAAAAAAAAAAAAAAACGTGGGGGTCCCCTAGAATTCAATTACCAGGCCCTTCAGGTCTGGAATGGATATTAAGGGGAACCCTGCCGCAAATAAAAAAAAAAATGGCGTGGGGTTCCCCCTAAATATCCATACCAGGCCCTTCAGATCTGGCATGGATTTTAAAGGGAACTCCACCCCAAATTTTAAAAAAAATGGCGTGGAGTCCCCCCAAAAATCCATACCAGACCCTTATCCGAGCACGCAACCTGGCCGGCCGCAGGGGAAAAGGGGGGGACGAGAGAGCGGCCCCCCCTCCCTCCTGAACCGTACCAGGCCACATGCCCTCAACATGGGGAGGATGTCCCCATGTTGATGGGGACAAGGGCCTCATCCCCACAACCCTTGCCCGGTGGTTGTGGGGGTCTGCGGGCGGGGGGCTTATTGGAATCTGGAAGACCCCTTTAACATAGGGGACCCCCAGATCCCGGCCCCCCCTATGTGAATTGGTAAGGGGTACATTGTACCCCTACCATTTCACGAAGAAAGCGTAAAAAAATGTCAAAAAAAACACACAAACACCTTGAGAAAGTCCTTTATTAAAAAAAAAAAAAAAAAACATTCCAGCGGTGAAATCCAGTGTCCCGCGGCGATCTGATGTCCAGTGCTGTCCGTCACTGGTTTTGCCTGAGCGAACCTGATGGGGAACTTCCTCCTCAGTGTTTTAAATGTATAGACCCACCCCTTCTAAAGTTCCCCATCAGGTCCGCTCAGCGGACCAGATGCGGAACATGACAAGGGGCGGGTCTATACATGTATTACCACAGTGAGAGAAGTTCCCCATCAGGTCCGCCCCCTCGGTATGTCGGACCCGCCTACGTCATTGGCCTGAGTGGGGAACTTCCTTCACTGTGTAATTTACACAGTGAAGGAAGTTCCCCGCTCAGGCCAATGACGTAGGCGGGTCCGACATACCGAGGGGGCGGACCTGATGTGGAACTTCTCTCACTGTGGTAATACATGTATAGACCCGCCCCTTGTCATGTTCCACATCTGGTCCGCTGAGCGGACCTGATGGGGAACTTTAGAAGGGGCGGGTCTATACATTTAAAACACTGAGGAGGAAGTTCCCCATCAGGTCCGCTCAGGCAAAACCAGTGACGGACAGCGCTGGACATCGGATCGCCGCGGGACACTGGATTTCACCGCTGGAATGTTTTTTTTTATTTTTTTAATAAAGGACTTTTTCAAGGTGTTTGTGTGTTTTTTTACATTTTTTTACGCTTTCTTCGTGAAATGGTAGGGGTACAATGTACCCCTTACCAATTCACATAGGGGGGGCGGGATCTGGGGGTCCCCTTTGTTAAAGGGGTCTTCCAGATTCCGATAAGCCCCCCGCCCGCAGACCCCCACAACCACCGGGCAAGGGTTGTGGGGATGAGGCCCTTGTCCCCATCAACATGGGCATGTGGCCTGGTACGGTTCAGGAGGGAGGGGGGGCCGCTCTGAAGGGATCTGAAGGGCCTGGTATGGATATTTGGGGGAACCCCACGCCATTTTTTTTTTATTTGCGGCGGGGGTTCCCCTTAATATCCATTCCAGACCTGAAGGGCCTGGTAATTGAATTCTGGGGGACCCCCACGCTTTTTTTTTTATCAATGACTTTTGTATGTATTGATAAAAGCCGACAATTCATTATTAGCCGCGAGTGAGTTTTAAATGACTTTTTTTCCTTCAAAAATTACACTTTGTGCAGGGACAGTTCTAAACACGGGAAACATGCACCACTTTACATGCATATCATACACATCCCCTAGGTACGAAATTTAAAGGAATATTTCACTTTTATTGTTTCACTTTAAGCATTATTAAAATCACTGCTCCCGAAAAAACGGCCGTTTAAAAAAAAAAAATTTGCATTGATACATGTCCCCTGGGGCAGGACCCGGGTCCCCAAACACTAATTAGCACTTTAGATTTCTCCCATAGACTTTTCAAATTTGCCACGAACACCCCAATTTGTTCGCTGTTCGGCAAACGGGCGAACAGGCAATGTTCGAGTCGAACATGAGTTTGACTCGAAGCTCATCCCTACTAGTGGCCAAGTTTTGTAAATCTTCCTGTATAATAGATGTAATTTGGGTGGCAGTTTGTGCTGAACCCCTAGATAACATCTTGGAAAACGTTGCCATCATAGTGGAAAAGTCTAGGGGATTAGCCTGGGAAAGTTGGGTCTGGGTACCCAGAGTTGTTCGTGAGGCTCCCAATTCCCTCAGTGGAGTAAGAAAAATCTCCTCTAATGTTCTCTCAGTGAGAGATTCGGTTGAGGCCGGTGACACCAGTGCTGTGGGGAGGGTACTCACTGCGGGGTATATTGGTGCTGTGGTTGCTGGAGCTGAGGAGTCCATGTTGTGTCCTCCCCTCCTGTGCAGGCTGCGTGCTGCTGTGCAGCCGCCATCTTGGATCTCGTGGGATGGAAGGCCGGGGCTAAGCTGCTGGGTTAAGACCCTTCTGGCTGATCCCCTTGACATGGGGAAGATCCTGGGTCCCTCCAGGGATCAATCGCTCTATAATGGGAGCAGAGTCGCTCGATTTGAAAGCCTCTGCGGGTCAGATGCAGCAAGTGGGACGTAGCTACGAGATTATGCAGCCCTCTCTGGAGCTACCGTGCATGCGCCTCCCGGTTGGGGATTTTTTATGTGTATTTCAGGTAGGAAACAAAACGCAAGTGTATACTGATATAATTAATGGCGGTGGTATCACAGCGCTCAAATGCAGATATATCCACAGTAGCAATGTCTAGTATATACTCCATGAACTTTTTAAGAAAAATGTTGACACATACTGGGGGAGATTTACTAAAATGGGTGCACACAGAATCTTGTGAAACTGTGCATAGTAACCAAAAAGCTTCTAACTTAAGCTTTCATGAGAAGCTGTCCATGGTCCTGAAGACTTTCTGTTCTGTTTGTGGATTTTTTTTTACTACATGCAAAAATGTACTGCCATGAAAGAAGACTTGTGCTGTAAAAGCAGATGCCCACAGACATAGCAGTTACACTGTGAAAGCAAACATTTATAGATGACAAGGGTGGCCTATTACCCAGTTCCTGTCCAAGCACCCTTGGATATTGAGGCAGCGTCTGTAGGTGTAAATGGGAGGCACAAGTTGTATGTGTAGAAATTGTGAGCAGGAGCTTGGGGTCATTGGTATTTGATGAGTAGAATTACAGCTGATGATTTCCTGTGGAGACTCCATGACCAGTTACATGTGGAGTCAGGTCCTGAACCTGGTTAAATGATAACCGAATGGATGTACACCAGGACATAAACAGAATCAGTCAGTTACTAGCAGGAGCACCAGATGAAAGTAATGGGAAACAAATAAAAGGAAACAAATGTAAATGCCACATTGAAGGACTGGTAAGCTGCAACATATTACAGGATTGTTTTTGTGAATAACATAACACAAAAGGCATAAAGGAACAAGACAGGCAATACATACAGTATAATTTCAGTGTGCAGCTTTGTATTATCAGATGTGTTAGAAAGTTGGAATCAGGAATTTAAAAATATGGGTAATGTTCTCTTTTAAACATAAGTTATGGTCGTTTAACTCATTGATGATTTTGTACAGTAAAATAAGGGATCTCAACAAAAATGGAACAAAATGAAAAAAAAAAAAATCTGTATAAGGCCATTTCATAATGACCCCTAACCTTGATAAAATGCAATCTATTTGAATATTATAACTGAGCTATTTCTGTTAGGTGCTGGAAAATGAAACCTTTTACTTATTAAAAATGGATCCCCCCTTTCCTCAGTTTTGGAGATTACAGATAATTTCCTCCTAGCGGAAAGGGTCTGACCTCATTACATTCCCACTGCTGGCAGATTTACTTGCTCACCTCTCAGTCACACCATCACTGCTCAGATGCCAGGAATAAGAATGGAACAGGCGAGGCTTTCCACTGTTGCCATCTTTGTAATTTTTAATTGAATGTGTTAAAAACTAAACAGACTTACTAGGAGACTGAAATTAAGAACGTGTGATGTTTATGCTTCTCTGAAGTCATTCCCTGTACCTTAAGCTGGCCATAGACATGAGATTGGCGCCTATTGATCTGGTTGTTTTTTGCTGATTTGCAAACCATCTCAACCACATGTGTGGTGCTGTAGAAAGTCCCAGCTCTCTCTGTAGTGGGTAATATGGACAGGTTTGAAGACTGTGTCTAATTGCTCTCATTACCATGCAGATGAGCTAGGACTGCAGCTGTCTGTACATATGCCCAGCTGAGCCAAGCTTATATTTTTACAGAGCATTCTGTATATGACCTGTACATTAACACCTTCCCCTGTATACCCGGTATCTAGTGCACATTTATTACCAAGCAGTGTTAGAAACCCCTCAATACCAGCACATTTCTTCAGTTCCAAAAACATTGTGGCATACGAGGACATTTTGATGAGTCTACTTTCCAAAAGGGAGGTGGGGGGTGGTGAGGGGGGTTGTACTGCCCTACTGTTTTTGTTTGATATATTATGGAACAAAAAGGGAAAACTTATTTTTTTAAATTTTTGGTCTTTTTTCTTTATACAATAAAAAAATAATAATATGTGGTTATGCAATACCACCAAAAGAAGGCTCTATCTGTCTTGAAAAATGATACAAAAAGAATTTGGGTACAGTGTTGCATGGTGGAGAATTTGGCACTAACTGAAAAATGTTCCAGTAAGAAAGGGGTAACTGAAGTCTAATACAAAAGTGGCTAAAGTGAAACTTAACATTTGACCATGCTTTCAGTAGCAAATACGGTATAGAATATTATATATACTCACCGGCCACTTTATTAGGTATACCTTGCTTTTACCATGTTTGGCCCCCTTTTGCCTTCAGAACTGCCTTAATTTTTCATGGCATAGATTCAACAAGGTGTTGGAAACATTCCTCAGAGATTTTGGTCCATATTGACATGATAGCATTACTTAGTTGCTGCAGATTTGTCGGCTGCATATCCATGATGCAAATCTCCCATTCCGCCACACCCCAAAGGTGCTCTATTCACTGAGATGTAGTGACTGTGAAGGCCATTGGAGTACAGTGAACTCATTGTCATGTTCAAGAAACTAGTGGTGAGATGATTTGAGCTTTGTGACATGGTGCATTATCCTGCTGGAAGGAGCCATCAGAAGATGGACATGGTCAGCAAAAAACTCAGGTAGGTTGTGGTGTTTAACCACTTCCCGCCCAGTCAATAGCAGATTGACGTCCAGGAAGTGGTTCTGTTATCCACACTGGACGTCATATGACGTCCTGCAGGATAACAGCCGCCGCGTGCCCGGGGGGGGCGCATCGCGGCGATCGGTGGAGCGGTGTGTCAGTCTGACCCACCGCTACACTGATCTCGGTAAAGAGCCTCCGGCGGAGGCTTTTTACCACGTGATCAGCCGTGTCCAATCATGGCTGATCACGATGTAAACAGGAAGAGCCGTTGATCGGCTCTTCCTCACTCGTGTCTGACAGACGCGAGTAGAGGAGAGCCGATCGGCGGCTCTCCTGACAGGGGGGTTTGCGCTGATTGTTTATCAGCGCAGCCCCCCCTCGGATACCCACACTGGACCACCAGGGAAGCCCCCCAGGACCACCAGGGAAGCCCCAAGCATGTGGATGGCCAGGTAAGTACCCCATGGCCATCCACATGCACAAATACTCAAAAAACATATGCCAATCAGTGCCCACAAATGGGCACTGACTGGCACCACCACAATGTGCAATGCCCAGCAATGGCAGCCACCAGTGTGAACAGTGCCACCTACCAGTGTCAACAGTGCCACCTACCAGTGCCCATCCATGCCACCTATCAGTGCCCATCCGTGCCCATCTGTGCCCATAAGTGCCCACCTATCAGTGCCCGTCTGTGCCACCTATCAGTGCCACCCATAAGTGCTCATCAGTGCCGCCTATAAGTGCCCATCAGTGCCGCCTATGAGTGCCCATCAGTGCCACCTATAAGTGCCCATCAGTGCCGCCTATGAGTGCCCATCAGTGCCGCAAACCAGTGCCACATATCAGTGCCCATAAGTGTCGCCTATCAGTGCCCATCAGTGCCGCCTATCAGTGCCTATCATCAGTGCTCATCAGTGCCACCTCATCAGTGCCACCTCATTGGTGCCACCTCATCGGTGCCCATCAGTGTCGCCTTATCAGTGCCCGTCAGTGCCGCCTTATCAGTGCCCGTCATTGAAGTAGAAAAGGTACTTATTTACAAAAAAAATTTACAGAAACAAAGAAAAACTTTGTTTTTTTCAAAATGTTCGCTATTTTTTTATTTGTTGCGCAAAAAATAAAAATCGCAGAGGCGATCAAATACCACCAAAAGAGAGCTCTATTTGTGGGAACAAAATGATAAAAAAATTGTTTTGGTACAGTGTTGCATAACCGCGCAATTGTCATTCAAATTGCGACAGCTCTGAAAGCTCAAAATTGGCTTGGGCAGGAAAGTGTATACGTGCATGGTATTGAAGTGGTTAAACAATGCTCAATTGATACTAAGGGGCCCAAAGTGTGCCAAGAAAATCCCCCCCACACAATTACACCACCACTACTATATACATGTACATATATATTATAACTGTATATACAGTATGTGTATTATGTATACTGAATATTGGTTCAAATTTTCATTGTGTTATTTATACTTTTTGATTATACATTTCCAAACAAATGTATCTCCGTTTTGTACGTTGCACAGTGGTAACGATCTCCTTTCAAACACTAAACAAAAAAAAAAACAGCAAAATACAATCAGAATTTTGACAGATGCAAAATCGATGTGTGGCTCAAAACCTCTTTATGTCTTTTTCTTCCATTTCCATTTTAGTTTAAATGTAAACTTCCCCAGGATTTATGTGATGCATTGCTTTACCTCATCAGTGATTTAAATTAGGCTTCTTGTTTGTTTATTAGTTAAAGAAATGCAATTAATTATAAGGAACAGAGGATCAGTAAGGTCACGGGCTACAGGACAATAAGGCACTTAGGGTGACAAGTCTAATACATCATAAGCAACTGTGAAGAGTATGCACACACTCACTGTGTTAATTGTGTATGCTTCTGATTCAATCATAATTAATAAGGTTTCAGGATTTACAGTGACAGAACCAATGATAATAGGACCACAGGTATTTATTGTCATTGTCAGACTGGTCAATAAAAGGTTGTTATCATCAGAATTAGGGGATACAACATTTTGTATTTCTTTTTCAGATTTGCATATTAGTTGTCACAAAAATATGTATTAGAGATTGTAGATGGATTATTCTAAACCCTGATGACTTGGGTCTCAATCACAGGGGCAAAAACTCTGTGTACACATGTGTATGCAGCAGTATAGGCCATGGACCCATTCACACAGCTGTGTCTGGCAGCATAATGTTGCTGCATTTAACAGCTTAAGAAAAAGACACGGCTGCATCCAGGGCCTTATAGTGATGAATTATTGGTGCATATATGGATCTATTAATCAATCTTGTAAGCGGAACTTAATCAAACAGGTTTCATTAAAACCACAATTTTATTATACAAAATACACATTAAAACCAAGTACAAATATAAAATTCAATTATATATATATATTCCTTCCACACCTAAATTGCCCTCAAAGGATTCCCTCTAGTTTAATCACAATATACACTATATTACCAAAAGTATTGGGTTGCCTGCCTTTACATGCACATGAACTTTAATGGCATCCCAGTTTTAGTCCATAGGGTTCAATATTGAATTGGCCCACCATTTGCAGCCATAACAGCTTCAACTCTTCTGCAAAGGCTGTCGACAAGGTTTAGGAGTGTAACCTAGTACACACAGCCGAGAATCTCATCTCGTCTTCCTGACGAGATTCTTGACAAGAATCTTGTCCCGGCTGAGTGTACACACGTACGATTCAAAAGAACCGCCGTTCTTTTGAATTTCACGAATGTGGTGACGTCATCGACTATGACGAGCATGCGCTCGTCACATTCGATGCCATCGCCGCCATCTTGCTTCACCCTACCTATGCCTTGGAAGCTACCGCGCATGCATCAAAGTCATTTCGAGCATGCACAGGTTTCCATGGAGACAGGTAAGTATACACTCGCTCGGGTTTCTCGTCGGGAAACAGGCCGACAAGAATCCCGACGAGAAAATAGAGAGCAGGATCTCCTATTTTCTCGTCGAGATTCTGGGCAGATTTCCCAACGAGAAACCTAAAAGCCTTGTCTCCCAGCAGTTTTCTTGTCGTTTCTTGCCGAGAAAACCAGTCGTGTATACGAGGCCTGTGTCTATGCGAATGTTTGACCATTTTTCCAGAAGCACATTTGTGAGGTCAGGCACTGATGTTGGACAAGAAGGCCTGGCTCAGTCTCCGCTCTAATTCATCCCAAAGTGGAAAGAAAATGATAAATGGTTTTCAACATTTTTTACAAATAAATATGTGAAAAGTGTGGTGTGCATTTGTATTCAGCCCCCCTGAGTCTATACTTTGTAGAACCACCTTTCGCTGCAATCACAGCTGCAAGTATTTTAGGGGATGTCTCTACCAGCTTTGCACATCTAGAGAGTGACATTTTTGGCCATTCTCTTTGCAAAATAGTATATTAAAGTGTAGCGCTTAAATGCCCAAGTCGGGAAGATTACAACCAGACTGTGGGAATTGATAAAAGGGTGTGAGCTTCAAAATAGTGAAGTTCACTATGAAAGTGAAAAACAATATCAAATTGCAATGCAGACAAAAAACAATACATAACACGTATGAATGTCATTAAAGTCCATATAAAGTGCAAATAAGAGTCTACTGTGTATCAACTTGAAGAATGTGAACGGGGAACACCGAACACTCCAAAAATGTTATACAAACATCTGAATGGTGAACGTGAACTGTTGTGAAAAGTGAAGTAACCCACCACCGATAAAAGTGCAGGCTTACTGGATGTTTTGAACTCAGGGGAACATATGTTTCCGTGAGTCAAATAAAGCTTGTGGTATCAATCAACAGGGTGGAAACTTGGAAATCCTCAGGAGCTAGACCATATGACATCCAGACCCTCGTAAGGACATGATCCACACGGAAGGATGATTCGACAGTGATTTCTAGCAAATTCTCACCAATATTGCATGGAGTTGTGCAGATAGGAGGCTAAAGAAGAAGGCCACATCGCGTAATTCCGTATAAAATTGTATATAGAAATTTTAATAAAGCTGTCAAACATACATTTAGCAGGTGGTTAAAAGCGCTTCGGTTAAAATATGGCGGCAGTGGAGACCTCCCGATGCGTTTCGTCTCAATAGACATCGTCTATCCGTATTTGTGTGCATCTTCTAAATTTGGCTTGTACAGGGGTGACATCACCCCCCCATCTAATGAAGGCAACAGCAACACATTGTTGACATACTATAATGTCTGATATTGCCTTCACATTTTGTACGTTGAACTTTGTAAGCTCCAGAGTTTGGTACGTAATGTTTTGAAACATGCCTGTTAAAGCAAAAAATAAAAAATAAAAAAGGTAATTAAAGCCAGATGTATATATTTGGGAATAATGTTTTACAACGCACATGTGAATGTGCAGGGAGTAAAATGTTTGAAAATTTACAATGTGTGGTTTCTTCTTTCTATGCTCAATACCATTTTTGCGAAAAAAATTGTGTTTACAGTGGCAATGGTGGTTATTTACTAAAGGCAAATTCACACTTGGCACTTCAAGTGCACTAGGAGAACCTAAGAGACAGCTAAATAAAACACATGCAGACATTCAAATTCAAGATGATTACAGGTCAAATTTATTTTATTATTTTGAAAGAAATCAAGAATCTTCTGGCATAGCAATGGCCCCCCTAACCGTGAAATAGTCAGCGTATTTTTGGCGCACATCATGGGCGCTTTGGGGGGGCAAGCCAGTACGGCCAGCATCCAGGGCCGGGATTACATTGAGGTCCTGAATTGCGGCCTCAGACCCAACTGAGGGCATATAATTCGGAGCAGTTTTCCGTAGACAGTTGTGCAGAACACAGCATGCCATGATAATGTGATTGAGTTTGTACTCCGCCATATTGATGAATGTGTGAAACAGGCGGAACCGGCTGGCCATTATGCCAAACGCATTCTCAACCACTCTCTGGCTCTGGCCAGCCGGTAATTGAACACCATCCTCTCAGGGGTGAGGGTCCTCTGTGGAAATGGCCTCATGAGATGATTCCCAAGCCCAAACGCTTCATCAGCATCATCAGTGGGAGTCCTTCCACATTGCCTTCCGCAGGTGGCAATGCCAGGCCACCCCTCTGGAGACGTCGGGAGAACTCTGTCTGGGCAAACACTCCACCATCGTATATCAGGCCATTCTTCCCCACGTCCACATCTAGAAAGTCTTATGTCGCCCACACCACCGCCATTATCACTATACTATGGAAACCCTTGTAGTTATAGTAGTAAGACCCCGAATGGGGTGGTGGGACGATGCGGACGTGCTTCCCGTCTATTGCCCCTCCACAGTTGGGAAAGTCCCACCGTTGGGCAAACTGGGAGGCCACGGTCTGCCATTCCTGTGATGTAGAAGGAAACGGTGGAGTCAAACAATAAAAAATATATTATTACTTTTTCACATAACATTGCAAGCAGATTTAAAAAAGAAATTCTTGGCCAACATCAGTATAACATTTATTTAAAGGAGTATTTAAACCAAAATTAGAAGGCACAACTATCAGATTCCTCACCCCCTCTGATGGCCCATTGTCAAAATTTGAGGGGGGGAGGTTCTAGCTGAGTTTGGGACCCCCAAAAAAAACCCTGACACTCTGCCTGAATTTAATGAGAAAAAAAAACATTTGTACACATTTTAGGGGGTGTTTAGGGAAAAGCACTACAATGGAGCTGACAAAATACATTGGGAAGTGACTAGGCTAGGTGTATATGGGCCCAGGATAGCATGAAGGGAAATATGCATGTAGGCCAAAAAAGAAGCATTAAAAGCTTACAGCATGCATGGGGATAAAGGGGACATTCACAGCATATTACAATCATGATAATTAGGGAAGGATGAAAGAAATACAATACATTAGCATACATTCAAAACATAGAATGTGATGTTAAAGGAGAAAACTTACCTTAATATAGTCCTTCTGCAGGACTTGAATGATGGCAGAACAGGTCTCTGGTATAATGATCCCCAGAGCCTGGGGGGAGATGCCTGTCGAGAACTTGAGGGAGAACAATTGCCAGGTATCTCAACGTGGCAACTAGCCTCTGCTTCCCGCATGACGGGTCCTGCCTCGTGATATAGGGAGACAGCAAAGCCAACAGACGGTGATAAACGGGGTCTGTCATCCGGAGAAAATTCCTGAAATCATCAGGGTTATTCTCCTGGATCTCCCGCAGCAAAGGCATGTGATAGAATTGGTCCCGCTTGAGCAACCAATTCTTCATCCATGAACTCCTCCTCACCCTGTTCATGGACTGAGCTTGGGTTAAAGCAAGAAGCCCAACACCAAGCCTATGCACAGCACGAACTCTATGATGAGTACATACCCGCAACATGGCAAGAAAACGGTCGGCTTGTCAGAACAAACTAACAGAACGCACTGAAGAACAGCAAGGCCTATGAAGAACGACCTAAAAAACAGAAACGAGCGGACAAGAACGCACTGAAAAAACAGATACGCACTGACTACACGCCCTGAAAGACAGATACAAACCCACAAGCACCTACTGAACAGCAGAAAACGATCTGAAAAGCACGAAGACTGAAAAGCGCGAATCGTCTCTCACCAAACTTTTACTAACACGAGGATCAGCAAAGGCAGCACAAAGGGTGGTGCCGTTGGAATGGAACTTTCCCTTTATAGTGCCGTTGTATGTGTTGTACGTTACTGCGCTTTGGACGGGCGGACTTTTGTCTGAGCGTGTGTATGCAAGGCAGGCTGAGAGGAAATCTGTTGGGAAAACCGTTGGTTTATTATCCGACGGAAAAAACGGTCATGTGTAATAGGCATAATAGTTGTCCTGTGGACAGATTCTCCCACCTGAGCTTCGGATCTCTGCTGCTCCTCCAGAGTTACCATGGGTCTCTTGGCTGCTTCTCTGATTAATGATCTCTTTGCCTAGTCTGTCAGTTTAGGTGGACGGCCATATCTTGGTAGGATTGCAGTTGTGCGATACTCTTTCCATTTTCGGATGATGGATTGAACAGTGCTCTGTGAGATGTTTAAAGCTTGGGGTATTTTTCTATACCCTAGCCCTGCTTTAAACTTCTCCACAACTTTATCTTTCACCTGTCTGGTGTGTTCCTTGGCCTTAATAATGCTGTTTGTTCCCTAAGGTTCTCTAACAAACCTCTGAGGGCTTCACAGAACAGTTGTATTTATATTGAGATTAAATTATGCACAGGTAGACTCTCTTTACTAATTAGGTGACTTCTGAAGGCAATTGGTTCAATCATATTTTAGTTAGGGGTATCAGAGTAAAGGGGTTGAATACAAATGCACGCCACGCTTTTCAGATAGATATTTGTAAAAAAAAAAAATTAAAACCATTTATAATTTTCCTTCCACTTCACAATTATGTGCCACTTTGTGTTGTTCTATTACATAAAATCCCAATAAAATACATTTACGTCTTTGGTTTTAACATGACAAAATGTGGACAATATCAAGGGGTATGAATACTTTTTCAAGGCACTGTATATTTATTGTGAGGTTGGGGCCTAGTCCACACCAGTGAACTTTTTCTGGGCTCATATGATAATTTTTTACTGCTGTGTCATGCACGTGGACAGTTGCTTATTTGTATACAGATATAGTGTCACGTACCTGGACGGAGTCTGAAGTGACAAGGTCAGCCTCTCTTGTATCTCCGGTCCTGGTCCCGCTGAGAGTGGAGACAGGAGGAACCAAGGGACGGGAGGAACACGAGTGCCTGCACATGTAGCCCAAGAAGCCTGAAGCAGATGATGCGACTCTTGGAGGGCAGGAATTCGCAGCAGGTCGCAGGACCAAAGTTGCCCGCTTTGCAGGGTAGAGCCGAACAGGAGACAGGAAGGTAGTCACATGGATAGCCGGGTTCGATAACAGATGGGCAACAAGGTACCAAGACATCAGGCAGGAGGTGACAGGCAGGTAAACAGCAGGATACAGGTACAGGAACGCTGAAGATCTGTCAGCATTTGACTGGGGTCAGTGTGCAACTTAAATAGGCCATCTGGCACCAAAGGGCAGTGTGGACGCGTGCCTGTGGACTAGGGATGAGCTTTGTGTTCGCGTCGAACACAGGTTCGGCTCGAACATCGGCCGTTCGACCGTTCGACGAAGAACAAACGTTATGGTCCGTTTGCGCTAAATTTGTGTGGCGCGACACGGCCCATAATTCACTGCGGCATCGCAGTGCATTGCTGGCTGATGATTGGCCAAGCATGCACTATGACCCGCATGCTTGGCCAATCACAGCGCGGAAAAAATGGAGAGCCGTAATTGGCCAAAGTCAGGGTGGCTTTGGCCAATTATGGCTCAGGGGGTTTAGTACACGCCCCACACTATATAAGGCCGCCTGGAAGTCGGCCTTGTGTAGTGTGTTGGCGTTTGTGAAAGAGGCAGTTTCAGAGAGATAGACAGTGTCATTTATATTGAGTTAGAAAGAGCAGGCAGACGAGTCAGTTAGCTGCTGTTACAGTGTGTAGAGGATATATATGCATCCTAGGTGTTGTATATATACTGTATTTATTGGCGTATAACACTCACTTTTTTACCCTGAAAATAGAGGGTGAACTGTGCCTGCGTGTTATACGCAGGGGGCTGTGGAAAGTTTTTTCCCTGAAACTGCCCTCTTAAAATTAGGGTGCGTGTTATACGCCTGTGCGTGTTATATGCAGATAAATACGGTATTTATACACTGTATTGAGTTTAGCTAGATCCGTTTCTGTTAGTCTCTATACTGTGACAGGCAGGCAGGTGATTGTGCTAGCTGCAGACAGTCAGTGTTTCACTTAGTGTACTACTGTGTGCTTTGCATAGCAATCACCTAAAGCTCACCTGGATACAGTTATTCTCTATACTGTGACAGGCAGGCTGGTGATTGTGCTAGCCGCAGACAGTCAGTGTTTCACTTAGGGCTCTTTCACACGGATGGACCGTTCAGGTCTGTCTGTCAATTTTTTAGGGGGACCTGAATGGATGCTCCATGTACCTCTATGGAGCCACGGATGTCAGCGGTGACATGTCCGCTGACATCCGACCCGGACTCTACGGTCTGTCGTCATCCTATCCCCAATAGGGGAGAGCAGCGCTCTGACAGGTCGGTCCCTGCACAGTGTGCGGAGACAGACCTGTCATTTGCCTGCTCAGCGGGGATCGAGCAAAGCGGAGCCCGCACGCGGACACGGATCGTGTGAAAGGGGCCTTAGTGTACTACTGTGTGCTTTGCAAAGCATTCACCTAAAGCTCACCTGGATACAGTTATTCTCTATACTGTGACAGGCAGGCCGGTGATTGTGCTAGCTGCAGACAGTCAGTGTTTCACTTAGTGTACTACTGTGTGCTTTGCATAGCATTCACCTAAAGCCTAAATTTTTGATGCAATACTTTGCAACAGGGCTCATTGCTGCGCTCTAAGTACAGTATCTGTGAGGGGTTGCAGTGTTGTGGCACCAGCACCAGTGCCTAAGGCCCAATTTTTCAGCCCCTGTTCAACAGGGGCATGCAATTACAATTCTTGATCTAATAATTCACAGCAGGGCCCATTCCTGCACCCACCAAGAGTAACTGTGAGGGCTTACAGTGTTGTGACACCAGCACCACCACCAAAGGCCCAATTTTTCCTACCACTGTTCAACAGTGGCATGTAAATACAATTCCTGATATAATAGTTCACAGCAGGGCATTTCAGCGCCCACCAAGAGTAACTGTGAGGGCTTACAGTGTTGTGGCAACACCAACACCTAAGGGGCAAATTTCTGCAGAGTATATATGGCAGGCCCCTACTTTCAAACATCCAACTTACAAACGACTCCTACTTGCAAACGGAAGGAGACAACAGAAAGTGAGAGGAAATCTACCCCTAGGAAGGGAAATTCTCTCCTGTAAGAGTTAATATGTGAAAAAGGTGTCTCCTCTCCACTGATGCTTTATCACCAATCCTTGTTTCAATAAAAAACCCAAATTTTCCAAAAACATTTGTCATTGGGATGGAAAGTGAGGTGAAATGTTCTGAACAGGTGCACAGACAGCAAAACAAATGTTACAGGGGTGATAACCCTTCCCTATGTTCTCCAAAAAGCTTAAAAATAGATTTTTTGGCTAGAGCTACACTTAAAAAATGTACCTGTTCCAAATTACAAACAGATTCTACTTAAGAACAAACCTACAGCCCCTGTCTTTTTTGCACCGCCTGTATAGTGCTGTTCAGAGTATATAGGGCCTTTTTTATTTTGGGGGCGGGGTTCCCCTTAATATCCATACAAGACCCAAAGGGGCTGGTAATGGGCTGGGGTAGGGTGGGGGGATGATGGGGTAGCCATGCCATTTCTCACAATGATTTTCATCCATATTGCCGGGACCAGACATTACATTAAATCCGTAAGCAGTTTTAAATGGCTTTTTTTCCTTTAGAAATGTCATTTTGTGCAGGGACAGTTCTAAACACGGGAAACACGTGCCACTTCACAGGCATACTTTAGACACCTCCCAGGTACGATATTTAAAGGAATATTTCACTCTTTTTTTTCACTTTATGCATCATTAAAATCACTGCTCCCGAAAAAACGACAGTTTTAAAAGATTATTTTTACATTGATACATGTCCCCTCAGGCAGGACCCGGGTCCCCAAATCCTTTTTAGGACAATAACATGCATATTAGGCGTTATAATTAGCACTTTAGATTTCGACGTTCACGTCCATTGTATTTAATAGGGTTCTAAAGTTTGTGCGAACGTTCGGTCCGTTCAAAGGTTCTGGTGCGAACCGAACGGGGGGTGTTCGGCTCATCCCTACTGTGGACGTGCACGTTTCTTTGCGCATGCGCATTGGCGCATCCGCGATCGGCTGAGTTCCTTGTGCGCATTTGACCAATTGAAAGGCCACAAGCCTCGTACACACGACCGAGTTTCTCGTCGTTAAAAACACGTTGTTTTTCTCGACGAGATTCTTGTCAACCTTGACGAGTTTCTCGTCAAGCTTTCCATGCGTACACACTGAAAATTCCAAATCTCGTTGTTGTTCTGCGAGGTCACGTCCAGCACGTACGACGGCAGTATAAAGGAGAAGATCGATTTCACTGGCGCCACCCCTTGGGCTGCTTTTGCTGATCTCGTGTTACCGCGTGTGAAGTAAAAGTTTGGGAAGAGACGATTCGCACTTTTCAGTCTTCGTGCTTTCAGTTTGTTTTCTGCGGTTCAGTTTGTGCTTGTGGGTTCGTATCTTGTCTTTCAGGGCGTGTAGGCAGGTCGTATCTGTTTTACAGTGCGTTCTTGCCCGTTCGTTTCTGAACTTCAGTTTGTTCTTCATAGGCCTTGCTGTTCTAAAGTGCGTTCTGTTTAGTACGTTCTGATCAGACGACCGTTTCCTAGCCAGGTTGCGGGTACGTTCCCGTCGTCGAGTTCGTGCTGTGCGGGCGCTTGGTGTTGGTCTGCTTGTTTTGGACCAAGACGAGTCCATGAACGGGGTGAGGAGGAGTTCACGGACCAAGAATTGGTTGCTCCAGCGGGACCAATTCTGCAATATGCCTCTGTTGCGGGAGATCATGGAGAATAATCCTGAGGACTACAGGAATTTTCTGCGGATGTCTGACCCCGTTTTTCAGCATCTTTTGGCTTTGGTGTCCCCCTATATTACCAGGCAGGACACCATTATGCGGGAAGCCATCAGTGCTGAGCAGAGGCTCATCGCCACCTTACGTTACCTGGCGACAGGGAGAAGTCTGCAGGACTTGAAGTTCACGACAGGCATCTCCCCCCAGGCTCTGGGCCTCATAATCCCAGACACCTGTTCTGCCATTATCCAAGTCCTGCAGGAGGACTATATTAGGGTAAGTTTTCTCCATTAACATCACATTTTATGTATTTCATGTATGCTAATGTATTGTATTTCTTTCATCCTTCCCTAATTACCATGATTGTAATATGCTGAGAATGTCCCCTTTGTCCTCATGCATGCCGGAAGCTTTGAAATGCCTCTTTTTTCTCCTCCATGCATATTTCACTTCACTAACCTTTCCAGCAGTGGCGACTGCTGCTCAAAATGTTTGGGGGGACACCCTAAAATTTTCTCTAGAAAATTCCTCCATTTTTGCGACTGTGCCTATTAAACGCCACCAGTTGCCCCCTCCAATGCAGCCAGTTTGCCCCCTCCAATGCAGCCAGTTTGCCCCCTCAAATGCAGCCAGTTCATCCCCCAGCCCTGCACTTACCTTCTTCTGGTCAGCGCCATCCTTCTTCTCTCCTTGATGTCTTCTCCTGCCCTCGATGTTGCATCCGCCAATCAGGTTACCGTTAAACAGACTTGGTGAACATGATTGGCAGAGGAGCCTGTCAGTGTTTACCGAAGGAATGCACCCCCCCCCTGCGTCCCCTGGTTAACTTTTATGAAGCCAATTACATCCCTCAGGCTGTAATCGCCAAGCCTATTTGACCCGCTGGCTCTGATAGGCAATTTCCCCCAAAAAACTGCTGCTGTTATTCATATGGCCATCGCTCAACAGGGGGCCATCCACCTGAATAGTGAGCGGCATTGATAATACATAGGTTAATGCAAGGCATGAACCTATGTATTGTTCTGAGTGACGGCGCAGGAGAGAGGGGGCAGCGCTCCAGCGCCCACTCTGGATGCACCGCCACTGCAATGCTATCCTGTGGCCAAACACATCTAGGCCCCCCAAATTTGATTATAATGGACCATCAGAGGGGGTGATGAATATGATACTTGAGCCTTCCATTATACTTTTTAAAAAACACATTAAACAGAAACTTAGATTGATGTTGGGCTAGAATGTATTTTAGTATAATCTGCTTGCAATGTTATTTGCAAAAGTACTAATATTTTTTTATCTTGTTTGACTCCACAGCTTCCTTCCACGCCACAGGAATGGCAGACTGTGGCATCGGAGTTTGCCACGCGGTGGGACTTCCCCAACTGCGGTGGAGCCATTGACGGGAAGCATGTCCGCATCGTGCCACCACCCCGTTCTGGGTCCTACTACTACAACTACAAGGGGTTTCATAGCATTGTGCTGATGGCGGTGGTGTCAGCATGGTATGAATTCCTCTATGTGGATGTGGGGAAGAATGGCCGGATGTCCGATGGGGGATCCTTCAGCCAGACGGAGTTTGCCCTCCGTCTCCAGAGTGATGACCTTGCATTGCCACCGGATGCAGGGAATGTTGAAGGACTCCCCTTTGTGTTTTTGGCTGATGAAGCCTTCGGACTGGGACCGCATCTCATGAGGCCATTTCCCCAGACGACCCTCACCCCGGAGAAGAGGGTGTTCAACTACCGGCTGGCCAGGGCCCGAAGAGTCGTTGAAAATGCCTTTGGGATAATGGCCAGCCGGTTCCGCCTTTTCATGACTCCAATTCACTTGGCGGAGTACAAGATTAACTATGTTGTTTTCTGTTGCTGTGTGCTACATACTTTTCTGATCCGGAAATCACCAAATTATATGGCCTCAATATTGCCTGAATCTGGCCGTTCTGGCTTGCCCCCCAAAAATGCCCGTGAGGTTCGTCAGAAATATCTTGAATATTTCACGGGTAGGGGGGCAATTCCTATGCCAGGCCATGTCTAATTATGCTTTGATAAGAACAAAATAAAAATCTGATTAAATCTTTAAACTAGTTTGTCTTAGTGCATTTGTAGTGCCAAGTGTATTTTCCTTTAGTAAATACCAACCATTTCACTAGTAACACCAAAAATATACACAAATAAGGTTAGAGCGTATTTGATAAAGAAGCTACACTTTGTTGTTGTTCAAACATTTTACTCTGTGCACATTCACACACATGGTAAATAGAACAGTATGTATATATTATTTTTTGGCTGGCCAGAAACCGGCATTTTTTTTTTTTTAAGAAAATACAAAACCAACAGTAGCATTCAACAAACTACAACATTGGATACCTCTTGGCAATATGAGACATTCAATTACACAAAATATGTCTCTATCTGGCCGTCCTAATATGGGGTATTGGCAACCGTGGCCAAGCCAAAATTTGAAAATGCACACAATTTGAAGTCATTTTAAAATGGGATTTTAGACTTCTGATCCCTATTTTCAACATGTGCTATCTGCCATCAGGGGTGATCAATGGACATGTTTTGGGGGTGCAACCCCTTCTTCATTTCACCTACTTGAGATACGAGGAAGGGGTTGCACCCCCAAAACCCGTACATGGATATCCCCTGATGGCAGATGGCACATGTTGACACACTGTGTGCATATTCAAATTTTGGCTTGATTGATTGTCTAAAAGCTTAAAAAATGGGGAAGAACAATCTCAAACAAAAAATGGGGGTTTTGTTGCCTTATTCAATTCTCCCCAAAACATCTAGGATGTCCTTAAAGGTTTGATCCATCACATTAATTCTTTGCTTAATTCTGTACTACATTCCATCACTTGCTGTATGATTCGTAGGGCACTGTCAGCAGAGAAACGCATACTTTCTTTCACCACAACATTTTCATCCCCTATAAAAATAAATAAAAGTAATTATAACTCTGCAGGCCTACATCTCTTACCTGAAGCTGTGGTGACAGATACTGACCTGTTGTGGTGACCAGTTCCACCACGTCATCCACTTCTCCTTCCTGCACTTCTCCTTCCTCCACCTCTTCAACTTCCTCAACATCCTCAGGTTGGGGTTCTTGGTAAGGTTGGGGTTGTTTAGAAGGTGTGGGTTTCTTGTGCTCCCCGGAGTGTTCTCCTCCCAGTCTTCTCTCCCCTATGAGAATCAAACAAAAGGTATAGTTAGCACACAGAAATTTTGTTTAAGAAATAAAAACTTGATACATTGCTTGGAAGTGGGGTACAAGTGTCTGTTTGGGCGGGATTTCAAGATAAAGACATTATTTAGAAAAAATATATTCTTGACTATTCACCTTTGTCTGTCAATTTTTACACATGGAGGCACCCCAAAAATGCACTGATGCACCGGTGTGTGGCACCCAAAAAATGTGGTTCTGGTGGCCCACACTATAGTGCTCAAAAGTACAGATATGGAACCAGCTGCTGAGTGTCCTCTCCTTTACACTGATTAAAGTTTGCATTTCATTCTCTTTACAAACACATCATCTAGCCAACAATGTAATAACAACTATTGAATAAAAACAGACAGCTGTGTAAATTATTTTAACCCTGTAAAATCTAAAAAAATCATGCATAGTGGCCGAACGATGTGTCTGTAACGAACGATTACTGTGCCAAACCAAGTTCAAACAATGACATTTTGTAAGGTACAATAGAAAAATGCAATAACATGGAGCAACATGCAAGTTGTGAAATACAATAATAGGAAAACAGGGAAAAAAATACTTACTTTTTTCAAGCATTCTCTTAATGCTCCTTAACTGCTCCGGCTCCCTCAGTTTGAGGTCAGACCACCTCTTTCTGAGCTGCTCATTTGATAGTTTCACCCCGAAATTCTTCTTCAGACTCTTCACGACTTTCTTCATGATTTTGGCCTTCCTTCGATTAGGTTTGCTATACGGCCCATGCTTTGCGTCATAATCCGACTTTTGCAATATGTCCACCATCTCCGCCATCTCCACGTAAGACATATTCGATGCCTTGAATCTCCTCCTTGATCGTGACGTTTCCTCAGTCTCCGGGCTTGTCTCCTCCTCGTTATTTGAGGAATTAGCAGACACCTGCTGTGAATCCGCCAAATCTGTCTGCGCGCCGAAAGAGAAGGGGCGGGGAAAAGATGTTACTTTGAACGTCATGGGCGACGTGTGCGGAGTGACGTGTGCGTAGTTTTACGCATGCGTGGTGTATATATAGCAAACACACATGTGACTATACTACGTTCGGTGTGCGGAGAGAGGAGTAAAAGTGACGGACGTGCGAACGAAGTGATGTGATTTTGAGACTTTGTGAAATTGGTGGCCTATACTGTCTAGAGAATGTTGGAGGATATATATGGTGAATAAGATTTACAGGAGGTTAGACTGTGTGACTGACATTATTTTTTTTTCATTATTTTTGGCTTGCAGAAAAAAAATGAATGTGTTTATTAGTGATAAGGAATTCCTTGCGGAATTTATAGACGGGGTAAGGGAGCTGCCCGCTCTGTGGGAAACCAAAAACCCCAGACATCGCAAAAAAAAGGTGTAAGGAAAGCAGCGCTGGAGAGCCTGCTCCCATTTGTGCAGACCAAGGTACCCACAGCAACAGCAAAACAGGTGAACACTAAAATTGGGAGCTTGAGAGGCACATACAGGACTGAACGTTCTAAGGTCCTGGCTTCTCAGAGGTCAGATGCAGCAGCAGCTGATGTATATGTCCCGAATTTGTGGTACTATAGCAGGATGTCCTTTCTGGATGACCACATTGAGGCAAGGCCATCACTGTCCAGTCTTCCCCCCACACTTCCCTGTAGCCAACCTGAGCCTTCTCTGGAGCAAGAGGAGGCAGCCATCCTGGAAGAAGCTGATTTGAATATCTGGAGCCAGGTATAGTATTTAATGAAAATGTATTGTGAGAAAATTAATGCCGGAAAAATAAGCCAATATGTAAATCCAAAAATAAATTGGGATACAAAAGTGAAATCAATATCTATAGACATTAGTCTGCCATAAATTGGGGGAAAAAGATAAAATCTGATGTGGTCATAAAAATAATTGTCTTTTCTCTTGATTTACATTCAATTTGCTACATTCATGATCTCAAATTTGTGTGAAAAGAATAAACCAAAAAATAAAACTATGTCCCTTTTTCAAACACAGGATGAAATCAGCCAGGAGGAGGGTCTGGAAAGTGTCAGGCAGAAGGAGGCAGGGCCCACTGTGAGCCAGGAGGTGGCAGGGCCCACTGTGAGCCAGGAGGTGGCAGGGCCCACTGTCAGCCAGGAGATGTCAGGGCCCACTGTCAGTCAGGAGGTGACTGGGCCCAGTGGCAGACAGGAGGTGGCCGGGCCGAGTAGCAGGACAAGATCGCAGGTGCCTCCCATCCGCCTTCCTAAAAGAAGCAGGAGGGACAGGAGCACAAGTGAGGCAGCAATGACCCTTATTAGAGAGGCACATGCCACCCTCCAGGAGCCCACATCCCTTGAAGAGGCCATTGTCGACCTAGTTGAGGCCAAGTTCAAGGTGATGAGCATGGAGCAACGCCTCCTATGCGAGCCCCTGCTCATCACCTTGCTGAACAAGGGGGTGATGGAGAGAATTACCCCCAATACGGCCATATGTGAGGACACCCAGCTTTCCAAACCTCAACCTCCTCCTCCTCCTCCTCCTCCTCCTCCTCCTCCACCTTCTTCTTCTCCGCCACCCCCTTCTCCTCCACCTCCTTTTCCTCCTCCTGACACGAGTACCCCTCCAGTGGCCCAGCCTCCAGCCACACGCAGAAGGAAGGCTGCAGAGAAGGCTGCAGGGAAGGTTGCAGGGAAGGCTGCCAAGAAGACCAGGAAGTGATGGCCTTGCTTCAATGTGGTCGGACAGAAGGCAGCCTGTTGTAGTACCACAGACTTGGGACATGTATATCACCTGCTGCTGTTCCTGACCTCTGGGAGGCCAGCATCAGATTGTGCTCACAACTGTTGTGCTTCTCAAGCTCCCAATTTTAGTGTCCACACAGGGTTGATGTGTGCTCTGGGGTCCCATGGATGCACAAATGGCAGCAGGTTCTCCAGCGCTGCCTTCTATTTATTTTGTTCTATACCAGAATAAATGTTTTTTTTTTTTCAAGTTCATACATGACTATGTGTTTTTATAATAATTATTTATTTACCTTTGGAGTAGGCAGATACATTTGAACCAAAAAAATAAAAGGGACAGATAACACAAAAAATAATTATGGTGTAAACTTGACACAACAAATATTAAAAAATAAAATCATGGAGATCACTATCAAAAAAAAGAAAAATTTAAATTAACATCTGTCTAAAAAAATGTAAACATAAAAATATTCAGAAGATCTTGCATGATATAATACAGCTAAATCTTCTTAAGATCAGCATGAAAAAGGTTTAAAATAGATAGTCAGAACTCTGTGTGAATATCAGCAGCAAAACAAGTTCATTAGTTTTCATTATTGTAACATTCTAAAGAAGATTTAAATTCACAACATTTAAACGATGCAATAATTTACAGCGGGACGAATGTGCTATCTCCTTTACGAAGGCTTGTTTTACCAGAAGATGCGCTCCCGTCTCATACTTGATTCTAAGCATGCGCGCTTTTTGAAGAGTCATAAAAGCATACACACGAACCATTTTCTCGTCGCAAAAACAGGCCGACGAGAAACACGATGAGAAAATCTAGAATCCGGACGAGAAAAAAGAGAGCAGGTTCTCTATCTTTCTCGTCGAGATTCACGGCAGTTTTCTCGTCGTAAAACCACACACACGAACGGTTTTCTCGACAATAAAGCTCTCTCTGCACTTTTCTTGTCGGTTTTGGACGAGAAACTCGGTCGTGTGTACGAGGCTACAGGGTTAATTCTCATTTTAACTGGAAAAAGCCCCAAATATTTAGGGCCAAGTTTTTTGGAAGAACATCTGAGTTTTAATGTTGCAGTAGACAACCAGACCTTGTCTCCTGGTTCCAGGTTCAAGTTACCTCTTTTCTTCTTGTCAAAGAACCTTTTGTTGCTTATCTGGGCTTTAGAGATGGTATCCTGGAGCAATTTGTTCTTGGAGTTAAAAAAGTCCAGTCTGTCCTGTACAGCAGGTACGGAGGATTCTGTGGGCACCTCAGGCAAAAAGGAAGGGTGATATCCATAATTGGCAAAAAAAAGAGATTGCTTGGTAGCAGAGTGAATGGAATTGTTATAAGAAAACTCCGCCAGTGGAAGAAGAGAAGACCAGTCATCTTCAGAGAAGGAGGTGAAGCACTGTAGGTATTGCTCCAAGGTCTGATTAGTCCTCTCCGTCTGTCCATTTGTCTGAGGATGGTAAGCAGTGGACAGACAGAGTTCAATGTTTAGTGCTTCACACAGGGACCTCCAAAATCTTGAGGTGAACTGCACCCCTCGGTCCGAGACAATGTTGTCGGGGACTCCATGCAGTTTTACAATTTCTTTGATGACTGTTGAGGCTGTCTCAGTGGCAGGCGGGGTGCCTTGTAGGGGTACAAAATGCGCCATTTTGGTCAGACGATCTACCACGACAAATATAGAGGTGAAATTCTCAGACGGGGGAAGTTCCACGATGAAATCCATAGATATCATACTCCAGGGTTTCTTTGGTATAGGAAGACTTTCTAGTAGACCCCAAGTTTTGGCTCGATTGGTTTTACAGCACAGTAATGTGACACAAGATTTTACATATTTATTACAGTCCTGTGTCAGGTCAGGTAACCAAAAAGAACGGGAAATCAAGTCTATAGTCTTGTGAATGCCGAAATGGCCCAACAGGGGGTGATTATGGCACCGCTTGAGAACAGAGACTATGAGCTATTCTGGAACAAAGATCTGTTCATTGTGGAAATAAAGTCCGTCTTTAAACTGGAGAGGTAAATCTTGAGAAGGGGGGTGCTCTGTCACATCTGCCTTTATTTGAGACATCAGGTCTGATTGAAGAAGAAGGAAATTCTTGGCTGGCAGGATAGTGTCTGGCTCAGAAAGTTGGACTGGATCATGGAACATGCGCAAGAGCGCGTCAGGTTTGCCATTTTTGGAGCCAGGACGGAAGGTGATATGGATTATGAAGTGGGAGAAAAATAATGCCCATCTTGCCTTCCGGGGTCTTAGTCGCTTGGCTGTTCTTAAGTATTCCAGGTTTTTGTGGTCGGTGAAGATGAGGATAGGGTGAGAGGCTCCCTCTAACAAGTAACGCCATTCCTCAAGTGCAGCTTTAATGGCTAACAATTCCCGATCACCAACGTCATAGTTTCTTTCAGACGGATTCAGTTTTTTGGAGAAGGAGGCTACGTGATGTAGTAGAGATTTGGTACCTTGTCGCTGGGATAGAATTGTGTGGATTCTGCATTCTGCTGGAGAAAAGGATCAGCATACAGCTGGGACATAGCAGAGAAAAAGGAGTTAGCGGTTGTCAAAGCTGGATCGTGTTGTTCCTGAAGATGATGAGCCCAGGAAAGAGGTTTTTTAAGCAGTAAAGTAATAATGAACCCCGACTTTGGTGTCTTCAGAAGAGGAGGTTTGGGGTAACAAGGAGAAATACAGTTCACAGGTATTTCGGAAGGTGCGAAACTGTTTGCGATCCCTGGAAAAACGCTCAGGCAATGGCACTTTGGGTTTAGGAGGAGTGACGGACACACAGAGCAGACTGAAGTCTGTTTGCACAGAAGAGCTCACAGCAGGAGAGGAGGAAACAGGTGAGCTGGTTCAGGAGCTAATCTTCCATCCGGTTCAGATTGGTTTGAAGACTCTGTACTGTCCAGGATAGTGCAGAGAGGGATTGGCAAATGTCCACAAAGAATGAGGCCTCCCTTTCAGACTCCATTGCTGGCTGACAGATATTGTCACTTACCTGAACGGAGTCTGAAGTGACGAGGTCAGCCTCTCCTGTATCTCTGGTTCTGGTCCCGCTGAGAGTGGAGACAGGAGGAACCAAGGGATGGGACGGGAGGAACATGAGTGCCTGCAGATGTAGCCCAAGAAGCCTGAAGCAGATGATGCGACTCTTGGAGGGCAGGAAATCGCAGCAGGTCACAGGACCAAAGTTGTAGATACCCGGGTTGCAGGGTAGAGCCGGACAGGAGACAGGAACGTAGTCACATGGATAGCCGGGTTTGATAACAGACGGGCAACAAGGTACCAAGACATCAGGCAGGAGGAAGGTCAGATGGGAAGCCCAGATCAGGAACCGATAATCAAGGTAAGCAAGTCCAGCAGCAAGGTCAGGGAAAGCCAAGGGTCGACAACAGGTGACAGGCAGGTAAACAGCAGGATACAGGTACAGGAACAGCTAAAGATCTGTCAACGTTTGACTGGGGTCAGTGTGCCCCTTAAATAGGCCGTCTGGCACCAAAGGGAAGTGTGGACGCGCGCCTGTGGACGTGCACGTTTCTTTGCGCACGCGCATTGACGCATCCGCGATCCGTTGAGTTCCTTGTGCGCATGTGCAGATCCCTTACATAAAGGAAATATGTTTTAAGTCATTTTATGGGTTAGTATACAGGTACTTATAAAAATAAATAATATTTTGCATTTCACTTTTGTAGTAATGCTTTTGATGTATAAGAGGTTGCTACTACCTGTTTAACGTATTATATTTTTTCCACACCAATGGTCATCTCAAAAAAAGCAAAAATGACAATCTAGATTAAAATTATTTTAGTTTATATACTAATTTACTAATTATAACGATTATTGGCATTATTCACCATTCACAGAGTAAGGATGTATATGAGATTTCATTAATTAGTGAAACCTACAACAAAGTGAAATTAAACTGTTGTCCGGATAAGATTAAAATTAGGGAAGTGTTGTTAAAAATAGTAATTTGATTCAAACTGTTATCTACAACGTAATTTGTTCAGGTTACAAAATAGAAATATGGAAACAAGTTTCTGGCTGGTAACTATGGGCAACACAGACATTTGAAGTGACTCCAGATACCTTATTCTCTTTTAAGAAACTGATGGTTTAAATTCTACAAGATATTGAACCTGCCATTATTTGTTTGTTTTTCTTGCAGAAATGTGCCTGAAAATCTGATCTCTTAATAACGTTTTGAAGATGACACAGAGAAACTATTGCTATGTTTTAGTAGATTTGACATTGATTTTTATATTTTTATTTGCATCAGGCAGGTAAGTGGATGAAGCAATTGATACAGTCAGCAGCTTCCAATCCTTACATAATGTTTCAGTGTCTCCATATGAAATACTCAGAGACATTGATCTGTATGGTTAGCAAAGCTGCAGCTAATCTTTTATGACATAAGACTTTAATTTTTACAAGTACTCTTATTAAATTGATAAGCTTATAAATCCCTCTCCATGACAGCTATAGAAGGCTGTATCTTTCTGATACCACACTAAGTGTATCACACGCTGCTAGAACAGTGAAATCAATACTTAGTACATTGGGAAATAGTTTTAACTTACATTTAAGTACCCCAGAGGATCGCTGGAGACATAAATCTGTTAGAAAGATCATTTGTCATATTTGGTGTATTATACTAAAAGCATCTTTACCATCTGAACCAAAATGATAGGTTTCCTTGACAAATGATAGATCGATCGATCGATAGATAGATAGATAGATAGATAGATAGATAGATAGGTAGATAGGTAGGTGGGTAGATAATATGTCTGATGTCATTACTACTGCTTTAGTGAGAAAAAGAGTTTATACCCTAAATCAGATTGGTTCATATTCTTTCCCTTCACTGTATAAGTGATTTATCTGGATTACAAATTACATTTAGTGCCTTGCCTATTTAAGTCTTGATTACTCCCCCCGATACCACAATGGTCTTAAATGACAGAAATGTATTCCCTAAGAAGTGTCTGTATTGCCTGACATCAGTCAATCAAAATCCTGCCTAAAAAATAAATATTATAGTTTCAGAATAAAAAATAGTTTGTGATTTTTTTTTGTCCCAGACCATTTGGACAGTTCTTATGAAAAACATGCAGATAAAATGTTACATAGCTACATAGTTGGTAAGGTTGAGTAAAGACACCAGTCCATCCAGTTCAGCCTCTGTGGGAGTGTGCATGTATTTATGTCTCTACCATTTCCCATATCCCTGTAAATTGTATTCTCCAGGATGCAGCTCTAAAATTATTATTTTTTTAAATTATGAACACTTCCCACTTACACCACAGATTGTGGAAGGGAGTTCCATATCCTTACTGCTCTAACAGTAAAAAAAAGCCTAACGCTTTTGTTTAAACCACTTCTCGTCCAAATTCAAGATTGGACACTTGTCTTCCTGAACGACCTAATAATGATTAGTTTCCTCTCTATGCTAGAATCACCATTTAGATATTTGTATATTGTTATCATATCTCCTCTTAGGTTTCTCTTCTTCAGGGAAACTAAGTTTAAAGGGGAGTTCCAGACTTTTTTTTATGTTTATTAAAAGTCAGCAGCTACAAAAAGTGTAGCTGCTGGCTTTTAATAAACATACACTTACCTGTTCCACTGTCCAGCAACGCGATGCCCGGAGCTCCGCTCCTCTGCCCCCTTCTCCGCTGGCGCCTCCATTCATAGTGTTGGCACCCGGCCGTGACAGCTTTCGGCTTCACGGCGGGGCACTCACTGCGCATGCGCGAATGGCGCAGCGCTCTCTGAGTGGACAGGCGATCGCTTGGGACCTGTCACGTCCCAGGTGATCGTCTACAGAGGACTGATGACCAGAACTGGGTGGCATACACAAGTTGTGTCCACGCCAGAGATTTGTAAAGCAGTAGAATTATTGTTTTATCCACTGAGTATATACCTTTATTAATGCATACTAAAAATCAGATGGCCTTGCTTTCTGCAGCTTGACATTGCATGCAATTGCTGAGTCTGTCATCTTCTAGGACCCTTAAGCCCCATACACATGGTTGGAATTTTGACAACAAAGTTCTAAATTCACAGGTTTTAAAAAAAATCTGACCGTGTGTACGCTCCATCGGACAAACTTTTTCGGTTTTCATCGGACAAATGTTCGCTCTGCAAACGGACAAACTTTTCAGCAACAAATGTCCTATGGTGCAAAGTCCTGCCATGTGTACAGAAATCCATCGGACTTTAATCCTAAGTACAAACACGCATGCTCAGAACCAATGTTAAAATTAACCAACAATAGCAGAAGTTGACCAAAGGGTGGCAGTAAAGAGCAGAAAAGAGCAGAAAAACCACGTGATTTTGGGAAAGTTGGCTGAAAAAGTCCTGCCGTTTGTATGCATACCAAGTTCACGGCCAATGCCCTTCAAACAAAAATCCACGGAAAAGTTTATTTGAAGTCCGACCGTGTGTATGAGGCTTTAGATTATTTTCCATTCTTGATTCCCCCAGTGATCCTCTCCCCAGTGTGTAACTTACATTCATATTTTTAGCCCCCCAAGTGCATTGTTTTACATTTACCTACAGTACATTGAACCCCATTTACTATGTAGTTGCCCACCTCTCTATTTTATTGGGGTCTTTTTGTGAAGTTGCTATATCCTGTTCTTAGGTTACTACCCTGCATAGCTTTGTATCATTAGCAAACATTGGGATTAAACTATTTATACCCACCTCTATATAATTTATGAAAAAGTTAAACAGAATTGGTTGAAGGACAGAGCCCTTGGGCACCCTGCTCACAGCTCCAGACCATTCTGGTCAAATGTTTTTTTTTTTTTTTTTAATCAAACGGTTTTTATTGCTCACAGAAAAAATATGAGGTACAAAAATATGCAGCATATTATATCTTTTACATGTACGGTAGCAATATATGACTTTGACATTCCTTGGTCACATCTAAAATCGCATACATTAAACAATCCGCTCAGAGTTTCAAATAGCATAGGGTGAACTACACACAACCCATCAGGCTATCCCCCCTCCCTCCCGCCCACCTGTTGCCGGTGGGAGCTTGCTACACACCTCCCAACAGCCTCATCCTCACCAATTCCATGGGGCTTAACCCCGGTACAGCAAGCCATGCATCCCAGAGCCTATCAAACCTTCCCGCACTGCCCCTGTGCTGGTATATGTATTTCTCCATCAAAAGGGTTTTACCCATCTGCTGTATCCACATCTGAACCGTAGGCGGCTCCACAGACTTCCACAGTAGTAGAATAGTTTTTCTTGCCTGGAACAATGCCCTAGTAAATGCCATTCGAGTCACCTCCTCCGGGATCTCCCTCTCCAGTATTCCTAACAAGCAACATAAGGGGTCCGAAGGAACGTTGGTCTGGAACACCAAATTAAGTGTAGCCAGTACCTCCGTCCAATATCTATGGAGTTTGGGGCAACGCCAGAGGAGGTGAATCAGATCTCCAGGCACCGCCCTACATCTACCACATAGCAGATCGGGCAGTCTACCCATCTTGAATAGTTTTACCGGTGTAAAATGTACTCTCAGTAGTATGTATAGTTGGGATACCTTTTGTGCCACATTAAGCGAGCAGGCGTTTACCACCTGCATTGCCTCCTCCCAGAGCTCCCCCTCTATAGGACCAACATCCGCCTCCCACTGGCTCACCACTTTCATGGGGTGTCCCTCCAAAAACGAGGACAACAGCATGTTATAGCACTGAGAGATGACACCCCTGGTCTCACAAGCGTCCTGCAGCATGTGAAAGACAGGGGTGGGGGACTGAACCCACTCCACTGCATCTCCCTGAGCCCTGACAGCATGTCGCAGCTGCAGGTAGTAAAACAGCATATTGGACGGGAGCGCATATCTCGATTGAAGTACATGAAAAGGAAGTAGGGCCCCAATATGAAACACTTGTCTCAGGTGGGTTATACCTAGTGACCTCCACTTAGGGCCCTGCTGAAGTTTGGCCAGTTCAGTGTAATTTCCGTTCCCCCATAGCGGGCTGTATCTAGTGAACCCCGTGACATTCTGGAGTTGTTTGGCCTTATTCCACACCTTCTGAAGAAGTGAATAAGTGGGCATCTTTTTAATTGATTTCTGAAACCGCTGAGCCTCCAGGCCCTCCGGCACCGTGTCGGCCCCCGAGCCAAGCAGCATTAGCCTAGCCGAGGAGCCCACAGGAGCCGGTACAATGACACCTATCAGGTGCTGCAGTTGCACTGCCAGATAGTATATCCAAGGGTTGGGGAGGGCAAGGCCCCCCCCTCCTTTGGTCGCTGTAGTTGTTCCAATTTGATCCGGGGGCGTTTGTTGTGCCACAATAATTGTCTAAAGAGGGAGTTGACGACCCTGAAGATTTTAAGCGTGATAACAACAGGAGCATTGTGTAGCAGGTACAGCAGCTGGGGCATTAGTATCATTTTAATAAGGTTCATCTTGCCGGCCAGGGACATCCGCAGTCTGTTCCATATCTGTATTTTATCCCTGAATCTGGTCAATAAGGGGTATATATTCAGCTGACAGAAATCTGTGATCACCGGGGAGATGAATACACCCAAGTACTTGAATGAGGATACTATGGGGACCGGGCAGGAGGGCCCCTCACCTAGCGCGGGGGCCTCATCCAGGAACATCAGAGCCGACTTGGACCAGTTAATTGTAAGGCCCGAGAAACGGCCAAACTCTGTGATAAGGGACATGACCTGAGCCAGTGATTCATCCACATCTTCCAGGAAGAGGAGCATGTCATCGGCGTATAGCATAATTTTCTCGTGTATATTGCCATAGCGGAAGCCCCTGACCGACCGGCAGTCACGCACCAGAGCCGCCAGGGGCTCAATGGCCAGAGCGAAGAGCAGGGGGGACAGGGGACAGCCCTGCCTGGTCCCCCTGCCCAACGCAAAGGCGTGAGACATCCTGTCAGACATTCGTATGGCCGCCTGCGGTGAGCCGTACAACAGCCTCACCCACCCTAGGAACCGGGGCCGAACCCGAACTTGGCCAGTACAGCCCAGAGATACCGCCAGCCAACACTGTCGAATGCCTTATTGGCGTCAAGAGACAACAGTGCCCTGTGGCCGATGGAATCCGAGGGGGTCTGCATGTTCAAGTATAGCCGCCTAAGATTAGTTGTGGTGGAGCTGCGAGGCATGAACCCCGCCTGATCTGGGTGAATAATGGACAAGATAATTTTGTTAACCCTCATAGCCAATACCTTGGCCAGAATTTTAACGTCGCTCTGTTGCAGTGAAATGGGTCTATACGAGCCGGGGTCCAAGGGATCCTTGCCTGCCTTTAACAACAGTATAATGTTGGCTCTATTCATGGAAGGGGGCAATGCCCCGGACTTGAAGGAGGTGTTGAACACCGCAAGCAGCCTAGGCAGAATCACCTCGCCGTATTGGACATAGGCCTCCATGGGGATCCCATTATCCCCCAGGGCCTTGCATGTGGGGAAAGATGCGACCGCCTCCCTCAGTTCCTCCAACGTGAGCGGGGCCTCCATCTCCGCGCGGGCCTGCCCGTCCAGGAGTGGAAGTTCCACCATTCCCAGATATTGTGATAGGTCCTCATCTGTATAATCATCACATGGCCTGTAGAGATCGCTGTAGAAGGACGCCAATTCAGCTATAATCTGCTCAGGGTCATTCACCAGTCGTCCCCGGGAGTCTCGGATCGCTCCAATCGTCGGGGAGGCCTGCTGTGACCTGGCAATCCTAGCCAGAAGCCTGCCCGTCCTCTCCCCCTCCTCATAGAAGGCCTGGCTAGTAAAGAACCTCTTTTTTTCTGCAGCAGAGGTTCTCAACCGGTCCAGGGAATCCTGGGCCGATATCCAAGCCTCCCTCGCGGAATCAGTTGGATCCATTACGAATGCAAGCTCCAACCGTTTCACCTGGTCTTCAACCTGCGCCAAAAGCGCAGACGAGTTGCGTTTGATGGCCGTGATCTCAGCAATAAAGGAACCCCTCAAACAGGCCTTAAAGGCATGCCAGCCCATCGCCGAGTCCTCCCCAAGGTGGTTGTCTAAAAAATATCGGTCAATCTGGCAGGTGACCCGGTCATGGGATGTGAAAAGTTTTAGCCAGTAGGCATTCAATTTCCACGGTGCCCTGGGCAGGGAGGAAGCGGGATGGGTAACCAGGTGGGCCGCCAGCGGGGAGTGGTCGGACACCCCCCTAGGGAGGTATTCTATCCTAGGGACCATATGCACAGCCCGTTGGGACCCCACACACAGATCAATGCGAGATAATGAACCATGGGTTTTGGAAAAACATGAAAATTGTTTGGTAGTCGGGTATCTGGCCCTCCACACATCCACCCAACCCACCTCCGCCAGCATGCGGCTCAAAACAGTGCCCCTACCCCCCAGCGGTGGCTGAACCGGTGGATGTCTATCCAACCTGGGGTCAAGGCATCCATTGAAATCCCCCATAATCATAATGGGGACATCGAGTTTGTTAACTAGATAAGACAGTAGTAATTGCAAAACCTCCCTAGAGAAGGGAGGGGGTATATACA
The DNA here is from genome assembly GCA_029206835.1 of Rana muscosa. Classification (NCBI taxonomy): domain Eukaryota; kingdom Metazoa; phylum Chordata; class Amphibia; order Anura; family Ranidae; genus Rana; species Rana muscosa. Next base: position 439,179,758 of record CM055121.1, on the reverse strand, counting down.
CAAAGGCAAGAATTATCATCACAGTAAACACTTTGCAATGCACAAAAACATATCTCCCATGGGGGTCTACCTCCACATCCAGTTCCTGGAAAGCCAGGGACTTGTGTACCAGTACACTCACCCCCCTAGAGTATGAGGTGTGAGTGGAGTGGTAGGATGTGCCCACCCAAGCAAACCCCAAACAACCAACCGTATCTTTTGTGAGGTGGGTCTCCTGGAGGCCCACAATAGCAGGGTGGAACTTTTTTAAACACGAGTTAAGCATTGTGCGTTTCAACGAGTCATGAACCCCTCGAACGTTCCAAGTCACTACCGGGGTGGTGGCCATGGTGAGTGGAAAAAGTGTTCATCGCCGGGGGCCAAAGGCTCCGGCTCAAGATTTCTGAGCATCCGGGCACTAGAGTCAGATAGGAGAGGGGTCATCACCAGTGGGCAGATCTTCAACGGGTGTGGGGAATGGGTCAGAGCAGGAAAGTTCAGCAAGCACCGCGACATTGTGAGCAAGAGAAAACTTTTAAACAGTCCTGAACAGCCTCTTCGAGCACGGATAACGTACCCGCTCGGGGAGGGGGCAGGCCAACCCCACTCATCCCCAGCTCCCAGGACTGTCAGGGAACCCGTGCCAACAGGGCACTGATAAACATGTCCCCATAACTGGGACTTCAGATAGTCAAACGTGGCAGACGGGGCATGTACCCCCTTCTGTGGCACAATAGCCATGGTAAACAAAGTGTATTCTTCCAAACGCTCTTATTAATTGCTAACATTTGAAAAAAGGGTGAAATGTCCCGCTATGGGTAAGGCAGACTCAACTGGCCTGCAGGTATCATACCGACTTCACATGTGTTGATCCAGGGCCTCAGTCGCCCACATCAGCATCCCGGCGTCCCCGGAGGTCCTGTTCGTTGCGATCCAGCCACTCCGCCGCCTCCGCAGCGTATTCAAAGAAGGAAGCTTGACCACGGACTGTGATACGCAGCTTGGCAGGAAACAGCATGGCATATGTTAGTTGTAGCCTCTGCAGACGTTTCTTTACATCAGCGAATTTAGCTCTCTTGCGCTGCACTTCAGCAGAGAAATCCGGGTAAAACGAGATCCTAGCTCCATTGTAGTGCACCGCTCCCCTTTCCCGTGCCAGTCTAAGTATAATTTCTCTGTCCTTATAGTTCAGGAGCCTGGCAAGCATTGATCTGGGCGGGTTGCCCGGGGGGAGGGGTCTGGGTGGTGTGCGGTGCGCTCTCTCCACCGCAAACAGCGTGGTGAATGCCTCTTTACCAAAGATTTCTTGGAGCCATGTTTCTGTAAAGGCCGTGGGGTCCCTGCCCTCCACCTTCTCAGGGAGGCCCACTATACGGACATTGTTCCTCCTTAAACGATTCTCGATATCGTCGGTCTTTGCGTTCGCCTGCGCAGATTGCTGCAGCGCAAATCTGGCATCTCTGGTGAGGGGTGGGAGCTGGTCCTCCACTTCACTAATCCTACCCTCCACAGCCGTGGTCCTCTCTCTAATTTTCTGGAGGTCATGTCTAATAAGGGATACCGTCTCAGTAAGTGCCCCAAACTGTACCTTTAAACCGTCCACAGAGGCTGTCACTGAGGTGGTGCAGCGGTGTACAGCTCGCAGGATCTCACTCAGTGTGGGCTGGGGTGCATCCTCCTGTAGCTCATCAAAGATGTCATTGATGTGGTCAGACGAGTTTTCTAGGGGCACAGTATCATCCAGGGCAGAAGCGCCATTTTGCTCCAAGGCTCCCTGCACAGGCATCAGCGATGGTGGGGGAAGAGAGCAGCTAGGGCACTGTAATTTTTGGGCATAGTAGAGCATGTCTCTGGGCTGCTCCTTCGGTCAAATGCTTTGATGACATTTAGATACACTAAATCCACAGGCCTTCCTTTATCCATATTACTGCTCACTTCCTCATAAGCCCCATACACACGGTCTGACTTTTTGACAACAAACTTCAAAATTTCCAGGTTTTCAAAAAAATCTGAGCGTGTGTACGCTCCATCGAACAAATGTTTTCAGTTTTCAGTTTTCATCGGACAAAGGTTCGTTCTGCAAACGGACAAAAGTCCTATGATGCAAAGTCCTATCGTGTGTACAGAACATGCATGCTCAAAACCAATGTTAAAATCAACCAACAATAGCAGAAGTTGACCAAAGGGTGGCAGTAAAGAGCAGAAAAAAGCAGAAAAAACACGTGATTTTGGGAAAGTTTGCTGAAAAAGTCCTGCTGTGTGTATGCATACCAAGTTCACCGCCAACGCCCTTCAAACAAAAATCCACGTAAAAGTTTGTTTGAAGTCCGACCGTGTGTGTGAGGCTATAGAATGTTAATAAATTGGTCTGGAAAGAATGATCATTCATAAATCCATGCTGGCTACTACTAATGATACTATTTTCATCAGCAAACTCTTGCATATGGTCCCTTATCAACCTCTCTAATAGTTTACATACTATTGATGTTATGCAGACTGACCTGTAGTTTCCAGGTATATATTTTGACCCTTTTTTGAATATTGGTACCACATTAGCTTTTAGCCAATCAGCTGGTACCATTCCGGTCATCAAGCTATAAATTAGGAATACCGGTATAGCAATGACCTGGCTAAGTTCTTGCGTGTAAATTATCTGGTCCTGGCAATTTGTTCACATTAAGTTTTAATTTTTTTTTTAGAATACTGCCTTCTGTTAGCCACATGAGCACATTCTGTGCCGTGTTGCTATCAATACCATCTTCTCTAGTTAACCCCTCCTTCTATATAGCAAAAACTAAGGAGAAAAAAGTATTTAACATAGTTGCCTTCTCCCTGTCACTTGTATCCAACTTTCCCTGATTATTCTTTATGGGTTAATATGCTCTGACTTTGCCTTTTTACTATTAATATACACTGCTCCAAAAAAATTAAAGGAACACTTTGAAAACACATCAGATCTCAATGGGGAAAAATATCATGTTGGATATGTATACTGACATGGACTGGGTAATGTGTTAGGAACGAAAAGATGGCAGATAGTTTGATGGAAATTAAAATGATCAACCCACAGAGGGCTGAATTCAAAGACTCCCAAAAAAGAAAAATCAAAGTGAAAAAAATATGATATTTCATTGCAGCAACTCAAAATGGTACTCAGTAGTTTTTAAGTCCCCCGCACTTGTATGCATGCCTGACAACGTCTAATGAGACAACGGATAGTGTGCTGGGATATTTCCTCCCAGATCTGGACCAGGGCATCACTGAGCTCCTGAACAGACTGAGGTGCAACTTGGGGGCGTCGGATGGACCAACACATAATGTCCCAGAGGTGTTCTATTGGATTTAGGTCAGGCGAGCGTGGGGGCCATTCAATGGTATCAATTCCTTCATCCTCATGGGACTAGCTGCATACTCTCACCACATGAGGCTGGACATTGTTGTGCACCATGAGGAACCCAGGACCCACTGCACCAGCGTAGGGTCTGATAATGGGTCCAAGGATTTATTCCGATACCTAATGGCAGTCAGGGTGCCATTGTTTAGCCTGTAGAGGTCTGTGCGTCCCTCCATGGATATGCCTCTCTAGACCATCATTGATCTACCACCAAACCGGTCATGCTGAACGATATTACAGGCAGCATAACGTTCTCCACAGCTTCTCCAGACCCTTTCACATCTGTCACATGAGCTCAGAATGAACCTGATCTCATCTGTGAAAAGCACAGAGCACCATGGCGGATCTGTCAATTCTGGTGTTCAATGGCAAATGCCAATCGAGCTCCACAGTGCCAGGCAGTGAACACAGGGCCCACTAGAGGAGGATGCAAAGCCCTCCGGCCACCCCCATGAAGTCTGTGTCTGATTGTTTAGTCAGAGACATTCACACCAGTGGCCTACTGGATGTCATTTTGTAAGGCTCTGGCAGTGCTCATCCCGTTCCTCATTGCACAAAGGAGCAGATACCAGTCCTGCTGATGGGTTAAGGACCTTATACGACCCTGTCAAGCTCTTCTAGAGTAACTGCATGTCTCCTGAAATCTCCTCCATGCTCTTGAGACTGTGCTGGGAGACACGGCAGACCTTCTGGCAGGAGTTGGACTGCCTGTGCAACCTCTATAGGTCCAGGTATCACATCATGCTACCAGTAGTGACACTGACCCTAGCCAAATGCAAAACTAGTGAAAAACAGTCATAAAAGATGTGTAGGGAAAACAAATATTAGTGGCTTCCATCTGTAAAACCATTCCTGTTTTGGAGGTCATCTTACTGTTGCCCATCTAGTGCATCTGTTGCTAATTTCATTAACACCAAAGCAGCTGAATCTAATTAACAACCCCCTCTGCTACTTAACTGACCAGATAAATATCCCAGAAGTTTAATTGACTTGATGCTATACTCTGATTAAAAAGTGTTCCTTTAATTTATTTGAGCAGTGTATTTAAAAAATTTTTAGGAATTCGCTTTACTCTGCTCTACTATGTGTCTCTCATGGTCTATTTTTGCTGCCCTGATCACACTGTCACATTTCTGTAGTGCTGGAATGCTGACATTGCTCCCTTGGCATTACATTTTTTAAAGGAAATTTTTTTCTCTTTTTTATGCCATTTTACACTTGAAGAGCTAAGAAAACATGTTTTTCAGAACAGCAATTGACAACTTTCTGTTTTAACTCCTGGTTATTTTGCAACCCTCATCTTTATCCTAATGCTGTCCCCTGCATTAATTCAGGTCAGGCCAGTGCCATTCAGCCTGGAAGACTAAGAACATAGTATGAGTGGATTGCATCATGGTCCCGCTACCCAAAAGGTGCTCTGCACCAACCAAGTATCGGTGCAAAAATTGACACTGCTGTCATCATAACAGCATCACATTTTTATTGAGGACCATCCTCTGTCAGGAGAAGCAGGGCCAGATTAAAGTGGATGTAAACCCACTCTCATCCTTTCTAAACTACTGCCATAGTGCTGATCTATAAGGATATACATGCCTCCTGCATGTATCCTTATCTGTCAAATGTCTCCCCTCTGTCTGTTGTAAGAACTGAAAAACTGCAGATTATGTGGGTGGATCTATTGTCTGGAGCTCGGTGGGTGGAGTCGTGATGTCAGTAGACTCCCCACCCACCTCTACACTCCCCTTGTCAACATGCATTTTCTCCTGTGTATTCCTTCTGCTATGATCACTAACATCCAGTCAAAATCCAGAAAAGTAACCACATGACTTCAGAAAAGGAGTGGAGGTGGGAATTAAAAAATAATGCATGTCTAAAGCTAGTGCATGAGATATGTAAATAACCCGTCACTCAAAGCAAGGGGGCGGATTGGACAAAGGTAACTTTGTTTGTCCGTTTTATCTCACTGAACAATAAAAGAGGATTTCTCAGAGCTGGATTAACTCTTTGTGGCAAGACCTGGCACAAATTATAGAAATCTTATACTCAATATTGTGACAGCAAAAAAAAAAAAAATTCGGGTTTACATCCACTTTAAGAACATCATGGGCCTGGTGCTGAGGATTTTGGTGGGGAATTTTATAATAAATAAAAATGCAAACCAGAGAGAGAGCGCGCACGAGCATGCATGGGAATGACATCAACACAGCCCAGGCAAGGCAACTGACTGAAGGCACAGAACCCAGAAGGAAGACCGGGTAACGATGGAAGCTCCCGAGCCCCGCCGTATTGATCACAGCGCAGCACTGGAGGGCTTAAGTGTACCCTAATGTGCTAATATGCTATGCATACTTGTACATTGTGGCATAACCTACCTCAGGGCCTCTAAAAAGTAGTAATGTTAGCGAAGTTTACTACCGCTTTAATATCAAGGGATCCCAGGAGCCTCTCATGGGGCCCCCTACTGACCCAGTGGCCCTTGGGCAGTGCCTAAGTGCATAGTTACCAACATTTAATAAATATTTTCAGGGACACTTTTTTTTACAAGTGCTATATTTAGAGTAGCTGAGATCCCCTATGTTCCTCTGTACATCACATTAGTAATCACAAAATTAAATGAGTACTAATAATGGGGCAGAACAAATATGAGGACTGAGAAGATTTCCTTTAGTTGAACTAACAAAAGTGTGACCATTCTAGAGCTGGTAACATTGAGGATATTCAATATTATTTTAAAGAACTGTTTTTGTGGGTAAGAGGCCTAGGGGAGAAGTATGGACGGTATAAAAGTGGGAAGTATGTGCAGGTGAGGGAGATGAATGTGGAGGGTCTAACAGTGGGCACTATGTACAGGAGAGGAGTGTGGAGGGTATGGCAGAAGGCACTATGTACAGGAGAGAAGTGTGAAGGGTATGACAGTGGGCATTATGCACAGCAGAGGAGTGTGGAGGGTATGCCAGTGGGCAGTTTGTACAGGAAAGGAGTGTGGAGGGTATGACAGTGGGAAGTTTGTACAGGAGAGAAGTGTGGAGGGTATAATGGGGGCAGTATGTACAGGAGAGGAAACTGGAGAGAAAGATAGTTGTCAGTATGTACAGGAGAGGAGTGTGGAGGATAAGGTTGGGTTACAGTATGTACAGGAGAGGAGTGTGGAGGGTATGACAGTGGGCAGTATGTACAGGAGAAGAGTGTGGAGGGTATCACAGTGAGTGGTATGTACAGGAGAGGAGTGTGGATGGTATGATAGTGGGCAGTATGCACAGGAAAGGAGTGTGGAGGGTATGATGGGGGCAGTATGTACAGAAGAGGAGTGTGGAGGGTATGATGGGGACAGTATGTACAGGAGAGGAGTGTGGATGGTATGATAGTGGGCAGTATGCACAGGAGAGGAGTGTGGAGGGTATGACAGCCGGAACTTTGTACAATAGAGGAGTTTATGAATGTGGGCAGTATGTACAGGAGTGGAGTGTGGAGGATATGACAGTGGGCAGTATGTACAGGAGAGGAATGTGGATGGTATGATACTGAGCAGTATGTACATGAGATGAGTGTGGAGGGTAAGACAGTGAGAAGTATGTACAGGAGAGAAGAGTGTGGAGGGTATGACAGTGGGCAGTATGTACAGGAGAGGAGTGTGGAGGGTATGACAGTGGGCAGTATGTACAGGAGAGGAGTGTGGAGGGTATGACAGCTGGCAATATGTGCAATAAAGGAGTTTATGAAAGTGGGCAGTATGTACAGGAGAGGAGTGTGGACGGTATGATACTGAGCAGTATGTACATGATATGAGTGAGGAGGGTAAGACAGTGAGCAGTATGTACAGGAGAAGAGTGTGGAGGGTATGATACTGAGCAGTATGTACATGAGATGAGTGTGGAGGGTAAGACAGTGAGCAGTATGTACAGGAGAGAAGAGTGTGGAGGGTATGATACTGAGCAGTATGTACATGAGATGAGTGTGGAGGGTAAGACAGTGAGCAGTATGTACAGGAGAGAAGAGTGTGTAGGGTATGACAGTGGGCAGTATGTACAGGAGAGGAGTGTGGAGGGTATGACAGCTGGCAATATGTGCAATAAAGGAGTTTATGAAAGTGGGCAGTATGTACAGGAGAGGAGTGTGGACGGTAAGATACTGAGCAGTATGTACATGATATGAGTGTGGAGGGTAAGACAGTGAACAGTCTGTACAGAAGAAGAGTGGGGAGGACATGACAGTGGGCACTATGTATAGGAGAGAAGTGTAGAGGGTATGAGAGTGGGCACTATGTATAGGAGAGGACTGTGGAGGATATGACAGTGAGCAGTATGTACAGGAGAAGAGTAAGGAGGGTATGACGGTGGGCACTATGTACATGAGAGAAGTGTGGAGGGTTTGACAGTGAGCAGTATGTACAGGAGAGGAGTGTGGAGAGTATGACAGTGAGCACTATGTACAGGAGAGAAGTGTGGAGAGTAGGACAGTGAGCAGTATGTACAGGAAAGGAGTGCGGAGGGTATGACGGTGGGCACTATGTATAGGAGAGAAGTGTGGAGGGCATGACAGTGGGCACTATGTAAAGGAGAGGAGTGTGGAGGGTATGACAGTGAGCAGTATGTACAGGTGAGGAGTGTGGAGGGTATGATGGTGGGCACTATGTATAGGAGAGGAATGTGGAGGGTATGACAGTGAGCAGTATGTACAGGAGAGGAGTGTGTAGGGTATGACAGTGGGCACTATGTATAGGAGAGGAGGATGAAGGAATCTAGGAAGGAAAAAGGTTTGTGGAAGGATGTTTAGGGACTGCGTAGTGGTTAAGCGGGCCATACATGAATTGAAATTAAGCCAATTAAGCAGAGACCAGCCATAGTCGATTTATGTATGGGCTAGCTGGTTTTACACAAGTCAATCTATTAATCGACTTGGGTACAACCAGCCTGTTAGGTTTTTCCCCAAAACAATCAGTGCTGCCAGCTATAGTTATCAACACTGATCATTGTATTCACTGGCAGAACACAATAACACGGCAAGAGTGATTCACCCATCCACAGGTCAGCAGGTGAGAGGGTGTGTGGGGACAGGCTGGGGAGGGATACTAGTCAGTGGCTGAGTAGGCACTGGCTAGTATCAGAGCCAGATACACACAGGTTACATACGCCACGATCGTTAGAGCGAGAGCAATAATTCTAGCACTAGACCTCCTCTGTAACTCTAAATATGTAACCTGTAATAAAATGTAAAGCATCGCTTAGTATACAAAAATAATCGTGTTAACTTTAGTGTTGTTTTTTTTTTTTATGAATGAAACAGTTTCTTTCCAAAAAAACACGTTTGAAAAATTGCTGTGCAAATACAGTGTAACAAAAAGTTGCAAAGACCACCATTTTATTCCATAGGGTGTCTGCTAAAACAATATATATAATGTTTGAGGGTTCTGAGTAATTTTCTAGCAACAAAAAAATTATGATTTTTACATGTAGGAGAGAAGTGTCAGAATTGGCCTGGGTGGCAAGGGGTTAATTACTATAAGTAATATACAAATAATTATTATAAGCACTGTGAGCTCATCCTCTCAGTCTGCTGCAGAGAGTGTCAGCTTGTATTTAAACTGGCCTCTCTGTATGTAACTTCGGACAGGCTGCGCAAGCAGCCCCGTATCTCCGGAACCCCTGGTTGTCGAGCTACAACCCTCGAAGTCGATCTTTTTTCTTTTTTTGGGATTTTTTTTTTTTTGGGGGGCAAATGGGCCTATCTTGAGGAAGGGGCCTGGAGCTGCAGCTCCAATAGCCCCTATGTTAATCCGGCCCTGGGGAGAAGATCTCAAGTAAGACAACCCTGTGTATCACATGACCAGGCTGAAGACATCTGGAAAAGGTAAGTTTAAATTTAAAAAGGCATAAAATACACACTCATCACTGACCTCAAGGGAGCGGTCCTTTGGGTTGGAGAGAGCTGAGGCCACAACTGGGCTTTCACTTTTTAACAGATACAAGAAAAATGAAGACTGGAGACAAACTAGTTTGAAAAACACATCTCAATCAATGATAGTTGGATAGGGATTTATGGATCCAATACTATATAATGTGTACGAAAGGTGACTTCTCCTGACAGCATGTCTAGGTTTAGTCCATTATTAGCTAGATGTTTGGACTTTTGTGTTCCTAGAGTAATAGCTGGCAAAGAATTCTTATTTAAAAAAAGCTTCTTAATACATTTAACAAAGACAAAATAGTGTAACATTTCCATTTAGATTTCAATAAAATAGCAGATGGCGTCAGTTACTGGAAGCAGCATGAGTTTTAGCTGCATGTGTCTAATAAGCATACAAGGTTACAATGTAATATATTCCTTAACTGAAACTCACCGGGTTATTTTTTGGCCAAGATCAGAAAATCCTAACAGTAGCATATGACCTTCTATTGTGAGAGAGCCATGCACATGAAAATACAATTAGGATAAAAGCTAAAAATCAGTTAGGAAAGGCAGTATTTTGATAGCAGAAGGCATGGTTCCACAAAATATATTAATAGAAGCAGGTTAAAGAAACATACAACTAGAGGAACCTACTAAAGTACTGCAGACAATAGCACAGTTTTAATGTACTGATCACCGCCAACATTCTCAAATTCGATGCCAAGGCATAAACTCTACAACTCTACAGAAAATTAAGTCCAAATGTAATAATAGAATGAGGGAACAGATCTGTTTCTTAGGTCTGCTTGAAACTGTAGAGATTGTAATGATGTCAGTGAAAAGAAAATGTATGTATAAATCATATTTGACATTGAACTTAATCTTTAGTAGCAATGCAGGCAATATAGAAAAGCTTGTTGTTGTAATTGTTTTTTTTTTTTAAGATTTGCAGAGAGTTTATAGTTTAAACGATACCCTTTATTTGCTAACTTATTTAATAACTTAAGTTATTAAAGATGCAAGCTTTTGGGATAACTTAGATTTGCATTCATCCTTGATGAATCAAACTCGGGCAGGCCCACTACCAAGCTTACGCACTAAACTCATACATGCTCACATCAGCATAGCTGCACAGTTACAATTTTGTCTCTTCTCTCCTGATACAAGATGCTGGAAATTCAGCCTATCCTGGATAATCAAAAGGCTTAGATTATGGGCGCAAACCTCTATATAAATTATGGAAGAACAGAAACAATATAACATTATAGCATACTTCGAAACTTCTGAGAATGGGAAAGTGGGGGGGCAACAAAGTATGTAGGTAGGCAAAATTCACAACCCTGCCAAGCCCCCCACTTATGTGGACCATCAAAAATGAATACGCAAAAAATGATTGGTTAGACCCACTTTTTTACCCCACCTACTCCTTTATGCTGTTTTTTTAGGATAACATATGAGCTAATTTAAAGCTTGGATTACAGCAGTATAACAATTTTGGTATCAAAATAATACATTTAGAGCCGGTTCACACTGGGGCAACACGACTTCCAGCGCGACTTTACAAGGCAACTTCGAGGAAACTTCAAGGCAACTTTGAGGCAACTTCGAGGCAACTTCAAGTTGCCTCCAGGACAGGTGACTTTGCCAGTGGCCAATCAAACAATAATCAGCTCTGTGGGAGGGAGGGGTTTGCCTGAGAAAACTATTTTCTCTTCCTGTAAAGTTGCTTCAGTTAAGACAGTGTCTGACTTTTGGGGCGACTTCCATTGAAATCAATGGGTACAAGTTGCCTAGAAGTCGCCTTGAAGTAGTACAGGAACCTTTTCTGAAGTTGGAGCGACTTCAGTAGTGTACATTAAGACCTGTAAAGTTCGGGTCCGTACCGAACTTTAGCTTTTTCCCGAACCCGAACCCGGACTTTGCCCAAAAGTTCGGGTTCGGCAATCTAATAACGCATTTAGAAATGCTTCAGGGGCCAGCCAATCACCTTTTGATTAGCTGGTGTGCCCTTAGAAGCCATCATAGCCATGCCTACTAATGGCATGGCTGTGATTGGTCAGTGCAACATGTGACCCAGCTTCTATATAAGCTAGAGGCACACAGCACACATGACACTCTGCTTCAGAATAGATAGGGAGAGGATCTAGTCTGCTGCTGCTGCTTTTAGGGATAGATAGAAAGATAGATGAGGTAGTCCTGATTCTACAATCTGAGGGAAAAGATAGAGAGATAGTGTAGTGTAGGGCTAGGTTCCTGTGTTGGTGCTTTCAGGGAGAGAGAATATTATATAGGAGTCCAGATTCAGAGATTAAAATCAGCGATCTGCATAGGTCTACCTATTTGTGTTGCAGTGCAGTCTTTTTACACTGCCATGAGCCCAGTGTCAGAGAAAATCTAACTTTTAGGGGGAAAAAAAAGGCACTTTATTGTTCTCTTTTCCAAAAGACCCATAGGGCAAAAAAAAAAAAAAAGCATTTTATTTTGCTCGTGCAAAAAAAGACCCGTTTAGGGCAAAAAAAATAAAAATAAAAATTTGCACTTTAATGTACGCTTGCAAAAAACGCAGTTTAGGGACACAAAAAATAGTTTGCAGTGTGTTATACATATTTTGAGGTGTGTGAAATAAACAATTTCTATATAGTCTTCTCCTACTGTGCTATACTAAAAAAACAACATTTTTTTTGAATAGCATTTTCTGCAGTTCTGTAGCTGTGCGATTCAGCGGTTACGTACTGTGGGTGTGTTCTGCTCTTCCAAAAAACGCAGTTTAGTGGCACCAAAAAAAGTTTGCAGTGTGTTATACATATTTTGAGGTGTGTGAAATAAACAATTTCTATATAGTTTTCTCCTACTGTGCTATACTAAAAAAAAAAACATTTTTTTTGAATAGCATTTTCTGCAGTTCTGTAGCTGTGCGATTCAGCGGTTACGTACTGTGGGTGTGTTCTGCTCTTCCAAAAAACGCCGTTTAGTGGCACAAAAAAAAGTTTGCAGTGTGTTATACATATTTTGAGGTGTGTGAAATAAACAATTTCTATATAGTTTTCTCCTACTGTGCTATACTAAATAAACAACATTTTTTTTGAATAGCATTTTCTGCAGTTCTGTAGCTGTGTGATTCAGCGGTTACGTACTGTGGGTGTGTTCTGCTCTTCCAAAAAACGCAGTTTAGTGGCACCAAAAAAAGTTTGCAGTGTGTTATACATATTTTGAGGTGTGTGAAATAATAGGATTTTTTACTCACCGTAAAATCCTTTTCTCTGAGTCCATGGACCGACACAGCTTCTCTATTGACAAAGTGGGTATTATCCGTTAATTAGGAGTGACTAGGCAGAAAAACTTGTAAAAAGTGTTGCATCACACCTTCTACAGTACCGCCCAGGGGGCGGACCCTCTGGGTATACCCTCTCAGTCTGCATCTTCGCAGATCAGTTCGTCAAAAAGCAGTACAAACTTAAAAGGAGGGGTGGGTGCTGTGTCGGTCCATGGACTCAGAGAAAAGGATTTTACGGTGAGTAAAAAATCCTATTTACTCTTTCGTCCATGGACCGACACAGCTTCTCTATTGACAAAGTGGGACGTCCCAAAGCAGTGTCAGAGAAAAAACGAGGGGTGGTAACAGCATAAAAATAAACTTCACCCCAAACACAAAACAGCACTCCTCCAACGGAGGAGTTGCAACTCTAAACAGCCGCTTGCAAAACCTTGCGGCCAAAAGAGGCATCCGAAGATGCACCTACATCAATTTTGTAGAATTTTGTGAAAGTGTGAGCGGACGACCAAGTCGCCGCTTTACATAATTGGGAAACAGACGCTTGATGTCGGAAAGCCCAAGAGGCACCTATTGCCCTGGTCGAATGCGCCGTGACAGGAAAGGGGGGCGCCTGACCCTTTAAGGCGTAAGCCTGGATTACTATCTGTCGGATCCACCTAGAGATGGTGGCCGATGAGACTGCTTGGCCCTTCTTGGGACCAGCCACCGAAACAAACAGTGAGTCTGACTTCCGGAACAGGGAAGTAGCAGATAGGTATACTCTCAAAGCTCGGACAACGTCCAAGGAATGCAACGCCGACTCCTTAGGATTCGACGGCTGAGGACACAAGGATGGAAGTACAATGTCTTCGTTGAGATGAAAAGCCGAAACGACTTTCGGAAGAAAGGAAGGTTGCGGCCGCAGCACCACCTTATCCTTGTGGAAAATCAAATAGGGAGCCTTGCAGGACAAGGCTGCCAGCTCAGAGACTCGTCTAACTGACGTAACAGCCACCAAAAAGACCACTTTCTGAGAAAGTGTCAACAGGGGAATATCTCTAATATTCTCAAACGGTGCCTTCTGAAGCACCGAGAGGACCAGGTTCAAGTCCCACGGAGGTAACGGGGGACGGACCGGAGGGGCCACATGTCGGACCCCCTGCACAAATGTACTCACGAGAGAGTGAGTCGCCAGGGGTCGCTGAAAAAAGACAGCCAGGGCAGATATCTGTCCCTTAAATCGTACTTAGGGCAAGCCCTTGGTCCACCCCATGCTGTAAAAACAGCAGGATTCTGGAAACCAAATAGGTACGCGGATGCCATTTCATTTCCTCACACATGGAGATGTAGGCCCTCCAAGTGCGGTGATAGACCTTCCTAGAGGACGGTTTTCGAGCACTTCTCATAGTAGAGATTACTGAGTCTGACAGGCCCTGGTCTCTCAGTACCTGGTTCTCAACAGCCATGCCGTTAAAGCCAATGACTGTAAAGCAGGATGGAATATGGGACCTTGCGATAGCAGGTCCTTCCGTAGTGGTAGGTGACAGGGGACGTCTGCTACCAGACGTACTAGATCGGCGTACCAAGGACGCTGAGGCCAATCTGGAGCGATTAGGATCATTGGAATTCCCTCTGCCTCCACTCTGCGGAGCAGAAGAGGAAGAAGCCTTAAGGGAGGGAAGGCATAGATTAGACGATACTGACCCCACGATGCTACCAACGCGTCCATTGCGTCTGCCCATGGGTCTCTTGACCGGGCCACAAATCTCAATACCTTCCGATTGAGTCGGGAAGCCTGAAGATCTACGTCTGGTGTGCCCCATCTTTGGCAGAGGAGTTGGAACACCTCCGGGTGTAAGGACCCTTCTCCCTGGTCCAGCATCTGGCGGCTCAGGTAGTCCGCCTGCCAGTTTTCCACACCCGGAATGTACACGGCCGACAGTGCCGGTACGCTCCTCTCTGCCCACTTCAGGATGCGAGCGATCTCCGATGTTGCAGCTGAGCTTCTTGTTCCTCCTTGATGATTGACATATGCCACTGCTGTGGCGTTGTCTGACTGGATCCTGACTGGACGCCCTTGCAGCCTCTGAGACCATTTGAAGAGGCACAGCCTGATCGCCCGGATTACCAGGACATTGATCGGCAGGGGGGCTTCCTCTGGGGTCCAGCGATCTTGCGCCGACTGAACACCCCAGACTATCCCCCAACCTGTAAGGCTGGCGTCCGTCGTGATCACTATCCAGTAAACCGGAAGAAATGACTTCCCGGCCATTAGAGCCGGTGCTGTCAGCCACCATACCAGGGATCTCCTGACTATGTGGCTCACTCGGATTTGATAATCCAGAGATGATGGACATCTGTTCCATCTCTCAAGTGTGGTATTGAGCATATGGAACCGCCTCGAAGGAGGCTACCCTGAGGCCCAACACTCGCATGCAAAAAACGGAGTGACGACCAATTCCTGGAAGTCAGCTGCCGTACTGCAGCCCGGAGGGTCTGCAACTTCTCCACAGGGAGGAATACCTTTGCCTCTGAAGAATCCAGAATCAACCCCAGGTACCCTAGGCGTTGAGTGGGCACCAATACTGACTTTTGCGTGTTTAGTATCCAACCACAGTCTCGAAGAGTCTGACAGGTAATGGACACGCTTACCTCTAATTCTGAGCTTGAAGGGGCCTTCAGCAGAAGGTCGTATAAGTAGCCTGTGATAGCGATACCCCGCTGTCTTAGAAGTGCCAGAATCGGAGCGAGCACCTTGGTGAACGTCCTGGGTGCTGAGGCAAGGCCCAACGAGAGGGCCACAAACTGGTAGTGGTCCTTCCCGATAGCAAATCGCAGAAACCTCTGGTGTCTGGAGTATATGGGGACATGCAGGTATGCGTCCTTGATGTCCAAGGAGGCCAGAAAGTCCCCCGGATGGAGAGCCGTGACTACAGATCGAACCGACTCCATCCGAAAACATTGTACCTTCACAAAGCAATTGAGGGCTCTGAGATCCAAGCTTGGACGAACCCCCTCCTTCTTCGGCACAATGAACAGATTTGAGTAAAAACCCCGTTCCAGTTCTGGAACTGGAATAACTACCCCGCATTCCAGTAGACCCTGGACCGCCCCATACAGGGCCTCCCGACGGGTCGGTAGTAGCTGGAGATTGGAGGTGTTGAATCTGTCCGGTGGACAAGAGAGAAACTCTATCTTGTAGCCTGAGGAAATTACTTCGCAAACCCACCTGTCGGAGATTAGTGCTGTCCACTGAGTTGCGAATTTGCGAAGACGTCTCCCCACCCGAGAGCTGGGTGGGGGTGGACCTTCATGCGGACGCAAATTTGTCCGCAGGCTTATTGGGTATGCGGGACCAGGGACGCTTTTGTCCTTGAGCAGGCGCTTTATCGGCCTGGGGTCTTTTCCCTGTCGCCCTAGGGGGACGAAAAAAACACTTGTGTGCAGTAAAGGAGGGCCCTTGCCCTTGGCGTGGCCCCTTACCCTTGCTAATTTGGGGAAGCAAAGTGCTTTTACTTCCTGTGGCATCCTTGATGATGTCATCCAGAGAAGCCCCAAAAAAAGTCTGTCGCCCTTAAAAGGCAGATCCAACAGGGCTTTCTTGGAAGTCTGGTACGCAGACCAGCCTTTTAGCCAGATCAGGCGGCGTATTGCTACTGCATAAACCGAAGTTTTAGACAGCAGGGGAATAGTATTCATGTCTGACTCGCAGACAAACCTAAGGCCCTGGACCAACAGGTCGGCCAATGTTATCTCATCAGGAGGAGCATCTCGCTCCTTAACCCCTGGAGTAGCAATCTTGCCCATTCAGTAAGTGTGTGAGACACTAGGGCCCCGCCAATGCGGGCGTACTGCCGAGCCTACCACTGAGTATAGGTAGCAAGCGAGTGCTTCAGCCTTCTTATCCACAGGGTCCTTGAAAACAGGAGCCCCTTCTACAGGAATTGTGGTGGCTCTATTAAGTCTGGACACCGGAGGGTCCACTATAGGGGGGAGAGGTCCATTTCTTCAGAAAACTCTCCTCAAAAGGGGTACCGTACCGCAAACCTCTTTGGGGCTGTAAAGACCCTCAGTGGGTTCTCCCATTCCTTGTATAAGAGTTTATCAAGAGACACACAAGGGAACACCTTAGCAGTGCGGGCAGGTCTATGAAACCCAAGTGGACCGGAGTCTCTGCTGCTTCTGCAGTATTTTCCAATTTTAGCATATCCCGCACTGCAGTAATAAGGTCAGATACCAAAGCCGTCTCACGTACTGACCTGGACTTTGAGTCATTCTCACTGTCCGGTCACGGTCTGCAGTCTCTGATGCGTCAGAATCTGGGCCCCGAGCCGTAGCTGGACCTGGTTCTGCACCAGAATTATCCCCAGAAGCTTGCAGGGGATGGGGCGTTTACTACCCCCTGTATTCCCGTGTGCTGCTTCCACCCTGGCAGCAAACTCCTCTAGGATTGCAGTCATAGCGTTCATAGACACCTCAGGGGCACCAGCTGCTAAATCTGGTGTTTCAGGGGAGAAGACATCTGGCTCAGATGCCATGCTGACCACACGCTGACACTCACAGGGCTCCAGGCAAGATATCAATAGGCCACCCTCCTGTGCTGCAGAGAGGCCGGGTCACCCAGAGGACTCACCACCCTGGATAGGTACTGCTATGCTGCGCCTGTGATGCTGTCCCCCCTGCTGCTGTGTCAGTCTGCTTCTTTTATCAGCACTTCCTGTGTGAATTTTCGCGCCAGTGTAATGCACCCTAGAGGCCGGAGGCTCTCGAAAAATGGTTGCCAAAAACGTCTGTATGGAAGATAATGTGGGCTCTAAGAAAATGGCCGCCGACAGAAGATAGAGGTCAAGCAGCCATAGCCCACAAAAAGATGGCCGCCGAACGGCAATATATGCATACAGGGTGGACAAACATGGCCGCCGATCAGCTGATAGGGGCCAGTGGGTGTGGCCGAACCACAGGAAGATGGCCGCCGGGCAGTCACAAGAGGCCAAACTTGGCATGGACCACCTCAAAATGGCCGCCGACAGCATGGAGGAGGAAGGACACAAACACAGGTAAGAAAAAATGACATTTCTTTTAAATGTTAGTTACAGCCAGCCCCGCTCCAGTGGGACCCCCTAGGTGACCCCCAGCACCCAGCAACCTTTAGCTAGAAGCCCAGGGAGGAGGGAAAGGCAGGGAGAGAGGGAAGAAAGGGGCCACAACCACTTACTTGATCTCTCCAGGAATGTCCAGCTAAATCACCCAGCCGAGGCAGGGGAGTTTTACTTACCTATCCTGCATGTATTCTGCTGGAAGACATTCCAAACAGATCATCGTCCGCGCACGGAAGGTGACTGTTGGCCAGGCATGCTGTGATTGGACCCAGAAGGGACGATCATATGTATGCCCTGGAGCATGACGCTCACCGGACAGGCTGCTGCGACTCGGCCGTAAGGTCAGCCGAAGCTGAGCGGTCCGATGCAAGACTTGGAGCGTAAGCTCACCGGCCAGGCTGCTGTGACTCGGCCGTAAGGTCAGCCGAAGCTGAGCGGTCCGATGCAGGCCCTGGAGCGTAAGCTCACCGGCCACCCGTGGAGCGACGGGCATGTCGTGGAAAACCCAGCGCGTAGCTAGGGTCGGCACACACTCGATGGCCAAAACTGGGGAGACTACAAGGATCGAGGATCCAGCCTGTCACCCAGTCGGCAGTTGATCGAAGATCGCAGGAAACAACAAATGTAGCAAAAAAAATAAAAATATATATATATATATATATATCTTTTTTCCCCGGACCAATGGGCCCGAAGGGAGCCATGTCCTACTCCTTGCTAGACAGAAAAAAACTGATCTGCGAAGATGCAGACTGAGAGGGTATACCCAGAGGGTCCGCCCCCTGGGCGGTACTGTAGAAGGTGTGATGCAACACTTTTTACAAGTTTTTCTGCCTAGTCACTCCTAATTAACGGATAATACCCACTTTGTCAATAGAGAAGCTGTGTCGGTCCATGGACGAAAGAGTAAAACAATTTCTATATAGTTTTCTCCTACTGTGCTATACTAAAAAAACAACATTTTTTTTTAATAGCATTTTCTGCAGTTCTGTAGCTGTGCGATTCAGCGGTTACGTACTGTGGGTGTGTTCTGCGCTTCCAAAAACACCCATTTAGGGCAAGATCCTAAATTTTGAAAATATGAGGAGATGGTCAAAGGGACGTGGTGGCCCCGGTCATGGTGCTGCTGGTGGAGCTCCTGTTGCAGGGAGAGGACGTGGTGGATCTGTGCCAGATACACGCACAAGTGAAACACCTTCCTCAGGTGCGAGTAGGCGACCGAGCCTGCGGCGGTATTTTGTCACGCCTAATGAGGCTGTACGAATGTTTAGGCCAGGACAAGTACAGGCGATAGTAGATTGGGTTGCTGACAGTGCCTCGGGTTCCTTCACATTGTCTCCCACCCACTCTTCTGATGAAAGAACAGAGTTGGCACCTGAAACCCATGTCCATCAGTCTTTCACCTCACCCCCTTGCAAATCAGCCAAGCAGTCTGAGCACCAAATCATGCAGCAGTCTCTTCTGCTTTTCGATGACTCTGTTAGCAGGGTTTCCCAGGGCCATTCACCTAGCCCTGCCCCAGAAGTGGAAGAGATTGAGTGCACCAATGCCCAACCACTTATGTTTCATGATGAGTACATGGGAGGACCATCGCAGTACGTCTCGGATGATGACGAAACACAGGTGCCAACTGCTGCTGCTTTCGCAATTGTGCAGACAGACAAGGAGGGCAGGGGTGAAGACTGGGTGGAAGATGATGTGGAGGACGATGAGGTCCTCGACCCCACATGGAATCAACGTTATGCAGGTGACCAGTGTAGTTTGGAGGAAGAGGCGGTGGTCGCACAGAGCCACCAGCACAGCAGAAGAGGGAGCAGGGTGCAAAAGCGGAGCGTCTGTCAGCTAGACAGTATGTCTGCTACTGCCCAACGCAGCAAGGGACCGAGCACACCAAAGCCAGGTCCAAGGAGTTCCCCAGCGTGGCAGTTCTTCACACAATGTGCTGATGACAAGACACAAGTGGTTTGCACGCTGTGCAATCAGAGCCTGAAGCGAGGCATAAACGTTCTCAACCTGAGCACAACCTGCATGACCAGGCATCTAAGTGCAAAGCACGAGCTGCAGTGGAGTAGACACCTCAAAAACCAAGAAAGGTCTCTGGCTCCTCCTGCTTCCTCTTCTGCTGCAGTCTCGGCCTCTTCATCCACCTCTGTAGTGACAGTGGCACCTGCCACCCCGCAAACAGAGCATCTGCCAGCAACACTACCACCTGGGTCACCAACCATCTCCACAATGTCCCATGGAAGCGTTCAGCTCTCTATCTCCCAAACATTGGAGCGGAAGAGGAAGTACCCCCCTAGCCACCCGCGATCCCTGGCCCTGAATGCCAGCATTTCAAAACTCCTGGCCTTTGAAATGCTGTCATGCCGTCTGGTGGAGACGCAGAGTTTTAAAAGCCTGATGGCATTGGCTGTCCCACAGTACGTCGTGCCCAGCCGCCACTATTTTTCCAGGCGAGCCATCCCTTCCCTGCACAACCAAGTGGGGGACAAAATCAGGTGTGCACTGCGCAACGCCATCTCTGGCAAGGTCCACCTAACTACGGATGCGTGGACCAGTAAGCAATGTCAGGGACGTTATATCTCCCTAACAGCACACTGGGTAAATGCAGTGGCGGCTGGGCCTGAGGCAGATAGCAGTTTGGCGCATGTCCTTCCACCACCGAGGATTGCAGGGCGCTTCAGTTTGCCTCCTGTTGCTAACTCCTCCTACTCCGCTTCCTCATCCTCTACCGCCTCCTCATCCGGTCAGCGTAACACCTTCACCACCAACTTCAGCACAGCCAGGGGTAAACGACAGCAGGCAGTTTTAAAACTTTCCTGTTTGGGGGAAAAACCCCACACCGCGCAGGAGTTGTGGAGGGACATGGAACAACAGACCAATGAGTGGTTGCTGTCAGTGAGCCTCAAGCCCGGCCTGGTGGTGTGCGATAATGGGCGAAATCTCGTAGCAGCTCTGGGCCTAGCCGGTTTGATGCACATCCCTTGCCTGGCGCATGTGCTGAACTTGGTGGTCCAGAGGTTCCTTAAAAATTACCCCAATATGCCAGAGCTGCTGCAGAAAGTGCGGGCTATGTGTGCGCACTTTCGGCGTTCTCACCCTGCTGCTGCTCGCCTGTCAGCGCTGCAGCGTAACTTCGGCCTTCCCGCTCACCGCCTCATATGTGACGTGCCCACAAGGTGGAACTCCACCTTGCACATGCTGGCCAGACTGTGCGAGCAGCAGCAGGCGATAGTGGAGTTTCAGCTGCAGCAATCACGCATGAGTCGCTCTGCGGAACAGCACCACTTCACCACCAATAACTGGGCCTCCATGCGAGACCTGTGTGCCTTGTTGCGCTGTTTCGAGTACTCCACCAACATGTCCAGTGCCAATGACGCCGTTCTTAGCGTTACTATCCCAGTTCTATGCCTCCTTGAAAAAACGCTTCGGGCGATGATGGAAGAGGATGTGGCACAGGAGGATGAGGAGGAGGAGGAGGAAGCGGGATCATTTCAAAGGCTTTCAGGGCAGTCTTTCACAAGTGGCTACGAGGGTGGGTTCCTGCACCAACAAACGCCAGGTACACAATTGTCCGGCAGAAAGGGAACAGTTCTGGAGGATGACGAGGTGGAGGAGGAGATGGAGGAGGAGGAGGAGGCATTTTCACAGCAGGGTGGCACCCAGACCAGCTCGTGGCCATCACTGGTGCGTGGCTGGGGGGATACAGAGGACACAGACGATACACCTCCCACAGAGGACAGCTTTTCTTTGCCTCTGGGCAGCCTGGCACACATGAGCGATTACATGCTGCAGTGTTTCCGCAATGACCGCCGAGTTGCCCACATTTTAACTGGTGCTGATTACTGGGTGGCCACCCTGCTGGATCCCCGTTACAAGGACAACGTACCGTCCTTAATTTCCTCACTGGAGCGGGATCGTAAGATGCGCGAGTACCAGCGCACGCTGGTAGACGCGCTGCTGGTGGCATTCCCACCTGACAGGCAGAGGAGGAGGAAGAGGTCGCCAACGCAGCCGGGGCACCGGCAGCACCACAGAAGGCAGGGTTAGCATGGCTGAAATGTGGAAAAGATTTGTCAGCACGCCTCAACAACCAGCACCACCAGCTGAGATGGAACGTCTTAGCAGGAGGCAGCATTTCACCAACATGGTTGAGCAGTATGTGTCCACAGGCCTACACGTACTGGATGACGGGTCTGCCCCCTTTAACTTCTGGGTCTCCAAATTGGGCACATGGCCTGAGCTTGCCCTTTATGCCTTGGAGGTGCTGGCCTGCCCTGCAGCCAGTGTATTATCTGAACGTGTATTTAGCACGGCAGGGGGCGTTATCACAGACAAGCGCAGCCGCCTGTCCAGAGCCAATGTGGCCAAGCTCACGTTCATTAAAATGAACCAGGCATGGATCCCACAGGACTTGTCCGTACCTTGTGCAGAATAGACATGTATACCGGTGTTGTGACAAAAACTGTCCGGCCATCGGATTGTGTCCGGCCCATACTGTGAAGGCGCAGCGCTTGCGCAGTACAGAGGACAAGGAGATTCACAAAATCTCCGAAGATGAACGGCGCCTGCGCTGTGAGTGCAGGTTCAAGCCCCACCATCCAAGTGGACATACGGTAGCACATAGTAACAGGGCCCCTCACGGGCTCGGTTCGATCGCCACGCTTCGGGCACGGCCTCACTTGGCTCGTCTTGAACCACGGATGGTGTGGCCTTCACCTGAACTCACCATGCAGGCGCTGTTCGTCTTGGGAGATTTTAGAAATCCCCTTGTCCTACATACTGAGCAAGCGCAGTACAGGGTGGACACTATTTGACGGGGGACAGAATTCGACACATCACCGGCATTACACAGCCATTGTTGTATTTTTGAATCAGTGTTGGCTACCTCGTCCTCCTCCACCGCCGCTTCCACCTACACAGCCACATCCACCGCCACTTCAACCTCCTACTCCATATGGACCTCGTCCTCCTAGGTCAAGATTATTATTTTTTATTTTTATTTTTTTTATGTTATTTTAAGTTATTTCCCTATCCACATTTGTTTGCAGAGCACTTGCCATGCTCTTAACAACATTTTGCTGCCATTTGCAGCCCTCTAGCCCTTTCCATTACCTTTTTAGAGCCTTTTTAGTCCTTAGAAGTCCGGGTCCCCATTGACTTCAATGGGGTTCGGGTTTGGGTCCGGGTTCGGGTTAAAGTTTGATCCCGAACCCGAACTTTTTTCCGAAGTTCGGCCGAACCCGTCGAACCCGAACATCCAGGTGTCCGCTCAACTCTATTTATAATATCTCGCACAAAACCTTGCACTTAAAATTAAGCTGCAAGTCCAAAATATTAAAAAAATATCTAAACATACTGTATATACAGTATATAGAAAATGTGCCGCCCTACCAAATATTATAAGTAATTACAGTGCCTTGAAAAAGTATTCACACCCCTTGACATTTTCCATATTTTGTCATGTTACAACCAAAAACGTAAGTGTATTTTATTTGGATTTTATGTGATAGACCAACACAAAGTGACACATAATTGTGAAGTAGAAGGAAAATGATAAATGGTTTTCAATTTTTTTTACAAATAAATATCTGAAAAGTGTGGCGTGCATTTGTATTCAGCCCCCTTTACTCTGATACCCCTAACTAAAATCTAGTGAAACCAGTTGCCTTCAGAAGTCCCCTAATTAGTAAATAAAGTCCACCTGTGTGTTATTTTGTTTAAGTATAAATACAGCTGTTCTGTGAAGCCCTCAGAGGTTTGTTAGAGAACCTTAGTGAACAAACAGCATCATGAAGGCCAAAGAACACACCAGACAGGTCAGGGATAATGTTAAGGAAAAGTTTAAAGCAGGGTTAGGTTATAAAAAAATATCCCAAGCTTTGAAAATCTCAAGGAGCACTGTTCAATCCATCATCCGAAAATGGAGTATGGCACAACTCCAAACCTACCAAGACATGACCATCCACCTAAACTGACAGGCTGGGCAAGGGGAGCATCAATCAGAGGAGCAGCCAAGGGGTCCATGGTAACTCTGGAGGAGCTGCAGAGATCCACAGCTCAGGTGGGAGAATCTGTCCACAGAACAACTATTAGTCGTGCACTCCACAAATCTGGCCTTTATGGAAGAGTTGCAAGAAGAAAGCCATTGCTGAAAGAGAGTCATAAAAAGTCCTATTTGCAGATTGCGAAAAGCCATGTGGGGGACACAGCGAACATGTGGAAGAAGGTGCTCTGGTCAGATGACACCAAAATTGAACTTTTGCTATGTGTGGAGGAACACTAACACTGCACATCACCCTGAACACACCATCCCCACAGTGAAACATGGTGGTGGAAGCATCATGTTGTAGGGATGCTTTTCTTCAGCAGGGACAGGGAAGCTGGTCAGAGTTGATGGGAAGATGGATGGAACCAAATAAAGGGCAATCTTAGAATAAACCTGTTAGAGTCTGCAAAAGACTTGAGACTGGGGTGGCGGTTCACCTTCCAGCAGGTCAATGACCCTAAACATATAGCCCGAGCTACAATGGAATGGTTTAGATCAAAGCATATTCATTATTATTATTATTATACAGGATTTATATAGCGCCGACAGTTTCTGCAGTACTTCACAACAGTAGGGTAGACAGTACAATTACAATACAATTCAATACAGGAAGAATCAGAGGGCCCTGCTCGTTAGAGCTTACAATCTAGGAGGGAGGGTCAAGTGATATGAAAGGGTAATAACTGTGGGGGAGGAGCTGATGAAAAAAATAAAAGAGCAGTTGTTAGGTGGAGGCAGGATAGGCTTCTCCAAAGAGAAACGTTTTCAGGGATCGCTTAAATTAGATAGATTTGGAGATAGTCTGACAGATTAGGGAAGGGTATACCAGAGGATGAGAGAGGCTCTGGAGAAGTCCTGGAGGCGAGTATGGGAGGAGGTGATGAGGGACCTAGAGAGCAGGAGGTCTTGGGAGGAACAAAGATGATGGTAAGGTTGGTATTTTGAGACTAGGCTAGTGATGTAGCTGGGAGCAGAGTTGTGGATGGCTTTGTAACTTATTGTTAGTAATTTGAATTGAATTTTTTGGGTGAGTTGCAGCCAATGGAGGAATTGGCAGAAAGAGGTAGCATACTGTGATGTATGTGCTGGAGCACTGTGTGAACCTTCACCCTTTTCTCCTAATGCATGCTGGGGGAGGGGCTGTACCAGGAAGTAAGAGAGTGTGTGTGGAACTGGGAAGCAGCAGCATGATACACAGAAGGGATTACATCTGGTAATGACAGAAGTCTGTTGTATTAGGACTCCATGTAACAAAGTCATCATGTTCTGAGTGAGTAATAAACCCTCTCCATGGTTAAGAAGTTCATCCAGCCTGTGTGTAACTTGCTGAGCAGATACTGGCAGCATTGCTAGCAGCACCCTGAGAGACCCCGTGTCTAAGGGACATAACACAGACGTTGAGCAGTTTGTAAGGTGGGTGAGTCTGGCAGCAGTATTCATGATGGACTGAAGGGGGGATAGTCTATTTAAAGGTAAGCCAATGAGGAGGGAGTTGCATTAGTCGAGGTGAGAGATAACCAGGGAGTGAATCAGGAGCTTTGTGGTTTCATTGGTTAGGAAGGGACATAGTTTGGAGATGTTGCGGAGGTTGAAGCGGCAAGCTTTGGAAAGGGATTGGATGTGGGGCCGAAAGGAAAGTTCCGAGTCCAGGACAACACCTAGCACCCTGGCATGTGGGGATGGGTGTATAGTTGTGCCATTGCTCTTGACAGAGAAGTCAGGGGAAGAGACATCTGGGGGATGAAATATTATGAGCTTGGTTTTGGACAAGTTGAGTTTAGAGGAAAAGGGGAGCAAGGAGATAGGGCGTAGATTGTTAAGATTGGTAGGGTCCAAGTACGGCTATTTAAGTATGGGGGTGACCAGTGCATGCTTTAGAGCTTTGGGGATGATGCCAGAAGAGAGGGAGGGATTGAAGATGTGGGCTAGAGAGTGTAGAATACAGTCAGAGGGTGACGTAGTATTTGAGAGGGAATAGGGTCCAGGGGACAGCTGGTTGGGTGGGCGTTAGAAAGGAGTTTAGCAACTTAATCTATAGTAGCAGGTTTGAATAAGGGGAGGGTCGATTGTACCTGTTGACATGGGGTGTTAACTGGGGGAAATACCTGTATAGTGGAGATTTTATCACAAATTGTATCAATCTTATTTTTGAAGTGATTAGCAATCTCCTAGGCAGTGAGTGAGTTAGTGGGGGGAGGCAGTAGAGGACGAAGTAGAGAGTTGAAGGTAGAGAAAAGTTGATGGGGACTGGATGAGAAGGTGTTAATGACAGTGGTAAAAAAAGTCTGCTTGGCAGTGTGGAGGCAAGAATTGTATTTTTGGAGGGCAGATTTGAGTTGGTTGAAGTCTTTGAGTGACATAGTCTTATGCCACAGACGCTCAAGATCACGGCAAAGTTTTTTGAGATTTCTGGTGTCATCTGTTTGCCAGGATGGTAGGGGTCGAGGTCTGATTCTGTGTGTAGTAAGGGGAGTGAGCTTGTCCTCGGTTGAGGACAGGGATTTATTGTAGACAGAAGTGGCTTGGTTGGGGCAGGACAGGGGTGAGATTTTGTCATAGAGGGGGTCAGTGGCAGAATAGAGGAGAGAAGGGTTGAAGTGACAAAGGTTTCTACGGGTGATGGTTAGGGGATTGGAGGGAAAAGTGGTGGAAGACAGGGAGAGAGAGAAACGAATGAGATGGTAATCAAAGAGAGTAAAAGGATTGTTGGAGAGGTTGCATGGAGCACATAGGTAGGAGAATGCAAGGTCAAGGGTGTTGCCATCAGAGTGAGTAGAAGCCTGTACCCATTGCATCAGGTCTAATGAGGATTTTAGACTAAGAAGTTTAGAAATAGCAGGAGTGTTTGTATTAACAGGGATGTTAAAGTCGCCGAGAAGGATTGTGTGAATTTTCGAAAGAGAGAAAGTAAGGTAGCCAGGCTGAAAACTCATAAAGGAAAGTTGATAACGGTCCAGTGGGGCTGTAGATCACTGCAATTCTTAGGGAAGTTGGAGAGAATAGGCATATACAATGAACTTCAAATGATGAGAGGGACAGAGAGGGAGGAGAGTGAAGAACCTGGAAGGTGCTCTGTGGGGATAGGAGGAATCCCACTCCACCTCCCTTGCGTCCATTAGGTCTAGGGGAGTGGGTCCAGAGAAGGCCACCATGGGAGAGGGAAGCAGGAGAAGGAGTGTCGGATTTATGGAACCAGGTTTCGGTGATATCCAGTAGATTAAAGGAGTTTGTGACAGAGAGGTCATGAACATCAGTGAGTTTGTTGCAGACAGAGCAGGCTTTTCAGAGGGCACAGGAGAAGGGAAGGCTGGTTTTGGGAAGAAGAGGAATGGAGACTAAATTGCGTAGATTGCGACTACTGCCAGAGTATGTGGGGTGGTGGGTGTGTTGGGCACAGTTAAATAAGGGAGACCCAGGGTTTGGGGATATATCTCCAGAGGTTAGGAGAAGCATAAGTGTAAGGGAGGTAATATGAGAATACATTTTATACGAGGGGACATGCTTCAGCGTCCCGTTTTTTTATTTTTTTCATGTGGGATTCAAGTTACAAGTGATGAGTGCAGTAATAGGGAGAGGGGAGAAGTGAGGGTGATATATACAGATTGTGGGGTGGAGAAGAGGGGTGAATAAAAGAGAGTTTGAGGAGAGAGGCTGCAACTGTGAAAAGGAGAGGTAAATATTGAATGTTTCAGAGAGGAAGTAGAGTTGATTTGGAAATGAGGTTACCTGCAGTCTGGTGTTTTGTAAAGTAGTCTGATGATGCTGTTTGGTTGTAACATGACAAAATTTGGAAAATTTCAAGGGGTATGCATACTTTTTTAAGGCACTGTATATATGGCAACTCACTGGACTGTATTAAATTGTTACTTTATTGATTATCAAAAATTATTTTAATATACAAATCCATAAATTAAAATCGGTACCACGCATACCAAACACACCTAAAATCACACATACACACCTCTCTCTTATAACAAAACTTTTCCCCCGTATTATGCAAGATAGCTATAATCTATAATATATGAATATGTATGAGTTAGGGCTGGTGATCCAAATGATAAATGGGATTCAATGTTGGTCATAAATGGGGTTAAATTCTGGTCACAAATTAGTTCTTTGCACGTAAGTAACAGTTCATAGCACCCAGCCAAAGATAGCATATCTGTCAAGAAACACAATTGAAATTCCAGGATAGATCCAGAATATATGGTGAAATGATGAGTAAATCCTCAGTTAATTATGAATCAAAGAATGATGTGGTCCAGAGGAAGATCAATGTTCACTGATTGTGTACAGTTATGTCAGCTTCGTAGATATGCAGGCATATAGCCACAGCAATAACGAATTTGCCCAGCCAATAGAATATCTGTCAAAGGAGGAATTAAGAGGTGAGTGAGACCTGTGCCAGATAAGAGGGGCAGTGGAGGTGACGATACAAAAAAAAGTCTAAGTGTGGAGCTCACTGACACTGGGATTTTGTTGAAATTCCAGGACAGTCCCATGGAATCCTTGACAGTTTGGGACTGTGTTTAAAGTATCTCTGTAGTTAAATCTCCTGTGTATATTCACTAGTTCTTCCATTTCTAAGCAACCTGAACCCTCCACAATTTGTGCTTCACCCATGGGCGTAGCATAAGGGGTTGCAGGGGTCACAACCTCTACCCCGCCCTATAGCTCCAGGGGGCCCCTGAAGCCTCCCTGTGATATTATTATTATATCCTCCACAAAGTCCAGCTCCGAACTGCCTTAGAACCCCACAGCCATGCTCCAGTACTGGGCTTCCACTTTGCCTTCCACAGTCCACACCTCTCCATTCTCATTTTCTGGGGAGAAGCTGTGAGCCATTTCCTGAATGGAGAGGTACACGGGGTGAGAACAGCCTAGCATGGGAAAGTGTCTGTGTTGTGTGTTAGCAACATAGAATGGTAACCTAGCTCAGCGAGTTAAGAGGGGGAGAGTGCCGTCCTGTAGCCATGATGGGACCGCTGTCACTGGTGAGGTAAGACACCGCTCAGTGTCTCCTAGTCACCAGCTGGGATTCTCTGTACTCTTCCCACCTGGGGATGTCTGCTTACCCCACTTCCCTGACAACTGGGGAAAAGACACACACCTCCAGGAGGTGACCTTCCCCCAACACCTGCCAACACTAACAGAGAAACCTTCAGAAATTGCTAAAACAAAAACCTTAACACCTCCTGAGGGGCCCCTGAGGGGCTGCAGGCTCCAGATTTTGTGTCACATGGCTTTGCCCACAGATCTAAGTTGTGCCCCCCCCCCAAAGCCCCCTGACCATCTCCTCCGCCCTGGATGCTATGCCCGGCTGCTGATCTCCATTTCTATTACATCACTCTACACAGCTGGTCCTCCGTAGGGCTGAAATCACATTCCTTTACAACACAGCCAGTTAGCTATGATCTGCACAGGGTGTATCTGCCTACTGCAACTACACTGCCGTTCCGACCAGAGAATTTCACAGGTCAGAATGGCAACATAAAAACCAGATACACCCTGTGAAGATTGTGGCTGACAGACTTGTGTAAAGGAATGTGATTTCAGCCCTGTGTAGTGTGGGGGGAGGAGGTGTATACAGTGCTGGGATGGGAAAGAAGCTCTGCAAAGTGACCTGCCAGGGGTGATCCCTGTCCTCTGATTCTCCAGCGGTGATCCTTGTCCTCTGATGTAAGGAGGAACTCAAAACTCTTAAGCAACTTTGAGTATTTTTCCATGCGGTGAGTGTATCTGCATGCGCGGTGGAAGCGGAGGGTGGTAGTGGGGGGGGCAGGTCAACTTTTGCATCTGGGCCCACAAGCTTCAAGCTACCCCTCTGGCTTCACCCCTCAGGGAAAATAATTACCAAACCTTCTTTTCTCTCATGACTGAATCTGCATGACAGCCAAGCAACTGACATTTTCAAAAATTTTGGGCAATGGCAGGTTAGCAATTTTTTTTTCAACAAAAGTTTCCTTTAAAATTACGCAAGATTTCTCTTAAGTAAACCTGTATGCTTTTCTCTAACCGTGCATGTTTGATTTTTACAATGTTTAACAGAGTGACATCCACACATTACTTTATCTTAGGTCCTATTATGCGGAACAGATGTGCCCCTTGAAGCAAGATGGGAAGTGTTTAGATCTCTGCTGTAGAGCACCTGCTTTTACACACACATACACTTTATTGGATAGCATGTTCAATTTGACACATAGTGGTACAACATCTCATTATACCTGACAAAGAAACCCCAACATTATCTTGTCAATAATGCTGCAGCAGGCAGGAAGGTGCTGAAGGAGACCAGTGTTAGCACAGCTGGGTTAAAATAATGATGTGCGTAGAATAAAATCTTTCACAAGGTTGCGCAAAGGGTAATACAAGAAAGGAGCTATAGAGCCTTGTGTAATGTGTAAAAGTCACTTTATCATTTGTTTTTGTTCTCCAGCTACAAAAGAGTTCCGTCTTCAAAGAAGAAGGAAGACGAGAAATCTCTCTGATAACCATGCGACTGACATCCCAATAACAGGTTCCTCACAGAGTCTTGGAAGCCACTTTCATTTCTATCTGGGCTTGTTAAATTTAAGGGCTAACCTTCTCCAAGAGGTCTGTGATGTATGGTTCCCTGGAGATTCATCAGCCCTCAGTCTGATTTTCTCTTGTCTGCTTCTCTCGAGAAACACCAACACATTTTCCAAGGAATGCTACATTGATTAAAGCTGTCTAGTGTTTTTTTTTTTTTTTTAAGTGAAGTTATACAGAAAAAATGGCTTCCCAACACATAGGTAAGCACTGAGATATTGTTGCATTAAAAGTGATTTGTGATTTGTATTCACTTTTGTGAACTAGTGATGAGCAAACTGGCCTAGGTTCAGATCGCGAAATCCACAAATGCCAAAGATAACGTCCAGCCTGACTGAAGTTTTGTTTTTTACCCTTTTTGAAAATCTATTTTCAAGCTTTTGGTAAAAAATAGGCTTGGGTTGCTGAGCACAGCCATGCAAAAACAAAAAAAAAAGTACAATTCAGAGGGACTGGGTCTTTTAATGAGGCTTAAAGGGCAATATTATGCCACAATTCCTTTAAATAACATGATTGTGGGATGCCTTAAACATGCACATGAAGAAGTGTACCTGTAGGATATACTATAGCAAAAGTGACATTTAAAAAAATATATAGGAGTGGGAAGAACTATTCTCGCAACTGGTCTTGGCCAGGGACAGACTGGTCCAGTTCAAAATTACGCATAGAGTGTATTTTACACCCATGCGCCTACACAAAATATTACCCATCTATTTCAGATTCCTGCTTGAGGTGTGCCACGCCTGCGGCGGACTTTGTACATATTTTTGGAGCTGTTCCCTGGTCGAGACCTTTTGGAATGAGGTTACCACATTCATTCGGACAGTCACTATGGTTCAGATTCCATTGAGGGTAGAAATATGTTTGCTGGGGCTTGTAAATCCACTGGCTCCTAGCTGAGCAGTTAGAACTCTTTTGGGGATACTACTTTATTATTGATTGGACCAGTGTCAGCAATTGATGGGTACAGTGGCTGCGTTTGATGGCACAGTAGCGGCAATTTATGGGTACAGTGGCTGCATTTGATGGCACAGTAGCTGTGTTTGGCACAGTAGCTGCGTTTGATGGGCACAGTGGCTGCAATTTATGGGGTTTTTTTTCAGTTTGTTTGCGCCCCCCCCAAATATTTTGAGCACCAGCCGCCACTGGGTACAACACACCCCAAACACACCTAAAATCACACATACACACCTCTCTCTCATAACAAAAGATTTCCCCCGTATTATGCAAGATAGCTATAATCTATAATATATATATATATATATATATATATATATATATATATATATATATATATATATATATGTATGAGGTAGGACCGGGGATCCCAATGATAAATGGGATAAAATTCTGGTCACAAATTAGTTCTTTGCATGTAAGTAACAGTTCACAGCACCCAGCCAAAGATAGCATATCTGTCAGGCAACACAATTGAAGATCCAGAATATATGGTGAAATGATGACCGAATCCTCAGTTAATTCTGAATCAAAGAATGATGTGGCCCAAAGGAGGGTCAATGTTCACTGATTGTGTACAGTTATGTCAGCTTCATAGATATAGGCATATAGCCACAACAATAGTGAATGAGCCAAAAGATATATGTGAACATGGATATCACCTGCCTGCCTGGATATCATCTGACACACCAATCATGTTCCAGGTTGCACAAAGTGAGTATATTCCATCACCAACTTTGAAATGAATCCTCAATGTCTTACTGTAGATGTCCATATGTGTCACAAAGACCAGATTGTCATGGAATATTCCATAGGGTGCATGCATGCATATTATAATTATCAGTCCAGGCGTCTGAAGATATAAGACCAGAATTGCCATTTCAGGAAGATTCCTGCTTGGATATTGAACTCTTATGCCACGTACACACAACCGTTTTTCATGACGAGAAAACTGCCATTTTTTAGATTGAACATGAAAACCGGTCGTGTGTATGCTCCATAGCAGTTTTCTTGACGAGAAAACTGCCCGCAAAAAAATTTAGAACCTGCTCTATTTTTTCTCGTCGTTTTTCCCGTCGTTCTTTTTCTCGTTGCGAAAACTGCTCGTGTGTATGCTTTTCCGAGGGGGAAAAAAACGTGCATGCTCAAAATCAAGTATGAGACGGGAGCGCTCGTTCTGGTAAAACTAGCGTTTGTAATGGAGATAGCACATTCATCACGCTGTAACGGACTGAAAAGCAAGAGGCTGAAAAGCGCGAATCGTCTCTCACCAAACTTTACTAACACGAGATCAGCAAAAGTAGCCCAAAGGGTGGCGCCATTCGAATGGTACTTCCCCTTTATAGTGCCGTCGTACGTGGTGTCGTACGTGTTGTACGTCACCGCGTTTTGCTCGAGCGTTTTTTTTCCTGAACGTGTGTATGCAAGGCAGGCTTGAGAGGAATCACGTCCAGAAAAACTTCGGTTTTTTGCATGACAGGAAAAACGGTCGTGTGTATGCGGCATTAGATCATAGAGATGGTGATCACCAGTGCCCCAGAAGAGATGGATGTGAAATTTCTTGCATGTATTGGAAGCATTGCAATTGGATGGACAAATGATCACAGATATATATTTTTTACTAATTGATGTTTTTTGATTTTTTTTGTCATTTGTGGTGATATATACTGTACATATTATTTTATGGTTATATATACACTCAATTTAAATTGATTGTAAAGGTTCTTTTTTTTTTTTTTTAAATAACAAACATGTCATACTTACCTGCTCTGTGCAAGGGTTTTGCACAGAGCAGCCCAGCGGCGCTCCTACTCTTCATCGGGTGCCCCCTCAGAGAGCCACTTTAAATGGGGGCACCTGTGCGGGCGTGCTCCCGAGTCCTGTTTTTCACCTTAAAGTGGAGTTTCACCCAAAAATAGAACTTCCGCTTTAATGTAATTTTTTTTTGGGGGGAGCCGGTACCCAGTTTTTACAGGCACCCAGCTCCCACTTCTTCCCCTAGCACGCTGGCGCCGGAAGGAAGTTCACCTCCATCCCATACAATCGTCTGGGACACATCACAGGTCCCAGAAGATTGCCCGGTCATTCACAGCGTGCAGCGCGGCTTGCACATGCGCAGTGCGTGCCCGGCTGTGAAGTTGATTTTTATGTATACACATATTTTATATATATTGTATTATAAGTGCAGCACAGTTTATTTATTGCTTCTTTGAAGTATTTGTCACCTTGGTGCTTGCAGCTGCAAGTTAGGGAGACTGGTATTTATTGAATACTAAGCTATTTTAAGTGTGATCTGTGCTTGAATAGCTGCTGTGAAGGGCAGGGGAGGCATTGGGGAGACATTGAGACACCCGCTGGAGCTTT
Source organism: Rana muscosa (assembly GCA_029206835.1). NCBI lineage: Eukaryota > Metazoa > Chordata > Amphibia > Anura > Ranidae > Rana > Rana muscosa. Next base: position 439,146,210 of record CM055121.1, on the reverse strand, counting down.
ACAGTCACATGACCAGGTGGAAGATTTGAAAAAGCTATATCTACTGCAATCAGGGCCGGCCCAAGACATTGTGCTGGCTGGGCCCAAGAATGAAATTTTGCCCCCCCCCCAAAAAAAATCACGCCCACCAAAAGGACCCCACATTCATTATTTTATATCATGATTACTAAAAATACATTTATCAGAATATCTGATTAAAAATGCCATTAATCTATTTCCTATTTTATAGACGCTATAACTTTTACGCAAACCAATCAATATACGCTTATTGAGATTTATTTTTTTAACCAAAAATATTTAGCAGAATACATATTGGCCTAAACTGATGAAGACATTTTTTTATAGCCAATATCTATAGGAGGGGTTTCCACCATCCCTGCTAAGTTTAATTTTATACAGTATGTCTTATTTTCAGTTTGATGTGTATTAAATGTGAAGTTGCATATCAGGGACCGGTATTGTCGTAATATTGAAGCCTTTGAGATTTCCATACATTAGAGGATTCCACCATTCTTGATCAGTAAGTTAGAGATGCACTTTATTTTGTAGTGTGGGATCACATAACAGTGCTTAGCGGCAAGCCTTTTACTGACACTTTTTTTATTTTACCTCCAGTAGTATATTGTAAATAGTAGTGTGGTGATTACCTATTATACTAAAAATCGGCATGTGAAATTAATGAACATCAACAGATTTCAGTTGTGCCCCAACAGGCCGGCCCACCATGAACAATTTGCCTGGCTGCTAAGTTAATTGCCCTATCTTAGTCGACTGATTGGCATTGATTGGCAGCACTGACAGGCAGCACTGATTGGCACTGATTGGCACTGATAGGCAGCACGGATGGGCCCTGATTGGCAGCACTAATGGCACTGATAGGCTGCACTGATTGGCACTAATTGGCAGCATTTAGTGGCACTGATTGGCAGCACTGATGGGCACTATTTGGCAGCACTGATGGGCGCTGATAGGTGACACTCATAGGCATTGATTGTCAACAATGATGGTACTGATAGGCGGCACTGATAGGTGGCACTGATTGGAAACACTGGCACTGTCAAGTGGCACTGATTGGCACTGACAGGTGGCACTGATTGTCACTGGCAGGTGGCACTGATTGGCACTGACTGGCACTGGCAGATAGCACTGATTGGCACTGGCAGGTGGCACTGTTTGGCACTGACTGGTGGCACTGATTGTCACTGACAGGTGGCACTGATTTGCACTGACAGAGGAAAGGGAGTTTCACACTGAGCCGATATTGACGCTTAGTGAAACTGTGTGATAAACTGACATGTAATGTAACTGCAAGCAGAGAGAGACCAGCTGTCAAAATTCAGCAGCGATGTCGGGGGTGGGTGGGAACCAGGGGTGGGCGGGACCCAGCATATATCAAACACCAGCCAATAACTGGGCTGCTTAAGAAAGGAGGTGGGGCCACATACATGTAGCGGCCAGCCCAGACCCCATCCCATCAGCTGGTGTTTGATAGCTGCTGGGGCCACCCCAGGTCCCGCCCACCACCACCTTCGACGCTAAATTCTGACAGCTGGTCTCTTCCTGCATTCAGTTACATTACATGTCAGTTTTACACAATGAGTGGCTCTGGCAAGTGTCAATATCGGCTCAGTGTGAAACTGTCTCACAGGCAGCACAGACTGCACACTCATTGGATGGAATATTTCACAGCAGTCCCACAGACAGATCTCAGGAGACAGCCGGCATGGGTGCTGTATGGGTACAACTTGTCACTGCCGGCTGCCGCCCCTCTTAAGATGCCGCCTGGGACCATGGGCCCACTGGGTCCCATGGTAGGGTCAGCATACTAATGCATTACAAACTAAGAGTAATGGGTATTTTAGTCTTTCCTTCAACATGCTCCAGGTCTTTTGTTATTACACTTCCTTCACTGCTCAGTGAGTCCCTGACCTGGAACAAGCATGTGAATTTAAGCTCTCAGAGCACCTAATACATACACATAGCTCCCAACTGTCCCAGATTTCGAGGGACTGTCCCTGATTTGGAACAAAGTTCCTCTGTCCATCGTTCCTCCTCATTTGTCCCTCATTTTGGTCTGATCTATATAGATGTATATAAAATGCACTATTTTTAAAAATGTGTTTCCCAGTGCTAAACCTTTCATCCAATTTCTAAATTGCTGCATTTGGAAATTTCAAAAGCCAATATAAAGGAATAGTAGTGGTAAAAAAAAGCACTTGTGGGTTTAACTAATCTATTTTTTTATAATTCTCCTTTAAGGGGGCGTGACAGGGGGTGTCCTATACTTGCTATTAGGTGTCCCTCATTCCCATCTAAAAAAGTTGGTAGGTATGCATACATGTAATAGAAATAATAAACAAGTGATCTTGCGCAGTAATAAATATTCACAAACAATAATATAAATGTGCAAAAAGACGCAGACAGGAAGTGACGTGAGAAGGCACTCAAACGCCGTGTTTTTATTCCAATGCACTTTTAAAGTTTATTTTATGTACAAGTCCATTTGTTGACAATATATACCCCTTTAATCAAATTTACTACACTATGGAGGGCATTTTTTCCTTTTGATTCCTATTACAACTGGAGCCTATAGAGATTTGGTAGCAGTTTGATGTCTGGCATTTTGGAATCCGGATGCTGGTTTACCTTATGGGTTTCAGGAAGGCGTGAATATGCCAGTAAGAGGAACCCGGAATGATATATTTGAAGGCTGGATATTCCTTTATATTTTGAGGATGGATATTCACTGGTTTAAGGTGAGAGTTCTGAGAGCACATCACAGTTGTGTGAAGGCACAACATGAATATATATTAGAGACACGTCTAGCACGAAGAACTATGCGGATTTGATGTTTTTGGACTTGATTTAGTATACTATTTTTGCACATTTATATTATATTATTGTTTGTGATAATTTATTACTGCGCAAGATCACTCGTTTATTATTTCTATTATCTGTGTATTGTGAACACTATAGGTTTTGCAGCCAGATTGATTTTTTGATTATCACAGTGTCTTAGATTTATTCACTTTTCAGTATTAGTTCACTTGGTAGCGCAAAGAACTTTCACTTTTAGGTATGCATACATGCTTGTTCCAGGTCAGAGACTCATTGGGGGTGATTTACTAAAACTGCAGAGTGCAAAGTCTGGTGCAGCAGTGCATGGTAGCCAATCAGCTCTAACTTCAGCTTGTTCAATAAAGCTTTGACTAAAAAAAAAAAATGGAAACTGATTGGTTTCTATGCAGAGCTGCAGAGCTGCACTAGATTTTGAACTCTCCAGTTTTAGTTAATCAACTCACATAATGTAGTCAAACAAGGGTAAAGATGACAACCTTGTAGGCAGGTGCAGTTTACCCTCCTCTCTGTAGGTGGGGCTGACTTGCTGATCACTGTACAGAGGGTATGAAGGATGAGAAGAACTTTGTTCCTCTGAGGCCTCCATAGGTGTCACAAGGGGAGCAGCCCTCAGCAGCCATCTTTAGTAAGGGCGATGCTAATAAATAGTACTACCCCACTGCAGTTGGCGCGTCTTTGTGAAGTCAATAGAGATGCTGCTCTGGTAACTTAAGCCTTGTTTAGTGACAACTTGAGCACTGGAACTACTTCAATGTGCCTCTAACATAGCCGAGAGCCCTTGCACTTGTATTCTCTGTAATATAAAGACTTTGCATTACTTTAAGATTGTGAAGCTAGCACCTTGTACTGTTTTTCAGGTGTTAATTGTTATTTGCATTGAGCCATTCTCTCTGGTCTCTCTGTGCCTTTCCCTAATTTTGGGTACCAAACAACTCCCCCCACACAACCTAATCTAATGCGCAAAACAGGTCAGCAATGGCAGCTACCATATTTTCCTGTATAAATTATTTGGGGTACAGAACTTTACTATAGTAAAACTGAAGACATTTTCTCTGGGCACCTTCATTAGACGTGTGACAATTCTTAAACATGCCAACACTAATGGAAAGTAATAGGTAAAGTATGGTGCTTTTTAGATTAGGAGAGAAAATAAATATTTTTAATAAAATGGTTCATCTCTGGTCTGTGGTCAGCTTTATACTCTTGCAGATAATACTGAATTCATAAAACAGGTAATAATTATGCTATAAACGTTCATCTAAATATCGTGTTTTCTAGTTGTTTTTTTTTTAAAAACCATTTGTGGCCTTTTCTGAACATTTAGAGGTTTCAATGAACAAAGCTTTTCACACCGCTCTTTGCTTGTTTGTAAATTTTCTGTTAATATCATCCATGAAATTATCCATCTGAAATCAATGAAGACTCTTTTAGTGTTAAAGAAATGACTTGAACATATTTTACCTAATCCTTTTATGTGTGAAAATTAAGGCTTCTCTTCTCATAGGGGTTTATTGATCTATTGATATAATAATCAAATAATGAGAAATGTTTGTTTGTATTTGTGTGCTTACACCCCAAGGGACAGATTACTGAAAAACTTTAATTGTGTTACCACTGGGATTGTCAAGATAACGTTCACTGATAAAGGCCAAGCTATAATTTGAAAACAAATGTCATATACAGAAACTACATATACAGCCAGTAAAATAAGTATTGAACACGTCACCATTTTTCTAAGTAAATATATTTCTAAAGGTGCTATTGGCATGAAATTCTCACCACGTCGGTAACAACACATGCGATCCATACATACAAAAAAAAAACAAATACGTTCAGAAATTAGGTTACAGTAGCTCACAAAAGTAAGTATACCCCTCACATTTTTGTTAACATTTTATTATATCTTTTCATGTGACAACACTGAAGAAATTACACTTTGCTACAATGTAAAGTAGTGATTGTACAGCTTGTATAACAGTATAAATTTGCTGTCCCCTCAAAATAACTCAACACACAGCCATTAATGTCTAAACCGCTGGCAACATAGTGAGTACACCCCTAAGTATAAATGTCCAAATTGGACCCAAAGTGTCAATATTTTGTGTGGCCACCATTATTTTCCAGCACTGCCTTATCCCTCTTGAGTTAACCAGAGCTTCACAGGTTGCCACTGGAGTCCTCTTCCACTCCTCCATGACAACATCACAGAGCTGGTTGATGTTAGAGACTAGGGATGAGCCCGATGTTCGAGTCGAACATAAGTTCGACTCGAACAACGGGTGTTCGCCTGTTCACCGAATAGCAAACAATTTGGGGTGTTCGTGGCAAATTCGAAAGCCGCGGAACACCCTTTAAAAGTCTATGGGAGAAATAAAAAGTGCTAATTTTAAAGGTTAATATGCAAGTTATTGTCATAAAAAGTGTTTGGGGACCTGGGTCCTGCCCCAGGGTCCCAGCATGTCCTGCTGCGAACCAAACCGGGGGGTGTTCGGCTCATCCCTATTAGAGACCTTGCTCTCCTCCACCTTCTGTTTGAGGATGCCCCACAGATGCTCAATAGGGTTTAGGTTTGGAGACATGCTTGGCCAGTCTATCACCTTTACCCTCAGCTTCTATAGCAAGGCAGTGGTCATCTTGGAGGTGTGTTTGGGGTCGTTATCATGTTGGAATACTGCCCTGCGGGCCAGTCTCCGGAGGGAGGGGATCATGCTCTGTTCCAGTATGTCACAGTACATGTTAACATTCATGGTCCCCTCAATTAATTGTAGCTCCCCAGTGCCAGCAGCAGTCATGCAGCCCCAGATCATGACACTCCCACCACCATGCTTGAATGTAGGTAAGACACACTTGTCTTTGTACTCCTCACCTGGTGGCCGCCACACACGCTTGACACCATCTGAACCAAATAAGTTTATCTTGGTCTCATCAGACCACAGGACAGTTTGAGTAATCCATGGTTATAGTCTGCTTGTCTTCAGTAAACAGTTTGTGGGCTTTCTTGTCCATCATCGTTAGAAGAGGCTTCCTTCTGGGACGACAGCCATGCAGACCAATTTGATGCAGTGTGCAGCGTATGGTCTGAGCACTGACAGGCTGACCCCCCCAACCCTTCAACCTCTGCAGCAATGCTGGCAGCACTCATACGTCTATTTCCCGGTTTTCTTCCCTATCTAAGACATGTTGCATGAGTAACTTCCTAGTTTTTTGAGCTCCTGTTTGTCTGTAGGGATGAGCCGAACACCCCCCCGGTTCGGTTCACATCCAGAACATGCGAACAGGCATAAAAATTTACCGTTAAAGTCTATGGGACACGAACATGAAAAATCAAAAGTGCTAATTTTAAAGGTTAATATGCAAGTTATTATCAAGTTATTATCATAAAAAGTGTTTGGGGACCCGGGTCCTGCCCCAGGGGACATGTATCAATGGAAAAAAAAGTTTTAAAAACAGAAGTTTTTTTGGGAGCAGTGATTTTAATAATGCTTAAAGTGAAACAATACAAGTGAAATATTCCTTTTAAATTTCGTACCTGGGGGGTGTCTATAGTATGCCTGTAAAGTAGCGCATGTTTCCCATGCTTAGAAAAGTCCCTGCACAAAATGTAATTTCTGAAGGAAAAAAAGTCATTTAAAACTACTCACGGCTATAATGAATTGTCGGGTACCGGCAATACAGATAAAAGTCATTAAAAAAAATGGCATGGGTTCCCCCCCAGTCCATTACCAGGCCCTTCAGGTCTGGTATAGATATTAAGGGGAACCCTGCTCCAATTATTTAAAAAAAAATGGCATAGCGGTCCCCCTAAAAATCCATACCAGACCCTTATCCGAGCACGCCACCTGGCAGGCCACAGGAAAAAGAGGGGGGGATGAGATTGCGCCCCCCCTCTTGAACCGTACCAGGCCACATGCCTCCAACATGGGAAGGATGTCCCCATGTTGATGGGGACAAGGGCCTCATTACCACAACCCTTGCCCGGTGGTTGTGGGGGTCTGCGGGCGGGCTTATCGGAATCTGGAAGCCCCCTTTAACAAAGGGGACCCCCAGATTCTGGCCCCCTATGTGAATTGGTAACGGGGTACATTGTACCCCTACCATTTCACAAAAGAAAGTGTCATACATGTTAAATACCACACAGACACAGTTGGGACAAGTCCTTTAATAAAAACAAAAAAAAAAGAAAGAAAAAATTCCAACGAATGCAGTCTCGAGCCATATGGAGAAAAAAAAAAGCCATCTCGATCCTCTCTCCATGAGAGGTACCCACGGAATGATGCTCTCCCTCCATGACAGTTCTTTTAAAGCTGAGGGCGGGGCCACAAGTCACTTGTGCGGGTGACCCCGCCCCCTCTGACACAACGGGAAATTCCGGGGTTACCCAATGACGTGTACAGGTGACCCCGTCCCCTCTGGCGCGTCACGGGAAACCCCCATGGTCTCCACATCTTCAGCTGGGTGTATCTGGGGGACGTGACCTGGTTCCAGTTTGCTGCAAGTCCATCACCTTCACCAAGGGCCCTGGTGAAGATGCAGGCTGGGGCTTAGGCTCTGCACCCTGGGGAACCCTGAGTTGGCGATCTAGAAGGGCTCACTATCACAGAATCCCAACATCTATTAGGCTCAATAACACCTTAAGGTCTTGGTGTGGGCTCTCTGCTTCCTATTTTACAAAGCATGACCTCTTTCATCTCTTGCTAAGGAGAATTAAAGATGGCTTTCGGCTGGAAAATAAAAGCCAATCTGATTCTTGGTTTGCTTTCCTATACCTCTATCACTCCCTTTTTTGTAGCATGAACTTTGTTGGGGGTTATCACATACCTGGTACTGGAGGCCAATGGAGAGAGAGGGCTTCCCTTGCGGCTAAGTTCCAGACCCCCTGAGGGTGAAAACAGGAAAGGTCAGGCCCAAAGAAGCACGGGTCGCCTGCTGAACTGTATGCAGGAGGTTCTAGAGTACAGCTGGTGTGCTGGCGTAGAATCAGCAGACAGGTGACACCCGTGAGGTGTTGCAGGATTCAGATAATACTGCGACTGGAGCGTGGTCAGAAGGAAGCCTGGGTCATGAGCCGGGTTGGTATCAGAGCAGACGTGGTCAGGTGGATAGCTGGAGTCGAACACAGGAAGCAAACAGGAGACAGGTCAAAGACAAGCCGGATCGGTAACAGGAGACACAGGAACAGGAATATCACGAAGATAACACACTGGAGGAGCCAAAGATCAACCAGCAAATGCAGACACTAGCAGACTTCCTTATATAGGCCCATGTGACCTGCTGGTAGAGATACTGGGTCCTAAAGTCCTTCTCCTGCCAGAGATGCTGGGTCCTAAAGTCCTTCTCCTGCCATAAGTGTTGGTAGAGATGCTGGGTCCTAAAGCCCTTCTCCTGCTGTTGGTTCCCTGACAGGGGTTTTGTCATCCACTTTTGCGGGTGAACAATATTTTAATTGGTTATCTGGTGGTATGGTACTGATATCTGGTGCCCATGTCCTGAAGAATGAGCTGATGCTTTTCTGTTCAATTTTGGTTTGTTGGTCTGTTATAAACAAAGTTAAACATATCCTAATCTGTTTTACCCAAGTAAATATCCACAGGCATATTTTGCCACAGCTCTATCGTCTAGTGTACTGTTTCTTTTATTAGTATTTTTTTTGGTTATGTTGCCGCATGGGTGTATTGTGAATTTGTGAGGTTCCATGCCTGTCTTCCCTTTGTTAGATCAGAGTTGTTCCTTTCTGTTCCTTGTTGCATCATTCACTGCTCCATCTATCTTTTGTGCTTGGTCCTCTTTGGTCATTGGCAACCTGCTCCATTCTTGGTATTTTACAGATTCACATACAATGCAGGTAGTGTACACTAATTATAAAATTGCTAGGAGAAAGGGGGGAAGTTACATTTTTTGCTGCAAAATCTCTTCTGCTAAATAATGCTTTTTTTTTCTCTTCAAATTAAAGATCTGCAATAAGGGCCAGTGACAGTTTTACTGACTACCTAGCACATGTTCCAATGGAATATATGCAGATTCCACTTCACCAGAGGAAACTGGTTGTCGCTAGGATAAGGGGTGAGGGGGTTTCTCCCTAATGGGGATAAAGAAAACAATTAAACTGACATAGGATTTAATCCTTCTCCTTATATGTAAAATATTTGGGGGTACTTATTTCAGATGATTGCAAAATGAGCAAACAGTGTGACCAGACAGTGGGAACAACAACTAGAATTCTAGGATGCTTCGCTAGAGGGATCACCAGCAGGAGGAAGGAGGTTCTGATTCCTCTATTTAGATCTTTATTGAGACCTCATTTAGAATACTGTATGATAGAACAAGTCCAGAGACGGGTAAAAAAATGGTGAAAGGTTTGGTGGATAAAACATATTGAGAGCGACTTCGGGAACTTAATATGTACAGTCTGGAGGAAAGAATGGATAGAGTAGACATGATTGAAACCTTTAAATACATCAAGGGGATAAATAGGGTTCAGGAGGGCAGTTTTTTTTTTAATATTCATTCATATTATTTTACTGAAAGGATAGTTGATGTTTGGAATAAACTTCCAGCAGAAGTAGAGAGACAGTCAACAGTAAATGAGAAGCATTGGGACTTTAGATGAGAGACATAGCCGTCAGTGGATATTACATAGATATCTCTAATTAATTCTGATAGTGTGACTAATTCATATATATATGTAGCGGTACCCCCGTAGGAGCTGCTGGTTTAGTTGTGGGTCTTTGCACGTTACCTTACTGTTCCAAATCTTCGGCTCAGGGGTTCTCCTTGAAGACTCTATCCATAAGAAATGTCTGTGCCGACACAAAGGGGCTGATTTACGCAACGTTTGCGCCATGAGTATCAGCGCATCTGCGTGCACAACGGCAGTTTTGGTATTTACTAAACATTTGCGCCGGTAACGCAGCGCTATTCCCCATTTACTATAGTGTTCTCCGCGCAAGAGAGGAGGCGCTCAGTGTGCCACTATGGACCTGGCGCACGGCATCTTCAAATTAAAATATAAAGAAGCTGGAAGTGCCAATACAATGGGGGTGACGTGGGGTGATGTGAGGAAGTTTAGTGACAACTGCCCAGGTAACAAATATGCCCAAAATAGAATGAGAAAGTAACTTTTTCTAAACCAGCCTGCTGCGCCGGCAATTACATTTAGAACTGCAAGGGTTTTTTTTGTGCTCTGCGCAGCAATTTTACACACGGGGGGGGGCAGGATCTGGGGGTCCCCTTTGTTAAAGGGGGCTTCCAGATTCTGATAAGCCCCCCGCCCGCAGACCCCTACAACCACTGGGCAAGGGTTGTGGGGATGAGGCCCTTGTCCCCATCAACATAGGGACATGGTGCTTTAAGGGGTCACAGACCCCCAAAGCATCCTCCCCATGTTGAGGGCATGTGGCCTGGTACGGTTCAGGAGGGGGGGGCACTCTCTCGTCCCACCCTCTTTTCCTGCGGCCTGCCATGTTGCATGCTCGGATAAGGGTCTGGTGTGGATTTTTAGGGGGACCCCCACGCCATTTTTTTTAATTTTGGCGCAGAGTTCCCCTTAATATCCATACCAGACCTGAAGGGCCTGGTAATGGAATTTGGGGGAACCTCCAGGCATTTTTTTTTCAAAGACTTTCAATGACTTTTATCTGTATTGATGGGAACCAGCAATTCATTACAGCCGCGAGTACTTTTAAATGAATATTATTTTACTTTAGAAATGTCATTTTGCTCTCAAACTGTTATAAACATGGAAAACATGCTCTACTTTACAGGCATACTATAGACACCCCCCAGGTATGATATTTAGGGCCAGTTCACACCGGATGCAGTGAAGTGCGTTTTTTTGATGCATGAAAAACGCAAAGAAAGTTGATCACATTAATGCCAATGGCATAGTTCACACCACTGCAGTCCGTTCCAGTGCGTTTCAGAAAGGAAAAAAAAAATTGGTCATGCTGCATTTTTTATGTACAGAACTGTACTGGACCGCAGTAAAACACATCAAAAATGCTACGGAACGTACCAAAAACGCACTGGAACGCACCGGAATGCACCTATATGCACCAAAGACGCACTGCAACACACTAGTCCTAAGTGAAAAGAGGGGGAAAAAAGTACTGGACTGCATGAAAAACACACCAAAAACGCATCAAAATGCAATGGAACGCGTCAAAAACGCGCATGCAGGAAAGCACCTGGAACACATCCAGACTGTGTTTCTATGGTGTGAACTGGCCCTTAGGGCCAGTTCACACCATAGAAAAGCAATACGGATGCGTTCCAGGTGCTTTTTTGCATGTGCATTTTTGATGCGTTCCAGTGCATTTTTGGTACCTTTTTTTCACCCCTCTTTTTTATTAACCATAGATAAGGACAAGTGTGTCCAGTGCATTTTGGTGCATTTAGGTGTGTTCCGGTGAGTTCCAGTGCATTTTTGATGCGTTTTGCAGCGTTCCAGTACAGTCCAGTGCAGGTAAAATGCAGCATGTTCTACTTTTTTTGTGGAACTGGAACGCACTGGAACAAACACTGCCATTTAGAACCATATAACCAACTTTCCATGCATTTTTGATGCATAAAAAACGCCATGCACTGGATGTGGTGTGAAATGGCCCTTAAGCAATTTGGCATATTTAAAGGCACTTTTCCTTGTTTTGTTTTTGGTGTTGTCCAAATTGGTGACATTGATATATGTCCCTTAGGGTGGACCTGGGCCCCCATACCCATTTTAAGGCCAATAACTAGAAGATAAGCCAGCCAAGTGGGGACTAGCAAAATTAACAAGTCAGTTCCCATAGACTGCAATGGTATTTGTTGTATAACTTTTGCCCATGTTAGACTCTTTGTTTGCCCCCCGGACCGGGGGGTGTTTGTCCCATCTCTAAAATTTGTAGCATGCTGGATGAAGTGCTTCATTTTAGACGGGGGGGCTTATTTTCTGCTAGCTGCATTTGTGTTGGTCTGAGCATGCTCAGGGACGTTTTTTTTTTGGTGCTTTTTGTGTGTGAACAGCACCTGGATATTTCTGGGCATGCTCAGAGAGAGTGTGTTTTTTGGGTTAGTAATTGAAGGACATCCTTAACAGGTGTGCCCACTATGAAGTTCAGTCTCTACATTGGGTGAACTTGCATTTTGGGCGTTTCATGGACTGTGCATGTGTTTTCAATTGCCTCATTAGCACACAAACCTATGTTATATAAAGCTTGCAGATAGCATTCTCTCCCTTGCCCTGAAAAGAGGCAAGATTGTGTGTGAATGTGGCCTGCAAAAAGTACATTTTGGTGTCCTTATCAAGTTTGTAACATATGCATTTTATTTGTTATGTCTTTGCAAAACAGATGTTTGTTTTACTTTTGTTGATTGTTTTTTTTGTGTGGGGTATATGTTCCCCTAAAATATTTTTGATGTTGTTAATGTGTGTCGTTTGTTCACTTTGATTTAATTGTCTGTGCTGCATTATTTTGCTAAATCTTTCTCAAGATTTGACTACCGTAATTTTTCAAATCTACCTTCATGTCTTTTTTATTTATTTATTTTTTTGCTTCCCTTTTTGTTTTCCAAGTCCTTTTTTGTTGACCAATAAAATTTGATGCGAAGTTTGATGTTTGTTTTTTTTGTTTTCTATGCAACAAATGTGACAGCTGTAGCTTAACTATGCTAATTGGCATGTCAAAACAAAACAGGTGTGATTTGTCTACCCAAAACATGTCCTGTTGGGGGGCACTTGAGGACTGAGGCTGAGAACCACTGCAGTAAAAAGGAAAATGTAATACTTACCGCTCTGTATTTTTTAGGGGGTGGAGACATCCCCAAAAACTGTCTAGACTTCTAATCCCTCTGCACTCTATCCTCAAGCAAAAATAAGAAAAAGGCTTTCATTTAGTTTAACTTTGCAAAGACACATTCCTAAATTGAATTGTGATGCATGTCAATGGCCCATTTAGACCCTCTTTAACCACTTGAGATCAGCGCTATAACTGATCGACGGCCACAGCACGGTCCTTAATTGGCAGGAGTCCGTCAATAGACGTCCTCCGATTCACGCGCGCGCGCTGTGGTCACCGTGTCACTGAGACTCGGGTGATGACAGATCCGAGTAAGGGGCCGATCCCTGCCCCTTACCACGTGATCAGCTGTCAGCCAATGACAGCTGATCACGTGATGTAAACAAAAGCTTGGTAATGGTTTTTGTTTTCTCCTTGTGCTGACAGCGTGAGCATAAAAAAAGGCAATCACCGGCTTATGTGCAAGGGACATCGGGCCCGAAGAGAAAGAGGCAATTCTGCGTCATCTGTGACAATCAGTAGCCCCTGCCAGTGCCACCTATCAATGCCCACCACTGGTGCCAATCAGTGCCACCTAGCAGTGCCACTTCTCAATGCCCACCAGTGCCAACTAGCAATGCCACCTCTCAGTGCCCACCCTTGCCACCTTATCGGTGCCCATCAGTGCAGCCTCATCAGTGTATATCAATGAAGGAGAAAAATTTTCGAACTAAATATCAACCACTTCCCTACCGCCTACCGTCAAATGACATCCTTGACTTTGTGCGGTGACATCTGAATGATGCCTGCAGTTGCAGGCATCATTCAGATATCATTCTTTTCAGCCGGCGATTCTGTGCATGATAAAAACAGTCATAGCGGCAGTTCCGCCGCTTGATTGTTCTTATACGCGGCGGGAGGGGACGTTCCCCCCCCTCCCGCCGCCATTCGGTGCTTCTCCGGGCTCTCCCGTGCCATCGGGGGCCAAGAGAACGAATTGGCCTGCACCGGATGGGAAGCATAGAGATGACTGGTGACCAGATGGTCATCAGTCATCTCTATGACCGTCGGAGGCCCGGGCGCGACGTTTGACGTCACGCCGGGTTCCCGTATGTAAAAAAAGCCGCGATCTCGGCTGTCAGCATGAATTCTTTTTACCGATATCATGCTTTCCAGCCTGGAGGAGAGATGCGGGGTCTTATTGACCCCGCATCTCTCCAAAAAGAGGACCTGTCACAATAGATTCATATTACAAGGGATGTTTACATTCCTTGTAATAGGAATAAAAATGATAAAAAAAAAAAAAAGTTTAAAAAAAGTGTAAAAAACAAAAAGTAAAAAAACAAAAAAAATAATAATAAAAAAAAATTAAAAACACCCCTGTCCCCCGGTAGCTCACGCACAGAAGCGAACACACACGTAAGTCCCGCCCACATATGTAAACGCCGTTAAAACCACACATGTGAGGTATTGCTGCGTGTGTTAAGCCCTGTACACACGGTCGGACTTCCATCTGACTTTTCCGTGTTTTTTTTGTCCGAACGGAGTTGGTCGGGAACACCCATAGCATACACACGCTCTGACTTTTCTGCAAACTTTCTTAAAACTTCTTACAACATCACTTGTTTTTTCTGCTCTTTTCTGATCTTTACTGCCACCCTTTGGTCAACTTCTGCTATTGTTGGTTGCTTTTAACATTGGTTGTTTTGTCCATCGGACAAAAGTCCTATGGTTTTCTGTACACACGGCAGGACTTTGCTCCATAGGACTTTTGTTGGGCAAAAGTTTGTCCGTTTGCAGACCCAACTTTTGTCCGATGAAAACAAAACCAAACTCAAAAAAGTTTGTCCGATGGAGCGTACACACGGTCGGATTGTTGGTCCAACTTGCTTAAAACTAAGTTTGTTGGGCAAAAGTCCGACCGTGTGTACGGGGCTTTAGAATGAGTGCAACAATTCTAGCACTAGACCTCCTCTGTAATGCGAAAATGGTAACGTGTAAAAAAATTTAAAGCATCGCCTATGGAGATTTTTAAGTACTGAAGTTTGGTGTCATTCCATGAGTGTGTGCAATTTTAAGGCGTGACATGTTAGGTATCTATTTACTCATCATAACAACTACTTTCACATTATACAAAAAAATTGGGCTAACTTTACTGTTTTGTCATTTTTTTAATTCATGAAACCATTTTTTTCCAAAAAAAAGGCGTTTGAAAATGTATTGCGCAAATACCGAGCGAGATAAAAATTTGCAATGACCGCCATTTTATTCCCTAGGGTGTCTGCTAAAAAAAACATATATAATGTTTGGGGGTTCTAAGTAATTTTATAGCCATAAAATTATGATTTTTACATGAAGGAGACAAGTGCCAGAATAGGCCCGGTGCTGAAGTGGTTAAAATATCCCAATTTTTTTTTTTATGTTGGTCTTTTGTATTTATAGAAAAAAAAAATGCAGAGGTGATCAAATAGTACCAAAAGAAAATTTGTGTGCAAAAAATAATTACATTTTCATTGGGTTACAGTGTCGTATGAGCGCGCAATTGTCATTCAAAGTGCGTCAGCGCTGAAAGTTGAAAATTGGCCTGGGTAGGAAGGGGGTTTAAGTGGCCAGTAAGCAAGTGGTTAAAGGCTACATGCACATGGACGTTTTTCCAGCCACTTTAGTGTTTTTTGCAGCTTAAAAACGCCTCTCCATGTTAGCCTACGGCCTCATGGCCACCATGGCGTTTTTGAGCTGTAAATTGCATAGCCGTTTTTAGGCCCCATGTACACGGGACGCTGGTGCAAAGTCTTCAGAACTAAGGTTGAAAGCGGCGTTTCTAAACGCGCATTTTGTTGCGTTTTCATGCCGCGTTTTACCGCATTTGCATCTATAAGCGTTTAGTTAGTTAACATTAGGGATGAGCCGAACACCCCCCTGTTTGGTTCGCACCAGAACCTGCGAACAGACAGAAAGTTTGCGTGAACTTTAGAACCATATTAAATACAATGGACTCGAACGTTCGAAATCAAAAGTGCTAATTATAAAGGCTAATATGTAAGTTATTGTCCTAAAAAGTGTTTGGGGACTCGGGTCCTGCCCCAGGGGACATGTATCAATGCAAAAAAAAGTTTTAAAAACTGACGTTTTTTCGGGAGCAGTGATTTTAATAATGCTTAAAGTGAAAGAATAAAAGTGAAATATTCCTTTAAATTTCGTACCTAGGGGGTGTGTATAGTATGCCTGTAAAGTCGCGCTTGTTTCCTGTGCTTAGAACTGTCCCTGCACAAAGTGTCATTTCTGAAGGAAAAAAAGTAATTTAAAACTCACTCGCGGCTATAATGAATTGTCGGCTCCCGGCAATACATAGAAAAGTCATTAGTAAAAAAAAAAAATTCAGGTCTGGTATGGATATTAAGGGGGAACCCTGCCACAAATAAAAAAAAATGTGTGGGGTTCCCCCAAATATCCATACCAGGCCCTTCAGGTCTGGTATGGATTTTAAGGGGAATTCCACCCCAAATGAAAAAAAAAAATGGCGTGGAGTTCCCTCAAAAAACCATACCAGACCCTTTATCAGAGCACGCAACCTGGCAGGCCGCAGGAAAAGAGGGGGGACGAGAGCGCCCCCCCCCTCTCCTGAACCGTACCAGGTCACATGCCCTCAACATGGGGAGGATGTCCCCATGTTGATGGGGACAAGGGCCTCATCCCCACAACCCTTTCCCGGGGGTTGTGGGGGTCTGCGGGCAGGGGGCTTATCAGAATCTGGAAGCCCCCTTTAACAAAGAGGACCCCCAGATCCTGGCCCCCCACCCTATGTGAATGAGTATGGGGTACATCGTACCCCTACCCATTCACCTGGTGGCAAAAAAAGTCAATTAAAAAAACACAACACAGGTTTTTAAAGTAATTTATTAGGCAGCTCCGGGGGTCTTCTTCCGACTTCGGGGGTCTTCTTCCAACTTCGGGGGTCTCTTCTTCTGCTCTCCGCTGTCATCTCCGCGCTCTCTGGTTCTTCTCCCGCTCTCCGATGCCTTCTCCACGATCTCTGGTTCTTTCTGCCTTCTGCCGGGCGCCCCGCTATCTTCTTCCAGCTCTTTTGCCAGCAGGGTCCCGGTCTTCATCGTTGTCTTTATCCCTCCTCTCTCTGCCCGATGTTGCCTCGTCGCTGTCTGCCGCTACAATGTGTGTGTGCGGAGCGCAACGACTTATATTGACATGGGGCGTGGTCACCGGTGCCCCCGCCCCCATTCGACGTCACGGTCCCATCATTCCCCGGGACTGTGACGGCATACGGTGGCGGGGTCACCGGGTGGCATTACCCGGTGACCACGCCCTATGCCAGTGTTTTTCAACTCCAGTCCTCAAGGCACCCCAACAGGTCATGTTTTCAGGATATCCCTCAGATGAAACAGCTGTGGTAATTACTAAAGCAGTGAAACTGATCAAATCACCTGTGCAAAATAATGGAAAGCCTGAAAACATGACCTGTTGGGGCGCCTTGAGGACTGGAGTTGAGAAACACTGCCCTATGCCAATATAAGTCGTTGCGCTCCGCGCACACAGCATTGTAGCGGCAGTGTCACGTACCTGATGGTTATGAGCCCGATATTGCAGAGGAGGGCCTCCCTTATGGCTCCCACTTGTGGCCCCTGGTAAAGTAACAGGAGGCGCGGAAGTAGAGAGTGGTATGAGTGCCTGGCAGGATCAACAGAGGTGACGGTAGTCCAACGCCCAGGGTTTCTCTGCAGGAACTAGGAGACAGGAGCTGGAGCAACTAAGAGACTGGACTGGAACCAGGAACAACAGGAAGCTTCAGCAGACTGGAATGGTTCAGCAGACTGGACTGGAACTAGGAACCACAGGAAGCTTCAGCAGACTGGAATGGTTCAGCAAACTGGACTGGAACTAGGAACCACAGGAAGCTTCAGCAAACTGGAATGGTTCAGCAGACTGGACTGGAACTAGGAACCACAGGAAGCTTCAGCAGACTGGAATGGTTCAGCAAACTGGACTGGAACTAGGAACCACAGGGATAATCAGACAGGCCGGATCGGTTAACAGGCTGGCAGCAAGGTACAGGGGGGACAGGCAAAGGAATCGTCACAACAGGCCAAGGTCAGGTGAAGGCAGAAGGATGGAGTGGTCACAGGCAAGCCGGGTCTTTCACAGGTACAACTCACGGATCGGGTTTCAGATACACAACGCTGTAGAGCAGACAGCAGAGACTGTGAGAGACAGGCAGGTTTAAATAGGCCGCCCAGCGCCAACAGAGGTGAGCGCGCATGCACGGTTGCACCCGTGATCGGGAGCTGGATATTCTGAGGCGTCTGTTACTGGCAGGATCTTCATGACAGGCAGACAGCGACGAGGCAACATCGGGCGGAGAGAAGAGGGAAGAAGACGATGATGAAGACCGGAACACCGCTAGCAAAAGAGCTGGAAGAAGATAGCGGGGTGCCCGGCAGAAGGCAGAAAGAACTGGAGATCGTGGAGAAGGCACCGGAGAGCGGGAGAAGAACCGGAGAGCACGGAGAAGGCACCGGAGAGCGGGAGAAGAGGCCGGAGAGTCGGAAGAGACCTCCGAAGTCGGAAGAAGACCCCCGGAGCTGCCTAATCAATTACTTTAAAAACCTGTGTTGTGTTTATATATTGACATTTTTTTGCCACCAGGTAAATGGGTAGGGGTACGATGTACCCCATACTCATTCACATAGGGTGGGGGGGCCCGGGATCTGGGGGCCCTCTTATTAAAGGGGGCTCCTGGATTCCGATAAGCCCCCCGCCCACAGACCCCGACAACCAATGGCCAGGGTTGTCGGGAAGAGGCCCTTGTCCCCATCAACATGGGGCAGGGTGCTTTGGGGGGGCGCAGGGCGCCCCCTGCCCCAAAGCACCCAACTCCCCATTGTGAGGGCATGCGGCCTGGTACGGTTCAGGAGGGGGGGTGCTCGCTCGCCCCCCCTTTCCTGACCTGTTGGGCTGCGTGCTCGGATAAGGGTCTAGTATGGATCTTGGGGGACCCCCACGCCGTTTTTCGGCATAGGGGGTTTCCCCTTAAAATCTATACCAGACCTAAGGGCCTGGTATGCTCCTGGAGGGGAACCCATGCCGGTTTTTTAGTTAAAATTTGGCCTGGAATTCCCCTTCATGATTCATACCAAACACAGGGGACAGCGAGCGGGAGGCTTGCAGTACCTTGTCGCCGAGAACACTCTCGGCCAGGTACTTCAAGCCGCCTCCAGGACACGACTTGAGTGTCTGCTTCACGCTCAAGTCGTGTCTAAGTTGCCTCGCAAAGTCGCGCTGCCCCTGTGTCAACCGGCACACGAGTGGCCCCGCAAGTCGGATCGTCTTCATCCAACTTGCGGGGCCACCCTCTCCCAGCATGCACAGCGGGTTCACCATGCCCCCTGGGCTGCTGCTGGGAATAAGATACCCAATATGTCCAGCCTGTTGCCTTTCCAACCCTGACCAGCGGTGACAGCGACACCCACCGGTGGGGGAAAATCATGCAACCAACCGAACTGAAACAGTGCCACAATTTAAATAACAATCTCTTTGGGCTAAACTAATGCCCAGACAACTAAATTTCAACATATAGCGCCCACTCATTGGGAGCAGGGCACTACATATACATGGATGGAAAGCTGGAACGATAGGGTGTCAGTAGAAGTCAGTAGAAGTCAGTAGAAAATGCCCAGATGTGGCCAAACATACCATGTCTTTTGCTCCCCCGGCAGTCAGCGCTCTCCTCTATTTTCCTGCACTTAGGCAATGGACTGTCCCTTGGCACACTCTTGTCCAACAAAAGGCTAGAGGCTCTGCATTAGACTTGATGATATCAAAAGACCTGCAACCATTGGAGTGTAGAGGACAAGAGGCTGTGGGGGGACTGGTCCTACAGCTTGTAGAGAGCCTGTTGGAGTGGAGGATTTGGTAAGTAAAACTTATGTTCAGGGGCATTTAAAGCAATATTCTACCGAAAACCAAAAATGTATTATGGAAAAGAGAGAAAGTCAACAACTCAATCTTAAAAAAGTGATGATTTTATTGTTGCAGGTGGGGTACAGATAATGCAAGGGCTTACGTGTTTCGGTGTATATCCTTAGTCATGAGGAAGACACCACAAGCCAGTGCAGCACCTGCTCACTCCCTTGGGCAATTAGAACGTGCATTGTTTTTCTTATCAAAAATGTATTATATCCACTTAACGACCGTGTCACGCCGATATACGTTGGCAGAATGGCACGGCTGGGCAGATCAACGTATATATACGTTGGCCCTTTAAGAGCGGCATCGTGGGCGCGCACCCGCCACGAGCTCCGTGAGTCCGACCGCGGGTCCCACGGACTCGATGTCCGCGGGGATACCCACGATCATCTCACGGTGAAGAAGAACAAGGAAATGGTGTTGTAAACAAGTATTTCCCCATTCTTCCTAGTGACAGGACACTGATCACCGCTCCCTGTAATCGGGTGTCGTGTCACACACAGCTCATCCCCCCTACAGTTAGAAGAAATCCCTTGGACATACTTAACCCCTTCAGCGCCCCCTCCTGGTTAACCCCTAAACTGCCAGTGTCATTTTTACAGTAACCAGTGCATTTTTATAGCACTGATCGCTGTAAAAATGACAATGGTCCCAAAATAGTGTCAAAAGTGTCCGATGTGTCCACCATAAAGTCGCAGTCATGGTAAAAATCACAGATCTCTGCCATTAATAGTAAAACAAATAATAATAATAAATAATAATAATAAAAAAAATGCCACAAAACTATCCTCTATTTTGTAGAAGCTATAACTTTTGCACAAACCAATCAATAAACACTTATTGCGATTTTTTTTTACCAACACTATGTAGAAGAATACGTATTGGCCTAAACTGAACAAAATTACGTTCTATGCTTCCGTGCATGCGTCAAATTGTTTACGAGCATGCGCAGTTTTTTTTCCCCTCGGGAAAGCATACAGACGACCGGTTTTCTCGGCAGGATTTTTTCCTGATGGGAAAATTCCCGACCAAAAGCTGTCATGGCAGTCGTGTACGAGGCATTAGGCTTTTTTCCCTCTGTTTTCACCTGGTGATCTGACCAGGAACACAGCTCTTTTATTAGTGAGACACATTTCTGGGGGGAAAAGCACAGGAGGCACAGCAGACAGCAGCATTGTCGGTCTGGGGTAGTGTTAAATGTATTAGCACATTAACCACTTCCCTACCGCCCATAGTCATATGACGTCCACAGATGGGATCTCCCATCCTGGGTGGACGTCATATGACGTCCTCGGCTTTGTGGGGGGATATCTGAATGATGCCTGCAGCTTAGGGTTGCCACCTCATCCCTTTAAACCCGAACACATATGAATTACACAGGTTCTATGGCTGATTAGGGTGGTAATTAAACTCACTTGGTGCCTTATCTGCATTAAATTAGCCTCAGAACCTGTGTAATTCATATGTGTTCGGGTTTAAAGGGATAAGGTGGCAACTCTACTGCAGCTAGAGGCATCATTCAGATATCCTTTTCTTGTGCCAGCGATTCTGTGCAGCATAAGAACGATCCTAGCGGCTTGATCGTTCTTATTGGCGGCGGGAGGGGGCCTCCCCCCCTCCCGCCGCCATCCGGTCCTTCTCCGGGCTCTCCCGTGCCATCGGGGACCCAGAGAGAATCGTCCGGCGCCGGTGGTGGGTCACGTGACGCGCATAGAGATGATCGTCGGAGGCCCGGGCGCGATGTGATGACGTCATGCCCGGGTCATCAGATGTAAACAAAGCCGCCATTGCGGCTAGTATGTATGAGATCAGTGAAAAAAAATTCACAATCTCATGCTTTCCAGCCTGGAGGAGAGATGTGGGGTCTTATTGACCCCGCATCTCTCAATAAAGAGGACCTGTCACACACATTCCTATTACAAGGGATGTTTACATTCCTTGTAATAGGAATAAAAGTGATAAAAATAATAAATAAAGTAAAATAAGTGTAAAAAAATAAAAATAAAGTAAAAATAAAATAAAAATAATAATAAAAAAAAATTAAAATGCCCCTGTCCCCGGTAGCTCGTGTTCAGAAGCGAACGCACACGTAAGTCCCACCCACATATGTAAACGCCGTTCAAACCACATATGTGAGGTATTGCCGCGTGCGTTAGAGCACGTGCAACAATTCTAGCACTAGACCTCCTCTGTAACTCTAACCTGCTAACCTGTAAAAAAAATTAAAACAGCGCCTATGGAGATTTTTAAGTACCGAAGTTTGGCGCCAATCCATGAGTGTGGGCAATTTTAAAGCGTGACATGTTAGGTATCTATTTACTTGGCGTAACATCATCTTTCATATTTTCCCCAAAAATTGGGCTAAATTTACTGTTTTGTTATTTTTTAATTCATGAAACCATTTATTTTTCCCAAAAAAAGGCGTTTGAAAAATTATTGCGCAAATACCGTGCAAGAAAAAAAGTTGCAATGACCGTCATTTTATTCCCTAGGGTGTCTGCTAAAAAAACATATATAATGTTTGGGGGTTCTGAGTAATTTTCTAGCAAAAGAATGATGATTTGTACATGTAGGAGAGAAGTGCCAGAATAGGCCCGGTATGGAAGTGGTAAAAAAAGCCCGGTGTTGAAGTGGTTAAGATACACTAACATATGGAAGTCAAACTCCAGCTAACACTTTATAATCGGTTACAGCAAGTTTTTTTTTTCTTTTATGATAAAGGTTTTGCATGAATAAATAAAATCTGATAATTTTAACCACCCGTACCAGTGTTGAGTGGTTTGTCTCATCCATGTAAACTGGTACATCTGCTTCTGGAGAGCTTGAGCTTGTGAAACACAACAGCCATACTGGATCGCAAGATAAAAATAGAAGAAAGAAAGCCTTAAAAAGGAAACAAATGCAGCCATCACATGTAAGAATTGGTAGCTACAATTTATTAAATATTCTATTTTCGGTTTAATACTGATTTAACCCTTGCAGTGCTTAAACAGTCCTACAAATAAGGATAATAGGATTTTTTGTACTCACCGTAAAATCCTTTTCTCTGACATCCATGGACTGACACGGTGTCTCTTTACACTTTACACGTGGGTTATGTCCCTGCTTGCAGGAGAAGACCTAGGCAGAATGTGAAATGTTATACATACATTCTAAAAGCCAGAGCTGAACAGCCCCACCCAGGGGGCGGTCCCTCCGGACATAACCCTCCCACTACAGTCAGCAGACTTCAGTTCGTAACAAAGCAGTACAAACTTAAAAGGAAGGGTGGGTGCCGTGTCAGTCCATGGATGTCAGAGAAAAGGATTTTACGGTGAGTACAAAAAATCCTATTTTCTCTTACCGTCCATGGACTGACACGGTGTCTCTTTACACTTTACACGTGGGATGTCCCAAAGCAGTGTCAAGAGGGATGGGAGCAGTATAAATGGAAAAACCAAAACTTCTCTCCAATAAGGCAGAGCTCCTCAACGGAGGAGTCGCAACTTTAAACAGCGGCCTGCAGCACCCTGCGGCCGAAGGAAGCATCCGAAGATGCAGCCACATTAACCTTATAAAACTTAAAAGGCATGAACAGACGACCAGGTCGCCGCCTTGCACACTTGTGCAACCGACGCTTGATGTTGGGAAACCCAGGAAGCACCAATTGCCCTGGTGGAATGCGCCGTAACCGGAAAGGGAGGCGCCCGCCCTTTGAGAGCATAGGCTTGAATGACGGTTTGTCTGATTCCCCTAAAAATGATGGCAGAAGAAACCGCTTGGCCCTGTTATGGACCAGAGACAGTCACAAATAGCGAGTCGGACTTCCGAATAGAAGCAGTAGCAGACAGGTACACCCATAAGGCTCGTACCACCTCCAATATGTGCAGCGCAAACTCTCTGGGATGCGATGGGTGAGGACACAAGGACGGGAGGGCAATGTCCTCATGTAGGTGAAAGGTCGACACCACCTTTGGCAAAAAAGGAAGGTCGCGGATGCAACACCACCTTATCCTTATGGATGACTAAATATGGCGACTTGCAGGACAAAGCCGCCAACTCAGACACCCGTCAAACAGAAGTGATTGCCACTAAAAAGGCCACCTTCTGAGACAAGACAAGAGGGGAATATCCCGGTTATTCCCAAAAGGAGGTTCCTGGAGGACCGAGAGCACCAAATTCAGATCCCACGGTGGGAGAGGAGGCTTGACAGGAGGGAGCACATGGCGAACACCCAACACAAGGTGCTAACCAAGAAAATGACCCGCTAGAGGTCGCTGAAAGAAGACGGCCAAGGCCGAAATCTGATCCTTGATGGTACTCAAAGCAAGCTTTTGGGTCACTCCACACTGCAGAGGACGCAGGATTCTGGGGACGGAATACGTCCGAGGACGCCAGTCCAGCGCTTCGCACATGGCGATATAAGCTTTCCAGGTACGGTGATAGATCTGCCTGGAGGAAGACTTCCGTGTCCTTAACATCAAAATGACTGAGTCCGAGAGACTACGGTCCCTCAACACCTGGCTTTTAACAGCCCTGCCGTTAAAGCCAGAGACTGTAAGCCGGATGAAACATAGGACCTTGAGACTGAAGGTCCTCCCTCATCGGCAACCGCCAGGGAACGTCCGCGACGAGACGTATCAGATCAGCGTACCAGTGATGCTGAGGCCAATCCAAAACAATTAGGATCGTCGGAGTTTATATCAGGCGATAAGGACCCTATGGGGCCACCAACGCATCCGAGGCATCGCCCAAGGATCCCTGGATCTGGCAACAACCTCGACCCTTGCGATTGAGTCGAGAGGCCATCAGGTCCACATCCGGCGTGCCCCACCGTCGGTAAAGGAGTTGAAATATGCAAGGACCACTCTTCTTGGTCCGGTGTCTGGCGATTGGCGACTCAGATAGTCCGCCTGCCCATTGTCTATGCCCAGAATGTAAAATGGCCTACAGAGCCGGCACGTTTCTTCCGGCCCACTTCAGGATACGGACTACCTCGGAAGCCGCAGCTGAGCTCCGAGTTCCCCCTTGATGGTTTACATACGCCACCGCCGTGGCGGTGTCCGACTGGCTCCTGATGGAGCGACCCCGTACTCTCTCTGACCTGAGGAGAGACACAGTCCGAGACACAGTTCGATGGCCCGTATTACCAGAACAGTGATTGGTAAACGGGCTCGTCTGGAGTCCAAGGCCTGAGCCGACAGGACTCCCCAGACTCCACCCCAGCTCGTCAGGCTGGTGTCCGTCGTGAGTACCGTCCATTGGATGGGAGGGGAACGACTTTCCGGACCGAAGAGCCGAGGATCTCAACCACCATGTCAGGGGCGCCCTGACCAGGTGAATCACCTGGATTTGAAGATCCAAGGACAACAGGGATTTGTCCCAGGTGGACAAGATCTCCTTCTGCAATGCCCTGGTGTGTGATTGGGCATACGGAACGGCCGCAAAGGAGGCCACCACGAGTTTCGGGACTCTCATGCAAAAAACGGATTGACAACCATTTTTGGGATGTCAGCACCCGCACCGCAGACTGAAGTGTCAGCAACTTCTCCAGAGGTAGGATACCTTTGCCTCCAAGGAGTCCAGAATCAGAACTAGATACTCCAGACACTGAGTCGGGACCAGGACTGACTCCTGAATGTTCAGGAACCACCCGAGTCCCTGAGGGTCTAATTGACGATAGTCACCTTTCCTCTAAGTCTGATAACAGAAGGCTAGAACCGGAGCAAGCACCTTGGTGAACACCCTTGGTGCCGAGGCTAGGCCGAAAGGAAGAGCCACAATCGATAGTGGAATTCGCTGATCGCAAAGCGCAGAAACTTCTGGTGACTTGCGCAGATCGGAACATGCAAGTAGGCGTCCTTGAAGTCCAAGGACGCCAGAAGAAAATCCCTTTTGTGGAGTGTAGCGATCACCGTGCGAATGGATTCCATGCGGAATTTCTGCACCTTCTCGAAGGCATTCAGGGCCTTGAGGTCCAGGATAGGTCGAACCACGTCCTATTTTTGGGACAACAAACAGATTTGAGTAGAATCCCTGAAAACTCTCCTGTGACGGAACCGGCACAATCACTCCGGACCTGATCAAATCCTGTACAGCCCCCAAGAGGGCTGCCCGACAGGTAGGAAGGAGAGGAAGATTTGAGGGAAAGAATCTGTCTGGGGGCCAGGATCGGAATACTATCCTGTATCCTGAGGTGACCTCCTTGCACACCCACCAATCGGAGATTCGGGAGGACCACCGATTCGTGACCTGCGAAGTCGTCCCCCCACCCCAGAGTCGGGCGGAGGCAAGACTTCACGCGGAGGCGGGCTTGGGAGCCGCATGTTCGGCTTACGCACCCAGGGGCACTTGTGCCCACCAGCCGCACTGCCGTCAGTCTGAGAGGGCCTACCCGTGGACTCTGACTGACGAAAAAAAACCCTTTTGCTGGAAAGGAAGGCCCCTGTTTGCGGCGGGCCTCCTCACCCTTGCTAGTCTAAGGAAGAAGAGTGCTTTTACCTCCCATGACATCCATGACGATGTCATCCAGAGCAGCACCGAAAGGTCTACCACCTTTAAATGGTAGATCCGTCAGGAGCTTCCTAAGGCTAGGTCAGCAGACCAGCACTTCAACCAGATAAGACGACGCAATACCACCGCCGAGACAGAGGCCCTGGATATTAAAGGGGCCGTGTCCAACGTGGCGTCGCACACATAAACCAGGCCCTGAACCAGTTGGTGGGCCAAAGCAACTGTGTCTGGAGGAAGATTATGCTCCTGTACAGCTAGGTGCAACGTTTTTGCCCAACCTGTAAGTGTTTAAGACACAAGGGTCGCCGCTACCACAGGCCGTAGGGCAGATCCCAACAAGGCAAACATGGCTCTGCTCACCACTTCTGACCTCCTGTCAGTGGGGTCCTCAAATGCAGGAGTCCCCTCCATTGGGAGAGTGATGGCCTTGTTCAACCGGGTGACTGGAGGGTCGACCCTGGGGGAGAAGCCCACTTTTTAAGTAGGGCATCTTCAAGGGGTATCTGATAGACAAACGCCGCGGGACCATAAAAAAATTCTTCTGCGGCTTTTCCCACACCTTATCAATGAGCTGGTCAAAGAAAGTACATATGGAAAAACCTCTTTAGAAGGCCTGGCCTGAAAAGAACCAAAGGAGACTGTATCCGCCTGAGGTTCTGCATCCGCAGCATTTTAGCTTGAGAGTGTCCCTCACCGCAGTCATGAGTACACTAACAAGCGCCCTGTCATTTACTGACTCAGAACTGGAGTTTTCCTCATAAGGAATGTCCTGTTCAAAACCATCCAATACATTCAGAACTAGGGTCCTGAGCGGTAGTGGCTAGGCCCATATCTGAATCAGCGCACTGCCCTCATGGAGTAAAGTGGGGAGAGGGCGCTTTTTTGCTCCCTTGCGCTTGCACACAGCTCCCATCCTGGTCAGAAATGATTCCAGGACTGCCCACAACTGGTCCCTAGGGACCGCAGGTGCTGAAGCACTGCCTGTTGTCCACTGACATTTAGGGGAAGCTGGTGACAGAGACTCCATATTGCCCCCCTCTGAGACTCCTCAGATAAAAAGTCCACCCACAGGCTGTGCTGACTGAGGAGGGGGCGCCCAGGGGACTCACCAAACCGGACCAGGGACCGCTCAGTTCCGCTGTCTGTACCGCACTGTGTCAGCGCTGGTGAGCTGTGAGGAGATTGTGAGGAGATTCGCGCTGTTACAGCAGCGCTAGAGGCCAAAACTAGTGCTGAAGAGCGCGCGGGCTACAAGAAAATGGCCGCCGCACTTCACTGAGGCGATCCGCAGCAAGATGGCCGCCATGACTCAGCAAAAGTGAAAAAAACAGCACACACACAGCGCCACTCGGCGCTCAGGCCCCAAAACACACAGAAAAAGACCCCAAGCATATCTGCAGACCAGCATTAGCCCCTCCAAGAACAGTGTGACCCCCAGGCACCCCACACAGCACAGCGCCAGCAATGGTGACAGAGAGTGACAATGAAATACAGGGGGAGACAGGGAAAATCCCCTACAGAGAAACACACAGCCTTTTGTACTCACCTGCAGGCAGGAGAGACTACTTACCCGTCCCCTGAGGGACCCACTGGTGTGTTTCTGACAGGACTATCACAGTGCAGTACTGAGTAGCTGTCGGCCCGGTCCACTGCGAAAGATACAGTCAGTCAGGAACTGTTCAGTCTTGAGAGGACCGTGGGAGCATGAAAGCAAACCCGGCCACCCCTGGAGTCATAGGGCCTGTCGTGAACTGAGTCTCACGCACACAAGGCGAGGATCAGCACGCTCGATGGTCGGACAGGGAAGACTACGAGGATATCTTGTACCCAACCTGTTGCCCAGCCGACAGTTGATAGAAAATTCTCAAAAATAAAATAAAAAAGAATTCCAGAAAAGGAATAAAAATAGGTCAGGAGACTGGCTCCTGAGAGAGCCACGTCTTCTCCTTCTGCTAGGCAGAAAAAAACTGAAGTCTGCTGACTGTAGTGGGAGGGTTATGTCCGGAGGGACCGCCCCCTGGGTGGGGCTGTTCAGCTCTGGCTTTTAGAATGTATGTATAACATTTCACATTCTGCCTAGGTCTTCTCCTGCAAGCAGGGACATAACCCACGTGTAAAGTGTAAAGAGACACCGTGTCAGTCCATGGATGGTAAGAGAAATTTATTTTCAGATTTAAGTGTTGAAGGTGTGCTAAGTGTTAAGGGCCCAGTTTTATTTTCGTGTAGTGAGCATACTAATAACACACTTCCTGCCCAAGGGTGACAACACATTCGCTGCACTGTATCTATAGAGGTGCAGGGTTGTCACTCCAGGCTGCTCTCCTAAATTGGACTATAAACACCTCCCCCTTTCCCTTATTTCACGTACATGGAATACTGCTTAAGTTTTAACAGTGAAAGTTCAAAGCAGATATGCGGAAAGCTATGGATACAGAAAAAAAAAAAACTTGAACTTAACCATAGGCAATATTTGACCTCAGTGGAGTCACTTCTTTGAAAGATCTTGAATAAAAAGCACACGTAAAACATTGGGAATACTAAACAATTACTCAATAGGAGAGATGTCACTTTACCGAAATTGATATGCAAGGAATATGATAGAATTTAAAACCCTTTAATGAGATTCCCAGTAATGGATGCGGCGGGTGCAGTAAAGTAGATTCAGAAAAGAGACAGATTGCTGTTTATGTGTTCCAAACCCTAAGGAAAAGCAGTGTTTATTAATTAAACTTATTGCTGAATTTATAATGAGCTTTTATCAAGAGGGCTAATATGTGTTCTGTCATTGCGGCATCTCATTTAGAAGAGGCATGGCACCTCCTGCCTTTATAACTCATCCTCC
The DNA here is from genome assembly GCA_029206835.1 of Rana muscosa. Taxonomy (NCBI): domain Eukaryota; kingdom Metazoa; phylum Chordata; class Amphibia; order Anura; family Ranidae; genus Rana; species Rana muscosa. The sequence goes on along the minus strand of CM055121.1, from coordinate 439,117,287 downwards.
TGTGCTGCAGCCAGAACCTCCAAGTGACTGCCGCATGCAACTATTCTAGCAAACATCTGATTGGGTCAACAGGTATAATATGCAACGTTGTTTCAAACTTGCAGCACAATTGCTTGCTATCTGGGATTTCCCATGATGCTTAACTACACTGCAGAGTGCATGAGCATCATGTAAATGTACATCCAAAACTTCTGGGGTGCCAAGGTTCGCCATCACTGCCCTAGATGAATGGCATTTAAAGTAGGGGGACCAGACATCCCCGATTTCCAGGGACAGTCCCCGGATTGAGGACACTGTCCCCGGACCAAGTCTGTCCCCGGTTTTGTCCCCAGATTGGATTTGAACCGGGGCTGAGGCAATTTCAAAGACAGTCAGTGCAGAATAAAAAAAAAAAAATCTGAATTACACCCCCCCTGCTCCACCGCACCTACTAGTTTAGGGGGGTGTATTTTTTCATTATCTGTGTCCCTTTCTGATGATCATGTGCTGGTCGGGGTGGAGGGAATATTTCTTCAGTTTCGGGTGCATGCCCATTCAGCTCCACTCGCATGTTCTTCTGCCTTGGCTCAAGTCCCGGCCAGCCGCCTGCCTATCTCCTTGCCTTCCCTGGTGGAGTGATCTTCCTCCGCTCCCCACCCAGTAGTATCCGGGGCCCGGAGAGTGAGACTTGAGAAGCTGTGAGGCGGCGGTGACGGGCAGAGAGTCGCTGATTGCCGCCATTACTAGTAAAAAAAAAAATATGTCCCCGGATTTCATTTTAAAAATCTGGTCACCTTAATTTAAAGCTGAAGATTGGATCTGCTAATATTTTGCCTTCTCTGGTTCTTTATTTTCCCCCACATCAACACGGTAATTACATTTTAAAATAAAAACCTTTTTATTTTCATTGCATACCTTATTTTAGACCTACTGATGGCATCACTGGGTCTCTGTGCTTCTCTATACAATACAGGCAGGTCATGGCTGGTGGGAGGGGTCATCAGGGTGCTGTACATAGCTTCCTGAAAACATTGCAGCATCTTGCCTCAATACATCTCTCATAAACCTCAAGCCTCGTACACACGACAGGTTTTCTCTGGCAAGAAAACTGCTTTTTGCCGAGCAAACCATTCGTGTGTATGGTTTCTCGTCGGGAAAACTGCCGGGAATCTCAACGAGAAAAATAGAGAACCTGCCGAGAAAACCGGTCGTCTGTATGCTTACCTGTCCGAGGTAAACCCACGCATGCTCGAAAAGACTTCGTAGCATACAAGGTTAGTGTGGGGTGTAGCAAGATGGCAGCGACGGCATCGAATGTGACGAGTGCCGGTTCGTCGTAGTCGATCACGTCACCGCGTTCTTGCCATTTAAAAGAACGGCATTTTTTTGAATGGCCGTCTGTACACAGGGCTTGGCAAGACAAGCTTGCCAGGAATCCCGTCGAGAAAACCGAAGTTTTTTTTTTCCGACGGGATAGCCATGATAAAAGCAATGGTCTGGCTTTTGGGTGGAGCTATGCAAAAAATCTAAATGCCTTGACGGGTGGATGTCAGGCTGGAGGAGTTGACATTCCTAGGCAGCCTTCATTTGGTTGCAGACCACCCTAGGTACCATCCTTATGTGATGCTGATGAGCATCTGTGATTGAACTGGAAATGATAGAAAGAAACAGGCCAGTTAGTTAGGCTGGGAGGAAAGGGCTAGATGATTTTCCAGCCAGAAAATGAGGTGTGTTCTACCTGACTTGCACCAGCTTCTAATGTGCATTGTGAAATCATCACTCGGTTTCTAATGCACATTGTAAGAACATCACAGTATGAAATAAAATCAGAGTAAACTATTTCATTATAGGAGAGGAGCCTGAAGAGAAGGCCGGAGTACAGCTTTAAACTTTATATATCATGCATTGATGTCTGAATGGCATTTTTTAGAGCAGGTTTCCTGATAGTAACAACTGTGGAGCACGCCTGTGTAATGTGTGTTGAAATGGCCAGTTGTAGTCTCCATCAGCAGTTTGTGTGATTGAGTGACAACGCAGGAGCACAATTAGAAGACATGAACCTACATGGCAGGATCACCAGGTACTAATTTATTGCTTTAAAAATATTGAAAATACATTTGAAAACCCCTGAAACATGTCTTTCTTTTACGTACATCACGGGACACAGCGCACCCTAGTCATAACTATGTGGGTTATACGCCACCTATAGGTGAATGGACACTGGTACACTCAAAAGACAGGAAGTCTCCCTCCCTATATAACCCCTCCCATACAGGGAGTACCTCAGCAGTGTGCTGTTCAATCATGCTATGTGCTCTTGCTCATGCAGGCTGCTGTTCTCCTCCCCAGCCACTAGAGGGCACAGGTTCGCCTATTTTTTTATTTAGGCAGAAAGAAGAAGGGCGGCCATTGCCATGTGGGACAGGTTCAGACAGACCTTGGAGACAGAACGGTGGCCCGGGTCGTGAGTGTGTGAGTACTTGCTTGGGAACTGGGTGCAGACAAGTCATGATTACATGCTGCATATTTTCTTCCTATCCAAGGGGCATGTACATCTGTAATTAGATACACCCCTGGATGTTTAGCAGTTCACTTTAAAAGTGTTATTATCTGCTTGTAGGCAGGAACAGCATAATGATATGTGCTTGCAAATTTATTGCTTAGTTGCATGTTTTAAAGTATATGTTTGAAAAAAACTTGAGCATGGGTGCGTTTTAGGGAGTTGTATCTCCAATATAGTGCATATGTGCTTGATATCATGCAGGTCTTAGTATGGGACCAACTGCAGTTGAGCAGGTGCTTGCTTACAAACTAGCTAAAACGCACGACTGCTGGAACGCACAGTTGCTGGAAACGCACAGTTGCTGGAGCACGCAGTTGCTAAAATGCACAGTTGCTAAAACGCGCAGATGCTGAAACGCACAGTTGCTAAAACGCACAGATGCTGAAACGCACAGATGCTAAAAACGCACAGTTGCTAAAACGCACAGATTCTGAAACATACAGTTGCTGAAAGCGCACTGTTCTTAAAACGCACAGATGCTGAAACGCACAGTTGCTAAAAACGCACAGTTGCTAAAACGCACAGATGCTGAAACGCACAATTGCTAAAAGGCACAGATGCTGAAATGCACAGATGCTGAAATGCACAGTTGCTAAAACGCACATATGCTGAAACGCACAGTTGCTAAAATGCACAGTTGCTAAAATGCACAGATGCTGAAAATAACTGTTTTTACCAGTTCAATTGTTTGCATAAAAATACATGATCATAGGTGTACAAAATGCATGTTTGGACATGTTTGTGTAAAAAACAAAAAACAAAACATGTTTATTGTCGATCACATAAAGACACATGATCGAAAAAGGTGACAGGATCACTTAAGAATATGTGGTCACATAAAGATGCATGTTTATGTTTGTATAGATATACATGGGTTTTTTGCAGTCGTATTAAAATGTTTGATCACATAAAGATGCTTAGTCGCATAAAGATGCTTGACCGCACAAAGGATGCTTGATCACACAAGGATGCTTGATCGAATAAGATGCTTGATCGCACAAGGGTGCTTGATCGCATAGCGAGGCTTGATCGCACAAGGATGCTTGATCGCACAAGGGTGCATGGTTGCACAGAAAGGCTTAATCGCATAAAGATGCTTGATCGCATAAAGATGCTGGATCGCATAAGGATGCATGATCACCTAAAGTTGCATGATCGGCTAAAGATGCATGGTTGCATAATGAGGCATGTTAATACATGTTTAATTAAATATACATGTTTCCTCATGATTGCATAGGAATACATGTCTGCATAGATACGTGTTGCGTAATGTTGCATAACACGTTTCATAAACGCATGCTTGCTTTGCAAAGATGCTTGTTCCATGGCACATGTGCTACATGAATGTGTGTGTACAGCGCACACTTTTCATATTTTGCCTAAAAGCATATTTGTATGAACTCATGCTTACATGAACGCACGCTTTCATAGAGGCATATTGCTTTAACACATGTTGCATACATTAAAGCTGTATACGTATGTGTTTATTTGCATAGGACTACAGAAGTGCCAGAGGGCAGAAGCCTACAAAACAGAGTCCCAAGGCCACTCGATCGAGGTGGGGGGGGAAGACTTCTGTGGTTTTCAGGGGTTTGGCAAGAAGAGATCCTTGACGGATGGGTCATCTCTGTGGTAGCCCTAGGCTACTCCCCAAAGACCCAATGAAAAGAAGGTCTTTATTTCTGGCGCTAGACCGACTAATGTCTCAGGGTTTAATCATAGAGACCCCCTCAGAAGAGCAGGGTATGTGGTTTTATTCAAATCTCTTCACAGTACCGAAACCGATTGGAGATGTCAAGACTAGTGTTGAGCGAACCCGAACTGTAAAGTTCGGGTCCGTACCGAACTTTAGCTTTTTCCCGGACCCGAACCCGGACTTTGCGCAAAAGTCCGGGTTCGGGTTCGGCAATCTAATTACGCAGTTAGAAATGCTTCAGGGGTCAGCCAATCACCTTTTGATTAGCTGGTGTGCCCTTAGAAGCCATCATAGCCATGCCTACTAATGGCATGGCTGTGATTGGTCAGTGCAACATGTGACCCAGCTTCTATATAAGCTAGAGCAGTGTTTCTCAACTCCAGTCCTCAAGGCGCCCCAACAGGTCATGTTTTCAGGATTTCCCTCAGATGAAACAGCTGTGGGAATTACTAAAGCAGTTAAACTGATCAAATAACCTGTGCAAAACAATGGAGAGTCTGAAAACATGACCTGTTGGGGCGCCTTGAGGACTGGAGTTGAGAAACACTGAGCTAGAGGCACACAGCACACACGTCACTCTGCTTCAGAATAGATAGGGAGAGGATCTTGTCTGCTGCTGCTGCGTTTAGGGAGAGATAGAAAAATACATGAGTTAGTCCTGATTCTGGAATCTGAGGGAAAAGATAGAGAGACAGTGTAGTGTAAGGCCAGGTTCCTGTTTTTTGCTTTTAGGGAGAGAGATATATTATATAGGAATAGGAGTCCAGATTCAGAGATATAACTCAGCGATCTGCATAGGTTTACCTGTTTGTGTTGCAGTGCAGTCTTTTTACACTGCTATGAGCCCAGTGTCAGAGAAAATCTACCTTTTATCTGCAAGCTCAGTGCACCAGCACTGCATATATTACGTTGAGAGATACACTGTTTCCATACTGTGGGTGTATTCTGCTCTCGGAAAAAGATCCATTTAGGACAAAAAAAAAGGCACTTTATTGTGCTCTTTTCCAAAAGACCCATTAAGGGCAAAAAAAATAAATTAAAATTTGCACTTTAATGTACGCTTGCAAAAAGACCCATTTAGGGCCACAAAAAATATTTTGCAGTGTGTTATACATATGTGGAGGTGTGTGAAATAAACAATTTATATATAGTTTTCTTCTACTGTGCTATACTAAAAAAAAAAACTTTTTTTTTTGAATAGCATTTTCTGCAGTTCTGTAGCTGTGCGATTCAGCGGTTACGTACTGTGGGTGTATTGTGGTCTTCCAAAAAACGCCATTTAGGGCCACAAAAAATATTTTGCAGTGTGTTATACATATGTGGAGGTGTGTGAAATAAACAATTTCTAAATAGTTTTCTTCTACTGTGCTATACTAAAAAAACAACATTTTTTTTTGAATAGCATTTTCTGCAGTTCTGTAGCTGTGCGATTCAGCGGTTACGTACTGTGGGTGTGTTCTGCTCTTCCAAAAACACCCATTTAGGGCAAGATCCTAAATTTGGAAAATATGAGGAGAAGGTCAAAGGGACGTGGTGGCCCCGGTCGTGGTGCTGCTGGTGGAGCTCCTGTTGCAGGGAGAGGACGTGGTGGATCTGTGCCAGATACACGCACAAGTGAAACACCTTCCTCAGGTGCGAGTAGGCGACCGAGCCTGCGGCGGTATTTTGTCGCGCCTAATGAAGCTGTACGAATGTTTAGGCCAGGACAAGTACAGGCGATAGTAGATTGGGTTGCTGACAGTGCCTCGGGTTCCTTCACATTGTCTCCCACCCACTCTTCTGATGAAAGATCAGAGTTGGCACCTGAAACCCATGTCCATCAGTCTTTCACCTCACCCCCTTGCAAATCAGCCAAGCAGTCTGAGCCCCAAATCATGCAGCAGTCTCTTCTGCTTTTCGATGACTCTGTTAGCAGGGTTTCCCAGGGCCATCCACCTAGCCCTGCCCCAGAAGTGGAAGAGATTGAGTGCACCGATGCCCAACCACTTATGTTTCATGATGAGTACATGGGAGGACCGTCGCAGCACGTCTCGGATGATGACGAAACACAGGTGCCAACTGCTGCTGCTTTCGCAATTGTGCAGACAGACAAGGAGGGCAGAGGTGAAGACTGGGTGGAAGATGATGTGGAGGACGATGAGGTCCTCGACCCCACATGGAATCAAGGTTATGCAGGTGACCAGTGTAGTTTGGAGGAAGAGGCGGTGGTCACACAGAGCCACCAGCACAGCAGAAGAGGGAGCAGGGTGCAAAAGCGGAGCGTCCGTCCCCTAGACAGTATGTCTGCTACTGCCCAACGCAGCAAGGGACCGAGCACACCAAAGCCAGGTCCAAGGAGTTCCCTGAAAAGTAAAGGAAAACAGAAGGCGCACCGACCTAGTGCATTACCAGTGGCTAGGTTTTATTTAAAAAGTTTGAAGGATTAAAAATACTCACAAAGCAAGTATAGTATTGAACACACAATCTTTCCATCAAAAGAAGATAGCCTCCTACTGGAACCGGACGACCAGAGAGTCCAGACAACAAAATTCACAGCCACGGCTGACGCGTTGCGAGGGCGCACCCTCTTCCTCAGAGCCAAAAAGTGATGGTGACTGGACCCCCCTCTCTCTCTGGGCTCCTTTTTATCCATGTGTAAATGGGCCTGAGTGGTCACCTGTCTACAACTCCACCCACCACAGGCCACTCCTCCTCTCGCCTAAAAGGCAAACCCATATAGGCTTAACCCCTCACTATACACTCTCATATGTCTATCTATATCTTTACAAGGTAACTATTAGTACGCCATACCTATATACCTAAGTGCCAGCTAGCAAAGGGCAAATAAAAAGCCATTGCCTGGCGGGACTTACCCATGCCATTCAAACTATCATGGGCCACCGATCGCTGCTGCCACCCGTCTACAGGTAGTCCAACGTCATGGGAGCTGATGCATCTATCTTCCCACTACTAGATGGGACGCACACTGGCCGGAGAAGCCGGAAGTAGCGGTGGATGTGCGTTCCACCAGCCACTTCCGGTGGATGTAACCGTCACTTCCGCCCTCAGATGGGCTGGACAGGTATCAAAGATTATCCCGGATATGAAGGCGGCTCTCGCACTCCGTATCCGGTTTTGTTGATCCTCTCTGTACAGGCGCAATTACCTGCCAATCACAGTGTCCCCGAGTTGCTGATCTGTGCGCGGCACAGCATAAACGTGACCCGCGCTGACCAGAAGCTAGGAGGACATATTGGTGCCAGCACAGCCTCCAATCTATATCGGGTCCCAAGGCCGCTATGATAGTGGTGGCCCCCACACCCTCAATAAATACTGAAAAAAAAAAAAGGAAAAGGGGGGGGACCCTAAACTATTAGAAAAAGGGCAGTATCATACTAGGTGGCCTGTGAGGGCTATTGCCCCAACACCTGACCCCACACCTATGCAAAATACCACCAGAGAATATAATTGATAGAATTAATCAATTTAGAATAGTATAAGCACCCGTAGTGGCATAATTAGCTCTTGCCCAAATACACATGGAATCAATCTATCAAATACACTAGGTATAGGGAACAATTATTCTTCAGTTGCTCCAGGGGAGGTCCAATACCACACTTCGGTCCATCATAATATAGGACCAGACGACACAAAACTCAGCAATAGAAATATGCTTGTGTGCACGCACGCCACCCACCCGGGGCCCACATCCGCCCCACCGCATACCCATAGTGGTTGGGCCAAGAAGTTCCCTAGCGTGGCAGTTCTTCACACAATGTGCTGATGACAAGACACGAGTGGTTTGCACGCTGTGCAATCAGAGCCTGAAGCGAGGCATAAACGTTCTCAACCTGAGCACAACCTGCATGACCAGGCATCTAAGTGCAAAGCACGAGCTGCAGTGGAGTAGACACCTCAAAAACCAAGAAAGGTCTCTGGCTCCTCCTGCTTCCTCTTCTGCTGCAGTCTCGGCCTCTTCATCCACCTCTGTAGTGACAGCGGCACCTGCCACCCCGCAAACAGAGGATCTGCTAGCAACACTACCACCTGGGTCACCAACCATCTCCACAATGTCCCATGGAAGCGTTCAGCTCTCTATCTCCCAAACATTGGAGAGGAAGAGGAAGTACCCCCCTAGCCACCCGCGATCCCTGGCCCTGAATGCCAGCATTTCAAAACTCCTGGCCTTTGAAATGCTGTCATTCCGTCTGGTGGAGACGCAGAGTTTTAAAAGCCTGATGGCATTGGCTGTCCCACAGTACGTCGTGCCCAGCCGCCACTACTTTTCCAGGCGAGCCATCCCTTCCCTGCACTACCAAGTGGGGGACAAAATCAGGTGTGCACTGCGCAACGCCATCTGTGGCAAGGTCCACCTAACTACGGATGCGTGGACCAGTAAGCACGGTCAGGGACGTTATATCTCCCTAACAGCACACTGGGTAAATGCAGTGGCGGCTGGGCCTGAGGCAGATAGCAGTTTGGCGCATGTCCTTCCACCACCGAGGATTGCAGGGCGCTTCAGTTTGCCTCCTGTTGCTAACTCCTCCTACTCCGCTTCCTCATCCTCTACCGCCTCCTCATTCGGTCAGCGTAACACCTTCAGCACCAACTTCAGCACAGCCAGGGGTAAATGACAGCAGGCAGTTTTAAAACTTTCCTGTTTGGGGGAAAAACCCCACACCGCGCAGGAGTTGTGGAGGGACATGGAACAACAGACCAATGAGTGGTTGCTGTCAGTGAGCCTCAAGCCCGGCCTGGTGGTGTGCGAAAATGGGCGAAATCTCGTAGCAGCTCTGGGATTAGCCGGTTTGACGCACATCCCTTGCCTGGCGCATGTGCTGAACTTGGTGGTCCAGAGGTTCCTTAAAAATTACCCCAATATGCCAGAGCTGCTGCAGAAAGTGCGGGCTGTGTGTGCGTTCTCACCCTGCTGCTGCTCGCCTGTCAGCGCTGCAGCGTAACTTTGGCCTTCCCACTCACCGCCTCATATGTGACGTGCCCACAAGGTGGAACTCCACCTTGCACATGCTGGCCAGACTGTGCGAGCAGCAGCAGGCGATAGTGGAGTTTCAGCTGCAGCAATCACGCGTGAGTCGCTCTGCGGAACAGCACCACTTCACCACCAATAACTGGGCCTCCATGCGAGACCTGTGTGCCTTGTTGCGCTGTTTCGAGTACTCCACCAACATGTCCAGTGCCAATGACGCCGTTCTCAGCGTTACTATCCCAGTTCTATGCCTCCTTGAAAAAACGCTTCGGGCGATGATGGAAGAGGATGTGGCACAGGAGGATGAGGAGGAGGAGGAGGAAGCGGGATCATTTCAAAGGCTTTCAGGGCAGTCTTTCACAAGTGGCTACGAGGGTGGGTTCCTGCACCAACAAACGCCAGGTACACAATTGTCCGGCAGAAAGGGCACAGTTCTGGAGGATGACGAGGTGGAGGAGGAGATGGAGGAGGAGGAGGAGCCATTTTCACAGCAGGGTGGCACCCAGACCAGCTCGTGGCCATCACTGGTGCGTGGCTGGGGGGATACAGAGGACACAGACGATACACCTCCCACAGAGGACAGCTTTTCTTTGCCTCTGGGCAGCCTGGCACACATGAGCGATTACATGCTGCAGTGTTTCCGCAATGACCGCCGAGTTGACCACATTTTAACTGGTGCTGATTACTGGGTGGCCACCCTGCTGGATCCCCGTTACAAGGACAACGTACCGTCCTTAATTCCCTCACTGGAGCGGGATCGTAAGATGCGCGAGTACCAGCGCACGCTGGTAGACGCGCTGCTGGTGGCATTCCCACCTGACAGCGGGCGTACGGTGGAAGCACAAGGTGAAGGCAGAGGAGGAGGAAGAGGTCGCCAACGCAGCCGGGGCACCGGCAGCACCTCAGAAGGCAGGGTTAGCATGGCTGAAATGTGGAAAAGCTTTGTCAGCATGCCACAACAACCAGCACCACCAGCTGAGATGGAACGTCTTAGCAGGAGGCAGCATTTCACCAACATGGTTGAGCAGTATGTGTCCACAGGCCTACACGTACTGGATGACGGGTCTTTAACTTCTGGGTCTCCAAATTGGGCACATGGCCTGAGCTTGCCCTTTATGCCTTGGAGGTGCTGGCCTGCCCTGCAGCCAGTGTATTATCTGAACGTGTATTTAGCACGGCAGGGGGCGTTATCACAGACAAGCGCAGCCGCCTGTCCAGAGCCAATGTGGACAAGCTCACGTTCATTAAAATGAACCAGGCATGGATCCCACAGGACTTGTCCGTACATTCTGCAGAATAGACATGTATACCGGTGTTGTGACAAAAACTGTCCGGCCATCGGATTGTGTCCGGCCCGTACTGCGAATGCGCAGCGCTTGCGCAGTACAGAGGACAAGGAGATTCACAAAATCTCCGAAGATAAACGGCGCCTGCGCCGTGAGTGCAGGTTCAAGCCCCAACATCCAAGTGGACATACGGTAGCACATAGTAACAGGGCCCCTCACGGGCTCGCTTCGATCGCCACGCTTCGGGCACGGCCTCACTTGGCTCGGCTTGAACCACGGATGGTGTGGCCTTCACCTGAACTCCCCACACAGGCGCCGTTCATCTTGGGAGATTTTCGAAATCCTCTTGTCCTACATACTGAGCAAGCGCAGTACAGGGTGGACACTATTCGACGGGGGACAGAATTCGACACATCACTGGCCTTACCCAGCCATTGTTGTATTTTTGAACCAATGTTGGCTACCTCGTCCTCCTCCACCGCCGCTTCCACCTACACAGCCACATCCACCGCCACCTCAACCTCCTACTCCATATGGACCTCGTCCTCCTAGGTCAAGATTATAATTTTTATTTTATTTTTTTGTAGCGCACAGATCCTTTCCCCCTTACCTGCCTTTATGTTGTTGGCTCCTCGCAGGAGGGAGAAAGGCACACCGCAATACCAGCCCGTACCCTCCTATATAAAGAGGTTGAGCGGTGTACTTGACGGGCCGTGTCCACAGCCGGAGTCAAAACTCCTCCAGAGGATGATTCTCACCTCTACTGTAGGTAGAGGCAAGTCCTTTAATTCCCAGTAAAGTCAATGTCCACACCAGCTGAAATTACAACTCTTATTCTCTCATGGCAAAATAAACTCTACTCGGATAGAAAAGGTTAGAGCAAAGAAACAGGACAGCTTAAGGTGTGGAGGAGGTCCAGGCACAAACGTAGCACATTCCCTTCACTGCTTAGGTTTCTCAAACAGTTTTAGGTGCACGGTCTCTGCCACAGACCTTGAGGTTGGTCTCTGCCACAGACCGGGTGTACAAGGCCCCTGCCACGGACCTGGAGAACAATGGTCTCTGCCACAGACCAGGGTGTATAAGGCCCCTGCCACGGGCCCGGTGAATAAGGCCTCTGATACAGTCAAGATGACCTTGAGCTTCTCCTTCTACGAACCTAGCCCATATCAAGGGGAAGACATCTCTCCAGGGAGTCAACAGACCCTTCCTTCACCGTGACTCCCGCATCGGTCCATCAGAATGATCCTCCCTTCCCTGGAACATGGTCCCCTACTTGAGGCGGCACCCTAAGACTCCTCGACCCTTAGCGGACTCCAGACGAAGGCTCTGGACTCCAGGCTTTACTCCCGCACCTAGGCCTCCATACCCAGGGCAGCAGGAACTCCAGGATAGTACCTCACCCCGGGCTAAAGGTACCCGAGATGGAACAGGAACACATGCACCCAGGCCGAAGGCACCTGGGCGTGGACCCCACTGGACATCAGCCCCCAGGCCAAAGGTCTTCCCCTTTTATATGCTCTCCCAGCATGCACAGCAGGTTCCCCGCCCCGCTGTACTACTGCCAAGAGGGGACACAAAAGGCAAAGCACTGTATCGGCGGTTCAACCCTAGCCTACCATGGCAGCGCCACCTGTAGGCCACAGGAAACTGCACACCAATACTGTCCCCCGAGGACAAAATGGTCCATGAATCCTACAGAATTAGGGTGTTTGAGCCTAATTACCGCTCAAACACTTCCCTTAAATTTAGCACCCCGCTACATTTTTATTTCAAAGTATTTTATTTTCCCACTAGCTTATCCATTAAATTGAATAATTTATTCCAGAAAGGGCGTATTCTGGGGCATTCCCACCATATGTGTGGCATCGTGCCGTTGAGTTTCTGAGGTTCTTAATGACTTCCCGTACCTCTTCTGCTGAAAAGGGGGCCTCTAGCATATTTTTTTTATTTTTTCAATGTTATTTTAAGTTATTTGCCTATCCACATTTGTTTGCAGAGCACTTGCCGTGCTCTTAACAACATTTTGCTGCCATTTGCAGCCCTCTAGCCCTTTCCATTACTTTTTTAGAGCCTTTTTAGTCCTTAGAAGTCCGGGTCCCCATTGACTTCAATGGGGTTCGGGTTCGGGTTAAAGTTCGGTCCCGAACCCAAACTTTTTTCCGAAGTTCGGCCAAACCCGTCGAACCCGAACATCCAGGTGTCCGCTCAACTCTAGTCAAGACCTATTTAGATCTCAAAGATCTGAATCGGTTCCTAAACATCCGCTCCTTTCGCATGGAGTAAATCCGGTCAGTCGTTTCCACCTTGCGGGGAGGTGAATTTTTAGCGTTAATAGACATCAAAGATGCATATCTGCATGTGCCAATTTTTTCCCGTTCACCAGAAGTTTCTGTGTCTTGCGGTATGGCACCGCCACTTTCAGTTCGTGGCCTTACCCTTCGGGTTGGCCACCGCTCCCCGGATATTTACGTTGGCCCCGGTACTAGCAAGACAAAGGGGCAAGGTTATAGCAGTAATGGCATACCTAGACGACCTGATGTTGATAGATCAGTCAGTGGCACGGTTAAACCAAAGGGTGTCCCGTACGGTCAGGTATCTGGAACACCTGGGTTAGATTCTCTACCTGGAGAAATCATCCTTACGACCAGTAAAGAGACTGGAGTATTTAGGTCTGGTCATAGATACAGCCCAGGAAAGAGTGTTTTTGCCCCAGGCAAAAGTCAGCGCTATAAGAGAGCTGGTCCAGGTGGTCAGGGCAAGCAAGGGTCCTTCTATTTGCCTTTTGCATTAGGTTACTGGGGAAGATGGTGGCTTCATTCGAAGCAGTTCCCTATGCCCAGTTTCTTTCAAGACTGTTGCAATACAGTATTCTTCCTGCTTGGAACAAGAAGACCCAAGCTTTGGATTATCCAATGAGTCTGGCCCTAAAGGTGCGCCAGAGCCTCAGTTGGTGGTTGATAACCAGGAGTTTACAGAAAAGGAAATCCTTCATTCCAGTTACCTGGAAGGTAGTAATGACGGATGACAGCCTATGGGGCTGGGGAGCAGTCCTAGAAGAGACCACTGTCCAAGGGAAGTGGTCAGAGTCCGAGAAGACCTTGCCCATCAACATCCTGGAGATTCAGGCAGTATGTCTGGCTCTTATGGCCTGAACGTTCAGGTTACCGAATTGTCCTGTCAGGATACAGTCCGACAATGCCACAGCAGTGGCCTATATCAATCACCAAGGGGGCACCAGAAGTCATGCAGCCCAGAGGGAGGTGAACCATATTCAGACTTGGGGAGAGGAACATGTTCCTTGCTTATCTGCAGTCTTCATCCCAGGTGTGGAGAATTGGCAGGCGGATTTCTTGAGCCGCCAACAGTTGTTCCTGGGAGAATGGTCTCTACATCCCAATGTCTTTCTGGCCATAGACCAATGATGGGGTACCCCGGTGGACATAGATCTGTTGGAATCCAGATTCAACAAGAAGTTGGACAGCTTTGTGTCAAGAACAAGGGATCCACTCGCGCCCGGGACAGATGCGATAGTGACCCAGTGGGATCAGTTTTCACTGATTTATGCATTCCCCCAGTTCAGCTGCTACCGCGGCTTCTTCGCAGGATCAAGGAAGAAAGGAAGCCAGTAATCCTAGTAGCTCCGGCGTTGCCCAGGAGATCCTGGTATGCAGAGATCAAGAGGATGGCAGTAGGGCATTCATGGTGATAAAAAGAAATAAATGCGCTACCCAAAAAACACATAAATAATAACAACTCTATAGAGGGAGGTGAAGCAGCTGTGCTGGAATGTGACAAATTCAAACAAAATGGAAGGTAATAGTACAGCGCTAAATATAGGCCAGTAAAAACTGGACTGTAACTCAAATGTGACCATAAATGGAAACACACAAAAAAGTGAGAAGGGGCAGGCTGAACGCCCTACCCAATATATATAAAATGTCCACAATGATAAACAAAAACAAAAAAAAATTAAAAGTGTCCAAAACAGTGGGTAAATAACAAGGAATGGATGTAAAACTTCTGGCACAATTCTTCACGTGGATGGTGACATTCATGTGTGCTTACCAGAAACGTTGGACCCGAATGTCATACGACAGCGGATCAATCGAGATTGAGAGTATCTCCAACGGCTGCTCCACAGGAACGTCCCCGGATCTCTGATGGATGTAGAGGTATACCGGCTAGACGATCGGATGTCTTCAATCCTGGGTGGAACTGATGGATGCAGTACTTCTCGGGTCTCCAATACCCCCAAGGCTGGAGATTCCACCAGAAGACTGGCACTCTGGATCCCGGTATTCAACCGGACAATGGAATACGATCAAACTTAAATGGAAAATACCCGACAAGGGTATTGTAGAAGGTTGCATAGCCCGACGCGTTTCGTTCCTAACAGGACGTCTACGTCTGCCCCTGTAGACATCCTGTTAGGAACGAAACGCGTTGGGCTATGCATTTTGCTTCCCATGTTGTCTTTTAATATATGAACTGTGATCACTTTTTATCTTTGTATGTTGGTGTTTTTCTGATTAAAAACCCAATTTTTTTTGACCTACACCATTGGAGCCCCCTATTTTTTTCTTCTTTTTGCATGAAATCGGTGAGGAAAAGTTTTTTCAGTTTCCTCCAGTTGGTCCTTCTACAATACCCTTGTCGGGGTATTTTCCATTTAAGTTTGATCGTATTCCATCGTCCGGTTGAATACCGGGATCCAGAGTGCCAGTCTTCTGGTGGAATCTCCAGCCTTGGGGGTATTGGAGACCCGAGAAGTACTGCATCCATCAGTTCCACCCAGGATTGAAGACATCCGATCGTCTAGCCGGTATACCTCTACATCCATCAGAGATCCGGGGACGTTCCTGTGGAGCAGCTGTTGGAGATACTCTCAAGCTCGATTGATCCGCTGTCGTATGACATTCGGGTCCAACGTTTCTGGTAAGCACACATGAATGTCACCATCCACGTGAAGAATTGTGCCAGAAGTTTTACATCCATTCCTTGTTATTTACCCACTGTTTTGGACACTTTTAATTTTTTTTTGTTTTTGTTTATCATTGTGGACATTTTATATATATTGGGTAGGGCGTTCAGCCTGCCCCTTCTCACTTTTTTGTGTGTTTCCATTTATGGTCACATTTGAGTTACAGTCCAGTTTTTACTGGCCTATATGTAGCGCTGTACTATTACCTTCCAGTAGGGGATTCATGGACTCTTCCATCTCATCCAGACCTGCTGTCGCAAGGGCCGGTATTCCATCCTGCCTTACTGTCGCTAAATTTGGCTGTTGAAGACCACATCCTAAAGAGTCGAGGGCTTTCAGGTTCAGTGATTACCAACCTGATTAATGCTAGAAAGCCGGCCTCTAGGACCATTTATTAAAGGGTCTGGAGGACCTATGTCTCCTGGTGTGAAACCAAGGGTTGGCACCCTCGAATGTATGTCATAGGTAGAATTCTTGCCCTTCTACAGTTGGGGGTAGAAATTAATCTGGCCTTGAGTATGATCAAGGGCCAGATCTCGGCCTTGGCAGTATTTTTCCAAAGGCCGCTTGCTTCGCATTCTTTGGTCTGGGCCTTTATACAAGGGGTAACTTAGATACATCTGCCAGTTAAGTCACCCATGGGATTTGAATCTAGTTCTATCGGTTTTGCAAAGACAGCCCTTTGAGCCGTCACACAATATTCCTTTGCTTATTTTGACAAGGAAGTTAGTGTTCTTAATTGTGGTAACCTCCGCAAGAAGAGTGTCAGAATTGGTTGCTTTCATGTAAAGAGCCATACTTAATTATTCATAAAGACAAGGTGGTGTTGCGTCCTCACACAACCTTTTTTCCTAAGATAGTGTCAGGTTTTCATCTGAACCAGGATGTTTCCCTGCCTTCCTTTTTTCTAGAACCTCGTTCTGCAGAAGAAATATTGTTACATTCTCTCGATGTAGTGAGAGAAGTCAAGGCCTATCTGAAGGCGACAGCTCGGATACGGAAAACTGATGTTTTGTTTGTGCTGCCAGAAGGCCCCAGAAAGGGCCAGGCGCATCGAAATCAACTATTGATAAATGGATTCTTCAGCTGATTAGTCAGGCTTATAGTATGAAGAAAAGGGTTCCGCCTTTTCAGGTGAAAGCGCACTCTACCAGGGCAGTCAGTGCTTCAAGGGCAGTGCATCACCAAGCCTCTATGGCTCAGATTTGCAAGGCCGCTACTTGGTCGTCAGTGCATACATTCACAAAATTCTATCAGATGGATGTAAGATGGCAGGAGGATGCCGCCTTCGGGCGCAGTGTGCTGCGATGAGCAGTATAGACCCTCACGTCTTGCGGCGGCCGTTTTGCTTTGTGTCTCCCTCCCCTCAGATGGCATTGCTTTGGGACATCCCACATAGTTATGACTATGGTGCTCTGTGTAGAAACAGAAATTGCCGCTCCAAACAGGTCCACCCTGATAACAATCTCTCTTCCAGGAGCCGTGGGTGCTGGCAATGCACAAGGCAATTTAGAACAAGGATAGTTGGGACAGCCACACTCCAATCCAACAAGGCTTTATTCAAAGTAGATAAAAACAGGCACTACATATCACAGCAACGAACCCTAGGACAGCTGACGCGTTTCACACTTATTTAGTGCTTACTTATGGTGCTCTGTGTCCCGTGATGTACGAAAAAGAAAATAGGATTTTTATAACAGCTTACCTGTAAAATCCTTTTCTTGGAGTACATCACGTGACACAGAGGTCCCGCCCCTCTTATTGGGGGATATATATATATATATATATATATATATATATATATATTGCTTTGCTACATAAACTGAGGTACTCCCTGTATGGGAGTGTTTATATAGGGAGGGGGGCTTCCTGTCTTTTGAGTGTACCAGTGTCCATTCACCTATAGGTGATGTATAACCCACATAGTTATGACTATGGTGCTCTGTGTCCCGTGATGTACTCCAAGAAAAGGATTTTACAGGTAAGCTGTTATAAAAATCCTATTTTTTGCTATTCAAGGAAATATGGCCACGGTACACTGAGATCTTTCTGAATTAAGCATTGTTTATGGCACCCAAAATTATAGCACTTAAATGGATGCAGTTCACTGCTCCTACCTTAAGGCTCCATTTTCAAGCTCAAAAAAACCCTAGAAAAAAAACGCTGGATAAAAAAAATGCTGTTAATAGCGTTTTTGTGACAGCTTGTAGTAGAATTTTAGTAGCTGTTAGAAGCTTTTAGGAGCATTAGCTTTTTATTAGCGTTTTTACAGTACATGAAGAAAAAAAAAAGCTAAAAAAAAGCTGTTTAGGAGCATTTTAGGAGCATTAAGCTTTTTTTTCTGCTGAAAAAACGCTACAAAAAAAATGTGAATAGCCTAAAGTAGTGTGCATCGACACATAGGATAACACTATTTAGCTTCTAGAAGCAGAAAAAAAAATGCTAGTATCTTCTAGTAGCTTACAAAGATGCTAATGTGCATAGAGCCAAGCAGTATTAAACCCAAAAGCATACATTTCTTATATTGCAGCTTACCAATTCTTAAATGTGGCGATTGCGTTTGTTTTCTTTTTTTATCTTAATGCATTCTATGCATTTAGATGAAAAGCATTCTGTGTGCAGAAGCCCCCCTAATACTTACCTGAGCCCCATCTCTGTCCAGTGATGTCCACGAGTGCCTGATTGGCTGAGACACAGCAGCAGCGCAATTGGCTCCCGCTGCTGTCAATTAGAAAATTAGGAGTGAGAGGGGGTGGGGCCCGAGCCACGGCCCCTGCCCCCTCATCTTTTTGTTACACTGTTGTTTTGTCCAAAGCATTGAAGAAACAGGGAGGGCTCAGCCCACAGTAAATCTACAATATCACATTTGGGTGACTCATTCTGTTTGTGAATCTCATTTATTTTTTTCACTTGAATCCTGGTCTGTTACTGATGTAACTTTATGATGCTTCTTAATGTTTCCTATATTATCTCACTGCTATGTAGCCATAATGACTGCATTAAGCTGGAATTTAAAAACTTGGTGTCTCTGTCATGGAGGTGTGGGCTCATATGAATGATAATATGGAATGATGTGATAGATGAATCGATACCTTTTATCATATTAGCCTGAAACCTAATATCACCCATGTGGGCCTAAATTCACGGTATAGCGGAATGAAGAAAAGGTTTATATGTTGGTTGTTATATTTATGTTTTCCCCTGCATCCACTGTCAGGCGATCAAGCACTTGTGAGCGATAATTTCTGGCTAATTTATTGATTGCTCCCAGGTTCTTGAGCTCGGAGGTAAGGAATGGAAGTGGCTGATATATGACCTTACTATGCATTTTGTGTTTACGCTGAGCTTTTACACAGTCTATTAGCTGAATATTATTTCAAGGGTTGACACCTGGAGCTGCATAAGCAATAATTAATTCTGAAGGAACCTGTTATAACTGAAGAAGATCTTTCATGGGTTATTTCTTCTCTAAATAATGTGTGCGTACAAAATAAACAAACCCATTATAGGTATATAGATTATGAAGGTAAATCCTGCTTTTGCATTAAATTATATTTAAACAAATTTTTTTTTTTTTTTTTTTAGATGTGGTCGCTATGGTAGCTTTCTTTTTTGGGTCTTTTTGCTTAATTTTCACTTAGTAATTCTGCGAGTAACACAATTCCTGTCCCTGGGTGGCTATACTTACTTCTCCACTATATCAATGGAGAGAGTCATGGTTGTTACCCAGGCATGATTTCAAACATGCCTGCCTTTGTCTATCTCCATTACACAGGGGATGGGCAAATTAGTGTAGCACACTCACCCCCTTCACCTGCCTTTGGCTCCTCGCAGGGAGAGAGGGCACACCATGCCACAAGCCCGTACCCTCCTGTGTGAAGAGGTTGAGCGGTGTTGTTGGCGGGTCTCCACAATCAGAAAGCCAGAATCCTCCAGAGAATGGTTCTCACCTCTATAGTTAACAGAGATAAGTCCTTGTTTCCCCCCCAGTGACTTGAATGTCCACACCAGCTGTAACTCCAACGTAGAGTTTATTTCTCGTAAATAACAGTCTCTGATAGGAAAGGTTGGAGTAAGAACAGGACAGCATAAGGTGTGGGAGAGGTCCAGGCACAAACGCAAAACACTTCACTGCTCCGATTCTCAAGCAGACTCAGCCCACCCGGATAGTCTCCCTAGATAGGGACTAGCAGCCAGAATGGTGCTCAAACTCAACCACAGTCTCTGCCACAGACTTGGTAAACTTGGTCTCTGCCACAGACCTGGTGAACTTGGTTCCTTCTTTTAGCTTGACCTCTGTTAAGGAGAAGACATCCCTCCAGAGAGTTACCGGGACCCTTCCTTCACCGTGACTTCTCACCGGTCCCTTGGAACGGCTCCTCCCCCGGCCTCTTCGTCCAAGATGCGGGTCCTCTCGCAAGGCGGCACCCTGGGATTCCTCGATCCTTGATGGGGCCCCAGCCGAAGGTGCTGGGCCCAAGGCCTTTGCTGCAGTCCCAGGACTAAAGGTGCCTGGGACTGATTCACCGACCTCCGCCCCTGGGCCAAAGGTGCCCAGGGGCAGACAGGAACACACTCCCTGGGGTAGGACCCCCGACCACGACAGAACCCCGAACAGGCAGCGTCTGTCCCTTTTATATCCTCTCCCAGCATGCACAGCAGGCCCACCACACCCACTGTACGGCTGCTGAGAGGGGACACACAAGGCACAGCACTGTATCAGCGGTTCAACCCTGGCCTAAAATGGCAGCGCCACCTGCAGGCCACAGGGAACTATACACCGATACTCTCCCTGCGGACAAAAATGGTTGACAGAATCCTGACAATTGGGGTGTTTGAGCACAACTACCACTCAAACACTTCCCCTAAATTTAGGACCCCACTACATTAGTATGATTCCAGTTCAGTTCACAGAAAGTGACAAGGACACTGCAGTTTTGATTGGATCAATGGTATATTCTGTATTTTCTGAAATTGTAATTGTTAATGAGTTTAGTTATTTAGAAAGATCTGTATTCCTCACTTTTAAGCTAGGACTGAGGGGTACTTTAATGGTTTCACAAACTGCTTGAAGCTTGCTAGATCCCTGCCGGGAGTGATGTTCTTCAGATTAAAGTTTACAAGCTAAAGTTCACAGAGACCTTCAAAGAGACTCAAACAAGAGCACTGGAGCAAAACAAGGACCCAGATTTTGGCAAAGGGATTTAAGTCCAGCCTTTTGCTGTCATGTTCATCACATAGAGCTCTTCACACACTGTGCCATTTTTTTTTTTAATGTTTATAATAGGACTGCAGTGAATGCAAGTGGGACTGAGTTTGTTTAAAGGAGCAATGCTCAAAAAGAATTTTGGTTACCAATTAAATTTCAAC
Organism: Rana muscosa; assembly: GCA_029206835.1. Taxonomy (NCBI): domain Eukaryota; kingdom Metazoa; phylum Chordata; class Amphibia; order Anura; family Ranidae; genus Rana; species Rana muscosa. Next base: position 439,096,443 of record CM055121.1, on the reverse strand, counting down.
TTATAGCACCAGTGGACTGACATCAAATTTATTGCTCCAATCAATTATTCAACAAGACCAGATCAATGCTCACTCTGCCATATAGTAGCTATTTCCAATTTAGGTTATCTAGTAACCGTTTAGTAGTATTCAGCTTTAGGTAGATTAGCAAGTAACCTAGATCCCTCGGGGGCCATTCACAAAGATGCTGTTGAAATTAATAACATTATTGAATGATTTTTATATATATTTTTTCTGAATTAATGTGAATTATTATCGCATGACAGCTCTTTTGTGGATGGTAGTTGGTAGTTTGTTTTTGAATTTGTGTTTGTATTGTTATGTGCGTTCTTTGTTTCTTGTCTGTTTTCATAGCACTATCACTTAAGCCCTGTACACACGATAGGTTTTACCGATGAAAACAGTCCGATGGACTGTTTTCATCGGACAAACCGATCGTGTATGGGCCCCATCGGTCTTTTTTCCATCGGTGTTAAAAAATAGAACATGTTTTAAATTTATCCGATGGAAAAAAAAGCGAAAGCAAATTACTATCGTCTGTGGGGAACTCCATCGGATAAAAAACCCATGCATGCTCAGAATCAATTTGACGCATGCTCAGAAGCATAGAACTTAATTTTTCTTGGCTCGTCTGTGTGGTTTACGTCACGGCGTTTGGGACGATCGTTTTTTTGACTGATGGTGTGTAGGCAAGACTGATGGAAGTCAGCTTCATCGGATTTCCGATGGAAAAATCCATTGGTTTAAAATCCATACGAAATCCAATCGTGTGTACAGGGCTTTAGTATTTTTTTAGGAAAACTCTCAAGCATTGTACACATGGCCGGTTTTCTCGGCAAGAAAGCTGCTGGGAGAGCTTTTTGCTGAGAAAACCGGCCGTGTGTATGGTTTCTCGGTGAGAAAACTGCTGGGAATCCCAACATGAAAAATAGAGAACCTGCTCTCTATTTTCTCGTCGGGATTCTCGGCAGAGTGTTTCCTGCAGAGAAAACCGTGAGTGTGTATGCTTACCTGTCCCAGGTAAGCCCGCGCATGCTCGATGAGACTTCGATGCATGCGCGGTAGCTTACAAAGGTAGTGTAGGGTGTAGCAAGTTGGCGGCGACGGCATCGAATGTGACGAGCACAGGCTCGTCGTAGTCGATGATCACTGCGTTCTTGCCATTCAAAAGAACGGTGGTTCTTTTGAATGGCCGTGTGTACACTCGGCGAGCAAGAAAAGCTTGCCAGGAATCCCGTCAGGAAAACCGAGGTTTTTTTCCTGACGGGATTCCCGGCCGTGTGTACAAGGCTTTACAGTATTGTGAGTGAAGTTGTCATGATATTTATAGATGCATTATGAATTATTATATCTTGCGTAAATTGTGAAATCAATAAATTTTGTACTTTTTAGAATAAACCCTGATTAAGACCCTCTGTCGCCAAAGTAGCCACTATCTGATCCTGGTAGTCTTACCTGGGTCTCACTCTGTGAGCTCTTCACACAGCTTAATGCTTGTAGGTGTGCATGTGTGTAAGCCTTCCTAACATTATTACACTACATACATTCTATATGTGCTTTCATTGTGCTGTATGATAAAACAGCTTACAATGCAGCAACAATGAGATAAAATTGCATTCTGAAATTTAGTGATAAGAAGACTTGCATATTTTCCAGCAGCAGATCATGCGTGTGATAGCTATATAATGTCATTACCCTGGAGAATATTTAATATATACAGCAAAATAATCTGCTATGGATACTGTCAATAGCACCACACACACACACTTATATATAAACAAAATTTGCCTTCCCAATCATATATTCCATGAAAATATTAATATATTGGTGATATATGTATATATGTATTGGTGTTGTGGGAAAAATTAAATACACTATTGCAGTGGCGGCCCATCCATAGGGGGCGCCCGGGCGCCGCCCCCCCCCCCCCACTCCTGTGGTCACCAAAAAAAAAAAAAAACGGGCCCTTTAAGATTTTTTTTTTTTTTTAATGTCTTTTTTTTACATATGGCGGCGCGACCATAGTGGGCGCAGAAGCGCCGCTACCGCTCGCTTCTGTGCCCGGCCGTCACTCACCACAACAATACATAGGTTTATGCATTGCATGAACCTATGTATTGCTGCCGCCCACTATTCAGATGGCCGGCCCCTTGAGCGCCGGCCATCTGAGTCACAGCGTCTGATTGGCCTTTAGAAGTGCCTATCAGAGCCAGCAGGCTCTGATAGGCTTCCCGACTACAGCCTGAGGGCTGTAATCGGCTTCTAAATACCTAATGAGAGGACGCACAGGGGTGCGTTCCCTGGCCAATCAGGTTCACCGGGTCTGGTTACCGGTAACCTGATTGGCTGAAGTGACATCGAGGGCGGGAGAAGATATCGAGGACGGAAGAAGGACGGCGCTGACTTGAGGAAGGTAAGTGCAGGGCTGGGGGGGACAAACTTGCTGTATTATGAGGACAAACTGGCTGCATTATGGGGGAGAAATTGGCTGCATTATGGGGGAGAAACTGGCTGCATTATGGGGGAGAAACTGGCTGCATTATGGGGGAGAAACTGGCTGCATATGGGGACAAACTAGTGGCGTTTGGGCACAGTGGCTGCGTTTAATGGGCACAGTGGCGGCAATTGATTTTTTTTTTTTCAGTTTGTTTGCGCCCCCCCAAAAAATGTGAGCACCAGCCGCCACTGCACTATTGACCTCAGAAGCTGGTGCATATAGTTACACACAAAAAAAAAAAATATATATATATATATATATATATATATATATATATATATATATATATATATTGTGACAGCAGGAAGGTAAAGATATATTTCGCCCAGATTCAGGCTTTACGCCGACTTATACAACTAGGTGGAGAGTTGTATAAGCCCAGCTAAGGCTAGTGGGCTCATGGATGACTCATACCTCTAGGGAGAGTGTGGGGCGTCGTGCAGACAGGGAGTTGATGAGACCAGCTGAAGCTTGTCAGCTCATTTAGGCCTCTATAAGAACTCCCAGCTTCATTAGATGTTAGCTCATGCCTGGACCCAGACCTGTGTGGACTGTCTAGGGAGAGTGAACCCCTGTGCGGTGAGACAAAGCCTGTGTGGCTATTTGCTTGGACATTTAAAACCAGGGACTTAGGGACTAGGACAGCACTAGGCTGATCCCAGTTGTTAGTTAGAAACCTGTATGTTTAGTCAGAGGTCAAGTTGACCAGGATTTATTTTGTTTATGTTTCTTTTGGCTTTGCTGTGTTTTGTCACTCTAAATAGAAAATAAACCGCACCTTTTGTTGATTTTGAAAACCACAACCTCCGTTTGCTGGGCCTGTTTTTGTGTGGGGAGCCCATCCCGGGGGTCACACACACCCGCTGCCGAGCTAACCCCCTCACAGTTGGTGGAGAACCAGTGGCAGTTTTTTTTTAAGCCAGCATGGAGGAGATACTGAAGCAGCTGGCTCTAGCAAATGCCAATCAACAGCAGACAAATGCAGGTTTGCAAAAGAGCCTTGCAGCTCATCAACAGAGCCTTGCAGCTCAACAACAGAACTTCGCAGCCCAGCAGCAAGCTCATCAACAGAGCCTTGCAGCCCAGCAGCAGACAAACGCAACTTTGCAACAGAGTCTGGAGGCTCAGCAACGAGCCCAGCAGCAATCTGAGGCCCGCTTCATAGACCTGTTGCAGAAGCAAGAGCAGAGACTACAACAACAGATGGAAGCAGTAATGCAGCAACGTCCGCAGACCAGTGAGGAAAGCCGTCCCACTAATACCGCGTCCTTTGGGGTGAGTCGTTTATTGACAAAAATGACTGGAGAGGATGATCCAGAGGTATTTTTGACCACATTTGAAAGGACCGCTGAAAGAGAAAAGTGGCCTGAGGAGCAGTGGGCTGGACTGGTGGCTCCTCTGTTAACTGGTGAATCGCAGAAAGCTTACTATGACCTAGAGCCTAACCAAGCAAAAGACTATGTGATGCTAAAAGCTGAAATATTGGCAAGGCTGGGTGTCACCCTGGCTGTCCGGGCTCAGCGTGTGCATAACTGGACTTTCCAGCTTGGAAAACCCCCCCAGGTCTCAAATGTATGATCTCATTCACCTGAGCAGAAAGTGGCTACAGCCAGAGACTTTGTCCGCACCAAAGATTGTGGAACGTGTTGTAATGGATCGGTTTTTGAGAGCTCTTCCTACTGCCATCCAAAAGTGGGTAAGCCATGGAGACCCAGAGACGGCCGATGGTCTTGTGGATCGTGTAGAGAAATACTTGGCTACAGAGAACCTGACGGCCTCTTCCAGAGACTCTCGGACTTTCCACCCTAAGACCAGACCATCCCCAGGGGCGGATAAGAGGATTCCAAGGGGTGAGGGTGGAGAGAGTGAGAGGGTGGGAGCTCTACCCCAAGTTTGGCGAGAACAGCCTGGGAAATCAGCGGCTCAAGAGGCGGCAAGAAGGATCGTTTGCTACCGCTGCCGGCAAGCGGGACATATTGCAGCCAATTGCCCGGTTGTGGAGGAACCCATGCAGTGTGACTTTCTGACGGGCAGACGTCAGTCGCTGTGTGCGACAGTCGCATGCACTGCCATTCGAGGAACTGAGAAACATTTATGCAAAATGTGTGTTAATGGTAGAAATGTTGTGGTATTGCTGGATTCAGGTAGCCTTGTGACCCTGATAAAGGCTGAGTTAGTTAAAACAGAGGTCTCTGGGAATAGCAAGGTAGCTGTTATTTGTGTGCATGGGGACACCCGAGAGTATCCAGTGACTACAGTGTGTTTCGAGACCCCCAAAGGTACCCTCTCTCATCCAGTGGGCTTAGTATCTCAGTTACCGCATGACGCCATTGTGGGAAGGGATTTTCCGAAGTTCTGGGAACTGTGGGATGATCCTGAGCCCCTCACTGGTGCCCCTATGTACCAGGAATGTGATAGCCAGAACTCCCCTGAGAGTGGTGAGGACTCTCCGGAATTTCCCTTATCAGTATTGGCAGGGGAGACTCAAGAAACTGGAGAGGAGCCCACCTCCTCAGACGAAAACCTACCGTCTGTGGAGTTTTCTGATCTTGAGGTTCACAGGGAAAACTTTGCCACAGAACAGTTGAAAGACCCCGCCCTAATAAAGGCACGGGAAAACGTAGTGAAAATAGATGGCGAGTTAGTGAACCCAGATAATACCTGCACTTACCCATACTTCAGCGTAGAGAAGGACCTACTGTATCGGGTGGCAAAAAGGGCAGAAGAAACCGTTGAGCAAGCTTGTGGTGCCCAAACCTTACAGGAAGTTGGTGTTGGAGTTGGCCCATGGGCACATTCTTGGAGGTCATCTGGGGACAGAGAAAACCCGAGAGAGGGTATTACAGAGATTCTATTGGCCGGGGGTGATGAAGGACGTAGAAAATTATTGTTCCTCCTGCCCTGTGTGTCAGAGGTCGGCCCCGATGCCACATTTCCGTAGCCCGCTGGTCCCTCTACCCATCATTGAGGTCCCGTTTGAGAGGATCGCCATGGATTTGGTAGGTCCTATAATCAAGTCCGCTAGGGGGCACCAGTACATATTAGTTATAATGGACTATGCCACCCGTTATCCAGAAGCGATCCCTCTCCGAAATACCTCGGCCAAAACCATAGCCAAAGAGCTATCTCTTGTGTTTAGCCGGGTGGGTATTTGTAAAGAACTGCTTACGGACCAAGGTACACCCTTTATGTCCCGGGTTATGAAGGAGCTGTGTAAATTATTCAAAGTGACGCAATTACGTACATCTGTGTATCACCCCCAAACCGATGGGCTGGTTGAAAGATTCAACAAAACCCTAAAACAAATGTTGAAGAAAGTGGTGGATAGAGATGGAAAGGATTGGGACTGTCTACTTCCTTATCTGATGTTTGCTATTAGGGAGGTGCCCCAATCCTCTACGGGATTCTCCCCCTTTGAGTTACTGTATGGGAGACACCCAAGAGGGCTGTTGGATATTGCCAAGGAAACTTGGGAAAGTGAGAGTTCTCCCCACAGGAGTGTGATTGAGCATGTCGCCCTGATGCAAGACCGAATTGCACAGGTAATGCCCATCGTGAAGGAACATTTGGCCCAAGCGCAGTTAGCACAGCAGAGAGTGTACAACCGTGGAGCCAAGACCCGTACCTTTTCCCCGGGGGATAGGATACTGGTACTTGTCCCTACGGTTGAAAGTAAATTCCTTGCCAAATGGCAAGGCCCCTACGAGATAATGGAAAAAGTGAGCGAAGTGAATTACAAGGTCAGACAACCAGGAAGGCGAAAGCCCGAACAGATCTATCACGTTAATCTGTTGAAAGCCTGGAGGGATAGAGAGTCCCTAGTCGCAGACACTTGGTCACCAGCTCAAACTGGTTGCGTGATTCCTGAGGTTGGAATAGCAGCCACCTTGTCACAACCCCAACAACAGGAGGTTAAGGAGTTTGTGCTTCGCAACAAGGAGGTATTCTCTGAGCTGCCGGGACAAACATCTGGGGTAGAGCATGACATCATTACCCCGCCCGGTGAAAGGGTGAAGTTAAAACCCTATCGGATCCCAGAGGCCCGACGGGAGGCAATACGGGAGGAAGTACAGAAAATGCTGAACTTAGGGGTGATAGAGGAGTCCCAAAGTGATTGGTCTAGTCCCATTGTGTTGGTGCCTAAACCGGATGGGAGCTGGCGATTTTGTAACGATTTTTGTCAGTTGAACAAAGTTACAAAATTTGACACCTACCCCATGCCACGTATAGATGAGTTGATCGACCGGCTGGGAACAGCCCGATACATGACGACTCTTGACCTCACAAAAGGGTATTGGCAAATCCCCCTGGCCAAGTCGGCCAAAGAGAAAACCGCATTTGTAACCCCAGACGGGGCGTTCCAATATAAAAGAATGCCGTTCGGGTTACAGAATGCGCCGGCCACATTCCAGCGGAAAATGGACCAGATGCTGAGGCCCCATCGGAAGTATGCTGCGGCTTACCTGGATGACGTAATTGTCCATAGCACAGATTGGGCCTCACATCTGCCAAAAGTGCAAGCAGTCCTGGACTCTGTTCGGGAAGCGGGGTTTACGGCTAACCCCAAGAAGTGTACCATTGGGCAGGAGGAGGCCAAATATCTTGGGTACACCATTGGGAGGGGAGTAATAAAACCCCAACTCAACAAAGTCGAGGCCATCCAGAGTTGGCCACGTCCCAACAGCAAGAAGCAGGTACGAGCCTTTCTGGGAATCGCTGGGTATTATCGGCGATTCATTCCCCACTTTGCTTCTAAGGCTGTGCCCCTAACCAACCTGACGAAGGGGAAAGGGTCGGTCATGATTAAATGGACCCCCGAGGCTGAGGCAGCATTCCAATTCTTGAAACAAGCCTTATGTAGCCAGCCAGTGTTGTACTCACCCGACTTCTCTAAAGACTTTGTCGTACAAAGTGATGCGTCAGATGTGGGGTTAGGAGCAGTATTGTCCCAGGTCTGGAACGGGGAAGAGCACCCAGTCATTTACCTCAGCAGGAAGTTGAAGTCCCATGAGGTAAATTACGCCACCGTTGAAAAGGAGTGTTTAGCGGTGAAGTGGGCTCTAGATTCCCTTCGGTACTACCTGCTAGGTAGGCACTTTGACATGGTTACGGATCACGCTCCATTAAAGTGGATGGCTCAAAACAAGGAAACAAATAGAAGAGTGAATAGGTGGTTCCTGGCCCTCCAGGAATTCAACTTCACAGTAAAGCATCGCCCTGGTGTTCAAATGGGGAATGTGGATGCTTTGTCTCGAGTACATGAATGCCTGATTGCTGGTGTTCCAACCCCGAGGTTAAAACAAGAGGGGGGGGGGTATGTGACAGCAGGAAGGTAAAGTCACCTGGTTGCATCCAGGGGGGTAGATATATTTCGCCCAGATTCAGGCTTTACGCCGACTTATACAACTAGGTGGAGAGTTGTATAAGCCCAGCTAAGGCTAGTGGGCTCATGGATGACTCATACCTCTAGGGAGAGTGCTGGGCGTCGTGCAGACAGGGAGTTGATGAGACCAGCTGAAGCTTGTCAGCTCATTTAGGCCTCTATAAGAACTCCCAGCTTCATTAGATGTTAGCTCATGCCTGGAACCAGACCTGTGTGGACTGTCTAGGGAGAGTGAACCCCTGTGCGGTGAGACAAAGCCTGTGTGGCTATTTGCTTGGACATTTAAAACCAGGGACTTAGGGACTAGGACAGCACTAGGCTGATCCCAGTCGTTAGTTAGGAAACCTGTATGTTTAGTCAGAGGTCAACTTGACCAGGATTTATTTTGTTTATGTTTCTTTTGCTTTGCTGTGTTTTGTCACTGTAAATAGAAAATAAACCGCACCTTATTGATTTTGAAAACCACAACCTCCGTTTGCTGGGCCTGTTTTGTGTGGGGAGCCCATCCCGGGGGTCACACACACCCGCTGCCGAGCTAACCCCCTCACAATATATATATATATATATATATATATATTGTGAGGGGGTTAGCTCGGCAGCGGGTGTGGGTGACCCCCGGGATGGGCTCCCCACACAAAAACAGGCCCAGCAAACGGAGGTTGTGTTTTTCAAAATCAAAAAGGTGCGGTTTATTTTCTATTTACAGTGACAAAACACAGCAAAGCAAAAGAAACATAAACAAAATAAATCCTGGTCAACTTGACCTCTAACTAAACATACAGGTTTCCTAACTAACAACTGGGATCAGCCTAGTGCTGTCCTAGTCCCTAAGTCCCTGGTTTTGTAAAAGTCCAAACAAATAGCCACACAGGCTTTGCCTCACCGCACAGGGGTTCACTCTCCCTAGACAGTCCACACAGGTCTGGTTCCAGGCATGAGCAAACATCTAATGAAGCTGGGAGTTCTTATAGAGGCCTAAATGAGCTGACAAGGTTCAGCTGGTCTCCTCATCTCTGTCTGCACGACGCCCCACACTCTCCCTAGAGGTATGAGTCATCCATGAGCCCACTAGCCTTATACAACTCTCCACCTAGTTGTATAAGTCGGCGTAAAGCCTGAATCTGGGCGAAATATATCTACCCCCCTGGATGCAACCAGGTGACTTTACCTTCCTGCTGTCACAATATATATATATACATACACACAAATATTTTCATACATTGCACTTATGTATTGGAAAGTAACACTTCTTCATATAGTGCAAAGAATACATTTCCACTTTTTTTTCCCTGAAATGAAAATGCTCAGTTTCGCTCATTTCTAATTCTGTCTTTCTTTTCTCTCCTCTGCACATTTCTTATTAAATATACAGCACTTCCAGACACTTCAGTGAAAATGTGTTGTTGAAAGAGATGACAATTAGGAATAGTGACATTGAATCAACCAGGTATGAATCACAATGGTCAATTTTCATTTCTATAATAAAGTTGAAATCATTATTTAGGTATAGTTATGTACTATACAGTTTGGGGCATAATAAACACCTGTTTAGTTGTACTGTCATTGCATAAACAACATATAAAAGGTTAGCATTAACCCTTTCTTAGCCACACTATAATAAATTAACAAGGCGCTGGAAATTACCCCTTTCTCTTTGTGTTATATTTGCTAAAATATTAAGAGCCTCCTAACTCATCTAAAAATCCCTTGCACCCCCTTCTTCTACAATTTGTTTAGTTTATTATGACAATCGCTTTAATGTGGCGTGATTAGAGCATTTACCAGTTCACTAACCAAATTTGCTTTTCCGTCTTTCTAGCAAACCGTGTCTCAGATGATAGTAACTGGATTTGACTCTATTCCCTTGTCTCTACTTGTAATCAGAATAAATAGGTTAATATGATAAATATGAAAACATTTGCAGTATTATTAGTTAATAAAGAGGACCCCTGAACTGCAGAAGCCGTGCCAAAGAAAATGCAAGCAGAAGAAAGAGGAATAGTCCCTGGTATTGTCTTCTTCACATTAATGTATTACAATTCCTTGTCCTTCACTGTGTCTGTGTGGAGATGGCCATCTCAGCAGAAGAGCAGGGCTTTGCTTCTTCATTTCAGAGCTGCCCTCAAACCCCCACCCTCCCCATGACTGGTGACTTGATGAGTGGTGGGGAAATATTCAAAAGAAGCAACAGAAGAGGTATAGAAAGCACAGATCCACAGAATTAATACAACCTAAACAGGAGATCCTTGCACTGCAGCTCCTCAATAAGGCTTGGCCGATCTGCCCTGGGTTCAGTTCGAGCAGGGTTCGGCAATCTGAAAAAAGTTCATAACCCATTGAACTCATTGAAGTCGGCATAGACTGAATCTATCGAATTGAAAAATTTCAATTTTATTGGCTAATAAGCAAAGGGTTATCAAAAATTAGCAGTGGGGGGGGGGGGAGGGGGGGGTAGGAGGTAGGGTGGTCACTGCCCTGAAAATCATGTGCAAATCATGACTGCTATGTATATTTGTTAGGCTCGTGCAATTCGTTTCGTAACGAATCAAAATTCGTACGAATTTAGCACCTTCCAGATGTTCAGAAGCATTCAAATTTCTGAACAAAGCAATTACGAATAAAACCAAATCCAAAATAAATTATATCGCAAATAGCGAGTGCCCGAATGCCTTGGGCACAATTCGTTGTTGCGTTAATGCGGCCTAATGCAACAGCAAGTCGAATTGTTGTGATCCCAACCACACATCCAACAATAACACTCTCTGCTCTGCTCTCTGCTCCTCCCTCACCGTGCTGAACTCCCTCTCAAAATGGTGTACAGGGGCTGAGGCTATAGCCGCATGTCAAAAACGAAAGTAAAATACGAGATTTCGAATCGTTACAAATAACCACAATGTATTTATAAAAGTACAAATCAATTCGAAGCACGTTAGGCAGCGCCATTGTGAGAGAGACACGGAAAATTACGAATCAACAAACCAAAAAAAAGTTACGAAAGTAGGAGTTGTGTCCAGAATCAACGAAAAACAATGTACTCTACCGAAAGGACGAATTATAAATCAACTAAAAATAAGGCTTACATTAATACGAATCATTCCGATTCAACGAAAAATTACGCTTGCGAAAATACGAATTAGTCCGAACACGAAAAATCCTGTTTAGCAAAATTACGAATGATTACGAATCAACAGGACCGAAAAGAAACTAAACTAAACAAATTTTTCCGTTGTGCACAAGTCTAATATTTGTTTCAGTCCACTACACTTTAACTCTGAAGTGGTGTTTTTCTTCTGTTCAGATCCTAGGTTCAGACTAAACCATGGACTCACCCCTGCTCCTCACGTACAGTTTTCTTTCCAGCAAGTAGGACAGTGAGAAGCATAGTAGTTAATGTTCTTCTGAGACTAGCATTCACAGGCACAGTGCTTTAGATGATCTTGCACTACAAATATACAGCTATAAGATACATGTCAGGATATGCACTGCTATTTTACAAGAGGAATTCACTGCTCTTTTACAAGAGGCAGCTATAGGCATCATTCAGATAAATTTTTTTCAGTTGGCGATTCCCTACAGTGTAAAAGCCCAAATAGTGGCTGTTTAGCCACTTTATTGCTTTTACAGGTGGCGGGAGGGGTCCTCCCCTTCTACCACCCTCCGGTGCTTCACCTAGCTCGCCTGTGCGATCAGGGAACCGGAAAATGAATCCGCTGGCGGTGGCGGATTACCATAGAGCTGACCGTGGACCAGATGGTCCCCAGCCATCTCTATGACCCTCGGAGGCCAGAAGCAATGTCATGATATCACTTCCAGCGCCGGCAGATGTAAACGCTGATGTTTTGTTTTTTTTGCTGGGAAGCCTGAGATCATTTTTTTTAGGGGGATCTCAGGCTTTCCAGCATAGAGGAGAGATCTGGGGACTTATAGACCCCAGATCTCTCTATAAAGTGGGCCTGTTGTGCCCTATTCCTATTACAAGGGATGCTTGCATTTCTTGTAATAGTAATAAAAGTGATAAAAAAAAAATGTAAAGGGAAAGTGTAAAAAAATAAAATAAAATAAACAATAACATTTATTGTTTAAAGTGCCCCTGTCCCTTCGTATTAGCATGCAGACCTGTCCCCTCGTGTTAGCACGCAGAAGCTAACGCATACTTAGGTCACGCCCGCATATGTAAACGGCATTCAAACCACACATGTAAGATATTGCCGTGAATGTTAGAGTGAGAGCAATAATTCTAGCACATGATCTCCTCTGTAACTCTAAACTGGTAACCTGTAAAAAAAAATTAACTTGCCAATGGAGATTTTTAAATACTGGGGTTTGGTGCCATTGCATCAGTGTGCGCAATCTTAAAGCATGACATGTTAGGTATCTATTTACTCAGTGTAACATCATCTTTCACAGTATACAAAAATATTGGGTTAGCTTTAGTGTTTTGGTTTTTATTTTAGTTCATGAACGTGTTTTTTTTTTTTCCCCAAAAAAAATCGCGTTTGAGAAATTCCTGCGCAAATACCGTGTGACGTAAAAAAATTGCAATGACTGCCATTTTATTCCCTAGGGTCTCTGCTAAAATATATATATAATTTTTGGGGGTTCTGTGTAATTTTCTAGCAAAACATTATGGTTTTTACATGTAGGAGAGGAATGCCAGAATTGGCCTGGTATATAAGTGGTTAACAAATCTTCACCTTTTGAGTATAGGTTTACTTTAAATGAGGGTATGCATAAGGCTAGCAAAAAGTGAATTTTCCTCCATTTACAATCTTCAAAAAAAATAAAAAAATGTTGTCAGTTAAAAAACACACTTTGAGATTTACCTTTTAAATAATCTGTTTACATGCCAAAACTGAAAAATGCGGTCACAAAGGTTTTGATTTACTTATGGACATGAAACAGCGACATAATTAAATCGCCCAAGCAGATCCATTTGAAAAATAATTTCAATCTATATGATTCTATTTTCATTCTATTTATCACTCACCAGTGTCTCCATGCCTGTCTAGGTTGAATAATAATTACTAAGTGTTTCTTCCTTTGTTGTGGAACTTTTAATTTCCCTCATTTTACATAAACAAGCCTGCTCATCCACACAGACCTCGGAGACCTGGAGCAGCATTTCCAATTAACATTTCATAAGTAGAAAGATTTATTCCTAGTCAATCCAGGGGCAGGTTGGGGCATGAGAGAAGTTACAGAGAGAAATCCTTGCAGGGTAAACATGATGGAAACGTGGATGAGATCAGAGCTCATTTCGAATGCAAATAAAAGGGGCTTATATCAAGATAATGCTTCTCTCTCTCGCACCTTCCACTGAGGTGTAAATGACTAATTACTCCTTGACACAGTGCTACCTTTATAATTAGAGTCAGGTCCTGTATTGTAGATTCAGCACCATTGATTACAATTGGTCATATGCTTTGAAGTCTCCTTAAGTCCTTGCTTCCAATATATCTGAAATGCAATAAACCCACAGCAATCTTTTATACCTTTCCGCTATTTATATGTTAAAAAAGAACACCAAAATAACACAAAATTCATTTGTAAAATGAGCATTCTGCAGAGTTCTGGGCCTGAAGGAGATAAAGAAGTCTACCACTGACAATGGACTGATTCTCTATGCAAACAATACATTTTTGTAGAACATACAACAATTTTGGCTCAGTTTGTAGCTTGCATGAAAGGTGTACATGGATCTGTGATCTGTCCATAAACAGAAAAATACATAAATGTACAAGCACTAAACTACAGTCAGCATTTTATGTTAATACAGAAGTTTCTGTTTACACATTTGCAAATACACATTATATATATATATATATATATATATATATATATATATATATATATATATATATATATATATATATATATATATGTAGCACTGTCAACAGTGTTGACTTCATAGGCCTCTCTCTGGGTACCTGCAGCTGGTTGCTAAGGGTTTCCACTTGGTTGCTAGAGGTTTCCACTTGTCCCACCCTTACTCCCGCTGGCTCGTTTTTTTTTTGGAATCAAAAAGGTTTTTATTGAACACCAGATAGATCACAACAGTTTCCATTGTACAAAAAATAGCAAAGGTTTCCCTCTGCTGGCGAACTGTAAAACAACATATAAGATCACATAAAAAACAGCACCACAATCTTGCATGTATAAGCATATTAATCCTCGGCCGCTTGGTTTCAAATTTACTGCAAAAGTCGGGACATCACCAGCTCCCTGGGGCTCAGGCCAGGGGTATCAAGCCATTGGGACCAAATTCTCTCAAACCTGCTCGGGCTTCCCCTGTGCTGGTATATGTACTTTTCCATTATAAGAGTATTCCCCATGTGTGCTACCCAAGAGGTGGTGGTAGGCGGTGAGACTGACTTCCAACCCATCAAAATAAGCTTCCTAGCCTGAAACAGGGCCCTAGAGACCGCGACCCTGGTCAACTCCCCAGGGATCGCTTCCTCCAAGATCCCCAGCAGGCAGCACTTAGGGTCCAAAGGGATCGTAATTTGAAACACTCTGTTTATTGTACCCACCACCTCAGTCCAATACCTGTGAAGCTTAGGGCATCTCCACAGGAGATGAATGAGATCTCCATTGTGCCTCTGACATCTACCACACACAGGGTCCCCGAGCTTACCCATCTTATATAATTTCAGCGGGGTGTAATGTACCCTCAATAATATATATAGCTGTGACACTTTCTGCGCAACGTTTAAAGAACAAGTAGTGACTGACCGCCACGCCTCCTCCCATTGGTCCCCTGACAGTGTACCTATGTCCTTCTCCCACATGGATTCCGCCCTGCTCGGGAATGCCTGTAGGTGACTTGCCAGTAACATCTGGTAGCATTGTGAGATAAATCCTTTTGTTTCAGTGCTAGTGTGCAGCACACGGAACACCGGGGCGGGCGACTGAACCCATTCCACCGCATTCCCGTGTGCCGCAACCGCATGTTGAAGCTGCATGTAATAATAATGCATATGAGCTGGGAGGTCAAATCTGGCCTGCAGTTCGGGGAAAGTGAGAAGCCTGCCGGTAACGAAAATGTGGGACAGCAGAGCCACACCATGGGCACGCCATCTGGGCCCCTGCTGCAGCTTCACCAACTCCACATAAGACCTATTGCCCCATATTGGGCTGTCCTCTGTGAATCCCTGCACTCCCTGGAGTTGTCGGCCCTTATTCCAGACTTTCTGGATAAGTGCGAGCGTCGGGGTCCGCTTGTTGGATTTGAGGAACATTTGCGCCTCCAGCCCCATCGGGATAGTCTCAGCGCCAGTGGCCGACAGCATCAGTCGTGCCGCCGAGCTCCCCGGGTCCTGGGACATAGAGCCGATCAAATGCTCCCGCTGGCTCGTTACTCAATGACCAGTCCAGGGTATTTGGGTTTTTTGTATTTTATTTTGGAACTTGGATGGGAGAAGGGATTAGTGGGATACTCCAACTGGAACTAAGGAAAATGTACCTCAAAAAAATGGGATTTTAAGGGCAATGAAATATAAATATAGAAAAATACAAAAATATATAGAAACATTAAATAAAATATATAAATTTATTGAATATAGACATAAATCACCACAGGTGATAAGGAAACATAAAATTTTCTCCAATTTGTGGATCCCTTCCGTACACCACTCCATGGCACTTTTAGTTGTTGTTTTTGGATTGGTGATCGGAGTGGCCTATTGAAGCTCAATCTACCAGGGCAAGTATCATATATAAATTAAAAATTAAAATTAAGAATTAAATAAAACTTTATATATATTTTTTTTAATAAATCAGACTAAAATCCGATTAAAAACAATATCAATAAATTTATATCCTAGTTTTTTTCAGTGGATGTTTGTCAGCAGTTTTTCATGGTCCCCTTTCCTTCCCTTTTAGGTTTTGTCCTTTTCTCTTCCTCTTTTTGGGTGAGGAGTCTACATAGACATTTCTTTTTGGCAGTTTATCTGTACCCTTGTGGTGTATGGAATCCTTCATGCACTAGTGGCTTTGTTGGACCATTTGATCGGGAGTTTGGAGCTTTGCTGGTGACTATTGTACTTGATTGAGGATGCACACATGTGAGTCATGTCTGTTCATTATGTTTATTATTCAATGTTGTATTATGTGTCTGTTTACCATGCACTGTACTGATTCTGTATTTTGAATTATAGAGAATTTGCTATCCCTGAAGAAGATTCTACTTTGTATTATTTCGAAACGCGTTGGATTCAGCAACTCTATTCATATTCAGGACCCCAATTTTTTTGGGCTCCTTACAGTCACCTTCATGTATTTTGCATGGTTTATTATTTGATTTTATGTTTCCTTATCACCTGTGGTGATTTATGTCTATATTCAATACATTTCTATATTTTATTTAATGTTTCTATATATTTTTGTATTTTTCTATATTTATATTTCATTGCCCTTAAAATCCCATTTTTTGAGGTACATTTTCCTTATTCATATATTAGGGATGGTGGCAATGCTACATGACTTTGAATGGTGGTCTATCCTTTTCACTCCAACTGGAACTATTCACAGTGGATAAGGACAACTATCACTTCGCCTCACCAGATTATTTGTGGAAGCAGTCATGCTGCTTTAACCATACAGCCACATGTATGGAGGAATTAAATCTTCTTTGTCTCACTAGCAGCAGACTTGATGGACTACGTTATCTTCAGGATACTCTCCAGCATCCCCTTTACTGACACCCATCTTCTAGCTGAAGGGGTGGCCCTCACTTGACAGACCCCAAAGACACAGATCTGTACTCACAGTAGGCAGAATCAGATCCTTCCTGATGTCTCCCATCCAGTCAGTGCTGCAGGACCTCTGAGTTCAGCTTCTCTCTCTTTAGGCCCTTGGGTGGATCACCCAAGGCCGCACAACCTCCTCTGTGGAGGAGAAGACAGTTGCCCCCTCCCTCCTGGACTCTGTTACCTGACTCAACTAACTCTGAGCACATGTACCCTGGGCTTTTATAAAGTAACCCAACATGCAATGCAGCACATTTCCTCTGAAAATTGCCAGGACTGTAACAAAGCCTGTGCATTCACTTGTCAGGTCCCCTCCCACTGTCCAATATGCCTCCCTATTGGACCAGTGAGGGGCAGTCAAAAAAGCTGAGCTGCACCTGAGCACAATGAGCAGACCTAACCAATAGATCCTGCTCCCTGGTAGGCAGAGAGCACTCTAAGTTTTACTTGACAATCTTCCAGGTAAGCAGAAAGACCAAAAACTATACTCTCTTCTCGCACCTACCTAGGAGGGTGCTACATATAGCAATAAATAAATTGATAGCAGGTATTCCTAGGAGGTAACCCCCTTTATCCTTAAAGGTACAGCAACACAAAAGAAGCCTATATTCACTCAAGGCAGCTGAAGACCACCAGTGTTTGTCATGCACCAAATCCCCTGTATTTAAAGTTGAACTCTGGAGTATCCCTCCCCTCCAGCCCCTCCAACTAAGCGTCAAAATAAAAATTATAAAAAGCCTACCTCTTACTTACTTATTGTCCAGTGCCCTCTCAGGATCCAGAAGAGACTTTGCAGGCAATGGCATAATCCTAAAGCCCTGGTTCACACTGGTGCGATTTGACATGCGATTTGACATGTCAAATCGCATGTCAAATCGGCGAAATTTGCCGCAAATTGCGGGCAATGGCACCGTCCTAATCGATGCGACGCCGCATCTGCGGCGCTGCACCGATTACAAAAAGTAGTTTCTGTACTACTTTTTTGCGATTTCAGCTGTGATTTACATTGACATCTGTTTCAGATGTCTTTGAAATCGTGGCTGAAATTGGGTCTGCCAGCGGGAGTGAAATCGTGCGAGTTCAGCTGAACTCGCAGGCTTCACTCCTGCAGCCCCAGTGTGAACGTGGGCAAAGGGACAGACCAACATGGGCTCATTGGCGGTAGTTGATTACTGGTCCCCCATACCCAGAGGCAGCACTGGTATGGGACCCAGATGGAAGATGTGAGTGTAAAACCCACCCTCCTGAATGAGTAAAGCATATGTTATTACAACATTTCATATTCCTGATATATGCCTGTTGTACAATGTACTTGTGTTAAAAAGTATCCTGTTTTATTTTGTATTGCTTCCTTTGTGTGAAATATCTGGTGATCCTGCTTCTTCATCCCCAACTCTCCAAGCCCCTTATGCAGCTGAGAACAGGGATTATGTGGCCACCTTTTTAAAAAAAAAAAAAAAAGAGAGAAAGAAAAAAAGATATTTATAATTTATTTTTACATACCGTATATACACAAATGTTTTGTTTTTCATTTTTATTTTAAACTGAATAGCTTGTTTTACAAGGTAAGGGTTCACATATACTTTAATAGAACAGCAGGTCCTGGACTCCCATGGATAGCTTACACACCTTCCTGACTTGATTCGTTACTTTCAGCACTTGCACTCTCGCAGCTCACAGTGGTATTATATACATTTATTGACAATGTTACTCTGTGTGGTATTTACCAGGTAAATAGGAATTGGCATATATTAAAATTTTGATTTAAGTAGTATTAAATCCTTATCACTAAGTAAATTTTTTTCTGTTTTGGTCCGCCATAGAAAATTACTTCATTATGATTTTTTCATGAATATATCCTTATATTGCCGAACGCTGCACGACTATATACATCGGCAGAATGGCTCGGATGCGCATATGGACGTACCCGTACATCCCCTTTAACCACTTACGCCCCGGACCAATACGGACCATAATGCCTATGGAACTCCTTACCCCAATCGGTCCGTCTATCTCCTTCTCTATTAGCTTTTAGAGGATCCCTAAAAACCCTCCTCTTCAGAGAAGCCTATCCCACCCACACCTAATAACTATATTTCCATTCTGTCCACCTGATCATCCCCCACAGCCAATACCCTTTGTTTCACGTGACCCTCCCTTCTAGACTGTAAGCTCTATCGAGCAGGGCCCTCTGATCCCTCTGTATTGAATTGTATTGTGATTGTACTGTCTTCCCTGATGTTGTAAAGCGCTGCGCAAACTGTTGGCGCTATATAAATCCTGTATAATAATAATAATAATGACCAGAGGTGATTTCACAATTTGGCACTGCGCTGCTTTAACTGGAAATTGTGCGGACATGCAACGTTGTACCCAAACGAAATTTGCGTCCTTTTCTTCCCACAAATAGAGCTTTCTTTTAATGGTATTTGATTGCCTCTGCAATTTTTTTTTTTTTGCGATATAAACGGAAAAAGACTGAAAATTTTGAAAACAAATTATATTTTCTACTTTTTGTTATAAGAAAAATCGAATAAACTCAATTTTAGTCATACATTTATTCAGCCACATGTCTTTAGTAAAAAAAATGTCAATAAGCGTATATTTATTGGTTTGCGCAAAAGTTGCGCATCTACAAACTAGGGTACATTTTCAGGAATTTACACAGCTTTTAATTTATGACTGCCTATCTCATTTCTTGAGGTGCTAAAATGGCAGGGCAGTACAAAACCCCCCCCAAATGACCCCATTTTGGAAAGTAGACACCCCAAGGAAATTGCTGAGAGGCATGTTGAGCCCATTGAATATTTTTTTTTGTCCCAAGTGATTGAATAATGACAAAAAAAAAAATTA
Source organism: Rana muscosa (assembly GCA_029206835.1). Taxonomy (NCBI): domain Eukaryota; kingdom Metazoa; phylum Chordata; class Amphibia; order Anura; family Ranidae; genus Rana; species Rana muscosa. The sequence continues at coordinate 439,076,963 of CM055121.1, read as the reverse complement.
CAAAAAGTTGTCACTAAATGATATATTGCTCACACATGCCATGGTTATATGTGGAATTGCACCCCAAAATACATTTTGCTGATTCTCTTGAGTACGGGGATACCACATGTGTGGGACTTTTTAGGAGCCTAGCCGCGTACGGGCCCCCGAAAACCAAGCACCGCCTTCAGGATTTCTAAGGGCGCAAATTTTTGATTTCACTCCTCACTACCTATCACAGTTTCGAAGGCCATAAAATGCCAAAATAGCACAAACCCCCCTCTCCAAATGACCCCATTTTAGAAAGTAGACACCCCAAGGAAATTGCTGAGAGGCGTCTTGAGCCCATTGAATTATTTTTTTTTTTGTCCCAAGTGATTGAATAATGACAAAAATAAATACAAATTTACAAAAAGTTGTCACTAAATTATATATTGCTCACACATGCCATGGTTATATGTGGAATTGCACCCCAAAATACATTTTGCTGCTTCTCCTGAGTACGGGGATACCACATGTGTGGGACTTTTTAGGAGCTTAGCCGCGTACGAGATCCCGAAAACCAAGCACAGCCTTCAGGATTTCTAAGGGCACACATTTTTGATTTCACTCCTCACTACCTATCACAGTTTCGAAGGCCATGAAATGCCAAAATAGCACAAAACCCCCCAAAATGACCCCATTTTGGAAAGTAGACACCCCAAGCTATTTGCTGAGAGGCATGGTGAGTATTTTACAGCTCTCATTTGTTTTTGAAAATGAAGAAAGAAAATCATTTTTTTCTTTTTTTTTTTCAAAACTTTGTGACAAAAAGCGTGATCTGCAAAATACTCACCATACCTGTCAGCAAATAGCTTGGGGTGTCTACTTTCCAAAATGGGCTAATTTTTGGGGGGGGTTTGTGCCATCTGGGCATTTCATGGCCTCCGAAACTGTGATAGGAAGTGAGGAGTGAAATCAAAAATTTACACCCTTAGAAAGCCTGAAGGCGGTGCTTGGTTTTTGGGGTCCCGTACGCGGCTAGGCTCCCAAAAAGTCTCACACATGTGGTATCCCCGTACTCAGGAGAAGCAACAGAATGTATTTTGGGGTGTAATTCGACATATGCCTATGGAATATATCATTTAGTGACAACTTTGTGCAAAAAAATAAAAATAACAAATAAATTGTCTTTTTCCGCAACTTGTGTCAACATATAAAATATTCCATGGACTCGACATGCCTCTCAGTATATAGCTTGGGGTGTCTACTTTCCAAAATGGGGTCATTTGGGGGGGTTTTGAACTGTCCTGGCATTTTATACACAACATTAGGAAGCTTACATCCACTCTTCTAACCACTTGAAGACAAAGCACTTTCTGACACTTTTTGTTTACATGAAAACATATTTTTTTTTGCAAGAAAATTATGTTGAACCCCCAAACATTATATATTTTTTTAAAACAAAGGCCCTACAGATTAAAATGGTGGGTGTTGCATTTTTTTTCCACACAGTATTTGCGCAGCGATTTTTCAAACGCATTTTTTGGGGAAAAAATACACTTTTTTTAAAATTTTAATGCACTAAAGCACACTATATTGCCCAAATGTTTGATGAAATAAAAAAGATGATCTTAGGCCGAGTACATAGATACCAAACACGACATGCGTTAAAATTTCGCACAAACGCGCAGTGGCGACAAACTACATACATTTTTAAAAGCCGTTACAGGTTACCACGTTAGATTTACAGAGGAGGTCTACTGCTAAAATGACTGTCCTCGATCTGACCTTCGCGGTGATACCTCACATGCATGATGCAATTTCTGTTTACATATGACGCCAGACCAACGCTTGCGTTCGCCATTGTGCAAGAGCAGGGCGGGACAGGGGTGCTTTTTTTTTTTTTTTTTTTATTATTAATTTTGCTTTTTTATTTTATTTTTAAACTGTTCCTTCCATATTATTTGTTTTAATCATTTTTATTGTTATCTCAGGGAATGTAAATATCCCCTATGATAGCAATAGGTAGTGACAGGTACTCTTTTTTTGAAAAAACTGGGGTCTATTAGACCCTAGATCTTTCCTCTGCCCTCAAAGCATCTGACCATACCAAGATCGGTGTGATAAAATGCTTTCCCAATTTCCCAATGGCGCTTTTTATATCCGGGGGGGGGGACATTCCCTCCCACTGCTTGTAAAAGCAGTCCAGAGGCTAATTAGCCGCTAGGATTTCTTTTACATGAAAGCCGGCCGCTGGCTGAAAAGAATGATACCAAGATGATACCTAAACCCGCAGGCATCAATCTGGTATAACCATTCAAAGTCCAGCAACATACCAGTACATTGCTGGTCCTTGTTGGACATGTATTGTAATCTTTTTTTTCATGCAGCCTGTTGGCTGAACGAAAAAAGAGATTGATCGGTGGGAATGCCCACCATTAGAATACCTCCCTTCATTCACCCACTTCTAATGATGGGCAAACATGCACCATTTATATATGCCGAAGCATGGGGGCATCCTCCCGCAAAAGTTATGCCGCGTACACATGGTCGGACTTTTCCACAGGCAAGCCTCCGTCGGAATTTCGACCGTATGTACGCGGCATTAGGAGCAAAATCGCTCCTCCGCACCTGCTGCCCCCATGCTTCGGCATATATGCTTTTTTTTTTTAACTGTGGTGGTGAAATCACCTCCTACAGCACTGCAGTCGCAGGGATCGGGCCTGTCTCTGCGAATGCTGCAGTTATGTGTGTTGTGTTTTGTAAGTGACAGTGATCAATCGATACTGCACTTGGGTGACCTGGGCTGGACGGAGGGGCAAAACGCAGGTGCTAGCAGGTATCTGGGCTGATCCTGCTAACACTGCGTTTTTGGGAACCCTAAACCGCTGGGGACGCTAGTATAGATCTGATCAGATCAGATATTGATCTGTTCAGATACTATACCACTAAGGGAGGTGTATGCTTCACGCGTGGGTGTTAGCATTACTGGCACTAACCTGACGCTGCCTGGGGCAACGCAGACCCTCTCTGACGCTAAAACCTAATTGATATCACCCGCCGGGCGATCAGGGGGTTAAACCTTTATTGGGTTATATACGGCGGGTGCCCTGACACTATAAAAAGCAAACTAACTAACCAGCGTCACCCGTAACACTTATATGGTGATCACTTGTGAAAGGGTTAACTAGGGGCAATCAGGGGGTTAAACCTTTATTAGGTAATATATGGGGGTACCTGACGCTATATAAAAACCTGACGGGGAACCTAAATAACAAAATAACTAACTGGCTAACCAGTGTCACCAGTAATACTTATACGGTGATCACTGGTGAAAGGGTTAACTAGGGGCAATTAGGGGGTTAAAACCTTTATTAGATAATATATGGGGGTACGTGGCGCTATAAAAACCTGCGGCGAATCTAAAAAAAAATAAATGATTACCTAGCGGCACCAGCATAACTAATACAGCGATCAGAAAAACGATTGTTTAGTGACACTGGCAAAAGGGGGTGAAATGGTTAGCTGGGGGGCGATCAAGGGGTTAAACCTTTATTAGGTAATATATGGGGGTACCTGATGCTATAAAAACCTGCGGTGAACCTAAAAAAAATAACTGGCTACCTATCGTCACCACCGACACTAAGACAGCGATCAGAAAAACGATCGCTTAGTGACACTGGAGAAAGGGGGTGAAAGGGTTACCCTGGGGGGGCGATCAAGGGGTTAAACCTTTATTAGGTAATATATGGGGGTACCTGACGCTATAAAAACCTGCGGCGAACCTAAAGAAAATAACTGGCTACCTATCGGCACCACCGACACTAAGACAGCGATCAGAAAAACGATCGCTTAGTGACAGTGGTGCTAGGGGGTGAAAGGGTTACCTGGGGGCGATCAAGGGGTTAAACCTTTATTAGGGGGGTTAGGGGGCTACACTGGACCTAAAACTAACTGCCCTGACACTTTTAAAGTCACAAATGTCACTGATTGCAGTGATCAGTAAATAAATGGTCACTGCACTCAGTGACACTGTGACTGGGGGCTGGGGGGTGATCTGGGGGTGTCTGGGGGGCCTGGGGGGGCGATCGTGTGCCTATGTGTGCTGGTGTCAGTGTGCTGTTTAGTGCACTAACCTGTGTGTCTTCTCTCCACGGCGCTCGGTATATGTGAGCGCCGCAGGAGAGATGACATCACTTCCTTCTGCCTGTGTAAACATTACACAGGCAGAGGAAGCTTTTCATTCGCCGGGAGCGTTCGCGAGGGGGTGGCCGGAAACTAATGGCCGTCCCCTCATCACGGATCGCTCCCGAACGGATAACCACCGCTCACTGTATAGAAATGCGGGTCCGATGGGACCCCCCAACTATACGAAGGCAGTCACGTACAGGTATGTGATTGTGCCTGTCGGTGCCATTCTGCCGGCGTATATATACAGTGAGCGGTCGTTAAGTGGTTAAGAGGCGGCATTGCAGGCGTCGCAAGCTCCGTTACTGTGACCGCGGGTCCCGCGGACTCAATGTCCGCCGGGTGCCCGCGTTTGTGTCACGGAGCAGCAGAACGGGAGGATGCCTGTGTAAACAAGGCATCTCCCTGTTCTGCCTAGTGACAGGACACTAATCGTCTGCTCCCTCTCATTGGGAGCAGCGATCAGTGTCATGTCACATGTAGCCCAGCCCCCACACAGTTAGAATCACTCCCTAGGACACACTTAACCCCTTCCCTGCCCACTACTGGTCAACCCCTTCACTGCCAGTGTCATTTATACAGTAATCAGTGCATTTTTATAGCACTGATTGCTGTATAAATGACAATGGTCCCAAAATAGCATCAAAAGTGTCCGATGTTTCCGCCATAATGTTGCAGTCACAATACAAATCGCAGATTGCCGCCATTATTAATAAAAACAAATAACAATAGAAATGCCATAAAACTATCCCCTATTTTGTAAACGCTATAACTTTTGCGTAAAACAATCAATATACGCTTATTGCAATTTTTTTTTACCAAAAATATGTAGAAGAATACGTATCAGCCTAAACTGAGAAAAAATTTGTTTTTTTATATCTTTTTGGGGGACATTTATTATAGCAAGAAGTAAAATGTATTGCTTTTTTTTTCAAAATTGTTGCTCTTTTTTGTTTATAGCGCAAAAAAAAAAAACGCAGAGGTGATCAAATACCGCCAAAAGAAAGCTCTATTTGTGGGAAAAAAAGGACGTCAATTTTGTTTGGGAGCCACGTCGCACGACCGCGCAATTGTCAATTAAAGTGACGCAGTGCTGAATTGCAAAAAGTGGTCCTGTAATTTGGCAGCCAAATCCTCCGGGGCTGAAGTGGTTAAAGCTGTAGTAAACCGCCGTGCTTTTTATTTTATTAAAAATGCAAGGTAAAGTTATAATGTGCTAGTATGCATCGCATACTAACACAACTTACCTTAAAAAAAAGCCCTCCAGCGACGCACTGTCACCACTGACAGTTCTTCCATCTTCACCCGGTCTTCCTTCCGGGTTTGCGTCCTCCGGTCATCTGATTGGCCTGGCCGAAATTACATCAATCCCATGCATGTGCACGGGAGCCACTATTCACAGCACAGAACTCTAAAAAACTGGCACGGGCATGCCGTTCCTTCAGAGCGCATGCGCCAGTGGCGCCATACACAAATAAATATCTCCTTAGAATTGCACGTTTAGGAGATATTTACTGTACCTATAGGTAAGCCTTATTATAGGTAAATATCAACCATGAGAGTTTACTCCCACTTTAATAACACTTTGAAGTAAAAAAAAAACTGCCTCACTCTCTGTCATACAGTGCTGTATCCCTGAACGTCTGGTCAGGGAATGTCTATTGTACGGTTAACATCATCATAGTTCTACTACTATCCACAGTGGTGTCTTGGCAAATGCAGAGCTTTGGAGCTGCCGGTATATCACGATTCAGTTGGAGCACGCGTGTAATCAACACCACTCCCTTGTAGGGTCCCCTGCAGCCACCTGTGGATAATAATGGAGGAGAGAACATCTAAAAAGGCAGCAAACAAAAAGCACACAGCAAGTAATGCAAGAGCTGAGGTATGCTTCTGCACATTGTTTAGCATAGAGGATTTAGTAACACATTTTAAAATGGTGTATATTAAATGGGGTAAATGGAGCTTTGTGCTTATCTGTTTGTATACTCCATGTAATGTCAAAACTGTACAATGATAAAAATTGAAGCAATAACGGTACAATCTGACCAGATCTCAGTACACCTCAGATACACTTATATTTTTATAAATTGTTTAATATGACCAAATTGTAAACAGTTGATTATAAACTAATACACTGTAGCTACAATTACAATTAATTACAATTACAATTAGCAGAATACATGATAGGTTTGGAAGAAAAGGATGTTCTTTAGTAAGGAATATACTTTCCACATTAATAATTTATTGCGTCCTCAACCAAACTGTCAGACAATCAAATGGCTGGTGACATAACTGATCACATGTGCAGCACAATGGCAGTTGCAGATCAAACAGAAGCAGCTTCTTTGGCTGTAAAAGATAGGATGGTTTAATTTCGGTTTAAGGCTGTCAGCAGATCGGCCTCTAGAAATTCGTCAGTGCCTAAAAATGCTTAAAAAGGGAGAGGTAATAGTCAGCATTTTTCTTCCTCTAAACACGGCGAATCGAGTTAAAGCCAAAGAGCTAAATTTTGGTCTCATCGAACCACAACACTTTCTCACAATCCTTCTCTGAATCATGTAGATGTTCATTGGCATAACTTACATGTACCTTCTTGAGGAGGAGGACTCGCCGTGTTTGAAGGAAGAAAAATGCTGACCCTAAGAACACCATCCCTATAGTCAAGCACAGAGGTGGAAACATTATGCTGTGGAGCTGTTTCTCTGCTAAAAGTACAGACCGACTTTGCCGCATTGAGGGGCCAATGGACGGGGCCATGTATTGTAAAATCTTGGATGAGAACCTTCTGCCCTCAGCCAGAACACTGAAGATGGGTCATGGATGGGTCTTTCAGCGGCTCAAGAAGAAGCACATTAAGGTCATGGAGTGGCCTAGCCACTCTCCAGACCTTAATCCTATAGAAAATGTATGGAGGGAGCTGAAACATCGAGTTGCCAAGCCACAGCCAAGAAACCTTAAGGATTTTGAGAAGTCCTTCCTTAGATGTGAGCAAACCTGGTCACTAACTACAAGAAACGTCTTACCTCTGTGCTTGCCAACAAGGGTTTCTCCACCAAGTACTAAAGCCCCGTACACATGATCAGATTTCCTATGGATTTTAAACCAATTAATTTTTCCATCGGAAATCCGATGAAGCTGACTTCCATCAGTCTTGCCTACACACCATCAGTCAAAAAAACGATCGTCCAAAACGCGGTGACGTAAAACACTGCGACGAGCCAAGAAAAATTAAGTTCTATGCTTCTGAGCATGCGTCGACTTGATTCTGAGCATGCGTGTTTTTTTTCTCCGATGGAGTTCCCCACAGACGATAGTAATTTGCAATCGTTTTTTTTTCCATTGGATAAATGTAAAATATGTTCTATTGGAATGGAAAAGAATGTAATGGAAAAAAGACCGATGGGGACAATACACGATCGGTTTGTCCGATGAAAAAAGTCCATCGGACTGTTTTCATCTGTAAAACCGGTCGTGTGTACAGGGCTTAAGTCATGTTTTGCTTGGGGAACAAATACTTTTTTTACTCACTAAACTGCAACTCAATTTATAACATTTGTATCATGTGTTTTTTTTTCTGGATTTTGGTTGATATTCTGTCTCTATAATATAAAATACACATATGAAAAAAATTATAGATCCTTCATTTCCTTGTAAATGGGGGAAACTTACAAAATCTGCAGGGGATCAATAATCATTTTTCCCCACTGTAAATGCCTTTTGTATTATCATAATAATTGCTGTTCCTGTCCCTCCTGGGAAATTTCCCTTTACTTACCATGCTGGGGTAGTTACAGGAAATGTGAAGAACATCTCCATAAAGTGAGGAGTATTCCCATTTTAGAAAGTTGTCACTTGATGATCCCCAGTCATTAAAGCAGTGATAATGCTTCATATCTCCCCCCCCCCCCCCATACTGTGGCTTGGTGACAGTGGTCTTTAGGACAAACAAAAGGGTGAATGAGTACATCAATAAAGTGGGTCTAACCCAAATGAATGCTAACCAAAAAAAAAAAGTTTTGCCTTTATTTGCAATTTACAGTATTTTTCTGCTACCTTTGTACATCACTTCATCCTTGCTTAATTGTATGCTAAACCAGTATTTGCTATATTTTCCATACTAATTTATTGCATGTTGGTCAAAGCAAAGGCCACAGACAATTCTGCTTGGAAGTCAATAAACTCACTACATTTTATGACCTTAAACAACATGGGTCTAATGGCCTGAGAGTCTTACTGTATTTCATATAGTGATGAGCCGAACACCCCCGGGTTCGGTTCGCACCAGAACCCACGAACGGACCGAAAGTTCGCACGAACTTTAGAACCCTATTAAATACAATGGATGCGAACGTTCGAAATCTAAAGTGCTAATTATAACGACTATTATGCATGTTATTGTCCTAAAAAGGGTTTGGGAACCCGGGTTCTGCACCAGGGGACATGTATCAATGCAAAAAGAAGTTTTAAAAACGGCCGTTTTTCTGGAGCAGTCATTTTAATGATGCATAAAGTGAAAAAAAAAAAGTCAAATATTCCTTTAAATATCGTACCTGGGGGGTGTCTAAAGTATGCCTGTGAAGTGCCACGTCCATACTCTGAACAGCCGTATACAGGCGGTGCATACAAGACAGGGACTGTAGGTTTGTTCTTATGTAGAATCTGTTTGTAATTTTGAACAGGTACATTGTTTAAGTGTAGCTCCAGGCAAAAAATCTATTTTTAAGCTTTTTGGAAAACATAGGGAAGGGTTATCACCCCTGTAACATTTGTTTTGCTGTCTGTGCAGTGTGCACCTGTTCAGAACAGTTCACCTCACTTTCCGTCCTAATGACAAATGTTTTTTGAAAATTTGGGGTTTTTATTGAAACAAGAATTGGTGATAAAGCATCAGTGGAGAGGAGACACTTTTTTTCCCATATTAACTCTTACAGGAGAGAATTTGCCTTCCCAGGGGTAGATTTCCTCTCACTTCCTGTTGTATCCTTCCGTTTGCAAGGAGGAGTCATTTGTAAGTTGGATGTTTGAAAGTAGGGGCCTGCCGTATATACTCAGCTGAAATTTGCCCCTTACATGTTGGTGTTGCCACAACACTGTGAGCCCTCACAGTTACTCTTGGTGGGCGCATGAATGGGCCCTGCTGTGAATTATTAGATCAAGAATTGTAATTGCATGCCCCTGTTGAACAGGGGCTGAAGAATTGGGCCTTTGGTGGTGGTGGTGGTGGTGGTGTTGACACAATACTGTAAGGCCTCACAGTTAGTCTTGGTGGGCGCAGGAATGGGCCCTGCTGTGAATTATTAGATCAAGAATTGTAATTACATGCCCCTGTTAAACAGGGGCAGAAAAATTGGGCCTTAGGCACTGGTGCCACAACACTGCAACCCCTCACAGATACTGTACTTGGAGCACAGCAATGAGCCCTGTTGCAAAGTATTGCATCAAAAATTGTAATTACACGCCCCTGTTAAACAGGGGCTGAAAAATTGGGCCTTAGCCACTGGTGCTGGTGCCACGACTCTGCAACCTCTCCCAGAAATTCTAGTTGGAGTGCAGGAATGAGCCCTGCTGCAAAGCATTGCATAAAAAATTGTAATTACATGCCCCTGTTAAACAGGGGCAAAAAATTGGGCCTTAGGCACTGGTGCCACAACACTGCAACCCCTCACAGATACTGTACTTGGAGCACAGCAATGAGCAACTGTTGCAAAGTATTGCATCAAAAATTGTAATTACACGCCCCTGTTAAACAGGGGCTGAAAAATTGGGCCTTAGCCACTGGTGCTGGTGCCACGACACTGCAACCACTCCCAGATACTCTAGTTGGAGTGCAGGTATGAGCCCTGCTGCAAAGCATTGCATAAAAAATTGTAATAACACACCCCTGTTAAACAGGGGCTGAAAAATTGGGCCTTAGCCACTGGTGGCGGCACCCAGAAACCAAAATGTTCTTCCAAGCTATCATCGTCAATCGGATCATTGAGGAGGAGGAGGATAGTCAGTCAACATAACAGGACAGTCTCTCAACTTTAGCATCAGTCTTGAAGGGATGTGACATTTGAAAATAAATTAGTCTGTTATATCAGCTTCAGGTGTTTGGTAGCTGGTGGTGATCCAAGACTGGTTCATCTTTATGAAGGTCAGTCGATCAACAGAGTCGGTGGACAGGCGCACCCTGTGATCCGTGACAAATCCTCCAGCAGCACTGAATGTGCGTTCTGAAAGAACGCTGGATGCAGGACAGGCCAGTAGCTCAATTGCATACTGTGCAAGCTCTTGCCAGTGATCCATCCTCAAGACCCAGTAAGCCAGAGTATTTTCGGTGGGGAAGGTGTCCAAGTCTGATCTTGCCCCTAGGTATTCCTGCACCATGTATATCAGATGCTGGCGATGGTTGCTGGAACCGATCATACCTTGGGGATGCGGACTAAAGAATTGTCTGAACGCTTCGGTCAGACGGCCACCTTCCCCACCGCTCCTTCTTTGACTGACCGAAGCCTCAGCAACTCGTTGTCCAGGACCAGGAGTTTGTAACCTCCCAGTCTCTGGGAACGCGTTGCACAGACCTTTCTGCAAGGCCTCCCGGAGTTGTCTCATCCTCTGCTCCCTCTGCGACGGTAAGATAAGGTCCGCAACCTTACCCTTGTACCGTGGATCAAGGAGAGTGGCCAGCCAGTAATGGTCCCTCTTCTTGATCCGAAGAATACGAGGATCCTTCCGCAGACTTTGCAGGATCAGGGAGGCCATGCAGCGTAGGTTAGCTGAGGCATTCGGTCCGGAGTCCTCTGGGTCACTAAGGACGACATGATCCGCAGCCACCTCCTCCCAGCCACGTACAAGTCCACGGGTTTCTTGGGACTGTAAATCATCCCTAAAAGACTGCTGCTGATGATGCTGAGTGCCAGGCTCCACCTCCATGCTGACACAATCCTCCTCCTCCTCCTCCTCTTCTTCCTGTGCGATGGGTGGGACAGAAGGAACACTGTCTGGGTAAAGGGGGCCTTGAGAGGCAAGGAAGTCCTCCTCTTCCTGCCTCTGTTCTGCCTCAAGTGCCCTGTCCATTATTCCACGCAGCGTATGTTCCAACAGGTGGACAAGAGGTACAGTGTCACTGATGCATGCACTGTCACTGCTCACCATCCTCGTGGCCTCCTCAAATGGTGCCAGGACAGTGCATGCATCCCTGATCATGCCCCACTGGTGTGGTGAAAAAAACCCGAGCTCCCCTGACCCTGTCCTGGTGCCATAGTCGCACAGGTACTCATTGATGGCCCTCTGCTGCGTGTGCAGCTGCTGCAGCATGGCCAACGTTGAGTTCCACCTGGTGGGCATGTCACATATAAGGGGGTTCTTGGGCAGGTTCAACTCCTTTTGCAGTTTAGCCAGGCGAGCACTGGCATTATAAGATCTGCGGAAATGCACACAGACTTTCCTGGCCTGCCTCAGGACATCCTGTAAGCCCGGGTACCTGCCCAAGAACCGCTGCACCACCAGGTTAAGGACGTGAGCCACACAGGGCACATGGGTCAGTTGTCCCTGTCGGAGAGCGGAGAGGAGGTTGGTGCCATTGTCGCAAACTACCATTCCTGGCTTAAGCTGGCGTGGCGTCAACCACCTCTCGGCCTGCCCCTGCAGAGCAGACAGAACCTCTGCCCCAGTGTGGCTCCTGTCCCCCAAACACACCAGCGCAAGCACGGCATGGCATCTTTTTGCCTGCGTACTTGCGTAGCCCCTTGAACGCCTACGGAGCACCGCTGGTTCCGAGGACAAAGCACAGGAAGAAGCCAAGGAGGAAGAAGAAGAGGAGGGGGTGGAGGACAGAGGTGTGACACAACCAGTAGTAGCATTTTGAAGGCGTGGCGGTGGAACAACCTCCAACACTACTGCACCTTGTCCTGCATCCTTCCCAGCTGCCAAAAGAGTGACCCAATGGGCCGTGAAAGAAAGGTAACGTCCCTGTCCATGCCTGCTGGACCATGAGTCAGCGGTAATATGCACCTTACCGCTGACCGCCCTGTCCAGCGAGGCCAAGACATTGCCTTCCACATGCCGGTAGAGAGCCGGAATCGCCTTCCGTGAGAAAAAGTGGCGTTTGGGAACCTGCCACTGAGGAACCGCACATTGCACAAACTCACGGAAGGGGGCCGAGTCTACCAACTGAAAAGGCAGCAGTTGAAGCGCTAGCAATTTAGCCAAGCTAGCATTCAACCGCTGGGCATGTGGATGGCTGGGAGTGAACTTCTTTCGACGGTCCAGCAGCTGGGGCAGGGAAATTTGCCTGCTAGAATCGGACGTTGGTGTACTGCTAGCAGAGTGCCCGCAAGTACTTGGCTGTGACACACCTAATTCTACACCTTCATTCCTCTCAGAGCAGGTTTCAGAGAGGACTGAAGGTATAGTGGGGTTGGAGATCCCAGCTGATGCGGTGCAAGAAGAGGTCAGCTTTGTTCTTTGGTGTGGGTCTTTAAGGTAGGCTTGCCAACGAGCTACATGGCAGGCCAACATATGTCTGGTCAAGCATGTGGTGCCCAAGCGGGTGATGTTTTGGCCACGCGATATACGCTTGAGACATATGTTGCAAACAGCAGCTGTGCGATCTGATGCACTCGACTCAAAAAAGGCCCACACGAAAGAACTTTTTGAATAACGGGCAGAGGCAGCGCCCTGCACAGGCGGAGCTCTGCGGTGTGATTCCGTCGGTGTGCTGCCCTTACGCTGGCCCCCCGAGGGCATCCTGCCTCGTTGGAGATGTGCCTCCTCCTCATCCTCCTCCTCCTCCTCCTCTCTCCTATTAGGCACCCACGTGGAGTCAGTGACCTCATCATCCCCTCCCTCCTCATCACTGGAGCCAATCTGGCAGTATGCTGCAGCTGCTGGAACATGACTGCCAGATTGGTGTCCTTCTTGAGCATCCCCTCTCTCTGCTCTCACGCTACTGCCTTCCTCTAGCTGGGTATCATCATCAGACCCTTCAAAACGCTGGGCATCCTCCTGGAGCATGTACCCAACACTGTGCTCAAACAGTTCGGGGGACTCCTCAGGAGGACATGGTTGGTCTAGGGAAGGAGTGACTGATGATGACATTGATACCAGGGAAGAGGACGCTTTGGCAGCTGCTTTGCCAGTACCCTGAGCCTGGGTGAGAGAGGATGAGGAGGATGAGGAGGGCTTGGTCATCCACTCTACCAAGTCTTCGGCATGATGCGGCTCAACACGTCCAGCTGCCGAAAAGAAGGACAAGCGTGTCCCATGGCCACGTGCTGATGGCGATGCACCGCGTCCACGACCAGCACTGTTGTCTCTAGACACAGAGCCTGCTTGCCCTCTTTTATTGGCTCCTGACTGTCTGCCTCTCCTTGTTTGCCTTCCAGACATTCTAATGGCCTGCAGGGAAATGGGAAAAGCAGCAATACAGGCTAAGTTAAGGTGTAATATGGTCAGGAGGCACACTCCGCCCGCTGTAAGTGCTGCAAAATCCTGTTGGTGTAACACACCAGGAAAAAGCAGCAATACAGGCTAAGTTAAGGTGTAATATGGTCAGGAGGCACACTCCGCCCGCTGTAAGTGCCGCAAAATCCTGTTGGTGTAACACACCAGGAAAAAGCAGCAATACAGGCTAAGTTAAGGTGTAATATGGTCAGGAGGTACACTCCGCCCGCTGTAAGTGCCGCAAAATCCTGTTGGTGTACCACACCAGGAAAAAGCAGCAATACAGGCTAAGTTAAGGTGTAATATGGTCAGGAGGTACACTCCGCCCGCTGTAAGTGCCGCAAAATCCTGTTGGTGTAACACACCAGGAAAAAGCAGCAATACAGGCTAAGTTAAGGTGTAATATGGTCAGGAGGCACACTCCGCCCGCTGTAAGTGCCGCAAAATCCTGTTGGTGTAACACACAAGGAAAAAGCAGCAATACAGGCTAAGTTAAGGTGTAATATGGTCAGGAGGTACACTCTGCCCGCTGTAAGTGCCGCAAAATCCTGTTGGTGTAACACACTAGGAAAAAGCAGCAATACAGGCTAAGTTATGAGGTAATATGGCCAGGAGGCACACTCCGCCCGCTGTAAGTGCCGCAAAATCCTGTTGGTGTAACACACTAGGAAAAAGCAGCAATACAGGCTAAGTTATGAGGTAATATGGTCAGGAGGCACACTCCGCCCGCTGTAAGTGCCGCAAAATCCTGTTGGTGTAACACACCAGAAAAAAGCAGCAATACAGGCTAAGTTAAGGTGTAATATGGTCAGGAGGTACACTCCGCCCGCTGTAAGTGCCGCAAAATCCTGTTGGTGTAACACACCAGGAAAAATCAGCAATACGGGCTAACTTCAGGTGTATAATGTGCAGGAGGCTTAGCAACAATGACACTGACACTCTCCCCTGCCTATCCTTCTCTCTCCCTGCACACAAGGTTTATCAAAGTATAAGACACTGACACTCTCTCTGCCTATCCTTCTCTCTCCCTGCACACAAGGTTTAGCAAAGAATATGACACTGACACTGTCCCCTGCCTATCCTTCTCTCTCACTGCACACAAGGTTTATCAAAGTATATGACACTGACACTCTCCCTGCCTATCCTTCTCTCTCCCTACACACAAGGTTTAGCAAAGAATATGACACTGACACTCTCCCTGCCTATCCTTCTCTGTCCCTACACACAAGGTTTAGCAAAGAATAGATTTGACAAGATTTGACACTGTCCCTGCCTATCCTTCACTTTCCCTGCTCCGGAACACACTACACAAGGCCGCCGCGCTGGCGGCCTTTTATAGTGTGGGGCGTGTACTAAACCCCCTCAGCTATAATTGGCCACAGGCATCCTGCCTGTGGCCAATCATTGCTCTCCTCGCTGCCGGCGCTGTGATTGGCCAAGCATGCAGGGTCACAGTGCATGCTTGGCCAATCACAGCGCCGGGATTGCACTGCGATGGCGCAGTGTATTGTGGGCCGTTCGCGTCACTCGAATTTGGCGCGAACGGCCGAAATCGTTTGTTGTTCGCCGAACGCGCGAACAGCCGATGTTCGAGTCGAACCTATATTCGACTCGAACACCGAGCTCATCCCTAATTTCATATATCTAATACAACATAGAAAATGAAGGAGAGAGGTTGCCAGGGCAGCACAGAATTATATTTTTTCCTATTTGAACATGACGTTTTTGGTACTTTACAAATGGTTAGGTCTTTCAGATGGTTACTTTGACTTTGTACTTCTATATAAAGTATCTAGTTCTTTGTGCATTGTTTCCTTTGTGTGAAATCCCTGGTGGTCCTGCAAGTCCCTCTGCCTTCTTTCATAAAAACTGACCGCACTAAGCACCATACAGTGGTCAATTTTTTTAGCTGTGCTGGGGACTCAGCCTGCTCTCCTCGAATGATCAGACTCCTGACACCCCCCCCCCCCCCCCCACACACACACACATACACACACACACAGCCTTTCACTGGAAAGCTGAGTGTACTACTGCTTGTACCCTCTTCTCTCTGCTCTTATGCAGCTGAGAAAAGAAGGGATTTGATATCTTATAAAAAAGAGGAAAAAGTGTTTATAATGTTTTTTATATCAATACACAAATGTTTTGCCTTTCATTTTTATTTTAAACTGAATGGGTTATTTTAAAAGGTGAGGGTTTACACAAGCTTTTATCATTTTAATCATTTAGGCTAGGTGTGGCTGTAACATGTAAGCAAGATTAATGTTAAAAAACTGCAACAAAGTGTTTAAAAAATAATAATAAATACATAAAGTTCAATATAATAACTCTGTGTCTTCAATCCTTCTTTCCTCCAAATATTATTCAAATATTTCTATCCTCCACCAATCATGCTATCTTCTATATCACCACTCTTAAAGCGGAGGTCCACCCAGAAAAAATATTTACTTTAAAAATCCTAAGAAAAAAAGAAAAAAATTAATAGAAAAAAAGAAAATTATACTCACCCGAAATGCCTGTTGCTATGCGGAAGTCCCCTAATCTGCCTCTACTGTGCCTCTTCCTTGTCCTCGGATTGAGAACTTCAGTTTCCTCTTCTTGTGAATGGGGCGCGCTGCCTTCTGGGAACTGTGTGTATCCCAGGAGGCAAGCTGCCCATTCACAATGCGTCGTGCGAGTGGCGCATGCGCAGTAGGAAACGGGCAGTGAAGCCGTAAGGCTTCACTGCCTGTTTCCCTTAGTCAGGATGGAGGAGTCGCTACCTGCCAGCAGCGATCGATCGCCGTGGCGGGACCGACATCGCGGGCGAGTAGGACAGGTAAGTGTCCTTATTAAAAGTCAGCAGCTACACTGTTAGTAGCTGCTGACTTTTTTTTTTTTAAACTGGCTGCACCTCCGCTTTAATAACCTCCACCAACACTGGATGTGCTCTCACCTGGAGTCCATGACCATACAATAAATGCAAGGTCAAAAAGCACTTGTGTCCCTCCTATGTGGACTATGCAATTTTAAACTTTGCTTCTGATTAGTGGTCCATGATCAAATGCTTCTTTCAATGATGGACTTTCTGAGACACCTTCTCCTTACCCATTCCGCAAAATAACAAATTGGCAGTGCTTTATCCTTTAAAACTGTTTATTCTTTTATACTAACAACGCAGTATTACACTTACTTATTTGTGGTGCTCCACCACACCAGGTATAGCCATCAATAGAACAAATAGGCATGCGGTATTACCCATCAGCGTTCTATGGATTACCAGTCTCGTGTATACCTCAAGCGTCATGATGTCATCCATCCCCTCCCTATCCCCCTGATGAAGCCATGTGACCCTGTGGCGTAACACATAGGGGAGGGGATAGATGACATCACAATGCTAGCAGTGTACATGAGACTGGTAATCCATTGAACGCTACCACTACAAAACTTGTTCGGCCACACCTTGAGTATGCTGTCCAGTTCTGGTCTCCAGTTCTCAGAGGGAATGTGCTGGAACTTAATAGAATCCAGAGAAGAGCAACAAAACTAATAAGAGGATGGAAGATCTCAGTTATGAGGAATGATTACAAACATTTAACTTATTATCCCTGGAGAAAAGACCCTTAAGAGGGGATATGATAGTGATATACAAATATCTTAATGGTGATTTCAGCATAGGGGGGGAAACTATTCAGTCTCAAGTCACTCAAGAAGACACTTGGCCACTCAACGAAATTGGACACGAAGTGGTTCAACTTTAAACCGCATAGTTTTTTTTTTTTTTACTGTTAAAGTAGTTAGGATGTGGAACTCCCTTCCACACTCTGTGGTTTCAGCCGGTAATGTTGCTAATTTAAAAAAAATCTTAGATTCAACACAATATACAGGGATATGGGAAGTGGTAGAGACATAATACACACAACCACACAGGTTTATTTGATAGACTGGTCTCTTTATTCAACTTTACCAACTATGTAACTATGTGGCACCCACACCCCACTGAAGTCTATGGGAGCTGGATTTAAATGATTCTACACACTTTTAAAGTAATTTTACAAGCTTTTTTTAACATTGCCATGGGGGACATTTACCATTGGAAAATATATAAAACAGAATACAATTCAGCAGGGAGCAGGGCTTTTAATAAGGCTTAAAGGGCAATAACATGTTTGGGGGGATGATTAAACCTGCACATGAAGTGGTACACCTGTATGATGTACTCCTGCAAAGGGATAAAAACAAACTATTGATGCTAAATGACAGTTCCTGGTGGGCCTTCTTCTGTTTGAACAAAATAGCGTGGGAGTCCCCCTCTACATCCATACCAGACTCTTATATACTAGATAAGGGTCTAGTATAGAATTTGAGGTGAACCCATGGTATTTTTTTCTTAATAGGACAGCACACTTTTTTTTTAAGAAAATTAAAAATCCATACCAGACCTTATCCTTGATAAGGGCCTGGTATAGATTTTTGCGGGGAGGTTAGGAAAAAGAAAAAAAAATGAGTGTCCTCCTCAAAATCCATACCAGACCCTTATCCTGGCATGTAGTGAGCATGTGAAGTGAGAAAAGTGAGAAGGGATATACAGACCTATATGAGTTAAGCAAGTAGGTTTTCTCTCACCAGACAAGGCAAAATGATGATTGTCCTGGACTGGAGATAAATATCAGTTTTATTTTCCAGCTATACGTTGAAATTTAATTTAGGATTGTTACTTTAATGCTAATGAAACTGAAGATGGCAGAAGGTTTTGGAAAATGTTAATTAATTCCTCTGTAGTGTTGACCTTTAAAGGTCAATAGCTGTGCAGTAACGCTAGCTTACGAAATAGTTGTCAATGATAGGTCAATATCCCTGAATGAGAGTTTGTCCATTCCATGCTGGAGCCTGATTACAGCAAGAGAGTAGATGTTAAATATTACTAGACTGCCAGCCAACGATCCATCTTCAGTGAAGTACAAGAACCAGTCTCCAATCCAACTCAACACAGAAATACAAAGATTCATTAAAGGAAAATGAGTGATGTCACAGCAGCTGATATATCCAAGGATGCCAGTTCCAGACATCTATTACGAGCATAATAATATTGAAAATAATTCACATTGTAGGGCCCTGAGGGGATGTTAGGATTTTTTTAACTAGCCTTGACACTGTAAAGACAAAGGGGTGACCAAAGGGGGCAGGGGGTTAGTGGAAAATGATTTGTGATTTATGTGTAGTGCAGAGCCTCTCTGTACTACTCAGATACTTGATTCATATGTCAGTATGTGCAGCAGAATAATGTAGTTAAAAGTCTGGGTTGGAAAAAAACAATACATCCCTGCATGAAGCTGCATCCATGGTAGACAGGTTGAAGATCTTGATTGTTATTATGGTGTGTGAATAGGGCGGGGTACCATTACATACCTGTAGTCCTGCACTCTTGGGCAAGAACCAATCAGTGGTTTTACTCACTTAATTATGGTAATAATTATAAAAAAATATCTCTTAATAAAACCGTCTCTGCTTTTAGCCCTACTAACCTAGCTCTCAAATCCGTTTTATCCAGGAAAGAACAAATAGTAATTTTTTTCCTTGGAAACATTTCCATAAAGTGCTATGTATCTGAATTGAAAGCTGAGACCAACAAGTATGTCTTCTTTTTTTCTTACTAAAACATAAAAAGTCCCCCAACTGACCCACTGAACAATGCCGGAGTATCAGGGAGGTTGTGTCAGATCACAAAATGGTGTCGGTATGGGCATCTTTACTCTTAAGCGCGTCACAGATTGTGTTTGTTTCTGGCATTGGATCTAAACCCGACATTTTAGCTGAGCTCCTCATAAACTTAGGGTCGACTAGTCTTCAGATATACCTATGACCGTCAATCCTGATTGACCTCCTGTTATCAATCTAGACTCCCTCTCGACCTGCCCTTGATTCCATATGTTGCAAAATACAACCTGTATGCCTGAAGATGCACTTGCTTGCTGATTCTGCCCTTTGTTTGCTACCTGGTGGTGCTAAACTCAGTCTGTATCCTTGACAAAGCAACAATCTCCCCCACCACACCACATTGGAATCCAATCGGACTACCTCTATCTGGATTATATCATGACGGACCTATTCCTCTTACATATCTTGTAAGTGTGTTTTTTTTTGTCCTTTAATACATTGTCTTATGGTACTGCACTTAGAGGCGCCCCCCCCCTGTTGTTTTTATTTTTCTTTTATCAGAGTTTGCTTCTCTCCTGGAGTGCTGCCCAGTGTTGTATCGGCATCCTCTTCTGCTTCCCACTCTTGTGCTCTGCTATTTGCCCATTGTTGACCCAGTTTGATTCCTGACTCCCTGTTGTTGACAATCGCCCCCTACACCAGCACTCCCAAGTGTCATTCTGTCCGTGTCTCAAGACAGGTACTTATGCCACTTTGTACCTCTGGGCCACCTGTCATCTTTAGTAGAAGGCCTTGAGCTGGAGGTGCAAGAAAGGCCGTCCACACCACTTTGGGCTCCTGAACAGTTAAATCAGTGGGACCAGATTGATGACACACTTGGAAGTGTCAATTTCTGATGATGATTTTCCATTAATGAAGCAGTGTTCTGCGGCTCTGGCAGAAATAGCAGTATTTCCTTACTGACTTTTTTCCAAGGAGTGCTTTCATTGGGACTTTCACAGAGCTACTTAAAGACAATATATACAGTAGGTTCTGGAGGAGTTCCACAATGGCAGCAATTCATCTTCAAATAGAGTCATTTGATTCCAGCAATTTCTACTGGTTAGGGGATAGTTCAATACATAAATATTCTAAGCACAGCTTCTTTTAAGATAAAAGAAATGAATAACCAGCCACTACCTCATCCATCTGCAGCCGTTTACACTGGAGATACAATAGTTGACCAGCTCAGGCTGTCCCCAGCAACTGCTATCTGCAATTGTGCAGCAATGGTTGGGGGCTGCTGAAAAAAAATAATGGTCATTGCTAAGAGCTATTATTGAACTTATAAATACCTGTTACAACATCGGTTGAAATTGATTTCCTCTCAGAGAATAATGTATGAAATAAGCACATCTTACAACGCTTCTAAATGCATTAGGCCTTTACATTACCTGTGATTCGGTTACTGTTCCAATAATTACTACATTTTCCTTTTGGTAACAATTCAGAAAAAGAGCCATTTATTGGATTATAATGTGCACCTTATGAAACGAGCCCCATCTAGAACTACAGATTATGCGGACACATAGCACTGTTTACTAAATAAGCTCTCAGCAGAATATAACTCGCCATTGTGATTTCATACCACTTTGTGCAAAAAAAAACAACAGAAACGAGGTGGCTTTCCAAACTGGTTTGCTGCATCTCAGTATTGATTTTCAGAAAATAGAGAAAATAGAAATGTACATTTACTGGAAGGAAAGAACATTTTCCATATACTTCAATATGGAAAAACAACATATGTATAGAGTGTGTGACATAGTTTAACGAGGTTCTGTAACCAACCAATTATTGCAATTATTTTATTTTTCACTATTAAACTTCTTATAATAATGTAGCTTTGGCTTATTTTAGTTTTTGATTATTATTGAGAATATTCTCCCCCAATCAGATGTGTCAGGTGGTAATTACTGTCCTATCGCCTGTCTAAGCTCCGTGCTGACAATACTCATAAAATGTTCCATAATATAGGTAGGTACTATTAGGATTGCATTAAAGAAAAATATAGGCTTTGCTAACTGACTGTTTTACCCTCCTCCAGCAGCCTGATGAGAGTGTTAGTTATCATGTCTGAGCTCAGGCTGGACATGTAGCCTGATGCAGGCCATACATGGGCCGAATTCCGAATGAATTTTCTTTCAAAAATCAGAAATTTTGTGTGTTTTGTGATCTGATGGTGCCACCATTGATTTTGAAATTTGACCAACCAAGCCTTCAATTTCATCTCATGTTGCTACAGAAAATAATTTTCTTTCAAAAAATTTCCAAAATGCCTGATCACATCATTTCAATGGCCGCACGAAAATCGGCCATTGCTGTGGCCGACTAATGGTGCAAACGAAAATTATTATATATATATATTTTTTTATTGTTTATTTATACAAAAGGAGGCAGACAGTCCATTAAAACATCAAGTTCCACAGAATACATACTCAATCTCTTTTAGTATCAATACACTTTAGGGTAGCTTAATATTCCACAACTATATATACATATATATATACTGTATTTATTGGCGTATAACACTCACTTTTTTACCATGAAAATAGAGGGTAAACTGTGCCTGCGTGTTATACACAGGGGGCTGTGGAAAGTTTTTTTCCTGAAACTTCCCTCTTAAAGTTAGGGTGTAGTGATGAGCCGAACACCCCCGGGTTCGGTTCGCACCAGAACCCGCGAACGGACCGAAAGTTCGTACGAACATTAGAACCCTATTAAATACAATGGATGCGAACGTTCGAATTCTAAAGTGCTAATTATAACAACTATTATGCATGTTATTGTCCTAAAAAGGGTTTGGGAACCCGGGTTGTGCACCAGGGGACATGTATCAATGCAAAAAGAAGTTTTAAAAACGGTCGTTTTTCGGGAGCAGTCATTTTAATGATGCATAAAGTGAAAAAAAAAAAGTCAAATATTCCTTTAAATATCGTACCTGGGGGGTGTCTAAAGTATGCCTGTGAAGTGCCACGTGTTTCCCGTGTTTAGAACTGTCCCTGCACAAAATTACATTTCTAAAGGAAAAAAAGCCATTTAAAACTGCTTGCGGCTTTAATGTAATGTCTGGTCCCGGTAATATGGATGAAAATCTTTAAGAAAAATGGCATAGCTACCCCATGACCCCCCCCCCCCTACCCCAGCCCATTACCAGCCCCTTTGGGTCTTGTATGGATATTAGGGGGAACCCCGCACATAAAATAAAAAAGGCCCTATATACTCTGAACAGACGTATGCAGGCGGTGCATACAAGACAGGGACTGTAGGTTTGTTCTTATGTAGAATCTGTTTGTAATTTTGAACAGGTACATTGTTGAAGTGTAGCTTCAGCCCAAAAATCTATTTTTAAACTTTTTGGAAAACATAGGTAAGGGTTATCACCCCTGTAACATTTGTTTTGCTGTCTGTGCCCCTGTTCAGAACATTTCACCTCACTTTCCGTCCCAATGACAACTGTTTTTGAAATGTGGTGTTTTTCTTGAAACAAGGATTGCTGATAAAGCATCAGTACAGAGGAGACACCTTTCTCCCATATTTATTCTTACAGGAGAGAATTTTCCTTCCTAGGGGTAGATTTCCTCTCACTTCCTGTTGTCTTCTTGCGTTTGCAAGTAGGAGTCGTTTGTAAGTTGGATGTTTGAAAGTAGGGACCTGCCGTATATACTCTGCAGAAATAGGCCCCTTAGTTGTTGGTGTTGGCACAACACTGTAAGCACTCACAGTTACTCTTGGTTGGTGCTGGAACGCCCTGCTGTCAACTATTAAATCAGGAATTTTAATTACATATAATTGTTGAACAGTGGTAGTAAAAATTGGGGCTTTGATGGTGGTGCTGGTGCCACAACACTGTAAGCCCTGACAGTTACTCTTGGTGGGTGCAGCAATGGGCCCTGCTGTGAATTATTAGATCAAGAATTGTAATTACATGCCCCTTTTGAACAGGGGCTGAAAAATTGGGCCTTTCGTGGTGGTGGTGGTGGTGGCGTTGCCACAACACTGTAAGCCCTCAGAGTTACTCTTGGTGGGTGCAGCAATGGGCCCTGTTGTGAATTATTAGATCAAGAATTGTAATTGCATGCCCCTGTTGAACAGGGGCTGAAAAATTGGGCCTTTCGTGGTGGTGGTGGTGGTGGTGGTGTTGCCACAACACTGTAAGCCCTCAGAGTTACTCTTGGTGGGTGCAGCAATGGGCCCTGCTGTGAATTATTAGATCAAGAATTGTAATTACATGCCCCTTTTGAACAGGGGCTGAAAAATTGGGCCTTTCGTGGTGGTGGTGGTGGTGGCGTTGCCACAACACTGTAAGCCCTCAGAGTTACTCTTGGTGGGTGCAGCAATGGGCCCTGCTGTGAATTATTAGATCAAGAATTGTAATTGCATGCCCCTGTTGAACAGGGGCTGAAAAATTGGGCCTTAGGCACTGGTGGCACAGCACTACAACCCCTCACAGATACTGTACTTGGAGCACAGCAATGAGCCCTGTTGCAAAGTATTGCTTCAAAAATTGTAATGACACGCCCCTGTTAAACAGGGGCTGAAAAATTGGGCCTTAGGCACTGGTGCCACAACACTCCAACCCCTCACAGATACTGTACTTGGAGCACAGCAATGAGCCCTATGGCAAATTATTGCTAAAAAAATTGTAATTACACGCCCCTGTAAAACAGGGGCTGAAAAATTGGGCCTTAGCCACTGGTGGCGGCACCCATAAACAAAAATTATCTTCCAAGCTATCATCATCAATCGTATCATTGAGGACTCGGAGGAGGAGGATAGCCAGTCAACATAACAGCACAGGCACTCAGCATCAGCATCAGTCTTGAAGGGATGTGACATGTTAAAATCAATTAGTCTGTTATATCAGCATCAGGTGTGTGGTAGCTGGTGGTGATCCAAGACTGGTTCATCTTGATGAAAGTCAGTCGATCAACCGAGTCGGTGGACAGGCGCACCCTGTGATCCGTGACAAATCCTCCAGCAGCACTGAATGTGCGTTCCGAAAGAACGCTGGATGCAGGACAGGCCAGTAGCTCAATTGCATACTGTGCAAGCTCTGGCCAGTGATCCATCCTCAAGACCCAGTAAGCCAGAGGATTTTCGGTGGGGAAGGTGTCCAAGTCTGACCTTGCCCCTAGATATTCCTGCACCATGTTTATCAGACGCTGGCGATGGTTGCTGGAACCGATCATACTTTGGGGCTGCGGACTAAAGAATTGTCTGAACGCATCGGTCAGACGGCCACCTTCCCCACCGCTCCTTCTTTGACTGGCCGAAGCCTCAGCAACTCGTTGTCCAGGACCAGGAGTTTGTAACCTCCCAGTCTCTGGGAACGCGTTGCACAGACCTTTCTGCAAGGCCTCCCGGAGTTGTCTCATCCTCTGCTCCCTCTGCGACGGTAACATAAGGTCCGCAACCTTACCCTTGTACCGTGGATCAAGGAGAGTGGCCAGCCAGTAATGGTCCCTCTCCTTGATCCGAAGAATACGAGGATCCTTCCGCAGACTTTGCAGGATCAGGGAGGCCATGCAGCGTAGGTTTGCTGAGGCATTCGCTCCGGAGTCCTCTGGGTCACTAAGGACGACATGATCCGCAGCCACCTCCTCCCAGCCACGTACAAGTCCACTGGTTTCTTGGGACTGTAAATCATCCCTAAAAGACTGCTGCTGATGATGCTGAGTGCCAGCCTCCACCTCCATGCTGACACAATCCTCCTCCTCCTCCTCCTCCTCGTCCTCTTCCTGTGCGATGGGTGGGACAGAAGGAACACTGTCTGGGTAAAGGGGGCCTTGAGAGGCAAGGAAGTCCTCCTCTTCCTGCCTCTGTTCTGCCTCAAGTGCCCTGTCCATTATTCCACGCAGCGTGTGCTCCAACAGGTGGACAAGAGGTACAGTGTCACTGATGCATGCACTGTCACTGCTCACCATCCTCGTGGCCTCCTCAAATGGTGCCAGGACAGTGCATGCATCCCTGATCATGCCCCACTGGCGTGGAGAAAAAAAAACAAGCTCCCCTGAGCCTGTCCTGGTGCCGTAGTCGCACAGGTACTCATTGATGGCCCTCTGCTGCGTGTGCAGCCGCTGCAGCATGGCCAACGTTGAGTTCCACCTGGTGGGCATGTCACATATAAGGCGGTTCTTGGGCAGGTTCAACTCCTTTTGCAGCTCAGCCAGGCGAGCACTGGCATTATAAGATCTGCGGAAATGCACACAGACTTTCCTGGCCTGCCTCAGGACATCCTGTAAGCCCGGGTACCTGCCCAAGAACCGCTGCACCACCAGGTTAAGGACGTGAGCCACACAGGGCACATGGGTCAGTTGTCCCTGTCGGAGGGCGGAGAGGAGGTTGGTGCCATTGTCGCAAACCACCATTCCTGGTTTAAGCTGGCGTGGTGTCAACCACCTCTCGGCCTGGCCCTGCAGAGCAGACAGGACCTCTGCCCCAGTGTGGCTTCTGTCCCCCAAACACACCAGCGCAAGCACGGCATGGCATCTTTTTGCCTGCGTACTTGCGTAGCCCCTTGAACGCCTACGGAGCACCGCTGGTTCCGAGGACAAACCACAGGAAGAGGCCATGGAGGAAGAAGAAGAGGAGGGGGTGGAGGAGAGAGGTGTGTCACAACCAGTAGTAGCATTTTGGAGGCGTGGCGGTGGAACAACCTCCAACACTACTGCACCTTGTCCTGCATCCTTCCCAGCTGCCAAAAGAGTGACCCAATGGGCCGTGAAAGAAAGGTAACGTCCCTGTCCATGCCTGCTGGACCATGAGTCAGCGGTAATATGCACCTTACCGTTGACCGCCCTGTCCAGCGAGGCCAAGACATTGCCTTCCACATGCCGGTAGAGAGCCGGAATAGCCTTCAGTGAGAAAAAGTGGCGTTTGGGAACCTGCCACTGAGGAACCGCACATTGCACAAACTCACGGAAGGGGGCCGAGTCTACCAACTGAAAAGGCAGCAGTTGAAGCGCTAGCAATTTAGCCAAGCTAGCATTCAACCGCTGGGCATGTGGATGGCTGGGAGTGAACTTCTTTCGACGGTCCAGCAGCTGGGGCAGGGAAATTTGCCTGCTAGAATCGGACGTCGGTGTACTGCTAGCAGAGTGGCCGCAAGTACTTGGCTGTGACACACCTAATTCTACACCTTCATTCCTCTCAGTGCATGTTTCAGAGAGGACTGAAGTTATAGTGGGGTTGGAGATCCCAGCTGATGCGGTGCAAGGAGAGGTCCGCTTTGTTCTTTGGTGTGGGTCTTTGAGGTAGGCTTGCCAACGAGCTGCATGGCAGGTCAACATATGTCTGGTCAGGCATGTGGTACCCAAGCGGCTGATGTTTTGGCCACGCGATATACGCTTGAGACATATGTTGCAAACAGCAGCTGTGCGATCTGATGCACTAGCCTCAAAAAAGGCCCACACCAAAGAACTTTTTGAATGACGGGCAGAGGCAGCGCCCTGCACAGGCGGAGCTCTGCGGTGTGATTCCGTCGGTGTACTGCCCTTACGCTGGCCACCAAAGGGCATCCTGCCTCGTTGGAGATGTGCCTCCTCCTCATCCTCCTCCTCCTCCTCTCTCCTATTAGGCACCCACGTGGAGTCAGTGACCTCATCATCCCCTCCCTCCTCATCACTGGAGCCAATCTGGCAGTATGCTGCAGCTGCTGGAACATGACTGCCAGATTGGTGTCCTTCTTGAGCATCCCCTCTGTCTGCTCTCACGCTACTGCCTTCCTCTAGCTGGGTTTCATCATCAGACCCTTCGAAACGCTGGGCATCCTCCTGGAGCATGTACCCAACACTGTGCTCAAACAGTTCGGGGGACTCCTCAGGAGGAGGACATGGTGGGTCTAGGGAAGGAGTGACTGATGATGAGTCTGACATTGATACCAGGGAAGAGGACGCTTTGGCAGCTGCTTTTCCAGTACCCTGAGCCTGGGTGAGAGAGGATGAGGAGGAGGAGGAGGGCTTGGTCATCCACTCTACCAAGTCTTCGGCATGATGTGGCTCAACATGTCCAGCTGCCGAAAAGAAGGACAAGCGTGTCCCATGGCCATGTGCTGATGACAATGCACCGCGTCCACGACCAGCACTGTTGCCCCCAGACACAGAGCCTGCTTGCCCTCTTTTATTGCCTCCTGACTGTCTGCCTCTCCTTGTTTGCCTTCCAGACATTCTAATAGATGGCCTGCAGGGAGATGGGAAAAAAGCAATAAGGGCTACCTTCAGGTGTCCTTCTCTGTCCCTTTACTTAAGGATTTCTAAATATGGTTGAGGATGATTGCTTTTGCACAGAATAGCACAACGACAATTTCCCTGACTGTGCAAAAAAACAAGGATTTCAAAGATGGTTGATGAGGAATGCTTTAGCACACTATAGCACAAGGAGAATTCCCTCACTGTCCTTCCCTGTCCCTAGAAACAAGGATTCGCACAGTAAAACACACTGACACTCTCCCTACCTATAGTTTTCTTTCCCTAGAAAAAATGTTTTTTTAAAGCACACTATAGCACAAGGAGAATTCCCTCACTGTCCTTCCCTGTCCCTAGAAACAAGGATTCGCACAGTAAAAGACACTGACACTCTCCCTACCTATAGTTTTCTGTCCCTAGAAAAAATGTTTTTTTAAAGCACACTATAGCACAAGGAGAATTTCACTCACTTTCCTTCTTTGTCCCTAGAAACAAGGTTTATCACAGTGAAAGAAACTGACACTCTTCCTTCCTATAGTTTTCTGTCCCTAGAAAAAAATGTTTTTTTAAAGCACACTATAGCACAAGGAGAATTCCCTCACTGTCCTTCCCTGTCCCTAGAAACAAGGATTCGCACAGTAAAACACACTGACACTCTCCCTACCTATAGTTTTCTGTCCCTAGAAAAAATGTTTTTTTAAAGCACACTATAGCACAAGGAGAATTCCCTCACTGTCCTTCCCTGTCCCTAGAAACAAGGATTCGCACAGTAAAAGACACTGACACTCTCCCTACCTATAGTTTTCTGTCCCTAGAAAAAATGTTTTTTTAAAGCACACTATAGCACAAGGAGAATTTCACTCACTTTCCTTCTTTGTCCCTAGAAACAAGGTTTATCACAGTGAAAGAAACTGACACTCTTCCTTCCTATAGTTTTCTGTCCCTAGAAAAAAATGTTTTTTTAAAGCACACTATAGCACAAGGAGAATTCCCTCACTGTCCTTCCCTGTCCCTAGAAACAAGGATTCGCACAGTAAAAGACACTGACACTCTCCCTACCTATAGTTTTCTGTCCCTAGAAAAAATGTTTTTTTAAAGCACACTATAGCACAAGGAGAATTTCACTCACTTTCCTTCTTTGTCCCTAGAAACAAGGTTTATCACAGTGAAAGAAACTGACACTCTTCCTTCCTATAGTTTTATGTCCCTAGAAAAAAATGTTTTTTTAAAGCACACTATAGCACAAGGAGAATTCCCTCACTGTCCTTCCCTGTCCCTAGAAACAAGGATTCGCACAGTAAAACACACTGACACTCTCCCTACCTATAGTTTTCTGTCCCTAGAAAAAATCTTTTTTTAAAGCACACTATAGCACAAGGAGAATTCCCTCACTGTCCTTCCCTGTCCCTAGAAACAAGGATTCGCACAGTAAAAGACACTGACACTCTCCCTACCTATAGTTTTCTGTCCCTAGAAAAAATGTTTTTTAAAGCACACTATAGCACAAGGAGAATTTCACTCACTTTCCTTCTTTGTCCCTAGAAACAAGGTTTATCACAGTGAAAGAAACTGACACTCTTCCTTCCTATAGTTTTCTGTCCCTAGAAAAAAATGTTTTTTTAAAGCACACTATAGCACAAGGAGAATTCCCTCACTGTCCTTCCATGTCCCTAGAAACAAGGATTCACACAGTAAAACACACTGACACTCTCCCTACCTATAGTTTTCTGTCCCTAGAAAAAAATGTTTTTTTAAAGCACACTATAGCACAAGGAGAATTCCCTCACTGTCCTTCCCTGTCCCTAGAAACAAGGATTCGCACAGTAAAAGACACTGACACTCTCCCTACCTATAGTTTTCTGTCCCTAGAAAAAATGTTTTTTTAAAGCACACTATAGCACAAGGAGAATTTCACTCACTTTCCTTCTTTGTCCCTAGAAACAAGGTTTATCACAGTGAAAGAAACTGATACTCTTCCTTCCTATAGTTTTCTGTCCCTAGAAAAAAATGTTTTTTTAAAGCACACTATAGCACAAGGAGAATTCCCTCACTGTCCTTCCCTGTCCCTAGAAACAAGGATTCGCACAGTAAAACACACTGACACTCTCCCTACCTATAGTTTTCTGTCCCTAGAAAAAATGTTTTTTTAAAGCACACTATAGCACAAGGAGAATTCCCTCACTGTCCTTCCCTGTCCCTAGAAACAAGGATTCGCACAGTAAAAGACACTGACACTCTCCCTACCTATAGTTTTCTGTCCCTAGAAAAAATGTTTTTTTAAAGCACACTATAGCACAAGGAGAATTTCACTCACTTTCCTTCTTTGTCCCTAGAAACAAGGTTTATCACAGTGAAAGAAACTGACACTCTTCCTTCCTATAGTGTTCTGTCCCTAGAAAAAAATGTTTTTTTAAAGCACACTATAGCACAAGGAGAATTCCCTCACTGTCCTTCCCTGTCCCTAGAAACAAGGATTCGCACAGTAAAACACACTGACACTCTCCCTACCTATAGTTTTCTGTCCCTAGAAAAAATGTTTTTTTAAAGCACACTATAGCACAAGGAGAATTCCCTCACTGTCCTTCCCTGTCCCTAGAAACAAGGATTCGCACAGTAAAAGACACTGACACTCTCCCTACCTATAGTTTTCTGTCCCTAGAAAAAATGTTTTTTTAAAGCACACTATAGCACAAGGAGAATTTCACTCACTTTCCTTCTTTGTCCCTAGAAACAAGGTTTATCACAGTGAAAGAAACTGACACTCTTCCTTCCTATAGTTTTCTGTCCCTAGAAAAAAATGTTTTTTTAAAGCACACTATAGCACAAGGAGAATTCCCTCACTGTCCTTCCCTGTCCCTAGAAACAAGGATTCGCACAGTAAAAGACACTGACACTCTCCCTACCTATAGTTTTCTGTCCCTAGAAAAAATGTTTTTTTAAAGCACACTATAGCACAAGGAGAATTCCCTCACTGTCCTTCCCTGTCCCTAGAAACAAGGATTCGCACAGTAAAAGACACTGACACTCTCCCTACCTATAGTTTTCTGTCCCTAGAAAAAATGTTTTTTTAAAGCACACTATAGCACAAGGAGAATTTCACTCACTTTCCTTCTTTGTCCCTAGAAACAAGGTTTATCACAGTGAAAGAAACTGACACTCTTCCTTCCTATAGTTTTCTGTCCCTAGAAAAAAATGTTTTTTTAAAGCACACTATAGCACAAGGAGAATTCCCTCACTGTCCTTCCCTGTCCCTAGAAACAAGGATTCGCACAGTAAAACACACTGACACTCTCCCTACCTATAGTTTTCTGTCCCTAGAAAAAATGTTTTTTTAAAGCACACTATAGCACAAGGAGAATTCCCTCACTGTCCTTCCCTGTCCCTAGAAACAAGGATTCGCACAGTAAAAGACACTGACACTCTCCCTACCTATAGTTTTCTGTCCCTAGAAAAAATGTTTTTTTAAAGCACACTATAGCACAAGGAGAATTTCACTCACTTTCCTTCTTTGTCCCTAGAAACAAGGTTTATCACAGTGAAAGAAACTGACACTCTTCCTTCCTATAGTTTTCTGTCCCTAGAAAAAAATGTTTTTTTAAAGCACACTATAGCACAAGGAGAATTCCCTCTCTGTCCTTCCCTGTCCCTAGAAACAAGGATTCGCACAGTAAAACACACTGACACTCTCCCTACCTATAGTTTTCTGTCCCTAGAAAAAATGTTTTTTTAAAGCACACTATAGCACAAGGAGAATTCCCTCACTGTCCTTCCCTGTCCCTAGAAACAAGGATTCGCACAGTAAAATACACTGACACTCTCCCTACCTATAGTTTTCTGTCCCTAGAAAAAATGTTTTTTTAAAGCACACTATAGCACAAGGAGAATTCCCTCACTGTCCTTCCCTGTCCCTAGAAACAAGGATTCGCACAGTAAAACACACTGACACTCTCCCTACCTATAGTTTTCTGTCCCTAGAAAAAATGTTTTTTTAAAGCACACTATAGCACAAGGAGAATTCCCTCACTGTCCTTCCCTGTCCCTAGAAACAAGGATTCGCACAGTAAAAGACACTGACACTCTCCCTACCTATAGTTTTCTGTCCCTAGAAAAAATGTTTTTTTAAAGCACACTATAGCACAAGGAGAATTTCACTCACTTTCCTTCTTTGTCCCTAGAAACAAGGTTTATCACAGTGAAAGAAACTGACACTCTTCCTTCCTATAGTTTTCTGTCCCTAGAAAAAAATGTTTTTTTAAAGCACACTATAGCACAAGGAGAATTCCCTCACTGTCCTTCCCTGTCCCTAGAAACAAGGATTCGCACAGTAAAACACACTGACACTCTCCCTACCTATAGTTTTCTGTCCCTAGAAAAAATGTTTTTTTAAAGCACACTATAGCACAAGGAGAATTCCCTCACTGTCCTTCCCTGTCCCTAGAAACAAGGATTCGCACAGTAAAAGACACTGACACTCTCCCTACCTATAGTTTTCTGTCCCTAGAAAAAATGTTTTTTTAAAGCACACTATAGCACAAGGAGAATTTCACTCACTTTCCTTCTTTGTCCCTAGAAACAAGGTTTATCACAGTGAAAGAAACTGACACTCTTCCTTCCTATAGTTTTCTGTCCCTAGAAAAAAATGTTTTTTTAAAGCACACTATAGCACAAGGAGAATTCCCTCACTGTCCTTCCCTGTCCCTAGAAACAAGGATTCGCACAGTAAAACACACTGACACTCTCCCTACCTATAGTTTTCTGTCCCTAGAAAAAATGTTTTTTAAAGCACACTATAGCACAAGGAGAATTCCCTCACTGTCCTTCCCTGTCCCTAGAAACAAGGATTCGCACAGTAAAAGACACTGACACTCTCCCTACCTATAGTTTTCTGTCCCTAGAAAAAATGTTTTTTTAAAGCACACTATAGCACAAGGAGAATTTCACTCACTTTCCTTCTTTGTCCCTAGAAACAAGGTTTATCACAGTGAAAGAAACTGACACTCTTCCTTCCTATAGTTTTCTGTCCCTAGAAAAAAATGTTTTTTTAAAGCACACTATAGCACAAGGAGAATTCCCTCACTGTCCTTCCCTGTCCCTAGAAACAAGGATTCGCACAGTAAAACACACTGACACTCTCCCTACCTATAGTTTTCTGTCCCTAGAAAAAATGTTTTTTTAAAGCACACTATAGCACAAGGAGAATTCCCTCACTGTCCTTCCCTGTCCCTAGAAACAAGGATTCGCACAGTAAAAGACACTGACACTCTCCCTACCTATAGTTTTCTGTCCCTAGAAAAAATGTTTTTTTAAAGCACACTATAGCACAAGGAGAATTTCACTCACTTTCCTTCTTTGTCCCTAGAAACAAGGTTTATCACAGTGAAAGAAACTGACACTCTTCCTTCCTATAGTTTTCTGTCCCTAGAAAAAAATGTTTTTTTAAAGCACACTATAGCACAAGGAGAATTCCCTCACTGTCCTTCCCTGTCCCTAGAAACAAGGATTCGCACAGTAAAACACACTGACACTCTCCCTACCTATAGTTTTCTGTCCCTAGAAAAAATGTTTTTTTAAAGCACACTATAGCACAAGGAGAATTCCCTCACTGTCCTTCCCTGTCCTTAGAAACAAGGATTCGCACAGTAAAAGACACTGACACTCTCCCTACCTATAGTTTTCTGTCCCTAGAAAAAATGTTTTTTTAAAGCACACTATAGCACAAGGAGAATTTCACTCACTTTCCTTCTTTGTCCCTAGAAACAAGGTTTATCACAGTGAAAGAAACTGACACTCTTCCTTCCTATAGTTTTCTGTCCCTAGAAAAAAATGTTTCTTTAAAGCACACTATAGCACAAGGAGAATTCCCTCACTGTCCTTCCCTGTCCCTAGAAACAAGGATTCGCACAGTAAAACACACTGACACTCTCCCTACCTATAGTTTTCTGTCCCTAGAAAAAATGTTTTTTTAAAGCACACTATAGCACAAGGAGAATTCCCTCACTGTCCTTCCCTGTCCCTAGAAACAAGGATTCTCACAGTAAAAGACACTGACACTCTCCCTACCTATAGTTTTCTGTCCCTAGAAAAAATGTTTTTTTAAAGCACACTATAGCACAAGGAGAATTCCCTCACTGTCCTTCCCTGTCCCTAGAAACAAGGATTCACACAGTAAAAGACACTGACACTCTCCCTACCTATAGTTTTCTGTCCCTAGAAAAAATGTTTTTTTAAAGCACACTATAGCACAAGGAGAATTTCACTCACTTTCCTTCTTTGTCCCTAGAAACAAGGTTTATCACAGTGAAAGAAACTGACACTCTTCCTTCCTATAGTTTTCTGTCCCTAGAAAAAAATGTTTTTTTAAAGCACACTATAGCACAAGGAGAATTCCCTCACTGTCCTTCCCTGTCCCTAGAAACAAGGATTCGCACAGTAAAACACACTGACACTCTCCCTACCTATAGTTTTCTGTCCCTAGAAAAAATGTTTTTTTAAAGCACACTATAGCACAAGGAGAATTCCCTCACTGTCCTTCCCTGTCCCTAGAAACAAGGATTCTCACAGTAAAAGACACTGACACTCTCCCTACCTATAGTTTTCTGTCCCTAGAAAAAATGTTTTTTTAAAGCACACTATAGCACAAGGAGAATTTCACTCACTTTCCTTCTTTGTCCCTAGAAACAAGGAGTATCACAGTGAAAGAAACTGACCCTCTTCCTTCCTATAGTTTTCTGTCCCTAGAAAAAAATGTTTTTTTAAAGCACGCTATAGTACAAGGAGAATTCCCTCACTGTCCTTCCCTGTCCCTAGAAACAAGGATTCGCACAGTAAAACACACTGACACTCTCCCTACCTATAGTTTTCTGTCCCTAGAAAAAATGTTTTTTTAAAGCACACTATAGCACAAGGAGAATTCCCTCACTGTCCTTCCCTGTCCCTAGAAACAAGGATTCGCACAGTAAAAGACACTGACACTCTCCCTACCTATAGTTTTCTGTCCCTAGAAAAAATGTTTTTTTAAAGCACACTATAGCACAAGGAGAATTTCACTCACTTTCCTTCTTTGTCCCTAGAAACAAGGATTATCACAGTGAAAGAAACTGACACTCTTCCTTCCTATAGTTTTCTGTCCCTAGAAAAAAATGTTTTTTTTAAAGCACACTATAGCACAAGGAGAATTCCCTCACTGTCCTTCCCTGTCCCTAGAAACAAGGATTCGCACAGTAAAAGACACTGACACTCTCCCTACCTATAGTTTTCTGTCCCTAGAAAAAATGTTTTTTTAAAGCACACTATAGCACAAGGAGAATTCCCTCACTGTCCTTCCCTGTCCCTAGAAACAAGGATTCGCACAGTAAAATACACTGACACTCTCCCTACCTATAGTTTTCTGTCCCTAGAAAAAATGTTTTTTTAAAGCACACTATAGCACAAGGAGAATTCCCTCACTGTCCTTCCCTGTCCCTAGAAACAAGGATTCGCACAGTAAAACACACTGACACTCTCCCTACCTATAGTTTTCTGTCCCTAGAAAAAATGTTTTTTTAAAGCACACTATAGCACAAGGAGAATTCCCTCACTGTCCTTCCCTGTCCCTAAAAACAAGGATTCGCACAGTAAAACACACTGACACTCTCCCTACCTATCCTTCTCTTTCCCTAAACTAAAGGAATCCAGGTTAAGCAAGAAAAAAATAAATGTCACTGTCCCTGCCTATGTTTCTCTTTCCCTGCTCCGGAACACACTACACTAGGCCGCCGTGCTGGCGGCCTTTTATAGTGTGGGGCGTGTACTAAACACCCTCAGCAATAATTGGCCACAGGCATCCTGCCTGTGGCCAATCATTGCTCTCCTCGCTGCCGGCGCTGTGATTGGCCAAGCATGCGGGGTCACAGTGCATGCTTGGCCAATCACAGCGCCTGGATGACACTGCGATGGCGTAGTGCATTGTGGGCCGTTCGCGTCACTCGAATTTGGCGCGAACGGCCCAAATCGTTCGATCTTCGTCGAACGATCGAACAGCCGATGTTCGAGTCGAACGTATGTTCGACTCGAACACGAAGCTCATCCCTATTAGGGTGCGTGTTATACGCCTGTGCGTATTATACGCCGATAAATACGGTACATACACACACATACAGTATATATATATACATATATATACATATATACATATATTCCATCCTCAACCAAACTCCCTCTTCTCTTCGTAATCTCTTTTTTTTTTTTTTAACCACTTAAGGACCGGACCAATACGGACCATAATGACCAGAGGTGATTTCACAATTTGGCACTGCGCTGCTTTAACTGGAAATTGTGCGGACATGCACTGTTGTACCCAAACAAAATTTGCGTCCTTTTCTTCCCACAAATAGGGCTTTCTTTTAATGGTATTTGATTGCCTCTGTGATTTTTTTTTTGCGATATAAACGGAAAAAGACCAAACATTTTGAAAAAAAATTATATTTTCTACTTTTTGTTATAAGAAAAATCGAATAAACAAAATTTTAGTCATACATTTAGGCCAAAATGTATTCAGCCACATGTCTTTAGTGAAAAAAATTTCAATAAGCGTATATTTATTGGTTTGCGCAAAAGTTATAGGGTCTACAATCTAGGGTACATTTTCTGGAATTTACACAGCTTTTAATTTATGACTGCCTATCTCATTTCTTGAGGTGCTAAAATGGCAGGGCAGTACAAACCCCCCCCCCCAATGACCCCATTTTGGAAAGTAGACACCCCAAGGAAATTGCTGAGAGGCATGTTGAGCCCATTAACCACTTAACAACCACCTGCCGACAAATAACGTCGACAAGGTGGTTGCTTAACTCTGGGAGGACGTTATATAACGTCCTCCCAGAGTCGCGCTCCCGCGCGCCCCCTGGGGCGCGCACACGGGAAACTCCGTGACCGCCGGGTCCAGAGGACCCGGCGGATCACGAATCGCGGTAAATCGCCGCTGATAGCGGCCGTTTACCACGTGATCGCTCCGTCAAATGACGGAGCAATCACTTGTAAACAGACCGGCGTCATTTGATGACGCCGGTTCCTCCCTCCCCTCTCTGTACCGATCGGTACAGTGTGAGAGGGGAGGGGGAGGGAGCGGATGGCAGCAGCAGCACTGTGGGCTGGATCTGTGACAATTGCAGTCACAGATCCAGCCATCCATCCATCCCTGCTCAGCCATCCCTGTGCTATACCCTGCCAATACTCTGCAATACACCCTGCCAATACTCTGCAAAATACCCTGGTGCAATACTCTGCAATACCCTGGTGCAATACTCTGCAATACCCTGGTGCAATACTCTGCAATACCCTGGTGCAATACTCTGCAATACCCTGCGAAATACTCTGCAATACCCTGCGAAATACTCTGCAATACCCTGCGAAATACTCTGCAATACCCTGGTGCAATACTCTGCAATACCCTGGTGCAATACTCTGCAATACCCTGGTGCAATACTCTGCAATACCCTGGTGCAATACTCTGCAATACCCTGCACAATACTCTGCAATACCCTGCACAATACTCTGCAATACCCTGCAAAATACTCTGCAATACCCTGCGCAATACTCTGCAAAATACTCTGCAATACCCTGCACAATACTCTGCAATACCCTGCACAATACTCTGCAATACCCTGCACAATACTCTGCAATACCCTGCACAATACTCTGCAATACCCGCCACAATACTCTGCAATACCCTCCACAATACTCTGCAATACCCTCCACAATACCCTGTGCAATACCCTCCACAATACCCTGTGCAATACCCTGCCATACACCGCAATACCCTGCCATACACCGCAATACCCTGCCATAGTCCGCAATACTCCGCAATGCCCTGCAATACTCCGCAATGCCCGGCAATACTCCGCAATGCCCGGCAATACTCCGCAATGCCCAGCAATACTCCGCAATGCCCGGCAATACTCCGCAATGCCCGGCAATACTCCGCAATGCCCGGCAATACTCTGCAATAACCACTTCCCGCCCTCCGGCCGTCATATGACGTCCTTGACTTTGTGTGGGGATATCTGAATGATGGGAGCAGCTACAGGCATCATTCAGATATTAGCTTTTTCAGCCGGCGATTCCCTACACCATAAAAACAATCATAGCGGCTGTTCCGCCGCTTCATCATTCTTACGGGAGGCGAGAGGGGATGTCCCCCCCCCGCCGCCCTCCGGTGCTTCTACCGACTCACCGCTACGATCAAAGCCAGGATTGTTGTTTTTTTTTTTTGTATTTTTTTCAGGCTTCCCAGCCTAGAGGTGAGATGTGGGGTCTTATTGACACCCCCCCCCATATCTCACTGTAAAGAGGACCTGTCATGCCATATTCCTATTACAAGGGATGTTTACGTTCCTTGTAATAGGTATAAAAGTGATCAAAAAAATGTTTAGGGCGGAAAAACATGTCAAACTAAAATAAATAAAGTAAAATGAAGAATAATTTATTTTATTTTTTTAAAGCGCCCCTGTCCCCGTGAGCTCGCATACAGAAGCGAACGCATACGTAAGTCCCGCCCACATATGAAAACGGTTTTCAAACCACACATGTGAGGTATCTCTGCGAACGTTAGAGCGAGAGCAATCATTTTGGCCCTAGACCTCCTCTGTAACTCAAAACATGTAACCAGTAAAAATATTTAAAGCGTCGCCTATGGGGATTTTTTAAGTAGCGAAGTTTGGCGCCATTCCACGAGTGTGTGCAATTTTTAAGGGCGACATGTTAGGTATCTATTTACTCGGCGTAACTTCATCTTTCACATTATGCAAAAACATTGGGCTAACTTTACTGTTTTTTTTTTTTTTTAAGCACAAAACATTTTTTTTTCGTAAAAAACGCGTTAAAAAAATTGCTGCACAAATATCGTGCGAGATAAAAAGTTGCAACAACCACCATTATATTCTCTAAGGTCTTTGCTAAAAAAACATATATAATGTTTTGGGGTTCTATGTAATTTTCTAGCAAATAAATGAAATGTCAGAATTGGCCTTGGTGCTCCAGAACGCCTGAAGGTGCTCCCTGCATGTTGGGCCTCTGTATGTGGCCACGCTGTGTAAAAGTCTCACACATGTGGTATCACCATACTCGGGAGGAATAGCAGAATGTGTTTTGGGGTGTAATTTGTGGAATGCATATGCTGTGTGTGAGAAATAACCTGCTAATATGACAATTTTGTGAAAAAAAAAGAAAAAAAAAATCTTGATTTTGCAAAGAATTGTGGGAAAAAATGACAACTTCAAAAAACTCACAATGCCTCTTTCTGAATACCTTGGAATGTCTTCTTTCCAAAAAGGGGTCATTTGGGGGGTATTTGTACTTTTCTGGCATGTTAGGGTCTCAAGAAATGAGATAGGCCGTCAGTACTTCAGGTGTGATCAATTTTCAGATATTGGCACCATAGCTTGTGGACTCTATAACTTTCACAAAGACCAAATAATATACACCAATTTGTACTTATTTTTACCAAAGATATGTAGCAGTATAAATTTTGGCCAAAATTTATGAAGAAAAAATAGTAATTTGCAAAATTTTATAACAGAAACGAAAAAAAAATCATTTTTTTACAAAATTTTCAGTCTTTTTTCTCTTATAGCGCAAAAAATAAAAAACCCAACAGTGATTAAATACCACCAAAAGAAAGCTCTATTTGTGTGAAAAAAAGGACAAAAATTTCATATGGGTACAGTGTTGTATGACTGAGTAATTGTCATTCAAAATGTGAGAGCACCGAAAGCTGAAAATTGGTCTGGTTATTAAGGGGGTTTAAGTGCCCAGTGGTCAAGTGGTTAAATATTGAATAAGTGATTGAATAATGACAAAAAAAAAATACGAAAAGTTGTCACTAAATGATATATTGCTCAGACATGCCATGGTCATATGTGGAATTGCACCCCAAAATACATTTTGCTGCTTCTCCTGAGTACGGGGATACCACATGTGTGGGACTTTTTAGGAGCCTAGCCACGTACGGGACCCCGAAAACCAAGCACCGCCTTCAGGATTTCTAAGGGCACAAATTTTTGATTTCACTCCTCACCACCTATCACAGTTTTGAAGGCCATAAAATGCCAAAATAGCAGAAACCCCCCCCCCCCCCCCAAATGACCCCATTTTCGAAAGTAGACGCCCCAAGCTATTTGCTGAGAGGCATGGTGAGTATTTTACAGCTCTCATTTGTTTTTGAAAATGAAGAAAGCAAATATTTTTTTTTCTTTTTTAAATTCAAAACTTTGTGACAAAAAGTAAGATCTGCAAAATACTCACCATACCTCTCAGCAAATAGCTTGGGGTGTCTACTTTCCAAAATGGGGTCATTTGGGGGGGTTTTGTGCCATCTGGGCATTCCATGGCCTCCGAAACTGTGATAGGCAGTGAGGAGTGAAATCCAAAATTTACACCCTTAGAAAGCCTGAAGGCGGTGCTTGGATTTTGGGGTCCTGTACGCGGCTAGGCTCCCAAAAAGTCTCACACATGTGGTATCCCCGTACTCAGGAAAAGCAACAGAATGTATTTTGGGGTGTAATTCCACATATGCCCATGGCATGTTTGAGCAATATATCATTTAGTGACAACTTTGTGCAAGAAAAAAAAAAAAAAAAGAATTGTCTTTTTTCCGTAACTTGTGTCAACATATAAAATATTCCATGGACTCGACATGCCTCTCTGCAAACAGCTTGGGGTGTCTACTTTCCAAAATGGGGTCATTTGGGGGGGTTTTGAACTGTCCTGGCATTTTATACACAACATTAGGAAGCTTACATCCACTCTTCTAACCACTTGAAGACAAAGCCCTTTCTGACACTTTTTGTTTACATTAAAACATATTTTTTTTTTGCAAGAAAATTACGTTGAACCCCCAAACATTATATATTTTTTTAAAGCAAAGGCCCTACAGATTAAAATGGTGAGTGTTGCATTTTTTTTCCACACAGTATTTGCGCAGAGATTTTTTAAACACATTTTTTGGGGAAAAAATACACTTTATTTTTTATTTTAATGCACTAAAACACACTATATTGCCCAAATGTTTGATGAAATAAAAAAGATGATCTTATGCCGAGTACATGGATACCAAACACGACATGCTTTAAAATTTCACACAAACACGCAGTGGCGACAAACTACATACATTTTTAAAAGCCTTTAAAAGCCTTTACAGGTTACCACATTAGATTTACAGAGGAGGTCGACTGCTAAAATTACTGCCCTCGATCTGACCTTCACGGTGATACCTCACATGCATGATGCAATTTCTGTTTACATATGACGCCAGACCGACGCTTTTGATCGCCTTTGCGCAAGAGCAGGGCGGGACAGGGGTGCTTTTTTTATTTTATTTTTTTTAATTATTAATTTTCCTTTTTTATTTTATTTTTAAACTGTTCCTTCCATATTTTTTATTTATTTATTAGTTTTTATTGTTATCTCAGGGAATGTAAATATCCCCTATGATAGCAATAGGTAGTGACAAGTACTCTTTTTATGAAAAAAATGGGGTCTATTAGACCCTAGATCTTTCCTCTGCCCTCAAAGCATCTGACCACACCAAGATCGGTGTGATAAAATGCTTTCACAATTTCCCAATGGCGCTTTTTATATCCGGGGGGGCCATTCCCTCCCACTGCTTGTAAAAGCAGTCCAGAGGCTAATTAGCCGCTAGGATTGCTTTTACATGAAAGCCGGCCGCTGGTTGAAAAGAATGATACCAAGATGATACCTAAACCCGCAGGCATCATTCTGGTATAAACATTCAAAGTCCAGCAACATACCAGTACGTTGCTGGTCCTTGTTGGACATGTATTGTAATCTTTTTTTTCATGCAGCCTGTTGGCTGAACGAAAAAAAGAGATTGATCGGTGGTTATGCCCACCATTAGAATACCTCCCTTCATTCACCCACTTCTAATGATGGGCATACATGCACCATTTATATATGCCGAAGCATAGGGGCATCATCCCGCAAAAGTTATGCCGCGTACACACGGTCTGACTTTTCCACGGGCAAGCCTCCGTCGGAATTTCGACCGTATGTACGCGGCATTAGGAGCAAAATCGCTCCTCCACCCCTGCTGCCCCCATGCTTCGGCATATATGCTCTTTTTTTAACTGTGGTGGTGAAATCACCTCCTACAGCACTGGAGTCGCAGGGATCAGGCCTGTCTCTGCGAACGCTGCAGTTATGTGTGTTGCGTTTTGTAAGTGACAGTGATCGATCGATACTGCAATTGGGTAGCCTGGGCTGGACGGAGGGGCAAAACGCAGGTGCTAGCAGGTATCTGGGCTGATCCCGCTAACACTGCGTTTTTGGGAACCCTAAACCGCTGGGGACGCTAGTATAGATCTGATCAGATACTATACCACTAAGGGAGGTGTATGCTTCACGCGTGGGTGTTAGCGCTTCTGGCACTAACCTGACGCTGCCTGGGGCGACGCAGAC
Organism: Rana muscosa; assembly: GCA_029206835.1. Classification (NCBI taxonomy): domain Eukaryota; kingdom Metazoa; phylum Chordata; class Amphibia; order Anura; family Ranidae; genus Rana; species Rana muscosa. The sequence goes on along the minus strand of CM055121.1, from coordinate 439,035,075 downwards.
CCTCTCTGACACTAAAACCGAATTGATATCACCCGCCGGGTGATCAGGGGGTTAAACCTTCATTGGGTTATATACGGCGGGTGCCCTGACACTATAAAAAGCAAACTAACTAACCAGCGTCACCTGTAACACTTATACGGTGATCACTGGTGAAAGGGTTATCTAGGGGCAATCAGGGGGTTAAAACCTTTATTAGGTAATATATGGGGGTACCTGATGCTATAAAAACCTGGAGGCGAACCTAAAAAAATAACTGACTACCTAGCGGCACCAGCATAACTAATACAGCGATCAGAAAAACTATTGCTTAGTGACACTGGCAAAAGGGGGTGAAAGGGTTACCTGGGGGCGATCAAGGGGTTAAACCTTTATTAGGTAATATATGGGGGTACCTGACGCTATAAAAACCTCACAGCGAACATAAAAAAAGAACTGACTACCTAGCGGCATCACCGACACTAATACAGAGATCAGAAAAACGATCGCTTAGTGACAGTTGTGCTAGGGGGTGAAAGGGTTACCTGGGGGGGCGATCAAGGGGTTAAACCTTTATTAGGTAATATATGGGGGTACCTGACGCTATAAAAACCTGGCGGCGAGCATAAAAAAATAACTGACTATCTAGCGGCATCACCGACACTAATACACCGATCAGAAAAACGATTGCTTAGTGACACTGGCAAAAGGGGGTGAAAGGGTTACCTGGGGATCGATCAAGGGGTTAAACCTTTATTAGGTAATATATGGGGGTACCTGACGCTATAAAAACCTGGCGGCGAACATAAAAAAATAACTGACTACCTAGCGGCATCACCGACACTAATACACCGATCAGAAAAACAATCGCTTAGTGACAGTGGTGCTAGGGGCTGAAAGGGTTACCTGGAGGGCAATCAAGGGGTTAAACCTTTATTAGGTAATATATATGGGGGTACCTGACGTTATAAAAACCTGGCGGCGAACATAAAAAAATAACTGACTACCTAGTGGCATCACCAACACTAATGTACCGATCAGAAAAACCTGGGAGGTGATCAAGGGGTTAAACCTTTATTAGGGGCGGGTTGGAGGGCTACCCTGGACCTAAGGGACCTAACACTAACTGCCCTGACACTTTTACAGTTACAAATGTCACTGATTGCAGTGATCAGTAAATAAATGATCACTGCAATCAGTGACACTGTGACTGGGAGCTGGGGGTGATCTGGGGGTGACTGGGGGGGTAATTGTGTGCCTATGTGTCCTGGTGTTAGTGTACTGCTTGTGCACTAACCTGATGTCTTCTCTCCCCTGCGCTCGAATATATGTGAGCACCAAAGGAGAGATTACATCACTTCCTGCTGCTTCCTCTCTGCCTGTGTTTACATTACACAGGCAGAGGAAGCATTTAATTCGCCGGGAGCGATCGTGAGGGGGTGGCCAGAAACCAATGGCCGCCCCCTCATCACGGATTGCTCCCAGAGCGATCCCGACCGCTCACTGCACCGGAGGGGGATCCGATCAGACCCCTCACCCATACGAAGGCAGGCACGTACAAGTACGTGATTGTGCCTCCAGGTGCCATTCTGCCGACGTATATGTACAGTGAGCGGTCGTTAAGTGGTTAAAGGTAACTACCACCAATACCTCAGACCATGGACTCTTAGATTCTCCCTTTAATTTTTATTTTTTTACCAAAGAAAAAGAAGAAAACAAAACCAATCTAGACAAAACAAAACAAAACAAAAAACAAAAAAAAACACCAACAGGAGTCCCCCAAAGGAAGAGGGGGAAACCAACACCTATTCCCAGAGGAGATGGGTGACTTCCATGTACTTATAGAAACGCAGGCGGGAGGACCTCACTCCCCAGAGCTACTCTCCAGCAGTCTCTTCCCCTCTTCTGAGTATACAAATAGATCCCAGGCTAACCATGTTTTAGTATATTGCTTTTTTCTGTCTTGAGCCGAGAGCACTAAGTACTTCTAACCCTATTAAGCCACATGGCAATAGGAGGAGAATTAGTGTCTCTCCAACAGAAAGTAATACAGGCCTTGGCAGCCTTAACCAAGTGACATAGCACAGATTTTTTTGTATGTCTGCAGTGGAATTTGTGAACAATAAAGCAAGAAAAATGCGGGGTCTTCTGGTATTGGAAAACCTGTAAACTTTTGAGAGATCCTCTGTACCTCGAACCAATACTGTCTAATCTTTGGGCAAGACAAACAAAAATTCTTAGCAGTCCCCTAGTCAGAATACAATATCTCAGTGGGAAGATCGTTGCACTAATGTCCGGTACACACTATGAGTTTTTATTTTTTTTGTTCAGCCCAAAAACTGAGGAGCTCGGGAGGAGGTTGCTGTACTAACTATGCAATGTTAGTACAATGATTTCCCTGCTGAGCTATTGTATTTTGACAGGGGGACTGCCCCGCCCCCGCCAGAACACACAAGTCAGTGCTCGTAGCCATTGACTGCGAGCTCCGATTGGATGCCAATCGACAGATGTTTTGCTGGCATGTCCATTCTAAAAAAGCCGGACGTTCGTCCAGCTTCTGTTGGACAGGCTGCTGTACACACCAGGGACGTTCAGTGAGGTCAGTGGCTGGTGAGGTACTGGCTAGTATCAGAGCCAGATACGCACAAGTTACATGTGCCGCAAACATTAGAGCGAGAGCAATAATTCTAGCACAGGACCTCCTATGTAACTCTAAAGATGTAATCTGTAAACAAATGTAAAGCATCGTCTATGGAGATGTTTAAGTACTAAAGTTTGGCACCATCCAACAAGTGTGTGCAATTTTAAAGCATGACATGTTAGGTATCTATTTACTCAGTGCAACATCATCTTTCAAATTATACAAAAAAATTCGGGCTGACTTTAGTGTTTTTTGTTATTCATGAAACAAAAAATGCATTTGAAAAATTGCTGCGCAAATATCGTGTGACATAAAAAGTTGCAACCACCACCATTTTGTCCCCTAGAGTGTCTGCTAAAACAATATATATATAATGTTTGAGGGTTCTGAGTAATTTTCTAGAAAAAAAAAATATGATTTTTACATGTAGGAGAGAAGTGTCAGAATTGGCCTGGGTGGCAAGGGATTACCGGGTAATTACCATAAGTAAGTAATATACAAATAATTATTATATATTGTATTTAAGGTAATTTACTATATTTTCAAAAACTGTACTCAAGCAGGTGGCTTAACGGACAAATTACTGAAGTTTAAAGCGGAGGTTCCGCGGCATTTTTTTTTTTTTCCGCTTGCATGCAAAGTATTTGTAGATCACCAATTAGTACTCACGTGTTTGGTGACTTTAAACCTCCCCTGTCTTTTTTCTGGCAAAAGATGCACTTTTAAAATCAGCCGTCTGAATTTTCCATTTTGCTTGTGGGCATTTTGAAGCCCACAAGCACTGACTTCCTGGTGGTGGACGGTGTAATGCAGAAAAAGTTCCCCGGCGGATAAGGTTCCCCCCCCCCCTGTACTGCGCATGCGCGGCACGAACCTCAACGGAGTTTCCGAAAGTAGCCGAACATGTAGAGCTGCGAGTTAGCTCTACACGGCGCCTGCGCAATGACTAGGAGTCATGTAGAGCTGACTGCGCAGGCGCTGTGTAGAGCCGACTCGCAGCTCTTCCTGTTCGGCTACTTTCGGAAACTCCGTTGAGGTTCGTGCCGCGCATGCGCAGTACAGAGGGGGGAACCTTATCCGCCGGGGAACTTTTTCTGCAGGACATGTCACATCTGGGCGAACTCCCAGATTGCATTGCGGGTGAATAGAAACGCCTACTCCCGCGGGAGTGAGTACCCGGAAGACGAAATTGGAAATGACATTAGTACGGTATGTACTACATAAAAATAAAAAAAAAGTGGCTAATGTACATGTTCGTTCTTTAAGGAGTGTGCTTGTATATGGATGTTATTTTGCCTGAACCTCCGCTTTAAAGTTATAACTTACATAGTTACAGAGTTACAAAGTTACTTCAAACCAGTAATTTCACAGTAAATAGATACATATTTTTTTTTTTTATGTAATAACATATAGCATAATAATATATGATTTAGCTTGACTAAAACAGTACCTTTTCAACAGCAGTAGATTCTCATTCTCCCTCTTAACTGTGTGAGAAAAACATGGGATTGTGGGTAAATCTTATACCCATAAACCCATGTTTTTTCCTTCTAGTTAAGAAGGCTGGGCTGGAAGGGAGTATTTGTCTTTTAGACACATGCCCCCTTCTATGACACTGTAGTAAGAGGCGTGCCTCCACTGCAGCATTTTTTTGGACAGCTTGGGCCAATGGTGCTTTACCATTGGTCCAAGGCTCCAAGCTGTCCATTAAGCTCAGTGCCTCTGACAAGAAGTGAGAGGTACTGTGAGCTCATCCTCTCAGTCTGCTGCAAACAGAGAGTGCCAGTTTGTATTTAAACTGGCCGCTCTGTATGTAGCTTCTGACAGGCTACGCAATGACCCCTGTATCTCTGGAACCATAGATGATAGGAGCCCCAAATTTTTGCCAAACTACGACCATCGAAGCGCAATCTGTTTTTTTATTTTATTTTTTTTGTTCATGCCTCACCTGCCTCCCCTGACTGCACGTCCCTACACACAGGCCTGCAAGTCAGCCAGTTTCTGTTGAACTGACCGATACTAGCTGATATGCAGCCCATGTGTACCAGGCTTAACATCAGATGTGTTTTTTATGCATTCTTTATTTGTAAGATCAGTTTAAAATACATAAATACATAAAATACGGCAGGTGAAAGAAGAAGTGTATATAGAAAAACAATGAATGGTCATTGTAGTCAGGTAAATACACAGAACATAATATGTATAAACATGAAATTGTAAAGAAGAAAGAAGGGACTGGAGGCCACATGCCTCTGGATTTTTAAGGTGTCAGAAATAGTTGAATGATCAATGAATGAACCAAATGAATGATCAATACGAAAAAAAAAAAATAGAAAATTGTTTTACTACAAAAAAAATATATATTTTTACATATCCAACACATTCATTGTTTTTTTTTTTATTATTACAAATACACAACCGTTTACACCCTCGACATGTTTCGCTCCAGTTCGGAGCTTCTTCAGGAGAGGATTATTATGGTGTATTAGACTTGTGCACAACGGAAAAATTTGTTTAGTTTAGTTTCGTTTCTTTTCGGTCCTGTTGATTCATAATCATTCGTAATTTTGCTAAACAGGATTTTTCGTGTTCGGACTAATTCGTATTTTCGCAAGCGACATTTTTCGGTGAATCGGAATGATTCGTATTAATGTAATCCTTATTTTTAGTTGATTTATAATTCGTACTTTCGGTAGAGTACTTTGTTTTTCGTTGATTCTGGACACAACTCCTACTTTCATAACTTTTTTTGGGTTAGTTGATTCGTAATTTTCCGTGTCTCTCTCACACCGATGCTGCCTATTATGCCTAACGTGCTTCAAATGGATTTGTACTTTTCTAAATACATAGCGGTTATTTGTAACGATTCAAAATCTCATATTTTACTTTCATTTTTTATATGCGGCTATAGCCTCCGCCCCTGTACACCATTTTGAGAGGGAGTTCAGCATGGTGAGGGAGAAGCAGAGAGCAGAGCAGAGTGTTATTGTGCTTCGAATGGATTCGTACATTCGTAACTTTTTTTTGGTTCGTTGATTCGTAATTTTCCGTGACAGATCACAACAAACAACAACGAATTATGCAGAAGGCATTCGGGCATTCGATATTTGCGATATAATTTATTTCGGATTCGGTTTTATTCGTAATTGCTTTGTTCGGAAATTCGAATGCTTTGGAACGTCCGAAAGTTGCTAAATTCGTAAGAATTTCGATTTGTTACGAAACGAATTGCACAAGCCTATGGTGTATTAATGTACTGAAAACAAAGAGAGGAATATGAAACATTCATATAAATGCAATGAGACAGAATACATTTATGGGGTACCAAGATTATAGGCATCAAAATCAAGCTTTGGATGAAACACAATTAAACAGACAATAAGGTTTATACCAAATCATAATCAATCAAATAAGGACATAAAATTCATAGTTGCATTTTTGGAGATGAATGATGTGGTCAAAGCTCTTACCGGTCATATAGCAAAGGTGAAAAAGATTTCAATCTGATGCAATTAAAAACACAGAGGGGGGGGGGGAGGCTAGCCACAAAGGACCGCACAGACAACCACCAAAGAGACCACCTGGGAACAGAGAGGAACTCCTTTTTGAACCTGCAGATTGAAGATAAAAAGTAGGTGTCCAAACAGAAGAACACCCAGAGTGTACTTAGAATAGAAAAATCTAAATTCACTAAATCAAAATAGATAAATTAATTTGAAAGGGTTAATACCTTCAGGTGGAATCAATTGTATTACGGCAGTAGAATGCACTGATGAATAATGAATATTCAAATTGACTCAGTCCACATGACAAGCAAAACAAGGGACCCAAATTGAATCAAGGGAAGATCAATCCCTTAGTAGCCCACAATTAGGTACAGGAGGACCCTGTGAATGAAGTGGATAAACCAAGGATAAATTAAAAAAGGGACATAGGGAAATGTATAAAGAAAAAGAGATATCCGCAGTCCACACGGGAAAAAAAAAAGATTACATACCCAAATGAAAATGGGGTTCCTGGATGTAAGCAGAGAGAACGTCCTTGTCAGCAAGCTGCCAAAAAATAGCAGCAGCAAAAAGAAGAGAAGCTATTTCAGTCCCCTACTCTGGGGGAATGGCAGAGGATTGCGGCGAAAACACGCCGTTTTAACTTCCATCCCTGACGCGACGACATCTGACGTCATCGCCACGCGGCGGATGCATACAGAGAGGGGAGGCACACAGGGCACGGTGACGTCACCCGGCGGAGCTAATTGGGGACCCAATATACACGTCGGGAGGCTGTGACGGCCATAATGGAAAATCCCCATTTCCCTTAACATGTTAAGGAGAACATGAAGGGATGAATGAACGATAACAGAGGACCAATGGCGCGTTCGGACACATCATGATCCTACTGATCGCAAATGGTGGAAAAAGAAAAAAGGGGGGGAGAATCAGATGCCTGGATATGAGGCGGTGCCAAAGGGGTGCCAATCTCCTACTAGGGCTGAAAGAAGTGGCCTATTGATTAAAGAGCACTCTCAGACTGCCCAGGGCGTCCGTGCAGGCTATAACCAGAGAACCTAAACTGATTCCAGGGAGGCCACAAGAAAGATTGAAAAGTATATATATGAATTGGAAAAAATAAATAAAATAAATAATTACTTTAATCCTTGTGTAGTGCTACCCCTAGTTAAGAGAGCCGCTGGATTTGTTTCGGGCCCTGTGTAAAGCACCGCCAACCCCCGGCAATCTACTCGACCCACTCTGGCACAGCTAGTCTAGGGATTGTTCTCTTATCACAATCTAACAGTTTATGCACATAATCTATTTGTATTGCAAGGGTAACCTCTTTGCATAAAGACAACACACTGATAGCAACAGATAAATTATAACGTTTCTTTACTTTGGGTAAAAGGCATAAGGTTAACACATAACACATATATGTCTGCAGAGCCCTGCAGCAGAAAATATAACGCAGGTGGTTACCCGCCAAGTACAGCTATCTCTAACTATGCGCCCTTATGGCGCAGCAACCAAAGTTCTAACTACAGATAAGGCCTGACCCAGATCTAAACTCAGGCCTCGTACACACGGCCAAGATTCTCGTCGAAAAAAACATGTCGTTTTTTCGACGAGATTCTTGGACAAGAAAATTGTCCCGGCCGAGTGTACACACGCTCGATTCAAAGAACCCGCAGTTCTTTGAATGGAGCGTACACGGTGACGTCATCGACTACGACGAGCATGTGCTCGTCACATTCGATGCCGTCGCCGCCATCTTGGTATACCCTATCTATGCCTAGGAAGCTACCGTGCATGCGTCTAAGTCATTTCGAGCATGCGCGGGCTTCCCGGCGAAAAGGTAAGTGTACACACACACAATTTTCTCGTCGAGAAACAGGCTGACGAGAATCTCGACGAGAAAATAGAGAGCAGGTTCTCTATTTTCTCGTTGAGATTCTTGTCGCTTTTCTTGACGAGAAACCATACACATGAACGAATTTCTCGGCAAAAAATCTCTGCCAGCAAGTTTCTTGCTGGTTTTTGCCGAGAAACTCGTTCGTGTGTACGAGGCTTCAGTCTCTAGAAGAACAATTTCTTTGCATGCAACTTGACTGGTGGTGCACAACAGGAATGGTAATTTGTAATCCAAAGGGTAGGAAAATAAAAAAGAGAATGAACCCCTCACAGGAGACTACTCAACTCAGTTCCGCCACTAGTCTCCTGTGGGACAGTAAAATAGAACCCGGAGGGCCAAGGCAGTCTCTAGGCCGAATCAAAGTACAGTCTATATGAACGAGCAGGTGCTCGCTCACCACTCCGGACATGATCCCAGTCCGGGACTTCCACCTACTGTGTCTCTGCACACAGTATCCGCAACGACCGGGTCTCCGGTCCAACTGATGTCCAAACTCAACAAAGTCAGGTGCCACCCAAGCTCCGCAGCGGGGTGGAAGGCTCTCTGGAAGTTGTGCAAGGCCCTGGCTTCTGGCCCTGCACTGCAGCAGATCCGCACAGGAAGACCTGTTGATTGCAGCACGGTGTCCAAAGAGGCCGAGCTCAGCCTCGCCCTCTTCTTATATAGCCCCTCCCATGAGTCTCTGCGGTGGCTAAATGCACCCTGGGTGTTCAACGGGGTTCTGGGTAACGTAGTCCCGGGGCCTTAAAGGAGACCCCGCTACACACTCCCCCCACTTAAACTCTTTGGTCCCCAAAGATAACATCAAATTATAGTACGCACAACATCAGCCAAAGTTGCGTATGATGTTGGCAGAGGAAATTCCCACCAAAAATAAGGAGGTGAACTTCCCTGCCCACAGGTCACACTATCATTAGTGTCCTGCCTAACTGTGCCAGAGAGTGAGTTGGGGTTGCCCCCCACCAAATGAACAGTGGAGGGATTAGGGTCTTCCATACTCCTCCTGGCAGTAACCACAGTGTCTTCCGAGCTCCTCCCCATCTGTGGGTAAGTTAATCTTCTGGGAGGCTTTATGGCCCTTTGCATCCTTTGTCCTCTTGGGTTTTCTGGTTCAACTGGAACAGGTTCCTCTTCTGGAACTGACTCGAGAGTTTCCATTGGTTCAGGAACACTTGACTCCGGAGCAGGGAGGTACATGGAATCTCTTGAATCCTCTTCGGGGAGTATGTCACAGGCATTTTCACAAGAATCCAACAAAGGGCTGGACGGGATGAACTCAGTAGCTTCTGCATTCAGTTTGGAGCTCACTGGAGATGATGGGCACCCGGTTGACTCCTTCACCGGGGCCCTATGAAGTTTTCCGCCGGCTTGCGGTTATTCATTTTTTTTTTCTTGGGACTGGAACACACTTTGGCAGCATGGCCAACCCCTCCACAATTGAAACAAGTCATGTCCCCCCAATCTTGTAAGGATGCGGGCGCTGAGGTTATTTGGGAACAGTTCCTTCCTTGGTCCTTCCCTCTCTGGTATCCCTGGATCCTTTTTCATCAGAGAGGTCAGCATCTCCAATACCTGGGACATCTGTGACTTTAAGGTATCTACCTCTGAGTCTTTTTCCAGGGTCATGGCCGTCCTGACCATCACCGGAGGAGGGTTAACTGACTCAACTGGTTGGTTCCTCTTCTTCTCCTCCAGCATAGCTTCTTCCTCTCTGACCACTCGGATTAAGTCAGGGTACTCCAGGCTCTTCCCGTCCTGTCTTGTGCGTAGCGCCAAGGCGATGGGGTCCAGGGGCTGAGATCCTCTCATCACCTGCTAAACACGGGCCTCATCCACCTTCCGCGGGTCGATCCCCTTCTTCAGTATCATCTTATGCAGGATCTTATCCAAGCGCCTCATGAACTCTGACAGTTTCTCTCCTGTCTTTTTGTAGCAGTGCTCCAGCTGGTAATTGAGCTCAGGTATTTTCTCTGTCCCACCGAACACATTCTGCAGAATGTCCAGATAATCCTGCGCATCACAGTCTGTCTTGCTCATCTTGAGGTTGCGTATGGCCTCTAGAGCAGGCCCCTTTAAACTCTCAGCAATTCTCTGCTTCTTTCTGTGGTCTGGGACTTCCCAAGGCCTGAGTGGCACCGTCCAACCACTCCTCAAACCCCTCTTCACCCGAAGGTACCGGTTTCCTACCAGAGAATATTCTGAGTTTTCTGTATCCTGACATTTGATAGTCTGTAGGATCCTTCTTACACTGGGCTACAATCTCCCCCAGGACCGCGCATAATTCTGCACTGAGGGTGGCAGGCGGTGACCCGGAGCTCTCTTTAGCCTTCCGGTTTTCTACTTTTGGGGACTGCGGTGGGGATACCTGTGGAGATGATGGTTTAGGTGTCTGACCCCATCTTCCTGGTATGAGTGGCAGCGCATGTATTAAGCTATAGGTCTGATCATCCATCGCTCTTATACTTGGACTCTTGAAATGCTCTGGGATTTCATTCATCCATGCTATTAGTGTGTGGGTCAGTGTGGAATCCATTCTGACATCCATCACCCATACCTTCTGGTTCGGGGACAGTGACGTTACTAGACGCTTTACCGCTTCTTCTTGCCAGGTCCCTGGGAGCTCTATGACTACTGCCGCGGCTGAATCTGTGTAGGCCGACCTTGCACCACTGTTCTACTTCCAGTGGGTCCATGCTGGTACTTTTGGCGCGTTACTTTCTGCAACAGGATCCCGGACTCGAGAGCCCCCATGTGTAGCGCTACCCCCGCTGGATTGGTTTCGGGCCCTGTGTACAGCACCGCCAACCCCCGGCAATCTACTCGACCCACTCTGGCACAGCTAGTCTAGGGATTGTTCTCTTATCACAATCTAACAGTTTATGCACATAATCTATTTGCATAAAGACAACACACTGATAGCAACAGATAAATTACAAAGTTTCTTTACTTTGGGTAAAAGGCATAAGGTTAACACATAACACATATATGTCTGCAGAGTCCTGCAGCAGAAAATATAACGCAGGTGGTTACCTGCCAAGTACAGCTATCTCTAACTATGCGCCCTTATGGCGCAGCAACCAAAGTTCTAACTACAGATCAGGCCTGACCCAGATCTAAACTCAGTCTCTAGTAGAACAATTTCTTTGCATGTAACTTGACTGGTGGCGCACAACAGGAATGGTAATTTGTAATCCAAAGGGTAGGAAAATAAAAAAGAAAATGAACCCCTCACAGGAGACTACTCAACTCAGTTCCGCCACTAGTCTCCTGTGGGACAGTAAAATAGAACCCAGAGGGCCAAGGCAGTCTCTAGGCCGAATCAAAGTACAGTCTATATGAATGAGCAGGTGCTCGCTCACCACTCCGGAAGCGATCCCAGTCTGGGACTTCCACCTACTGTGTCTCTGCACACAGTATCCGCAACGACCGGGTCTCCGGTCCAACTGATGTCCAAACTCAACAAAGTCAGGTGCCACCCAAGCTCCGTAGTGGGGTGGAAAGCTCTCTGGAAGTTGTGCAAGGCCCTGGCTTCCGGCCCTGCACTGCAGCAGATCCTCACAGGAAGACCTGTTGATTGCAGCATGGTGTCCAAAGAGGCCGAGCTCAGCCTCGCCCTCTTCTTATGTAGCCCCTCCCATGAGTCTCTGCGGTGGCTAAATGCACCCTGGGTGTTGAACGGGGTTCTGGGTAACGTAGTCCCGGGGCCTTAAAGGAGACCCCGCTACACTTGTAATATTTATTTAGCCAAGGCAAAGAAAATTGACCACATCATCCAAAACACAATAGAAAGAGGAGTGCAAAGAGACATATTTTGCAGATGAAAAAACACATTCAAAGTTATAAACCAAAACTTTAATATTCACTTGGAACAAACAGGCAAAAATGACTATCATTCAAAAAACAAGCAAGGAGGCTCAAAAAACAAAGAGGGAGGGAAAAATAAATTGGATTAAAGAAAGGGTTTAAAACTAAGAGCATCATTTAAGCCTGGATATTGAAGAGCCCCTAGATTGGAGATCCACTTTGCTTCTCGCTGCAATAGGACTTTGTCATAGTCACCCCCTCGTGGATTGGGGGGAACATGCCCCAGTGCATAAAAGTGCATCATGGAGTCATCAAACCCATAGCAAAGACCCATGTGGCGACTGATGGGTGTCTCCATTCTCTTTTTTTGAACCAGGGAAACATGGTCCCTGATTCAATGAAAAAATGGATGCTTGGTTTTGCCTATATAATAGGCCTGGCATGCACATGTCATGATATAGACAATGCCAATACTCTGACAGTTCACTGAAAACTTGGGTTTATACACATTACCATTTGGCAGGGTTAAGCTACGGGAAGCATGTATGTAGCGACAGAAGCCACATTTGTGGCAAGGTCTTGTTCCCATGTTTTCCTCAGGTCGGGTAACATTAGAAGTGTAGTGGCTGTGAACAACATAGTCTTGCAAGGATTTAGACCGTTTGAAGGTGATTTCTGGGTATTGTTTCAAATGCTTTGAAACCAAAGGGTCCCCTGTCAGTAGATACCAATGCCGCTGGAGAATATCTCTCATTTGCTGGTGTTGCCCTGAGAACCTAGTAACAAGACGCACACCTTTGATGGATTTGTTTTTGGGGGGATTGTGAATCAGAGAGGATCGGTCCTGATTCTTTGTTTTAAGATAGGCCCTTTTGAAATTGTAAAGAATGGGTTTCTATATAACGAGTAGTAGTAACAGCATCGGATGTATTAGTATGACGATCTATACCTGTACGTTTTTTTTTCTCGCTCAGCCTGCTGAGTTGAACTAAAAAAAAAAAAAAATTCTCATGGATACCCAACATTACCCTCTCTGTGTTTAATCATTGGTGATGTGTGTACATTACAGACCAATGATAATCACTTCCTGTCCACCATATTACAAAATGACGTGCGCAAAGTGATTTAATTATCCTGACTGGACGTCATCTGATGTCGGTGAGGATGCGCCGCTACTGCGTGCCTCCTGGGCCCTGCACCGCGGCGATCAGGGATGACGCTTGTCCCTCGGACACATGAAATTGGCTGTTTGCCACGTGATCGACTGTGTCAAATCACAGCTGGTCACAAGAATAAACAACACTGCGGTTTCCAGAGATCTCTCCTTCTCTCTCCTCACACACCGATCGTGTGAGGAGAGAGAAGGCGAGATCTGAGATCTGTGAGTGTTTTATTTACTGTCATTGCTGTCTGCACAATACGCCCCCCCCTAAATAAAGATAACCTGTCACACAGCACATCTGGATCTGTCACAGCCCATCTGAATCTGTCACAGCCCATCTGGATCTGTCACAGCCCATCTGTCAAACACGCCCGCCACCAGTACTGCCATCAGTATCACCATCATTACCACCATCGGTACCGCCATTACTACTGCCACACAGGCCTGTCATTAGTACTGCCATCAGTACCGCCGCACAATCCCGCCATAAGTACTGTCACACAGGCCCACCATCAGTAACCTGTCAGTACCATCACACAGGCCTGCCATCAGTGACCTGTCAGTACCACTACCAGAATCCTCACACAGGCCTGCCAAAAGTACCGCCAGGGAAGGGAAGAGGGAAGCTCCCATCATCCGATTCTGGTTCGGAATACGAGCCAGTAGAGGTTAGTGGATCGAAGTCCGAGTCAGCAGAGGAAACCGCCCCTCCTAAAATAATAAGGAGGACAGGACCAAGATCAGAAGACCTGCCTACCACCAGCAGCGCCAGACCCCAGGAAGAGTATCCCAGAACCAGTACTGGAAGTACACGCCCAACCCGAAGAATCCAGGCCCAGTCCTACCATCCTGATGCCCTGGCAAACCCCTTATGGTTGCCTGCCAACTCAGGATCCATTATAATCCCCCCTTTCCCCACACAGCCAGGTGTGCAGCCAAACACTACAATTTTTTCACAATTGGATTATTTTTATTTGTTTTTCCCCGAAGATTTGTTGCAGTACATGGTGGACCAAACAAATCTCTATGCAGAGCAATTCATTGCTGCCAACCCCAATTCGTCCTACGCCCGTATGTTCCATTGGCGACGTCTCACACTAGACAAATTCAAATTGTTTTTGGGCTTTACATTCAATATGGGCCTTACAAAGTAGACCGAACTGCATGCCTACTGGTCCACCAACCCCATCCACCACATGCCAATATATTCTGCTGTCATGTCCAGGACACGCTATGATATAATTATGCATTTCCTACATTTCAACGACAATTCGCAGTGCCCTCCCCGAGATCATCCCAACCACGATAAATTGTAAAAGATTTGCCCCCTAATAAAAAAAATTACCAAACGATTTTCTGAAGTGTTTATCCCAGACTAAAATATTTGTTTAGACGAATCCCTTATCCACTTTAAATAAATATAAATCTTGCAAGCTACTCTAGAGCAACCTGAGACTGCAATCATCGTCAGGTATAAAGTAAGCTGAGGTTACAACCTAGCGTCAGGTGTGGTATAACAATTGCTGTGAAACAAAGTGCAAATTCACAGCTGCTAAGAATTGATCACAATCCCATAATATGTGAAAACATATATACAAAAAACAAAAAAATGCTGTGTAATACTGAACCGTACAAATGCATAGATAGTGGCATAAACAATGAAAATCAATATTGCTACAAAATGTAACTATGAACATAAGGAAGCATTCGCTCTGCTAGTGTGAGTCGACTTCATGAGCAACATTTTCCCTATAACGCTCCCCCCGCAGAATCCAGTGGAAGACGCCAAAAGAGAGGTCATGTATGCAGGGCCGCCATCAGGGGGGTACAGGCAGTACACCTGTAAGGTGGGCCCGGATGGCAACCCCCCTTTTTATGTATTTTTTATAAAAAAAAAAACAAAAAAAACATTTTTTATTTATTTTTATTATTTTTTTGTAAGGGGCCCAGAGGTCCCCAAAGGCTCGGAGGTCCCCAGAGGTCCCCAGGGCCCCAGATGGCAATCCCCCCTTTTATTTTTATAATTTTTTTTTTATAAAATATTTTTTTTCTAAGGGGCTCAGAGGCCCGGAGGTCCCCGGGGCCCTGGATGGTAACCCCCTTTTTTATGTTTTTTTTTGTAAGGGGCCCAGAGGTCCCCAGAGGCCCGGAGGTCCCCAGGGCCCCAGATGGCAACCCCCCCTTTTTTTTGTTGTTCTTTCTTTGTTCGTCAGCACCCAAAGCCCCCGACCTCAACAATTTGCGGTGGCAGCACCCCCCACTGCTCAATTCGTGGCACCCCCCGCTTCTCAATTCGTGGCTGCCCCCCGCTTCTCCTCTGCTCCAGGGGGCCCATGCCTGAAGCTGTGTAAGGGGCCCTAAAATTCCTGATGGCGGCCCTGCATGTATGCAGCAGTGGAGGAGTTAGAAGAGATACCAGCTATTATTGTCCCCAATGTCCCTTCCAACCTGGCCTGTGTATCGGTGATTGCTTCAGAAATTAACACACATCCATCAGATATTAGTTCCCCTTATTATTAACAGACTGGCATTTCCCCATTTCAAATACCTGTGTGGATCATTTGCCTGCTACCATGTTTCTACCTTCCATGTTAACTGACCCTGGCCTGTTTACCGACAATATCTTTGCCTGCCGTTTTAACCAAGTTTTTGACTTCCACATTCACCAACCTCAGCCTGTTTACTGACGACGCCTTTGCCTGCCGTTCTAACCACGTTTCTGATTTCCACGTGCTCTGACCTTGGCCTGTTAATCGACCAGGTTTTTGCCTGCCACTTGGACTGATCTTTTACCCTTATCCTTTAGTACACAGGGGTGTCACATATGTGAGGGGCTTCAGAATAGCGTACTGAGTAGAGAAAATTGGTTTTTGGTTTTCTGGAGCAGGGTCTGGTTGCCTGGAGGCTTCAAAGAGATTTGGGTGGGAGAAGCCTCTACCCCTGTCTCCCTAAGCTTGATGGTCCTTCCTGCTGCCTGGACCAATTCTTTGGCTGTGCTTACCATATCACTGCCTGTAATGACCCAGGACTTTATGGACCATGTTTCTTCCTGCTGCCTGGACCAATACTTTGGCTGTGTTGACCATATGTCTGCCTGCTGCCTCTACTAACTATGGACAGTATTTCTGCCTGGGCCTCTCTGTCTGCTACCTGGACCAATGCTTTGGCTGTGATTTGGCTATGCTGACAGTATCTCTGCCTGTACTAACTATGGACAGTATTCCTGCCTGCTGCCCTGACGATTGCTTTTGCTGTCGCTGACCACATTTGCTGTCGCTGACCACATCCCTGCCTGCTGCCTGCACCGATGCTCTCCTCTGTGGACCACTGCCCTACTAAAACCACAGGTGATCTTTTGTTATTTGGTAAGTACATGCTATGTGTTAGAATAATGCAGGGCCTTCAAAAATGTGATCAGTAGTCAGAAAATGATATGTGTAATTTATGCTCCTAGAACGCCTGGAGGTGCTACTTGGATGTTGGGCCTCTGTATATGGCCAGGCTGTGTAAAAGTCTCACACATGTGGTATCGCTTTACTTAGGAGGAGTAGCAGATTGTATTTTGGGGTGTCATGTTTGATATGTACATGCTATGTGTTGGAAATATCTTATAAATGGCCAACTTTGTGTAAAAAAAAGGGTTTAATTTTTTTTCCACGTTTTCCGAAAACTTGTGGAAAACAATGAACCTTTCAAAAAACTCATTATACCTCATAGATTATACGTTGGGGTGTTTGCGTTCCAAAATGGTGTCATTTTGTGGGCGTTTTCATTGTCCTGTTGCTCCAGGGCCTTCAAATGTGAAATAGGTCGTCATGAAATTATATGTGTAATTTTGCTCCTAGAACGCCTGGAGGTGCTACTTGGATGTTGGGTCTCTGTATGTGGCCAGGCTGTGTAAAAGTCTCACACATGTGGTATCACCATACTAAGGAGGATTAGCAGAATGTATTTTGTGGTGTAATCTCTGCTATGTGTTGGAAATATCTTATAAATTGACAACTTTGTGTAGCAAAAATGCGTTTTCATTTTTTTCCCACGTTTTCTGAAAACTTCTGGAAAAAATTAACCGTTCAAAAGACTCATTATGCCTCATAGATTACTCATTGGGGTGTTTGCTTTAAAAAAAGGGTCATTTTGTGGGTGTTTCCACTGTCCTGGTGCTCCAGGGCCTTCAAAAGTGTAATAGGTGGTTGAGAAATTAGATGTGTAATTTATGCTTGTAGAACGCCTGAAGGTGCTACTTCAATTTTGCGCCTCTGTATGTGGCCAGGCTGTGTTGTCAAAATCTCACACATGTGGTATTGCCACACTCAAGAGGAGTAGCCAAATGTATTTTGGGGTGTAGTTGCAAGTATGCATATGTTGTGTGTGAGAAATTACCTGTTAAAACGATAAGTGTAAAAAAAAAAAAAAAAACTTACTAAATACCTTGGACTGTCTACTTTGCAAAAAGGGTTCATTTAAGGGGTATTTGTACTTTCCTGGCTTGTTAGTGTCTCAAGAAATGAGATAGGCCTTCAGTACATCAGGTGTGATCAGATGTGATACATTTTCAGTGATTTGCACCATAGCTTGTAGACACAATAACTTTCACACAGACTAAATAATATACACGAATTTGGGTTATTTTTACCAAAGATATGTAGCAGTATAAATTTTGGCCAAAATTTATGAAAAAAAAAGACTTATTTGCAAAATTTTACAATAGAAACTAAAAGAAATAGTTTTTTTTTTTCAAATTTTTTTTGCTGATATTGTAAAAGATAAAAAACCCAACAGTGATTAAATACCACCAAAAGAAATCTCTATTTGTGAGAAAAAACTGATAAAAATGTTGTTTGGATACAGTGTAGCTTGACTGAGTAATTGTCACTCAAAGTTTGAGAGCATTGAAAGCTAAAAATTGGTCTGGGGGCGGGAAGGTGTATAAGTGCCCTATATTGAAGTGGATAAAGTTGCCTCTGAGTTTTATCCCTAGAAAATCTTTATCAATGTTCTGATTGAACCCCATTTGTTGTAGAGAAGCCAACTGGAAGCGAGTAGCTTTCAAACTCTTTCCTAGTAATTATTCACAACCTTACCAAATTAACTTGTTCTAGGTAGCAAAGTCCCGGGCCTCTTTAGGCCTAAAGCTGCTTTCACACTGAAAGTGCCCGGACGTCGGGGGTAAAACGCCGCTATTTTTAGCGGCGCTTTACCGTCGTTTTGCGGTGCTTTTCGGCCGCTTTTAACCCCCGGCGATTCGGCAGCTCTGCCCATTGATTTCAATGGGCAGGGGCGCTTTAGGAGCAGGGTATTCACCGCTCCTAAAGCACTGCAAAGAAGCTGCTTGCAGGACTTTTCCTGACACCCTGCCAGCGCAGCGCCCCAGTGTGAAAGCACTCATATCCACTAACCACTGGATCCCCTAATCTCTTTCAATGTAGTACTCAGTATCTTCCTCAAGAGTCACCACCGCTTCACTGCTGGGTCCCTGGCTTGGCACTCACAGATACTCTTCGGAAAAGGAAAAGGCACACCTAGGGGCTTTGAATTGCAGCAATGAGTATAGATAATAATGAAGATAGAAATTATAAAAAATATATAAAATTTATTGAAATGAACAATCATATAAAGTAGAAAAAAACATCTGATGGAAATCAGGACATGAGCTCCAAAAAACATCAATAAAAGCTAGTACATATATATAAAACGGCCAATGGAAAATTGTACAACATTGTAAAATATCTACTATTAATGCAAAACCCCAACGCGTTTCGACCTTTGTAGTAATGTCGGTCTTCTTCGGGGGAGAAACGATTTACGAGCATAGGTTCTATAATGAAATATATGCATATCAATGAGAATTGTTAAAGAAAAAACAACCAACAAAAAAAGAGGCATATATATATATATGGTTTTCACATATATATATATATACAGTCATCATTGGTAACAGTGATAAAATGCATACCAAGGTTGATGTCAAGAACCGGATTAGCTCTCAGCCAGTGACCCCACCGCCAGGAGCAAGCCCTCTCAAGGGTCCAGACAGGAGAGAGGAGAGGTCGGATGGAATCATGGACCAGATTGCGGAGCAAAGGTAACCACCCCCAGGCCTACGAGAGGTCATAACCTGCCACCACGCGCTAGAGCAGGAAGCAGGAGGGGTAGGCAGGGGGAGCAGCCAGGGGCAGGCGGGGTGAAGAGGGACAGAGGGAGGCCGGGCCAGCCAACCAAAAAGGCACACCACCAGATGGAAAGCAAAATGGCCCTGTAAAAAATATCAATAATGAAAAAATATAATCCAAGAGGATAGTCTTAAGGATAAGACAAAAGTGAAGTGAGAATGAAAGGGGGTAGGAGGTGTGAAAGGTATGACAATGTGAAGGAATATGTGTGAATGGACTAGGTGACAGTGGACTAAGTTGAGGCCTAGGATCTCATAAAAGGTAATGTGCAGTCTGGGTACAAAACAGCACAATGCAAAACAACATACAGTATGAACCCATAGAAATGTGAGAATGAAAAAAGTGACAAAAGGAAAAGAAAACATATGAAGAGTGTTGGAATGTTCCTGTTGGAAAGATAGTAGATAAGGACATGTGTGATTGACATGCCAGGTTTAAGTGGGAAAATAGATGAGAGAGAAGTGATGAGCTAATAGGGGCATAAGTGGATAACACAGTGAGGAAGAAGTGAGGTGGGATGTGTATGAAAGGGTGAAAATGTAGTTTAAATGTATGCAGGGAAAGAGAAAAGTGGGGATGCTGGTGGGAAAAGAAAGTAAGGTGAAGGGAGGGGTTACTTGGACTATCGAGGTGGATGGCATAAATCGCTCAACAGGGTGATTTAATAGTGTATGGGGATTCGCCAGAGGATTCCCTTGGATGGGTATACAGATTGAGATGCCTGCTATCACAGGGATCTACATTCAAAAATACACAAAAATTTAGCCATATTAGTTATAGGGCAAGAGGTGTTAAAGTTATAGGTCCATTCAAAAAGCCATATGGAGGGTCGGGCTGTTGCTTACTTGTTTGGACCAGCTGTACGCATATCCCTCCGTCCAAGCCACCGTAGGAGCTCTGGTGAGCAAGTCCCCTGGGGCTGCGCATTATATAGGGGCAAAAGTCATTAAGTGAACATGCCTAGATCCCAGCTTCGCCCTCACCTAACCGGGACCACCCGCACCATGACCACTACCCCCCCATACACAACCCCCCGCACCACGCGCGGGGACGCGAAACCGCCATAATGGCTTGCTCCTGGCGGCGGGGTCACTGGCTGACCGCTAATCCGGTTCTTGACATCAACCTTGGTATGTATTTTATCACTGTTACCAATGATGACTGTATATATATATATATATATATATATATATATATATATATATATATATATATATATATATGTGAAAACCATATATGTGTGTACACATACACATACATATATATATATATATATATATATATATATACAGTCTATGCTCGCAAATCTTTTTTCCCCCTAAAGAAGACCGCCATTACTACAAAGGTCAAAACGCGTTGGGGTTTTGCGTTTATAGTAAATATTTTACAATGTTGTACAATTTTCCATTGGCCGTTTTATATACATGTACTGGCTTTTATTGATGTGTTTTGGAGCTCATGTCCTGATTTCCATCAGATGTTTTTTTCTACTTTATATGATTTTTAATTTCAATAAACTTTATATATATTTTTATAATTTCTATCTTCATTATTATCTATACTCATTGCTGCAATTTAAAGCCTCTAGGGGCAGTGGCGTAGCGTGGGGGGGGGGCAGGGGGTGCCGTGGCCCCGGATGCGACATTTAGGGGGGCGACATTCCGTGCCTCCTCCTAATTTTAATTTCCTGTGTCCCTGATCTCCGGCGTCCGGCCACCATGTTTAGTGTCCGGCGCCCTGTGATTGGGCGTATGGGGGTCATGTGTGGCGTGGGGCTGGCCTGTCCGCGATTACTCTAGAAGTCCAGCTCCGCACATGACCGCCATACGCCCAATCACAGTGCGCCGGGAAACTCTGAACATGGCGGCTGGAGACAAGCACTGGAAGTGTGAGCCGCCGGGGCCGCTGTCTTCCCCTCCACCTGTCCCTCTGCTCTGGTACGGGCAGCGCTGTGTGTCTAGTGGAGCGGAGCTCGGTTGAGATGGCATGGAGGTGCAGCATGAGCGTCTGACACCATGGAGCGGGCTGCAGGTGGATGGCGCTGGCGGGGAGGTAAGGAGGACTCGGAGGATGGATTTGCACCGAGCTGGGGGGAGGGGGGTGTGAGTAGTGCAGGAAGTAGGACTCCTACTGTAGGAGTCAGGTGGGTCTGTTTAGTAGGTCAGTGTAGGTGTAAGGTCGGTGGGTCAGTGTATGTGTCAGTCAATGTAATAGTGTTGGTGTCAGGTAGGTCAGTGTAATGGTCACGTAGGTCAGGTGGGTCAGTGTAATGTGAGTAGTGCAGGAAGTAGGAGTCAGGTAGATCAGTGCATGTGTCAGGTAGGTGTGTCAGGAGGTCAGTGTAGGGGTCAGATAGGTCACATGTGTTAAAAAAATGGAAAGAGTACAGCGCTATGTGGTTAAAACTATGTGTAAAATAAATGTTAAACCTTGAAATGTAAACAAATAATATGTGAAAAATTTATATATGAAAAATGAATTAAAAAGAAAACGAATGCAGAGTCCAAAAAGAACACAACATAGTCCGTGAAGAGTTAATCCTAAAAACAAATCCGTGAAGGGTTAACTCCCAAAAAAAGACAAATTGCTTGCCAAGAAAGTGCAGATAAAGTTCGGTGAATAAGTCCCAAAATAAACCAGGGTATTGCTAGAGAAGTAGTGAGTGATACAAATCTTCCCAAGAGCAGCATGATTTTTCAGGTGTGACACCCAAGTGATTAATATCTTGCTTACCAAGGAATTCCCTGGGCTAGGTGAGACTGTGCATCACAGTCACGGCTATCTGGTAAGCAAGATATTAATCACTTGGGTGTCACACCTGAAAAATCACGCTGCTCTTGGGAAGATTTGTATCACTCACTACTTCTCTCCGCAGTCCGCAGGTTAGGGGGTGCAAATTTCTTGCCTTGCCCCGGGCGCTGACAACCCACGCTACGCCACTGCCTAGGGGTACCTTTTCCTTTTCAAAAGTCTAATCAGGAGTGTGCAGCACTCTTATCCACAGTATCACTTTCCCTTTGCTCACAGATACTCTTCAAGCTTCACCCCTGCTTACACGCTAGGTCCCTGGCTTCGCAATCCACAAGCGTCACCTCTGCTATCCCACTGGGTCCCTGACTTGGCACTGGCTGAAGTTTTTCCACTTCTTCACTGTCCCCGGCTGGCAAGAAGTCTGCTCTGGTACTGGCCTCAGCTTACTCACAGTGATCTCCGGTAGCAAGGTGGATGGTCCCTTAGCGGCGACAGCTTCCCCTCTACCTCCGACGACAACTGGTTCCCAGGCCGGCGGAACCATTACTTCTGGTTGGACTACAAGCCTGCAGTCCCAACCCTACACTGCTTTCCTGCTTCAGGATAGGCCCTCAGACAGCCTAGCAGCCAGGTGGGGGATAGGCCTTAGGTTTCTGGCCTAGCAGCACGGGCAATACAACACACGTCCACCCAAACAGCCGCCAAGGTGGCACAGAACCCCGATCACCTGACTCCACCCAAATAAATAGGATCTCCCAGCAGGCCAATGGACCCAAGAAAATCCCTGCCCATTGGCTGAGACACCCTATTCATTCCTGATCTATCCTTGCAATGCCCTTGTCTTATCTAATGTCACCAGATACCTGGCCATCTAGCAACAGAAGAGAGAAGTGCAGCAATTCCAGAATTAAGGCAAAATCGATTGACCTCCTAACAATTGGCCAAGGCAACTATCACTTGTCAAATAAATGTAATAGCAACCCTGCCTAAACATCAGGGTGCTACATCTGTAATGTTGAAAACAATGTTTAACAGAACAAGTCCAGTTGAATATGACTAACTTCTACTAGCTAGCCCCACACAGAAAGCATTGACTGAGATAAGTTGCAATAGTGACTATCATAGACCATTTCCCCTGTGCAGAAGTTTACAAAGCTGTGATGAGGAGTGGAGATGCTAATATATATGTAGCATCCTACTCCTGTTGTGTTAAATTTAGTTATCTGAGCTGTAGTTCAGCCCAGAAAAGAATTATGCTAAATTGTTGGCTCTGTTTCAGTTGCGAGTTTTCCACCTGACAGTAGGTGTCACTGTCACCACAGGTCAGGGTTGGAAATGCAGCAGGCTAGGTGTATTGGGTATTCCTTTCCCTGAAGTGGGTCAAGGGGCATGGTCAACCCGCTGTGCATTCTGGGAGGGGGTACTTAAGAGACAGAGACCGCTCTATTGGGGTTCGTTGCCGGATCCTGACCCGAGGGCCCTCCTGGCCTCAGGGATGTGCGAGCCATTTTCGGCCTCGGGGCTGATGGCCCGAGGCTCTGCAACTGAGAAGTAGGCCCAGGAGTTGCTGGGCCTACTAGTCCAGTTATAGTTATACGCGGTCTTGCCTGCGGGAAGAAGCGGAACAATTGGGGACTCAATTGAAGGATGCATCCTGGCCAGTTTGTCTCGCCATGCTTGGCGGATGGCTGAAAGATTCTGGCACCGTGAGCTGTGTACTTTTGAAGGAACTTTTGGTGAGAGTAGGCCTATCCAGTGGTTGCTGAATCCAGCGTGGAACTGATTTGTCCTCTGGGTCTGAGATTGTGCCCGTGATCCGCAAAGAAAGGTACCTGAACCTCCCCTATCCCTCTACCCCTCTGTTGGAACTGGTAAAATAAAGCTCTTGAAGAAAAAGTAACCAAGTGTTGGTGTGAACGTTCATAAAAGCTCTTCAAGAGGGATCCCTGACACGAGTGCGGTGAACAGAAAAAGGTAACGGTAGGCCCAAACTTTAAACCAGCAGCTACTACGGGGGTAGTGCTACATATATATATATATATATATATATATATATATATATGTGTAGCGGGGTGTCACTTTAATGAGTACAAAGACTACTATACCCAGTATGCAGCGGGACACCCACAGTGTATTGCCCGGCGCAAGGTCTGCTGGGGAAGGACTATTTAAGCAGGGAGGAACAACACCCAGGTCTTTGGACACCGCCCTCCTAGCAAGTGGAGCCTACGTTGGGGCCGGTTGCTCTGGACTAGGCCGGAGAGCCTGGGCCTAGTGAATCCGAAGAGCTTGCTGATCTTCACGGGAGAACCCAGAGTCGACTTATCCATCAATCTCCCTTGGATGGTCGGGAGGGTCGGAGACTACGGGTGTCGTGAGACTGTGTGCTGGAGCACCAACTACGGAAGTCGGTTGTGTGGACTGGTCTGGCCGGGTGAGAGAGCACTTGCTCAGGATTTATTGACTATCTTTTAGGCCCAGTATCCCTTGGTCAGGGCCCACCGTTACCAGAGTATTACATTGCACGCCAGAGGAACAGTGTGTTGTGCAGCCGGAGTTAAGTTTCTTACTGCATGCCGAGTAACTAACCACTTACCGGTAATACCTTTGGATTACAAATAACCTATAAAGTGCACCAACATTGCTAGCGAAGATCCTTCTCAACGGAATAACTGTGTGTGAAATAGTCAGGCCTGACTGTTCAGCAGGGAGATACTGTTTGGGCGCCATATTGGCCATGAGGGGGAAGCTCGCGAACGTAGTTTACTAAAAGACATTCAGTGTGAAAGAAAACGGTTAGAACATAGTCCTTGTTTATTTGCTTTACATTTAATATTGCAGGGCTCTGCATAGGTAAATGTACCATTGTCTAACCTTATATCTTCTACTCAGTAAAAGTATTTGTGGTTAAGCAAACACGTTGTGTGGCGTACTGTCTATTCCAGCTGAAGCAGTCAGCTCAGGTAACTTGATGTTAACTGATTGTGTGTGTTTTATTGCGGAGTGGTGATTCCTATAGTGTAACGGGTTTCACACTTCCATTTGCGCTAGCTGTGCCAAGGGAGGTTAGAGCCAGTTCCTGGGGGTTGACAGCAGTGTGTTACAGGCCCAAAACTATATCAGCAGCCCTCTTAGCTGGGGGTATTGCTACATATATATATATACACTGTATATATATATATATATGTACAAGGCCACAATCATGTCTCTTATGGCGTCTAATAGTTGGGGACCTTTAATCCCTGAAAAAAATACCCTAAACGCTTAGTGTCCCTTATATTCCCTAGGTCTAGTGTAGGCATATTCCCACACTAGACACCAGTATATTCTGATCCTATATGAAAGTAGTAAGAATAGCAGAAATAAAAATTAATAAAAGACCTATGTGAGGAGGACAATTCATAAAAAATGTGTTTTATTTCTATCAAGACATTTCGATGACATTTCAAATACACTGGTGTGTATTTATGGCTTTAGAAAAACATTTGGTTATAAGTGTCACCGAAACATCTTGGCATAAATAAAAACACAATTATTTATGAATCCCCCCTTACAAAGGTCTTTTGTTAACTTCTATTTTATTTTTTAAAACCTAATATTTCAACTTTTATATTTTACCTTTCACTGAGGAGTTTTTTTTAACCCAAGTTCTCGCGGGAAGATGGGCACAAATATCACTTCTTCTCACACTACACATCACAGCAATCCACTACGTACCCCATTCACATCTCCTCCCAGTCAAAAAAGAGAAGTAAAATTGATGTATAAATGCTGGATAGATGACTGCTTCAAAAACAGACACCGGATCATATAGTGGAGGCCCTTGGAATGAGCCAACAAAAAACTTTGAGCAAAGGGTAGCTAGAATAGAAAAGAGAAGGAACACATTGTAGAATAATGATATGCTTTGTGAAAGATTCAAAAGGATCCAATTTTCTGTGTACAGTAGAGAAGCTGCAAGCAGCATCTTAATAAAGCTGTGACTTCATTGCTGTAACCAGACAGGTCATTGGTTCCGAATTATAACTCCTGCTGTTCTTCATTCTCACCGTTTTCTCATTTATATTGAATCTCTTGAGCATGTGGACTGTTTTTCTTTCAGACGTTATTGCTTTGTGTTTCTCTTCCACTTCTAGGACACTGCAATTGTAATCTTCACTTCTGTATCAACAAGAAAGAAATCCATAAGGGAAATATCCCAAAAATCAATAGAAAATATTTCTAAGGCATGCTACCAATTTATTTTTGTTTCATTATACAATGCAGCACAACTTGTCTTATTTAAAAAAAAAAAAAAAAATCTCAAAAATGCCAAACTCAATCACCTACTCAAAAATTATTTAGCCACGCCCCCAGTTATGTCTGTAGCATCATATATATTATTATTATTATTTTTTTTTATATATGTAAAATATTTCTAGGTCATTGATTACTGTTTTATGATTTTTAAAGACATGTTACTGTTCTCTCCTGAGGAAGTGGACAAATGTGTCTGTGAAATGCCTTGGGACTGCATTGTCATTTCACTATTGCCATGACAATGTAACACATACCCGAATGATAACAAACGATGTAGGATACTTGAATGTATAGGGCAAGGATGCTAGTAATGTAAAAAAGCATGGTTTATATATATTTTGTACTACTTACCATGTGTAAAAAACTTTTATCTGCAATCTTACTGTCTTCAGAAAATGAAATAATACAAATATTGATTTTAGGATTTGTGTAGGGTATCTTTAAAGCCTAGGTTTTCAATATTAAAATATTTAAAATATAAAAGATCAGCCTAGACCAGGGCTCAAAGTTTCCTGAGTTACTAGCCAGGCCTTAAGAGTTACTCGCCACCAGTTGTCCCACCCAACCCCTACCCTGCCCCTCCCCTAATTCCACCCCTAAACACCCCCCCCCCCCCGTTAATTATCTCATTAAATTACATTGTTAAATGTTTTATGCAGAATTAAATTACAAAAATAAATATTAACAACATCTTTATCAGTGCCCATCAGTGCATCCTCATCAGTGCCCATCAATTCAGCATATCGGTGCCCATCAATGCAGCCTATTAGTGCTCATCAGTGCAGCCTCAAAAGTGCCCATCAATGCCCATCAGTGCAGCCTATCAGGGCCTATCAATGCAGCCTATCACTGCACAGGGATCACAGAGAGGAATTAGGAGGAGAGGGGGCCGGATCACCTCCTATGATAGACGTCACACTTCTTCAATTTCCTGGCATTGGACTAGTGTGCTCTCTATCAGTCCAGAAGGCAGGACTTTGTTTGACAGCGGCCAGCGTTTCAGATCCAAGCTGTGTCACAGAAGAAGTTCCCCTCTCTGTGTGATCTGGCTTGCTCTCCTCTTCCTCTCCTCTACCTTCCCCACAGTTTCCTGGCCAATCGCTGGGAGGAGAATCAGCTCCCATTCAACCCCTCTTAGGCGGCTCCACACTCGCCCTCAGCTAATTTCCACTCACCAAATGCAAGCAGGCGAGTGGAAATTTTGAGGGCTGGCTTATATGATATTACTTACCTGCAGTGTGACATGATGCTTGTGCTGCTGTGTCCTGGTTTAGCAGAAATCTTCCTCCTGCGATGCGATAATATTCCGGTGTGGGAAGGTTATTAAGACTGAGGGAGCTGCCACGGGCACTCAGAGTGCCCAACTATGCCCACCCTTTCCACACCCTCCTCCAATAAGAGAAGACAATTATACTGTTTCTATGAATAAAATGTGATTTATGAGTTGAGAACGGGCATGATCTCTTCATAGATCCTGTTTAATTTTCATAATTTTTTTCAGACTTACAGTAATTACCTCCTAAAAAATGAATAAGTCACATCCCCAAATATGGCTTGTTTCTTTTCCATAAAATACAATATCAAGGGGGGCATACATATCTAGGTTGCTTAAGATTCCTAAGAGGAAGGATTTTATTTTAGGAAAATAGTATTTCCAGCTACTTCACATAATGTATATACATTTCCAAGGGTAAATCTCCAAAGGTTATGTCCCTGGTAATAAGAACAAAGTAAGGTGGAGCTCAGTATAGAGTATTATACTGTATTGTACTGTATGCCTGCACGAGTGTGTATTTGTAGGTTTATCTGTGTGTGTGTGAATGTTTAAGTGAATACTGTGGGGTTGATTTACTAAAATGATGCTGTGCTCATGCTGCCCTGTTTGTTTGATTTGTTCTTATCAGCTTTATACCTGTTGGGGACTATGTGGTAAAAGCCGACAGGACTTGATCTGCTACTGGACAGGTATTTTTGCCAGTTCATTATCGGCGCTTCCATGTGCATCCTATATCTATCTGAGATTACCTTGTAATACATTTCTGAGGATATAGCTTTCTGGCTCATTTGAAGGATCCTAGCAGCTGTGCCGCTGTGGTATTCATTTCCCTTGGCACTCAGAGACAACATGGTGTCGGTGACAGTAGACTTGTGCACAACGGAAAAATTTGTTCCGTTTCGGTTCGTTTCTTTCCGGTCCTGTTGATTCGTAAACATTCGTAATTTTGCTAGACGGGATTTTTCGTGTTCGGACTCATTCGTATTTTTGCAAGCGACATTTTTCGTTGAATTTTTTGTTGCTTTATAATTCGTACTTTCGGTAGAGTACGTTGTTTTTCGTTGATTCTGGACACAACTCCTACTTTCGTAACTTTTTTTGGGTTCGTACTTTCGGTAGAGTACGTTGTTTTTCGTTGATTCTGGACACAACTCCTACTTTCGTAACTTTTTTTGGGTTCGTACTTTCGGTAGAGTACGTTGTTTTTCGTTGATTCTGGACACAACTCCTACTTTCGTAACTTTTTTTGGGTTCGTTGATTCGTAATTTTCCGTGTCTCTCTCACAACGACGCTGCCTATTATGCCTAATGTGCTTCGAATGGATTTGTACTTTTCTAAATACATTGCGGTTATTTGTAACGATTCGAAATCTCGTATTTTACTTTCGTTTTTAACATGCGGCTATAGGCTCCGCCCCTGTACACCATTTTCAGAGGGTTCAGCACGGTGAGGGAGAAGCAGAGAGCAGAGTGAGTGTTATTGTGCTTCGAATGGATTCGAAATCTCGTATTTTACTTTCGTTTTTTACATGCGGCTATAACCTCCGCCCCTGTACACCATTTTGAGAGGGAGTTCAGCACGGTGTGGGAGAAGCAGAGAGCAGAGCAGAGTGAGTGTTATTGTGCTTCGTATGGATTCGTACATTCGTAACTTTTTCATAACGAATTATGCCGAAGACATTCGGGCATTCGCTATTTGCGGTATAATTTATTTCGGATTCGGTCTTATTCGTAATTGCTTTGTTCGGAAATTCGAATGCTTCCGAATGTCCGAAAGTTGCTAAATTCGGACGAATTTCAATTCGTTACGAAACGAATTGCACAAGCCTAGGTGACAGTAGAAGTTCCTGGTTCTTAATATGGCAACTTTGTTACCTTACATATTCTACACCGATGGGCATTTCTCTGCTATATTTAGACACCTCTGACTAAGAATCTAAAGAAGAATCCTAAAATTATTTGTATAAATAAAATGTGTATATTTTTTATATAAGCCCCAACCAAAGAGGGGTTTGTTTTGTTCCTAAATTACTAAAAAGATAGTGCAAAATCTGGTGCAGCTCTGCATAGAAATCAATCAGCTTCCTTTTTTTTTTGTCACAGCTTAATTGAACAAGCAAGTTAGAAGCTGATTGGCTACCACGAACAGCAGTAACCAGATTTTGCATTCTCCAGTTTTAATACATCAGCCCCTGTATGCTCATGGTTATGTTCATTGATGAATTTGTTCATTTTGGCTTCTTTTGTATGTGGAAATACCCAGTGGTCTCAAAACTTATATTTACCTATGGGAAAAATAAAAAAAAGTTACATACAGTATAATGCAGTCTGTCCTTTATTACAGAAGTTTTTGTTTTTTGAGTCCTCCATGTATAGCTTTTTTTTTTACCTGCTGAGCTTGCCAATAGATCTGCTATTTTTCCCCTTCCTGTGACAGGCCAACATGCTCAGCAAAAATGGCAGTTGTTGTGACTAATTAAAAAAAAGTTAGCTGTCCATATAAGACTTATTGTGTCTGCGGGGTGACAATGCTGTCCTGCAATTTCACTGCTGTGCAAACAGCAATGATACCCATTTACAGAAGATGTAGAAATAAAGGATCCACTGGCAGGGCAGATAATAAAATTATGTTACATGGGACTCAGAAAAACAAAGACTAGTGTGTTAATGCTTTTGACACTGTATCATACAATTTTTTATATTCATGAGCCTATTTTTTTCACACAAGGAGTCGCACAATTGCTCAATGGAATCCAGTTAAAAATATGTTAAAAATATGTGTAAATCTTGGGTAAAAGAATTATTAATATAGTGTCTATGCTGGAAAGCACATTGCAAGAAATAATTATTGGTAGCAGGGAACAGGGGCACTAAAACCGCTAGACACCAGGAAATATGGCCAAAAAACAATGCCAGGGTTACATGGGCACACAAGACTGGATGCCCCAAGGATATGAGCACAGAAATCACTAAGCTCTTGGAAGTACAGCACAAGACAGGGAAATCCTCTTGCCAGTCCTTGGAAACATAAAAGGAAACATCTGAACCAGATCTTAATTTCAAGACCGTTTGATCAGAAGAAAAATGTCACAATGACCTTCAATTGCAATAAGTGACCCTTGGAACAATTTGAGGAGATACATGCAGTCAAGTGATCTTTTTTCTTAAGGTCATATATTGTTCTGTCTATTTTAGTAATTGGTTCTGCTGTGCTAAAAAAAAAAAAATTCTAGTATTACAACAACTTAAAGTTTTGTTTTGACATTCAATTATATATATAAATATATACTGTATATATAGGTCCACAGGTGTAAACAGCACTATGGTGCTCTTCCAGTGCATGCAGTCAGGTCCTACCAACAGCCATATATAGATAAATAAGTCTAAGGATTGCTGCACTTGTGATTTATTGAAAATGAAAATAATATCTACATACGTAATAGTTGCATAATGTTCCATATTGTAGTGGATTTTGTATATAAATATATATATATTTTTTCAATAAATCACAAGTGCAGCAATCCTTGGACTTATTTATTTATATATCTATATTTATATATCTATATAGATATAGATATACAGTATCTCACAAACGTTAGTACACCCCTCACATTTTTTGAAAATATTTTATTCTATCTTTTCATGTGACAACACTGAAGAAATTACACTTTGCTACAATGTAAAGTAGTGAGTGTACAGCTTGTATAACGGTGTAAATTTGCTGTTCCCTCAAAATAACTCAACACGCAGACATTAATGTCTAAACCGCTGGCAACAAAAGTGAGTACACCCCTAAGTGAAAATGTCCAAATTGGGCCCAAAGTGTCAATATTTTGTGTGGCCACCAATATTTTACAGCACTGCCTTAACCCTCTTGGGCATGGAGTTCACCAGAGCTTCACAGGTTGCCACTGGAGTCCTCTTCCACTCCTCCATGATAACATCACAGAGCTGGTGGATGTTAGAGACCCTGCAATGCTCCACCTTCTGTTTGAGGATGCCCCATGGGTGCTCAATAGGGTTTAGGTCTGGAGACCTGCTTGGCCAGTCCATCACCTTTACCCTCAGCTTCTTTAGCAAGGCAGTGGTCATCTTGGAGGTGTGTTTGGGGTTGTTATCATGTTGGAATACTGCCCTGTGGCATAGTCTCTGAAGGGAGGGGATCATGCTCTGCTTCAGTATGTCACAATACATGTTGGCATTCATGGTTCCCTCAATGAACTATAGCTTCCCAGTGATGGCAGCCCTCATGCAGCTCCAGACCATGACACTCCCACCACCATGCTTGAATGTAGAGACACACTTGTCTTTGTACTCCTCATTTGGTTGCCACCACACACGCTTGACACCATCTTGGTCTCATCAGACCACAGGACATGGTTCCAGTAATCCATGTCCTTAGTCTGCTTGTCTTCAGCAAACTGTTTGCGGGCTTTCTTGTGCATCATCTTTAGAAGAGGCTTCCTTCTGGGATGACAGCGATGCAGACCAATTTGATGCAGTGTGCAACGTATGGTCTGAGCACTGACAGGCTGACCCCCCACCCCTTCAACCTCTGCAGCAATGCTGGGAGCACTCATACGTCTATTTCCCAAAGACAACCTCTGGATATGATGCTGAGCACGTGCACTCAACTTCTTTTGGTCGACAATGGCGAGGCCTGTTCTGAGTGGAACCTGTCCTGTTAAACTGCTGTATGGTCTTTGCCACCATGCTGCAGCTCAGTTACAGGGTCTTGGCAATCTTACTATAGCCTATGCCATCTTTATGTAGAGAAACAATTCTTTTTTTTTGATCCTCAGAGAGTTCTTTGCCATGAGGTGCCATGTTGAACTTCCAGTGACCAGTATGAGAGATTGAGAGCGATAACACCAAATTTAACACGCCTGCTCCCCATTCACACCTCAGACCTTATAACACTAACGAGTCAGATGACACTGGGGAGGAAATTTTTTAAATTGGGCCCAATTAGGGGTATACTCACTTTTGCTGCCAGCGATTTAGACATTAATGGCTGTGTGTTATTCTGAGGGGACAGCAAATTTACACTGTTATACAAGCTGTACACTTACTACTTTACATTGTAGCAAAGTGTAATTTCTTCAGTGTTGTCACATGAAAAGATATAATAAAATAGGTGAGGTGTTCTCACTTTTGTGAGATACTGTATATACTGTAGATATACACACACACACACTACTGTCCAAAAGTTTTAGGCAGGTGTGAAAAGATTTTGTAAATTAGGAATGCTTTTGGAAATAGAAGTGTTATTAGTTTATATTTATCGAATAACACAATGGAAAGTAAATGAACAGAAGAAAAATCCAAATAAAATGAATGTCTGGTGTGATCACCCTTTGCCTTCAAAGCAGCATCAATTCTTCTAGGTACACTTGCACACAGTTTTTGAAGGAACTCAGCAGGTGGGTTGTTCCAAATATCTTGGAGAACTAACCCCAGATCTTCTGTGGATGTAGGCTGCCTCACATCCTTCTGTCTCTTCATGTGATCCCAGATAAACTTGAAGATGTTCAAATCTCAGCTCTTTGGGGGCCAAACCATCACTTTCAGGACTCCTTGTTCTTCTGTATGCTGATATAGAGCCCTCCGAAGCTACTGTGTTTTTCTAAATTTAGTTTTTGGCCTCTCTATACTCAGGGAGGCATGGTTCGATCAATTAGGTCTGCTCAAGTCTGTAGGTTTGGGCTCAGTTGCTTCCCCCTGGCTCCCAGTGGATCCTGGGATATAGCGAGTGAGAGAGTATGACCCCTGCCTGCATATTAATATTGTCCCAGCCAATCCCTTGTCAATATGGTAGGTGACCAGCGGTGGGCTGTGGAAGGTATACATGGGCTAGGGCTCAGAGCAGAGAGGCTCTTGGTCCTGGGGAGGGAGACCCAGCCGCATAGCTGTGGCGTCCCTGGGAGTTTCACATTGGACTGCAGCACTTTGTGGGGTCCCTCTGGCCTATCCTTTCAGGAGTATTCCTAGAAAGTCCACTATAGGTCCAGGACACAGGCTGCTTGAAAACTGAAGTTTTCTGACCCTGCACATGGCTGTGTGAAAATAAGAAACAGTAAGTACCAGCCTCTTGGGATCTAGAGGCTTTCCTAAACCTCTCTGGGAAATCTTTGTTGCTAACTTCTGTACTTAGAATTGCCAATCTGCCCAGACTCCTGTTTGTGTGCTCCTCAGTGTAACAACAATTGCCTTCGGCACTGCATCTCTACCAAGATTCCTGTTTGTGTATCCAAACTACAGCCTCAAAGGGGGTGTTTTCACCCTGAAGTCTGGTCCAGATTAGAGACCTCATCATTTGTACTATAGTTATTTTGGAGAATTTCAAGCTCACCCCTATCCCATCCAAGTTCTACCCCTAAAATAAATAACAAAAAGTCCAAAAAAGAGCTGCATGGCCTGTTTACTGACTGAGTATGAAAATCATGTGCGAACATGGTATAGAATCTGGGACCAAACCACCAGGCCAATATTGTCTGTGCGCTACACTGAAGATAGTTCTCAATGACATTGGCTGTATGTTTGGGGTCATTGTCCTGCTGCAGAATACATTTGGGGCCAATAAAATGCCTTCCTGAGGGTATGACATGATGGATAATATATGCCTGTATTTGTCAGCATTGAGGACACCATTGATCCTGACCAAATCTCCAACTCCAATTACAACAATGCAGCCCCAAACTTGCAAGGAACCTCCACAATGCTTCACTGTTGCCTGCAGACACTTATTGTACCGCTCTTTGGGCGAAAAAACTGCCTCCTGCTACAGCCAAATATTTAAAATTTTGACACATCAATCCAGATCACCTGCTACCATTTTTCTGCACCCCAGTTCCTATGTTTTTGTGCATAGTTGAGTCGGATGTATGGCTTTTTGGCCACAATTCTTCCATGAAGACCTTTTCTGGACAGACTTCTCCAGACAGTAGATGGGCTTAAACCCGGGTTCCACTGGTTTGCACCAGTTCTGTGCTGATTGCACTGCTGGATATCTTCTGATGTTGAAGTGAAGTAAGCATAATATGCCTTTTATCTGCTGCGTTAAGTTTCCTTGGCTGACCACTCTGTCTATGGCCTATTTCTTTGTACTTCTACAGAAGAGCTTGGACAGGACAGCACATCTTGAAGCTCCAGTCTGCTTTGAAATTTTTGCCTGGGAGAGACTTTGCATATGCAGTATGACCACCTTGTGTCTTGTTGCTGTGCTCTTGCCATGGTGTATGTCCTGTGACATGAAACTGTCTTCCACAACCTACCCTTACTAGTAGAGTTTGGCTGTTTCTCACCCAGTTTAAGCCTTCTACACAGCTGTTTCTGTTTCAGTTATTGATTGTGCTTCAACCTACATATGAAATTGATGATCACTAGCACCTGCTTGGTATACCTGGTTAATCATACACCTGACTCTAATCCTACAAAATCTCTATGTGCAAGTGTACAAAGTGTGCAGGTGTAAGAATTGATGCTGGTTTGAAGCCAAAGGGTAGTCATACCAAATATTGATTTGATTTAAAAAAAAATTCTGTTTGCTCACTATGCATTTTGTAAATTACATTAATAATTGACAGTGGTATGGAGCCCACTGGATGCGTTTACATGGACGATAGCAGTAGTAACATGCAAATGCAACTCTCCTTTTCTATCTAAGTGATGTGTTAAACATAACATACTATGTTGCCTTTTGACACACGGCCAGTGTTTGTTGTTTCACTGTATGGGTAGCAGCATTAGCAATGTACATACATGTGCTCATCCTTAATTTTTCCAAACATGGGGAAATTTGCATGTTATAGCAGAGACGTGCTCTGACATACACTGTAAGCTGTCTGTAACAGAGGCAAAATGGTTAATATCCCCTCTATTGCATATTGAGGCCTGTTAGCTGTGTGGATGCACATAGTGGAGAATCCCACTGTTCACCTATGTACCTGCAGCTCACAAATTATTCAGAGGCTGATTTAACCTTTGTGGAATTCCACTGATTAAAGTGGCTATAAACCCTCACATATACCTAGTGAAGTGGCAAGCCTCAGATAATACACAGAGATGAACAAATCCTTCTACATAGGTTGTACTTGTTTATCTGCAGCTCTCTCTCCTCTACATCCTCCTAAAGCACACAGATCAAAGGCTATTCCTCAACTCTAGAAGGCAGGGGGTGAGGATCTGACTTCACACACTGCACAGCACAGAGAGGAGAGCTCAGTTTAAAATGAGACCCCCTCCCCACACACACACACACACACACACACACACACACACAGTCTCATGCACAACTGAGAGAAACATGAACAGCTGAGGCTGTCAATCACCTTTGGTGTGCTGGGGGAAATCTCCCGAGATACGGTGGTGTTCGCATAACCCTTTCATAAGTGACCAGTGCAGATAGCAGAGGGAAGAGAGAGAAGACAGTAAATCAAAATCAGTGTTTTGGATTGAGGCTAGTACACACTATGGAGGATATGCTCTGCTTTCCATTTTTCATTTCATAGGTTTGTAACCACTTTAAGCCAGCAATTGTCTGCATCTCCCCCACAGCTGCCAATGTTAATCAAACATCCTAGATATTGCAGCTGGAATCTAAAAGTTTAAGTCAGATCGGTAGCTGTGGGCCTATATTGACAGCTTTTAGTAATGATAAGGACCTTTTGCATTAATTTCTCTAAAGAAAGAAGTGTTAATTTTGCCCACAGCAACCTATTTGATTCTCATTGCTCCAGTACAATATAGGGGTATAAAACTGCTATGGGCTATTAGAGCTCTTCATATGCTTGCTGGTGTGTGAGATGCACCTATAGACCAGATCTGTAGGTCACTGTCTGCACTTGACCCCTTACTTAGAATAAAGGATGTCTTCAGATTGGCAGTTGGAGGTTTTCTGAGTGAACAAGGTACTAAAATCTCAGCTTTGGAGATTGCCAATAATGAAGCAATTAGGATTAATGGAAACATTAGCACAGAAGCTGAGTAGAAGTATTAACAGAATTCCCTTTGCTGCATACGGTGTCTCAGTGTGCATGATAGTGCTGAACTGCACATACAGCTTGTTACTGTCAGAGTTATAGGATCCCACCCCAGGGATTTGTGCTACATACTTATAACACTGCTACTCCTGATAAATAGAGAAAGAAGAAAATTGGAAAATTTTGAAAGAATAGCTGCAAAGAATAATAATCCTAAAGCAGAGTTCCAGGAAAAAAATGCAAAATGCTGAATAGTTCAGTTTATTAATTAAAAATCGTTATGTGTCACACCAGATGCACTTTACTGTGTTTTTAAACGGCTGGCAGAACTTGCAGACAATAGTCCATCTGGAACCTAATCACATCAATGTATTGCAACAAGGAGCATTGAAAAAGTCTTCATATATGCATTTGAAGAATGCATGACAACAATTCCAAGAATTTTCATGGTGCCACCTTCCGGGCTATGCAGTATGGCAAGGATGAATGAAAAATAATAATAAATAATAAAAATAGCTGAACTGAATTGCAATTATTTTAACAGATACAAAAGTTCACATATACTTATTTTGACCTGTTTGATAATTTTGAAGAAAACTCAAAGTCAGATAAAATAATAATTGTCATTTAATGTTTGATTTCAAGCTTTCAAGCTTCAGCCGACCTGGATTTCTAACATTAACAACTAAAATTCAATTCAATTTCTCTGCACTGCAAACATAGGAATGGAACTAAACCCCATTGCTCCTACTCTTGTAATTGGCTCACTGCCTGTAGGCTTTTAAGAACCATCCTACTCACCGGTAAAATAAAGTTGGGACAAGGCTAGGTTCAGGGCTTTTGACTTGCTGAAATCTCGTCAACTATTGGACAAGACATGCTTTGAGTTGTGTGGAAGAAGCCCTGGGGTTCTGGAAAACATCCAAAAATGGGAAACACCAGAATGGTCTACTACCTTACAGAGGTATGCCTGGGCAGCCATTCAATTGTAGTTAGGGTCAGTATATGGATTAATCTTGCATTGAAATGTATTGTTAAAGCACTTTTAAGTGAAGTTACATCAATTGTTCTGAGTCTGGTCTGAAGTTATTCAAAATGGGTGCATGTTGGATCTGGCATAGCAAAAGAACCAGAGTCTGTAAAGCACATGTGGCATATGAAGCTCAGCAGCTACAGAAGGTCTACTCAGCAAAGAACCGGTCAGTGGCTATAGGTAACCAAGTACTAGTTCAAGATACAAAGCAGCCAGTCATTCGGCGTCGTACCTGTTAAGGTGGTAGGTTGTCCGGTAGCGAGGGGGTCGATGTTCTGGTTATCTCCCTAGTGGTTAGTTTCCAGTAGGAACCAGAAACCGAATCTATGTTACGGTAAAACCATAGCCTTGTCACATGGGTACGTAAAGGAAGGAGTTATCAAGTGCATGCATTAGGTCCATGCTAGGTGCATGGCATGACCCTATTCTGTTATTGGGAGTGAGGTAACAGAGGTATGCTGGACTGGTGGAGAGGGCATGGGCTCAGGGGTGTCCCTCATAATGCAACATACATTGAGTTGCAGTGTGTAGTGACAAAGGAATTCTGGACTTTTACTGCACTCAGTGTGATGGCTCATCTCAGTCGAGGAGCTGCTTAATGTTAGACTTTTCACATAACCGCAGTCTCCGCCTGGTCCCAGACATTGATGAGCATACTACTCATGAAAGGTATCCCCAAGTTCAGGACAAGTAGGCCCCGCCCACATGCCTATCCCAGAAGTTTCCATAGAAAGTGAGTTCAATTTGTAGACATCCCCATCCACCAAACGTATGTTTACTACACCAATCAATTCTTCTTTGATAAGTAAGGTGAGTGAGTGAGTGAGTGAATAACTTACAGTATATAGCGCTGCAAATGTGAACTAAATCGCCTCAAGGTGCTTATTTCTGCCCAGTGTCATCCTGATCCTTCAGAAGAGGTGGGTCTTAAGTATTAAGGTGGTGCGCATATTGGGGAGAATGTCAGAGGTGCAGTGATTTTATTCTGAGGCCGATCACCCATCATTTAGTGGTGTATTCATAACAGAAAGAGGTAAGGATTTGCACACAAAAAAATATCCTTGCAATATCCAAAGCTGATGTGGAGCAGTTTTGATTTCAACAAAGCAAGAGGCTTCCTTTACATTTCAGCAATTTTTATTTTCATCATTGAGTATGCATAAAGCACAGCAATTTCATAAGTATCTTTTTATCACCTATGCTTGAATGTATGTTCCACACTTGACCACTGCAGCATAACTTCTTGGGTTGTTGGATCACATGACCGCTGATCACTCAGTTCTCGGTCTTCTCAGAGTGGAGAGTGGTGACTAACAGTCACCGCTCTCTGCTCTGTTTTCCAGTCTTCACTGATTGATGAGATCCGAAGCCAGCTTTCAATCAGGCATCTGGGTAGATTCTGACAATATGGTCAGGATCCTACCAGAGCCTTGAGTGGCTGTGAGATGTCACCTGGCAGCAGGCATTCGTCCACTATAAGCTGACTTTGGGTCACAGGAGAGAAAATGTAAGTGCACTCCTGTGACCCAGAAGAAGTAGTAAGTATGGCCAAAAACTATGGTCATACTTTTCTTTTCAGTGACTTTGAGCTTCCTTAAGCAGTCCCATGAGACTAAGCTACAACTACCCTTGTGACAAATGTCAGGATTGACAAATTGCCATTATGGATCCATCCACTGGTTAAAATATTTAACATTCATTCAACAGAAAACTGGACAAGAGTAACTATAGCCATAGACAGTGGATAATGAATTCTTCACTTCTCGCACAGAAAAACACATCATATGAAATCTATACTCTCCCTTCCAAACCAATATGGGAAAAAATGTGGAGCCAGGAGCTGGCTATTATGCCTGCAATTCAGGGACAGTGCACAGTGTTATTAATTTGGGGTTGACTCCCTCTAGTGTTGGCTTGGACTCTCTGTGTTATTTCCTTTTAGACAAAACCTAGAGCAGAGCAAAGCATCGTGGGATGTGTAGTTCAGAATGCTGAAGTTTTAATCCCAGCAGGACTGCCTTGTACTACAACTACCAGAATGTTGAGGAGAGAAGAACAGACTGCTGGGAGAGGATATAAAAAGGCTGGTTTAGGCCTACATCGCTCTCTTGGCACACCGGCTTGGATCTGCCAGCAGGAGCTCTGTGTCAGTGTGAGCTGCTGCCGAGTTGTGGTCTGCACAGCGGGGAATCGTACAGCTGCATCCAAAGGGACCTCTGCGTACAGCATTGCTTCTCAAATGCAGTGGGTGAGAGACTGTTCCAGATCCTCCTGCGACGCTCGCACTTCAGATCCTGGTAGGCCATGGTGTGGTGTGACAGGGTCTTTAAGACGCTGCATATAGACATCCTTGATCCAACCCAGCTTTCAGGTACTTGTGGTGCCACGGGAAGTTAGTTCACATACTCTAACGAACACTGTATGCAGACATCTATATCCTGTTCACATCTTTACCACCAGCAATCTCATTGGATACAATAATATTCCAGCCATATAGGAAGATTGTGAAGTAGAATAAAGATACACCACAGATCAGCCAAATTTTCTATACCCTATCTTCAAGAATTACCCTATTCTTAATACTTCAAGGCTAGCTAAAGAATTTCGGGATTCCAAGGAGTAACGCTTCAACCATTTTATCCTCTCTTTATTCACTCAAGTGAATAAAGTTGTTTTTAGCACAAAGGGTCTGCTGTCACTCTCTCTGAAACTCTATTTAAAGGAGCCAGCCAATTTAAACACAACAGTTTTCATAATGCTTGTCATGTTGTACTAATGGTAATGGCCTGTAGGTTGAAGAAACAGAGGGGAGTGAGTGAACATGACATAGTAAATTAAGTGTCAGTTCCCTACCCTTCTGCTGACCTGTTCACATAGGTTATTGTGAAGGAAACAGGGTCTGGCACAGTTTGTGTCATTCTGTATGCTTTGTATTTCTCTTTACTGCCAAAAGGTTACCTATTGCAAATAGTATCTAGAAACAGTGCTATATTGTTCAAATAAAAATACCTTTGCAATTTACATTGTTATGTTTTACACTTTTACGTGTCCCTTTTACCACAGTAAACAAACTTGAACTGTTTCACTGGTATTGTGTAAGTTTCTTATTATTGGTGACAGATGGTAAAAATGACTAAACCCAGGGTGTCAGAGGTGACGGAGGATTTGCAGAGTCAGGGCAACCAGTGGGGTATAGATTCTATCAGCGGCCCTCACGAGGGTAGCGCTACAAATGGAAGAAAACAGGACATTCCTGGCCATAATACATACCTACTGTATGTGTCTCTTCCCATAATAGTGATTTTCTATACGTTTGTAACATTAGAAGGAAAATAAAATTCCTTAATTTGCCAGTGGAGTGGGAGGTGTAAAAAATCAAGTTATTACATTTCTTAAGAAGATAACTCATTTCAAGGCTGTTAAGGAAGCATACCGTGTTGGAGTATAGGGGTGAAATTCAATTTGTTCAGCTACAAAACCAATTTTCATGCTGTAAGTTTTTCCTTTATTGCAAGATGATATGTGAGCTTAAGAGCTGAATGAAACCTTATCTAGCCGTTCATCCATCTTCGCCATCTTATAAATGCCATCGCCCTGGAATTTTCCCAAGGTCACTGTAAGGACAAAGCAGTAGCCGTGCAGCAAGGTGGCCACAATCACACTTGTTTGGATGTGATATTTTAATCACCTTGGCAGATTTACAAGCCCAGCCTTTCCCCAGACATAGGATAAATTCAGTACGTGTGTGAAGGACAGTTTACCAAATACATTTCCACCCCCTGACTGTTATAACCAGAGAGAGACTGTGACAGATGACAGTTAGTATAGAAGTAAATCAGCATTGATAGCTGTTACATGGGAGAGAATAATGATTCAGAATGAATAATATCCCACTGTTCATGACCAAAGAAAATTTTTTCAATAGAACAGGTTTCACATGTTATTATCAGGATTTAAAAGGGTGTTTCACTTTCAATGAAAATGAGCAAAAGTGCATTTATGGGGCCAATAAGATATGACAGAACAACGTCCGCTCTCTTGGACCCCCACTGATCAGCTGATTGGTTGAATCAGACCCAAGTGCGTGTATTTCTCAGCATTCTATAACTAGTAAGAAAGTTTCCACAACAGCAACCTTAAAAACACATTGGGAACTATACATAGTTAGGCACATACTTAGGTGATGTCGCCTGGCCATAACCGGCTAATATCTGAGAAGATTTAATGCATCTTCTTTGAACATTCTATGGGCACAAAGGACAAAAAAATATTATTGGTCTCAGATAAACCGTGCAAATTAATTTCTTGTTGCAAAATCATTTAGTAAATGATTATCTTCTGGTTAAGGCCTCGTGCGCACTGGAATTAAAAAATACTGGTTTTAAAGGCATTTGATGTTTTTTTCAGCCTGTAAATGCATCTATAGGTTAATAAAAACTGAAATAACCTCTAAAGCCCCGTACACACGATCGGTTTGACTGACGAAAACCGTCCGATGGATGGTTTTCATCAGACCAACCGATCGTGTATGGTACCCATCGGTCTTTTTTCCATCGGTTGTAAAAAATAGAACTTGTTTTAAAATTTTCCGATGGATAAAAAACCGATGGGAATTTCCGATCGTCTATGGGCAAGTCCATCGGTTAAAAAACCCACGCATGCTCAGAATCAAGTCGACGCATGCTCAGAAGCATTGAACTTAATTTTTCTCGGCTCATCGGAGTGTTTTACGTCACCGCGTTTGGAACGGTCGGTTTTTTGACTGATGGTGTGTGGCCAAGACTGATGAAAAACAGTTTCATCGGATTTCCGATGGACAAATCCATCGGACGAAAATCCATAGGTTATCCGATCGTGTGTGCGGGGCTTAAGGGTGGGGTTTTTGGGCAACAAACAAAAGAAAAAATAAATATATATATATATATATATATATATATATATTGAAAAAAACATTCATTTATTATACAAAAGATAAATACATAGTCAAGAAAAGTTTGATAATGTCATGATTTTCAAGCTTTAAAATCATGGAAATTGATGAAATCTGGATTATCTAGGGATTACCCACCTCTACTGCCACCAGTTGATCTGGGGGTTCTGTATTAGATGACGGATAGTATCACTAGATAATCCATATTTCATCAATTTCAATGTTTTTAATGCTTGAAAATCATGATATTACCAAATCTTTCTTGACTATGTATTTATCTTTTGTATGATAAATGAATATTTTTTTCAATATACATATATATATATACATATATATATATATATATATATAGCAGACAGACCCTCCTGCTTCCTCCATCGCAGTCAGGCACACCTGCTACCGTTGTGTAGAGGGGGCGAGTGGTGTTGTTGTTTGGACCTTGCGGCAATTACCTCTCTCGAGTGAATTCTCCTTCTCCGTCATCAGGGAAGTCCCTTTAAATGAAACCAATGTCCACACAGGAGTAAAACCTAAGCAGTAAGATTTTATTCTTTTGCTTTTTTCAGTGAAACTTGAGGAGAGGAAAAAATGTAGAAGTAGGGGAAGGTTCAGGCACGCAATACTTAAGACACAGTATCGTCGCCACTCAAGCCTGAGTGGGTATTGCTCACCCGGATAGTCCCTTCATGAGCGGTCCTAGCAACCGGAGTGGAGCACAAATCAATCTTTCCTTTAGTAATAGGGATGCAATTAGGAATTCTCTGCCACAGGATTATCAAAGTCTCAAACCTCCCAGCCGAGCAATAATGAGAGAAACCTTTAGCGTATTGCAGGGCTTATATTGAATGATGATAGATCCCTCTTTAGGTGAGTTTCCAGGCCTCTTCCCGAGACAGCAGTACCGTCGCTAGTCTCCTCAGGGACTGATCCTCCCCTGGTCTCCTTTCTTAAAGGTGGGCTCCCTAACGGAGGGCAGCCTGGGATCCTTCTTTAAGGTGTATGGTGCCCGGGACCGAAACACACGCACGCACCCCTGGCCATGAGGGTTTATTAATATAAAATGTCATACAGAGAAATGACAAAAAAATTAAAAAGTGATCACAAGTTAAAAGCAATGTGGGGTGCAGTAATGCAAATCCGACGCGTTTCGACTCAAACAGTAATCAACAGGGGTATATGGCCCTGTTGTCATTTCTCTGTATGACATTTTATATTAATAAACCCAGATACGGTTTTATTGACCTGCACCCTTGGAAGCAATCCTTTTTGTCTCTATTTTTGTTTCCACCCTTGGTTAATTTGGAGCCTATATGCTGGAGGAGTGCTGCTTTTGTATCCCAATCCATTGGATCACCCTCTCCAGGACTGTTCATGACGTCCACGGCATCCGGTTCCATTGTATTTGGTCGCTGAGACCCCAAGCTTATCTGACCCACTGCCATACGGTAGATGAGTCCACCTGTTGCGGTAGGAGTACCCCATCCATTCTTTACTTCAAGTATTTGATTTCAACAGTCAACTTGTTGTTCCTACTGCCCTGACCTTCTGTGGGAAGGCATTCACGGTGTATGGACTTTGTCACAGTTCACAGAAGTCACTCACAATACTGATTTACTTACTCAT
Source organism: Rana muscosa (assembly GCA_029206835.1). Classification (NCBI taxonomy): domain Eukaryota; kingdom Metazoa; phylum Chordata; class Amphibia; order Anura; family Ranidae; genus Rana; species Rana muscosa. The sequence continues at coordinate 438,991,023 of CM055121.1, read as the reverse complement.
TTTGGACTTCACAGAATTCATTTGAGTTTATCCGCTTTCAGTCCTTACAGCGTTTATGGTTTTGTGGATTTTAGAATCACAGAATCATTCATATGGCTGTTATTCACACTCCATTGGGATTGATTTGCATTCATTTCCAATTTAGTTCCCTTTTTATTATTGTGATCCTTTATTCATGTTTGATTGTCACATCATTACATATTGGTATTTTTATATCATTATTCACGTTATAGCGCTGCACTATTTATTCTTATTTAATTTTTACTTTGTTTGTTTGAGTGCTGGCAGCTTACAATACTGGTTTATTAGGTTCTAGCGCAGTTTTTTCTTTATTTTACAAAGTTTCTGTATGACTTGGGCACATTCAGGTAGTTCCAAATAGCCTCCCCGTACCACCGCTCATGATAGGCCTTAATCTCATACAACAGTTCCCTGGGCACGTAGGGGTACTCCCAGCCATACTCATCAGCCACTCTTTTATTTAGGAGCCGCTGCAGGTGAGCAAGTTTGGGGATAGTTGCATGGTCTCCTGCTCCAAGCAGTACAATAGCATCAGGGGATCTTCGGACTAAAGCCGTATCAGTCCCTGGTAAGAGTTTCTCACTTGGGGCCGGTACAACTCCTTCTGTTATGGCAGGGATTTCCACATGGGGTGTAGTGTTCCCCGAACTCATAGGCGATCCCTCTCTAAGGATGCAGCCTTTACATTGTCCCATCCCTTCTTGAGAAAGATCTCATCTATCTCGGCATCGTCCCCAACATCGGATGATGAGTCCAGGTCTGAGGTGTCATACTCCTCAGCAGGTAAGTAATTGTGGGTAGATATAGACACATTTTCCCCAGCCTCCTTACCGTCACCTGGCGTGGACTTCTCGGGCATCCTCCCACTCTTGAGGTCCGGTTCCGGTAGGCGCTGGGGAGGCTTTGACCACGGCCGCGGGAGGCCTTGACATATCCCACCTTCCGTTTCGCCGGCGGGATATGAATTTCTGTAGTGGCGGAGGCAGCGTCCGCTATGGTGTCCGCCGATGGCTCTGCAGCGGCAGAGGCATTCTCTTTGACCACATCCGAGGCAGCCGATGCGATGCGCGTGGGCCTGGCTGTGGGAGCGTAGGCATCGTCCTCGGAAGTAACGGCGCCTGTGATGCAGTTGACCCGGTAGACCCGGGGTTTCTCAGTGGGCTGGTCCACCTTGAAGAGGAATTCTCCACAAGACAGACACCTTCCAAACGGGCACAGTTGCACAGCCAGTCCATGGCATTTGGGACAGAGCATGCCCAGGGCCTCCGCATCTCGGCAAGTGTACAAAACAAAGTGGCCCCGGGGCCTGAGCCGGATCCCCGTATCTGTGAGCGGGGCTGTGAGCGGAGCAATGTCCATAGTAGAAGACATTGGGAACATCCGGGGTCCCGACAAAGCTGAGGTACGTGGGATTGCAGACATGTTGCTCACTCTCACTTGATCCAACTCTCTCTGTCTCTTGGTGCCAATGCACCCACGTGTAACACACAGGTGGTGGGAACTCCTCCCCTTTTTCTCTTTCTGCACATAGCTCGCAGACTTTTCTTTTTCTGGACACGCCCACGAACTACGCAGTTGAAAAAAACACAGTTCTGTGCCCCTTTACCCCCTTTTCTCTCCCAAAGTACAGTAACACAGTCCAACTCCTTCCATGGCCGACTTTCCACTCACATAGAAAATAATCCACTCGTGCGAGAGACAGCCACAAATCCCGGACGAGCCTCCACGTGTAGCACACAGACCCTCCTGCTTCACCTTCCTCCATTGCAGTCAGGCACACCTGCTACTTGCCCGTTGTCCCCCCCGTTGTGTAGAGGGGGTGAGCGGTGTTGTTGTTTGGGCCTTGCGGCAATTACCTCTCTTAAGTGAATTCTCCTTCTCCGTTGTCTAGGCGGAAGTCCCTTTAAATGAAACCAATGTGCACACAGGAGTAAAACCTAAACAGTAAGGTTTTATTATTTTGCTTTTTTCAGTGAAACTTGAGGAGAGGAAAAAATGTAGAAGTAGGGGAAGGTTCAGGCACGCAACACTTAAGACACAGTATCGTCGCCACTCAAGCCTGAGTGGGTATTGCTTACCCGGATTGTCCCTTTATGAGCGGTCCTAGCAACCGGAGTGGAGCACGAATCAATCTTTCCTTTAGTAATAGGGATGCAATTAGGAATCCTCTGCCACAATATTATCAAAGTCCCAAACCTCCCAGCCGAGCAATAATGAGAGAAACCTTTAGCGTATTGCAGTGCTTATATTGAACGATGATGGATCCCTCTTTAGGCGAGTTTCCAGGCCTCTTCCTGAGACAGCAGTACCGTCGCTAGTCTCCTCAGGGACTGATCCTCCCCTGCTCTCCTTTCCTAAAGGTGGACTCCCTAACAGAGGTCATCCTGGGATTCTTCTTTAAGGTGTAGGCCCTAGCCAGCAGAGCTGGGCCTACCAAGCATCGATGCGGCCTCGGGCTGAAGGTACCCGGGACCGAAACACACGCACGCACCCCTGGCCATGAGGGCCACACGAGGTGGGGTAAGTGTGGAAGACCCCACGCTAATGGCGTCTGCCCCTTATGTACCCTCTCCCAGCATGCACAGCGGGCTAACAACTCCCACTGCAAGGCTGCCGAGAGAGGACACCCAATGGTGCTGTGATACCTCCTGTGGTTCAACCTGAGCCTGTGGTGACATCGCCACCCACAGGCAACAGGGAACTTTACTGTCAGGCAGTATCACACCCAGAGCAGAAGCAACCTATATCAATCAATTGGTCTGAGCCCAACTACCGGCTCAGACTACCCTTAACTTTGTACAAAGCGCCCCCAAATATTGGGGGGCGCTACACATATATATATATTTTCTTTTTTTCTTTTGTTTGTTGCCCAAAAAATCCCACCCATCCTTAGAGGTTATTTCTGTTTTTCTTAATTGTACGAGGGATGATGGCAACCACATGTCCCTCTACATGTCGGCCTATTTCATGCATCTATAGGTTAGCCTATGTGACTCACTAGATAGTACTCACACAATAAGGATGACAGTCCGGGCACCTGAATCTTTAAAACCAAATCAGCAATGGCAGCTTTTATACTTTAGTCAGCATAGGCTACTTTTAAAAGAAAAACATATGGATAAAAACACAGAGGCTGCATGCACTGACCTCTTTCTGAAAATGCTACTTGCCCAATTGTCAAGCTGATTCTTAGTATTTCCTGTGCTACCAATAGTGTTGGGTGAACAGTTCAGCCCGAGCATGAGTTTGGGCTGAACATTGGCTGTTCGCCCATTCGGCGAACACCCAAATTATCTGGGCATTCGACCGTTTGTTCGGCCGGCCGGATGCCCCACAATTTACGGTGCGCCGCACAGGGCAGTGGAAGCCCTGATTGGCTAAAGCAGGGGTCTCAAACTGCCATCCCATGAGGCATTGCAAGGCTGACAGTTACAAGCATGACTCACAGCTGGAGGGCCGCCAGTTTGAGACCCCAGGGCAAAAGCAATAAAGGTTTTGCCCAATCAGGGCACAGCAGTGTTCATTTTGTTGACTAAAATATTTTTGTTGACTAAATTAATACTATTTTAGTAGACTAAAATATGACTAAAACTAAAACAATTCAGATGACTAAAATATGACTAAAACTAAAATGGCATTTTAGTCAAAAGACTATGACTAAAACTAAATTTAATTTACTGTATATCACAATGGCTAAATCTGTGTCTGTAGTACATGTTCAAACCTTAATACCATAGATCACAGGTGTCAAACACAAGGCCTGCAGGCCGAATGTGGCCCTCTAGGCCATTTCATGTGGCCCTCACACCTCTCCAGCCCTCCTTTGGTCCTCCTCTAGACCCCTACTTTTTGCTTTCAAACAATGCATCCAGCTTCTTCCCAGCAGCAGCATAAGGAAAGTGGATTCACTGTGATGTAAGGGAGAGTGGGGGACTTAACTTCTGATGGTGGGGTGGCTCTTGACATCTAATGTAAGGGGAGGGGATGCGCTAGACATCTAATCTTACAGATACAACTGGCTGAGAACAATCATAATGCTGATGCGGCCCACAATGAAATTGAGTTTGACACCCCTGCCATAGATAATAAACATGTTATTAGATTTTTACTCCAGGAGTATATAATGTTTGGCAGTTTTAGTTGACTAAAATATGAATAAAACTAAAACAACTCAGATGACTAACCACTTTCCGTTTCAGTGGTTATATCGTGATGATGCCTGCACCTATAGGCATCATCTTGGTATCATTCTTTGCAGTCGGCAAATCTGAACAAGGCAGATGTGATCTGAGTGGCTAATTAGCCACTTGATCACTTCTGCGAGTGGCGGAAAGGGGCCCCAACCCCCTCCCGCCCCTGCCTTTCCCAGGCTCTCTGGTCCCATCGCAGAGGCCAGAAGCAATGTGGCCAGAAGCGATGCGGCCAGCGGCGATGGCTGCCCTGTACAGAGAGAGAGGAACTAGCGTTGTTCCACATTCTCTTTAACCCTGGAAACTGGGAGCGACGAGCAGTCTTTCACATCCGGTTCCACCCCTTTGTTTTCCTGGCCTGCAAAGGCCAGGTAAGTAGCCGATCAGACCGATCTGTGTCTGATCGGCTACATGGGAGGCCAGAGTAGAGATTTGGGGGTCTAATAGACCCCAAATCTCTCCATAAAGAGGACCTGTCATGGCCCATGCTATCACAAGGAATGTTGTTTATCCCTTGTGATAGCAATAAAGTTAGTACACAAAAAAAAAGTGTAAAAAAAAATAAAATTATTATTATTATTAATTTTTTTAAAGCGCCCCTGTCCCACCGTGCTTACGCGCAAATGCATAATTTACTCCCTCACGCATATGTAAACGCCGATCGAGCCACACATGTGAGGTATTGTCGCTAACGTCAGAGCGAGACAAATAATTCAAGCACCAGACCTCCTGTGCAACTCTAAACTGGTAACCTGTAGAGGCGTTTAAACTATCGCCTATGGAGTATTTTAAGCATCATAGTTTGCTATTCCACGGGCAGATGCAATTAATAAAGGGTGATATGTGAGGTATCTATTTACTCGGTGTAACATCATCTTTCACATTATGAAAAACAATTGGGCTAATTTTAGTGTTTTATTTATTTTTTTATTCATGAAATTGTTTTTTTTTTCCGAAAAATTTGCTTTTGAAAAACCGCTACGAAAATACCGTGTGACATAAAAAATTGCAACACCCACCATTTTATTCTATAGGATCTCTGCTAAAAAAAATGATATAATGTTTGGGGGTTCTAAGTGATTTTCTAGCCAAAAAATTTTAGATTTTTTCATGTAGGAGCGAAATGTGTCAGAAATGGCCTGAAATGGCAAGTAGCTAAAATACGACTAAAACTAAAATGACATTTTAGTCAAAAGACTATAACTAAAATTAAATTAAAATTTGATGTCAAAATTAACACTGGGGCACAGAACACTGTCAGAGCCATGATTGGACACAGTCATGATGACTCTCTCCAATCAGTTTCCCACAAACGTTTACAATGCTAAGGTCTGTCAGCGTGGACCAAAGGGTGAGTACCTGGATTGAAAACTGTCTACAAGGGCGAGCTTAGAGGGTAGTGATAAATGGGGAGTACTCGGAATGTTCCAATGTGGAAAGTGGGGTCCCTCAGGGTTCTGTCCTGGGACCAATCCTATTTAATCTATTCATAAATGACCTGGAGGATGGGATAAACAGCTCAATCCCAGTATTTGCGGACGATACTAAGCTAACTAGGGCAATAACGTCTCCACAGGATGTGGAAACCTTGCAAGAAGATCTGAACAAATTAATGGGGTGTGTAACTACATGGCAAATGAGGTTTAATGTGGATAAAATAAAATAATGCATTTAGATGGCAAAAACATAAATGCAATCTACTCACTAGGGGGAGAACCTCTGGGGAAATCAAGGATGGAAAAGGACCTGGGGGTCCTTGTAGATGACAGGCACAGCAACAGCAGGCAATGCCAAGCTGCTGCAAGAAAAGCCAATAGAATATTGGCATGCATTAAAAAGGGAATTAACTCCAGAGATAAAATTATAATTATCCCACTCTACAAGACTCTGGTCCGGCTGCACCTGGAGTATTCCATCCACTTCTGGGCTCCACTCCTCAGGAACAATGTGCTGGAAATGGAGAGAGTACAGAGAAGGGCAACAAAGCTAATAAAGGGACTGGAGGATCTTAGTTATGAGGAAAGATTACAAGCACTGAACTTATTCTCTCTGGAGAAAAGATGCTTGAGAGGGGATATGATTTCAATGTACAAATACCGTACTGGTGACCCCACAATAGGGATGAAACTTTTCAGCAAAAGGATATTTAAAAAGACTTGCTGCCATTCACTAAAATTAGAGGAAAAGCGATTTAACCAGAAACTGCGTAAAGGGTTTTTTTACGGTAAGAGCGGTAAGAATGTGGAATTTTCTTCAGCAGGGAGCATAGATAATTTCAAAAAACTATTAGATAGGCACCTAAACAACCAAAGCATACAGGGATATACAATGTAATATGTAATTATGTAATCATGGCACATTGCTCATAGACCCACCCACACTATAAAAGGTTCCTTCCCAGAGCAGCCATTTGCAGTGTGATATTGGAGTGGAGCAGTGGCGGCTGGTGCTCAAAATTTTTGGGGGGGCGCAAACAAACTGAAAAAAAAAAATCAATTGCCGCCACTGTGCCCATTAAATGCAGCCACTGTGCCCAAACGCCACCAGTTTGCCCCCTCAAATACAGCCAGTTTGTTTCCATATACAGCCAGTGTGCCCCCATATACAGCCAGTGTGCCCCCATATACATATAGCCAGTGTGCTCCCATATATACAGCCAGTGTGCCCCCATATACAGCCAGTGTGCTCCCATATACAGCCAGTGTGCTCCCATATACTGCCAGTGTGCTCCCATATACAGCCAGTGTGCTCCCATATACAACCAGTGTGCCCCCATATATATATATAGCCAGTGTGCCGCCATATACAGCCAGTGTGCCCCCATATATATAGCCAGTGTGCCCCCATATACAGCCAGTGTGCCCCCATATATATATAGCCAGTGTGCCCCCATATACAGCCAGTGTGCCCCCATATATACAGCCAGTGTGCCTCCATTAATAGCCAGTGTGCTCCCATATACAGCCAGTGTACTCCCATATACAGCCAGTGTGCCCCCACATACAGCCAGTGTGCTCCCATATACAACCAGTGTTCCCCCATATATATAGCCAGTGTGCTCCCATATACAGCCAGTGTGCCCCCATATACAGCCAGTGTGTCCCCATATACAGCCAGTGTGTCCCCCATATACAGCCAGTGTGTCCCCATATACAGCCAGTGTGCCCCCATATACAGCCAGTGTGTCCCCATATACAGCCAGTGTGCCCCCATATACAGCCAGTGTGCCCCCATATACAGCCAGTTTGCCCCCATATATAGCCAGTGTGCCCCCATATACAGCCAGTGTGTCCCCATATACAGCCAGTGTGCCCCCATATACAGCCAGTGTGCCCCCATATACAGCCAGTGTGCCCCCATATACAGCCAGTTTGCCCCCATATATAGCCAGTGTGTCCCCATATACAGCCAGTGTGCCCCCATATACAGCCAGTGTGCCCCCATATGCAGCCAGTTTTCCCCCATATATAGCCAGTTTGCCCCCAATATACAGCCAGTTTGTCCCTGTATATATAGCCAGTTTGTCCCCATATACAGCCAGTGTGCCCCCATATACAACCAGTTTGTCCCCATATATATATATAGCCAGTTCCCCCAAATGCAGCCAGTCCCCCCCCCCCAGTCCTGCACTTACCTTCCTTGGTCCGCGCCGTCCTCAATGTGTTCTCCCGCCCTCGATGTCGCTTCAGCCAATCAGGTTACCGGTAACCAGATCCGGTGAACCTGATTGGCTGAACCGTCTGTGACTGTACTCCAAGGAACGCACCCCCGTGCGTACCTAGGAGGAGTTTTTGGAAGCCGATTACAGCGTGAGAGCTGTATTCGGAAAGCCTATCAGAGCCGACTGGCTATGATAGACACTTCCAAGTCACACCTACTGCCGGCCACCGCTCTAATTCATATGGCCGGCGCTCACCAGGAGGCCGGCCATATGAATAGTGGGCAGCACGGCAGCGGCGACAATACACAGATTCATGCAATGCATGAATCTATGTATTGTCTTTCAGTGGCGGTGCGGGAGCGAGAGGGGGCGGCGCTCCGGCGCCCTCTATGGACGCACCGCCACTGGAGTGGAGATAGATAGAATAGGGCTCTGGTCATTGCTACTAGCGAGTTAGTGTGCTATAGTGGGCTATTGAGATTCTATTGTGTAAAGTATCAGTGTTTTTTTTTTTTAATACAGTGATATTGCAGCATGAGTGTGGTGCGACCATAAATTTTTACTGTAGTGTCAGTATGTCAGATTAATGTGTCAGGGCAGGTTTCTTGCAGTATTTTGAAGTGTGTTAGTGTAGAGTGTCAGGGCAGTTTTACTTCAGTATATTGAAGTGCGCTAGTGCATTTTTACTGCAGTATATTGAGGTATGTTAGTGGACATTTACTGCAGTATATTGAAGTGCGTTAGTGCACATTTATTGCAGCATATTGTAGTGTGTCAGTGGAGTGTGTCTGTGTAGTGAGTATTCCAGTTAAAGTGCACCAAGCACCACTTCCCATTGATTTATGTGCATCCAAGTACACAGTTCCCTGTCTCTATTACATTTCTGTAATAATCCCCCCCCCATCTTGTCTGGGAGGCCAACAAGAAGAGGGAGATGTTCTTATGGCACTGTGAGGGGGCCAGCAGTGTATGTGTTCATAGGCAAAGGGGGACGTGGTCTGTCCTCAGGCAGGGCACCATTTCCTCTGTTTAGTGATCTTGCCTGTGCTATCCAGCCACAGAATGCAGAGGAGGTGGTGGACTGGTATTACTTGAGTGTGATGCAGATTCTATACACAATACAGATGCATACTTTACAGGCAGACTAAGGGGACCCCCCCAGGCACTATAGTTAGTTATTGTTTCACTTTAAGCATCAGTAAATCACTGCTCATTTAAAAATTATGTTTTTTTGCAAACTTTTTTTCATTAATACATGTCCCCCAGGGCAGTGCCCCCATACCCTTTATATGCCCAATAACTTGCATCTAAGTCCTCAAAATGGGCACTTTTCATTTGGGTCCCATAGACTTCAATTAGGTTTGTTATTCGGCTTCAAACTTTTGTGATGTTCGAGAGTTCTGGCACGAACGGAACCGGGGGGGGGGGGGGGGGTGTTCGGTCCATCTCTAGCTACCAATCTGAAATAAGTATGCAACCAGTGATGTGGGAAAGAAGTCAGTATAACAAGTGAATAACTTGTAAATGATCTGTACCATTTGTGTATAGAAGGATTTTTCCTGCTTTTTTTCATGTAAGTGGCAAGACCCTTCCCATATTACCTTAAAACCAATTGTAATGAAGCAATGGAATCATCCTTGTAGCATCATTATTTTACATTATTATACACGATTTATATAACGCCAACAGTTTACGTAGTGCTTTACAATGTAGAGAGGGGACACCATGTAGAGGGAGGACCTGCCTTCATAACCCGCCTTCCACGTCCAGAGGAAAAATTAATTGCTGGGGTCTTTCTCCCCGCTCTCTCCCCCATTGATTTATAAAAGGGAAGCAAGACTATCAGATACGTTTTGATATAGAGATGAAGAAATAAGTTTGAATAACGTGACTCAAAGGAAATTAAAGCTGTTAGAAGTGGGTAAATGACAGATATAAAGAGCGTAAAGACCATTGTAAATGTAATTATTTTTTTTTTAAATGGCGTGTAGTTCCCCCCAAATATCCATACCAGACCCTTCAGGTCTGGTATGTATTTTAAGGGGAACTCCGTGCCAAATGAAAAAAAATGGAATGGGGTTCCCCCCAAAAATCCATACCAGACCCTTATCCGAGCACACAACCTGGCAGGCCGCAGGAAAAGAGGGGGGCGAGAGAGCGCCCCCCTCCTGTACCATGGGAGAAAAAGAAACCCTGGACTGCCGCACTCTGTATAGACAGTTATTTATTTCAAAATTTCAGGTAAAAAATCCAAATTCAAAATAAATCCATAAATCCAAAACAACAAATGCAGATAGTGTGCATGCAGGGAAGGGTGGCCATACCAGGCCACATCCTCTCAACACGGGGAGGATGTTTTGGGGTCTGGACCCCAAAGCACATGTCCCCATGTTGATGGGGACAAGGGCCTCATCCCCACAATCCTTGCCTGGTGGTTGTAGGGGTCTGCGGGCGGGGGGCTTATCGGAATCTGGAAGACCCCTTTAACAAAGGGGACCCCCAGATCCCGGCCCCCCCCATGTAATTTGGTAAGGGGTACATTGTACCCCTACCATTTCACAAAGAAAGTGTAAAAAATTGTAAAAAAAAACACACAGACACAGTTGGGATAAGTCCTTTATTAAAAAAAAAAAACTAATAAAAAAAAAACTACTCCAGTGGTGGTAATCCACTCTCGATCTCCATGGATGATCTCTCCAGACTCCAGCGACGAGGAACAGCACAGGATCCTCTCTTCAACGGAGCAGAGACATCCCGGGAATGACGCAGCCGAAGCCTGACAGGTCTTATGTAGCCGAGGACGGGGCCACCCGTCACATGACCCCGTCCCCCTCTGACACAAGGGGAAACCCAGGCTTTTCCAGTGACGTGCGGGTGACCCCGCCCCCCTCTGATGCAACGCAGGTTTCCCTTGCATCAGAGGGGGCGGGGTCACCCATCACGTCACTGGGGTAGCCCGGGTTTCCCCTTGCATCAGAGGGGGACGGGGTCACGTGACGGGTGGCCCCACCCTCAGCTACATAAGAGCTGTCACTGGCTGAAGCCGTGTCATTCCCAGGACCTTGTGCTGTTCCTCGTAGCTGGACATCATCGCTGGAGCCTGCAGAGATCATACATCGCAGGATACGACATCGCTGGAGTGGAGATCGAGAGTGGATTACCACCGCTGGAGTCTTTTTTTTTTATTCTTTTTTTATTTCTAATAAAGGACTTATCCCAACAGTTTCTGTGTGTTTTTTTACAATTTTTTACACTTTTTTTGTGAAATGGTGTACCCCTTACCAATTCACATAGGGGGGACTGGGATTTGGGGGTCCCCTTTGTTAAAGGGGTCTTCCAGATTCCGATAAGCCCCCTGCCCGGGCAAGGGTTGTGGGGATGAGGCCCTTGGCCCCAATCAACATGGGGACATGGTGTTTTGGGGTCCAGACCCCAAAGCATCCTCCCCATGTTGAGGGCATGTGGCCTGGTACGGTTCAGGAGGAGGGGGGCGCTCTCTCGTCCACCCCTCTTTTCCTGCAGCCTGCCAGGTTGCATGCTTGGATAAGGGTCTGGTATGGATTTTTGGGGGGAACCCCACGCCATTTTTTTTTTTTTGCCGCAGAGTTCCCCTTAAAATCCATACCAGACCTGAAGGGTCTGGTATGGATATTTGGGGGGAACTGCACGCAACTTTTTTTTTTTCAATTTGGCGCTGGGTTCCCCTAATATCCATACCAGACCTGAAGGGCCTGGTAATTGAATTTGGGGGGACCCCCACGCATTTTTTTTTTTTTTATCAATGACTTTAAATTATTTTTCTCTGTATTGCCGGGACCGGCAATTCAATACAGCCGCGAGTACTTTTAAATGACTTTTTTTCCTTCAGAAATGACATTTTGTGCAGGGACAGTTCTAAGCACGATAAACAAGCACTGCTTTACAGGCATACTATATACACCCCCCAGGTACGAAATTTAAAGGAATATTTCACTTTTATTGTTTCACTTTAAGCATTATTAAAATCACTGCTCCAGAAAAAACGGCTGTTTTTAAAACTTTTTGTTACATTGATACATGTCCCCTGGGGCAGGACCCAGGTCCTCAAACACTTTTTATGACAATAACTTGCATATAAGCCTTTAAAATTAGCACTTTAGATTTCTCCCATAGACTTTTACAGGGTGTCCTGCGGCTTTTCGAATTTGCCGCGAACACCCCAAATTGTTCGCTGTTCGCCGAAGCTCATCCCTACTGAGGACATTAGAATTTTAAATGATTGGATAGAAAACTTTACACATTGCTATTTTATCCTCAGAAACCAAAGCCATTGGTGGACATAATGCCTTCCGCTTTGGGCTTGAACATGAATAGTTGCCTTTTGTGACTATTCACATTTAGGTGTCACGGTCAGGGGTCAGGCTTAGAAGCCAGTAGCTATAGCAGTAGAAGGACCCCCACTGACCAGCAGGATTGCTATACAATCAGGTCACCCTGGCAAAAAAAAGCAGGCTCACCTAAGGTGTAGAGCCTAAGTACTCACCAGAGCTTCTGATGATGGAGATGGGTTTAGCTGCGTGTTAGTATTAGGTTGCGGTCCTCAGGATCGCCCCACTAGGAGGTAAGCAAGCTGGGGTCCAGTAGTGCATATAGCAGGTAAGGATCAAACTGAAGGGTAGTCAGTAAACAAGCCAAAGGGTGGTAACAAGTAGTTGCAGGTTGGGGTCAAGCTGAATTCTATTCGAGGAACAAGCCATGGGTCAGAAATGAGTCGTAGTAAAGATACGGACAGTATCAGGAAAGACAAGAGCAAAATACTGGCTCGAGAGAGAGAGCACAATAATCTAGCAAACAGAAAGTGTAGAGACATGGCTTAAATCAGGAAGTTTATGGGAGGAGCAAAGAGTTCAAGGTTCAGGACAAACAAGGTTCAAGGCAGGACCATTCAAGGAATTGCCCAGGGGAATCTTCAGCATTCCAGGTGGCACAGCAAGAAGCATCATTGCCTGACACAGCAGAGGGTCTGGGTTCAAGTCCAGGCCCTGACAGTAGGGAAGTGTGACACAGTCAAGATGCTTGAGGCCAAAGGGCAATAGGATCATGTTCTGCCCTCGGGTGTTTTTCTCCTATACTCCCTACCACCCCACAATCTCTCACTCTTACCTTTCCTTTTTCCCCTCCTTTTTTTCTCTCTCTTCTCATTCATCACTCTTTTATATGCTCGTGTCCCATCCGCCATTTTCTTGTGAACTACTTTGACAGCCTATGACCATTGAGCTGTACTCTGAGTACCATCACCTCACTTCACTGCAGTGACTTCATTATCACTATGTGTTAAGCATACAATGTATCACTCTTCTTTTGTTAGCTTTATCCAGTTTCATATCTCTCACGGTAAAGTTAAAATAAAGGAGGTCTGACTGTGAACTCCTCCTAGCTAGCATGCTGTGATTTGTTCGGTTCTTGTACCTGTACTGTGTTCACCTTTCCCTAGGAAACTGCTGTTTTTATTGTTAATGAAATTGCATATGGTGTGACCTCAATAAACTGTTTATGGGAAAAAAAAATTATAGCCAAAGATAAAATATCAAAACCGTTTGCTGCAATATTCAGATTCAATCTAGAGATTTCCCGCAGTATTTTTTTCTGCCTCTAGAACAGTGGTTCTCAACTCCTGTCCTCAGGACCCACTAACAGGCCAGATTTTAAGTATTACCTTGGTGAGATGCAGACTAGAATACTGCAATCCCTGAGCAGCAAATTATATCACCTGTGATGCATTTCAGTTATCTTGCAAACCTGGCCTGTTGGTGGGCCCTGAGGACTGGAGTTGAGAACCACTGCTCTAGAAGTTCTCAATGCTATGGTCAGCATCTTTCAACCCACTTCCTCTGAGCTTATGACATCATGGACCTGCCCCACCCTGTGACTGGGCAGTAATAGCAGAAGCAGCACAGTGATGAGTTCATCTCTTTGTCACCCTGCTTTCTCTTCCCATCAGCATACTTCTAGTCAGAACATGAACTGATTGGCTCCTTGTACTGCTTCTTCCTCTACCAGTCTAAGCTCTGCTATACAAAGACTGCAGAAGGCTGACACCAGGTCAAATTCAGGTATACAGCTTGCATTCAAGAAATAGTGATATAATATTGACTACAGAGCTATATTAAAGTGTATGTTGGGGATCCTGCCAGTAACAGCAATGCCTATTGGAGGCTCCCTCTGTTGACTGTTGGGCTGCCTATCACAATGATCTGATTGGTCACTGAGGGTGTATGTACCCTGTTGCTGTATGGAATACCTCCAGAAATCATATTTCCTGCTTGTCTGATTGGTTAACTGCTTTTCCTAGTGATCTTCACTAAGATACAGGTCACATTTCAGGCAACAGCGGTATACTTTTTTTGTGAAATATTTGTCTACTTCTAAAGGGATGCAGATGCTGCATCTTTTCTCATTATGTCAATGCCATTGCAGCAGATGGTAATGAAGAGTGAGCTTCCAATCACATACAGGACATGATGAAACAAACAGTCATTTATTTGTATGTAGTTTACCTAGAGGTAATTGTTTTTCTTTTCCAAAACAAAACTCTAGTAAAATCTATTATTATTATTATACAGGATTTATATAGCGCCAACAGTTTGTGCAGCGCTTAACAAAATGAAGGCAGACATTACAGTTACATTACAATTTGGTACAAGAGGAATCAGAGGGCCCTGCTCATTAGAACTTACAATCTAAAAGTAAGGGTCAATTGATACAAAAGGTAATAGCTGTGGGGGATGAGCTGTAAAAAGTAAAAACAAAAGTAAAACAGTGTATTATTTAGAAGCAGGATAAGCTTCTTTAAAGAGAAGGGTTTTCAGGGATCGTCTAAAGATGGATAGATTAGGGGACAGTCGGACAGATTGGGGTAGGGAGTTCCGAAGGATGCGAGAAGCTCTGGAGAAATCCTGGAGGTGAGCATGGGAGGATGTGACAAGGGAACTAGAGCGCAGGAGGTCTTGGGGGTAACCAAAGAGAGTGGCTTGGTTGGTATTTTGAGACTGGGTTAGTGATGTAGCTGGGGACAGAGTTATGGATGGCTTTGTAAATTATTGTTAGTACTTTGAATTTTATTCGTTGGGTGAGTGGAAGCCAGTGGAGGGATTGGCAGAGAGAGGTGAAGGACACTGAATGGTTGGTAAGGTGGATGAGTCTTGCAGCGACATTTATTATGAACTGAAGGGGGGGGAGAGTCTATGTAAAGGTAATCCAATGAGGAGGGAGTTGCAGTAGGCGAGGCAAGAGATAACCAGGGAGCAAATTAGAAGCTTGGTGGTGTCATTAGTTAAAAAGGGGCATATTGTAGAATAGTTGCAGAGGCTAAGGTGGCATGATTTGGACAGGGATTGGATGTGGGCCTAAAAGGGCAGTTCAGAGTCTAAGGTTACTCCTAGCACCCTGGCATGTGGGGACGGACTGATAGATGCACCATTGCTCTTGACAGAGAAGTCAGAGGAAGGGGCATGTGGGGGAGGACATATTAAGAGCTCGGTTTTAGATATATTCAGTTTGAGGAAGTGGAGTGACATCCAGGCTGATATGTCTGTTAGTAAATCAGTGATGCGTGAGGAGACTGATGGGGTGAGCTGAGGTGTAGAGAAATAGATTTGGGTGTCATCGGCATATAAATGGTAACAGAAGCCATGGGAGGCTATCAGCTGTCCCAGAGAGGACGTGTAGATCGAGACTAGTAGAGGTCCAAGTACAGAACCTTGGGGGACCCCAATGGTAAGAGGAGTTGGAGAGGAGGAAGTGGAGCTGTAAGTGACACTGAAGGTGCGGTAAGATGGGTAAGATTCGAACCAATCGTGAGTGCAGCCATGGAAACCAAGCAAATTTAGTTTTTTTTGAGGAGGACGGGGTGGTCAACTGTATCAAAGGCAGTCGAAAGGTCCAAGAGTAAGGGTACAGAATAATGACCGTTGGTTTTGGCTGTTAGTAAGTCGTTTCTGAGTTTTAGGAGGGCAGTTTCTGTGGAGTGCTGTGGGCGAAATCCAGACTGAAGGGGATCAAGAAGGTTAATCTCAATGAGGTGGTCGCTCAGTTGGTTGTAGATTAAACGTTTAAGGAGTTTGGAGGCAAAAGGGAGTAATGAGATAGGTCTTAGGTTGTTAAGATTGGTGGGGTCCAGTGAGGCCTTTTTTGGTATAGAAGTGACTAGCACAGGTTTTAAATGGTTGGGGAAGATGCCAGTAGAGAGGTAGAGGTTGAAGATATGCCATTGATCTTGACAGAGAAGTCAGGGATAGGGGCACGTGAGGGAGGAAATATTAAGAGCTCGGTTTTAGATAGATTCATTTTGAGGAAGTGGTGTGACATGATATGAGTTAAAGAGTGTAGGATAGAGCCAGAGGGTGACCGTAGTATTTGAGAAGGAACATCGTCCACGGGGCAGGAGGTTAGGTGGGTGTTAGAATTTTTTTTATTGACTTCCTCTATAGTAGCTGGGTTAAAAGAGGGAAGTATTGATTGTGCAGGGGACAATGAGTGTAAAATGAGGGAGATATCTGTAGAGAGGAGATCTCAAGACGAATTGTCTCAATCTTATTTTTGAAGTGATTAGCAATCTCCTGGGCAGTAAGTAAGTTAGTGGGTGGAGGTAATGGAGGATGAAGTAGAGTGGTAAAGGTAGAAAAGAGTTGACGGAGACTGTGCGAGAGGGTGTTAATGAGAGTGATAAAGTAGGTCTGTTTAGCAGTGTGGAGGCAGAAATGGTACTTTTGGAGGACAGATTCATATTGGCTGAAATCTTGCTGTGACTTAGTCTTACGCCACTATGTTTTTTGAGGCTTCTAGTATTGTCTGTTTGCCAGGGTTGTATTGGTCAGGGGCTGATTCTGTGTGTAGTGAGGGGGACCAAGGTATCCAGGGTGGATGACAGTGAACTATTGTAGATAGAAGTGGCCAGGTTGGGGCAGGACAAGGATGAGATTTTGTCGTAGAGACAATCTGTAGCAGAAAAAAAAAAGATGAAGGGTTAAGATGGTGAAGGTTTCTATGGGTAATAGTTTGGTAGTTGGAAGGCAAGGAGGAGGAAGATAAGGAGAGAGTGAAACTATTAATTAGTGATGAGCCGAACACCCCCGGGTTCGGTTCGCACCAGAACCCGCGAACGGACCGAAAGTTCGTACGAACATTAGAACCCTATTAAATACAATGGATGCGAACGTTCGAATTCTAAAGTGCTAATTATAACAACTATTATGCATGTTATTGTCCTAAAAAGGGTTTGGGAACCCGGGTTCTGCACCAGGGGACATGTATCAATGCAAAAAGAAGTTTTAAAAACGGTCGTTTTTCGGGAGCAGTCATTTTAATGATGCATAAAGTGAAAAAAAAAAGTCAAATATTCCTTTAAATATCGTACCTGGGGGGTGTCTAAAGTATGCCTGTGAAGTGCCACGTGTTTCCCGTGTTTAGAACTGTCCCTGCACAAAATGACACTTCTAAAGGAAAAAAAAGCCATTTAAAACTGCTTGCGGCTTTAATGTAATGTCTGGTCCCGGTAATATGGATGAAAATCTTTAAGAAAAATGGCATAGCTACCCCATGACCCCCCCCCCCCTACCCCAGCCCATTACCAGCCCCTTTGGGTCTTGTATGGATATTAAGGGGAACCCCGCACATAAAATAAAAAAGGCCCTATATACTCTGAACAGCCGTATACAGGCGGTGCATACAAGACAGGGACTGTAGGTTTGTTCTTATGTAGAATGTGTTTGTAATTTTGAACAGGTACATTGTTGAAGTGTAGCTCCAGCCCAAAAATCTATTTTTAAACTTTTTGGAAAACATAGGTAAGGGTTATCACCCCTGTAACATTTGTTTTGCTGTCTGTGCCCCTGTTCAGAACATTTCACCTCACTTTCCGTCCCAATGACAACTGTTTTTGAAATGTGGTGTTTTTCTTGAAACAAGGATTGCTGATAAAGCATCAGTACAGAGGAGACACCTTTCTCCCATATTTATTCTTACAGGAGAGAATTTTCCTTCCTAGGGGTAGATTTCCTCTCACTTCCTGTTGTCTTCTTGCGTTTGCAAGTAGGAGTCGTTTGTAAGTTGGATGTTTGAAAGTAGGGACCTGCCGTATATACTCTGCAGAAATAGGCCCCTTAGTTGTTGGTGTTGGCACAACACTGTAAGCACTCACAGTTACTCTTGGTTGGTGCTGGAACGCCCTGCTGTCAACTATTATATCAGGAATTTTAATTACATATAATTGTTGAACAGTGGTAGTAAAAATTGGGGCTTTGATGGTGGTGCTGGTGCCACAACACTGTAAGCCCTGACAGTTACTCTTGGTGGGTGCAGCAATGGGCCCTGCTGTGAATTATTAGATCAAGAATTGTAATTGCATGCCCCTGTTGAACAGGGGCTGAAAAATTGGGCCTTTCGTGGTGGTGGTGGTGGTGGTGGTGTTGCCACAACACTGTAAGCCCTCAGAGTTACTCTTGGTGGGTGCAGGAATGGGCCCTGCTGTGAATTATTAGATCAAGAATTGTAATTACATGCCCCTTTTGAACAGGGGCTGAAAAATTGGGCCTTTCGTGGTGGTGGTGGTGGTGGCGTTGCCACAACACTGTAAGCCCTCAGAGTTACCCTTGGTGGGTGCAGCAATGGGCCCTGCTGTGAATTATTAGATCAAGAATTGTAATTACATGCCCCTTTTGAACAGGGGCTGAAAAATTGGGCCTTTCGTGGTGGTGGTGGTGGTGGCGTTGCCACAACACTGTAAGCCCTCAGAGTTACTCTTGGTGGGTGCAGCAATGGGCCCTGCTGTGAATTATTACATCAAGAATTGTAATTACATGCCCCTTTTGAACAGGGGCTGAAAAATTGGGCCTTTCGTGGTGGTGGTGGTGGTGGCGTTGCCACAACACTGTAAGCCCTCAGAGTTACTCTTGGTGGGTGCAGCAATGGGCCCTGCTGTGAATTATTACATCAAGAATTGTAATTACATGCCCCTTTTGAACAGGGGCTGAAAAATTGGGCCTTTCGTGGTGGCGGTGGTGGTGGCGTTGCCACAACACTGTAAGCCCTCAGACTTACTCTTGGTGGGTGCAGGAATGGGCCCTGCTGTGAATTATTAGATCAAGAATTGTAATTACATGCCCCTTTTGAACAGGGGCTGAAAAATTGGGCCTTTCGTGGTGGTGGTGGTGGTGGCGTTGCCACAACACTGTAAGCCCTCAGACTTACTCTTGGTGGGTGCAGGAATGGGCCCTGCTGTGAATTATTACATCAAGAATTGTAATTGCATGCCCCTGTTGAACAGGGGCTGAAAAATTGGGCCTTAGGCACTGGTGGCACAACACTACAACCCCTCACAGATACTGTACTTGGAGCACAGCAATGAGCCCTGTTGCAAAGTATTGCTTCAAAAATTGTAATGACACGCCCCTGGTAAACAGGGGCTGAAAAATTGGGCCTTAGGCACTGGTGGCACAACACTACAACCCCTCACAGATACTGTACTTGGAGCACAGCAATGAGCCCTGTTGCAAAGTATTGCTTCAAAAATTGTAATGACACGCCCCTGTTAAACAGGGCCTGAAAAATTGGGCCTTAGGCACTGGTGCCACAACACTCCAACCCCTCACAGATACTGTACTTGGAGCACAGCAATGAGCCCTATGGCAAATTATTGCTAAAAAAATTGTAAGTACACGCCCCTGTAAAACAGGGGCTGAAAAATTGGGCCTTAGCCACTGGTGGCGGCACCCATAAACAAAAATGATCTTCCAAGCTATCATCATCAATCGTATCATTGAGGACTCGGAGGAGGAGGATAGCCAGTCAACATAACAGCACAGGCACTCAGCATCAGCATCAGTCTTGAAGGGATGTGACATGTTAAAATCAATTAGTCTGTTATATCAGCATCAGGTGTGTGGTAGCTGGTGGTGATCCAAGACTGGTTCATCTTGATGAAAGTCAGTCGATCAACCGAGTCGGTGGACAGGCGCACCCTGTGATCCGTGACAAATCCTCCAGCAGCACTGAATGTGCGTTCCGAAAGAACGCTGGATGCAGGACAGGCCAGTAGCTCAATTGCATACTGTGCAAGCTCTGGCCAGTGATCCATCCTCAAGACCCAGTAAGCCAGAGGATTTTCGGTGGGGAAGGTGTCCAAGTCTGACCTTGCCCCTAGATATTCCTGCACCATGTTTATCAGACGCTGGCGATGGTTGCTGGAACCGATCATACTTTGGGGCTGCGGACTAAAGAATTGTCTGAACGCATCGGTCAGACGGCCACCTTCCCCACCGCTCCTTCTTTGACTGGCCGAAGCCTCAGCAACTCGTTGTCCAGGACCAGGAGTTTGTAACCTCCCAGTCTCTGGGAACGCGTTGCACAGACCTTTCTGCAAGGCCTCCCGGAGTTGTCTCATCCTCTGCTCCCTCTACGACGGTAACATAAGGTCCGCAACCTTACCCTTGTACCGTGGATCAAGGAGAGTGGCCAGCCAGTAATGGTCCCTCTCCTTGATCCGAAGAATACGAGGATCCTTCCGCAGACTTTGCAGGATCAGGGAGGCCATGCAGCGTAGGTTTGCTGAGGCATTCGCTCCGGAGTCCTCTGGGTCACTAAGGACGACATGATCCGCAGTCACCTCCTCCCAGCCACGTACAAGACCACTGGTTTCTTGGGACTGTAAATCATCCCTAAAAGACTGCTGCTGATGATGCTGAGTGCCAGCCCCCACCTCCATGCTGACACAATCCTCCTCCTCCTCCTCCTCCTCTTCCTCTTCCTGTGCGATGGGTGGGACAGAAGGAACACTGTCTGGGTAAAGGGGGCCTTGAGAGGCAAGGAAGTCCTCCTCTTCCTGCCTCTGTTCTGCCTCAAGTGCCCTGTCCATTATTCCACGCAGCGTGTGCTCCAACAGGTGGACAAGAGGTACAGTGTCACTGATGCATGCACTGTCACTGCTCACCATCCTCGTGGCCTCCTCAAATGGTGCCAGGACAGTGCATGCATCCCTGATCATGCCCCACTGGCGTGGAGAAAAAAAAACAAGCTCCCCTGACCCTGTCCTGGTGCCGTAGTCGCACAGGTACTCATTGATGGCCCTCTGCTGCGTGTGCAGCCGCTGCAGCATGGCCAACGTTGAGTTCCACCTGGTGGGCATGTCACATATAAGGCGGTTCTTGGGCAGGTTCAACTCCTTTTGCAGCTCAGCCAGGCGAGCACTGGCATTATAAGATCTGCGGAAATGCACACAGACTTTCCTGGCCTGCCTCAGGACATCCTGTAAGCCCGGGTACCTGCCCAAGAACCGCTGCACCACCAGGTTAAGGACGTGAGCCACACAGGGCACATGGGTCAGTTGTCCCTGTCGAAGGGCGGAGAGGAGGTTGGTGCCATTGTCGCAAACCACCATTCCTGGCTTAAGCTGGCGTGGCGTCAACCACCTCTCGGCCTGGCCCTGCAGAGCAGACAGGACCTCTGCCCCAGTGTGGCTTCTGTCCCCCAAACACACCAGCGCAAGCACGGCATGGCATCTTTTTGCCTGCGTACTTGCGTAGCCCCGTGAACGGCTACGGAGCACCGCTGGTTCATAGGACAAACCACAGGAAGAGGTCATGGAGGAAGAAGAAGAGGAGGGGGTGGAGGAGAGAGGTGTGTCACAACCAGTAGTAGCATTTTGGAGGCGTGGCGGTGGGACAACCTCCAACACTACTGCACCTTGTCCTGCATCCTTCCCAGCTGCCAAAAGAGTGACCCAATGGGCCGTGAAAGAAAGGTAACGTCCCTGTCCATGCCTGCTGGACCTTGAGTCAGCGGTAATATGCACCTTACCGCTGACCGCCCTGTCCAGCGAGGCCAAGACATTGCCTTCCACATGCCGGTAGAGAGCCGGAATAGCCTTCCGTGAGAAAAAGTGGCGTTTGGGAACCTGCCACTGAGGAACCGCACATTGCACAAACTCACGGAAGGGGGCCGAGTCTACCAACTGAAAAGGCAGCAGTTGAAGCGCTAGCAATTTAGCCAAGCTAGCATTCAACCGCTGGGCATGTGGATGGCTGGGAGTGAACTTCTTTCGATGGTCCAGCAGCTGGGGCAGGGAAATTTTCCTGCTAGAATCGGACGTCGGTGTACTGCTAGCAGAGTGGCCGCAAGTACTTGGCTGTGACACACCTAATTCTACACCTTCATTCCTCTCAGTGCATGTTTCAGAGAGGACTGAAGTTATAGTGGGGTTGGAGATCCCAGCTGATGCGGTGCAAGGAGAGGTCCGCTTTGTTCTTTGGTGTGGGTCTTTGAGGTAGGCTTGCCAACGAGCTGCATGGCAGGTCAACATATGTCTGGTCAGGCATGTGGTACCCAAGCGGCTGATGTTTTGGCCACGCGATATACGCTTGAGACATATGTTGCAAACAGCAGCTGTGCGATCTGATGCACTAGCCTCAAAAAAGGCCCACACCAAGGAACTTTTTGAATGACGGGCAGAGGCAGCGCCCTGCACAGGCGGAGCTCTGCGGTGTGATTCCGTTGGTGTACTGCCCTTACGCTGGCCACCAAAGGGCATCCTGTCTCGTTGGAGATGTGCCTCCTCCTCATCCTCCTCCTCCTCTCTCCTATTAGGCACCCACGTGGAGTCAGTGACCTCATCATCCCCTCCCTCCTCATCACTGGAGCCAATCTGGCAGTATGCTGCAGCTGCTGGAACATGACTGCCAGATTGGTGTCCTTCTTGAGCATCCCCTCTGTCTGCTCTCACCCTACTGCCTTCCTGTAGCTGGGTTTCATCATCAGACCCTTCGAAACGCTGGGCATCCTCCTGGAGCATGTACCCAACACTGTGCTCAAACAGTTCGGGGGACTCCTCAGGAAGAGGACATGGTGGGTCTAGGGAAGGAGTGACTGATGATGAGTCTGACATTGATACCAGGGAAGAGGACGCTTTGGCAGCTGCTTTGCCAGTACCCTGAGCCTGGGTGAGAGAGGATGAGGAGGAGGAGGAGGGCTTGGTCATCCACTCTACCAAGTCTTCGGCATGATGTGGCTCAACATGTCCAGCTGCCGAAAAGAAGGACAAGCGTGTCCCATGGCCATGTGCTGATGACAATGCACCGCGTCCACGACCAGCACTGTTGCCCCCAGACACAGAGCCTGCTTGCCCTCTTTTATTGCCTCCTGACTGTCTGCCTCTCCTTGTTTGCCTTCCAGACATTCTAATAGATGGCCTGCAGGGAGATGGGAAAAAAGAAATAAGGGCTACCTTCAGGTGTCCTTCTCTGTCCCTTTACTTAAGGATTTCTAAATATGGTTGAGGATGATTGCTTTTTCACAGAATAGTACAACGACAATTTCCCTGACTGCCCAAAAATCAAGGATTTCAAAGATGGTTGATGAGGAATGCTTTAGCACACTATAGCACAAGGAGAATTCCCCTCACTTTCCTTCTTTGTCCCTAGAAACCAGGGATGAGCCGAACACCCCCCTGTTCGGTTCGCACCAGAACCTGCGAACAGACAAAATGTTTGTGTAAACTTTAGAACCCTATTAAATACAATGGACTCGAACGTTCGAAATCTAAAGTGTTAATTATAAAGGCTAATATGCAAGTTATTGTCCTAAAAAGTGTTTGGGGACCTGGGTCCTGCCCCAGGGGACATGTATCAATGCAAAAAGAAGTTTTAAAAACGGCCGTTTTTTCGGGAGCAGTGATTTTAATAATGCTTAAAATGAAAAAATAAAAGTGAAATATTCCTTTAAATTTCGTACCTGGGGGGTGTGTATGATATGCATGTAAAGTGGCGCATGTTTCCCGTGCTTAGAACTGTCCCTGCAAAAAATGTCATTTTTGAAAGAAAAAAAATGCATTTAAAACTGACTCGCGGCTATTAATGAATTGTCGGCTCCCGGCAATACATACAAAAGTCATTGAGAAAAAAAAAAAAAAAAGCGTGGGGGTTCCCCAGAATTCAATTACCAGGCCCTTCAGATCTGGCATGGATTTTAAGGGGAACTCCACCCCAAGTTTAAAAAAAAAATGGCGTGGAGTCCCCCTAAAAATCCATACCAGACCCCTTATCCGAGCACGCAACCTGGCCGGCCGCAGGGGAAAAGGGGGGGACGAGAGAGCGCCCCCCCCTCCCTCCTGAACCGTACCAAGCCACATGCCCTCAACATGGGGAGGATGTCCCCATGTTGATGGGGACAAGGGCCTCATCCCCACAACCCTTGCCCGGTGGTTGTGGGGGTCTGCGGGCGGGGGGCTTATCGGAATCTGGAAGACCCCTTTAACAAAGGGGACCCCCAGATCCCGCCCCCCCCATGTGAATTGGTAACGGGTACATTGTACCCCTACCATTTCACGAAGAAAGCGTAAAAAAAATGTTTAAAAAAACACACAAACACCTTGAAAAAGTCCTTTATTTAAAAAAATAAATAAATAAACATTCCAGCGGTGAAATCCAGTGTCCCGCGGCGATCCCGATGTCCAGCGCTGTCCTTCATTGGTTGTGCCTGAGCGGACCTGATGGGGAACTCCCTCTCAGTATTTTAAATGTATAGACCCGCCCCTTCTAAAGTTCCCCATCAGGTCCGCTCAGCGGACGAGATGCGGAACATGAGAAGGGGCGGGTCTATACATATATTACCAAAGTGAGAGCAGTTCCCCATCAGGTCCGCCCCCTCGGTATGTCAGACCCGCCTACGTCATTGGCTTGAGCGGGGAACTTCCTTCACTATGTAAATTTAAATTTACATAGTGAAGGAAGTTCCCCGCTCAAGCCAATGACGTAGGCGGGTCTGACATACCGAGGAGGCGGACCTGATGGGGAACTGCTCTCACTTTGGTAATACATGTATAGACCCGCCCCTTCTCATGTTCCGCATCTGGTCCGCTGAGCGGACCTGATGGGGAACTTTAGAAGGGGCGGGTCTATACATTTAAAATACTGAGAGGGAGTTCCCCATCAGGTCCGCTCAGGCACAACCAATGACGGACAGCGCTGGACATCGGGATCGCCGCGGGACACTGGATTTCACCGCTGGAATGTTTTTTTTTTTTTTTTTTTAAATAAAGGACTTTTTCAAGGTGTTTGTGTGTTTTTTTAAACATTTTTTTACGCTTTCTTCGTGAAATGGTAGGGGTACAATGTACCACTTACCAATTCACATAGGGGGGGGCCGGGATCTGGGGGTCCTCTTTGTTAAAGGGGTCTTCCAGATTCCGATAAGCCCCCCGCCCGCAGACCCCCACAACCACCGGGCAAGGGTTGTGGGGATGAGGCCCTTGTCCCCATCAACATGGGGACATCCTCCCCATGTTGAGGGCATGTGGCTTGGTACGGTTCAGGAGGGAGGGGGGGCCGCTCTCTCGTCCCCCCCTTTTCCCCTGCGGCCGGCCAGGTTGCATGCTCGGATAAGGGGTCTGGTATGGATTTTTAGGGGGACTCCATGCCATTTTTTTTTTAATTTGGGGTGGAGTTCCCCTTAAAATCCATGCCAGATCTGAAGGGCCTGGAATGGATATTTGGGGGAACCCCACGTCAATTTTTTTTTTATTTGCGGCGGGGTTCCCCTTAATATCCATTCCAGACCTGAAGGGCCTGGTAATTGAATTCTGTGGAACCCCCACGCTTTTTTTTTTTTTTTTATCAATGACTTTTGTATGTATTGCCGGGAGCCGACAATTCATTAATAGCCGCGAGTCAGTTTTAAATGCATTTTTTTCTTTCAAAAATGACACTTTTTGCAGGGACAGTTCTAAGCACGGGAAACATGCGCCACTTTACATGCATATCATACACACCCCCCAGGTACGAAATTTAAAGGAATATTTCACTTTTATTTTTTCATTTTAAGCATTATTAAAATCACTGCTCCCGAAAAAACGGCCGTTTTTAAAACTTCTTTTTGCATTGATACATGTCCCCTGGGGCAGGACCCGGGTCCCCAAACACTTTTTAGGACAATAACTTGCATATAAGCCTTTATAATTAGCACTTTAGATTTCTCCCATAGATTTTTCGAATTTGCCGCGAACACCCCAATTTGTTCGCTGTTCGGCGAACGGGCGAACAGGCAATGTTCGAGTCGAACATGAGTTCGACTCGAACTCGAAGCTCATCCCTACTAGAAACAAGGACTCGCACAGTGAAAGAAACTGACACTCTCCCTACCTAGAGTTTTCTGTCCCTAGAAAAAATGTTTTTTTTTAAGCACACTATAGCACAAGGAGAATTCACTCACTGTCCTTCCCTGTCCCTGGAAACAAGGACTTGCACAGTGAAAGAAACTGACACTCTCCCTACCTAGAGTTTTCTGTCCCTAGAAAAAATGTTTTTTTTAAGCACACTATAGCACAAGGAGAATTCACTCACTGTCCTTCCCTGTCCCTAGAAACAAGGACTTGCACAGTGAAAGAAACTGACACTCTCCCTACCTAGAGTTTTCTGTCCCTAGAAAAAATGTTTTTTTTAAGCACACTATAGCACAAGGAGAATTCACTCACTGTCCTTCCCTCTCCCTGGAAACAAGGACTTGCACAGTGAAAGAAACTGACACTCTCCCTACCTAGAGTTTTCTGTCCCTAGAAAAAATGTTTTTTTTTTAAGCACACTATAGCACAAGGAGAATTCACTCACTGTCCTTCCAGGTCCCTAGAAACAAGGACTTGCACAGTGAAAGAAACTGACACTCTCCCTACCTAGAGTTTTCTGTCCCTAGAAAAAATGTTTTTTTTAAGCACACTATAGCACAAGGAGAATTCACTCACTGTCCTTCCAGGTCCCTAGAAACAAGGACTTGCACAGTGAAAGAAACTGACACTCTCCCTACCTAGAGTTTTCTGTCCCTAGAAAAAATGTTTTTTTTAAGCACACTATAGCACAAGGAGAATTCACTCACTGTCCTTCCCTGTCCCTGGAAACAAGGACTTGCACAGTGAAAGAAACTGACACTCTCCCTACCTAGAGTTTTCTGTCCCTAGAAAAAATGTTTTTTTTAAGCACACTATAGCACAAGGAGAATTCACTCACTGTCCTTCCCTGTCCCTAGAAACAAGGACTTGCACAGTGAAAGAAACTGACACTCTCCCTACCTAGAGTTTTCTGTCCCTAGAAAAAATGTTTTTTTTAAGCACACTATAGCACAAGGAGAATTCACTCACTGTCCTTCCCTGTCCCTGGAAACAAGGACTTGCACAGTGAAAGTAACTGACACTCTCCCTACCTAGAGTTTTCTGTCCCTAGAAAAAATGTTTTTTTTAAGCACACTATAGCACAAGGAGAATTCACTCACTGTCCTTCCAGGTCCCTAGAAACAAGGACTTGCACAGTGAAAGAAACTGACACTCTCCCTACCTAGAGTTTTCTGTCCCTAGAAATTTTTTTTTTTTAAGCACACTATAGCACAAGGAGAATTCACTCACTGTCCTTCCCTGTCCCTGGAAACAAGGACTTGCACAGTAAAAGTAACTGACACTCTCCCTACCTAGAGTTTTCTGTCCCTAGAAAAAATGTTTTTTTTAAGCACACTATAGCACAAGGAGAATTCACTCAATGTCCTTCCCTGTCCCTAGAAACAAGGACTTGCACAGTGAAAGAAACTGACACTCTCCCTACCTAGAGTTTTCTGTCCCTAGAAAAAATGTTTTTTTTAAGCACACTATAGCACAAGGAGAATTCACTCACTGTCCTTCCAGGTCCCTAGAAACAAGGACTTGCACAGTGAAAGAAACTGACACTCTCCCTACCTAGAGTTTTCTGTCCCTAGAAAAAATGTTTTTTTTAAGCACACTATAGCACAAGGAGAATTCACTCACTGTCCTTCCAGGTCCCTAGAAACAAGGACTTGCACAGTGAAAGAAACTGACACTCTCCCTACCTAGAGTTTTCTGTCCCTAGAAAAAATGTTTTTTTTAAGCACACTATAGCACAAGGAGAATTCACTCACTGTCCTTCCAGGTCCCTAGAAACAAGGACTTGCACAGTGAAAGAAACTGACACTCTCCCTACCTAGAGTTTTCTGTCCCTAGAAAAAATGTTTTTTTTAAGCACACTATAGCACAAGGAGAATTCACTCACTGTCCTTCCAGGTCCCTAGAAACAAGGACTTGCACAGTGAAAGAAACTGACACTCTCCCTACCTAGAGTTTTCTGTCCCTAGAAAAAATGTTTTTTTTATGCACACTATAGCACAAGGAGAATTCACTCACTGTCCTTCCAGGTCCATAGAAACAAGGACTTGCACAGTGAAAGAAACTGACACTCTCCCTACCTAGAGTTTTCTGTCCCTAGAAAAAATGTTTTTTTTAAGCACACTATAGCACAAGGAGAATTCACTCACTGTCCTTCCCTGTCCCTAGAAACAAGGACTTGCACAGTGAAAGAAACTGACACTCTCCCTACCTAGAGTTTTCTGTCCCTAGAAAAAATGTTTTTTTTTAAGCACACTATAGCACAAGGAGAATACACTCACTGTCCTTCCCTGTCCCTGGAAACAAGGACTTGCACAGTAAAAGTAACTGACACTCTCCCTACCTAGAGTTTTCTGTCCCTAGAAAAAATGTTTTTTTTAAGCACACTATAGCACAAGGAGAATTCACTCAATGTCCTTCCCTGTCCCTAGAAACAAGGACTTGCACAGTGAAAGAAACTGACACTCTCCCTACCTAGAGTTTTCTGTCCCTAGAAAAAATGTTTTTTTTAAGCACACTATAGCACAAGGAGAATTCACTCACTGTCCTTCCAGGTCCCTAGAAACAAGGACTTGCACAGTGAAAGAAACTGACACTCTCCCTACCTAGAGTTTTCTGTCCCTAGAAAAAATGTTTTTTTTAAGCACACTATAGCACAAGGAGAATTCACTCACTGTCCTTCCCTGTCCCTGGAAACAAGGACTTGCACAGTGAAAGAAACTGACACTCTCCCTACCTAGAGTTTTCTGTCCCTAGAAAAAATGTTTTTTTTAAGCACACTATAGCACAAGGAGAATTCACTCACTGTCCTTCCAGGTCCCTAGAAACAAGGACTTGCACAGTGAAAGAAACTGACACTCTCCCTACCTAGAGTTTTCTGTCCCTAGAAAAAATGTTTTTTTTAAGCACACTATAGCACAAGGAGAATTCACTCACTGTCCTTCCAGGTCCCTAGAAACAAGGACTTGCACAGTGAAAGAAACTGACACTCTCCCTACCTAGAGTTTTCTGTCCCTAGAAAAAATGTTTTTTTTAAGCACACTATAGCACAAGGAGAATTCACTCACTGTCCTTCCAGGTCCCTAGAAACAAGGACTTGCACAGTGAAAGAAACTGACACTCTCCCTACCTAGAGTTTTCTGTCCCTAGAAAAAATGTTTTTTTTATGCACACTATAGCACAAGGAGAATTCACTCACTGTCCTTCCAGGTCCCTAGAAACAAGGACTTGCACAGTGAAAGAAACTGACACTCTCCCTACCTAGAGTTTTCTGTCCCTAGAAAAAATGTTTTTTTTAAGCACACTATAGCACAAGGAGAATTCACTCACTGTCCTTCCCTGTCCCTAGAAACAAGGACTTGCACAGTGAAAGAAACTGACACTCTCCCTACCTAGAGTTTTCTGTCCCTAGAAAAAATGTTTTTTTTTAAGCACACTATAGCACAAGGAGAATACACTCACTGTCCTTCCCTGTCCCTGGAAACAAGGACTTGCACAGTGAAAGAAACTGACACTCTCCCTACCTAGAGTTTTCTGTCCCTAGAAAAAATGTTTTTTTTAAGCACACTATAGCACAAGGAGAATTCACTCACTGTCCTTCCCTGTCCCTAGAAACAAGGACTTGCACAGTGAAAGAAACTGACACTCTCCCTACCTAGAGTTTTCTGTCCCTAGAAAAAATGTTTTTTTTAAGCACACTATAGCACAAGGAGAATTCACTCACTGTCCTTCCCTGTCCCTGGAAACAAGGACTTGCACAGTGAAAGAAACTGACACTCTCCCTACCTAGAGTTTTCTGTCCCTAGAAAAAATGTTTTTTTTAAGCACACTATAGCACAAGGAGAATTCACTCACTGTCCTTCCCTGTCCCTAGAAACAAGGACTTGCACAGTGAAAGAAACTGACACTCTCCCTACCTAGAGTTTTCTGTCCCTAGAAAAAATGTTTTTTTTAAGCACACTATAGCACAAGGAGAATTCACTCACTGTCCTTCCCTGTCCCTAGAAACAAGGACTTGCACAGTGAAAGAAACTGACACTCTCCCTACCTAGAGTTTTCTGTCCCTAGAAAAAATGTTTTTTTTAAGCACACTATAGCACAAGGAGAATTCACTCACTGTCCTTCCCTGTCCCTGGAAACAAGGACTTGCACAGTGAAAGAAACTGACACTCTCCCTACCTCGAGTTTTCTGTCCCTAGAATTTTTTTTTTTTTAAAGCACACTATAGCACAAGCACAAAACACACTGACACTCTCCCTACCTATCCTTCTCTTTTCCCTAAACTAAAGGAATCCAGGTTAAGCAAGAAAGAAATAAAAGTCACTGTCCCTGCCTATGCTGCTCTTTCCCTGCTCCGGAACACACTACACTAGGCCGCCGTGCTGGCGGCCTTTTATAGTGTGGGGCGTGTACTAAACACCCTCAGCAATAATTAGCCACAGGCATCCTGCCTGTGGCCAATCATTGCTCTCCTCGCTGTCGGCGCTGTGATTGGCCAAGCATGCGGGGTCACAGTGCATGCTTGGCCAATCACAGCGCCTGGATGACACTGCGATGGCGTAGTGCATTGTGGGCCGTTCGCGTCACTCGAATTTGGCGCGAACGGCCCAAATCGTTCGATCTTCGTCGAACGATCGAACAGCCGATGTTCGAGTCGAACGTATGTTCGACTCGAACACGAAGCTCATCCCTACTATTAATGTGGTGATCAGAGAGAGGAAAAGGAATGTTGGAGAGCTGGTGCAGAGTGCATAGGTAGGAGAATATGAGGTCAAGGCAGTTGCCATCAGAGTGAGTAGAAGCGTTTGTCCATTGTTTTAGGTCAAAAGAGGAGGTTAGGCTCAGCAGTTTAGAAGTAGCGGGAGTGTTAAGATTAACAGGAATGTTGAAGTCACCAAGAATGATTGTTGGAATTTCAGAAGAGAGAAAGTAGGGTAGCCAGGCAGAGAAGTCGTCAAGGAAGCTTGATACGGGTCCAAGAGGCCGATAGATCACAGCAATTCTCAATGAAACTGGAGAATAATAGACAAATATAGTGAGCTTCAAATGAGGAGAGGGACAGAGAGAGGGGTGGATGAAGAACCCAAAAAGTGCTTTGAGGGGCTAGGAGGATTACAACACAACCTCCTTTCCATCCACTAGGCCTAGGAGAGCGATTTCACAGGAGGCCACCATAGGAAAGGGCAGCAGGAGAAGGAAAGTCAGATTCTTGAAGCCAGGTCTCAGTAATTGAAAGTAGGTTCAGGGAGTTTGTGATGAATAGGTCATGGAGGGTGGTCAGTTTGTTACAAACAGAGCGGGTATTCCAAAGGGCACAGGAGAAGGGGAGGCTGGTTCTAGGCAGAAGAGGAATAGAAGTGAGATTGTGTGCATTGTGGCTGCTATCAGAGGATAGTGGGTGCTGGGTATGTTGGCCGAATGTAAATGATGGTGGTCCAGGATTTGGGGGAAATATCTCCAGAAGTTAGGAGAAGTAGAAGGGTAAGAGAGGTAATATGGGAGTGTGACTTATGTGGGGGGACACCTCCCAGTGTCCTGGAGGTTTTATTGGTATATGCGTTCGGAATTAGCAGGAGCTCATGCGTGCAGTAATAAGATGAAGACAGGAGTGAGGGTGATATGTATAAGCAATGGGGTGTAGAAGATGAGTGAAGGAGAGAGGATGCAACTGTGAGAAGGAAAAGTAGGAAGTGCATGATACAGAGTGGTGAGATTGAGAGGCAGCCTGCATGAGAGATGAAAAAGTTATATGGGGAATCAGGTCACCTGTAGTCTGTTTAGTGTTTTGCAGTAGTCTGTTGTGGATTTTTGCTTTGTGCATTCGCTGAAGTGCTGAGCCGAAGTGTAATACTTAATACACTATAAATACTTTATCCAAGATGATAGTTGCAGTCCCTAGCTGTGCATCCCCTAGAGAAGGCTTACATTTATACTGAGTTGGGTGGGGGTACTATTGCCAATTAATTAGTCAGGATTGTATAGGAGGAACACATGGCTAACAGAACTAACTTCTCATACCAAAGGCAGACTACAAGCCACAGAAAGAGAGCAGGAGGGTCACGGTTATAAAAAATAAGAACAGCTCATAATTTAGGTATAGACAATAAGAAAGCAAAATAAACATCACAGTGATATGGACAGCATAGATTGGCATTAAGCACATTTAAAACAATGAAGCACTTGCAGTGCAGTTCAAGATCTAAACCCTCAATTGATGGCAGTTAAAGAGCTGCATATTCTAAACAATAAAACTCAATAACATTATCTGCAATTGCATAGTATTCATTAAATACTATTTTCTTTCATCCTTTGTTGCATATCAGTACTGCTAATCTCCACCAGCCTCTTTGTAGCCACTACCTGTCTACATGCCTGAACTCTGGAGATGGCTGTACATCATCTCTGTGCATCGGTTAACTGATATGGCATTCATGATTCCCTCAATGAACTGATATGCAGAAGCACAATTGGGAGACAGTTGCCACCCCAATAAAGAATAAGTTCACCTTTACAAAAAAAGAATAAATGCACATTTTTTTTCAGGTAAAAATAACATGTATAGCACCCTCTAGTATTGTCTTTGGGAAATAAACGTATGAGGGCTGCCAGCATTGCTGCAGAGGTTGAAGGGGTGGGGGGTCCGCCTGTCAGTGCTCAGACCATACGCTGCACACTGCATCAAATTGGTCTGCATGGCTGTCGTCCCAGAAGGAAGCCTCTTCTAAAGATGATGCACAAGAAAGCCCGCAAACAGTTTGCTGAAGACAAGCAGAGTAAGGACATGGATTACTGGAACTATGTCCTGTGGTCTGATGAGACCAAGATAAACTTATTTTGTTCAGATGGTCTCAAGCGTGTGTGGCAGCAAACAAGTGAGGAGTACAAAGACAAGTGTGTCTTGCCTACATTCAAGCATGGTGGTGGGAGTGTCATGGTCTGGGGCTGCATGAGTGCTGCTCGCACTGGGGAGCTATAGTTTATTGAGGGAACAATGAATGCCAACATGTCCTGTGACATACTGAAGCAGAGCATGATCCCCTCCCTTCGGAGAATGGGCCGCAGGGCAGTATTACAACATGATAACGACCCCAAACACACCTCCAAGACGACCACTGCCCTGCTATAGAAGTTGAGGGTAAAGGTGATGGACTGGCCAAGCATGTCTTCAGACCTAAACCCTATTGAGCATCTGTGGGGCATCCTCAAACAGAAGGCGGAGGAACGCAAGGTCTCTAACATCCACCAGCTCTGTGATGTCGTTATGGAGGAGTGGAAGAGGACTCCAGTGGCAACCTGTGAAGCTCTGGTGAACTCCATGCCCAAGAGGGTTAAGGCAGTGCTGGAAAATATTGGTGGTCACACAAAATATTGACACTTTGGGCCAATTTGGACATTTTCACTTAGGGGTATACTCACTTTTGTTGACAGCGGTTTAGACATTATTAGCTGTGTGTTGAGTTATTTTGAGGGGACTGCAAATTTACACTGTTATACAAGCTGTACACTCACTACTTACATTGTAGCAAAGTGTAATTTCTTCAGTGTTGTCACATGAAAAGATATAACAAAATATTTACAAACATGTGAGGGGTGTACTCACTTTTGTGATATACTGTATGTGAGTCTTAATTGGGTCAGGGTTTATTAGAGGTCAGGGCTGAATGACTCATCTCTGCAGCTCTCTGATGCATCCCCCTGCTTATCATACTTGGAGGTCCCTGGCCACTCCCTGGGAGTGGGCCTGGCAGGAAGCATGGGAGCCTTTAAATATTGATAAATCATGCCAGCAGGGGTAGTCAGGTGGAAGATGGAGTGTCAGGTCACCTGAAGCCAGGTGACAGATGCACACCGTTGGGGTCAGGCGTGCACCGCTAAGGTAGTGAACCCTATGGCTGACTGCTGCGGATAGAACACTGGGTGGTTAAGGAAGGCAGGTCCACTGGAGCACAAACAGGGATCCCATAGGGAGCTAGAGCCCAAGATTCCCCAGGGCGCGGAATCTAAGATCCAGCAGGTGTTCACCAGAGCCTCTAGTGGTGAGGATGGACTGAGCTGCAACTAGATCCAGGTCGGGCCCCCAGAGTCCCCTAGCTCATGCTCTGTAGGGTATAGAGGATAGAGGGGAAGCAGCAGCTCAAGAGATACAAGAGATAGTGAGGGGACAAGCCAAAGGTCAGGGCAACAAGCAGACAGGGATAGTCGAGAACAAGCCAAGATCGGTAACACAGAGACAGACGTAGCACACAGCAAGCAGGAACCCAAACCCACAATGCTTAACAAACAACGTTGATCAGCAAGGCAGACTTGCAGTGCACAGGTTAATATAGAGTTTTCTGATAGAGCCTGGGGTGGGGCCATGCTAGGAGGAGAGATTATTTAAACAGCCAGGTGAGAGTGTCTGGCCTCTAAGATGAACACATGGAAAGGAAGGTAACCTGACAGACAAGCATTACATGACATGGAGATGCAGTTTTTAGGAGGCTGTCGGTGGCCCTGAGAGGTACCTTCTAGTCTGGGGTGGGTGTCCTGCCATGGGCCGGGGCTCGGGTGATGGAAGGATCCTGCCAAAGACACAAGGGAGGAATCTTTCCTGGAGCCATGAGAGCAAAGAGAGAACAGAATGAGTAATTCAACACTGGTTGGGACTAACAAAGGGGGGAGTTTGTCACATGAAGCCAATCTCCCTTGAAGACAGCTTGTGCGCTTAAGTCTTCAGTCCTTCCCCTGAGAGATCTCCTAAAAGTCAGTTGGGTGGACTAGTGTGAGAGTCAGCCAAGAGGCAGCTGCAGCCAGGGGGACTGGCAGCAGTGGCGTATCCAAGGTATGGCAGGCATGGCAAGAACCATGGGCGCCGTAGGGGGGGGCGCCAAAAAAAACGTTCCCTGCACGACAAAAAATTCCCACCCGTTCTCCTGCGGCCGCATCCTGCACTATAGTCCCGGTGCCGGCGGCGGCACGGAAATTCACTTATAAGTAATGTTTCCTGGCTGGCATGTAGGAGAGTGACAGGCACGGGCCGTGGGCGCCCCCATGCTTGTCTATGAGTGGTATCGCCCACTGCTCAGACCGTCATTCAGCTAACTTGCGGAGGCTCCGCCTAAAGCTCCGCCTACCCTCCAGTCCTCTTCGCATCGCAGCTTCATCTTCTCCCCGAGCGCCGAGCGCGAGCGGGTCGGTGACGTCACCGTCGTCACTTGTGAGGTCAGGTCACTGAGGAGAAGAACTGGCTAGTCTGAGTCTGACAGAGAAGAGACTAGTCCCTGGAACCCCCAGCCAGGCAGGCAGCACTGCAGCAGGTACGGACAGTACTATATTCTATAGTCACACGTGTACTGTGTTATGTTATCATCGTGTACAGTATGATGATGTGTGCCAACTGCCAAGTATAGTGCTTAATATATGGAATAAAAAAATTATAATTATGCATAGCCATAGATATCATAAATAAAGTGATTTGTGCAAGTAGTACCTGCTGTTGCACAAATCACTTTATTTATGATATCTATGGCTATGAATAATTCTATTTATTTAATCCATATTGAGCACTATATTTGATTGGCTGCTTGCTTCTGTTTGGGTCTGTGCCTGGCACATGAGGACTTAGGCTACTTTCACACTGGGGCGTTGCGCCGTCGGCGGTAAAGCGCCAATATTTTTGCGGCGCTTTACTGATGGTTTTCGCGGCGCTAGCAGGGCGCCTCAAAGATGTGGCTGGCAGGACTTTTTTGAGCATCCTGCTAGCGCACCACTAGCAGCCCAAAAAGGGTTAAAACCGCCCGCAAAGCACCGCTGCAGCAGTGCTTTGCTGGCGGTTCGGTTGCACTGCCCATTGATTTCAATGGGCAGGGGCACTTTAGAAGCAGTGTGTACACCGCTCCTACAGTACCTCAAAGTTGCGGCTAGCAGGACTTTTTTGAGCGTCCTGCCAGCGCACCGCTCCAGTCTGAAAGCCCTCGGGCTTTCACATTGGAGTGAGAAAAGAGGCTCTTTCAGGGCACTTTGCAGGCGCTATTTTGTAGCGATGTAGCACCTGCAAAGCGCCTCAGTGTGAAAGTAGCCTAAGACCCCTTTCACACTGAGGCGCTTTGCAGGCGCTATAACGCTAAAAATAGCGCCTGCAAAGCGCCCTGAAAAAAAGCAGCATCTTTGAGGCGCTGTAGGAGTGGCTCCTAAAGCGCCCCTGCCCATTGAAATCAAAGCAGCGCTTTGCAGGCGTTTTGTTAACCCTTTCTCGGCCACTAGCCGGGGTTAAAAGCGCCCCGCTAGCGGCTGAATAGCGCAGCGAAAACTACAGTAAATAACGGCGCTTTACCGCCAACGCCCTCACCCCCCCAGTGTGAAAGAGGCCTTAAAGTCCTCATCATGTGCGATTGTGCGTGTGTGCTAAGCAAACAGGGCCGCTGGTGATCCTACTCCCTCTGTACAGTGTCAGAGGTGCTGGAGCAGCAGTGGCGGAGGACTGTATCCATTATGAGGAAACATCCCCTGCACCGCTGTGTGTCCTTGATCATCACCGTGCCACTGCCAGTGAGTGTGACCTGTCTGTGTACCACTGCGCGCAGTCACTGTCTCTGATGTTCCTTTCCACTCTGCCTTTCTGCCCAGTGCTGTGCCCGTCCACCGCATGATCCGCCCCCATGGAGGCCGCTCTCTCTTCCTCCTGCTAAGTGCCCATACACTGCACGATTCCTCCGCATTTATAGGTGCTGATATTACTGCATTTATGGGTTCTCGTAAGGCTTCATTTTTCTAGGTGCTGGTAAGGCCGCATTTATAGGTGCTGGTAAGGCCGCATTTATAGGTGCTGGTAAGGCCGCATTTATGGGTGCTGGTAAGGCCGCATTTATGGGTGCTGGTAAGGCTGCATTTATAGGTGCTGATATTACTGCAATTATGGGTTCTCGTAAGGCTTCATTTTTATAGGTGCTGGTAAGGCCGCTTTTATGGGTGCTGATATTATTGCATTTATGGGTGCTGTTACTGCATTTATGGGTGCTGATATTACTGAATTTATGGGTTTTGGTAAGGCCGCTTTTATGGGTGCTGATATTACTGCAATTATGAGTGCTGATGTTACTGCATTTATGGGTTCTGGTAAGGCCGTTTTATGGGTGCTGATTAGAGTTGAGCGGGTAGCTGGATATTCGGGTCCGGCGGGTTCGGCCGAACTTCGGAAAAAAGTTCGGATTCGGGACCGAACTTTAGCCCGAACCCGGACCCGGACCCGGACCCCATTGAAGTCAATGGGGACCCGGACTTCTGACGACTAAAAAGGCTCTAAAAAAGTAATGGAAAGGGCTAGAGGGCTGCAAATGGCAGCAAAATGTTGTTAAGAACATGGCAAGTGCTCTGCAAACAAATGTGGATAGGAAATAACTTAAAAGAACATAAAAAAAATTAAAAAATAAAAAAATATGCTGGAGGCCCCCTTTTCAGCAGAAGAGGTACAGGAAGTCATTAAGAACCTCAGAAACTCAACGGCACGATGCCACACATATGGTGGGAATGCCCCAGAATACGCCCTTTATGGAATAAATTATTTAATTTAATGGATAAGCTAGTGGGAAAATAAAATACTTTGAAATAAAAATGTAGCGGGGTGCTAAATTTAAGGAAAGTGTTTGAGTGGTAAATAGGCTCAAATACCCTAATTCTGTAGGATTCATGGACCATTTTGTCCTCGGGGGACAGTATTGGTGTGCAGTTCCCTGCGGCCTACAGGTGGCGCCTTTTGTGTCCCCTCTTGGCAGTAGTACAGCGGGGCGGGGAACCTGCTGTGCATGCCGGGAGAGCATATAAAAGGGGCAGACCTTTGGCCTGGGGGCTGATGTCCAGTGGGGTCCGCGCCCAGGTGCCTTCGGCCTGGGTGCATGTGTTCCTGTTCCATCTCGGGCACCTTTAGCCCGGGGTGAGGTACTATCCTGGAGTTCTTGCTGCCCTGGGTATGGAGGCCTAGGGGCGGGAGTAAAGCCTGGAGTCCAGAGCCGCCTCGTGTAGGGGACCCTGTTCCAGGGAAGGGAGGATCATTCTGATGGACCGATGCGGGAGTCACGGTGAAGGAATGGTCTGTTGACTCCCTGGAGAGATGTCTTCCCCTTGATATGGGCTAGGTTCGTAGAAGGAGAAGCTCAAGGTCACCTTGACTGTATCAGAGGCCTTATTCAACCGGCCCGTGGCAGGGGCCTTATACACCCTGGTCTGTGGCTGAGACCAAAGTTCTCCAGGCCCGTGGCAGGGGCCTTGTACACCCGGTCTGTGGCAGAGACCAACCTCAATGTCTGTGGCAGAGACCGTGCGCCAAAAACTGTTTGAGAAACCTAAGCAGTGAAGTGAATGTGCTACGTTTGTGCCTGGACCTCCTCCACACCTTAAGCTGTCCTGTTTCTTTGCTCTAACCTTTTCTATCTGAGTACAGTTTATTTTGCCATGAGAGAATAAGAGTTGGAGTTTCAGCTGGTGTGGACATTGACTTTACTGGCAATTAAAGGACTTGCCTCTACCTACAGTAGAGGTGAGAATCATCCTCTGGAGGAGTTTTGACTCCGGCTGTAGACACGGCCCGTCAAGTACACCGCTCAACCTCTTTATATAGGAGGATACGGGCTGGTAGTGCGGTGTGCCTTTCTCCCTCCTGCGAAGAGCCAACAACATAAAGGCAGGTAAGGGGGAAAGGATCTGTGCGCTACAAAAAAATAAAATAAAAATTTTAATCTTGGCCTAGCAGGACGAGGTCCATATGGAGTAGGAGGTTGAGGTGG
Source organism: Rana muscosa (assembly GCA_029206835.1). Classification (NCBI taxonomy): domain Eukaryota; kingdom Metazoa; phylum Chordata; class Amphibia; order Anura; family Ranidae; genus Rana; species Rana muscosa. The sequence continues at coordinate 438,952,212 of CM055121.1, read as the reverse complement.
CGGTGGATGTGGCTGTGTAGGTGGAAGCGGCGGTGGAGGAGGACGAGGTAGCCAACACTGGTTCAAAAATACAACAATGGCTGGGTAAGGCCGGTGATGTGTCAAATTCTGTCCCCTGTCGAATAGTGTCCGCCCTGTACTGCGCTTGCTGAGTATGTAGGACAAGGGGATTTCAAAAATCTCCCAAGACTAACGGCGCCTGCGTGTTGAGTTCAGGTGAAGGCCACACCATCCGTGGTTCAAGCCGAGCCAAGCAAGGCCGCGATCGAAGCGAGCCCGTGAGGGGCCCTGTTACTATGTGCTACCGTATGTCCTCTTGGATGGTGGGGCTTGAACCTGCACTCACAGCGCAGGCGCCGTTCATCTTCGGAGATTTTGTGAATCTCCTTGTCCTCTGTACTGCGCAAGCGCTGCGCCTGCGCAGTACGGGCCGGGCACAATCCGATGGCCGGACAGTTTTTGTCACAACACCGGTATACATGTCTATTCTGCACAAGGTACGGACAAGTCCTGTGGGATCCATGCCTGGTTCATTTTAATGAACGTGAGCTTGTCCACATTGGCTCTGGACAGGCGGCTGCGCTTGTCTGTGATAACGCCCCCTGCCGTGCTAAATACACGTTCAGATAATACACTGGCTGCAGGGCAGGCCAGCACCTCCAAGGCATAAACGGCAAGCTCAGGCCATGTGCCCAATTTGGAGACCCAGAAGTTAAAGGGGGCAGACCCATCATCCAGTACGTGTAGGGCCTGTGGACACATACTGCTCAACCATGTTGGTGAAATGCTGCCTCCTGCTAAGACGTTCCATCTCAGCTGGTGGTGCTGGTTGTTGTGGCGTGCTGACAAAGCTTTTCCACATTTCGGCCATGCTAACCCTGCCTTCTGAGGTGCTGCCGGTGCCCCGGCTGCGTTGGCGACCTCTTCTTCCTCCTCTGCCTTCGCCTTGTGCTTCCACCGTACGCCCGCTGTCAGGTGGGAATGCCACCAGCAGCGCGTCTACCAGCGTGCGCTTGTACTCGCGCATCTTACGATCCCGCTCCAGTGAGGGAATTAAGGACGGTACGTTGTCCTTGTAACGGGGATCCAGCAGGGTGGCCACCCAGTAATCAGCACCAGTTAAAATGTGGGCAACTCGGCTGTCGTTGCGGAAACACTGCAGCATGTAATCGCTCATGTGTGCCAGGCTGCCCAGAGGCAAAGAAAAGCTGTCCTCTGTGGGAGGTGTATCGTCTGTGTCCTCTGTATCCCCCCAGCCACGCACCAGTAATGGCCACGAGCTGGTCTGAGTGCCACCCTGCTGTGAACATGGCTCCTCCTCCTCCTCCTCCTCCTCCATCTCCTCCTCCACCTCGTCATCCTCCAGAACTGTGCCCTTTCTGCCGGACAATTGTGTACCTGGCGTTTGTTGGTGCAGGAACCCACCCTCGTAGCCACTTGTGAAAGACTGCCCTGAAAGCCTTTGAAATGATCCCGCTTCCTCCTCCTCCTCCTCATCCTCCTGTGCCACATCCTCTTCCATCATCGCACGAAGCGTTTTTTCAAGGAGGCATAGAACTGGGATAGTAACGCTGAGAACGGCGTCATTGGCACTGGCCATGTTGGTGGAGTACTCGAAACAGCGCAACAAGGCACACAGGTCTCGCATGGAGGCCCAGTTATTGGTGGTGAAGTGGTGCTGTTCCGCAGAGCGACTCACGCGTGATTGCTGCAGCTGAAACTCCACTATCGCCTGCTGCTGCTCGCACAGTCTGGCCAGCATGTGCAAGGTGGAGTTCCACCTTGTGGGCACGTCACATATGAGGCGGTGAGCGGGAAGGCCGAAGTTACGCTGCAGCGCTGACAGGCGAGCAGCAGCAGGGTGAGAACGCCAAAAGTGCGCACAGACAGCCCGCACTTTCTGCAGCAGCTCTGGCATATTGGGGTAATTTTTAAGGAACCTCTGGACCACCAAGTTCAGCACATGCGCCAGGCAAGGGATGTGCGTCAAACCGGCTAGACCCAGAGCTGCTACGAGATTTCGCCCATTATCGCACACCACCAGGCCGGGCTTGAGGCTCACTGACAGCAACCACTCATCGGTCTGTTGTTCCATGTCCCTCCACAACTCCTGCGCGGTGTGGGGATTTTCCCCCAAACAGGAAAGTTTTAAAACTGCCTGCTGTCGTTTACCCCTGGCTGTGCTGAAGTTGGTGGTGAAGGTGTTACGCTGAATGGATGAGGAGGCGGTAGAGGATGAGGAAGCGGAGAAGGAGGAGTTAGCAACAGGAGGCAAACTGAAGCGCCCTGCAATCCTCGGTGGTGGAAGGACATGCGCCAAACCGCTATCTGCCTCAGGCCCAGCCGCCACTGCATTTACCCAGTGTGCTGTTAGGGAGATATAACGTCCCTGACCGTGCTTACTGGTCCACGCATCCGTAGTTAGGTGGACCTTGCCACAGATGGCGTTGCGCAGTGCACACCTGATTTTGTCCCCCACCTGGTTGTGCAGGGAGGGATGGCTCGCCTGGAAAAGTAGTGGCGGCTGGGCACGACGTACTGCGGGACAGCCAATGCCATCAGGCTTTTAAAACTCTGCGTCTCCACCAGACGGAATGACAGCATTTCAAAGGCCAGGAATTTTGAAATGCTGGCATTCAGGGCCAGGGATCGCGGGTGGCTAGGGGGGTACTTCCTCTTCCGCTCCAATGTTTGGGAGATAGAGAGCTGAACGCTTCCATGGGACATTGTGGAGATGGTTGGTGACCCAGGTGGTAGTGTTGCTGGCAGATCCTCTGTTTGCGGGGTGACAGGTGCCACTGTCACTACAGAGGTGGATGAAGAGGCCGAGACTGCAGCAGAAGAGGAAGCAGGAGGAGCCAGAGACCTTTCTTGGTTTTTGAGGTGTCTACTCCACTGCAGCTCGTGCTTTGCACTTAGATGCCTGGTCATGCAGCTTGTGCTCAGGTTGAGAACGTTTATGCCTCGCTTCAGGCTCTGATTGCACAGCGTGCAAACCACTCGTGTCTTGTCATCAACACACTGTGTGAAGAACTGCCACGCTAGGGAAGTCCTTGGACCTGGCTTTGGTGTGCTCGGTCCCTTGCTGCGTTGGGCAGTAGCAGATGTACTGTCTAGGGGACGAATGCTCCGTTTTTGCACCCTGCTCCCTCTTCTGCTGTGCTGGTGGCTCTGTGCGACCACCGCCTCTTCCTCCGAACTACACTGGTCACCTGCATAACGTTGATTCCATGTGGGGTCGAGGACCTCATCGTCCTCCACATCATCTTCCACCCAGTCTTCACCCCTGCCCTCCATGTCTGTCTGCACAATTGCGAAAGCAGCAGCAGTTGGAACCTGTGTTTCGTCATCATCCGAGACGTGCTGCGATGGTCCTCCCATGTACCCATCATGAAACATAAGTGGTTGGGCATCGGTGCACTCAATCTCTTCCACTTCTGGGGCAGGGCTAGGTGGATGGCCCTGGGAAACCCTGCTAACAGAGTCATCGAAAAGCAGAAGAGACTGCTGCATGATTTGGGGCTCAGACTGCTTGGCTGATTTGCAAGGGGGTGAGGTGAAAGACTGATGGACATGGGCTTCAGGTGCCAACTCTGATCTTTCATCAGAAGAGTGGGTGGGAGACAATGTGAAGGAACCCGAGGCACTGTCAGCAACCCAATCTACTATCGCCTGTACTTGTCCTGGCCTAAACATTGGTACAGCCTCATTAGGCGCGACAAAATACCGCCGCAGGCTCGGTCGCCTACTCGCACCTGAGGAAGGTGTTTCACTTGTGCGTGTAGCTGGCACAGATCCACCACGTCCTCTCCCTGCAACAGGAGCTCCACCAGCAGCACCACGACCGGGGCCACCACGTCCCTTTGACCTTCCCCTCATATTTTCCAAATTTAGGATCTTGCCCTAAATGGCGTTTTTTGGAAGACCACAACACACCCACAGTACGTAATGGCTGAAACGCACAGCTACAGAACTGCAGAAAATGCTATTCAAAAAAAAAAAGGTTGTTTTTTTTAGTATAGCACAGTACAAGGAAAATATATAGAAATTGTTTATTTCACACACCTCCAGATGTGTATTTCACACTGCAAAATATTTTCTGTGGCCCTAAATGGCGTTTTTTGGGAGAGCACAACACAACCACAGTATTTAACCACTGAATCGCACAGCTATAGAAGTGCAGAGAATGCTATTCAAAAAAAATTTTGTTTTTTTTAGTATAGCACTGTGCAATATATAGAAATTGTTTATTTTACACACCTCCACATGTGTATTTCACACTGCAAAATATTTTCTGTGGCCCTAAATGGCGTTTTTTGACAGACCACAACACACCCACAGCACGTAACCGCTGAATCGCACAGCTACAGAAAATGCTATTCAAAAAAAAAGGTTGTTTTTTTTAGTATAGCACTGTACAAGAAGAATATATAGAAATTGTTTATTTTACACACCTCCAGATGTGTATTTCACACTGCAAAATATTTTCTGTGGCCCTAAATGGCGTTTTTTGGAAGAGCACAACACAACCACAGTATTTAACCACTGAATCGCACAGCTATAGAAGTGCAGAGAATGCTATTCAAAAAAAATTTTGTTTTTTTTAGTATAGCACTGTACAATATATAGAAATTGTTTATTTTACACACCTCCACATGTGTATTTCACACTGCAAAATATTTTCTGTGGCCCTAAATGGCGTTTTTTGGAAGAGCACAACACAACCACAGTATTTAACCACTGAATCGCACAGCTATAGAAGTGCAGAGAATGCTATTAAAAAAAATTTTTTTTTTTTTAGTATAGCACTGTACAATATATAGAAATTGTTTATTTTACACACCTCCACATGTGTATTTCACACTGCAAAATATTTTCTGTGGCCCTAAATGGCGTTTTTTGGAAGAGCACAACAACCCCAACAGTATATAACCGCTGAATCGCACAGCTGCAGAGGCCAGAGAATGCTATTCAAAAATAATGTTGTTTTTTCACACACCTCCAGATGTGTATTTCACACTGCAAAATATTTTCTGTGGCCCTAAATGGCGTTTTTTGGAAGAGCACAACACAACCACAGTATTTAACCACTGAATCGCACAGCTATAGAAGTGCAGAGAATGCTATTCCAAAAAAATGTTTTTTTTTTTAGTATAGCACTGTACAATATATAGAAATTGTTTATTTTACACACCTCCACATGTGTATTTCACACTGCAATTTATTTTCTGTGGCCCTAAATGGCGTTTTTTGGAAGAGCACAACACAACCACAGTATTTAACCACTGAATCGCACAGCTATAGAAGTGCAGAGAATGCTATTCAAAAAAAATGTTGTTTTTTTTAGTATAGCACTGTACAATATATAGAAATTGTTTATTTTACACACCTCCACATGTGTATTTCACACTGCAAAATATTTTCTGTGGCCCTAAATGGCGTTTTTTGGAAGAGCACAACAACCCCAACAGTATATAACCGCTGAATCGCACAGCTGCAGAGGCCAGAGAATGCTATTCAAAAATAATGTTGTTTTTTCACACACCTCCAGATGTGTATTTCACACTGCAAAATATTTTCTGTGGCCCTAAATGGCGTTTTTTGCCAGACCACAACACACCCACAGCACGTAACCGCTGAATCGCACAGCTACAGAAAATGCTATTCAAAAAAAAAGGTTTTTTTTTTTTAGTATAGCACTGTACAAGAAGAATATTTAGAAATTGTTTATTTTACACACCTCCAGATGTGTATTTCACACTGCAAAATATTTTCTGTGGCCCTAAATGGCGTTTTTTGGAAGAGCACAACACAACCACAGTATTTAACCACTGAATCGCACAGCTATAGAAGTGCAGAGAATGCTATTCCAAAAAAATGTTTTTTTTTTTAGTATAGCACTGTACAATATATAGAAATTGATTATTTTACACACCTCCACATGTGTATTTCACACTGCAATTTATTTTCTGTGGCCCTAAATGGCGTTTTTTGGAAGAGCACAACACAACCACAGTATTTAACCACTGAATCGCACAGCTATAGAAGTGCAGAGAATGCTATTCAAAAAAAATGTTGTTTTTTTTAGTATAGCACTGTACAATATATAGAAATTGTTTATTTTACACACCTCCACATGTGTATTTCACACTGCAAGTTTTTTTCTGTGGCCCTAAATGGCGTTTTTTGGAAGAGCACAACACAACCACAGTATTTAACCACTGAATCGCACAGCTATAGAAGTGCAGAGAATGCTATTCCAAAAAAATGTTTTTTTTTTTAGTATAGCACTGTACAATATATAGAAATTGTTTATTTTACACACCTCCACATGTGTATTTCACACTGCAATTTATTTTCTGTGGCCCTAAATGGCGTTTTTTGGAAGAGCACAACACAACCACAGTATTTAACCACTGAATCGCACAGCTATAGAAGTGCAGAGAATGCTATTCAAAAAAAATTTTGTTTTTTTTAGTATAGCACTGTACAATATATAGAAATTGTTTATTTTACACACCTCCACATGTGTATTTCACACTGCAATTTTTTTTCTGTGGCCCTAAATGGCGTTTTTTGGAAGAGCACAACAACCCCAACAGTATATAACCGCTGAATCGCACAGCTGCAGAGGCCAGAGAATGCTATTCAAAAATAATGTTGTTTTTTCACACACCTCCAGATGTGTATTTCACACTGCAAAATATTTTCTGTGGCCCTAAATGGCGTTTTTTGCCAGACCACAACACACCCACAGCACGTAACCGCTGAATCGCACAGCTACAGAAAATGCTATTTAAAAAAAAGGTTGTTTTTTTTAGTATAGCACTGTACAAGAAGAATATATAGAAATTGTTTATTTTACACACCTCCAGATGTGTATTTCACACTGCAAAATATTTTCTGTGGCCCTAAATGGCGTTTTTTGGAAGAGCACAACACAACCACAGTATTTAACCACTGAATCGCACAGCTATAGAAGTGCAGAGAATGCTATTCAAAAAAAATGTTGTTTTTTTTTGTATAGCACTGTACAATATATAGAAATTGTTTATTTTACACACCTCCACATGTGTATTTCACACTGCAATTTATTTTCTGTGGCCCTAAATGGCGTTTTTTGGAAGAGCACAACACAACCACAGTATTTAACCACTGAATCGCACAGCTATAGAAGTGCAGAGAATGCTATTCAAAAAAAATGTTGTTTTTTTTAGTATAGCACTGTACAATATATAGAAATTGTTTATTTTACACACCTCCACATGTGTATTTCACACTGCAATTTATTTTCTGTGGCCCTAAATGGCGTTTTTTGGAAGAGCACAATACAACCACAGTATTTAACCACTGAATCGCACAGCTATAGAAGTGCAGAGAATGCTATTCAAAAAAAAATTTGTTTTTTTTAGTATAGCACTGTACAATATATTGAAATTGTTTATTTTACACACCTCCACATGTGTATTTCACACTGCAATTTTTTTTCTGTGGCCCTAAATGGCGTTTTTTGGAAGAGCACAACAACCCCAACAGTATATAACGGCTGAATCGCACAGCTGCAGGGGCCAGAGAATGCTTTTTAAAAATAATGTTGTTTTTTTCACACACCTCCAGATGTGTATTTCACACTGCAAAATATTTTCTGTGGCCCTAAATGGCGTTTTTTGGAAGAGCACAACACAACCACAGTATTTAACCACTGAATCGCACAGCTATAGAAGTGCAGAGAATGCTATTCAAAAAAAATGTTGGTTTTTTTAGTATAGCACTGTACAATATATAGAAATTGTTTATTTTACACACCTCCACATGTGTATTTCACACTGCAATTTATTTTCAGTGGCCCTAAATGGCGTTTTTTGGAAGAGCACAACACAACCACAGTATTTAACCACTGAATCACACAGCTATAGAAGTGCAGAGAATGCTATTCAAAAAAAATGTTGTTTTTTTTTAGTATAGCACTGTACAATATATAGAAATTGTTTTTTTCACACACCTCCAGATGTGTATTTCACACTGCAAAATATTTTCTGTGGCCCTAAATGGCGTTTTTTGCAAGAGCACAACAACCCCAACAGTATATAACCGCTGAATCGCACAGCTGCAGAGGCCAGAGAATGCTTTTTAAAAATAATGTTGTTTTTTCACACACCTCCAGATGTGTATTTCACACTGCAAAATATTTTCTGTGGCCCTAAATGGCGTTTTTTGCAAGAGCACAACAACCCCAACAGTATATAACCGCTGAATCGCACAGCTGCAGAGAATGCTATTCAAAAAAAAGTTGTTTTTTTTTTTTTAGTATAGCATAGTACAAGAAAAATATATAGAAATTGGTTATTTCACACAACTAGAGATATACACTGCAAAATATTTTTTTTGCCCAAAAATAGGTCTTTTTTGCGCACAACAAAGTGCCTTTTTTTTTTTTTGCAACAGCACAATAAAGTGCCTTTTTTTTTTTTGGGGCCCAAAAATGGGTCTTTTTAGCAAAAGCACAATAAAGTGCCTTTTTTTTTTTCTGCCCGAAATGGGTCTTTTAGCAAGAGCACAATACAGCCACAGTATGGAATAGGTGTATCACTCAACGTAATGCAGTGCTGGTGCACTGAGCTTGCAACACAAACAGATAAACCTATGCAGATCGCTGAGCTATTATATCTCTCAATCTGGACTCCTATCTAAATCTCTCTCCCTGAAAGCACAAACAGGATCCTGCCCCTACACTACACTACACTGTTTCTCTATCTTTTCTATCAGTAGATTGCAGAATCAGGACTAACTCCTATCATATAATTATCTCCCTCACAGCAACAGCAGCCAGGATCCTTTCCCTACACTGTCTAAAAGCAGAGTGACGATCTGTGCTGTGTGCCTCTTGCTTATATAGAAGCTGGTCACATGCTGGGTCACATGTTGCACTGACCAATCACAGCCATGCCATTAGTAGGCATGGCTATGATGGCTTCTAAGGGCACACCAGCTAATCAAATGGTGATTGGCTGGCCCCTGAAGCATTTCTAACTGCGCCATTAAATTCCCGAATCCGAACCCGAACCCGGACTTTAGCGTAAAATCCGGGTCCGGGTCCGGGGTCGGGAAAACGCCAAAATTCGGTACGGACCCGAACTTTACAGTTCGGGTCCGCTCAACACTAGTGCTGATGTTACTGCATTTATGGGTTCTGGTGCTTTTTTTTTTGTTAAGGTTATCTGAAAGATGGGTTTCAAATGTTTTGACAGGGGCGCAGTTTCAGTGCTTGCCATAGGCGCCATTTTCACTAGATACGCCTCTGACTGGCAGGGCCTGAAGAGGTGGTGCTGGGATCAGTGACCACAAAGAAAGCAGAGGGGAAAGTTACATGGGGTGTCACTCCACCTGCAATGGCTATTTCTACCTGTAATGGGCTGCTACTGAACTGACAAGGAAACTGTCAAGTTTCCGCATTAGTGTACCAGCAGAGGCCAAGAGTGTGCAGGAGAGTGAAGAGGAAACTGTATATAGATGTATATAGAAAGTTGTCCCTGAAGTTTTCTGAAGTCAAGTGGGCATCCCATAACTACCCATCCCTCTCCAAGTTGTTAACCCCTTAATAAACAATAAAAACAAAGCTACAGACTTTTTTCTGACTCAGTGTGCCTGCAAAGATTCGGTGTGCCTGGCTGTGCAGGAGTGGGGGATCCCTTTTATCTGCAGCTCCTACGTGGGGTGTGCTACATATTAATTTATTATTTTTTGCTAGAAGCCTGTAAAATCCTGTAAAGCATTGCACCCACGATCAGCATATCTTGGGAGTAATGCCATGGTCCGGCACTGTGTGTAGCTGTCTGCCTGTACCTCCGTAACGGGCAGGCATTTACTGAATGACAAGAAGCTCAATGAACTACCTAGAGCACTCAACAGCGTCCTGATAGTTTATTGAGAACTAAAAATCGACAGCCGCAAAAGCTGACAGTACTTGTAGTTTTCACATTCACAGAACACTGCAAATGAATGAAGCCTGGCGGGCAGAGCCCTGCACTACTGCGTTTTTTTTATTTTTTTATTCTGACAGCGAGCGGTTTGGAGAAGAATATGGGTATAACATGTAAGATTTTACAAAAGGTGAACCTATCCTTTAAAGGACGTGCCCAAAACAACGACCTTCATCACAGGACCACCAGGTATAATTTTAATAAAAGCTGTGGATTTAAAAAGATTGAAAACAATTTCCTTCCTTTTCATTATTTCAGTTTTGTGCTTGATTATGCAAAAACAAAATGTGTTTGTCCTTTTTTTTTCCAAATAATAAAATAAAAATGATTGAAACAGATAAAAAAAAAACTAGCAGAATTGTTTTTCTAGAGCCTGACTCAGCGGGAAAAAAATACATTATCAGCAGTCAAATTTATCCAGTGTTTCAAGACGCAATAAATTATACATTAATTTGTGGTCAACAATCACTTTTAATTCTTAATAGCATGTCATGTAAACAATGAATATTTTAAACAGTCTGGGGGAAGTGGATTGGCCACATTTAGAAAGAATAAAGAATTAGGCATAGACAAAAACATTTAGACGTCTGATGACTTTCAGTACATCAAAAACAAAATAAAGAGCAACACTGCTTAATTATATATATATATATATATATATATATATATATATATATATACACACACATACATACAGAATATATATCTATATCTATCTATCTATATCATATATATATTGTACCCACATACACACACATAAAAGAGCACTATCTTTGCAGACTTATCCTGTAATGGATTTGTATGGAGCCAAGGATGTTTGGCTCTATTAGCTATGAAATAGCTATTAGCCTTATAATTACAGGATCTCTGATTTGGCATAATGCAGAGCTGATTCGCCTCCCGCTCAGAAGGACTGAGGGCACATTCAAGGTCATCCCTGTGCTTCACTCATTTTCCTTTGATGATAACTTTCAGTGAGCCCCCTATGCATCATATAAAGGCTCTATGCCCCCTTTACATAAATGCAGCCCCAGCTGGCTGATAGGGTCTTGCTACAGCGTAAAATAAGCAAAAACATGCTGTTGGGTAGAATAAACTATGTGGATTATTATACAATTTGGATTCTTTCTGTGGAGAAAACACAAGGTGACTTTACAGTGACTGGCAAATTATTATTCTTGCATGCATTTTTTTACGGTCAATGTTAAAAAGATCACTTTCACAAGATCTGGCTATAAGGCCTCATGCTAAAAGCCAGCAGCATCTTTGCAGAAAAAACATCTGACAGTTGTAAAAGTGTCTAAAGCTTTTGCAAGCGTTTAGGTGCGTTTACAGGTGTCAAGCGCCTGGGCGTTAATTCATTTAATTGACCAGAATAAAAAATAAATAAATCTGCCCATTGAAATGAAATAACGCTCAAGCACTAAACACACCTAGCCTTAACACATGTTTAGGCATGTTTAGACGCATTTACAAGTGTCAAGCATTTTTTCTGCCCAAAACTCTGCTGCTCCTGGACACACTGGCAGAGTTTTTTTTCCCCCTAAACGCTGTTAAAAGTCTGTGTGTGCATGGACACATAGGGGGTTATTTACTAAAACAGGAGAGTCCAAAATCTGGTGCAGCCCTGCATAGAAATCAATCAGCTTCCAGGTTATATTGAACAAGCTGCAGTTAGAAGCTGATTGGCTACCATGCACAGCTTCTGAGTCCACCACCTTTTGTAAATGTACCCCTTAGGCTAACATGCAGGGGAGTTTAGAGGCAGGAAAGAAAAACGCCAGATGCCCCTAGGAGCAGCTGTAAAAACGTCCAGTGTGCATGATTTTTTTCTTAGCAAAAAAAAAAACAATTGAAGGTGTCAATACACCAAAAGATTTAAAGTTGAACCTAACCACTCTTAAAATCGCCCCTCCCAGTGCCACCATTTTTTTCTTTTCCTGGCATTTGGGAGCTAGCAGAGACCTCTGGTACATCTGCGCTTGCTCAGCAGATTGCTGCACATAATGTGCGGTGGCATTTATGCACATGCAACGAAAATCCATCAAGCGTGTGTACATGCGCGGCAATATTGCAACTTAGCAAAACACTGCCTCTTGGGGTAGCTGTGACATAGCAATCTCAGGAGGAAGCGAAACCCAGCCTAGGTTGGAAAAGCGGAAGTGCTGCCTTGCAACAAAACGGTAAAAAAAATTGAATAATTTTTTTTCTTCATTTGATTAAGAGGGAGGGAGGACGGAAATGCTTTGCTGTTTAGATGAGCTTCTCTTTAACCAACCAAATCACAAAAAAACTGCCTTTTTAGAATGTAGGTAGGCACAATCTGAACATTCTCAGGGCAGCATTCTTCTGTTTAATACATAGCACTCCATAAACATGCAAAATTGTGCATACATATCAGGTTCAGGTCAGTGCAGAGGGGAGGGTGAAATGAACAGACATTACTGGCACCACTTACATGGAAGAATAATAGTACAACAGGATATTTTTTTAAATGTATCTAGATTGCTGTTTACTTAAAGGGTGACTACCTGACACCACACATGGGATTGTCTGAGATCTGAGATCAACATGAAATTATCTGTCCTCCTGCGTGAAAATCTGTCCACGCCTTATTGATTTTCTTGATCAGCAGAACTTTTGAATGACATGGTGAAAAGAAGAAGAGGCAGTGGAGCATTCTAATAAGGGCAATATGGGCTGTTGCATGGGGCCCTAGACTCCAGGGGACCCATGGAGGTGCCAAAAAGTCCTTCCTTAGTACTGTCTACAGTACGTCAATTTAAGCTTGGCAAGCCTTTAGACCTTTTTTAGAAGAGTCAGCAATGGCATTCTACATTTTCTGCTAATTAAACGTGTAATTTAAAGTAATCAAATAACAATACACAATATAGGTGCATAATCAGTGGACACTGACCTTTATGCATTATCTCATTAAACCAGTGGAGGGGAAGGGGGATTGGGGGGGCATAAAATTAAAATTCCCTGGTCCTTCAGTTTATTTCACTGTTGAGAAGTGGTTAGAAGTAAATACAGAACATGGAAAGTGAGCAAATCAGTGCTCAGATCAGGCAGACCAGGTAAATATGATTCTTTCAAAATGTTACTGTGCAATTCTCCTGAAAATATGCTGACTTATCTGATCTATTTGAGAATCCTGATTCCTGACATCTTACATGGGTTAGAAGTTTGAATCAGCATGCAAATAACAAGATAACTACAAAATTGTGAATTGCAAGAAAGGATGAGATTGGCCAAATTCTTCTAAGATGCAGTCTCCTCTTTTTTAAGTGGGCATCTCGGAATTCTTGTTTCACCCTTCCATAGAATGAAAAGCAAAATCTGATTAGTCACATGAAGCTACCATTCCTAATTTCTTTGGTTTCAGAATAAACAAGTCAGACACTTTTTGTACAATTACAGCAGAATTGTTCATATTGTGTGAAAATTTGAGTTTGTGATTTCATTAGGTCATTCAACAAAGTATTTCAAAAGAGGTCTTACTTAAAAGAGGGTTACGTAAAAAAAAAAAAATTATTATTAAAAAAATAAATAAATCATTAATCGGCCAACATTTCTCTCCCTGGGAACACTGCTTATATTTGGCAGTACCTGACAACCTTGCAAACTAACTTTGCCAAACACCCCAGTACATCATAATGACTGATAACACAGCTGATGCAGGATTGTTTCTAAATTTACAATGGGAGACATGCTTTCTCCTTGACTGGTAAAGACCTGCTCCTTGCCTGTAACATTCCAAGGAGTACAAGTGGTCACACTCACAAATAAAAATTTGAATTTCAGCCAACGTGTACTGGGGGCATTATAAAATTTTATTTTGTTCTCTCTTTCACATAACCGTTTTTCATCTTTTCCTTTAAAACTGCAGGGGTATATTATAGCCCATTTAGATAAAAAGCATGTCTTAATGGAATTGTTCTTCTTCTTCAAAAAAAAGGTATACTATACTGTGTAAATAACATTTTGTTAAAAGCGAGAATGTTTTGGATAGTGGAATAGGTAAGATGCCAGGTACACCTGGATATGTGATGAGGGTGTCAAGATAAAGTTATGGATTAACTGCCTGTGAACATACTTGTTACAGTGTCTCCAGATCCTCATAAATCTGACTTACTTATCTAATATAGTAAGATAAGGTGTATAATAAAGACCTTCAATACACCGCTCAGCGCCTCGGACTCGCACAATTGCAAAAAATGTCGTAGTAGGTAACCGACACTGGAAATAGGTAACACACAGAAAATCAAAGTGATACCAGGAGGAATGACTTGCCCCCAAGGGCTCCAAGGGATCACTCTACCCCTGTAAGAAATTATGCTGATCATTCTAGAGGGGGTCCAGCTAGAGATGGACATAATGACGCTGTCCAATATCCACCTAATAATAACTATTATACAGTTCCAGTCCAGAATAGGTTTGAACCATTATGGGAAAATGAGACTAGAAGTAATCACCAATCTCCTTGTCCTTTTTTAGGGAGGGGGTGGCAGAAACGAGGTCGGGGGCTCCCCCAACGCAGGGGACATCCTCCACCACATTCCCAGCAAGCACAAAGCTACAGAGATCCCCAGTGGAGGGAACCCCTCTAGTGGCAGAGGGATCCCCCAGATTACCCCTATCAGAGGGGAGAATATCGAGAGGATGTAGAGCAGGACGAAAAGTCCAGAAAAAGAAGGAGAGATCAAGAGTAGGTGGTATCTTTAATTTAAGTGATACAGTTCTGACACATAAAGAGACTAATATTCTCCATTTAGGTCTGAAATGCGGCCTGAAAAGGCCTATTAATAAATTTGATGTCTTTATAGACATCCACAAATATATACGTATGGTCAACGTGAAGAAATAGTAGGATTTTTAAAACAGCTTACCTGTAAAATCCTTTTCTTGGAGTACATCACGGGACACAGAGCAGCATAGTCATTACTATGTGGGTTATATAGAATTACCTTCAGGTGCTGGCACTGGCAACTTCCAAAACAGGAAGTACCCTCCCCTATATAAGCCCCTCCCATCCGGGAGTACCTCAGTTTTGTAGCAAAGCAATACGTGTCCCCAAAAGAGGGGTGGGAGCTCTGTGTCCCGTGATGTACTCCAAGAAAAGGATTTTACAGGTAAGCTGTTTTAAAAATCCTACTTTCTTGTTCATACATCACGGGACACAGAGCAGCATAGTCATTACTATGTGGGACGTCCCAAAGCAATGCCAAATGAGGGGGGGATACACCATACATAAGCTGGGCGCCATCAGGCATGAGGATCTTTTGCGGCCTGCAACACACTGCGCCCAAAGGCGACATCCTCCTGACTTCTAACGTCCACCTGGTAGAACCTAGTAAACGTGTGTACTGAAGACCATGTTGCGGCCTTACAAATTTGAGCCAGGGAGGCCTGGTGATGCACTGCCCATGAAGTTCCAACTGCTCTCGTGGAGTGCGCCCTAACTTTGAACGGAGGCGGTCTACTTCTCAAGCCATAGGCTTGTATTATGACCTGTCGAATCCACTTGGCTAAAGTAGATTTTGATGCTGCCTGACCCTTTCTGGGGCCTTCCGGCAGAACAAACAAAGAATCCGTTCTACGAATCTGAGCAGTGGCTTTTAGATAAGCTTTAACTGCTCTTACTACATCCAAAGAATGCAATAACTTTTCCTCTACCGAGCTTGGTTTGGGGAAAAAGGAAGGAAGAACCACATCCTGGTTCAAGTGAAACCTCGATACCACCTTAGGAAGAAAGGCTGGGTGAGGGCGTAATACTACTCTGTCCTTATGAATAACCAGATATGGCTCCTTACAGGACATGGCGGCTAATTCCGAAACTCTTCTAGCTGAGCTTATGGCTACTAAAAATATCAATTTTCTGGTGAGTAGAACCAAGGAAATGTGCCGCAAAGGTTCAAACGGCTGCTTCTGCAGAACCGACAGAACCAAATTTAGATCCCATGGGCATATGGGAGCTTTAATAGGAGGAATAATACGAGTCACCCCTTGCATAAAGGATTTGACAAGTGAATGCATAGCCAGGGGCCTTTGAAATAGTATTGATAAGGCCGAAACCTGGCCCTTGATAGTACTTAAGGCAAACTTCCTGTCTACAGCCCACTGCAGGAAGTCCAGAATTCTGCCTATAACGTACTTACGTGGATGCCATTTTCTGGCCTCGCACCAAGTGATGTACGCCTTCCAAACTCTATAGTAGATCTGCCTGGATACAGGCTTCCTGGCATTGATTATAGTTGATACCACAGAGTTAGAGAGACCTCTCTTCTTTAGGATGTGGGATTCAATAGCCAGGCCGTTAAACTTAGAGTTAGTAAGGAAGGGTGGTATATCGGTCCTTGCGAAAGCAGGTTCGGACGACGTGGAAGGGTCCAAGGACTCCCCACAGACATTTTGATGATCTCCGCGTACCAGGCCCTTCGGGGCCACGCTGGAGCCACCAGGATCACCGGCTTCTTTTCCAACCTGACTCTGCGAAGGAGTCGAGGCAACAATTGTAGCGGAGGGAATGCATATATCAGTCTGAACTGATCCCAAGGGAACACCAGAGCATCCGAGCCGCAAGCGAGGGGATCCCTTGTCCGGGAGACAAATCTGTCCACCTTTGCGTTGAATCTGGATGCTAGCAGATCTACATCCGGTGTTCCCCACCGCTGACATATTGCTCGGAAGACCTCGGGATGAAGGGACCATTCCCCTGGGCATAACTGTTGGCGACTCAGAAAGTCCGCCTTCCAATTCTCCACCCCTGGAATGAAGACAGCTGATATACATGGGACATGCTTTTCTGCCCATTCCAGGATGTGACTTACTTCCCTCTGGGCTGCACGACTCCTGGTGCCTCCCTGATGATTGATATATGCCACTGCTGTGGCATTGTCTGATTGAATTCTGACAGGGGACCCTTGGAGTCTGGATGTCCAGGCTACTAGGGCATACCGGGCTGCTCGTATCTCTAAGAGATTGATGGGCAGGGTTTTTACTACATTTGACCATCTGCCCTGGAGAGACCATTGCTCCAGTACTGCCCCCCAGCCTATAAGGCTGGCATCTGTAGTGACCACCTTCCACGATATCGGACTGAAGGGTTTTCCCTTCTGGAGATTCTGGGGGATCAACCACCAGCAGAGACTCTTCCGAACGGAAGGGGACAAAGCCATCGGGAAGTCTAGAGCCTGAATTTTTCCGTTCCAGGCTGACAATATGGCCCTCTGTAAATTCCTTGAGTGGAATTGGGCGTATGGCACAGCTTCGAATGATGCTACCATCTTTCCTAGCAGCCTCATGCACAGGCGTATGGACGGCTGTCTTTTTGCACAAAGCAGACGGACCAAGCCCCTCAAAGAGGATACCTTGTCTAGAGGTAAGAAAATCTTCCTCTGGTCTGAATCCAGCCGTAGCCCTAGATATACCAGGTTTTTCACTGGCTGTAGGGCTGACTTGTCCAGGTTGATGACCCAACCGTGAGATTCTAGATACTTGATTGTATCGACAATTACCACTTCTAGCTTGGCAACTGAGTGGTCCATCAACAACAGGTCGTCTAGGTATGCCATTATCGTTACACCTCGTGTTCTTAGATCGGCCAACAGTGGGGCCAGAATTTTTGTGAACACTCGTGGTGCTGTGGCCAGACCGAATGGTAAGGCTCTGAACTGAAAATGGCGCCCTTCTACTGCAAAGCGTAGAAATTTTTGATGACCTGGAAAGATGGGAACATGCAAGTAAGCATCTTTGATGTCGATCGAGGCTAACCATTCCTCCCCCTGTAGGGCAGCGGTGACCGATCGGATCGACTCCATCCGGAAAGACCGGACGTTTAGAAATTTGTTTAGACTCTTTAGGTCCAATATGGGTCTTATGTCCCCGTTTGGCTTCGGGACTGTGAAAAGGTTTGAGTAGAAACCCAACCCCCACTCTTCCATAGGAACCTCCATAATTACTCCTTGGAGCAATAGTTGTTCTAACGCCAATAGGAGAGACCCTCTTTTCAGAGGGTCTCTTGGCATGCCTGACCACATAAAATGGGAAGGAGGAGACTCTTTTAACTCCAACTTGTATCCCAGAGTTACTGCGGAGAGCACCCATCTGTCTTTGATCGTCTCCCGCCAGGTCTCTGCGAACAACTGAAGTCTTCCCCCCACCCGTTTGAGTGGGGG
This sequence comes from Rana muscosa, assembly GCA_029206835.1. NCBI lineage: Eukaryota > Metazoa > Chordata > Amphibia > Anura > Ranidae > Rana > Rana muscosa. Next base: position 438,934,052 of record CM055121.1, on the reverse strand, counting down.
CAGCCCTTCATAGGCTTGACTTGGAGGCTGGTTTAGTACCCCTTCAGATCCAGGGTTTCTTATTACCCTGTGACTGTCCCTGATTTTTACCCCCTGAGTTTGACCGAGGAGGCCGTCGGAACTGCTTAGTAGCAGACGTCGCAGGGATAGGAGAGGTAGTCCTCTTAAAAGATGGACCCCTAGACCTCTTCTTACTCGGTAAGAGAGTACTTTTACCACTGGAAATCTTCTGGATATACTTATCCAGGTCCTCGCCAAAAAGGCGTTCCCCATGAAATGGGAAGCTAACTAAGAACTTCTTACAGGGAGCTTCAGCAGACCAGTTTTTGAGCCACAGAAGCCTACGCATATGTACCAAAGACAGCGTGAGGCGGGAGGCCTGATGGATAGAATCCTTGATGGCGTCAACCGCAAAGCATAATGCTCTAGGCAGATCAGCCAGAGCCTGGGCCTGCTGGTCTGGCAAATCCCTCAGGACCATTTTCATCTGATCCTTTAAAGCTTGGCAGACCCCAATAGCTGCCACTGCTGGCTGTGTAACAGCCCCTGCTGTGGAAAAAGCAGATTTTAATAAAGATTCCAATTTTTTATCTACTGGATCTTTGAACATTTGAACATTATCTACTGGACATGTCAGTGATTTGTTCATAGAAGAGATGGCTGCATCCACCGTAGGAACATTCCATCTCTGGGTGAACTTTTCCTCCATGGGATAGATCACCGGAAATTTCTTAGGCGGAACAAATAGTTTATCAGGATGTTCCCAGTCCTGGTATATAAGTCCTTCCAATAATGGATGTATTGGAAAGGAGCAATTAACCTGGGGAGCTTTTAGCGACCCCAATGAGGAGACAGCAGTAGTTGATGGTTCAACAAGAGGCATTTTAAATGCAGATCGAACCATGTCAGTTAGGGTCTGGACCCACAATCTTTCAGTCTGTGATGCTGAAAATGGTTCATCTACTGTCGATTCCTCAAAAACAGAGTTAACCTCCTCCTGATCCCCTTCAGGTAGGTCGGTCCCTTCCTGGGACTGTTGCTCTGCCAACAGGCACTCTAATGGAGGTGATGGAGATCTGCAGAGAAGAAGCGATCAATGCTGCCAATCTCTGCTCCAATCCCTCCAGAGTTGAGGCAAAAACCTACTCTGTTATATATGCAGGAGCAGGTGGACTGAGGACAGCCGCAGTACCTGGCACTCCCGGGGGTTCCTTATGGGTATTAACCTCTGATTTCTCAGGGGAGGAGGGTGCAGATGACTGCTCCAGATCCTCAGAGCCCGATGGAGACCCCCTACACTTCCTGAGAGGTATATCTCAGAGTTTTTTAGGCGGCATATTCCTTAGTTCAAAGCTGAGGTATTCCAGCCGCAATACACCCCTTTACTGAAATAGTCTAATGCAATTTGCTGCTATGTACATCAGTGGGTGTCTACTAATGCGTCTTTCTGGGGATGCCTGTATCAACCGCCCGCTGTAAGCCCCTATACCATGCTACCAGCTCCTTTTCATGCTCTGTGTCCATAGCAAGCAGCGTGGACTGAGTCCTTTTATCTTGCTGGGACGCCCGCACATGCGCAGAAGCGCTGGGCGCACAGAGCGCGTCATCCGCCAGGCTCCGCCCACTTTTTTGAAGCTAAATCTATAAAAAGAAAGCGTGTGTGCGCGCGCGCGCGCGTGCACGTGTGCGCTCTTGGCGCCCTGTAGGGAGAGGAGCCAGGGTCCCTGTTTCACCAGGACTCGGGGATGGAAGGAAACTACTTGGCAGCATGACAGAGGAATGCAGCTTCCCTGATAGAGAGCTCACTCATCTGCCTGGACTTTCACCATGGAAGGAATAGTCCCAAGAAAAAAAGACGTTCCACAGCGGCCTCTAGTGGACAAACACAGGTACCGCACTTTTGTCTTTTTTTTTTTTTTAAAACCTCGTTTATGAAAAACATTTCCAGGTTTACAGTTTTTAAAACTTCCTTTATGAAAAGACATTTCTAGGATTTCTTAGGCATATACAGCTATTAGCGGGAATACCTTTAGGTAACAGGCAGAAAGACATATTAGGCTTGGGGGTCCCCTCAATAGAACCAAGTTCCTGAGGGGCCCCCACTTACCTTTTCCCCGCCGCAGGACTTTGTTTGGTCCACAGAAGCCCAAACTTCACCTCTCACGGCAGGCATTGTACTAGACCTTCAGGGACCGGGTTCCCAAGGATTCCACTCCCCTGGACCTGTATAGCACCCTGCACAGATAGCCTCTTGGTTTTGGGTATGACCAGAGCTCTGGATCCCAGGGTCCAGCCCTCCTAAGAGAGGCATTACAGGCAAAACCCTGTTTTTCTCTGCAAGGCCCGGGTACCGACCGTTTAGCTATGAAGCTTTTTTGGTCGGATCCAGAATAGCTTGCTAAGGCCCAGAGAACCTGTACACAAGCCCAGATGAACACATGTTAACCTTGGCCAACACCTTAGACACTGGCAAAAAACTGAGGTACTCCCGGATGGGAGGGGCTTATATAGGGGAGGGTACTTCCTGTTTTGGAAGTTGCCAGTGCCAGCACCTGAAGGTAATTCTATATAACCCACATAGTAATGACTATGCTGCTCTGTGTCCCGTGATGTATGAACAAGAAATTTTCTTAATAAAAATTCTCAACCCACATCGGGTATCTCATCAGTTGCATTGGATAGTGGATTACGGAACAAATCCTTATTTAATCCCTTTAATGGAGCTAATCATCAAGTTGAGGTTTTTAAAGGACTTGTGATTAGAGATTTGAATGATCTGATCCCTAAAAAGAATGTTAATCCAAGGCATATACTGGATGGGATATCGATGCTTGAAGAGAAAAAAAGTCTAGTGATAAGACCTGCCGATAAGGGGGGAGGTGTGGTAATTCTAAATAAAGATTTTTACCATAAACAACTCATGGATATGTTAAGCGATAGTAATACCTACACTAAATTGGATAAAGATCCCTCCATTCAATATGGGAATGATTTAGAGTGTTTGGTTGAAATGGGGTACTCTACTGGGGTATTGAATAACAGAGAGAAGAAATTCCTGGTCCCTAGCAGTAGTAGGATCCCCACTATCTATACCCTCCCCAAGATTCACAAGGATATTCAGAGCCCTCCAGGGAGACCCATTGTCAATGGGATAGGATCAATCACATCCCGTATGGGGAAATATCTTGATATGTATCTGCAAGAGAGTGTGGGAGCCACCCGTGCTTTTCTTAAGGATACTAAGAGTCTATTACAGATGTTGCAACATATTGACTTAACAGGAAATGATCAGGTGTACTTGGTAACCGCTGATGTGGCGTCCTTGTACACCATCATCCAACACGATGATTCACTGTTGGCCCTTAATTAGGCCCTTTGCAAACTTGAAGATATCACGCATAATAAAAAAATGTTTTTGAGGAACTCCCTGGATTTTTGCCTTGGACATAACTTTTTTTGGTATAATGGTGACTTTTATTCGCAATGCAAGGGCGTTGCCATGGGGGCTAGCTTTGCACCGAGCATTGCTAACCTCTTCATGGCAGAATGGGAGGATACAAATATTTTTTCTAAGACTCTCCCATATCTTTTATTTTATAAAAGGTACATTGATGACCTGTTCTTTATTTGGAGTGGTACACTGGATACATTACAGACATTTTTAAATGAACTCAATTCTAATTCTAACAACATTAAATTGACTAGTGCTGTGAGCACTACTGATATCCAGTTTCTAGATTTGCATATTTTCAAATATGACAACAAATTGGGGACAAAGGTCTTTTTTAAGCCCACAGATGCGAATAGTTACCTACCCATGAGCAGTGGCCACCATCCAATGTGGCTTCAAAATATCCCTAGAGGTCAACTTACAAGAGTAAAAAGGAACTGCTCTGCGGACTATGACTTCCTTATACAAGCAGAGATTATAAAGGCGAAATTCATTGAAAAGGGCTATTTTGGGGAATCACTAGACTATATAATTCAGGAATTGGCTGTACGACCTAGGGAGGACTTTCTTAGGGACATGCCGGTCCGCCAGCCAGATACTGGACGGGAGTGGAACTTTATTTCTGGGTTTCATTCCCAGTATAAAGAGGTGGAGGAGATTTTTACCTCCCACTGGCATGTTCTTCTTATGGATAAAGTATTATCCGCTGTCCTTCCACACAAACCAGGTTTTATTTATAGAAGGGCACGTAGTTTTGCAGACAAAATTGTTAGAAAAGTTTTAGATCCACCTACCAGACCCTCAACTTTTTGGGACAGGGATGGGTTTTTTGCGTGTAGGAGATGTAGGGCGTGTAGAGAGGTTGATCAACCTTTGAGGGCTGTGGAAAATTTCATCTCTACCTCAAACAATAAAGAATTCACCATGGATGAATTTATTACATGCAACACTTCCTATGTTGTATACGCCCTCCAGTGTCCATGCGACCTTATTTATATAGGCCGCACCAAACGTCAGCTAAAGGTTAGAATAGCAGAGCACATTGCAAATATCAAGCTTGGTTTCAAAAACCACAATGTGTCACTGCATTTTAAAATATGTCACAATCAGGACCCGAGTGGTCTTAAATTCCTGGGGAATAGATCATTTAAAACCCTAATGGAGGGGCTCTAATTTAGTTAGGGATCTGTCAAGGAGAGAGACCCAATGGATTTTTTCGGTGGATACTCTCTCGCCGAAAGGACTGAATATAGACCTTGATATAAACTGCTTTATTAGTGATTATTAAATATGTTTTATGTTTTAGTCCTGGATTTTATAGTATTTTATAGTATTTTATATATATATATAGTTTTTTATATACTTTAACTACTTTCATAGTATATATGAGTGTAGTACCATGGAGGGTGTATATGTTTATTGCACCTATACAATGGGTTATATTCAGAATGTTTACCATTTGTAATGATGACCGTGTTCTGTATTTGAATTGTGCAATATTATTCATTTTATGTAGATTGTTTTATTTACCTCCGCATTTTTAAATGATTGCGTTTTAAATTTATGTATTTATTGTGCCCCATTGAGAGACACTGATCTGTTTATGACTGTGCCTCTTTGATACATCAATTTGATGACTATTGAGCCTCCGCTCCGATCGTGGTATAATATCAGCTGCTGCCATGGTTACTGCAATGTGCACCTATTGCCGCTCTTTGACGGCGCTGATTGGTATGGAGGGCGGAGGGAGTGTCTATTTAAATGGTCACTTGCGTCGTGTAGGCACGCCCTCTGTTGAAGTCAGGATATGACGAAACGCGCCAGGTCCTGACCTACACAACGCTACCGGAAGTGATGTATGCGCTCCACGCCAGCTAAACCCGGAAGTAAGAACAGTTCCTGGATATTCGTTCGGGTATTGATTGTCTTACGGACGGACGGCGATGTGGTGATATGATTTTTTGCTCTGTTATGTTTTAATCAATGTACGTTTAATGCAATAAGGGGCTATGTGCTGTGTGGGGAACTTTACTTAATAAACAGAGTTACGCTATTTTTGCTTTCTTCTGTTTGTGTATTCCTTTTGGGAGTCCCCACTGATCAGACATCTCCTTGGCTGATGCTGAATGTTGAAAAGGTTCCGATTTACTCCCCTGTTCAAGGTGTTGTTTGAGCTTTGCTCTGGTGAGTTTAAACCCCTGAGGGGGAGTGTGTTCCCACTGGGTGGATCAGAATTTATGGTGAAGGTGCATGCTGTTTGTATCTAGGACCACCAATGAACATTATTGGACACTCTGCATTTCTGTTTCATCTGCCATAAACTGTTAAATATTTTGGAGGTGGAGTTGGCCACCTGAATCTTACCAACATCAGCGCTGTTTCTAGTATATTTCTGACACAGATCTACTGTTTTATGTTTATACTATTCTTTTAATATTTTACATTTTTAAACGGCTGCTCCTCTTAGAAATTCTTTGAGTTCATCAGAGAAATTCGGGCATGGTTTCACTTATACCTGATGTGCTAGGGACAGATGGCCTAGTCTCAGGAACGTCAGCATGTGTATTCTCTCTATTTTCATTAGGCTTAACTTGTTGCCATGAATAGACACAGTTAGACCGAAAGTCACCCAAATCCCTGTGAAATTTCTTAGTTTTCTTTTTCTGAGTGTCCTTATCCACTTTTTAAAGTTTCTTTTTAATCCTGGTATTAAAATCAATTAATTGCTGAGAATCTTTAATTGGATCAAGTTGGAGTTTTAATTCATTAATCCTAGATTCAAGTTTAGACATTTTTTTCTTTTTACGTTTAAGGATAAGATCCTGTAACTTAAAACCCATAGTGTTAAAAAACTCATACCACTCACTCATGGATTCTGGATCATCCAGGCCGTCCTGTGGGACTACCTCCCATCTCAGACTCCTTATAATTATCCTTTCCTTGATATACTGCTCAAGTGTACAAATGTCCCACCATGTGCGGACTTGCTTCTCTAGGACATTCCCCAGAGCAGTCATTGCCCCATTCAAATTAGTTTGCGCAGTGGTTTGCTCATTAATCGCAAAAATATTGCGAATGTCAATAGTCCTACTACTCAAAAATTGCAAGGCGTCCATGGCTGCCGAAAAATAAAACAACAAAATAGTAAGATAAGGTGTATAATAAAGGCCTTCAATACACTGCTCAGCGCCTCGGACTCGCACAATTGCAAAAAATGCCGTAGTAGGTAACCGACACTGGAAATAGGTAACACACAGAAAATCAAAGTGATACCATGCATGAATTTCTCTGATGAACTCAAAGAATTTCTAAGAGGAGCAGTCGTTTAAAAATGTAAAATATTAAAAGAATAGTATAAACATAAAACAGTAGATCTGTGTCAGAAATATACTAGAAACAGCGCTGATGTTGGTAAGATTCAGGTGGCCAACTCCACCTCCAAAATATTTAACAGTTTATGGCAGATGAAACAGAAATGCAGAGTGTCCAACTTTTTATTACTTATCTAATATATCCTGTCTTTGCATGCAGCAAAAAAAAAAGAAAATTCTGGTCAATGGCAAGCCACAGTAGGTATATAGCTATCTAGCAAGATGTTAAATCACTGGTTGCTAGAAAATAAACCGTATACTGTAGATTGTCACAGTTGTGAATATGTTTAGAATAGTAGCATTATTATTAGTACTGAGGATTCTCCACAATGATTATATGAAGCAAAGCAAATTAAGCCAACGTACCCATTTATTATGAATTCAAATGCATGGTCTGTGCCCTTCTTGCAATACCTCCAAAGCAAAAAAAAAAAAAAAGCACATTGGTTCACAGCTGCCATTTAGAAATCACAATTTTAGGAATATGTGTTTTGTTTCCTATTCATATGGGAATTAGTGTAGGAAAATTTTTTTTTGCCTTCTTTCCTTTTATTAATATATGTTATGAATGTATTTTCTTACTAGCCATATAATAAAATCCAGGCAAACAACTAAATACACAGATGAAATACCTACATACAACTAAGCAGTTTTACTTGCTAAAGGATATGTACTTCTGTTCATCTTGTCCTGAGATTGACACAGCTTTGCCAGACAGAGTGGCCATGAAACCAATTACAGGTAAGAAATACAGTTGTGTCTTCTCTCCACCCCTAACCTTCTGACTAGACCAGACTTTTTTTAACCAAGGTGCCCAGGCACCCTGGGGTACCTTTCAGGTGTCTTCAGGGGTGCCTTGGCAAAATACCAAAAAATTGCACAAGAAATGTATAAAAGCGAAATATTGGAACATAAGAGAAATATTGGAATACTAGTCAGAACCAATATGCAAAGGAGCATTTGCTTTAGAAGAATACGTGACCTCTAAATTTTGGGTGCCCTATCTGTCTGGATGTTGCTGCGTTATATAAAACTATTTGTTTCGTTTTTTACATTTTAGAATGGGGTGCCGCAAGATTGTGTAGAATTTTTAATTGAATATACTTTTATTATTATGAAAAAACAATTCAAAGGGGTACAAAATAAAAGAGGGGGAAAAAAAAAACAATCATTAACAGTACATGGGCGGTACCACAATCATCACAGATGAACATTATTAAAATAGTTTGAACATTTTATAAGCATTATATCAAATAATTAAGGCAAAACAAATAAGAGGGTCAGAAAGGGTGAAACACCCAGATTAAGCGGAGTGAAAGAAAAGAAAAGGAAAAAGAAAAGAAAGAAAAAAACAAGCAAAGCTAAGACAGTGGTGGACACAAAGGGGCTGATTTACGAAACGTTTGCGCCATGAGTATCGGCGCATCTGCGTGCGCAACGGCTGTTTTGGTGTTTACAAAACATTTGCGCCGGTAGAGCAGCGCTATTCCCTATTTACTATAGTGTTCTCGCCGCACGGGAGGAGGCGCTCAGTGCGCCACTATGGACCTGGCGCACGGCATCTTAAAATCTAAATATAAAGAAGCTGGAAGTGCCAATATAATGGGGGTGATGTGGGGTGATGTGAGGAAGTGTAGTGACACCTGCCCAAGTAACAAATATGCCCAAAATAGAATGAGAAAGTAACTTTTTCTGAACCAGCCCGCTGTGCCGGCAATTACGTTTAGAACTGCAAGGGTTTTTTTTTTGTGCTCAGCGCGGGAATTTCACTCATTCAAACGCGCCGGGACACTGCGCCGGCAAAATCTTCGTAAATGTCAAGTCACGTAAATCACAGTGCGCCAGCAAAATGACATTTCTAAAGGAAAAAAAAGGCATTTAAAAGCACCCGCGGCTATAATGAATTGTCGGCTCCAGTCAATATAGAGAAAAGTCATTGATAAAAAAAAAAAAAATGCATGGGGTCCCCCCAAATTCCATTACCAGGCCCTGCAGGTCTGGTATGGATATTAAGGGGAACTCTGTGCCAATTTTTTAAAGAAAAATTACGTGCGGGTCCCCCTCAAAATCCGTACCAGGCCCTTCAGGTCTGGTATGGATTTTAAGGGGAACCCCCGCGCCAAACTTAAAAAAAAAGTAGCGTGGGGGTCCCCCTAAAAATCCACACCAGACCCTTATCCGAGCACGCAACCTGGCAGGCTGCAGGAAAAGAGGGGGGAACGAGAGAGCGGCCCCCCCTGCCTCCTGAACCGTACCAGGCCACATGCCCTCAACATGGGGAGGATGTCCCCATGTTGATGGGGACAAGGGCCTCATCCCCACAACCCATGCCGGTGGTTGTGGGGGTCTGCGGGCGGGGAGCTTATCGGAATCTGGAAGACCCCTTTAACAAAGGGGACCACCAGATCCCGCCGCCTCCCCGTGTGAAATGGTAATGTACCCCTACCATTTCACAAAGAAAAAAGTCAAAAATGTTAAAAATTACAATAGCCGGTTTTTGACAATTCCTTTATTAATGTCTTCTCCTTTCTTCCTTCTTTTTCCATCTTCTTCTTCCATCTTCTTCTTCCATCTTCTTCTTCCATCTTCTTCTTCCACCTTCTTCTTCCAGCTTCTTCTTTTCTCCATTCAGGTTTCTTCCTCCATCTTGTTCTTCATCTTCCTCTTCATCTTCATCTTCATCTTCCTTCTTCCTTCGGTGTTCTCGTCCGCATCTTGCTCCGGCTTCTTGTTTCCCTTCTTCTTTCTCCGGCCGCTCCGCTTGAATTCGAGGTTCCCGCTGTGTGACGCTTCAGTTCTTCAGTTCTCCTCTGGGATGGCTGCCACCCGGTGGCTCCGCCAGGGGGGTGGGGTCACCGGGTGGCAGCGGACCCAGAGGAGAACTGAAGAACTGAAGCGTCACACAGCGGTAACCTCGAATTCAAACGGAGCGGCCGGAGAAAGAAGAAGGGAACAAGAAGCCGGAGCAAGATGCGGACGAGAACACCGAAGGAAGAAGGAAGATGAAGAGGAAGAGGAAGATGAAGAACAAGATGGAGGAAGAAACCTGAATGGAGAAAAAAAGAAGCTGGAAGAAGAAGATGGAAGAAGGAGATGTAAGAAGAAGATGGAAGAAGATGGAAGAAAGGAGAAGACATTAATAAAGGAATTGTCAAAAACCGTCTATTGTAATTTTTAACATTTTTGACACTTTTTTTGTGAACTGGTAGGGGTACATTTGTACCCCATTACCATTTCACACAGGGGGGGCGGGATCTGGGGGTCCCCTTTGTTAAAGGGGTCTTCCAGATTCTGATAAGCCCCCCGCCCGCAGACCCCCACAACCACCGGCAAGGGTTGTGGGGATGAGGCCCTTGTACCCATCAACATGGGGACATGGTGCTTTGGGGTCACAGACCCCCAAAGCATCCTCCCCATGTTGAGGGCATGTGGCCTGGTACGGTTCAGGAGGGAGGGGGGGCCGCTCTCTGGTCCCCCCTCTTTTCCTGCGGCATGCCAGATTGTGTGCTCGGATAAAGGTGTGGTGTGGATTTTTAGGGGGACCCCCACGCTATTTTTTTTAAGTTTGGCACGGGGGTCCCCTTAAAATCCATACCAGACCTGAAGGGCCTGTTACGGATTTTGTGGGGAACCCCCACGCCATTTTTTTTATTTGGCGCGGAGTTCCCCTTAATATCCATACCAGACCTGAAGAGCCTGGTAATGGAATTTGGGGGACCCCCACGTATTTTTTTTTTTCAAAGACTTTGAATTACTTTTATCTGTATTGACGGGAACCAGCAATTCATTACAGCCGCGAGTACTTTTAAATAACTATTATTTTACTTTAGAAATGTAATTTTGCTCTCGAACTGTTATAAACATGGAAAACATGCGCTACTTTACAGGCATACTATAGACACCCCCCAGGTATGATATTTAGGGCCAGTTCACACCGGATGCAGTGCAGTGCGTTTTTTTGATGCATGAAAAACGCAAAGAAAGTTGATCACATTAATGCCAATGGCATAGTTCACACCACTGCAGTCCGTTCCAGTGCGTTTCAGAAAGGAAAAAAAAAATTGGTCATGCTGCATTTTTTATGTACAGAACTGTACTGGACCACAGTAAAACACATCAAAAACGCTACGGAACATACCAAAAACGCACTGGAATGCACCGGAACTCACCTAAATGCACCAAAGACGCACTGCAACACACTTGTCCTAAGTGAAAAGAGGGGGAAAAAACACTGGACTGCATCAAAAACGCATCAAAAATGCACTGGAACGTGTTAAAAACGCGCATGCAGAGAAGCACCTGGAACGCATCCAGACTGCGTTTCTATGGTGTGAACTAGGGCCAGTTCGCACCATAGAAATGCAATCCGGATGCGTTCCAGGTGCTTTTCTGCATGCACGTTTTTGATGCGTTCCAGTGCATTTTTGGTATGTTTTTGATGCAGTCCAGTGCTTTTTTTTCACCCCTCTTTTTTATTAACCATAGATAAGGACAAGTGTGTTCCAGTGCGTTTTTGGTGTATTGAGGTGTGTTCCTGTGCGTTCCAGTGCGTTTATGATGCGTTTTGCTGCGTTCCAGTACAGTCCAGTGCAGGTAAAATGCAGCATGTTCTACTTTTTTTGTGGAACTGGAACACACTGGAACAAACACTGCCATTTAGAACCATATAACCAACTTTCCATACATTTTTGATGCATAAAAAATGCAATGGACTGCATGTGGTGTGAAATGGCCCGTAAGCAATTTGGCATATTTAAAGGCACTTCTCCTTGTTTTGTTTTTGGTGTTGTCCAAATTGGTGACATTGATATATGTCCCTTAGGGTGGGACCTGGGCCCCCATTTTAAGGCCAATAACTAGAAGATAAGCCAGCCAAGTGGGGACTAGCAAAATTACCAAGTCAGTTCCCATAGACTGCAATGGTATTTGTTGGTAGGGGGGGGGGGGGGTGTTTGTCCCATCTCTAATTTTGAAGCATGCTGGATGATGTGCTTAATTTTGGACAGGGGGGGGGTATTTTCTGCTAGCTGCATTTGTGTTGGTCTAAGCATGCCCAGACAGTTAGTTTTTTTTTTTTGTGCTTTTTGTGTGTGAACAGCACCTGGATATTTCTGGGCATGCTCAGAGAGTGTTTTTATGGGTTAGTAATTGAAGGACATCCTTAACAGGTGTACCCACTTTGAAGTTCAGTCTCTACATTGGGTGAACTTGCATTTTGGGTGTTTCATGGACTGTGCATGTGTTTTCAATTGCCTCATTAGCTCACAAACCTATGTTATATAAAGCTCGCAGATAGCATCCTCTCCCTTGCCCTGAAAAGAGGCAAGTGTGTGTGTGCGTATGCGTGTGTCCGGCAAAAAGTACATTTTGGTGTCCTTATCGAGTTTGTAACACATGTATTTTATTTGTTATGTCTTTGCAAAACAGATGTTTGTTTTAATTTTGTTGATTGTATTTTTTTGTGTGGGGGAAATGTTCCTCTGAAATAATTTTGATGTTGTTAATGTGTGTTGTTTGTTCACTTTGATTTAATTGTCTGTGCTGCATTATTTTGCTAAATCTTTCTCAAGATGTTGTGACCAATGTTTCAAATTGACCATGTTTTTTATTTTGGCTTCCCTTTGTTTTGTTGACCAATAAAATTTGATGCAAAGTTTTGATGTTTGTTTTGTGTTTTCTTTGCAACAAATGTGACAGCTGATTGGCATGTCAAAACAAAACAGGTGTGATTTGTCTAACCTGGTGCCTTCATGCAAGCATATGCATGTATTGTGTGCTGCCATGGATAGTAACCAGGAAATGAAAAATACAGAGCGGTAAGTATTCAATTTTCCTTTTTACTGCAGTGGTTCTCAGCCTCAGTCCTCAAGTACCCCCAACAGGACATGTTTTGTGAATTTATCTTATCGAGAATTGCTGTCCAAAATACAAAACCATTGACTGTTATTTAAAGCACATGTGCAAGATGAAGGAAAACCTGCAAACATGGCCTGTTGGGGGTACTTGAGAAGCACTGATTTAGAGCACTGCATTAAAAAAAGCTCAAGGCAATACGATACTAATTGTGGGCATTTTGAGGGAAACCAAGTTAGTGTTAGAACCCCTGCTTGTTTTTTTTGTTTTTGTTTTTAGGTTGGGCTTTGTGTCCCTTTTAGTAAAATTGGCTTCACTTCCTGTTACACAGCTAAATAGGAAGTGAAGGTAAAACCCTACCAATGTCTTTTCTTGGGGACACACAGATCAATCTAACTAGTGTCCCCATTAAGCAAATTGCACTCTAGCACTTTGTTGTGTACACCCCAAATCATTGGGTAGTTTGGGGTTTAGTAAAGACAAATCCACTCTGCAGTAAAAGTGTAGTTGCATAAAATCTGAGGGGAAGCACTGGTGATTGTAACATCCAATCATGTAAAAGCAAAGATGGTGTTTTTTTTGTTTCCTTGCATTTCCCCCTTGGATATCCAGCAAGTGCTCTTGTAGTGCAAAGTAGATTTGCCTTTAGTAAATAAACCCCAAAGTCCAAAATACCTAATAATTTGGGGTGTACCCCGCAAAATGCAGGAGCGCAATGTACATAATGGGGAAAGTATTTAGATTGACCTGTGTGTCCCCAAGGAAAGATATTGGTAGGGATTTACCCTCACTTCCTGTGTGGCTATGTGACAGGAAGTGAATAATTTGGAAGGATAAAGTGGCCAAATTTGGGAGTTGTCTTCACCTTATCAGGGGTGCAGACATCCCCAAAAACTGTCTAGATTTCTAATCCCTCTGCACTCTATCCCCAAGCAAAAATAAGAAAGGATTTCATTTAGTTTAACTTTGCAAAGACACATTCCTAAGTTGAATTGTGATGCATGTCAATGGCCCATTTAGACCCTCTTTAATCACTTGAGATCAGCGCTATAACTGATCGACGGCCACAGCATGGTCCTCAATTGCCGGGAGTCCGTCAATAGACGTCCTCCCCTTCGCGTGCACGCGCTGTGGTCACTGAGTCACTGAGACTCGGGTGATGACAGATCCGAGTAAGGGGCCGATCCCTGACCCTTACCATGTGATCAGCTGTCAGCCAATGACAGCTGATCACGTGATGTAAACAAAAGATGGGTAATGGTTTTTGTTTTCTCCTTGTGCTGACAGCGTGAGCATAAAAAAAGGCAATCACCGGCTTATGTGCAAGGGACATCGGGCCCGAAGAGGAAGAGGCAATTCTGCGTCATCTGTGACAATCAGTAGCCCCTGCCAGTGCCACCTATCAATGTCCACCACTGGTGCCAATCAGTGCCACCTAGCAGTGCTGCCTATCAGTGCCCATCACTGCCAACTATCATTGCCACCTAGCAGTGCCACTTCTCAATGCACATCAGTGCCAACTAGCAATGCCACCTCTCAGTGCCCACCCTTGCCACCTTATCGGTGCCCATCAGTGCAGCCCATCAGTGCAGTCTCATCAGTGTACATCAATGAAGGAGAAAAATTACCTTTTTTCAAAATTTTCGAAATATTAACCACTTTCCTACCGCCCACCGTCAAATGACGTCCTTGGCTTTGTGCGGTGACATCTGAATGTTGCAGGCATCATTCAGTTATCATTCTTTTCAGCCGGCGATTCTGTGCATGATAAAAACGATCATAGTGGCAGTTCCGCCGCTTGATCATGCTTATAGGCGGCGGGAGGGGACGTTCCCCCCCTCCCGCCGCCATCCGGTGCTTCTCCGGGCTGTTCCGTGCCATCTGGGGCTCGGAGAACGAATTGGCCGGTGCCGGATGGGAAGCATAGAGATGACTGGTGACCAGATGGTCACCAGTCATCTCTATGACCGTCGGAGACCCGGACGCAACGTTATGACATCACGCCGGGTTCCGTAAGTAAACAAAGCCGTGATCTCGGCTGTCAGCATGAGATCAGTGAATTTTTTTGACCGATCTCATGCTTTCCAGCCTGGAGGAGAGATGTGGGGTCTTATTGACCCTGCCTCTCTCCATAAAGAGGACCTTTCACAATAGATTCCTATTACAAGGGATGTTTACATTCCTTGTAATAGGAATAAAACTGATCAAAAAAACTAAAAAGTTAAAAAAGAGTAAGAAATACAAAAAAGTAAAAAACAAAAAAAATAATAATAATAAAAAAAAAACGCCCATGTCCCCGGTAGCTCGCGCTCAGAAGCGAACACACACGTAAGTCCCGTCCACATATGTAAACGCAGTTCAAACCACACATGTGAGGTATTGCTGCGTGCGTTAGAATGAGTGCAACAATTCTAGCACTAGACCTCCTCTGTAATGCGAAAATGGTAACGTGTAAAAAAAATTTAAGCATCGCCTAGGGAGATTTTAAGTACTGAAGTTTGGTGTCATTCCATGAGTGTGCGCAATTTTAAAGCTTGACATGTTAGGTATCTAACATCTTTCACATTATACCAAAAAATTGGGCTAACTTTACTGTTTTGTAATTTTTTTAAATTCATGAAACCATTTTTTTTCTAAAAAAAAAGGGCGTTTGAAAATGTATTGCGCAAATCCCGAGCGAGATAAAAATTAGCAATGACCGCCATTTTATTCCCTAGGGTGTCTGCTAAAAAAACACATGTAATGTTTGGGGTTTTGAAATTATTTTATAACCATAAATTTATGATTTTTACATGAAGGAGAGAAGTGCCAGAAGAGGCCCGGTGCTGAAGTGGTTAAAATATCCTAATTTCTTTTTTTTTTAGTCGGTCTTTTGTATTTATAGAAAAAAAACGCAGAGGTGATCAAATAGCACCAAAAGAAAGCTCTATTTGTGTGCAAAAAAAATAATACATTTTCATTGGGTTACAGTGCTGCATGAGCGCGCAATTGTCATTCAAAGTGCATCAGCGCTGAAATTTGAAAATTGGTCTGGGCAGGAAGGGGGTTTAAGTGGCCAGTAAGCAAGTGGTTAATATAAGGCTACATGCACACAGACGTTTTTCCAGCCGCTTGTTTGAGCGTTTTTTGCAGCTTAAAAACGGCTCTCCATGTTAGCCTATGGCGTTTTTTGAGCTGTAAATGGCATAGGCGTTTTTAGGCCCCATTTACACGGGACGCTGGTGCAAAGTGTTCAGAACTAAGGTTGAAAGCGGCGTTTAGAAAGGCGCGCTTTGTGGCGTTTGCATGCTGCGTTTTACCACATTTGCGTCTATATGCGTTTAGTTAGGAAACATCATAAGGAGCCGCCCTAAGCTCCAAAAACAGTATTAATAACCATTTCAGCTATTTTGTGAGACCAGAGTGAGTAGCAGCAGCTGAGAGAGCAGCAGTGTACTTGTATTTAGCGTGTCACTTGCCACATCACTTGCCACAAGTTGTGGATTGTCCACTTGCCACGTCACCTGCCCCAAGTTGTGGATTGTCCACTTGCCACGTCACCTGCCACAAGTTGTGGATTGTCCACAATGCAATGGAAGCAATTACATTTTTTTTATATATATATATATATTTTTAAGGGTTTTTCCTCATTTGCCATAATTTTTGAGTTTATTAATATGAGGTCACCTTTAAAAACGCTTCTAAACGAAAACGCGGCTAAACGCCAGTACCGCGTCTAAAACGTGGAAATCTTTGGCGCCTGAAGCCATTTTTTGGCTTTGTGAAAAACGAGGTTAAACGTAACTGCAGATTTTTTTTTCCAGGCCAAAAACAGTGTTTTGGATGTAATAGAATTCAATGGACCCGCATCCAAAACGCAAGAACCGCGATTTTGCGGCGATTTGTGTTTTTTTTAACCTGTTTATAGCTGGTTGTTAAAGGAAATGTAAAAAAAATAAACATTGCCGGCTGAATTTTTTTTTTTAGAAAAAAAGCAGCGTGGGGTCCCCCCCCAAGTCCATACCAGGCCCTTGGGTCTAGTATGGATTTAAAGGGGACCCCCCACCAAATTTTTTAAATGGCGTGGGGGTCCCCATCAAAATCCGTACCAGGCCCTTCAGGTCTGGTATGGATTTTAAGGGGAACCCCCGCGCCAAACTTAAAAAAAATAGCGTGGGGGTCCCCCTAAAAATCCACACCAGACCCTTTATCCGAGCACGCAACCTGGCAGGCCGCAGGAAAAGAGGGGGGGCGAGAGAGCGGCCCCCCTCCCTTCTGAACCGTACCAGGCCACATGCCCTCAAAATGGGGAGGATGTCCCCATGTTGATGGGGACAAGGGCCTCTTCCCGACAACCCTGGCCGTTGGTTGTCGGGGTCTGCGGGTGGGGGGCTTATCAGAATCCGGGAGCCCCCTTTAATAAGAGGGCCCCCAGATCCCGGCCCCCCACCCTATGTGAATGAGTATGGGGTACACCGTACCCCTACCCATTCACCTGGTGGCAAAAAAAGTCAATAAAAAACACAACACAGGTTTTTAAAGTAATTTATTAGGCAGCTCCGGGGGTCTTCTTCCGACTTCGGGGGTCTTTCTGCCGGGTGCCCCGCTATCTTCTTCCAGCTCTTTTGCTAGTGGGGTCCCGGTCTTCATCGTCGTCTTCTTCCGACTTCGGGGGTCTCTTGTTCTGTTCTCCGGTGTTGTCTCCGCGCTCTCCGGTTCTTCTCCCGCTCTCCGGTGCCTTCTCCACGATCTCCGGTTCTTTCTGCCTTCTGCCGGGCGCCCCGCTATCTTCTTCCAGCTCTTTTGCTAGCAGGGTCCCGGTCTTCATCATCGTCTTCTTCCCTCTTCTCTCTGCCCGATGTTGCCTCGTCGCTGTCTGCCGCTACAATGCTGTGTCCGCGGAGCGCACCCACTTATATTGGCATGGGGCGTGGTCACCGGGTGATGCCACAGCATTGTAGCGGCAGACAGCGACAAGGCAACATCGGGCGGAGAGAAGAGGGAAGAAGACGACGATGAAGACTGGGACCCCGCTAGCAAAAGAGCTGGAAGAAGATAGCCGAAGAACAGAACAAGAGACCCCCGAAGTCGGAAGAAGACGACGATGAAGACCGGGACCCCGCTAGCAAAAGAGCTGGAAGAAGATAGCGGGGCGCACGGCAGAAAGACCCCCGAAGTCAGAAGAAGACGACGATGAAGACCGGGACCCCGCTAGCAAAATAGCTGGAAGAAGATAGCGGGGCGCCCGGCAGAAAGACCCCCGAAGTCGGAAGAAGACAACGATGAAGACTGGGACCCCGCTAGCAAAAGTGCTGGAAGAAGATAGTGGGCGCCTGGCAGAAAGACCCCCGAAGTCAGAAGAAGACCCCCGGAGCTGCCTAATAAATTACTTTAAAAACCTGTGTTGTGTTTTTTATTGACTTTTTTTTCCACCAGGTGAATGGGTAGGGGTACGATGTACCCCATACTCATTCACATAGGGTGGGGGGGCCGGTATCTGGGGGCCCCCTTATTAAAGGTGGCTCCCGGATTCTGAAAAGCCCCCCGCCCGCAGACCCCAACAACCAACGGCCAGGGTTGTCGGGAAGAGGCCCTTGTCCCCATCAACATGGGGGCAGGTGTTTTGGGGTGGGGGAGCGCAGGGCGCCCCCTGCCCCAAAGCACCCACCCCCCCATGTTGAGGGCATGCGGCCTGGTACGGTTCAGGAGGGGGGTACGCTCGCTTGCCCCCCCTTTCCTGACCTGCCGGGCTGCGTGCTCGGATAAGGGTCTGGTATGGATTTTGGGGGGATCCCCACGCCGTTTTTTGGCGTAGGGGGTCCCCCTTAAAATCCATACCAGACCTAAGGGCCTGGTATGCTCTTGGAGGGGAACCCATGCCGTTTTTTTTATTAAAATTTGGCGTGGAGTTCCACTTCATGATTCATACCAAACACGGGACAGCGAGCGCGAGGCTTGCAGTACCCTGTCGCTGCTGTAGCTGCTGACTTTTAATATAAGGATCCAGGGATCCCACGATGTCCTCACTCAAGCCGATTCTTCAATCAGCTTCGGGTGCAGGCGCTGGCATCTTTAGTATGATAAACAGGAAGTGAAGCCTTGTGGCTTCACATCCTGTTTCCTACTGTGCATGCACGAGTGACGCTGATGTTTGAATGGTCCCATAGTCTTCTGGGACCTATGATGTGTCCCAGAAGACTGCAGGGGAAGAAGGGGGGTCCGAACTTCCAGCTCAGTTTGCCATGGCGATTTGATCCAGAAGTGGTAGTCAAAACCAAGTACTCACTTCCCCTAACAAAGTGCCAAATGTGGCAGTGGAGGGGAGGATGGTGCAAATTAGTGGTGGAGCTCCGCTTTATCGGAAAAGTGTGGTATTTAAAAAAGAAAACAAACATACATACTCACCTCTCTGCTGCAGCATCAGTCTGATGCTGCAGTTGTCCCCGCCTGCTATAAGCCTGAGAAATGAGCGCTCACATGACCGATAATCACTCCGTTTTCAGTCCCCTTGTAATGGTAGGGGGTTTAGGGTGATGGGGTGGTTGTCACGTCCTCCATGTTTCCCTCCTTGTTGGGCACAAACCAAGGTTCACATGAGAGGTTTACCCTGGGGTGGCTTTTTCTGAGCTACGCTAGGCACTTTGTACAGAGTCACTGCCTTACACATGGGGTACCTTTACTTGAACAGACAACCATGTTCTAATAAACTCTCTCGATGTAATATACATCACCATGGTAACTTGTGCATTTAGGAGGGACACACAGAGAAAATGCCCTCTCCAACTGTCCAGCACATCACTGCTCCCTCAGTCCCAGTAACAATATGGACCCCCGCCATGCACCTAGCACTGACTCCATGCTTGCGTTTCACTTAGCTCTTCCTCTTCTGTACCTGTGTAGAGGCGGGGGACCTCTGCGGTGCTGATCTGTTCCCATTGCTTTGGGAGACGGACCCGCTCAAAGACAACGTTTCAAAGGTTTACTGAACAAAAAGTTAACACAACAGTTTAACATAAAGCGCAGTCCTTTCCTTACATCCCTAGTCCCTAACTTCAGGCGTTTGGCTGCCCTAGCATACCTGCATAGGAAAGAGTCAATTCTTGGCAAAGTTCATGGATGGTATCTTCAGGGAGGACTGCAAGTCCAAGCAATCTCCATTAATAGCGAGAACTCTGAACTCGGTGCTGGCAATCTAGACTCCAGCAATGGCAATGAGCAATTCCCACACATTTCTCCCTCTGGCACCCTGCAGCTGCAGCAGCTCCGTATAGTGGCTGGAGATTACCTGCTGGGTCTTGTCTGTGTCTTTTCTTCCCATGCAGACTGTGTGTGTCTGGGCAGAGCCCTCGCCTCCTTTTATTTACAGCACAGGGAAAAAGGGAGAGCTCAGCAAAAAGTGCTGAAAACAGGTTAACTGTTTCCCTCCCGGCTGGAGAAGCATAAAACTCTACCTGCCTACACGCTCTGAGCAGATACTGGCTAATGTCAGACCCTACTCTGGTGGTCTGCTCACCAGAGTGCTGGGCAGTAGGTGTGAGTGGCTGAGTTAGGCTCTCAGCTGTGCTCTGGGAGACTGAGCCAGCTGCTAGTCAGGCATCTGGGTGAATCACAAAATGATGGTCGGTATCCTTCCAGAACCTGGAGTGGCTCTGTGATGTTAGCTGACAGCAGGCTTTAACCCACTAGGGAAAGGGAGTCACCGCTCAAGGTAGAAGATGCAAATGATGAACCTTTTCACCGAATCTGAAGCCCCAGGTGCTGGCAATGCATATAACAATGCAAGATAGAGAGGAATGTCTGGACAGCCGCACTCCGAAAATTTTGCTTTTTATTAATAAAACAGGATCACAAGATACATGTCACAGCAAACAGGATACCATCTGACACGTTTCACACTATTACTTAGTGCTTAGTCATAGCTATGTGTCTTTGTGTCTTTCATATCTATCTAGAATACTTAGGTGCCCTTTTTGATAAAAGGTTTCTACTAATGAGGTTTCAGATTTAGTGATTCTTGTAAAAGCCTTAACATTAACAAATCCTTGACCTTTGATCAGAGCATAGAGTATGTTAGTATTAAACACATATAGGTAAAAGGCCAATTAAATAAATGTAGAATGAGCAGATGTATTACATGTAAAACTCTTGACGCAGGGGTTGAAGGACATGACCTTAAGACTGATTTACCAAAGGAGTAGCAAGTTCACTTAACCTTTTAAATCTACTTTCACTTTGAATATACATACAATCATATGTTGGACATTACAAAAAGAATTTCTCTTGTAAATGAATAAATAACCGAACAAAAATTCATATGGCCAAGTGAAAATTTGATTCCTTTAGTATACCAAGCCCTTTAAGCATAAATCCGAGTGACAGACCCAGAGGGATTCCACATATGAATATTTAACATGTGAGCAAATCACATAGAAGAAACCTAAAATCATTGACTAGAACAGCAATAAACTCACATAAAGGATAGATATTTGATATTTATGAGTAGACAGGCATAGCCAATAGCTTTAACCTATAATCAATGCATATTCTGCAGTGTTATTCTACACAGGGAGCTGAGCTGGTGATCAGGACAGAACTTGCTTAATAATGGATGACATGCTGTCTGCTACCACAAAAAAAAAAACAAGTCTCCTGAAAGCCATCTGCTACAGATCAGTCATACTATGCAATGATTCATAGCTGTCTCCTAAGTAAAAAGCAGCTACTAGGAAAAAGAAGGAAACATGAAGCGTACGGAACAGTTGCATAAACCAGCAGCATATGCTTTATTGTTCATCTAGCCCCATGGAAGACACAGGGCTTATAGTGATACTTAAACAAAAGCATTACTCATAACAGGTTGTATTGTAGCAGAGTAGGGAAAAGCAAAGCTCAATCTGATTTTTAGGACCACATAAGGCCATATTTAATAAAGCAATACAAGGAAAAATGACTATGTGAAAAGGACCTCAAAGAGGAACTTCACCCTTACCCTAACAATTACAACAATGGGGCACCTTTAGAAATGTTCAGTAAAGGAAATTTACAAACAAATACTTATTGATAACAGTAGGCTTTTTATTCTTTGCACACCTTTACTTTATCTCCTCATTCTTCTCACAGTCCCCATTTTTATTAAGGACAGATGAAGCCATCTCTCTTTACTTCCTGGGACTCTGGGCTTGCTCCTGGAACATGTGACAGTGTACATCATCTGAGGGTTAAGGACTGGTTGTGTAGCCTTTTCAGGATGCATCTGTGAGGCCAGGGTTTCATCACCAGTGCCTCAAGAAACCAGGAAGTAGAATAATAGTAATTGTAAGTAAAAGAAAAAAAATAGTTTGTTAAACTAATAAAGGTAAGATGATTTCATATGATGCTGATGCGATTGTTTGAAAAAAAGGTAAAAGGTCCACTTTAACCAGTTCCGGCCAATAGCAGATTGACAGCAAGGCAGGTGCTTTCCAATCCTGACTGGACAACAAATAGCATCCTGTCAGGATGCGCCGATCGTGCGGCCACGGGGACATGCAGCAGGGAGGATGTCCAATCAGAGTACTGACTCGCTGCCGGTACCATGTGAGGGCAGGTGACATGACACTTGTATACAATGTATGGCTTCCTTTCATGCCATCCATTGGATATAACTGTGTTGCTAGCTGTAATTGGTCAGTGTGATCACATGGTACAGACAGGGCCAATCACAGCTTACCTGTAGGTGTTGGAAATATCTCCTAAACCTACACGGTTAAGGAGATATTTACAATGTCCCCGTATGCCGATGTCTTCTGCCCATGTGCCGATGTATTCCCCCGGCCCTGGATGTTGATCAAAGAGATTTCCGGCAGGCCAGATGGTCGCCGAAGTCTCTATGATCGTCGGAGGCCAGGCGGGATGTTTCGACGTCACGCTCAGCCTCTGCATTCAAAAAAACGGTGCCGCCTCAGCTGGGAAGCCGTGATTGTTTTTTTATTTTTATTATAGGCTTCCCAGCCTAGAGGGGAGATGTGAGGTCTTATTGACCCCATATCTCACTGTAAAGAGGTCCTGTAATGCCATATTCCTATTACAAGGGATGTTTACATTCTTTGTAATAGGAATAAAAGTTATCAACATTTTTTTTTAAAGTGTCAAAATATATTTTTGTAAGTAAAATTAACAATATATTTTTTTTTTTTTTTAAAGTGCCCCTGTCCCCGTGTGCTTGCATGCAGAAGCGAATGCATACGTAAGTCCCGCCCACATATGAAAATGGTGTTCAAACCACACATGTGAGGTGTTGCCGCGAATGTTAGAGAGAGAGCAATAATTCTAGCCCTAGACCTCCTCTGTAACTCAAAACATGTAACCAGTAAAAAAAATTAAAGCGTCGTCTATGGGGATTTTTAAGTACCGAAGTTTGGCGCCATTCCACGAGCATGTGCAATTTTGAAGCGTGACATGTTAGGTATCTATTTACTCGGTGTAACTCCATCTTTTTACATTATGCAAAAAAATTGCTCTAACTTTACTATTTATTTTTTAAAGCATGAAAAGAAAACGCGTTTGAAAAATTGCTGCACAAATACCGTGCGAGATAAAAAGTTGCAATGACCGCCATTGTATTCTCTAGGGTCTCTGCTAAAAAAACATATATAATGTTTGGGGGTTCTACGTAATTTTCTAGCAAAAAAATAATGATTCGTTCATGTAGAAGAGAAATGTCAGAATTGGTGGGAAAGTGGTTAAAGCAGAGCTCTGTACTTTGCAAACCTGTTTAGCACTTCATTTGGTTTTGCACTCTGAAAAGGAGAAGTGCCTGGTTATATGGCTTGACAAAGTCATGTGGACTGCTTTTTTCCACCAATTATGAAGTGTTCTCTGCAGACTTATGCCGCATACAAATCCGCCAGCAAAAGTCCGATGTGAGCCTTTGATCGGAAATTCATCCATCGGACTTTTGCTGTTGGAATTTCTGCCCGCAAAAGATTGAGAGCTGGTTCTCAATTTTTCCAACGGAAAAAATTCCTATCTGAAAATCCGATCGTCTGTAGCAATTCCGACGCGCAAAATTCTGACACAATCTCGGAAACAATTTGACGCATGCTCGGAAGCATTGAACTTTATTTTCTCGGCTCGTCGTAATGTTGTTGCTCACCGCTTTCTTGATGGTCGAAAGTTCAGAGAACTTTTGTGTAACTGTGTGTATGCAAGCCAAGCTTGAGCGGAATTCCGTCAGAAAAACCATCCAAGATTTTTCCGATGGAAATTCCACTCGTGTGTACGGGGCATTAGGAAGAGAACACAGCTTTCATTTTGTGAGCAGTATGTAAAGTGTAGGCACAGTGTGCGCAAAATCCACTCTCTCCTATAAATAATGGGCAAAGTAGCATTAAAAACAGGTTCTACATCAAATTCTATTTAAAGAACCCTGAAATGAATAAATAGGTGGTCCTTTGGTTTCTGGTGATTCCTGGCTTGGAGAAAAAAAATGGGTTCACTGTGGGTTCTGATTTACTCAGATCATTTCCCAGAGCATTTGCTCATTCCTAAAAGCAATAGTTCCTCTAATGCTAACTTGGAAAGAGCCACAGAAAATATTCCACCATATGCATGATGAATATGTTAGACAGATTTGAAATTATATAAAAAGAAGAAATGGTACTTCCAGAAACAGTGCTCCGATATAAAGTTGTCATCTTTACAGATAATACACATCTAGCGGTTGGATCCTGTCAAATTTGGCAGGGTGATAATAGAACTTCCATGGCTGCCAGATTTTGATAAATTTGTTAAAAGGTTTTGTATTATAAAGCAATCATTAATTATCATCCAAGTAAGATAACGTTTAGCCATGTGAATGTTGATTGGTGGAAATTTCTACCCTTCAGCAATATTTTTTTGCTGCTGTAAAAAATAACATTTATGATTCAACCTGATATTTTTTAAGGCTTTCTGGATGTGTTTTGAGTCACAAAAGGATCTTTGCGTGTACCTGATTCCCGATCCCCATATCTAAATTGTCATTTCATTCTATACTGGTAACACAACTTAGTCATTATTTTGGGATCATGGTTTTTTGATTACCAGTATATTTGTATTTGATTATGTCATATTAATGTTCTGGGCTTCTATCATGTAAGATAAGAGTTTAACAAAAATGGTATACAGTGTTCTTTATTTTACATTTTTTTTTATTTAATTGTTTTTCTTTTGTAAATGCTACATAAAAATAGTTCATATTTACCTTTCCAAGAAGCAGGTGGAGCTCTCAGTATCTTCTCATTTGTTTTCCAGGCTAATCTTATTTGATCTACTGAAAAAAAAACTGCTGTTTATAGAGTCCAATAGTTCAAGAGCAAATTTACACACACAACTGCATGCCACACAGGAGAGTATCATACCTCCCCATCCCCTTCTCCACCTTTTCAGTTCAGACTTTTATTTGGACAGTCTAATGCCGCGTACACACGACCGTTTTTCATGACGAGAAAAATGCCATTTTTTAAATTGGTCATTAAAAACGATCGTGTGCAGGCTCCAGAGCATTTTTCTCGACAAGAAAAATGGCCATTAAAAATTTAGAACATGCTCTATTTTTTCTCGTTGTTTTTCACGTCGTCGTTTTTCTCGTCGTGAAAAACGGCCTTGTGTACGCTTTAATGACGGGAAAAAAACGTGCATGCTCAGAAGCAAGTTATGAGACGGGAGCGCTCGTTCTGGTAAAACTAGCGTTCTTAATGGAGATAGTACATTCGTCATGCTGTAACAGACTGAAAAGCACAGATACTGAAAAGCGCAAATCGGCTAACACCAAACTTTTACTAACACGCGGTAACACGAAATCAGCAAAAGCAGCTCAAAGGGTGGCGCCATCCGAATGGAACTTCCCCTTTATAGTGCCATTGTACGTGTTGTCGTATGTGTTGTACGTCACCGCGCTTTGCTCAAGCGTTTTTTTTCACGATAGTGTGTATGCAAGGCAGGCTTGAGAAGAATCACGTCGAGAAAAACGTTGTTTTTTTCCATGACATTATAAACGGTCGTGTGTACGCGGCATAAGATCCAATCATTCGAGTATGAGACCCCTTTCACACTGAGGTGCTTTAAAATGGCCTATAAAACAGCAAGCGCTTTTGAGGCACTTTTCAAACACTTTTCAGGCGCTTTTGAGTTAGCGGTGTGCTTTTTTGAAGGTCACATGACTCAAAAAACTGCTGCAAGAACCATTTTGAGGTGCTTTTAAAGAGCTTTTGAAGGCAATTCCCATTCATTTCAAACATGCTCCAAAGATGCTGCTTGCAGGAGTTTTTTCACCTCCCCGCCAGCGCACCGCCCCAGTGTGAAAGCTTCTATTGATTTTAATGGGAAGCAGTTTTCGTGAGCTTTTCAGGAGCTTTTTTTAACGCAAAAGCGCTTGAAAAACTCCTCAGTGTAAAAGGGATCTGAAGGCAAAATGTATCTACTGTGCACTCTTCAAAAAACTGGGACTGTGTAATAGAGATTCCTTGCATTATATGTTTATTTGTGAAGTAATGCTAAGTTACTTTCACACTGAGGCACTGGCCGGGTTGGCGGTAAAGCGCCGCTAGTTTTAGCATTGTTTTAGAGGTGCTTTTCGGCCGCTAGCGGGGCGCTTTTAACCCCTGCTTGCAGCCGAAAAAGGGTAAAAGCTGCCCGCAAAGCAACGCTTTGCAGGCGCTTCGGCAGCGCTGACTATTGATTTCAATGGCAGGGGCATTTTGGGAGCACTGGATTCATTGCTCCTAAACCGCCCCAAAGATTCTGAATGCCACCGCAATTCACCTGTTGACTGACATGTGTTACAGCTACATGCAACAAGTGGCAATGCGCTAATATGCAGCGTAGTTCACTACATCAAAATAGTCAATTTTTTGACAGCGCACTACCGCACACATTGGAGCATTACCATGCGTTGAATGTTACTGTAACACTTGTCCACTGGCAAGTTGTTTTCCGTGCATCTCAGAATGAATAGAACTGCACTGCACTAATGCACTGAATGAGCATTGCTGTACTTTGCAGTAATGCTTGTGTTATCACAAATAATTGGTTTGAACAGACCCTTAAACACAGGTGTGTGCAGACCATTGCATTAGGGTGTGCACCCCAAAGCTCAAACATAAATGCGTGTGTGTGTAAACGGTGTTAGTAGGGCATTAAATTATGTCAGTTGAGCAGTGGATTTGTCAGTAGGGCAGAGGTTGGTGTCAGTAGGACATTGGATGGTGTCAGTCAGTAGAGCAGTGGACATGTGAGTAGTACAGTGAACGGTGTCAGGAGGGCAGAGGACTGTGTCGGTAGAGTGGTGAATGCTGTTAGTATAGCAGAGATTGGTGTCAGTAGGGCAGTAGATTTTTATTCTTATTATTTTATTTTTTATTCTTTTCCAGGGGTTGGCAAGGAACATTTGCAGTATACCCATCACCTGCCTGTGATTGACAGGTAGATCGTGATCGATGGGATTTGAGCCCTGCATTAGGGTGTGTCCAGGCACACCTGGCACACCCTGTGCGCACGCCTATGCTTGAACACAAGACAAAGAACACCATTAAGAAACTGTTACAGAGCAAGAAAAAATGTCACAATTACAAAATGCAAAATGTCACAATTACAGGACAATCCCTGCTGCTTAAAGAGGAGCTCCAGTCGGTTTTCTGAAAATTAAAAGTCAGCAGCTACAAAAAGTGTAGCTGCTGACTTTTAATAAACAGACACTCACATGTACTAGGATCCAGCGCTGTGCTCACCCGAGGGGGTTACCTGCCCCCCCCCCCAAAAAAAATTTAGAATTTCAAAGAGGAGCAGGGGAGGAGGCCTTAAAGTGTAACTTCCCCTTTTGGGTGGAGAGAGTATAATACATTCTTCTTTTAGCTAAAAGAAGTGTATACGTTTTAAAACACATATAAAAAATTATACGAAATGAATAGTCCATGGATGGATTGGATCCTCTGTCCATTTCATATAATTGCTGCTTTGCCTTATATTTGAATGTGGGGTTCCATAAATGTAATACTCTAGAAAGGGTCATGGAATAGTATGCGAGTGTAATATACTGTAATTGTTGTTTTATTATAATAGAGAATACAAATGAAATGGCATGTACTCTTCACAGCCCACTCAGAGAGGGAACTTTACTTTGTATGCATGAAAACACTCTTTAGAATTATGATTTTTAAGTCATAGAAACTGATTTTATAGAGCATATTATGTCCAGATGAGACATCCCAATATCTTCTCAAGAACACTATTAAGCTGGCACTTGAACAACAAATCTATTTTCCTGGTTCCCTTCCCTCAATTAGGCCTTACACCAGCTACGCTAAGCCTAAGACCTTGAGGTCAAGATACCGGTCCCCAAGAATTTAATTGTATGTGTTATTATTTAGCTACCAATATAATACTATAATTCCATGGGCAATATACCATAGTGCTGTTATTGTTGAAAGCACTACTAGGGATGATATTACCCTCCTGGACAATTTTTATCTGTATCTAAAATGAATCCTTTATTGTTATTATTAAAAGTAGGTACTTGAATGCAGAAAAACAAAATTAAATACAAACATGTAAAGGGAAAGGCAGCAGTAAAATGAATATCACTGCAGTCGGTATAAAAAAATTGAGCCCTCTTTGACATATGTTCTTTAATCTTCTCTTGTCCCATGGCGTTACACTCACACTCAGATTGAACTGCAGTGATTGAAAAGGAAGTCAAAGTGATGAAAATGACAGTGTATCGATTTTATAGGGCTGTAGCGCTTGGTTGCTACTAGTAACAAACATCCACCAAATCACCCTGCTGCCAGACCCCCATATATCACTTCTGAGACAATGAGCAGTCATTTGCGTTGTTTTGTTTATTGGGGGATATAACTTGGTTGGGGTATATCCCCGTATAGACCCGTAGCAGGACAGAGTTGAAGGGTCTCCAGTTTAGTGTTCCTTGAGACTGCCTACTTGTGGATTACAAATATTATCTTATCAAGTGCACCACCGAAAGTTTGCATGTGAAGAAATCATAGAGTGAAAAGACTGGGATTTATTCTATGTCAGGCCTGACTAGGGGGGAGATAGAATATTGTTTAGTGCGCCACAGGGCGCGCACACCATAATAGCTGTGCACGGTGTGTTACCGCGCTGGGCCATTGTTGTGTGCTATATCTATTGCTACAGGGCTCTGTAAGCAAGTTGCATGTGTTCTGTTCTGCCTATGCTTTTGATATAAAAGTAAAGCCGTTGCATTTAATCTCTCGCCTCAGGGTGTTGTCTTACTGCAAAAGAGATTGCCCTTTACAATATTACTGAATGTGATATAAGTTTAACCCTAGACTAACTGTGCCAGAGTGGGTCAAGTAAGATTGCCGGGGGTTGGCGGTGCTGTATGCAGGGCCCGAAATCAAACCAGCGGCTCTCTTAACTGGGGGTAGCGCTACACGTGGAACTTGTTGAATTCCCATCACATTTAGAGAACATTGATAGAAGATTTAGAAGAACTGATGTACCGTATATACTCGAGTATAAGCCGAGATTTTCAGCCCTTTTTTTTGGGCTGAAAGTCCCCCCCCCCCCCCCCTCGGCTTATACTCGAGTCAGCGAAATTTTTACATTGGAAATAGTACCTGTAAAGAAGTTGCGGCTGCGGCGTCCATCGTTCAAATTCCGCGGTCTCTTCCAGTTCCTTCCGTGATAGGCGATTCTCATCAGACACTCTCCGCCTATCACGAACGTTCTCTCATCCTCAGTTTCCCAGCAGACATCTGTGATTGGTGGAACACCCAACACAGTGTCTGCTAGGAAACTGAGGATGAGAGAATGTAAAATTTATAGGAAACAGTGAGCTAGGGAACAGTGAGCTAGGGAACAGTGAGGATAGGAACAGTAAGGATGGGAACAGTGAGGATAGGGAACAGTGAGGATAGGAACAGTAAGGATGGGAATAGTAAGGATGGGAACAGTGAGGCATTGTTGACCCTCGGCTTATACTCGAGTCAGTAAGTTTTCCCAGTTTTTTGTGGCAACATTAGGTACCTCGGCTTATACTCGAGTCGGCTTATACTCAAGTATATACGGTACTTCTAACATTCACAGTCTCTTCCCCCTGCATATCTCCATGCAGACTATTGCTGTTCCTCCTCTGCACCAGCTACTGCAGAATATCACTCCCAGGACTCCTCTCCTCCTGTGCAAATCTTCACTGTAAAACTGTTAGGCTCCTGTCTCATCATCTTCAGTATGTCAAAAGAGGATCACTCTGAATAACCCCCAGATTGCTGGCTGTAATTAGTTACTGTTGTAATGCTGCTTGAATAATGTTACTTAAGTGCTGTTACTAGGCCAGAAGTCTGCAGTACTTCTCCCCGGCGGCCTAGCCATTTCAGTAGCACGTGGTAACAGATGGACTACTGCTCCCAGCTAGTCCATCATGCAAATCCTGCACCCGCTGGCCACAGCGACTTGACACTACACCCCACAGTCTCTCTTCCAAAACAGGACTCCTCATCAATGACTGTGTAATGATGAGGACTTCATCCATGACCGTGTAAGGATGAAGTTCCCTTCCAGACTCCCTGGCATGCATCCGCACCCAGCACTCCACTGTGGTATCCACACTGACCTTCTCCTGCCCCAAGTCCATGAGGGAGAACTTGATCCAGAAATATGTTCCAGCAGCACCTCTTGCCCCTCTGCTCTAGGAATTCCTCATCTGTCACCGTGTACAGAATCGGATCTCATCCATGACCGTGTAAGGATGAAGTTCCCTCACAGCTCTCCCCGGGCCACTCCGCGTTCGGCGCGCCCCCCCAGATGGGGATGCCCTACAGCAACTGCCTAGTATTCCATTCTCCACTTCTCCTGGCCGACAATCCTCCCCAGCAGCATGTGACCTCAGCTTATATGGGAGGCCTGCCCCCTGCCAATACCGAATGGGGATTGGTCACGGCTCCTCACATGAGCTGCCTGCCACTTCAGTTCCAGGCCCAGCCTCTATTCCAGAACAATCTCCCTGGAAGCAGGGGAGGCGCCTCAGAACCAGAGCACAGGTCGTCACACCCACTGCTACACTAACCACTCCCAGCCCCATATCAAAACAAGCAGGCCTAGCCTAAAGCATAGGCCAGCCTAAATTTGCCTGCGCTGACAGTTTTGCCTAGAAAAATCCTATTCCAACACCTACCTATGGTAGAGAGTGCTACAGGGCTCTGAAAATAAAAAGCCTAATATATATTAGTATTGGGCTAGAGTTATCTACAGAGACCACACAGAGTAGGATAGTGACTACTGCATAGCAAAATTAGATCACATTCCTCAATCAATTAAGCTGCTTAACCACTTAAGCCCCGGACCATTTGGTAGCTAAAGGACCAGAGGTGAATTCAGAATTTTGCACTGCGCTGCTTTAACTGTAAATTGTGCAGACATGCAATGTTGTACCCAAACGAAATTTGCGTCCTTTTCTTCCCACAAATAGAGCTTTCTTTTAATGGTATTTGATTGCCTCTGCGATTTTTTTTTTTTTGCGATATAAACGCAAAAAGACCGAATTTTTTTTAAAAAAATGATATTTTCTACTTTTTGTTATAAGAAAAATCGAATAAACTCAATTTTAGTCATACATTTAGGCCAAAATTTATTCAGCCACATGTCTTTAGTAAAAAAAATGTCAATAAGTGTATATTTATTGGTTTGCGCAAAATTTATAGCGTCTACAAACTAGGGTACATTTTCTGGAATTTACACAGCTTTAAATTTATGACTGCCTATCTCAAATCTTGAGGTGCTAAAATGGCAGGGCAGTACAAAACCCCCCCAAATGACCCCATTTTAGAAAGTAGACACCCCAAGGAAATTGCTGAGAGGCATGTTGAGCCCATTGAATATTTTTTTTTTTTGTCCCAAGTGATTGAATAATGACAAAAAAAATAAAAAATTACAAAAAGTTGTCACTAAATGATATATTGCTCACACATGCCATGGTTATATGTGGAATTGCACCCCAAAATACATTCTGCTGCTTCTCCTGAGTATGGGGATACCACATGTGTGGGACTTTTTAGGAGCCTAGCCACGTACGGGACCCCGGAAACCAAGCACCGCCTTCAGGATTTCTAAGGGCGCAAATTTTTGATTTCACTCCTCACTACCTATCACAGTTTTGAAGGCCATAAAATGACAAAATAGCACAAACCCCCCCCCAAATGACCCCAATTTAGAAAGTAGACACCCCAAGGAAATTGCTGAGAGGCCTGTTGAACCCATTGAATATTTTTTTTTTGTCCCAAGTGATTGAATAATGACAAAAAAAAATAAAAAATTACAAAAAGTTGTCACTAAATGATATATTGCTCACGCATGCCATGGTTATATGTGGAATTGCACCCCAAAATAAATTTTGCTGCTTCTCCTGAGTACGGGAATACCACATGTGTGGGACTTTTTAGGAGCCTAGCCGCGTACGGGACCCCGAAAACCAATCACCGCCTTCAGGATTTCTAGGCACAAATTTTGGATTTGACTCCTCACTACCTATCACAGTTTCGAAGGCCATAAAATGCCAAAATAGCACAAAACCCCCCCAAATGACCCCATTTTGGAAAGTAGACACCCCAAGCTGTTTGCTGAGAGGCATGGTGAGTATTTTACAGCTCTCATTTGTTTTTGAAAATGAAGAAAGAAAAATTTTTTTTTTTTTTTCAATTTTCAAAACTTTGTGACAAAAAGCGAGATCTGCAAAATACTCACAATACCTCTCAGCAAATAGCTTGGGGTGTCTACTTTCCAAAATGGGGTCATTTGGGGGGGTTTGTGCCATCTGGGCATTCCATGGCCTCCGAAACTGTGATAGGCAGTGAGAAGTGAAATCAAAAATTTACACCCTTAGAAAGCCTGAAGGCGGTGATTGGTTTTTGGGGTCCCGTACGTGGCTAGGCTCCCAAAAAGTCTCACACATGTGGTATCCCCGTACTCAGGAGAAGCAACAGAATGTATTTTGGGGTGTAATTCCACATATGCCCATGGCATGTTTGAGCAATATATCATTTAGTGACAACTTTGTGCAAAAAAAAAAAAAATTGTCTTTTTTCCGCAACTTGTGTCAACATATAAAATATTCCATGGACTCGACATGCCTCTCAGTATATAGCTTGGGGTGTCTACTTTCCAAAATGGGGTCATTTGGGGGGGTTTTGAACTGTTCTGGCATTTTATACACAACATTAGGAAGCTTACATCCACTCTTCTAACCACTTGAACACAAAGCCCTTTTTGACACTTTTTGTTTACATGAAAATATATTTTTTTTTGAAAGAAAATTATGTTGAACCCCCAAACATTATATATATTTGTAAAGCAAAGGCCCTACAGAATAAAATGGTGGATGTTGCATTTTTTTTTTCTACATAGTATTTGCGCAGCGATTTTTCAAACGCATTTTTTTCGGAAAAAATACACTTTTTTTAATTTTAATGCACTAAAACACACTATATTGCCCAAATGTTTGATGAAATAAAAAGGATGATCTTAGGCCAAGTACATAGATACCAAACACGACATGCTTTAAAATTTTACACAAACGCGCATTGGCGACGAACTACATACATTTTTAAAAGCCTTTAAAAGCCTTTACAGGTTACCCCGTTAGATTTACAGAAGAGGTCTACTGCTAAAATTACTGCCCTCGATCTGACCTTTGTGGTGATACCTCACATGCATGGTGCAATTGCTGTTTACATATGACGCCAGACCGACGCTTGCGTTCGCCATTGGGCAAGAGCAGGGCAGGACAGGGGTGCTTTTTTTTTATTTTTTTTATTTTTTATTATTAATTTTGCTTTTTTATTTTATTTTTAAATTGTTCCTTCCATATTTTTTTTTTTTATCATTTTTATTGTTATCTCAGGGAATGTAAATATCCCCTATGATAGCAATAGGTAGTGACGGGTACTCTTTTTTTGAAAAAACTGGGGTCTAGACCCTAGATCTTTCCTCTGCCCTCAAAGCATCTGACCACACCAAGATCGGTGTGATAAAATGCTTTCCCAATTTCCCAATGGCGCTTTTTATATCCGGGGGGGGACATTCCCTCCCACTGCTTGTAAAAGCAGTCCAGAGGCTAATTAGCCACTAGGATTGCTTTTACATGAAAGCCGGCCGCTGGCTGAAAAGAATGATACCAAGATGATACCTAAACCCGCAGGCATCAATCTGGTATAACCATTCAAAGTCCAGCAACATACCAGTACGTTGCTGGTCCTTGTTGGACATGTATTGTAATCTTTTTTTTTCATGCAGCCAGGTGGCTGAACAAAAAAAGAGATTGATCGGTGGGTATGCCCACCATTAGAATTCCGCCCTTCATCCACCCACTTCTAATGATGGGAATACATGCACCATTTACTGTATTTTTCGCACCATAAGACGCACTTTTACCCCCCCAAAAAATAGGGAAAAGTGTCCCTGCGTCTTATGGAGCAAATGCTGAGCAGGCTCCGCCCCCCCATCGCCGCCGCCGTGTCAGAATACAGACACTCGGCTTCTCTGTGGAGGAGAGATGACAGGATGTGAGGCATATCCTTGCTGGGGCATACCAAGGGGGAGCGGGGGGAGACGGTCTGCCCCAGGTGTCAAAACATGGGGGTTGTCAGTGTTGTTGCTATAATGGTGCACTCCGCACCCAGGTAAGTTGACACCCGCCAGATGTGACCCCATCCTGCAAACGACAAGAGCCCTGGATGGCTTTTTTTTTTTTCAGCTGGAACACCCCCGGCGCCTTGGTCTGGTCCAGTCTCACTTCCTGCCTCTCTCGACTTGCCGCTGCTGCAAATTATGTCCTCAGTCCTCCTTCCTAGCTGCTGCCCGGGTGTATCTGATGCTGAGAGCCAGCCAGAGGGGGTTGTGGATTGTAATGGCAGTGTCCTCCACTGCCTGAGGTGAGTGATAAGGGAGTGGGAGGTGTGGGATGGTATCCACTGTTCATCATTTGAGCTGTTGTTATATGAGAGGCTGAGGGGGTGTTTGTGTCTGCCCTGCCACCCTGAGCTGATCTGGGAAGGGCGGGGGGGGGGGGGGGGTTGCTGTGTGTCCACCACCACCCAGGTATAGTGTAGCTGAGCTGATTTGATAGGGGGGCTGATATTGCTGTGTGTCCACCACCCACCTATAGTAGTAATATAATATTAAATATTTTAGTACATCATTTGGTTCAGAATATATTTTTTCTTGTTTTTCTCCTGTAAAACCTGGGTGCGTCTTATGGTCAGGTGCGTCTTATGGAGCGAAAAATACGGTATATATGCTGAAGCATGGGGGCATCCTCCCGCAAAAAAGTTATGCCGCACACAACGGGTCGGACTTTTCCACGGGCAAGCCTCCATCGGAATTTCGACCGTATGTATGCGGCATTAGGAGCAAAATCACTCCTCCGCCCCTGCTGCCCCAATGCTTCAGCATATTTGCTTTTTTTTTTTAACTGTGGTGGTGAAATCACCTCCTACAGCACTGGAGTCGCAGGGATCAGGCCTGTCTCTGCGAACGCTGCAGTTATGTGTGTTGTGTTTTGTAAGTGACAGTGATCGATCGATACTGCACTTGGGTGGCCTGGGCTGGACGGAGGGGTAAAACGCAGGTGCTAGCAGGTATCTGGGCTGATCCCGCTAACACTGCGTTTTTGGGAACCCTAAACTGCTGGGGACGCTAGTATAGATCTGATCAGATATTGATCTGTTCAGATACTATACCACTAAGGGAGGTGTATGCTTCACGCGTGGGTGTTAGCGTTACTGGCACTAACCTGACGCTGCCTGGGGTGTGCCGCAGACCCTCTCTGACGCTAAAACCTAATTGATATCACCTGCCGGGCGATCAGGGGGTTAAACCTTTATTGGGTTATATACGGCGGGTGCCCTGACACTATAAAAAGCAAACTAACTAACCAGCGTCACCCGTAACACTTATATGATGATCACTGGTGAAAGGGTTAACTAGGGGCAATTAGGGGGTTAAAACCTTTATTAGATAACATATGGGGGTACCTGACGCTATAAAAACCTGCGGCGAACCTAAAAAAAATTACTGGCTACCGATCTTCATCACCGACGCTAAGACAGCGATCAGAAAAATGATCGCTTAGCGACAGTGGTGATAGGGGGTGAAAGGGTTACCTGGGGGGCGATCAAGGGGGTTAAACCTTTATTAGATAATTTATGGGGGTACCTGACGCTATAAAAACCTGCGGCGAACCTAAAAAAAATTACTGGCTACCGATCTGCATCACCGACGCTAAGACAGCGATCAGAAAAATGATCGCTTAGCGACAGTGGTGATAGGGGGTGAAAGGGTTACCTGGGGGGCGATCAAGGGGGTTAAATCTTTATTAGATAATTTATGGGGGTACCTGACGCTATAAAAACCTGCGGCGAACCTAAAAAAAATTACTGGTTACCGATCTGCATCACCGACGCTAAGACAGCGATCAGAAAAATGATCGCTTAGCGACAGTGGTGATAGGGGGTGAAAGGGTTACCTGGGGGGCGATCAAGGGGGTTAAACCTTTATTAGATAATTTATGGGGGTACCTGACGCTATAAAAACCTGCGGCGAACCAAAAAAAAAATACTGGCTACTGATCTGCATCACCGACGCTAAGACAGCGATCAGAAAAATTATCGCTTAGCGACAGTGGTGATAGGGGGTGAAAGGGTTACCTGGGGGGTGATCAAGGGGGTTAAACCTTTATTAGATAATTTATGGGGGTACCTGACGCTATAAAAACCTGCGGCGAACCTAAGAAAAATTACTGGCTACCGATCTGCATCACCGACGCTAAGACAGCGATCAGAAAAATGATAGCTTAGCGACAGTGGTGATAGGGGGTGAAAGGGTTACCTGGGGGGCGATCAAGGGGGTTAAACCTTTATTAGATAATTTATGGGGGTACCTGACGCTATAAAAACCTGCGGCGAACCTAAAAAAAAAATACTGGCTACCGATCTGCATCACCGACGCTAAGACATCGATCAGAAAAATGATCGCTTAGCGACAGTGGTGATAGGGGGTGAAAGGGTTACCTGGGGGGCGATCAAGGGGGTTAAACCTTTATTAGATAATTTATGGGGGTACCTGACGCTATAAAAACCTGCGGCAAACCTAAAAAAAATTACTGGCTACCGATCTGCATCACCGACGCTAAGACAGCGATCAGAAAAATGATCACTTAGCGACGGCGGTGCTAGGGGGTGAAAGGGTTATCTGGGGGGTGATCAAGGGGTTAAACCTTTATTAGGGGGGGTTAGGGGGCTACACTGGACCTAAAACTAAATGTAGTGACACTTTTACAGTCACAAATGTCACTGATTGCAGTGATCAGTAAATAAATGGTCACTGCAATCAGTGACACTGTGACTGGGGGCTGGGGGGTGATCTGGGGGGGCCTGGGATGGCGATTTATGTGCCTATGTGTGCTGGTGTTAGTGTAGTGTTTGTGCACTAACCTTGATGTCTTCTCTTGTACGGCGCTCGGTATATGTGAGCGCCGCACAAGAGATGACATCACTTCCTCCTGCTTCCTCTGCCTGTGTGTACATTCGACAGACAGAGGGGGCATTTCCATTCGCCAGGAGCGATCGCGGGGGGGTGGCCGGAATCGAACGGCCGTCCCCTCATGTCGGATCGCTCCCCAACGAATTCCGACCGCTCACTGTACAGAAGGGGGGTCCGATTGGACCCCCCAACTGTACAAAGGCAATCACGTACACTCTACTTGATTGTGCCTGTCGGTGCCATTGTGCCGACGTATATATACAGTGAGCGGTTGTTAAGTGGTTAAAGCTTATGATTTAACAGGCGATGCGATAAAGAGTTGCAAGACATCTTTTAGTAACCCATTAGAATCGAGGCAAGTTTAAAGTGGTATTAAACCCCAAAATAAAAATTATACATATTGCAGATTACTAATTCTTTAATGTGGTGGTTGTGTTAGTTTTCTTAATTTCGTTTTTGTTTTGTTTTTTCCCTTTATTTTCAGCTGGTGATCTGGCCAGTAACACACTTCCTGTCTTGGGGTGCTTACGCTCCACTAGCAGAGCAATGGAGGGATCTATGGACTGCTGCATTGAATCTCTGTGGGTAGGAAAGTATTAGATGCACTAGCAAATTTATATGGCCTTGACTAACAAATTAAAGCCAGCTAACACTTTTTAAGCAGTTACAGCAATGTTTTTTTTTCCTTTTGGGATAAAGATTCCATATAAATTAAAAAGCTGTCCATTGCAAGCACCCCTGTCAATGGTAAATTGTTTGTCTCATCCTGCTAACTGCCACTGTTGTTGGACTATCTTTTTCACAACGCACACCACACATGTTCAAGCTTGGCATGTTAAAGTGTTAATAAGCACAGATCTTGTATTCACTATAACTTTGCCTTGCAGGTTTAAAAAAATAAAATAAAAAAATAACGGCGGTTTACTACCGCTTTAAGGGTTTCCATTGTTTCTATCAAACTGAATATAAAAATCTGCAACAATTTAATTCAAACCTGCAACAGCTAATTATTTTTAAAAAAACACCTCTTACAAGTATGGGAGAGAAACAAAAGGAAACTTGTAATTAGGAAATGTGAAAAGCTGCATCTTATGAAAGTTCTCAGTTCCAGACAGTTGGCCAACAGACCTCAATAGTTTCTAAACCACTGACCTGGAGCCCTAAAGGTCAGAGGTTCTGACATTGGTGTGACTTTGTTTTCTACATGCTTGTTTCAGTTCAATAATTCAGAAAGTACTGAGGTTCAGAGAAAACAGCAATTCAGTAATGGCAGCCTACAGATGTCTTCAGTATAGGTTTCCTTTGAGAGATTGGTATCCATTGCCTGCCACTGTTATACATACATGTATATGACTTTAAAGTGGACGTCCAGCTCCAGTTTTGGTGCTCAATTGGGATGGGCCGAAAACCCCTGGTTCGGTTCGCATCCAGAACATGTGAACGGACCGAAAGTTTGCGTGAACATTCGAACACCGTTAAAGTCTATGGGACCCGAACGTGAGAAATCAAAAGTGCAAATTTTACAGACTAATATGCAAGTTATTGTCCTAAAAAGTGTTTGGGGACCGGGGTCCTCCCCCAGGGGACATGTATCAATGCAAAAAAAGTTTTAAAAACGGCAGTTTTTTCGGGAGAAGTGATTTTAATGATGCTTAAAGTGAAAAAATAAAAGTGAAATATTCCTTTAAATATCGTATCTGGGGGGTGTCTATAGTATGCCTGTAAAGTGGTGCGTGTTTCCCGTGTTTAGAACAGTCCCTGCACAAAAAAGACATTTCTAAATGAAAAAAAGTACCGTATTTTTCGCACCATAAGACGCACTTTTACCCCCCCAAAAAATAGGGAAAAGTGTCCCTGCGTCTTATGGAGCGAATACTGAGCAGGCTCCGCCCCCCCCCCCCATCGCCGCCGCCGTGTCAGAATACAGACACTCGGCTTCTCTGTGGAGGAGAGATGACAGGATGTGAGGCATATCCTTGCTGGGGCATACCAAGGGGGAGCGGGGGGAGACGGTCTGCCCCAGGTGCCAAAACATGGGGGTTGTCAGTGTTGTTGCTATAATGGTACACTCCGCACCCAGGTAAGTTGACACCAGCCAGATGTGACCCCATCCTGCAAACGACAAGAGCCCTGGATGGCTTTTTTTTTTTCAGCTGGAACACCCCCGGCGCCTTGGTCTGGTCCAGTCTCACTTCCTGCCTCTCTCGACTTGCCGCTGCTGCAAATTATGTCCTCAGTCCTCCTTCCTAGCTGCTGCCCGGGTGTATCTGATGCTGAGAGCCAGCCAGAGGGGGTTGTGGATTGTAATGGCAGTGTCCTCCACTGCCTGAGGTGAGTGATAAGGGGGTGGGAGGTGTGGGATGGTATCCAATGTTCATCATTTGAGCTGTTGTTATATGAGAGGCTGAGGGGGTGTTTGTGTCTGCTCTGCCACCCTGAGCTGATCTGGGAAGGGGGGGGGGGGTTGCTGTGTGTCCACCACCACCCAGGTATAGTGTAGCTGAGCTTATTTGATAGGGGGGCTGATATTGCTGTGTGTCCACCACCCACCTATAGTAGTAATATAATATTAAATATTTTAGTACATCATTTGGTTCAGAATATATTTTTTCTTGTTTTTCTCCTGTAAAACCTGGGTGCGTCTTATGGTCAGGTGCGTCTTATGGAGCGAAAAATACGGTAATTTAAAACTGCTTGTGGCGTTAATGTAATGTCGGGTCCCGGCAATATGGATGAAAAACATTGAGAAAAACGGCATGGGTACCCCCCCCCCCCACCAGCCCATTACCAGGCCCTTTGGGTCTTGTATGGATATTAAGGGGAACCCTGCACCCAAATTAAAAAAAGAAAAGGCGTGGGGCCCCCAGGCCCTATATATATACTCTGAACAGCAGTATACAGGCGGTCCAAACAAGACAGGGACTGTAGGTTTGTTCTTAAGTTAAATCTGTTTGTAATTTGGAACAGGTACATTTTGTAAGTGTAGCTCCACCCCAAAAATCTATTTTTAAGCTTTTTGGATAACATAGGGAAGGGTTATCATCACCCCTGTAACATTTGTTTTGCTGTCTGTGCCCCTATTCAGAAGATTTCACCTCACTTTCTGTCCCAATGACAATTGGATTTTGAAAATTTTGGGTTATTAGGGAAACAAGGATTGGTGATAAAGCATCAGTGGAGACACCTTTTTCCCATATTAACTCTTACAGGAGAGAATTTCCCTTCCTAGGGGTAGATTTCCTCTCACTTCCTGTTGTCTCCCTCCGCTTGTAAGTAGGAGTCGTTTGTAAGTCGGATGTTTGAAAGTAGGGGACCGCCTGTATATACTATACGGCCTACCCTATATACTCTGCAAAAATTTGGCCCTTAGGTGTTGGTGGTACCAGAACACTGTAAGCCCTCACAGTTACTCTTGGTGGGCGCTGGAACGGGCCCTGCTAGGAAATATTATATCAAGAATTGTAATTACATACCCCTGTTGAACAGGGGTAGAAAAATTGGGCCTTTGGTGGTGGTGGTGGTGCCACAACACTGTAAGCCCTCACAGTTACTCTTGGTGGGCGCAGGAACGAGCCCTGCTGTGAAATATTAGATAAAACTATTTAATTACACCCCCCTGTTAAACAGGGGCAGAACAATTGGGCTTTAGACACTGGTGCTGGTGCCACAACACTGCAACCCTTCACAGATACTCTAGTTTAGCACAGGAACAAGCCCTGCTGCAAAATATTACAGCAAAAATTGTAGTTACACGCCCCTGTTAAACAGGGGCAGAAAAATTGGGCTTTAGGCACTGGTGCCACAACACTGCAACCCCTCACAGATACTCTAGTTGAGCGCAGGAACAAGCCCTGCTGCAAAATATTACAGCAAAAATTGTAATTACACGCCCCCTGTTAAACAGGGGCAGAAAAATTGGGCCTTGGGCACTGGTTCTGCTGCCACAACACTGCAAACCCTCACAGATACTCTAGTTGAGTGCAGGAACAAGCCCTGCTGCAAAATATTACAGCAAAAATTGTAATTACACGCCCCTGTTAAACAGGGGCAGAAAAATTGGGCCTTAGCCACTGGTGGTGGTGCCCAGAACCAAAAATTTTCTTAGAAGCTATCAACATGAACATTGAGGAGGAATAGGATAGTCACTCAGCATAACAGGATAGTCACTCAGCATCAGCATAGGCAGTCTTGAAGGGATCTCACATTCATAAAAAAATTATTCGGGTACATCAGCATCAGGTGCTTGGTAGCTGGTGATCCAAGACTGATTTATTTTTATGAAGGTGAGCCGATCAACCGAGTCGGTGGTTAGGCGCACTCTGTAATCGGTTACAAAGCCTCCAGTAGCACTGAATGTGCGTTCTGAAAGAATGCTGGATGCAGGACAGGCCAGTAGCTCAATTGCATACTGTGCAAGCTCTGGCCAGTGATCCATCCTCAAGACCCAGTAACTCAGTGGATTTTCGGTTGGAAAGGTCTCCAAGTCTGATCTTGCCCCTAGGTATTCCTGCACCATGTAAATCAGACGCTGGCGATGGTTGCTGGAACCGATCAGACCTTGGGGCTGCGGACTAAAAAATTGTCTGAACGCATCAGTCAGACGGCCACCTTCTCCACTGCTCCTTCTGTGACTGACCGAAGCCTCCAGAAACACGTTGTCCAGGACCAAGAATTTGTAACCTCCCAGGCTTTGGAAACGCGTTGCACAAACCTTTCTGCAAGGCCTCCCGAAGATGTTTCATCCTCTGCTCCCTCTGCGATGGCTGGATAAGTTCCACAACCTTACCCTTGTAACATGGATCAAGAAGGGTTGCCAGCCAGTAATGATCCCTCTCCTTGATACCACGAATCCGAGGGTCCTTTCGCAGGCTTTGCAGGATCGGGGAGGCCATGCAGTGTAGGTTTGCTGAGGCATTCAGTCCGGAGTCCTCTGGGTCACTAACGACGACATGATCCGCAGCCACCTCCTCCTAGCCATGTACAAGTCCATGGGTTTCCGGGGACTTAAAATGATCCCTTGAAGACTGCTGCTGATGCTGAGTGCTAGGCTCCACCTCCATGCTGACACAATCCTCCTCTTCCTCCTCTTCCTGTGAGATCGGCAGGCCCGCAGGAATACTGTCTGGATAAAGGGGGCCTTGAGAGGTTAGGAAGTCCTCCTCTTCCTCCCTCTGTTCTGCCTCAAGTGCCCTGTCCATTATTCCACGCAGCGTGTGCTCCAACAGGTGGACAAGAGGGACAGTATCACTGATGCATGCACTATCACTGCTCACCATCCTCGTGGCCTCCTCAAATGGTGACAGGACAGTGCATGCATCCTTGATCATGAGCCACTGGCGTGGCGAAAAAATCCAAGCTCCCCTGACCCTGTTCTGGTGCCATACTCGCACAGGTACTCGTTGATGGCCCTCTGCTGCGTGTGCAGCCGCTGCAGCATTGCCAATGTAGAGTTCCACCTGGTGGGGATGTCACAGATGAGGTGGTTCTTGGGCAGGTTGCATTCCTTTTGGAGGTCAGCCAACCGAGCACTGGCATTATATGACCAGCGGAAATGCCCACAGACTTTCCTGGCCTGCCTCAGGAGATCCTGTAAGCCCGGGAACCTGCAAAAGAACCGCTGCACCACCAAATTAAGGACGTGAGCCAAACAGGGCACATGGGTCACGTGTCCCTGTCAGAGGGTGGAGAGGAGGTTGGTGCCATTGTTGCAAACCACCATTCCTGGCTGAAGCTGGCATGGCGTCAACCACCTCTGAGCCTGCCCCTCTAGAGCTGTCAGAATCTCTGCCCCAGTCTGGCTCCTGTCCCCTAAACAGACCAACTCAAACACTGCATGGCATCTTTTTGCCTGAGTGCTTGCGTAGCCCCTAGAACGCTTAAGGAGCACCGCTGGTTCCGAGGACAAATCTGCACAGGAAGAGGCCACAGAAGAAGAAGAAGAGAAGGGGGTGGAGGAGAGAGGTGTGGCAGATTATCCACTACCAGCATTTTGGAGGCGTGGTGGCGGAACAAGCTCCAACAATACTGCACCCTGTCCTGCATCCTTCCCAGCTGCCATGAGAGTTACCCAGTGTGCCGTGAAAGAAAGAAAATGTCCCTGTCTATGCCGGCTGGATCTTGAGTCAGCGGTAATATGCACCTTACTGCTGACCGCCCTGTCCAACGAGGCCAAGACATTGCCTTCCACATGCCGGTAGAGAGCCGGAATCGCCTTCCGTGAAAAAAATTGGCGATTGAGAACCTGCCACTGAGGTACCGCACATTCCACAAATTCACAAAAGGGAATTGGAGTGCTAGCAATTTAGCCAAGCTAGCATTCAGCCGCTGGGCATGTGGATGGCTGGGACTGAATTTCTTTTGCCGGTTTAGCAACTGGGGTAGGGAACTTTGCCTGCTACAATCGGACGTTGGTGTAGCAATAGCAGATTGCCCGCAAGTACTTGGCACACCTAATTCTACACCTTCATTCCTCTCAGTGCAAGTTTCTGAGAGGACTGAAGGTATAGTGGGGTTGGAGATCCCAGCTGATGAGAAGCAAGGAGAGGTCTGCCTTGTTCTTTGGTGTGGGTCTTTTAAGTAGTGTTGCCAACGAACTGCATGGGAGGTCGACCTATGTCTGATCAAGCTTGTGGTGCCCAAGCGGCTGCTGTTTTGTCCACGCTTGATACGCTTCAGACAACGGTGCGATCTGCTGCACACGTCTCAAAAAAGGCCCACACCAAAGAACTTTTGGAAAAACGCGCAGAGTCAGCAGCGCCCTGCACATGCGGAGCTCTGTGGTGTGATGTAGTTGGTTGGCTGCCCTTAAGCTGGCCCCTGGAGGGCATCGTGCCTCGTTGGAGATGTGCCTCTTCCTCCTCCTCCTCTCTACTATCTGGCACCCACATAGAGTCAGTGACCTCATCATCCCCTCCCTCCTCATCACTGGAGCAAACCTGGCAGTATGCTGCAGCTGGGGGAACATGACTGCCAGTTTGATGTCTTTCTTTGGCACCCCCTCTCTCTGGGCTCACGTTACTGCCTTCCTCAAGCTGGGTACCATCTTCAGAGCCTTCAAAACGCTGCACATCCTCCTGCAGCATGTACCCAACACTGTAGTCGAACAGTTCTGGGGACTCCTTCGTGCATGATGGTGGGGCTAGGGAAGGAGTAACTGATGACATTGAGCCGATCGAATAGGCCGCTTTGGCAGCTACATTGGCAGCCAAAGTACTCTGAGCCTGGGTGACAGAGGATGAGGAGGATGAGGACGGCTTTGTCATCCACTCTACCAACTCTTTTGCATGTTGTGGCTCAACACGGCCAGCTATCGAAAAAAAGGACAATCGTGCCCCATGGCCACGTGCTGAGGATGCACCATGTCCACGACCAGCACTGTTGGCTCTATACACAGAGTCTTCTTGCCCTCTTTTAGTGGCCTTTAAGTGTCTGCCTCTCCTTGCTGGCCTTCCAGACATACTGTAAAATTAGACTAGCAAAACACCGCCTGAAGTTTACTAGAAAAAGTACACCAGGAATGACCTGCAGTCAGATATGGGCTTGGGTAGACTGGATGCAGTGGATATATATATGTAGGAGACAGTATATATATTTTATGCACTGCAGATCACTGAATCACCTGCCTGTCTAAAAGTCTATTTTAATACAGACACCAGGAATGGCCTGCAGTCAGGTATAGGCTTGGCTAGACTAGAATGCA
Source organism: Rana muscosa (assembly GCA_029206835.1). Classification (NCBI taxonomy): domain Eukaryota; kingdom Metazoa; phylum Chordata; class Amphibia; order Anura; family Ranidae; genus Rana; species Rana muscosa. The sequence continues at coordinate 438,889,165 of CM055121.1, read as the reverse complement.
GTGGGTATATATGTAGGAGACAGTATATATTTTATGCACTGCAGATCACTGAATTACATGCCTAGCCCACCTGCCTGAAAGTGTATTTTAATACGGACACCAGGAATGGCCTGCATTTAGATATAGGCTTGGCTACAGTACAATGCAGTGGATATATATGTAGGAGACAGTATATATTTTATGCACTGCGGATCACTGAATCACCTGCCTGGCCTGCCTGCCTGAAAGTGTATTTTAATACGGACACCAGGAATGGCCTGCAGTCAGGTATAGACTTGGCTACAGTAGAATGCAGTGGATATATATGTAGGAGACAGTATATATTTTATGCACTGCAGATCATTGAATAACCTGCCTGGCCTGCCTGCTTGAAAGTGGATTTTAATATGGACACCAGGAATGGCCTGCAGTCAGGTATAGACTTGGCTACAGTAGAATGCAGTGGATATATATGTAGGAGACAGTATATTGTTTATGCACTGCGGATCACTGAATCACCTGCCTGGCCTGCCTGCCTGAAAGTGTATTTTAATGCGGACACCAGGAATGGCCTGCAGTCAGGTATAGGCTTGGCTACAGTAGAATGCAGTGGATATATATGTAGGAGACAATATATATTTTATGCACTACGGATCACTGAATTACCGTATATACTCGAGTATAAGCCGACCCGAGTATAAGCCGAGGTACCTAATGTTGCCACAAAAAACTGGGAAAACTTACTGACTTGAGTATAAGCCAAGGGTCAACAATGCCTCACTGTTCCCATCCTTACTGTTCCCATCCTTACTGTTCCCATCCTTACTGTTCCCATCCTTACTGTTCCTATCCTCACTGTTCCTATCCTCACTGTTCCTATCCTCACTGTTCCCTAGCTCACTGTTCCTATCCTCACTGTTTAAATTTAACATTGTAAATAGTACCTGAAAAAAAGTTGAGAGGCTGCGGCATCCATCGTTTAAATCCCGCAGTCTTTTCCTGGTCCCTTCCGTGATAGGCGATTCTCAGCAGACACTCTCCGCCTATCACAAACGTTCTCTCATCCTCAGTTTCCCAGCAGACACTGTGTTCGGTGTTCCGCCAATCACAGACGTCTGCTGGGAAACTGAGGATGAGAGAACGTTCGTGATAGGCGGAGAGTGTCTGCTGAGAATCGCCTATCATGGAAGGGACCAGGAAGAGACCACAGGATTTAAACGATGGACGCCGCAGCCTCTCAACTTTTTTTCAGGTACTATTTACAATGTAAAATTTTGCTGACTTGAGTATAAGCCGAGGGGGGGACTTTCAGCCCAAAAAAGGGCTGAAAATCTCGGCTTATACTCGAGTATATACGGTACCTGCCTGGCCTGCCTGAAAGTATATTTTAATACATACACCAGGAATGGCCTGCAGTGAGATCTAGCTACACAGGAAAAAGTGTATATATATATATATATATATATATATATATATATATATATATATATATATATATATACAAAGCTGGGATGTATATATATACTGAATACACTGCAGCTAACTGAATCAACTGCCTGCCTGAAGTATTTTAGAAACAGTACACCGGGAATGGTCTGCAGTGAGATCTAGCTGCACAGGATACAGTGTATATATATATATATATATATATATATATATATATACAAAGCTGGGATGTATATTTATACTGATTACACCGCAGCTAGCTGAATCAACTGACTGCCTGAAGTATTTTAGAGACAGTACACCAGGAACGGTCTGCAGTGAGATCTAACTGCACAGGATACAGTGTGTATATATATATATATATATATATATATATATATATACAAAGCTGGGATGTATATATATACTGAATACACTGCAGCTAACATAATCAACTGCCTGCCTGAAGTATTTTAGAAACAGTACACCAGGAACGGTCTGCAGTGAGATCTAACTGCACAGGATACAGTGTATATATATATATATATATATATATATATATATATATATATATATATTGTGACAGCAGGAAGGTAAAGTCACCTGGTTGCATCCAGGGGGGTAGATATATTTCGCCCAGATTCAGGCTTTACGCCGACTTATACAACTAGGTGGAGAGTTGTATAAGGCTAGTGGGCTCATGGATGACTCATACCTCTAGGGAGAGTGTGGGGCGTCGTGCAGACAGGGAGTTGATGAGACCAGCTGAAGCTTGTCAGCTCATTTAGGCCTCTATAAGAACTCCCAGCTTCATTAGATGTTAGCTCATGCCTGGAACCAGACCTGTGTGGACTGTCTAGGGAGAGTGAACCCCTGTGCGGTGAGGCAAAGCCTGTGTGGCTATTTGTTTGGACTTTTACTAAACCAGGGACTTAGGGACTAGGACAGCACTAGGCTGATCCCAGTTGTTAGTTAGGAAACCTGTATGTTTAGTCAGAGGTCAACTTGACCAGGATTTATTTTGGTTATGTTTCTTTTGCTTTGCTGTGTTTTGTCACTGTAAATAGAAAATAAACCGCACCTTTTTTTGATTTTGAAAACCACAACCTCCGTTTGCTGGGCCTGTTTTGTGTGGGGAGCCCATCCCGGGGGTCACACACACCCGCTGCCGAGCTAACCCCCTCACAGTTGGTGGAGAACCAGTGGCAGTTTTTTTTAAGCCAGCATGGAGGAGATACTGAAGCAGCTGGCTCTAGCAAATGCCAATCAACAGCAGACAAATGCAGGTTTGCAAAGGAGCCTTGCAGCCCAGCAGCAGACAAACGCAACTTTGCAACAGAGTCTGGAGGCTCAGCAACGAGCCCAGCAGCAATCTGAGGCCCGCTTCATAGACCTGTTGCAGAAGCAAGAGCAGAGACTACAACAACAGATGGAAGCAGTAATGCAGCAACGTCCGCAGACCAGTGAGGAAAGCCGTCCCACTAATACCGCGTCCTTTGGGGTGAGTCGTTTATTGACAAAAATGACTGGAGAGGATGATCCAGAGGTATTTTTGACCACATTTGAAAGGACCGCTGAAAGAGAAAAGTGGCCTGAGGAGCAGTGGGCTGGACTGGTGGCTCCTCTGTTAACTGGTGAGTCGCAAAAAGCTTACTATGACCTAGAGCCTAACCAAGCAAAAGACTATGTGATGCTAAAAGCTGAAATATTGGCAAGGCTGGGTGTCACCCAGGCTGTCCGGGCTCAGCGTGTGCATAACTGGACTTTCCAGCTTGGAAAACCCCCCAGGTCTCAAATGTATGATCTCATTCACCTGAGCAGAAAGTGGCTACAGCCAGAGACTTTGTCCGCACCAAAGATTGTGGAACGTGTTGTAATGGATCGGTTTTTGAGAGCTCTTCCTACTGCCATCCAAAAGTGGGTAAGCCATGGAGACCCAGAGACGGCCGATGGTCTTGTGGATCGTGTGGAGAAATACTTGGCTACAGAGAACCTGACGGCCTCTTCCAGAGACACTCGGACTTTCCACCCTAAGACCAGACCATCCCCAGGGGCGGATAAGAGGATTCCAAGGGGTGAGGGTGGAGAGAGTGAGAGGGTGGGAGCTCTACCCCAAGTTTGGCGAGAACAGCCTGGGAAATCAGCGGCTCAAGAGGCGGCAAGAAGGATCGTTTGCTACCGCTGCCGGCAAGCGGGACATATTGCAGCCAATTGCCCGGTTGTGGAGGAACCCATGCAGTGTGACTTTCTGACGGGCAGACGTCAGTCGCTGTGTGCGACAGTCGCATGCACTGCCATTCGAGGAACTGAGAAACATTTATGCAAAATGTGTGTTAATGGTAGAAATGTTGTGGTATTGCTGGATTCAGGTAGCCTTGTGACCCTGATAAAGGCTGAGTTAGTTAAAACAGAGGTCTCTGGGAATAGCAAGGTAGCTGTTATTTGTGTGCATGGGGACACCCGAGAGTATCCAGTGACTACAGTGTGTTTCGAGACCCCCAAAGGTACCCTCTCTCATCCAGTGGGGTTAGTATCTCAATTACCGCATGATGCCATTGTGGGAAGGGATTTTCCGAAGTTCTGGGAACTGTGGGATGATCCTGAGCCCCCCACTGGTGCCCCTATGTACCAGGAATGTGATAGCCAGAACTCCTCTGAGAGTGGTGAGGACTCTCCAGAATTTCCCTTGTCAGTATTGGCAGGGGAGACTCAAGAAACTGGAGAGGAGCCCACCTCCTCAGACGAAAACCTACCGTCTGTGGAGTTTTCTGATCTGGAGGTTCACAGGGAAAATTTTGCCACAGAACAGTTGAAAGACCCCGCCCTAATAAAGGCACGGGAAAACGTAGTGAAAATAGATGGTGAGTTAGTGAACCCAGATAATACCTGCACTTACCCATACTTCAGCGTAGAGAAGGACCTACTGTATCGGGTGGCAAAAAGGGCAGAAGAAACCGTTGAGCAGCTTGTGGTGCCCAAACCTTACAGGAAGTTGGTGTTGGAGTTGGCCCATGGGCACATTCTTGGAGGTCATCTGGGGACAGAGAAAACCCGAGAGAGGGTATTACAGAGATTCTATTGGCCGGGGGTGATGAAGGACGTAGAAAATTATTGTTCCTCCTGCCCTGTGTGTCAGAGGTTGGCCCCGATGCCACATTTCCGTAGCCCGCTGGTCCCTCTACCCATCATTGAGGTCCCGTTTGAGAGGATCGCCATGGATTTGGTAGGTCCTATAATCAAGTCCGCTAGGGGGCACCAGTACATATTAGTTATAATGGACTATGCCACCCGTTATCCAGAAGCGATCCCTCTCCGAAATACCTCGGCCAAAACCATAGCCAAAGAGCTATCTCTTGTTTTTAGCCGGGTGGGTATTTGTAAAGAACTGCTTACGGACCAAGGTACACCCTTTATGTCCCGGGTTATGAAAGAGCTGTGTAAATTGTTCAAAGTGACGCAATTGCGTACGTCTGTGTATCACCCCCAAACCGATGGGCTGGTTGAAAGATTCAACAAAACCCTAAAACAAATGTTGAAGAAAGTGGTGGATAGAGATGGAAAGGATTGGGACTGTTTACTTCCTTATTTGATGTTTGCTATTAGGGAGGTGCCCCAATCCTCTACGGGATTCTCCCCCTTTGAGTTACTGTATGGGAGACACCCAAGAGGGCTGTTGGATATTGCCAAGGAAACTTGGGAAAGTGAGAGTTCTCCCCACAGGAGTGTGATTGAGCATGTCGCCCTGATGCAAGATCGAATTGCACAGGTAATGCCCATCGTGAAGGAACATTTGGCCCAAGCGCAGTTGGCACAGCAGAGAGTGTACAACCGTGGAGCCAAGACCCGTACCTTTTCCCCAGGGGATAGGATATTGGTACTTGTCCCTACGGTTGAAAGTAAATTCCTTGCCAAATGGCAAGGCCCCTACGAGATAATGGAAAAAGTGAGCGAAGTGAATTACAAGGTCAGACAACCAGGAAGGCGAAAGCCCGAACAGATCTATCACGTTAATCTGTTGAAAGCCTGGAGGGATAGAGAGTCCCTAGTCGCAGACACTTGGTCACCAGCTCAAACTGGTTGCGTGATTCCTGAGGTTGGAATAGCAGCCACCTTGTCACAACCCCAACAACAGGAGGTTAAGGAGTTTGTGCTTCGCAACAAGGAGGTATTCTCTGAGCTGCCGGGACAAACATCTGGGGTAGAGCATGACATCATTACCCCGCCCGGTGAAAGGGTGAAGTTAAAACCCTATCGGATCCCAGAGGCTCGACGGGAGGCAATACGGGAGGAAGTACAGAAAATGCTGAACTTAGGGGTGATAGAGGAGTCCCAAAGTGATTGGTCTAGTCCCATCGTGTTGGTGCCTAAACCGGATGGGAGCTGGCGATTTTGTAACGATTTTCGTCAGTTGAACAAAGTTACAAAATTTGACACCTACCCCATGCCACGTATAGATGAGTTGATCGACCGGCTGGGAACAGCCCGATACATGACGACTCTTGACCTCACAAAAGGGTATTGGCAAATCCCCCTGGCCAAGTCGGCCAAAGAGAAAACCGCATTTGTAACCCCAGACGGGGCGTTCCAATATAAAAGAATGCCGTTCGGGTTACAGAATGCGCCGGCCACATTCCAGCGGAAAATGGACCAGATGCTGAGGCCCCATCGGAAGTATGCTGCGGCTTACCTGGATGACGTAATTGTCCATAGCACAGATTGGGCCTCACATCTGCCAAAAGTGCAAGCAGTCCTGGACTCTGTTCGGGAAGCGGGGTTTACGGCTAACCCCAAGAAGTGTACCATTGGGCAGGAGGAGGCCAAATATCTTGGGTACACCATTGGGAGGGGAGTAATAAAACCCCAACTCAACAAAGTCAAGGCCATCCAGAGTTGGCCACGTCCCAACAGCAAGAAGCAGGTACGAGCCTTTCTGGGAATCGCTGGGTATTATCGGCGATTCATTCCCCACTTTGCTTCTAAGGCTGTGCCCCTAACCAACCTGACGAAGGGGAAAGGGTCGGTCATGATTAAATGGACCCCCGAGGCTGAGGCAGCATTCCAATTCTTGAAACAAGCCTTATGTAGCCAGCCAGTGTTGTACTCACCCGACTTCTCTAAAGACTTTGTCGTACAAAGTGATGCGTCAGATGTGGGGTTAGGAGCAGTATTGTCCCAGGTCTGGAACGGGGAAGAGCACCCAGTCATTTACCTCAGCAGGAAGTTGAAGTCCCATGAGGTAAATTACGCCACCGTTGAAAAGGAGTGTTTAGCGGTGAAGTGGGCTCTAGATTCCCTTCGGTACTACCTGCTAGGTAGGCACTTTGACATGGTTACGGATCACGCTCCGTTAAAGTGGATGGCTCAAAACAAGGAAACAAATAGAAGAGTGAATAGGTGGTTCCTGGCCCTCCAGGAATTCAACTTCACAGTAAAGCATCGCCCTGGCGTTCAAATGGGGAATGTGGATGCTTTGTCTCGAGTACATGAATGCCTGATTGCTGGTGTTCCAACCCCGAGGTTAAAACAAGAGGGGGGGGTATGTGACAGCAGGAAGGTAAAGTCACCTGGTTGCATCCAGGGGGGTAGATATATTTCGCCCAGATTCAGGCTTTACGCCGACTTATACAACTAGGTGGAGAGTTGTATAAGGCTAGTGGGCTCTTGGATGACTCATACCTCTAGGGAGAGTGTGGGGCGTCGTGCAGACAGGGAGTTGATGAGACCAGCTGAAGCTTGTCAGCTCATTTAGGCCTCTATAAGAACTCCCAGCTTCATTAGATGTTAGCTCATGCCTGGAACCAGACCTGTGTGGACTGTCTAGGGAGAGTGAACCCCTGTGCGGTGAGGCAAAGCCTGTGTGGCTATTTGTTTGGACTTTTACTAAACCAGGGACTTAGGGACTAGGACAGCACTAGGCTGATCCCAGTTGTTAGTTAGGAAACCTGTATGTTTAGTCAGAGGTCAACTTGACCAGGATTTATTTTGGTTATGTTTCTTTTGCTTTGCTGTGTTTTGTCACTGTAAATAGAAAATAAACCGCACCTTTTTTTGATTTTGAAAACCACAACCTCCGTTTGCTGGGCCTGTTTTGTGTGGGGAGCCCATCCCGGGGGTCTCACACACACCCGCTGCCGAGCTAACCCCCTCACAATATATATATATATATATACAAAGATGGGATGTATACATTACAACTAACTGAATCAACTGCCTGCCTGAAGTATTTTAGAAACAGTACACCAGGAACGTACTGCAGTAAGATTTAGCTAAACTGGATACAGTGTATATATATATATATATATATATATATATATATATATACACACAAAACCGGGATGTATATATATACTAAATACACTGCAGCTAACTGAATCACCTGCCTGCTCAAAATAAATGAAATTACACTCTCTCTCTCTCTAATTCTCTCTCTCCGCCGGAACACACTACACAAGGCTGACATGCAGTGGGCTTTATATAGTGTGGGGCGTGGACTTAACCCCCTGAGCCATAATTGGCCTAAGGCACCCTGCCTTTGGCCAATTATGGCTCTCTTTGCTGATGGCGCTGTGATTGGCCAAAGCATGCGGGTCATAGTGCATGCTTGGCCAATCATCAGCCAGCAATGCACTGCGATGACGCAGTGCATTATGGGGCGTGACACGCCCCATAATGTTCGATCTTCATCGAACGATCGAACAGCCGATGTTCGAGATGAACTCATGTTCGACTCGAACAGATAGCCCATCCCTAGTGCTCAACCCTCAATTAGTTTACTCTACAAGCTTTGCTATGAACCAACATTCCTGGAAGGACAGCTAGCCAAATAGGTACACATTAATTTTCATATCTCCATTCTCCAACTCTGAAGTCTTACATTCGTTATGTTTTCAATTTTGTAAGAAACTCGTAGTATGTGAACAGTGAAGATGGCAAAGATTTATTTTACATTTTAAACACTAAAATTTAGTACAGAATAAAGATGAAAATGCATTCGTGGAAGATGAATACAGTAATATAAGACACAGAGCTGGCGCTCAGTTGCGAATATTAAAGTGTCATATTCAAATGCTCTCCAAGACTGTCCTTTCATAACCTTGTTTTGTCAATTTCCTCCTTCTATTAAATTGACTGTGAACTCCAATTTATAAGATGTAATTAAAATGAGATTGATGGAAAGCAGAATTCCATACCCCTTCTGTGTTAGTCACCCTGAACTGCTATGCATGTGTGATCATTTCATTGCTAAAAACTCATTATTATATTGCTTGAATGACCCAGTGAAAGAAAATTTAAATAATCCACGATGTGCAGAGGGACATCAGACTTGACCTTATACAATGCCCGTCTCCCATGTAATTCATTGCCAGGTCAGCTAAACATTGGATATTCCACTGAGCTACAGGTCTACACATTCCTTTTAACTATCTTTTTTTAAGGTTAATGGTTGAAAAATCGATGTATTTTTAACCAGCAAAAATACCTGCACAATTCTTCTTCAGGTGGAACTTTAGTCTGCTGGACGGGGACGGGAGGAGCTCTTTCCATAATGTGCAAGTATGTACAGGATACCTAAACATCATGACACACTTACTTAATTTTGTGCTTTTCTCCAGTGCTGGCAGATCCAGGCCTTCAGTTGCCATTCTGTCCACTTCTTTTGGGTCTTGCATAGTTCTTTTTTGGCCATTGGTGTAAGTCCTGCACATGCGCTCAACTGTTACATGATTCTAGGCTCCTGGCTCCATTCTTGGCTTGACTTTCTGTTTCACTTTTGCGAAAACACTTTACTTACCCGTTATTTTTCTTGAGTTTAGTTCCATTTTTAACAGAAATGTTCCACTAAACCCTATACTGAGTTTCTATGCTGTTCTTAATTATTGATCAAGGCTGTCTTCTGTAAAGCAAGAAGTGCATGTAAGATAAGGCAAAGTCCTCTCTAGGGCAGGAAAGAAATCTTCCTACCTCTCTTTTACTCAATTTACAACCTCAAGTATGAGTGGAATCTGGTAGTAAATAGACATGTGCCGAACGAAAAAATTTGTTTCGCTTCTATTTTTTATTTACATAAATTAGTTTAGTTAAATTTGTTTAATTCGTTTTTGGAATTTGTTTTGTTTATTCGTATTCAAGTCGATTAGAATTTTTGAATTAAAATTCGGATCAGTTCGAAAAGTTTTAGAATCAATTTCAAAAAGTTTTCTAATTCGAATTTGTTTTCGAATTCGAAAAGTTTCCAAATTTTAATTGTTTTCTAATTCGAATAGTTTTCAAAGTTTGAATAATTTTCAAATTCGAACAGTTTTCCAATTTACAAAGAGAGTAAAATAGAATAGAAAATAAAGGAATAGAATAGAAAAAATAGAATTGAATAGAAAAGAATATAACTGAAAATAAAAGAATATAATATAATAGAGTAAAACAGAACAAAATAGGATAGAACATAAAAGAACAGAATAGAATGGAATAGAATAGAATAGAAAGGAAGGATGGAGTCCACTCCGGGACTGTTGGTGTGAGCCATGTGCGACTCTCCATAGGGCAGATGCGGAAGGATGGACAGTGACAGGTAAGCCCGGCTGCTGCTGGTATTGTATGGATTACCTCTCCATACAATCCTTTCCCTTGATACACTAACATTGTCAATCTCCCCCCCCTCCCCCTTCCCTTCATTTCCCCCCTCATTCCTCTGCAGCACCCTTTACTGGACTTATACCATGCGGTTAATGGTGTACCCTCCCTTCCCCCTCTTCCCGTTTTACCACACCCCCTTTTTCCCCCTTCCCCCCACCCCCGCTCTTTTTCTCTCAATACCCCCACATACCCCCCCCACCCCCTCTCTCTTTCTCTTTCTCTCACTCCCCTTCTTCTCTCCCCGGCCCCCTCCCCTCCCTTTGCCCAGTTTCCATCCCCCTTTTTCTCTCACTCCCTTCCCCTTTTCCTCTCACATCTCCCCTGGCTCCCCCTTTCCCCCCCTTCCCCCTCTTCCCGTTTTACCTTGCACAATACTCACGTGGTGTCCTAGTCCAACTTGGCTATTTCTTAATCATATCATGATTATATTACCCTTATTAGAAAGTGGCACTTATATTCCCCCTCGTTCGCCGCGGGGGGGCTGTTCGTGAGCCTTTGCTGGTCTACGGCCCTAACCTGGTGAGCAGGTCTTCTTAATACAAATAATGATTGCACATAATGTTTATATATCTTGTATTACTGTATGTATGCTGTTTATTATCATTCGTTAGTTTATTGTATTATTTGCTACACAGAGTTCCTCCTGAAGAAGCGGTTGAACACGTGAATCCGGTCAAGGATTTTGCCACACTCAACCACAACAGAAACCTCTCGGGGTCACCCCCTAGCAGTAATTTGTTGTATTTGGTTGGGGTCTGGCTTGTATTTTAATGTTGTTTAATTTTACATGTAATAAATATATTTTTTATGATACCATACGTGTCCAAATCATCAGTACCGAGACAGTCCAATCAATCCCCTCTCTAGGTGACCATATTTGGGTTTAGGCAGCATCAGCAACTGCCACCATGGGTTCACTTAGTTCAACTATTTTATGATTTAAATGCAGTTGAGTGCAAATAAAAAAACAGCTAAAAAACAACAGAAAACACACATGCTGTCTAAAGGCTGAGAGTCGGCGTGCGTTCCACGGTTCTGTACTCAACAACCGGAAGTGACATGATTGCATGTGAGATAGCTGCGCCTAGGAGGGTATGCTAAGCTGAGAAAACTCTTCCTCCCCTCCTCCAGATGAAAGAAAAAAAAATGCACATGAAGAGTCCTGGGATGTATGACATGATTTGGGCATAGGTCAGAAACCAGGAAACAACTAAAGAAATAATATTAAAAAAAAAAACTTTTTAAGCAAGTACAGTAAACATAATATACCCTCCTATCTATTTACTAAGGCTAGCAGCAGAATGAGTCAAAATAGTTAGCGTTGATCGAGAGAATTAGGTTTTGCTTTTTTTTCTCCCACTGACACCAGGGCTTTTTATCCCTACCACTAACGTTGGGGCATTTTTTTCCCACTGATCATTGACGCTGGGTATTTTCCTCCACTAATTACCATTGTTGGTAATTTTTCTTCCCACTGAGTTTTTCTCCCACTGACCACCAACAGCAGAACATTTTTTCTCTCTATAAAAGGAAAAGGTACTGGCGCATAGAGTCAGTGGCGGTGCGTCCATAGTGGGTGCAGGAGCGCCGACCCCTCTCTCCCCTGCACCCATCACTCAACAATAGATATATTCATGCATTGCATGAATATATCTATTGTCGCCGCTGCCGCCCACAATTCAGGTGTCCGGCCCCCTGTTGAGCGACGGCCATCTGAATAACATCGGTGGTGGGTGTGGTTTGGAAGTGCCTATCAGAGCCTGTGGGCTCTAATAGACTTGGCGATTAGAGCCTGTGCTCTAAGTGGCTTCCAAATGGTTAAGCAGAGGGCGCACAGGCTGTGCGTTCTCTGCTTACGTAGTGCTGTGTTAGGGAATGGGGAAGCTGGCGGCATTTGGGGACAAACTGGCTGTATTTGGGGACAAACTGGCTGTATTTGGGGACAAACTGGCTGTATTTGGGGTCAAACTGGCGGCATTTGGGGACAAACTGGCTGTATTTGGGGGGAAACTGGCGGCAATTGGGGGGAACTGGCTGTATTTGGGGACAACCTGGCTGTATTTGGAGTCAAACTGGCTGTATTTGGGGTCAAACTGGCTGCATTTGGGGGCAAACTAGTGGCAATTGATGGGCACAGTGGTGGCAATTGATGTTTTTTTTTATTTTTCGGTTTGTTTGCACCCCCGAAAAAATTTTGAGCACCAGCCGCCACTGCATAGAGTAATAGTATATAGTTCAGCCAGTAAGAATGTCTCTAAGAAGATCAATAATACAGGGCAAGAGGAGGTCCATAGAAGTCACTATGCTGCGATATTGGCATATGCTGAAAGGATATATGGGACCACCTGTGGCTGCTGTCCTCAGAGTTGTGACTAGTCTGTGTAAAACCAAAGCAAGCACAGGAGAGACGGAAGGACACGCCAACTAAGTGTAGTATCCCAGTAAGTTTATTACATTAAAAAGGGATAAAAAAAAAACTTACAAGATATACATGAATAATGGGCTCATCTGTGTATGGAATCTCTTAGCAATCATTCTTGTTCGTCCTGTCAGATGGTAATATGGTTCCAGCTGCTCGGAAAGGGGTGGTACAGTTCCTGAAGCCTCGGGGAGTCTGGAAGTTGTGCTTTACCAGTGTTGAACGCACCGCGGATATGACGTCACTGGAAGGATCCGAGGTCGGAGATCACAGACAAGTGGAAAAATGCTGTGCCTTATATTATACACTCCTAATTGAATGTTTGCTATTTTAGCAGTTGCTGGCTGGTTAGTAGCCCTCAAGTGTTTTAATGACATCTTTCTTTAACTGCTTGTTGACCAACCGCTGTGATACTGCGGCAGGTTGGCAATCACTGTAGGTGTATGTTGGCCACTTTAAGAGCGATAGGGGTGCGCCCGCGGTGTGACGCCAGAGCCGATGCGCATTGGCCGGCGGCCGCAATGTCTGTCTGCCACCCATGATCGCTCCACAGAGAGCCAGAACGGCGATCTGTGTATGTAAACAAACAGATCCCCATTCTGACAGGAGATTACAGAGAGATCTGTTGTTCCTAGTGATTAGAAACAGTGATCTCTCTCCTCCTCCAGTCAGTACACTACCCCCCACAGTTAGAAACACCTCCCTAACACTTAACCCCTTGATCTCCCCTAGTGTTAACCCCTTCCCTGCCAGTGACATTTATACAGTAATGAGTGGCTATTTTTAGCTCTGATCGCTGTATAAATCTCACTGGTTCCAAAAAAGTGTCAAAAGTGTCCGACTTGTCCACCGCAATGTCCCAGTCCTGCTAAAAATTGCAGATCACCGCCATTACTAGTAAAAAATAAATAAATAATAAAAATGGCATAAATCTATCCCCTATTTTGTAGACACTATAACTTTTGCGCAAACCAATCAATATACGCTTATTGCAATTTTTTACCAAAAATATGTAGAAGAATACATATTTATTATAGCAAAAAGTAAAAAAAAATGTTTTCAAAAGCTCTATATGTGGGAAAAAAAGGACATCAATTTTGTTTGGGTACAACATCGCACGACCGCGCAATTGTTAGTTTAAGCGACGCAGTGCCGTTTCAGAAAAAATGGCCTGGTCATTAGGGGGTAAATCCTTCTGGGGCTGAAGTGGTTAATGACATCGTTCTTTAACCATATGCCGACCGCCGCACGCAGATATACGTCGGCAGAATGGCACAGGCAGGCAAAAGGACATATATATACGTCTCCTTTAAGAAGCAACATTGTGGACTCGCGCACGCCCGCCACAAGCTCCATGACTCCGACCGCGGGTCCCGCTGACTCGATGTCTGCGGGCATACTCGCGATCGTGTCACGGTGAGGAAGAAGGGGGAAATGCTTATGTAAACAAGCATTTCCCCAGGCTTCCTAGTGACAGGACAGTGATTTCAGCTTCCTGTAAGCTATGATCACTGCCGTGTCACACACAGCCCATTACAGTAATAATCACTCCCTAGGGAACACTTAACCCCTACAGCGCCACCTAGTGGTTAACCCCTTCACTGCCAGTGTAATTTTCACAGTAAATAATGCATTTTTATAGCACTGATCGCTGTAAAAATGACAATGGTCCCAAAAATGTGTCAAAAGTGTCCGATGTGTCCGTCATAATGTCACAGTCACGATAAAAATCGCTGTTCGCCGCCATTACTAGTAAAAAACCATTATTAATAAAAAAGTCATAAAACTATCCCCTATTTTGTAGACGCTATAACTTTTGCGCAAACCGATCAATAAACGCTTATTGCGATTTTTTAACCAAAAATATGTAGAAGAATACGTATCGGCCTAAACTGAGGAAAATATTTTTTTTATATATTTTTGGGGGATATTTATTATAGCAAAAAGTAAAAAATATTGAATTTTTTTCAAAATTGTCGCTCTATTTTTGTTTATAGCGCAAAAAAAAATAAAAACTGCAGAGGTGATCAAATACCACCAAAAGAAATCTCTATTTGTGGGAAAAAAAGGACGTCAAATTTGTTTGGGGGCCAGGTCGCACGACCGCGCAATTGTCATTTAAAGCGACGCAGTGACGAATCGCAAAACGTGGCCTGGTCTTTGACCAGCAAAATTGTCCGGGGCTTAAGTGGTTAAGGTAAGCTCAGACAGAAAAGCGTATGTAATGGAAGAGTTTTTATTATATAAATTATATTATTTTTATTATTATTATTATATAAATTATATTTTGTCCTGTGGTTTTAGTGTGTCTGTAGGACTCACAATTGTTGCACAGTAAATACAAAGTATTTTTTGAATTCAAGGGTGGCAAACATGTGCGGGGTATACTGTAAGTAAACTTAGACTCTAATGCCGTGTAATCACGATCGGTTTTACCGATGAAAACAGTCCGATGGACTTTTCTCATCGGACAAACCGATCGTGTATGGGCCCCATCGGTCTTTTTTCCATCGGTGAGAAAAAATAGAACATGTTTTAAATTTATCCGATGAGAAAAAAAAACGATAGCAAATTCCGATCGTCTTTGTGGAACTCCATCGGACAAAAAACCCACGCATGCTCAGAATCAAGTCGACGCATGCTCAGATGCATTGAACTTCATTTTTCTCGGCTTGTCGGAGTGTTTTACGTCACAGCGTTTGGAACGGTCAGATTTTTGACTGATGGTGTGTAGGCAAGACTGATGGAAGTCAGCTTCATCGGATTTCCGATGGAAAAATCCATCGAATTAGAATCCATAGGAAATCCGATTGTGTGTACAGGGCTTTACAGTGCCCCTTTACACCACACCCAATATTCAACACTATGTAACTAAGGGGTTGATTTACTAAAAGCAAATAGACTGTGCACTTTGCAAAGCGCGGTTGCACTCTGCAAGAGCAGTTGCTCCAAAGCTTAGTAAATGAGCAGAAACTCTACTGACTTCCTTCATCCAATCATGTGCAAGCAAAAATTCAGTTTTTAAAATTTTTCTTGCACGTGATTGGATATTCTTTGTAAAGTGAGGCTTTACCTAATTTCCTAAGCTCTGGAGCAATTATACTTGCAAAGTGCACAGTCTATTTGCCTGTAGTAAATCAACCCCTATGTTTTTTTTTTGCTGCGGCAAGCTGCACACTCCGCATTATCCCTTCTCCGGGCTGTCTCTTTTTATGAAAGTCTAAAGTTGGAAGGTATAGTGACTCAGAAAACACTGAAGCATTTAGGGCTCATGCACACTGTCATGGAAGAAACCAGTGTCCCCTACCATTGTGGTTTGGAAGGCGTTAATAAATAATACCTTACCGCTGTACAAAGCTACATATTTTAGTAGAGGGGTTCCAACTAAATTGGAAAAGGTTTGGGGCGTTTGGATGAATGATAGTTCTACCGCTTCGGATTAACTGCTTATTTGTTAAAAGTTTATACTGTGGGCAAAATGCTAACTATATGCAGGTCTTGGTGAACATCTGGCCCAATACCTGTTGATGTCCCTGGCTCTGTAAATGTGTGCTTTATTTTCCTTGTTTACCTCTATATAAGAAACTGGTCACTGGTATGGTCTGGAGCCAAATTGTTCATGGGTGCTTGTGTATTGTGGTGCTGACAGTTGACTCTGTTTTAATGTTTGTAACTTTATAAAAACTTTCATAAAAATAATAATAATAAAAATAAAAAAAACGCCAGCGCCGCTGTCAGGGAAAAGCAGCATTAAAAATGTGTTTTTGAATAGCGTTTATGAGCGCTTATGCACGTTTTTAGGTGTTATCATTTTTACAGTAAACACACTCCCTAAAATGTAAAAACGCCTAAAAACACCAAATGGGGTGTTTTGCGTTTTTTGTCATTTTGCGTTTTTACAGTCAAACAGCCTCTGCTCCTGAACACACTGGCACTCATTTTTCTTACTGCCCCTAAATGCTTATGTCTCCAGGCTCCTCTGAACGTTTATGTGTGCATGGACACATAGGCTAACATGGAGGAGAGTTCAGGGGCAGTAAAAAGAAAATGCCAGACGCCCCTAAAAGCAGCTGCAAAAACGTCCTGTGTGCATGAGGCCTTAAAGTGGCTGTAAACCCGAAATTTTTTTATCTATTTTTTTTGCTGTCACAATGTAGTGTATAAGATTTCCTATCATCTGTGCCCAGCCTTGCCACAAAGTTAATCCAGCTCTGAGCAATCCTCTTTTCTTTTTTCAGTGAGATAAACGGACAAACAGGAGACAACTTTTGTCCGTTCCGCCCCCTTGCTTTGAGTGACAGGTTATTTACATATCTCATGCACTAAGCCTGAGACAGGCATTATTTTTTAATTCCCACCTCCACTCCTTTTCTGAAGTCATGTGGTTACTTTTCTGGATTTTGACTGGATGTTAGTGATCATAGCAGAAGGAATCCACAGGAGAAAGGGGGGGGGAGTCTACTGACATCACAACTCCACCCCCCGAGCTCCAGACAACAGATCCACCCACAGAATCTGCAGTTTTTCAGGTCTCATAACAGACAGAGGGGAGACATTTGACAGATAAGGACACATGCAGGAGGCATCTATATCCTTATAGATCAGCACTATGGTAGTAGTTTAGAAAGGATGAGAGTGGGTTTACATCCACTTTAAAGCAGTGTGACAGCTAAGGAACTAGCATTTTCAGGAGGTCAGCTGTTTTTTGTTTTTTTTTGCCACTTCCCACTTTGTTAAGGTAACAGGATCAGAAAACAATGCGGTAAGATGTTGTAGTTGTAAGTTGTAACCAGGGGGGTGGAGTGTGTGTTTATTATTTTTGGCATAGCGGGAATAATTTTTTCCTTGTCAGAAGAGAAGATAAGACTCCAAAGTAATCCAAGGGCTGACAAAGTGACTGCAGGCATGTTGTGTTTCAGCACATTGTACTGATGTTCCTAGTCTGGGAGAGAGCATACATGCTGACAACACTACCAAGGAATTTGCAACCACTTGTTAGCACTGTCAGACTGAAACAGGGAGCACTGCTAGAAGGAAATATTGGCAGGATCACAAGGTATCAAATAACTATTTACAATGACAATGATAAGAAAGCTAGAAATCTAATATTTAAAGGGTATACAAGAGTAAAATAGAAGAAAAACGTAAGACTCTGCAAGTACAAGAAATACATACTGTTCTGCCAGAAATGCACTGAGCTCCTAAATCCTGTTGTGGGTCCACATAACACAGCATTTTTGTGGTCTGAGTGGTGTCAGCCCTACCCAGTTGGCTTTTGCTAATCTAACCCTGCCACTCTCCAAGCTCTATAACATAGACCAGTGATGGCGAACCTTGGCACCCCAGATGCTTTGGAACTACATTTCCCATAATGCTCATGCACTCTGCAGTGTAGTTGAGCATCATGGGAAATGTAGTCCCAAAACATCTGGGGTGCCAAGGTTCGCCATCACTGACATAGACACTATCATTCCATAGTCCCAAGATAAGAACTAGGGCTAATAAGACCCCTTGAGATAACACAGAAAGCATGAACAGGACAGCTCTGAATTTCTGACATAATCAACAGGTATTTGTTTGCACCTGTTGAACAGGTATAACAAACACTTCCAATTGTATGTTTAACCACTTGCCTACAGGGCACTTTCACCCCCTTCCTGCACAAGCCATTTTTCAGCTTTCAGCGCTGTCACACTTTGAATGACAATTGCGCAGTCATGCAACACTGTACCCAAATGAAACTTTTATAGTTTTTTCCCCACAAATAGAGCTTTCTTTTGGAGGTATTTGATCACCTTTGCGGTTTTTATTTCTTGCGCTATAAACAAAAGAAGAGGGGCAAGTTTGAAAAAAACACAATATTTTTTACTTTTTGCTATAATAAATATCCATTTATTTATTTTTTTAAACAAATTTTTTCCTCAATTTAGGCTGATACGTATTCTTCTACATATTTTTGGTAAAAAAATCGCAATAAGCGTATATTGATTGGTTTGCGCAAAAGTTATAGCAGCTACAAAATAGGGGATAGATTTATAGCATTTTTTTTTTTTTTTTTTTTACTAGTAATGGCGGCGATCAGCGATTTCTATTGTGACTGTGATATTGCGGCGGACACATCGGACACTTTTGACACATTTTGGGGATTATTCACATTTATACAGCGATCCCTGCTATAAAAATGCATTGATTACTGTATAAATATGACTGGCAGGGAAGGGGTTAACACTAGGGGGCGATCAAGGGGTTAAATGTGAGGAGTGATTATTACTGTGGGAGGAGGGGACTGACTGAGGGAGGTGACCAATGGTTGTCCCTATGTATAAGGGACACACCATCGGTCTCCTCTCCCTGACAGGATGTGGATCTGTGTGTTTACACACACAGATCCACGGTCCTGCTCAGTTACTGGGCAATCGCGGGTGCCCGGCGGCCATCGCGGCCGCCGGGCACGCGCATAAGGTTCCCACTCCCAGTGACGCGGCAGGCGCACGCCCTCTAGTGGCTTGGGAAGGCGCAATGTCATATGACATCCGCCCAGAACAAGAGGGTCTTCCTCCCGCCGGCATTTGACAAGTGGTTAAAAGACCAAAAGGAAGCAGATATGTGAGATTTTATGTTAGAGTTTATAAATGCTTTAATTGTGCTGAGGAATGTGATAAAAGCTGTTGAATTGCTAGGTTTAAATACACACAGTAAGCCTAGGTTCACACTGATACACATATATATATATATATATTTATATATATATATATATATATATATATATATATATATATACAGTATCTCACAAAAGTTAGTACACCCCTCACATTTATGTAAATATTTTATTATACCTTTTCACGTGACAACACTGAAGAAATGACACTTTGCTACAATGTAAAGTAGTGTACAGCTTGTATAACAGTGTAAACTTCTTTGGTCTACCATGGTGAGGCCTTTTCTGAGTGGAACCTGTCCTGTTAAACCGCTATATGGTCTTGGCCACCGTGCTGCAGCTCAGTTTCAGGGTCTCGGCAATCTTCTTATAGCCTAGGCCATCTTTATGTAGAGCAGGGGTCTCAAACTGGCGGCCCTCCAGCTGTTGCGAAACTACAAGTCCCATCATGCCTGTGGGAGTCATGCTTGTAACTGTCAGCCTTGCAATGCCTCATGGGACTTGTAGTTTCCCAACAGCTGGAGGGCCGCCAGTTTGAGACCCCTGATGTAGAGCAACAATTCTTTTTTTCACATCCTCAGAGAGTTCTTTGCCATGAGGTGTCATGTTGAACTTCCAGTGACCAGAATGAGGGAGTGAGGCCTCGTACACACGGCCGAGATTCTCGTTGAAAAAAACATGTCGTTTTTTTCGACGAGATTCTTGGACAAGAAACTTGTCCCGGCCGAGTGTACACACGCTCGTTTCAAAGAACCCGCGGTTCTTTGAAAGGAGTGTACGCGCTGATGTCATCGACTACGTCGAGCATGCGCTCGTCACATTCGATGCCGTCGCCGCCATCTTGGTATACCCTACGTATGCCTAGGAAGCTACCGCGCATGCGTCGAATTCATTTCGAACATGCGCGGGCTTCCGGGCGGACAGGTAAGTGTACACACACTCACTTTTCTCGTCGAGAAACATGCCGAGGAAAATCTCGACGAGAAAATAGAGAGCAGGTTCTCTATTTTCTCGTTGAGGTTTCTTGTCGTTTTTCTCGATGAGAAACCCGATAGCAGCGTACACACGACCGATTTACTCGGCAAGACCTCTCTGCCAGCAAGTTTCTTGCTGGTTCTTGCCGAGAAAATCGGTCGTGTGTACGAGGCCTCAGAGCGATAACACCAAATTTAACACACCTTCTCCCCATTCCCACCTGAGACCTTGTAACACTAATGATTCACATGACCCCGGGGAGAGAAAATGGCTAATTGGGCCCAATTTGCACATTTTCACTTAGGGGTGTACTCACTTTTGTTGCCAGCGGTTTAGACATTAATGGCTGTGTGTTGAGTTATTTTGAGGGGACAGCAAATTTACACTGTTATACAAGCTGCACACTCACTACTTTACATTGTAGCAAAGTGTCATTTCTTCAGTGTTGTCACATGAAAAGATCAGTCAATCACATGGTAGCAACTCAAGGCATCTAGACGTTGTAAAGATGACTTGCTGAAGTTCAAACTGAGCATCAGAATGGGGAAGAAAGGGGATACAAGTGAGTTTGAACGTGGCATGGTTGTTTGTGCCAGAGGGGACTGGTTTCAGTATCTCACAAACTGCTGATCTACTGGGATTTTCATGCACAACCTTCTCTAGGGTTTACAGAGAATGGTCCTAAAAAGAGAAAATATCCAGTGAGCGGAGGTTTAGTGGACAAAAATGCCATGTTGATGTCAAAGGAGAATGGGCAGACTGGTTTGAGATGATAGAAAGGGAACAGTAACTCAAATAACCACTTGTTACAACCCAGGTATGCAGAATACCATCTCTGAATGCACAACACATCGAACCTTGAAGCAGATGGGCTACAGCAGCAGAATACCACATCAAGTGTCAGCTAAGAACAGGAAACTGAGGCTACAATTCGCACAGGCTCACCAAAATCGGACAATAGAATATTGGAAAAACATTGCCTAGTCTGATGAGTCTCAATTTCAGCTAAAAACATTCAGATGGTAGGGTCAGAATTTGGCGTAAACAACATGAAAGCATGGATCCATCCTGCCTTGTATCAATGGTTCAGGCTGGTGGTGGTGGTGTATGGTGTGGGGGATATTTTCTTGGCACACTTTGAGCCCCTTAGTACCAATTCAGCATTGTTTAAATGCTACGGCCTACCTGAGTATTGTTTCTGACCATGTCCATCCCTTTATGACTACAGTGTACTCATCCTCTGATGGCTCCTTCCAGTGGGCTAATGCACCATGTCACAAAGCTCAAATCATCTCACCACTGGTTTCTTGAACATGCCAATGAGTTCACACTACTCCAATGGGCTCCACAGTCACCAGATCTCAATCCAATAGAGCACCTTTGGGATGTGAAGGAACAGGAGATTTGCATCATACTGTAGATGTGCAGCCAACAAATCTGCAGCAACTGCGTGATGCTATCATGTCACTATGGATCAAATCTCTGAGGAATGTTTCCAACACCTTGTTGAATCTATGCCACGAAGAATTAAGGCCGTTCTGAAGGAAAAAGTGATTCCAACCTGATACTAGAAAGGTGTACCTGATAAAGTGGTCGGTGAGTGTAAATATATATTTATACAGTATAGATGCAGAAGTTATGTTGCATTATGAGCATTCCATAGTACCACCCACTTCTTATGCCGTGTACACACGATAGGTTTTACCGATGAAAACAGTCCGATGGACTTTTCTCATCGGACAAACCGATCGTGTATGGGCCCCATCTGTCTTTTTTCCATCGGTGAGAAAAAATAGAACATATTTTAAATTTATCCGATGGGAAAAAAAACGATAGCAAATTCCGATCGTCTGTGTGGAACTTCATCGGATAAAAAAACCCATGCATGCTCAGAATCAAGTCGACGCATGCTCAGAAGCATTGAACTTAATTTTTCTTGGCTTGTCAGAGTGTTTTACCTCACGGCGTTTGGGACGGTCGGATTTTTGACTGATGGTGTGTAGGCAAGACTGATGGAAGTCAGCTTCATCGGATTTCCGATGGAAAAATCCAACGGATTAGAATCCATAGGAAATCCGATCGTGTGTACAGGGCTTTAGGCTCTATATGAGCATTTTTTACTGCCAAAAAGACAGATGTTTTTTTAAGCCCAGTATGCATGCAGCCTCAAGCATCTCTATTGGTCAGTTAGGCTGCTTATCACATTAGAGGACCTATAGGGAGGTCCTGATGTAAGAATCTTGATCTTGACATTTTTTCTGCTGCTGTGACCTTAAAGGGGTTGTAAAGGTAATTTTTTTTTCACCTTTATGCATCCTATGCATAAAGGTGAAAAAACATTCGACAATGCCGCCCCCCCCCCCCCCGAGCCCCCGTTTTACTTACCTGGCCCCTCGAAAGTCCCGCGCTCGCTCCCGTCATCCTCCGAGTTCCTGAGCCCGGCCGTTGATTGGCTACACTGGATGGATTGAAAGCAGCGCAGCCATTGGCTGGCGCTGCTGTCAATCACATCCAATGACGCGGCACGCCGGGGGGTGGGGCCGAGTGATACAGTCGGCGGCTATGGCCGCCGCTGTATCACGGGAGCGCGCCCGCAGTAACTCCACACCATGCAAGCTCGCTCGCATTATGGTGTGGAGTCCTTGCGGGGAGGAGCTGAAACAGCCGCCGAGGGACCCCAGAAGACCAGGATCGGGGCCACTGTGTGCAAAACGAGCTGCACAGTGGAGGTAAGTATAACATGTTTGTTGTTTTTAAAAAAAAAAAACAGGAACCTTTAGTGTTCCTTTAAAAACTCTTGTTGAAAGACAACTTCCAGGCTGCAGATAACATTAACAAATGAGTTGCTGAGGTGTGAACCTTCATTTGCTGGACAACCTATCCTTTACATAATATAAGATTGAGTATTCTTGCATTGTTTGAACACTGCACTAAATTTATGTTACAGTAAAAACAATCAGAAATGTAAAAGTTAGCATCCATTAATTAACAATGCCCAAAGAAAATCTGGACACGTTGTTCTGTACACATTCCATTCCGAAAGCCGTATTAATGACTCACTGTAAGCAAGGACCACTATGCTATATAATAACACCCCATGGCCGGTATTTATAAGAAAAGGCAGTTTACGCAAGAAACGTCTTGCCACTTACTAATTCAAAGTCAATGTTTTTCACCTTTCTAGTGTTGAGTATGAGCTGGCAGTACAGGGGAAATATATCGAATAATAGATGGAGGCGGGCACCTCTATTATACCCGTATAGCTCATAGCAGCATGGAGTAGACATTGTGCTACTTTGAAGTGGCAAGGCTCCTTTTTATGTTCTGTTTTAACTCAGGTTCTTGACAGGATTTGGTTTAATCAGGAAACCTCTCCTGCTGGGTTCACGCAAGGCAGGCAGTTCGGAAGAAAAATATGTGCTGTGTTAAGCAAACAGGAGACCATCTGGCTTCTCATTACCATCTAGATTGAAAGCAACTACTCCTTTAGGAAGAGTGCTGGAGAAACATCTGAAACAAGGAGAGATCATTCATTACATGCAGAAAGCAACCGTGGATAGCTCTCACCCTCTGGAGTGCTTCTTGGCTGAACGTTGTTCATTCCACTTCCAGTGTTTCATTGATGATTTATCTGTTTTTGTGGATTTGGATAACCAAATGTGAGCTCCGTGAAAGGCTCAGAAGGGGACGGATTAAGCGGCTAAATGTGATGCTTAATTGCATGGAGGAATATTTATAGAATGTGGCACACTGAGAGAAATAAGGGACCGGCGTGAACAGATAGGCTCCTGTAATAACACTCTACAACCGGCTTTCAATAGAAGATGGCAACACGTATTTAGAGAGCAGAAAATCAATGGAAACAGAAGGTTTAATGAAATTATATGGAAGAAAAATATAATGGCGTCGCTGATAACAATGGAAAAAGTGCTTTCTTGGTAAACATTTCCCCTCGATGGAAGATAATATAAATTGTTGAGGCTTTCCTTAAAGGTGTATTAATTACATTGTTTCATTACTGCTTTTCAGAAGTGTTTAATAGGCTCAACAAAACTTGTTTGGTTACTTTTAAAGGCGTGCCAGTGAAATATAAAAATACTTTCATATACTTTATTATAATAATATAATGTTTAGAAATATGTATTTTATTCAGAAGGAAACATTCGATCACTGCCTACACAGCTCTAATGCCGCGTACACACGATCGATTTTCTCGACGGTGAAAACACCTTCGAGAAAATCGATGGGAAAAACGAGGGAACGGCTTGGTTCCCTACACACGGCCGTTTTTCCCGACATTTTTTTTCTTGGTCGAGAAAAACGACCGTGTGTGGGCTCCGTGGCAGTGTTTCCCTATGGGAAGACTGCCGCGGAAAAAAATGACGGGAATCACGACGAGAAAAATTAGAGCATGTTCTAATTTTTCTCGTCGTGATTAATGCCGTTTTTCCCGTCGGGAAAAATTACAAAAAGCCCACACACGGTGGGTTTTTTTTGTTAAAAAAAAAAATGTAATTTTTCCAGACGGGAAAAATTATCGTGTGTACGCGGCATAAGGCTAGGTTCACATCTATGCGGTTGCAGTTGATGTGGTTTTCCAGCATGTTTTGCGGTGCTTTTTGCGTTTTTGAACATGCGGTTTTGATGCTTTTTTGCATGCGGTTTTCATGCATCTTGCTTTGATTTTCTCCTTAACAACTGTGAATAGGGCGTTGTTGAGCAGGTGGCTGTTGCACCCTTAACAACGGTGAGTCATCAACTGTCAGCAGGGTTCCCTGCTGACAGCTGAACTTAAAAAAAAAAATTCTGGATAAAAAAACGGCGTAGGGTCCCCCCAACCCTTACGAAGGAGCACCCCCTCTTGAACCTTACCTGGTCACATTCCCTTAATATGGGCGGATGCTTTTGGGCAGGGGGGGCTCTGCCCCCTAATGCACCTTGTCCTCATGTTGATGGGAACAAGGGGCTCTTCCCCACAACCCTGGTCAGTGGTTGTGGGGATCTGCAGGCAAGTGGCTTATCGGAATCTGAAAGCCACCTTTAACAAGGGGGCCCCCAGATCCCAGCCCCCTCTATGTAAATAAGTATGGGGTACATTTTACCCCTATTTATTCACTAGAAAAAGTGTCAAAAGTAAATAAAAACACAGAGACAGTTTTTGACAATTTCTTTATTAAAAAAAACAAAAAAAACTAAAACAATTCCCCCTGATGTAAATCCAGCATCGAGGTGAAGCGGCGGGTGCATGGTAGGCTGACAAACGAGAAGCTTATGGCGATACTAGTAGGTACTATAGACAAGTTTCTCAAGACTTGGCAGCCTTGGTTGGATCAGTTTCCAGAGATGAGCCAACCTTTCCGCTTTCTGGACCTATAGGAAGTTTTGTCTAACCTGCCGGCGGTGGCCTTGGGTTCCCTGGGGCGGGGCTTCTCTTCTCTTTATGATACTTTTAACCTTTCTTTCTCCTTCTTTTTTTATTTTTTTGGACTATCTACCACCAGATGCCAGTTGACTGAGCCTATTAGCTGCTCTTTGCCTGTACTTCTGAGGGGAGAATTTTTCTTTTCCCTATTTGATGATATAGTTTATCGGTCTTTCAGTGGGGGTAAAGCCCCTTTGCACTTTAGGAGATTTATGAGATAGCTTTCTTCCCAAATATGTATTAATACTAGTTCATTTTACGTCCCTGAGAGGTTCTATTTTATCCCATGCCTCAACATAGGTCAATCTCAGGTACTGCATATTATTTTTACGGGGTGATTCCTGTAATACTATTGGCTTAGCACATTCTATATGTTGCAATTAGGGATGAGCTTCGTGTTTGAGTCGAACATACGTTCGACTCGAACATCGGCTGTTCGATCGTTCGACGAAGATCGAACGATTTGGGCCGTTCGCGCCAAATTCGAGTGACGCGAACGGCCCACAATGCACTACGCCATCGCAGTGTCATCCAGGCGCTGTGATTGGCCAAGCATGCACTGTGACCCCGCATGCTTGGCCAATCACAGCGCCGGCAGCGAGGAGAGCAATGATTGGCCACAGGCAGGATGCCTGTGGCCAATTATTGCTGAGGGTGTTTAGTACACGCCCCACACTATAAAAGGCCGCCAGCACGGCGGCCTAGTGTAGTGTGTTCCGGAGCAGGGATAGAGCAGCATAGGCAGGGACAGTGACTTTTATTTCTTTCTTGCTTAACCTGGATTCCTTTAGTTTAGGGAAAGAGAAGGATAGGTAGGGAGAGTGTCAGTGTGTTTTGTGCTTGTGCTATAGTGTGCTTAAAAAAAACATTTTTTCTAGGGACAGAAAACTGTAGGTAGGGAGAGTGTCAGTTTCTTTCACTGTGCAAGTCCTTGTTTCTAGGGACCTGGAAGGACAGTGAGTGAATTCTCCTTGTGCTATATTGTGCTTAAAAAAAAAATTTTTTCTAGGGACAGAAAACTGTAGGTAGGGAGAGTGTCAGTTTCTTTCACTGTGCAAGTCCTTGTTTCCAGGGACCTGGAAGGACAGTGAGTGAATTCTCCTTGTGCTATATTGTGCTTAAAAAAAACATTTTTTCTAGGGACAGAAAACTGTAGGTAGGGAGAGTGTCAGTTTCTTTCACTGTGCAAGTCCTTGTTTCTAGGGACCTGGAAGGACAGTGAGTGAATTCTCCTTGTGCTATATTGTGCTTAAAAAAAACATTTTTTCTAGGGACAGAAAACTGTAGGTAGGGAGAGTGTCAGTTTCTTTCACTGTGGAAGTCCTTGTTTCCAGGGACCTGGAAGGACAGTGAGTGAATTCTCCTTGTGCTATATTGTGCTTAAAAAAAACATTTTTTCTAGGGACAGAAAACTGTAGGTAGGGAGAGTGTCAGTTTCTTTCACTGTGCAAGTCCTTGTTTCCAGGGACCTGGAAGGACAGTGAGTGAATGCTCCTTGTGCTATAGTGTGCTTAAAAAAAACATTTTTTCTAGGGACAGAAAACTCTAGGTAGGGAGAGTGTCAGTTTCTTTCACTGTGCAAGTCCTTGTTTCTAGGGACTGGGAAGGACAGTGAGTGAATTCTCCTTGTGCTATAGTGTGCTTAAAAAAAACATTTTTTCTAGGGACAGAAAACTGTAGGTAGGGAGAGTGTCAGTTTCTTTCACTGTGCAAGTCCTTGTTTCTAGGGACCTGGAAGGACAGTGAGTGAATTCTCCTTGTGCTATATTGTGCTTAAAAAAAACATTTTTTCTAGGGACAGAAAACTGTAGGTAGGGAGAGTGTCAGTTTCTTTCACTGTGCAAGTCCTTGTTTCCAGGGACCTGGAAGGACAGTGAGTGAATTCTCCTTGTGCTATATTGTGCTTAAAAAAAACATTTTTTCTAGGGACAGAAAACTGTAGGTAGGGAGAGTGTCAGTTTCTTTCACTGTGCAAGTCCTTGTTTCTAGGGACCTGGAAGGACAGTGAGTGAATTCTCCTTGTGCTATATTGTGCTTAAAAAAAACATTTTTTCTAGGGACAGAAAACTGTAGGTAGGGAGAGTGTCAGTTTCTTTCACTGTGCAAGTCCTTGTTTCCAGGGACCTGGAAGGACAGTGAGTGAATGCTCCTTGTGCTATAGTGTGCTTAAAAAAAACATTTTTTCTAGGGACAGAAAACTCTAGGTAGGGAGAGTGTCAGTTTCTTTCACTGTGCAAGTCCTTGTTTCCAGGGACCTGGAAGGACAGTGAGTGAATTCTCCTTGTGCTATAGTGTGCTTAAAAAAAACATTTTTTCTAGGGACAGAAAACTGTAGGTAGGGAGAGTGTCAGTTTCTTTCACTGTGCAAGTCCTTGTTTCCAGGGACCTGGAAGGACAGTGAGTGAATTCTCCTTGTGCTATATTGTGCTTAAAAAAAACATTTTTTCTAGGGACAGAAAACTGTAGGTAGGGAGAGTGTCAGTTTCTTTCACTGTGCAAGTCCTTGTTTCTAGGGACTGGGAAGGACAGTGAGTGAATTCTCCTTGTGCTATAGTGTGCTTAAAAAAAAAAAAAATTCTAGGGACAGAAAACTGTAGGTAGGGAGAGTGTCAGTTTCTTTCACTGTGCAAGTCCTTGTTTCCAGGGACCTGGAAGGACAGTGAGTGAATTCTCCTTGTGCTATATTGTGCTTAAAAAAAACATTTTTTCTAGGGACAGAAAACTGTAGGTAGGGAGAGTGTCAGTTTCTTTCACTGTGCAAGTCCTTGTTTCTAGGGACTGGGAAGGACAGTGAGTGAATTCTCCTTGTGCTATAGTGTGCTTAAAAAAAACATTTTTTCTAGGGACAGAAAACTGTAGGTAGGGAGAGTGTCAGTTTCTTTCACTGTGCAAGTCCTTGTTTCTAGGGACCTGGAAGGACAGTGAGTGAATTCTCCTTGTGCTATATTGTGCTTAAAAAAAACATTTTTTCTAGGGACAGAAAACTGTAGGTAGGGAGAGTGTCAGTTTCTTTCACTGTGCAAGTCCTTGTTTCTAGGGACCTGGAAGGACAGTGAGTGAATTCTCCTTGTGCTATATTGTGCTTAAAAAAAACATTTTTTCTAGGGACAGAAAACTGTAGGTAGGGAGAGTGTCAGTTTATTTCACTGTGCAAGTCCTTGTTTCTAGGGACCTGGAAGGACAGTGAGTGAATTCTCCTTGTGCTATATTGTGCTTAAAAAAAATATTTTTTCTAGGGACAGAAAACTGTAGGTAGGGAGAGTGTCAGTTTCTTTCACTGTGCAAGTCCTTGTTTCAAGGGACAGAGAAGGACACCTGAAGGTAGCCCTTATTGCTTTTTTCCCATCTCCCTGCAGGCCATCTATTAGAATGTCTGGAAGGCAAACAAGGAGAGGCAGCAGTCAGGAGGCAATAAAAGAGGGCAAGCAGGCTCTGTGTCTGGGGGCAACAGTGCTGGTCGTGGACGCGGTGCATTGTCATCAGCACATGGCCATGGGACACGCTTGTCCTTCTTTTCCGCAGCTGGACATGTTGAGCCACATCATGCCGAAGACTTGGTAGAGTGGATGACCAAGCCCTCCTCCTCCTCCTCATCCTCTCTCACCCAGGCTCAGGGTACTGGCAAAGCAGCTGCCAAAGCGTCCTCTTCCCTGGTATCAATGTCAGACTCATCATCAGTCACTCCTTCCCTAGACCCACCATGTCCTCCTCCTGAGGAGTCCCCCGAACTGTTTGAGCACAGTGTTGGGTACATGCTCCAGGAGGATGCCCAGCGTTTCAAAGGGTCTGATGATGAAACCCAGCTACAGGAAGGCAGTAGGGTGAGAGCAGACAGAGGGGATGCTCAAGAAGGACACCAATCTGGCAGTCATGTTCCAGCAGCTGCAGCATACTGCCAGATTGGCTCCAGTGATGAGGAGGGAGGGGATGATGAGGTCACTGACTCCACGTGGGTGCCTAATAGGAGAGAGGAGGAGGAGGATGAGGAGGAGGCACATCTCCAACGAGACAGGATGCCCTTTGGTGGCCAGCGTAAGGGCAGTACACCGACGGAATCACACCGCAGAGCTCCGCCTGTGCAGGGCGCTGCCTCTGCCCGTCATTCAAAAAGTTCCTTGGTGTGGGCCTTTTTTGAGGCTAGTGCATCAGATCGCACAGCTGCTGTTTGCAACATATGTCTCAAGCGTATATCGCGTGGCCAAAACATCAGCCGCTTGGGTACCACATGCCTGACCAGACATATGTTGACCTGCCATGCAGCTCGTTGGCAAGCCTACCTCAAAGACCCACACCAAAGAACAAAGCGGACCTCTCCTTGCACCGCATCAGCTGGGATCTCCAACCCCACTATAACTTCAGTCCTCTCTGAAACATGCACTGAGAGGAATGAAGGTGTAGAATTAGGTGTGTCACAGCCAAGTACTTGCGGCCACTCTGCTAGCAGTACACCGACGTCCGATTCTAGCAGGCAAATTTCCCTGCCCCAGCTGCTGGACCGTCGAAAGAAGTTCACTCCCAGCCATCCACATGCCCAGCGGTTGAATGCTAGCTTGGCTAAATTGCTAGCGCTTCAACTGCTGCCTTTTCAGTTGGTAGACTCGGCCCCCTTCCGTGAGTTTGTGCAATGTGCGGTTCCTCAGTGGCAGGTTCCCAAACGCTACTTTTTCTCACGGAAGGCTATTCCGGCTCTCTACCGGCATGTGGAAGGCAATGTCTTGGCCTCGCTGGACAGGGCGGTCAGCGGTAAGGTGCATATTACCGCTGACTCATGGTCCAGCAGGCATGGACAGGGACGTTACCTTTCTTTCACGGCCCATTGGGTCACTCTTTTGGCAGCTGGGAAGGATGCAGGACAAGGTGCAGTAGTGTTGGAGGTTGTCCCACCGCCACGCCTCCAAAATGCTACTACTGGTTGTGACACACCTCTCTCCTCCACCCCCTCCTCTTCTTCTTCCTCCATGGCCTCTTCCTGTGGTTTGTCCTATGAACCAGCGGTGCTCCGTAGCCGTTCACGGGGCTACGCAAGTACGCAGGCAAAAAAGATGCCATGCCGTGCTTGCGCTGGTGTGTTTGGGGGACAGAAGCCACACTGGGGCAGAGGTCCTGTCTGCTCTGCAGGGCCAGGCCGAGAGGTGGTTGACGCCACGCCAGCTTAAGCCAGGAATGGTGGTTTGCGACAATGGCACCAACCTCCTCTCCGCCCTCCGACAGGGACAACTGACCCATGTGCCCTGTGTGGCTCACGTCCTTAACCTGGTGGTGCAGCGGTTCTTGGGCAGGTACCCGGGCTTACAGGATGTCCTGAGGCAGGCCAGGAAAGTCTGTGTGCATTTCCGCAGATCTTATAATGCCAGTGCTCGCCTGGCTGAGCTGCAAAAGGAGTTGAACCTGCCCAAGAACCGCCTTATATGTGACATGCCCACCAGGTGGAACTCAACGTTGGCCATGCTGCAGCGGCTGCACACGCAGCAGAGGGCCATCAATGAGTACCTGTGCGACTACGGCACCAGGACAGGGTCAGGGGAGCTTGGTTTTTTTTCTCCACACCAGTGGGGCATGATCAGGGATGCATGCACTGTCCTGGCACCATTTGAGGAGGCCACGAGGATGGTGAGCAGTGACAGTGCATGCATCAGTGACACTGTACCTCTTGTCCACCTGTTGGAGCACACGCTGCGTGGAATAATGGACAGGGCACTTGAG
Source organism: Rana muscosa (assembly GCA_029206835.1). Classification (NCBI taxonomy): domain Eukaryota; kingdom Metazoa; phylum Chordata; class Amphibia; order Anura; family Ranidae; genus Rana; species Rana muscosa. Next base: position 438,857,953 of record CM055121.1, on the reverse strand, counting down.
GCAGAACAGAGGCAGGAAGAGGAGGACTTCCTTGCCTCTCAAGGCCCCCTTTACCCAGACAGTGTTCCTTCTGTCCCACCCATCGCACAGGAAGAGGAAGAGGAGGAGGAGGAGGAGGAGGAGGAGGATTGTGTCAGCATGGAGGTGGAGGCTGGCACTCAGCATCATCAGCAGCAGTCTTTTAGGGATGATTTACAGTCCCAAGAAACCAGTGGACTTGTACGTGGCTGGGAGGAGGTGACTGCGGATCATGTCGTCCTTAGTGACCCAGAGGACTCCGGAGCGAATGCCTCAGCAAACCTACGCTGCATGGCCTCCCTGATCCTGCAAAGTCTGCGGAAGGATCCTCGTATTCTTCGGATCAAGGAGAGGGACCATTACTGGCTGGCCACTCTCCTTGATCCACGGTACAAGGGTAAGGTTGCGGACCTTATGTTACCGTCGCAGAGGGAGCAGAGGATGAGACAACTCCGGGAGGCCTTGCAGAAAGGTCTGTGCAACGCGTTCCCAGAGACTGGGAGGTTACAAACTCCTGGTCCAGGACAACGAGTTGCTGAGGCTTCGGCCAGTCAAAGAAGGAGCGGTGGGGAAGGTGGCCGTCTGACCGATGCGTTCAGACAATTCTTTAGTCCGCAGCCCCAAAGTATGATTGGTTCCAGCAACCATCGCCAGCGTCTGATAAACATGGTGCAGGAATATCTAGGGGCAAGGTCAGACTTGGACACCTTCCCCACCGAAAATCCTCTGGCTTACTGGGTCTTGAGGATGGATCACTGGCCAGAGCTTGCACAGTATGCAATTGAGCTACTGGCCTGTCCTGCATCCAGCGTTCTTTCGGAACGCACATTCAGTGCTGCTGGAGGATTTGTCACGGATCACAGGGTGCGCCTGTCCACCGACTCGGTTGATCGACTGACTTTCATCAAGATGAACCAGTCTTGGATCACCACCAGCTACCACACACCTGATGCTGATATAACAGACTAATTGATTTTAACATGTCACGTCCCTTCAAGACTGATGCTGATGCTGAGTGCCTGTGCTGTTATGTTGACTGGCTATCCTCCTCCTCCGAGTCCTCAATGATACGATTGATGATGATAGCTTGGAAGATCATTTTTGTTTATGGGTGCCGCCACCAGTGGCTAAGGCCCAATTTTTCAGCCCCTGTTTTACAGGGGCGTGTACTTACAATTTTTTTAGCAATAATTTGCCATAGGGCTCATTGCTGTGCTCCAAGTACAGTATCTGTGAGGGGTTGCAGTGTTGTGCCACCAGTGCCTAAGGCCCAATTTTTCAGCCCCTGTTTAACAGGGGCGTGTCATTACAATTTTTGAAGCAATACTTTGCAACAGGGCTCATTGCTGTGCTCCAAGTACAGTATCTGTGAGGGGTTGTAGTGTTGTGCCACCAGTGCCTAAGGCCCAATTTTTCAGCCCCTGTTCAACAGGGGCATGCAATTACAATTCTTGATGTAATAATTCACAGCAGGGCCCATTCCTGCACCCACCAAGAGTAAGTCTGAGGGCTTACAGTGTTGTGGCAACGCCACCACCACCACCACCACGAAAGGCCCAATTTTTCAGCCACTGTTCAAAAGGGGCATGTAATTACAATTCTTGATCTAATAATTCACAGCAGGGCCCATTCCTGCACCCACCAAGAGTAACTCTGAGGGCTTACAGTGTTGTGGCAACACCACCACCACCACCACCACCACGAAAAGCCCAATTTTTCAGCCCCTGTTCAACAGGGGCATGCAATTACAATTCTTGATCTAATAATTCACAGCAGGGCCCATTGCTGCACCCACCAAGAGTAACTGTCAGGGCTTACAGTGTTGTGGCACCAGCACCACCATCAAAGCCCCAATTTTTACTACCACTGTTCAACAATTATATGTAATTAAAATTCCTGATATAATAGTTGACAGCAGGGCGTTCCAGCACCAACCAAGAGTAACTGTGAGTGCTTACAGTGTTGTGCCAACACCAACAACTAAGGGGCCTATTTCTGCAGAGTATATACGGCAGGTCCCTACTTTCAAACATCCAACTTACAAACGACTCCTACTTGCAAACGAAAGAAGACAACAGGAAGTGAGAGGAAATCTACCCCTAGGAAGGAAAATTCTCTCCTGTAAGAATAAATATGGGAGAAAGGTGTCTTCTCTGTACTGATGCTTTATCAGCAATCCTTGTTTCAAGAAAAACACCACATTTCAAAAACAGTTGTCATTGGGACGGAAAGTGAGGTGAAATGTTCTGAACAGGGGCACAGACAGCAAAACAAATGTTACAGGGGTGATAACCCTTACCTATGTTTCCCAAAAAGTTTAAAAATAGATTTTTGGGCTGGAGCTACAGTTCAACAATGTACCTGTTCAAAATTACAAACACATTCTACATAAGAACAAACCTACAGTCCCTGTCTTGTATGCACCGCCTGTATACGGCTGTTCAGAGTATATAGGGCCTTTTTTATTTTATGTGCGGGGTTCCCCTTAATATCCATACAAGACCCAAAGGGGCTGGTAATGGGCTGGGGTAGGGGGGGGGGGGTCATGGGGTAGCTATGCCATTTTTCTTAAAGATTTTCATCCATATTACCGGGACCAGACATTACATTAAAGCCGCAAGAAGTTTTAAATGGCTTTTTTTTCCTTTAGAAGTGTCATTTTGTGCAGGGACAGTTCTAAACACGGGAAACACGTGGCACTTCACAGGCATACTTTAGACACCCCCCAGGTACGATATTTAAAGGAATATTTGACTTTTTTTTTTCACTTTATGCATCATTAAAATGACTGCTCCCGAAAAACGACCGTTTTTAAAACTTCTTTTTGCATTGATACATGTCCCCTGGTGCAGAACCCGGGTTCCCAAACCCTTTTTAGGACAATAACATGCATAATAGTTGTTATAATTAGCACTTTAGAATTCGAACGTTCGCATCCATTGTATTTAATAGGGTTCTAATGTTCGTACGAACTTTCGGTCCGTTCGCGGGTTCTGGTGCGAACCGAACCCGGGGGTGTTCGGCTCATCACTAGTTGCAATTATTGAGTGCCTTATGATTCGCTATTACCCTATTTGCATATAATACTATCACGGCACTCTCACCTGGTAATTTTTGTTTCTTTTCGTTGTTACTGCCTACACCATTTTAGCTCAAAATACAAACAATATTCGCGCTACTAACAAATGTGAGCAGCTACAATGCCTATGGAAAAAGCAAAAAACAAACAATATACAAAAAATGTAGCGCTATACATAAAAGTTATATACAAAACACCCAAGTGTAGTGCTCAAAACAAATAAATGTAAAAGAGTCCGTAAAAAGTCCAAAATGGACAAAATATATGTGTAAATAAAGTCTTTGATGACCATTCAAACGTGGATAGTCTTGAAATTTTCAAAACACAACTGGTGACTTTCAAAAAGCAAATGACTATAACGTGACCACCACCAAATGGAAAGGAGGCTTACCAGATGGAATGGACCCAGTAAACGTATGTCTAAAGGGTCAAACAGGCTTGGTACATGTATACTCGTAGGTCTAGAGTCCTGGCTGGCGTTGCACACATCAATGTCCAAAATCCAGGGTCTAGTGGTGTCACCAAATATCCGAACCCAGTATGATGATGGGATAGCTCACAATGGAACCATATTATAGGGAAGAAGGAGAGGGCACATAGCGTAATAACGTAGATACTATTTATTAAATGCAGGTAGATACACTTACATTCAAGCAGTAAACGTAGCGCTTTGCAAAACACTCAGTGGCAGCAGTGGAATCTCCCGACGCGTTTCGCAATACCTTGCATCGTCTGGGGTCTGTCGGCTCCGTCTCTCCCTTGTGTGCCGCAGCGTGACATTGGCGGCTATCCCCATACACTGAAGTTTCATTACTTCAGTCCACCCTAGGAAGCCTTCCCTGGGACCTCCCCCATGTACACTTCTACGCCATTATTTGGACTTAACCTTTCACATAGGTGATCCAGGTATGACATTGTTACACATTTCACTTTTCATCACTACTGTATTTTCTTACTCTATTCCACTCCATTTAGTTTTCGGGGGTTGTCCTCCCCCCCCCTCCCCCTTTGTATCACCTAGGGTATTCTTGGTCCACTTTTTGGTTTTCACCGTTATTATTATTTTAACATTAATACAACATTACTTATTTAGCTACCACTGCACCTATTATATTAATGGATGAAATGCTACAATTTTTTACCCATAAATAATCACTATGCCATGCACCATCTACTATATTATAATTCCTATATTGATCCCTACATTTATTTACTATTAATACTATTATATTATAATTTTTTCAGATGGTAAACACCCTTATGTCCTTTTCACAACCCATGGGGCAACTACCTTCGGAATGTTCTTCCCCTGGTTGGTTTTTCCATCTTGATGCTTTTGGGGTTAGCCACCTCAGGTTCTGGGGCGGATTGACATTCCAGCCTACCTCCAGTTCCCTCAGTCCATGTCCAGACTCTGATTTGACTTGCAAGTATGAGTGACCAATTTTTACTATTTTTATTTTTCTAAAGTCTTTATTAAATTTTTACATGATCACTCATCATATCTACTTTTAAACATCCTTAGACAATATCTCTGCATCTGCTCCTGAAGAGTAGCGCTACAGCTACGAAACGCATCGAGCTAATAGATGCCTTCCCTGCTGTTCTTTTTATTCAAGATACCATGATTACGGTTCACTGGAATATACCTATATATTGCTTACTGTGGGAATATGTTGCAACTAGTCTGGTGTGTCATCATTATGTCATCACTGTGGCTCTAGGCCAATATGCTATCAGTGTGTCATTATGCTATTCTGTTAATTTATTACTATGTATCATGTCATGGAATAAAAGTTTTTTACTTTACTATGATGGTTATTACATGTCTATGCATTTACTATATGGCACTATAGATGGCTCCACCACCAGACAGCATTATAGTACCATGCAATGCTATTTTCCTGACTGCACGCTTCAATTCAAAGTCCCAATTTTTTTTAGTTCTTCTATATAAACCTATCGGGGATGGAGGTACATCTAGCTGGCCTCACCTAAAAGTCCCAACCTCTTAGTTTCAATTCAATACACCATTTTAGAGGCACACTAGTTTATGGTATATATGTTGCCAATCTTATACCATTCTCAGCTACTGGCCTAGGTGATTGTTCACTGTTTTGTGAGTTTGTGAAAGAACTAACTACAACGTCAATCACGATGAACGCCACCGCTGGCCTTAAGGAACTCAGTCAAGTAATTGCCAGACCATTGTTCCTAATTTTTACGAACAGTCTACTGACTGGAATGGTACCAGCTGATTGGAGAAAAGCAAATGCAGCACCAATATTTAAAAAAGGGCCAAGATACATCCCTGGGAATTACAGACCAGTTAACTTAACATCAATAGTATGCAAGTTCTTGGAGGGGATGATAAGGAACTATATACAAGATTTTAGTAATGACAACGGTATCATTAGCAGTAATCAGCATGGATTCATAAAGAATCGTTCTTGCCAAACAAATCTATTAACCTTCTTTAAGAAGGTGAGCTGCCATCTAGATAAAGGAAGGCCCATAGACGTGGTGTATCTGGATTTTGCAAAAGCATTTGATACAGTTCCCCATAAATGTTTACTGTACAAAGTTAGGCATGGACCATAGGGTGAGTACATGGATTGAAAACTGGCTACAGGGGCGAGTTCAGAGGGTAGTGATAAATGGGGAGTACTCGGAATAGTCCGGGGTGGAAAGTGGGGTCCCAGAGGGTTCTGTCCTGGGACCAATCCTATTTAATTTGTTTATAAACGACCTGGAGAAAGGGATAAACAGCTCAATCTCTGTATTTGCAGACGATACTAAGCTAAGCAGGGCATCAGTTTCTCCGCAGAATGTGTAAACCTTGCAAGAAGATCTGAACAAATTAATGGGGTGGGTAACTACATGGCAAATGAGGTTTAATGTAGAAAAATGTAAAATAATGCATTTGGGTGGCAAAAAAATGAATGCAATCTAATCACTGCGGGAGTAGAACCTCTGGGGGAATCTAGGATGGAAAAGTACCTGGGGGTCCAAGTAGATGACAGGCTCAGTAATGGTATGCAATGCCAAGCTACTGCAAGGAAAGCAAACATAATATTGGCATGCATTAAAAAGGGGATTAACTCCAGAGATAAAACAATAATTCTCCCACTCTACAGGGCTCTAGTCCGGCCGCAACTGGAGTATGCTATCCAGTTCTGGGCACCAGTCCTCAGAAAGGATCTGCTGGAACTGGAGAGAGTCCAGAGGAGGGCAACAAAACTAATGAAAGGACTGGAGGACCTTAGTTATGAGCAGGGGAGGGCTGGCAGTCTGAGGCCTGGGGAGCAAGTCCAGTCAAGTGGCCCATTGAACCACCGAATCAACTCACCATCCATCTACACCATGTTCCCCGCACAGAGATAGAGAGAGGGAGGGAGACTGCACCACATTTCCCCAGAGAGAGAGAGAGAGAGACCGCTTGACACTGCACAGAAAGAGAGAGAAAGATACCGCTTGACACTGTCTGCACAGAGAGAGAGACCGCTTGACACTGCCTGCACAGAGAGAGAGACTGCTTGACACTGCCTGCACAGAGAGAGAGAGACCGCTTGACACTATCTGCACAGAAAGAGACCGCTTGGCACTGCCTGTACAGAGAGGCAGCTTGACACTGCCTGCATAGAGAGAGAGAATGCTTGACACTGCCTGCACAGAGAGGCAGCTTGACACTGCCTGCACACAGAGAGAGAGACCGCTTGACACTGCCTGCACAGAGAGAGACTGCTTGACACTGCCTGAACAGAGAGAGAGACCGCTTGACACTGCCTGCACAGAAAAAGAGACCGCTTGACACTGCCTGCACATAAAAAGAGACCGCTTGACACTGTTCAGTCAGTGTGAATATAGTGACTGTTTAACATAGTATATTTTATTGCGTTACTGCACGTTTAACGCTGTATATTTCAGTGTGTTATGTGCCGTTTAACCCAGTTTATTTCAATGCGCTGCTCAAAGTTTAACGCCGTATATTTCAGTGTATTATCTTCCGTTTAACGCAGTACATTTCTGTGCATCAGTGCACGCTTAACGCAGTATATTTCAGTGTGTTTCATGCCGTCTAACACAGTACACTTCTGTGCGTTACTGCACGCTTAACGTAGTATATTTCAGTGCATTACTGCAATTTTAACACCATATATTTCAGTACGTTACTGCAAGTTTAATGCCGTATATTTCAGTGTGTTATCTTCTGTTTAACGCAGTATAGCTCAGTGCGTTACTGCAAGTTTAACGCTGTATATTTCAGTGCATTACGTGCCGTTTAACGCAGTACATTTATGTGTGTTACTACACGCTTAACGCAGTATAGTTCAGTGTGTTACTGCAAGTTAAATGCTGTATATTTCAGTGCATTATCTTCCATTTAACGCAGTATAGTTCAGTACAAAATCAGCACTGACCTCACAAACAACTCCCAAATGTTAACAGTCTATATAGAAAAGTTTTTTAGCTCTAGGTGCTGCAGCTCTCTCAAAGATCCACTGGGTGGTGGACTTGATCTGAAATATACAAGGAAAAGAGAGCACACGGCTGCCCTAGTGTATTACCGTTGTAATGATAAAAATGCAAAATCAAATAGTAGAGGATTACACTCATAAACATGGGACATAGATGTACAGCAGGATGTATGTCTCCCTTCCTGGCCTATGTGAAGAAGGAGGCCGAGCCTCCGAAACATGTAGTCTTGGCAACTGTTTGTTAGCTTAGAGGAGACACTTCACTCACATCGTCTTTCCTCTCCGGCCGCGAGTGACGTCACGCAGCGCCGGCTGGACCGTGTGCGTGCCCCGCAGCAGACACAGCCTGACGAGATGAGGAAGCAGAGTTTGCAGTGACATCCCACATCATTACCACTCATTTTTGGGAGCCAACCCAGTCATATAGGCCAGGAAGGGAGACATACCGTTACATCCTGCTGTACATGCGATCTAAGTCCCATGTTTGTGAGTGTAATCCTCTACTATTTGATTTTGCATTATTATCATTAAAACGGTAATATACTAGGGCAGCCGTGGGCTCTCTTTTCCTTGTATATTAACGCTGTATATTGCAGTGCGTTACCTTCTGTTTAATGCAGTACAGTTCAGTGTGTTACTGCAAGTTTTTTTTTATTTTTATCTTTTTTATTTAAATTTTAGATACACAAAATTAGCCCACACAGGGGCCGAACATTTGCCCACGCAGGGCAAATCTCCTGCTGCGGGAACAGGTCGTAACAGGGCACAACCATAAATTAAACATCCTACTTAAACTACAACCCCAATGTGGGGAGAGGGTCAGTTCAGGGTGAACAGTGCTCAACATAATGTCAGGAGGATGCTGCATCCTGAGTAAAGAATTGAGTCATTACATTAACAAACTAGTATGAATCCTTTAAACTAGTTAGTGGTAACTGCATCATTTGCCGTGGAAGCATCCTCTAACCAACAAGTCTATACCTTCTCAAATTTTTGTGGACAGCCCCTACCCAAGTAGGTGGCCTTATAGAGGGGTAAACTGGCATTTACTAGGCTTTTCCAGAATCCGAGGGGGTAGACGGTTTTTTCCAATGCATCGTAATAGCCTTACGGGCATAGTACAGTAGCAGGGAGATGAGTACTTTCCTGGGTCGAAGCACTGACATTTGTTCCACCAGCCCCAGCAGACAATATTTATGGTCATATGGGACACGAGTTTTAGGGACCTTAGCAATTACCCCGAGTATTGCCGTCCAATAATGTGCTATCGCTGGGCAATCCCAGAAAATGTGAAAATAGTCACCCAGTTGATGCGAGCAACGCCAGCATGCCGAAGAATGTGCCGGCGACACCTGTATAGTGAGCTCTATGTACAATTTTGTATTGGACTAGTTTGTCCCATGCTGAGACCAGAGGGGAGAAGGGAAAGTCACAAATCTCCTTCCAGTCGTCCTCGTCCAGCCCCGGTATGTCCCCCACCCATTTCCTGCGGAGGGACGGCAGCAACCAACAGGGACCCATATGTTACTGCAAGTTAACTGCTGTATATTTCCGTGCGTTTTCTTCTGTTTAACACAGTATAGTTTAGTACGTTACTGTAAGTTTAACGCCATTTATTGCAGTGTGTTAGCTTCCATTTAACGCAGTACAGTTCAGTGTGTTACTGCAAGTTTAACGCTGTATATTTCCGTGCATTATCTTCCGTTTAACGCAGTATAGTTCAGTGCGTTACTGCAAGTTTAACGCTGTATATTGCAGCGCGTTACCTTCTGTTAAACGCAGTACAGTTCAGTGCGTTACTGCAAGTTTACGCTGCATATTTCAGTGCGTTATCTTCTGTTTAACGCAATATAGTTCAGTGCGTTACTGCAAGTTTAATGCCATATATTGCAGTGCGTTACCTTCCATATAACGCAGTACAGTTCAGTGTGTTACTGCAAGTTTAACGCCATGTACTTCAGTGCATTACCTTCCGTTTAACGCAGTATAGTTCAGTGCGTTACTGCAAGTTTAACACCATATATTGCAGTGCATTACCTTCTGTTTAACACAGTACAGTTCAGTGTGTTACTGCAAGTTTAACGCTGTATATTTCAGTGCATTATCTTTCATTGTTAAACAGTACAGTTCAGTGCGTTACTGCAAGTTTAACGCCGTATATTGCAATGTGTTACCTTCCATTAAACGCAGTACAGTTCAGTGTGTTACAGCAAGTTTAACACCGTATATTTTAGTGCATTATCTTCCGTTTAACGCGGTATAGTTCACTGCGTTACTGCAAGTTTAACGCCGTATATTGCAGCGCGTTACCTTCTGTTTACCGCTGTACAGTTCAGTGCATTACTGCAAGTTTACCGCTATATATTTCAGTGCGTTATCTTCTGTTTAACGCAATATAGTTCAGTGTGTTACTGCAAGTTTAACGCCATATATTCAGTGCATTACCTTCCATTTAACGCAGTACAGTTCAGTGCGTTACTGCAAGTTTAACGCCATATATTGCAGTGCGTTACCTTCCATTAAACGCAGTACAGTTCAGTGTGTTACTGCAAGTTTAACGCTTTGTATATTAGTGTGTTACCTTCCGTTTAATGCAGTATAGTTCAGTGCGCTACTGCAAGTTTAACACCATATATTTTAGTGCGTTACTTGCCGTTTAGGGCAGTAAATTTCTGTGTGTTACTACACACTTAATGCAGTATAGTTTAGTGCATTACTGTAAGTTTAACGCCGTATATTTCAGTGCGTTATCTTTCGTTCAATGCATTATAGTTCAGTGCGTTCCTGCAAGTTTAACACCATATGTTGCAGTGCGTTACCTTCCATTTAACGCAGTACAGTTTGTTTAGTTAAATTTGTTTCATTCGTTTCATTCATTTTTGGGATTCGTTTTGTTTGTTCGTTTTCAAAACGATTTGAAACGTTTTTGAAAAGTTTTCGAATTCGAAAAGTTTTCGAATCAATTTCAAATAGTTTCCGAATTTGAAAAGTTTTTGAATTTGAAAAGTTTTCGAATTCAAATTGTTTTCCAATCTCCAAAAATAATAAAATATAATATAAAATAAAGGAATAGAATAGAAAAAAATATATATATTTTCTATTCTATTCCTTTATTTTCTATTCTATTTTATTCTCTTTGGAAATTGGAAAACTATTTGAATTTGAAAAGTTTTGGATTTTGAAAACTATTCAAAAACTATTCGAATTCGAAAACTATTCGAATTCGAAAACAATTTGAAAACTATTTGAATTCGAAAGCTATTCGAAAACTATTCAAATTCAAATTTTGTTCGAATTTTGTTATTTTGGATTTGTTTCAATTCGGTACTATTCTAATTGGGAAATTCAGATACATCCGAATTTCCGAATAACGAAAATTTGTCAGAATTTTAATTCGGAACGAAATGAACAGGACATGTCTACTCTATATGGTTACGGTGTGAAGTCTCCACTGACACCAAAAGACCAATTATTCTGCACCTGTTTGACAAGTGCATATCATTGCAGTTTTTGACAGCAAGGCCAATTCTTGCTTTTATCAAATGTACCCCAATAGGGTTATGGTGTGAATGCTCCACTGACACCCATAGACCAATTTTTCTGTGCATATAATTTCATCAAGAGTACCTCTATACTGTTACGGTGTGAAGGCACCACCGACACCCAAAGACAAACTTTTCTGCACCTTTTACTTCTAACTAAAGTATGTGGAAGAGACACCAGAATGTATCCAAAAAAATCTCTAATCTTGTTCCCAGTGCACTACATTGTAGTCTCATCATGCAGACTGGCTCCACAAGCTGTTGCTTCCAAGATAAAGAAAGCTTGCAGGGAAAATTTCATTTTTGTTGGCTTTATAAATGCAATAATTGCTGAAGCAGCTTATATACACAGTACAGTTGTGCCACTTTACAGGTAGACTCAAGCCCTGTACACACGATCGGTTTTACCGATGAAAACCATCCGATGGATTGTTTTCATCAGACAAACCGATCGTGTATAGGACCCATCGGTCTTTTTTCCATCCGTTTTAAAAAATAGAACTTGTTTTAAATTTTTCCGATGGATAAAAAACCGATTGCAAATTCCGATCGTCTATGGGCAAGTCCATTGGTTAAAAAACCCACGCATGCTCAGACTGAATTATGAGACAGGAGCGCTCGTTCTGGTAAAACTAGCGTTCCTAATGGAGATAGCACATTCATCATGCTGTAACGGACTGAAAAGCACGGAGACTGAAAAGCGCGAATCGGCTCTCACCAAACTTTTACTGACACGCGGTAACACAAAATCAGCAAAAGCAGACCAAAGGGGTCTTTATAGTGCCGTGAGGTACGTGTTGTACCTCACGTCGTTTTAGCGCGGTCAGTTTTTGGACTGATGGTGTGTGGGCAAGACTGATAGAAAACAGTTTCATCGGATTACCGATGGAAAAATCCATCGGATTAGAATCCATAGGATATCCGATTGTGTATACAGGGCTTAAGGGGACCCCCCAGGCACGATATTGAAAGGAATTTTTCATTTTTATGCTTTCACTTTAAGCATCAATAAGTATTTTAAAAATATTTTAAAATAAAGTTTTTTTCATACTTTTTTTTCATTGATACATGTCCCTCAGGGCAGTACCCGGACCCCCATAGCCATTGTATGCCCAATTAATTGCATATAAGCCTTTAAAATGGGCACTTTTGATTTTTGACGTTCGGGTCCCATAGACTTCAATGGGGTTCGTTATTGGGTTCCGAACTTTCGTGATGTTCAAATATTATGGTGTGAACCGAACAGGGGGTCGTTCAGCCCATCCCTAACTGCAGCCAAACAGACTCTGGTGAAGGCATGGTGGTCCTCTATACCAACTTCCACCCAAGTCATAAATAAAATGATGTGGTATATGTCCAATGAAAAACTTGCTGCAATCCTTCGCAATAAATCCCATAAATTTGAGAAAATCTGGTCTCCTTGGATCAAATCCTAACTTCCAAAAAACTTTGATAGGTCTTTGTTACACATATAAAACAAAACATTGCTTATATTAGCATCCACGTGCTCATTCCTCGTGTTTACTTGCCCACCCAGACCCTTCTTCATTTATATTCTCTTTCACTCTTTTCTATTCTTCTCTTTCTTTTTCCATCTCTTCAATTGATCTCATATCAATATTTATACATTTATCGATGCTAAAATAGTGCTACAAGATGTATAACTATATGATTTATATTCACTTCTAAAACTCTATTGCCATTTATACTATAGTTTGACTTATGATTGCTAACAGGATAAGCATATAATATATCACTATAGGTTCTATTGTATAAATGTCTCTATATACATCTTTTTTTTTCTCCTGTATTATTGTTTATATATTTTAATAAAAATGTATTGAACCTGAAAAGCGCTCCATTCAATCCTCCTATACATTTTGACCAGAAATGTGTAGCCCCCCCCCCCCCCCACGCTTCTACGTCATCCTCTGGATCCTTTCTGCATCGCTGCCTCGGCTTCGGACTGTCATTGGCATCTGCCTCCACACAGCTCCCGCTAACCCCAGTTGCCTCGTGATTGACCCGCCACCATTAGTGGTGCCTCCACAGCCTGACTGACACGATCCTCCAGTCGTTTTCAAGCCTAATTTTGCTGACCCAGCCACGACCCTGCCGAGCTCTGCAGTTGCTCCATCTGGTATATGATGCTTTTCATGCTTTTAATCTTTCAATAAATGTGAGTGCAAATTTTATATATTTTTTGTTTGAACTTGCATCTAATAATCTACACTTAGATGGTGGAGCTTCCCATGCTTTTCTTTTTATGCAGTCAGATTAGTGCCCCACTAAAGAAAGCAGCACACCTCTTGCTCAAGTCCTTGCGAGGATTGATCAAATCATGCTCTCTGAAAAAATATTTCACAACCTACATGACTCCATGCCCATCCACGATGCCAAATGGAACCCCTGGTGGCTTTTGCATCTTCAAAATGACCTGAGATTTTTTGTTACTGCTGATTATGTTTGTGTTTTCTCTCTTATAATCTTGTTTTTCCTGTTCTCTTCTATCTGGTTTCGCTGTTATACTTTGGTCAATTAACCTTAATATGCAGTCTATAGCCTAGAGCGGTATTATGGATGCTTCTACTTCCTTTTATTATACAGTGTACATTTTGTCTTTGTAAACCATGATATGACCTATCACCCTGATTTTGTTTATCCCTTTACCGTAATGTCGTTGTAATGATATGTGTTATCATTTTGTACTGCATAGCTTTGGTTTTTCAATTTACAGAGGAGGTCTACTGCTAAAATTACTGCCCTCGATCTGACCTTCGCGGTGATACCTCACATGCATGATGCAATTGCTGTTTACATATGACGCTAGACCGACGCTTGCGTTCGCCTTTGCGCAAGAGCAGGGGGGGACAGCGGTGCTTTTTTTTTTTTTTTTATTATTTATTTTGCTTTTTTATTTTATTTTTAAACTGTTCCTTCCATATTTTTTTTTTTTTTATCATTTTTATTGTTATCTCAGGGAATGTAAATATTCCCTATGATAGCAATAAGTAGTGACAGGTACTCTTTTTTTGAAAAAAAATGGGGGGTTAGACCCTAGATCTTTCCTCTGCCCTCAAAGCATCTGACCACACCAAGATCGGTGTGATAAAATGCTTTCCCAATTTCCCAATGGCGCTGTTTATATTCGGGGGGGGGGCATTCCCTCCCACTGCTTGTAAAAGCAGTCTAGAGGCTAATTATCTGCTAGAATTGCTTTTACATGAAAGCCGGCCACTGGCTGAAAAGAATGATACCAAGATGATACCTAAACCTGCAGGCATCATTCTGGTATAAACATTCAAAGTCCAGCAACATACCAGTACGTTGCTGGTCCTTGTTGGACATGTATTGTAATCTTTTTTTTCATGCAGCCTGTTGGCTGAACGAAAAAAAGAGATTGATCGGTGGGTATGCCCACCATTAGAATACCTCCCTTCATCCACCCACTTCTAATGATGGGCATATATGCCGAAGCATGGGGGCATCCTCCCGCAAAAAAGTTATGCCGCGTACACACGGTCGGACTTTTCCACGGGCAAGCCTTCGTCTGAATTTTGACCGTATGTACGCGGCATAAAAGGTTATGCCGCGTACACACGGTCGAACTTTTCCACGGGCAAGCCTCCGTCGGAATTTCGACCGTATATACGCGGCATTAGGAGCAAAATCGCTCCTCCGCCCCTGCTGCCCCCATGCTTCGGCATATATGCTCTTTTTTTAACTGTGGTGGTGAAATCACCTCCTACAGCGTTGGAGTCACGGCTTTATGTATCGTGGGAGCAAACGCTGTTGCTGTCAAGATAAATAAATCCGCGATGCAACTGAATGGCGTACCTGCTAAGCAAATGATGGTTAACATTAAAACAAAGTAACATTACAGTACAACAGTAAGACCTTACCATACCATACCTGCAAAGCAAATACCAAAACAAAACCTAGTAAAAAATAAAACATTTTTTTAACGCAACCTGTGCATAAAATATATATATGCCGAAGCATGGGGTCATCCTCCCGCAAAAAAGTGATGCCGCGTACACACGGTCGGACTTTTCCACGGGTAAGCCTCCGTCGGAATTTCGACCGTATATACGCGGCATTAGGAGCAAAATCGCTCCTCCGCCCCTGCTGCCCCCATGCTTCGGCATATATGCTCTTTTTTTTTAACTGTGGTGGTGAAATCACCTCCTACAGCACTGGAGTCACGGCTTTATGTATCGTGGGAGCAAACGCTGTTGCTGTCAAGATAAATAATTCCGTGCTGCAGTTGAATGGCGCACCTGAAAACAAAAAATTACATACCTGAAAAGCAAGCATGGTAAAACATTGCAGAATGGAATACAGTAAAAAAGAGCAGAACAATAGAGAGAAAATAGAGAGAGAGAGAGAACAATAAAACGACAACTATTTTTGGTTTTTTTATTTTATATTTTTTTTGTGTTTTGTTTTTTACGTTTTTTTTTTCTTTTTTACACTTTTTTTTTTAAACTTTAACAACTGTAATGGTTCGGGTCTCTCAAAATGTAATGGCATCTTGGGAGACCCTGTGTAAGTGTGTCCTAGTCTGTGAAATGCTGTACCCTACGCTAAAACTTCACTTTTGACTGGTAGCGTTCAAAACATTCACCAAGGCAAAGACCAGGTTTGTCAGGACAGAGTGGACAATAATAACGGGTGTCACGCCTAAATCCGCGCTTGCTACAGACACAACATCTTTTTTGGGGGGCTCGTTGGGTAGGGGTACTCGGGAGGAAATGCGTATAATGCCTCTCATGCAGCCGGCTTACTGCATTTGGTAGGGGATGGTGAGGTGCAGAACCGCCTGGATACAGGAGTTCTGTGACTATCTCATTCTGGAATTTTAGAAGAGATAAAGTCCCGCCTGAAGCTCTGTATAGCACATGAGCGTTCAGCAAAGCCAAATGGAATAAGGATAGAGACACTTTTTTGTACCAGCGTCTCGCCTTACGGTCAATTAGATACGGCGCCATCAACTGGTCGTTGAGGTCCACCCCTCCCATATTTTTGTTATATTCGTGGACACAGAGGGGTTTCTCCACAACACCAGTCGCCGTACGAATTTGGACTGTCGTGTCTGCATGAAGGGAGGTAAGAAGGAAAACATTCTTATTGTCCCTCCACTTCATAGCGAGCAAGTTATTACACTTTACGCAGGCTCTCTCCCCCAGCCTAAGACGGGCATCTACAAGCCGCTGGGGAAAGCCCCGGCGATTAGGTCGCACGGTGCCACATGCTCCAATCTGATGATCAAACAAGTGACCAAACAGTGGCACACTCGTGTAATAATTGTCCACATACAAGTGGTACCCCTTTCCGAATAAGGGTGACACCAAGTTCCACACTATCTTGCCAGCGCTCCCTATGTAATCCGGGCAGTTGACCGGCTCAACCTGACTATCTTTTCCCTCATAAACCATAAAGCTCCATACATAGCCTGTTGCCCTGTCACAGCACTTATAGAGCTTGACCCCGTATCTGGCACGCTTGCTGGGAAGGTACTGCTTGAAAGGCAAGCGGCCAGAAAATTTAATCAGGGACTCGTCAACGCAGACAACTTGATCGGGAATAAACAAGGCTGCAAAACGTTCGTTGAAGTGGTTTATGAGGGGCCGAATTTTATAGAGCCGGTCGTATTCAGGGTCCCCACGTGGACGACAAAGTTCATTGTCGTTGAAGTGCATGAACCGCAAAATCTGCTCATATCGTTTCCTGGGCATGGAGGCAGAGAACACGGGCATGTGGTCAATTGGGTGCGTGGACCAATAAGCACGCAATGACGGGAATTTATGTGTGCCCATGTTGAGGGAAAGGCCCAGAAAGGTCTTAAATTCGGAAACCGCAATCTTTGGCAATGGAAGGCAACTGGGGATTAGCGGCGATGAATTGACCAGCATATAAATTACTCTGGTCCACAATAGATCTATAGAGATCTTCCGTGAAAAACAGCGAATAATAATCAATTGGCATAAAATCAGCTGTTTCCACCTGAATACCGGGTTGGGCAGTGAATGGGGGAAGTACGGGTTCTGCAGAAGTGGTGGGGACCCAATCAGGATAGGCAAATTCTGCAGGAAGAGCACTATGGGTACGACGGGCCTGCCTTTGTCTTCTTGGTGGCAGCGGGACACTACTTGTGCTTGCCACCTCGCCAGCTTGAACTGCACTTATGGGACTCGCCACGTCACCACGTGATACTGCAGTGCTGGATGTACGCCCAGGCTGTACTAGGCCGCTGGTGCTTGCCAATTCACCAGAAGGAATAGCGGCGCTAGTACTCCTCTGCTCCATGATACGAGAGCCCTGTGGTTCTTGCTCCTCAACAACCTCAGAAGATCGGGATCGGGTACGCCTGACCTTAGCAGGGACCTCAACTTCGTCGTCAGAGCTATCTGACGTGGGGCCGCTGACGTCACTGTCTTCTACGGGAAGATATTCTGAGCCTGAATCAGACAGATACGTGACCTCCTCTTCACTATCTGTCATGCTCAGAATCTCGTAGGCCTCTTTACTAGTGTACCTTCGACTTGCCATTTTGGGCTCTAAATTTAGGGGTACACTAGTAAGATTCACAGGAAAAAAAGCACCCGACTGTCGTCAGCAAATATATCAAACGCTACAAAAAAAACTGTTAGCGGTCGCAGGGATCAGGACTGTCTCTGCGAACGCTGCAGTTATGTGTTTTGTGTTTGGTAAGTGACAGTGATCGATCGATACTGCATTTGGGTGGGCTGGGCTGGGCTGGGCGGAGGGGCTAAACGCAGGTGCTAGCAGGTATCTGGGCTGATCACGCTAACACTGCATTTTTGGGAACCCTAAACCGCTGGGGACGCTAGTATAGATCTGATCAGATACTATACCACTAAGGGAGGTGTATGCTTTGCGCGTGGGTGTTAGCGTTACTGGCACTAACCTAACGCTGCCTGGGGCGACGCAGACCCTCTCTGGCGCTAAAACCTAATTGATCTCACCCGCCGGGCGATCAGGGGGTTAAACCTTTATTGGGTTATATACGGCTGGTGCCCTGATGCTATAAAAAGCAAACTAACCAACCAGTGTCACCCGTAACCTTTATATGGTGATCACTGGTGAAAGGGTTAACTAGGGGCAATCAGGGGGTTAAAACCTTTATTAGGTTAAATATGGGGGTACCCGACGCTATATAAAAACCTGACGGGTTACCTAAATAACTAAATAACTAACTGGGTAACCAGTGTCACCAGTGACGCTTATACGGTGATCACTGGTGAAAGGGTTAACTCTAGGGGCAATCAGGGGGTTAAAATAATATATGGGGGTACCTGACGCTCTAAAAACCTGCGGCGAAACTAAAAATAAATAACTGGCTATCTAGGGCACCACCGGCACTAAATACAGCGATCGAAAATACGATCGCTTAGTGACGCTGGCGTTAAGGGGTGAAAGGGTTACCTGGGGGGCGATCAAGGGGTTAAACCTTTATTAGGGGGGGTTAGGGGGCTACCCTGGACTTAAAGGGGCCTAATCCTAACTGCCCTGCAACTTTTTACTATCACAGATGACACTAAATGCAGTGATCAGTAAAATAAATGATCACTGCAATCAGTGACACTGTGATTGGGGACTGGGGGGTGATCTGGGGGTGACTGGGGGGTGAAATGTGTGCCTATGTGTACCTATGTGTCAGTGGACTGTTGGTGCACTAACCTGCTTCCTCTCTCCTCGGCGCCGGAATCGAAAAGACCGCCGCGAGGGAGATGACATCACTTCCTCCTGCCTGTGTTTACATCACATGGCGGAGGAAGCATTTTCATTGGCCGGGAGCGATCGCGAGGGGGTGGCCAAAATCGAATGGTCACCCCCTCATCTCTGATCGCTCCCCAACGATTAACGGCCGCTCACTGTATAGGAGGGGGGTCCGATCGGACCCCCCAACTGTACAAAGGCGATCACGTACACTCTACGTGATTGTGCCTGTCGGTGCCATTCTGCCAACGTATATATACAGTGAGCGGTCGTTAAGTGGTTAAAAAAATATACAGTATCTCACAAAAGTGAGTACATCCCTCACATTTTTGTAAATATTTTTCATGTGACAACACTGAAGAAATTACACTTTGCTACAATGTAAAGTAGTAAGTGTACAGCTTGTATAATAGTGTAAAATACACACACCCAATAATGTCTTAACCCTTTGGCAACAAAAGTGAGTACACCCCTAAGTGAAAATGTCCAAATTGGGCCCAAAGTGTCAATATTTTGAGTGGTCACCATTATTTTCCAGCACTGACTTAACCCTCTTGGGCATGGAGTTTACCAGAGCTCCACAGATGCTCAATAGGGTTTAGGTCTGGAGACATGCTTGGCCAGTCCATCACCTTTACCCTCAGTTACTATAGCAAGGCAGTGGTCATCTTGGAGGTGTGTTTGGGGTCGTTATCATGTTGGAATACTGCCCTGTGGCCCAGTCTCCGAAAGGAGTGGATCATGCTCTGCTTCAGTATGTACATGTTGGCATTCATGGTTCCCTCAATGAACTGTAGCTCCTCAGTGCCAACAGCACTCATGCAGCCCCAGACCATGACACTCCCACCACCATGCTTGACTTTAGGCAAGGCACACTTGTCTTTGTACTACTCACCTGGTTGCCGCCACACACGCTTGACACCATCTGAACCAAATAAGTTTACCTTGGTTTCATCAGACCACAGGACATGGTTCCATTATTCCATGTCCTTAGTCTGCTTGACTTCAGCAAACTGTTTGCGGGCTTTCTTGTCCATCATCTTTAGAAGAGGCTTCCTTGTGGGATGACAGCCATGCAGACCAATTTGATGCAGTGTGCGGCGTATGGTCTGAGCACTGACAGGCTGACCCCCCCACCCCTTCAACCTCTGCAGCAATGCTGGCAGCACTCATACATCTATTTCCCAAAGACAACCTCTGGATATGATGCTAAGCATGTGCACTCAACTTCTTTGGTCTACCATGGCGAGGCCTGTTCTGAGTGGAACCTGTCCTGTTAAACCGCTGTATGGTCTTGGCAGTCTTCTTATAGCCTAGGCCATCTTTATGTAGAGCAACAATTCTTTTTGCTCAGATCCTCAGAGAGTTTTTTGCCATGAGGTGCCATGTTGAACTTCCAGTGACCACTACGAGAGAGTGAGAGTGATAACACCAAATTTAACACACCTGCTTCCTATTCACACCTGAGACCTTGTAACACTAACGAGTCACATGACACCGGGGAGTGTGTAAATTACTAATTGGACCCAATTTGGACATTTTCACTTACTTAACACTAACGATTCACATGAACCCGGGAAGAGAAAATGGCTAATTGGGCCCAATTTGCACTTTTTCACTTAGGGGTGTACTCACTTTTATTGCCAGTGGTTTAGACATTAATAACTGTGTGTTGAGTTATTTTGAGGGGACAGCAAATTTACACTGTTATACCAGCTGTACACTTACTACTTTACATTGTAGCAAAGTGTAATTTCTTCAGTGTTGTCACATGAAAAGATATAATAAAATATTTACATGAATGTGAGGGGTGTATTAACTTTTGTGAGATACTGTATGTACAAACTCAAGTGAAACAGCTACTTTGAAAAACAGCGCCACTAGAACAGGTTATAAACATACCTTAGATTCCATAGCCCCTACATAGTCAAATCATCATACTATTATAAATACTATTATTTATTCAGAAATATTTTGTTGGAAGCCTAATAGTTTTCAGTTCTAAAAATACTGGCAAACTGACAGCCATGGTACTAGAAAAATTTCACACTGACAGATCACATAAACCTCTGAGAGTAGAATAAGGGTATACTTGGTTGAGACATCAAGAAAAATGTCTGTGGGTTTTCCGTGTTGGATCCTCTGATGTTTAGTAGACATGTGCATTTCGTTTCGTTCCGAATCGAAATTCGGACGAATTTTTCATTATTCGGACATTCGGATGCATCCGAATTACCGAATTACAATACTAACGAATTTAACCGAATCCGAATTTTTTCGAATCTAAAAATATTTTTGACCCGACTTTGGGTCCATGTATCTCAGGGTTCCTTGGTGATAGAAACCCCAAATTTGGAGATGTTGTAGTGCTAGTTCTCCTGTGTTTGCATACCAAATTTGGGGTTTCTATCACTAAGTGACCCCGAGATACGTGGACCCAAAGTCGGGTCGCAAAATGTCAAGCACTTTACTGGAGCAGAGAATGACATTTTGCGACCCGATTTTGGGGCCACATATCTCGGGGCCACTTGTAGCTAGAAACCCCAAATTTGGTATGCAAACACAGTAGAACTAGCACTACAACATCTCCAAATTTTGGGTTTCTATCACCAAGTAACCCCAAAATACATGGACCCAAAGTCGGGTCGCAAAATATTTTCGAATCCGGTTGAAATAGTATCAACATGATTCGAAATTATTTGAAACTATTTCAACCGGATTCGAAAATATTTTGTGACCCGAATTTGGGTCCATGTATCTCGGGGTTACTTGGTGATAGAAACCCCAAATTTGGGGTTACTGTTTTTCTAGTCTATTTCCAATTTATTATAATCTTTTCTATCCAAAGTTAAAATTAATTAATTAATTAAAAAATTTGAATTCATACTATTCGAAATTCAAATTTATTCTATTCGAAATTCGAATTTCAGAAGATGGTTGTATATTCTTTCTATTTTATTCTTCTAAATTATATTTTTTTTCTATTCTGTTCTAATCTTTTCTATTTGAATTATAAATTTTGGAAGATGGTTAGTTACTTACATCTGTCACATAAAAAAAAAGATGTGAAATGGCTGTCATGGATGTCGATCACAAGGCAAGTACATATGCTGTATGTCATTGTCCGAGTGCCACGCGACCGGCCACGAGTGCCACGTGACCAAGTTGTGGATTGTCCACTTGCCACGTCACCTGCCACAAGTTATGGGGTTCCTAGCACCAAGTGACCCCCAGATAGGGGCGATCTGTCAAGTGCTTTTCTGCAGCAGAGAATTAAATTTTGTGACCCGACTTTGAGGCCACGTATCTCGGGGCCACTTATAGCTAGAAATCCCAAAATATTTGGTATGTAAACACATTACAACTGGCACTACAATAACCCCAAATATGGGGTTTCTATCACCAAGTAACCCCGTTGTAATGCTAGTTCTACTGTGTTTGCATACCAAATTTGGGGTTTCTAGCTATAAGTGGCCCCGAGATACGTGGCCCCAAAGTCGGGTCACAAAATGTCATTCTCTGCTGCAGAAAAGTACTTGAAATATCGCCCATATCTGGGGGTCACTTGGTGCCAGGAGCCCCATAACTTGTGGCAGGTGACGTGGCAAGTAGACAATCCACAACTAGGTCACGTGGCAGGTCACGTGGCACTCGTGGCCGTTCACGTGGCACTCGTGGCACCGTGGCCGGTGTCGTGGCACTCGTGGCCGGTGTCGTGGCACTCATGGCAGGTGTTGTGGTAAGTGGACAATGACATACAGCATATGTACTTGCCTTGCGATCGACATCCGTGACAGCCATTTCACATCTTTTTTTTATGTGACAGATGTATATAAGTAAGTAAATAACCTTCTTCCAAAATTTATAATTCAAATAGAAAAGATTAGAACAGAATAGAAAAAATATATAATTTAGAAGAATAAAATAGAAAGAATATACAACCATCTTCTGAAATTCGAATTTCGAATAGAATAAATTTGAATTTCGAATAGTATGAATTCAAATTTTTTAATTAATTAATTAATTTTAACTTTGGATAGAAAAGATTATAATAAAATAGAAAATAGACTAGAAAAACAATAACCCCAAATTTGGGGTTTCTATCACCAAGTAACCCCGAGATACATGGACCCAAATTCGGGTCACAAAATATTTTCGAATCCGGTTGAAATAGTTTCAAATGCAGTTGAAATAATTTCGAATCATGTTGATACTATTTCAACCGGATTCGAAAATATTTTGTGACCCGACTTTGGGTCCATGTATTTTGGGGTTACTTGGTGATAGAAACCCAAAATTTGGAGATGTTGTAGTGCTAGTTCTTCCGTGTTTGCATACCAAATTTGGGGTTTCTATCACTAAGTGACCCCGAGATACGTGGACCCAAAGTCGGGTCGCAAAATGTCAAGCACTTTACTGGAGCAGAGAATGACATTTTGCGACCCGAATTTGGGGCCACATATCTCGGGGCCACTTGTAGCTAGAAACCCCAAATTTGGTATGCAAACACAGTAGAACTAGCACTACAACATCTCCAAATTTTGGGTTTCTATCACCAAGTAACCCCAAAATACATGGACCCAAAGTCGGGTCGCAAAATATTTTCGAATCTGGTTGAAATAGTATCAACATGATTCGAAATTATTTCAACTGCATTTGAAACTATTTCAACCGGATTCGAAAATATTTTGTGACCCGAATTTGGGTCCATGTATCTCGGGGTTACTTGGTGATAGAAACCCCAAATTTGGGGTTATTGTTTTTTCTAGTCTATTTTCTATTTTATTATAATCTTTTCTATCCAAAGTTAAAATTAATTAATTAATTAAAAAATTTGAATTCATACTATTCGAAATTCAAATTTATTCTATTCGAAATTCGAATTTCAGAAGATGGTTGTATATTCTTTCTATTTTATTCTTCTAAATTATATTTTTTTTCTATTCTGTTCTAATCTTTTCTATTTGAATTATAAATTTTGGAAGAAGGTTATTTACTTACTTATATACATCTGTCACATAAAAAAAAAGATGTGAAATGGCTGTCACGGATGTCGATCGCAAGGCAAGTACATATGCTGTATGTCATTGTCCACTTGCTACAACACCTGCCACGAGTGCCACGTGACCGGCCACGAGTGCCACGTGACCGGCCACGAGTGCCACGTGAACGGCCACGAGTGTCACGTGACCTGCCACGTGACCTGCCACGAGTGCCACGTGAACGGCCACGAGTGTCACGTGACCTGCCACGTGACCAAGTTGTGGATTGTCCACTTGCCACGTCACCTGCCACAAGTTATGGGGTTCCTAGCACCAAGTGACCCCCAGATATGGGCGATATGTCAAGTACTTTTCTGCAGCAGAGAATGACATTTTGTGACCCGACTTTGGGGCCACGTATCTCGGGGCCACTTATAGCTAGAAACCCCAAATTTGGTATGCAAACACAGTAGAACTAGCATTACAACGGGGTTACTTGGTGATAGAAACCCCAAATTTGGGGTTATTGTAGTGCCAGTTGTAATGTGTTTGCATACCAAATATTTTGGGATTTCTAGCTATAAGTGGCCCCGAGATACGTGGCCTCAAAGTCGGGTCACAAAATTTAATTCTCTGCTGCAGAAAAGCACTTGTCAGATCGCCCATATCTGGGGGTCACTTGGTGCTAGGAACCCCATAACTTGTGGCAGGTGACAATCCACAACTTGGTCACGTGGCACTCGTGGCCGGTCACGTGGCACTCGGACAATGACATACAGCATATGTACTTGCCTTGCGATCGACATCCATGACAGCCATTTCACATCTTTTTTTTATGTGACAGATGTATATAAGTAAGTAACTAACCATCTTTCAAAATTTATAATTCAAATAGAAAAGATTAGAACAGAATAGAAAAAATATATAATTTAATAGAATAAAATAGAAAGAATATGCAACCATCTTATGAAATTCGAATTTCGAATAGAATACATTTTAATTTCGAACAGTAGGAATTAAAAAAAATGTAATTAATTAATTTTAACTTTGGATAGAATAGATTAGAATAGAAATAGAGAATACACTAGAAAAACAATAGAATAGAATAGAATATAGATACTATCTATTTCATGTTTAATTTTTTTTTGCAGATTACTATTTTTTACATAAGATCTCCTGCAGACTATTAGCATTTATTTTATTTTTTTAGCAGATCTCCTGTAGACTATTAACAGCCATTTCACTTCTTTTTTTTTTTGCAGATCTCCTGCAGACTGTTAGAATCAATTTCATTTTTTTTTCAAAGTCGGGTCGCAAAATATTTTCGAATCTGCTTTAAATAGTATCAACATCATTCGAAATTATTTCAACCGCATTTAAAACTATTTCAACCGCATTTGAAACTATTTCAACCGGATTCAAAAATATTTTGCGACCCGACTTTGGGTCCACGTATCTCGGGGTTAGTTGGCGATAGAAACCCCAAATTTAGGGATGTTGTAGTGCTAGTTCTCCTGTGTTTGCATACCAATTTTGGGGTTTCTATCACTAAGTGACCCCGAGAAACGTGGACCCAAAATCGGGTCGCAAAATGTCAAACACTTTTCTGCAGCAGAGAATGACATTTTGCAACCCGAATTTTGGGCCACATATCTCGGGGCCACTTGTAGCTAGAAACCCCAAATTTGGTATGCAAACACAGTAGAACTAGCACTATAACATCTCCAAATTTAGTTTCTATTACTAAGTGACCCTGAGATACGTGGACCCAAAGTCGGGTCGCAAAATATTTTCGAATCCGGTTGAAATAGTTTCAAATGCGGTTGAAATAATTTCGAATCATGTTGAAATAATTTCGAATCATGTTGAAATAATTTCGAATCCAGTAGAAATATTTTCGAATTCGGTTGAAATATTTTCGAATGCGACCGATTTTCGAATTCGGTCGAAAACAAAACGAAATCCGAAAACGAATTTAACAAATTTAACGAATCTAACTAAACGAAATTAATTAATTAACGAATTAAAACGAAACGAAACGAAACAAATTTTTTCCTTTTGCACATGTCTAATGTTTAGGTTGACATCTTTTGAGACAAAAACAAAGGTTTCTGTGGCAACCAAGAAAAGGAAGAGAACATAGGAAGGTATAATACTGGAAGGATTCGGGAAGCTATACTATTGTCAGTCATCAAAGTCATCTGTTAGTGGCAGAGAAATGATCAGATATCACATTCTACACCAAGAAAGGTCTATGGAGGCTGGTATTAGGTAATAAATGCTATTAATAGTAGGCATAGTCTTATCCTTGGATTGACATTGACTGTATGACTGCAAAGAAAATGAAAAATCTTTTTGCTAAAGGTGACTAGGTGTGCTAAGACTAAATCAAAGAAATATCTATTAGTGGTAGTGTCCAATCTGACCAAGGATGGACACCTGCAAATCTGTGAGTTTTATTATTGATAAAGTCAAGGCAGTACCACTGTAGTGGCGTGCAATACAAAGTAGCCGTAGAATGTAAATCTCACCAGTCCACACTGTGGAGAAATGTATCAAATCTGGAGCACACAGAATCTGGAGAAACTGTGCATGGCAACCAATCAGCTTATATCTTCAGCTTGTTCAGATAAGCGTTTTTAAATGAAAGTTAGAAGCTGATTGGTTGCCATGCACAGCTGCTTCACATTCTGGCTGCTCCAGTTTTCATAAATTCCCCTCTGATTATGTATGTAAAAGGTACCTGTCAATTGACTTGACCCTGAAGGACGAAATATCTATTACAAGATCACTCCAGCCTCTGATAAAAAAAATATTAGTGGGCTGGTTAAGTGACCTATGATGACTAGAAATTATCAGCTCTATTAAGCTAACCTGATTTTAAAAGAGTTTTGTGAAGCTCTGTATTAAACAATTACTGTTCAAGTAAAGTGTCTGAAGTATGAAGTGTGCTGGTTTACATGTAATTTCATATATAACCAAATTTTGCTAAACCTAGTAAAATATTAATGTACTGTAGTAATGATTAAATAAATGTTGAGGGCCAAGTGTATAGAGAACAATGACATTTTTTAGACTGAGTAGCACATTTGAATATTTAGTGGCACAGAAATGCACTTTAATATAGCTGCCTTCCACTATTGCCAGTCTACCAGTCTGGCCTTGCCTAGTAGTTCATTGGATTAGACCAGTGTTTCTTAACCTTTTTTCAGTTGAGGCACCCTTTAAAATTTGGCACAATCTCGAGGCACCCCATTATAAAACTAAACTAATAGCTTTGTATAATGTAACAACATCCTCCTGAATAGGACACCCAACATTAGCAGCAATTTATTCTTCCAAAGCAAATACACCTTGGCACAGTGGTACTGATGAGTATTCCATTTTTTTCCTATTCTACCTTGGTTTCTCTCCCTCACATAGCTAATGTGACCCTGGTGCTAAAGGAGAATGGCAGGGGAAAGGCAAACAAGGATGTTGTGCAGGTGCCCAACATCCTTCTTATCAACCAATAACATCATTGGTTGTTAGGACACTGGTGGCTAGAAGGTTGTAATGGTGCACAATACAAACCTGTGGCGTTGTGTGCCTAATAGGCAGGCTTGATCCACTTGGTGCTTTGTATACAGTTTTTGGGAAATTTCTAGGTATTTTTCCATGGTACCCAAGGGTGCCTGGGCACCCTGGTTGAAAAAGGCTGGACTAGACACAGCTGTACAGAGTTTGGTACTCAAAAGGAAGTGGAAGAAGGGATCACCAAGACCTTGAATCCACCAGACTAATCCCCTTGGATAAATATTGTCTATTAGTGGTTTCTCAAACTTTTAAGCTTGCAAGCCAAATTCAAATAATTGTTGATAGGAGCCACGTGGTATATTGCAATCCAATCATTTCAGTTATGTAAATATTTCAGGTAAATAACACAACCAGGCTTTAGGATTGTTTGTAATACATATTGTAAAGGTAGTTCAAAAGCTGATAATCACAGGGGTGCATGCATACAGCTGGCTATATAGCACTGCAACTCAGCTTCATGCCAACTGTTTAAAGCCTATCTCTGACTGATCAAAGATCCTCTATCAGGTGGTGAGCCTCCTTGCTGGACTGCCACATCTCTAATGGCCAAAAGGGGCCTAAACAACACAAGGTCAAATACATTATCATCCAATAACATAGCTCCCAACTGTCCCTGATTTTGAGGGACTGTCCCTGATTTGGAGCAATGTCCCTCTGTCCCTCTTTCCCCCTCATTTGTCCCTCATTTTGGTCTGATCTATATAGATGTATATAAAATGCACTTTTTATCTATCAAAAAGTGTTTTCCAGCGTTAAACCTTTCATCTGATTTCTAAATTAGTGCATTTGTAAATTCCAAAAGCCAATATAAAGGAATAGTAGTGGTAAAAAAAGCACTTGTGGGTTTAACCAATCTTGTTTCTTTGTACAATTCTCCCTTAAGGGGGCGTGGCAAGGGGTGTGTCCTATGCTGGCATACTTTTGCTGATAGGTGTCCCTCATTCCCATCTCAAAAAGTTGGGAGGTATGTCCAATAATACCCAGGTTGGTAGAACTGCAGAATCCTACAAGCAGCCCTGCTTCCTCTGCACAGTCCCAATGAAGTGAAATTAACTATAAGGATTAGCAAAGAGCAAACATGGTAGACATGCATCCCCACTTGCGCTCATCTCTGTACCCTGTCTTGGGCAGACTCCAAGTCTTATGTCAGGTTTTGGATTGACACAATCCTCTAGTTTAAGAATCCTAATTTTCAATTGTGATCCATTCCCAATGTTACTTACTCCTTCCATTATATCTATGTTATTAACTGTATTACTTTTATTTTTCTGGCCTATCTTGTCTTCTCTTACACCCTGACTTTGGAGCACCCCTACACCGAAGATTACTGCTTGCAACTGGCATTACACTTCATGAGTCAAGCAGGATGAAATCATAGGAGCCTATAATTTTTTTTCAAATATATGCAACATTTAACCACTTAAGCCCCGGACCATTTGGCTGGCCAAAGACCAGGCCACTTTTTGCGATTCGGCACTGCGTCGCTTTAAATGACAATTGCGCGGTCGTTCGATGTGGCTCCCAAACAAAATTGACGTCCTTTTTTCCCACAAATAGAGCTTTCTTTTGTTGGTATTTGATCACCTCTGCGGTTTTTATTTTTATTTTTATTTTCCTTAGTTTAGGCCGATACGTATTCTTCTACACATTTTTGGCAAAAAATTATTGGTTTACGCAAATGTTATAGCGTCTACAAAATAGGGGATAGTTTTATGGCATTTTTATTAATATATTTTTTTTACTAGTAATGGCGGCGATCAGCGATTTTTATTGTGACTGTGACATTATGGCGGACACATCAGATACTTTTGACGCCATTTTAGGACCATTGTCAATGATACAGCGATCAGTGCTATAAAAATGCACTGATTACTGTAAAAATTACACTGGCAGTGAAGGGGTTAACCAGTAGGGGGCGCTGAAGGGGTTAAGTGTGTCCTAGGGATGTCTAAATGTGGGGGGATGGGCTACATGTGACATGACACTGATCAATGCTCTGGATTACAGGGAGCTGTGATCATTGTCCTGTCACTAGGAAGAATGGGGAAATACTTGTTTACACCAGCATCTCCCCGTTCTTCCTTTCCTTGAGACGATTGCGGGTATCCCCACAGACATCGAATCTGCGGGACCCGCGGTCGAACTCACGGAGTTCGCGGCGGGCACGCGCGCGCCCACAATTCTGCATCTTAAAGGGGACGTACCTGTACGCCCATCTGCCCAGAAGGGGCGGGTCTATACATTTAAAACACTGCGGAGGAAGTTCCCCATCAGGTCCGCTCAGGCACAACCAATGACGGACAGCGCCCGACATCGGGATCGCCGCGGGACACTGGATTTCATCGCTGGAATGTTTTTTTTTTTGTTTTTTTTTTTAATAAAGGACTTTTCCAAGGTGTTTGTGTGTTTTTATTTAAATTTTTTGACACTTTCTTCGTGAAATGGTAAGGGTAAAATGCGGCCGGCCAGGTTGCGTGCTCGGATAAGGGTCTGGTATGGATTTTTGGGGGGACTCCACGCCATTTTTTTTTAAATTTGGGGTGGAGTTCCCCTTAAAATCCATGCCAGATCTGAAGGGCCTGGTATGGATATTTAGGGGGAACCGCACGCCATTTTTTTTTTAAATTTGCGGCGGGGTTCCCCTTAATATCCCTTCCAGACCTGAAGGGCCTGGTAATTGAATTTGGGGGAACCCCCACGCTTTTTTTTTTTTATCAATGACTTTTCTATGTATTGATAAAAGCCGACAATTCATTAATAGCCGCGAGTGAGTTTTAAATGACTTTTTTTCCTTCAAAAATGACACTTTGTGCAGGGACAGTTCTAAGCACGGGAAACATGCGCCACTTTACATGCATATCATACACACCCCCCAGGTACGAAATTTAAAGGAATATTTCACTTTTATTGTTTCACTTTAAGCATTATTAAAATCACTGCTCCTAAAAAAACGGCCGTTTTTAAAACTTTTTTTTGCATTGATACATGTCCCCTGGGGCAGGACCCAGGTCCCCAAACACTTTTTAGGACAATAACTTGCATATAAGCCTTTATAATTAGCACTTTAGATTTCTCCCATAGACTTTTTGAATTTGCCGCGAACACCCCAAATTGTTCGTTGTTCGGCGAACGGGCGAACAGGCAATGTTCGAGTCGAACATGAGTTTGACTCGAACTCGAAGCTCATCCCTATTCAGGAACTAGAATCCTCTATTAAAGCTGTAAAGCTTCCCAATATTAACATTTGCTGTCTGCAGATGTTGCCCTATTTGCAGGAAACTCACTTTCCCACTGTCTGCTAACATTTATATGCAAACCATGTATTGAATATTCTATCTAGCAAATGCTATAGTTAAAATAGGGGAGTAGCAAGCTTTTTTTTATCCGAAAACATCTTATTCACGCTTACCAGATCATAGGCACATTTGAGGCTGCAAAATTGTAGTGTTGGGATACCAAGAAGAATTTCCTATTACACTTTCGTCCTACTATGCCTTTGATAATTGACCTTCCTTAAAAACATGTTTGCTTCCCTATCTGTGTGGAAGGCTCAATTTTTTGTGGTGGTGGCTCCAATTTACCTTTAGCTCTCGTTGCTGGCTGGTCTGACTAGAGCAGAATTACATTATAATATCCACAAAAAAACTGGAATTAAACTTCTGCACTCCATTGGATTGATGGACACTTGGCAAAAATTTAATGCTACTATGACAGACTATACTTACTACTCTTGTACACTTTTCCCACATGGGTTTCCAAGTTTTGAGAGCAATTGACAATTTATCAATCAGGATGGGAGGTAAAGAGTCATCATTCTGGTATGCTCCTTTTAATAGATCTTCACAATGCGTTTGATTCTATCTCCTGGGCATACATGTTGGAAATCTTGCAGAGATGGGGTTTTAAAACGCACCTGCTACTGACCTTTAAAACTCTCTTTTCCTGTCCTACAGTACATGGAGAGATTTACTAAAACACTCAAAATTTGGTACAGCTGTGCATGGTAGCCAATCAGCTTCTAACTTCAGCTGGTTCAATTAAGCTTCGGCAATAAAACCTGGAAGCTGATCAGTTTCTACGCAGAAGTGCATCTGATCCAGCTTTAGTAAATAAACCCCATAGTGTTTATTTAATTTTTTTAACAATAGGTTTTTATTAGTTTTTCAAGTGGATTACATAAAAGTGTATACAAGTTGTGTTCCAATCTTTGTTTCAGGATATAACATACAATACAGCACGGTAGAAGCATAATCATACATCTCAGAGGTATAGTGTTTATACATATTAACATAACAGTGTAACCAGCTTACGTTTTAAGACAGAGGACAAAAGTATCAAGATCAGGGAGTACTATCAGAGTTCCTGGATTATATGAACAGTTCTGCTTTAGCCCACCTAGTCCAGGGGTACCATTCACTTTGTGCTTTTTTGAGTTGACCCCTACTGGAGGCCAGTGTAATCTCATAGTTGTAGTGTAAGGCCTCGTACACACGACCGAGTTTCTCGGCAAGAACCAGCAAGAAACTTGCTGGCAGAGATGTCTTGCTGAGAAATTCGTTCGTGTGTATGGTTTCTCGTCAAGAAAACCAACAAGTAATCTCGACGAGAAAATAGAGAACCTGCTCTCTATTTTCTCATCGAGATTCTCGTCAGCCTGTTTCTCGACGAGAAAAGTGAGTGTGTGTACACTTACCTGTCCTCCGGGAAGCCCACGCATGTTCGAAATGAATTTGACGCATGCGCGATAGCTTCCTAGGCATAGGTAGGGTATACCAAGATGACGGCGACGGCATCGAATGTGACGAGCGCATGCTCGTCATATTCGATGACGTCACCGCGTTCGCTCCATTCAAAGAACCGCGGGTTCTTTGAATCGAGCGTGTGTACACTCGGCCAGGACAAGTTTCTTGCCTAAGAATCTCGTCGAAAAAAACAACATGTTTTTTTCGACGAGAATCTCGGCCGTGTGTACGAGGCTTCAGTTAACAAGTTCAAGAGTATTTTCTGTCGTGGGTGGTTGGGTGTTTTTCCAAAGCCTGGTCAAGCTCAGCCGAGCAGCAAGAAGGACGTTGGTTATAACCATTCTCAGTGGCCCTGGGATGGACTTGATCATCAGATTGAGTAACGCCAGTGCCGGAGAGGGTGGTATTTGCTCCTGTGTGATATCCGACAAGATGAGAAAAATGGTTGTCCAATACGGTTGTATTGAAGAGCACGCCCAGAGGATGTGAAGCAAGTCACCTTTCTCTGAGTTGCATCTCCAGCAAACGTCTGAGGTGGTGCTGTTAAATGATGCCAGTTTTGTTGGTGTGAGATACCACCGTAGAGAAATTTTTTGTGTGAGTTCCCAGAATGTGGAATTTAGGGTTGCCTTGTATATGGAGCACAATGCTGTTTGCCATTGTGTTTCAGTAAAGGTTTGTCCAAGATCTGTGTCCCAGTGAAAGTGAGGTTTAGTTTTGGTAAGTTCCTTTTTCTGATGTAAAATATTATAGAAGAGGTAAATTCCTTTCAGCTTTGAGGTGTTTGTCAAAAATGACCACACCTTAGGGTGGAGTGTGTGGAATGGATGAGCTAAGTGAGATAAGCAATGTTTGACACGTATGTAGGTAAATAGATCCGTATTGGGAAGGTCGAACTTCTGCTGTAGTGTTTGGAACGTCATTATGGTGTTCCCCTGGAATATATCTTGTATGTGTTTAATACCTTTAGATATCCAGTGTGACAAATAAAGGTCTGTAGTGCATTGACAGAGTATGTCTAATGGTAGCGGAGGAGAGAATGAGTACGCCATTGTTGGACTTAGGTTTACCAGTTTTTTCCAAGCCTGGGCAGAGGCTCTTATTGTGGGGGGAAGGGCATTGGAGATGGGGATTCCATGGGGGGTACCCAGCAACCAGCTTTGTAGTGTATGGTGTTTAAACAGTGCTGCTTCTATATGGCCCCAGAGAGTACGAGGAGGGTTGTGGAACCAGTCTTGTAGTTGTGTCAGTATTGACGCCCAGTAGTAATCTTCAAACTCAATTGATCCTGCACCCCCTGCAAGTTTATGTTTGATAAGTGTATGTTTTGCGCATCTAGGTGTTTTTCCTTTCCATAATAATTTGTTAAGAGTTGTTTGGAGAGACTTAAAATAAGATGTCGGGATAGGGATAGTGATGGTTCTGTAGAAGTACAGCAATTGTGGTAGAAGTAACATTTTGAATGCGGCGAGTCTCCCTGACCACGATAATTCCTGCTTAGCCAATTTGTGGGCCTCATTTTGAAGCTTGGTAAGAAATGGTAGAAAGTTGCAACTAAAAAGATTTTTTGCCGATCTCAGTAATTGAATGATATGTCGTGTTTCGCCCACGTGAATGGATATTGGGTTTGGAGTAGGTTCCTGGAAGTTGCATCTAGTCCTAAATCTAGTATGTATGACTTTGTAGCATTCACCTTATAATAAGAAATTTTACTGAACCACTGAAGGGTATTTTGTATTTTTGCCAGGGAGGATGTCGGGTTCGTAATCATAAGGATGACATCGTCTGCGAACAGACTGATCTTGTGTGTTTGGTGTCCTATCACAAATCCAGAAATTTTTGAGTTCTGTCTAATGTGCTCAGCTAGGGGTTCCATGAGTAGGTTGAGGATCAGTGGTGACAGCGGACAACCTTGCCTAGTGCCATTGGTAATGGTAAATGGTTGGGAGAGCATATCTGCAGAAAATACCCGGGCTGAAGGGGAAGTGTATAGTGCTAAGATAGCATTTAGTATTTGACCTTTGAAACCAAACTTCTGGAGAACTTGATGCAAGTATTTCCAGTGTATTCTGTCGAACGCCTTCTCTGCATCCAATGAGAGGAGCAGAGAAGGCGTTCCACTAGTCTCAGCATAATGGATGACATTTATTAGTCTCCTCGTGGCGTCTGACGCTTGTCTACCGGATGTGAAACCTGATTGATCCCTGTGGATCAGATTGGGCATGATATGATTCAATCGTGTGGCAATCATTTTGGCATATATTTTCAAGTCTAGATTTAGGAGTGATATTGGACGGAAGTTCTGAGGCACTACGGGGTCTTTCCCTGGTTTAGGTAGAGTGATTATTAGCGCTTGTAGGGATTCACGTGGAAATTGAGCGGAGGAGGCCGCGTTGTTGTACAGGGTCGCAAGATGTGGAGCTAGGTGATGCGCAAATTGTTTAAAGTATTCCCCCGTGAGACCGTCGGGGCCTGGTGATTTCCCTGAGGGGAGAGTGTGGATAGCCTCTATTATTTCTTGTACTGTGAAAGGGTTATTGAGACGGGAGATTTGTTCTATCGTTAACGATGGGAGTCTAATACGTGAGAGAAAGTCAGTGATGTCATCTGGGGTGGGTTGGTGCGTGTCGGGGTCTCGCTGTAGATTGTATAGATCACTGTAGTATGTGCTGAAGGCATCCGCTATTGCTTGTGGGTTCCTGAGTGTTTCATTTGTGTGGGGATGGAATAAGTGATCTATTTTGTTTTTTATACGCCTCCCTTTAATACGCTGGGCAAGGGCTTTACCTGCTTTATTGGACGTGGAATAAGATGTGGCTTTTAATTTTCTCTGGATTTGTTCGTACGATTGGAGGAGGTGGATTCTTAGTTCTCGTCTAAGTGTTAGGATTTGTGCTGAACATTTTGGATTGGGTTTGGATTTATTTTGTTGGTATAGACTTGCTATTTGGGACAGAAGGGCGTCTATCTTCAGTGATCTATTCTTTTTGTGGCGGGAGCTAAGTTTGATTAATATACCTCTGATAAACGCTTTGTGCGCATTCCACAACACGCCCGGGTCGGACACAGAGCCTGAATTTATTTCAAAGTATTCGGTTAACTGGTCTGTTATTTCTGGAGAGTAAGTTGGATGTTGCAAGATATAATTGTTCGCTCTCCATATGAAAGTATTGGTTCGTTGCGAAGAGTCAGATACAGTAATGGTGACAGGGGCATGGTCCGACCAAGACGCGGTGTGGATTACAGCTGCGCTGATGTTTTGGAGTAGCCATTTGTCAGTGAGAAAATTGTCAATGCGAGAGTAAGTTTTATGGAGAGGAGAGAAATATGTATAATCACTCTCCTCCCTATTCAAGCATCTCCAAACGTCAAACAAGTCATGTGAAACAATGAAGTTTTTCAGGGGAGATTCCCTGCGTTTTGAAGCGGATGTGGAGTCAAGGTTGATTTCAGGTACTAGGTTAAAATCCCCATATAGGATTAAATGTCCTTGTTTCAGAGGATGTACGATACGCATAATTTTGTGGAGGAAGTGAACTTGTCTGACATTTGGTGCGTAAATATTCACCAAAGTATACGTAGTATTATTTATGGTACATACAAGAATAATGTAACGACCTTCTGGATCGAGGGTAACATTTTTCAATTGGAATGTAACCGAGTTATGTACCGCTATCATCACCCCTCTTTTTTTGGAGGTGAAGGGGGCGGTAAAAATCTGGGAAAAGTGTCTGTTCGAACTAATAGGCGCAGCTATGGAAAGAAAATGTGTTTCCTGGACACACAGGACGTCACACTTAAGGTCTAGGGCTGTTTTCCATAGCGAGTGTCTCTTTGCTGGATGGTTGAGTCCATTCGCATTGATGGATAATACCGTGATCGGCATTGTAGGTGTTATGTATAGGCACAGAGAGAAACGCAGCCGCTCTTTGACAGGGAAGAAATGCACTCTCATTAGGACATCTCTAGGAATTGATGCTGCTAGATGGGAGGGCTTAGTAATCCTATGGATTCGATCAACAATCAAGTCTCTGGGTGATGCGTCTGGCAAAATCGAATGCATAAGTTCTTTGGCGTATTTAGGGAGGTCTAGAGGCAGGATGGTTTCAGGGACCCTTCTGATTTTTACATTATTTCTTCTGGACCTGTCCTCTAAATCTGCCAGCTTGGCCCTTACCCAGGATTGCTCATCCCTTATGTCAGCATAGGAATCAATCAGGTCATTCACCGTTTCAGTGCATTCCTCCATGCTGCTTTCTAAGTGTGTCACCCTGTCATCCATAACATGCATGTCAGCTGACATTTTAGTGAACAGGGATGACAGGTCAGTCATCAGTGAGGTCTGGAGAGATTTAGAAAAAGGGGGGAAGTTTGGGACTTTGAATGAGATGCGTGTGGGCAAAAACCAATGGATTAAACGAACAAAGGAGGTTTATTCATAAATACATAGGACATGATACATAGCAAGTATGAAGAGCTGATAGGCATATAGTAGACATATATGCCTACGATTCCGCGCCCCCCCAGCTCCCGGCGGGAGTGGTTCTTGGCCTTCCTCAGCCATCAGGCTTTAGCAATTTATGACTATTTTTAAAGCTGTGAAGTAAGTAATTTGGGATGTTTTGTTTTTTTCCTTCCCCTGATTCCTTATTTAATTCATTGGAGTAATTTTGGATATATATTCTCACAGACATGAATTCTGCAAATTGCTTCTGATGAAGTGGAATTGAGTCCACGAAACGCGTCAAGTCTACCATGCAGTTTATTTCAATCATGTCTGTATATTATACTTTTCCATTGTTTTTATTTAGTATGTGCTATAATAGAATATAATATACAGACATGATTGAAATAAACTGCATGGTAGACTTGACGCGTTTCGTGGACTCAATTCCACTTCATCAGAAGCAATTTGCAGAATTCATGTCTGTGAGAATATATATCCAAAATTACTCCAATGAATTAAATAAGGAATCAGGGGAAGGAAAAAAACAAAACATCCCAAATTACTTACTTCACAGCTTTAAAAATAGTCATAAATTGCTAAAGCCTGATGGCTGAGGAAGGCCAAGAACCACTCCCGCCGGGAGCTGGGGGGGCGCGGAATCGTAGGCATATATGTCTACTATATGCCTATCAGCTCGTCATACTTGCTATGTATCATGTCCTATGTATTTATGAATAAACCTCCTTTGTTCGTTTAATCCATTGGTTTTTGCCCACACGCATCTCATTCAAAGTCCCAAACTTCCCCCCTTTTTCTAAATGTACAACAGGGATGGAAGTGTGTGCTCATTAAGACCACACACTTCATTCAAAGTCCCAATTTCTCCCCTTTTTACCACAATCAAGGGATGGAGATGTGTGATTTGAGTGGAAATACAGTTGCCCACACGTGTTTATTATTAACGGTCAACCATGGATTCTTATGGTTGATCGCGGACCCGATTGGTTTTGGTCCGCGCTTGTTTGTTTTATATAATGAATATTTACGTGAGGCAATTTTCCACTCATTCTACATCGTTTCAATAGGGGGTTGGTCATTTTGTTTTAGGCATGTCGTCTGTTGGCTGTGTTTGGCTGGATTGTTTCAGGTCCGGGAGCTGCGATGCACACTGTTGCCTCCCTTCCCCTCCCTATTTGATACTGGGGGGGTGGGTGGGTGTTGCCACTGTGCATCGGTGTCACGCCCAGCGCCGCAGCGCATGACATCACTCTCTGGTGACTCAGCGGCGGCAGCGCTCGCCTTCGCAGTGCGTGTGGAGCATCTCCCTAGACGCTGGCTGTACCGTGTCAGCTGTTCTGGCGGGAATGCCTCATTTGGACGCACTCAGCGTGACACCGGGGGCGTCAGTCTCGGCGGCCCTGGCGGGTACGTGGCACAGTCTTGGGGCAGGCACAGTTTCTCTTCTCCTTTCATGCTGGATACTTCCGGGACCACACATGGAAGTTATGTCACCACACTGGAATCACCAGGTACACTCACTTCCATTTTTCTTTCCCCTTTTTTTTTTCCCCCCTCCTTTTTTCCCCCCTTCTTGGAGATTCTGTCGCTACCATACACAGTCCTTGAATCTCTGGACAGGATTGGTCTGTTGTGATTCCAGGACATTTCATCATATGTGTCTGTGTCTGTGGCTTCCCCCTTATTTAGAATTTAGTATTTTCTCACTACACTCTTATTTTTTGTTTTTCATCCTTCACACCCCGGGCAGTCCTGAGTCCCTGGACAGTATTGGTCTGTTGTGATTTCAGGAGGCCCTACCATGTCTTCTCTGTTTGCCCTGCTGCCAGGTTTTTTCGGTGGACTCTACACACCTTCCTCCTCACTCTCATTTCCTTGGGCTCTTTGCCCTCTTCCAGTCACATCCTCACTGACCACAACATTTTACATCTCACATAGATTGTAGCTGTCCACAGGTATTCCCCTGCAGCTCACCCTGGACACTTTTCGTCGCCCCCCTTGGCTGTGGTTGTTTCCGGCTGTGCCGCCTGCGATTCCGCGCCCCCCCCAGCTCCCGGCGTGAGTGGTTCTTGGCCTTCCTCAGCCATCGGGCTTTAGCAATTTATGCCTATTTTTAAAGCTGTGAAGTAAGTAATTTGGGATGTTTTGGTTTTTTCCTTCCCCTGCATCCTTATTTAATTCATTGGAGTAATTTTGGATATTAATTCTCACAGACATGAATTCTGCAATTTGCTTCTGATGAAGTGGAATTGAGTCCACGAAACGCGTCAAGCCTACCATGCAGTTTATTTCAATCATGTCTTTATATTATACTTTTCCATTGTTTTTATTTAGTATGTGCTATAATAGAATTTTTATATGTCTACTATATGCCTATCAGCTCGTCATACTTGCTATGTATCATGTCCTATGTATTTATGAATAAACCTCCTTTGTTCATTTAATCCATTGGTTTTTGCCCACACGCATCTCATTCAAAGTCCCAAACTTCCCCCCTTTTTCTAAATGTACAACAGGGATGGAAGTGTGTGCTCATTAAGACCACACACTTCATTCAAAGTCCCAATTTCTCCCCTTTTTACCAGGTCTGGAGAGATAGCAGCATGTCCTTTAATGTAGTGTCCATCACTGGTTGGCCCGTTGTGGGGAATGAGGCCATGGAGGATTGTAGGGCCTGGTTAGCCTGGAAGTGGTTGAAAGCCGGGGCCTCAATTTGAGAGGGCCGCGGCAGCGGCGGTGCTTCCATCCGCATCCGCGCTTTCGCTGGGCTGCCTGTGATGGGGTTATCTCCTGCTCTGAGGGTAGGGGATAGAGGAGGGCAAGGAAGGTCCTGATCACCTGGAATTTCGTCGGGTAGATCCGTGTAGGCCTCCTGGATCGCGGCTGCGCTGGCGCCATTTTGGGACCGACTAACCTTGCTGGCAGCCTTGTAGAAGAAGGCTGTCAGTTTTCTTGGTTGTTGTTCCGTCATCCTCTTCCTAGACATGGCTGGCTGTGCTGCCCGATGTGTTAGGAGGCAGGATGGCCGTGGATTGTCTGTGGATTTGGGCCTTAGACGCTCCGTTTCTCTCCCTTAGCTGACGAGCACAGAGTCTAAGCAGCCATCACCAGCGCTGGCAGACCACGCCCCCCCATAGTGTTTATTCAACACAACCCCTCTCTTCTGCCCTCATCTTTGCCCCTCCATCCCCTCCCCTCCTCCTCCCCAAAGCTCCACCATCTTCCACATGGTTACTTCTCTGGCTCTTCTATCCACGCCAGAAAAATCTTCCTTTTCAGGGCACTAAGTGCACACTCATTTTTGGCCCCAGAACTTCAAAGGCCAGGTAGAAAAATCTTCCCTTGAACTTGCTTCACTCTGCCAGACCAGCATTTGTCCTGAGTGCAGAGCAGAGAGGCTGTTGAATGAGCCACGGGAGAGCTCTTAGTTTCACTTTCAAATACAGAAGCTGGGCTTGTGTGTTTAAAGTGAAAGTGCTGAGCTGTGTGCACAGGGCTAACCCAGGCTGCAAAACAATGTTGCGGGACAAATCTCCTGTACAGTGGGACCACAGGACAAAGGTGAAGAGGCTAGAAAGTCCCGCCCAATCCGGGACTGTTGGGAGGTATGGCTTCTGTGAACTGGGGATATGTAACAGGTGTAATGCTCCCTGGGTTGAGCAACGTCTTTAGGCACAGATACCAGTCCAATAACATCTTGGCAAACAGTGGTGACTTTATTTGTGTAATTTAGCAGCTAGATACAGGTTTTGTACAGTGCTTCAGTGGAAAATAGATGAAATTTTCAACAAAACAAAACCTACTAACTTACTATTAGGGATGATCTCGGTGTTCGTGTCGAACGCAAGTTCGACTCGAACATCGCCTGTTCGGCGAAACCAGAACTTTGTGGGCCGTTCCCGCCAAATTCGTGTGACGCGAACGGCCCACAATGCACTGCGCCATCGCACTGCATTACCGGCGCTGTGATTGGCCAAGCATGCATTGTGACCCCGCATGCTTGGCCAATCACAGCGCCGGCAGCGAGGAGAGCCATAATTGGCCACAGGCAGGATGCCTGTGGCCAATCATAGCTCAGGGGGGTTTAGTACACACCCCACACTATAAAAGGCCGCCAGCATGGCGGCCTTGTGTAGTGTGTTCCGGCGTGCAGGGAAAGAGCTACATAGGCAGGGACAGTGTGTTCTACAGTGTGTTCTTTTCTCAGGCATCTGCAGGAGTTAGTGGGTGTTGTGTGCCTCCAGCGCAGTATACACCTGTATCTACCCTTTATTGCTGTTCTCTAAGCTAGATAGGCAGGCAGGGACAGTGTATTTTTTTTCTCAGGCATCTGCAGGAGTTAGTGGGTGTTGTGTGCCTCCAGCGCAGTATACACCTGTATCTACCTGTAGCGGGGTATCGTTTTCACCCGAAAGACTACAGTTCCCAGCAAGCTTTGAGGCACCCAGGGTGCATTTCCCCACGCAAGGACTGCTGGGGTGAATTTTAAAAGGGAGAGGAGGGGCCTCGTTCTTTCTCTTGGAACGCCGCCCTCCTTGCAAGAGGATCCCTGCACTCACCTGCTGCGCGTGCTAGGCCTGAAGCCTGGGCCTCGCACTTTGTTCCAGAGAGCCTTCCGTTCCACTGAGGAGCCTGCGAAGCATCCGATCCACCTGAGGTGCCACCATCTTCAGGAGGACCGAAGACACGGCGCATCGTGGGCACTGTGAAGTCACTCACAGTAGCGGAGGAACCGGACAGGAGTCGGTCCGGTCGGGGTGAGAGAGCGCCAGCTCAGAACCACATCTAAGTAACTTTGTTGCCTATTAACTTTGCCTAGGCCCATCATTGACCACAGTTATACTTTGGAGAGACTGTTTTCCTGAACAGAGTTTATTCAGTCTCTCCAGCTTTGCCAAGTTAACGATTATCTGCTATCCCTATTGGATTACAGTTTGTTTCTTATGTGCACCACCGACAGTTGCTAGTAGGGATGAGCTTCGTGTTCGAGTCGAACATACGTTCGACTCGAACATCGGCTGTTCGATCGTTCGACGAAGATCGAACGATTTGGGCCGTTCGCGCCAAATTCGAGTGACGCGAACGGCCCACAATGCACTACGCCATCGCAGTGTCATCCAGGCGCTGTGATTGGCCAAGCATGCACTGTGACCCCGCATGCTTGGCCAATCACAGCGCCGGCAGCGAGGAGAGCAATGATTGGCCACAGGCAGGATGCCTGTGGCCAATTATTCTTGAGGGGGTTTAGTACACGCCCCACACTATAAAAGGCCGCCAGCGCGGCGGCCTTGTGTAGTGTGTTCCGGAGCAGGGAAAGAGAAGCATAGGCAGGGACAGTGTCATTTTTCCTTTACTAATCCTGGATTCCTTGTGTTTAGGGACAGAGAAGGATAGGTAGGGAGAGTGTCAGTGTGTTATTCTGTGCTAAACCTTGTTTGTAGGGACAGAGAAGGACAGTGAGGGAAAGTGTCAGTGTGCTATTCTGTGCTAAACCTTGTTTGTAGGGACAGAGAAGGACAGTGAGGGAAAGTGTCAGTGTGCTATTCTGTGCTAAACCTTGTTTGTAGGGACAGAGAAGGACAGTGAGGGAAAGTGTCAGTGTGCTATTCTGTGCTAAACCTTGTTTGTAGGGACAGAGAAGGACAGTGAGGTAAACTGTCAGTGTGCTATTCTGTGCTAAACCTTGTTTGTAGGGACAGAGAAGGACAGTGAGGGAAACTGTCAGTGTGCTATTCTGTGCAAAACCAAT
The DNA here is from genome assembly GCA_029206835.1 of Rana muscosa. Taxonomy (NCBI): domain Eukaryota; kingdom Metazoa; phylum Chordata; class Amphibia; order Anura; family Ranidae; genus Rana; species Rana muscosa. The sequence goes on along the minus strand of CM055121.1, from coordinate 438,815,579 downwards.
CTTGCTGAACCGTATTTGAAATCCTTAAGTTTAGGGACAGAGAAGGACACTCGGGGAAACTATCAGTGTGCTATTCTGTGCTAAACCTTGTTTTTAGGGACAGAGAAGGACAGTGAGGGAAACTGTCAGTGTGCTATTCTGTGCTAAACCAATCTTGCTGAACCATATTTGAAATCCTTGAGTTTAGGGACAGAGAAGGACACTCGGGGAAACTGTCAGTGTGCTATTCTGTGCTAAACCTTGTTTGTAGGGACAGAGAAGGACAGTGAGGGAAAGTGTCAGTGTGCTATTCTGTGCTAAACCAATCTTGCTGAACCATATTTGAAATCCTTGAGTTTAGGGACAGAGAAGGACACTCGGGAAAACTGTCAGTGTGCTATTCTGTACCAAACCAATCTTGCTGAACCGTATTTGAAATCCTTGAGTTTAGGGACAGAGAAGGACACTCGTGGAAACTATCAGTGTGCTATTCTGTGCTAAATCTTGTTTGTAGGGACAGAGAAGGACAGTGAGGGAAACTATCAGTGTGCTATTCTGTGCTAAACCTTGTTTGTAGGGACAGAGAAGGACAGTGAGGGAAACTGTCAGTGTGCTATTCTGTGCTAAACCAATCTTGCTGAACCATATTTGAAATCCTTGAGTTTAGGGACAGAGAAGGACACTCGGGGAAACTGTCAGTGTGCTATTCTGTGCTAAACCTTGTTTGTAGGGACAGAGAAGGACAGTGAGGGAAACTATCAGTGTCCTATTCTGTGCTAAACCTTGTTTGTAGGGACAGAGAAGGACAGTGAGGGAAACTGTCAGTGTGCTATTCTGTGCTAAACCAATCTTGCTGAACCATATTTGAAATCCTTGAGTTTAGGGACAGAGAAGGACACTCGGGGAAACTGTCAGTGTGCTATTCTGTGCTAAACCTTGTTTGTAGGGACAGAGAAGGACAGTGAGGGAAAGTGTCAGTGTGCTATTCTGTGCTAAACCAATCTTGCTGAACCATATTTGAAATCCTTGAGTTTAGGGACAGAGAAGGACACTCGGGGAAACTATCAGTGTGCTATTCTGTGCTAAACCAATCTTGCTGAACCATATTTGAAATCCTTTAGTAAAGGGACAGAGAAGGACACTCGTGGAAACTATCAGTGTGCTATTCTGTGCTAAATCTTGTTTGTAGGGACAGAGAAGGACAGTGAGGGAAACTATCAGTGTGCTATTCTGTGCTAAACCTTGTTTGTAGGGACAGAGAAGGACAGTGAGGGAAAGTGTCAGTGTGCTATTCTGTGCTAAACCAATCTTGCTGAACCATATTTGAAATCCTTGAGTTTAGGGACAGAGAAGGACACTCGGGGAAACTGTCAGTGTGCTATTATGTGCTAAACCTTGTTTGTAGGGACAGAGAAGGACAGTGAGGGAAAGTGTCAGTGTGCTATTCTGTGCTAAACCAATCTTGCTGAACCATATTTGAAATCCTTGAGTTTAGGGACAGAGAAGGACACTCGTGGAAACTATCAGTGTGCTATTCTGTGCTAAATCTTGTTTGTAGGGACAGAGAAGGACAGTGAGGGAAACTATCAGTGTGCTATTCTGTGCTAAACCTTGTTTGTAGGGACAGAGAAGGACAGTGAGGGAAAGTGTCAGTGTGCTATTCTGTGCTAAACCAATCTTGCTGAACCATATTTGAAATCCTTGAGTTTAGGGACAGAGAAGGACACTCGGGGAAACTGTCAGTGTGCTATTCTGTGCTAAACCTTGTTTGTAGGGACACGGAAGGACAGTGAGGGAAAGTGTCAGTGTTCTATTCTGTGCTAAACCAATCTTGCTGAACCATATTTGAAATCCTTGAGTTTAGGGACAGAGAAGGACACTCGGGGAAACTGTCAGTGTGCTATTCTGTGCTAAACCAATCTTGCTGAACCATATTTGAAATCCTTGAGTTTAGGGACAGAGAAGGACACTCGGGGAAACTGTCAGTGTGCTATTCTGTGCTAAACCAATCTTGCTGAACCATATTTGAAATCCTTGAGTTTAGGGACAGAGAAGGACACTCGGGGAAACTGTCAGTGTGCTATTCTGTGCTAAACCTTGTTTGTAGGGACAGAGAAGGACAGTGAGGGAAAGTGTCAGTGTGCTATTCTGTGCTAAACCAATCTTGCTGAACCATATTTGAAATCCTTGAGTTTAGGGACAGAGAAGGACAATCGGGGAAACTGTCAGTGTGCTATTCTGTGCTAAACCAATCTTGCTGAACCGTATTTGAAATCCTTGAGTTTAGGGACAGAGAAGGACACTCGTGGAAACTATCAGTGTGCTATTCTGTGCTAAATCTTGTTTGTAGGGACAGAGAAGGACAGTGAGGGAAACTATCAGTGTGCTATTCTGTGCTAATCCTTGTTTGTAGGGACAGAGAAGGACAGTGAGGGAAACTGTCAGTGTGCTATTCTGTGCTAAACCAATCTTGCTGAACCATATTTGAAATCCTTGAGTTTAGGGACAGAGAAGGACACTCGGGGAAACTGTCAGTGTGCTATTCTGTGCTAAACCTTGTTTGTAGGGACAGAGAAGGACAGTGAGGGAAACTATCAGTGTCCTATTCTGTGCTAAACCTTGTTTGTAGGGACAGAGAAGGACAGTGAGGGAAACTGTCAGTGTGCTATTCTGTGCTAAACCAATCTTGCTGAACCATATTTGAAATCCTTTAGTTTAGGGACAGAGAAGGACACTCGGGGAAACTGTCAGTGTGCTATTCTGTGCTAAACCTTGTTTGTAGGGACAGAGAAGGACAGTGAGGGAAAGTGTCAGTGTGCTATTCTGTGCTAAACCAATCTTGGTGAACCATATTTGAAATCCTTGAGTTTAGGGACAGAGAAGGACACTCGGGGAAACTGTCAGTGTGCTTTTCTGTGCTAAACCAATCTTGCTGAACCGTATTTGAAATCCTTGAGTTTATGGACAGAGAAGGACACTCGTGGAAACTATCAGTGTGCTATTCTGTGCTAAATCTTGTTTGTAGGGACAGAGAAGGACAGTGAGGGAAACTATCAGTGTGCTATTCTGTGCTAAACCTTGTTTGTAGGGACAGAGAAGGACAGTGAGGGAAACTGTCAGTGTGCTATTCTGTGCTAAACCAATCTTGCTGAAGCATATTGCAAATCCTTGTGTTTAGGGACAGAGAAGGATAGGCAGGGGACAGTGTCAGTGTCATTGTTGCTAAGCCTCCTGCACAGTATACACCTGAAGGTAGCCCTTATTGCTGTTTTTCCCATCTCCCTGCAGGCCATCCATTAAAATGTCTGGAAGGCAAACAAGGAGAGGCAGACAGTCAGGAGGCAAAAAAAGAGGGCAAGCAGGCTCTGTGTCTGGGGGCAACAGTGCTGGTCGTGGACGCAGTGCATTGTCATCAGCACATGGCCATGGGACACGCTTGTCCTTCTTTTCGGCAGCTGGACATGTTGAGCCACATCATGCCGAAGACTTGGTAGAGTGGATGACCAAGCCCACCTCATCCTCCTCATCCTCTCTCACCCAGGCTCAGGGTACTGGCAAAGCAGCTGCCAAAGTGTCCTCTTCTCTGGTATCAATGTCATCATTAGTCACTCCTTCCCTAGACCCACCATGTCCTCCTCCTGAGGAGTCCCCCGAACTGTTTGAGCACAGTGTTGGGTACATGCTCCAGGAGGATGCCCAGCGTTTCGAAGGATCTGATGATGATACCCAGCTAGAGGAAGGCAGTAGCGTGAGAGCAGAGAGAGGGGATGCTCAAGAAGGACACCAATCTGGCAGTCATGCTCCAGCAGCTGCAGCATACTGCCAGATTGGCTCCAGTGATGAGGAGGGAGGGGATGATGAGGTCACTGACTCCACGTGGGTGCCTAATAGGAGAGAGGAGGAGGAGGAGGATGAGGAGGAGGCACATCTCCAACGAGGCAGGATGCCCTTGGGTGGCCAGCGTATGGGCAGCACACCGACGGAATCACACCGCAGAGCTCCACCTGTGCAGGGCGCTGCCTCTGCCCGTCATTCAAAAAGTTCTTTGGTGTGGGCCTTTTTTGAGGCGAGTGCATCAGATCGCACAGCTGCTGTTTGCAACATATGTCTCAAGGTTATATCGCGTGGCCAAAACATCAGCCGCTTGGGCACCACATGCTTGATCAGACATATGTTGACCTGCCATGCAGCTCATTGGCAAGCCTACCTTAAAGACCCACACCAAAGAACAAAGCGGACCTCTCCTTGCACCGCATCAGCTGGGATCTCCAACCCCACTATACCTTCAGTCCTCTCTGAAACCTGCACTGAGAGGAATGAAGGTGTAGAATTAGGTGTGTCACAGCCAAGTACTTGCGGCCACTCTGCTAGCAGTACACCGACGTCCGATTCTAGCAGGCAAATTTCCCTGCCCCAGCTGCTGGACCGTCGAAAGAAGTTCACTCCCAGCCATCCACATGCCCAGCGGTTGAATGCTAGCTTGGCTAAATTGCTAGCGCTTCAACTGCTGCCTTTTCAGTTGGTAGACTCGGTCCCCTTCCGTGAGTTTGTGCAATGTGCGGTTCCTCAGTGGCAGGTTCCCAAACGCCACTTTTTCTCACGGAAGGCGATTCCGGCTCTCTACAGGCATGTGGAAGGCAATGTCTTGGCCTCGCTGGACAGGGCGGTCAGCAGTAAGGTGCATATTACCGCTGACTCATGGTCCAGCAGGCATGGACAGGGACGTTACCTTTCTTTCACGGCCCATTGGGTCACTCTTTTGGCAGCTGGGAAGGATGCAGGACAAGGTGCAGTAGTGTTGGAGGTTGTTCCACCGCCACGCCTCCAAAATGCTACTACTGGTTGTGACACACCTCTCTCCTCCACCCCCTCCTCTTCTTCTTCCTCCATGGCCTCTTCCTGTGCTTTGTCCTCGGAACCAGCGGTGCTCCGTAGGCGTTCAAGGGGCTACGCAAGTACGCAGGCAAAAAGATGCCATGCCGTGCTTGCGCTGGTGTGTTTGGGGGACAGGAGCCACACTGGGGCAGAGGTCCTGTCTGCTCTGCAGGGGCAGGCCGAGAGGTGGTTGACACCACGCCAGCTTAAGCCAGGAATGGTGGTTTGCGACAATGGCACCAACCTCCTCTCCGCCCTCCGACAGGGACAACTGACCCATGTGCCCTGTGTGGCTCACGTCCTTAACCTGGTGGTGCAGTGGTTCTTGGGCAGGTACCCGGGCTTACAGGATGTCCTGAGGCAGGCCAGGAAAGTCTGTGTGCATTTCCGCAGATCTTATAATGCCAGTGCTCGCCTGGCTGAGCTTCAAAAGGAGTTGAACCTGCCCAAGAACCGCCTTATATGTGACATGCCCACCAGGTGGAACTCAACGTTGGCCATGCTGCAGCGGCTGCACACGCAGCAGAGGGCCATCAATGAGTACCTGTGCGACTACGGCACCAGGACAGGGTCAGGGGAGCTCGGTTTTTTTTCACCACGCCAGTGGGGCATGATCAGGGATGCATGCACTGTCCTGGCACCATTTGAGGAGGCCACGAGGATGGTGAGCAGTGACAGTGCATGCATCAGTGACACTGTACCTCTTGTCCACCTGTTGGAGCACACGCTGCGTGGAATAATGGACAGGGCACTTGAGGCAGAACAGAGGCAGGAAGAGGAGGACTTCCTTGCCTCTCAAGGCCCCCTTTACCCAGACAGTGTTCCTTCTGTCCCACCCATCACACAGGAAGAGGAGGAGGAGGAGGAGGATTGTGTCAGCATGGAGGTGGAGGCTGGCACTCAGCATCATCAGCAGCAGTCTTTTAGGGATGATTTACAGTCCCAAGAAACCAGTGGACTTGTACGTGGCTGGGAGGAGGTGGCTGCGGATCATGTCGTCCTTAGTGACCCAGAGGACTCCGGACTGAATGCCTCAGCTAACCTATGCTGCATGGCCTCCCTGATCCTGCAAAGTCTGCGGAAGGATCCTCGTATCCTTCGGATCAAGGAGAGGGACCATTACTGGCTGGCCACTCTCCTTGATCCACGGTACAAGGGTAAGGTTGCGGACCTTATCTTACCGTCGCAGAGGGAGCAGAGGATGAGACAACTCCGGGAGGCCTTGCAGAAAGGTCTGTGCAACGCGTTCCCAGAGACTGGGAGGTTACAAACTCCTGGTCCTGGACAACGAGTTGCTGAGGCTTCGGGCAGTCAAAGAAGGAGCGGTGGGGAAGGTGGCCGTCTGACCGATGCGTTCAGACAATTCTTTAGTCCGCAGCCCCAAAGTATGATCGGTTCCAGCAACCATCGCCAGCGTCTGATATACATGGTGCAGGAATACCTAGGGGCAAGGTCAGACTTGGACACCTTCCCCACCGAAAATCCTCTGGCTTACTGGGTCTTGAGGATGGATCACTGGCCAGAGCTTGCACAGTATGCAATTGAGCTACTGGCCTGTCCTGCATCCAGCGTTCTTTCAGAACGCACATTCAGTGCTGCTGGAGGATTTGTCACGGATCACAGGGTGCGCCTGTCCACCGACTCGGTTGATCGACTGACTTTCATCAAGATGAACCAGTCTTGGATCACCACCAGCTACCACACACCTGATGCTGATATAACAGACTAATTGATTTTAAAATGTCACATCCCTTCAAGACTGATGCTGATGCTGAGTGCCTGTGCTGTTATGTTGACTGGCTATCCTCCTCCTCCTCCTCAATGATCCGATTAATGATGATAGCTTGGAAGATCATTTTGGTTTATGGGTGCCGCCACCAGTGGCTAAGGCCCAATTTTTCAGCCCCTGTTTAACAGGGGCGTGTAATTACAATTTTTGATGCAATACTTTGCAACAGGGCTCATTGCTGTGCTCCAAGTACAGTATCTGTGAGGGGTTGCAGTGTTGTGCCACCAGTGCCTAAGGCCCAATTTTTCAGCCCCTGTTCAACAGGGGCATGCAATTATAATTATTGATCTAATAATTCACAGCAGGGCCCATTGCTGCGCCCACCAAGAGTAACTGTCAGGCCTTACAGTGTTGTGTCAACACCACCACCACCACCACCACCACCACCACCAAAGGCCCAATTTTTCAGCCCCTGTTCAACAGGGGCATGCAATTATAATTATTGATCTAATAATTCACAGCAGGGCCCATTGCTGCGCCCACCAAGAGTAACTGTCAGACCTTACAGTGTTGTGTCAACACCACCACCACCACCACCACCACCACCAAAGGCCCAATTTTTCAGCCCCTGTTCAACAGGGGCATGCAATTATAATTATTGATCTAATAATTCACAGCAGGGCCCATTGCTGCACCCACCAAGAGTAACTGTCAGGCCTTACAGTGTTGTGTCAACACCATCACCACCACCACCACCACCACCAAAGGCCCAATTTTTCAGCCCCTGTTCAACAGGGGCATGCAATTATAATTATTGATCTAATAATTCACAGCAGGGCCCATTGCTGCACCCACCAAGAGTAACTGTCAGGCCTTACAGTGTTGTGTCAACACCATCACCACCACCACCACCACCACCAAAGGCCCAATTTTTCAGCCCCTGTTCAACAGGGGCATGCAATTATAATTATTGATCTAATAATTCACAGCAGGGCCCATTGCTGCGCCCACCAAGAGTAACTGTCAGGCCTTACAGTGTTGTGTCAACACCACCACCACCACCACCACCACCACCACCAAAGGCCCAATTTTTCAGCCCCTGTTCAACAGGGGCATGCAATTATAATTATTGATCTAATAATTCACAGCAGGGCCCATTGCTGCGCCCACCAAGAGTAACTGTCAGGCCTTACAGTGTTGTGTCAACACCACCACCACCACCACCACCAAAGGCCCAATTTTTCAGCCCCTGTTCAACAGGGGCATGCAATTATAATTATTGATCTAATAATTCACAGCAGGGCCCATTGCTGCGCCCACCAAGAGTAACTGTCAGGCCTTACAGTGTTGTGGCACCAGCACCACCATCAAAGGCCCAATTTTTACTACCACTGTTCAACAATTATATGTTATTACAATTCCTGATATAATAGTTGACAGCAGGGCGTTCCAGCACCCACCAAGAGTAACTGTGAGTGCTTACAGTGTTGTGCCAACACCAACACCTAAGGGGCCAATTTCTGCAGAGTATATACGGCAGGTCCCTACTTACAAACATCCAACTTACAAACGACTCCTACTTGCAAACGGAAGAAGACAACAGGAAGTGAGAGGAAATCTACCCCTAGGAAGGAAAATTCTCTCCTGTAAGAATTAATATGGGAGAAAGGTGTCTCCTCTCTACTGATGCTTTATCACCAATCCTTGTTTCAATAAAAACACCACATTTCAAAAACAGTTGTCATTGGGACGCAAAGTGAGGTGAAATGTTCTGAACAGGGGCACAGACAGCAAAACAAATGTTACAGGGGTGATAACCCTTCCCTATGTTTTCCAAAAAGCTTAAAAATAGATTTTTTGGCTGGAGCTACACTTAAACAATGTACGTGTTCAAAATTACAAACAGATTCTACTTAAGAACAAACCTACAGTCCCTGTCTTGTTTACACCGGTCTTGTTTACACCGCCTGTATACTGCTGTTCAGAGTATATAGGGCCTTTTTTATTTTGTGTTGCGGGGTTCCCCTTAATATCCAAACAAGACCCAAAGGGGCTGGTAATGGGCTGGGGTGGGGGGGGGGTGATGGGGTAGCTATGCCATTTTTCTTAAAGATTTTCATCCATATTACCGGGACCAGACATTACATTAAAGCCGCAAGCAGTTTTAAATGGCTTTTTTTTCCTTTAGAAATCTCATTTTGTGCAGGGACAGTTCTAAACACGGGAAACACGTGGCACTTCGCAGGCATACTTTAGACACCCCCCAGGTACGATATTTAAAGGAATATTTGACTTTTTTTTTTCACTTTATGCATCATTAAAATGACTGCTCCCGAAAAACGTCCGTTTTTAAAACTTCTTTTTGCATTGATACATGTCCCCTGGTGCAGAAGCCGGGTTCCCAAACTCTGTTTCGGACAATAACATGGATAATAGTCGTTATAATTAGCACTTTAGAATTCGAACGTTCGCATCCATTGTATTTAATAGGGTTCTAATGTTCGTGCGAACTTTCGGTCCGTTCGCGGGTTCTGGTGCGAACCGAACCCGGGGGTGTTCGGCTCATCACTAGTTGCTAGCAAAGATTCTTCAATAATCTATACCCCAAGTTATAGTCAGGCCTGACTGGGTAGTATAGGACATTGCTGGGCGCCATTTTTATGCTTATGAGCAGGGATGAGCCGAAACACCCCCCTGTTCGGTTCGCACCAGAACCTGCGAACAGACAGAATGTTCGCGTGAACTTTAGAACCCTATTAAATACAATGGACTCGAACGTTCGAAATCTAAACTGCTAATTATAAAGGCTTATATGCAAGTTATTGTCCTAAAAAGTGTTTGGGGACCCGGGTCCTGCTCCAGGGGACATGTATCAATGCAAAAAGAAGTTTTAAAAATGGCCGTTTTTTCGGCAGCAGGGATTTTAATAATGTTTAAAATGAAAAAATAAAAGTGAAATATTCCTTTAAATTTCGTACTTGGGGGGTGTGTATAATATGCATGTAAAGTGGCGCTTGTTTCCCGTGCTTAGAACTGTCCCTGCATAAAATGACATTTTTGAAGGAAAAAAAGTCATTTAAAACTCACTCGCAGCTATTAACCACTTAACGACCGCCCACTGTAATTATACGTCGACAGAATGGCACTGACAGGCAGAATCAAGTAGAGCTACGTGATCGCCTTTGTATAGTTGGGGGGGTCCGATCGGACCCCCCTTCTGTACAGTGAGCGGTGGTTAAGTGTTCGGGAGCGATCCGGCATGAGGGGACGGCCGTTCGATTCCGGCCACCCCCTCTCGATCGCTCCCGGCGAATGAGAGAGCTTCCGCTGCCTGTGTAATGTAAACACAGGCAGAGGAAGTGATGTCATCTCTTCTCGTGGCGGTCTTTTCGATCCGGCGCGAGGAGAGAAGACATCACATAGTAAGTGCACCAACAGCCCACTGACACCAGTACACGTAGGCACACTTACACCCCCCAGTCACCCCCAGATAGTGATGAGCCGAACACCCCCGGGTTCGGTTCGCACCAGAACCCGCGAACGGACCGAAAGTTCGCACGAACATTAGAACCCTATTAAATACAATGGATGCGAACGTTCGGATTCTAAAGTGCAAATTATAACGACTATTATCAATGTTATTGTCCGAAACAGAGTTTGGGAACCCGGCTTCTGCACCAGGGGACATGTATCAATGCAAAAAGAAGTTTTAAAAACGGACATTTTCCGGGAGCAGTCATTTTAATGATGCATAAAGTGAAAAAAAAAAGTCAAATATTCCTTAAAATATTGTACCTGGGGGGTGTCTAAAGTATGCCTGTGAAGTGCCACGTGTTTCCCGTGTTTAGAACTGTCCCTGCACAAAATAACATTTGTAAAGGGAAAAAAGTCATTTAAAACTGCTTGCGGCTTTAATGCAATGTCTGGTCCCGGTAATATGGATGAAAATCTTTAGGAAAAATGGCATAGCTACCCCATCAACCCCCCCCCCCTACCCCAGCCCATTACCAGCCCCTTTGGGTCTTGTATGGATATTAAGGGGAACCCCGCACACAAAATAAAAAAGGACCTATATACTCTGAACAGCCGTATACAGGCGGTGCATACAAGACAGGGACTGTAGGTTTGTTCTTATGTAGAATCTGTTTATAATTTTGAACAGCTGCATTGTTTAAGTGGAGCTCCATGGCAAATTCCTTTTTTTTTGTTTTTTGTAAAACATAGGGAACGGTTATCACCCCTGTCACATTTTTTTTGCTGTCTGTGCCCCTGTTCAGAACATTTCACCTCACTTTGCGTCCCAATGACAACTGTTTTTGAAATGTGGTGTTTTTATTGAAACAAGGATTGGTGATAAAGCATCAGTAGAGAGGAGACACCTTTCTCCCATATTAATTCTTACAGGAGAGAATTTTCCTTCCAAGGGGTAGATTTCCTCTCACTTCCTGTTGTCTTCTTCCGTTTGCAAGTAGTAGTAGTTTGTAAGTTGGATGTTTGAAAGTAGGGACCTTCCGTATATACTCTGCAGAAATTGGCCCCTTAGGTGTTGGTGTTGGCACAACACTGAAAGCACTCACAGTTATTCTTGGTGGGTGCTGGAACGCCCTGCTGTCAAGTATAATATCAGGAATTGTAATAACATATAATTGTTGATCAGTGGTAGTAAAAATTGGGCCTTTGATGGTGGTGCTGGTGCCACAACACTGTAAGGCCTGACAGTTACTCTTGGTGGGCGCAGCAATGGTCCCTGCTGTGAATTATTAGATCAATAATTATAATTGCATGCCCCTGTTGAACAGGGGCTGAAAAATTGGGCCTTTGGTGGTGGTGGTGGTGGTGGTGATGGTGGTGCTGGTGCCACAACACTGTAAGGCCTGACAGTTACTCTTGGTGGGCGCAGCAATGGTCCCTGCTGTGAATTATTAGATCAATAATTATAATTGCATGCCCCTGTTGAACAGGGGCTGAAAAATTGGGCCTTTGGTGGTGGTGGTGGTGGTGATGGTGGTGCTGGTGCCACAACACTGTAAGGCCTGACAGTTACTCTTGGTGGGCGCAGCAATGGGCCCTGCTGTGAATTATTAGATCAATAATTATAATTGCATGCCCCTGTTGAACAGGGGCTGAAAAATTGGGCCTTAGGCACTGGTGGCACAACACTGCAACCCCTCACAGATACTGTACTTGGAGCACAGCAATGAGGCCTGTTGCAAAGTATTGCATCAAAAATTTTAATTACACGCCCCTGTTAAACAGGGGCTGAAAAATTGGGCCTTAGCCACTGGTGGCGTCACCCATAAACCAAAATGATCTTCCAAGCTATCATCGTTAATCGTATCATTGAGGAGGAGGAGGAGGATAGCCAGTCAACATAACAGCACAGGCACTCAGCATCAGCATCAGTCTTGAAGGGATGTGACATTTTAAAATCAATTAGTCTGTTATATCAGCATCTGGTGTGTGGTAGCTGGTGGTGATCCAAGACTGGTTCATCTTGATGAAAGTCAGTCGATCAACCGAGTCGGTGGACAGGCGCACCCTGTGATCCGTGACAAATCCTCCAGCAGCACTGAATGTGCGTTCTGAAAGAACGCTGGATGCAGGACAGGCCAGTAGCTCAATTGCATACTGTGCAAGCTCTGGCCAGTGATCCATCCTCAAGACCCAGTAAGCCAGAGGATTTTCGGTGGGGAAGGTGACCAAGTCTGACCTTGCCCCTAGGTATTCCTGGACCATGTATATCAGACGCTGGCGATGGTTGCTGGAACCGATCATACTTTGGGGCTGTGGACTAAAGAATTGTCTGAACGCATCGGTCAGACGGCCACCTTCCCCACCGCTCCTTCTTTGACTGCCCGAAGCCTCAGCAACTCGTTGTCCAGGACCAGGAGTTTGTAACCTCCCAGTCTCTGGGAACGCGTTGCACAGACCTTTCTGCAAGGCCTCCCGGAGTTGTCTCATCCTCTGCTCCCTCTGCGACGGTACGATAAGGTCCGCAACCTTACCCTTGTACCGTGGATCAAGGAGAGTGGCCAGCCAGTAATGGTCCCTCTCCTTGATCCGAAGAATACGAGGATCCTTCCGCAGACTTTGCAGGATCAGGGAGGCCATGCAGCGTAGGTTAGCTGAGGCATTCAGTCCGGAGTCCTCTGGGTCACTAAGGACGACATGATCCGCAGCCACCTCCTCCCAGCCACGTACAAGTCCACTGGTTTCTTGGGACTGTAAATCACCCCTAAAAGACTGCTGCTGATGATGCTGAGTGCCAGCCTCCACCTCCATGCTGACACAATCCTCCTCCTCCTCCTCCTCCTCCTGTGCGATGGGTGGGACAGAAGGAACACTGTCTGGGTAAAGGGGGCCTTGAGAGGCAAGGAAGTCCTCCTCTTCCTGCCTCTGTTCTGCCTCAAGTGCCCTGTCCATTATTCCACGCAGCGTGTGCTCCAACAGGTGGACAAGAGGTACAGTGTCACTGATGCATGCACTGTCACTGCTCACCATCCTCGTGGCCTCCTCAAATGGTGCCAGGACAGTGCATGCATCCCTGATCATGCCCCACTGGCGTGGTGAAAAAAACCCGAGCTCCCCTGACCCTGTCCTGGTGCCGTAGTCGCACAGGTACTCATTGATGGCCCTCTGCTGCGTGTGCAGCCGCTGCAGCATGGCCAACGTTGAGTTCCACCTGGTGGGCATGTCACATATAAGGCGGTTCTTGGGCAGGTTCAACTCCTTTTGAAGCTCAGCCAGGCGAGCACTGGCATTATAAGATCTGCGGAAATGCACACAGACTTTCCTGGCCTGCCTCAGGACATCCTGTAAGCCCGGGTACCTGCCCAAGAACCACTGCACCACCAGGTTAAGGACGTGAGCCATACAGGGCACATGGGTCAGTTGTCCCTGTCGGAGGGCGGAGAGGAGGTTGGTGCCATTGTCGCAAACCACCATTCCTGGCTTAAGCTGGCGTGGCGTCAACCACCTCTCGGCCTGCCCCTGCAGAGCAGACAGGACCTCTGCCCCAGTGTGGCTCCTGTCCCCCAAACACACCAGCGCAAGCACGGCATGGCATCTTTTTGCCTGCGTACTTGCGTAGCCCCTTGAACGCCTACGGAGCACCGCTGGTTCCGAGGAAAAACCACAGGAAGAGGCCATGGAGGAAGAAGAAGAGGAGGGGGTGGAGGAGAGAGGTGTGTCACAACCAGTAGTAGCATTTTGGAGGCGTGGCGGTGGAACAACCTCCAACACTACTGCACCTTGTCCTGCATCCTTTCCAGCTGCCAAAAGAGTGACCCAATGGGCCGTGAAAGAAAGGTAACGTCCCTGTCCATGCCTGCTGGACCATGGGTCAGCGGTAATATGCACCTTACCGCTGACCGCCCTGTCCAGCGAGGCCAAGACATTGCCTTCCACATGCCTGTAGAGAGCCGGAATAGCCTTCCGTGCGAAAAAGTGGCGTTTGGGAACCTGCCACTGAGGAACCGCACATTGCACAAACTCACGGAAGGGGGCCGAGTCTACCAACTGAAAAGGCAGCAGTTGAAGCGCTAGCAATTTAGCCAAGCTAGCATTCAACCGCTGGGCATGTGGATGGCTGGGAGTGAACTTCTTTCGACGGTCCAGCAGCTGGGGCAGGGAAATTTGCCTGCTAGAATCGGACGTCGGTGTACTGCTAGCAGAGTGCCCGCAAGTACTTGGCTGTGACACACCTAATTCTACACCTTCATTCCTCTCAGAGCAGGTTTCAGAGAGGACTGAAGGTATACAGGGGTTGGAGATCCCAGCTGATGCGGTGCAAGAAGAGGTCAGCTTTGTTCTTTGGTGTGGGTCTTTAAGGTAGGCTTGCCAACGAGCTTCATGGCAGGTCAACATATGTCTGATCAAGCATGTGGTGCCCAAGCGGCTGATGTTTTGGCCACGCGATATACGCTTGAGACATATGTTGCAAACAGCAGCTGTGCGATCTGATGCACTCGCCTCAAAAAAGGCCCACACCAAAGAACTTTTTGAATGACGGGCAGAGGCAGCGCCCTGCACAGGCGGAGCTCTGCGGTGTGATTCCGTCGGTGTGCTGCCCATACGCTGGCCACTCAAGGGCATCCTGCCTCGTTGGAGATGTGCCTCCTCCTCATCCTCCTCCTCCTCCTCCTCTCTCCTATTAGGCACCCACGTGGAGTCAGTGACCTCATCATCCCCTCCCTCCTCATCACTGGAGCCAATCTGGCAGTATGCTGCAGCTGCTGGAGCATGACTGCCAGATTGGTGTCCTTCTTGAGCATCCCCTATCTCTACTCTCACGCTGCTGCCTTCCTCTAGCTGGGTATCATCATCATATCCTTCCAAATGCTGGGCATCCTCCTGGAGCATGTACCCAACACTGTGCTCAAACAGTTCGGGGGACTCCTCAGGAGGAGGGCATGGTGGGTCTAGGGAAGGATTGACTAATGAAGATAATGATACCAGAGAAGAGGACGCTTTGGCAGCTGCTTTGCCAGTACCCTGAGCCTGGGTGAGAGAGGATGAGGAGGATGAGGTGGGCTTGGTCATCCACTCTACCAAGTCTTCGGCATGATGTGGCTCAACATGTCCAGCTGCCGAAAACAAGGACAAGCGTGTCCCATGGCCATGTGCTGATGACAATGCACCGCGTACACGACCAGCACTGTTGCCCCCAGACACAGAGCCTGCTTGCCCTCTTTTTTTGCCTCCTGACTGTCTGCCTCTCCTTGGTTGCCTTCCAGACATTTTAACGGATGGCCTGCAGGGAGATGGGAAAAACAGCAATAAGGGCTACCTTCAGGTGTATATTGTGCAGGAGGCTTAGCAACAATGACACTGACACTGTCCCCTGCCTATCCTTCTCTGTCCCTAAACACAAGGATTGAAAATATGGTTCAGCAAAAAAGTTTTAAAACAGAATAGCACACTGACACTTTCCCTCACTGTCCTACTCTGTCCCTCCCTACAAACAAGATTTAGCACAGAATAGCACACTGATAATTTCTACGAGTGTCCTTCTCTGTCCCTAAACTCAAGGATTGAAAATATGGAACAGCAAAATTGGTTTAGAACAGAATAGCACACTGTCAGTTTCACTCACTGTACCTCTCTGTCCCTCAACTCAAGGATTGAAAATATGGAACAGCAAAATTGGTTTAGAACAGAATAGCACACTGTCAGTTTCACTCACTGTACCTCTCTGTCCCTCAACTCAAGGATTGAAAATATGGTTCAGCAAAATAGTTTTAGAACAGAATAGCACACTGACACTTTCCCTCACTGTCCTACTCTGTCCCTCCCTACAAACAAGATTTAGCACAGAATAGCACACTGATAATTTCTACGAGTGTCCTTCTCTGTCCCTCAACTCAAGGATTGAAAATATGGAACAGCAAAATTGGTTTAGAACAGAATAGCACACTGTCAGTTTCACTCACTGTACCTCTCTGTCCCTCAACTCAAGGATTGAAAATATGGAACAGCAAAATTGGTTTAGAACAGAATAGCACACTGTCAGTTTCACTCACTGTACCTCTCTGTCCCTCAACTCAAGGATTGAAAATATGGTTCAGCAAAATAGTTTTAGAACAGAATAGCACACTGACACTTTCCCTCACTGTACCTCTCTGTCCCTCAACTCAAGGATTGAAAATATGGAACAGCAAATTTGGTAAGGAACAGAATAGCACACTGTCAGTTTCACTCACTGTACCTCTCTGTCCCTCAACTCAAGGATTGAAAATATGGAACAGCAAAATTGGTTTAGAACAGAATAGCACACTGTCAGTTTCACTCACTGTACCTCTCTGTCCCTCAACTCAAGGATTGAAAATATGGAACAGCAAAACTGTCAGTTTCACTCACTGTACCTCTCTGTCCCTCAACTCAAGGATTGAAAATATGGAACAGCAAAATTGGTTTAGAACAGAATAGCACACTGTCAGTTTCACTCACTGTACCTCTCTGTCCCTCAACTCAAGGATTGAAAATATGGTTCAGCAAAATTGGTTTAGAACAGAATAGCACACTGTCAGTTTCACTCACTGTACCTCTCTGTCCCTCAACTCAAGGATTGAAAATATGGAACAGCAAAATTGGTTTAGAACAGAATAGCACACTGTCAGTTTCACTCACTGTACCTCTCTGTCCCTCAACTCAAGGATTGAAAATATGGTTCAGCAAAATAGTTTTAGAACAGAATAGCACACTGACACTTTCCCTCACTGTCCTACTCTGTCCCTCCCTACAAACAAGATTTAGCACAGAATAGCACACTGATAATTTCTAAGAGTGTCCTTCTCTGTCCCTCAACTCAAGGATTGAAAATATGGAACAGCAAAATTGGTTTAGAACAGAATAGCACACTGTCAGTTTCACTCACTGTACCTCTCTGTCCCTCAACTCAAGGAGTGAAAATATGGAACAGCAAAATTGGTTTAGAACAGAATAGCACACTGTCAGTTTCACTCACTGTACCTCTCTGTCCCTCAACTCAAGGATTGAAAATATGGAACAGCAAAATTGGTTTAGAACAGAATAGCACACTGTCAGTTTCACTCACTGTACCTCCCTGTCCCTCAACTCAAGGATTGAAAATATGGTTCAGCAAAATAGTTTTAGAACAGAATAGCACACTGACACTTTCCCTCACTGTACCTCTCTGTCCCTCAACTCAAGGATTGAAAATATGGAACAGAAAATTTGGTTTAGAACAGAATAGCACACTGTCAGTTTCACTCACTGTACCTCTCTGTCCCTCAACTCAAGGATTGAAAATATGGAACAGCAAAATTGGTTTAGAACAGAATAGCACACTGTCAGTTTCACTCACTGTACCTCTCTGTCCCTCAACTCAAGGATTGAAAATATGGAACAGCAAAATTGGTTTAGAACAGAATAGCACACTGTCAGTTTCACTCACTGTACCTCTCTGTCCCTCAACTCAAGTATTGAAAATATGGAACAGCAAAATTGGTTTAGAACAGAATAGCACACTGTCAGTTTCACTCATTGTACCTCTCTGTCCCTCAACTCAAGGATTGAAAATATGGAACAGCAAAATTGGTTTAGAACAGAATAGCACACTGTCAGTTTCACTCACTGTACCTCTCTGTCCCTCAACTCAAGGATTGAAAATATGGTTCAGCAAAATTGGTTTAGAACAGAATAGCACACTGTCAGTTTCACTCACTGTACCTCTCTGTCCCTCAACTCAAGGATTGAAAATATGGAACAGCAAAATTGGTTTAGAACAGAATAGCACACTGTCAGTTTCACTCACTGTACCTCTCTGTCCCTCAACTCAAGGATTGAAAATATGGTTCAGCAAAATTGGTTTAGAACAGAATAGCACACTGTCAGTTTCACTCACTGTACCTCTCTGTCCCTCAACTCAAGGATTGAAAATATGGAACAGCAAAATTGGTTTAGAACAGAATAGCACACTGTCAGTTTCACTCACTGTACCTCTCTGTCCCTCAACTCAAGGATTGAAAATATGGTTCAGCAAAATAATTTTAGAACAGAATAGCACACTGACACTTTCCCTCACTGTCCTACTCTGTCCCTCCCTACAAACAAGATTTAGCACAGAATAGCACACTGATAATTTCTAAGAGTGTCCTTCTCTGTCCCTCAACTCAAGGATTGAAAATATGGAACAGCAAAATTGGTTTAGAACAGAATAGCACACTGTCAGTTTCACTCACTGTACCTCTCTGTCCCTCAACTCAAGGATTGAAAATATGGAACAGCAAAATTGGTTTAGAACAGAATAGCACACTGTCAGTTTCACTCACTGTACCTCCCTGTCCCTCAACTCAAGGATTGAAAATATGGTTCAGCAAAATAGTTTTAGAACAGAATAGCACACTGACACTTTCCCTCACTGTACCTCTCTGTCCCTCAACTCAAGGATTGAAAATATGGAACATAAAATTTGGTTTAGAACAGAATAGCACACTGTCAGTTTCACTCACTGTACCTCTCTGTCCCTCAACTCAAGGATTGAAAATATGGAACAGCAAAATTGGTTTAGAACAGAATAGCACACTGTCAGTTTCACTCACTGTACCTCTCTGTCCCTCAACTCAAGGATTGAAAATATGGAACAGCAAAATTGGTTTAGAACAGAATAGCACACTGTCAGTTTCACTCACTGTACCTCTCTGTCCCTCAACTCAAGTATTGAAAATATGGAACAGCAAAATTGGTTTAGAACAGAATAGCACACTGTCAGTTTCACTCATTGTACCTCTCTGTCCCTCAACTCAAGGATTGAAAATATGGAACAGCAAAATTGGTTTAGAACAGAATAGCACACTGTCAGTTTCACTCACTGTACCTCTCTGTCCCTCAACTCAAGGATTGAAAATATGGTTCAGCAAAATTGGTTTAGAACAGAATAGCACACTGTCAGTTTCACTCACTGTACCTCTCTGTCCCTCAACTCAAGGATTGAAAATATGGAACAGCAAAATTGGTTTAGAACAGAATAGCACACTGTCAGTTTCACTCACTGTACCTCTCTGTCCCTCAACTCAAGGATTGAAAATATGGTTCAGCAAAATAGTTTTAGAACAGAATAGCACACTGACACTTTCCCTCACTGTCCTACTCTGTCCCTCCCTACAAACAAGATTTAGCACAGAATAGCACACTGATAATTTCTAAGAGTGTCCTTCTCTGTCCCTCAACTCAAGGATTGAAAATATGGAACAGCAAAATTGGTTTAGAACAGAATAGCACACTGTCAGTTTCACTCACTGTACCTCTCTGTCCCTCAACTCAAGGATTGAAAATATGGAACAGCAAAATTGGTTTAGAACAGAATAGCACACTGTCAGTTTCACTCACTGTACCTCTCTGTCCCTCAACTCAAGGATTGAAAATATGGAACAGCAAAATTGGTTTAGAACAGAATAGCACACTGTCAGTTTCACTCACTGTACCTCCCTGTCCCTCAACTCAAGGATTGAAAATATGGTTCAGCAAAATAGTTTTAGAACAGAATAGCACACTGACACTTTCCCTCACTGTACCTCTCTGTCCCTCAACTCAAGGATTGAAAATATGGAACAGAAAATTTGGTTTAGAACAGAATAGCACACTGTCAGTTTCACTCACTGTACCTCTCTGTCCCTCAACTCAAGGATTGAAAATATGGAACAGCAAAATTGGTTTAGAACAGAATAGCACACTGTCAGTTTCACTCACTGTACCTCTCTGTCCCTCAACTCAAGGATTGAAAATATGGAACAGCAAAATTGGTTTAGAACAGAATAGCACACTGTCAGTTTCACTCACTGTACCTCTCTGTCCCTCAACTCAAGTATTGAAAATATGGAACAGCAAAATTGGTTTAGAACAGAATAGCACACTGTCAGTTTCACTCATTGTACCTCTCTGTCCCTCAACTCAAGGATTGAAAATATGGAACAGCAAAATTGGTTTAGAACAGAATAGCACACTGTCAGTTTCACTCACTGTACCTCTCTGTCCCTCAACTCAAGGATTGAAAATATGGTTCAGCAAAATAGTTTTAGAACAGAATAGCACACTGACACTTTCCCTCACTGTACCTCTCTGTCCCTCAACTCAAGGATTGAAAATATGAAACAGCAAATTTGGTTTAGAACAGAATAGCACACTGTCAGTTTCACTCACTGTACCTCTCTGTCCCTCAACTCAAGGATTGAAAATATGGAACAGCAAAATTGGTTTAGAACAGAATAGCACACTGTCAGTTTCACTCACTGTACCTCTCTGTCCCTCAACTCAAGGATTGAAAATATGGAACAGCAAAATTGGTTTAGAACAGAATAGCACATTGTCAGTTTCACTCACTGTACCTCTCTGTCCCTCAACTCAAGGATTGAAAATATGGAACAGCAAAATTGGTTTAGAACAGAATAGCACACTGTCAGTTTCACTCACTCTACCTCTCTGTCCCTCAACTCAAGGATTGAAAATATGGAACAGCAAAATTGGTTTAGAACAGAATAGCACACTGTCAGTTTCACTCACTGTACCTCTCTGTCCCTCAACTCAAGGATTGAAAATATGGTTCAGCAAAATAGTTTTAGAACAGAATAGCACACTGACACTTTCCCTCACTGTACCTCTCTGTCCCTAAACTCAAGGATTGAAAATATGGTTCAGCAAAATAGTTTTAGAACAGAATAGCACACTGACACTTTCCCTCACTGTACCTCTCTGTCCCTACAAACAAGGATTAGCACACTGTCACTGACACTCTCCCTACCTATCCTTATTTGTCCCTAAACACAAGGAATCCAGGAATAGTAAAGGAAAAATAATGACACTGTCCCTGCCTATGCTTCTCTTTCCCTGCTCCGGAACACACTACACAAGGCCGCCGCGCTGGCGGCCTTTTATAGTGTGGGGCGTGTACTAAACCTCATCAGCAATAATTGTCCACAGGCATCCTGCCTGTGGCCAATCATTGCTCTCCTCGCTGCCGGCGCTGTGATTGGCCAAGCATGCAGGGTCACAGTGCATGCTTGGCCAATCACAGCGCCTGGATGACACTGCGATGGCGTAGTGCATTGTGGGCCGTTCGCGTCACTCGAATTTGGCGCGAACGGCCCAAATCGTTCGATCTTCGTCGAACGATCGAACAGCTGATGTTCGAGTCGAAGCTCATCCCTACCCCCAGATCACCCCCCAGATCACCCCCAGTACCCCCAGTCACAGTGCACCGTTTGCAGTGATCATTTTTTTTACTGATCACTGCAATCAGTGTCATTTGTGACTGTAAAAAGTTGCAGGGCAGTTAGGATTAGGCCCCTTTAGGTCCAGGGTAGCCCCCTAACCCCCCCTAATAAAGGTTTAACCCCTTAATTGCCCCAGGTAACCCTTTCACCCCCTAACGCCAGCGTCACTATAAGCGATCGATTTTCCGATCGCTTTTTTCTTGTCGCTGGTGTCCTAGATAGCCAGTTAATTATTTTTAGGTTCGCCGCAGGTTTTTATTAGCGTCAGGTACCCCCATATATTATTTTAACCCCCTGATTGCCCCTAGAGTTAACCCTTTCACCAGTGATCACCGTATAAGCGTCACTGGTGACACTGGTTACCCAGTTAGTTATTTAGGTAACCCGTCAGGTTTTTATATAGCGTCGGGTACCCCCATATTTAACCTAATAAAGGTTTTAACCCCCTGATTGCCCCTAGTTAACCCTTTCACCAGTGATCACCATATAAAGGTTACAGGTGACGCTGGTTGGTTAGTTTGCTTTTTATAGCATCAGGGCACCCGCCGTATATAACCCAATAAAGGTTTAACCCCCTGATCGCCCGGCGGCTGATATCAATTAGGTTTTAGCATCAGAGAGGGTCTGCATCGCACCAGGCAGCGTCAGGTTAGTGCCAGTAACGCTAACACCCACGCGCAAAGCATACACCTCCCTTAGTGGTATAGTATTTGAACAGATCAATATCTGATCTGATCAGATCTATACTAGCGTCCCCAGCGGTTTAGGGTTCCCAAAAACGCAGTGTTAGCGGGATCAGCCCAGATACCTGCTAGCACCTGCGTTTAGCCCCTCCGCCCAGCCCAGCCCAGCCCAGCCCACCCAAGTGCAGTATCGATCGATCACTGTCACTAACCAAACACAACACACATAACTGCAGCGTTCGCAGAGACAGTCCTGATCCCTGCAATCTCTAACAGTTTTTTTGGTAGCGTTTGATACATTTGGTGACAGTCATGTGCTTTTTTTACCTGTGAATCTTACTAGTGTACCCCTAAATTTAGAGCCCAAAATGGCAAGACGAAGGTACACTAGTAAAGAGGCCTACGAGATTCTGAGCATGACAGATAGTGAAGAGGAGGTCACGCATCTGTCAGATTCAGGCTCAGAATATCTTCCCGTAGAAGACAGTGATGTCAGCGGCCCCACGTCAGATAGCTCTGACGACGAAGTTGAGGTCCCTGCTAAGGTCAGGCGTACCCGATCCCGATCTTCTGAGGTTGTTGAGGAGCAAGAACCGCAGGGCTCTCGTATCATGGAGCAGAGTAGTACTAGCGCCGCTATTCCTTCTGGTGAATTGGCAAGCACCAGCGGCCTAGTACAGCCTGGGCGTACATCCAGCACTGCAGTATCACGTGGTGACGTGGCGAGTCCCATAAGTGCAGTTCAAGCTGGCGAGGTGGCAAGCACAAGTAGTGTCCCGCTGCCACCAAGAAGACAAAGGCAGGCCCGTCGTGCCCATAGTGCCCTTCCTGCAGAATTCGCCTATCCTGATTGGGTCCCCACCACTTCTGCAGAACCCGTACTTTCCCCATTCACTGCCCAACCCGGTATTCAGGTGGAAACAGCTGATTTTATGCCAATCGATTTTTATTCGCTGTTTTTCACGGAAGATCTCTATAGATCTATTGTGGACCAGAGTAATTTGTATGCTGGTCAATTCATCGCCGCTAACCCCCAGTTGCCTAAAATTGCCAAAGATTGGAAACCAATTACGGTTTCCGACTTTAAGACCTTTCTGGGCCTTTCCCTCAACATGGGCACACATAAATTCCCGTCATTGCGTGCTTATTGGTCCACGCACCCAATTGACCACATGCCCGTGTTCTCTGCCTCCATGCCCAGGACACGATACGAGCAGATTTTGCGGTTCATGCACTTCAACGACAATGAACTTTGTCGTCCACGTGGGGACCCTGAATACGACCGGCTCTATAAAATTCGGCCCCTCATAAACCACTTCAATGAACGTTTTGCAGCCTTGTTTATTCCCGATCAAGTTGTCTGCGTTGATGAGTCCCTGATTAAATTTTCTGGCCGCTTGGCTTTCAAGAAGTACCTTCCCAGCAAGCGTGCCAGATACGGGGTCAAGCTCTATAAGTGCTGTGACAGGGCAACAGGCTATGTGTGGAGCTTTATGGTTTATGAGGGAAAAGATAGTCAGGTTGAGCCGGTCAACTGCCCGGATTACATAGGGAGCGCTGGCAAGATAGTGTGGAACTTGGTGTCACCCTTATTCGGAAAGGGGTACCACTTGTATGTGGACAATTATTACACGAGCGTGCCACTGTTTAGTCACTTGTTTGATCATCAGATTGGAGCATGTGGCACCGTGCGACCTAATCGCCGGGGCTTTCCCCAGCGGCTTGTAGATGCCCGTCTTAGGCTGGGGGAGAGAGCCTGCGTAAAGTGTAATAATTTGCTCGCTATGAAGTGGAGGGACAATAAGAATGTTTTCCTTCTTACCTCCCTTCATGCAGACACGACAGTCCAAATTCCTACGGTGACTGGTGTTGTGGAGAAACCCCTCTGTGTCCACGAATATAACAAAAATATGGGAGGGGTGGACCTCAACGACCAGTTGTTGGCGCCGTATCTAATTGACCGTAAGGCGACACGCTGCTACAAAAAGTGTCTCTATCCTTATTCCAATTGGCTTTGCTGAACGCTCATGTGCTATACAGAGCTTCAGGCGGGACATTATCTCTTCTAAAATTCCAGAATGAGATAGTCACAGAACTCCTGTATCCAGGCGGTTCTGCACCTCACCATTCCCAACCAAATGCAGTAAGCCGGCTGCATGAGAGGCATTATCCGTATGCCCTCCCGAGTACCCCTACCCAACGAACCCCCCAAAAAAGATGTTGTGTCTGTAGCAAGCGCGGATTTAGGCGTGACACCCGTGTTTTTTGTCCACTCTGTCCTGACAAACCTGGTCTTTGCCTTGGTGAATGTTTTGAACGCTACCACTCAAAAGTGAAGTTTTAGCGTAGGGTACAGCATTTCACAGACTAGGACACACTTACACAGGGTCTCCCAAGATGCCATTACATTTTGAGAGACCCGAACCATTACAGTTGTTAAAGTTACAAAAAAAAGTGTAAAAAAAAAAAAAAAAAAACGTAAAAAAAAAACACAAAAAAAATATAAAATAAAAAAACCAAAAATAGTTGTCGTTTTATTGTTCTCTCTCTCTCTCTCTATTTTCTCCTCTATTGTTCTGCTCTTTTTTACTGTATTCTATTCTGCAATGTTTTATCATGCTTGCTTTTCAGGTATGTAATTTTTTGTTTTCAGGTACGCCATTCAGTTGCAGCGCGGATCTATTTATCTTGACAGCAACAGCGTTTGCTCCCACGATACATAAAGCCGTGACTCCAACGCTGTAGGAGGTGATTAAGAGCATATATGCCGAAGCATGGGGGCAGCAGGGGCGGAGGAGCGATTTTGCTCCTAATGCCGCGTATATACGGTCGAAATTCCGACGGAGGCTTGCCCGTGGAAAAGTCCGACCGTGTGTACGCGGCATAACCTTTTATGCCGCGTACATACGGTCGAAATTCCGATGAAGGCTTGCCCGTGGAAAAGTCCGACCGTGTGTACGCGGCATAACTTTTTTGCGGGAGGATGCCCCCATGCTTCGGCATATATATATTTTAGGCACAGGTTGCGTTAAAAAAATGTTTTATTTTTTACTAGGTTTTGTTTTGGTATTTGCTTTGCAGGTATGGTATGGTAAGGTCTTACTGTTGTACTGTAATTTTACTTTGTTTTAATGTTAACCATCATTTGCTTAGCAGGTACGCCATTCAGTTGCATCGCGGATTTATTTATCTTGACAGCAACAGCGTTTGCTCCCACGATACATAAAGCTGTGATTCCAACGCTGTAGGAGGTGATTTCACCACCACAGTTAAAAAAAAGAGCATATATGCCGAAGCATGGGGGCAGCAGGGGCGGAGGAGCGATTTTGCTCCTAATGCCGCGTATATACGGTCGAAATTCCGACGGAGGCTTGCCCGTGGAAAAGTCCGACCGTGTGTACGCGGCATAACCTTTTATGCCACGTACATACGGTCGAAATTCCGACGAAGGCTTGCCCGTGGAAAAGTCCGACCGTGTGTACGCGGCATAACTTTTTGCGGGAGGATGCCCCCATGCTTCGGCATATATATATTTTAGGCACAGGTTGCGTTAAAAATTTTTTTTATTTTTTACTAGGTTTTGTTTTGGTATTTGCTTTGCAGGTATGGTATGGTAAGGTCTTACTGTTGTACTGTAATTTTACTTTGTTTTAATGTTAACCATCATTTGCTTAGCAGGTACGCCATTCAGTTGCATCGCGGATTTATTTACCTTGACAGCAACAGCGTTTGCTCCCACGATACATAAAGCCGTGATTCCAACGCTGTAGGAGGTGATTTCACCACCACAGTTAAAAAAAAAGAGCATATATGCCGAAGCATGGGGGCAGCAGGGGCGGAGGAGCGATTTTGCTCCTAATGCCGCGTATATACGGTCGAAATTCCGACGGAGGCTTGCCCGTGGAAAAGTCCGACCGTGTGTACGCGGCATAACTTTTTTGCGGGAGGATGCCCCCATGCTTCGGCATATATGCCCATCATTAGAAGTGGGTGGATGAAGGGAGGTATTCTAATGGTGGGCATACCCATCGATCAATCTCTTTTTTTTGTTCAGCCAACAGGCTGCATGAAAAAAAAGATTACAATACATGTCCAACAAGGACCAGCAACGTACTGGTATGTAGCTGGACTTTGAATGTTTATACCAGAATGATGCCTGTGGGTTTAGGTATCATCTTGGTATCATTCTTTTCAGCCAGTGGCCGGCTTTCATGTAAAAGCAATTCTAGCAGATAATTAGCCTCTAGACTGCTTTTACAAGCAGTGGGAGAGAATGTCCCCCGCCGGATATAAACAGCGCCATTGGAAAATTGGGAAAGCATTTTATCACACCGATCTTGGTGTGGTCAGATGCTTTGAGAGCAGAGGAAAGATCTAGGGTCTAACCCCCCAATTTTTTTAATTTTTTTCAAAAAAAGAGTACCTGTCACTACTTATTGCTATCATAGGGGATACTTACATTCCCTGAGATAACAATAAAAATGGTAAAAAAAAAAAAAAAATATGGAAGGAACAGTTTAAAAAAAAAAAAAAAAGCAAAATAAATAATAAAAAAAAAAAAGCACCGCTGTCCCCCCCTGCTCTTGTGCAAAGGCGAACGCAAGCGTCGGTCTAGCGTCATATGTAAACAGCAATTGCATCATGCATGTGAGGTATCACCGCAAAGGTCAGATCGAGGGCAGTAATTTTAGCAGTAGACCTCCTCTGTAAATCTAACGTGGTAACCTGTAAAGGCTTTTAAATGCTTTTAAAAATGAATGTAGTTTGTCGCCGCTGCGCGTTTGTGCGCAATTTTTAAGCATGTCGTGTTTGGTATCCATGTACTCGGCCTAAGATCATCTTTTTTATTTCATCAAACATTTGGGCAATATAGTGTTTTTTAGTGCATTAAAAATAAAAAAGGGTGTTTTTCCCCCACAAAATGCGTTTGAAAAATCGCTGCGCAAATACTGTGTGGAAAAAAAAATGCAACACCCACTATTTTAATCTGTAGGGCCTTTGCTTTAAAAAAATATATAATGTTTGGGGGTTCAACATAAGTTTCTTGCAAAAAAAAAAATGTTTTCATGTAAACAAAAAGTGTCAGAAAGGGCTTTGTCTTCAAGTGGTTAGAAGAGTGGATGATGTGTGACATAAGCTTCCTAATGGTGTGCATAAAATGCCAGGACAGTTCAAAACCCCCCCAAATGACCCCATTTTGGAAAGTAAACACCTCAAGCTATTTGCTGAGAGGCATGTTGAGCCCATTGAATATTTTTTTTTTTGTCCCAAGTGATTGAATAATGACAAAAAGAAAAAAAAAATGTACAAAAAGTTGTCACTAAATGATATATTGCTCAAACATGCCATGGTTATGTGTGGAATTGCATCCCAAAATACATTCTGTTTCTTCTCCTGAGTACGAGGATACCACATGTGTGAGACTTTTTGGGAGCCTAGCCGCGTACAGGACCCCGAAAACCAAGCACCGCCTTCAGGATTTCTATGGGTGTAAATTTTTGATTTCACTCCTCACTGCCTAGCACAGTTTTGGAGGCCATGGAATGCCCAGATGGCACAAAACCCCCCCAAATGACCCCATTTTGGAAAGTAGACACCCCAAGCTATTTGCTGAGAGGTATGTTGAGTATTTTGCAGATCTCGCTTTTTGTCACAAAGTTTTGAAAATTGAAAAAAGAAAAAAAAAATGTCTTTCTTCATTTTGAAAAAACAAATGAGAGCTGTAAAATACTCACCATGCCTCTCAGCAAATAGCTTGGGGTGTCTACTTTCCAAAATGGGGTCATTTGTGGGGGTTTTGGGCTATCTTGGCATTTTATGGCCTTCAAAACTGTGATAAGTAGTGAGGAGTGAAATCAAAAATTTGTGCCCTTAGAAATCCTGAAGGCGGTGCTTGGTTTTCAGGGCCCCGTACGCGGCTAGGCTCTCAAAAAGTCCCACACATGTGGTATCCCCGTACTCAGGAGAAGCAGCAAAATGTATTTTGGGGTGCAATTCCACATATAACCATGGCATGTTTGAGCAATATATCATTTAGTGACAACTTTTTTTACATTTTTTTTTTTTTTTGTCATTATTCAATCATTTGGGACAAAAAAAAAATATTCAATGGGCTCAAAATGCCTCTCAGCAAATAGCTTGGGGTGTCTACTTTCCAAAATGGGGTAATTTGGGGGGGTTTTGTGCCATCTTGGCATTTTATGGCCTTCAAAACTGTGATAGGTAGTGATAGGTAGTGAGGAGTG
Source organism: Rana muscosa (assembly GCA_029206835.1). Classification (NCBI taxonomy): domain Eukaryota; kingdom Metazoa; phylum Chordata; class Amphibia; order Anura; family Ranidae; genus Rana; species Rana muscosa. Next base: position 438,787,339 of record CM055121.1, on the reverse strand, counting down.
AAATCAAAAATTTATGCCCTTAGAAACCTTGAAGGCGGTGCTTGGTTTTTGGGGTCCCGTACGCGGCTAGGCTCCCAAAAAGTCCCACACATGTGGTATCCCCGTACTCAGGAGAAGCAGCAGAATGTATTTTGGGGTGTAATTTTACATATGCCCATGGCATGTGTGAGCAATATATCATTTAGTGACAACTTTGTGCAAAAAAAAAAAAAATTGTCATATTCCCGCAACTTGTGGCAAAATATAAAATATTCCATGGACTGAACATGCCTCTCAGTAAATAGCTTGGGGTGTCTACTTTCCAAAATGGGGTCATTTGGGGGGGTTTTGTGCTATTTTGGCATTTTATGGCCTTCAAAACTGTGATAGGTAGTGAGGAGTGAAATCAAAAATTTATGCCCTTAGAAATCCTGAAGGCGGTGCTTGGTTTTTGGGGCCCCGTACGCGGCTAGGCTCCCAAAAAGTCCCACACATGTGGTATCCCCGTACTCAGGAGAAGCAGCAGAATGTATTTTGGGGTGCAATTCCACATATAACCATGGCATGTTTGAGCAATATATCATTTAGTGACAACTTTTTGTACATTTTTTTTTTTGTCATTATTCAATCATTTGGGACAAAAAAAAATATTCAATGGGCTCAACATGCCTCTCAGCAAATAGCTTGGGGTGTCTACTTTCCAAAATGGGGTAATTTGGGGGGGTTTTGTGCCATCTTGGCATTTTATGGCCTTCAAAACTGTGATAGGTAGTGATAGGTAGTGAGGAGTGAAATCAAAAATTTATGCCCTTAGAAACCTTGAAGGCGGTGCTTGGTTTTTGGGGTCCCGTACGCGGCTAGGCTCCCAAAAAGTCCCACACATGTGGTATCCCCGTACTCAAGAGAAGCAGCAGAATGTATTTTGGGGTGTAATTTCACATATGCCCATGGCATGTGTGAGCAATATATTATTTAGTGACAACTTTGTGCAAAAAAAAAAAAAGTTTGTCATATTCCCGCAACTTGTGGCAAAATATAAAATATTCCATGGACTGAACATGCCTCACAGTAAATAGCTTGGGGTGTCTACTTTCCAAAATGGGGTCATTTGGGGGGGTTTTGTGCTATTTTGGCATTTTATGTCCTTCGAAACTGTGATAGGTAGTGAGGAGTGAAATCAAAAATTTGCGCCCTTAGAAATCCTGAAGGCGGTGCTTGGTTTCCGGGGTCCCGTACGTGGCTAGGCTCCCAAAAAGTCCCACACATGTGGTATCCCCGTACTCAGGAGAAGCAGCAGAATGTATTTTGGGGTGCAATTCCACATATAACCATGGCATGTGTGAGCAATATATCATTTAGTGACAACTTTTTGTAATTTTTAATTTTTTTTTGTCATTATTCAATCACTTGGGACAAAAAAAAAAATATTCAATGGGCTCAACATGCCTCTCAGCAATTTCCTTGGGGTGTCTACTTTCCAAAATGGGGTCATTTGGGGGGGTTTTGTACTGCCCTGCCATTTTAGCACCTCAAGAAATGAGATAGGCAGTCATAAATTTAAAGCTGTGTAAATTCCAGAAAATGTACCCTAGTTTGTAAACGCTATAACTTTTGCGCAAACCAATAAATATACGCTTATTGACATTTTTTTTACTAAAGACATGTGGCTGAATACATTTTGGCCTAAATGTATGACTAAAATTGAGTTTATTCGATTTTTCTTATAACAAAAAGTAGAAAATATAATTTTTTTTCAAAATTTTCGGTCTTTTTCCGTTTATATCGCAAAATATAAAAATTGCAGAGGCAATCAAATACCATTAAAAGAAAGCTCTATTTGTGGGAAGAAAAGGACGCAAATTTCGTTTGGGTACAACATTGCATGTCCGCACAATTTACAGTTAAAGCAGCGCAGTGCAAAATTCTGAAATCACCTCTGGTCCTCTAGCTACCAAATGGTCCGGGGCTTAAGTGGTTAATGAATTGTCGACTCCCGGCAATACATACAAAAGTCATTGATAAAAAAAAAAAAAGCGTGGGGGTCCCCTAGAATTCAATTACCAGGTCTGGTATAGATATTAAGGGGAACCCCGCCACAAATAAAAAAAAAAAATGCGTGCGGTTCCCCCAAATATCCATACCAGGCCCTTCAGATCTGGCATGGATTTTAAGGGGAACTCCACCCCAAATAAAAAAAAATGGCGTGGAGTCCCCCCAAAAATCCATACCAGACCCTTATCCGAGCACGCAACCTGGCAGGCCGCAGGAAAAGAGGGGGGGACGAGAGAGCGCCCCTCCCCTCCTGAACCGTACCAGGCCACATGCCCTCAACATGGGGAGGATGTCCCCATGTTGATGGGGACAAGGGCCTCATCCCCACAACCCTTGCCCGGTGGTTGTGGGGGTCTGCGGGCGGGGGGCTTATCGGAATCTGGAAGACCCCTTTAACAAAGGGGACCCCCAGATCCCGCCCCCCCTATGTGAATTGGTAAGGGGCGGGTCTATACATGTATTACACAGAGAGGGAAGTTCCCCATCAGATCCGCCCCCTCTCTATGTCAGACCCCGCCTACGTCATTGGCCTGAGCGGGGAACTTCCTTCACTGTGTAATTTAAATTTACACAGTGAAGGAAGTTCCCCATCAGGTCCGCTCAGGCCAATGACGTAGGCGCGGTCTGACATACCGAGGGGGCGGACCTGATGGGGAACTTCCCTCACTGTGTAATACATGTATAGACCCGCCCATTCTCATGTTCCGCATCAGGTCCTCAGCCTTACACTGAGTCATTGGCTGAGCGGACCTGATGGGGAACTTTAGAAGGGGCGGGTCTATACATGTAATAGACTGCAGAGGAAGTTCCCCATCAGGTCCGCTCAGGCTCAGCCAATGACGGACATCGGATCGCCACGGGACACTGGATTTCACCGCTGGAATGTTTTTATTTATTTTATTTTTTTATTTTTTAATAAAGGACTTCCTCATGTTGAGGGCATGTGGCCTGGTACGGTTCAGGAGGGGGGGTAAGGCGCTCTCGTCCCCCCCTCTTTTCCTGTGGCCTGCCAGGTTGCGTGCTTGGATAAAGGGTCTGGTCTGGATTTTTGGGGGGACTCCACGCCATTTTTTTTTAAATTTGGGGTGGAGTTCCCCTTAAAATCCATGCCAGATCTGAAGGGCCTGGTATGGATATTTGGGGAAACCGCACACATTTTTTTTAAATTTGCAGCGGGGTTCCCCTTAATATCTATACCAGACCTGAAGGGCCTGGTAATTGAATTCTGGGGGACCCCCACGTTTTTTTTTTTTTTTTTTATCAATGACTTTTGTATGTATTGCCGGGAGCCGACAATTCATTAATAGCCGCGAGTGAGTTTTAAATGACTTTTTTTCCTTAAAAAATGACATTTTATGCAGGGACAGTTCTAAGCACGGGAAACATGCGCCACTTTACATGCATATTATACACACCCCTTAGGTACGAAATTTAAAGGAATATTTCACTTTTATTGTTTCACTTTAAGCATTATTAAAATCACTGCTCCCGAAAAAACGGCCGTTTTTAAAACTTTTTTTTGCATTGATACATGTCCCCTGGGGCAGGACCCGGGTCCCCAAACACTTTTTAGGACAATAACTTGCATATAAGCCTTTATAATTAGCACTTTAGATTTCTCCCATAGACTTTTCGAATTTGCCGCAAACACCCGGGCGAACAGGCAATGTTCGAGTTGAACATGAGTTTGACTCGAACTCGAAGCTCATCCCTACTTATGAGGGAGGATAGCTGCAGCGGGGTTGATACATGTTCATTGCATTGTTGAATGTCATACCCTTTTAATGTGTGCACCTATATTGCAGGGATCTGCATAAGATATTGTATACAAATTACCCTTTTATATTTTTACCTACAGTAAAAAGTTATAGTTAAGTAATTTGGTTGTGAGTGTCAATTACTGTGCTGGTATACAAAGGGGGTTGTACCGTATAATAGTATAGAGGTATAGGTACAGTTATACCACCGTCCCCCTTTCCTAGCTGTGTCACGAGAGGTTAGAGCCGATTGCCAGGGGTTGAGAGCGGTGCATTACAGGGCCCAAAACAAATAAGCAGCCCTCTTAAACTGAGGGTATCGCTACATACCCTTTATTGCTGTTCTCTAATCTAGATAGGCAGGAAGGGACAGTGTGTTCTTTTCTCAGGCATCTGCAGGAGTTAGTGGGTGTTGTGTGTCTCCAGCACAGTATACACCTGTATCTACCCTTTATTGCTGTTCTATAAGCTAGATAGGCAGGGACAGTGTGTTCTTTTCTCAGGCATCTGCAGGAGTTAGTGGGTGTTGTGTGCCCCAGCACAGTATACACCTGTATCTACACTTTTTTTGCTGTTCTATAATACAGGCATCTGCAGGAGTTAGTGGGTGTTGTGTGCCCCAGCACAGTATACACCTGTATCTACACTTTTTTGCTGTTCTATAATACAGGCATCTGCAGGAGTTAGTGGGTGTTGTGTGCCCCAGCACAGTATACACCTGTATATACCCTTTATTGCTGGTGTTCTCTAATAAAGGCATCTGCAGGAGTTAGTGGGTGTTGTGTCCCTCCAGCACAGCACAGTATACACCTGTATCTACCCTTTATTGCTGGTGTTCTCTAATAAAGGCATCTGCAGGAGTTAGTGGGTGTTGTGTCCCTCCAGCACAGCACAGTATACACCTGCATCTACCCTTTACTGCTGGGGTTATCTAATAAAGGCATCTGCAGGAGTTAATGGGTGTTGTGTCCCTCCAGCACAGCACAGTATACACCTGTATCTACCCTTTATTGCTGGTGTTCTCTAATAAAGGCATCTGCAGGAGTTAGTGAGTGTTGTGTGATCCAGCACAGTATACACCTGTATCTACACTTTTTTGCTGTTCTATATTACAGGCATCTGCAGGAGTTAGTGGGTGTTGTGTGCCCCAGCACAGTATACACCTGTATCTACATTTTTTTTGCTGTTCTATAATACAGGCATCTGCAGGAGTTATTGGGTGTTGTGTGCCCCAGCACAGTATACACCTGTATCTACACTTTTCTGCTGTTCTATAATACAGGCATCTGCAGGAGTTAGTGGGTGTTGTGTGCCCCAGCACAGTATACACCTGTATATACCCTTTATTGCTGGTGTTCTCTAATAAAGGCATCTGCAGGAGTTAGTGGGTGTTGTGTCCCTCCAGCACAGCACAGTATACACCTGTATCTACCCTTTATTGCTGGTGTTCTCTAATAAAGGCATCTGCAGGAGTTAGTGGGTGTTGTGTCCCTCCAGCACAGCACAGTATACACCTGTATCTACCCTTTATTGCTGGTGTTCTCTAATAAAGGCATCTGCAGGAGTTAGTGGGTGTTGTGTGCCTCCAGCACAATATACACTACTCCAATTCCTGGTTTTCCCATCTCCCAGCCAACATCGGCTGTTCGATCGTTCGCCGAAGATCGAACGTTATGGACCATTCGCGCCAAATTCGAGTGACGCGAACGGCCCACAATACACTGCGCCATCGCAGTGCAATCCCAGCGCTGCGATTGGCCAAGCATACACTGTGACCCCACATGCTTGGCCAATCACAGGGCCGGCAGCGAGGAGAGCCATAATTGGCCACAGGCAGGATGCCTGTGGCCAATCATAGCTCAGGGGGGTTTAGTACACACCCCACACTATAAAAGGCCACCAGCGAAGCAGCCTTGTGCAGTGTGTTCCGGCGTGCAGGGAGAGAGATACATAGGCAGGGACAGTGTGTTCTATGTTCTATTATTTTCTCAGGCATCTGCAGGAGTTAGTGGGTGTTGTGTGCTTCCAGCACAGTATACACCTGGATCTACACTTTATTGCTGTTCTCTAAGTTAGATAGGCAGGCAGGGACAGTGTGTTCTTTTCTCAGGCATCTGCAGCAGTTAGTGGGTGTTGTGTGCCCCAGCACAGTATACACCTGTATATACCCATCATTGCTGTTCTCTAATACAGGCATCTGCAGGAGTTAGTGGCACAGTATACACCTGTATATAGCCGTCATTGCTGTTCTCTAATACAGGCATCTGCAGGAGTTAGTGGCACAGTATACACCTGTATATACCCGTCATTGCTGTTCACTAATACAGGCATCTGAAGGAGTTAGTGGCACAGTATACACCTGTATATAGCCGTCATTGCTGTTCTCTAATACAGGCATCTGCAGGAGTTAGTGGCACAGTATACACCTGTATATACCCGTCATTGCTGTTCTCTAATACAGGCATCTGCAGGAGTTAGTGGCACAGTATACACCTGTATATACCCGTCATTGCTGTTCTCTAATACAGGCATCTGCAGGAGTTAGTGGCACAGTATACACCTGTATATACCCGTCATTGCTGTTCTCTAATACAGGCATCTGCAGGAGTTAGTGGCACAGTATACACCTGTATATACCCGTCATTGCTGTTCTCTAATACAGGCATCTGCAGGAGTTAGTGGCACAGTATACACCTGTATATACCCATCATTGCTGTTCTCTAATACAGGCATCTGCAGAAGTTAGTGGCATAGTATACACCTGTATATACCCATCATTGCTGTTCTCTAATACAGGCATCTGCAGGAGTTAGTGGCACAGTATACACCTGTATAAACCCGTCATTGCTGTTCTCTAATACAGGCATCTGCAAAAGTTAGTGGGTGTTGTGTGCCCTAGTACAGTATACACCTGTATATACCCGTCATTGCTGTTCTCTAATAAAGGAATCTGCTGAAGTTAGTGGGTGTTGTGTGCCTCCAGCACAATATACACTACCCAATTGCTGGTTTTCCCATCTCCCTGCAGGCCATTACTATGTCTGGAAGGCCAACAAAGAGAGGCAGACAGTCACGAGCCAATAAAAGAGGGCAAGCAGGCTCTGTGTTTAGAGACAACAGTGCTGGTCGTGGACACGGTGCATTGTCATCAGCACGTGGCCCTGGGACACGCTTGTCCTTATTTTCAGCAGCTGGACGTGTTGAGCCGCATCATGCCGAAGACTTGGTAGAGTGAATGACCAAGCCCTCCTTATCCTCATCCTCTCTCACCCAGGCTCAGGGTACTGGCAAAGCAGCTGTCAAAGCGTCCTCTTCCCTCGTATCAATGTCATCATCAGTCACTCCTTCCCTAGACCCACCATGTCCTCCTGAGGAGTCCCCCGAACTGTTTGAGCACAGTGTTGGGTACATGCTCCAGGAGGATGCCCAGCATTTCGAAGGGTCTGATGATGATACACAGCTAGTGGAAGGCAGTAGCGTGAGCGCAGAGAGAGGGGATGCTCAAGAAGGACAACAATCTGGCAGTCATGTTCCAGCAGCTGCAGCATGCTGCCAGATTGGCTCCAGTGATGAGGAGGGAGAAGATGATGAGGTCCCTGATAGGAGAGAGGAGGAGGAGGAGGCACATCTCCAACGAGGCAGGATGCCCTCCAGGGGCCAGCGTAAGGGCAGCACACTGACTGAATCACACCGCAGAGCTACGCCTGTGCAAGGCGCTGCCTCTGCCCGTTATTCCAAAAGTTCTTTGGTGTGGGCCTTTTTTGAGTTGAGTGCATCAGATCGCACCGCTGCTATTTGCAACATATGTCTCAAGCGTATCTCGCGTGGCCAAAACATCAGCCGCTTGGGCACCACTTGCTTGACTAGACATATGTTGACTTGCCATGCAGCTCGTTGGCAAGCGTACCTTAAAGACCCACACCAAAGAACAAAGCTGACCTCTCCTTGCTCCTCATCAGCTGGGATCTCCAACTCCACTATGCCTTCAGTCCTCTCTGAAACCTGCACTGAGAGGAATGAAGGTGTAGAATTAGGTGTGTCACAGCCAAATACTTGCGGGCACTATGCTAGCAGTACACCGACGTCCGATTGTAGCAGGCAAATTTCCCTGCCCCAGCTGCTGGACCGTCGAAAGAAGTTCACTCCCAGCCATCCACATGCTCAGCGGTTGAATGCTAGCTTGGCTAAATTGCTAGCAATTCAACTTTCAACTGCTGCCTTTTCAGTTGGTAGACTCGGCCCCCTTCCGTGAGTTTATGCAATGTGCGGTTCCTCAGTGGCAGGTTCCCAAACGCCACTTTTTCTCACGGAAGGCGATTCCGGCTCTCTACCGGCATGTGGAAGGCAATGTCCATGCCTCGCTGGACAGGGCGGTCAGCGGTAAGGTGCATATTACCGCTGACTCATGGTCCAGCAGGCATGGACAGGGACGTTACCTTTCTTTCATGGCCCATTGGGTCACTCTTTTGGCAGCTGGGAAGGATGCAGGACAAGGTGCAGTAGTGTTGGAGGTTGTTCCGCCGCCACGCCTCCAAAATGCTACTACTGGTTGTGGCACACCTCTCTCCTCCACCCCCTCCTCTTCTTCTTCCTCCATGGCCTCTTCCTGTGCTTTGTCCTCGGAACCAGCGGTGCTCCGTAGGCGTTCAAGGGGCTACGCAAGTACGCAGGCAAAAAGATGCCATGCCGTGCTTGCGCTGGTGTGTTTGGGGGATAGGAGCCACACTGGGGCAGAGGTTCTGTCGGCTCTGCAGGGGCAGGCCGAGAGGTGATTGACGCCACGCCAGCTTAAGCCAGGAATGGTGGTTTGCAACAATGGCACCAACCTCCTCTCCGCCCTCCGACAGGGACAACTGACCCATGTGCCCTGTGTGGCTCACGTCCTTAACCTGGTGGTACAGCGGTTCTTGGGCAGGTACCCGGGCTTACACGATGTCCTGAGGCAGGCCAGGAAAGTCTGTGTGCATTTCCGCAGATCATATAATGCCAGTGTTCGGCTGGCTGAGCTGCAAAAGGAGTTGAACCTGCCCAAGAACCGCCTTATATGTGACATGCCCACCAGGCGGAACTCAATGTTGGCCATGCTGCAGCGGCTGCACACACAGCAGAGGGCCATCAATGAGTACCTGTGCGACTACGGCACCAGGACAGGGTCAGGGGAGCTCGGGTTTTTTTCACCACGCCAATGGAGCATGATCAGGGATGCATGCACTGTCCTGGCACCATTTGAGGAGGCCACGAGTATGGTGAGCAGTGACAGTGCATGCATCAGTGACACTGTACCTCTTGTCCACCTGTTGGAGCATACGCTGCGTGGAATAATGGACAGGGCACTTGAGGCAGAACAGAGGCAGGAAGAGGAGGACTTCCTTGCCTCTCAAGGCCCCCTTTACCCAGACAGTGTTCCTTCTGTCCCACCCATCGCACAGGAAGAGGACAAGGAGGAGGAGGAGGATTGTGTCAGCATGGAGGTGGAGCCTGGCACTCAGCATCAACAGCAGCAGTCTTTTAGGGATGATTAACAGTCCCAAGAAACCCGTGGACTTGTACTTGTCGTCCTTAGTGACCCAGAGTACTCCGGACAGAATGCCTCAGCTAACCTACGCTGCATGGCCTCCCTGATCCTGCAAAGTCTGCGGAAGGATCCTCGTATTCTTCGGATCAAGGAGAGGGACCATTACTGGCTGGCCACTCTCCTTGATCCACGGTACAAGGGTAAGGTTGCGGACCTTATCTTACCGTCGCAGAGGGAGCAGAGGATGAGACATCTCCGGGAGGCCTTGCAGAAAGGTCTGTGCAACGCGTTCCCAGAGACTGGGAGGCTACAAACTCCTGGTCCTGGACAACGAGTTGCTGAGGCTTCGGTCAGTCAAAGAAGGAGCGGTGGGGAAGATGGCCGTCTGACCGATGCGTTCAGACAATTTTTTAGTCCGCAGCCCCAAGGTATGATCGGTTCCAGCAACCATCGCCAGCATCTGATATACATGGTGCAGGAATACCTAGGGGCAAGGTCAGACTTGGACACCTTTCCCACCGAAAATCCTCTGGCTTACTGGGTCTTGAGGATGGATCACTGGCCAGAGCTTGCACAGTATGCAATTGAGCTACTGGCTTGTCCTGCATCCAGCGTTCTTTCGGAACGCACATTCAGTGCTGCTGGAGGCTTTTTCACGGATCACAGGGTGCGCCTGTCCACCGACTCGGTTGATCGACTGACCTTCATAAAGATGAACCAGTCTTGGATCACCACCAGCTACCAAGCACCTGAAGCCGATATAACAGAATACTTTATTTTGATATGTCACATCCCTTCAAGACTGCCTATGCTGATTCTGAGTGACTGTCCTGTTATGTTGACTGGCTATCCTCCTCCTCCTCAATGATCCGATTCCTGATGATAGCTTGGAAGAACATTTTTGTTTCTGGGTGCCGCCACCAGTGGCTAAGGCCCAATTTTTCAGCTCCTGTTTAACAGGGGCATGTAATTACAATTTATTATGCAATGCTTTGCAGCAGGGCTCATTCCTGCACTCCAACTAAAGTATCTGGGAGAGGTTGCAGTGTCGTGGCACCAGCACCAGTGCCTAAGGCCCAATTTTTCAGCCCCTGTTTAACAGGGGCGTGTAATTACAATTTTTGATGCAATACTTTGCAACAGGGCTCATTGCTGTGCTCCAAGTACAGTATCTGTGAGGGATTGCAGTGTTGTGGGACCAGTGCCTAAGGCCCAATTTTTCTGCCCCTGTTCAACAGGGACATGTAATTACAATTCTTGATCTAATAATTCACAGCAGGACCCATTCCTGCACCCACCAAGAGTAACTGTGAGGGCTTACAGTGTTGTGGCAACACAACCACCACCACCAAAGGCCCAATTTTGCTGCCCCTCTTCAACAGGGGCATGCAATTACAATTCTTGATCTAATAATTAACAGTAGGGCCCATTCATGCACCCACCAAGAGTAACTGTGAGGGCTGACAGTGTTGTAGCACCAGCACCAGCACCAAAGGCCCAATTTTTCCTACCACTGTTTAACAATGGCATGTGGGTGGGTGATGGTGTAGCCATGCCATTTTTCTCAAAGATTTTCATCCATATTGCCAGGACAAGACATGACATTAAAGTCGCAAGCAGTTTTAAAAGGCTTTTTTTCCTTTAGAAATTTCATTTTGTGCAGGGACAGTTCTAAACACGGGAAACACATGCCACTTCACAGGCATACTTTAGACACCCACCCAGGTACGATATTTAAAGGAATATTTCACTTTTTTTTTTTTCACTTTATGCATCATTAAAATTACTGCTCCCGAAAAAACGGCAGTTTTTAAAACTTATTTTTGCATTGATACATGTCCCCTGGGGCAGAACCCGGGTCCCCAAACCCTTTTTAGGACAATAACATGCATATTAGCTGTTATAATTAGCACTTTAGATTTCGAACATTCGCGTCCATTGTATTTAATAGGGTTCTAACGTTCGCGCAAACTTTCGGTCCGTTCGCAGGTTCTGGTGCGAACCGAACCGGGGGGGGGGGTGTTCGGCTCATCTCTACTTACTGCACACCAGCAAACCTAACTAACTACTGCCTGAGTTGAGCAACCTCTTTAACCACTTAAGACCCGGACCAATACGCAGCATAAGGACCAGTCCGCTTTTTTGCGATTCGGCACTGCATCGCTTTAACTGACAATTGCGCGGACGTGCAACGTGGCTCCAGAACATTTAAGCGAGGCGCCCTCCCCAGTATGTTACATGTCACTGGGGAGAGCAGTCGCTCGCAAGTTATGCGGAAGAAGACGGTGGTTAACTTCAGAGCAAATTCCATCACTGAGGTATTTATTGCAAGGTCTGATCTTGCTTTTTTAATATAAAATACGCCCCAAATGTTGTGGGATTTCTTTCATTGTGCTTAACCACTATTCCAATTTTCTTGTCTGTGTGTCTCATACAGATAGGAGATTGGATTAACACCCTCCTATAATGAGCAGTGTGAACTGAAGAGCCTGATAGTGATGCCGGGCATGCACTCTGGCTAGGTAACAATATTTTGCCAGTTTATCCTTTCTTCTTTAGTTTGAAAGTTTATACCTGACAATATAATTATTCTTACTGTATATGTTTTATAGCCACAGGTTAACTTCAACTGCCTGTGAAAAACTACTTACCTTTCATCCCGATTCATTTATTATGATGTTGGGGAACAATTCTATCTGAGTTCCAACTATGCTAAGGTGAATGCTCAGATCCATTATACCATCTCATATGTGCATGCTCTGAGATATAGGTTTTTTTGTTGCTCTAATAGGCCTGCTGAGAGAATTATGTTAATGTCTTTCAGCATATCTATGCCTTTTTCAAACTAATTGCTCTACGAGCCCATACCTCTCGAGGACCACCGTACGGCGCCGCAAATTCCCCTTTTTCTCAATTATTATCTTCTTACACTACAAGTAAGTTACTAGTTTACATTACTAGGTTGGCCCTAGGGCACTATAATAATATATATATTTCTCTTGTTTCTTTGATAGACTATGTTGGTTTACTCTATAAATACTTGGTGCATCCCCATGTTCCCACTACTCACTTTCCCCTCTTTCTTCCTCACCATTTCAGCCTGGTGAGACGCCCCTTACACGGGCACAGATTTTTGGGGTTGAGACACCTGGGAGGGGGTGAAGCGATTGCATTGGGCAAATTCAAGTGATACTTTTGGTAAGTGTTAGATACTGGCATCAGTGTCTGATATACTTGCGAAATACAATACAAATGTATATATTTATGATGCATATCAAAAAATTTGATTTTCTATCTTGAAATTTAGAAGCTCCTGAGGAAGCGATTTGCGGACAATCGCGAAACATGTTGAGCTGAGCTATTTTTAAACTATCAAGAAATACATGGACTTCCTCTTGGGGGACATCTCTTTGCCATATATATCTTCAGTGGGAAGATTCATTATGCACACCCACGAATTGAGTATTTTGTATCATTGAATGTCCCAGTATGGTTCTTGTCCATGTTTTCTTATTTTAGATTATATCTTCTTGTATTCTGAGAATACAATTAGTAAACTGTACTATTGTGCTAATAAAATTTGTATAATTTATATATATTCGTGCCTTCAAAGTCCATTTTCAATCTACCTAGCTACATACACTCAACTAGGACGTGGCACCTTTGTTATTTAGGGGGACCGATTACTACCCCAGGGCTAATGTAATCAACGATCACTCCAGAACAAAATTGGCGTCCTTTTTTTCCCACAAATAGAGCTTTCTTTTGATGGTATTTGATCACCTCTGCGGTTTTTATTTTTTGCGTTATAAACAAAAATAGAGCGACAATTTTGAAAAAAAAACTATATTTTTTACTTTTTGCTAGAATAAATATTCTCAAAAAATATATAAAAAAACATTTTTTTTACTTAGTTTAGGCCGATACGTATTCTTCTACATATTTTTGGTAAAAAAAAACGCAATCAGCGTTTATTGATTGGTTTGCGCAAAAGTTATAGCGTTTGCAAAATATGGGGTAGTTTTATGGCATTTTTATAAAAAAAAATTTTTTTTACTAGTAATGGCGGCGATCAGCGATTTTTTTCATGACTGCGACATTATGGCGGACACATCGGACACTATATTGGGACCATTGTCATTTTTCAGTGACCAGTGCTATAAAAATGCACTGGTTACTGTAAAAATGACGCTGGCAATGAAGGGGTTAACCAGGAAGAGGCGCTATAGGGGTTAAGTGTGCCCTGATTTGTGTTTCTTACTGTGGGGGGCGTGGCTTAGCGTGTGACGTCTCTGATAATCGTTCCCTATTACAGGGAACAGACGATCAGTGACAGGCACACTAGGAAGCACGGGGAGAGGTTTGTTTACATTATTGTAAATTATTTTTGGGAATTTCGCTGCTAAAAAACCCCATTGGGGGAGCTTCCCATTCCTCTTGTAATTTTCGGGGTGCGCAGCGCTTTTCACTCCCAGTATACGTGTCCTTCCCATTCTTTTGGTTTGTTTACACTTACCTCTCCCCGTTCTTCCTCTCTGTGACCTGATCGCGGGACACCAGCGGCGATCGGCTCCGCTGTTCCCGTGGGACGGTCACGGAGGAGAGGACCGGCTCGCGACCCACGGCTGGGCTCTTAAAGGGGACGTACCTGTACGCCCATGTGCCCAGCCGTGCCATTTTGCCGACGTACATCGGCGTGCGGCGGTCCTCAAGTGGTTAAGGGACTTTATTTGTGCTATTTACCAGCTATATACAGGTTCTGTATGGTGCTTCAGGGGGATCTAAAAAGAACATTCAACAAAACAAAATCTTCTTACTACACATCAGCAATCCTAGCTAACAGAATATCCAAACCAACTGGTTGTCAACCTCCGCAAACATAGTGCTGTTATTTTTACCAACATTTCGTTTTAACAGACGAGACCTATCTGCTTCCCAGGTTGCAAAGCACTGACTGCGTGGTAAACTTAAAGCGGAGTTCAAGGCTCTAAATTTTTTTTTTTAAAAGTCAACAGCTACAAATAATGCAGCTGCTGACTTTTAATATAAGGACACTTACCTGTCCAGGGATCCTGTGATGTTGCCCCCCAAAGCCCATTTGTCCATCAGCTCGGGTGCAGGCTCCAGCATTGCAACTAAGGGAAACCAGCAGTGAAGCCTTCACTGCCGGTTTCCTACGCATGCACGAGTCACGCTGCGCTTTCTGAATGGTCCAGTCATATTTTGGGACAGACACAGGTCACAGAAGGCAGCGGGGGGCACCTGATGCAAATGTGGAAACGACGTGCCTCGCCACGGCGAGGTAGGAGGAAGTCAAGCTGGAAAACATCACAAAAGGTACAAAACAACTAAAGAAAAAAAAAAACAATATCCAAAAAGGAGGGGGGATGGGGTGGCCTATTCTTCAAGACAGAGTTGTATTTTAGCCTGGAAATAAGCTTTAAACTACGTAACAGGGAGAGGTATGAAACCCAAAGTGGATCTGAGATCAGAGTTGTAAGGTGTAAGGCAGATGACAGGGAGATGTGTAAATACCAAACAGAAGTTGGCTGGAAGTTTGAAGTTAAAATGTCTATGTCAATGGATCTACTGTAGATTTTACACTAAAGGGTAACATCGCTCAGTTTTGTAGCCTGGTTTATTTGGGTAACTATGAAAGCAATTAGAGTATTATAAATGAAAGTAGACATTCAGTGCAGGTTAACCCTGTTACCCCTTATGTTCTTCTACCGCCCTGGTCACAATAGACTATAATATATTTAACCAAAATGGCCTTATCAGTGATTACATATGCACTCTAATACTGCAGCTCCTGGAAGTTGCAGTTACATGGTGAGTTGTTCTCACTGATCTACTCCTGGGTGTGCTCTGGTTCCCTTCTGAAAGTATTGATTATTGGTTTTCATCGCATCTTCCATAAAGAGAATCTAAAATTAAATTATGTTTCTATTATCTAAGTTACCTGGCAGTCAGAAATGCATTTAGTTCCATTCACTTTAAGTTTGATATTGGCGAGTCAGTAGAAAAACCTGACAAGTAACAAGAAGCCTGAAGGTTACCTGCATATCCGTTCCCACCAAAGCACATTGGGAAATCCCCAATGCCCTTGCTGGCCCAATTGCTCTGGCCAACAATTTAATTTTTTTATAAGTAGTGATTGATGCCGATCACAAACTATAACCATAACTTAATGTTACCAACAGTTGAGGAAGCACGTGCTGAAAGGGCATAGTACAAGTTTGTTTTAACAATTGATTTTTGAATGTTGCTTGTAGTTGTTTTTTAAAGTGGAACTACAGCCTATTTTATAGTTTTTAATAGCATAGGGAAAAGAGAGAATGCTCTCTTTTTTAGCTGTCTGTGTCCCCACTTGGGAGTTTTCACTTCAATGTCTGTTGTAAAAACAGGAAAAGAAGCAAGTGTAATTCTCTTTAAAGTGATCCCTGACCCTGTATAAAGAAAAATCATACCTGGAGGAACAAAATTGACCAGAAGACAGAAGACCAGAAAGTGGACGGTAAAAAGAATTTGAGGCCTTAACTAATTAGATGTCAGGAATCAGATGGCAGGGAGAAGATGCAGAGGTAGGAACCAATGAACTTCTGGGTGATTCTTCCAGAAAGCTCAAGGCTAGGAGAAATTGTCTCACCCTCCCTTTCCTTTTTTTGCTGATAGGGAAAATGGTGTCTGATTGCAGGAGGACTGTCATGAGAGCTTTGAGTGGTAGGGTTTTTTGGTGGTCTGTGTAAGAATGGAATGGTTTTAAAACAAGGCCCATCTGACAGGATGATGCCTACCCTATTGGTTGTCAACTATTTTACTTGGGGCTTGGCTGCTAGAGGAACCAGAGTGGTGTTACTCAAGCCTTTAGGCTATCAGATCCCAAAAGATTCCCTCCTGGCAACATTTGACAATAGTTGTAATGTTTTATTGTATGAATAATTTTGTTGTTATTGTAGCACACAGATCCGTTACCTTGCTTACCTCCACTTGCAGAGTGGGACACACCATGCCACATGCCCAGTATCCTCCATCTTGTAGAGGGTGAGCGGTGTTAACAGTTTTGGGTTCTGCAGCGATTTACCTCTTTCCATTGGTTCTCGTCCCTAGAATGTAGGGAAAAGTCTATTTTTCTCTTGAGGAAAGCCAATGTCCAGACAATGTTAAACCCAATAAAAGAGTTTATTTTTTCCTTTGCTTGCAACTCGATAGGAAAGTTAGAGAGAGAGAGTTGAACAGGAATACAGGTTCAGGCACGTGGCACTTAATTACTACTTGTCGCCACTCAGGCCTGAGTGGGTTTTGCTCACCCGGATAGTTCCCTCTCACGGTTCTAGCAGCCGGAGTGAAGCACAGAACATTCACTTGAGATTTGTTTCTCTTAGAGACACGTTCAGGAGATCCTCTGCCACAGGATCTTTTAGCTCCTAAATCCCAAACTTCTCAGCGCTTGTAACTTTAGAGACCATAGGTGCCAATGGGACACATTACAAGGGCTTTGGTGGATCACGGAATCCTTCCCTCTAACAGATAACCAGGCCTCTCCCGAGACAGTAACATCCTTCACCGATCCCCTTAGAAAGGTCCTCCCCTGGTTGCCTCTCCTTCAGAGCGGGTCACCCTCCCACGGGCACCCTGGGATTCCGCTGTTTGGTTGTAGGCCTCAGTTAAAGATACTGGGCCTACCTGGAACGATACGGCCTCGGGCTAAAGGTGCCCGGGACCCAACACATTCGCACACACCCCTGGCCATGAGGGCCACCGAAGGTGGGGTACGTGCCGAGGATAAAGACCCCGCGCCAATGGCGTCTGCCCCTTAAGTACCCTCTCCCAGCATGCACAGCAGGCAGACCACGCCCACTGCACAGCCACTGAGAGAGGACAGCCAATAACGCCGCAACGCCACCTGCGGCTCAACCCGAGACCTGGGCAACAGCGCCACCTACAGGCCAAAGGGAACTATACGACCAGGCAACATCACAGCTGAGCAGAGTCCAATTTAAAGAAATCAAACAGCCTGAGCCAAACTAATGCTCAGGCTACCCCCTAAATTTCAGGCATAGCAACCCCAAATATGGGGGGCCCACTACACTATTAATTATTGAAATGGTTAATTGAGGTTAAATAAAAGGATGGACTTGGCCAATTTGAACCTATGTAACAACAATATGTAAAGCTAACATAACAAGATGTAACAAGATGTAAAGCTAACATAACAAGATGTAACAAGATGTAAAGCTAACATAACAAGAAAAAGAAAAATAGCCTGTAAAAGATATGACAACAAAACCAACTTTTGTGGCAATATTTCGCTTTTTCCAGTGATTTCCCTGCAGTACGTATTTCCATTTCTAGAGGTCCTCAGTCTGATGGGCAGCATCCTTCAACCCACTTCTTCTGAGCCCAATTAGTCCTGGACCTGCCCCAGCCTGAGACTGGACAGTGAAAAGAGAAGCAGCACAGCAAAGAGCTCACCTCTCATTCACTCTGCTTTCTCCTCCTACCATCATGCTTCCTATCAGCACATAAACTGATTGACTCCTTGTACTTCTTCCGCTCACACTCCAGTCCTTCTGTACAGGGATTGCAAGAGGCTGATAAGAGGTTAAATTCAGGTATTTACACTGATTGCATTTAAAAAATAAATCTACTAATGTATTAATAATTACATAGCTGCATTTATGTTGTCTTTTATATCTGTCTGAAGTTCAGATTTTAATACAGAAGAATGTTCCCATGTTGAATAGACCCCTGAGCCTCCATACACTGCTGACAAAGAAGTCTGTGACAAAAATCAGTCCATTTTTTTTTTAAGTGAATCTCACAAAGACTATAATAATATACCAGACTGCTTTAACAATTTCCCCAAATCTAATTGTATTGGCAAAGCTGGAGTGTTCGTAGTGCAAGGAGAGCCTAGCTAAAGGACTAGAACATGAATTATGTAGCATGTTTGCTGTACTGCACAAGTAGATTTCTCTTGTAAAATACAAATTTCAATAGAGATTCTGCGTCACTGCATAGTACATAATGCATTGCCGGTAATATTTGGTTTTGACAAATACTGCTGTGATGTGACTTTTTATATATACAATCAGAAGCCATACAGTTGTACAGAATATATATACACAAAATATGTCAAAGGTATTGTAACATGCCAACAGTCTTACAGGCTCTAGTAATATAGTAGCAATTTTTTATTTAACATTTTGGTGGTCTCTATCAACGTGTTGGTGATCTATTGTAATAAGGCTTTGGCCTCCAATTGTCTTGTGGTATTCTGCAACATGTTTGCGGTTCCTGTGTCTTAAAAAAAAAGTATGGCCAAAGCAAAGCAACAAAAGTGAGTACACCCCTAAGTGAAAATGTCCAAATTGGGCCCAAAGTGTCAATATTTTGTGTGGCCACCATTATTTTCTAGCACTGCCCTAACCCTCTTGGGCATGGAGTTCACCAGAGCTTCACAGGTTGCCACTGGAGTCCTCTTCCACTCCTCCATGGCGACATCACAGAGCTGGTGGATGTTAGAGACCTTGTGCTCCTCCACCTTCCATTTGAGGATGCTCAATAGGGTTTAGGTCTGGAGACACGCATGGTCCATCCATCACCTTCACCCTCAGCTTCTTTAGCAAGGCAGTGGTCATCTTGGAGGTATGTTTGGGGCATTATCATGTTGGAATCCTGCCCTGCAGCCCAGTCTCCGAAGAGAGGGGATCATGCTCTGCTTCAGTATGTCACAGTACATGTTGGCATTCATGGTTCCCTCAATGAACTGTATCTCCCAGTGCCAGTAGCACTCATGCAGCCCCAGACCATGACACTCCCACCACCATGCTTGGCTGTAGGCAAGACACACTTGTCTTTGTACTCCTCATCTGGTTGCCACCACACACGCTTGACACCATCTGAACCAAATAAGTTTATCTTGGTCTCATCAGACAACAGGACATGGTTCCAGTAATCCATATCCTTAGTCTGCCTGTTTTCAGCAAACTGTTTGTGGACTTTCTTGTACATCATCTTCAAAAGAGGCTTCCTTCTGGGAAGACAGCAATGCAGAAAAATTTGATGCAGTGTGCGGCGTATGGTATAGCACTGATAGACTGACCCCCCAGCCCTTCAACCTCTGCAGCAATGCTGGCAGCATGCATACGTCTATTTCCCAAAGACAGCCTCTGAATATGACACTGAGCACGTGCACCCTAGCCTGTTCTGAGTGGAACCTGTCCTGTAAAACCGCTGTATGGTCTTGACTACCATGCTGCAGCTCAGTTTCAGGGTCTTGGCAATCTTCTTATAGCCTAGGCCATCTTCATGTAGAGCAACAATTCTTTTTTTAGATCCTCAGAGAGTTCTTTGCCATGAGGTGCCATGTTGAACTTCCAGTGACCAATATGAGAGAGTGAGAGTGATAACACCAAATGTAATACACTTTCACACCTGAGACCTTGGAACACTAACGAGTCACATGACATTGGGGAGGGAAATTGGCTAATTGGGCCCAATTTGGACATTTTCACTTAGGGGTGTACTCACTTTTGTTGCCAGCGGTTTAGACATTAATGGCTGTGTGTTAAGTTATTTTGAAGGGACAGAAAATTTACACTGCTATACAAGCTGTTCACTCGCTACTTTACATTGTAGAAAAGTGTAATTTCTTCAGTGTTGTCACATGAAAAGGTATAAAAAAATATTTACAAAAATGTGAGGTGTGTACTAAATTTTGTGAGATACTGTATATTAAGTTTGCCTTTACTACCTGGTTTGGTGCCTGTTTAATTTGATATAGCACTACTATTGGGTTCTAAGTATTACTTTCAATGATTTTCTGTGATATTGTATGTTTTTACACACAACCTGGTGTGTCAGAGGGGCTGAGGTTCTTAATAATGTTGAGGCGAATAACAGAGAACCCATCCTATCCAATGGCTCCTACAGGGCTACCGCTACAATAAAAACAGTACTGAGTTACCAGAAACAATATATTCTATATTTCATAAGGTTTTGTCCAATCAGAGGCAAAACACCCAATGAAGTTGGCACCACATCCCAAAAAATTGTATATTCAAAATTGGGGAAGGGGGAAAAAAGGGATTTTAACGGTGCAAAAAGTAAAGTAATGATGAGAAGGAGATTGTTTTCTTAAAAATAAATAATTTATTTTGAATGTTCATAAAAAATGATCCTAGGTAATCAATATAAAGACACAATGGGAAATACCAGGGTGGCTAAAATACAGTTACAAGGTGGTCACAGTATACAGGTAATTTTCAAGCCGAGAGTAGAGAGTTATCGCATCAATCCGACATGTTTCGCTTATGTCGCTTCTTCAAGGGTAGTGCGAAAACGCTCGATGCAATCAATAACAACTGTGTAAACATAAAATGACCTGTATACTGTGACCACCTTGTAACTGTATTTTAGCCACCAGGGTATTTCCCATTGTGTCTTTATATTGATTACCTAGGATCTTTTTGTATGAACATTCAAAATAAATTATTTATTTTTAAGATAACAATCTCCTTCTCATCATTACTTTACTTTTTGCACCGTTTTTTTATATATTCTATATGCAGAAATATTCATTGGCTTAGACCACTACAAATGAGACATGGCTTCATGTTCTCTTAGCCATGACTCATAGCAGAAACCTCTTTCCTCTACAGGTGGGATGGTTTGTTAAGGTTTATGCGCTTCCAGTAGTAATGGTATCTTTATTTAAGTAAAATAATGTTACCATTTTATTTAAAATGTTGTGATTCAGTGATGACCCTACTGCCCTAGATATGGGCTTAGGGCCATCTCATGGTAGAGAGAGCCCCACTTTACTGAGTCTGACCAAGAAATCATCGAGAGGAAGGACAAAATATGATGAGATTTTCTGTTTCTTGAATATCCCTAACAGACTCATGCTTAAATTATAAGAAAACTCTGAATGACCTTGAAAATTTACCCAGCACTCTGGGCAACATCACCAAACAGCATCCTCTGAATCATTTATGTGGCTGCTAAATGCAGGAGCTTACCTAATGAGGTCACGCGTGAGTCCTCTGAAGATGGGTGCTGGCATTTTATAACCACAAGGAGTCTAGATTTGGTAAAAAAACATCTATATAGCATGATAGAAAAAGTATTATACAGACACAGTATGCTTGGGTTAAATGTACATTATTTATGTCATCTGTGTGCAGCAGTCATCTATTATTCTGCACATATGCACCTATAGGTAGAATGACTGAGATGAAAAGATTCTATAAGATTTGTCAAGAGCTGCCATGCGTGTCATTTCATTATGTCAGGGCATTTGTATGCACATGTCACTGATGGGTCAGGTTATCTGGAGGTCATCTTTGTCAAATAAAATTTTTGTTGAGCATATTAAGTATAAGAAATAAAGAATACATCGACAAGCCAGATGTTCCCAAAGCAAACTTGTCATGGACTCAAACATGAAACCATAAAGCAGACTTTTACCCATTAAAATAAGTTTTATGTCTTTCCCAATCCCCCCTCCACAATTAAATTAGCTTTCCTTATATTTTAAAAGGTTTCTTAAATTTTTAGTGCTGTTGCCTAGGCGAGAATGATGTTGAGCCCCTCGCTACCCCCTGGGATGTCTACGTTGCACATCCCAGGAGACAGTTTTACAAATGGATGCATGAACGTTGTGGTAATCTGCTCATGAACAGATTTGCTGTAGGTTTTTATGATCCAGCAGAGACCTTTGGCACAACTGCACATGGGGATTCCTATGCATGCATGCAGACACCACAGGTATCAAGGTCCCAGGTACCGCAGTATGTGGCCATGCATGGAATCCCCCTACACATTCACAGATATCGCTGCTGGTTCCCAAAGATCTGGGTGAAACCTACAGTACATCTGCACATGCATGGGATATCCAAAGCTTGGCTCCCGGAAGAATGGAAATGGGACCACTATAGCACTGGACTGAAGTTCCTCTATAAAGAACAGACTAAAATGCCACTATGTATACCTTGCTCTAAGCTTTCTAGGGTAAAGGAAACATCTACTGACAAAAATATGGGCTGGCATTCTTCTGAAAATGCTTGTTGCTTAGCTGTCCTAGCTTTGATACTTTAAGTTACTGATTGGCAACAAGCATGAAGCTAGGGAAGTCAGCTGAAAGTTCTTAATTGCATACTTGTTCCACGTCAGTGACTCAGAAAATATAGAAGCCGCTTGATCATAATAACCCAAGCAAATAACATGGAAGGTCCAACAATAATAGTCTACATATTTTCTGAGTACAGGTCTCCTGTATGCTTTTTTCATACAAATGAATTGTGGGGAAAAAGGAAGGCATGCTAGAGCTCTGACTAACTTATGTGAGTATCATTTTGTTTGCCAGTTTTGCCCTTCTCACTTGATCACCCAATATCTTATGTAATCGGACCAACATAAGACCATAGGATACTCACAGTTTTTTAAGTATTGCAGAACATCAGTGCTATAGCTATTTTTAAGTGACAAAGCTGGTGCCATTGATGTCTCAGTACATATTACTGGCGTGGAGAGCATCTGAAATCAGGGTATGGAAGGTCAAAGCAAAAGTTTAATTAAGTTGATATTAATCAAGCAGAATTTCGAGAGTTGAGTCCTAATTTGTGTGTAATAGCACACCAGGCATATCTCACAAATCAGGACTTCACTCACCAGTGACTCCTTTTGTGTAGGTCAAATCACACTTTAAAGGAAGAAGAGAGTAAAGATAAAACCATATGCATAACACTTTATCTTGTGTTATCTTCAACCCAAAGGCATGTTGTCACTAACATGTAGAGAGTGACCTCTCTATTATAAGATGGGCAGAATGCACTTTATAAGCAAATATGTCTTAATTTCAGGGTTTTCCATGACATCTTCCAACAGGTGAGGTGCAAAATCTGCCAAGAGAGAAAGCATTCCATATAATGTAAAACATCTCCAACTCTAAATTTTCTTAAAAGGCTTATACGAAAATGACTGATAAAATACTCACATACTAAAACAGACGCTATGGCATTCAGTCCAAAGTCCTATGTAAGCTTGTTGTTGTTGGAATATTTGAAGGAACGTGCAAATGGAGCGGTGTAGTAATAATAGGATGGTAAGTAAATTCAGACGGAGAGGGGGAAAGTTAAATTAACCTCTCACTTTGCCCTACATGGCTCATTCATATTTGTTCTGGTGTGTTGTGGTAACATGCATTATTGCTGCACCTTACCACATAGTACCATTCACACATTGCATTTGGTATAATTAATTTTCAATACAACCCAAAGTATTAAAGCAATGTCCATTTTCAACACACATGCACTTCATCATAGTGCATATCTGCAATGTAATGTACAGTTTCAGAAAAAATGCTTCTTGTCTGATTTTTATACGTTCTGTTGCATTGCCAACCCATTCAATTGAATAGGCTGCCTTAATGTAATGCACATCAATGCATGACATAACATGCCCTATTGCAACACACGAGAACAGCATTGTGTGAATGAGGCCTAAAGGAATAAACATACATTTAGAGATGACAGTGCTATTTCCTTCCACCACACTCACAATGTCAAACATCCATTACATTTCATATCCACTAATGGTAAAAACTGTTTCTCTCTAATGCCCTGTACACACGATCGGATTTCCGATGGAATAAAATCCGATGGAATTTTCCGTCGGAATTTCCGATGAAGCTGACTTTCATCAGTCTTGCCTACACACCATCAGACAAAATTCCGACCGTCCAAAACGCTGTGACGTAAAACACTCCAACGAGCCGAGAAAAATGAAGCTCAATGGTTCTGAGTATGCGTCGACTTGATTCTGAGCATGCGTGGGTTTTTTCTCCGTTGGAGTTCCACACAGATGATCAGAATTTCCTATCGTTTTTTTTCCATCTGAAAAATTTTAAACATGTTCTATTTTTTAACACTGATGAAAAAAGTCTGATGGGGCCCCCACACGATCGTTTTTTCCGATGAAAAAAGTCCATCGGACTTTTTCATCGGAAAAACCGACCGTGTGTACAGGGCATAACAAATTTCACTCAACTATTAAAAGGACAGTTGGGTAAGTTTGGAAAATGTATTAGCTATCATTAGCCATCATTCTCTGCAAAAAACACTGAAAATCATCTGCATGGATGGTGGGAACCAAATACGAGTTATGTTGTAGATCTTTTTTTTATCAAAAGTGTTTTTTATTTATAAAAGGTACATACGAAAAATCACAGTATTGTGGGTGCAGCCGCTATATTAATAGAGGAAAGGAACAACATAAAACGGGTTGCAGTTAGGTAGAGAGCTTGTCACACATACATATCAGCCAGTATGTTGGTGTAGTTAGTTAGTTTTAGGTTTACTTCTTATCGGAGCATGTCAAACAAACAAAAAACAAAACATAATCATCCAAGAAAGAACTGTTTTTAGCAGTTATGTTTGCCTCAACTCGTTTGTGGATGTGGCATTCAATGTCTTTATGCAGGTGTCCTGAGTACAGCCCTCAAAAATTGCACTCGCCTGCTCGCATTTGGCGAGTGAAATTATGAGCAGTGCGAGTATGGACAGGGCTGTGCTGCATCAGGTATGTATCCGGTTCCCCTCACGCCACGCACACACTCACAGCGCGGCCAGTTCAATATGTATTGTACAGCTGCCCGGGACCACACATCTCTGCCCCGCACAGGCTCGCAGCGCAAGCTTTGCAAAGAAGTGTACCAACCAGCGTCGCCCCTCTCCACCTTCCACACATTGCCACTTGGGATCGCCCCTCTCCACCTCCCACACAACCCCGCACTGCACAGGCTAGCAGCAAAGCAGAGCTTTGTAAGGAAGTGTACCAGCCAGCGCCGCCCCTCTCCACCTATCACACATCTCCGTCCCGCACAGGCTAGCAGCAGATTTGTAAAAAAAAAAAATGTACCAGCCGGCGCCGTTTGGGACCGCCCCTCTCCACCTCCCACACATC
This sequence comes from Rana muscosa, assembly GCA_029206835.1. Classification (NCBI taxonomy): domain Eukaryota; kingdom Metazoa; phylum Chordata; class Amphibia; order Anura; family Ranidae; genus Rana; species Rana muscosa. The sequence goes on along the minus strand of CM055121.1, from coordinate 438,762,067 downwards.
CCGCACTGCACAGGCTAGCAGCTTTGCAACAAGTGTACCAGCCGACTGGGACCGCCCCTCTCCACCTCCCACACATCCAAGGAGTGCACCGATGCCTGACCCGGTGGCTGCAGGACAATGGTATGTGATACTGTGACTCTCTGTTGTGATGTTCTGGAGGCATTGGGGGATTTGACAAGAAGATTGCTGGGAGTAAAGGGGGATTGAGAGCACATATGTGCTGGATTGGGGGGGGGGGTAATTGGAGGCATAGATCTGAATCATCCCCCTCCTAATGTGGAGAAGGAGAGGAGAAGAATTGAATATCAAACGGACAGAATAGCGCAAACATACCCCCTGAGGTGCCTTTTACCCCTGTAGGGGTGCTTCTATCTGGTGAGTGAGACTACGGAGGGGGGGAGCACCACTGTCACCTGCATACTACCGTCTGAACAGGAATTTCACCAAGTCACCCAGTATCACTACCATCTGTCTAGCTAATGGGACTGTGATCATACACTGTTTAGCCCTGTGTGGGACCAATGAGGAACTCTTTGTTTTTCTTTTAGGATACAATTGCACTTGGACTTTATTATTTGTATTTATTTGGTTTACCCTATTAAGTGGTTTTTTTCTATCCATTGATGCTTGTTCACTTATGTATGTAGCACGATAGGATTATCACTAGGTTTGTCGTCACTTCCACATTTTATATATATTTTTTGATAGGTATCACCTACCTACCTCAATACACTATTGTCTCACACACTTGGTGTAGGTGAGGCTATTTTGCCCCATGATTTTTTAATAGGATTTGTATTAGGATACACCCACTCAATACCAGGTACATAGGTGAGGCCGAAGAGCGTTTGAGGGTCCATCGCCCTTCAGTGGCCTTTTTGCACACACATCACTGGGGTTTTTTAACCCAACTTATTGGGTACGTTTATTTAATTTATTTTTCTTTTGTTAGTACTCACACTCTCACTACCCACAATCCACTGTGAGGCACCACCAGTGTTTATTCCTTCCTATTATCCAGTTGCCCCCACCTTGGTGGTTATATGTAGGCTAACAGGCAGCGCCACCACCCCTATTAGGTTCACTGTTTTTATACTGTATATTTGCTTGTGTCTTTATTAGAGTTTTATCACCGGCGATAAAGGGGAGTGGTTACAGTAGGTTTTAAGGGGGTAGGTGATTTCCTTAGTAGTCATTGTAAGGAGGAGGAGGAAGGGAATATAATAGGCCCAGGATGTAAGATTATGTGCTTGTTGGTCTATTTTGTGAAAGATTAAGCGATAAACTTGGAATATTCATCAGTAGTGATAAAATGTTGCCAGCGGGACCATATTTTCCTGAATTTGGAAGGGGTATCATTCGCTTGATGGATGAGTTCTTCCATAGCAGAGGATTTTTGTATGCGTCTGACCCTATCTGTTATGGTTGGAGGGTCTCAGGAGCGCCATTTGGCAGGAATGCACATATTTGCTGCTTTTTCCATGTGAATGGCTAGCGAGTGTAATGCCGCGTACACACGACCGCTTTTCTCGACGAGAAAAACGGCATTTTTTTTTTTCGCCGAGAAAAACGATCGTCTGTGGGCTTTATGTCGTTTTTCTCGTTGAGAAAAACGGCATAAAAAACGACGAGAAAAATTAGAACATGCTCTAAATTTTCTCATCGTTTTTTCCAGCATTTTTTTCCGCGGCAGTTTTCCCATAGGGAGACACTGCCGCGGAGCCCACAGACGGTCGTTTTTCTCGCCAAGAGAAAAAATGACGGGAAAAACGACCGTGTGTAGGGAACCAAGCGGTTCCCTCATTTTTCCTGTCATTATTCACGGCGGTTTTTTAACCGCCGTGAATAATGATCGTGTGTACGCGGCATAAGTATACAAATTTTAGCATGGTAGAATGGTGCAGTAGAAATTGGGCTGGAGTGTAGTTTAGAGTAAGTGTGGTTATTTGGTTTGTGAGTCTGTGTACTTCTTTCCAAAATGGTTCTATAAGAGGGCAGGACCACCAAATGTGGAGGAGCGATCTCAACTCCTTAGCACAGCACCAGCACTGGGCGGGGGGGGGGGGAGATCAGGCGATATTTTATAAAGTCTGAGTGGGGTCTTGTACCATCTGGAGAATATTTTAAATGCATTTTGTTGTGCAAAGACATTGACTGTCCCTTTATGGATGTATGTGTAGATATTTTCCCAGTCTATCACTGAGAGGTCAATGGACAGATCCTGCTCCCATTTTCAGCTAGCTAGATTCGTTTTGGGGTTTTGATCGGCAAATAGCAGAGCATACGTGTCAGAGATCAGGCGTCTTTGGGGTCCTGTTTTTGGGCACATTTCTTCAAAAGGTGTGGTCTGTCGGTACCAGTCTGGTCGGGGGTGAGATCTTTCGAGGAAGTGTCGTACTTGAAAATATAACCATAGTGGGAACGATTGGTTGAGCATCCGGGAGGACAATACCGATAGAGGAATGAAACAGCCTCTCTCATAGAATTTACCCTTATGGATATTTGGATGTGGCCATGTATCTGCGAGAAAGGTTACGGATATATCTGGGGAGAAGACTGGATTTTGACGAAGTGGCATCATAGGGCCTAGAGTGGACGAAATGTATTTGCGACAGGCTTCCTGGAAGGTTATTAACGTGGGATTTATCTATGGGTGGTTCCTGCAGTTCAATGGGTTGCATTTGGGGGTTAGCCAGGGAAGTTGATGTAATGGGATTTGGGACGTAGTATGTTCTAACTGGACCCATGCCTTGACGTTGGAATGTATGTTCCAGTTGATTACTCTTGCTAATTGAGAAGCTTTGTGGTATTTCAGAATATCTGGGAGGCCAATTCCACCTTTTAATTTAGGTATCGTCAGTCTCTGGAAGCTTAATCTGGGGCGAGTAGAGCCCCATATAAAGTCTGTACATGCTCTTCGGTACATAGAGAAAAAGGTAGGAGGTAGTTTTATAGGCAGTGTTGCCAACTTTCAGTAGATTTTTGAACAGTTTGTAAAATCCGTAATTTTTGCATCTGTCTGTGAATGTCCATTATGAACATGCAGACTGCATGTCCATAATAGACATTTATGGGCAGATGCAAAAATTACAGATTTTGCAAACTGTTTGTAAGTTTACTGAAAGTTGGCAACCCTATTTATAGGTATGGTCTGTAATAGATAAAATATTCTGGGAGGGACGTTCATTTTTATAATCGCAGCTCTACCAAACCAGGAAAAGAGACCAGTGGACCATGATTTCAGGTCAAGTTGTGTGTATTGTATTAGCGGAAGATAGTTTTTGTTGTAATGATGTAGATCTCACACACTTTCATCTTAGGAGATCGAATGTTTTATTAGCTTCCTGGACTTTGTCATATAGGGGTGTTTTTTTGTCTAATGGATTGGCATCTTCCCATATACTGTATTAGTGTAACCAGTTTTTATGAAGGTAACTCCATTACCACAGGAGTTATGGCATATTTACTGGAGCTGAGAGCTTAAGATGTATGAAAGTTTAGGTTTAGTTCAAATACCGGTAAGTAGCGAGTATTGTTCACTGGATGGTTTAAGACATAACATCAGTCTTTCTTTTGAAAAACTGCTACTGACATTTTTTGGACATCTGTGCATTCCATCTTTTTCTGCTCAATTGTGTCTTAAGCTGTGTTCTGTCAAATGTGCAATATCAAATGTGTCTCCTTCCTTGGTTGCCCACCAAAAATATTACATTTAAATCTTACTGCTTTTGTCACCGATATCCGCCCCTGCTGGGGAATGAGTATAGGATACATTAGTATTCCTTATGACTTATTCCCACGAAAATGTCAAAAGCAAATAAAGACTCCCACACCGTGAAAATCCACATTATCTAGGGATGTAAATCCATCGTTACCATGACCTGCCACACGACAAGGTTTAACAAATTTGTTAGAAAGCCTACAGGACTTTATTAGCACCCCGTGAATCACAACAATCTGATGTAAAGAAAATATATTGAACAACCATCCTACAAACAGCAGAACATAATGAAATATACCCATATGATGGAAATAAGAACTCCCATATCGTTTAATGTTCAGTAACACTCAATCACTGATGTAACTGTGTGTGTTACATGGGGAGTTGCACCATCCTTGTCCTCGACATGTTTCGCATAATCATGTTTTCCAGGAGGAATTTTAAAATCTGAAAATATGCAAAATAGACAAAATGACTAATATATAATAACCGATATACAACAAAAAATATTTTTCCATAAGCTTAGTCCTAAGGTATGGTATAAGCGGCAATGTGTGACCCATGTCAGACAGGAGGGAAACGCGCTACAGGTGGCAAAGGAGCCAATATATCCCTGGACGAGCATTGGAGCACATAAACAGAGGGTTCACTAAAAAAGAAAAAAGGTTATATTTAACCACACACCAAAATACGCATATTTTAGAGGGTGACAATTATCCCTACACTCCCCGGTAAACTATAAAAAGGTATACACAGTTACGGAGTCATCGGATATAGGCAAAGTTCTTAGGCTCAAACTACAGCTACAAGAAGTGCTTTGCTCAGATAGCTTCCCTGTATATAAAAAACATATCTTACAATAAAATATAAGCCACACAGGTAGGTAAGCATGATACTCAATCATGAAGTATGTTTCACCTGGTAGTAAGGCTTCATGTACACGGGACGTTGTTTAACCTCTCCTGAACTATTTACCTTGACAGCTAGAAACCGGCATCTAAAAATGTCAGTTTAACTGTGTTTACATGCATTTAGCCGCGTTTAGACACGTTTGTGTCTAGAAGCGTTTGTTAAAATGAAAAACAACTGTAAACAAAATGCGTTTAGCAGCGTTTACAAGCTGTTACAGGCATTTTGGCATTTCAAACCGTTTTTTTGCGTTCCAAAAAAAGCTTCTAAACTCAACTGCCTAGAAACTACTATAAACGACCCAGTGTACATGTACTGATAAGATAACATAGAGGAGAGTTCAGGGGCAGCTGAAAAAATGCCCAACTGCTCCTAAATGTCTGTTTACCAGCAGCAGTGTACATGAGGAATAAAAGTAAAAGTATCCAGAGGTGCAGAACGAGTTAGCCAGGCAAGGATATCTACCCAATCCTCCAGAACTGATCTTATTGCGGACAGGTACATATAAAGGCACAAAAGGCAAAGCGTGACATGGTCAGAGGTGAACAATATAGGGGTTGAACAGCATTGAACCAACATACTAAGGATGGGTATAAACTATGTGTTTTTAAAAAACAGTGTGGGGTCCCTCCTCCCCAAAATCTATACCAGACCCTTAGGTCTGGTATGGATTTTGAGGGGAAACCCCACGCCAAAAAAAAAAAAAATGCTGTGGGGTTCCCCCTTTCTGAACCATACCATTCCACATGCCCACAACATGGGGGGGGGGTGCTTTGGGGCAGGCGGGGCTCTCCCCCCCACCCAGAAGCACCGTGGCCCCATGTTTATAGAGACTAGGGCCTCTTCCCCACAACCCCGGGTGGTGGTTGTGGGGCCTGCGGGCAGGAGGCTTACCGGAATCTGGAATTCATCTATGTAAATGAATATGGGGTACATTGTACCCCTACTCATTCAATAAAAATAAAAAATTATAACAAATAAATAAAAATGCACAGGTCGTTTTTGACAATTCCTTTATTAAAAATAAAAGAAACAATGTCTCCTGATGTAAATCCATCGTCAATCACGACGCCCGCCGTACCACTCAGGTCTGGCGTCGTGATTGACGATGGATCTACATTGGGAAACATTGTTTTTTTTTTAGGAACTCTGATAAGCCCTCTGCCCTCACCCCCCTACAACCACCACCCAAGGTTTTAGGGAAAAGGCCCTTGTCCCTATTAAAGCACTTGCTCGTCCCCCCATTTTCTGGCCTGCCAGGCTGAGTGCTCAGATAAGGGTCTGGTATGGATTTTGAGGGAGAAACCACGCCTTTTTTATTCCGATTTTGGCATTCAGCTCCCTTTAAATCCATACCAGACCTGGTATGGATTGGAGGGGACCCCCATGCTGTTTTCTTTAAAAATTCTGCAATGTTTTTTTCATTCAGCTGTCAGCGGGGAAACCTGCTGACAGCTTTTTTTTTATAAATTCTTTATTTTTTCACAGTTTTCTAGACATAATTCCAGATGATCTTACATAGTCTTAGTTTCGCCTTTATATTACATTCTATTAAATACATTTTGTTATTTCCAGACTAAGTACTTTACTTATTATAAGCTCCACTTTCCCTTTCCCTCCCCACCCACCCCCTTCCCCAAACACCCCCTTCCCCAAACACAAAAAAAACAACAACAAAAAAAAAAAAAACATCCTCTACAGTGCCACGCTCCTCCCCCCATCGCCACCGACTGCCGCATTCCCTCATTCATCAGCCCTTGTATCTTCCCTGTACGCTATGTATGGGGCCTATGTCTTTCGATACATCCCATCTTGATCTTTCATTGTCAGAGTGAGATTCTCCATTTGTTGAATTTCTGCAATCCTCGCAAGCCATTGTGCTCTTGATGGGGGGCTTTCACATTTCCACAGGACAGGGACACACGCCCTAGCTGCCACCAACAAATGTCTCAGTAAGGAATTTTTATATTTTTCAACTGAGATTGGGATATCAAATAATAGATATGTAGCTGGATTTTCTCCTAACACTATTCCTGTTACTAATTCAACATTTTCAGCTACCAATCTCCAAAATTCTTGAATTTTCGCACATTCTCAGAAAATATGAAGTATAGTTCCTTCTGCTTCCTTACATCTCCAGCAGATTTCTGATATTTGGGGGTATATCTGGTGTAGTACCGTTGGTGTTCTGTACCATCTAGTGAGAATTTTATATCCCCCTTCTTGGTACCTACTTGCCACTGATGCTTTATGATTGTACTCCAGGATCCTATTTCTCTGCTCCTGAGAAAATATTACACCCAGGTCTCTCTCTCATTCCCAAAGGAAGATGAGTTCCTGTGGGGCTTCCAGTTCAGTTAATATAGCATAGAAGTATGATAGAGAATGTTTTACTGATTCACCTTTCAAACATATCTCTTCAAACTTCGTCGGTAGCCTAACTTCAGCATACGTATTTAACTTAGTTCTGATAAAGGCATCTAGTTGCATCTTCCTTAGAAAATCGAATTCTGATGCAATCTCTCGTTCTATCTCATTTTTTGACATTAGCTGATTATTTATAGAGAAATTAACGATCCTACTGATACCTCTCTGGCGTATTGCTCTAAATCTGGGGTCTTTAAGGCCTGGTTGAAAAGCCGGTGTACCTAAAATTGGGGTCATCGGGCTAGGATACGTTGAGATGTTTTTTTTTTTTTTGCTGACAGCTTATGACTCATTCGTTGTTAACCACTTGCCGTTCAGCCGCTGTACTTATACAGCAGCAGTTCGGCACTCCTGCGCAAACCGATGTCTCTGTACGTTGGTCTGTGCATGTGAGATTGCGAGTGCGCGCCCAAAGGTGACTCAATGTCCACCGGCCGTCCACGATCGCTCTATACAGATGCTGAACAGGGATCTGCCATTGTAAACAAGGCAGATCCCCGTTCTCACAGGGGACATCTCAGAGATCTGCTGTTCCCAGTGATCGGGAACAGCTATCTCTGTCATGTCCCAGGCAGCCCATCCCCTCTACAGTTAGAACACGCTGGGGTAACACATTTACCCCTTGATCGCCCCTAGTGTTAACCCCTTCCCTGACAGTGTAATTTATACATTGATCAGTGCATTTTTTTTAGCACTGATCAATGTAATAATGCTACTGGTCCCCAAAAAGTGTCATTTGGCATCAGATTCAATGTCACAGTCACGCTAAAAATCGCAGATCACCGCCAGTACCAGTAAAAACAATAAAAAATAAATAAAAGTCCCTAAATTTATCCCATAGTTTGTAGACGCGATAACTTTTGCGCAAACCAATCAATATACAGTATGCCTATTGCGTCTTCTAATATGTAGAAGAATACATATTGGCCTAAATGGATGAATACATTTTTTTTTTATTATTTTGAAATAATAATAATAAAAAAAAAATGTATTCATCCGTTTAGGCCAATATGTATTATTCTACATATTAGAAGACGCAATAGGCATACTGTATATTGATTGGTTTGTGCAAAAGTTATCGCGTCTACAAACTATGGGATAAATTTAGGGACTTTTATTTATTTTTTATTGTTTTTACTGGTACTGATGGTGATCTGCGAATTTAGCAGGACTGCGACATTGAATCTGATGCCAAATGACACTTTTTGGGGACCAGTGGCATTATTACATTGTTTTATAGCAGAAAGTAATAAAAAATGTATTTGTTTTTTAAAATTGTCACTCTTTTGTTTATAGCACAAAAAATAAACACCGCAGAGGTGATCAAATGCCATCAAAAGAAAGCTCTATTTGTGGGGAAAAAGGACATCAATTTTGTTTGGGTACAACGTTGCACGACCGCGCAATTGTCAGTTAAAGCGACGCAGTGTCGTATCGCAAAAAATGGCCTGGTCATTAAGGGGGCAAATCCTTCCGGGGCTGAAGTAGTTAAAGTGGTTGTAAAACCTCTCCTATACCCAGTGAAGTGAACAGCATCAGATGATACACGGAGATTAAACAAATCTCTGCTTACACTGTGTGAGAGATGATTGGAGGAAAGGCATACACCCCCACTCCACATAGGCAGATGAACAAAGGAACATGCAGAGCTGTACTGTGAATAGACAAGCTCTCTGCTTATCTATTTGTAAGCACCCTCCCAGACACAAATTTTCAGCTCATGTTATTTCATGTGTCGGAGAACTTGTCAGAAGTGACTCTGCTGATAATAGAGCAGCAGAAAGACACTGCACTTAGAGCTTTGGAGAGAGATAAGTAAACACTACAGATATATGTGCCTAGGTCAAATTTCATGAATGGGGTTTACAACCATTTTAAGAATGTGGCTGCCATCTTCCCAGCCCCGCTCCTTAACAACCTATTGACTGTGAACTTGGCGGGCAAACAACCCATGTTTCGGGCTGAACTAATGCTCGGCCCGAGCCACTCGTCCATCAATATCCCGTGCACTCCTTCCTTAACAAACCTCTAAAATGTGTAGGGAAGTAACATTGCCCCTAAATAGGTTGAATGGTACAAATGCCATTGGCTACAGCTGCTGTACATCACAGCCAGTTAGCCAATGAGGAGAGAGAGGTGACGGGGCTGAGCCATAGCTTTGTGCATGAGTGGACATGCAGAGCCATGGTTTGGAATCTAGCCTGCTTGGGTGCCCCCATTGAAAGCTGCTTGCTCTGAGGGCACTCCACAGGAGGGAGGGGCCAGGAGCACCGGCGAGGAAGCCAAGAAGAGGAGGTTTGGGGCTGCTCTGTGCAAAACCATTGCACAGAGCTGGTGAGTATGACATGTTTTTTTTTTTTTAACCTTTAATATCACTTTAACCACTTAAGCCCCGGACCATTTCGCTGGCCAAAGACCATAGCACTTTTTTGCGATTCGGCACTGCGACGCTTTAACTGACAATTGCGCGGTCGTGCGTCATGGCTCCCAGAAAAAATGTACGTCCTTTTTTTCACACAAATTGAGCTTTCTTTTGGTGGTATTTGATCACCTGTGCGATTTTTATTTTTTGCGCTAAAAACAAAAATCGAGCGTCAATTTTAAAAATAATGCAATATTTTTTACTTTTTGCTATAATAAATATCCCCAAAAAATCTATAAAAAAACAACATTTTTCCACAGTTTAGGCCGATACGTATTCTTCTACATATTTTTGGGTTAAAAAAAATCGCAATAAGCGTACATTGATTGCTTTGCGCAAAAGTTATAGCATCTACGAAATAGGGGTAGTTTATGGCATTTTTATTATTATTATTTTTTTTTACTAGTAATGGTGGTGATCTGCGATTTTTATCATGACTGCGACTTTATGGCGGACACTTTTGACACATTTTTGGGACCATTGTCATTTTTACAGCGATCAGTGCTAACAAAAAAAAAACTGATTACTGTTAAAATTACACTGGCAGAGAAGGGGTTAACCACTAACCACTAGGTGGCGCTGAAGGGGTTAAGTGTGTCCTAGGGAGTGATTCTAACTGTTAGGGGGCCCTGTGTCCTAGGGAGTGATTCTAACTGTTAGGGGGCTCTGTGACCCAATCGCGGGCACGGTCACGTAAATATACGTTACTTTGCTCAGTGGTGGCTGGTGCTCCATTTTTTTTGGGGGGGGGGCGCAAACAATTGCGCGGTCGTGCGACGTGGCTCCCAAACAAAATTGGCGTCCTTTTTTTCCCACAAATGGAGCATTCTTTTGGTGGTATTTGATTACCTCTGCGTTTTTGTTTTTTTGCGCTATAAACAAAAATCAAGCGACAATTTTGAAAAAAATTCAATATTTTTTACTTTTTGCTATAATAAATATCCCCAAAAAAACCTATAGAAAACTATTTTTTTCCTCAGTTTACATCGTTAAAAAAAAAAATGCAATAAGTGTTTATTGATTGGTTTGCGCAAAAGTTATAGCATCTACAAAATATGGGTAGTTTTATGGCATTTTTATTAATATTTTTTTTTTACTAGTAATGGTGGCGATCAGCGATTTTTATCGTGACTGGGACATTATGGCGGACACATCGGACACTTTTGACGCTATTTTGGGACCATTCACATTTATACAACGATCAGTGCTATAAAAATGCACTGGTTACTGTGTAAATGTGACTGGCAGTGAAGGGGTTAACCAGTAGGGGGCTAGGAAGGGATTAAGTGTGTCCTAGGGAGTGATTCTAACTGTTAGGGGGTCGTGGCTACGAGTGACACATCACTGATCACTGCTCCCGATGAGAGGGAGCAGACATGTCACTAGGCAGAACGGGGAGATGCTGTGTTTACACTGGCATCTCCCCGTTCTTCAGCTCCGAGACACGATCGTGGGCACCCGGCGGACATCGAGCCCGCGGGTCCCATGGGCACGATCACGGAGCTCGCGGCAGGTGCGCACGCACAGCGGCAAATTCAAAGTGACGAAAATTTACGTTGGTTTGCCTGTCCGTGCCATTCTGCCGACGTATATCCTCGTGAGCTGGTCCTTAGGTGGTTAAAAAAGTCCCTGACCCTTTCCAAAAATGCAGAGGCACAAACATGCATTGATGTGAACGTGTTCCATAGAGGCACATGTTAAAAATAATGTCCTACGTTTATGCACAAAGCATGAAAAACCGCATTGGTGTGAAAGGAGACCAAGGGTGTCTCCACTCTGGATCAGTGGTGGCTGGTGCTCCATTTTTTTGGGGGGGCGCAAACAAAGCCCCAACCAACCCCATACCCCATCACTCGCCCGCAATAAGGCCTACAGATAGATAGATAGATAGATAGACGTTGGGTGGGAGGGGGAGAATGATAGATAGATAGATAGATAGATAGATAGATAGATAGATAGATAGATAGATAGATAGATAGATAGATAGATAGATAGATAGATAGATAGACAGACATACATTGGGTGGGAGGGGGAGAATGGGAGATAGATAGATGGATAAGTAGACATCTAGATAGATAGAGAGATATGCAGATAGATAGACAGATAGACATTGGGTGGGAAGGGGAGAATGAGAGATAGATCCGGCAGGCAGTGTAAAGATTGTATGGCAAAGGCAGAGAGAGATTCTGCAGCTGTCCCTGCTGTTCCAAAATCAGGACACAGCCTGAGAACAAAGCCAGCATGGGACAGCTTTCTAACTGAAGGAACTGTAAGGAAGTATGTAGCATTGATCGGATCATAGTTACATAGTTACATAGTTACATAGTTAGTCAGGTTGAAAAAAGACACAAGTCCATCCAGTTCAACCGTAAAAAAATAAAATAAAAAAAAAATAAACATATATCGTACAATCCCATATACCCAATTCTATACCCACAGTTGATCCAGAGGAAGGCAAAAAAAAACCAGAAGAGCATGATCCAATTTGCTACAGCAGGGGAAAAAATTCCTTCCTGATCCCCCGAGAGGCAATCGGATATTCCCTGGATCAACTTTACCTATAAATGTCAGTACCCAGTTATATTATGTACATTTAAGAAAGAATCCAGGCCCTTCTTAAAGCAATCTACTGAGCTGGCCAGAACCACCTCTGCAGGGAGTCTATTCCACATTTTCACAGCTCTTACTGTGAAAAAACCTTTCCGTATTTGGAGGTGAAATCTCTTTTCCTCTAGACGCAAAGAGTGCCCCCTTGTCCTTTGTGTTGACCGTAAAGTGAATAACTGAACACCAAGTTCACTATATGGACCCCTTATGTATTTGTACATGTTGATCATATCCCCCCTTAATCTCCTCTTCTCAAGAGAGAATAAATTCAGTTCCTCTAATCTCTCCTCATAGCTGAGCTCCTCCATGCCTCTTATCAGTTTGGTTGCCCTTCTCTGCACTTTCTCCAGTTCCCCAATATCCTTTTTGAGAACTGGGGCCCAAAACTGAACTGCATATTCCAGATGAGGTCTTACTAATGATTTGAACAGGGGCAAAATGATATCTCTCTCTCTGGAGACCATACCTCTCTTAATACAAGAAAGGACCTTGCTCGCTTTGGAAACCGCAGCTTGGCATTGCATGCCATTATTGAGCTTATGATCTACCAAAACCCCCAGATCCTTCTCCACTACGGATCCCCCCAGTTGTACTCCCCCTAGTATGTATGATGCATTCATATTATTAGCCCCCAAGTGCATAACTTTACATTTATCAACATTAAACCTCATCTGCCACATAGTCGCCCAATTAGACAGAGCATTGAGGTCGGCTTGTAAATTGGCGACATCCTGTAAGGACGTTATTCCACTGCATAGCTTGGTGTCATCTGCAAAGACAGAAATGTTACTTTTGATCTCAGACCCAATATCATTTATAAACATATTAAAAAGTAAGGGTCCCAGCACTGAACCTTGGGGTACACCACTGATAACCTTGGACCATTCAGAGTAAGAATCATTAACCACTACTCTCTGAATTCTGTCTTTTAGCCAGTTTTCTATCCATTTACAAACTGATATTTCCAATCCTGTAGACTTTACCTTACACATGAGCCGTGTGTGGGGAACTGTATCGAACGCTTTTGCAAAATCCAAGTATACCACGTCCACTGCCACCCCTCTGTCCAAGGTCTTACTTACCTCTTCATAAAAAGAAATCAGGTTTGTTTGACAACTTCTGTCTTTCATGAATCCATGCTGTCTGTTGCTTAAATAGTTTTTTTCCAGCAAGAACTCATCTATGTGGTCTTTTATTAATCTCTCCAGTATTTTCCCAACTATAGAAGTTAAACTAACAGGTCTATAGTTACTTGGTAAAGACTTAATTCCCTTTTTAAATATAGGCACCACATTGGCCCTGCGCCAATCCAGTGGTACTATTCCTGTCATTAATGAGTCCCTAAAAATTAAATACAATGGCTTTGAAATTACAGAGCTCAATTCTTTTAGGATCCGTGGGTGTATGCCATCTGGTCCAGGTGCTTTATCCACCTTTATTCCATCTAAATATTTCTGGACCATATCACTTTTGAGCCATTGTGGATTTGGGGCTGTGTCACTACCACCCCCATTTTGGACATGAGCTCCCCCATGCTCCTTTGTATACACAGAACTGAAGAAAGTATTTAATAAATTAGCCTTCTCTTTGTCCCCAGTCACCCACTCTAGATTATTTTGTAAAGGGCCTACATGCTCAGACTTGACCTTTTTACTATTAATATATTTGAAGAATTTTTTGGGGTTTGTCCTACTATCTTTTGCAATCTGTCGTTCATTTTGAATTTTTGCATCCTTGATTTCCTTTTTACATATCCTGTTATATTCTTTGTAACATTTAAATGACACTAGTGTTCCCTCATTTTTATATTTTTTAAAAGCTCTTTTCTTATAGTTTATAGCTTTTTTAACTTTGGCAGTGAGCCACATAGGTTTTATTTTTAGCCTTTTAAACTTATTGCCCATGGGAATATACTTTGCAGTGAGTTCACAAACAGTCTTTTTGAAGAATTCCCATTTCTGTTCTGTGCCCATTGATGCCAATATTCCTTCCCAGTCTAAGTCCTGGAGAGCAGCACTCATCCTTGGAAAATTTGCTCTCTTGAAATTAAGTGTTTTTATCTTTCCTGTATGTGATTTTTGCTTACAACTAACATCAAATGAAATCATGTTATGGTCACTGCTACCCAGGTGTTCCTTTATCTGAACATTAGTAATACGCTCTGCATGGTTTGAGATTACCAGGTCCAACAGAGCATCATTCCTAGTTGGGGCCTCAATAAACTGGACCATAAAATTGTCCTGCAATAGGTTTATAAATTTTTGCCCTTTAACTGTCCCAGCAGTTCCATTACTCCAGTCAATTTCTGGGTAGTTAAAATCCCCCATTATTATCACCGTCCCAGCCCTTGCAGCCCTTTCCATCTGTGCAAGGAGCTGAGTCTCTAACTCCTCATTAACATTGTGTGGTCTATAACAAACTCCAATGATTAGCTTTGAACTACGCACATCTGTATGCAGTTCCACCCATAATGCTTCAAGGATCCCCTGCATAGCAGCTGGGAGGAAGAAAGCCAACAGCGCTGCAGGGGTTAAACACGAGTCAGAAGGCAGAACAGCCGGCTCTCCTCTCCTGCAGGTGCCCGCCCCCCCTTCTGGACCAATGATGCTCGGGAGTCGGGACACACTTATAGCACCCCCCCCCGTTCTCCGCGGGAGGTCCGGCACTTACCAGGCTGTGGTGTCCTCTCCTCCTGCTGTGACTCCTTTAGTGGACAGCAGGCAGCAGCGGCGGTGGAGGAGTCCGCTCCTCATGCTTCCTCCGCTCGGGCGCACTGGCACAGTGCAAACCTAAACCCTTATGGACGAGCCGCCACTGCTCTGGATGGAGCAACAGTGGAGATACCCTACAGCAGCAGCAGTGTCAGACTGGGGAGAGGGGAGTGTTAAATGTACTAGCAAATTTAGATGGACTTAACTAACAAAATAAAGTTCAATTCTAATTTTACGCTTAAGTTTAAGTTAAAGCATTTGAGTTACATCATTACCACATTTTTTTCTTTTTGAGATAAAGTTTTACATAAATGAATACAAGCTGACCATTGTAAGTATCCTGTCACTGTTAAATGGTTTGTCTGAACCCTCTACTTTTTGTTTTAGGTTTAATATTGCTTTAATGACACTCAAGGCACATACAGTATGAAAACTATTTGTCTTTCGCTGTTTGTGAGGCAACAAATTTTTTTTTGAATACGTAACACTCCATATGAAACATACACGCTAATCGGCATAATTACGCATGTCAACATACCAGAGAGTTGAAATAATAAAAGGTCATTTATTAATGGCGATATGAAATAGGATTTCTGGAATAAAGCATCACAATGAGAATTAAATCACCCTTTCTATTTGCCTTTGCTCTGTCTGAATCTTTTGATATGTAGAAGAGATTGATTTATTGAATTTGTCATGTAGAGCTGAAATATTCATCTAGAAATCGGCACCATATCTATACATAATCCACTTAGATTAATATGATGAAATGCATTGTTTCCTATTTTGCATTGTGATACATTTGCACATTTCTTTCCTGAAGGAGCGATTCCCTCGATCAGCGTTTGTAATGGAGTGTCAGGAAGACTTAAAGCATGTAAAAGAA
This sequence comes from Rana muscosa, assembly GCA_029206835.1. Taxonomy (NCBI): domain Eukaryota; kingdom Metazoa; phylum Chordata; class Amphibia; order Anura; family Ranidae; genus Rana; species Rana muscosa. The sequence goes on along the minus strand of CM055121.1, from coordinate 438,746,384 downwards.
GTGTAGAGCAAATGAGGAGAGGCATTTAATGTAGTGACAGAGATAAAAAGAAAGAGAGTTAGAGCAAGAGAGAAAGAGGGGGAGACTGAGATTACCAGGGACCAAGACCAAACTACTATAAAATATCAAACTACTGCCACAAGTAGACTTGGAAAAAAGCACACCTTTGCCTAGTCTGATAGTCCTGTGTAGAAGGGCTATGTGTTTGTGCTTAAACCCAATTGCAGCTTGGACAAAATGTATTAAAGCGGATTGCCTAGCAACTCATAAAGATAAAAAAGAAGCTCCAGCTGCCATTCTAACCTGCTCTCCAATGTTGGACTGATCCAGTTATTATCTCCATTCCACTCCTCTTTCGGGTTTAAAGATGGCAAGTATCTTTCCATCTCACTCTCTGTGAGCTCAGGACCACCCTGGGCTGATATGAGAATGATGAAGAAATCTTGTCACTTCATTATTTGGTATTGTTTTATGCAGCATTGGGGATCCACCCAGACATGGGAGTAAGTCACACATGTGCAAGTCATAAGCAAGTCTCAAGTCTTAACCTTCAAGTCATAAGCAAGTCCCAAGTTATTGTGGCGAAAAGCAAGCAAGTCAAGTCGAGTCCCTGCTAGAAGTCAAGCAAGTCAAGTCAAGTCATTTATTTTGGTCAAGTCACAAATCAAGTCAAAATACTGATCTACCCCATTTCCACCTTTAAATGAGTTAAAAGTCAGTGTTCAGGAAAGGTTTTGTTTTAATTTCAACATTAACAAAGTGCTTAGTGCTTTTTTCTTGGCATATTAAAGAAACACTTTGAATGCCCAAACAGCAGACAAGGAGCAGAACATTAGCAATTAAATGGCCAACAAGCCTGAAAAAATGTAGTCCTTGCTGAGGGGGAAAATAATTAAGTTCAAATAGAGGTGCGCATCTTCACTGGCCTCACGATTCGATTCGATTACGATTATCAGGTTAACGATTCGATTCCGTGATGCATCACGATGCATCACGATTACAGCGCAAGTGCGCATGGTTTTCATAAAAAAAATTCAAGCAGTCAGGAGAACTCCATTTTTTTTAAAATTATATCTGTTCTTTTAAAAAAAAGACAACACTCCCTGCATGTAGCAAAGTCTAAACAAAGCAGACAACAACTTGTACATAGTACAGGAGATGGTCAGAGAGTGCAGACCTAGTACAGGGGATGATCAGAGACTGCGGAAATGCTACAGGAGATGGCCAGTGACTGCGGAAATGCTACAGGAGATGGCCAGTGACTGCGGACATGCTACAGGAGATGGCCAGTGACTGCGGACATGCTACAGGAGATGGCCAGTGACTGCGGACATGCTACAGGAGATGGCCAGTGACTGCAGACATGCTACAGGAGATGTCCAGTGACTGTGGACATGCTACAGGAGATGGCCAGTGACTGCGGACATGCTACAGGAGATGGCCAGTGACTGCGGACATGCTACAGGAGATGGCCAGAGACTGCGGACATGCTACAGGAGATGGCCACAGACTGCGGACATGCTACAGGAGATGGTCAGAGAGACTGCGGACATGCTACAGGAGATCAGCAGGTAAGTATAATATCTGTTTTACTTTAAAGCAAAAACATACCTGTTGTGCCGAGAATGGTTCCCCCCGCCGGATTCGGTTCCCCCTGCCAGATTCTGTTCCCCTGGCTCTCGGCTTCTATTGGAATTCCGCCCCCCCCAGCCCTGTACATTGCCGCTCCCTCCTACTGTTCCTCACGAATGCAAATGCTCCTAATACCGCCCCACCTCTCCAGCCCTCTGCTCATTAGCATTCGTGAAAAAACAGTAGGCGTGAGCGGCAAAGCATTCGGTTGTCTAGGGGTTGCTATACATTACCGCTCACTCACCATTCGGTTGCTAGGGTTTGCTATACATTACTGCTCAGGACTGAGCAATTTACAGAGGGGGACACTGAGTGGCAGGCAATCACTGTGCAGTAACCCCTAGCAACCGAATGGTGAGCAGACTCAGTAATGTATCTTAATAAGAATGCACACAGCCCTGTCGGATTATCATTCTTGTGCTGCTGACCGGAGAAGGGGGAGGGGGGACAGGGACATCACAGAGAGCCGTCTCTACATCACTCACTGTCACAGACTCACAGCCGCTCCGGTCCCGAGAACAAGCGGGGGTGATGGTATGTAAACAAACCGCAGGGAACAGAGCAGACTTCACTGTGCCCAATGCCTCACTGTGCCCGTGTCTCACTGTGCCCAATGCCTCACTGTGCCCAATGCCTCACTGTGCCCGTGTCTCACTGTGCCCATGCTTAGTTCATGTGCTTGTAGAAAGGCCTGTTAACTGTTTTTTCTGTCAAGGCCCATGTGAACATACTAACATTTTCAGTTTTGCATTATTTTGTGTAAGGTAATGCCCCAATACCAAATATTCACATAAATAGGAAAAATGCAAAATCAAAAAATATCACAAACTTCTCAACCAACATTCAGCAAAAAAAAATCCTCAATACAAAATATTAATACCTGTATTTATCGGCGTATAACACGCACAGGCGTAGAAGACGCGCCCTAACTTTAAGAGGGAAGTTTCAGAAAAAAAACTTTCCACAGCCCCCTGCGTATAACACGCAGGCACAGTTTACCCTCTATTTTCAGGGTAAAAAAAGTGAGTGTTATAAGCCAATAAATACAGTATATAAAAGGGCAAAATCAAGGGATTACACTAATTTCTCACTGAAACATATCTAACATTCAACTGTAATCTTTCCTGAGGTAGTCCGTGCCCCAAGACAAAATATTCATGTAAATATGAAAAGTGCAAGAAAATAACAACAAACAAACATTTCTCAAACAACATACATGGCCTTCAGCAAAAAAGGAATCCTCAATACAAAATATTAATATATAAAAGTGCAAAATCAAGGGATTACACCATTTCTCACTGAAACATAACATTCAACTGTAATCTTTACTAAAAGATAGTCAGTGCCCCAATACAAAATATTTATATACCGTATATACTCGAGTATAAGCCGACCCGAATATAAGCCGAGGCACCTAACTTTTACCACAATAAACTGGGAAAACGTATTGACTCGAGTATAAGCCTAGGGTGTCCATCTGCATGCCTCACTGTGTCCTATGGGGGGGATTTGCGGCGCAATTCGGCCACTAGCGGGGCGGTTTTACCCCCCCGCTAGTGGCCGAGAAAGGGTAAAACTGCCCGCAATGCGCTGCTGAAGGAGCACATTGTGGGCAGTATAGCCGCGCTGTCCCATTGATTTCAATGGGCAGCAGCGGTGGAGGAGCGGTAAACACACCGCTCCTTCACTGCTGCAAAGATGCTGCTAGCAGGACTTTTTCTAACTACCTGCTAGCACAAGGTTCCAGTGTGAAAGCCCCTCAGGCTTTCACACTGGAGACAATGGAGCAGCTTCTTAAGGGCGTTTTGCAGGCGCTATTATTAACGCTATAGCGCCTGCAAAACGCTCCAGTGTGAAAGGGGTCTAAAAGTTTTCAGTAATTAATATATTTTATCAGTTGTCTGTACGGTATGTTAATAATCTTCTTAGACCCCTTTCACACTGGGTCGCTTTGCAGGCGCTATAGCGCTAAAAATAGCGCCTGCAAAGTGACCTGAAACAACAGCTGCTGTCCCTCTGGTGTGAAAGCCCCGAGGGCTTTCACACTGGATCGGTGCGCTAGCAGGACGGTAAAAAAAGTCCTGCTAGCCACATCTTTGGTGCGGTGAAGGAGTGGTGTGTATACCGCTCCTCCACCGCTCCTGGCCATTGAAATCAATGGGACACCGCGGCTATACCGCCGGCAAAGCGCCAATACAGGGGGGCTTTGTGGGTGGTTTTAACCCTTTTTCGCCCGCTAGCGGGGGTTAAAAGCGTCCCGATAGCGGTCGAAAACCTCCACAAAAACGGTGGTAAGGCACCACTAAAAATAGCAGCGCTTTACCGCTGATGCCGCCCCCATCCCAGTGTGAAGGAGGCCTAAGAGGTACAATTAAAGTCCCACATCTTTTTGCACATACCTTTATGGAGTGAGCACTTGTTTAATTCACATACAGTTCATAATCCTATTTTATCTATGCATTTTCACAGTGGGGGTGACACTTTGGGAACAGAGATGGCAAGCATGGCTCATTTAAAATAATGCAAAACCATATTTTATCTGATGTTTTTTGTTAATACACACAGTGATCATTGAGATAAATAAAAGAAATGGCTGGATGGGGGGGAGGGGAGGAGGCTCACTGAGGCTGACTGAGGCAAGGTTATTAATAACGACCAGTGGCAAGCTAGGTTATTTAAAATAATGCAAAACCATATTTTATCTGCTGTTTTTTGTTAATACACACAGTGGTCAATGACCACTGTGTGTATTAACAAAAAACAGCAGATAAAATAGGATTTTTTGTACTCACCGTAAAATCCTTTTCTCTGACATCCATGGACTGACACGGTGTCTCTTTACACTTTACACGTGTGTGTTATGTCCCTGCTTGCAGGAGAAGACCTAGGCAGAATGTGAGATGTTATACATACATTATAAAAGCCAGAGCTGAACAGCCCCACCCAGGGGGCGGTCCCTCCGGACATAACCCTCCCACTACAGTCAGCAGACTTCAGTTCGTAACAAAGCAGTACAAACTTAAAAAGGAAGGGTGGGTGCCGTGTCAGTCCATGGATGTCAGAGAAAAGGATTTTACGGTGAGTACAAAAAATCCTATTTTCTCTTACCATCCATGGACTGACACGGTGTCTCTTTACACTTTACACGTGGGATGTCCCAAAGCAGTGTCAAGAGGGATGGGAGCAGTATAAATGGAAAAACCAAAAACTTCACTCCAAGAAGGCAGAGCTCCTCAACGGAGGAGTCGCAACTTTAAACAACGGCCTGCAGCACCCTGCGGCCGAAGGAAGCATCCGGAGATGCAGCCACATTAACCCTATAAAACTTAAAAGGCATGAACAGACGACCAGGTCGCCGCCTTGCACACTTGTGCAACCGACGCTTGATGTCGGAAAACCCAGGAAGCACCAATTGCCCTGGTGGAATGCGCCGTAACCGGAAAGGGAGGCGCCCGCCCTTTGAGAGCATAGGCTTGAATGACGGTTTGTCTGATTCCCCTAGAAATGATGGCAGACGAAACCGCTTGGCCCTGTTATGGACCAGAGACAGTCACAAACAGTGAGTCGGACTTTCGAATAGAAGCAGTAGCAGACAGGTACACCCGTAAGGCTTGTACCACATCCAATATGTGCAGCGCAAACTCTCTGGGATGCGATGGGTGAGGACACAAGGACGGGAGGACAATGTCCTCATGTAGGTGAAAGGTCGACACCACCTTTGGCAAAAAGGAAGGTCACGGATGCAACACCGCCTTATCCTTATGGATGACTAAATATGGCGACTTGCAGGACAAAGCCGCCAACTCAGACACCCGTCAAACAGAAGTGATTGCCACTAAAAGGCCACCTTCTGAGACAAGACAAGAGGGGAATATCCCGGATATTCCCAAAAGGAGGTTCCTGGAGGACCGAGAGCACCAAATTCAGATCCCACGGTGGGAGAGGAGGCTTGACAGGAGGGAGCACATGGCGAACCCCCAACACAAGGTGCTAACCAAGAAATGACCCGCTAGAGGTCGCTGAAAGAAGACGGCCAAGGCCGAAATCTGATCCTTGATGGTACTCAAAGCAAGCTTTTGGGTCACTCCACACTGCAGAGGAGGCAGGATTCTGGGGACGGAATACGTCCGAGGACGCCAGTCCAGCGCTTCGCATATGGTGATATAAGCTTTCCAGGCACGGTGATAGATCTGCTTGGAGGAAGACTTCCGTGTCCTTAACATGGTCAAAATGACCGAGTCCGAGAGACCTTCGGACCCTCAACACCTGGCTTTCAACAGCCCTGCCGTTAAAGCCAGAGACTGTAAGCCGGATGAAACATAGGACCTTGAGACTGAAGGTCCTCCCTCATCGGCAACCGCCAGGGAACGTCCGCGACGAGACGTACCAGATCAGCGTACCAGTGATGCTGAGGCCAATCAGGAACAATTAGGATCACCAGAGTTTATATCAGGCGATAAGGACCCTATGGGGCCACCAACGCATCCGAGGCATCGCCCAAGGATCCCTGGCTCTGGCCACAACCTCCGACCTTGCGATTGAGTCGAGAGGCCATCAGGTCCACATCCGGCGTGCCCCACCATCGGCAAAGGAGTTGAAATATGCAAGGGCCACTCTTCTTGGTCCGGCGATTGGCGACTCAGATAGTCCGCCTGCCCATTGTCTATGCCCAGAATGTAAATGGCCTACAGAGCCGGCAAGTTTCTTCCGGCCCACTTCAGGATACGGACTACCTCGGAAGCCGCAGCTGAGCTCCGAGTCCCCCCTTGATGGTTTACATACGCCACCGCCCTGGCGTTGTCCGACTGGCTCCTGATGGAGCGACCCCGTACTCTCTCCGACCTGAGGAGAGACACAGTCCGATGGCCCGTATTTCCAGAACAGTGATTGGTAAACGGGCTCGTCCGGAGTCCAAGGCCTTGAGCCGACAGGACTCCCCAGACTCCACCCCAGCCCATCAGGCTGGTGTCCGTCGTGAGTACTGTCCAGTGGATGGGAGGGGAACGACTTTCCGGACCGAAGAGCCGAGGATCTCAACCACCATGTCAGGGGCGCCCTGACCAGGTGAATCACCTGGATCTGAAGATCCAAGGACAACGGGGATTTGTCTCAGGTGGACAAGATCTCCTTCTGCAATGCCCTGGTGTGTGATTGGGCATACGGAACGGCCACAAAGGAGGCCACCACGAGTCCCGGGACTCTCATGCAAAAAAACGGATTGACAACCATTTTCGGGATGTCAGCACCCGCACCGCAGACTGAAGTGTCAGCAACTTCTCCAGAGGTAGGATACCTTTGCCTCCAAGGAGTCTAGAATCAGAACTAGATACTCCAGACACTGAGTCTGGACCAGGACTGACTCCTGAATGTTCAGGAACCACCCGAAGTCCCTGAGGGTCTAATTGACGATAGTCACCTTTCCTCTAAGTCTGAGCCACTTTCTGCTCTTAGCAGAAGATCGTCCAGATAGCCCACGACAGCAATACCTCACTGTAACAGAAGGCTAGAACCGGAGCAAGCACCTTGGTGAACACCCTTGGTGCCAAGGCTAGGCCGAAAGGAAGAGCCACAATCGATAGTGGACTTCGCTGATCGCAAGCGCAGAAACTTCTGGTGACTTGCGCAGATCGGAACATGCAAGTAGGCGTCCTTGAAGTCCAAGGACGCCAGAAGAAAATCCCTTTGGTGGAGTGTAGCGATCACCGTGCGAATGGATTCCATGCGGAATTTCTGCACCTTCTCGAAGGCATTCAGGGCCTTGAGGTCCAGGATAGGTCGAACCACGTCCTATTTTTGGGACGACAAACAGATTCGAGTAGAATCCCTGAAAACTCTCCTGTGACGGAACCGGCACAATCACTCCGGACCTGATCAAATCCTGTACAGCCCCCAAGAGGGCTGCCCGACAGGTAGGAAGGAGAGGAAGATTCGAGGGAAAGAATCTGTCTGGGGGCCAGGATCGGAATACTATCCTGTATCCTGAGGTGACCACCTCGCACACCCACCAGTCGGAGATTCGGGAGGACCACCGATTCGTGACCTGCAAAGTCGTCCCCCCACCCCAGAGTCGGGCGGAGGCAAGACTTCACGCGGAGGCGGGCTTGGGAGCCGCTTGTTTGGCTTACGCACCCAGGGGCACTTGTGCCCACCAGCCGCACTGCCGTCAGTCTGAGAGGACCTACCCGTGGACTCTGACTGACGAAAAAACCCCGTTTTGCTGGAAAGGAAGGCCCCTGTTTTCGGCGGGCCTCCTCACTCTTGCTAGTCTAAGGAAGAAGAGTGCTTTTACCTCCCATGACATCCATGACGATGTCATCCAGAGCAGCACCGAAAGGTCTACCACCTTTAAATGGTAGATCTGTCAGGAGATTCCTAAGGCTAGGTCAGCAGACCAGCACTTCAACCAGATAAGACGACGCAATACCACTGCCGAGACAGAGGCCCTGGATATTAAAGGGGCCGCGTCCAACGTGGCGTCGCACACATAAACCAGGCCCTGAACCAGTTGGTGGGCCAGAGCAACTGTGTCTGGAGGAAGATTATGCTCCTGTACAGCTAGGTGCAACATTTTTGCCCAACCTGTAAGTGTTTAAGACACAAGCGTCGCCGCTACCACAGGCCGTAGGGCGGATCCCAACAAGGCAAACATGGCTCTGCTCACCACTTCTGACCTCCTGTCAGTGGGGTCCTCAAATGCAGGAGTCCCCTCCATCGGGAGAGTGATGGTCTTGTTCAACCGGGCGACTGGAGGGTCGACCCTGGGGGAGAAGCCCACTTTTTAAGTAGGGCATCTTCAAGGGGTATCTGATAGACAAACGCCGCGGGACCATAAAAAAATTCTTCTGCGGCTTTTCCCAGACCTTATCAATGAGCTGGTCAAAGAAAGTACATATGGAAAAACCTCTTTAGAAGGCCTGGCCTTAAAAGAACCAAAGGAGACTGTATCCGCCTGAGGTTCTGCATCCGCAGCATTTTAGCTTGAGAGTGTCCCTCACCGCAGTCATGAGTACACTAACAAGCGCCCTCTCATTTACTGACTCAGAACTGGAGTTTTCCTCATAAGGAATGTCCTGTTCAAAACCATCCAATACATTCAGAACTAGGGTCCTGAGCGGTAGTGGCTAGGACCATATCTGAATCAGCGCACTGCCCTCATGAAGTAAAGTGGGGGGAGGGCGCTTTTTTGCTCCCTTGCGCTTGCACACAGCTCCCATCCTGGTCAGAAATGATTCCAGGACTGACCACAACTGGTCCCTAGGGACCGCAGGTGCTGAAGCACTGCCTGTTGTCCACTGACATTAAGGGGAAGCTGGTGACAGAGACTCCATATTGCCCCCCTCTGAGACTCCTCAGATAAAAAGTCCACCCACAGGCTGTGCTGACTGAGGAGGGGGCGCCCAGGGGACTAACCAAACCGGACCAGGGACCGCTCAGTTCCGCTGTCTGTACCGCACTGTGTCAGCGCTGGTGAGCTGTGAGGAGATTGTGAGGAGATTCGCGCTGTTACAGCAGCGCTAGAGGCCAAAACTAGTGCTGAAGAGCGCGCGGGCTACAAGAAAATGGCCGCCGCACTTCACTGAGGCGATCCACGGCAAGATGGCCGCCATGACTCAGCAAAAGTGAAAAAAACAGCACACACACAGCGCCACTCGGCGCTCAGGCCCCAAAACACACAAAAAAAGGCCCCAAGCATATCTGCAGACCAGCATTAGCCCCTCCAAGAACAGTGTGACCCCCAGGCACCCCACACAGCACAGCGCCAGCAATGGTGACAGAGAGTGACAATGAAATACAGGGGGAGACAGGGAAAATCCCCCACAGAGAAACACACAGCTTTTTGTACTCACCTGCAGGCAGGAGAGACTACTTACCCGTCCCCTGAGGGACCCACTGGTGTGTTTCTGACAGGACTATCACAGTGCAGTACTGAGTAGCTGTCGGCCCGGTCCACCACGAAAGATACAGTCAGTCAGGAACTGTTCAGTCTTGAGAGGACCGTGGGAGCATGAAAGCAAACCCGGCCACCCCTGGAGTCATGGGGCCTGTCGTGAACTGAGTCTCACGCACACAAGGCGAGGATCAGCACGCTCGATGGTCGGACAGGGAAGACTACGAGGATATCTTGTACCCAACCTGTTGCCCAGCCGACAGTTGATAGAAGATTCTCAAAAATAAAATAAAAAAGAATTCCAGAAAAGGAATAAAAATAGGTCAGGAGACTGGCTCCTGCGAGAGCCACGTCTTCTCCTTCTGCTAGGCAGAAAAAAACTGAAGTCTGCTGACTGTAGTGGGAGGGTTATGTCCGGAGGGACCGCCCCCTGGGTGGGGCTGTTCAGCTCTGGCTTTTAGACTGTATGTATAACATCTCACATTCTGCCTAGGTCTTCTCCTGCAAGCAGGGACATAACACACACGTGTAAAGTGTAAAGAGACACCGTGTCAGTCCATGGATGGTAAGAGAAAATATGGTTTTGCATTATTTTAAATGAGCCATGCTTGCCACTGGTCATTATTAATAACCTTGCCTCAGTCAGCCTCCTCCCCTCCCCCCATACAGCCATTTATTTATCTCCTAAGTTGAAGTAACTTCTTCTTACTTTACAACTTGAACTTAGTAGTCCGTCTGCTCTCCTCTGTAGCACAGTGCACGGCTTCCAATCCAGGCAGATAGAGGCAGGCAGGCTCCTCGAGACGAGTCCTCAGCTCCTCTATCTCACAGGCTGTGAGTCACAGCACAGCCGACACAGCTCCCTCCCTGTGCGCAGCGCACCTCTCCCGCTCCCACCTCGCCTCCGGCCGTAAGTGGAGTGACGTCACGCCGCTGGCAGGGACTAGTCTATGACACTCCGTAGGGGGAGACCGTAAAATACAAAAATTTACAGTGAAGGGAGGCGGCCGCGGAGGTGACTGACTTTGACTTGGACTTGCCAAGTCATATAGCCCAAGTCAAAGTCAAGTCACAAGTCATTGGTCACAAGTCAAAGTCAAGTCGAGTCATTTCTCTAATACTATCAAGCAAGTCGCAAGTCCTCAAAGAGGTGACTCGAGTCTGACTCGAGTCAAGTCATGTGACTCGAGTCCCCCACCTCTGGATCCACCCACTACCGAAGAAAGAAGAGAGTGAAGAATGTGGATGGGTTCTAACCAGTGTACCTGAGAATTTTGAATAGTCTACACACATGGATACTTATACATCTTTTATATCGTAGAAATTAAATGTAAAATTCGTTTACAGACCCAAGAATGCCTGAGGAGCACTTTCGTTTGAGAAGATTACTGGGTCATCCTGTGATCCGCAAAGCCCTTGCAGTTTTCCAGCTGTCGGTAGGAGACCAATACTAGACCAAAGAAAATGTTAAGGTAAAAGGTGCAGAGGTGCTCCGAGAAATAACAGATCAATTGAGCAGTGAGCAGGTGTAGGTAAGTAGCAAATATGGCAGCATCAATACACGTGTATATAATTACAAACTTTACAAGCTAAACAATGGTTTGAAAACATTAATATGCATTAATAAATTTGTTAACATCAATTTGATCTCTTTCTTAATTTCATTTTTAAGACCCTGTTTAAGCATAGTGTGGTGACCTGCATTTTATCACACTGGAAGAACGTAGGTCAGTGCTACAGTAGGACACACAGAAAACAAATGTTTTCTATGGTCGTGATTTAATAAAACTGGTGCACACAGAATCTGGTGTAGCTGTGCAAAGTACCCAAATAGGTGCTAGGTTTTATTGCCAAAGCTTAATTGAACAAACTGAAGTTAGAAGCTGATTGGTTACTATGCACAGCTGCACCAGATTCTGTGTGCACCAGTTTTAGTAAATCTCCCCCATTACATTCTATTCACATTGCAACTTACCCCAGAGGTGTGGTGCAGTGAACTGTGATAAATTGCAGACATACCGCATTTTATTGCAGAGCACTGGACAGGATCACAAGTCACTCTACAGTAGTGCAACATACCATGCTGCTGTACAGTGACATGAATGAAATGTCATCTTTTTACACTTCAAATAAAGTTTGTACAAAAAAAGAAGCTGTGTGATGCATACTGCAGCCAGCACAGACAGCTGCCGGACACTAAACTGCTGTGGTTTCGTGTACGGCAGCTGTCCATTGCTGTGTGAAACAGGCACTAAAGAATGTCAAAAAGCTAATCATTCCCTTTAACCAGCCTGGCGGTATTCCCGAGTCAGGCTCGGGGTGAGATTTCAGTACCAAATACGGTAACCCCGAGCCAGACTCGGGCTGCATCGCAGGATACAGGGGAAGTTACTTAACTTGTCCCCTGGATCCTGCAATGTCTCCCCGCAGTGTGTGCGAGCTGTCTCCTCGCTCGATTCACACAGTGCCCGAGTGCCGCCGAGCTCCGTTCGATGCGACGTTGCGACGCACGGGGGCGGAGATCGGCGCCAAATTCAAAAAAGTAAAAACACAATACACATACAGTATACTGTAATATTACAGATTACAGGACTGTATAAAAAAAATTACACATCCCCTTTGTCCCTAGCGGTCTGTCCAGTGCCCTGCATGCACCTTTATATTATAAAAACTGTTCTTTCTGCCTGGAAACTGGAGATTGTCCATAGCAACCAAAAAGTGTTCCTTTATGTCAAAAGTGGATTTAGACCAGCTAGAAAACAGTGATAATAAATTAGAATCCCTTGCAGAATTGAGCGATAGCGATTTGTGGAGAAATTCGTCATCAAACACTAAATCTAATGACAGCGACAATTCTGCAACTGAGCAAATTTCTGTGTTTTTGATTTGATTACATTATTGAATAATTTTTATTATTATTATATTATTATTTGTTATAATTATTTAAAGTTATTTATTAATTTATAATTAAATTCTTAGGAATAACTCACTTAAATCTGTCCAAACCAGAGTCTAGTAGACATCCTGGGTATGATAAAGTTTGAAACACAAAATCATAAATTATAATATAGCAAATAACTATAAATAATTATAACAAATAATAATATAATAATAATAAAAATGATTCTATAATGTAATCAAATCAAAAACACTGAAATTTGCTCAGTTGCAGAATTGTTGCTGTCATTAGATTTAGTGTTTGATGACAAATTTCCCCACAAATCGCTATTGCTTAATTCTGCAAGTGATTCTAATTTATTATCGCTGTTTTCTAGCTGGTCTAAAACCACTTTTGACATAAAGGGACACTTTTTGGTTGCTATGGACAATCTCCAAAAACCAGGCAAAAAAAACTGTATTTATAATATAAAAGTGCATGCAGGGCACTGGACAGACCACTAGGGACAAAGGGGATGTGTAATTTTTTTATACAGTACTGTAATCTGTAAGATTACAGTATACTGTATGTGTATTGTGTTACTTTTTTGAATTTGGCACCGATCTCTGCCCCCGTCGCAACGTCGCAGAGAACGGAGCTTGGCGGCACTGTGTGTGAATAGAGCGAGGAGACAGCTCGCACACACAGCGGGGAGACATTGCAGGATCCAGGGGACAAGGTAAGTAACTCTCCCTGTATCCTGCGATGCAGCCCCGAGTCTGGCTCAGGGTTACCGCTAATGGTACTGAAATCTTACCCAGAGCCAGACTCGGGAATACCGCCAGGGAGGTTAAATCTTCTGCCCTTGTGGTTTTAACTTTGGATAGTAAAACATTTTTTTTTCTGCCAGTAAATACCTTATACAGCCCACTTCCTGTTTCTTGTCTGGTCATTAGCCTAGGCTTATGACATCATGCACAGTTCTTTCTCTCACTCACGTGAGAGTTTGCCAGGAAGCCCCCCTTCATAGTCATAGTAGGGCCAATGAGAGCTGCAGGGCTGCAGAGTTGGAGGTGTGCCTCTGTTTGTCTGTGTAAATCCAGGAAGTGAACAGGCAGCAGCTTTAGCTGCCCACAGTTAAAATGTATGCTGCCAGATTTAGTGGAAGGAGATTTCTTCAGCATATTTGGCAAGTACAGAATCAAAGTATATATAAAATAATATGCAAAGTGGTTGGAGGGAAGCTTCAGAATGGCAAAGATGTTTTTATTACAAATTATGTGAGCAGACTGCAGTTCCTCTTTAAGACCACATTTACACTTTGGGAATTTATTAGCATACCACCTAAAATCATGGGCGTCACCAGGGTGGGACCTGAGGGGGCCACGTCCCCCCCAATTTTACTGTGTGCCCCCCCATGTGCCCCCCCAAGTTAAGTTGTTGGTTTTAACACAAAAAATGTCCGTCAGCGCCGCGGCTATCTGAGTTTCCATCCGCGGCGCTGAATGACTGAATCAGACTCACTACAGTAACAGACGTCAGTCTGTCACGTGACGTCGCGTCTGACGGCCGCCGCTATTGATTATGGGAATTGTAGTCCGCGGCGCTGGCTACGTCGTGCTCAAGCTCCCTGCTCCAGGGGGGTGGAGTCAGTGAGTCACTGAGAAGAGCAGCGCAGCCAGCCTACCGCATGCTAACTCCCATCGCCGCGGTAGGTTAGCATGAATAATTGATCATATTTTGCCCGCCAACTCCAGTCCAGTCACAGTGCCTCTGCCACCAGTGCTGCCACAGGAAAGGTAGGTCCAAAAAACAGTAAAAATTTGCTTGCATTACCATTTATAATCTGAAATAAATAGCTGGTGGTTCTGGTGCAACAGTAACTTCAAAGATACATAAGACAGAGCTCTCATGGAGGTAACAGAAAAAATACTTAACTAATATTAGAAAAGCATGATGAAAAGATGAAGTAATATTGACTAAATAGTATATAGGAGGCTTTGTTTTTTCTTTTTGCAAAACCCAAACCAATGTGTGTTTTAGAGGTTAAAATATATATCATTGACCCCAATATATAATATTAGTTAAGTATTTTTTCTGTTACCTCCATGAGAGCTCTGTCTTATGTATCTTTGAAGTTACTGTTGTCCGGCACCAGAACCACCAGCTATTTATTTCAGATTTAGGCTCAGTTCACACTGCTGTGATGCGGGAACGCTGCAAATCCACTGCGGGTTCCCGCATCGCAGGTTTTCCCGGCAGCAGTTCACACTGCCCTATGTGAACTGCTGGGAGTGTCAAGTAAAAGTTAATGACACCCCCAAATCAGTTAACATATCGCAGTGCGATCTGCAAACTCGGACAGGAATCGGATCGCATGGGTGTGAACACCCATGCGATCCGATTCTGCTGCGGACAAAAAAAAGGGTCCTGTGATGTGCACTTGCAGTGCGGTGCGGATCACATGCGAACTCTGACATCGCAGCAGTGTGAACCTAGCCTTAAATGTGAACTTGCGTGCGTGTCGGGTGCGATGCAGGAATCCGCAGTGGATTCGCAGTGTTCTCGCAACGCACCAGTGTAAACCGGGCCTAAGAAATATTTTTTTCAGTTTACAAAGTGCATGCAATGATAATTGATAAGGATTAAACAATAAATTGATATTTTACCATGAATGAGTTAAAATTTGCTGACAACGTAGGTGAACCGTGAATTAAGAATTCAAATTTCATATTTGTGCGTTTTGTGTGCATTGTCAGGAATATTTCATATTTGTGCGTTTCGTGTACATTGTCAGGAATATTTCATATTTGTGCGTTTCGTGTACATTGTCAGGAATATTTCATGTTAATGCGTTTCGTGTGCATTGAATTTGTCTGGAATATTTCATTTTTGTGCTTTTCATGTACATTGTCAGGAATATTTCATGTTCATGTGTTTCGTGTGCATTGAATTTGTCTGGAATATTTCATATTTGTGCGTTTCGTGTACATTGTCAGGAATATTTCATGTTCATGCGTTTCGTGTGCATACACACACACACACACACACACACACACGTTTTATGGTTGGCCCCCCTACTTTTGTCCTTGTCCCCCCATGTGCCCCCCCTAAATATGAAAGCTAGAGACGCCACTGCTAAAATGCTCCATGCACACACACAGGATTTAGCCTGTCTTTGCACTATATACTATTATGTGCAGAAACTATTGGTCATATTTGCCAAAGTTGCCCACACAGACATTGTAACTGAGTAAGGTTTCCTATAAATAGTGCTACTAGCTGATAGGACCATAAAAGTGAAATTTTCCCTCATTAATGCGTATTTGTTCCAGCAATGCTCCAAAAAAACAACAGTGATTGAACATTTGGCATGATATCCCATAATACCCCTGGCCATAACAGCGGCTGGGGATGAGCAGGGACAGAAACCTATGCGTGGAGAGACATGTCCCCCCACTAGATATGAGCTGTGGCTTGCTACAAACTCATTTCACTGAGCTTACACTTTTTTTTTCCTCCAAAGAGATTCGGGTGGCGTCATTCCTGCCTTACTGCCTGCCTCTGTTTACATGAGTTGCAGGGTGGGCGTTACAAAAGAGCTCTTGAGTAGAGATGAGCTCTGACGATGCACAAGCTCATATCTACTCCCCATATGGACTCCAGATACCATATTTTGTTAACACCTATAATATTCACAGTCTATTTAATTAGATCAGTGTGTAGTTCAGTGTGTAGGCAGGTGCACTCTGTATCCCTCACTGTAGGTGGTGATCGACCAAAGCAAATATCAGGGATTGACCTGGCGCATAAATTTGGCGCCAATCCACTATATTTAAATTCCTCAGCTGCACAGAGACTTTTGCTGTCTGATCCGCAGCTTGTATCTATGAAACCTGTTCCTGAGATCTTGATTCTGATTCCTGTGTTTGACCCAGCTCACTCTGACTATGCTTGCTCTCTGTTACCCTGATCCCGGCTTGCCTTGTTGACTATGTTTTCCTCTCTCCTGCTTGATATCCTGTTGCCAAACTCTGCCAGCATCCTGACCATTCTCTGCCTGTTGTCCATATCTGCATCTGATCGTCTGTTACCAAACCCTGGCTTGTCTGACTATGCATTCAGTGTCTCCTCAGCTCTGCACCCACCAGCTTGCATCCTGTTCCTGTTTCCTGCTACATCAGCTGAACTGACAGCACCTGCTGTTCAACCTGTTGGTCTATCCTGGTGACACATCTACTACACCGAAGATGATGCAGGCACCCATACACCACCAGGCTCTTGCAGCCACTGTTGCAACATCGGTGGCCCTTGAACCAAGGTTGTACGAGAAAGCCTTTCCACTACACGTCAGGCTCATCCATTAGGTACGTGATAGTGGCAATGCAGAAGAGGAAAAAAGTAATGAGAAACCCGGTTTCTCTATGACTTCCTACGGTTACAGGGAGACAGCTGTCCAACTGGATGCTGGTTCCCTACGTGGTCTTGGTGGCCATCCTAGGTCAAACAAAGTCTATTTAACTCCGGCTCCTGGGTTTAGCATGCGTTATGCAAATGGTTAGTGTGGGGACAGGTTAGTGCTAGGGACAGTGCTTATCGGCAGGGAAAGGTTCCTGAAGAGTAGGGAAAGTCTAGGGACTATGCTATTTCCTCATAGGAAGCCTCCTGTTTGGGTGTGGACCAGGCAGGCCGCATTCCCTTCCTGCTCCTTACTGCAGAAGCTGTCAGCATCTTTCCATGGCCTTGATTAGGGATGAGCTTCGTGTTCGAGTCGAACATACGTTCGACTCGAACATCGGCTGTTCGATCGTTCGACGAAGATCGAACGATTTGGGCCGTTCGCGCCAAATTCGAGTGACGCGAACGGCCCACAATGCACTACGCCATCGCAGTGTCATCCAGGCGCTGTGATTGGCCAAGCATGCACTGTGACCCCGCATGCTTGGCCAATCACAGCGCCGGCAGCGAGGAGAGCAATGATTGGCCACAGGCAGGATGCCTGTGGCCAATTATTGCTGAGGGTGTTTAGTACACGCCCCACACTATAAAAGGCCGCCAGCACGGCGGCCTAGTGTAGTGTGTTCCGGAGCAGGGATAGAGCAGCATAGGCAGGGACAGTGACTGTTATTTCTTTCTTGCTTAACCTGGATTCCTTTAGTTTAGGGAAAGAGAAGGATAGGTAGGGAGAGTGTCAGTGTGTTTTGTGCTTGTGCTATAGTGTGCTTAAAAAAAACATTTATTCTAGGGACAGAAAACTGTAGGTAGGGACAGTGTCAGTTTCTTTCACTCTGCAAGTCCTTGTTTCCAGGGACCTGGAAGGACAGTGAGTGAATTGTCCTTGTGCTATATTGTGCTTAAAAAAACATTTATTCTAGGGACAGAAAACTGTAGGTAGGGAGAGTGTCAGTTTATTTCACTCTGCAAGTCCTTGTTTCCAGGGACCTGTAAGGACAGTGAGTGAATTGTCCTTGTGCTATATTGTGATTAAAAAAAACATTTTTTCTAGGGACAGAAAACTGTAGGTAGGGAGAGTGTTTTTTTTCTTTCACTCTGCAAGTCCTTGTTTCCAGGGACCTGTAAGGACAGTGAGTGAATTTTTCTTGTGCTATATTGTGATTAAAAAAAACATTTTTTCTAGGGACAGAAAACTGTAGGTAGGGAGAGTGTTTTTTTTCTTTCACTCTGCAAGTCCTTGTTTCCAGGGACCTGGAAGGACAGTGAGTGAATTGTCCTTGTGCTATATTGTGCTTAAAAAAACATTTATTCTAGGGACAGAAAACTGTAGGTAGGGAGAGTGTCAGTTTATTTCACTCTGCAAGTCCTTGTTTCCAGGGACCTGTAAGGACAGTGAGTGAATTGTCCTTGTGCTATATTGTGATTAAAAAAAACATTTTTTCTAGGGACAGAAAACTGTAGGTAGGGAGAGTGTTTTTTTTCTTTCACTCTGCAAGTCCTTGTTTCCAGGGACCTGTAAGGACAGTGAGTGAATTTTTCTTGTGCTATATTGTGATTAAAAAAAACATTTTTTCTAGGGACAGAAAACTGTAGGTAGGGAGAGTGTTTTTTTTCTTTCACTCTGCAAGTCCTTGTTTCCAGGGACCTGTAAGGACAGTGAGTGAATTGTTCTTGTGCTATATTGTGATTAAAAAAAACATTTTTTCTAGGGACAGAAAACTGTAGGTAGGGAGAGTGTTTTTTTTCTTTCACTCTGCAAGTCCTTGTTTCCAGGGACCTGTAAGGACAGTGAGTGAATTGTTCTTGTGCTATATTGTGATTAAAAAAAACATTTTTTCTAGGGACAGAAAACTGTAGGTAGGGAGAGTGTTTTTTTTCTTTCACTCTGCAAGTCCTTGTTTCCAGGGACCTGTAAGGACAGTGAGTGAATTTTTCTTGTGCTATATTGTGATTAAAAAAAACATTTTTTCTAGGGACAGAAAACTGTAGGTAGGGAGAGTGTTTTTTTTCTTTCACTCTGCAAGTCCTTGTTTCCAGGGACCTGTAAGGACAGTGAGTGAATTTTTCTTGTGCTATATTGTGATTAAAAAAAACATTTTTTCTAGGGACAGAAAACTGTAGGTAGGGAGAGTGTTTTTTTTCTTTCACTCTGCAAGTCCTTGTTTCCAGGGACCTGTAAGGACAGTGAGTGAATTTTTCTTGTGCTATATTGTGATTAAAAAAAACATTTTTTCTAGGGACAGAAAACTGTAGGTAGGGAGAGTGTTTTTTTCCTTCACTCTGCAAGTCCTTGTTTCCAGGGACCTGTAAGGACAGTGAGTGAATTTTTCTTGTGCTATATTGTGATTAAAAAAAACATTTTTTCTAGGGACAGAAAACTGTAGGTAGGGAGAGTGTTTTTTTTCTTTCACTCTGCAAGTCCTTGTTTCCAGGGACCTGTAAGGACAGTGAGTGAATTTTTCTTGTGCTATATTGTGATTAAAAAAAACATTTTTTCTAGGGACAGAAAACTGTAGGTAGGGAGAGTGTTTTTTTTCTTTCACTCTGCAAGTCCTTGTTTCCAGGGACCTGTAAGGACAGTGAGTGAATTGTTCTTGTGCTATATTGTGATTAAAAAAAACATTTTTTCTAGGGACAGAAAACTGTAGGTAGGGAGAGTGTTTTTTTTCTTTCACTCTGCAAGTCCTTGTTTCCAGGGACCTGTAAGGACAGTGAGTGAATTGTTCTTGTGCTATATTGTGATTAAAAAAAACATTTTTTCTAGGGACAGAAAACTGTAGGTAGGGAGAGTGTTTTTTTTCTTTCACTCTGCAAGTCCTTGTTTCCAGGGACCTGTAAGGACAGTGAGTGAATTGTTCTTGTGCTATATTGTGATTAAAAAAAACATTTTTTCTAGGGACAGAAAACTGTAGGTAGGGAGAGTGTTTTTTTTCTTTCACTCTGCAAGTCCTTGTTTCCAGGGACCTGTAAGGACAGTGAGTGAATTTTTCTTGTGCTATATTGTGATTAAAAAAAACATTTTTTCTAGGGACAGAAAACTGTAGGTAGGGAGAGTGTTTTTTTTCTTTCACTCTGCAAGTCCTTGTTTCCAGGGACCTGTAAGGACAGTGAGTGAATTTTTCTTGTGCTATATTGTGATTAAAAAAAACATTTTTTCTAGGGACAGAAAACTGTAGGTAGGGAGAGTGTTTTTTTTCTTTCACTCTGCAAGTCCTTGTTTCCAGGGACCTGTAAGGACAGTGAGTGAATTTTTCTTGTGCTATATTGTGATTAAAAAAAACATTTTTTCTAGGGACAGAAAACTGTAGGTAGGGAGAGTGTTTTTTTTCTTTCACTCTGCAAGTCCTTGTTTCCAGGGACCTGTAAGGACAGTGAGTGAATTTTTCTTGTGCTATATTGTGATTAAAAAAAACATTTTTTCTAGGGACAGAAAACTGTAGGTAGGGAGAGTGTTTTTTTTCTTTCACTCTGCAAGTCCTTGTTTCCAGGGACCTGTAAGGACAGTGAGTGAATTTTTCTTGTGCTATATTGTGATTAAAAAAAACATTTTTTCTAGGGACAGAAAACTGTAGGTAGGGAGAGTGTTTTTTTTCTTTCACTCTGCAAGTCCTTGTTTCCAGGGACCTGTAAGGACAGTGAGTGAATTTTTCTTGTGCTATATTGTGATTAAAAAAAACATTTTTTCTAGGGACAGAAAACTGTAGGTAGGGAGAGTGTTTTTTTTTCTTTCACTCTGCAAGTCCTTGTTTCCAGGGACCTGTAAGGACAGTGAGTGAATTGTTCTTGTGCTATATTGTGATTAAAAAAAACATTTTTTCTAGGGACAGAAAACTGTAGGTAGGGAGAGTGTTTTTTTTCTTTCACTCTGCAAGTCCTTGTTTCCAGGGACCTGTAAGGACAGTGAGTGAATTGTTCTTGTGCTATATTGTGATTAAAAAAAACATTTTTTCTAGGGACAGAAAACTGTAGGTAGGGAGAGTGTTTTTTTTCTTTCACTCTGCAAGTCCTTGTTTCCAGGGACCTGTAAGGACAGTGAGTGAATTTTTCTTGTGCTATATTGTGATTAAAAAAAACATTTTTTCTAGGGACAGAAAACTGTAGGTAGGGAGAGTGTTTTTTTTCTTTCACTCTGCAAGTCCTTGTTTCCAGGGACCTGTAAGGACAGTGAGTGAATTTTTCTTGTGCTATATTGTGATTAAAAAAAAACATTTTTTCTAGGGACAGAAAACTGTAGGTAGGGAGAGTGTTTTTTTTCTTTCACTCTGCAAGTCCTTGTTTCCAGGGACCTGTAAGGACAGTGAGTGAATTGTTCTTGTGCTATATTGTGATTAAAAAAAACATTTTTTCTAGGGACAGAAAACTGTAGGTAGGGAGAGTGTTTTTTTTCTTTCACTCTGCAAGTCCTTGTTTCCAGGGACCTGTAAGGACAGTGAGTGAATTGTTCTTGTGCTATATTGTGATTAAAAAAAACATTTTTTCTAGGGACAGAAAACTGTAGGTAGGGAGAGTGTTTTTTTTCTTTCACTCTGCAAGTCCTTGTTTCCAGGGACCTGTAAGGACAGTGAGTGAATTGTTCTTGTGCTATATTGTGATTAAAAAAAACATTTTTTCTAGGGACAGAAAACTGTAGGTAGGGAGAGTGTTTTTTTTCTTTCACTCTGCAAGTCCTTGTTTCCAGGGACCTGTAAGGACAGTGAGTGAATTTTTCTTGTGCTATATTGTGATTAAAAAAAACATTTTTTCTAGGGACAGAAAACTGTAGGTAGGGAGAGTGTTTTTTTTCTTTCACTCTGCAAGTCCTTGTTTCCAGGGACCTGTAAGGACAGTGAGTGAATTTTTCTTGTGCTATATTGTGATTAAAAAAAACATTTTTTCTAGGGACAGAAAACTGTAGGTAGGGAGAGTGTTTTTTTTCTTTCACTCTGCAAGTCCTTGTTTCCAGGGACCTGTAAGGACAGTGAGTGAATTTTTCTTGTGCTATATTGTGATTAAAAAAAACATTTTTTCTAGGGACAGAAAACTGTAGGTAGGGAGAGTGTTTTTTTTCTTTCACTCTGCAAGTCCTTGTTTCCAGGGACCTGTAAGGACAGTGAGTGAATTTTTCTTGTGCTATATTGTGATTAAAAAAAACATTTTTTCTAGGGACAGAAAACTGTAGGTAGGGAGAGCGTTTTTTTTCTTTCACTCTGCAAGTCCTTGTTTCCAGGGACCTGTAAGGACAGTGAGTGAATTTTTCTTGTGCTATATTGTGATTAAAAAAAACTTTTTTTCTAGGGACAGAAAACTGTAGGTAGGGAGAGTGTTTTTTTTCTTTCACTCTGCAAGTCCTTGTTTCCAGGGACCTGTAAGGACAGTGAGTGAATTGTTCTTGTGCTATATTGTGATTAAAAAAAACATTTTTTCTAGGGACAGAAAACTGTAGGTAGGGAGAGTGTTTTTTTTCTTTCACTCTGCAAGTCCTTGTTTCCAGGGACCTGTAAGGACAGTGAGTGAATTGTTCTTGTGCTATATTGTGATTAAAAAAAACATTTTTTCTAGGGACAGAAAACTGTAGGTAGGGAGAGTGTTTTTTTTCTTTCACTCTGCAAGTCCTTGTTTCCAGGGACCTGTAAGGACAGTGAGTGAATTTTTCTTGTGCTATATTGTGATTAAAAAAAACATTTTTTCTAGGGACAGAAAACTGTAGGTAGGGAGAGTGTTTTTTTTCTTTCACTCTGCAAGTCCTTGTTTCCAGGGACCTGTAAGGACAGTGAGTGAATTTTTCTTGTGCTATATTGTGATTAAAAAAAACATTTTTTCTAGGGACAGAAAACTGTAGGTAGGGAGAGTGTTTTTTTTCTTTCACTCTGCAAGTCCTTGTTTCCAGGGACCTGTAAGGACAGTGAGTGAATTTTTCTTGTGCTATATTGTGATTAAAAAAAACATTTTTTCTAGGGACAGAAAACTGTAGGTAGGGAGAGTGTTTTTTTTCTTTCACTCTGCAAGTCCTTGTTTCCAGGGACCTGTAAGGACAGTGAGTGAATTTTTCTTGTGCTATATTGTGATTAAAAAAAACATTTTTTCTAGGGACAGAAAACTGTAGGTAGGGAGAGTGTTTTTTTTCTTTCACTCTGCAAGTCCTTGTTTCCAGGGACCTGTAAGGACAGTGAGTGAATTTTTCTTGTGCTATATTGTGATTAAAAAAAACATTTTTTCTAGGGACAGAAAACTGTAGGTAGGGAGAGTGTCAGTTTCTTTCACTGTGAAAGTCCTTGTTTCAAGGGACAGAGAAGGACACCTGAAGGTAGCCCTTATTGCTTTTTTCCCATCTCCGTGCAGGCCATCTATTAGAATGTCTGGAAGGCAAACAAGGAGAGGCAGACAGTCAGGAGGCAATAAAAGAGGGCAAGCAGGCTCTGTGTCTGGGGGCAACAGTGCTGGTCGTGGACGCGGTGCATTGTCATCAGCACATGGCCATGGGACACGCTTGTCCTTCTTTTCGGCAGCTGGACATGTTGAGCCACATCATGCCGAAGACTTGGTAGAGTGGATGACCAAGCCCTCCTCCTCCTCCTCATCCTCTCTCACCCAGGCTCAGGGTACTGGAAAAGCAGCTGCCAAAGCGTCGTCTTCCCTGGTATCAATGTCAGACAAATCATCAGTCACTCCTTCCCTAGACCCACCATGTCCTCCTCCTGAGGAGTCCCCCGAACTGTTTCAGCACAGTGTTGGGTACATGCTCCAGGAGGATGCCCAGCGTTTCGAAGGGTCTGATGATGAAACCCAGCTAGAGGAAGGCAGTAGCGTGAGAGCAGACAGAGGGGATGCTCAAGAAGGACACCAATCTGGCAGTCATGTTCCAGCAGCTGCAGCATACTGCCAGATTGGCTCCAGTGATGAGGAGGGAGGGGATGATGAGGTCACTGACTCCACGTGGGTGCCTAATAGGAGAGAGGAGGAGGAGGAGGATGAGGAGGAGGCACATCTCCAACGAGGCAGGATGCCCTTTGGTGGCCAGCGTAAGGGCAGTACACCGACGGAATCACACCGCAGAGCTCCGCCTGTGCAGGGCGCTGCCTCTGCCCGTCATTCAAAAAGTTCTTTGGTGTGGGCCTTTTTTGAGGCTAGTGCATCAGATCGCACAGCTGCTGTTTGCAACATATGTCTCAAGCGTATATCGCGTGGCCAAAACATCAGCCGCTTGGGTACCACATGCCTGACCAGACATATGTTGACCTGCCATGCAGCTCGTTGGCAAGCCTACCTCAAAGACCCACACCAAAGAACAAAGCGGACCTCTCCTTGCACCGCATCAGCTGGGATCTCCAACCCCACTATAACTTCAGTCCTCTCTGAAACATGCACTGAGAGGAATGAAGGTGTAGAATTAGGTGTGTCACAGCCAAGTACTTGCGCCCACTCTGCTAGCAGTACACCGACGTCCGATTCTAGCAGGCAAATTTCCCTGCCCCAGCTGCTGGACCGTCGAAAGAAGTTCACTCCCAGCCATCCACATGCCCAGCGGTTGAATGCTAGCTTGGCTAAATTGCTAGCGCTTCAACTGCTGCCTTTTCAGTTGGTAGACTCGGCCCCCTTCCGTGAGTTTGTGCAATGTGCGGTTCCTCAGTGGCAGGTTCCCAAACGCCACTTTTTCGCACGGAAGGCTATTCCGGCTCTCTACCGGCATGTGGAAGGCAATGTCTTGGCCTCGCTGGACAGGGCGGTCAGCGGTAAGGTGCATATTACCGCTGACTCATGGTCCAGCAGGCATGGACAGGGACGTTACCTTTCTTTCACGGCCCATTGGGTCACTCTTTTGGCAGCTGGGAAGGATTCAGGACAAGGTGCAGTAGTGTTGGAGGTTGTCCCACCGCCACGCCTCCAAAATGCTACTACTGGTTGTGACACACCTCTCTCCTCCACCCCCTCCTCTTCTTCTTCCTCCATGGCCTCTTCCTGTGGTTTGTCCTATGAACCAGCGGTGCTCCGTAGCCGTTCACGGGGCTACGCAAGTACGCAGGCAAAAAGATGCCATGCCGTGCTTGCGCTGGTGTGTTTGGGGGACAGAAGCCACACTGGGGCAGAGGTCCTGTCTGCTCTGCAGGGCCAGGCCGAGAGGTGGTTGACGCCACGCCAGCTTAAGCCAGGAATGGTGGTTTGCGACAATGGCACCAACCTCCTCTCCGCCCTCCGACAGGGACAACTGACCCATGTGCCCTGTGTGGCTCACGTCCTTAACCTGGTGGTGCAGCGGTTCTTGGGCAGGTACCCGGGCTTACAGGATGTCCTGAGGCAGGCCAGGAAAGTCTGTGTGCATTTCCGCAGATCTTATAATGCCAGTGCTCGCCTGGCTGAGCTGCAAAAGGAGTTGAACCTGCCCAAGAACCGCCTTATATGTGACATGCCCACCAGGTGGAACTCAACGTTGGCCATGCTGCAGCGGCTGCACACGCAGCAGAGGGCCATCAATGAGTACCTGTGCGACTATGGCACCAGGACAGGGTCAGGGGAGCTTGGTTTTTTTTCTCCACGCCAGTGGGGCATGATCAGGGATGCATGCACTGTCCTGGCACCATTTGAGGAGGCCACGAGGATGGTGAGCAGTGACAGTGCATGCATCAGTGACACTGTACCTCTTGTCCACCTGTTGGAGCACACGCTGCGTGGAATAATGGACAGGGCACTTGAGGCAGAACAGAGGCAGGAAGAGGAGGACTTCCTTGCCTCTCAAGGCCCCCTTTACCCAGACAGTGTTACTTCTGTCCCACCCATCGCACAGGAAGAGGAGGAGGAGGAGGAGGAGGAGGAGGAGGATTGTGTCAGCATGGAGGTGGAGGCTGGCACTCAGCATCATCAGCAGCAGTCTTTTAGGGATGATTTACAGTCCCAAGAAACCAGTGGACTTGTACGTGGCTGGGAGGAGGTGGCTGCGGATCATGTCGTCCTTAGTGACCCAGAGGACTCCGGAGCGAATGCCTCAGCAAACCTACGCTGCATGGCCTCCCTGATCCTGCAAAGTCTGCGGAAGGATCCTCGTATTCTTCGGATCAAGGAGAGGGACCATTACTGGCTGGCCACTCTCCTTGATCCACGGTACAAGGGTAAGGTTGCGGACCTTATGTTACCGTCGCAGAGGGAGCAGAGGATGAGACAACTCCGGGAGGCCTTGCAGAAAGGTCTGTGCAACGCGTTCCCAGAGACTGGGAGGTTGCAAACTCCTGGTCCTGGACAACGAGTTGCTGAGGCTTCGGCCAGTCAAAGAAGGAGCGGTGGGGAAGGTGGCCGTCTGACCGATGCGTTCAGACAATTCTTTAGTCCGCAGCCCCAAAGTATGATCGGTTCCAGCAACCATCGCCAGCGTCTGATAAACATGGTGCAGGAATATCTAGGGGCAAGGTCAGACTTGGACACCTTCCCCACCGAAAATCCTCTGGCTTACTGGGTCTTGAGGATGGATCACTGGCCAGAGCTTGCACAGTATGCAATTGAGCTACTGGCCTGTCCTGCATCCAGCGTTCTTTCGGAACGCACATTCAGTGCTGCTGGAGGATTTGTCACGGATCACAGGGTGCGCCTGTCCACCGACTCGGTTGATCGACTGACTTTCATCAAGATGAACCAGTCTTGGATCACCACCAGCTACCACACACCTGATGCTGATATAACAGACTAATTGATTTTAACATGTCACATCCCTTCAAGACTGATGCTGATGCTGAGTGCCTGTGCTGTTATGTTGACTGGCTATCCTCCTCCTCCGAGTCCTCAATGATACGATTGATGATGATAGCTTGGAAGATCATTTTTGTTTATGGGTGCCGCCACCAGTGCCTAACGCCCAATTTTTCAGCCCCTGTTTAACAGGGGCGTGTAATTACAATTTTTGAAGCAATACTTTGCAACAGGGCTCATTGCTGTACTCCAAGTACAGTATCTGTGAGGAGTTGCAGTGTTGTGCCACCAGTGCCTAAGGCCCAATTTTTCAGCCCCTGTTTAACAGGGGCGTGTCATTACAATTTTTGAAGCAATACTTTGCAACAGGGCTCATTGCTGTGCTCCAAGTACAGTATCTGTGAGGGGTTGCAGTGTTGTGCCACCAGTGCCTAAGGCCCAATTTTTCAGCCCCTGTTCAACAGGGGCATGTAATTACAATTCTTGATCTAATAATTCACAGCAGGGCCCATTGCTGCACCCACCAAGAGTAACTGTCAGGGCTTACAGTGTTGTGGCACCAGCACCACCATCAAAGGCCCAATTTTTACTACCACTGTTCAACAATTATATGTAATTAAAATTCCTGATATAATAGTTGACAGCAGGGCGTTCCAGCACCAACCAAGAGTAACTGTGAGTGCTTACAGTGTTGTGCCAACACCAACAACTAAGGGGCCTATTTCTGCAGAGTATATACGGCAGGTCCCTACTTTCAAACATCCAACTTACAAACGACTCCTACTTGCAAACGCAAGAAGACAACAGGAAGTGAGAGGAAATCTACCACTAGGAAGGAAAATTCTCTCCTGTAAGAATAAATATGGGAGAAAGGTGTCTCCTCTGTACTGATGCTTTATCAGCAATCCTTGTTTCAAGAAAAACACCACATTTCAAAAACAGTTGTCATTGGGACGGAAAGTGAGGTGAAATGTTCTGAACAGGGGCACAGACAGCAAAACAAATGTTACAGGGGTGATAACCCTTACCTATGTTTTCCAAAAAGTTTAAAAATAGATTTTTGGTCTGGAGCTACACTTCAACAATGTACCTGTTCAAAATTACAAACAGATTCTACATAAGAACAAACCTACAGTCCCTGTCTTGTATGCACCGCCTGTATAGGGCTGTTCAGAGTATATAGGGCCTTTTTTATTTTATGTGCGGGGTTCCCCTTAATATCCATACAAGACCCAAAGGGGCTGGTAATGGGCTGGGGTAGGGGGGGGGGGGGTCATGGGGTAGCTATGCCATTTTTCTTAAAGAATTTCATCCATATTACCGGGACCAGACATTACATTAAAGCCGCAAGCAGTTTTAAATGGCTTTTTTTTCCTTTAGAAGTGTCATTTTGTGCAGGGACAGTTCTAAACACGGGAAACACGTGGCACTTCACAGGCATACTTTAGACACCCCCCAGGTACGATATTTAAAGGAATATTTGACTTTTTTTTTTCACTTTATGCATCATTAAAATGACTGCTCCCGAAAAACGACCGTTTTTAAAACTTCTTTTTGCATTGATACATGTCCCCTGGTGCAGAACCCGGGTTCCCAAACCCTTTTTAGGACAATAACATGCATAATAGTTGTTATAATTAGCACTTTAGAATTCGAACGTTCGCATCCATTCTATTTAATAGGGTTCTAATGTTCGTTCGAACTTTCGGTCCGTTCGCGGGTTCTGGTGCGAACCGAACAGGGGGGTGTTCGGCTCATCACTAGCCTTGATACTTTGCTACTGTTTGTAAGTGGCTCCAGACAGCTGTGCTTTCCTGCCGGGCCTGTTTGTACAGTGTTGGAACTCTCACAATATACTGACAAAACATAAGAAAAAGTAAGCGGGACTATAACGGTGCTAGTAAAATAGTACTGAACACATTGGAAGACTCGACTACCAGTTGGTAAAAAAGTATACCACATTTTTTATCATTGAAAATTTATACAAAATTACTAAAAATATGAGCAATATCACAGATTTCACAGTAGGGTAATTACAAAAATGGTGGTTGCATCAATGTTCAACTGAGAGGATCATACACAGTCCCAACATGTTTCGCCCATTGGGGCTTCGTCAGGGGAAGTATGTCTCAGACGTCTAAACGGATGAACAGCTAATACAGTAAATGAACAAAAAGAAGATATTACCACTTGAAAATCAGTAATGGACAGTTAATTCAGAAGCATTGGAGATCAGTCTGTAGACAGGTCCACAAATGATATGATGCTGGCAATTTACCACCAAAGACCCTAAATGGAAATGAAGAGGGAGTAGAGGAAACCCCACGGTGGGAGGGCGGAGAAGGCCTCTCCCTGGGCGGCAGGCGGAGTGAGACTCTGAGCAAAAAAGACCCCACAGTGATCACTCATATGACCTAGGCAAGAAAAACAAAAGAAAATACAAAAATTTTCAATCAAAGCGAGCAATTAAGTGGAAAAGCCACTATAATTATATGTATAAATAGATGAGTATATGTAACCTTGTGTACATCAGGACGCAGCCATAAATGGGCTGTCCGTCCGTTTGACAAGATCACTACATCAAAAATACCATAATAGAGACTTTTAAAAACCATAGAAATACTCACTTAAAAATCAAAAGGTATGAAGCATAAACACTTCAGAGAGAGTAATAGGAGGGGGGCGCCTGTCAATATAGATCCACAAAAAAATCCAATGGAACAGTCTTTCGAAAAATAAATAAGGATTTAAATCCAAAAAACAAAAAACAGTAAATCCAATGGGGAAGCCCACTTAATGGAATATTCTAAACAAGGACAAATAATAATAATAATAATAATAATAATAATAATAATAAATATCTAATTTATAAAGAAAAAAGGAAAAATAAAAATGAATAAAATAGAAGGTTGCTCAAAAAAGTAATTATATCTAACAAATTTCAGCTTAAAAATAATAATAATAATATGTAATTAACTTTATCATTAGTGTAAAGAATGTATGCTTGTCAATAAAAAAAGACTATGCTCCAGAATCTCAAACTAGAATTTATATTGAGACAAGTCTTATATGTAATGCCCAGTAGATGGGTTTAGGAATATATATAATTAATGTGTATGTTCTTTTAAACTATAACTCTTATATTGTGTCAACAAAAAAATAAAATAAAAAATAGAATTTGCCAAAAATTTGCAAAGTGTGTCTAAAAATAAAGCCTAGGAAGTATAAGTATGAGGGGGAATCAGAGAGAAAAGAACATCCATAGAGATTAGCTACTAGTGGATAATGAGAGACAAATTAGAAAAATAAGGTAAAAGAAAAAGCATGTCTTCAAATAGACACCCAGCATGATGTTACCTTGTACGGATAGATAGATAACCTCAGGTTGCCCCCAAATGCTCTGGCAGATCTAGCGCCAGAACCACCGGCTTATAAGTGATCACCACTCAGCTGGCGTCTGACGTCACCGGCCGAGTGCGGACGTGATGGTGTCCAAGCGCATGCGCCCAATACCCAGAGAGCCACCCAAACTACAGGATCCAGAAGGCCAAGCAGCCCGGAGGCAGAGCTTGCCACTGCACGATGATAAATAGGAATGAGAAGGCGTTCCTGGTGCAGGGCGTCAGGATTTCTGGCGATGGATTGCCGGACAGAGTGTGGGCGGATCAAGGGCTAGATGGTTGTCCCATAGGGGGAACGGAGAAGCATGATGGCAATTGGACACAAAGTGGGCAACATCCGGGAGAACCCAGATGTGCCCTTGGGCGTCCATATGGGCATAAAGTAAAGCCCAGCAGTCCACCGCATCTCTACCACCCTGCAAGTGCATCAACTCACTCCAAAGGGCAATTAGCAGAGTTGCCCCATCATTCATAAATGACGGAGGCAGTTAACCAACCAAAACTGACTCCACCAATCCAAATGGAAAAGCTACAGGCCGATCTCAAAATATACTCTCATGGAAATATATAAATATAATTATAATGAGTCCATTTAATAAATGCTCTCATACATTTGTATAAGGACCACATGCATCAACAAAAGACATACTTATACCAGAGATATAAAAGGGGTTACAACATCAAAACAAATTAACTTGATAATACCTCTCAATGATAATATTTTAATAAATGTAACAAAAAAGGAAATTATACATCAAGGAAAAAGAAGAAAAAATAGAAAAAAGAGCGGGAAAAAAGAAAAGGGAAGGGAAGATGTGGGGGAGGAGGAGAAGAAAAAGGGAGGGGGGGAGAGAGAATGGGTTAGGATGAAGGAAAGTAGGGAGGGGAAAGGACGGGGGGGAGGAGGGGGAAGGGGATGGGAGAGAAGGGGAGGGTGGAAGGAAAGAAGGAAAAAGAAGGGAATGGGATAAAAGAATTGCCGTAAAAGAAAAAGGAGAAAGAGGGGAACAGGACAAGGAAGGATCAAAGGATGATGGAATCATAAAAAAGGTTTGAAACTAAGAGTTTCATTGAAACCAGGAAAGACAGTTGCTTTTAAATTATAAATCCAGAGGGCCTCTAGTTGTAATAGAGTTTTGTCAACACTTCCTCCCCTAACGTGAAGTGGGACGTGTTCTAAAGCCAAAATCGTATCATTTGTGCATCAAAGCCATGAAAAAGACCAACATGACAACTAACCACTGTTTCCATTTTATTTTTGAGCTTTGGTTTTATATGGTCACGAATACGCTTTAGAAAAGGATGCTTGGTCTTCCCAATATAAAACCCACCACATTGGCAGATAGCTAGATACACAATACCTGGAGTATGACAAGTAACACTTGCACTTGGCATGATGAGTCTGTCCATCAGGAAGAACACAAGTGGAACTGGTAATCATAAAGGGACATACATCACAATGCCCACAGGAAAAGGTTCCTGGATTTGGACATTTAACATGACTAAGAGACTCAAAATGGCTGTGAACAAAATTATCCTTGAGAGATGGCGCCCGTTTATAAGTGATCTGGGGTTTCGCTCCAATGAATTTGTTGATGATTGGGTCAGCTGACAGTAAGGGCCAAAATGTATCCACTATTTTTCTAATTTTGTGATGTTCCGTGGAGTATTTTGTGATTATCCTTACTTGGTCAGTTTTAATGTTAGGCTTCTGGCGAAAAATAAGAGTTACGATCTTTTTCCAGTACTCTGTTATAAGCTTTTTTTCAGAACAGAGTGACTATATCCCCTGTTTTTCAAACGATTGTATAAATCATCGGCAGCTCTCTTAAAGTCAGCATCACGGCTGCAGTTGAGGCTGATGCGCAAATACTGACTATAGGGAATACTATTCACAAGCGGTGTAGGATGGAAACTAGACGCACGTAGAATAGTATTCCCTGCAGAGGGCTTTCTGTAGAGGGATGAGTCTAGACTGCCTTCTCTATCCAGATGTATCAGAAGATCAAGGAAACTTATTTCGGTCTGGCTGCAGGCCATTGACATCATCAATGTACCTGTACCAAGATATAATCTTGTCCAGACACACAGACAAGTCCTCACGGGAAAACAGATCCCTCTCTCACCCCAGGTACAGGTTGGCGTACGATGGGGCACATCTTGTCCCCATCGCAACCCCCTGCACCTGGAGGTAGTGGGAGAGTCCAAACATAAATACATTGTAATTGAGTATGAACCCGAGCAGTTCAACAATAAAAGAGGTATAGACAGCTGAATCCGGTCCCCCTCTTTTTTCTATTTTTTCTTCCTTTTCCTTGATGTATAATTTCCTTTTTTGTTACTATTATTAAAATATTATCATTGTGAGGTATTGTCAAGTTAATTCGTTTTAATGTTGTAACCCTTTTTATATCTCTGGTATAAGTATGTCTTTTATCGATGCATGTGGTCCTTATACAAATGTATGAGAGCATTTATTAAATGGACTCATTATAATTATATTTATATATTTCCAAGAGAGTATATTTTGAGGTTCGGCCTGTACCTTTTCCATTTGGATTGGTGGAGTCAGTTTTGGTTGGTTAACTGCCTCCGTCATTTATGAATGATGGGGCAACTCTGATGATTGCCCTTTGGAGTGAGTTGATACACTTGCAGGGTGGTGGAGATGCGGTGGACTGCTGGGCTTTACTTTACCCCCATATGGACGCCCAAGGGCACATCTGGGTTCTCCCGGATGTTGCCCACTTTGTGTCCAAATGCCATCATGCTTCTCCGTTCCCCCTATGGGACAACCATCTAGCCCTTGATCCACCCACACTCTGTCTGGCAATCCATCGCCAGAGATCCTGACGCCCTGCACCAGGAACGCCTTCTCGTTCCTATTTGTTATTGTGCAGTGGCAAGCTCCGCCTCCGGGCTGCTTGGTCTTCTGGATCCCGTAGTTTGGGTGGCTTTCTGGGTATCGGGCGCATGCGCTTGGACACCATCATGTCCGCAATCGGCCGGTGACGTCAGACGCCGGCTGAGTGGTGATCACTTATAAGCCGGCGGTTCTGGCACTAGATCTGCCAGAGCATTTGGGGGCGACCTGAGGTTATATATCTATCCGTACAAGGTAACATCTTGCTGGGTGTCTATTTGAAGAAATCCTTTTTCTTTTACCTTATTTTTCTAATTTGTCTCTCATTATCCACTAGTAGCTAATCTCTATGGATGTTCCTTTCTCTCTGATTCCCCCTCATACTTATACTTCCTACGCTTTATTTTTAGAGTTATAGTTGAATAGAACATACACATTAATTATATATATTGCTAAAGCCATCTACTGGGCATTACATATAAGACTTGTCTCAATATAAACTCTAGTTTGAAATACTGGGGCATAGCCTTTTTTTATTGACAAGCATTAATTTCTTACACTAATGATAAAGTTAATTACATATTATTATTATTATTATTTTTAAGCTGCAATTTGTTAGATATAATTACTTTTTTGAGCAACCTTCTATTTTATTTATTTTTATTTTTCCTTTTTTCTTTATAAATTAGATATTTATTATTATTATTCTTTCTTGTTCATACATCACGGGACACAGAGCAGCATAGTCATTACTATGTGGGTTATATAGAATTACCTTCAGGTGCTGGCACTGGCAACTTCCAAAACAGGAAGAACCCCACCTTATATAAGCCCCTCCCATCCGGGAGTACCTCAGTTTTTTGCCAGTGTCTAAGGTGTTGGCCAAGGTTAACATGTATTCATCTGGGCTTGTGTACAGGTTCTCTGGGCCTTAGCAAGCTATTCCGGATCCGACCAAAAAAGCTTCATAGCTAAACGGTCGGTACCCGGGCCTTGCAGAGAAGAGCAGGGTTTTGCCTGTAATGCCTCTCTTAGGAGGGCTGGACCCTGGGATCCAGAGCTCTGGTCATACCCAAAACCAAGAGGCTATCTGTGCAGGGTGCTATACAGGTCCAGGGGAGTGGAATCCTTGGGAACCCGGTCCCTGAAGGTCTAGTACAATGCCTGCCGTGAGAGGTGAAGTTTGGGCTTCTGTGGACCAAACAAAGTCCTGCGGCGGGGAAAAGGTAAGTGGGGGCCCCTCAGGAACTTGGTTCTATTGAGGGGACCCCCAAGCCTAATATGTCTTTCTGCCTGTTACCTAAAGGGTATTCCCGCTAATAGCTGTATATGCCTAAGAAATCCTAGAAATGTTTTTTCATAAGGGAAGTTTTAAAAAAACTGTAAACCTGGAAATGTTTTTTCATAAAGGAGGTTTTAAAAAAAAAAAAAAAGACAAAAGTGCGGTACCTGTGTTTGTCCACTAGAGGCCGCTGTGGAACGTCTTTTTTCTTGGGACTATTCCTTCCATGGTGAAAGTCCAGGCAGATGAGTGAGCTCTCTATCAGGGAAGCTGCATTCCTCTGTCATGCTGCCAAGTAGTTTCCTTCCATCCCCGAGTCCTGGTGAAACAGGGACCCTGGCTCCTCTCCCTACATGGCGCCAAGAGCGCACACGTGCACGCACGCGCGCGCACACATGCTTTCCTTTTATAAGGTTTAGCTTCAAAAAAGGGGGCGGAGCCTGGCGGATGACGCGCTCTGTGCGCCCAGCGCTTCTGCGCATGTGCGGGCGTCCCAGCAAGATAAAAGGACTCAGTCCACGCTGCTTGCTATGGACACAGAGCATGAAAAGGAGCTGGTAGCATAGTATAGGGGCTTACAGCGGGCGGTTGATACAGGCATCCCCAGAAAGACGCATTAGTAGACACCCACTGATGTACATAGCAGCAAATTGCATTAGACTATTTCAGTAAGGGGTGTATTGCGGCTGGAATACCTCAGCTTTGAACTAAGGAATATGCCGCCTAAAAAACTCCGAGATATACCTCTCAGGAAGTGTAGGGGGTCTCCATCGGGCTCTGAGGATCTGGAGCAGTCATCTGCACCCTCCTCCCCTGAGAAATCAGAGGTTAATACCCATAAGGAACCCCCGGGAGTGCCAGGTACTGCGGCTGTCCTCAGTCCACCTGCTCCTGCATATATAACAGAGGAGGTTTTTTCCTCAACTCTGGAGGGATTGGAGCAGAGATTGGCTGCATTGATCGCTTCTTCTCTACAGGAAAGAAAGCGCGCCAGATCTCCATCACCTCCATTAGAGTGCCTGTTGGCAGAGCAACAGTCCCAGGAAGGGACCGACCTACCTGAAGGGGATCAGGAGGAGGTTAGCTCTGTTTTTGAGGAATCGACAGTAGATGAACCATTTTCAGCATCACAGACTGAAAGATTGTGGGTCCAGACCCTAACTGACATGGTTCGATCTGCATTTAAAATGCCTCTTGTTGAACCATCAACTACTGCTGTCTCCTCATTGGGGTCGCTAAAAGCTCCCCAGGTTAATTGCTCATTTCCAATACATCCATTATTGGAAGGACTTATATACCAGGACTGGGAACATCCTGATAAACTATTTGTTCCGCCTAAAAGGTTTCCGGTGATCTATCCCATGGAGGAAAAGTTCACCCAGAGATGGAATGTTCCTACGGTGGATGCAGCCATCTCTTCTGTGAACAAATCACTGACATGTCCAGTAGATAATGTTCAAATGTTCAAAGATCCAGTGGATAAAAAATTGGAATCTTTATTAAAATCTGCTTTTTCCACAGCAGGGGCTGTTACACAGCCAGCAGTGGCAGCTATTGGGGTCTGCCAAGCTTTAAAGGATCAAATGAAAATGGTCCTGAGGGATTTGCCAGACCAGCAGGCCCAGGCTCTGGCTGATCTGCCTAGAGCATTATGCTTTGCGGTTGACGCCATCAAGGATTCTATCCATCAGGCCTCCCGCCTCACGCTGTCTTTGGTACATATGCGTAGGCTTCTGTGGCTCAAAAACTGGTCTGCTGAAGCTCCCTGTAAGAAGCTCTTAGTTAGCTTCCCATTTCATGGGGAACGCCTTTTTGGCGAAGACCTGGATAAGTATATCCAGAAGATTTCCAGTGGTAAAAGTACTCTCTTACCGAGTAAAAAGAGGTCTAGGGGTCCATCTTTTAAGAGGACTACCTCTCCTATCCCTGCGTCGTCTGCTACTAAGCAGTTCCGACGGCCTCCTCGGTCAAACTCAGGAGGTAAAAATCAGGGACAGCCACAGGGTAATAAAAAGCCCTGGATCCGAAGAGGTACTAAACCAGCCTCCAAGTCAAGCCTATGAAGGGCTGCCCCCACTCAAACGGGTGGGGGGAAGACTTCAGTTGTTCGCAGAGACCTGGCGGGAGACGATCAAAGACAGATGGGTGCTCTCCGCAGTAACTCTGGGATACAAGTTGGAGTTAAAAGAGTCTCCTCCGTCCCATTTTATGTGGTCAGGCATGCCAAGAGACCCTCTGAAAAGAGGGTCTCTCCTATTGGCGTTAGAACAACTATTGCTCCAAGGAGTAATTATGGAGGTTCCTATGGAAGAGTGGGGGTTGGGTTTCTACTCAAACCTTTTCACAGTCCCGAAGCCAAACGGGGACATAAGACCCATATTGGACCTAAAGAGTCTAAACAAATTTCTAAACGTCCGGTCTTTCCGGATGGAGTCGATCCGATCGGTCACCGCTGCCCTACAAGGGGAGGAATGGTTAGCCTCGATCAACATCAAAGATGCTTACTTGCATGTTCTCATCTTTCCAGGTCATCAAAAATTCCTACGCTTTGCAGTAGAAGGGCGCCATTTTCAGTTCAGAGCCTTACCATTCGGTCTGGCCACAGCACCACGAGTGTTCACAAAAATTCTGGCCCCACTGTTGGCCGATCTAAGAACACGGGGTGTAACGATAATGGCATACCTAGACGACCTATTGTTGATGGACCACTCAGTTGCCAAGCTAGAAGTGGTAATTGTCGATACAATCAAGTATCTAGAGTCTCACGGTTGGGTCATCAACCTGGACAAGTCAGCCCTACAGCCAGTGAAAAACCTGGTATATCTAGGGCTATGGCTGGATTCAGACCAGAGGAAGATTTTCTTACCTCTAGACAAGGTATCCTCTTTGAGGGCCTTGGTCCGTCTGCTTTGTGCAAAAAGACAGCCGTCCATACGCCTGTGCATGAGGCTGCTAGGAAAGATGGTAGCATCATTCGAAGCTGTGCCATACGCCCAATTCCACTCAAGGAATTTACAAAGGGCCATATTGTCAGCCTGGAACGGAAAAGTTCAGGCTCTAGACTTCCCGATGGCTTTGTCCCCTTCCGTTCGGAAGAGTCTCTGCTGGTGGTTGATCCCCCAGAATCTCCAGAAGGGAAAACCCTTCAGCCCGATATCTTGGAAGGTGGTCACTACAGATGCCAGCCTTATAGGCTGGGGGGCAGTACTGGAGCAATGGTCTCTCCAGGGCAGATGGTCAAATGTAGTAAAAACCCTGCCCATCAATCTCTTAGAGATACGAGCAGCCCGGTACGCCCTAGTAGCCTGGACATCCAGACTCCAAGGGTCCCCTGTCAGAATTCAATCAGACAATGCCACAGCAGTGGCATATATCAATCATCAGGGAGGCACCAGGAGTCGTG
Source organism: Rana muscosa (assembly GCA_029206835.1). Taxonomy (NCBI): domain Eukaryota; kingdom Metazoa; phylum Chordata; class Amphibia; order Anura; family Ranidae; genus Rana; species Rana muscosa. The sequence goes on along the minus strand of CM055121.1, from coordinate 438,708,931 downwards.
CAGCCCAGAGGGAAGTAAGTCACATCCTGGAATGGGCAGAAAAGCATGTCCCATGTATATCAGCTGTCTTCATTCCAGGGGTGGAGAATTGGAAGGCGGACTTTCTGAGTCGCCAACAGTTATGCCCAGGGGAATGGTCCCTTCATCCCGAGGTCTTCCGAGCAATATGTCAGCGGTGGGGAACACCGGATGTAGATCTGCTAGCATCCAGATTCAACGCAAAGGTGGACAGATTTGTCTCCCGGACAAGGGATCCCCTCGCTTGCGGCTCGGATGCTCTGGTGTTCCCTTGGGATCAGTTCAGACTGATATATGCATTCCCTCCGCTACAATTGTTGCCTCGACTCCTTCGTAGAGTCAGGTTGGAGAAGAAGCCGGTGATCCTGGTGGCTCCAGCGTGGCCCCGAAGGGCCTGGTACGCGGAGATCATCAAAATGTCTGTGGGGAGTCCTTGGACCCTTCCACGTCGTCCGGACCTGCTTTCGCAAGGACCGATATACCACCCTTCCTTACTAACTCTAAGTTTAACGGCCTGGCTATTGAATCCCACATCCTAAAGAAGAGAGGTCTCTCTAACTCTGTGGTATCAACTATAATCAATGCCAGGAAGCCTGTATCCAGGCAGATCTACTATAGAGTTTGGAAGGCGTACATCACTTGGTGCGAGGCCAGAAAATGGCATCCACGTAAGTACGTTATAGGCAGAATTCTGGACTTCCTGCAGTGGGCTGTAGACAGGAAGTTTGCCTTAAGTACTATCAAGGGCCAGGTTTCGGCCTTGTCAATACTATTTCAAAGGCCCCTGGCTATGCATTCACTTGTCAAATCCTTTATGCAAGGTGTGACTCGTATTATTCCACCGATTAAGGCTCCCATATGCCCATGGGATCTAAATTTGGTTCTGTCGGTTCTGCAGAAGCAGCCATTTGAACCTTTGCGGCACATTTCCTTGGTTCTACTCACCAGGAAATTGATATTTTTAGTAGCCATATGCTCGGCTAGAAGAGTGTCGGAATTAGCCGCCATGTCCTGTAAAGAGCCATATCTGGTTATCCATAAAGACAGAGTAGTATTACGTCCTCACCCAGCCTTTCTTCCTAAGGTGGTATCGAGGTTTCACTTGAACCAGGATGTGGTTCTTCCTTCTTTTTTCCCCAAACCAAGCTCGGTAGAGGAAAAGTTATTGCATTCTTTGGATGTAGTAAGAGCAGTTAAAGCTTATCTAAAAGCCACTGCTCAGATTCGTAGAACGGATTCTTTGTTTGTTCTGCCGGAAGGCCCCAGAAAGGGTCAGGCAGCATCAAAATCTACTTTAGCCAAGTGGATTCGACAGGTCATAATACAAGCCTATGGCTTGAGAAGTAGACCGCCTCCGTTCAAAGTTAGGGCGCACTCCACGAGAGCAGTTGGAACTTCATGGGCAATGCATCACCAGGCCTCCATGGTGCAAATTTGTAAGGCCGCAACATGGTCTTCAGTACACACGTTTACTAGGTTCTACCAGGTGGACGTTAGAAGTCAGGAGGATGTCGCCTTTGGGCGCAGTGTGTTGCAGGCCGCAAAAGATCCTCATGCCTGATGGCGCCCAGCTTATGTATGGTGTATCCCCCCCCTCATGTGGCATTGCTTTGGGACGTCCCACATAGTAATGACTATGCTGCTCTGTGTCCCGTGATGTATGAACAAGAAAGTAGGATTTTTAAAACAGCTTACCTGTAAAATCCTTTTCTTGGAGTACATCACGGGACACAGAGCTCCCACCCCTCTTTTGGGGACACGTATTGCTTTGCTACAAAACTGAGGTACTCCCGGATGGGAGGGGCTTATATAGGGGAGGGTACTTCCTGTTTTGGAAGTTGCCAGTGCCAGCACCTGAAGGTAATTCTATATAACCCACATAGTAATGACTATGCTGCTCTGTGTCCCGTGATGTACTCCAAGAAAAGGATTTTACAGGTAAGCTGTTTTAAAAATCCTACTTTTTCCTTGTTTAGAATATTCCATCGAGTGGGCTTCCCCATTGGATTTAATGTTTTTAGTTTTTTGGATTGAAATCCTTATTTATTTTTCAAAAGACTGTTCCATTGGATTGTTTTGTGGATCTATATTGACAGGCGCCCCCCTCCTTTTACTCTCTCTGAAGTGTTTATGCTTCATACCTTTTGATTTTAAGTGAGTATTTCTATGGTTTTTATAAGTCTCTATTATGGTATTTTTGATGTAGTGATCTTGTCAAAAGGACGAACAGCCCATTTATGGCTGCGTCCTGATGTATACAAGGTTACATATACTCATCTATTTAGACATATAATTATAGTGGCTTTTCCACTTGATTGCTCGCTTTGATTGACAATTTTGGTATTTCCTTTTTTTTTTTTTGGCCAGGTCATATGAGTGATCACTGTGTTTTTTTTTTTGCTCTGAGTCTCATTCCGCCTGCCGCCCAGGGAGAGGCCTTCTCCGCCCTCCTACTGTGGGGTTTCCTCTACTCCCCCTTCATTTCCATCTAGGGTCTTTGGTGGTAAGTTGCCAGAATCATATCATTTGTGGACCTGTCTACAGACTGATCTCCAATGCTTCTAAATTAAATGTCCATTACTGATTTTCAAGTGGTAATCTCTTCTTTTTGTTAATTTATTAGCTGTTCATCCATTTAGACGTCTGAGACATACTTCCCCTGACGAAGCCCCAATGGGCGAAACATGTTGGGTCTGTGTATGATCCTCTCAGTTGAACATTGATGCAACCACCATTTTTGTAATTACCCTACTGTGAAATCTGTGATATTGCTCATATTTTTAGTAATTTTGTATAAATTGTCAATAATAAAAAATAGTGTATACTTTTTTTACCAACTGGTAGTCGAGTCTTCCACTGTGTTCAGTACTATTTTACTAGCACCGTTATAGTCCCGCTCAGGGATGAGCCGAACACCCCCCTGTTCGGTTCGCACCAGAACCTGCGAACAGACAAAATGTTCGTGTGAACTTTAGAACCCTATTAAATACAATGGACTTGAACGTTCGAAATCTAAAGTGCTAATTATAAAGGCTTATATGCAAGTTATTGTCCTAAAAAGTGTTTGGGGACCCGTGTCCTGCCCCAGGGGACATGTATCAATGCAAAAATAAGTTTTAAAAACGGCCGTTTTTTCGGAAGCAGTGATTTTAATAATGCTTAAAATGACAAAATAAAAGTGAAATATTCCTTAAAATTTCGTACCTGGGAGTGTGTATGATATGCATGTAAAGTGGCGCATGTTTCCCATGCTTAGAACTGTCCCTGCAAAAAATTTCATTTTTGAAGGAAAAAAAGTCATTTAAAACTCACTCGCGGCTATTAGGCCCCTTTCACACTGGGGCGTTTATACCGCATGAAAAATTCCTGCCCTGTATCCTTCAATGTGAAAGCCCGAAGGCTTTCACACTGAAGCGGTGCGCTAGCAGGACCGCTCAAAAAGTCCTGCTAGCCGCTTCTTTACAGGGGTAAAGGAGCGGTGTGTTCACCGCTCCTTTACCGCGGGTTGCCCATTGAAATCAATGGGACACCGCGGTAATACCGCCCGCAAACCGCGGCAATAGCCGCGGTTTGCGGGCGGTATTAACCCTTTTTCGGCCGCTAGCGGGGGTTAAATTCACCCCCCTAGCGACCGCATACCGCGGTAAGAACGACGGTATAGCAGCGCTGCAAATCACACTGCTATACCGCCACCGCTCCTGCCTAAGGCCCCTTTCACACTGGGGCGGGCAGGAGCGGTGGCGGTATAGCAGCGCGATTTGCAGCGCTGCTATACCGTCATTCTTACCGCGGTATGCGGTCGCTAGGGGGGTGAATTTAACCCCCGCTAGCGGCCGAAAAAGGGTTAATACCGCCCGCAAACCGCGGCTATTGCCGCGGTTTGCGGGCGGTATTACCGCGGTGTCCCATTGATTTCAATGGGCACCCGCGGTAAAGGAGCAGTGAACACACCGCTCCTTTACCGCTGTAAAGAAGCGGCTAGCAGGACTTTTGGAGCGGTCCTGCTAGCACACCGCTTCAGTGTGAAAGCCTTCGGGCTTTCACATTGAAGGCTACAGGGCAGGAATTTTTCATGCGGTATAATAGCGCTATTATTAGGGCTAAACCGCATGAAAAACGCCCCAGTGTGAAAGGGGCCTTAATGAATTGTCGGCTTTTATCAATACATAGAAAAGTCATTGATAAAAAAAAAAAAAGCTTGGGGGTCCCCCAGAATTCAATTACCAGGCCCTTCAGGTCTGGAATGGATATTAAGGGGAACCCCGCCGCAATTTTAAAAAAAAATGGTGTGGGGTTCCCCCAATTATCCATACCAGGCCCTTCAGATCTGGCATGGATTTTAAGGGGAACTCCACCCCAAATAAAAAAAAATGGCGTGGAGTCCCCCCATAAATGCATACCAGACCCTTATCCGAGCACGTAACCTGGCCGGCCACAGGGGAAAAGGGGGGACGAGAGAGCGGCCCCCCCTCCCTCCTGAACCGTACCAGGCCACATGCCCTCAACATGGGGAGGATGTCCCCATGTTGATGGGGACAAGGGCCTCATCCCCACGACCCTTGCCCGGTGGTTGTGGGGGTCTGCGGGCGGGGGGCTTATCGGAATCTGGAAGACCCCTTTAACAAAGGGGACCACCAGATCCCACCCCCCCTATGTGAATTGGTAAGGGGTACATTGTACCCCTACCATTTCACGAAGAAAGCATAAAAAAATGTAAAAAAAAACCACACAAACACCTTGAAAAAGTCCTTTATTAAAAAAAAAAAAAAACATTCCAGCGCAGAAATCCAGCGTCCCACGGCGATCCCGATGTCCAGGGCTGTCCGTCATTGGTTGTGCCTGAGCGGACCTGATGGGGAACTTCCTCCTCAGTGTTTTAAATGTATAGACCCGCCCCTTCTAAAGTTCCCCATCAGGTCCGCTCAGCGGACCAGATGCGGAACATGACAAGGGGCGGGTCTATACATGTATTACGCAGTGAAGGAAGTTCCCCATCAGGTCCGTCCCCTCGGTATGTCAGACCCCACCTACGTCATTGGCCTGAGCGGGGAAACTTCCTTCACTGTGTAAATTTAAATTACACAGTGAAGGAAGTTCCCCGCTCAGGCCAATGACGTAGGCGGGTCCGACATACCGAGGGGGCGGACCTGATGGGGAACTTCTCTCACTTTGGTAATACATGTATAGACCCGCCCCTTGTCATGTTCCGCATCTGGTCCGCTGAGTTTTAAATGTATAGACGCGCCCCTGATTAGAAGGGGCGGGTCTATACATTTAAAACACTGCGGAGGAAGTTCCCCATCAGGTCCGCTCAGGCACAACCAATGACGGACAGCGCTGGACATCGGGATCGCCGCGGGACACTGGATTTCTCCGCTGGAATGTTTTTTTTTTGTTTTTTTTTAATAAAGGAATTTTCAAGGTGTTTGTGTGGTTTTTTTTACATATTTTTACGCTTTCTTCGTGAAATGGTAGGGGTACAATGTACCTCTTACCAATTCACATGGGGGGGGGCGGGATCTGGGAGTCCACTTTGTTAAAGGGGTCTTCCAGATTCCGATAAGCCCCCCGCCCGCAGACCCCCACAACCACCGGGCAAGGGTTGTGGGGATGAGGCCCTTGTCCCCATCAACATGGGGACATCCTCCCCATGTTGAGGGCATGTGGCCTGGTACGGTTCAGGAGGGAGGGGGGCGCTCTCTCGTCCCCTCCTCTTCCCCTGCGGCCGGCCAGGTTGCGTGCTCGGATAAGGGTCTGGTATGGATTTTTAGGGGGACTCCACTGCATTTTTTTTTAAATTTGGGGTGGAGTTCCCCTTAAAATCCATGCCAGATCTGAAGGGCCTGGTATGGATATTTGGGGGAACCCCACATCAATTTTTTTTTTAATTTGCGGCGGGGTTCCCCTTAATATCCATTCCAGACCTGAAGGGCCTGGTAATTGAATTCTGGGGGACCCCCACGCTTTTTTTTTTTTTTTTATCAATGACTTTTCTATGTATTGATAAAAGCCGACAATTCATTAATAGCCGTGAGTGAGTTTTAAATGACTTTTTTTCCTTCAAAAATGACACTTTGTGCAGGGACAGTTCTAAGCACGAGAAACATGCGCCACTTTACATGCATATCATACACACCCCCCAGGTACGAAATTTAAAGGAATATTTCACTTTTATTGTTTCACTTTAAGCATTATTAAAATCACTGCTCCCGAAAAAACGGCCGTTTTTAAAACTTTTTTTTGCATTGATACATGTCCCCTGGGGCAGGACCCGGGTCCCCAAACACTTTTTATGACAATAACTTGCATATAAGCCTTTATAATTAGCACTTTAGATTTCTCCCATAGACTTTTCGAATTTGCCGCGAACAACCCAATTTGTTCGCTGTTCGGCGAACGGGCGAACAGGCAATGTTCGAGTCGAACATGAGTTCGACTCGAACTCGAAGCTCATCCCTAGTCCCGCTTACTTTTTCTTATGTTTTGTCTCAATAATTTGGGATGAGGTGCGTTACATTAGGTGTCTACCCACAGCCAGACCACAAAACCCCTATATCTCACAATATACTGTTTTCATCCTCCTCAGCCTCTGAGTGTATTCTTGCTGCCGGCGCACCATGCCTCAACCTACACACAAGTGTTATGCCTTGTACACACAATCAGATTTTCCGTTGGGATAAACTCAGATGGATATTTCCGACGGAATTCCGTTCAAGCTGTCTTGCATACACGCTGTCACACCAAATTCTGACCGTCAAAAACGCTGTGACGTACAACACTACGACGAGCCCAGAAAAATTAAGTTCAATGCTTCCGAGCAAGCGTCGACTTTATTTTGAGCATGCATGGTTTTTTCTCTGTCTGAGTTCCATACAGACGAATGGAGTTCTCTTATTAACTCTGTCGGAATGAAAAAACTGCAAAGGAGGTATAACGTGCAATTCCACAACCAGATTAGAGGATGGCCTGCTTACCAAATGGTGATGACTACTAAACAGCAGTCTCGCCTAGCGTAGGGAAATCGGTCTCCCCAAAACCTATGCAATCTCTGGAACAGCCACTAATCACTGGTGGTACTCGGAAACAGAGAAAAAAAAAACTTCCATAGTGCAATAAGTTTTTATAAAAATTAATCTAGTTTAATAAAAGGAATCACACTTACAGTACAATGCAGTAGTCAATTCACAACTATAAAGCCTCGTACACACGGCCGATTTTCTCGTCGTAAAAAACACGTCGTTTTTTTCGACGAGATTCTTGTTAACCTTGACGATTTTCTCGTCAAGCTTTCCATGCGTACACACTGACATTTCCCAAATTCCTCGTTGTTCTCCATGGTCACGTCCAGCACGTACGACGGCACTATAAAGGGGAAGATCTATTTCCCTGGCGCCACCCCTTGGGCTGCTTTTGTTGATCTCGTGTTACCGTGTGTGAAGTAAAAGTTTGGGAAGAGACGATTCGCGCTTTTCAGTCTTCGTGCTTTTCAGTTCGTTTTCTGCGGTTCAGTTTGTGCTTGTGGGTTCGTATCTTGTCTTTCAGGGCGTCTAGGCAGGTCGTATCTGTTTTACAGTGCGTTCTTGCCCGTTCGTTTCTGATTTTCCGGTTCGTTTTTCATAGGCCTTGCTGTTCTAAAGTGCGTTATGTTCTGTACGTTCTGATAAGACGACCGTTTCCTAGCCATGTCGCCTGTACGTTCTCGTCGTCGAGTTCGTGCTGTGCGTGCGCTTGGTGTTGGTCTGCTTGTTTTGGACCAAGACCAGTCCATGAGCGGTGTGAGGAGGAGTTCATGGACCAAGAATTGGTTGCTCCAGCGGGACCAATTCTGCCATATGCCTCTGCTGCGGGAGATCGTCAAGAATAATCCTGAGGACTACAGGAATTTTCTGTGGATGTCTGACCCCGTTTTTCAGCATCTGTTGGCTTTGATGTCCCCCTATATTAACAGGAAGGACACCGTTATGCGGGAAGCCATCAGTGCTGAGCAGAGGCTCATCGCCACCTTACGTTACCTGGCGACAGGGAGAAGTCTTCAGGACTTGAAGTTCACAACAGGCATCTCCCCCCAGGCTCTGGGCCTCTTAATCCCAGACACCTGTTCTGCCATTATACAAGTCCTGCAGGAGGACTATATTAGGGTAAGTTTTCTCCATTAACATCACATTTTATGTATTTCATGTATGCTAATGTATTGTATTTCTTTCATCCTTCCCTAATTACCATGATTGTAATATGCTGAGAATGTCCCCTTTGTCCTCATGCATGCTGGAAGCTTTTAAATGCCCCTTTTTTCTCCTCCATGCATATTTCCCTTCACTAACCTTTCTAGCAGGGGCGTCTGTTGCTCCAAATGTTTGGGGGTCCAACCCCAATTTTAGGAACTAAACTTCCTCCTTTTTAGTGACTGTGCCTATTAAACGCCACCAGTTGCCCCTTCCAATGCAGCCAATTTGTCCCCTCCAATGCAGCCATTTTGTCCCCTCCAATGCAGCCATTTTGTCGCCTCCAATGCAGCCATTTTGTCCCCTCCAATGCAGCCATTTTGTCCCCTCCAATACAGCCATTTTGTCCCCAGCCCTGCACTTACCTTCTTCTGGTCAGCGCCATCCTTCTTCTGTCCTTGATGTCTTTTCCTGCCCTCGATGTTGCATCAGCCAATCATGTAACCGTAAAACAGACTTGGTGAACATGATTGGCAGAGCAGCCTGTCAGTGTTTACCCAAGGAATGTCCCCCCCCCTGCGTCCCCTATTTTACTTTTATCAAGCCAATTACATCCCTCAGGCTGGATTTTGCAAGCCTATTTGCCCCCCTGTTTCTGATATGCAATTTTCACCCCCTAAATGCCGCAGTTATTCATATGGCCGTCGCTCAACAGGGGGCCATCCACCTGAATAGTGGGCGGCATTGACAATACATAGGTTCATGCAAGGCATGAACCTATGTATTGTTCTGAGTGACGGGCACAGGTGAGAGGGGGCAGTGCTCCAGCGCCCACTCTGGACGCACCGCCACTGCAATGCTATCCTGTGACCAAACACATCTACCCCCCCCCCAAATTTTGTTAGAATGGACCATCACAGGGGGTGATGAATATGAAACATGAGCCTTCCATTATACTTATTAAAAACACCTTAAACTGAGATTTTTATTGATTTTGGCCTCTAATGTATTTTCTTATAATCTGCTTGCAATGTTCTATTTAAAATTTCTGATTTTTTTTCATCTTGTTTGACTCCCCAGCTTCCTTCCACGCCACAGGAATGGCAGACTGTGGCATCGGAGTTTGCCACGCGGTGGGACTTCCCCAACTGCGGTGGTGCCATAGACGGGAAGCACGTCCGCATCGTGCCGCCACCCCATTCTGGGTCCTACTACTTCAATTACAAGGGGTTTCATAGCATTGTGCTGATGGTGGTGGTGTCAGCACGGTATGAATTCCTCTATGTTTATGTAGGGAAGAATGGCCGGATGTCCGATGGGGGATCCTTCATCCAGACGGAGTTTGCCCTCCGTCTCCAGAGTGACGACCTTGCATTGCCACCGGATGCAGGGAATGTTGAAGGACTCCCCTTTGTTTTTTTGGCTGATGAAGCCTTCAGACTTGGACCGCACCTCATGAGGCCATTTCCACAGAGGACCCTGACCCCAGAGAAGAGGGTATTCAATTACCGGCTGGCCAGGGGCCGAAGAGTCGTTGAAAATGCCTTCGGCATAATGGCCAGCCGGGTCCGCCTTTTTATGACTCCCATCCACTTGGCGGAGTACAAGATAAACTATGTCGTTTTATGCTGCTGTGTGCTCCATAATTTTCTGTGCCGAAAATCAAGTACTTATATGGCCTCAGTATTGCCTGAGGCTGGACTTTCCCATGCCAATCCCCTGCCAGGCCTCGAATCTGCCCGTCCTGGCTTGGCCCCCCAAAATGCCCGTGAGGTTCAGGAGAAATATATGGACTATTTCACGGGTAGGGGGGCAATTCCTATGCCAGGCCATGACTAAAGAATTGTGCATAAAAAACTGATTAAAATTCTTTTTTAATCTGGTAACTTTGTTTGTTTCCTGTCTCCTAGTTTGTCTTAGTGCATTTGTAGTGGCAATTGTTTTTTCTTTTAGTAAATAACAACCATTTCACTATGCAACCCAAAAAAAGACACAAATAAGGTTAGAGCGTATTTGAAAAAGAAGCTACACTTTGTTTGTGTTCAAATATTTTACTCTGTGCACATTCACACACATGGTAATTTTATTTATTTTTTTTGTTTTTTGGCTGGCCACAAACCGGCAATTGTTTTCTTATGAAAATACAAAACCATTAGTTGCATTCTAAAAAGTACAACATTGGATACCTCTGAGCAATATGAGACATTCACTTACACAAACTATGTCTCTATGTGCCCGTCCTAATATGGGGTATTGGCACCCCTTGCCCAGCCAAAAATTTAATATGCACACATTTTGAAGTAATTTCCAATAGGGATTTTAGACTCCTGATCCCTATTGACAACATGTGCCATCTGCCATCAGGGGTGATCAACCCCTTCTTCAGTTCACCTACTTTAGATACGAGGAAGGGGTTGCACCCCCAAAAGCCGTACATGGATATCCCCTGATGGCAGATGGCACATGTTGACACACTGTGTGCATATTCAATTTTTGGCTGGTTTGATTGTCAAAAATACATTAAAAGGGTGAATAACAAACTGAAAACAAAAATGGGAGTTTTGAGGCCTTATTCAATTCTCCCCAAAACATCTAGGATTTCTTTAAAGGTTTGATCCATCACATGAATTCTTTGTTTAATTCTGTCCAGTTCTGTGCTACATTCCATCACTTGCTGTATTATTCGTAGGGCACTGTCAGCAGAGAAACATGTACTATCTTTCACCACAACATTTACATCCCCTAAAATATAAAAAAAAAGGTATTATAACTCTGCAGGCCTACATCTCTTACCTGAAGCTGTGGTGACAGATACTGACCTGTTGTGGTGACCAGTTCCACCACGTCATCCACTTCTCCTTCCTGCACTTCTCCTTCCTCCACCTCTTAAACTTCCTCAACACCCTCAGGTTGTGGGTCTTGGTGAGGTTGGGGTTGTTTCGAAGCTGTGGGTTTCATGTGCTCCCTGGAGTGTTCTCCTCCCAGTCTTCTCTCCCCTATGAGAATCAAACAAAAGGTCTAGTTATCACACAGAAATTTTCTCTAAAAAATAAAAACAGGCTAAATTGATTGGAAGTGGGGTACAAGTGTCTGTTTGTGCAGAATTTCCACATGAAGATGTTTAGTATTCACCTTTGGCTGTCAATTTTGAGACATGGAGGCACCACAAAATTTCACTGATGCACCTGTGTGGGACCCCCAAAAAAGGCGGTTCTGCTGGGCCACACTATAGTGCTCAAAAGTACAGATGTGGAACCAGCTGCTGAGTGTCCTCTCCTTTACACTGATTAAAAAGTTTGCATTTCATTCTCTTTACAAACACATCATCTAGCCAACAATGTAAGAACCGCAATTTTATCAAAACAGGCAGATGTCTAATTAAATTTGAGCCTGAAAAATAATCAAAAAACGAGGATAGTGACCGAACGATGTGTCTGTAACGAACGCTTACTGTGCCCAACAAAGTTCAAAATATTACATTTTGGAAGGGAGTACACTTGTAAAATAATTAAACTTGGAGCAACATGTAAGTTGATAAATACATTAATAGCATTAAAGTTTCCAAAGTACTTACTTTTTCCTAGCATTCTCTTAATGCTCCTTAACTGCTCCGGCTCCCTCAGTTTGAGGTCTGACCACCTCTTTCTGAGCTGCTCATTTGAGCGTTTCACCCCAAAATTCTTCTTCAGACTCTTCACGACTTTCTTCATGATTTTGGCCTTCCTTCTATTAGGTTTGCTATACGGCCCATGCTTTGCGTCATAATCCGACTTTAGCAAGATGTCCACCATCTCCGCCATCTCCCCATAAGACATATTAGATGCCTTGAATCTCCTCCTTGATCGTGACGTTTCCTCAGTCTCCGGGCTTGTCTCCTCCTCGTTTTTTGAGGAATTATCAGACACCTGCTGTAAATCCGCCATATCTGTCTGCGCGCCGAAAGAGAAGGGGCGGGGAAAAGATGTTAGTTAGAACGTCATGGGCGGGCGACGTGTGCGGAGCGACGTGTGCGTAGTTTGACGCATGCGTGGTGTATATATAGCAAACACACATGTGACTATACTACGTTCAGTGTGCGGAGTTCAAGTGACGGACGTGCGAACGAAGGTATGTGAATTTGTGACTTTGAAAAATTGTTGCCCTATACTGTCTTGAGAATGTTGGAGGATATATATGGTGAATAAGATTTTAAGGAGGTTAGACTGTGTGCCTCACATTAGTTATATAATTTTTTTTTTACTTGCAGAGCCAATATGAATGTCTTTATTAGCGACAAAGAATTCCTTGTGAAATTTATAGACTGGGTAAGGGAGTTGCCCGCTCTGTGGGAAACCAAAAACCCCATACATAAAAAAAAAGGTGTGAGAAAAGCAGTTCTGGAGACCCTGCTCCCATTTGTGCATACCAAGGTGCCCACAGCCACAGCAAAACAGGTGGACACTAAAATTGGGAGCTTGAGAGGCACATACAGGACTGAACGCTCTAAGGTCCTGGCTTCTCAGAGGTCAGGAGCAGCAGCAGATGATGTGTATGTCCTGAATTTGTGGTACTACAGCAGGATGTCCTTTCTGGATGACCACATTGAGGCAAGGCCATCACTGTCCACTCTTCCCCCCAGACTTCCCTGCAGCCAACCTGAGCCTTCTCTGGAGCAAGAGGAGGCAGCCATCCTGGATGAACCTGATTTGGCCATCTGGAGCCAGGTATAGTATTTATAGAAAATGTATTGGGATAAACCTAATGTTTGAAAAATATGTCAAGATGACAAACATAAACTATTTTGTGTTCCACACGTAAAATCAAGATCTCTAGACATTAGTCTTGCCTAAATTGGGTGCTAAATAGTCAATCTGATGTAGTTGTAAATGTTTGGAAATTTATTCTTGATTTACATTCAAATTGCTACAATCTGGATCTGAAAGTTGTATGAAAATAATAAACCAAAATATTAAACTATGTCCCTTTTTCATACACAGGATGAAATCAGCCAGGAGGAGGGTCAGGAAACTGTCAGGCAGGAGGAGGCAGGGCCCACTATGAGCCAGGAGGAGGCAGGGCCCAGTGGCAGCCAGGAGGTGGCAGGGCCCAGTGGCTGCCAGAAGGTGGCAGGGCCCAGTGGCAGACAGGAGGTGGCCGGCCCGAGGAGAACCACAAGATCACAGGTGCCTCCCATCCGACTTCCCAAAAGAAGCAGGAGGGACAGGACCATGAGTGAGGCAGCAATGGCCCTTATTCGAGAGGCCCATGCCACCCTCCAGGAGCCCACATCCCCTGAAGAGGCCATTGCCGGCCTAGGGGAGGCAAAGTTCAAGGTGATGAGCATGGAGCAACGCCTCCTATGCGAGCCCCTGCTCATCACCTTGCTGAACAAGGGGGTGATGGAGAAAATTACCCCCAATACGGCCATATGTGAGGTGGCACAACTATCCCAACCTCAACCTCCTCCTCCACCTCCACCTTTTTCTTCTGCCCCACCCCCTTCTCCTCCACCTCCTCCTCCACCTCCACCTTCTTCTTCTGCGCCACCGCCTTCTCCTCCACCTCCTCCTCCTCCTGACAGGAGTACCCCTCCAGTGGCCCAGCCTCCAGCCACACGAAGAAGGAAGGCTGCAGGGAAGGCTTCAGGGAAGGCTGCAGGGAAGGCTGCCAAGAAGACGAGGAAGTGATGGCCTTGCTTCATTGTGGTCGGACAGAAGGCAGCCTATTGTAGTACCACACACTTGGGACATATATATCACCTGCTGCTGTTCCTGACCTCTGGGAGGCCAGCATCAGATTGTGCTCAGAACTGTTGGCCTTCTCAAGCTCCCAATTTTAGTGTCCACACAGGGTTGATGTGTGCTCTGGGGTCCCATGGATGCACAAATGGCAGCAGGTTCTCCAGCGCTGCCTTCTCTTTTTTTTTTTTAAAACATGAATAAATGTTATTTTTGTTTAAGTTCATACTTGACTATGTTTATTTTTACAATTTTTTAATTTAGCTTTGGAGTAAGCAGATACATTTGACAGCCAAAAAAAGGGACAGATAACAACCCCCCAAAAAACAATAAAATAATAATGTAAAAAATATAGGGTGTAAAATTTACAATTAAAAAAAAAATATATACAATGGGAGATCACTAGCAAAACATTGCCAAATTAAAATTAACATCTGTTAGAGAAATCTAAAACAGTAAAATATTCAGAAGATCTTGCACGATATAATACATCTAATCTAAGAGCAGCATGAAAAAGGTTAAAAAAACATAGTCATAACTCTGTGTGAATATCAACAGCAAAATAAGTTCATTCGTTTTGATTAATGTAATATTCTAAAGAAGATTTCAATGCACAACATTTAAACGATGCAATAATTTAGAGCGTGACGAATGTGCTATCTCCATTACGAAGGCTTGATTTAGCTGAAGATGCGCTCCCGTCTCATACTTGATTCTGAGCATGCGCGCTTTTGGAAGAGTCGTAAAAGCATACACACGAACCATTTTCTCATCACAAAACAGGCCGACGATAAACACGACGAGGAAATCTTGAATCCTGACGAGAAAACAGAGAGCAGGTTCTCTATTTTCACGTCGAGATTCATGGCAGTTTTCTCGTCGTAAAACCATACACACGAACGGTTTTCTCGACAAGAAAGCTCTCGCGGCACTTTTCTTGCCGGTTTTGGACGAGAAACTTGGTCGTGTGTACGAGGCTTTAGTATAAAAAAACAGCGAGGCCGCTGTGTCTTCTTTGGCTACACTTCACTTCCTAGTTAGTTAGTTTGCCCATCCACTTCCTGAAAGGAACAACGGAATGTTGTCACCGTTGTAGGCTCTTCCCTACGCGTTTCATCATGATAGGACGTCGTCTGGGGATTGGCCAGGTGACTAAGTCATCAGGTCTATCCATTATATACTCTACTGGCGCCATCTTAACTACTGGCCAATGGAAAATTACAATGGAAACAATGGGATAAAACGGCAGCTTAGCCTTTTTAACTACTTTTTAACACAGTGTGCAGAGACAGACCTGTCATTTGCCTGCTGAGCAAAACGGAGCCCATACACGGACACGTCCGTGTGAAAGGGCCCTAAGGATTATTTATAAAACAATTGATGTCCCAATCTACGCTTAAGCCGAAGTGTACATAGGACCTCATGTCAAAAATCCATCTAGTTTCAAGTCTAGAAATGGATCTGACCATGTTGGTACCTATCCAGTGAGGTTGTATTTTATCTAAAGCTAGAAATAGGGTCCCCTTAATATTTTTATTGTGGTGTTTGGCATAATATCTTGATAAATTATGCTTGAGGAAACCCCGCTTAATGTTCCCCACATGCTCTGTCAGCCGTACATGAAGCTCACGTTTTGTGCAACCAATGTATTGCTTGGAGCAAGGACATTGAATAAGGTAGACAACATATTGAGTTGAGCAGGTGATGAACGACTCAATGTTGTATGTCCTATTCGTCACTGTGGATTGGGGAGTCTAGCATTTACACCCTAATCCACACAATTATTTCTCACCAGCAGGGTTTTGAAGCAGTGAGGTTTTATTTGGAACAGGATCATTCTCTACTGCAGTTACAAAAATATTTTGTTATGGCGCTCCTCAGTTTCGCTACGGGCCGTAACTACTTTTGGTTCAGGGGCGACTTTTTCTTGCAGACTTGTGGTGTAGCTATGGGCGTCAAGATTGCGCCCAGCCTGGCCAACTTATTCATGGCCCGGTGGGAACAAGAGTTTATAGACACCAACCCCCCCAAAGAGTTACGCCTCTGGAGAAGGTACATCGATGATGTCCTTCTCCTATGGGATGGAGATCTGCCTTCTCTTGAAGCTTTCTTCTGAAAGCTCAATCAAAATGATAGAGGCATCTCCTTGCAGTATGAGGCAAGTCAGACCCAGATCCATTTTCTTGATCTCAACATTCTAGTCAGGAATGGCCATTTGACGACCAATACATACTTCAAGGAGACTGATCGCAATGCCTACATCCCACTCTCTAGTTGCCATCATACATCGTGATTAAGTGCAGTCCCAAAAGGGCAGTTCCAACGCATTAGGCGTAACTGTACTGAGATTTCAGATTACTATCAACAAGCCTCAATATTGAAACTACGTTTTCTAGATAAGGGATACCTTGAAAAAGATATCAATGCCACCATTAGCAAAGTTGCTAATATGAATAGGTGTTAGGACCTGGGCTTAAACCTGGGACCTCTGGTGTGTCTGTTGGTGACTCTACTTGCTGAGCTACCTGAAATGCTGGACAGCTCCTTGGATAGTTGTGATTAGCGGCTGTTCCAGAGACTGCATAGGTTTTGGGGAGACCGATTTCCCTACGCTGGGCAAGACTGCTGTTTAGTAGTCATCGCCATCTGGTAAGCAGGCCATCCTCTAATCTGGTTGTGGAATTGCACCTTATAACTCCTTTGCAGTTTTTTATCTTTCTATACGTATGGGTGTTCTTTTCTTGCCAGTTTTTTTTTGTTCTCGTGTTATCACATATGGACTGAAATACTATTGGGACCTTGCTTTAGTTTTCATTTTTTCATGTGTAAATTATTGTTTTTCACAAAAAAATATTTTTCAGAAAATATTTTTTTCACATGATAATTTCTCACCTGTTATTTGTCATATTATTATTTTGTATTAGCCCTGCATCTATTTTGGTTAATTCTAATTTACCATGACAGCTGGTTACTCCATTTTAGTTTTTAACTTGCTATTTTTCTACTACTGGGAAACAATCTTTAAGCCTGCTGACAATGTTGAAATAAGGGGTTTTGGGGCAGATTAATGCATGGCTATTGGCTAATACTCTTTGCTAAATTGACACCTATTGAAGCTCACACTACAATAGAAAAGCCATTTCATTAAACATACATTTCTTTCAAAATGTTTTTGGGGTGCTGCTGATATATACAAGGGCATTATTAACCACTTACAGACCGGAAGATTTGCCTGCTTAATGACCAGGCCATTATTTGCGATACAGCACTGCGTCGCTTTAACTGACAATTGCACGGTCGTGCAACGCTGTACCCAAACAAGATTGACGTCCTTTTTTTCCCACACATAGAGCTTTCGTTTGGTGGTATTTGATCACCTCTGCGTTTTTTATTTATTGCGCTATAAACAAAAAAACAGCGACAATTTAGAAAAAATATATATATTTTTACTTTGTGCTGTAATAAATATCCTCAAAATTGTTTTTAAAAATCTAATTTCTTCATCAGTTTTGTCCAATATATATTCTTCTAGATATTTCTAGTGAAAAAAATAGCAATAAGCGTATATTGATTGGTTTGCGCAAAGGTTATAGCGCCTACAAACTATGGGATAGATTTATGGCATTTTAATTTATTTTTTATTTTTTACTAGTAATGGTGGTGATCAGCGATCTATTGAGAAAGCCCAATCAGAGGGCGATACGCATTTAGAGGGGAGGAGCCGAGCCCGTAATGTCACGCAGCCACAGTGGTGAGCAGGCAGACGCATTTGTATTATACAGAGCTGGTTTTAATTGAATATCTTGTAAGTGTTTTTTAACCACCTCAGCCCCGGACCATTTCACTGGTCAAAGACCAGGCCACTTTTTGCGATTGGGCACTGCATCGTTTTAACTGACAATTGCGAGGTCGTGTGACGTGGCTCCCAAACAAAATTGACGTCCTTTTTTTTCACAAATAGAGCTTTCTTTTGGTGGTATTTGATCACCTCTGTGGTTTTTATTTTTTGAGCTATAAACAAAAATAGAGCGACAATTTTGAAAAAAATTCAATATTTTTTACTTTTTGCTATAATAAATATCCCCCAAAAATATATATAAAAAAACATATTTTTCCTCAGTTTAGGCCGATACGTATTCTTCTACATATTTTTGGTAAAAAAAAATCTCAATAAGCGTTTATTGATCGTTTTGCGCAAAAGTTATAGCGTCTACAAAATAGGGGATAGTTTTATGGCATTTTTATTAATATTTTTTTTTACTAGTAATGGCGGCGATCATCGATTTTTATCGTAACTGCGACATTATGGCGGACACATCGGACACTTTTGACACATTTTTGGGACCATTGTCATTTTTACAGCGACCAGTGCTATAAAAATGCACTGATTACTGTGAAAATTACACTGGCAGTGAAGGGGTTAACCACTAGGTGGTGCTGAAGGGGTTAAGTCAGTACTAGGGAGTGATTCTTACTGTTAGGGGGCGTGGCTACATGTGACACATCACTGATGACCGTTCCCGATCACGGGGAACAGTCATCAGTGACAGTGTCACTAGGCAGAATAGGGGAATGCCTTTGTAAACAAGGCATTCCCCTATTCCCCTGTTCTGCCGTTGCCGACCGCAATCACGGGCCGCCCGGGAACATCGAGTTCCCGGGACCCGCGAGCACACTGGGCTGGGCGGCAAATTTAAAGGGACGTACCTGTATGCCAATGTGCCTGCCTGTGCCATTCTGTCGACGTACATCGTTGTGCGGCGATCGGCAACTGGCTAATTGGGGCATTTTAATAAATGTTGCAAACGGAGAGCACTATGTATACTCTATTTATTGTTGCATGAATGTGGAGCCATATCCTATCAGGAATACCAAGTAATAACGCTGGTGTGGAGGAAGGAGAGAAACAGTGGGGCAGTATAAATGAGAAATCTTTCTTGTGATGCCCCTGGGAGGCTACTGATTGGAAAGTGGATACAGAGTAGCTGTTCAGATGTGGAAGAGATGAGACCATAGCTGAAAGAAAAAAAGGAATTGTTTTGAGTCTTTCTGACTCATGTATGAGGTGAGCAGGTATAATGGCTGATGAAGGTGTGCACTTAATCTGCTGAAGACACGATATGCACAGTGATGGATGATATATGAATTGAGAAGTCACAATAATTCAATGCAGAAAAGTTTCAGCATATGAACTTTAATTGAACACATTATTACGGTATATAGATGTATTTATTTGAATATAATTTGATATCACTGGATATTTCACATGAGAGATTAATAGCGCTACACTTACTGTATATCTTTTATTTTATTTTATACGTTGTATGGTAAGGTGAATTCACTGGAAGTTTACATCAGCTGTGGCTTTATAGTTTGTTTATGGCACTTGGCACTTTAGGTAGGTGGCGCTAATTGTCTTTTATACACAATACAGTATATACAGTAGTAGTATAATTCAAGGAAAACAAAACGTGCTTTTCGTTAGATTGCTTTCACAATGTTATCTGTTTTCTTGCTGTATGTGAGGAACCATTGCAATCTAGAATGGAACAATATTTCCTGGCTTTCATCTTTCATCTGGTTTCCAAGCTACGAGATGTGTAAATGAGCAAATAGTCTAGGGAGCAGGAAAAGGAGACAACATCTGGTATCTTGTGCCAGGAGACATCCAGTAACACATACATTGCTGGCCCACTATTCTCACCTGCCCCCACCCAAACACTTCTGAAGATTGTGCAGAAATTTATTCCCATCACTGAGCCCTAATCATCACTTTATATGTGCCTGTATCCAAAACATCTGTCTTTACTGAATCACACTTCATGTATATGTTACCTGTACTTCCATCACAATATCATTCACACCCAGCAGAGCACCATGAAATCCTAAACTTATTATTTCCACTCTAATTAAATGGTGTTAACGAGTCATCCATCTATGTGTAATTTGGTGCATGTACAGTATAGGACAATTTTTTGTAAATGCTTTAATTTAAACGTGACTCAGAACAGACAAATTATCAACTTGCCTAAGATGAAACCCATAGCAGCCATCCTCAGACAAGCTACAGAGTACAGTATCTCACAAAAGTGTGTACACCCCTCACATTTTTGTAAATATTTTATTACATCTTTTCATGTGACAACACTGAAGAAATGACACTATGCTACAATGTAAAGTAGTGAGTGTACAGCTTGTATAACAGTGTAAATTTTCTGTCCCCTCAAAATAACTCAACACGCGTCTAAACCGCTGGCAACAAAAGTGAGTACACCCCTAAGTGAAATTGTCCAAATTGGGCCCAAAGTGTCAACATTTTGTGTGGTCACCATTATTTTCCAGCACTGCCTTAACCCTCTTGGGCATGGAGTTCACCAGAGCTTCACAGGTTGCCACTGGAGTCCTCTTCCACTCCTCCATGCCGACATCACGGAGCTGGTGGATGTTAGAGACCTTGCGTTCCTCCACCTTCCGTTTGAGGATGCCCCACAGATGCTCAATAGGGTTTAAGTCTGGAGACATGCTTGGCCAGTCTATCACCTTCACCCTCAGATTCTTTAGCAAGGCAGTGGTAGTCTTGGAGGTGTGTTTGGGGTCATTATCATGTTGGAATACTGCTCTGCAGCCCAGACTCCGAAGGGAGGGGATCATGCTCTGCCTCAGTATGTCACAGTACATGTTGGCATTCATGGTTCCCTAAATCAAACTGTAGCTCCCCAGTGCCGGCAGCACTCATGCAGCCCCTGACCATGACACTCCCACCACCATGCTTAACTGTAGGCAAGACATACTTGTCTTTGCACTCCTCACCTGGTTGCTGCCACACACGCTTGACACCATCTGAACCAAATACATTTATATCGGTCCATCAGACCACAGAACATGGTTCCAGTAATCCATGTCCTTAGTCTGCTTGTCTTCAGCAAACTGTTTGTGGACAATCTTTAGAAGAGGCTTCCTTCTGGAATGACAGCCATACAGACCAATGCGATGCAGTGTGTGGCATATGGTCTGAGCACTGACCCCCCACCCATTCAACTTCTGAAGCAATGCTGGCAGCACTCATACATCTATTTCCCAAAGACAACCTCTGTATATAACGCTGAGTACTTGCACTCAACTTCTTTGGATGACCATGGCAAGGTCTGTTCTGAGTGGAACCTGTCCTGGTAAACCGCTGTATGATCTTGGCCACCGTGCTGCAGCTCAGTTTCAAGGTCTTGGCAATCTTCTCATAGCCTAGGCCATCTTTATGTAGAGCAACAGTTTTTTTTCAGATCCTCAGAGAGTTCTTTGTCATGAGGTGCCATGTTGAACTTCTAGTGAGCAGTATGAGAGAGTGAGAGTGATACCAAATTTAACACACCTGCTCCCCATTCACACCTGAGACCTTGTAACACTTAAACCCCTTTCACACTGGGTCGCTTTGCAGGCGCTCTAACGCTAAAAATAGCACCTGCAAAGTGACCTGAAACAGCCATTGCTCTCCCAGAGGGCTTTCACACTCGAGCGGTGCGCTAGCAGGACGGTAAAAAAAGTCCTGCTAGCAGCATCTTTGTAGCGGTGAAGGAGCGATGTGAATACCGCTCCTCCACCGCTCCTGCCCATTGAAATCAATGGGGCACCGCGGCTATACCGCCGGCAAAGCGCCTCTGCAGACCCTTTCTCGGCCGCTAGCGGGGGGGGGTAAAAGTGCCCCGCTAGCGACCGAATAGCGCAGCGAAATTGACGGTAAATCACCGCTAAAAATAGCGCCGCTTTACTGCCGCCCCGTCCCAATGTGAAAGGGGCCTAAGAGTCACATGACACCGGGGAGGGAAAATGGGTAATTGGGCCCAATTTGGACATTTTCACTTAGGGGTGTACTCACTTTTTTTGCCAGAGGTTTAGACATTAATGACTGTGTGTTAAGTTATTTTGAGGGGACAGCAAATTTACACTGCTATACAAGCTGCACACTCACTACTTTACATTGTAGCAAAGTGTAATTTCTTCAGTGGTGTCACAGGAAAAGGTATAATAAAATATTTACAAAAATGTAAGGGGTGTCCTAACTTTTGTGAGATTCTGTCCATGATAGTGGAAGTAGTTTGGGACAGAAACAGAAATAGGTGTCACCTTGTTTATAGTCCCCTGACATTTATCAGCATTTGTCCGTTAAGTGGTAGCAAGCACCCTAAGGACCTCAGGCTTGGGAAAGGGCAACAAGGTTCTGAACCAATTTTGTCTTTTCCAGTTAAATTGAGGAATACAAAGGTAAGAGGTGTGGACTGTCAAAAAGGAGGGATAGGAAATGTAAGACAGGGGAGATAAGGAAGGAGGGTCAGGAGTAATGGGGTAAGAGTACAGGAAAAGTAGGGCTAGAATTCCAAGAAGGAGTGAGGACAGGGTAGAGCAAGGGGGAACTTGGTAAAGAAGGGACAAGAAGTGACAGGGGGAAGGCGGAACAGCTCTCCCTCAGATGGGCTTGGGCCTATGGTATCTGGGCTTTAGATTCAGCATGAAGAAGTACTTTACCTTAACATGAAATCCATCCAATAAAACTATGTGTTGCGGTACATGTCATGTCTGTTTTTGGAAAGAGAGTACAAGATCTTCCATTTACCTAATGTCCTCTTCAGCTCACACTATTCTCACTCACTTGCGGGCGGGGGAAATTTTTCTTAGGGGGGCGGCAAACAGTATGCCGCCCCCCCCGGTCGGTAGCACTTATCCCATCAGCGATGGCTTCCCCTGTTCGACAGCCTCCTGTTCTCCTGCTGTTCTACTGTGGCCTCTCGTTCTCCAGGTCATAGCGGCGGGCGGCAGCTTGCGGTTCTTCCCTCCTCCTCGGCGGCCAATCGGGAGTCTTCTCTTTTCGGCCAATCGGAAAACAGGTCTCAAACCCACTTCCGATTGGCCGGATTGAGGATCAGTTTTTCAACAGCGAATATTCATTCTCTGTTGTAACACACCTGGGTGAAATCGGAGCGTATCCTCTGAGACCCGAGCCCACCTGATTTTGAAGCCTATTAGAGCCTTTGGCTCTATTCGGGTGCTTAAAAAAAAATACGCTGCTGTAATTCATGCGTTCGGTACCCTGAAAAGGGCCAGGCGCATGAATAGAAGTAAACATCAATTTTTGATGTGAAACGCGTCAGTCATTCACCCCTTCATGTCTACTGTCTGTTTTCTGCTTGCTTTTGGATTTATGGATTATATTTGTGATTTAAAATTATTTTTTGAAACTCAATAAATCGTTTATACAGAGTGCGGCAGTCCAGGGCTCTTTCCTCTTCCTATGAATAGGGGGTGGCCGTGGTGGGCATGGATAGATGCACAAATCTATCCATTGCATATAGGGGGGTGGAGTGGAGAGGGGGGCGGTGCCCGAGCGCCCCTAATGGATGGGCCGTCACTGATGCTATGCACGAATATATCCATTGCATAAAGGGAAGGGTTTCTCAACTCCAGTCCTCAAGGCGCCCCAACAGGTCATGTTTTCAGGCTTTCCATTATTTTGCACAGGTGATTTGATCAGTTTCACTGTCTTAGTAATTACCACAGCTGTTTCATCTAAAGGGAAATCCTGAAAACATGATCTGTTGGGGCGCCTTGAGGACTGAAGTTGAGAAACACTAATATAGGGGGTGGAGTATAGAGAGGGAGGCAGTACCTGGGCGCCCACTGCTCACGAGTTAGTTGCAACCAGGTTAGCTCAGCATTGGAAGAAAAATACCCCACCCACACTATATAGTGTGATACAAATTTTTAACTAGCAAGCCCACTTTGAATGCATATTTGCGAAAGGCACATCTTACCCAAGATATGTTTTTGCACCGTTGGGCCCTCTGGTTAAACAACCCCTAACTACATAACATCATAATGTGGCTCACACATCTATATCCCTGTATAAGTGACACAACTTGCCCTGTTCAAGGCAACTCCTCTCCCATAGTCTAAGGGCTACCTGGGATCTCACCACTACATTTTCATTCCTCTGAACTTCCCCATACCTACTCCCTCAGTGCATTACTGCTCCTTGCACTGTAATATATGATGTCTACCACCGGTAGCCACCCTCCTTCCTTACCCCTCCCATATTTTTATTTCTTTATTGATATATGTCCGATATCACTGTGTGTAATGGTAATTCTTTCCCAACCCTTTGTTATGGGTAGTCTTATCGTATTGTGATTTTACACTCTGCACTGCGGCTTATTATTCGCAGGGACATGTTGTTCTGTCTTCCAACTTTTTTATTAAAGAATATTGGAATTAAACGATGGCGAAGAAAAGACTTCTTACATATTTTATATGGTATGCAATGATGATACAAGAGAAGGAATGCTGGGTCATCTGGGATGTGAGAGTCCTCTGACCTTGCTCCAAAACGTTTCATGTTTCTAACCAGATTCAAAAGACATGGAGGAATGAGCCTTCTTCCAAACTTCAATGCCACCATTTATTAGAGACAGCTGGGTTATATCAGTTGTACCATTAAGACAGGACTTTATAATTGTTTTTGTTTTTTTGGGGGGGAATTTGGTACAAATATAGGACTTCAGATGCAAGTAGAGTATCCTTAAGCATCGTTCAGGCAATATAGTGATTTGTAGGTCTTTTTCCCAGAGTTAGAAGTATGGTGCTACTTTGGCCTCCTTCGGTTGAAGAGAGGAGTGTTTAAAGAAAGAGAGTGTCTTAGTGTGAGACTATTAGAGAAAAGAGTTTCAAAAGAAGTATGTGGTGTTGAAAACGATACAGGGAGGGGCCACTTAAAGCAGAGTTCCAGGCATTTTTTTCACTCCTCATGTGTCAAACTGTGGCTGACAGGAAGATCATGACATAAGAGGTGGTCAGTGAGATGGCCTAACCGTTTTCGCCGGTCTCTGCCAGCTGCTTCAGAGGCTCAATCAGGAGCAGTCCTGTCGCCATATGTCGCCCCTGAGCTTTAAATGGCTGCTGGTGCGTGCCTTCCTGCACAGAGCGCGTGCGTCACGGCATGTCACATGCTCATCAGCCGCACTGATGCGTGCACAGCGTCATCCCTTATCACGCGGCGCAGAGGATTGTTTCACAATAGGTGAAATGGAAAATGCAAATTCTAACTGTCCACATGGGGGGGACAAATATTAAAGCATATCCATATGAATCAGCAATCCCAGAGGCAGCGTCAAAGCCACAGGACCAACTCCTATAAAAAATATATCAATAAACAATATAGAGTGAAAGCAAAACCCAGGCATGTACAGCGAGCTGTGGAAAAAAAAAAACAATCACAATTATTTAAGAAAAGGGGCAAAACTTAGACTGTCATTCAAGCCAGGAGCCTTGGTGGCCTCCAGCTCCAAAAATCCAATGGTCCTCATGCTGGAGAACCCACTGGTAACAATTACCCCCCCCTTTTATCCTGGGGGATCACTTTAAGAACACAGCACTTTAGACAACGGGGACTTAAGCTGTAGGCATACGTGTCTATCCAACGGGGCCTTAAGGTGATAGGTCTTGATTTCATAGATCTGTTCTTGAAACCGTTTACGTACTGCTCTAATCGTCTTACCCACATAAAATGAATTACAGGAGCAGACGATTACATAGACCACCCCCACGGTGCCACAATTGGCCTTTTGTCTGCATTTTAACAATCTCCCTGTGGGTAGTTGTAGAGAATCGCCCTCTAACATGTAGGGGCAGAACTCAAAGTTCCCACATCGGGTCATGCCCGTAAGTATAGAATACTGGAGGGGGGTCTCCAAGATATGTCACTGTGCACCAGAAGGTCGTTAAGTAAACGCACCCTCCTGTACACTAATTGTGGGTCTCTGGAGATAAATTTGCTGACCGCAGAATCTTCCCTCAACAGGGGCCAATGTTCTGAACATATGTTCCTTATCTTGTTTGTCTTGTTTGTCTTTTGAGTGTATTGTAGACTCAATCTTATTGGGCCCGACTCTTTTTCCTGTCCCTTGTCTACCTTTAAAAATGAGAGAATCCCTATCACTATCTTTCACTCTGTTATAGGCCATTTCTGCTGTGTAAGCCATTTCTTGTTTAAGCCTCTTGTGTGAAATCTCTCCCTCAAAACTTTAGCTTCCTGTTCAAAGTCCTGCTCTTCTGTACAGTTACGGCGAGCCCTAAGAAATTGGCCAACTGGTATGTTCTTAATTAATGTTTTAGGATGAAAGGTTTCCGCATGTAGTAGACTAGTTGCTGCGGTTAATTTTCTAAACAATTTTGTTTTAATACATCTATCCTTGTCCAGGGAAATTATCAGATCCAAAAAAGTAATGCTTTCTCTAGGAAAATCACATGTAAAGTTATAGGGATTGTCACCCAGAGTTCTAACAAATGATTTTAGTTCTACCTCGGTGCCTGACCACAACATGAGGACGTCGTCGATGTACCTGTGCCAGGATAAGATCCTGGAGAGGCACACCGATGATGCCCCCCCCGTCCCTGTTAAAGAGCCTGCTCTCCCAGTCACCTAAATAGATGCTGGCATAGGCCGGGCACATTTTGTGCCCATGGCTGTGCCTTAGGCCTGGCAGTAACACCTGTCATCAAACTGAAATTTGTTCTTTTTGAGCAGGAATTCCAACAATTCCACAATTAGTCTGTTATGATATCTCTTGTCTAATGGTCTGCTGTCCATACAATTTTTAAAGGTTTGTAAGCCCCTGTTGTGTGGTATGTAGGGATGAGCTTCGAGTTCGAGTCGAACTCATGTTCGACTCGAACATTGCCTGTTCGCCCGTTCGCCAAACAGCGAACAAATTGGGGTGTTCGCGGCAAATTCGAAAAATCTATGGGAGAAATCTAAAGTGCTAATTATAAAGGCTTATATGCAAGTTATTGTCCTAAAAAGTGTTTGGGGACCCGGGTCCTGCCCCAGGGGACATGTATCAATGCAAAAACAAGTTTTAAAAACGGCCGTTTTTTCGGGAGCAGTGATTTTAATAATGCTTAAAATGAAAAAATAAAAGTGAAATATTCCTTTAAATTTCGTACCTGGGGGGTGTGTATGATATGCATGTAAAGTGGCGCATGTTTCCCGTGCTTAGAACTGTCCCTGCAAAAAATGTCATTTTTGAAAGAAAAAAATGCATTTAAAACTGACTCGCGGCTATTAATGAATTGTCGGCTCCCGGCAATACATACAAAAGTCATTGATAAAAAAAAAAAAAAAAGCGTGGGGGTTCCCCAGAATTCAATTACCAGGCCCTTCAGGTCTGGAATGGATATTAAGGGGAACCCCGCCGCAAATAAAAAAAAAATTGACGTGGGGTTCCCCCAAATATCCATTCCAGGCCCTTCAGATCTGGCATGGATTTTAAGGGGAACTCCACCCCAAATTAAAAAAAAAATGGCGTGGAGTCCCCCTAAAAATCCATACCAGACCCCTTATCCGAGCATGCAACCTGGCCGGCCGCAGGGGAAAAGGGGGGGACGAGAGAGCGGCCCCCCCTCCCTCCTGAACCGTACCAAGCCACATGCCCTCAACATGGGGAGGATGTCCCCATGTTGATGGGGACAAGGGCCTCATCCCCACAACCCTTGCCCGGTGGTTGTGGGGGTCTGCGGGCGGGGGGCTTATCGGAATCTGGAAGACCCCTTTAACAAAGAGGACCCCCAGATCCCGGCCCCCCCCTATGTGAATTGGTAAGGGGTACATTGTACCCCTACCATTTCACGAAGAAAGCGTAAAAAAAGTTTAAAAAAACACACAAACACCTTGAAAAAGTCCTTTATTTAAAAAAAAAAAACATTCCAGCGGTGAAATCCAGTGTCCCGCGGCGATCCCGATGTCCAGCGCTGTCCGTCATTGGTTGTGCCTGAGCGGACCTGATGGGGAACTCCCTCTCAGTATTTTAAATGTATAGACCCGCCCCTTCTAAAGTTCCCCATCAGGTCCGCTCAGCGGACCAGATGCGGAACATGAGAAGGGGCGGGTCTATACATGTATTACCAAAGTGAGAGCAGTTCCCCATCAGGTCCGCCTCCTCGGTATGTCAGACCCGCCTACGTCATTGGCTTGAGCGGGGAACTTCCTTCACTATGTAAATTTAAATTTACATAGTGAAGGAAGTTCCCCGCTCAAGCCAATGACGTAGGCGGGTCCGACATACCGAGGGGGCGGACCTGATGGGGAACTGCTCTCACTTTGGTAATACATGTATAGACCCGCCCCTTCTCATGTTCCGCATCTCGTCCGCTGAGCGGACCTGATGGGGAACTTTAGAAGGGGCGGGTCTATACATTTAAAATACTGAGAGGGAGTTCCCCATCAGGTCCGCTCAGGCACAACCAATGAAGGACAGCGCTGGACATCGGGATCGCCGCGGGACACTGGATTTCACCGCTGGAATGTTTATTTATTTATTTTTTTAAATAAAGGACATTTTCAAGGTGTTTGTGTGTTTTTTTAAACATTTTTTTTACGCTTTCTTCGTGAAATGGTAGGGGTACAATGTACCCGTTACCAATTCACATAGGGGGGGGGCGGGATCTGGGGGTCCCCTTTGTTAAAGGGGTCTTCCAGATTCCGATAAGCCCCCCGCCCGCAGACCCCCACAACCACCGGGCAAGGGTTGTGGGGATGAGGCCCTTGTCCCCATCAACATGGGGACATCCTCCCCATGTTGAGGGCATGTGGCTTGGTACGGTTCAGGAGGGAGGGGGGGCCGCTCTCTCGTCCCCCCCTTTTCCCCTGCGGCCGGCCAGGTTGCGTGCTCGGATAAGGGGTCTGGTATGGATTTTTAGGGGGACTCCACGCCATTTTTTTTTTAAACTTGGGGTGGAGTTCCCCTTAAAATCCATGCCAGATCTGAAGGGCCTGGTAATTGAATTCTGGGGAACCCCCACGCTTTTTTTTTTTTTTTTTCTCAATGACTTTTGTATGTATTGCCGGGAGCCGACAATTCATTAATAGCCGCGAGTCAGTTTTAAATGCATTTTTTTTCTTTCAAAAATGACATTTTTTGCAGGGACAGTTCTAAGCACGGGAAACATGCGCCACTTCACATGCATATCATACACACCCCCCAGGTACGAAATTTAAAGGAATATTTCACTTTTATTTTTTCATTTTAAGCATTATTAAAATCACTGCTCCCGAAAAAACGGCCGTTTTTAAAACTTCTTTTTGCATTGATACATGTCCCCTGGGGCAGGACCCGGGTCCCCAAACACTTTTTAGGACAATAACTTGCATATTAGCCTTTATAATTAACACTTTAGATTTCGAACGTTCGAGTCCATTGTATTTAATAGGGTTCTAAAGTTTACACGAACATTTTGTCTGTTCGCAGGTTCTGGTGCGAACCGAACAGGGGGGTGTTCGGCTCATCCCTGGTGGTATGGAGGAGTACATGGCCTCCATGTCCAATGTCACTAAAAGTATATCCTCTGGTAATGTCATGTAATAAAGTAAGTAAATGAGAAGTATATTTTACATAGGAGAATTGACTACACACAAATGGTTGCACAATTCTATGTATGTATTCATTGATTTGCCCAGTGAGGGCTTGTCATAATTTGACATTATTAGGGCCTGTAACTGATGTCAATGCATTCACTGATGGCCAATGTTCCCTTGAAATGGGTCACTTGGGGAAAAAAATTACAGCAGTTTTAACCTTCCTTTTCTCTATCTAAAATTAAAAAAAGTGTTGGTTTTAGCTATACTGTAAAGCTGTAGGCACGCATGATCTTACAGAAGGTTCAGTACATGGTGGTAATGGACAATATCCAGAAACTACAGTTTTTCTACAGGAAAATTAGTGAACTAACCATATAAAATCTGCCAGATGCATCACAGACAGACTTTTTCTGTCATGATTAGGTCTGAACTTTTATCTGCATACTTGTTTCACATCAGTGCCTTAGAAAACATTGAAGCCAATGAATCAGTATATTGTCCAAGCAACTTGCATTCTCCGAAAGATAAATATGCAATGGCAGCCTCAATATTCTTTCTGCACAGAGAATAAAAGTATAGACAGCAGAGAGAGAGAGCAAAAATATTGAGAGAAGAAAGGCTATATGCACACGGGTGATTTGGCTTGGTGTGAATAACAGTGGCAGGAATCTTTTCCTACAGCTTTTTTTGCCACCTGTAAGCAGCTAGCTGCACCTGCCATGCCTGCACATTTTAATGACAGGTCTGTCTGTGAGCAGCCAACATTTTATTTGATTTTAGCAACAAAATTAAGTCCGGCAGAACATGGGCAAATCTTAGATTATTATGTGGAAGATTTTTTTTTTAACTATGCTAGGCTCATTATCCTCTAAACCTTTTGCTTTCACGGACATAAGGCTTATTTATGTCCGCTGCAGAATAGGCATTAAACATACTCTAGAGCAGGGATAAGCCGAACACCCCCCCTGTTCAGTTCGCACCAGAACCTGCGAACAGACAAAATGTTCGTGTGAACTTTAGAACCCTATTAAATACAATGGACTCGAACGTTCGAAATCTAAAGTGTTAATTATAAAGCCTAATATGCAAGTTATTGTCCTAAAAAGTGTTTAGGGACCTGGGTCCTGCCCCAGGGGACATGTATCAATGCAAAAAAAGTTTTAAAAACGGCCGTTTTTTCGGGAGCAGTGATTTTAATAATGCTTAAAATGAAAAAATAAAAGTGAAATATTCCTTTAAATTTCGTACCTGGGGGGTGTGTATGATATGCATGTGAAGTGGTGCATGTTTCCTGTGCTTAGAACTGTCCCTGCAAAAAATGTAATTTTTGAAAGAAAAAAAGTCATTTAAAACTCACTCGCGGCTATTAATGAATTGTCGGCTCCCGGCAATACATTCAAAAGTCATTGATAAAAATAAAAAAAAAGCGTGGGGGTTCCCCAGAATTCAATTACCAGGCCCTTCAGGTCTGGAATGGATATTAAGGGGAACCCCACCGCAAATTTAAAAAAAAAATTGACGTGGCGTTCCCCCAAATATCCATTCCAGGCCCTTCAGATCTGGCATGGATTTTAAGGGGAACTCAACCCCAAATTTAAAAAAAAATGGCGTGGAGTCCCCCTAAAAATCCATACCAGACCCCTTATCCGAGCACGCAACCTGGCTGGCCGCAGGGGAAAAGGGGGGGACGAGAGAGCGGCCCCCCTCCCTCCTGAACTGTACCAGGCCACATGTCCTCAACATGGGGAGGATGTCCTAATGTTGATGGGGACAAGGGCCTCATCCCCACAACCCTTGCCCGGTGGTTGTGGGGGTCTGCGGGCGGGGGGCTTACCGGAATCTGGAAGACCCCTTTAACAAAGGGGACCCCCAGATCCCGGCCCCCCCCATGTGAATTGGTAAGGGGTACATTGTACCCCTACCATTTCACGAAGAAATCGTAATTTTTTTTTTAAAAAAAACACACAAACACCTTGAAAAAGTCCTTTATTTAAAAAAAAACAAAAACATTCCAGCGGTGAAATCTAGTGTCCCGCGGCGATCCCGATGTCCAGCGCTGTCCTTCATTGGTTGTGCCTCAGCGGACCTGATGGGGAACTCCCTCTCAGTGTTTTAAATGTATAGACCCGCCCCTTCTAAAGTTCCCCATCAGGTCCGCTCAGCGGACCAGATGCGGAACATGAGAAGGGGCGGGTCTATACATGTATTACCAAAGTGAGAGAAGTTCCCCATCAGGTCCGCCCCCTCGGTATGTCGGACCCGCCTACGTCATTGGCTTGAGCGGGGAACTTCCTTCACTATGTAAATTTAAATTACACAGTGAAGGAAGTTCCCCGCTCAAGCCAATGACGTAGGCGGGTCCGACATACCGAGGGGGCGGACCTGATGGGGAACTGCTCTCACTTTGGTAATACATGTATAGACCCGCCCCTTCTCATGTTCCGCATCTGGTCCGCTGAGCGGACCTGATGGGGAACTTTAGAAGGGCCGGGTCTATACATTTAAAATACTGAGAGGGAGTTCCCCATCAGGTCCGCTCAGGCACAACCAATGAAGGACAGCGCTGGACATCGGATCGCCGCGGGACACTGGATTTCACCGCTGGAATGTTTTTTTTTTTTTTTTTTTTTTTAAATAAAGGACTTTTTCAAGGTGTTTGTGTGTTTTTTTAAACATTTTTTTACGCTTTCTTCGTGAAATGGTAGGGGTACAATGTACCCCTTACCAATTCACATAGGGGGGGGTCGGGATCTGGGGGTCCCCTTTGTTAAAGGGGTCTTCCAGATTCCAATAAGCCCCCTGCCCGCAGACCCCCACAACCACCGGGCAAGGGTTGTGGGGATGAGGCCCTTGTCCCCATCAACATGGGGACATCCTCCCCATGTTGAGGGCATGTGGCCTGGTACGGTTCAGGAGGGAGGGGGGGGCGCTCTCTCGTCCCCCCCCCTTTTCCCCTGCGGCCGGCCAGGTTGCGTGCTCGGATAAGGGGTCTGGTATGGATTTTTAGGGGGACTCCACGCCATTTTTTTTTTAATTTGGGGTGGAGTTCCCCTTAAAATCCATGCCAGATCTGAAGGGCCTGGAATGGATATTTGGGGGAACCCCATGTCAATTTTTTTTTAATTTGCGGTGGGGTTCCCCTTAATATCCATTCCAGACCTGAAGGGCCTGGTAATTGAATTCTGGGGAACCCCCACGCTTTATTTTTTTTTTATCAATGACTTTTGAATGTATTGCCGGGAGCCGACAATTCATTAATAGCCGCGAGTGAGTTTTAAATGACTTTTTTTCTTTTAAAAATTACATTTTTTGCAGGGACAGTTCTAAGCACGGGAAACATGCGCCACTTTACATGCATATCATACACACCCCCCAGGTACGAAATTTAAAGGAATATTTCACTTTTATTTTTTCATTTTAAGCATTATTAAAATCACTGCTCCCGAAAAAAACGGCCGTTTTTAAAACTTCTTTTTGCATTGATACATGTCCCCTGGGGCAGGACCCGGGTCCCCAAACACTTTTTAGGACAATAACTTGCATATTAGCCTTTATAATTAAAACTTTAGATTACGAACGTTCGAGTCCATTGTATTTAATAGGGTTCTAAAGTTCACACGAACATTTTGTCTGTTCGCAGGTTCTGGTGCGAACCGAACAGGGGGGTGTTCGGCTCATCCCTGCTCTAGAGTAGCCAAGGGCATATTGACACTTGCAAAGTCGACTGGCAGCTTTCTCCCTCATGGTCCCAATCAGTGTCCCCACCAGAGTCCACATTTATCTCACACACTTACAGTGGCTAAAGACTCCCAACTGACATAGAAACAACTACCGTATTTATTGGCGTATAACACGCACTTTTTTCCCCTTAAAATCAGGGGAAAATCGCGGGTGCGTGTTATACGCCGATACCCACTGATCCCGGCGATCTCCGCTGACTGAGCGGAGCGCAGCGATCGCCGCCGAGATACACATAGCCGAGTGTACTCGGCTATACTCGGCTTTTCTCGGCTCTGCTCACAGTCACGCCCAGTCCCGCCATTGGACCTGTGATATGTCCATCATAGGGCGGGACTCGGCGTGACTGTGAGCGGAGCCGAGAAAAGCCGAGTATAGCCGAGTACACTCGGCTATGTGTATCTCGGCGGCGGCTCCGCCCAGTCCCTGCGTCTCTGCGTCCCTGTGTTCTCAGCAGCGTTCGCCCCGCTCCGCCTAGTCTCTGCGGCGATCTCGGCGGCGCCAATTTTGAAAACTGGGGCAAGGCTGCACTTAGCAAAGGCTGCACTGGACACTGGGCAAAGCTACACTGGGCAAAGGCTGCACTGGACAAAGCTGCACTGGACACTGGGCAAAGGCTGCACTGGGCAAGGGCTGCACTGGACACTGGGCAAAGGCTGCACTGGACAAAGCTGCACTGGACACTGAGCAAAGCTGCACTGGGCAAAGGCTGCACTGGACACTGGGCAAAGGCTGCAATGGACACTGCTGACAAGGCTGCAACGGACACTGGTAAGGCTGCATTTAAATGTAAGGTTTTTTTTCCCTTAAACTTCCCTCCTAAAAGTTTTTTTCCCTAAAATTCCCTCCTAAACTTGGGGTGCGTGTTATACGCCGGTGCGTGTTATACGCCGATAAATACGGTATATAAGAAAACAAACAAAACAAACAACCAATCAATCAGCGCTCCCTTGTATGAATCACTCACTAAATAAAGTGTAAAAACAAACCCAAACATGGATTATGATTAAATGTTGAATAGATGCGCTAACCCAGTGAATACATAAGAAAAAAAGTAATTCATGAATATAATACAAAGTGCAAAAATAGATACAATTAAAAAGTGTAAAATAGTGCAAAATAAAAAGTGCAATAAACTAATTAGAAATTCATAAATAGTGTATATAAAAGCGGATCACACTGCACCTATTAGACGCTACTTCAAGGTCCATCTACCAAAAACTTGAGTTCATCTGGACAAAATGAACCAATGCTGATCTCCTGCTGCCTATTTAAAATCACTTTGGTGCACCTCCACCACACCAGTGAGCACACAGGTCGCTCACCAGAGAGGGTGGCCACACATTATTGGTCCAAACACGTATGTTATATAACCTTTGCGCCGACCGTATGCAAATTTGCGTTCATTGCTTGAAAGGGTTAAACCGGGGTGATGCCTGCCAGGCAATACCCCGGAATGGTTTTTGGAGCCAGCAAGTTGGATTTTTAGTGATAACTAAAAGCCGCACAGCTGTTATCCTAAGGAGCGGGAGGGGATGTTCCCCCCCCCTCCCGCCACCTTCCGCCGCTATTCCTGGGCCTCCCGTCCCATCGGGAGACCCGAGTCACCAGCCGTCACGCCTGGCACCTAGGCTGAGACCTGAACAGAGCTGTATTTGGCTTTGATCGGTTCTCCAATGTAAAATCCCGAAAGCGACTTCACGATTTTGGGTCTTTCAGATCCTTATCCCTCCATATAGAGTACCTGTCACCACCTATTACTGTCACAAGGGATGTTTACATTCCTTGTGACAGCAATAAAAGTGATCAGAATTTTTTTTCTTTTCTCTTGCAGAAAAGAAAACACATATGTAAGTCACACCCGTAAATGTAAACAGTGTTCAAATCACACATGTGAGGTATCGCCACGATCATCAGAGTGAGAGCAATAATTATAGCAAAAGAGCTCCTTTGTAACTCTAACCTGGTAACTGTTACATTTCATTAAAGAGTCGCCTATGGAGATTTTTAGGTACCGTAGTTTGTCGCCATTCCACGAGTGAGCGCAATTTCAAAGCATGACATGTTAGGTATCTATTTTTATCAGCGTAACCTCATCTTTCACATTATACAAAACAATTGTGCTAACTTTACTGTTAGGTTTTTTTTTTTTTTTATTCATGAAAGTGTATTTTTTCCCCAAAAAATGTGTTTAAAAAGACCACTGTGCAAATACCGTGTGACATAAAATATTGCAACGATCGCCATTGTATCCTCTAGGGTCTCTGCTTAAAAAAAAATATTAATTCTAGCAAAAAATACGTATTTTAACATGTAAGCAACGAGTGTCAGAAATAGGCTTAGGCGTGAAAGGGATAATTATCTGGTAACACCACCCCACTCTGGTTCCAACTGGTAACAGATCACGCCACAGATAATAAACGTCAGAATTCCAAGCCTCTCACCGCCGTGGTTGCCACACAGTAGCCACAATCATATTATTATTATGTAAAAATAAAAAGTGTATAAATCTGATAGGCTTTTATTTACACAAAGATAGCACACTTACGTGTATGATTCAATATGCAAGCATATAGTTACAGTGCTCCTTCACTAGGTCACCGCTCCAGACTACAGCCATGCATGATGACATCACTGCCTTGGCTCCGTATCATCATGCACGGCCGTAGTCCGGAGCGGCATTCGGGTGAAGGAGCACTGTAAATATATGCTTGCATATTGAATCATACATGTAAGTGCAGTTTTTATTCCTGGCTGTGCCCCCGTTAAGGAGATTCACCTTCATCCTTGACCTGGGGGGCCCCAAGTCAAGGTAAATCTCCCACAGATGGAAAAAATTAAATCAAAAATCTGACAGTGATTATAACGCTATCCAAAATTAAAAAGAAAGGTTTACCTATAGCTCTACTTTAACTGGCAGTCTATGAGAAATGTATTGATTGCTTAGCTCTGTGTCTGAAGTTGTTTGTAAATGACAGGATGCTTTCTGTCTCACTTGTTTGAGAAGGTATTATAAGCATGTTAAGAGAGAGATATTATAAGCAGAAATCAGAATTGCATTTAGTAATGTAGGCAGATTCTACTGTATACATGCAAAATGCTGTTACGGACTGAAAAGCACGAAGACTGAAAAGCGCGAATCGTCTCTCACCAAACTTTATTAACACAAGGATCAGCAAAAGCGCCCCAAAGGGTGGCGCCATTCGAATGGAACTTCCCCTTTATAGTGCTGTCTTACGTGTTGTACGTCACCGCGCTTTGCTCGAGCGTTTTTTTTTCATGAACCTGTGTATGCAAGGCAGGCTTGAGAGGAAACACGAAAAATCACGTCGAGAATTTTTTTTTTCCATGACATGAATAACGGTCGTGTGTACGCATAATTAGTAGGGATGAGCTCGGTGTTCGACTCGAACATCGGCTCTTCGCGCGTTCGGCGAACAACGAACGATTTGGGCCGTTCGCGCCAAATTCGAGTGACGCGAACGGCCCACAATACACTGCGCCATCGCAGTGTAATCCCGGCGCTGTGATTGGCCAAGCATGCACTGTGACCCTGCATGCTTGGCCAATCACAGCGCCTGCAGCGAGGAGAGCAATGATTGGCCACAGGCAGGATGCCTGTGGCCAATTATAGCTGAGGGGGTTTAGTACACGCCCCACACTATAAAAGGCCGCCAGCGCCACGGCCTTGTGTAGTGTGTTCCGGAGCAGGGAAAGTGAAGGATAGGCAGGGACAGTGTAAAATCTTGTCAAATCTATTCTTTGCTAAACCTTGTGTGTAGGGACAGAGAAGGATAGGCAGGGAGAGTGTCAGTGTCATATTCTTTGCTAAACCTTGTGTGTAGGGAGAGAGAAGGATAGGCAGGGAGAGTGTCAGTGTCATATACTTTGATAAACCTTGTGTGCAGGGAGAGAGAAGGATAGGCAGGGGACAGTGTCATTGTTGCTAAGCCTCCTGCACATTATACACCTGAAGTTAGCCCGTATTGTTGCTTTTTCCTGGTGTGTTTCACCAACAGGATTTTGCGGCACTTACAGCGGGCGGCGTGTGCCTCCTGACCATATTACACCTTTACTTAGCCTGTATTGCTGCTTTTTCCTGGTGTGTTACACAAACAGGATTTTGCGGCACTTACAGCGGGCGGAGTGTGCCTCCTGACCATATTACACCTTTACTTAGCCTGTATTGCTGCTTTTTCCTGGTGTGTTACACCAACAGGATTTTGCGGCACTTACAGCGGGCGGAGTGTGCCTCCTGACCATATTACACCTTAACTTAGCCTGTATTGCTGCTTTTTCCTGGTGTGTTACACCAACAGGATTTTGCGACACTTACAGCGGGCGGAGTGTGCCTCCTGACCATATTACACCTTAACTTAGCCTGTATTGCTGCTTTTTCCTGGTGTGTTACACCAACAGGATTTTGCGACACTTACAGCGGGCGGAGTGTGCCTCCTGACCATATTACACCTTAACTTAGCCTGTATTGCTGCTTTTTCCTGGTGTGTTACACCAACAGGATTTTGCGGCACTTACAGCGGGCGGAGTGTGCCTCCTGACCATATTACACCTTAACTTAGCCTGTATTGCTGCTTTTTCCTGGTGTGTTACACCAACAGGATTTTGCGGCACTTACAGCGGGCGGAGTGTGCCTCCTGACCATATTACACCTTAACTTAGCCTGTATTGCTGCTTTTTCCTGGTGTGTTACACCAACAGGATTTTGCGGCACTTACAGTGGGCGGAGTGTGCCTCCTGACCATATTACACCTTAACTTAGCCTGTATTGCTGCTTTTCCCATTTCCCTGCAGGCCATTAGAATGTCTGGAAGGCAAACAAGGAGAGGCAGACAGTCAGGAGCCAAAAAAAGAGGGTAAGCAGGCTCTGTGTCTAGAGACAACAGTGCTGGTCGTGGACGCGGTGCATCGCCATCAGCACGTGGCCATGGGACACGCTTGTCCTTCTTTTCGGCAGCTGGACGTGTTGAGCCGCACCATGCCGAAGACTTGGTAGAGTGGATGACCAAGCCCTCCTCATCCTCTCTCACCCAGGCTCAGGGTACTGGCAAAGCAGCTGCCAAAGCGTCCTCTTCCCTGGTATCAATGTCATCATCAGTCACTCCTTCCCTAGACCAACCATGTCCTCCTGAGGAGTCCCCCGAACTGTTTGAGCACAGTGTTGGGTACATGCTCCAGGAGGATGCCCAGCGTTTCGAAGGGTCTGATGATGATACCCAGCTAGAGGAAGGCAGTAGCGTGAGAGCAGAGAGAGGGGATGCTCAAGAAGGACACCAATCTGGCAGTCATGTTCCAGCAGCTGCAGCATACTGCCAGATTGGCTCCAGTGATGAGGAGGGAGGGGATGATGAGGTCACTGACTCCACGTGGGTGCCTAATAGGAGAGAGGAGGAGGAGGAGGATGAGGGGGAGGCACATCTCCAACGAGGCAGGAAGCCCTCAGGGGGCCAGCGTAAGGGCAGCACACCGACGGAATCACACCGCAGAGCTCCGCCTGTGCAGGGCGCTGCCTCTGCCCGTTATTCAAAAAGTTCTTTGGTGTGGGCCTTTTTTGAGTCGAGTGCATCAGATCGCACAGCTGCTGTTTGCAACATATGTCTCAAGCGTATATCGCGTGGCCAAAACATCACCCGCTTGGGCACCACATGCTTGACCAGACATATGTTGACCTGCCATGCAGCTCGTTGGCAAGCCTACCTTAAAGACCCACACCAAAGAACAAAGCTGACCTCTTCTTGCACCGCATCAGTTGGGATCTCCAACCCCACTATACCTTCAGTCCTCTCTGAAACCTGCTCTGAGAGGAATGAAGGTGTAGAATTAGGTGTGTCACAGCCAAGTACTTGCGGGCACTCTGCTAGCAGTACACCAACGTCCGATTCTAGCAGGCAAATTTCCCTGCCCCAGCTGCTGGACCGTCGAAAGAAGTTCACTCCCAGCCATCCACATGCCCAGCGGTTGAATGCTAGCTTGGCTAAATTGCTAGCGCTTCAACTGCTGCCTTTTCAGTTGGTAGACTCGGCCCCCTTCTGTGAGTTTGTGCAATGTGCGGTTCCTCAGTGGCAGGTTCCCAAACGCCTCTTTTTCTCACGGAATGCAATTCCAGCTCTCTACCGGCATGTGGAAGGCAATGTCTTGGCCTCGCTGGACAGGGCGGTCAGCGGTAAGGTGCATATTACCGCTGACTCATGGTCCAGCAGGCCTGGACAGTTACATTACCTTTCTTTCACGGCCCATTGGGTCACTCTTTTGGCAGCTGGGAAGGATGCAGGACAAGGTGCAGTAGTGTTGGAGGTTGTTCCACCGCCACGCCTCCAAAATGCT
Source organism: Rana muscosa (assembly GCA_029206835.1). NCBI lineage: Eukaryota > Metazoa > Chordata > Amphibia > Anura > Ranidae > Rana > Rana muscosa. The sequence goes on along the minus strand of CM055121.1, from coordinate 438,669,557 downwards.
ACTACTGGTTGTGACACACCTTTGTCCTCCACCCCCTCCTCTTCTTCTTCCTCCGTGGCCTCTTCCTGTGCTTTGTCCTCGGAACCAGCGGTGCTCCGTAGGCGTTCAAGGGGCTACGCAAGTACGCAGGCAAAAAGATGCCATGCCGTGCTTGCGCTGGTGTGTTTGGGGGACAGGAGCCACACTGGGGCAGAGGTTCTGTCTGCTCTGCAGGGGCAGGCCGAGAGGTGGTTGACGCCACGCCAGCTTAAGCCAGGAATGGTAGTTTGCGACAATGGCACCAACCTCCTCTCCGCTCTCCGACAGGGACAACTGACCCATGTGCCCTGTGTGGCTCACGTCCTTAACCTGGTGGTGCAGCGGTTCTTGGGCAGGTACCCGGGCTTACAAGATGTCCTGAGGCAGGCCAGGAAAGTCTGTGTGCATTTCCGCAGATCTTATAATGCCAGTGCTCGCCTGGCTGAGCTGCAAAAGGAGTTGAACCTGCCCAAGAACCGCCTTATATGTGACATGCCCACCAGGTGGAACTCAACGTTGGCCATGCTGCAGCGGCTGCACACACAGCAGAGGGCCATCAATGAGTACCTGTGTGACTACGGCACCAGGACAGGGTCAGGGGAGCTCAGGTTTTTTTCACCACGCCAGTGGGGCATGATCAGGGATGCATGCACTGTCCTGGCACCATTTGAGGAGGCCACGAGGATGGTGAGCAGTGACAGTGCATGCATCAGTGACGCTGTACCTCTTGTCCACCTGTTGGAACATACGCTGCGTGGAATAATGGACAGGGCACTTGAGACAGAACAGAGGCAGGAAGAGGAGGACTTCCTTGCCTCTCAAGGCCCCCTTTACCCAGACAGTGTTCCTTCTGTCCCACCCATCGCACAGGAAGATGAGGAGGAGGAGGAGGAGGATTGTGTCAGCATGGAGGTGGAGCCTGGCACTCAGCATCATCAGCAGCAGTCTTTTAGGGATGATTTACAGTCCCAAGAAACCAGTGGACTTGTACGTGGCTGGGAGGAGGTGGCTGCCGTTCATGTCGTCCTTAGTGACCCAGAGGACTCCGGACCGAATGCCTCAGCTAACGTACGCTGCATGGCCTCCCTGATCCTGCAAAGTCTGCAGAAGGATCCTCGTATTCTTCGGATCAAGGAGAGGGACCATTACTGGCTGGCCACTCTCCTTGATCCATGGTACAAGGGTAAGGTTGCGGACCTTATCTTACAGTCGCAGAGGGAGCAGAGGATGAGACAACTCCGGGAGGCCTTGCAGAAAGGTCTGTGCAACGCGTTCCCAGAGACTGGGAGGTTACAAACTCCTGGTCCTGGACAACGAGTTGCTGAGGCTTCGGTCAGTCAAAGAAGGAGCGGTGGGGAAGGTGGCCGTCTGACCGAAGCGTTCAGAAAATTCTTTAGTCCGCAGCCCCAAGGTATGATCGGTTCCAGCAACCATCGCCAGCGTCTGATATACATGGTGCAGGAATACCTAGGGGCAAGGTCAGACTTGGACACCTTCCCCACCGAAAATCCTCTGGCTTACTGGGTCTTGAGGATGGATCACTGGCCAGAGCTTGCACAGTATGCAATTGAGCTACTGGCCTGTCCTGCATCCAGCGTTCTTTCAGAACGCACATTCAGTGCTGCTGGAGGATTTGTCACGGATCACAGGGTGCGCCTGTCCACTGACTCTGTTGATCGACTGACCTTCATAAAGATGAACCAGTCTTGGATCACCACCAGCTACCAAACACCTGAAGCTGATATAACAGACAAATTTATTTTCAAATGTCACATCCCTTCAAGACTGATGCTGATGCTGAGAGACTGTCCTGTTATGTTGACTGACTATCCTCCTCCTCCTCAATGATCCGATTGACGATGATAGCTTGGAAGAACATTTTTGTTTCTGGGTGCCGCCACCAGTGGCTAAGGCCCAATTTTTCAGCCCCTGTTTAACAGGGGTGTGTTATTACAATTTTTTATGCAATGCTTTGCAGCAGGGCTCATTCCTGCACTCCAACTAGAGTATCTGGGAGTGGTTGCAGTGTCGTGGCACCAGCACCAGTGGCTAAGGCCCAATTTTTCAGCCCCTGTTTAACAGGGGCGTGTAATTACAATTTTTGATGCAATACTTTGCAACGGGGCTCATTGCTGTGCTCCAAGTACAGTATCTGTGAGGGGTTGCAGTGTTGTGGCACCAGTGCCTAAGGCCCAATTTTTATGCCCCTGTTTAACAGGGGCATGTAATTACAATTTTTTATGCAATGCTTTGCAGCAGGGCTCATTCCTGCACTCCAACTAGAATATCTGGGAGAGGTTGCAGTGTCGTGGCACCAGCACCAGTGGCTAGGGCCCAATTTTTCAGCCCCTGTTTAACAGGGGCGTGTAATTACAATTTTTGATGCAATACTTTGCAACAGGGCTCATTGCTGTGCTCCAAGTACAGTATCTGTGAGGGGTTGCAGTGTTGTGGCACCAGTGCCTAAGGCCCAATTTTTCTGCCCCTGTTTAACAGGGGCATGTAATTACAATTCTTGATCTAATAATTCACAGCAGGGCCCATTCCTGCGCCCACCAAGACTAACTGTGAGGCCTTACAGTGTTGTGTCAAAACCACCACCACCACCACCACCAAAGGCCCAATTTTTCAGCCCCTGTTCAACAGGGGCATGCAATTACAATTCTTGATCTAATAATTCACAGCAGGGCCCATTCATGCGCCCACCAAGAGTAACTGTGAGGGCTCACAGTGTTGTGGTAACACCAACATGTAAGGGGCAAATTTCAGCTGAGTTTATACGGCAGGCCCCTACTTTCAAACATCCAACTTACAAACGACTCCTCCTTGCAAACGGAAGGATACAACAGGAAGTGAGAGGAAATCTACCCCTAGGAAGGCAAATTCTCTCCTGTAAGAGTTAATATGGGAAAAAAAGTGTCTCCTCTCCACTGATGCTTTATCACCAATTCTTGTTTCAATAAAAACCCCAAATTTTCAAAAAACATTTGTCATTAGGACGGAAAGTGAGGTGAACTGTTCTGAAAAGGTGCACAATGCACAGACAGCAAAACAAATGTTACAGGGGTGATAACCCTTCCCTATGTTTTCCAAAAAGCTTAAAAATAGATTTTTTGCCTGGAGCTACACTTAACAATGTACCTGTTCAAAATTACAAACAGATTCTACATAAGAACAAACCTACAGTCCCTGTCTTGTATGCACCGCCTGTATACGGCTGTTCAGAGTATATAGGGCCATTTTTATTTTGTGTGCGGGGTTCCCCTTAATATCCATACAAGACCCAAAGGGGCTGGTAATGGGCTGGGGTGGGGGGGGGTGTGTGGTGGGGTAGCTATGCCATTTTTCTTAAAGATTTTCATCCATATTACCGGGACCAGACATTACATTAAAGCCGCAAGCAGTTTTAAATGGCTTTTTTTCCTTTAGAAATATAATTTTGTGCAGGGACAGTTCTAAACACGGGAAACATGTGGCACTTCACAGGCATACTTTAGACACCCCCTAGGTACGATATTTAAAGGAATATTTGACTTTTTTTTTCACTTTATGCATCATTAAAATGACTGCTCCAGAAAAACGTCCGTTTTTAAAACTTCTTTTTGCATTGATACATGTCCCCTGGTGCAGAACCCGGGTTCCCAAACCCTTTTTAGGACAATAACATGCATAATAGTCGTTATAATTAGCACTTTAGATTTCGAACGTTCGCATCCATTGTATTTAATAGGGTTCTAAAGTTCGTGTGAACTTTCGGTCCGTTCGCGGGTTCTGGTGCGAACCGAACCCGGGGGTGTTCGGCTCATCACTAGTAATTAGATGTTGTGCATGATTAGCTTGCAGGCGTGTATGGGCTTATATGACAATGGTGACACTGTCCCAAGCTGCTGCATATCCAATGTCTTTATCACAAGTATATTCCAGATGATTATATAGATGATTTTTTTGAGTGAAGCTAAATTATTTCTTTTGACTATTCTGCCTCTCCAGCCTAAGCACTCAAGTGTAATCTCTAAAACGTATCCAGTTGTGGCATGATAGCTGTGATTTCCAGTCTCTGTATAATTAGCAGACATTGATTCAATCTAGGGATGCACCAATGCCACTTTTTTAACACCGAGTATGAGTACCGATACTTTAACTCAGGTACTCGCCGATACCAATTACCGATACCTATTGCCTAGGAAGAGGGGTGGTTTGGGAGGTGGCGGTAGTTGAGGGTGGGGTGAAATAAGGATTGTGGGGTGGGAGAGTTGGGATGGAAAAGCCTGTGATCGCTGGGGGGAAGAGGATGGGGATAGGAGGGTTATTGGGAAACATGGGGCAGGGCAGTGGTGTATTTAGATTTTGTGCTGCCCTAGGCCTGACTAAACTCCTGCACCCCCTAATTTAAATATGACCCATCCCTTCCTGTTTAAGACCCGCCCTGCCCGTGCAGCCCCATCAGTGCAGCCCTATCAGTGCAGACTACAACAGAGTCTAATGGGACCTGGAGGGGGGTCTCTCTCTAACAGTGTCCATTAGAAAGTCTCTGTTAGAGAGAGACCCCCCTCCAGGACCCCTTAGAGACTTCAAAGGAGTCTAATGGGACCTGGGGGGTCTCTCTAACAGAGGCCCTTTCAGTGTCCATTAGAGAGTCTGTTAGAAAGAGTCCCCTTGAGGCCCCATTAGAGACTGAAAAGGAGTATAATGGGACCTGGAGGGGGGTCCATTTCTAACAGAGTGTACAGTGAACACATTCATTCACTCTGGTTCTCATGGGACCCTGTCCTTGTACCACGACTCTCACCCCTGCCTCTCACAAAGTAGAAATAAAATTGGCACTGTGCAGTGCTCCTCTTACCTTAACTATGGGTACTGTAGCTGGTTCCCGTGTTCTCTGTGGCTGGCTCCTGTGGGTGGCTGGCTGGCACCCTGGCCCTGCTGTGGATGGGTCAATAACCGTGACTGGCTGGCTCCTGTGTGTGGCTGGCTGGTTTTCTGGTGTGGGTGGGTCAACCTGGGTGGCTGGCTGGCACCCTGGCCCTGCTGTGGGTGGGCCACTGTAGGTGGCTTGCTGGCACCCTTCTGCGGGTGGCTGGCCTGGCTCCCTGCTGTCGGTCAGTGGGTGGGTGGCTGGCATGGTGCACCCTGCTGTGGGTGGCTGGCTGGCCTCGCTCAATGCTGTGAGTCAGTGGGTGGGTGGCACGGTGCACTCTGCTGTGGGTGGCTAGCCTGTCTCCCTACTGTGAGTGAGTGGGTGGCTGGCATGGTGCACGCTGCTGTGGCTGACAGAGAGGGGGGCTGACAGAGAGAGGGGAGGGGGGCTGACAGAGGGGGGTGGGCTGCTGACAGAGGGGGGCAGACAGAGAGAGGTGGGCTGATTAACAGAGGGGGCTGACAGAGGTGGGCTGACAGAAAGAGGGGAGGGGGGTGGGATGACAGAGAGGGGGTGGGCTGACAGAGAGGGGGTGGGCTGACCGAGAGGGAGGGGGGGCTGATAGAGAGAGGTGGGCTGACTGACAGGGGGGTTAATAGAGGTTGGTTGACCGACAGAGGGGGAGGGGGGCTGATAGAGAGAGGTGGGCTGACTGACAGGGAGGGGGGCTAATAGAGGTGGGCTGACTGACAGAGGGGGAGGGGGGCTGATATAGAGAGGTGGGCTGATTGACAGGGGGGCTAATAGAGGTGGGCTGACTGACAGAGGGGGAGGGGGGCTGATAGAGAGAGGTGGGCTGACTGACAGGGAGGCTAATAGAGGTGGGCTGACTGACAGAGGGGGAGGGGGGTCTGATAGAGAGCTGGGCTGACTGACAGAGGGGGAGGGGGGGCGCTGTAAGAGGGGGAGGGGGCGCTGACAGTGATCAGAGGGAGACCTCAGGAGACACACAGCGCTCCAGGCAGAGAGGCAGGACTCACACGTGCCACTGTTCCGGGAACACCACGATCATTCACAGACCAGCCCCGCCCCCACAAGTGACAAGCTGCGATTGACCCCGGGGAGGAGGAGGAGGCGGTCCGCTCCCAAACGACGTCACTTCCGGTATCAGCTTCCGGTATCGGAGCATTTTTGCGAGTACCGATACTTGCGAAAATGCCTAGTATCGGCAATGATACCGATACCAGTATCGGTATCGGTGCATCGCTAATTCAATCCAAAGGGCATCTTGCAGATCATAGAAGCTTTCATCCGATATTTGTGCAGATTTTCACAGATGAACACCAGGTAGATCAAAAAAGCATAGTATGTCTAGCTCCAGCAAATAGATGTGTTCAGAACAGAAACTGAAGACACACTGAAAGAGGGTGGGGCTAGCTATACTGACCTAGGACAAAATTATATAAAGGCAAAAAATAACACAATGCATGTCTAACATGATAATATCCTTGATTGAAAATAATAATGTCTGCTTCTGTTTGAACCAATTTGGTCACTTTTGAGAATATACTGTATGTAGGACACAAGAATATGCATAATATTTTGTCCAAGAACAGCGCTCATAATATATCAGTCCAAACCAGTGTGCTCATCATTGATGAAGTATCCTATGACTGGTTCCACTATGCTGTTGCAGGTTCTCTTTCCCACTGGTGTCAATGGCAGCCAGTCACACAGCAGCATCGACACTTCTGGCTCAATGAGCAGTCTAGGGGTTGCCTTTTTAACACTTATTGTGGTATGACTTGGATGAAGCACAAGGAGCTGTGGGATACTCCAGAATGTTGAGCAGTATTAAAAGGACACCCTTTCTTCTGCAGCTACTCCTTAGAAAAGTCCCTTAGCAATAGCTCTGGGAATGGACAGCACTGGTACACCATATGCAATGTTCCAGGCCAGGTGAGCCTAAATCTTAGTGCAGCAGTAGATTAACAACAGCAGCATTTACCCAGATCCTGTTCCCAGGTCTGTACTCACAAGCCCTTGGGTACTTGGCTGCCTCCCTCAGAGATTGGCAGACAGTTGCTTAATGGACTTTCCAGACTGGATCCTAAGTGAATCCCCCTTCCTTAACTTAAAATCTCTCTGAAAGTAGGGTCCCCAACCCTATTTTAGCTGGGGCCTTGCTGAGCTCTTGTTAGAGGTGCTGGTTTGCTGGGAGAGTGGCAGCCCTCCAAGGTGGGTGCTTTTCCTACTTGACAAGTGCACAGACCGCTCGAGCCCCAGACTAGACATAAGGGGTATTGGGGATTACATGGATGAAAACGCAGGAGCACTACATTACATAAACGTATCAAAGACTACTCAATTTTCATCTCTAAAAGTCCATCTCTAATAGAAATTTACAAGCTCCAGACTATTTATATGATCTGCAACCACCTACTGGGAACACCTACCCAGGGATTGGGTGAGATTCCATAAATATCCAAGCTGCTCTGTTGACCTGCTCCACTTGTATGTTTTGGAGCTTTCCGGAAATCAGGGAGAAGCAATCAAGCCTGCAGCCTGTGGGACCCCTGATCAGTCCAGAGCAATCAGCAACTGCTCCACTTATTACAGAGGAGCACAAAAAGAAATACATTTACCTGACAGCCTAGCACCTAAATAGGAGGATGCTGCATCAATAAGGAAGACAGGGCAGATACAGATTTTACACATTACACTACCTCTTGTATGGACTCATGCAGATATTATAAGCATAAATATATAGAAATACATTTTTTTGCTACTGTAGTGCAGATGGTTTGTTGCCTACTTGTTCTTGATGTCACATAAAGCACATGGGTTCAGGCTTCAGAGCATCACTTGGATGATGGATTTTGAATAATATTCTATCTCTCAACAAGCTAATAGCAGATGGTTTGTTCATGCTCTGAAGTTGCATCAAAGAAAAATGCTGGCTCCCCTTTACATTGCCTGTAATTCAGCAGCAACACATCGCTGCTCATGTGTCAGGAACCAGATGTGTTTCATCTGTCAGATTACAGCTGGTGACTGACACTAAGATGCTGACAAGTGACTAGAACCACGCTAACAATATTGGTACAGGGAAGGTTCAACAAACTGCTACCTATCTGTCAGCTACTTGGGTGCATCATCCCTCAAATGTATGTTTATCAAATTTCAGTAAATCCCATGATAAATAGGAAGGTTGAATATTCATTTAAAACAAACTTGCACCTAAAAGTTTAGATTTGCGTTTAACAAATTAGGGAATAGGGATGAGCCAAACACCTCCCAGTTCGGTTCGCCTCAGAACATGTGAACAGGCAATAAATTAGTTCGAACATCTGAACACTGTTAAAGTCTATGGGACTCAAACATGAAAAATCTAAAGTGCTAATTTTAAAGGCTTATATGCAAGTTATTGTCATATAAAGTGTTTAGGGACCGGATTCTGCCCCAGGGGACATGTATCAATGCAAAAAAAAGTTTTAAAAACAAATGTTTTTTCGGGAGCAGTGATTTTAATAATGCTTAAAGTGAAACAATAAAAGTGAAATATTCCTTAAAATTTCGTACCTAGGGGGTGTGTATAGTATGCCTGTAAAGTAGCGCTTGTTTCCCGTGCTTAGAACTGTCCCTGCACAAAGTGTCATTTCTGAAGGAAAAAAAGTCATTTAAAAGTACTCGCGGCTGTAATAAATTGTCGGCTCATTGAAAGTCATTGATAAAAAAAAATGCGTGGGGGTCCCCCCAAATTCAATTACCAGGCCCTTCAGGTCTGGTATGGATATTAAGGGGAACTCCGCGCAAAAAAAAAAAAAAATTACGTGGGGTTCCCCCCAAATATCCATACCAGACCCTTTATCCGAGCATGCAACCTGGCAGGCCACAGGAAAAGAGGGGGGACGAGAGAGCACCCCCCCTCCTGAACCGTACCAGGCCACATGCCCTCAACATGGGGAGGATGCTTTGGGGGTCTGTGACCCCTCAAAGCACCTTGTCCCCATGTTGATGGGGACAAGGGCCTCATCCCCACAACCCTTGCCCGGTGGTTGTGGGGGTCTGCGGGCGGGGGGCTTATCGGAATCTGGAAGACCCCTTTAACAAAGGGGACACCCAGATCCCTCCCCCCTTATGTGAATTGGTAAGGGGTACACTGTACCCCTACCATTTCACAAAGAAAGTGTAAAAATGTTTTAAAAAACACACAGACACCGTTGGGATAAGTCCTTTATTAAAAAAAAAAAAAAGTAAAAATAAAAAAAAGATTCCAGCGGTGGTAATCCACTCTCGGTCTCCGCTCCAACGCTGTCGGTATCCTGCGATGGATGATCTCCTCAACCACCGGGCAAGGGTTGTGGGTATGAGGCCCTTGTCCCCATCAACATGGGGACATGGTGCTTTGAGGGGTCACAGACCTCCCCATGTTGAGGGCATGTGGCCTGGTACGGTTCAGGAGGGGGGGTGCTCTCTCGTCCCCCCCTCTTTTCCTGTGGCCTGCCAGGTTGCATGCTCGGATAAAGGGTCTGGTATGGATATTTGGGGGGAACCCCACGTAATTTTTTTTTTAATTTTGCGCAGAGTTTCCCTTAATATCCATACCAGACCTGAAGGGCCTGGTAATTGAATTTGGGGGGACCCCCACGCATTTTTTTTTATCAATGACTTTCAATGAGCCGACAATTCATTACAGCCGTGAGTACTTTTAAATGACTTTTTTTCCTTCAGAAATGACACTTTGTGCAGGGACAGTTCTAAGCACGGGAAACAAGCGCTACTTTACAGGCATACTATACACACCCCCTAGGTACGAAATTTTAAGGAATATTTCACTTTTATTGTTTCACTTTAAGCATTATTAAAATCACTGCTCCCGAAAAAACATTTGTTTTTAAAACTTTTTTTTGCATTGATACATGTCCCCTGGGGCAGAATCCGGTCCCTAAACACTTTATATGACAATAACTTGCATATAAGCCTTTAAAATTAGCACTTTAGATTTTTCATGTTTGAGTCCCATAGACTTTAACAGTGTTCGGATGTTCGAACTAATTTATTGTCTGTTCACATGTTCTGAGGCGAACCGAACTGGGAGGTGTTTGGCTCATCCCTATTCCCTAATTTGTTAAACGCAAATCTAAACTTTTAGGTGCAAGTTTGTTTTAAATGAATATTCAACCTTCCTATTTATCATGGGATTTACTGAAATTTGATAAACATACTTTTGAGGGATGATGCACCCAAGTAGCTGACAGATAGGTAGCAGTTTGTTGAACCTTCCCTGTACCAATATTGTTAGCGTGGTTCTAGTCACTTGTCAGCATCTTAGTGTCAGTCACCAGCTGTAATCTGAAAGATGAAACACATCTGGTTCCTGACACATGAGCAGCGATGTGTTGCTGCTGAATTACAGGCAATGTAAAGGGGAGCCAGCATTTTTTTTTGATGCAACTTCAGAGCATGAACAAACCATCTGCTATTAGCTTGTTGAGAGATAGAATATTATTCAAAATCCATCATCCAAGTGATGCTCTGAAGTCTGAACTTCAATTTTTTTTATTTTGCGCGGAGTTCCCCTTAATATCCATACCAGACCTGAAGGGCCTGGTAATTGAATTTGGGGGGACCCCCACGCATTTATTTTTTTATCAATGACTTTCAATGAGCCGACAATTCATTACAGCCGCGAGTACTTTTAAATGACTTTTTTTCCTTCAGAAATTACACTTTTCTTTTTAAATTTGACGCAGGGTTCCCCTTAATATCCATACCAGACCTGAAGGGCCTGGTAAATGAATTTGGGGGGACCCGCACGCATTTTTTTTTTTGATCAATGACTTTCAATGACTTTTCTCTGTATTGCCGGGAGCCGACAATTCATTATAGCCGCGAGTACTTTCAAAAGACTTTTTTTCTTTCAGAAATGACATTTTGTGCAGGGACAGTTTAAAGCACGCGAAAGAAGCGCTACTTTACATGCATATTATACACACCCCCTAGGTACGAAATGTAAAGGAATATTTCACTTTTATTGTTTCACTTTAAGCATTATTAAAATCACTGCTCCCGAAAAAACATCAGTTGTTAAAACTTTTTTTGCATTGATACATGTCCCCTGGGGCAGGACTCAGGTCCCCAAACACTTTTTCTGACAATAACTTGCATATAAGCCTTTAAAATTAGCACTTTAGATTTCTCCTATAGACTTTTACAGGGTGTTCCGCGGCTTTTCGAATTTGCCGCAAACACCCCAAATTGTTCGCTGTTCGGCAAACTGGCGAATAGGCAATGTTCGAGTCGAACATGAGTTTGACTCGAACTCCAAGCTCATCCCTATTAGAGAAGTGTTCACATATCCCACCTGTCTACAATTGCAAGGATACCCTTCAGTGCTCTGGTTCCATACCACTTAGCTTAAACCCAGCATTAGGCCTAAAGGACTGCAGAAGTTATTTTGTGTATCATTGATAACCAAATATTCCTTCACTTTAACTGAAGACCATGAAACTGCTATGGAGACTGAAGTGGAAAGGCTGGGGTCCCAGGGATGAGAGGTGGTGGGGAAAGGAAAATCTCCTATCCTTACCTGTCTATTTCTCATATATTAGCAGTTAAATTGGGCCGCCTAACCCCATCCCAACCCTTATCATCACGGAACGCACTCTGCCGACAAGAAAAGCTTTTGGTCGGAAATTCTGACCGTGTGTAGGCTCCATCTGACTTTTTCTGTCGGAATTACCGACAACAAAAATTTGAGAGCAGGTTCTCAATTTTTCCGACAAGAACAGTTCTTGTCGGAAATTCCGGTCGTCTGTATGCAATTCCGACGCACAAAAAAACATGCATGCTCAGAATCAAGCAGAAGAGCCGAACTGCCTATTGAACTTCATTGGATCTCGGCTTGTCGTACGTCTTGTACGTCACCGCGTTCTTGACGGTTGGAATTTTGTGTGACTGTGTGTATGCAACACAAGTTTGAGCCAACATTCCGTCGGAAAAAAATCCAAGATTTTCTTGTCGGATTTTCTGATCGTGTGTATGCGGCATAAAAATTAACCCACTTTCTACTGGCTCTTGTAAACACAGTGTGACAGCAGGAAGGTAAAGTCACCTGGTTGCATCCAGGGGGGTAGATATATTTCTCCCAGATTCAGGCTTTATGCTGACTTATACAACTAGGGTGGAGAGTTGTATAAGCCCAGCTGAGGCTAGTAGGCTCATGGATGACTCTTACCTCTAGGGAGAGTGTGGGGCGTCGTGCAGACAGAGTTGATGAGACCAGCTGAAGCTTGTCAGCTCATTTAGGCCTCTATAAAAAACTCCCAGATTCATTAGATGTTGGCTCATGCCTGGAAGCAGACCTGTGTGGACTGTCTAGGGAGAGTGAACCCCTGTGCGGTGAGAGAAAGCCTGTGTGGCTATATTTTGCTTGGACATTTAAAACCAGGGACTAGGACAGCACTAGGCTGATCCCAGTTGTTAGTTAGGAAACCTGTATGTTTAGTCAGAGGTCAAGTTGACCAGGATTTATTTTGTTTGTTTCTTTTGCTTTGCTGTGTTTTTGTCACTGTAAATAGAAAATAAACGGCACCTTTTTGATTTTGAAAACCACAACCTCCGTCTGCTGGGCCTGTTTTTGTGTGGGGAGCCCATCCCGGGGGTCACACACACCCGCTGCCGAGCTAACCCCCTCACAGTTGGTGGAGAACCAGTGGCAGTTTTTTTTTAAGCCAGCATGGAGGAGATACTGAAACAGCTGGCTCTAGCAAATGCCAATCAACAGCAGACAAATGCAGGTTTGCAAAGGAGCCTTGCAGCCCAGCAGCAAGCTCATCAACAAGCCCAGCAGCAATCTGAGGCCCGCTTCATAGACCTGTTACAGAAGCAAGAGCAGAGACTACAACAAATGGAAGCAGTAATGCAGCAACGTCCGCAGACCAGTGAGGAAAGCCGTCCCACTAATACCGCGTCCTTTGGGGTGAGTCGTTTATTGACAAAAATGACTGGAGAGGATGATCCAGAGGTATTTTTGACCACATTTAAAAGGACTGCTGAAAGAGAAAAGTGGCCTGAGGAGCAGTGGGCAGGACTGGTGGCTCCTCTGTTAACTGGTGAATCGCAGAAGGCTTACTATGACCTAGAGCCTGACCAAGCAAAAGACTATGTGATGCTAAAAGCTGAAATATTGGCAAGGCTGGGTGTCACCCTGGCTGTCCGGGCTCAGCGTGTGCATAACTGGACTTTCCAGCTTGGAAAACCCCCCAGGTCTCAAATGTATGATCTCATTCACCTGAGCAGGAAGTGGCTACAGCCAGAGACTTTGTCCGCACCGGAGATTGTGGAACGTGTTGTGATGGATCGTTTCTTGAGAGCTCTTCCTACCGCCATTCAAAAGTGGGTAAGCCATGGAGACCCAGAAACGGCCGGTAAACTTGTGGATCGTGTAGAGAGATACTTGGCTACAGAGAACCTGACAGCCTCTTCCAGAGACTCTCGGACTTTCCACCCTAAGACCAGACCATCCCCAGGGGCGGATAAGAGGATTCCAAGGGGTGAGGGTGGAGAGAGTGAGAGGGTGGGAGCTCTACCCCAAGTTTGGCGAGAACAGCCTGGGAAATCAGCGGCTCAAGAGGCCGCAAGAAGGATCGTTTGCTACCGCTGCCGGCAAGCGGGACATATTGCAGCAAATTGCCCGGTTGTGGAGGAACCCATGCAATGTGACTTTCTGATGGACAGACGTCAGTCGCTGTGTGCGACAGTCGCATGCACTGCCATTCGGGGAACTGAGAAACATTTATGCAAAATGTGTATTAATGGTAGAAATGTTGTGGTATTGCTGGATTCAGGTAGCCTTGTGACCCTGATAAAGGCTGAATTAGTTAAAACAGAGGTCTCTGGGAATAGCAAGGTAGCTGTTATTTGTGTGCATGGGGACACCCGAGAGTATCCAGTGACTACAGTGTGTTTCGAGACCCCCAAAGGTACCCTCTCTCATCCAGTGGGGTTAGTATCTCAATTACCGCATGATGCCATTGTGGGAAGGGATTTTCCGAAGTTCTGGGAACTGTGGGATGATCCTGAGCCCCCCACTGGTGCCCCTATGTACCAGGAATGTGATAGCCAGAACTCCTCTGAGAGTGGGGAGGACTCTCCAGAATTTCCCTTGTCAGTATTGGCAGGGGAGACTCAAGAAACTGGAGAGGAGCCCACCTCCTCAGACGAAAACCTACCGTCTGTGGAGTTTTCTGATCTGGAGGTTCACAGGGAAAATTTTGCCACAGAACAGTTAAAAGACCCCGCCCTAATAAAGGCACGGGAAAACGTAGTGGAAATAGATGGCGAGTTAGTGAACCCAGATATTACCTGCACTTACCCATACTTCAGCGTAGAGAAGGACCTACTGTATCGGGTGGCAAAAAGGGCAGAAGAAACCGTTGAGCAGCTGGTGGTGCCCAAACCTTACAGGAAGTTGGTGTTGGAGTTGGCCCATGGGCACATTCTTGGAGGTCATCTGGGGACAGAGAAAACCCGAGAGAGGGTATTACAGAGATTCTATTGGCCTGGGGTGATGAAGGACATAGAAAATTATTGTTCCTCCTGCCCTGTGTGTCAGAGGTCGGCCCCGATGCCACATTTCCGTAGCCCGCTGGTCCCTCTACCCATCATTGAGGTCCCGTTTGAGAGAATCGCAATGGATTTGGTAGGTCCTATAATCAAGTCCGCTAGGGGGCACCAGTACATATTGGTTATAATGGACTATGCCACCCGTTATCCAGAAGCGATCCCTCTCAGAAATACCTCGGCCAAAACCATAGCCAAAGAGCTATCTCTTGTTTTTAGCCGGGTGGGTATTTGTAAAGAACTGCTTACGGACCAAGGTACACCCTTTATGTCCCGGGTTATGAAAGAGCTGTGTAAATTGTTCAAAGTGACGCAATTGCGTACATCTGTGTATCACCCCCAAACCGATGGGCTGGTTGAAAGATTCAACAAAACCCTAAAACAAATGTTGAAGAAAGTGGTGGATAGAGATGGAAAGGATTGGGACTGTCTACTTCCTTATTTGATGTTTGCTATTAGGGAGGTGCCCCAATCCTCTACGGGATTCTCCCCCTTTGAGTTACTGTATGGGAGACACCCAAGAGGGCTGTTGGATATTGCCAAGGAAACTTGGGAAAGTGAGAGTTCTCCCCACAGGAGTGTGATTGAGCATGTCGCCCTGATGCAAGATCGAATTGCACAGGTAATGCCCATCGTGAAGGAACATTTGGCCCAAGCGCAGTTGGCACAGCAGAGAGTGTACAACCGTGGAGCAAAGACCCGTACCTTTTCACCGGGGGATAGGATATTGGTACTTGTCCCTACGGTTGAAAGTAAATTCCTTGCCAAATGGCAAGGCCCCTACGAGATAATGGAAAAAGTGAGCGAAGTGAATTACAAGGTCAGACAACCAGGAAGGCGAAAGCCCGAACAGATATATCACGTTAATCTGTTGAAAGCCTGGAGGGATAGAGAGTCCCTAGTCGCAGAAACTTGGTCACCAGCTCAAACTGGTTGCGTGATTCCGGAGGTTGGAATAGCAGCCACCTTGTCACAACCCCAACAACAGGAGGTTAAGGAGTTTGTGCTTCGCAACAAGGAGGTGTTCTCTGAGCTGCCGGGACAAACATCTGGGGTAGAGCATGATATTATTACCCCGCCCGGTGAAAGGGTGAAGTTAAAACCCTATCGGATCCCAGAGGCCCGACGGGAGGCAATACGGGAGGAAGTACAGAAAATGCTGAACTTAGGGGTGATAGAGGAGTCCCAAAGTGATTGGTCTAGTCCCATTGTGTTGGTGCCTAAACCGGATGGGAGCTGGCGATTTTGTAACGATTTTCGTCAGTTGAACAAAGTTACAAAATTTGACACCTACCCCATGCCACGTATAGATGAGTTGATCGACCGGCTGGGAACAGCCCGATACATGACGACTCTTGACCTCACAAAAGGGTATTGGCAAATTCCCCTGGCCAAGTCGGCCAAAGAGAAAACCGCATTTGTAACCCCAGACGGGGCGTTCCAATATAAGAGAATGCCGTTCGGGTTACAGAATGCGCCGGCCACATTCCAGCGGAAAATGGACCAGATACTGAGGCCCCATCGGAAGTATGCTGCGGCTTACCTGGATGACGTAATTGTCCATAGCACAGACTGGGCCTCACATCTGCCAAAAGTGCAAGCAGTCCTAGACTCTATCCGGGAAGCGGGGTTTACGGCTAACCCCAAGAAGTGTACCATTGGGCAGGAGGAGGCCAAATATCTTGGGTACACCATTGGCAGGGGAGTGATAAAACCCCAACTCAACAAAGTCGAGGCCATCCAGAGTTGGCCACGTCCCAACAGCAAGAAGCAGGTACGGGCCTTTCTGGGAATCGCGGGTTATTATCGGCGCTTCATTCCCCACTTTGCTTCTAAGGCTGTGCCCCTAACCAACCTGACGAAAGGGAAAGGGTCGGTCATGATTAAATGGACCCCCGAGGCTGAGGCAGCATTCCAATTCTTGAAACAAGCCTTATGTAGCCAGCCAGTGTTGTACTCACCCGACTTCTCTAAAGACTTTGTCGTACAAAGTGATGCGTCAGATGTGGGGTTAGGAGCAGTATTGTCCCAGGTCTGGAACGGGGAAGAGCACCCAGTCATTTACCTCAGCAGGAAGTTGAAGTCCCATGAGGTAAATTACGCCACGGTTGAAAAGGAGTGTTTAGCGGTGAAGTGGGCTCTAGATTCCCTTCGGTACTATCTGCTAGGTAGGCACTTTGACATGGTTACGGATCACGCTCCGTTAAAGTGGATGGCTCAAAACAAGGAGACAAATAGAAGAGTGAATAGGTGGTTCCTGGCCCTACAGGAATTCAACTTCACAGTAAAGCATCGCCCTGGCGTTCAAATGGGGAATGTGGATGCTTTGTCTCGAGTACATGAATGCCTGATTGCTGGTGTTCCAACCCCAAGGTTAAAACAAGAGGGGGGGGTATGTGACAGCAGGAAGGTAAAGTCACCTGGTTGCATCCAGGGGGGTAGATATATTTCTCCCAGATTCAGGCTTTATGCTGACTTATACAACTAGGGTGGAGAGTTGTATAAGCCCAGCTGAGGCTAGTAGGCTCATGGATGACTCTTACCTCTAGGGAGAGTGTGGGGCGTCGTGCAGACAGAGTTGATGAGACCAGCTGAAGCTTGTCAGCTCATTTAGGCCTCTATAAAAAACTCCCAGATTCATTAGATGTTGGCTCATGCCTGGAAGCAGACCTGTGTGGACTGTCTAGGGAGAGTGAACCCCTGTGCGGTGAGAGAAAGCCTGTGTGGCTATATTTTGCTTGGACATTTAAAACCAGGGACTAGGACAGCACTAGGCTGATCCCAGTTGTTAGTTAGGAAACCTGTATGTTTAGTCAGAGGTCAAGTTGACCAGGATTTATTTTGTTTGTTTCTTTTGCTTTGCTGTGTTTTTGTCACTGTAAATAGAAAATAAACGGCACCTTTTTGATTTTGAAAACCACAACCTCCGTCTGCTGGGCCTGTTTTTGTGTGGGGAGCCCATCCCGGGGGTCACACACACCCGCTGCCGAGCTAACCCCCTCACAACAGGATCTGGCAGATGAGGTCTTTCATTGCTCAGTTGCTCAGCAGCTCTGACTGATGAACTCATCTAATGCAGAACGCTGCAGAAGCTTTGGGTAAGGGAAGACTTCCAGCCTCTATGTTTACAAGTAGGGATGAGCTGAACACCCCCCGGTTCGGTTCGGCCCAGAACCTGCGAACGGACCGAAAGTTTGCGCAAACTTTAGAACCTTATTAAAGTCTATGGGACTCAAACGTTCAAAATCAAAAGTGCTAATTATGAAGGCAAATATGTAAGTTATTGTCCTAAAAAGGGTTTGGGGACCCGGGTCCTGCCCCAGGGTACATGTATCAATGCAACAAAAAAGTTTTAAAAACTGACGTTTTTTCGGGAGCAGTAATTTAATGATGCATATGTGAAATATTCCTTTAAATATCGTACCTGGGGGGTGTCTATAGTATGCCTGTGAAGTGGCACGTGTTTCCCGTGTTTAGAACTGTCCCTGCACAAAATGACATTTCTAAAGGAAAAAAAGTAATTTAAAACTGCTTGCGGCTTTAATGTAATGTCTGGTCCCGGCAATATGGATGAAAATCATTGAGAAAAATGGCATGGTTATCCCCCCCAACCCATTACCAGCCCCTTTGGGTCTTGTATGGATATTAAGGGGAACCCTGCACCCAAATTTAAAAAAGGAAAGGCGTGGGGCCCCCAGGCCCTATATACTCTGAACAGCAGTATACAGGCAGTGCAAACAAGACAGTTAGGTAGAATCTGTTTGTAATGTTGAACTGGTACATTTTTAAAGTGTAGCTCCAGCCAAAAAATCTGTTTTAAGCTTTTTGGAAAACATAGGGAAGAATTATCACCCCTGTACCATTTTTTTTGCTGTCTGTGCACCTGTTCAGAACATTTCACCTCACTTTCCGTCCCAATGACAAATGTTTTTAGAAAATTAGTTTTTTTTATTGAAACAAGGATTGGTGATAAAGCATCAGTGGAGAGAAGACACCTTTTTCCCATATTAACTCTTACAGGAGAGAATTTCCCTTCCTAGGGGTAGATTTCCTCTCACTTCCTGTTGTCTCCTCTCCTTTTGTTTGCAAGTAGGAGTCGTTTGTAAGTTGGATGTTTGAAAGTAGGGGCCTGCCGTATATACTCTGCAGAACTTTGGCCCTTAGGTCTTGGTGTTGCCACAACACTGTAAGCCCTCACAGTTACTCTTGGTGGGCGCTGGTATGCCCTGCTGTGAACTATTATATCAAGAATTGTAATTACATGCCATTGTTGAACAGTGGTAGGAAAAATTGGGCCTTTGGTGGTGGTGCTGGTGCCACAACACTGTAAGTCCTCACAGTTACTCTTGTTGGGCGAAAGAATGGGCCCTGCTGTGAATTATTAGATCAATAATTGTAATTACATGCCCCAGTTAAACAGGGGCTGAAAAATTGGGCCTTAGGCACTGGTGCTGGTGCCACAACACTGCAACCCCTCACAGATACTGTTGTTGGAGCGCAGCAATGAGCCCTGCTGCAAAGTATTGCATCAAAAATTTAAATTACACACCCCTGTTAAACAGGGGCAGAAAAATTGGGCCTTATGCCGCGTACACACGATCGTTTTTAATGTCATTTTCAAAAACGACGTTTTTCTCGACGTGATTTTTCTTGTTTCCTCTCAAGCCTGTCTTGCATACACACGTTCATTAAATAAAACGCTCGAGCAAAGCGCAGTGACGTAGAACACGTATGACGGCACTATAAAGGGGAAGTTCCGTTCGAATGGCGCCACCCTTCATGTTAGTAAAGTTTGTTGAGCGACGATTCGCGCTTTTCAGCCTCGTGCTTTTCAGTCCGTTACAGTGTGACGAATGTGCTATCTCCATTACGAACGCTAGTTTTACCAGAACGAGCGCTCCCATCTCATACTTGATTCTGAGCATGTGCGTTTTTTTCCCCCCCGTAAAAGCATACACACTACCGTTTTTCACATCGTTAAAAAAACTACGTGAAAAACGACGTGAAAAAATGGAGCAGGTTCTCATTTTTTTAGGCCATTTTTCACGTCGTTAAAAATGCTCTGGAGCCTACACACGATCGTTTTTAATGCCCAATTTAAAAAATGGCATTTTTAACGTCGTGAAAAACGGTCGTGTGTATGCGGCATAAACCACTGGTGGCGGTGCCCAGAAACAAAAATGTTCTTACATGCTATCAGCATGATCATTGAGGAGGAAGAGGATAGTCACCAGCATAACAGGATAGTCACTCTGCATCAGCATAGGCAGTCTTGAATGGATCTGACATTTCAAAGAAAATTATTCTGTTACATCAGCATCAGGTGCTTGGTAGCTGGTGGTGATCCAAGACTGATTCATTTTTATGAAGGTCAGTCGATCGACTGAGTCGGTGGACAGGCGCACCCTGTGATCGGTTACAAAGCCTCCAGCAGCACTGAATGTGCGTTCCGAAAGAACGCTGGATGCAGGACAGGCCAGTAGCTCAATTGCATACTGTGCAAGCTCTGGCCAGTGATCCATCCTCAAAACCCAGTAACCCAGAGGATTTTCGGTGGGAAAGGTGTCCAAGTCTGATCTTGCCCCTAGGTATTCCTGCACCATGTAAACCAGACACTGGCGATGGTTGCTGGAACCGATCATACCTTGGGGCTGTGGACTAAAAAATTGTCTGAACGCATCGGTCAGATGGCCACCTTCTCCACCGCTCCTTCTTTGACTGACCGAAGCCTCAGCAACACGTTGTCCAGGACCAGGAATTTGTAACCTCCTAGTCTCTGGGAACGCGTTGCACAGACCTTTCTGCAAGGCCTCCCGAAGATGCTTCATCCTCTGCTCCCTCTGGGATGGCAAAATAAGGTCCGCAACCTTACCCTTGTAACGTGGATCAAGGAGGGTTGCCAGCCAGTAATGATCCCTCTCCTTGATAGCACGAATACGAGGATCCTTCTGCAGGCTTTGCAGGATCAGGGAGGCCATGCAGCGTAGGTTTGCTGAGGCATTTGGTCCGGAGTCCTCTGGATCACTCAAGACGACATGATCCGCAGCCACCTCCTTCCAGCCACGTACAAGTCCATGGGTGTCTACGGACTGTAATTGATCCCTTGAAGACTGCTGCTGATGCTGAGTGCTAGGCTCCACCTCCATGCTGACACAATCCTCCTCCTCCTCGTCCTCTTCCTGTGTGATAGGCGGGCCAGCAGGGACACTGTCTGGATAAAGGGGGCCTTGAGAGGTAAGGAAGTCCTCCTCTTCCTCCCTCTGTTCTGCCTCAAGTGCCCTGTCCATTATTCCACGCAGCGTGTGCTCCAACAGGTGGACACGAGGGACAGTGTTACTGATGCATGCACTGTCACTGCTCACCATCCTCGTGGCCTCCTCAAATGGTGCCAGGACAGTGCATGCATCCCTGTTCATGGCCCACTGGCGTGGGGAAAAAATCCAAGCTCCCCTGACCCTGTCCTGGTGCCATATTGCAACAGATACTCATTGATGGTCCTCTGCTGCGTGTGCAGCCACTGCAGCATGGCCAACGTGGAGTTCCACCTGGTGGGCATGTCACAGATTAGGCGGTTCTTGGCCAGGTTGTATTACTTTTGCAGGTCAGCCAGCCGAGCACTGGCATTATATGACCGGCGGAAATGCCCACAGAGGTTCCTGGCCTCCTTCAGGACCTCCTGTAAGCCCGGGTACCTGCCCAAGAACCGCTGCAAGGACGTGAGCCAAACAGAGCACATGGGTCAGTTGTCCCTGTCAGAGGGTGGAGAGGAGGTTGGTGTCATTGTCGCAAACCACCTTTCCTGGCTTAAGCTGGTGTGGCGTCAACCACCTCTGAGCCTGCCCCTGCAGAGATGACAGAATCTCTGCCCCAGTGTGGCTCCTGTCCCCCAAGCACACCAGCTCAAGCACCGCATGGCATCTTTTTGTCTGCGTACTTGCATAGCCCCTTGAACGCCTACGGAGCACTGCTGGTTCAGAGGACAAAGCAGAGGAAGAGGCCATGGAGGAAGAAGAAGAGGAGGGGGTGGAGGAGAGAGGTGTGTCAGAATCACCAGTAGTAGCATTTTGGAGGCGTGGTGGCGGAACAACCTCCAACACTACTGCACCTTCTCCTGCATCCTTTCCAGCTGCCAGCAGAGTCACCCAATGCGCCGTGAAAGATAGGTAACGTCCCTGTCCATGCCTGCTGGACCATGAGTCAGCGGTAATATGCACCTTTCCGCTGACCGCCCTGTCCAGCGAGGCCAAGACATTGCCTTCCACAGGCCGGTAGAAAGCCGGAATCGCCTTCCGTGAGAAAAAGTGGCTTTTGGGAACCTGCCACTGAGGAACCGCACATTCCACAAACTCACGAAGGGGGCAGAGTCTACCAACTGAAAAGGCAGCAGTTGAAGTGCTAGCAATTTAGCCAAGCTAGCATTCAACCGCTGGGCATGTACGCTGGGCATGTGGATGGCTGGGAGTGAACTTCTTTTGGCGGTGCAGCAGCTGGGGCAGGGAAATTTGCCTGGTACAATCTGACGTCGGTGTACCGATAGCAGATTGCCCGCAAGTACTTGGCTGTGACACATCTAATTCTACACCTTCATTCCTCTCAGTGCAGGTTTCAGAGAGGACTTAAGGTATAGTGGGGTTGGAGATCCCAGCTGATGAGGAGCAAGAAGAGGTCCGCTTTGTTCTTTGGTGTGGGTCTTATTTGTATGCTTGCCAATGGACTTCATGGCAAGTCGACGTATGTCTGGTCAAGCACGTGGTGCCCAAGCGGCTCATGTTTTGGCCACGCGAGATACGCTTCAGACATATGTTGCAAATAGCAACGGTGTGATCTGCTGTACATGTCTCAAAAAAGGCCCACACCAAAGAACTTTTGGAATAACGCGCAGAGACAGCAGCGCCCTGAACATGCGGAACACTGCGGTGTGATGCAGTTGGTGTGCAGCCCTTAAGCTGGCCTCTGGAGGCCATCCTGCCTCGTTGGAGATGTGCCTCCTCCTCCTCCTCTCTCCTATCAGACAGCCACGTGGAGTCAGTGACCTCATCATCCCCTCCCTCCTCATCACTGGAGCAAATCTGGCAGTATGCTGCAGCTGGGGGAACATGACTGCCAGATTGCTGTCCTTGTTGGGCACCCCCTTTCTCTGGGCTCACGTTACTGCCTTCCTCTAGCTGGGTACCATCATCGGAGCCTTCAAAACGCTGGGCATTCTCCTGGAGCATGTACACAACATTGTGGTCAAACAGTTCGGGGGACTCCTCAGGAGGACATGGTGGGGCTAGGGAAGGAGTGACTGATGCCAAGAGGCCGCTTTGGCAGCTGCTTTGCCAGACAAAGTACCCTGAGCCTGGGTGAGAGAGGATGAAGAGGATGAGGATGGCTTGGTCATCCACTCTACCAAGTCTTCGGCATGTTGCGGCTCAACATGGCCAGCTGCTGAAAAGAAGGACAAGCGTGTCCCACGGCCACATGCTGATGAGGATGCACCGTGTCCACGACCAGCACTGTTGCCTCTAGACACAGAGCCTGCTTGCCCTCTTTTATTGGCTCGTGACTGTCTTCCTCTCCTTGTTTGCCTTGCAGACATACTAATGGCCTGCAGTGAGATGTAGCTGCACAAAGGTGGGATATATATATATATATATATATATATATATAGATATATATATATATATATATCTATACTGATTATACTGCAGCTAGCAGAATCAACTGCCTGCTGTGGTATTAGTATGAGAACACCAGCAATTGTCTTCAGTTAGTTTTAGGTGCACACTGTGCAGAGGACACAGTACAGTAACTGAAAATACTTGCAGCTCCCTGCCTGTGGTATTTGTATGAGAACACCAGAAATTGCATTGAGGTAAGTTTTAGGTGCACACTGTGCAAAAGACACTAAAGCAAAATACTGCAGCTCCCTGCCTGTATTTGTATCAGAACACCAGCAATTGTACTGAGGTTAGCTTTAGGTGCACACTGTGCAAAGAACACTAAAGCAAAATACTGCAGCTCCCTGCCTGTATTTGTATCAGAACACCAGCAATTGTATTCAGGTAAGCTTTTGGTGCACACTGTGCAAAGGACACTAAAGCAAAATACTGCAGCTCCCTGCCTGTATTTGAATCAGGACACCAGCAATTGTATTCAAGTAAGCTTTAGGTGCACACTGTGCAAAGGACACTAAAG
The DNA here is from genome assembly GCA_029206835.1 of Rana muscosa. NCBI lineage: Eukaryota > Metazoa > Chordata > Amphibia > Anura > Ranidae > Rana > Rana muscosa. Next base: position 438,645,874 of record CM055121.1, on the reverse strand, counting down.
CAAAATACTGCAGCTCCCTGCCTGTATTTGTTTTAGAACACCAGCAATTGTATTCAGGTAAGCTTTTGGTGCAAACTGTGCAAAGGACACTAAAGCAAAATACTGCAGCTCCCTGCCTATATTTGTATCAGAACACCAGCAATTGTATTCAGGTAAGCTTTTGGTGCACACTGTGCAAAGGACACAGTACACTAAGTGAAACACTGCAGCTAGCACAATCACCTGCCTGCCTGTCAGTATAGAGAATAACATGAACGGATCTAGTTAAACTGAATACAGTGTGTAAATATATATACAACACCTAGGATGCATATATATCCTCTACACACTGTAACTGCAGCTAACTGACTCGCCTGCCTGCTCTATCTAACTCAAATTAAATTACACTGTCTCTCTCTCTCTGTCTCTTTCCTTTAACCAACGCCAACACACTACACAAGGCCGCCAAGCTTGCGGCCATATATAGTGTGGGGCGTGTACCTACTCCTCTGAGCCATGATTGGCCAAAGCCACCCTGGCTTTGACCAATTACGGCTCTCTGTACCTACGGCGCTGTGATTGGCCAAGCATGCGGGTCATAGTGCATGCTTGGCCAATCATCAGCCAGCAATGCACTGCGATGCCGCAGTGAATTATGGGCCGTGACGCACCACTCGAATTTGGCGCGAACGGCTCATAATGTTCGAAATTCGACGAACATGGGTTCGACTCAAACTCGTAGCTCATCCCTATTTACAAGAAACAGTCACGACTGGGGCTGCTGTCACAGTGGTTCCTGAGCTTATGAAAGTTCGAATGAGGTCAGTCTAACCATCAGCACTAGTAACCCATTTTTTTTTAAATTACTGTAGACTGTCACTTTTCTGTATATTCATTTTTTCACACCACTTCATTCCATATGCAATGCTGTACATTGAAGTGTTACTATGCCCAGGACCCTGCATTCACTATATCTGGTCTCCCACAGTACACAGAACATGGAAATGCAATCGTTTTAGTAATCATAAACTGCTAAATATCTTTTCTTATCAGCAGTATGTAGCAGTCTTGTGACTTCTATCAGTTTCTGGTTAAAGTTTGTAATAGGAGTTTTCATACTGCACTGAGCTGTCCTATCAGGATCCAGGACCCCTGACCCTCTGTCTGGACAGTGCTGATTGGCCCTGTGCTAAACACATGCACTCTTCCAAGAAAAAAAACAAAACTCTCTAGCAATATACACTAAACTGAGAGGTGCATACAGGATCAAACAGCCTTTTTACACCATGCAGAGGATTAACCCCTTAGGTTCCACGGTGAGTATAACAAGCATGCTTTACTGCATATTAGGGATGAGCTCGGTGTTCGAGTCGAACATACGTTCGACTCGAACATCGGCTGTTCGACCGTTCGGCAAACATCGAACGATTTGGGCCGTTTGCGCCAAATTCGAGTGACGCGAACGGCCCACAATACACTGCGCCATCGCAGTGCAATCCCGGCGCTGTGATTGGCCAAGCATGCACTGTGACCCCGCATGCTTGGCCAATCACAGCGCCGGCAGCTAGGAGAGCCATAATTGGCCACAGGCAGGTTGCCTGTGGCCAATTATAGCTCAGGGGGTTTAGCACACGCCCCACACTATAAAAGGCCGCCAGCGTGGCGGCCTTGTGTAGTGTGTTCCGGTGCAGGGAAAGAGAAGGATAGGCAGGGACAGTGTTGATATTCTTTGTGCTATTTTTGTGTGCAGGGAGAGAGAAGGATAGGCAGGGAGAGTGTCAGTGTCATATTCTTTGATAAACCTTGTGTGCAGGGAGAGAGAAGGATAGGCAGGGGACAGTGTCAGTGTCATATTCTTTACTAAACCTTGTGTGCAGGGAGAGAGAAGGATAGGCAGGGAGAGTGTCAGTGTCATATTCTTTGATAAACCTTGTGTGCAGGGAGAGAAAAGGATAGGCAGGGGACAGTGTCAGTGTCATTGTTGCTAAGCCTCCTGCACAGTATACACCTGAAGCTAGCCCTTATTGCTGTGTTTTCCTGGTGTGTTACACTAACAGGCATTTGCAGCACTTACAGCGGGCGGAGTGTGCCTCCTGCACATTATACACCTGAAGCTAGCCCGTATTGCTGTGTTTTCCTGGTGTGTTACACCAACAGGCATTTGCAGCACTTACAGCAGACGTAGTGTGATTCCTGCAAAATATACTCCTGAAGCTAGGCCTTATTGCTGTGTTTTCCTAGTGTGTTACACCAACAGGCATTTGCAGCACTTACAGCGGGCGGAGTGTGCCTCCTGCACATTATACACCTGAAGTTAGCCCGTATTGCTGTGTTTTCCTGGTGTGTTACACCAACAGGCATTTGCAGCACTTACAGCGGGCGGAGTGTGCCTCCTGCACATTATACACCTGAAGCTAGCCCGTATTGCTGTGTTTTTCTGGTGTGTTACACCAACAGGCATTTGCAGCACTTACAGCAGGCGTAGTGTGATTCCTGCAAAATATACTCCTGAAGCTAGGCCTTATTGCTGTGTTTTCCTGGTGTGTTACACTAACAGGCATTTGCAGCACTTACAGCGGGCGGAGTGTGCCTCCTGCACATTATACACCTGAAGCTATCCCGTATTGCTGTGTTTTCCTGGTGTGTTACACCAACAGGCATTTGCAGCACTTACAGCAGGCGTAGTGTGATTCCTGCAAAATATACTCCTGAAGCTAGGCCTTATTGCTGTGTTTTCCTGGTGTGTTACACTAACAGGCATTTGCAGCACTTACAGCGGGCGGAGTGTGCCTCCTGCACATTATACACCTGAAGTTAGCCCGTATTGCTGTGTTTTCCTGGTGTGTTACACCAACAGGCATATGCAGCACTTACAGCGGGCGGAGTGTGCCTCCTGCACATTATACACCTGAAGTTAGCCCGTATTGCTGTGTTTTCCTGGTGTGTTACACCAACAGGCATTTGCAGCACTTACAGCAGGCGTAGTGTGATTCCTGCAAAATATACGCCTGAAGCTAGGCCTTATTGCTGTGTTTTCCTAGTGTGTTACACCAACAGGCATTTGCAGCACTTACAGCAGGTGTAGTGTGATTCCTGCAAAATATACTACTGAAGCTAGGCCTTATTGCTGTGTTTTCCTAGTGTGTTACACCAACAGGCATTTGCAGCACTTACAGCGGGTGGAGTGTGCCTCCTGCACATTATACACCTGAAGTTAGCCCGTATTGCTGTGTTTTCCTGGTGTGTTACACCAACAGGCATTTGCAGCACTTACAGTGGGCCGAGTGTGCCTCCTGCACATTATACACCTGAAGTTAGCCCGTATTGCTGTGTTTTCCTGGTGTGTTACACCAACAGGCATTTGCAGCACTTACAGCAGGCGTAGTGTGATTCCTGCAAAATATACTCCTGAAGCTAGGCCTTATTGCTGTGTTTTCCTGGTGTGTTACACTAACAGGCATTTGCAGCACTTACAGCGGGCGGAGTGTGCCTCCTGCACATTATACACCTGAAGTTAGCCCGTATTGCTGTGTTTTTCTGGTGTGTTACACCAACAGGCATTTGCAGCACTTACAGCAGGCGTAGTGTGATTCCTGCAAAATATACTCCTGAAGCTAGGCCTTATTGCTGTGTTTTCCTAGTGTGTTACACCAACAGGCATTTGCAGCACTTACAGCGGGCGGAGTGTGCCTCCTGCACATTATACACCTGAAGTTAGCCCGTATTGCTGTGTTTTCCTGGTGTGTTACACCAACAGGCATTTGCAGCACTTACAGCGGGCGGAGTGTGCCTCCTGCACATTATACACCTGAAGCTAGCCCGTATTGCTGTGTTTTTCTGGTGTGTTACACCAACAGGCATTTGCAGCACTTACAGCAGGCGTAGTGTGATTCCTGCAAAATATACTCCTGAAGCTAGGCCTTATTGCTGTGTTTTCCTGGTGTGTTACACTAACAGGCATTTGCAGCACTTACAGCGGGCGGAGTGTGCCTCCTGCACATTATACACCTGAAGCTATCCCGTATTGCTGTGTTTTCCTGGTGTGTTACACCAACAGGCATTTGCAGCACTTACAGCAGGCGTAGTGTGATTCCTGCAAAATATACTCCTGAAGCTAGGCCTTATTGCTGTGTTTTCCTGGTGTGTTACACTAACAGGCATTTGCAGCACTTACAGCGGGCGGAGTGTGCCTCCTGCACATTATACACCTGAAGTTAGCCCGTATTGCTGTGTTTTCCTGGTGTGTTACACCAACAGGCATATGCAGCACTTACAGCGGGCGGAGTGTGCCTCCTGCACATTATACACCTGAAGTTAGCCCGTATTGCTGTGTTTTCCTGGTGTGTTACACCAACAGGCATTTGCAGCACTTACAGCAGGCGTAGTGTGATTCCTGCAAAATATACTCCTGAAGCTAGGCCTTATTGCTGTGTTTTCCTAGTGTGTTACACCAACAGGCATTTGCAGCACTTACAGCAGGCGTAGTGTGATTCCTGCAAAATATACTACTGAAGCTAGGCCTTATTGCTGTGTTTTCCTAGTGTGTTACACCAACAGGCATTTGCAGCACTTACAGCGGGCGGAGTGTGCCTCCTGCACATTATACACCTGAAGTTAGCCCGTATTGCTGTGTTTTCCTGGTGTGTTACACCAACAGGCATTTGCAGCACTTACAGTGGGCCGAGTGTGCCTCCTGCACATTATACACCTGAAGTTAGCCCGTATTGCTGTGTTTTCCTGGTGTGTTACACCAACAGGCATTTGCAGCACTTACAGCAGACGTAGTGTGATTCCTGCAAAATATACTCCTGAAGCTAGGCCTTATTGCTGGTTTTCCCATCTCCCTGCAGGCCAATAGAATGTCTGGAAGGCAAACAAGGAGAGGCAGACAGTCAGGAGCCAATAAAAGAGGGCAAGCAGGCTCTGTGTCTAGAGACAACAGTGCTGGTCGTGGATGCGGTGCATCGCCATCAGCACGTGGCCATGGGACACGCTTGTCCTTCTTTTCGGCAGCTGGACGTGTTGAGCTGCATCATGCCGAAGACTTGGTAGAGTGGATGACCAAGCCCTCCTCATCCTCCTCATCCTCTCTCACCCAGGCTCAGGGTACTGGCAAAGCAGCTGCCAAAGCGTCCTCTTCCCTGGTATCAATGTCATCATCAGTCACTCCTTCCCTAGACCAACCATGTCCTCCTGAGGAGTCCCCCGAACTGTTTGAGCACAGTGTTGGGTAAATGCTCCAGGAGGATGCCCAGCGTTTCGAAGGGTCTGATGATGATACCCAGCTAGAGGAATGCAGTAGCGTGAGAGCAGAGAGAGGGGATGCTCAAGAAGGACACCAATCTGGCAGTCATGTTCCAGCAGCTGCAGCATACTGCCAGATTGGCTCCAGTGATGAGGAGGGAGGGGATGATGAGGTCACTGACTCCACGTGGGTGCCTAATAGGAGAGAGGAGGAGGAGGATGAGGAGGAGGCACATCTTCAACGAGGCAGGAGGCCCTCGGGGGGCCAGCGTAAGGGCAGCACACCGACGGAATCACACTGCAGAGCTCCGCCTGTGCAAGGCGCTGCCTCTGCCCGTTATTCAAAAAGTTCTTTGGTGTGGGCCTTTTTTGAGTCAAGTGCATCAGATCGCACAGCTGCTGTTTGCAATATATGTCTCAAGCGTATATCGCGTGGCCAAAACATCAGCCGCTTGGGCACCACATGCTTGACCAGACATATGTTGACCTGCCATGCAGCTCGTTGGCAAGCCTACCTTAAAGACCCACACCAAAGAACAAAGCGGACCTCTCCTTGCACCGCATCAGCTGGGATCTCCAACCCCTCTATACCTTCAGTCCTTTCTGAAACCTGCACTGAGAGGAATGAAGGTGTAGAATTAGGTGTGTCACAGCCAAGTACTTGCGGGCACTCTGCTAGCAGTACACCGACGTCCGATTCTAGCAGGCAAATTTCCCTGCCCCAGTTGCTGGACCGTCGAAAGAAGTTCACTCCCAGCCATCCACATGCCCAGCGGTTGAATGCTAGCTTGGCTAAATTGCTAGCGCTTCAACTGCTGCCTTTTCAGTTGGTAGACTCGGCCCCCTTCCGTGAATTTGTGCAATGTGCGGTTCCTCAGTGGCAGGTTCCCAAACGCCACTTTTTCTCACGGAAGGCGATTCCGGCTCTCTACCGGCATGTGGAAGGCAATGTCTTGGCCTCGCTGGACAGGGCGGTCAGCGGTAAGGTGCATATTACCGCTGACTCATGGTCCAGCAGACATGGACAGGGATGTTACCTTTCTTTCACGGCCCATTGGGTCACTCTTTTGGCAGCTGGGAAGGATGCAGGACAAGGTGCAGTAGTGTTGGAGGTTGTTCCGCCGCCACGCCTCCAAAATGCTACTACTGGTTGTGACACACCTCTCTCCTCCACCCCCTCCTCTTCTTCTTCCTCCATGGCCTCTTCCTGTGCTTTGTCCTCGGAACCAGCGGTGCTCCGTAGGCGTTCAAGGGGCTACGCAAGTACGCAGGCAAAAAGATGCCATGCCGTGCTTGCGCTGGTGTGTTTGGGGGACGGGAGCCACACTGGGGCAGAGGTTCTGTCTGCTCTGCAGGGGCAGGCCGAGAGGTGGTTGACGCCACACCAGCTTAAGCCAGGAATGGTGGTTTGCGACAATGGCACCAACCTCCTCTCCGCCCTCCGACAGGGACAACTGACCCATGTGCCCTGTGTGGCTCATGTCCTTAACCTGGTGGTGCAGCAGTTCTTGGGCAGGTACCCGGGCTTACAGGATGTCCTGAGGCAGGCCAGGAAAGTCTTTGTGCATTTCCGCAGATCTTATAATGCCAGTGCTCGCCTGGCTGAGCTGCAAAAGGAGTTGAACCTGCCCAAGAACCGCCTTATATGTGACATGCCCACCAGGTGGAACTCAACGTTGGCCATGCTGCAGTGGCTGCACACGCAGCAGATGGCCATCAATAAGTACCTGTGCGACTACGGCACCAGGACAGGGTCAGGGGAGCTCAGGTTTTTTTCACCACGCCAGTGGGGCATGATCAGGGATGCATGCACTGTCCTGGCACCATTTGAGGAGGCCACGAGGATGGTGTGACCAGTGACAGTGCATGCATCAGTGACACTGTACCTCTTGTCCACCTGTTGGAACATACGCTGCGTGGAATAAGGGACAGGGCACTTGAGGCAGAACAGAGGCAGGAAGAGGAGGACTTCCTTGCCTCTCAAGGCCCCCTTTACCCAGACAGTGTTCCTTCTGTCCCACCCATCGCACAGGAAGAGGAGGAGGAGGAGGATTGTGTCAGCATGGAGGTGGAGCCTGGCACTCAGCATCATCAGCAGCAGTCTTTAAGGGATGATTTACAGTCCCAAGAAACCTGTGGACTTGTACGTGGCTGGGAGGAGGTGGCTGCGGATCATGTCGTCCTTAGTGACCCAGAGGACTCCGGACCGAATGCCTCAGCTAACCTACACTGCATGGCCTCCCTGATCCTGCAAAGTCTGCGGAAGGATCCTCGTATTCTTCGGATCAAGGAGAGGGACCATTACTGGCTGGCCACTCTCCTTGATCCACGGTACAAGGGTAAGGTTGCGGACCTTATCCCACCGTCGCAGAGGGAGCAGAGGATGAGAAAACTCCGGGAGGCCTTGCAGAAAGGTCTGTGCAACGCGTTCCCAGAGACTGGGAGGTTACAAACTCCTGGTCCTGGACAACGAGTTGCTGAGGCTTCGGTCAGTCAAAGAAGGAGCGGTGGGGAAGGTGGCCATCTGACCGATGCGTTCAGACAATTCTTTAGTCCGCAGCCCCAAGGTATGATCGGTTCCAGCAACCATCGCCAGCGTCTGATATACATGGTGCAGGAATACCTAGGGGCAAGGTCAGACTTGGACACCTTCCCCACCGAAAATCCTCTGGCTTACTGGGTCTTGAGGATGGATCACTGGCCAGAGCTTGCACAGTATGCAATTGAGCTACTGGCCTGTCCTGCATCCAACGTTCTTTCAGAACGCACATTCAGTGCTGCAGGAGGATTTGTCACGGATCACAGGGTGCGCCTGTCCACCGACTCGGTTGACCGACTGACCTTCATAAAGATGAACCAGTCTTGGATCACCACCAGCTACCAAACACCTGAAGCTGATATAACAGACTAATTTATTTTCAAATGTCACATCCCTTCAAGACTGATGCTGATGCTGAGAGACTGTCCTGTTATGTTGACTGACTATCCTCCTCCTCCTCAATGATCCGATTGATGATGATAGCTTGGAAGAACATTTTTGTTTCTGGGTGCCGCCACCAGTGGCTAAGGCCCAATTCTTCAGCCCCTGTTTAACAGGGGCATGTAATTACAATTTTTTATGCAATGCTTTGCAGCAGGGCTCATTCCTGCACTCCAACTAGAGTATCTGGGAGAGGTTGCAGTGTCGTGGCACCAGCACCAGTGCCTAAGGCCCAATTTTTCAGCCCCTGTTTAACAGGGGCGTGTAATTACAATTTTTGATGCAATACTTTGCAACAGGGCTCATTGCTGTGCTCCAAGTACAGTATCTGTGAGGGGTTGCAGTGTTGTGGCACCAGTGCCTAAGGCCCAATTTTTCTGCCCCTGTTTAACAGGGGCATGTAATTACAATTCTTGATCTAATAATTCACAGCAGGGCCCATTCCTGCGCCCACCAAGAGTAACTGTGAGGCCTTACAGTGTTGTGTCAACACCACCACCACCACCACCAAAGGCCCAATTTTTCAGCCCCTGTTCAACAGGGGCATGCAATTACAATTCTTGATCTAATAATTCACAGCAGGGCCCATTCATGCGCCCACCAAGAGTAACTGTGAGGGCTCACAGTGTTGTGGCAACACCAAAATGTAAGGGGCAAATTTCAGCAGAGTATATACGGCAGGCCCCTACTTTCAAACATCCAACTTACAAACGACTCCTCCTTGCAAACGGAAGGATACAACAGGAAGTGAGAGGAAATCTACCCCTAGGAAGGCAAATTCTCTCCTGTGAGAGTTAATATTGGAAAAAAAGTGTCTCCTCTCCACTGATGCTTTATCACCAATTCTTGTTTCAATAAAAACCCCAAATTTTCAAAAAACATTTGTCATTAGGACGGAAAGTGAGGTGAACTGTTCTGAACAGGTGCACATTGCACAGACAGCAAAACAAATGTTACAGGGGTGATAACTCTTCCCTATGTTTTCCAAAAAGCTTAAAAATAGATTTTTTGGCTGGAGCTACACTTAAACAATGTACCTGTTCAAAATTACAAACAGATTCTACATAAGAACAAACCTACAGTCCCTGTCTTGTATGCACCGCCTGTATACGGCTGTTCAGAGTATATAGGGCCTTTTTTATTTTGTGTGCGGGGTTCCCCTTAATATCTATACAAGACCCAAAGGGGCTGGTAATGGGCTGGGGTAGGGGGGGGTGTGATGGGGTAGCTATGCCATTTTTCTTAAAGATTTTCATCCATATTACCGTGACCAGACATTACATTAAAGCCGCAAGCAGTTTTAAATGGCTTTTTTTCCTTTAGAAATGTAATATTGTGCAGGGACAGTTCTAAACACGGGAAACACGTGGCACTTCACAGGCATACTTTAGACACCCCCAAGGTACAATATTTAAAGGAATATTTGACTTTTTTTTTTCACTTTATGCATCATTAAAATGACTGCTTCCGAAAAACGGCCGTTTTTAAAACTTCTTTTTGCATTGATACATGTCCCCTGGTGCAGAACCCGGGTTCCCAAATCCTTTTTAGGACAATAACATGCATAATAGTCGTTATAATTAGCACTTTAGATTTCGAACGTTCGCATCCATTGTATTTAATAGGGTTCTAAAGTTCGTGCAAACTTTCGGTCCGTTCGCGGGTTCTGGTGCAAACCGACATGGGGGTGTTCGGCTCATCACTACTGCATATACAGACTGATTTTACTGTTGTTAGTTTAGTAACACTTTAACTATACTCCGCACCTTTTAATTTTTTATGCTATGTTGTACATTCCCTATTCCACACTACCTCATTCTATTTGAGATGCTGTGCATTCCCTATTCCACACTGTACGCTCTCCCATAATGCCTTATTCTGTATGCCTTGTTGTACTTTTTCCGCCATTCTGCAATGCCTCATTCCATAGTCCATGTCAGTGTTGCCAACCGTCCGTTAATTTACGGACAGCCTGTAAATTTCACCCCATTTCCGGGGTGTCCGTAATTGTCCATTACGGGCAGCGGTGCCCGTAAAAAAGATGGCTGCGGGCCGGCCATGCAACTGCGCATGCGCCGTTCTGAAGCTTGCAGGACTCAGGAATGATCGTACAAGCTCGCAGTAATGTAATTTCTTCGCCTGGCGCCATTTTTAAATAGAAGCTGCCACTCGTTCTTCTCTGCGGTGCCGTGGGGGGGGGGGGAGAGAGGATGGCAACGGTGCAGAGAGGAGCCACAGGAGGACATTACTGGGGGGGGATGAAGCCAGCCCGGTAGAGTAGGACAGTACACTGATGTGCCTGACTGTGACTGGAGAGATGAAAGGGACACAGTCACAGTGACAGAAGGTGGACACTCACTGACTGATGTGGAGACAAGTATAATAATATGAAGGGGGACATTGGCGGAAACTACCATGTCCACAGCCTTTAACCATCTCCTGTCCACAGCCTTTAATCATCTCCTGTCCACAGCCTTTAACCATCTCCTGTCCACAGCCTTTAACCATCTCCTGTACACAGCCTTTAACCATCTCCAGTCCACAACCTTTAACCATCTCATATCCACAGCCTTTAACCATCTCCTATCCACAGCCTTTAACCATCTCCTATCCACAGCCTTTAACCATCTCCTATCCACAGCCTTTAACCATCTCCTGTCCACAGCCTTTAACCATCTCCTATCTACAGCCTTTAACCATCTCCTATCTACAGCCTTTAACCATCTCCTGCCCACAGTCTCTGACCATCTCCACTCCTGTCTGCAGCCTATGACCATCTCCACTCCTGTCCGCAGCCTCTGACCATCTCCACTCCTGCCCGCAGCCTCTGACCATCTCCTGCCTGCAGCCTCTAACCATCTCCTGCCCGCAGCCTCTGACCATCTGCCTCTGACCATCTCCTGTTTCTGTATCCTGTCCGCAGCCTCTGATCATATCCTACATCATGTCTGCAGTCTCTTAGGGGGAGTCGGGAGAGGAGTCGTGAGTGGGAGCGCCGCCGGGATTATGGGGGGGTCACGGGAGAAGTTAGACTTGTGTGGACTGTGGAGAGGAGACCATAAGAAAACCAGAGCCGCCAAGCTGAAGCCATCTGACTGAGCCCTGCACGATGCACCTGAGAGGAGGTCAGTGACAGCACCGCCAGGCCAGTCTGGGGGGGAGTTGTTGATGTAAGGGGGGAGTGAATACAATAATGTAAGGGGCACTGATATAAAGGTCCCCCCATATTAGTAACCCCCCTTACCTTAGTGTATTCACTCTGCGGATGGTGGTCTCTGGTCACCAGAGTGCCCCCCCACATCAGAGTTCCTGGCATCCCCCTTTACATCAGAGTCTGCAGGATTGCTCCTTACAGTGAAAGGGCAATGCTGCAGACCCTGATGAAAGTGGGAACTCTGATGTAAAGGGGATGCAGTGGACTCTGATATAAGGTGGTCTCTGGTCACCAGAGCCTCCCCTTACATCAGAGTTCCCCTTCAGATCATGATCTGCAGCGTTCCCCTTTACATAAGAGTTCTCTTTCACTGTAAGAGGGATCCCTGCAGACTCTGATGTAAAGGGGGAACCCAGTGCTGGCTGGGTTATAGTAACCTGACCTTCATATCAATGGAGAAATATGTTTTTTGACTTTTGTTTAACCTAAACACATTGCTAATAGTACTAGCTATGTGTTTATAGTTCAAATATTGATATTTGCACTGTTTAGCACTGAAAACTGTAATTTTAGGTCCTTTTTTTGCACTGTCAGTAAAAAATGCGGCTCTGCCAGTAATTTTCATGATTTTTGCCAGTAAAAAGTTGGTTGCCGTTTGAAAATTTTGGCATCCTGCCAGTAAATTTCATTTATGGGGGTTGGCAACACTGGTCCATGTTGCTTGTTTCCTATTCCACACCACTCCATTCCATATGCCATAGTGCACGATCTCTATTCTGTGCCGCCTCATTCCATGTACCATACTTTCTGTTTCTTATTCGGAATACTTATACTGTATGCCATTTTGTATGTTCCATATTACACACATCCTTATTTCATATGCTATGATGTACATTATGTGTGAAATATGTGAGCGCTAAATACGATCCTAATTCCTAGGAAAAGTGCCTATATAGACATATAACAACAAATGTATCCACAGTGTTGTTATGTCTGTGAAAATCACAAAAAATCACAAAAGATTTATTTTAAGTATCAATGATGCATGATCAATGATAACAACTAATAAATTCTTTACAAATGATGCAATCTTATACTTAATCCGTGTCAAAGTGACCAAAAACAGAAAACAAAATTTAGATCGCACTCTCAAGAATACAGGGTATGTGAACCTCTATATGAGTGAGAAAAAAAGTTGTGAGCAATATAGCTTATCATGAGATATAAATAGAGGGACAGTCTATAAAGTGCATATCTGACATGAAAACAACAAAAAATAAAGTCTATAACTTGTATCCACACCGTCAGGTATATATCCAGTGTTCCCCAAATAAATGTCAATCACATGGGGGTACTGGGAAACCCTAGATGTGGGTATAATGTCCACTTGGAACTTCCTGGGATGTATTGTGGATAAATCCTATTCCTGCAGGTGTAGAAACACCAGTAGTGGGAAGGAAGAAAGTACTTCAAAGTTTTCAGCTGATACACGGTGATAACATCATCATCATAAGCATTGAGGAGAATAAAATACTCTTACCGCAAGACTCGGACCCAAGCCACCATACGATGCTGGGTCATGCAGGCTTATGTCCTCACAGGGACTCAGATTGTGGTGATGTGATGTCGTGTTGTCCTTATTTGATCCACGAATGGAAGTCTACACCGGATCAGATCCTTCAGCTCAAACCACGATCAGATGTCCAGGAAAGGAATCAATTCCAAGAAAAGAAAGAAAAATCCTCCGCATGGTGTAAAACCAAATAACTGGGTTTTTATTAAACTAAAAAGGTACAAAAGGCAAAAAAACACTGCACAAAAAAATATTTTTTAAAATGAATAAAATAATATCCAAAAATCCAAAATACTGGAAAAGCAAACCAGCGAATATAACAAACAAGCGTGGGCTAGGTGACTAGCATGTGGTCCCGACGCGTTTCGTCTACTGCAGACATCAACTGGGGTACAAGCTAGTGTGTCACCTCCACGCTTTATATAGAAGGAGGAAAATTGAAATTGTAATTGAAAAAGCCGCTCCGAACTCACTTCCGGGATCACCGCATCACGTGGGTCACCGCGCGGACGTGTTGACGTCATTGCACACTTAAAAGCCAATGGATAACAAGTGGAACCCTCTCCGGGTTTCTAAACCAATGACAACACTGATATCTAAACAGGTGATGAACAGGCGCCAAGGGTGCCGGGAGATGTAGTTCAAAGATCTCCCGATCGGAGAACACAGACTTGAAATCTTTGGGCAGAATGGGTGTCAATAGTAAATAACAGGCCAACCATGGAATGGACACTAGGTAGCCTGGGTATTGCGGTATTTTACCGCAATATACTGGGTACAAATATCAATGACGCTTCCGGCAAAAAAACGGAAGCGCGACGCAAAGCATCTTGGAAGTTGTAGTAACTATCTAAACATAAAGAGCCAATTGAAAAAACAATACCGGTAAAGACCGGAAGTGAGGCGCTGGGTGTTCTGGACATTGTAGTATCATACTTAATGCGCTAATGGTTAACCCACAAGCACCTGTCCTATGCCTCACCAGTCCGAACCTAAAACGGTGCGAGCTGGAAACCATGATCACAGATGTAAACACTAATCCAGCATGTTGACATAACATCACACGCTCCGCATTGGTCCTTCATATGGATCAGAGGCTAGGTGGGGAACAGACTGGGATATGCAGTTCCATAGTATGCCAAGTGCTTAAACCAGGAATAACTTTTACCCAGTACAGGAAAAACCCATCACCTACACAGATGCCTGTGGGAACTAAATGGCATATATATATATATACTGAAGATAGCCGTGATGGATGATAACCGGACTGAGCAAAGATGACTGTTCTCATCATATACAAATAAAGGTTATATCACAATATTTATGGAGACTTATAAATCCCCTAGGAAACTTGAAATTGCCTAGATATAGGTCAATGTACTAGCAGATCTCAATGATAATATTCTAAACATATCCAAACTAATCGATAGAAATTGCGTATAAGAAAATGGTTTTATATAAAACCTGGAAAATAAAAAATAAATAAAAAATAAAAAATATATAAAAATATGTGTATAAACAAAATGGACCTATAAGAAAAATGGGGAGCTATGCCTTATTAATAAAAGCATTAATATCCCATTCTATGTTCAAGCCATAAGGCCTGAAACATCTGAGCTGATAGATCCAATAAGTCTCCAGTCTGGAGACCCCCCTTAGACTAGATTCTCCCCTCCAATTGGGGACAAACTTGTCTATGATCTGAAATTTGGTTCCCATTGGGTTTTTATTATGGAACTCAGAATAATGTCTTGGTACGCTATGATTTGTTTTGCCCTTCTTGATGCTAGTGAGATGTTCTCCTACCCTGATTGAAAACGTACGGATCGTACGCCCCACGTACTGCTTCCCACAAGGACAGGTAAGTAAGTAAACAATGTGCTTACTGGCACAAGTTGTAAATTGTTTCATTTGATAATTGATTCCAGTGGATGTAGAACAGAAGGTGTCGGTCCTCCGCTTCCCACAGACATTAACCTGACACACTTTACATTTTCTGCATGGGTAGTAGGCTTTCATGTGGGGAAAAAACACTGGAATGGTGGGGGGATCCGTAACGTTTGGAGCAATTTGATTTTTCAGAGATGTTGCTCCTCTATATATCACTCCTGCCTTATCCGGAAGAGTAGGACCCAATATTTGATCATTTTTTAATATTCTCCAATGTCTTTGGAAAATATCTTTAATTTGTTTGTGTTGGGTCGAAAATGTGGTGAAAAATGACCATTTGTATTTCGAATCCTGTGACCGTTTTGGTCGTTCAATTAATAATGATTCACGATTCCCCGCTGCAATCTGTTGTATTTCTTCCTCGATTGCCGTTGGTCTATAGCCTTTTTCAACAAATCTAGTTTTAAGCATAGTCGCTTGATGGTAGTAATCTGTAAGGTTGGTACAATTCCGCCTAATCTGCAACAATTGGCTGCGTGGCACTGATTTTAACCAGGTGGAATGGTGACAACTGTCGACCGGAATGGCTACTGTTGTTTTGAAGAAAGTTCTAGTCTCTAATTGACCTTCATTACAAAATATTTCTAAGTCCAAGAAATGAATGTTAGTACGACTGGACTCATAGGACAAATGAATGCCGGTCTGGTTGTCATTCAATATGGATATGAAAGACTGGAGGGTGTCATGATTGCCTTTCCATAGGAGGAGGATGTCGTCGATGTATCGAACCCAGAGGGCTATCTCTGGTCGATTAAAAGCATAGACGACATCCTCCTCCCATTTGGCCATGAAAATGTTGGCCAAACTGGGGGCAAATTTAGCCCCCATGGCAACCCCTTTTTGTTGCAGGAAAAAATCCCCGTTATACCAGAAATAGTTGTGTGTAGTCGCGAACCTCAACAGGTCCATGACATATCTTTTCTGGGTCCTTGGGAGGTTGTCTTCCCTAGATAAGAAAGATTCAACTGCTGTTAACCCCAGTTGATGCGGGATACACGTGTACAGTGAAGTCACGTCTGCTGTAACCAATAGCATGTCATCACTGTACTTAATCTGTTGTAATAGAGAGATGGTGTGCCTCGTATCTTTAAGGTATGATGGAATACGTCTCACAATCGGCTGTAAATAGAAATCTATATACCTCCCTATTCGGGAGGTCACAGAGTCGATGCCGCTGATGATTGGGCGGCCTGGAGGATGGTCAGCATCCTTATGTACCTTTGGTAGGTAGTAGATAACAGGAATGCGTGGGGCAACTGGAACCAAATAGTTGGCCTCTTTTTTTAACGAGGATGCCCAATTGTGTCCCTGTATCAATAAGGTCGACCAACTCTCTTTTAAAGCTCTGCGTAGGATTCTTCGGAAGGCGTACATATGTTTCACTGTCACTTAGAATATTCATCATTTCCAAGTGATAGGCTTCCTTATCTAAGACGACTATACCACCCCCCTTATCAGCGGGGCGTATGGTCAAATTTTTCCGTTCACATAGTGACTTCAAGCCCACTTTAATATTAGGGTTATTGTATGTTTTTTTCCTGGGTAATGTCTCCAAGTCCTTCAAGACAAGTTCCTTGAAAACTTGAATGGAAGGGGCTGTTATACATGGGGGGTTAAAAAGTGAAGGATTCGAAAAACCTGAGTGTACAATCGAAGAGGTAATTTCAGGTAATGTTGGTCTAATGGGTTTCGAGAGAAAAAATCTCTGTATATTCAATTTGCGCACATATTTTTGCCCATCAATGAAGGTGGCAAATTTATTTAAATTTTTTTGGGGGGACATATTTTAATCCTTTATTCAATACTATGTTCTCAGCTTCGGTGAAAATAGCTGAACTCAAGTTAAAAATTCCGCTGGCATCTATACGCATTTTCTTTTTCTGGGCGCGCCATCAACCTCTGCTTCCACGTTTGGATCGGGGTTTCTGTTGTGTCCACCATGTTCTTTGTAAAAACCCCCTGAATAAGATGGTCCGGGGTGGTTTTGATTGTAATTACATGGAGATCTGTTGTATTGGTAATTCTCATCTCTATCTCTGTGATTGTACTGAGACTGGTATGTTCCTAGTTCTTCTCTCAGAGGTGAGAATCTATTGTATGTCTGTATGGGTGTCCTTTGGGGTTGATAATGATAATCGTAATCATTAGAATTATGATATTCTCTTCCCCGTGGTGAATCATATCGCCGATGTTCTCGAGAACTATCTCTTCTTCCTCTGTTATTTCCTCGATGGCTTCTCCCTCTACCACCAGGTATAGAGTACGAACCGTGGTTTTGAGTGGTGGGGGTGCGTGTATTAGGCTGCCTTTGATTATGTTCCCTGGCACTAAGTGGGCGGCCAGATGGCTGAGCTATTGCTAGTTGTTGTGGCCGTAATTCCTTATTAAAAGGAGCTGAAGTCTCCATGTTGTTAGGATTACTTTCATTGGCCCTTAATACACTCTCTTTGGACTGCCAATTAAATACACAATTGGTTTTATAATCATTAACATCTCTTGTATATTTCTTTTGCTTTTTCGTTCTTTGTTCTTTTTCCTCCTTCTCCAAATGATTCTTTAAATTTGTGGATAAATTGTTATATTCAGTTGTGGATTTGAGTGGCAGGAGTTTGTCTCTAATATCTTTGATTTCCTTGTCAATGAGTACTAGGCGGGATGTTTTTTTCTCCAACAAAAAGGAAATAAAAGAGATTCCCGCTTCATTAAAGTAGCGGAACCATAGGTCAAATTCAACATCGCCTTGTTGGGGACATACGTCCCACCTTAGTCCTCTGGGGACCATCCGTTCTTTTATATATTGGTCTAAAAATGCTTTATCCCACTCAAGGTGCAATTCTGTGGTCATGAGATTTTTCAATCTCATGAATAAACCTCCAATCTCTGAGTCTATATTGGAAGCTATAAATACACCTTCTGAAGAAAAAGTGCGATTGGAACGGTATTCAAAAACGTCCATATTGTAAAACTAATGAAATAAGTGATGGCAGCAATATAAAAAAGAGTCAAGCAAAAACGATAAATAAATAAGTAATACTGCGCCTGTCAACAAGTGCAAAAATAATATGGATATCAAAATTGCTAATAAAGTGAATATTCTAATAAGCTGCTGACATAACAATTGACTAATTGTAAAAAGGATATGTGTGAAATATGTGAGCGCTAAATACGATCCTAATTCCTAGGAAAAGTGCCTATATAGACATATAACAACAAATGTATCCACAGTGTTGTTATGTCTGTGAAAATCACAAAAAATCACAAAAGATTTATTTTAAGTATCAATGATGCATGATCAATGATAACAACTAATAAATTCTTTACAAATGATGCAATCTTATACTTAATCCGTGTCAAAGTGACCAAAAACAGAAAACAAAATTTAGATCGCACTCTCAAGAATACAGGGTATGTGAACCTCTATATGAGTGAGAAAAAAAGTTGTGAGCAATATAGCTTATTATGAGATATAAATAGAGGGACAGTCTATAAAGTGCATATCTGACATGAAAACAACAAAAAATAAAGTCTATAACTTGTATCCACACCGTCAGGTATATATCCAGTGTTCCCCAAATAAATGTCAATCACATGGGGGTACTGGGAAACCCTAGATGTGGGTATAATGTCCACTTGGAACTTCCTGGGATGTATTGTGGATAAATCCTATTCCTGCAGGTGTAGAAACACCAGTAGTGGGAAGGAAGAAAGTACTTCAAAGTTTTCAGCTGATACACGGTGATAACATCATCATCATAAGCATTGAAGAGAATAAAATACTCTTACCGCAAGACTCGGACCCAAGCCACCATACGATGCTGGGTCATGCAGGCTTATGTCCTCACAGGGACTCAGATTGTGGTGATGTGATGTCGTGTTGTCCTTATTTGATCCACGAATGGAAGTCTACACCGGATCAGATCCTTCAGCTCAAACCACGATCAGATGTCCAGGAAAGGAATCAATTCCAAGAAAAGAAAGAAAAATCCTCCGCATGGTGTAAAACCAAATAACTGGGTTTTTATTAAACTAAAAAGGTACAAAAGGCAAAAAACCACTGCACAAAAAAATATTTTTTAAAATGAATAAAATAATATCCAAAAATCCAAAATACTGGAAAAGCAAACCAGCGAATATAACAAACAAGCGTGGGCTAGGTGACTAGCGTGTGGTCCCGACGCGTTTCATCTACTGCAGACATCAACTGGGGTACAAGCTAGTGTGTCACCTCCACGCTTTATATAGAAGGAGGAAAATTGAAATTGTAATTGAAAAAGCCGCTCCGAACTCACATATGATGTACATTCCCTATTCCACACCTCCATATTCTATATTCCATGTTGCACATTCTTTATTCTGTACCCAACCCATTTTGCATGCTATGCTGCACATTCCCTATCCTATACTGTCTCACTCAGTATACCATATTTTACATTCCTTATTTCACATCTCCTCATACTGTATGTAATGCATAATTCCATATGCCGTGGTGTATGTTCTCTATTGTACATTGCATTATTCCATATAATAGGATGTATATTCCCTATTCTGCACCAGCTCATTCTATAAGCCCTGTTGTAAACTTTATATTTTACACTGTGTCATTCTGTACACTGTGCTGTTTATATTATTTCCAACACTGTCCCATTCTTTATACTGGACTGTACATTTTATATTCCATTCCACCCTATTCTATTCACTGTGCTGTATACACACCATCCCATTCTGCATGCCATGCTGTACTTTCTCGATTCGACCCTGAGGCATTCTGTGTGCTGTGCTATACATTTTCTGTTTCACACAATGCTATTTTAAACACTGCGCCTCAAGAAATCTATATTTACTTTAATATCACCACCATGTCTTCTTCAGTCCTTTGTTATTAGGGTGTTATACAATCATGTTTTTCCTGTTGAGGGTCATTAAAATGTTTGCTATGGTGCTCTGTTTTTTCTAGTTATGTCCCTGGGCTGAGCATTGATGACCTGCACCAAAAATATGTTCTCAGGCTTTCAGGTGAAGGGCATTGGGCATTCTTTAACCTGGAAAACTGAGACCATCTAGTGGCAGAATCGAATGTTGTGTCGGAAAGGAGGTGAGTATTGCAGCTGAGGTTGCTCTTTTATTTTAAACCTTTCCTGGGAGACTATTTAACATGCTACGGTTTGGCCTGTGTACATATACAGCCAGACGGGAGCTTTACCAATGCAGGTGGATGTACTAAAATCTCATAGGTGGCTCCTAGAACCGGGTGATCACCTTGTTCCCAGACAGTGAATAACAAGACATGGTACAGGACTAGAGTTGAGCGGACACCTGGATGTTCGGGTTCGACGGGTTCGGCCGAACTTCGGAAAAAAGTTCGGGTTCGGGACCGAACTTTAACCCGAACCCGGACCCGAACCCGAACCCCATTGAAGTCAATGGGGACCCGGACTTCTAAGGACTAAAAAGGCTCTAAAAAAGTAATGGAAAGGGCTAGAGGGCTGCAAATGGCAACAAAATGTTGTTAAGAGCATGGCAAGTGCTCTGCAAACAAATGTGGATAGGGAAATAACTTAAAATAACATAAAAAAATAAAAAATATGCTGGAGGCCCCCTTTTCAGCAGAAGAGGTACGGGAAGTCATTAAGAACCTCAGAAACTCAACGGCACGATGCCACACATATGGTGGGAATGCCCCAGAATACGCCCTTTCTGGAATAAATTATTCAATTTAATGGATAAGCTAGTGGGAAAATAAAATACTTTGAAATAAAAATGTAGCGGGGTGCTAAATTTAAGGGAAGTGTTTGAGTGGTAAATAGGCTCAAACACCCTAATTCTGTAGGATTCATGGACCATTTTGTCCTCGGGGGACAGCATTGGTGTGCAGTTCCCTGCGGCCTACAGGTGGTGCTGCCATGGTAGGCTAGGGTTGAACCGCCGATACAGTGCTGTGCCTTTTGTGTCCCCTCTTGGCAGTAGTACAGCGGGGCGGGGAACCTGCTGTGCATGCCGGGAGAGCATATGAAAGGGGCAGACCTTTGGCCTGGGGGCTGATGTCCAGTGGGGTCCACGCCCAAGTGCCTTCGGCCTGGGTGCATGTGTTCCTGTTCCATCTCGGGTACCTTTAGCCCGGGGTGAGGTACTATCCTGGAGTTCCTGCTGCCCTGGGTATGGAGGCCTAGGTGCAGGAGTAAAGCCTGGAGTCCAGAGCCTTCGTATGGAGTCCGCTAAGGGTCGAGGAGTCTTAGGGTGCTGCCTTGTGTAGGGGACCATGTTCCAGGGAAGGGAGGATCATTCTGATGGACCGATGCGGGAGTCACGGTGAAAGAAGGGTCTGTTGACTCCCTGGAGAGATGTATTCCCCTTGATATGGGCTAGGTTCGTAGAAGGAGAAGCTCAAGGTCATCTTGACTGTATCAGAGGCCTTATTCACCTGGCCCGTGGCAGGGGCCTTATACACCCTGGTCTGTGGCAGAGACCAAAGTTCTCCAGGTCCGTGGCAGGGGCCTTGTTCACCCAGGCTGTGGCAGAGACCAACCTCAAGGTCTGTGGCAGAGACCGTGCACCTAAAACTGTTTGAGAAACCTAAGCAGTGAAGTGAATGTGCTACGTTTGTGCCTGGACCTCCTCCACACCTTAAGCTGTCCTGTTTCTTTGCTCTAACCTTTTCTATCCGAGTAGAGTTTATTTTGCCATGAGAGAATAAGAGTTGTAATTTCAGCTGGTGTGGACATTGACTTTACTGGGAATTAAAGGACTTGCCTCTACCTACAGTAGAGGTGAGAATCATCCTCTGGAGGAGTTTTGACTCCGGCTGTGGACACGGCCCGTCAAGTACACCGCTCAACTTCTTTGTCACGGATGCCTAACACGGCATCCAGCACAGGGTACGCAGATCAGTGGGCTGCACTAAAAGGAACTAGGCACAAGGTAAGTAAATATATATATGAGTTTATTGAAAGGATAATTCCTAAAACAATAAAGGCAACCAGCAAACAACCACAGTGACACACAAAACAACTCCCTACACCAACGTAAATACAGTTTAGAGATTAAAGCGTAAATGTAATCAAGCCAGGGTCATACACGAGAGATCAGTCCGATTGAACAGGGAGCCGGAAGGGACAACAGGAGGAAGGGATGAGTCTGCAAGACAGGGGTCCAGGGATGGATGCAGGGTTCAGGAACACAGGATACAAGGTACAGAGGCAGGGGTCCAGGGATGGATGCAGGGTTCAGGAACACAGGATACAAGGTACAGATAACAGGTCACAAGGTTCAGGTCACAAGGTTCAGGTTCAGGTTCAGGTTCAGGTTCAGGTTCAGGCATACAGGTCTGGGTTCCAAGACAATACCAGAGCAAATGCTTTAGTGTCTGCTGGGTATTTATACACACCTCCTGCAATCAGTCTCAGGTGACGCCTGATTGCAGGAGATGATTTCGGCTCCAGACAAATGGGAGACACCCGCTGGTGGCCACCAGAACTGCACCCTTTGGTGCTGAAAGCAATAGCACCACCAGCAGGTGACCCAGGCAATGACACTGATCATGACACTCTTTATATAGGAGGGTACGGGCTGGTAGTGCGGTGTGCCTTTCTCCCTCCTGCGAGGAGCCAACAACATAAAGGCAGGTAAGGGGGAAAGGATCTGTGCGCTACAAAAAAATAAAATAAAAATTATAATCTTGACCTAGGAGGACGAGGTCCATATGGAGTAGGAGGTTGAGGTGGCGGTGGATGTGGCTGTGTAGGTGGAAGCGGCGGTGGAGGAGGACGAGGTAGCCAACACTGGTTCAAAAATACAACAATGGCTGGGTAAGGCCGGTGATGTGTCGAATTCTGTCCCCCGTCAAATAGTGTCCACCCTGTACTGCGCTTGCTCAGTATGTAGGACAAGGGGATTTAGAAAATCTCCCAAGACGAACGGCGCCTGCGTGGTGAGTTCAGGTGAAGGCCACACCATCCGTGGTTCAAGCCGAGCCAAGTGAGGCCGTGCCCGAAGCGTGTCAATCGAACTGAGCCCGTGAGGGGCCCTGTTACTATGTGCTACCGTATGTCCACTTGGATGGTGGGGCTTGAACCTGCACTCACAGCGCAGGCGCCGTTCATCTTCGGAGATTTTGTGAATCTCCTTGTCCTCTGTACTGCGCAAGCGCTGCGCAGTATGGGCCGGACACAATCCGATGGCCAGACAGTTTTTGTCACAACACCGGTATACATGTCTATTCTGCACAAGGTACGGACAAGTCCTGTGGGATCCATGCCTGGTTCATTTTAATGAACGTGAGCTTGTCCACATTGGCTCTGGACAGGCGGCTGCGCTTGTCTGTGATAACGCCCCCTGCCGTGCTAAATACACATTCAGATAATACACTGGCTGCAGGGCAGGCCAGCACCTCCAAGGCATAAAGGGCAAGCTCAGGCCATGTGCCCAATTTGGAGACCCAGAAGTTAAAGGGGGCAGACCCGTCATCCAGTACGTGTGGGCCTGTGGACACATACTGCTCAACCATGTTGGTGAAATGCTGCCTCCTGCTAAGAAGTTCCATCTCAGCTGGTGGTGCTGGTTGTTGTGGCGTGCTGACAAAGCTTTTCCACATTTCAGCCATGCTAACCCTGCCTTCTGAGGTGCTGCCGGTGCCCCGGCTGCGTTGGCGACCTCTTCCTCCTCCTCTGCCTTGCCTTGTGCTTCCACCGTACGCCCGCTGTCAGGTGGGAATGCCACCAGCAGCGCGTCTACCAGCGTGCGCTTGTACTCGCGCATCTTACGATCCCGCTCCAGTGAGGGAATTAAGGACGGTACGTTGTCCTTGTTACGGGTATCCAGCAGGGTGGCCACCCAGTAATCAGCACCAGTTAAAATGTGGGCAACTCGGCGGTCATTGCGGAAACACTGCAGCATGTAATCGCTCATGTGTGCCAGGCTGCCCAGAGGCAAAGAAAAGCTGTCCTCTGTGGGAGGTGTATCGTCTGTGTCCTCTGTATCCCCCCAGCCACGCACCAGTGATGGCCACGAGCTGGTCTGGGTGCCACCCTGCTGTGAAAATGGCTCCTCCTCCTACTCCTCCTCCTCCTCCTCCATCTCCTCCTCCACCCCGTCATCCTCCAGAACTGTGCCCTTTCTGCTGGACAATTGTGTACCTGGCGTTTGTTGGTGCAGGAACCCACCCTCGTAGCCACTTGTGAAAGACTGCCCTGAAAGCCTTTGAAATGATCCCGCTTCCTCCTCCTCCTCCTCATCCTCCTGTGCCACATCCTCTTCCATCATCGCCCGAAGCATTTTTTCAAGGAGGCATAGAACTGGGATAGTAACGCTAAGAACGGCGTAATTGGCACTGGACATGTTGGTGGAGTACTCGAAACAGCGCAACAAGGCACACAGGTCTCGCATGGAGGCCCAGTTATTGGTGGTGAAGTGGTGCTGTTCCGCAGAGCGACTCACGCGTGATTGCTGCAGCTGAAACTCCACTATCGCCTGCTGCTGCTCGCACAGTCTGGCCAGCATGTGCAAGGTGGAGTTCCACCTTGTGGGCACGTCACATATGAGGCGGTGAGCGGGAAGGCCGAAGTTACGCTGCAGCGCTGACAGGCGAGCAGCAGCAGGGTGAGAACGCCGAAAGTGCGCACACACAGCCCGCACTTTCTGCAGCAGCTCTGGCATATTGGGGTAATTTTTAAGGAACCTCTGGACCACCAAGTTCAGCACATGAGCCAGGCAAGGGATGTGCGTCAAACCGGCTAGGCCCAGAGCTGCTATGAGATTTCGCCCATTATCGCACACCACCAGGCCGGGCTTGAGGCTCACTGACAGCAACCACTCATTGGTCTGTTGTTCCATGTCCCTCCACAACTCCTGCGCGGTGTGGGGTTTTTCCCCCAAACAGGAAAGTTTTAAAACTGCCTGCTGTCGTTTACCCCTGGCTGTGCTGAAGTTGGTGGTGAAGGTGTTACGCTGACCGGATGAGGAGGCGGTAGAGGATGAGGAAGCGGAGTAGGAGGAGTTAGCAACAGGAGGCAAACTGAAGCGCCCTGCAATCCTCGGTGGTGGAAGGACATGCGCCAAACTGCTATCTGCCTCAGGCCCAGGCGCCACTGCATTTACCCAGTGTGCTGTTAGGGAGATATAACGTCCCTGACCGTGCTTACTGGTCCACGCATCCGTAGTTAGGTGGACCTTGCCACAGATGGCGTTGCGCAGTGCACACCTGATTTTGTCCCCCACTTGGTTGTGCAGGGAAGGGATGGCTCTCCTGGAAAAATAGTGGTGGCTGGGCACGACGTACTGTGGGACAGCCAATGCCATCAGGCTTTTAAAACTCTGCGTCTCCACCATACGGAATGACAGCATTTCAAAGGCCAGGAGTTTTGAAATGCTGGCATTCAGGGCCAGGGATCGCGGGTGGCTAGGGGGGTACTTCCTCTTCCGCTCCAATGTTTGGGAGATAGAGAGCTGAACGCTTCCATGGGACATTGTGGAGATGGTTGGTGACCCAGGTGGTAGTGTTGCTGGCAGATCCTCTGTTTGCGGGGTGGCAGGTGCCACTGTCACTACAGAGGTGGATGAAGAGGCCGAGACTGCAGCAGAAGAGGAAGCAGGTGGAGCCAGAGACCTTTCTTGGTTTTTGAGGTGTCTACTCCACTGCAGCTCGTGCTTTGCACTTAGATGCCTGGTCATGCAGGTTGTGCTCAGGTTGAGAACGTTTATGCCTCGCTTCAGCCTCTGATTGCACAGCCTGCAAACCACTCGTGTCTTGTCATCAGCACATTGTGTGAAGAACTGCCACGCTAGGGAACTCCTTGGACCTGGCTTTGGTGTGCTCGGTCCCTTGCTGCGTTGGGCAGTAGCAGACATACTGTCTAGGGGACGGACGCTCCGCTTTTGCACCCTGCTCCCTCTTCTGCTGTGCTGGTGGCTCTGTTCGACCACCGCCTCTTCCTCCAAACTACACTGGTCACCTACATAACGATCATTCCATGTGGGGTCGAGGACCTCATCGTCCTCCACATCATCTTCCACCCAGTCTTCACCCCTGCCCTCCTTGTCTGTCTGCACAATTGCGAAAGCAGCAGCAGTTGGCACCTGTGTTTCGTCATCATCCGAGACGTGCTGCGATGATGTACTCATCATGAAACATAAGTGGTTGGTCATCGGTGCACTCAATCTCTTCCACTTCTGGGGCAGGGCTAGGTGGATGGCCCTGGGAAACCCTGCTAACATAGTCATCGAAAAGCAGAAGAGACTGCTGCATGATTTGGGGCTCAGACTGCTTGGCTGATTTGCAAGGGGGTGAGGTGAAAGACTGATGGACATGGGTTTCAGGTGCCAACTCTGATCTTTCATCAGAAGAGTGGGTGGGAGACAATGTGAAGGAACCCGAGGCACTGTCAGCAACCCAATCTACTATCGCCTGTACTTGTCCTGGCCTAAACATTCGTACAGCCTCATTAGGCGTGACAAAATACCGCCGCAGGCTCGGTCGCCTACTCGCACCTGAGGAAGGTGTTTCACTTGTGCGTGTATCTGGCACAGATCCACCACGTCCTCTCCCTGCAACAGGAGCTCCACCAGCAGCACCACGACCGGGGCCACCACGTCCCTTTGACCTTCTCCTCATATTTTCCAAATTTAGGATGTTGCCCTAAATGGGTGTTTTTGGAAGAGCAGAACACACCCACAGTACGTAACCGCTGAATCGCACAGCTACAGAACTGCAGAAAATGCTATTCAAAAAAAATGTTGTTTTTTTAGTATAGCACAGTAGAAGAAAACTATTTAGAAATTGTTTATTTCACACACCTCCAAATATGTATAACACACTGCAAACTATTTTTTGTGCCCCTAAACTGCGTTTTTTGGAAGAGCAGAACACACCCACAGTACGTAACCGCTGAATCGCACAGCTACAGAACTGCAGAAAATGCTATTAAAAAAAAATGTTGTTTTTTTTAGTATTGCACAGTAGCAGAAAACTATAAAGAAATTGTTTATTTCACACACCTCCACATATGTATAACACACTGCAAACTATTTTTTGTGGCCCTGAATGGCTCTTTTTGCAAGCGTACATTAAAGTGCAAATTTTTTTTTTTTTGCCCTAAACGGGTCTTTTTTTGCACGAGCAAAATAAAATGCAAATTTTTTATTTTTTTTGCCCTATGGGTCTTTTGGAAAAGAGCACATTAAAGTGCCTTTTTTTTCCCCTAAAAGTTAGATTTTCTCTGACACTGGGCTCATGGCAGTGTAAAAATACTGCACTGCAACACAAACAGGTAAACCTATGCAGATCGCTGATTTTAATCTCTGAATCTGGACTCCTATATAATATTCTCTCTCCCTGAAAGCACCAACAGGAACCTGGCCCTACACTACACTATCTCTCTATCTTTTCCCTCAGATTGCAGAATCAGGACTAACTCATGTATTTTACAATCTCTCCCTATTAGCAACAGCAGCAGCCAAGATCCTCTCCCTATCTATTCTGAAGCAGAGTGACGTGTGTGCTGTGTGCCTCTAGCTTATATAGAAGCTGGGTCACATGTTGCACTGACCAATCACAGCCATGCCATTAGTAGGCATAGCTATGATGGCCTCTAAGGGCACACCAGCTAATCAAAAGGTGATTGGCTGGCCCCTGAAGCATTTCTAAATGCGTAATTAGATTGCCGAACCCGAACCCGAACCCGGACTTTTGCGCAAAGTCCGGGTTCGGGAAAAAGCTAAAGTTCGGTACGGACCCGAACTTTACAGTTCGGGTTCGCTCAACACTATACAGGACCAATGAAATTGGTTCTGTACTATTTGTTTGCTGTGTCCAATCACAGCATCACAAAATGTAAGCACAGGCTGCATGGTGATTTTCTCCTTATGCCTTCCTAATTGTTCATAGCAGATTAAACTGCACGGTTTGTGTACAGAAATCAGCACAGTTACACTTTAAATGTATTCACAGCTGCAACGTATGTAAGTTCATTCAACTCGTGTATTTAACATGATTTA
This sequence comes from Rana muscosa, assembly GCA_029206835.1. Classification (NCBI taxonomy): domain Eukaryota; kingdom Metazoa; phylum Chordata; class Amphibia; order Anura; family Ranidae; genus Rana; species Rana muscosa. The sequence goes on along the minus strand of CM055121.1, from coordinate 438,618,010 downwards.
AATTGTCAGAAAGTGTTTTTTAAAGCGGAGGTTCTGCGGCGATTCGTTTTTCTTTTGGACCATTAGATTAAGTACCCCATTAGAAATCGTTACTCACTTTTTCTGTTTTCTTCAACCTCCGCAGTCCAGTATCGTTCTAAACATTCAGTTATAAAAATTCCTGCGGGACGTTTCCATTTTGCTTGTGGGCACTAGAAGCCCACAAGCACCTATTTCCTGTATGCAGGGAATGCTTCTTTCCTAGCATTCACCGCTCGATCCCACGCATGCTCATTGTTGATGGCGCGCAGTGCCGTCAACACTAAGAGTTGCCATCACAACGGGCAGCGGTGTTGAAAGTTCTCGCCCGCATTGTGATTGCAACTCTAGTAAATCTCGCAGGATTTCGAAGGACGGCGTTCCGCATTGTCTCTTGGGAAGCATGATACTGTGCTCCAAGGAGACATTGCGGAGAGCTCCCAGACAACACTGCGGCACTGGGGAAAAGGAGTAGAGACGCCTACTCTCGCCGGGAGGCAAAAAACGGAAGTCGGACTTTAGACTGCTCTATTACGGTAATTAAAAGATAAAAAAAAAATTCTTATGGCAATTGTATATGTATGTTGTGGGATGATGCGGATAGGATAGTGTTGTTATTGTGCTGTGCACATACCATGCACTTTTTAAATGAACTTGTTGTGGACATGTAAAACTAACATGCTAAACATCACAGGTTTAGGGCTCATTCAGATGGGTACTGATACCCATTCTGAACTACTGTTTTCTGCATCTGCACCTGCCTCAGAGCTGCAGGCAGGCCTTTAGTCTTTAGAAGTAGATGCAGAAGCAGCGATTGCTATAGGTCAAAATTTAACATGTATGAAGGAGCAGGTGCATGGATCTGAACCCAGACAGTGCAATCAGATCCGTGCAACCACTGTGTCTGTGCATCCACTTGTAAATTATTTGGTGGAGGGGGGATTATGGTGTGGGGTTGTTTTTCAGGGGTTGGGCTTGGCCCCTTAGTTCCAGTGAAGGGAACTCTTAAGGCGTCAGCATACCAAGACATTTTGGACAATTTCATGCTCCCAACTTTGTGGGAACCAGTTGGGGATGGCCCCATCCTTTTCCAACATGACTGCGCACCAGTCCACAAAGCAAGATCCATAAAGACATGGATGAGCAAGTTTGGGATGGAGGAACTTGACAGTCCTGACCTCAACCCAATAGAACACCTTTGGGATGAATTAGAGAGGAGACTGCGAGCCAGGCTGTCTCATCCAACATCAGTGCCTGACCTCACAAATGCGCTTCTGAAAGAATGGTTAAACACTCCCATGGACACACTCCTAAACCTTGTGGACAGCCTACCCAGAAGAGCTGAAGCTGTTATAGCTGCAAAGGGTGGGCCGACTCAATATTGAACCCGACGGATGGCATTAAAATTCATGTGCGTGTAAAGGCAGGGGTGCCCAATACTTTTGACAATATAGTGTATAAAGCCTCGTACACACGGTCGGACTTCAATCGGACTTTTCCGTGGATTTTTGTCCGAACGGAGTTGGCCGGGCACACCCATAGCATACACACCACAGGACTTTTCTGCAAACTTTCCCAAAACTTTTTGCAACATCACATGATTTTTCTGCTCTTTTTTGCTCTTTACCACCACCCTTTGGTCAACTTCTGCTATTGTTGGTTGATTTTAACATTAGTTGTTTTGTCCATCTGACAAAAGTCCTATGGTTTTCTGTACACACGGTAGGACTTTGCTCCATCGGACTTTTGTTGGGCAGTCGGATTGTTGGTCCAACTTGCTTAAAACAAAGTTTGTTGGGCAAAAGTCCGACCGTGTGTACAGGCCTTTAGTTATGTCCTTTGCACTGATTTTATGTTTTAGATTTTAGCTAAACGTAGCTTTAAGTACAGACAGGTACATGTGTAATAAAGAAACTGAAGCGCTACCTCCTGACTATAAATGAAAATAAAAAGTAATTTTTAGCCCTGAAAATATTGAATAAAGCTAAAATTACATACAGTCAAATACCCTATACATTCTGCTTAAAAAAAAAATCTGTAAAGTGTCTTATATAGTGCTATGAAAATGATATAGCTGCTGGAACAGGATATTAAAACCTTTTTATGTAGTATACAATTAAATCATCGCTCCTAGAAACATAGCCGCATCTATGTTCTGGTTTTTACTTGGAAAATTGCTCTAACAAAAGGATAAAAGAAAAACTTTCACACATTAACATCCATTTATTCAGTGTGAGTGTAGGAATGAGTTCATTATAAGGTGATGATTAACACACTTTACAGAAATCAGATTATCAGCATGTGTGAAAAGTGGCTGCTGAGTTTAAGAAAAGCGAAACTAATTTTAAAATAAGGCTGTTTATAACTCTATATATCATGAATAATTCCTCTGCAGTGTGCGCCATGTAACATAATGTTGCATTTTTATTCTTGGTTCTTGCTCTTTCACAGCTGCTATTATAGCACCAGCAGCCATAGTCAAAATAATTGGAAAGTTTACAGAGGTAACTTTGACTGAAGTGATCCTAAATTAAATTACAGTCATTACATTTAATAACCACACAATGGCTTAATCAGAGTAATGCAATTGGTTGATTACAACTTTACTGAGAAAGATGTCAGAATTCTGCATTAGAAGTAGAATTAATAGCTGTTGAAATGATAATTGAAAAAATAATACGCGTGCTTGTGAAATGTATTGGTTTGTCAGAGAGCTGTGCTGGTTAGAAAGAAGACCTCAGTCCAAAACAATGAATTTCAAGCCCATTTCCAGGCAAGTTGAAACCTCCTCCTGACCCCTTTCCCAGCCATTGTCGTATTTCTTCTTTAAAATAAAATGAGTGCAGATTGGTAATTTAGGTGCTGCCAGCAAGTCTTGTGCTTGAAATTAGGTATGAGGTCCAGGTTCAGGTGAAGCATGGATTTGGGGTGAACCTAACACAGTGAACACAACGAATGAATGTTCTATTTTGCTAACTTGTGGACAAAGTAAACCAGAGGCGGATCCAGAGTCTAGTCTCGGGAGGGGCACTGCCAGAAAATACTTTTTTTGCAGGCAATTTATCGGGGAAATGGCTGGTGTTGGCGCTTCAATCATTATGGCACCATGGTTGTTATGGTGTCAGGATGATTGAAGTGCATTGTTTCTATTATTACATTGGAATATAAAATAGTTCAACCCTAATGCAGAATCAGTGGGAGCCCCGAGTGTGTCACTTGCCACGTCGCCTGCCACCAGATGCTGATTGTCGCTTGCCACATCAACTGCCACAAGTTGCACATTGTTCCTTGCCACATCACCTGCAGATTGTCACTTGCCACGTCACCTGCCACAAGTTGCGGATTGTCACTTGCTGTGTCACTTGTCTGCTACAAGGTGTGGCTTGTCACTTGCCACGTCGCCTGCCCCCAGATGCTGATTGTCGCTTGCCACATCACCTGCCACAAGTTGCGCATTGTCCCTTGCCACGTCACCTGCAGATTGTCACTTGCCACGTCACCTGCCACAAGTTGCGGATTGTCACTTGCTGTGTCACTTGCCTGCTACAAGGTGTGGCTTGTCACTTGCCACATCACCTAACACCAAATGCAGATTGTCACTTGCCATGTCACCTGCCACACGTTGCGGATATTGTCACTTGCCACGTCACCTGCCACAAGTTGTGGATTGTCATTTGCCACGTCACTTGCTACAAGGTGCGAATTGTCATTTGTCAAGGTTTGCGGATTGTCCCTTGCCACGTCACCTGCCATACGTTGCAGATTGTCACTTGCCATGTCACTTGCCTGCTACAAGGTGCAGATTGTCACTTGCCACGTCACCTGCCACACGTTGCGGATTGTCACTTGCCACGTCACTTGCCTGCTACAAGGTGCGGATTGTCACTTGCCACGTCACCTGCCATGGTGGATTATTTTTTACCAACACTCCTCCCCACACTGCTTTTACTGTATATCTCAAAATTATTTTCAGTAGCAAATGCAATTGTCTCTAATAATAGGCAGAAAAAATGACAGTGAACATTTATTTAACTGAATGTTTTATATTAAAAAAATCAAGGTCTAAATAGTACGAATAATGATGACATGTTATATAAAAAACATGTAAGGGTTTAGTGGAACACATATTGCACTATGGTTTTCATCCAAGCAGGGTGGTGGACACCTGAGCACAAGCATTGATGGATAGCACTTTATCTGCACTCGTCTATCACTGGAAGCATCTATGACTTCAGATACCTATGTATTCATAGATATCTTTTGCACATTGATGAAATATTTTGGGAAAAAAAATATTTTAGGGTTTATTTAAAATGTGCACATTTGCATATATTTGTTATTTGCACAGTTTATACTATTTGCACAATATATAATTTTTTCTTTGTTTTCTATATGAAGGAGACCGCAACACAATGTTGGTTTTCAATTTATTTATTTGAGTTTTGCACTTTAGCACATTTATATATCATCTAGGTTAAGGAAATTTACATATCTATATGCATTTTTTTTGCACTTTAGGAGCACTGTTACCATTTATTAACCACTTGCTGACCGCTCACAGCATATATACGTCGGCAGAATGGCTCGTACAGGCACAATCACGTACCTGGACGTGGCCATTTAACTGCCGACGTCGGGGTCGCGTGCGCTCGCGACCCCCCTGCCTTCCCCGTGAGTGGGACCGCGGGTCCCGCGGACTTGATCGCCACGGGGATCTCACGGAGGCTCGGAGCGGGGAGATGTGTGTGTGTAAACACAGCATCTCCCCGCTCCTCGCTCCTCTATTGACACTGTCAGCGATCTCGGCTCTGTGTAATCAGAGCGGAGATCGGTGACGTGTCAGTCGTAGCCACGCCCCCCTTAGTTAGTAACACGCCCCTAGGCACACTTAACCCCTTCAGTGCCCCTAGTGGTTAACCCCTTCACTGTCAAGCCTCGTACACACGGCCGAGATTCTCGTCGGAAAAAACATGTTGTTTTTTTCGACGAGATTCTTGGACAAGAAACTTGTCCCGGCCGAGTGTACACACGCTCGATTCAAAGAACCCGCGGTTCTTTGAATGGAGCGTACGTGGTGACGTCATCGACTACGACGAGCATGCGCTCGTCACATTCGATGCCGTTGCCGCCATCTTGGTATACCCTACCTATGCCTAGGAAGCTACCGCGCATGCGTCGAATTCATTTCGAACATGCGCGGGCTTCCGGGAGGACAGGTAAGTGTACACACACTCACTTTTCTCGTCGAGAAACATGCCGACGAGAATCTCGACGAGAAAATAGAGAGCAGGATCTCTATTTTCTCGTCGAGATTCTTGTCGCTTTTCTTGACGAGAAACCATACACACGAACAAATTTCTCGGCAAAAAATCTCTGCTAGCAAGTTTCTTGCTGATTTTTGCCGAGAAACTCGTTCGTGTGTACGAGGCTTTAGTGTCATTTTCACAGTAACCAGTGCATTTTTATTGCACTGATCGCTGTGAAAATGACAATGGTCCCAAAAGTGTCCGATGTGTCCGCCATAATGTCGGAGTCAAGAAAAAAATCGCTGATCGCCGCTATTACTAGTAAAAAAAAAAAAAATTATAAAAATGCCTTAAAACTATACCCTATTTTGTAAACGCTATAATTTTTGCGCAAACCAATCAATAAACGGCGATTGCGATTTTTTTTTACCAAAAATATGTAGAAGAATACGTATCGGCCTAAACTGAGGAAAAAAAATGTTTTTTTATATATTTTTTGGGGATATTTATTATAGAAAAAAGTAAAAAATATGTAATTTTTTTCAAAATTTTCGCTATATTTTTGTTTATAGCGCAAAAAATAAAAACCGCAGAGGTGATCAAATACCACCAAAAGAAAGCTCTATTTGTGGGAAAAAAAGGACGCCAATTTTGTTTGGGAGCCACGTCGCACAACCGCAAAATTGTCAGTTAAAGCAACGCAGTGCCGAATCGCAAAAAGGGGCCTGGTCATAATGGCCCGTATTGGTCCGCGGCTTATGTGGTTAATTATATTATTATTAATAATTATATTAGTACTGACTGTGGCTTATAAACTCATTACAAGATGTGCGACCTCTTAATTTATTAGGGTCAAAAAGCACTTTGTTTAGGTGTGCCACTTTATGTCAGGACTGCTTTCTGCTCCTTTCCCTCTTTCACCAGACTTTCCCAGGATCCCCTCTTGTTTCCTCAGATTTTTCCGACCATCAATATATCTCATGGTTTGGATTTGCCTTACCCTTCTTGGTATTAATACTTTAAGAGTTACAGGCCAACAGGGGGCTCACATTGCATTAGACCATTTATTTAAAAAAAAAACGGATGATTAAAATTACACAAAACTCAAATTTGTCTGTGTCACTCGGCACCAAAGAATACTGCACTTATCCTTAGAGGGAGCACTTCTGCTCCTCTTGCTCTCTATGGAGGCGGTGTTTGTTCTAGCTTGGACCCGGAATTGGCGTCAGCACAGAGAGAAATGTGTTTTGTCTACTACAGACGTCTTTATCCTGTTGGGAATTTTTTTTTTTATCAATATTGGGGGAAAAAAATCAGTTTGCACTTGAGATGCATTTGAGAGGTTTCTGAGAAGCTGAATTAATCTGATTTTGCATTACTATTTACCTATAGAAGAAAAACAGTTATGATGTAAGCAAATACTTGTGAACGCAAATAACTTAAGCTGAAATTGCTCCAACCATCAGTCCTTTTTGGGGGTATAGTTACTGCTCACACTCAGATTTTGCTCTAGTCAAATAAGCATGTTCTTAGAATCTTCAGAGACTCAGAAACTTAAAGATACTCTTTTAGATATTAAGGTGTACAGTGCATAAAAAGAACCAAACACATAACTAACATCCAGCAATTTACACTTCAGATCTAAGCAATCAATTTTTACAACCTGCATAATTCCGAGTACTAAGCACTGAATTATGAGCTTAGATGGAGATCAGTCTAAGGTTTTACAAGTACTCCTCTAAAGCATATATTTAGACGTTAGCATGTCACTCATGCATCACCTTTGTGAATAAAAATTAACACCTTGCAACTATGTAAAATTACTAAAAAAGTTAATGCATTAGTAATAGAGTTGAGCGGACACCTGGATGTTCGGGTTCGACGGGTTCGGCCGAACTTCGTAAAAAAGTTCGGGTTCGGGACCGAACTTTAACCCGAACCCGAACCCGAACCCCATTGAAGTCAATGGGGACCCGGACTTCTAAGGACTAAAAAGGCTCTAAAAAAGTAATGGAAAGGGCTAGAGGGCTGCAAATGGCAGCAAAATGTTGTTAAGAGCATGGCAAGTGCTCTGCAAACAAATGTGGATAGGGAAATAACTTAAAATAACATTAAAAAAAAATAAATTAAAAAATATGCTGGAGGCCCCCTTTTCAGCAGAAGAGGTACGGGAAGTCATTAAGAACCTCAGAAACTCAACGGCACGATGCCACACATATGGTGGGAATGCCCCAGAATACGCCCTTTCTGGAATAAATTATTCAATTTAATGGATAAGCTAGTGGGGAAATAAAATACTTTGAAATAAAAATGTAGCGGGGTGCTAAATTTAAGGGAAGTGTTTGAGTGGTAAATAGGCTCAAACACCCTAATTCTGTAGGATTCATGGACCATTTTGTCCTCGGGGGACAGTATTGGTGTGCAGTTCCCTGCGGCCTACAGGTGGCGCTGCCATGGTAGGCTAGGGTTGGACCACCGATACAGTGCTGTGCCTTTTGTGTCCCCTCTTGGCAGTAGTACAGCGGGGCGGGGAACCTGCTGTGCATGCCGGGAGAGCATATAAAAGGGGCAGACCTTTGGCCTGGGGGCTGATGTCCAGTGGGGTCCACGCCCAGGTGCCTTCGGCCTGGGTGCATGTGTTCCTGTTCCATCTCGGGTACCTTTAGCCCGGGGTGAGGTACTATCCTGGAGTTCCTGCTGCCCTGGGTATGGAGGCCTAGGTGCGGGCATATTGGGGTAATTTTAAAGGAACCTCTGGACCACCAAGTTCAGCACATGCGCCACGCAAGGGATGTGCGTCAAACCGGCTAGGCCCAGAGCTGCTACGAGATTTCGCCCATTATCGCACACCACCAGGCCGGGCTTGAGACTCACTGACAGCAACCACTCATTGGTCTGTTGTTCCATGTCCCTCCACAACTCCTGCGTGGTGTGGGGTTTTTCCCCCACACAGGAAAGTTTTAAAACTGCCTGCTGTCGTTTACCCCTGGCTGTGCTGAAGTTGGTGGTGAAGGTGTTACGCTGACCGGATGAGGAGGCGGTAGAGGATGAGGAAGCGGAGTAGGAGGAGTTAGCAACAGGAGGCAAACTGAAGCACCCTGCAATCCTCGATGGTGGAAGGACATGCGCCAAACTGCTATCTGCCTCAGGCCCAGCCGCCACTGCATTTACCCAGTGTGCTGTTAGGGAGATATAACGTCCCTGACCGTGCTTACTGGTCCACGCATCCGTAGTTAGGTGGACCTTGCCACAGATGGCGTTGCGCAGTGCACACCTGATTTTGTCCCCCACTTGGTTGTGCAGGGAAGGGATGGCTCACCTGGAAAAGTAGTGGCGGCTGGGCACGACATACTGTGGGACAGCCAATGCCATCAGGCTTTTAAAACTCTGCGTCTCCACCAGACGGAATGACAGCATTTCAAAGGCCAGGAGTTTTGAAATGCTGGCATTCAGGGCCAGGGATCGCGGGTGGCTAGGGGGGTACTTCCTCTTCCGCTCCAATGTTTGGGAGATAGAGAGCTGAACGCTTCCATGGGACATTGTGGAGATGGTTGGTGACCCAAGTGGTAGTGTTGCTGGCAGATCCTCTGTTTGCGGGGTGGCAGGTGCCACTGTCACTACAGAGGTGGATGAAGAGGCCGAGACTGCAGCAGAAGAGGAAGCAGGAGGAGCCAGAGACCTTTCTTGGTTTTTGAGGTGTCTACTCCACTGCAGCTCGTGCTTTGCACTTAGATGCCTGGTCATGCAGGTTGTGCTCAGGTTGAGAACGTTTATGCCTCGCTTCAGGCTCTGATTGCACAGCGTGCAAACCACTCGTGTCTTGTCATCAGCACATTGTGTGAAGAACTGCCACGCTAGGGAACTCCTTGGACCTGGCTTTGGTGTGCTCGGTCCCTTGCTGCGTTGGGCAGTAGCAGACATACTGTCTAGGGGACGGACGCTCCGCTTTTGCACCCTGCTCCCTCTTCTGTTGTGCTGGTGGCTCTGTGCGACCACCGCCTCTTCCTCCAAACTACACTGGCCACCTGCATAACGTTGATTCCATGTGGGGTCGAGGACCTCATCGTCCTCCACATCATCTTCCACCCAGTCTTCACCCCTGCCCTCCTTGTCTGTCTGCACAATTGCGAAAGCAGCAGCAGTTGGCACCTGTGTTTCGTCATCATCCGAGACGTACTGCGATGGTCCTCCCATGTACTCATCATGAAACATAAGTGGTTGGGCATCGGTGCACTCAATCTCTTCCACTTCTGGGGCAGGGCTAGGTGGATGGCCCTGGGAAACCCTGCTAACAGAGTCATCGAAAAGCAGAAGAGACTGCTGCATGATTTGGGGCTCAGACTGCTTGGCTGATTTGCAAGGGGGTGAGGTGAAAGACTGATGGACATGGGTTTCAGGTGCCAACTCTGATCTTTCATCAGAAGAGTGGGTGGGAGACAATGTGAAGGAACCCGAGGCACTGTCAGCAACCCAATCTACTATCGCCTGTACTTGTCCTGACCTAAACATTCGTACAGCCTCTTTAGGCGCGACAAAATACCGCCGCAGGCTCGGTCGCCTACTCGCACCTGAGGAAGGTGTTGCACTTGTGCGTGTATCTGGCACAGATCCACCACGTCCTCTCCCTGCAACAGGAGCTCCACCAGCAGCCACCACGTCCCTTTGACCTTCTCCTCATATTTTCCAAATTTAGGATGTTGCCCTAAATGGGTGTTTTTGGAAGAGCAAAACACACCCACAGTACGTAACCACTGAATCGCACAGCTACAGAACTGCAGAAAATGCTATTAAAAAAAAAATTTTTTTTAGTATAGCACAGTAGAAGAAAACTATTTAGAAATTGTTTATTTCACACACCTCCACATATGTATAACACACTGCAAAATATTTTTTGTGGCCCTAAATGGTGTTTTTTGGAAGACCACAATACACCCACAGTATGTAACCACTGAATCGCACAGCTACAGAACTGCAGAAAATGCTATTCAAAAAAAATGTTTTTTTTTTAGTATAGCACAGTAGAAGAAAACTATATATAAAGTGTTTATTTCACACACCTCCACATATGTATAACACACTGCAAAATATTTTTGTGGCCCTAAATGGCGTTTTTTGGAAGACCACAATACACCCACAGTACGTAACCACTGAATCGCACAGCTACAGAACTGCAGAAAATGCTATTAAAAAAAATGTTTTTTTTTTAGTATAGCACAGTAGAAGAAAACTATTTAGAAATTGTTTATTTCACACACCTCCACATATGTATAACACACTGCAAAATATTTTTTGTGGCCCTAAATGGTGTTTTTGGAAGACCACAATACACCCACAGTATGTAACCGCTGAATCGCACAGCTACAGAACTGCAGAAAATGCTATTAAAAAAAAAATGTTTTTTTTTAGTATAGCACAGTAGAAGAAAACTATTTAGAAATTGTTTATTTCACACACCTCCACATATGTATAACACACTGCAAAATATTTTTTGTGGCCCTAAATGGTGTTTTTTGGAAGACCACAATACACCCACAGTATGTAACCACTGAATCGCACACCTACAGAACTGCAGAAAATGCTATTCAAAAAAAATGTTTTTTTTTAGTATAGCACAGTAGAAGAAAACTATATATAAATTGTTTATTTCACACACCTCCACATATGTATAACACACTGCAAAATATTTTTGTGGCCCTAAATGGCGTTTTTTGGAAGACCACAATACACCCACAGTACGTAACCACTGAATCGCACAGCTACAGAACTGCAGAAAATGCTATTAAAAAAAATGTTTTTTTTTTAGTATAGCACAGTAGAAGAAAACTATTTAGAAATTGTTTATTTCACACACCTCCACATATGTATAACACACTGCAAAATATTTTTTGTGGCCCTAAATGGTGTTTTTGGAAGACCACAATACACCCACAGTATGTAACCGCTGAATCGCACAGCTACAGAACTGCAGAAAATGCTATTCAAAAAAAAATGTTTTTTTTTAGTATAGCACAGTAGAAGAAAACTATATATAAATTGTTTATTTCACACACCTCCACATATGTATAACACACTGCAAAATATTTTTGTGGCCCTAAATGGCGTTTTTTGGAAGACCACAATACACCCACAGTACGTAACCGCTGAATCGCACAGCTACAGAACTGCAGAAAATGCTATTCAAAAAAAATGTTGTTTTTTTAGTATAGCACAGTAGAAGAAAACTATTTAGAAATTGTTTATTTCACACACCTCCACATATGTATAACACACTGCAAAATATTTTTTGTGGCCATAAATGGCGTTTTTTGGAAGACCACAATACACCCACAGTACGTAACCGATGAATCGCACAGCTACAGAACTGCAGAAAATGCTATTATAAAAAAAAGTTTTTTTTTTTAGTATAGCACAGTAGAAGTAGTACATCCATTGATCGCTATTGTGATTGGTCCTAACAGGACGCCTTTATGAACGCCTTAATTTCAAAGTTCCGTATGATTAACTATATAGGCTGTACCAATTGTAAAATACAACAGAGTTCACACATCATATCTGTCTTGTGTGGTGTTTGGGCTCTCCGCGTGCACACGAAGGGCTGATAACAGTGGTGATCTTTCCTAACATATCTTATACAGAAGGAGAAGTCCACGGTACTCTAGGTGACCGAGCAAAGACCCAGGCGATTCGCCTAACAAAAACTATATATAAATTGTTTATTTCACACACCTCCACATATGTATAACACACTGCAAAAAAAATTTGTGGCCCTAAATGGCGTTTTTTGGAAGACCACAATACACCCACAGTACGTAACCGCTGAATCGCACAGCTACAGAACTGCAGAAAATGCTATTCAAAAAATGTTTTTTTTTTTAGTATAGCACAGTAGAAGAAAACTATTTAGAAATTGTTTATTTCACACACCTCCACATATGTATAACACACTGCAAAATATTTTTTGTGGCCCTAAATGGCGTTTTTTGGAAGACCACAATACACCGACAGTACGTAACCACTGAATCGCACAGCTACAGAACTGCAGAAAATGCTATTAAAAAAAATGTTGTTTTTTTTAGTATAGCACAGTAGAAGAAAACTATTTAGAAATTGTTTATTTCACACACCTCCACATATGTATAACACACTGCAAAATATTTTTTGTGGCCCTAAATGGCGTTTTTTGGAAGACCACAATACACCCACAGTACGTAACCTCTGAATCGCACAGCTACAGAACTGCAGAAAATGCTATTTAAAAAAATTTGTTTTTTTTAGTATAGCAGAGTAGAAGAAAACTATATATAAATTGTTTATTTCACAAACCTCCACATATGTATAACACACTGCAAAATATTTTTTGTGGCCTTAAATGGCGTTTTTTGGAAGACCACAATACACCCACAGTACGTAACCACTGAATCGCACAGCTACAGAACTGCAGAAAATGCTATTCAAAAAAAATGTTGTTTTTTTAGTATAGCAGAGTAGAAGAAAACTATATATAAATTGTTTATTTCACACACCTCCACATATGTATAACACACTGCAAAATATTTTTTGTGGCCCTAAATGGCGTTTTTTGGAAGACCACAATACACCCACAGTACGTAACCGCTGAATCGCACAGCTACAGAACTGCAGAAAATGCTATTCAATTTTTTTTTTTTTTTACTATAGCAGAGTAGAAGAAAACTATATATAAGTTGTTTATTTCACAGACATCCACATATGTATAACACACTGCAAAATATTTTTTGTGGCCCTAAATGGCATTTTTTGGAAGACCACAATACACCCACAGTACGTAACCGCTGAATCGCACAGCTACAAAACTGCAGAAAATGCTATTCAAAAAAAATTTTTTTTTTTAGTATAGCACAGTAGAAGAAAACTATTTAGAAATTGTTTATTTCACACACATCCACATATGTATAACACACTGCAAAATATTTTTGTGGCCCTAAATGGCGTTTTTTGGAAGACCACAATACACCCACAATACGTAACCGCTGAATCGCACAGCTACAGAACTGCAGAAAATGCTATTCAAATTTTTTTTTTTTTTACTATAGCAGAGTAGAAGAAAACTATATATAAGTTGTTTATTTCACAGACCTCCACATATGTATAACACACTGCAAAATATTTTTTGTGGCCCTAAATGGCATTTTTTGGAAGACCACAATACACCCACAGTACGTAACCGCTTAATCGCACAGCTACAGAACTGCAGAAAATGCTATTCAAAAATTTTTTAGTTTTTTTAGTATAGCACAGTAGAAGAAAACTATTTAGAAATTGTTTATTTCACACACATCCACATATGTATAACACACTGCAAAATATTTTTTGTGGCCCTAAATGGCGTTTTTTGGAAGACCACAATACACCTACAGTACGTAACCACTGAATCGCACAGCTACAGAACTGCAGAAAATGCTATTCAAAAAAAATGTTGTTTTTTTAGTATAGCACAGTAGAAGAAAACTATATATAAATTGTTTATTTCACACACCTCCACATATGTATAACACACTGCAAAATATTTTTTGTGGCCCTAAATGGCGTTTTTTGGAAGACCACAATACACCCACAGTACGTAACCGCTGAATCACACAGCTACAGAACTGCAGAAAATGCTATTAAAAAAAAATGTTGTTTTTTTACTATAGCAGAGTAGAAGAAAACTATATATAAGTTGTTTATTTCACAGACCTCCACATATGTATAACACACTGCAAAATATTTTTTGTGGCCCTAAATGGCATTTTTTGGAAGACCACAATACACCCACAGTACGTAACCGCTGAATCGCACAGCTACAGAACTGCAGAAAATGCTATTCAAATTTTTTTTTGTTTTTTTAGTATAGCACAGTAGAAGAAAACTATTTAGAAATTGTTTATTTCACACACATCCACATATGTATAACACACTGCAAAATATTTTTTGTGGCCCTAAATGGCGTTTTTTGGAAGACCACAATACACCCACAGTACGTAACCGCTGAATCGCACAGCTACAGAACTGCAGAAAATGCTATTAAAAAAAATGTTTTTTTTTTAGTATAGCACAGTAGAAGAAAACTATTTAGAAATTGTTTATTTCACACACATCCACATATGTATAACACACTGCAAAATATTTTTTGTGGCCCTAAATGGTGTTTTTTGGAACACCACAATACACCCACAGTATGTAACCGCTGAATCGCACAGCTACAGAACTGCAGAAAATGCTATTAAAAAAAATGTTTTTTTTTAGTATAGCACAGTAGAAGAAAACTATATATAAATTGTTTATTTCACACACCTCCACATATGTATAACACACTGCAAAAAAATGTTATGGCCCTAAATGGCGTTTTTTGGAAGACCACAATACACCCACAGTACGTAACCGCTGAATCGCACAGCTACAGAACTGCAGAAAATGCTATTAAAAAAAAATGTTTTTTTTTTAGTATAGCACAGTAGAAGAAAACTATTTAGAAATTGTTTATTTCACACACCTCCACATATGTATAACACACTGCAAAATATTTTTTGTGGCCCTAAATGGCGTTTTTTGGAAGACCACAATACACCCACAGTACGTAACCGCTGAATCGCACAGCTACAGAACTGCAGAAAATGCTATTCAAATTTTTTTTTTTTTACTATAGCAGAGTAGAAGAAAACTATATATAAGTTGTTTATTTCACAGACATCCACATATGTATAACACACTGCAAAATATTTTTTGTGGCCCTAAATGGCATTTTTTGGAAGACCACAATACACCCACAGTACGTAACCGCTGAATCGCACAGCTACAGAACTGCAGAAAATGCTATTCAAAAATTTTTTTGTTTTTTTAGTATAGCACAGTAGAAGAAAACTATTTAGAAATTGTTTATTTCACACACATCCACATATGTATAACACACTGCAAAATATTTTTTGTGGCCCTAAATGGCGTTTTTTGGAAGACCACAATACACCCACAGTATGTAACCACTGAATCGCACAGCTATAGAACTGCAGAAAATGCTATTCAAAAAAAATGTTGTTTTTTTAGTATAGCACAGTAGAAGAAAACTATTTAGAAATTGTTTATTTCGCACACCTCCACATATGTATAACACACTGCAAAATATTTTTTGTGGCCCTAAATGGCATTTTTTGGAAGACCACAATACACCCACAGTACGTAACCGCTGAATCGCACAGCTACAGAACTGCAGAAAATGCTATTCAAAAAAAATGTTTTTTTTTAGTATAGCACAGTAGAAGAAAACTATTTAGAAATTGTTTATTTCACACACATCCACATATGTATAACACACTGCAAAATATTTTTTGTGGCCCTAAATGGCGTTTTTTGGAAGACCACAATACACCCACAATACGTAACCGCTGAATCGCACAGCTACAGAACTGCAGAAAATGCTATTCAAATTTTTTTTTTTTTACTATAGCAGAGTAGAAGAAAACTATATATAAGTTGTTTATTTCACAGACCTCCACATATGTATAACACACTGCAAAATATTTTTTGTGGCCCTAAATGGCATTTTTTGGAAGACCACAATACACCCACAGTACGTAACCGCTGAATCGCACAGCTACAGAACTGCAGAAAATGTTATTCAAAAAAATGTTTGTTTTTTTAGTATAGCACAGTAGAAGAAAACTATTTAGAAATTGTTTATTTCACACACCTCCACATATGTATAACACACTGCAAAATATTTTTTGTGGCCCTAAATGGCATTTTTTGGAAGACCACAATACACCCACAGTACGTAACCGCTGAATCGCACAGCTACAGAACTGCAGAAAATGCTATTCAAAAAAAATGTTTGTTTTTTTTAGTATAGCACAGTAGAAGAAAACTATTTAGAAATTGTTTATTTCACACACATCCACATATGTATAACACACTGCAAAATATTTTTTGTGGCCCTAAATGGTGTTTTTTGGAAGACCACAATACACCCACAGTACGTAACCGCTGAATTGCACAGCTACAGAACTGCAGAAAATGCTATTCAAATTTTTTTTTTTTTTACTATAGCAGAGTAGAAGAAAACTATATATAAGTTGTTTATTTCACAGACCTCCACATATGTATAACACACTGCAAAATATTTTTTGTGGCCCTAAATGGCATTTTTTGGAAGACCACAATACACCCACAGTACGTAACCGCTGAATCGCACAGCTACAGAACTGCAGAAAATGCTATTCAAAAATTTTTTTGTTTTTTTAGTATAGCACAGTAGAAGAAAACTATTTAGAAATTGTTTATTTCACACACATCCACATATGTATAACACACTGCAAAATATTTTTTGTGGCCCTAAATGGCGTTTTTTGGAAGACCACAATACACCCACAGTACGTAACCACTGAATCGCACAGCTACAGAACTGCAGAAAATGCTATTAAAAAAAAATGTTTTTTTTTTAGTATAGCACAGTAGAAGAAAACTATTTAGAAATTGTTTATTTCACACACATCCACATATGTATAACACACTGCAAAATATTTTTTGTGGCCCTAAATTGCGTTTTTTGGAAGACCACAATACACCCACAGTACGTAACCGCTGAATCGCACAGCTACAGAACTGCAGAAAATGCTATTCAAAAAAATGTTTTTTTTTTAGTATAGCACAGTAGAAGAAAACTATATATAAATTGTTTATTTCACACACCTCCACATATGTATAACACACTGCAAAAAAAATTTGTGGCCCTAAATGGCGTTTTTTGGAAGACCACAATACACCCACAGTACGTAACCGCTGAATTGCACAGCTACAGAACTGCAGAAAATGCTATTCAAAAAAAATGTTGTTTTTTTAGTATAGCACAGTAGAAGAAAACTATTTAGAAATTGTTTATTTCACACACCTCCACATATGTATAACACACTGCAAAATATTTTTTGTGGCCCTAAATGGCGTTTTTTGGAAGACCACAATACACCCACAGTACGTAACCTCTGAATCGCACAGCTACAGAACTGCAGAAAATGCTATTAAAAAAAATGTGTTTTTTTTAGTATAGCAGAGTAGAAGAAAACTATATATAAATTGTTTATTTCACACACCTCCACATATGTATAACACACTGCAAAATATTTTTTGTGGCCCTAAATGGCGTTTTTTGGAAGACCACAATACACCCACAGTACGTAACCACTGAATCGCACAGCTACAGAACTGCAGAAAATGCTATTCAAAAAAAAATTTGTTTTTTTAGTATAGCAGAGTAGAAGAAAACTATATATAAATTGTTTATTTCACACACCTCCACATATGTATAACACACTGCAAAATATTTTTTGTGTCCCTAAATGGCGTTTTTTGGAAGACCACAATACACCCACAGTACGTAACCTCTGAATCGCACAGCTACAGAACTGCAGAAAATGCTATTAAAAAAAATGTGTTTTTTTTAGTATAGCAGAGTAGAAGAAAACTATATATAAATTGTTTATTTCACACACCTCCACATATGTATAACACACTGCAAAATATTTTTTGTGGCCCTAAATGGCGTTTTTTGGAAGACCACAATACACCCACAGTACGTAACCGCTGAATCGCACAGCTACAGAACTGCAGAAAATGCTATTCAAAAAAATGTTTTTTTTTTAGTATAGCACAGTAGAAGAAAACTATATATAAATTGTTTATTTCACACACCTCCACATATGTATAACACACTGCAAAAAAAATTTGTGGCCCTAAATGGCGTTTTTTGGAAGACCACAATACACCCACAGTACGTAACCGCTGAATTGCACAGCTACAGAACTGCAGAAAATGCTATTCAAAAAAAATGTTGTTTTTTTAGTATAGCACAGTAGAAGAAAACTATTTAGAAATTGTTTATTTCACACACCTCCACATATGTATAACACACTGCTAAATATTTTTTGTGGCCCTAAATGGCGTTTTTTGGAAGACCACAATACACCCACAGTACGTAACCTCTGAATCGCACAGCTACAGAACTGCAGAAAATGCTATTAAAAAAAATGTGTTTTTTTTAGTATAGCAGAGTAGAAGAAAACTATATATAAATTGTTTATTTCACACACCTCCACATATGTATAACACACTGCAAAATATTTTTTGTGGCCCTAAATGGCGTTTTTTGGAAGACCACAATACACCCACAGTACGTAACCACTGAATCGCACAGCTACAGAACTGCAGAAAATGCTATTCAAAAAAATTTTTGTTTTTTTAGTATAGCAGAGTAGAAGAAAACTATATATAAATTGTTTATTTCACACACCTCCACATATGTATAACACACTGCAAAATATTTTTTGTGGCCCTAAATGGCGTTTTTTGGAAGACCACAATACACCCACAGTACGTAACCTCTGAATCGCACAGCTACAGAACTGCAGAAAATGCTATTAAAAAAAATGTGTTTTTTTTAGTATAGCAGAGTAGAAGAAAACTATGTATAAATTGTTTATTTCACACACCTCCACATATGTATAACACACTGCAAAATATTTTTTGTGGCCCTAAATGGCGTTTTTTGGAAGACCACAATACACCCACAGTACGTAACCACTGAATCGCACAGCTACAGAACTGCAGAAAATGCTATTCAAAAAAAAATTTTGTTTTTTTAGTATAGCAGAGTAGAAGAAAACTATATATAAATTGTTTATTTCACACACCTCCACATATGTATAACACACTGCAAAATATTTTTTGTGGCCCTGAATGGCGTTTTTTGGAAGACCACAATACACCCACAGTACGTAACCGCTGAATCGCACAGCTACAGAACTGCAGAAAATGCTATTCAAAAAAATTTTGTTTTTTTAGTATAGCACAGTAGAAGAAAACTATTTAGAAATTGTTTATTTCACACACCTCCACATATGTATAACACACTGCAAAATATTTTTTGTGGCCCTAAATGGCGTTTTTTGGAAGACCACAATACACCCACAGTACGTAACCTCTGAATCGCACAGCTACAGAACTGCAGAAAATGCTATTAAAAAAAATGTGTTTTTTTTAGTATAGCAGAGTAGAAGAAAACTATATATAAATTGTTTATTTCACACACCTCCACATATGTATAACACACTGCAAAATATTTTTTGTGGCCTTAAATGGTGTTTTTTTGGAAGACCACAATACACCCACAGTACGTAACCGCTGAATCGCACAGCTACAGAACTGCAGAAAATGCTATTCAAAAAAAATTTTGTTTTTTTAGTATAGCACAGTAGAAGAAAACTATTTAGAAATTGTTTATTTCACACACCTCCACATATGTATAACACACTGCAAAATATTTTTTGTGGCCTTAAATGGCGTTTTTTGGAAGACCACAATACACCCACAGTGCGTAACCGCTGAATCGCACAGCTACAGAACTGCAGAAAATGCTATTCAAAAAAAAGTTTTTTTTTTAGTATAGCACAGTAGAAGAAAACTATTTAGAAATTGTTTATTTCACACATCCACATATGTATAACACACTGCAAAATATTTTTTGTGGCCCTAAATGGCATTTTTTGGAAGACCACAATACACCCACAGTACGTAACCGATGAATCGCACAGCTACAGAACTGCAGAAAATGCTATTCAAAAAATATGTTTTTTTTAGTATAGCACAGTAGAAGAAAACTATATATAAATTGTTTATTTCACACACCTCCACATATGTATAACACACTGCAAAAAAATGTTGTGGCCCTAAATGGCGTTTTTTGGAAGACCACAATACACCCACAGTACGTAACCGCTGAATCGCACAGCTACAGAACTGCAGAAAATGCTATTCAAAAAAAATGTTGTTTTTTTAGTATAGCACAGTAGAAGAAAACTATTTAGAAATTGTTTATTTCACACACCTCCACATATGTATAACACACTGCAAAATATTTTTTGTGGCCCTAAATGGCGTTTTTTGGAAGACCACAATACACCCACAGTACGTAACCTCTGAATCGCACAGCTACAGAACTGCAGAAAATGCTATTTAAAAAAAATGTGTTTTTTTAGTATAGCAGAGTAGAAGAAAACTATATATAAATTGTTTATTTCACAAACCTCCACATATGTATAACACACTGCAAAATATTTTTTGTGGCCTTAAATGGCGTTTTTTGGAAGACCACAATACACCCACAGTACGTAACCACTGAATCGCACAGCTACAGAACTGCAGAAAATGCTATTCAAAAAAACATGTTGTTTTTTTAGTATAGCAGAGTAGAAGAAAACTATATATAAATTGTTTATTTCACACACCTCCACATATGTATAACACACTGCAAAATATTTTTTGTGGCCCTAAATGGCGTTTTTTGGAAGACCACAATACACCCACAGTACGTAACCGCTGAATCGCACAGCTACAGAACTGCAGAAAATGCTATTCAAATTTTTTTTTTTTTTTACTATAGCAGAGTAGAAGAAAACTATATATAAGTTGTTTATTTCACAGACCTCCACATATGTATAACACACTGCAAAATATTTTTTGTGGCCCTAAATGGCATTTTTTGGAAGACCACAATACACCCACAGT
This sequence comes from Rana muscosa, assembly GCA_029206835.1. NCBI lineage: Eukaryota > Metazoa > Chordata > Amphibia > Anura > Ranidae > Rana > Rana muscosa. The sequence goes on along the minus strand of CM055121.1, from coordinate 438,597,179 downwards.
ACGTAACCGCTGAATCGCACAGCTACAGAACTGCAGAAAATGCTATTCAAAAATGTTTTTGTTTTTTTAGTATAGCACAGTAGAAGAAAACTATTTAGAAATTGTTTATTTCACACACATCCACATATGTATAACACACTGCAAAATATTTTTTGTGGCCCTAAATGGCGTTTTTTGGAAGACCACAATACACCCACAGTACGTAACCACTGAATCGCACAGCTACAGAACTGCAGAAAATGCTATTAAAAAAAAATGTTGTTTTTTTAGTATAGCACAGTAGAAGAAAACTATTTAGAAATTGTTTATTTCACACACATCCACATATGTATAACACACTGCAAAATATTTTTTGTGGCCCTAAATGGCGTTTTTTGGAAGACCACAATACACCCACAGTACGTAACCGCTGAATCGCACAGCTACAGAACTGCAGAAAATGCTATTAAAAAAATGTTTTTTTTTAGTATAGCACAGTAGAAGAAAACTATTTAGAAATTGTTTATTTCACACACATCCACATATGTATAACACACTGCAAAATATTTTTTGTGGCCCTAAATGGCATTTTTTGGAAGACCACAATACACCCACAGTACGTAACCGCTGAATCGCACAGCTACAGAACTGCAGAAAATGCTATTCAAAAAAATGTTTTTTTTTTAGTATAGCACAGTAGAAGAAAACTATATATAAATTGTTTATTTCACACACCTCCACATATGTATAACACACTGCAAAAAAAATTTGTGGCCCTAAATGGCGTTTTTTGGAAGACCACAATACACCCACAGTACGTAACCGCTGAATTGCACAGCTACAGAACTGCAGAAAATGCTATTAAAAAAAAATGTTGTTTTTTTAGTATAGCACAGTAGAAGAAAACTATATATAAATTGTTTATTTCACACACCTCCACATATGTATAACACACTGCAAAATATTTTTGTGGCCCTAAATGGCGTTTTTTGGAAGACCACAATACACCCACAGTACGTAACCGCTGAATCGCACAGCTACAGAACTGCAGAAAATGCTATTCAAAAAAAATGGTTTTTTTTTAGTATAGCACAGTAGAAGAAAACTATTTAGAAATGGTTAATTTCACACACATCCACATATGTATAACACACTGCAAAATATTTTTTGTGGCCCTAAATGGCGTTTTTTGGAAGACCACAATACACCCACAGTACGTAACCGCTGAATCGCACAGCTACAGAACTGCAGAAAATGCTATTCAAAAAAATGTTTTTTTTTAGTATAGCACAGTAGAAGAAAACTATATATAAATTGTTTATTTCACACACCTCCACATATGTATAACACACTGCAAAAAAAATTTGTGGCCCTAAATGGCGTTTTTTGGAAGACCACAATACACCCACAGTACGTAACCGCTGAATTGCACAGCTACAGAACTGCAGAAAATGCTATTCAAAAAAAATGTTGTTTTTTTAGTATAGCACAGTAGAAGAAAACTATTTAGAAATTGTTTATTTCACACACCTCCACATATGTATAACACACTGCAAAATATTTTTTGTGGCCCTAAATGGCGTTTTTTGGAAGACCACAATACACCCACAGTATGTAACCTCTGAATCGCACAGCTACAGAACTGCAGAAAATGCTATTAAAAAAAATGTGTTTTTTTAGTATAGCAGAGTAGAAGAAAACTATATATAAATTGTTTATTTCACACACCTCCACATATGTATAACACACTGCAAAATATTTTTTGTGGCCCTAAATGGCATTTTTTGGAAGACCACAATACACCCACAGTACGTAACCACTGAATCGCACAGCTACAGAACTGCAGAAAATGCTATTCAAAAAAAATGTTTTTTTTTTAGTATAGCAGAGTAGAAGAAAACTATATATAAATTGTTTATTTCACACACCTCCACATATGTATAACACACTGCAAAATATTTTTTGTGGCCCTGAATGGCGTTTTTTGGAAGACCACAATACACCCACAGTACGTAACCGCTGAATCGCACAGCTACAGAACTGCAGAAAATGCTATTAAAAAAATTTTTGTTTTTTTAGTATAGCACAGTAGAAGAAAACTATTTAGAAATTGTTTATTTCACACACCTCCACATATGTATAACACACTGCAAAATATTTTTTGTGGCCCTAAATGGCGTTTTTTGGAAGACCACAATACACCCACAGTACGTAACCTCTGAATCGCACAGCTACAGAACTGCAGAAAATGCTATTCAAAAAAAAAGTTTTTTTTTAGTATAGCAGAGTAGAAGAAAACTATATATAAATTGTTTATTTCACACACCTCCACATATGTATAACACACTGCAAAATATTTTTTGTGGCCTTAAATGGTGTTTTTTTGGAAGACCACAATACACCCACAGTACGTAACCGCTGAATCGCACAGCTACAGAACTGCAGAAAATGCTATTCAAAAAAACTTTTTTTTTTAGTATAGCACAGTAGAAGAAAACTATTTAGAAATTGTTTATTTCACACACATCCACATATGTATAACACACTGCAAAATATTTTTTGTGGCCCTAAATGGCGTTTTTTGGAAGACCACAATACACCCACAGTACGTAACCGATGAATCGCACAGCTACAGAACTGCAGAAAATGCTATTAAAAAAAAATGTTGTTTTTTTAGTATAGCACAGTAGAAGAAAACTATTTAGAAATTGTTTATTTCACACACCTCCACATATGTATAACACACTGCAAAATATTTTTTGTGGCCTTAAATGGCGTTTTTTGGAAGATCACAATACACCCACAGTGCGTAACCGCTGAATCGCACAGCTACAGAACTGCAGAAAATGCTATTCAAAAAAAAGTTTTTTTTTTAGTATAGCACAGTAGAAGAAAACTATTTAGAAATTGTTTATTTCACACATCCACATATGTATAACACACTGCAAAATATTTTTTGTGGCCCTGAATGGCGTTTTTTGGAAGACCACAATACACCCACAGTACGTAACCGATGAATCGCACAACTACAGAACTGCAGAAAATGCTATTCAAAAAATATGTTTTTTTTTAGTATAGCACAGTAGAAGAAAACTATATATAAATTGTTTATTTCACACACCTCCACATATGTATAACACACTGCAAAAAAATGTTGTGGCCCTAAATGGCGTTTTTTGGAAGACCACAATACACCCACAGTACGTAACCGCTGAATCGCACAGCTACAGAACTGCAGAAAATGCTATTAAAAAAAATGTTGTTTTTTTAGTATAGCACAGTAGAAGAAAACTATTTAGAAATTGTTTATTTCACACACCTCCACATATGTATAACACACTGCAAAATATTTTTTGTGGCCCTAAATGGCGTTTTTTGGAAGACCACAATACACCCACAGTACGTAACCTCTGAATCGCACAGCTACAGAACTGCAGAAAATGCTATTTAAAAAAAATGTGTTTTTTTAGTATAGCAGAGTAGAAGAAAACTATATATAAATTGTTTATTTCACAAACCTCCACATATGTATAACACACTGCAAAATATTTTTTGTGGCCTTAAATGGCTTTTTTTGGAAGACCACAATACACCCACAGTACGTAACCACTGAATCGCACAGCTACAGAACTGCAGAAAATGCTATTCAAAAAAACATGTTGTTTTTTTAGTATAGCAGAGTAGAAGAAAACTATATATAAATTGTTTATTTCACACACCTCCACATATGTATAACACACTGCAAAATATTTTTTGTGGCCCTAAATGGCATTTTTTGGAAGACCACAATACACCCACAGTACGTAACCGCTGAATCGCACAGCTACAGAACTGCAGAAAATGCTATTCAAATTTATTTTATTTTTTTTACTATAGCAGAGTAGAAGAAAACTATATATAAGTTGTTTATTTCACAGACCTCCACATATGTATAACACACTGCAAAATATTTTTTGTGGCCCTAAATGGCATTTTTTGGATGACCACAATACACCCACAGTACGTAACCGCTGAATCGCACAGCTACAGAACTGCAGAAAATGCTATTAAAAAAAATGTTGTTTTTTTAGTATAGCACAGTAGAAGAAAACTATTTAGAAATTGTTTATTTCACACACCTCCACATATGTATAACACACTGCAAAATATTTTTTGTGGCCCTAAATGGCGTTTTTTGGAAGACCACAATACACCCACAGTACGTAACCGCTGAATCGCACAGCTACAGAACTGCAGAAAATGCTATTCAAAAAAAATGTTTTTTTTTAGTATAGCACAGTAGAAGAAAACTATTTAGAAATTGTTTATTTCACACACATCCACATATGTATAACACACTGCAAAATATTTTTTGTGGCCCTAAATGGCGTTTTTTGGAAGACCACAATACACCCACAGTACGTAACCGATGAATCGCACAGCTACAGAACTGCAAAAAATGCTATTCAAAAAAAATGTTTTTTTTTTTAGTATAGCACAGTAGAAGAAAACTATATATAAATTGTTTATTTCACACACCTCCACATATGTATAACACACTGCAAAAAAAAATTGTGGCCCTAAATGGCGTTTTTTGGAAGACCACAATACACCCACAGTACGTAACCGCTGAATCGCACAGCTACAGAACTGCAGAAAATGCTATTCAAAAAAATTTTGTTTTTTTAGTATAGCACAGTAGAAGAAAACTATTTAGAAATTGTTTATTTCACACACCTCCACATATGTATAACACACTGCAAAATATTTTACTCTTTCGTCCATGGACCGACACAGCTTCTCTATTGACAAAGTGGGTATTATCCGTTAATTAGGAGTGACTAGGCAGAAAAACTTGTAAAAAGTGTTGCATCACACCTTCTACAGTACCGCCCAGGGGGCGGACCCTCTGGGTATACCCTCTCAGTCTGCACATCGCAGATCAGTTTTTTTCTGTCTAGCAAGGAGTAGGACATGGCTCCCTTCGGGCTCATTGGTCCGGGGAAAAAAGATATATATATTTTTTATTTTTTTTGCTACATTTGTTGTTTCCTGCGATCTTCGATCAACTGCCGACTGGGTGACAGGCTGGATCCTCGATCCTTGTAGTCTCCCCAGTTTCGGCCATCGAGCGTGTGCCGACCCTAGCTATGCGCTGGGTTTTCCACGACATGCCCGTCGCTCCACGGGTGGCCGGTGAGCCTACGCTCCAGGGCCTGCATCGGACCGCTCAGCTTCGGCTGACCTTACGGCCGAGTCGCAGCAGCCTGGCCGGTGAGCTTACGCTCCAAGGCTTGCATCGGACCGCTCAGCTTCGGCTGACCTTACGGCCGAGTCGCAGCAGCCTGTCCGGTGAGCGTCATGCTCCAGGGCATACATATGATCGTCCCTTCTGGGTCCAATCACAGCATGCCTGGCCAACAGTCACCTTCCGTGCGCGGACGATGATCTGTTTGGAATGTCTTCCAGCAGAATACATGCAGGATAGGTAAGTAAAACTCCCCTGCCTCGGCTGGGTGATTTAGCTGGACATTCCTGGAGAGATCAAGTAAGTGGTTGTGGCCCCTTTCTTCCCTCTCTCCCTGCCTTTCCCTCCTCCCTGGGCTTCTAGCTAAAGGTTGCTGGGTGCTGGGGGTCACCTAGGGGGTCCCACTGGAGCGGGGCTGGCTGTAACTAACATTTAAAAGAAATGTCATTTTTGCTTACCTGTGTTTCTGTGTCTCCATGCTGTCGGCGGCCATTTTGAGGTGGTCCATGCCAAGTTTGGCCTCTTGTAACTGCCTGGCGGCCATCTTCCTGTAGTTCGGCCACACCCACTGGCCCCTATCAGGTGATCGGCGGCCATGTTTGTCCACCCTGTATGCAGATATTGCCGTTCGGCGGCCATCTTTTTTGTGGGCTATGGCTGCCTGACCTCTATCTTCTGTCGGCGGCCATTTTCTTAGAGCCCACATTATCTTCCATACAGACGGTTTTGGCAACCATTTTGCGAGAGCCTCCGGCCTCTAGGGTGCATTACACTGGCGCGAAAATTCACACAGGAAGTGCTGATAAAAAGAAGCAGACTGACACAGCAGCAAGGGGACAGCATCATAGGCGCAGCATAGCAGTACCTATCCAGGGTGGTGAGTCCTCTGGGTAACCCAGCATCTCTGCAGCGCAGGAGGGTGGCCTATTGATATCTTGCCTGGAGCCCTGTGAGTGTCAGCATGTGGTCAGCATGGCATCTGAGCCAGATGTCTTCTCCCCTGAAACACCAGATTTAGCAGCTGGTGTCCCTGAGGTGTCTATGGACGCTATGTCGGCAATCCTAGAGGCGTTTGCTGCCAGGGTGGAAGCAGCACACGGGAATACAGGGGGTAATAAACGCCCCCGTCCCCTGCAATCTTCTGGGGATATTTCTGATGCAGAACCAGGTCCAGCTACGGCTCATGGCCCAGATTCTGATGCATCAGAGACTGCAGACCGTGACCGATCGGACAGTGAGGAGGACTCCAAGTCCAGGTCAGTACGCGAGACGGCTTTGGTATCTGACCTTATTACTGCAGTGCGGGATACGCTAAAGTTGGAAAGGACTGAAGAAGTAGCAGATACTCCAGTCCCCTTTGGGTTTCGTAAACCTGCCCGCACTGCTAAGGTGTTCCCTTGTGTGTCTTATTTTGACAAACTCTTATACAAGGAATGGGAGAACCCACTGAGGGTCTTTACAGCCCCAAAGAGGTTTGCAGTACGGTACCCCTTTGAGGAGAGTTTTCTGAAGATATGGACCTCTCCCCCTATAGTGGACCCTTCGGTGTCCAGACTTAATAGAGCCACCACTATTCCAGTAGAAGGGGCTCCTGTTTTCAAGGACCCTGTGGATAAGAAGGCTGAAGCACTCGCTCGCTACCTATACTCAGTGGTAGGCTCAGCAGTACGCCCGGCATTGGCGGGGGCCCTAGTGTCTCAGACACTTACTGAATGGGCAAAATTGCTACTCCAGGGGTTAAAGGAGCGAGATGCTCCTCCTAATGAGATAACTTTGGCTGACCAGTTGGTCCAGGGCCTTAAGTTTGTCTGCGAGTCAGACATGGATACTATTCCCCTGCTGTCAAGAGCTTCGGTTTATGCAGTAGCAATACGCCGCCTGATCTGGCTAAAGGGCTGGTCTGCGGACCAGACTTCCAAGAAAGCCCTATTGGATCTGCCTTTTAGGGCGACAGACTTTTTGGGGCTTCTCTGGATGACATCATCAAGGATGCTACAGGAGGTAAAAGCACTTTGCTTCCCCAAACTAGCAAGGGTAGGGGACCACGCCAAGGGCAAGGGCCCTCCTTTACTGCACGTACGCGGTTTTTTCGCCCTCTTAAGGCGACAGGGAAAAGACCCCAGGCCGATAAAGCGCCTGCCCAAGGACAAAAGCGTCCTTGGTCCCGCAGACCCAACAAGCCTGTGGACAAATCTGCGTCCACATGAAGGTCCGCCCCCACCCAGCTCTCGGGTGGGGGGACGTCTTCGCAAATTCGCGACTCAGTGGACTGCTCTAGTCTCCGACAGGTGGGTTTGCGAAGTAATCTCCTCAGGCTACAAGATAGAATTTCTCTCTTGTCCACCAGACAGATTCATCACCTCCAATCTCCAGCTACTACCGACCCGTCGGGAGGCCCTGTATGGGGCGGTCCAGGGTCTACTGGAACGCGGGGTAGTTATTCCAGTTCCAGAACAGGAACGGGGTCAGGGTTTTTACTCAAATCTGTTCATTGTGCCAAAGAAGGAGGGGGTTCGTCCAATCTTGGATCTCAGAGCCCTCAATTGCTTTGTGAAGGTACAAAGATTTCGGATGGAGTCGGTTCGATCCGTAGTCACGGCTCTCCATCCGGGGGACTTTCTGGCCTCCTTGGACATCAAGGACGCATACCTGCATGTCCCCATATACTCCAGACACCAGAGGTTTCTGCGATTTGCTATCGGGAAGAACCACTACCAGTTTGTGGCCCTCCCGTTTGGCCTTGCCTCAGCACCCAGGACGTTCACCAAGGTGCTCGCTCCGATTCTGGCACTTCTAAGACAGCGGGGTATCGCTATCACAGGTTACTTGGACGACCTTCTGCTGAAGGGCCCTTCAAGCTCAGAATTAGAGGTAAGCGTGTCCATTACCTGTCAGACTCTTCGAGACTGTGGTTGGATACTAAACACGCAAAAGTCAGTATTGGTGCCCACTCAACGCCTAGTGTACCTGGGGTTGATTCTGGATTCCTCAGAGGCAAAGGTATTCCTCCCTGTGGAGAAGTTGCAGACCCTCCGGGCTGCAGTACGGCAGCTGACTTCCAGGAATTGGTCGTCACTCCGTTTTTGCATGCGAGTGTTGGGCCTCATGGTAGCCTCCTTCGAGGCGGTCCCATATGCTCAATACCACACTCGAGTGTTACAGAGGGAAGTTCTGTCCAGATGGAACAGATGCCCTTCATCTCTGGATTATCAAATCCGAGTGAGCCACCTAGTCAGGAGATCCCTGGTATGGTGGCTGACAGCACCGGCTCTAATGGCCGGGAAGTCATTTCTTCCGGTTTACTGGATAGTGATCACGACGGACGCCAGCCTTACAGGTTGGGGGGGAGTCTGGGGTGTCCAGTCGGCGCAAGGTCGCTGGACCCCAGAGGAAGCCCTCCTGCCGATCAATGTCCTGGAGATCCGGGCGATCAAGCTGTGCCTCTTCAAATGGTCTCAGAGACTGCAAGGGCGTCCAGTCAGGATCCAGTCAGACAACGCCACAGCAGTGGCATATGTCAATCATCAAGGAGGAACAAGAAGCTCAGCTGCAGCATCGGAGATCGCTCGCATCCTGAAGTGGGCAGAGAGGAGCGTACCGGCACTGTCGGCCGTGTACATTCCGGGTGTGGAAAACTGGCAGGCGGACTACCTGAGCCGCCAGATGCTGGACCAGGGAGAATGGTCCTTACACCCGGAGGTGTTCCAACTCCTCTGCCAAAGATGGGGCACACCAGACGTAGATCTTCTGGCTTCCCGACTCAATCGGAAGGTATTGAGGTTTGTGGCCCGGTCAAGAGACCCATGGGCAGACGCAACGGACGCGTTGGTAGCATCGTGGGGCCAGTATCGGCTAATCTATGCCTTCCCTCCCTTAAGGCTTCTTCCTCTTCTGCTCCGCAGAGTGGAGGCAGAGGGAATTCCAATGATCCTAATCGCTCCAGATTGGCCTCAGCGTCCTTGGTACGCCGATCTAGTACGTCTGGTAGCAGACGTCCCCTGGCGCCTACCACTACGGAAGGACCTGCTGTCGCAAGGTCCCATATTCCATCCTGCTTTACAGTCATTGGCTTTAACGGCATGGCTGTTGAGAACCAGGTACTGAGAGACCGGGGCCTGTCAGACTCAGTAATTTCTACTATGAGAAGTGCTCGGAAACCGTCCTCTAGGAAGGTCTATCACCGCACTTGGAGGGCCTACATCTCCATGTGTGAGGAAATGAAATGGCATCCGCATACTTATTTGGTTTCCAGAATCCTGCTGTTTTTACAGCATGGGGTAGACCAAAGGCTTGCCCTAAGTACGATTAAGGGACAGATATCTGCCCTGGCTGTCTTTTTTCAGCGACCCCTGGCGACTCACTCTCTCGTGAGTACATTTGTGCAGGGGGTTCGACATGTGGCCCCTCCGGTCCGCCCCCCGTTACCTCCGTGGGACTTGAACCTGGTCCTCTCGGTGCTTCAGAAGGCACCGTTTGAGAATATTAGAGATATTCCCCTGTTGACACTTTCTCAGAAGGTGGTCTTTTTGGTGGCTGTTACGTCAGTTAGACGAGTCTCTGAGCAGGCAGCCTTGTCCTGCAAGGCTCCCTATTTGATTTTCCACAAGGATAAGGTGGTGCTGCGGCCGCAGCCTTCCTTTCTTCCGAAGGTCGTTTCGGCTTTTCATCTCAACGAAGACATTGTACTTCCATCCTTGTGTCCTCAGCCGTCGAATCCTAAGGAGTCGGCGTTGCATTCCTTGGACGTTGTCCGAGCTTTGAGAGTATACATATCTGCTACTTCCCTGTTCCGGAAGTCAGACTCACTGTTTGTTTCGGTGGCTGGTCCCAAGAAGGGCCAAGCAGTCTCATCGGCCACCATCTCTAGGTGGATCCGACAGATAGTAATCCAGGCTTACGCCTTAAAGGGTCAGGCGCCCCCCTTTCCTGTCACGGCGCATTCGACCAGGGCAATAGGTGCCTCTTGGGCTTTCCGACATCAAGCGTCTGTTTCCCAACTATGTAAAGCGGCGACTTGGTCGTCCGCTCACACTTTCACAAAATTCTACAAAGTTGATGTAGGTGCATCTTCGGATGCCTCTTTCGGCCGCAAGGTTTTGCAGGCGGCTGTTTAGAGTTGCAACTCCTCCGTTGGAGGAGTGCTGTTTTGTGTTTTGGGGTGAAGTTTGTTTTTATGCTGTTACCACCCCTCGTTTTTTCTCTGACACTGCTTTGGGACGTCCCACTTTGTCAATAGAGAAGCTGTGTCGGTCCATGGACGAAAGAGTAAATAGGATTTTTTACTCACCGTAAAATCCTTTTCTCTGAGTCCATGGACCGACACAGCACCCACCCCTCCTTTTAAGTTTGTACTGCTTTTTGACGAACTGATCTGCGATGTGCAGACTGAGAGGGTATACCCAGAGGGTCCGCCCCCTGGGCGGTACTGTAGAAGGTGTGATGCAACACTTTTTACAAGTTTTTCTGCCTAGTCACTCCTAATTAACGGATAATACCCACTTTGTCAATAGAGAAGCTGTGTCGGTCCATGGACTCAGAGAAAAGGATTTTACGGTGAGTAAAAAATCCTATTTTTGTGGCCCTAAATGGCGTTTTTTGGAAGACCACAATACACCCACAGTACGTAACCTCTGAATCGCACAGCTACAGAACTGCAGAAAATGCTATTCAAAAAAAATTTGTTTTTTTTAGTATAGCAGAGTAGAAGAAAACTATATATAAATTGTTTATTTCACACACCTCCACATATGTATAACACACTGCAAAATATTTTTTGTGGCCTTAAATGGTGTTTTTTTGGAAGACCACAATACACCCACAGTACGTAACCGCTGAATCGCACAGCTACAGAACTGCAGAAAATGCTATTCAAAAAAACTTTTTTTTTTAGTATAGCACAGTAGAAGAAAACTATTTAGAAATTGTTTATTTCACACACATCCACATATGTATAACACACTGCAAAATATTTTTTGTGGCCCTAAATGGCGTTTTTTGGAAGACCACAATACACCCACAGTACGTAACCAATGAATCGCACAGCTACAGAACTGCAGAAAATGCTATTCAAAAAAAATGTTGTTTTTTTAGTATAGCACAGTAGAAGAAAACTATTTAGAAATTGTTTATTTCACACACCTCCACATATGTATAACACACTGCAAAATATTTTTTGTGGCCTTAAATGGCGTTTTTTGGAAGACCACAATACACCCACAGTGCGTAACCGCTGAATCGCACAGCTACAGAACTGCAGAAAATGCTATTCAAAAAAAAGTTTTTTTTTTTAGTATAGCACAGTAGAAGAAAACTATTTAGAAATTGTTTATTTCACACATCCACATATGTATAACACACTGCAAAATATTTTTTGTGGCCCTGAATGGCGTTTTTTGGAAGACCACAATACACCCACAGTACGTAACCGATGAATCGCACAGCTACAGAACTGCAGAAAATGCTATTCAAAAAATATGTTTTTTTTTAGTATAGCACAGTAGAAGAAAACTATATATAAATTGTTTATTTCACACACCTCCACATATGTATAACACACTGCAAAAAAATGTTGTGGCCCTAAATGGCGTTTTTTGGAAGACCACAATACACCCACAGTACGTAACCGCTGAATCGCACAGCTACAGAACTGCAGAAAATGCTATTAAAAAAAAATGTTGTTTTTTTAGTATAGCACAGTAGAAGAAAACTATTTAGAAATTGTTTATTTCACACACCTTCACATATGTATAACACACTGCAAAATATTTTTTGTGGCCCTAAATGGCGTTTTTTGGAAGACCACAATACACCCACAGTACGTAACCTCTGAATCGCACAGCTACAGAACTGCAGAAAATGCTATTTAAAAAAATGTGTTTTTTTAGTATAGCAGAGTAGAAGAAAACTATATATAAATTGTTTATTTCACAAACCTCCACATATGTATAACACACTGCAAAATATTTTTTGTGGCCTTAAATGGCTTTTTTTGGAAGACCACAATACACCCACAGTACGTAACCACTGAATCGCACAGCTACAGAACTGCAGAAAATGCTATTCAAAAAAACATGTTGTTTTTTTAGTATAGCAGAGTAGAAGAAAACTATATATAAATTGTTTATTTCACACACCTCCACATATGTATAACACACTGCAAAATATTTTTTGTGGCCCTAAATGGCGTTTTTTGGAAGACCACAATACACCCACAGTACGTAACCGCTGAATCGCACAGCTACAGAACTGCAGAAAATGCTATTCAAATTATTTTTTTTTTTTTACTATAGCAGAGTAGAAGAAAACTATATATAAGTTGTTTATTTCACAGACCTCCACATATGTATAACACACTGCAAAATATTTTTTGTGGCCCTAAATGGCATTTTTTGGATGACCACAATACACCCACAGTACGTAACCGCTGAATCGCACAGCTACAGAACTGCAGAAAATGCTATTAAAAAAAATGTTGTTTTTTTAGTATAGCACAGTAGAAGAAAACTATTTAGAAATTGTTTATTTCACACACCTCCACATATGTATAACACACTGCAAAATATTTTTTGGGGCCCTAAATGGCGTTTTTTGGAAGACCACAATACACCCACAGTACGTAACCGCTGAATCGCACAGCTACAGAACTGCAGAAAATGCTATTCAAAAAAAATGTTTTTTTTTTAGTATAGCACAGTAGAAGAAAACTATTTAGAAATTGTTTATTTCACACACATCCACATATGTATAACACACTGCAAAATATTTTTTGTGGCCCTAAATGGCGTTTTTTGGAAGACCACAATACACCCACAGTACGTAACCGATGAATCGCACAGCTACAGAACTGCAAAAAATGCTATTCAAAAAAAATGTTTTTTTTTTAGTATAGCACAGTAGAAGAAAACTATATATAAATTGTTTATTTCACACACCTCCACATATGTATAACACACTGCAAAAAAAATTTGTGGCCCTAAATGGCGTTTTTTGGAAGACCACAATACACCCACAGTACGTAACCGCTGAATTGCACAGCTACAGAACTGCAGAAAATGCCATTCAAAAAAATTTTGTTTTTTTAGTATAGCACAGTAGAAGAAAACTATTTAGAAATTGTTTATTTCACACACCTCCACATATGTATAACACACTGCAAAATATTTTTTGTGGCCCTAAATGGCGTTTTTTGGAAAACCACAATACACCCACAGTACGTAACCTCTGAATCGCACAGCTACAGAACTGCAGAAAATGCTATTCAAAAAAAATGTTGTTTTTTTAGTATAGGAAGACCACAATACACCCACAGTACGTAACCGCTGAATCGCACAGCTACAGAACTGCAGAAAATGCTTTTCAAATTTTTTTTTTTTTACTATAGCAGAGTAGAAGAAAACTATATATAAATTGTTTATTTCACACACCTCCACATATGTATAACACACTGCAAAATATTTTTTGTGGCCCTAAATGGCATTTTTTGGAAGACCACAATACACCCACAGTACGTAACCGCTGAATTGCACAGCTACAGAACTGCAGAAAATGCTATTCAAAAATGTTTTTGTTTTTTTAGTATAGCACAGTAGAAGAAAACTATTTAGAAATTGTTTATTTCACACACATCCACATATGTATAACACACTGCAAAATATTTTTTGTGGCCCTAAATGGCGTTTTTTGGAAGACCACAATACACCCACAGTACGTAACCACTGAATCGCACAGCTACAGAACTGCAGAAAATGCTATTAAAAAAAATGTTGTTTTTTTAGTATAGCACAGTAGAAGAAAACTATTTAGAAATTGTTTATTTCACACACCTCCACATATGTATAACACACTGCAAAATATTTTTTGTGGCCCTAAATGGCGTTTTTTGGAAGACCACAATACACACACAGTACGTAACCACTGAATCGCACAGCTACAGAACTGCAGAAAATGCTATTAAAATTTTTTTTTTTTTTTTTAGTATAGCACAGTAGAAGAAAACTATTTAGAAATTGTTTATTTCACACACATCCACATATGTATAACACACTGCAAAATATTTTTTGTGGCCCTAAATGGCGTTTTTTGGAAGACCACAATACACCCACAGTACGTAACCGCTGAATCGCACAGCTACAGAACTGCAGAAAATGCTATTCAAAAAAATGTTTTTTTTTTAGTATAGCACAGTAGAAGAAAACTATATATAAATTGTTTATTTCACACACCTCCACATATGTATAACACACTGCAAAAAAAAATTGTGGCCCTAAATGGCGTTTTTTGGAAGACCACAATACACCCACAGTACGTAACCGCTGAATTGCACAGCTACAGAACTGCAGAAAATGCTATTAAAAAAAAATGTTGTTTTTTTAGTATAGCACAGTAGAAGAAAACTATTTAGAAATTGTTTATTTCACACACCTCCACATATGTATAACACACTGCAAAATATTTTTTGTGGCCTTAAATGGCGTTTTTTGGAAGACCACAATACACCCACAGTACGTAACCTCTGAATCGCACAGCTACAGAACTGCAGAAAATGCTATTAAAAAAAAATGTGTTTTTTTTAGTATAGCAGAGTAGAAGAAAACTATATATAAATTGTTTATTTCACACACCTCCACATATGTATAACACACTGCAAAATATTTTTTGTGGCCTTAAATGGTGTTTTTTTGGAAGACCACAATACACCCACAGTACGTAACCGCTGAATCGCACAGCTACAGAACTGCAGAAAATGCTATTCAAAAAAAAGTTTTTTTTTTTTAGTATAGCACAGTAGAAGAAAACTATTTAGAAATTGTTTATTTCACACATCCACATATGTATAACACACTGCAAAATATTTTTTGTGGCCCTGAATTGCGTTTTTTGGAAGACCACAATACACCCACAGTACGTAACCGATGAATCGCACAGCTACAGAACTGCAGAAAATGCTATTCAAAAAATATGTTTTTTTTTAGTATAGCACAGTAGAAGAAAACTATATATAAATTGTTTATTTCACACACCTCCACATATGTATAACACACTGCAAAAAAATGTTGTGGCCCTAAATGGCGTTTTTTGGAAGACCACAATACACCCACAGTACGTAACCGCTGAATCGCACAGCTACAGAACTGCAGAAAATGCTATTAAAAAAAAATGTTGTTTTTTTAGTATAGCACAGTAGAAGAAAACTATTTAGAAATTGTTTATTTCACACACCTCTACATATGTATAACACACTGCAAAATATTTTTTGTGGCCCTAAATGGCGTTTTTTGGAAGACCACAATACACCCACAGTACGTAACCTCTGAATCGCACAGCTACAGAACTGCAGAAAATGCTATTTAAAAAAAAATTGTTTTTTTAGTATAGCAGAGTAGAAGAAAACTATATATAAATTGTTTATTTCACAAACCTCCACATATGTATAACACACTGCAAAATATTTTTTGTGGCCTTAAATGGCTTTTTTTGGAAGACCACAATACACCCACAGTACGTAACCACTGAATCGCACAGCTACAGAACTGCAGAAAATGCTATTCAAAAAAACATGTTGTTTTTTTAGTATAGCAGAGTAGAAGAAAACTATATATAAATTGTTTATTTCACACACCTCCACATATGTATAACACACTGCAAAATATTTTTTGTGGCCCTAAATGGCGTTTTTTGGAAGACCACAATACACCCACAGTACGTAACCGCTGAATCGCACAGCTACAGAACTGCAGAAAATGCTATTCAAATTTTTTTTTATTTTTTTACTATAGCAGAGTAGAAGAAAACTATATATAAGTTGTTTATTTCACAGACCTCCACATATGTATAACACACTGCAAAATATTTTTTGTGGCCCTAAATGGCATTTTTTGGATGACCACAATACACCCACAGTACGTAACCGCTGAATCGCACAGCTACAGAACTGCAGAAAATGCTATTAAAAAAAATGTTGTTTTTTTAGTATAGCACAGTAGAAGAAAACTATTTAGAAATTGTTTATTTCACACACATCCACATATGTATAACACACTGCAAAATATTTTTTGTGGCCCTAAATGGCGTTTTTTGGAAGACCACAATACACCCACAGTACGTAACCGATGAATCGCACAGCTACAGAACTGCAAAAAATGCTATTCAAAAAAAATGTTTTTTTTTTAGTATAGCACAGTAGAAGAAAACTATATATAAATTGTTTATTTCACACACCTCCACATATGTATAACACACTGCAAAAAAAATTTGTGGCCCTAAATGGCGTTTTTTGGAAGACCACAATACACCCACAGTACGTAACCGCTGAATTGCACAGCTACAGAACTGCAGAAAATGCCATTCAAAAAAAATTTAGTTTTTTTAGTATAGCACAGTAGAAGAAAACTATTTAGAAATTGTTTATTTCACACACCTCCACATATGTATAACACACTGCAAAATATTTTTTGTGGCCCTAAATGGGGTTTTTTGGAAGACCACAATACACCCACAGTACGTAACCACTGAATCGCACAGCTACAGAACTGCAGAAAATGCTATTCAAAAAAATTTTGTTTTTTTAGTATAGCACAGTAGAAGAAAACTATTTAGAAATTGTTTATTTCACACACCTCCACATATGTATAACACACTGCAAAATATTTTTTGTGGCCATAAATGGCGTTTTTTGGAAAACCACAATACACCCACAGTACGTAACCTCTGAATCGCACAGCTACAGAACTGCAGAAAATGCTATTCAAAAAAAATGTTGTTTTTTTAGTATAGGAAGACCACAATACACCCACAGTACGTAACCGCTGAATCGCACAGCTACAGAACTGCAGAAAATGCTTTTCAAATTTTTTTTTTTTTTACTATAGCAGAGTAGAAGAAAACTATATATAAATTGTTTATTTCACACACCTCCACATATGTATAACACACTGCAAAATATTTTTTGTGGCCCTAAATGGCATTTTTTGGAAGACCACAATACACCCACAGTACGTAACCGCTGAATTGCACAGCTACAGAACTGCAGAAAATGCTATTCAAAAAATTTTTTGTTTTTTTAGTATAGCACAGTAGAAGAAAACTATTTAGAAATTGTTTATTTCACACACATCCACATATGTATAACACACTGCAAAATATTTTTTGTGGCCCTAAATGGCGTTTTTTGGAAGACCACAATACACCCACAGTACGTAACCACTGAATCGCACAGCTACAGAACTGCAGAAAATGCTATTAAAAAAAAATGTTGTTTTTTTAGTATAGCACAGTAGAAGAAAACTATTTAGAAATTGTTTATTTCACACACCTCCACATATGTATAACACACTGCAAAATATTTTTTGTGGCCCTAAATGGCGTTTTTTGGAAGACCACAATACACACACAGTACGTAACCACTGAATCGCACAGCTACAGAACTGCAGAAAATGCTATTAAAAATTTTTTTTTTTTTTTTTTAGTATAGCACAGTAGAAGAAAACTATTTAGAAATTGTTTATTTCACACACATCCACATATGTATAACACACTGCAAAATATTTTTTGTGGCCCTAAATGGCGTTTTTTGGAAGACCACAATACACCCACAGTACGTAACCGCTGAATCGCACAGCTACAGAACTGCAGAAAATGCTATTCAAAAAAATGTTTTTTTTTTAGTATAGCACAGTAGAAGAAAACTATATATAAATTGTTTATTTCACACACCTCCACATATGTATAACACACTGCAAAAAAAAATTGTGGCCCTAAATGGCGTTTTTTGGAAGACCACAATACACCCACAGTACGTAACCGCTGAATTGCACAGCTACAGAACTGCAGAAAATGCTATTAAAAAAAAATGTTGTTTTTTTAGTATAGCACAGTAGAAGAAAACTATTTAGAAATTGTTTATTTCACACACCTCCACATATGTATAACACACTGCAAAATATTTTTTGTGGCCCTAAATGGCGTTTTTTGGAAGACCACAATACACCCACAGTACGTAACCTCTGAATCGCACAGCTACAGAACTGCAGAAAGTGCTATTGAAAAAAAATGTGTTTTTTTTAGTATAGCAGAGTAGAAGAAAACTATATATAAATTGTTTATTTCACACACCTCCACATATGTATAACACACTGCAAAATATTTTTTGTGGCCCTAAATGGCGTTTTTTGGAAGACCACAATACACCCACAGTACGTAACCACTGAATCGCACAGCTACAGAACTGCAGAAAATGCTATTAAAAAAAATGTTTTTTTTTTTAGTATAGCAGAGTAGAAGAAAACTATATATAAATTGTTTATTTCACACACCTCCACATATGTATAACACACTGCAAAATATTTTTTGTGGCCCTAAATGGCGTTTTTTGGAAGACCACAATACACCCACAGTACGTAACCGCTGAATCGCACAGCTACAGAACTGCAGAAAATGCTATCCAAACATTTTTTTTTTTTTAGTATAGCAGAGTAGAAGAAAACTATATATAAATTGTTTATTTCACACACCTCCACATATGTATAACACACTGCAAAATATTTTTTGTGGCCCTAAATGGCATTTTTTGGAAGACCACAATACACCCACAGTACGTAACTGCTGAATCGCACAGCTACAGAACTGCAGAAAATGCTATTAAAAAAAAATGTTGTTTTTTTAGTATAGCACAGTAGAAGAAAACTATTTAGAAATTGTTTATTTCACACACATCCACATATGTATAACACACTGCAAAATATTTTTTGTGGCCCTAAATGGCGTTTTTTGGAAGACCACAATACACCCACAGTACGTAACCACTGAATCGCACAGCTACAGAACTGCAGAAAATGCTATTCAAAAAAAATGTTGTTTTTTTAGTATAGCACAGTAGAATAAAACTATTTAGAAATTGTTTATTTCACACACCTCCACATATGTATAACACACTACAAAATATTTTTGTGGCCCTAAATGGCGTTTTTTGGAAGACCACAATACACCCACAGTACGTAAACGCTGAATCGCACAGCTACAGAACTGCAGAAAATGCTATTCAAAAAAAAATGTTGTTTTTTTAGTATAGCACAGTAGAAGAAAACTATTTAGAAATTGTTTATTTCACACACCTCCACATATGTATAACACACTGCAAAATATTTTTTGTGGCCCTAAATGGCGTTTTTTGGAAGACCACAATACACACACAGTACGTAACCACTGAATCGCACAGCTACAGAACTGCAGAAAATGCTATTAAAAAAAATGTGTTTTTTTTAGTATAGCACAGTAGAAGAAAACTATTTAGAAATTGTTTATTTCACACACATCCACATATGTATAACACACTGCAAAATATTTTTTGTGGCCCTAAATGGCGTTTTTTGGAAGACCACAATACACCCACAGTACGTAACCGCTGAATCGCACAGCTACAGAACTGCAGAAAATGCTATTCAAAATATTTTTTTTTTTTAGTATAGCACAGTAGAAGAAAACTATATATAAATTGTTTATTTCACACACCTCCACATATGTATAACACACTGCAAAAAAAATTTGTGGCCCTAAATGGGGTTTTTTGGAAGACCACAATACACCCACAGTACGTAACCGCTGAATTGCACAGCTACAGAACTGCAGAAAATGCTATTCAAAAAAAATGTTGTTTTTTTAGTATAGCACAGTAGAAGAAAACTATTTAGAAATTGTTTATTTCACACACCTCCACATATGTATAACACACTGCAAAATATTTTTTGTGGCCCTAAATGGCGTTTTTTGGAAGACCACAATACACCCACAGTACGTAACCTCTGAATCGCACAGCTACAGAACTGCAGAAAATGCTATTAAAAAAAAATGTGTTTTTTTTAGTATAGCAGAGTAGAAGAAAACTATATATAAATTGTTTATTTCACACACCTCCACATATGTATAACACACTGCAAAATATTTTTTGTGGCCCTAAATGGCGTTTTTTGGAAGACCACAATACACCCACAGTACGTAACCACTGAATCGCACAGCTACAGAACTGCAGAAAATGCTATTAAAAAAAATGTTGTTTTTTTTTTAGTATAGCAGAGTAGAAGAAAACTATATATAAATTGTTTATTTCACACACCTCCACATATGTATAACACACTGCAAAATATTTTTTGTGGCCCTAAATGGCGTTTTTTGGAAGACCACAATACACCCACAGTACGTAACCGCTGAATTGCACAGCTACAGAACTGCAGAAAATGCTATCCAAAAATTTTTTTTTTTTTTAGTATAGCAGAGTAGAAGAAAACTATATATAAATTGTTTATTTCACACACCTCCACATATGTATAACACACTGCAAAATATTTTTTGTGGCCCTAAATGGCATTTTTTGGAAGACCACAATACACCCACAGTACGTAACTGCTGAATCGCACAGCTACAGAACTGCAGAAAATGCTATTCAAAAAAAAATTTTGTTTTTTTAGTATAGCACAGTAGAAGAAAACTATTTAGAAATTGTTTATTTCACACACATCCACATATGTATAACACACTGCAAAATATTTTTTGTGGCCCTAAATGGCGTTTTTTGGAAGACCACAATACACCCACAGTACGTAACCACTGAATCGCACAGCTACAGAACTGCAGAAAATGCTATTCAAAAAAAAATTTTGTTTTTTTAGTATAGCAGAGTAGAAGAAAACTATATATAAATTGTTTATTTCACACACCTCCACATATGTATAACACACTGCAAAATATTTTTTGTGGCCCTAAATGGCATTTTTTGGAAGACCACAATACACCCACAGTACGTAACTGCTGAATCGCACAGCTACAGAACTGCAGAAAATGCTATTCCAAAAAAATGTTTTTTTTTTAGTATAGCACAGTAGAAGAAAACTATTTAGAAATTGTTTATTTCACACACCTCCACATATGTATAACACACTACAAAATATTTTTGTGGCCCTAAATGGCGTTTTTTGGAAGACCACAATACACCCACAGTACGTAACCGCTGAATCGCACAGCTACAGAACTGCAGAAAATGCTATTCAAAAAAAATGTTGTTTTTTTAGTATAGCACAGTAGAAGAAAACTATTTAGAAATTGTTTATTTCACACACCTCCACATATGTATAACACACTGCAAAATATTTTTTGTGGCCCTAAATGGCGTTTTTTGGAAGACCACAATACACCCACAGTACGTAACCACTGAATCGCACAGCTACAGAACTGCAGAAAATGCTATTCAAAAAAAATGTTGTTTTTTTAGTATAGCACAGTAGAAGAAAACTATTTAGAAATTGTTTATTTCACACACCTCCACATATGTATAACACACTACAAAATATTTTTGTGGCCCTAAATGGCGTTTTTTGGAAGACCACAATACACCCACAGTACGTAAACGCTGAATCGCACAGCTACAGAACTGCAGAAAATGCTATTCAAAAAAAAATGTTGTTTTTTTAGTATAGCACAGTAGAAGAAAACTATTTAGAAATTGTTTATTTCACACACCTCCACATATGTATAACACACTGCAAAATATTTTTGTGGCCCTAAATGGCGTTTTTTGGAAGACCACAATACACACACAGTACGTAACCACTGAATCGCACAGCTACAGAACTGCAGAAAATGCTATTAAAAAAAAATGTGTTTTTTTTAGTATAGCACAGTAGAAGAAAACTATTTAGAAATTGTTTATTTCACACACATCCACATATGTATAACACACTGCAAAATATTTTTTGTGGCCCTAAATGGCGTTTTTTGGAAGACCACAATACACCCACAGTACGTAACCGCTGAATCGCACAGCTACAGAACTGCAGAAAATGCTATTCAAAAATTTTTTTTTTTTTAGTATAGCACAGTAGAAGAAAACTATATATAAATTGTTTATTTCACACACCTCCACATATGTATAACACACTGCAAAAAAAATTTGTGGCCCTAAATGGGGTTTTTTGGAAGACCACAATACACCCACAGTACGTAACCGCTGAATTGCACAGCTACAGAACTGCAGAAAATGCTATTCAAAAAAAATGTTGTTTTTTTAGTATAGCACAGTAGAAGAAAACTATTTAGAAATTGTTTATTTCACACACCTCCACATATGTATAACACACTGCAAAATATTTTTTGTGGCCCTAAATGGCGTTTTTTGGAAGACCACAATACACCCACAGTACGTAACCTCTGAATCGCACAGCTACAGAACTGCAGAAAATGCTATTAAAAAAAATTTGTTTTTTTTAGTATAGCAGAGTAGAAGAAAACTATATATAAATTGTTTATTTCACACACCTCCACATATGTATAACACACTGCAAAATATTTTTTGTGGCCCTAAATGGCGTTTTTTGGAAGACCACAATACACCCACAGTACGTAACCGCTGAATTGCACAGCTACAGAACTGCAGAAAATGCTATCCAAAAATTTTTTTTTTTTTTAGTATAGCAGAGTAGAAGAAAACTATATATAAATTGTTTATTTCACACACCTCCACATATGTATAACACACTGCAAAATATTTTTTGTGGCCCTAAATGGCATTTTTTGGAAGACCACAATACACCCACAGTACGTAACTGCTGAATCGCACAGCTACAGAACTGCAGAAAATGCTATTCAAAAAATTTTTTTGTTTTTTTAGTATAGCACAGTAGAAGAAAACTATTTAGAAATTGTTTATTTCACACACATCCACATATGTATAACACACTGCAAAATATTTTTTGTGGCCCTAAATGGCGTTTTTTGGAAGACCACAATACACCCACAGTACGTAACCTCTGAATCGCACAGCTACAGAACTGCAGAAAATGCTATTCCAAAAAAATGTTGTTTTTTTAGTATAGCACAGTAGAAGAAAACTATTTAGAAATTGTTTATTTCACACACCTCCACATATGTATAACACACTACAAAATATTTTTGTGGCCCTAAATGGCGTTTTTTGGAAGACCACAATACACCCACAGTACGTAACCGCTGAATCGCACAGCTACAGAACTGCAGAAAATGCTATTCAAAAAAAATGTTGTTTTTTTAGTATAGCACAGTAGAAGAAAACTATTTAGAAATTGTTTATTTCACACACCTCCACATATGTATAACACACTGCAAAATATTTTTTGTGGCCCTAAATGGCGTTTTTTGGAAGACCACAATACACCCACAGTACGTAACCGCTGAATCGCACAGCTACAGAACTGCAGAAAATGCTATTCAAAAAAATGTTTTTTTTTTAGTATAGCACAGTAGAAGAAAACTATTTAGAAATTGTTTATTTCACACACCTCCACATATGTATAACACACTGCAAAATATTTTTTGTGGCCCTAAATGGCGTTTTTTGGAAGACCACAATACACCCACAGTACGTAACCACTGAATCGCACAGCTACAGAACTGCAGAAAATGCTATTAAAAAAATGTTTTTTTTTTTAGTATAGCACAGTAGAAGAAAACTATTTAGAAATTGTTTATTTCACACACATCCACATATGTATAACACACTGCAAAATATTTTTTGTGGCCCTAAATGGCGTTTTTTGGAAGACCACAATACACCCACAGTACGTAACCGCTGAATCGCACAGCTACATAACTTCAGAAAATGCTATTATTTTTTTTTTTTTTTTTAGTATAGCAGAGTAGAAGAAAACTATATATAAATTGTTTATTTCACACACCTCCACATATGTATAACACACTGCAAAATATTTTTTGTGGCCCTAAATGGCTCTTTTTGCAAGCGTACATTAAAGTGCAAATTTTTTTTTTTTTTTGCCCTAAACGGGTCTTTTTTTGCACGAGCAAAATAAAATGGATTTTTTTATTTTTTTTTTGCCCAATGGGTCTTTTGGAAAAGAGCACAATAAAGTGCCTTTTTTTTTTGTCCTAAATGGATCTTTTTCCAAGAGCAGAATACACCCACAGTATGGAAACGGTGTATCTCTCAACGTAATATATGCAGTGCTGGTGCACTGAGCTTGCAGATAAAAGGTAGATTTCCTCTGACACTGGGCTCATAGCAGTGTAAAAAGACTGCACTGCAACACAAACAGGTAAACCTATGCAGATCGCTGAGTTATATCTCTGAATCTGGACTCCTATTCCTATATAATATATCTCTCTCCCTAAAAGCAAAAAACAGGAACCTGGCCCTACACTACACTGTCTCTATCTTTTCCCTCAGATTCCAGAATCAGGACTAACTCATGTATTTTTCTATCTCTCCCTAAAAGCAGCAGCAGCAGACTAGATCCTCTCCCTATCTATTCTGAAGCAGAGTGACGTGTGTGCTGTGTGCCTCTAGCTTATATAGAAGCTGGGTCACATGTTGCACTGACCAATCACAGCCATGCCATTAGTAGGCATGGCTATGATGGCCTCTAAGGGCACACCAGCTAATCAAAAGGTGATTGGCTGGCCCCTGAAGCATTTCTAAATGCGTAATTAGATTGCCGAACCCGAACCCGGACTTTTGCGCAAAGTCCGGGTTTGGGTTCGTGAAAAAGCTAAAGTTCGGTACGGACCCGAACTTTACAGTTCGGGTTCGCTCAACACTAATTAGTAATACTGTTCTGAACTTTGTTTGTTCTTATAGTCAGTTTGCCCAGAACTAATATTCCAGTGTTTGCTATATCCTGGCAAATTAAACATTTAAAAGAGAAGCATAGTTTTTTTGTTTTTTTTTTTATTCTAGGTGGATGCAGCATCGGTCCAATGCTGCATCTGTCCCCCGGCGCCTCTAACACTGAGAACCAAGCAATTGAACACTGCCGACGGCTCGGTTCTCACAGCTCCCCGAGCAGAGAGCTTGTGACTGTCAGTCACAGCTCTCTGATCTACCTCCCTCCTCGCTCAATGTAGCGCTGGTCTGTGGAGGGGGCGAGAGCGGCCGGCTCAGGCTCTCAGTGGCCCGCTAAGAGGCTGAGCCGGGTGTCGGTCCAGGGACCTAAGTAGATCCTTACTCGATTGTCCTGATGACGCCGAGCCTGGACCGGCTCTGTGACATCAGCAGAGAGCGGTCTTAGGAAACTTCTGAATTACTGTTTGAGCCCTCAAAATACACTAAATAGCCAAATGCTTGTTGATCACTAACCACCACACCTATTTGAGCTTGTTGGATATTCAACTCCAACCGTTGGAGTGTTTGTGGGGTTTGTGCACATTCAGAAAAAAGAGCATTTGTAAGGTCAGGTACTGATGTTGGTGTAGATACAGTAGGTGTTCAGTAGGGTCCCTTCAAACCCAGCTTTTTAAGTCATGCCTTTATTGACCTGGCTACATGCACAGTCATTGCCCCAGTAGAAGTCTTATTTGGACGAAACGCGTAAGGCTTGGTACGCCACTCCCCATATTGCTTTGTTCTATTTTAATCTGTGATCACTTTTTATGTTAATTTTTTTGGTTTTATTCCAATAAAACCTTATAATACCTTTTTGATCTGCACCATTGGAGCCTTGTCTCTTTTTTTACTGCATGGGATCCGGAGAGGGCTTATCTGAAGTTATTCTATACTATCAAGTTACCCCTTCCTGAGGTCCTTGGTGGTTGAATTTCTCTCACACCAATTGAAAATAGGGTGATACCCTAGGAGTTCAGGTTCATTCCATCCATCCGGGATATTCATCCAAGGTCTGGATCCGAGGATTGTCGAGTCGTAACAGCTAAAGATTCCAACATCATAGGAGTCATCAGACAAGCCGATCGGTCATGCGGTTGGATTTCCCATGCTTACACGATCAGCAGCCACGGGTAGGCAGATCCACGAACTCTGGTAAGAGTGTTTCATCTATTTTTCCTTAAACCGGAAGATGCTTTTTCCTTGATGACCTACAGCCTGCATGTCCTCTTCAGTATTGTGCTCTCACGGATTATTCTGATGGACACCTTGTATATGTTTTTCTTTCACGATTACACATGTTGTTTTTTATGGATCTTGTAGTGAACACACACACATCCTTTTTGGTTTGTGTGATATTTATTTATCTTTCACTATATATTTAAGAGACATTTATTTGTTCCTTTTTCAATTATTTAGCGCTACTTTCTTTACCATTATTCATGAACAGAAATGTCTAAAATGTCTTTGAGCTCTATGCTGTAGAGTTAACGGTACCCTTCATTGAAAACACCTAAACTTAGTAATTTGAAAGGATTTTGACAAACCCTCAGTCATAAAGCATGCCTGTAAGTCTGTTCAGCCAGACTTGTGATTTGCTGTTTGTGTGGCCAAAAAGATCACCCCACTAACTCCTCAATTAAACAGGTTTCCCATGTTGCCTTTGTGTTCTCTGGCCATTGAGAGCTCCTGATGTCACCCCTGTGCTAGAGAAGTATGGGGTTGGGAAAAAAAAACATTTATACTTAACTAGGTGGATGCAGCATTAATGTGACCCTGCATCTGTCCCCCATTGGCTCCGCACGGAGAACTGAGCAGTCAAAGACCGACAGTTCTCCTTTCTGCTCTGAGCGGCTGAAAATGGGTCACATGAGTACAGGACTGAAGCCCTGTACACACGGGCGGGAATCCCGTCGGAAAAAAAACATGTTGGTTTTCTCAACGGGATTCCTGGCAAGCTTGTTTTGCCAAGCCCTGTGTACAGACGGCCACTCCAAAAAAACGCTGTTCTTTTGAATGGCAGGAATGCAGTGACGTCATCGACTATGACAAGCCGGCGCTCGTCACATTCAATGGCGTCGCCGCCATCTTGCTACACCCCACACTAACCTTGTATGCTACCGCGCATGCGTCAAACTCTTTTCTCGGCAGGAAACACTCTGCCAAGAATCACGACGAGAAAAATAGAGAGCAAGTTCTCTATTTTTCTCGTCGAGATTCCCGGCAGTTTTCCTGTTGAGAAGCCATACACACGAACGGTTTTCACGGCAAAAAGCTCTCCCAGCAGTTTTCTTGCCAAGAAAACCGGTCGTGTGTACGAGGCTTAACTGTACTACTGTGATCCATAGGAGAAGTATAGCCAAAATAACTTCTCCTCTAAAACAGATGCAAAGAACTATGCATTCTGCATACACTTACTGTATAGTTTTTTATTTGATGTGCCTTATTTTAAAAAGATGACAAGTAATCTAGGGTTACACCCATTTGGCTTTGCTGTCTGGCAGATGTGTATACATCACTAAAGTGGCTGGACAGAATTACAAATACTTTGTGTATTTCAAGTGTATTTAGCACTTGCCTGAAGTTCAGCTATAAAATTAGATTTAAAATATGCCGTCTTCCTAATTATTTGGTTCAAAGTTTTGTGCCCAGGATTATTTCCCTGGGAAGTTTATATGCCTTTTTTTTTTAGATAAATGATCCAGTAAAATAATAATCAAGTAGAGTTTCTAAGCAAACTTCCATTAACTAGATTTAACACACCCACAAATACATCATAAAGTGGCAAAACATTTTTATTCAATTATACTATTACATAAATGTTTGAATGCAGGCTAAATCTGTGTAATGTTCCTTATGTTACTAATATTACAATTTGCTCAATGAAGATGTGACCAGTCTTAGAGAAAGGGGGGGGGGGGGCTAAAAGTGACTCTGCACTTGAGTACACAGCCAACTTAGCATTGTATACTCCACACAATAAACTCCTAAGTGACAGGTTCTCATTCATTTAGGATTTATATCTTGCTCCTCAACCTCTGATGCTAGGCTGAGTATGATTTAAAAGTCAATTGCAGATTAATAAAAGATTATAAAACAAACAAAAAAATAAATAAAGATGCAGCCCTTGATGAAAAACTCACTCTCTGTCCTCTTCCGAGAGGAAAGGGTAGTTGGGCTTCCCAAGTGGGCCTTTCTGTAATTATACAAGTGTGTAAAAAAAAATAACTGACATCAAACTATTTAGTACATGTATATTCTTTTTTAACCAGTTCAGCCCCGGAAGGCTTTACACCCTTAATGTCCAGGCCATTGTTTGCGATACGGCACTGCGTCGCTTTAACTGATAATTGCACAGTCGTTCGACGCTGTACCCAAACAAAAATAATTTCCTTTTTTTCCCACAAATAGAGCTTTCTTTTGATGGTATTTGATCACCTCTGCTGTTTTTATTTTTTGCGCTACAAACAAAAAAAAGACAGACAATTTTGGAAAAAAATGTTTTTATTTTTTTTGCTATAATACATATTTCCTAAAAAATCCCAATAAGTGCATATTAATTGGTTTGCACAAAACTTATTGCATCTACAAAAAAGGAGATCGATTAAGGGACTTTTATTTTTTTATTGTTTTTACTGGTAATGGCGGCGATCTGCGGTTTTTAGCAGGACTGTGACATTCCGGCGGACAAATCTGACGCTTTTTGGTGACCAGTGACATCGGTACAGTGATCAGTGCTATAAAAATGGACTGATCACTGTATAAATACACTGGCAGGGAAGGGGTTAACACTAGGGGGAATTTAAGGGGTTAAGTGTTCCCTAGGGAGGTGCTTTCTTACTGTGGGGGGAGTGGACTAGCAGGGATTAGAGAGAGATCATTGTTCCGGATCACTAGGAACAACAGATCTCTCTCTCCTCCCCTGTCACTACGGGGATCTGCCTTGTTTACATTGGAAGATCCCCATTCTACCTCTGTGAGGATTAATCGTGGGTGGCCGGCGGACATAAAGTCCACCGGATTCGCACACACGTTCCCCAGTGTGCAGCGGGCACGCGGCCACACAATCACATGCACGGACTGACATACAGGTACGTTGGTCTATGCAGCCGAGCCGCCTTGCCGGAGTATATCTGAGGTGGGCGGTTGGCAAGTAGTTAAAAAAAGCTGTACATTTTATCATAAAAAAATATCCTTTAGCTCCATTCCAATGACATTGCCTAGGCTGAAAAGTGGTCATTAGTCTGCTACAGGCAGACTAATGATATTGCAATCCAGTGTTTGGATTGCAATATTTTACATGATGGCATCATCTGTGAGCCACCATCTTGGGTCAGTATGTGGCTGTTGATCCCATATAATGCCCAAACAAAGAGGACATCACAATCAGAATTCATGTGTATGTTACCCCAAAACGTCATATTCCTGATATGTGTCTGCTGTACCATGTACTTGTATGAGAAAGTATCCTATTCTCTATGTATTGTTTCCTTTATGTGAAATCCCTGGTGTTCTTGCTAGTCCCTCCGCTTTCCTATTTAAAACTAACCACACTAAGCAGGAGAACACACCGTGGTCATTTCTCTAGCTATGAACTCAGCCTGCTCTCCTCCAATGATCAGACTTATCCTGACGCCCCCTACGCTTCACAGCCATTCACTGGTAAGCTCAATGTGCTGCTGCTGCTTCTCCTCCCCTCAGCTTTTATGCGTCTGAGAACAGGGGGAATGTGGTCACTTATTAAAAAAAGGGAAAAAAGGTATTTATAATGTGTTTTAATATCATTACAAAAATGTTGCCTTTCATTTCTATTTTAAACTGAATGGGTTGTTTTACAAGATGATCATTTACAATCACTTTAACATGTGGTCCCCTTTAGTGCCAGATGGGTAATGTATATGTTTAAGCTTTTTTGATTTGAGTAGAGGTATATTTATCTTATTTTTAATGCATACAGGTCAAGGACTAGACCTGAACCTTGTAGCTCACCTACAGCTTGCGACTATATGTCCACCGTAGCATTTGCATTTTGCAGAGCAAAGTAGGGACTGGCCAGAGAGGGATTACTTTGACACAGTTGGCCAGCTTACACATGTGCTGCAATGTATGCAAAATCCCTGTTTTGTGAAAAGTTTGCTAGAAAGGGTGTTTAGCAGTGTGCAGAGGGTCCATTTACAATGGAGCCAAGAACTCAACCCTCGGTGAAATGTCAGCTCACCAGACCTCTGAAGGTACCTAATAGCCTTTAAAAAGTAAGAAGGTGATAAAACTAACTTTAGGGACTTTCTATAAGGCCTCACGTACACTACAGCTGCTAAACTAAAGTTTAGGAGCAGTTGGGTGGTTTTTTTCAGCAGCTCCTGAACCCTCTTATCTGTTATCTTATCTGTACATTTACACTCAGTCATTTATAGTAGTTTAGAGGCAGTTGAAGTTGAAGGCATTTTTTTGAAAGCAAAAAAATCATGTTCAGGACTGTAGTTTACCGGCATTTTAAACGCCAAGTGCTTTTAACCGCATGTAACCTTGTATAACCACCGTAACATCCTTATAAGCGTTTTTAAAGGGGAAAACATTTTTGCAAATTTTTGAACATATACATTTTTTTGAAAAAACACATATTTCACCACATGCCATTGCCTACATTAATGGATGAGTCCAGTAGGGACAAACTCTGGTTCTCGCATTTTTCTACATCTTCGGAGCCTCAGCAACATCAGGAGCATTTCCTCACACATGCTTAGGATGGAACCCATAGTGAAAACACAAAAAATAAGACAGTTATCTACAAGCACACTGCTCTCTTTGCTGCTGCTCTCTCTTCTATCACAGAATGGCTGAAATAGTTAATAGTTTATTTGTTTTTCATGCATTGTGGGCATTTGGAAGGGTCTCCTGAGGTTATCTTTAAAACATGCTTCTAACCTAAAACGCTCATAACCGCTGCTAAACTCGCATAAACGTGGTATGTAAATGCTGTAAAATGGACGTTTTTCATCGTCGGTTTCCAGCTGTCATGTTTCCATTTCAGAAAAGGTTTTCAACCGCCCTGTGTAAATGAGTCCTTAGAATGGCGATTGCTGAAACACACAGTTTTATACATAGAAATTAGGGATGAGCTCGGTGTTCGAGTCGAACATAGGTTCGACTCGAACATCGGCTGTTCGCGCGTTCGGCGAACAACGAACGATTTGGGCCGTTCGCGCCAAATTCGAGTGACGCGAACGGCCCACAATACACTGCGCCATCGCAGTGTAATCCCGGCGCTGTGATTGGCCAAGCATGCACTGTGACCCTGCATGCTTGGCCAATCACAGCGCCGGCAGCGAGGAGAGCAATGATTGGCCACAGGCAGGATGCCTGTGGCCAATTATAGCTGAGGGGGTTTAGTACACGCCCCACACTATAAAAGGCCGCCAGCACGGCGGCCTTGTGTAGTGTGTTCCGGAGCAGGGAAAGTGAAGGATAGGCAGGGACAGTGTCAAATCTTGTCAAATCTATTCTTTGCTAAACCTTGTGTGTAGGGACAGAGAAGGATAGGCAGGGAGAGTGTCAGTGTCATATTCTTTGCTAAACCTTGTGTGTAGGGAGAGAGAAGGATAGGCAGGGAGAGTGTCAGTGTCATATACTTTGATAAACCTTGTGTGCAGGGAGAGAGAAGGATAGGCAGGGGACAGTGTCAGTGTCATATTCTTTGCTAAACCTTGTGTGCAGGGAGAGAGAAGGATAGGCAGGGAGAGTGTCAGTGTCATATACTTTGATAAACCTTGTGTGCAGGGAGAGAGAAGGATAGGCAGGGGACAGTGTCAGTGTCATTGTTGCTAAGCCTCCTGCACATTATACACCTGAAGTTAGCCCGTATTGCTTCTTTTTCCTGGTGTGTTACACCAACAGGATTTTGCGGCACTTACAGCGGGCGGAGTGTACCTCCTGACCATATTACACCTTAACTTAGCCTGTATTGCTGCTTTTTCCTGGTGTGTTACACCAACAGGATTTTGCGGCACTTACAGCGGGCGGAGTGTACCTCCTGACCATATTACACCTTAACTTAGCCTGTATTGCTGCTTTTTCCTGGTGTGTTACACAAACAGGATTTTGCGGCACTTACAGCGGGTGGAGTGTGCCTCCTGACCATATTACACCTTAACTTAGCCTGTATTGCTGCTTTTTCCTGGTGTGTTACACCAACAGGATTTTGCGGCACTTACAGCGGGCGGAGTGTGCCTCCTGACCATATTACACCTTAACTTAGCCTGTATTGCTGCTTTTCCCATTTCCCTGCAGGCCATTAGAATGTCTGGAAGGCAAACAAGGAGAGGCAGACAGTCAGGAGCCAAAAAAAGAGGGCAAGCAGGCTCTGTGTCTAGAGACAACAGTGCTGGTCGTGGACGCGGTGCATCGCCATCAGCACGTGGCCATGGGACACGCTTGTCCTTCTTTTCGGCAGCTGGACATGATGAGCTGCATCATGCCGAAGACTTGGTAGAGTGGATGACCAAGCCCTCCTCATCCTCCTCATCCTCTCTCACCCAGGCTCAGGGTACTGGCAAAGCAGCTGCCAAAGCGTCCTCTTCCCTGGTATCAATGTCATCATCAGTCACTCCTTCCCTAGACCAACCATGTCCTCCTGAGGAGTCCCCCGAACTGTTTGAGCACAGTGTTGGGTACATGCTCCAGGAGGATGCCCAGCGTTTCGAAGGGTCTGATGATGATAACCAGCTAGAGGAAGGCAGTAGCGTGAGAGCAGAGAGAGGGGATGCTCAAGAAGGACACCAATCTGGCAGTCATGTTCCAGCAGCTGCAGCATACTGCCAGATTGGCTCCAGTGATGAGGAGGGAGGGGATGATGAGGTCACTGACTCCACGTGGGTGCCTAATAGGAGAGAGGAGGAGGAGGAGGATGAGGAGGAGGCACATCTCCAACGAGGCAGGATGCCCTCGGGGGGCCAGCGTAAGGGCAGCACACCGACGGAATCACACCGCAGAGCTCCGCCTGTGCAGGGCGCTGCCTCTGCCCGTTATTCAAAAAGTTCTTTGGTGTGGGCCTTTTTTGAGTCGAGTGCATCAGATCGCACAGCTGCTGTTTGCAGCATATGTCTCAAGCGTATATCGCGTGGCCAAAACATCACCCGCTTGGGCACCACATGCTTGACCAGACATATGTTGACCTGCCATGCAGCTCGTTGGCAAGCCTACCTTAAAGACCCACACCAAAGAACAAAGCTGACCTCTTCAGGCACCGCATCAGCTGGGATCTCCAACCCCACTATACCATGGGGTCCTCTATGAAACCTGCTCTGAGAGGAATGAAGGTGTAGAATTAGGTGTGTCACAGCCAAGTACTTGCGGGCACTCTGCTAGCAGTACACCAACGTCCGATTCTAGCAGGCAAATTTCCCTGCCCCAGCTGCTGGACCGTCGAAAGAAGTTCACTCCCAGCCATCCACATGCCCAGCGGTTGAATGCTAGCTTGGCTAAATTGCTAGCGCTTCAACTGCTGCCTTTTCAGTTGGTAGCCCCCTTCCGTGAGTTTGTGCAATGTGCGGTTCCTCAGTGGCAGGTTCCCAAACGCCACTTTTTCTCACGGAAGGCGATTCCGGCTCTACCGGCATGTGGAAGGCAATGTCTTGGCCTCGCTGGACAGGGCGGTCAGCGGTAAGGTGCATATTACCGCTGACTCATGGTCCAGCAGGCATGGACAGGGACGTTACCTTTCTTTCACGGCCCATTGGGTCACTCTTTTGGCAGCTGGGAAGGATGCAGGACAAGGTGCAGTAGTGTTGGAGGTTGTTCCACCGCCATGCCTCCAAAATGCTACTACTGGTTGTGACACACCTCTGTCTTCCACCCCCTCCTCTTCTTCTTCCTCCGTGGCCTCTTCCTGTGCTTTGTCCTCGGAACCAGCGGTGCTCCGTAGGTGTTCAAGGGGCTACGCAAGTACGCAGGCAAAAAGATGCCATGCCGTGCTTGCGCTGGTGTGTTTGGGGGACAGGAGCCACACTGGGGCAGAGGTTCTGTCTGCTCTGCAGGGGCAGGCCGAGAGGTGGTTGACGCCATGCCAGCTTAAGCCAGGAATGGTAGTTTGCAACAATGGCACCAACCTCCTCTCCGCTCTCCGACAGGGACAACTGACCCATGTGCCCTGTGTGGCTCACGTCCTTAACCTGGTGGTGCAGCGGTTCTTGGGCAGGTACCCGGGCTTACAGGATGTCCTGAGGCAGGCCAGGAAAGTCTGTGTGCATTTCCGCAGATCTTATAATGCCAGTGCTCGCCTGGCTGAGCTGCAAAAGGAGTTGAACCTGCCCAAGAACCGCCTTATATGTGACATGCCCACCAGGTGGAACTCAACGTTGGCCATGCTGCAGCGGCTGCACACGCAGCAGAGGGCCATCAATGAGTACCTGTGCGACTACGGCACCAGGACAGGGTCAGGAGAGCTCGTTTTTTTTTCACCACGCCAGTGGGGCATGATTAGGGATGCATGCACTGTCCTGGCACCATTTGAGGAGGCCACGAGGATGGTGAGCAGTGACAGTGCATGCATCAGTGACACTTTACCTCTTGTCCACCTGTTGGAACATACGCTGCGTGGAATAATGGACAGGGCACTTGAGGCAGAACAGAGGCAGGAAGAGGAGGACTTCCTTACCTCTCAAGGCCCCCTTTACCCAGACAGTGTTCCTTCTGTCCCACCCATCGCACAGGAAGAAGAGGAGGAGGAGGAGGAGGATTGTGTCAGCATGGAGGTGGAGCCTGGCACTCAGCATCATCAGCAGCAGTCTTTTAGGGATGATTTACAGTCCCAAGAAACCAGTGGACTCCGGACTAAATGCCTCAGCTAACCTACGCTGCATGGCCTCCCTGATCCTGCAAAGTCTGCGGAAGGATCCTCGTATTCTTTGGATCAAGGAGAGGGACCATTACTGGCTGGCCACTCTCCTTGATCCACGGTACAAGGGTAAGGTTGCGGACCTTATCTTACCGTCGCAGAGGGAGCAGAGGATGAGACAACTCCGGGAGGCCTTGCAGAAAGGTCTGTGCAATGCGTTCCCAGAGACTGGGAGGTTACAAACTCCTGGTCCTGGACAACGAGTTGCTGAGGCTTCGGTCAGTCAAAGAAGGAGCGGTGGGGAAGGTGGCCGTCTGACTGAAGCGTTCAGACAATTCTTTGGTCCGCAGCCCCAAGGTATGATGGGTTCCAGCAACCATCTCCAGCGTCTGATATACATGGTGCAGGAATACCTAGGGGCAAGGTCAGACTTGGACACCTTCCCCACCGAAAATCCTCTGGCTTACTGGGTCTTGAGGATGGATCACTGGCCAGAGCTTGCACAGTATGCAATTGAGCTACTGGCCTGTCCTGCATCCAGCGTTCTTTCAGAACGCACATTCAGTGCTGCTGGAGGATTTGTCACGGATCACAGGGTGCGCCTGTCCACCGACTCTGTTGATCGACTGACCTTCTTAAAGATGAACCAGTCTTGGATCACCACCAGCTACCAAACACCTGAAGCTGATATAACAGACTAATTTATTTTCAAATGTCACATCCCTTCAAGACTGATGCTGATTCTGAGAGACTGTCCTGTTATGTTGACTGACTATCCTCCTCCTCCTCAATGATCCGATTGACGATGATAGCTTGGAAGAACATTTTTGTTTCTGGGTGCCCCCACCAGTGGCTAAGGCCCAATTTTCCAGCCCCTGTTTAACAGGGGTGTGTTATTAAAAATTTTTATGCAATGCTTTGCAGCAGGGCTCATTCCTGCACTCCAACTAGAGTATCTGGGAGTGGTTGCAGTGTCGTGGCACCAGCACCAGTGGCTAAGGCCCAATTTTTCAGCCCCTGTTTAACAGGGGCGTGTAATTACAATTTTTGATGCAATACTTTGCAACAGGGCTCATTGCTGTGCTCCAAGTACAGTATCTGTGAGGGGTTGCAGTGTTGTGGCACCAGTGCCTAAGTCTCAATTTTTCTGCCCCTGTTTAACAGGGGCATGTAATTACAATTCTTGATCTAATAATTCACAGCAGGGCCCATTCCTGCGCCCACCAAGACTAACTGTGAGGCCTTACAGTGTTGTGTCAACACCACCACCACCACCAAAGGCCCAATTTTTCAGCCCCTGTTCAACAGGGGCATGCAATTACAATTCTTGATCTAATAATTCACAGCAGGGCCCATTCATGCGCCCACCAAGAGTAACTGTGAGGGCTCACAGTGTTGTGGCAACACCAACATGTAAGGGGCAAATTTAAGCTGAGTATATACGGCAGGCCCCTACTTTCAAACATCCAACTTACAAACGACTCCTCCTTGCAAACGGAAGGATACAACAGGAAGTGAGAGGAAATCTACCCCTAGGAAGGCAAATTCTCTCCTGTAAGAGTTAATATGGGAAAAAAAGTGTCTCCTCTCCACTGATTCTTTATCACCAATTCTTGTTTCAATAAAAAAAACAAATTTTCAAAAAACATTTGTCATTAGGACGGAAAGTGAGGTGAACTGTTCTGAACAGGTGCACACTGCACAGACAGCAAAACAAATGTTACAGGGGTGATAACCCTTCCCTATGTTTTCCAAAAAGCTTAAAAATAGATTTTTTGGCTGGAGCTACACTTAAACAATGTACCTGTTCAAAATTACAAACAGATTCTACATAAGAACAAACCTACAGTCCCTGTCTTGTATGCACCGCCTGTATACGGCTGTTCAGAGTATATAGGGCCTTTTTTATTTTGTGTGCGGGGTTCCCCTTAATATCCATACAAGACCCAAAGGGGCTGGTAATGGGCTGGGGTAGGGGGGGGGTGTGTGATGGGGTAGCTATGCCATTTTCTCAAAGCTTTTCATCCATATTACCGTGACCAGACATTATATTAAAGCCGCAAGCAGTTTTAAATGGCTTTTTTTCCTTTAGAAATGTAATTTTGTGCAGGGACAGTTCTAAACACGGGAAACACGTGGCACTTCACAGGCATACTTTAGACACCCCCCAGGTACGATATTTAAAGGAATATTTGACTCTTTTTTTTTCACTTTATGCATCATTAAAATGACTGCTCCAGAAAAACGGACCTTTTTAAAACGTATTTTTGCATTGATACATGTCCCCTGGTGCAGAACCCGGGTTCCCAAACCCTTTTTAGGACAATAACATGCATATTAGTCGTTATAATTAGCACTTTAGATTTCGAACGTTCGCATCCATTGTATTTAATAGGGTTCTAAAGTTCATGCGAACTTTCGGTCCGTTCGCGGGTTCTGGTGCGAACCGAACCCGGGGGTGTTCGGCTCATCACTAATAGAAATACACGGTCAAGCAACTATTGTATAAATAAGGCCCCTTTCACATGGGTGGGCGGATCGGGCCCTCTATTATCCTCTATGTGTCTGATTACACATGGACAAATGGTCTAGCGAATCAGATCAGATGGCAGTTGGGTGTAAACAGACGGGTGGTCCGTTTACATCTGTCCGCCCACAAAGTAGAGCGGACTGTATCTGTATCCGCTCTGCATAAGCAGAGTGGACACGGACCAGTCATCCGCCTGCTCAGCGGGGATCAGTGGACAGAATCCCGGCTGAGTAGGCGGACTACTGGCCTCTCATGTGGGGGGGCCTTATACAGTAATTCAAAGTAATACTATTGCCGTAGGAGTTGAAGAGATGGAAGGTTTTGTCTGGTATATTTAGACCAGCTGCAGCAAGCCAAATTTTGGCTTACTATGGAAAGTTTTTCAAAATATTTTCATCTAACAATTACTCATGTTTTGCCAAAAATCCACACAGTTATTCTCCCCAAAATATATTTTTATTGATTTTAGAATCCATGCAGTTTTACCTGTATTTAATTTTAAATCCTGGATGAAAGCTGTGTGAATCTTGAATAAAAACATTTATTAATAGAACCACATGTTTCTGTTCCTAGTAACACGCTGAAAAACTTGCCTGATGGTTAACCACTTGACCTCTGGAAGATTTTCCCCACCTTCATGACCAGACCATTTTTTGCAGTACGGCACTGCATTCATTTATCGTGTGACACTGTAGCCAAATAAAATTTATGTCATTTTTTCCTATAAATAGAGCTTTCTTTTGGAGGTATTTGATCACCTCTGGGGGTAAAAAAACGACCGACAACTTTCTGTTATAAAACAAATCCAATAAAAAAATCAAATTTCTTCATCAATTTAGGCCAATATGCATTCTGCTACATATTTTTGACAACCCCCCCCCCAATAAGTGTATATTGATTTGCACAAAAGTTATAGTCTCTATAAACTATGGTATTCTATTTATTTATTTTACTAGTAATGGTGGCGATCAGCGACTTATAGCGGGACTGCGATATTGCGGCAGACATTCTGACACTAACTGACACTTTTGACACTTTGTGGGAACCAGTGACGCTAATACAGTGATCAGTGCTAAAAATATGTACTGTCACTGTACTAATGACACTGGCTGGGAAGGGGTTAATGTCAGTGGCGATCACAGGGTAAACTGTGTGCCTAGCCAGTGCTTAGGTGACCTGTGTGAGGTGCTTTAACTAGGGGTAGAGATGGAATTTATTCCCTGCTTTGCAGGAGCACAAACTTCATCCCTTCCCCTGTCAGAATGGGGATCTGCCTTGTTTACATAGGCACATCGCAGTTCCGTGTCTCTGTCTGACAATTGGCGGGTGCTGGCGGACATTGAGTGCCCGGCACCAGCTAATCGGCCTCCGCTGTGTGTAACACAGCGGGACCGAGCGGCCAGCTGCATGCATGCGCGTCCCTTACCCAAAAGTGCGGTATCACGTATATATCCAAGATCCAGCACACAGCTGCCCTTCTGTAGCAGTAAAACTGCTATAGGGCGGTTGGCAAACAGTAGTTAAAGATTTTTTCCTTTTTCCCCCTCAACGAAAGTAGGAATGATGTCTGGATTCACTGCTAATAACATTCACATACATGTACCCATGCCTATACAGGAGATTAGATTTATGACATATGTATACACCTTTGCTAGGTATTATATAGTTCCTATAGTGTTGAAGCCACTGTTTTAGGCTAAAAGAGGTATATTATTATTATTGTACATGAGGTCCGCTGTTTGTCAGAAATGAGGGTCAGTTCACTAAAGCAAAACACATATGGTATTTTAATTACAGTGGAACCTCGGATTGCGAGTAACGCGGTTAACGAGCGTTTCGCAATATGAGCACTGTATTTTTAAAAATCCTGACTCGGTTTGCGAGTGTTGTCTTGCAAAACGAGCAGGATTCAAGCCACAGCGGTGTGCAGTACCGGATTTGGCCTGAGGTGGGGGGGCGATGGAGCCGAACGGCACAGTTCAGAGCCGTTCGGAAATGCTCGGAAAGACAAGGAAATCTCAGTTTCCGAGTCTTTCCAAGGTTTGCCGAGGTCAGCCGAGCTGTCCTCGGGCCTTTCCGTGTGTTTCCGAGACTCTCTGGCGCCTCTCCACCTCTGACCACATGCGGTATTGCTTGGCATTGAAGTCAATGCGGAACAAATTATTTTAGTTTCCATTGACTACAATGGGGAAACTCGCTTTGATATGCGAGTACTTTGGATTACGAGCATTCTCCTGGAACGGATTATGCTCGTAATCCGAAGTTCCACTGTACTGTTTAATGTTTTCTAATCTTCTGTGAAAATAACCTTTTTTTTTCAGTTCAAAGGTTTTATCACACAGACCAACTAATTTTACCACAGCCATTTTAAACAATGATTTTAGCTGTATTTTCTAGAATCTAGGTCACAGTTAAGGTGCTAAAATCAGTGAGAAAGTGAGCACATTCTTGCATCATAAAACATGTTAAATAAGAATATCATATATAGAGCTGCGCTAAAATCTAGTGAAAAATATTGAAACATCATGAAAATAGATCCCTTGATGATGTGCATGTGCACGAAACGTGCAGGGAGGACCTCGCATGCTAATGCCACTCCGCCTCATCCTGCCTTAGGATCCGGTGGCAATTTCTGTGAGTTCGGCCGTTTATATGTCCTTTTGATTGGATGTACATCCTCTATTTTTAATGTATACCAGCATTTTATAAATAAATTACTACACTATGCACTTCTCTTCTGTCTCTGTGTGGTAAGCACCCCGTGACTAGGTTGGATGTGCAGAATCATTGCCTGTGCAGGGGAGCTATCGGATGATTGCGGGGAATCTTTGAAAATATATTTTTTTGATGATACTTACCGCTGGAAGGTTGCTGGAGTCCTTAACCACCTCCCTACTGTGCACGAAAACCCCCTTCCTGCCCAAGCCATTTTTCAGCTTTCAGCGCTGTCACACTTTGAATGACAATTGCGCGGTCGTGCGACGTGGCTCCCAAACAAAATTTGTGTCCTTTTTTTCCCACAAATAGAGCTTTCTTTTGGTGGTATTTGATCACCTCTGCGGTTTTTATTTTTTGCGCTATAAACAAAAGAAGAGCGTCCAGTTTGGAAAAAAAAACACTATTTTTTACTTTTTGCTATAATAAATACCCATTTTTTTTTTTTAATTAAATTTTCCTTAGTTTAGGCCGATACGTATTCTTCTACATATTTTTGGTAAAAAAAAAAAAATCGCAATAAGCGCGTATTGATTGGTTTGCGCAAAAGTTATAGCGTGTACAAAATAGGGGATAGATTTATAGCATTTTTAGTTTTTTATTTTTTTATTAGTAATGGCGGCGATCTGCGATTTTTTATTGTGACTGCGATATTGCGGCGGACACATCGGACACTTTTGACACATTTTTGGGACCATTCACATTTATACAGCGATCCCTGCAATAAAAATGCATTGATTACTGTATAAATGTGATTGGCAGGGAAGGGGTTAACCACTAGGGGGCGGGAAGGGGTTAAATATGTTCCCTCAAAGTGTTCTTACTGTGGGGGGAGGGGACTGACTGGGGGAGGTGACCGATGGTTGTCCCTATGTACAAGGGACACACCATCAGCCTCCTCTCCCTCACAGGACGTGGATCTCTGTGTTTACACACAGAGACCCACTTTCCTGCTCGTTTCCCGGGCAATCGCGGGGCCTTGTGAACGCGGCGGGCGCGCGCGCGCCTTCTAGCTCGTTTTAAAGGGAGGACGTCATATGACGTCCTCCCAGAACGAGAGTATCCTC
Organism: Rana muscosa; assembly: GCA_029206835.1. Classification (NCBI taxonomy): domain Eukaryota; kingdom Metazoa; phylum Chordata; class Amphibia; order Anura; family Ranidae; genus Rana; species Rana muscosa. The sequence continues at coordinate 438,556,196 of CM055121.1, read as the reverse complement.
CGCCCGCCGTCAATTGACAGTGGGCGGTGGACAAGTGGTTAAAGGGTTGCGCTGATGACATTTACCAATGGCATTCTGCTTTTATGAGCATGATATCTCGAGGGTGGACCCCTGCGTCTAATAAGTTCTTTGGAGGACCTCAACTGGAATTGAGCCGAGATTGTTGCTGACCTTCTGTAGTGGGATGTCCGTGCATAGTGGGATTTGACATCTCCATACCCTTTGAACCCCCTTGGACGGACAAAGGACCTGGCTGGGTATAAGCCACAAGCGTCACCGACCTCCCGCAACAGGAGGTCCGTGCAAGCTGGTAAGTGTGCACTCTGTAAGGTGGAGTTTACATTTTATTTCTGGTGTTGGAGGGTATGGATATCACTGGAAGGATTTCTTTTAACATAATTGGATTATTGGATCTATTTCGTTTTCACTATCCCTGCAATGGTGGTCCAGCGTAGTCCATATATGATTGTCCATTAGGGACGGTTATATTTTACAGCAGGACTTTCCTCTTTTTTCACAATTTGGATTATCATTATATATCTGATTTGTTTATTTTTATGTTTCAATATTTTTCACAAAATTTCAGCGCAGCTCTATATATGATTGTTTACTAGGTACTGTGTGTATCTCACAGCACAGTTGCCACTTGTTAAGGATCACATACAATTTATAGTGCAACTTCTTCATGTTTAGTAATGTTAAATAGGAAAACAACTGTATAACCCATCCAAAAGAATGCTAATAGAGTATTTTTTCATTTTGGATAGAGCAAGGGAGGGTTATAACACTATCAGTGTCCCATGGCAGAGATTTCCCTTCACTTCCTGCCCCATAGCCAAACAGGAAATGAGAGGAAATCCCTGGAAATGAAGGAGTTCCTTGGGGACCTCCAAGTCACCAGAACTAGTGTCCTCATTCCAAATGTTTGGATTTTCTTTTACACTTTCAATGATAATGGTAAACAGGACGAATAGAGAGGGTGAATCTCTCTAACGGGGGCACCGACAGCAATAAAAACTGACCGGAGTTCTAATGGGATTTTAGGCAGGATGCCTGGACATACCAAAAAATACAAACACCAAAGATATTTTATAAAATTTTATTTAAATAAAAAACAACAACCTATATATATATATATATATATATATATATATATATATATATATTTTGGATAAAATTTGGCCGCGGCTTATACTATTGGTTTAATTTGAAAAGATATCATCATTTACTGTATCAATAAATAACTCCAATCACATATATGAAATAATAACCAGCTCAGCCACTACGATTCGAGCTGAAAAGAATCAGCCTTTAAAATTTTTCCAAACAAACATGTTCCTTTTTGTAATACTGACAAAAAGGACCCTACCACATAGTGTAAGCCGCGACAAGGGGAAGGGGGGGTGGGAAGTTCCGCTGTTGATCCTCTTCAGGACGACTGGCCCCGGACCTCCCGGACTAGCTCTTTAAATAGGGACCCTTTAGGCTTCCAGAAGGTTCTGTGGGGTCAGATGACCCCAATTGACCAATCCTGTACCCCAGGAGCCCTGATTTTTTTCCCCAGTAACTGGCCAGCTGCCCCAATCCCTGTCTTTCCCGCCTAAATGACCTAACTGACCTATCCTAGGCTCAGGAATCTTTCCCCAGCAACAAGCTACCTGACCTATCCTGAGCCTTCCCGCTTAAATTCAAAAAAGGGGAACCTTGAAACTGCTCCTGCCAAGAATCCCATAAGGAAAAGGGGAGCCTTAAAACCGTCTTATCCCCTTTTCCTCACATTCCTTTTACAGTACACTCTATTCAAAGCAAATTTAAACAGTTTTCCTTTAGTTATATTTTAAACTATAGATTTTTATTGGAGTTATACAAAAAAAAAAAATTTTTTTTTGTCTGTATTCTTGTTACAAATTTTCTCTAATTTCTTGTCTTGTGAAACAATTGCCAGCAAGACAGAAATTTAGGAGAAACTTGACAGGGATCCAGTTCCAATCATAACTAAAAGCTTGGCTTGAAATACATTTTAATACAATCTAAAGAACTCCACCCCTATACTATATGTATAAGACAATAACTACATCTAAACAAAAATGGTGTTTCAGACAATTAACACAGCTTAGTATAGTCATCTTTATTAAATAGTAGTAACCTGGAAAAGTCTCTGGGTCATATATTAGCAGTGTACTCTTAAGCCTCATACACACGATTGGATTTCCGTCGGACAAAGCCGTGGAATTTTGTCCGAAGGGCGTTGGCCGTGAACTTGTTCTGCATACAGACAGCAAAACATTGTCAGCCAACAAATACGAATCTACGTGTTTTTTCAGCTCTTTAGCGCCACCCTTTGGGCAACTTCTGCTAATGTTGTGCTATGGTTAGCATTGCTTCTGAGCATGCGTGTTTGTACTTTGGATTTTTTTTCCGACAGACTTGTGTTCACACAAGCGGATTTTCCGACAACTGTATACAGAACAAGTTCACAGCCAACGCCCTTCGGGCAAAATTCCACGGCTTTGTCTGATGGAAATCCGATCGTGTGTATGAGGCTCAAGGCCCACACACGAGATCGGATTTTCCGACGGGAATTGTGTGATGGCAGGGTTTTGTCGGAAAATCCGTCTGTTTGTATGCTCCATCAGACAATTGTTATCGGATTTTCTGACAACAAATGTTGGATAGCATGCTGTAAAATTTTCAGACAACAAATGTGTGATGTCCGATTATCCGATCGTGTGTACAGAAGTCCGTCGAAAAAAAAATCCAAAGTACAAATACGCATGCTCAAAAGCAATGCTAACTATAGCACAACATTCGGAGAAGTTGCCCAAGGGGTGGCGCTAAAGTGCTGAAAAAACACGTCGTTTCGTATTTGTTGGCTGACAAAGTTTTGCCGTCTGTATGCAGAACAAGTTCACGGCCAACGCCCTTCAGACAAAATTCCACGGCTTTGTCCGACGAAAATCCGATCGTGTGTATGAGGCTTTAGACATAAAAGTTGAATGATCACATGTAAACATAAGCCATATATAAAACATCCAACTTAATTAAATTTTTGAGTGAACTTTACCTTTAAAGACCAATTTGAGGTTTACTATCCCCTCCCTGTTTTTCTCCTTTTTGTTTTTGCCTACATACCGTTTTTCTATGGGTCTTCAGTTTGGTCATGTGATGACTCTGGTCTTCTTCCTCCAATGTTGGGCAGGTCCTTAACATGTCTCCTGTGGTGAGCGGACAGTGTGATTTGTATGATAATATCCTGAATTGTGGACATTTGACAGTTGTCTGTATTATTTCTCTCTGTGAAATGCAATAAAAATATTTTTTTCCCCTTTTTTATCAATCAATTAGGGATGGAGGCACACGGTCGCACTAATATATTTTTTGAATTTTCCACACATGGCTCCTTGGTTAGCTGATTCGATGTCCAGCTCGCGCATATTCTACTTTACAACTAGTTCCTTCCAAAAAACGGTAAAAAGTTTTTCCAACATCCTACCCTGCTCCATTTTTTTATAATGATAATGCGCATGCATGTGGGTGGTCCTGTGCATGTCCTTCATTGGACTTTGCCATCGCCTTCGCTTCAGGGAGCTGCGACGTGCACTGGGGTCCCCCCCTCTCCCTTCGCCTTGTTGTGGCCTGGGGTGAGTGGGGGTTCCGCCACTGCGCGTCGACGTCACGCATAGCACACCGGGCGTGCGGTGTCCTTCGGGCACTGCACCACTGACGTTAGTGTGTTCCATAGCTGGCGCGCAGGGGGGAATGTTTGGTTGGTTGGGCGCATCTCACCTGGTTGATGGCGCCTTCCCTCCTCTCTCCCCCACTTGCATGTGTCAGTGTGACGTTGGGGGCGTGGTTATGGCGGCACTTCCCATATAAGCCTCTCCCTTTGTTGGGCCCTACACTCAGGATTACACACATCACTTCTTTTGAACAGCACTTACACTGCATAACTTGCTCTCTTCACTTTGCAACAGGTATTTTCTTTTCTCCTTAATATTCACACACTATCTGGCTTTTTTATCTGTATGCCTTTTCCACTTTGCAACAGGTATCTTCTTCTCTTCCCAATATTCACTCACTATTTGGCTTTCCTATCTTTAATCCTTTTTATTGCTCCTTTTTTTTCTCAGCCTTTTCTCTGTTTCTTTTTCTCCCTTTTTCTTTTCTTTCCCTGCCTAATTAATGTCCTCTCACCTCACACTACCCTCCCCCACACCCTGACACACACCACTTTTTCACATACAGATACACACAGCTTTTATTGTTCCAACATTTTTTCAGTGTGACAGTTTTAATTTCTTTTTTCACAGAGGTCCCCACATTTGGGGTTACCCTACATAGCTCACAACCACTTTGAACCTTATTTTTCCACCCTCACGGGGCGTTGTCAGTATGGGTCGTTGTCGCCCTGCCATGCCTCCCCAGCTCCCGGTTGTGACGCCCTCTGGCTGGTCCGTGACTCTCGTGGACGCACCACCCCCATGCAGACGCATCCGTAAGTTCTGTGGGTTAAATGTATGGGTGGGGGATTTTTCTCCTATTCTATGTTTGCCCACCAGCTCTGTAGCATTCTTTTAGATCATTAAAATGTATCTGTCTTTTTCATCCCCAGATGATCACTTCGGTTTTTGCTCCTGATGAGCGGCCCGCAAGGCCCGAAATGCATAGAGCTAATATCTACCGATAAGTGTATATACCCATCAACCTTTATGGACGTTCCTTCCAATATATACCAAATCCCCCCCTGCTTATGTCTCCTTTTTTAAAAAAAATGTTTTGGTGGATTACCAAGTTGCATGGGTAGCGACTGCAATGTCTGGAAGATATGTACTGTGTATCTGCAAATATATGAAATATCCTTGATGGAATATTTATTACCTATTTACTATTGTGCAATATTTGGTTCGGATGAAATATAAAAAAGTATTGATATATAGCAAAATGCATAAAATTTAAATATGAAATTGTATTGCGATTTGAACCAATTAAAAGCTGTCCTCCATCAAAGTTATCTCTTTGTGTCCGTGTGCCTCATACAAAGTCCCGCCCTCTACTTTCCTTTTTGAGCAATAAAAATATATTTGACTCTAAATAGTTAAAGCGGAGCTCCACCCTAAAGGGGAACTTCCGCTCATCGGAACCCTCCCCCCTCCGGTGTCACATTTGGCACCTTTCAGGGGGGGAGGGGGTGCAGATACCTGTCTAAGACAGGTATTTGCACCCACTTTCGGGAGTCCTCTCTGCGGGTATTCTGCGGGTAGTACGTCACTTCCCGCAGAATACCCGCTGTGTTCTGGGAAACACTCGGCTCCCAGAACACAACGGGGACCAGTGAGAACGGCGCAGCGCGACTCGCGCATGCGCCGTAGGGAACCGGGCAGTGAAGCCGCAAGGCTTCACTTCCTGGTTCCCTCAATTTATGAGAGACAGGAGAAAGGGAGCCGCTCAGGTGTGGAAATCCTTAAAATCACCTCCTCCCAGCAGCCGAGGGTGCAAGCAATGCTATTGACAGCAAACAGGAACGAACAAGTCTTCTGGACTGCAGCACTCCAAAAAATAAAAGCCTTTATTTTAAAATAAGGAATCCAAAATACATGCTATACATCACGGCACACAGGTCAAAAAAATCCGGCTAACATGTTTCGCACTATGCTAGTGCTTCCATAGTTGCCAACATTGCAAAAAAAAACATCTGGGACACTTTTTTTGTATTGAGGCGGAGCCTTGCTATAATCAGGGGGCGGGGCATTCATTTGTAGGCGTGTCATGCTGGAGTGAAAAATGGGCGTGGTTTACGCACGATAGTGGTTGTGGTTTAAATGGGCGTGGTTCAAAGGGGTGTGGCTAGAGTCCGAGGTGAGAGAGAGAGAGAGAAATAGAAAGAAAGAAGCCAGATCCTACACCACAATAGTAATGTGTAACAAAATTGGCAGATAAGGATACTCCAAAACACCTGTTGGCGCTTCAATCATCCCGGCACCATGGTTGTTACGGTGTCAGGATGATTGAAGTGCATTATTTCTATTTTTACATTGTAATATAAAATGAAATCATTCAACTCACCATAATGCCGAATCAGTGGAAGCCCTGAGCGTGTTACCTGCCACGTCGCCTGCCACCAGATGGCCTCCCCAGCAGTCCGTCCTTTTATCAGGTGCCTCCCCAGCAGTCCGTCCTTGCATCAGGTGCCTCCCCAGCAGTCCGTCCTTGCATCAGGTGCCTCCCCAGCAGTCCGTCCTTGCATCAGGTGCCTCCCCAGCAGTCCGTCCTTGCATCAGGTGCCTCCCCAGCAGTCCGTCCTTGCATCAGGTGCCTCCCCAGCAGTCCGTCCTTGCATCAGGTGCCTCCCCAGCAGAGCCCCCTCCACACTTGTGGACAAGGGTCCAAAAATCATGATTGTCCCGGGAAATTCGGGACTGTTGGTAACTATGCAGGCGTCCCCAGTGGAGTCCCCCCTTACATCAGGCGTCCCCAGTGGAGTCCCCCTTACATCAAGTGTCCCCAGCGGAGTCCCTCCTTACATCAGGCGTCCCCAGCGGAGTCCCTCCTTACATCAGGCGTCCCCAGGGGAGTCCCTCCTTACCTCAGGCGTACCCAGCGGAGTCCCTCCTTACCTCAGGCGTACCCAGAGGAGTCTCCCCTTACATCAGGCGTCCCCAGCGGAGTCCCCCCTTACATCAGGCGTCCCCAGCGGAGTCCCCCCTTACATCAGGCGTCCCCAGCGGAGTCCCCCCTTACATCAGGCGTCCCCAGCGGAGTCCCCCCTTACATCAGGCGTCCCCAGCGGAGTCCCCCCTTACATCAGGCGTCCCCAGCGGAGTCCCCCCTTACATCAGGCGTCCCCAGCGGAGTCCCCCCTTACCTCAGGCGTCCCCAGCGGAGTCCCCCCTTACCTCAGGCGTCCCCAGCGGAGTCCCCCCTTACCTCAGGCGTCCCCAGCGGAGTCCCCCCTTACCTCAGGCGTCCCCAGCGGAGTCCCCCCTTACCTCAGGCGTCCCCAGCGGAGTCCCCCCTTACCTCAGGCGTCCCCAGCGGAGTCCCCCCTTACCTCAGGCGTCCCCAGCGGAGTCCCCCCTTACCTCAGGCGTCCCCAGCGGAGTCCCCCCTTACCTCAGCCGTCCCCAGTGGAGTCCTCCCTTACCACAGGCGTTCCCAGCGGAGTCCCCCCTTACCACAGGCATCCCCAGCGGAGTCCCCCCTTAACCACAGGCGTCTCCTGTCTCGGCCGCCATTATTGTTTCCCCTTCCCCGAAGGGGAACAAAATAGAGGCGGAGCCGACAGTGTGGCTGAAAAAAAAAAATTAAGCTGTGGCGCTGCCGACCCCCGCCCCTTTCCATTACAGACAGACCTGCAGCAGGGCGGGGCGGGGGGGTGGCCTGCCAGCCAGCCAAAACACAGATGTAGTACAATAGAAGATAAAGCTGCTGCGGCGCCGCCCACCCCCGGGGAGGTGCGGGGTGTGGGCGGCGCCGCAGCAGCTTTATTTTCTATTGTACTACATCCGTGTTTTGGTCTTCTTGAACATGGCGGCCGGCCGAGACATTGTCTCCACCAGCCGTGGACCTCTAGCGGCGGCGGCCTGCGGCGTCCAAATTCGGGGAAAACGGGAAAAATCGGATTGGCCGGGACATTGGCCGGGACAAAATAAATCCGGGAAAAGGGTTTGAATCCCGGGAATGTCCCGGCCAATCCGTGACTGTTGGCAACTATGTGCTTCATAGCTATGAATAAGCACTAGCATAGTGCGAAACATGTTAGCCGGATTTTTTTGACCTGTGTGCCGTGATGTATAGCATGTATTTTGGATTCCTTATTTTAAAATAAAGGCTTTTATTTTTTGGAGTGCTGCAGTCCAGAAGACTTGTTCGTTCCTGTTTCCTGGTTCCCTGACCGAGGATGGCGGGTGGGGGCAACAGAGTGACGAGCGATTGCTCGTCTTCTGCTGCCGACGTCGCTGGACTCCAGGACAGGTAAGTGTCCATATATTAAAAGTCAGCAGCTGCAGTATTTGTAGCTGCTGGCTTTTAATAAAAAAAAATTAGCGGAGCTCCGCTTTAAATGACATTGGGTGCTTGGTAACTCAATATATGGGGAAAGTGCTATAGAGAAGGTAAAAATGACAGCAAAAGATTCATTTTTTGTTTTTAATAACTGCTGCTCCACGTATTTTTTTTTATTTTGAACTGAAAGTGTGAGTTGGGCAACATTTTCCATATTTACCTTACAAATGAGATTAGTGGTTATTTGCTTACATTTCATACATGTGGCTTGAGCGTTAAATTTAACCTTGAGGGCTCCATAACAGGTGACGGATGCTGAATAAAATAATGCGTTTTCCTCTCTCTAATAAATGTCCCTGAAACTTCAGCACAATACATTAAATGCAAAACAGGCTGCGGGACATGAACCTGATGTTATTTTTCCATTTGCAGCTCTATCTTTTAAATATATGAATAATTCATGATATGATATATTTTCTTATTTTGTAAGGAAGCGTTCTCACCTATATATCAAATTAAAGATGACCATTGCAAGATTTCTGCATTTTTTTTTTTTTATTCTGTTTTAATAATGCAGATATTTTGCTAAGAGCATTTATACACACTGGACACTAGCTGTGCTAAATAACTATATTTATTCCTGAAAATCAGAGGTAGGAATAATAATTGTCTATTTATAAGGAGAATTTTAATAACAAGTTATAGAATTTACCAGTATAGATAGGAAGGTTTACATTATTATGTTAACAACCCAAACAAATTAATGAAAAAAGCTGTTAATAACATTTTGCTAATTATTTATGTAAAAGTCAGGACCTGATCAGAGGGGAATGGAGCTATTTCACATTCTATCATGTGTTGTTTGCAGGCATTCCAGATCAGGAAGAAGGTGAAGCCAGTGTATTTATACAGTATGTCAGTAATAAACAAGATGGCTGCTGTTTAGGTGTATGTCAAACCTAAACGTTTATTTTTTTCTAGTTTTGGAAGGACCCCAAACGCAGATCACAAATATAGTGTGTTTCGCTGCACCCGATCGCATGGTACTGCAGCAGAAAATGTCTAGTCACGTTGGAATTGCACCAAAGTAGTACAAGAACTTTTCCAAAAAATTGTCTCATGCTGAGTTGCATTGATGTAAACGAGCACCATTGAAAAAATGTGATTTCCATTGTTATACGATTCTGTGCAACTCAAGTCACATCTGAAATTGCACTAGTGTGAATGGAACCTAATAGATTTTCCTAAATGTTTTGATTTGATATAAAATCTGCTTTTTAACATTAAAATTAAAGGGAATATTTTAGACAAATTAATGAATGTAATGACCTTTAGGTACAGGTGAAACTCGAAAAATTTGAATATCGTGCAAAAGTTGATTTATTTCACTAATGCAACTTAAAAGGTGAAACTAATATATGAGATAGACTCATTACATGCAAAGCAAGATAGTTCAAGCCGTGATTTGTCATAATTGTGATGATTATGGCTTACAGCTCATGAAACCCCAAATCCACAATCTCAGAAAATTAGAATATTGTGAAAAGATGCAATATTCTAGGCTCAAAGTGTCCCGCTTTAATCAGCTAATTAAGCCATAACACCTGCAAAGGGTTCCTGAGCCTTTAAATGGTCTCTCAGTCTGTTTCAGTAGGAATCGCAATCATGGGAAAGACTGATTATCTGACAGTTGTGCAGAAAACCATCATTGACACCCTCCATAAGGGGGGAAAGCCTCAAAAGGTAATTGCAAAAGAAGTTGGATGTTCCCAAAGTGCTGTATCAAAGCACATTAATAGAAAGTTATGTGGAAGGGAAAAGTGTGGAAGAAAAAGGTGCACAAGCAGCAGGGATGACCGCAGCCTGGAGAGGATAGTCAGGAAAAGGCCATTCAAAAGTGTTGGGGACTTTCACAATGAGTGGTCTGAGGCTGGAGTCAGTGCATCAAGAGCCAGCACACACAGATGGATCCTGGACATGGGTTTTTAAATGTCGTATTCCTCTTGTCAAGCCACTCCTGAACAACAAACAATGTCAGAAGTAGGGATGGGCTTCGTGTTTAAGTCAAACCCATGTTCGATTCGAACATCGGCTGTTCGATCGAAGATTGAACATTATGGGCCGTTCACGGCAAATTCGAGTGGCGCGTCACGGCCCATAATTCACTGCGGCATCACAGTGCATTGCTGGCTGATGATTGGCCAAGCATGCACTATGACCCGCATGCTTGGCCAATCAAAGCGCGGAAAAAACGGAGAGCCGTAATTGGCCAAAGCCAGGGTGGCTTTGGCCAATTATGTCTCAGGGGGTTTAGTACACGCCCCACACTATATAAGGCCACCGGCACGGCGGCCGTGTGTAGTGTGTTGGAGTTGTGAAACGAGAGAATTTACAGAGACAGACAGTGTCATTTATATTGAGTTAGATAGAGCAGGCAGGCGAGTCAGTTAGCTGCAGTTACAGTGTGTGTAGAGGATATATATGCATCCTAGGTGTTGTATATATAATTATACACAGTATTTAGTTTAGCTAGATCCGTTTGTTTTCTCTATACTGTGACAGGCAGGCAGGTGATTGTGCTAGCTGCAGACAGTCAGTGTTTCACTTAGTGTACTGTGTGCTTTGCATAGCGTTCACCTAAAGCTTACCTGAATACAGTTAGTGAGTGACTAATAGTGGTGTTCTCATAATTAAACCACAGGCAGAGAGCTGCAAGTATTTTCAGTGTACTGTGTCCCTCTCTGCACAGTTTTCACCTAAAACTAACTGCTGCTGCTGCTTTTCCCATACTAATACCACAGCAGGCAGTTGATTCTGATAGCTGCATTATCAGTACAGACAAATATATATATATATATATATATATATATATATATATATATACATCCCACCTTTGTGCAGCTACATCTCACTGCAGGCCATTAGTATGTCTGGAAGGAAAAACAAGGAGAGGCAGAAAGTCACAAGGCAATAAAAGAGGGCAAGCAGGCTCTGTGTCCAGAGACAACAGTGCTGCTGGTCGTGGAAACAGTGCATCCTCATCAGCACGTGGCCATGGGACACGCTTGTCCTTCTTTTCAGCAGCTGGCCATGTTGAGCTGCAACATGCCCAAGACTTGGTAGAGTGGATGACCAAGCCGTCCTCCTCCTCATCCTCTCTCACCCAGGCTCAGGGTACTTTCTCTGGCTAAGCAGCTGCCAAAGCGGCCTCTTCCCTCGGCTCAATGGCATCAGTCACTCCTTCCCTAGCCCCACCATGTCCTCCTGAGGAGTCCCTCGAACTGTTTGACCACAGTGTTGGGTACATGCTCCAGGAGGATGCCCAGCGTTTTGAAGGCTCCGATGATGGAACCCAGCTGGGGGAAGGCAGTAACGTGAGCTCAGAGAGAGGGGATAGTAACGTGAGTCCAGAGAGAGGGGGTGCCCAACAAGGACATCTATCTGGTAGTCATGTTCCCCCAGCTGCAGCATACTGCCAGATTGGCTCCAGTGATGAGGAGGGAGGGGATGATGAGGTCACTACTCCACATGGGTGCCTGATAGGAGAGAGGAGGAGGAGGAGGAGGCACATCTTCAACGAGGCAGGATGCCCTCCAGGGGCCAGCTTAAGGGCAGCACACTGACCGCATCACACCGCAGAGCTTCGCATGTGCAGGGCGCTGCTGTCTCTAAGCGTTATTCCAAAAGTTCTTTGGTGTGGGCCTTTTAATCAGATGTGTGCAGCAGATCGCACCGTTGCCATTTGCAACATATGTCTAAAGCGTATCTCGCATGGCCAAAACATCAGCCGCTTGGGCACCACGTGCTTGACCAGACATATGTTGACCTGCCATGCAGTCCGTTGGCAAGCGTACCTAAAAGACCCACACCAAAGAATGAAGCGGACCTCTCCTTGCTCCTCATCAGCTGGGATCTCCAACCCCACTATACCTTCAGTCCTCTCTGAAATCTGCACTGAGAGAAATGAAGGTGTAGAATTCGGTGTGTCACAGCCAAGTACTTGCGGAAAATCTGCTATCGGTACACCGACGTCCGATTGTACCAGGCAAATTTCCCTGCCCCAGCTGCTGCACCGCCAAAAGAAGTTCGCTCCCTGCCATCCACATGCCCAGTGGTTGAATGTTAGCTTGGTTAAATTGCTAGCACTTCAACTGCTGCCTTTTCAGTTGGTAGACTCTGCCCCCTTCGGTGAGTTTGTTGAATGTGCGGTTCCTCAGTGGCAGGTTCCCAAACGCCACTTTTTCTCATGGAAGGCGATTCCGGCTCTCTACCGGCATGTGGGAGGCAATGTCTTGGCCTCGCTGGACAGGGCGGTCAGCGGTAAGGTGCATATTACCGCTGACTCATGGTCCAGCAGGCATGGACAGGGACGTTATCTATCTTTCACGGCACATTGGGTGACTCTGCTGGCAGCTGGGAAGGATGCAGGACAAGGTGAAGTAGTGTTGGAGGTTGTTCCGCTACCACGCTTTCAAAATGTTACTACTGGTGATTCTGACACACCTCTCTCCTCCACCCCCTCCTCTTCTTTTTCCTCCATGGCCTCTAACTGTGCTTTGTCCTGGGAACCAGCGGTGCTCCGTAGGCGTTCAAGGGGCTACGCAAGTACGCAGGCAAAAATATGCCATGCGGTGCTTGAGCTGGTGTGCTTGGGGGACAGGAGCCACACTGGGGCAGAGATTCTGTCAGCTCTGCAGGGGCAGGCTCAGAGGTGGTTGACGCCATGCCAGCTTAAGCCAGGAAAGGTGGTTTCCGACAATGGCACCAACCTCCTCTCCGCCCTCCGACACGGACAACTGACCCATGTGCCCTGTTTGGCTCACATCCTTAACTTGGTGGTGCAGCGGTTCTTGGGCAGGTACCGGGGCTTACAGGAGGTCCTGAAGCAGGCCAGGAAACTATGTGGGCATTTCTGTCGGTCATATATTGCCAGTGCTAGGCTGGCTGACCTGCAAAAGGATTACAACCTGCCCAAGAACCGCCTAATCTGTGACATGCCAACCAGGTGGAATTCTACGTTGGCCATGCTGCAGCGGCTGCACACGCAGCAGAGGGCCATCAATGAGTATCTGTTGCAATATGGCACCAGGACAGTGTCAGGGGAGCTTGGATATTTTCCCCACGCCAGTGGGCCATGATCAGGGATGCATGCACTGTCCTGGCACCATTTGAGGAGGCCACGAGGATGGTGAGCAGTGACAGTGCATGCATCAGTGACACTGTCCCTCTTGTCCACCTGTTGGAGCACACACTGCGTGGAATAATGGACAGGGCACTTGAGGCAGAACAGAGGCAGGAAGAGGAGGACTTCCTTACCTCTCAAGGCCCCCTTTATCCAGACAGTGTTCCTGCTGGCCCGGCTATCACACAGGAAGAGGAGGAGGAGGAGGATTATTGTGTCAGCATGGAGGTGGAGCCTAGCACTCAGCATCAGTAGCAGTCTTCAAGGGATCAACTACAGTCCCAAGACACCCATGGACTTGTACGTGGCTGGGAGGAGGTGGCTGCGGATCATGTCATCCTCAGTGACCCAAAGGACTCCGCACCGAATGCCTCAGCAAACCTACTCTGCATGGCCTCCCTGATCCTGCAAAGCCTGCGGAAGGATCCTCGTATTTGTGCGATCAAGGAGAGGGATCATTACTTGCTGGCAACCCTCCTTGATCCACGTTACAAGGGTAAGGTTGCGGACCTTATCTCGCCGTCGCAGAGGGAGCAGAAGGAGGTCTTGCAGAAAGGTCTGTGCAACGCTTTCCCAGAGACTGGGAGGTTACAAATTCCTGGTCCTGGACAACGTGTTGCTGAGGCTCTGGTCAGTCAAAGAAGGAGCGGTGGAGAAGGTGGCCATCTGACCGATGCGTTCAGACAATTTTTTAGTACCCAGCCCCAAGGTATGATCGCTTCCAGCAACCATCGCCAGCGTCTGGTTTACATGGTGCAGGAATACCTAGGGGCAAGATCAGACTTGGACACCTTTCCCACCGAAAATCCTCTGGGTTACTTGGTCTTGAGTAGTGATGAGCCGAACACCCCCGGGTTCGGTTCGCACCAGAACCCGCGAACGGACCGAAAGTTCGTACGAACATTAGAACCCTATTAAATACAATGGATGCGAACGTTCGAATTCTAAAGTGCTAATTATGACGACTATTATGCATGTTATTGTCCTAAAAAGGGTTTGGGAACCCGGGTTCTGCACCAGGGGACATGTATCAATGCAAAAATAAGTTTTAAAAACGGTTGTTTTTCGGGAGCAGTCATTTTAATGATGCATAAAGTAAAAAAAAAAAAGTCAAATATTCCTTTAAATATCGTACCTGGGGGGTGTCTAAAGTATGCCTGTGAAGTGCCACGTGTTTCCCATGTTTAGAACTGTCCCTGCACAAAATGACACTTCTAAAGGAAAAAAAGGCCATTTAAAACTGCTTGCGGCTTTAATGTAATGTCTGGTCCCGGTAATATGGATGAAAATCTTTAAGAAAAATGGCATAGCTACCCCATGACCCCCCCCCCCTACCCCAGCCCATTACCAGCCCCTTTGGGTCTTGTATGGATATTAAGGGGAACACCGCACACAAAATAAAAAAGGCCCTATATACTCTGAACAGCCGTATACAGGCGGTGCATACAAGACAGGGACTGTAGGTTTGTTCTTATGTAGAATGTGTTTGTAATTTTGAACAGGTACATTGTTTAAGTGTAGCTCCAGCCCAAAAATCTATTTTTAAACTTTTTGGAAAACATAGGTAAGGGTTATCACCCCTGTAACATTTGTTTTACTGTCTGTGCCCCTGTTCAGAACATTTCACCTCACTTTCCGTCCCAATGACAACTGTTTTTGAAATGTGGTGTTTTTCTTGAAACAAGGATTGGTGATACAGCATCAGTACAGAGGAGACACCTTTCTCCCATATTAATTCTTACAGGAGAGAATTTTCCTTCCTAGGGGTAGATTCCCTCTCACTTCCTGTTGTCTTCTTGCGTTTGCAAGTAGGAGTCGTTTGTAAGTTGGATGTTTGAAAGTAGGGACCTGCCGTATATACTCTGCAGAAATAGGCCCCTTAGTTGTTGTTGTTGGCACAACACTGTAAGCACTCACAGTTACTCTTGGTTGGTGCTGGAACGCCCTGCTGTCAACTATTATATCAGGAATTGTAATTACATATAATTGTTGAACAGTGGTAGTAAAAATTGGGCCTTTGATGGTGGTGCTGGTGCCACAACACTGTAAGCCCTGACAGTTACTCTTGGTGGGTGCAGCAATGGGCCCTGCTGTGAATTATTAGATCAAGAATTGTAATTGCATGCCCCTGTTGAACAGGGGCTGAAAAATTGGGCCTTTCGTGGTGGTGGTGGTGGTGTTGCCACAACACTGTAAGCCCTCAGAGTTACTCCTGGTGGGTGCAGCAATGGGCCCTGCTGTGAATTATTAGATCAAGAATTGTAATTACATGCCCCTTTTGAACAGGGGCTGAAAAATTGGGCCTTTCGTGGTGGTGGTGGTGGTGGCGTTGCCACAACACTGTAAGCCCTCAGAGTTACTCTTGGTGGGTGCAGCAATGGGCCCTGCTGTGAATTATTAGATCAAGAATTGTAATTACATGCCCCTGTTGAACAGGGGCTGAAAAATTGGGCCTTAGGCACTGGTGGCACAACACTACAACCCCTCACAGATACTGTACTTGGAGCACAGCAATGAGCCCTGTTGCAAAGTATTGCTTCAAAAATTGTAATGACACGCCCCTGTTAAACAGGGGCTGAAAAATTGGGCCTTAGGCACTGGTGGCACAACACTCAAACCCCTCACAGATACTGTACTTGGAGCACAGCAATGAGCCCTGTTGCAAAGTATTGCTTCAAAAATTGTAATGACACGCCCCTGTTAAACAGGGGCTGAAAAATTGGGCCTTAGCCACTGGTGGCGGCACCCATAAACAAAAATGATCTTCCAAGCTATCATCATCAATCGTATCATTGAGGACTCGGAGGAGGAGGATAGCCAGTCAACATAACAGCACAGGCACTCAGCATCAGCATCAGTCTTGAAGGGATGTGACATGTTAAAATCAATTAGTCTGTTATATCAGCATCAGGTGTGTGGTAGCTGGTGGTGATCCAAGACTGGTTCATCTTGATGAAAGTCAGTCGATCAACCGAGTCGGTGGACAGGCGCACCCTGTGATCCGTGACAAATCCTCCAGCAGCACTGAATGTGCGTTCCGAAAGAACGCTGGATGCAGGACAGGCCAGTAGCTCAATTGCATACTGTGCAAGCTCTGGCCAGTGATCCATCCTCAAGACCCAGTAAGCCAGAGGATTTTCGGTGGGGAAGGTGTCCAAGTCTGACCTTGCCCCTAGATATTCCTGCACCATGTTTATCAGACGCTGGCGATGGTTGCTGGAACCGATCATACTTTGGGGCTGCGGACTAAAGAATTGTCTGAACGCATCGGTCAGACGGCCACCTTCCCCACCGCTCCTTCTTTGACTGGCCGAAGCCTCAGCAACTCGTTGTCCAGGACCAGGAGTTTGTAACCTCCCAGTCTCTGGGAACGCGTTGCACAGACCTTTCTGCAAGGCCTCCCGGAGTTGTCTCATCCTCTGCTCCCTCTGCGACGGTAACATAAGGTCCGCAACCTTACCCTTGTACCGTGGATCAAGGAGAGTGGCCAGCCAGTAATGGTCCCTCTCCTTGATCCGAAGAATACGAGGATCCTTCCGCAGACTTTGCAGGATCAGGGAGGCCATGCAGCGTAGGTTTGCTGAGGCATTCGGTCCGGAGTCCTCTGGGTCACTAAGGACGACATGATCCGCAGCCACCTCCTCCCAGCCACGTACAAGTCCACTGGTTTCTTGGGACTGTAAATCATCCCTAAAAGACTGCTGCTGATGATGCTGAGTGCCAGCCTCCACCTCCATGCTGACACAATCCTCCTCCTCCTCCTCCTCCTCCTCCTCTTCCTGTGCGATGGGTGGGACAGAAGGAACACTGTCTGGGTAAAGGGGGCCTTGAGAGGCAAGGAAGTCCTCCTCTTCCTGCCTCTGTTCTGCCTCAAGTGCCCTGTCCATTATTCCACGCAGCGTGTGCTCCAACAGGTGGACAAGAGGTACAGTGTCACTGATGCATGCACTGTCACTGCTCACCATCCTCGTGGCCTCCTCAAATGGTGCCAGGACAGTGCATGCATCCCTGATCATGCCCCACTGGCGTGGAGAAAAAAAACCAAGCTCCCCTGACCCTGTCCTGGTGCCGTAGTCGCACAGGTACTCATTGATGGCCCTCTGCTGTGTGTGCAGCCGCTGCAGCATGGCCAACGTTGAGTTCCACCTGGTGGGCATGTCACATATAAGGCGGTTCTTGGGCAGGTTCAACTCCTTTTGCAGCTCAGCCAGGCGAGCACTGGCATTATAAGATCTGCGGAAATGCACACAGACTTTCCTGGCCTGCCTCAGGACATCCTGTAAGCCCGGGTACCTGCCCAAGAACCGCTGCACCACCAGGTTAAGGACGTGAGCCACACAGGGCACATGGGTCAGTTGTCCCTGTCGGAGGGCGGAGAGGAGGTTGGTGCCATTGTCGCAAACCACCATTCCTGGCTTAAGCTGGCGTGGCGTCAACCACCTCTCGGCCTGGCCCTGCAGAGCAGACAGGACCTCTGCCCCAGTGTGGCTTCTGTCCCCCAAACACACCAGCGCAAGCACGGCATGGCATCTTTTTGCCTGCGTACTTGCGTAGCCCCTTGAACGGCTACGGAGCACCGCTGGTTCAGAGGACAAAGCACAGGAAGAGGCCATGGAGGAAGAAGAAGAGGAGGGGGTGGAAGAGAGAGGTGTGTCACAACCAGTAGTAGCATTTTGGAGGCGTGGCGGTGGAACAACCTCCAACACTACTGCACCTTGTCCTGCATCCTTCCCAGCTGCCAAAAGAGTGACCCAATGGGCCGTGAAAGAAAGGTAACGTCCCTGTCCATGCCTGCTGGACCATGAGTCAGCGGTAATATGCACCTTACCGCTGACCGCCCTGTCCAGCGAGGCCAAGACATTGCCTTCCACATGCCGGTAGAGAGCCGGAATAGCCTTCCGTGAGAAAAAGTGGCGTTTGGGAACCTGCCACTGAGGAACCGCACATTGCACAAACTCACGGAAGGGGGCCGAGTCTACCAACTGAAAAGGCAGCAGTTGAAGCGCTAGCAATTTAGCCAAGCTAGCATTCAACCGCTGGGCATGTGGATGGCTGGGAGTGAACTTCTTTTGACGGTCCAGCAGCTGGGGCAGGGAAATTTGCCTGCTAGAATCGGACGTCGGTGTACTGCTAGCAGAGTGGCCGCAAGTACTTGGCTGTGACACACCTAATTCTACACCTTCATTCCTCTCAGTGCATGTTTCAGAGAGGACTGAAGTCATAGTGGGGTTGGAGATCCCAGCTGATGCGGTGCAAGGAGAGGTCCGCTTTGTTCTTTGGTGTGGGTCTTTGAGGTAGGCTTGCCAACGAGCTGCATGGCAGGTCAACATATGTCTGGTCAGGCATGTGGTACCCAAGCGGCTGATATTTTGGCCACGCGATATACGCTTGAGACATATGTTGCAAACAGCAGCTGTGCGATCTGATGCACTAGCCTCAAAAAAGGCCCACACCAAAGAACTTTTTGAATGACGGGCAGAGGCAGCGCCCTGCACAGGCGGAGCTCTGCGGTGTGATTCCGTCGGTGTACTGCCCTTACGCTGGCCACCAAAGGGCATCCTGCCTCGATGGAGATGTGCCTCCTCCTCATCCTCCTCCTCCTCCTCTCTCCTATTAGGCACCCACGTGGAGTCAGTGACCTCATCATCCCCTCCCTCCTCATCACTGGAGCCAATCTGGCAGTATGCTGCAGCTGCTGGAACATGACTGCCAGATTGGTGTCCTTCTTGAGCATCCCCTCTGTCTGCTCTCACGCTACTGCCTTCCTCTAGCTGGGTTTCATCATCAGACCCTTCGAAACGCTGGGCATCCTCCTGGAGCATGTACCCAACACTGTGCTCAAACAGTTCGGGGGACTCCTCAGGAGGAGGACATGGTGGGTCTAGGGAAGGAGTGACTGATGATGAGTCTGACATTGATACCAGGGAAGAGGACGCTTTGGCAGCTGCTTTGCCAGTACCCTGAGCCTGGGTGAGAGAGGATGAAGAGGAGGAGGAGGGCTTGGTCATCCACTCTACCAAGTCTTCGGCATGATGTGGCTCAACATGTCCAGCTGCCGAAAAGAAGGACAAGCGTGTCCCATGGCCATGTGCTGATGACAATGCACCGCGTCCACGACCAGCACTGTTGCCCCCAGACACAGAGCCTGCTTGCCCTCTTTTATTGCCTCCTGACTGTCTGCCTCTCCTTGTTTGCCTTCCAGACATTCTAATAGATGGCCTGCAGGGAGATGGGAAAAAAGCAATAAGGGCTACCTTCAGGTGTCCTTCTCTGTCCCTTTACTTAAGGATTTCTAAATATGGTTGAGGATGATTGCTTTCGCACAGAATAGCACAACGACAATTTCCCTGACTGTCCAAAAAACAAGGATTTCAAAGATGGTTGATGAGGAATGCTTTAGCACAGTATAGCACAAGGAGAATTTCCCTCACTGTCCTTCCCTGTCCCTAGAAACAAGGATTAGCACAGTGAAGGAAACTGACACTCTCCCTACCTATAGTTTTCTGTCCCTAGAAAAAATGTTTTTTTAAAGATGGTTGATGATCAATGCTTTAGCACAGTATAGCACAAGGAGAATTTCCCTCACTGTCCTTCCCTGTCCCTAGAAACAAGGATTAGCACAGTAAAACACACTGACACTCTCCCTACCTATAGTTTTCTGTCCCTAGAAAAAATGTTTTTTAAAGATGGTTGATGATCAATGCTTTAGCACACTATAGCACAAGGAGAATTTCCCTCACTGTCCTTCCCTGTCCCTAGAAACAAGGATTAGCACAGTAAAACACACTGACACTCTCCCTACCTATAGTTTTCTGTCCCTAGAAAAAATGTTTTTTTAAAGATGGTTGATGATCAATGCTTTAGCACAGTATAGCACAAGGAGAATTTCCCTCACTGTCCTTCCCTGTCCATAGAAACAAGGATTAGCACAGTGAAAGAAACTGACACTCTCCCTACCTATAGTTTTCTGTCCCTAGAAAAAATGTTTTTTTAAAGATGGTTGATGATCAATGCTTTAGCACAGTATAGCACAAGGAGAATTTCCCTCACTGTCCTTCCCTGTCCCTAGAAACAAGGATTAGCACAGTGAAAGAAACTGACACTCTCCCTACCTATAGTTTTCTGTCCCTAGAAAAAATGTTTTTTTAAAGATGGTTGATGATCAATGCTTTAGCACAGTATAGCACAAGGAGAATTTCCCTCACTGTCCTTCCCTGTCCCTAGAAACAAGGATTAGCACAGTGAAAGAAACTGACACTCTCCCTACCTATAGTTTTCTGTCCCTAGAAAAAATGTTTTTTTAAAGATGGTTGATCATCAATGCTTTAGCACACTATAGCACAAGGAGAATTTCCCTCACTGTCCTTCTCTGTCCCTAGAAACAAGGATTAGCACAGTAAAACACACTGACACTCTCCCTACCTATAGTTTTCTGTCCCTAGAATTTTTTTTTTTTAAAGATGGTTGATGATCAATGCTTTAGCACACTATAGCACAAGGAGAATTTCCCTCACTGTCCTTCCCTGTCCCTAGAAACAAGGATTAGCACAGTAAAACACACTGACACTCTCCCTACCTATAGTTTTCTGTCCCTAGAAAAAATGTTTTTTTAAAGATGGTTGATGATCAATGCTTTAGCACACTATAGCACAAGGAGAATTTCCCTCACTGTCCTTCCCTGTCCCTAGAAACAAGGATTAGCACAGTAAAACACACTGACACTCTCCCTACCTATAGTTTTCTGTCCCTAGAAAAAATGTTTTTTTAAAGATGGTTGATGATCAATGCTTTAGCACAGTATAGCACAAGGAGAATTTCCCTCACTGTCCTTCCCTGTCCCTAGAAACAAGGATTAGCACAGTAAAACACACTGACACTCTCCCTACCTATCCTTCTCTTTCCCTAAACTAAAGGAATCCAGGTTAAGCAAGGAAAAAAAATGTCACTGTCCCTGCCTATGCTTCTCTTTCCCTGCTCCGGAACACACTACACTAGGCCGCCATGCTGGCGGCCTTTTATAGTGTGGGGCGTGTACTAAACACCCTCAGCAATAATTGGCCACAGGCATCCTGCCTGTGGCCAATCATTGCTCTCCTCGCTGCCGGCGCTGTGATTGGCCAAGCATGCGGGGTCACAGTGCATGCTTGGCCAATCACAGCGCCTGGATGACACTGCGATCGCGTAGTGCATTGTGGGCCGTTCGCGTCACTCGAATTAGGCGCGAACGGCCCAAATCGTTCGATCTTCGTCGAACGATCGAACAGCCGATGTTCGAGTCGAACGTATGTTCGACTCGAACACCGAGCTCATCCCTAGTCTTGAGGATGGATCACTGGCCAGAGCTTGCACAGTATGCAATTGAGGTACTGGCCTGTCCTGCATCCAGCGTTCTTTTGGAATGCACATTCAGTGCTGCTGGAGGCTTTGTAACTGATCACAGGGTGCACCTGTCCACCGACTCGGTCGATCGACTGACCTTCATAAAAATGAATCAGTCTTGGATCACCACCAGCTACCAAGCACATGATGCTGATGTAACCGAATAATTGTTTTGGAAATGTCAGATCTCTTCAAGACTGACTATGCTGATGCTGAGTGACTATCCTGTTATGCTGAGTGACTATCCTCTTTCTCCTCAATAATCATGCTGATAGCTTGAAAGAACATTTTTGGTTCTGGGCACCGCCACCAGTGGCTAAGGCCCAATTTTTCAGCCCCTGTTTGACAGGGGCGTGTATTTACAATTTTTGATGCAATGCTTTGCAGCAGGGCTCATTGCTGTGCTCCAAAAACAGTATCTGTGAGGGGTTGCAGTGTTGTGGCACCAGCACCAGTGCCTAAGGCCCTATTTTTCTGCCCCTGTTTAACAGGGGCGTGTATTTACAATTTTTGATGCAATGCTTTGCAGCAGGGCTCATTGCTGTGCTCCAACTACAGTATCTGTGAGGGGTTGCAGTGTTGTGGCACCAGCACCAGTGCCTAAGGCCCAATTTTTATGCCCCTGTTCAACAGGGGCATGTAATTACAATTCTTGATCTAATAGTTCACAGCAGGGCCCATTCCTGCGCCCACCAAGAGTAATTGTGAGGGCTTACAGTGTTTTGGCAACACCACCACCACCAACAAAGGCCCAATTTTTCTGCCCCTGTTCAACAGGGGCATGTGATTACTATTCTTGATCTAATATTTCACAGCTAGGCCCATTCCTGCGCCCACCAAGAGTAACTATGAGGACTTACAGTGTTGTGGCACCAGCACCACCACCACCACCACCAAAGGCCCAATTTTTCCTACCACTGTTCAACAATGGCATGTAATTACAATTCTTGATATAATAGTTCGTCATAAAATAGGAAAAATACTGCGCCAACCTTCAAATTTCTAGCAGCCTACACAACAACTGACAATAGTGTAAAGGAAAAATAATAAATAAAGTGTGGCGCTATGTGCAAACAGAAAAATATATATATATAAAATGTCTGGTTGGTAATTGGTCTATATAAAGACCCGTATATCGTGTTGAACCTGATAGTTCACAGCAGGGCGTTCCAGCACCCACCAAGAGTAACTGTGAGTGCTTACAGTGTTGTGGCAACACCAACACATAAGGGCCAAATTTCTGCAGAGTATATACAGCAGGCTCCTACTTTCAAACATCCAACTTACAAACGACTCCTACTTGCAAACGGAAGGAGACAACAGGAAGTGAGGGGAATTCTACCCCTAGGAAGGGAAATTCTCTCCTGTAAGAGTTAATATGGGAAAAAGGTGTCTCCTCTCCACTGATGCTTTATCACCAATCCTTGTTTCACTAAAAACCCCAAATTTTCAAAAAACATTTGTCATTGGAACGGAAAGTCAGGTGAAATCTTCTGAACAGGTGCACAGACAAATGTTACAGGGTTGATAACCCTTCCCTATGTTTTCCAAAAAGCTTAAAATTTGATTTTTTGGCTGGAGCTACACTTAAAAAAATGTACCTGTTCCAAATTTCAAACAGATTCTACTTAAGAACAAACCTCCCTGTATTGTTTGCACCGCCTGTATACTGCTGTTCAGAGTATATAGGGCCTTTTTTTAATTTGGGTGCGGGGTTCCCCTTAATATCCATACAAGACCCAAAGGGGCTGGTAGTGGGCTGGGGTGGGGGGGGGGGGTACCCATGCCATTTTTCTCAATGATTTTCATCCATATTGCCGGGACCATACATTACATTAAAGCCGCAAGCAGTTTTAAATGACTTTTTTTACTTTAGAAATTTCATTTTGTTCAGGGACAGTTCTAAACACGGGAAACACGTGCCACTTCACAGGCATACTTTAGAGACCCCCCAGGTATGATATTTAAAGGAATATTTCACTTTTATTTTCACTTTATGCATCATTAAAATCACTGCTCCCAAAAAAACTTCAGTTTTTAAAACTTTTTTTTGTATTGATACATGTCCCCTGGGGCAGGACCCGGGTCCCCAAGCCCTTTTTAGGACAATAACTTGCATATTAGTCGTTATAATTAGCACTTTTGATTTCGAACATTCGCGTCCATTGTATTTATTGGGTTCTAAAGTTCGTGCAAACTTTCGGTCCGTTCGCATGTTCTGGTGCGAACCGAACCGGGGGGGGGGTTTAGCTCATCCCTAGTCAGAAGCGTCTTACCTGGGCTAAAGAAAAACAGATCTGGTCTGTTGCTCAGTGGTCCAAAGTCCTCTTTTCTGATGAGAGAAAATTTTGCATCTCATTTGGAAACCAAGGACCGAGAGTATGGAGGAAGAATGGAGAGGCACACACTGCAAGATGCTTGAAGTCCAGTGTGAAGTTTCCACGGTCTGTGTTGATTTGGGGAGCCATGTCATCTGCTGGTGTTGGTCCACTGTGCTTCATTAAGTCCAGGGTCAACGCAGCCATCTACCAGGAGATTTTGGAGCACTTCATGCTTCCTTCCACAGATGAGCTCTATGGGGATGCTGACTTAATTTTCCAGCAGGACTTGGCACCTGCCCACACTGCCAAAAGCACCAAAACTTGGTTCAATGACCGTGGGATTACTGTGCTTGATTGGCCAGCAAACTCACCTGTAGGGATGGGCTATCTGTTCGAGTCGAAAATGAGGTGACCCCGCCCCCTCTAACACGTCACAGGGGTTTCCTTGCTGGGGCTTACGTCACAGGTGGCCCCGCCATCGGTTATAAAAAAACTGTCAAACAGCTTGCGCGTCATTAGCCGGGGGGCTCCATTGCAGGGAGGACCATGCTTCGTTCCTCGCTGGAGAGCATCGCTGGAGAATGGATCATCGTTGGACATCGAGAATGGATAACAACGCTGGAATGTTTTTTTTTTCTTTTTTCTTTTTTTCTTTTTATTAAAAGACATTTTCCAACTGTGTCTGTGTGGTTTTTAACACTTTTGACAATTTCTTTTGTGAAATGGTAGGGGTGCAATGTACCCCGTTACCGATTTACATAGGGGGGGCCGGAATCTGGGGGTCCCCTTTGTTAAAGGGGGCTTCCAGATTCCGATAAGCCCCCCGCCCGCAGACCCCCATAACCACCGGGCAAGGGTTGTGGGATGAGGCCCTTGTCCCCATTAACATGGGGACATCCTCCCCATGTTGAGGGCATGTGGCCTGAATGGTTCAAGAGGGGGGGCTCTCTCTCGTCCCCACCTCTTTTCCTGCAGCCTGCCAGGTTGCGTGCTCGGATAAGGGTCTGGTATGGATTTTTGGGGGGAACCCCACACCATTTTTTTTAATTTTGGTGCGGGGTTCCCCTTAAAATCCATACCAGACCTGAAGGGTCTGGTATGGATTTTTGGGGAGAACCCCATGCCATTTTTTTTTAAATGCCGCAGGGTTCCCCTTAATATCCATACCAGACCTGAAGGGCCTGATATGGAATTTTGGGGGGGACCCCCACGCTTTTTTTTTTTAATTTTGGTTTGGTTTGGTAATGGACTAAGGGGGGAACCCATGCTGTTTTTTTCAATTACTTTTATCTGTATTGCCAGGACCCGACAATTCATTATAGCCACGATCAGTTTCAAATTACTTTTTTTCCTTTAGAAATGTAATTTTGTGCAGGGACTTTTGTAAGCATAGGAAACATGCGCTACTTTACAGGCATACTCTAGACACCCCCAGGTACGAAATTTAAAGGATTATTTCACTTTTATTGTTTCACTTTAAGCATTATGAAAATCACTGCTTCCGAAAAAACTGCAGTTTTTAAAACTTTTTTTTGCATTGATACATGTCCCCTGGGGCAGGACCCGGGTCCCCAACCACTTTTTATGACAATAACTTGCATATTAGCCTTTAATATTAGCACTTTTGATTTTTCATGTTTCGTGTCCCATAGACTTTAACGGTGTTCGCGTGTTCGAACAAATTCTTTGCCTGTTCGCATGTTCTGCTGCGAACCGAACCGGGGGGTGTTCGGCTTATCCCTACTCGCCTGACCTGAACCCCATAGAGAATCTTTGGGGCATTGCCAAGAGAAAGATGAGAGACATGAGACCGAACAATGCAGAAGAGCTTAAGGCCGCTATTGAAGCATCCTGGTCTTCCATAATCCCTCAGCAGCGCCACAGGCTGATAGTGCCCATGCCACGCCGCATTGAGGCAGTAATTGCTGCAAAAGGGGCCCAAACCAAGTACTGAGTACATATGCATGCTTATACTTTTCAGAGGTCCGATATTGTTCTATGTACAATCCTTGTTTTATTAATTGCATGTAATATTCTAATTTTCTGAGATTGCGGATTTGGGGTTTTCATGAGCTGTAAGCCATAATCATCACAATTATGACAAATCACAGCTTGAACTATCTTTCTTTGCATGTAATGTGTCTATCCCATATATTAGTTCCACCTTTTAAGTTGCATTAATGAAATAAATGAACTTTTGCACGATATTCAAATTTTTTGTTTTTCACCTGTATTCTTAGAAGGCCCAGTATGTTGAATTTAGTGTGGCTTTGTCTAGAGTGGGATGCAGATACTACATGGTTACATATCTATATCTACGCCTAATAAAATATATTTTTCTATATTTCTTTAATTGTTGTACACTAATGCCGCGTACACACGTACGTTTTTAATGCCATTTTTTAAGCCAACGTTTTTCTCGTTGTTTTTTTTTTCTTGTTTCCTCTCAAGCCTGTCTTGCATCCACACGATCATTAAAAAAAACGCTCGAGCAAAGCGCAGTGACGTACAACACATACGACGGCACTATAAAGGGGAAGTTCCGTTCTAATGACGCCACCCTTTGGGACGCTTTTGCTAATTTCGTGTTGCCGCGTGTTAGTAAAAGTTTGGTGAGAGACGATTCGCGCTTTTCAGTCTTCGTGCTTTGAAGATCGTTTTGTGGAGTTCAGTTTGTGCCTGTGGGTTCGTATCTGTCTTGCAGTGCTTGTAGTCAGTTCGTATCTGTTTAATCAGTGCGTTCTTGTCTGCTCGTTCCTGTTTTTCAGCTTGTTCTTCATAGGCCTTGCTGTTCTTCTGTGCGTTCTTCTAGTTCGTTCTGACCAGCCGACCGTTATCTAGCCATGTTGCGGCTACATACTCGTCGTAGAGTTCGTGCTGTAGTTGGTGCAGGGGTTCATGCTGTATCCCGACTCCAGGCCATGAACAGGGTGAGGAGGAGTTCATGGACCAAGAATTGGTTGCTCCAGCGGCACCAGTTCTGTCACATGCCTTTGTTGCGGGAGATCAGGGAGAATAATCCTGTGGATTACAGGAATTTTCTCAGGATGTCTGACCCCGTATTTCAGCATCTGTTGGCTTTGGTGTCCCCCTACATTACCAGGCAGGACACCGTTATGCGGGAAGCCATCAGTGCTGAGCAGAGGCTCATCACCACGTTGCGATACCTGGCGACTGGGAGAAGCCTGCAGGACCGCAAGTTCTCAACAGGCATCTCCCCCCAGGCTCTGGGGATCATTATACCAGAGACTTGTTCTGCCATCCTTCAAGTTTTGCAGGAGGACTATATTAAGGTAAGTGTTCTAATTTAAAACATCACATTGAATTGTATGTATTTCTTTCTTAATATGTTTTTTCTTTTTTTTCATCAGTCCCTAATTTCCATGATTCTTTTAGCTGCAGGGAATGTCCCCTTTCTCCACATGCATGTTTATTTTTTTGGATGTTTTTTTTAGGCCTACATTTAAATTTTCCTTAGCTAACCTCTCCAGCATGCTATCCTGGGGCCATACCCACCTAGCCTAGTCATTTCCATTTCTTTTTTTCTCTGCTCCATTGTAGTGCTTTACCCTAAATGCCCCCTAAAGATTGCATAGGAATGTTAAATTTTGTTAAACTTCATACAGAGTGCTACAGCCTTGATTTGTGATCTCCCCAACTCATCTTCAACCCCCCCCCCAAGTTTTTTTTTTGGGTTTGTTTTAGTTTTTTGTTGCTTACTAATAATGTTTTAATTTTTTTTTATCCTAATGTTGGCCATGAATGGTTTTCTAAAATCTGCTTGCAATGTTTCTGTCTCAAAGTATTAATTTATTTTTTATTTAACTCCACAGTTCCCTTCTACGCCGCATGAATGGCAGAATGTGGCATCTGAGTTTGCCCAACGATGGAACTTTCCAAACTGTGGAGGGGCCATCGACGGCAAGCATGTTCGGGTCGTACCACCACTCCATTCGGGATCCTTTTATTACAATTATAAGGGGTTCCACAGCATCGTCATGATGGCAGTGGTGTCGGCCACCTACGAATTCATGTATGTGGACGTTGGCAAAAATGGCAGAATGTCAGATGGAGGAGTGTTTGCACAGACCGAGTTTGGGGAACGGCTCCTATCGGATCAGCTGGCCTTGCCACCAGCGGAGCAGAATGTGGAGGGACTCCCATTTGTTTTTGTGGTGGATGAGGCGTTTGGCCTGGTTCCCCATTTAATGAGGCCATTCCCACAACGCACCCTCACCCCTGAGAGGAGGGTGTTTAACTATCGGCTGGCCAGAGCAAGAAGGGTGGTGGAAAATGCCTTTGGCATCATGGCCAGCCGATTCCGCCTGTTCCTCACCTCCATCCACCTTGCCCCCTATAAATGGAACCATGTAGTAATGACTTGTTGCGTGCTCCATAATTTTTGGAGGGTGCATTCTTCCAATTACCTCACTTTGAGTGGGCCTGAGGCCTCATTAGTTGACAATGTTAATTTAGTGGCCCTGGAAGCTGGCCGTCCAGGCTTGGCCCCCCAAACCGGACGTGATGTTAGACAAAAATATGTTGAATATTTTGTGGGTAGGGAGGCCATTGATATGCCTGAGGATGCTTAAAATTATTATTTTGTAAAATAAAACCTTTCTTTGAGAAAATATTTGTATTGTGTTTTAGATTTGTATTCTTTTATGTTTCTCGTAGGTTTACCTAGTGCACTTGTAGTGCCATGTGTATTTAGCATTCTTAAATAGCCTTCATTGTCAGTGTAAACACAAAACATTGATTATTTCACTTTGCACAACATTTACATAATGAAGCCACAAATTTTTGGTAATAAAATAAATTTTTTTATTTTTTTGGATGAAACTTCCTTTTAAATGTAGATGTATCAAAAATATTTTAGGGGGTAAAATGCATGAACAGCCATGCATAAAAAACAATCTAAAAAACTTTAATGTAAATTTAAACATGTACTATTCATTAAAGCTGAAAAGAAACAAAAACCTGCAAAAACACAGCAAGTTCAACGTTCTTTTGTGTAAAAAAATTAAACACGCCCAAGCACAGCCTTGATATTTTGTAGCCTTTCCTCCACCCGCTTGGTATTTTGCCTGATCTCTATCAAGTCTCCCTTTATTTTTTCAAGGTCACGACAGCAGACCATTAGGTATTGGATCAGGATCTGGGCACTGTGACTTGTAAACTTTTCGGGGTCTTCAGCCAGAACAGCACCTAAATAAAATAAAAACATGTACTATAGAATATGTAGGCCTACATCTATTAACCTGCATCTGTCTGGTTTGACACTGACCTGTTGTGGTGCCACTTTCCACTTCCTCAACTTCACGTTCCTCTACATCATGTGGTTCTGGGGGTCTTGTTGAAGGTGTTGGATTTATAGGCTCATCTGACGTAGCTTTTTGAAGCCCTATGGAGATTGCAATAAAAGGTATAGTTTAATTCCTAAATAATAATTATATACAACTAAAAACCCTGAAAGGGAATTTTGAAAGATTATTTGGAAGTGTGGTCCAATTTTAAATGTACCCCCAGTGACAACCTGAACACATGATTGGATACATAGCCAAAACAAGAACATATACTTTTTTTAATAAAGTTTGACACATTCAAACACCCCCAAGTATATACACTGGATCACCTGTGTGTGACACCCTAAAAAATTATTGGTTTTGGGCCACACTTGTACTACTGCGTTCAGATGTTTAATCAGCTGCTGAGCATTCTCTCCCTTAACATTACAATGCATACCATTTTAATTAGTCAAAAATAAAAGTTTTATTCTAAAAATATTTCAACTTCTTTCAAAAATTATCTCCCCAAAAAATACTTAGAGATGTTGGTGTTCACACTGGATGATCCAAAAACATCGTATTAAGAAGTGTACGGAGAAAGAGCTTTACTACGTCCGTTTACTGTGCGGACGAACATGAAAGTTGTTATCTTTCACTGTACTATATCAAAGTCAAAAATACACGACTTAATACAAGTAGTGATGAGCCGAACACCCCCGGGTTCGGTTCGCACCAGAACCCGCGAACGGACCGAAAGTTCGTACGAACATTAGAACCCTATTAAATACAATGGATGCGAACGTTCGAATTCTAAAGTGCTAATTATAACGACTATTATGCATGTTATTGTCCTAAAAAGGGTTTGGGAACCCGGGTTCTGCACCAGGGGACATGTATCAATGCAAAAAGAAGTTTTAAAAACGGTCGTTTTTCGGGAGCAGTCATTTTAATGATGCATAAAGTGAAAAAAAAAAAGTCAAATATTCCTTTAAATATCGTACCTGGGGGGTGTCTAAAGTATGCCTGTGAAGTGCCACGTGTTTCCCGTGTTTAGAACTGTCCCTGCACAAAATGACACTTCTAAAGGAAAAAAAAGCCATTTAAAACTGCTTGCGGCTTTAATGTAATGTCTGGTCCCGGTAATATGGATGAAAATCTTTAAGAAAAATGGCATAGCTACCCCATGACCCCCCCCCCCTACCCCAGCCCATTACCAACCCCTTTGGGTCTTGTATGGATATTAAGGGGAACCCCGCACATAAAATAAAAAAGGCCCTATATACTCTGAACAGCCGTATACAGGCGGTGCATACAAGACAGGGACTGTAGGTTTGTTCTTATGTAGAATCTGTTTGTAATTTTGAACAGGTACATTGTTTAAGTGTAGCTCCAGCCCAAAAATCTATTTTTAAACTTTTTGGAAAACATAGGTAAGGGTTATCACGCCTGTAACATTTGTTTTGCTGTTTGTGCCCCTGTTCAGAACATTTCACCTCACTTTCCGTCCCAATGACAACTGTTTTTGAAATGTGGTGTTTTTCTTGAAACAAGGATTGGTGATAAAGCATCAGTACAGAGGAGACACCTTTCTCCCATATTAACCACTTAACGACCGCCCACTGTAAATATACGTCAGCAGAATGGCACCGACAGACAGAATCACGTATATGTACGTGATTGCCTTTGTATAGTTGGGGGGTCCGATCGGACCCCCCTTCTTTACAGTGAGCGGTCGTTTTACCTTCGGGAGCAATCCGGCATGAGGGGACAGCCGTTCGATTCCGGCCACCCCCTCTCGATCGCTCCCGGCGAATGAGAGAGCTTCCCCTGCCTGCCAGGAAGGAGGAAGTGATGTCATCTCTCCTGGGGCGCTCACATATACCGAGCGCCGTACAGGAGAAGATGCCAGGTTAGTACACAGAACAGCACACTGACACCAGGACACATAGGCACATAAATCGCCCCCCCCAGGCCCCCCCAGATCACCCCCCAGCCCCCCCAGCCCCCAGTCACAGTGTCACTGATTGCAGTGACCATTTATTTAGTGATCACTGCAATCAGTGACATTTGTGACTGTAAAAGTGTCAGTACATTTAGTTTTAGGTCCAGTGTAGCCCCCTAACCCCCCCTAATAAAGGTTTAACCCCCTGATCGCCCCCCAGGTAACCCTTTCACCCCTATCACCACTGTCACTAAGCAATCATTTTTCTGATCGATGTCTTAGCGTCGTTGATGCTGATCGGTAGCCAGTAATTTTTTTTAGGTTCGCCGCAAGTTTTTATAGCGTCGGGTACCCCATATATTACCTAATGAAGGTTTAACCCCCTTGATCGCCCCCCAGGTAATCCTTTCACCCCCTATCACCACTGTCACTAAGTTATAATTTTTCTGATCGATGTCTTAGCGTCGGCGATGCTGATCGGTAGCCAGTAATTTTTTTTAGGTTCGCCGCAGGTTTTTATAGCGTCGGGTACCCCCATATATTACCTAATAAAGGTTTAACCCCCTTGATCACCCCCCAGGTAACCCTTTCACCCCCTAGCACCGCCGTGGCTATGCGATCCTTTTTCTGATCGATGTCTTAGCGTCGGTGATGCTGATCGGTAGCCAGTAATTTTTTTTAGGTTCGCCACAGGTTTTTATAGCGTCGGGTACCCCCATATATTACCTAATAAAGGTTTAACCCCCTTGATCGCCCCCCCAGGTAACCCTTTCACCCCCTATCACCACTGTCACTAAGCGATAATTTTTCTGATCGATGTCTTAGCGTCAGCGATGCTGATCGGTAGCCAGTAATTTTTTTTAGGTTCGCCGCAGGTTTTTATAGCGTCGGGTACCCCCATATATTACCTAATAAAGGTGTAACCCCCTTGATCACCCCCCAGGTAACCCTTTCACCCCCTAGCACCGCCGTCACTATGCGATCATTTTTCTGATCGATGTCTTAGCGTCGGTGATGCTGATCGGTAGCCAGTAATTTTTTTTAGGTTCGCCGCAGGTTTTTATAGCGTCAGGTACCCCCATATATTATCTAATAAAGGTTTAACCCCCTGATCGCCCCCCAGGTAACCCTTTCACCCCCTATCACCACTGTCGCTAAGCAATCGTTTTTATGATCGTTGTCTTAGTGTCGGTGATGCCGATAGGTAGCCAGTAATTTTTTTTTAGGTTCGCCGTCAGGTTTTTATATAGCGTCAGGTACCCCCATATATTACCTAATAAAGGTTTTAACCCCCTAATTGCCCCTAGTTAACCCTTTCACCAGTGATCATCATATAAGTGTTACGGGTGAAGCTGGTTAGTTAGTTTGCTTTTGATAGTGTCAGGGCACCCGCCGTATATAACCCAATAAAGGTTTAACCCCCTGATCGCCCGGCGGGTGATATCAGTTAGGTTTTAGCGTCAGAGAGGGTCTGCGTCACACCCCAGGCAGCGTCATGTTAGTGCCAGTAGCGCTAACACCCACACGTGAAACATACACCCCCTTTAGTGGTATAGTATCTGATCAGCTCAATATCTGATCTGATCAGATCTATACTAGCGTCCCCAGCAGTTTAGGGTTCCCAAAAACGCAGTGTTAGCGGGATCAGCCCAGATACCTGCTAGCACCTGCGTTTTGCCCCTCCGTCCAGCCCAGGCCACCGAAGTGCAGTATCGATCGATCACTGTCACTTGCAAAACACAACACACATAACTGCAGCGTTCGCAGAGACAGGCCTGATCCCTGCGACTCCAGTGCTGTAGGAGGTAATTTCACCACCACAGTTAAAAAAAAAAAACATATATGCCGAAGCATTGGGGCAGCAGGAGCGGAGGAGCGATTTTGCTCCTAATGCCGCGTATATACGGTCGAAATTCCGACGGAGGCTTGCCCGTGGAAAAGTCTGACCATATGTACGCGGCATAACTTTTGCGAGAAGATGCCCCCATGCTTCGGCATATATAAATGGTGCATGTATGCCCATCATTAGAAGTGGGTGGATGAAGGGCGGTATTCTAATGGTGGGCATACCCACCGATCAATCTTTTTTCGTTCAGCCAACAGGCTGCATGAAAAAAAAGATTACAATACATGTCCAACAAGGACCAGCAACGTACTGGTATGTTGCTGGACTTTGAATGTTTATACCAGAATGATGCCTGCGGGTTTAGGTATCATCTTGGTATCATTCTTTTCAGCCAGCGGCCGGCTTTCATGTAAAAGCAATCCTAGTGGCTAATTAGCCTCTGGACTGCTTTTACAAGCAGTGGGAGGGAATGTCCCCCCCCCGGATATAAAAAGCGCCATTGGGAAATTGGGAAATCACACCGATCTTGGTGTGGTCAGATGCTTTGAGGGCAGAGGAAAGATCTAGGGTCCAATAGACCCCAGTTTTTTCAAAAAAGAGTACCTGTCATTACCTATTGCTATCATAGGGGATATTTACATTCCCTGAGATAACAATAACAGTGATAAAAATAAATAAATATGGAAGCAACAGTTAAAAAATGAAATAAAAAAGCAAAATTAATAATAAAAAAAAAAAAAAAAAAAAAAAAAAAAAAAGCACCCCTGTCCTGCCCTGCTCTTGCCCAATGGCGAACGCAAGCGTCGGTCTGGCGTCATATGTAAACAGCAATTGCACCATGCATGTGAGGTATCACCGCGAAGGTCAGATCGAGGGCAGTAATTTTAGCAGTAGACCTCCTCTGTAAATCTAACGGGGTAACCTGTAAATGCTTTTAAAGGCTTTTAAAAATGTATGTAGTTTGTCGCCAATGCGCGTTTGTGCGAAATTTTAAAGCATGTCGTGTTTGGTATCTATGTACTCGGCCTAAGATCATCTTTTTTATTTCATCAAACATTTGGGCAATATAGTGTGTTTTAGTGCATTAAAATTAAAAAAAGTGTATTTTTTCCCCAAAAAATGCGTTTGAAAAATCGCTGCGCAAATACTGTGTAGAAAAAAAAATGCAACACCCACCATTTTATTCTGTAGGGCCTTTGCTTTAAAAATATATATAATGTTTGGGGGTTCAACATAATTTTCTTGCAAAAAAAAATATGTTTTCATGTAAACAAAAAGTGTCAAAAAGGGCTTTGTCTTCAAGTGGTTAGAAGAGTGGATGTAAGCTTCCTAATGTTGTGTATAAAATGCCAGAACAGTTCAAAACCCCCCAAATGACCCCATTTTGGAAAGTAGACACCCCAAGCTATATACTGAGAGGCATGTCGAGTCCATGGAATATTTTATATGTTGACACAAGTTGCGGAAAAAATACTTTTTTATTTTTATTTTTTTGCACAAAGTTGTCACTAAATGATATATTGCTCAAACATGCCATGGGCATATGTGGAATTACACCCCAAAATACATTCTGTTGCTTCTCCTGAGTACGGGGATACCACATGTGTGAGACTTTTTGGGAGCCTAGCCGCGTACGGGACCCCAAAAACCAAGCACCGCCTTCAGGCTTTCTAAGGGTGTCAATTTTTGATTTCACTTCTCACTGCCTATCACAGTTTCGGAGGCCATGGAATGCCCAGATGGCACAAAACCCCCCCAAATGACCCCATTTTGGAAAGTAGACACCCCAAGCTATTTGCTGAGAGGTATTGTGAGTATTTTGCAGATCTCGCTTTTTGTCACAAAGTTTTGAAAATTGAAAAAAAAAAAGAAAAAAAAAAAAAAAAAGTTCTTTCTTCATTTTCAAAAACAAATGAGAGCTGTAAAATACTCACCATGCCTCTCAGCAAACAGCTTGGGGTGTCTACTTTCCAAAATGGGGTCATTTGGGGGGGTTTTGTGCTATTTTGGCATTTTATGGCCTTCAAAACTGTGATAGGTAGTGAGGAGTGAAATCAAAAATTTGCACCCTTAGAAATCCTGGAGGCGGTGCTTGGTTTCCGGGGTCCCGTACGTGGCTAGGCTCCTAAAAAGTCCCACACATGTGGTATCCCCGTACTCAGGAGAAGCAGCAGAATGTATTTTGGGGTGCAATTCCACATATAACCATGGCATGTGTGAGCAATATATCATTTAGTGACAACTTTTTGTAATTTTTTTTTTTTGTCATTATTCAATCACTTGGGACAAAAAAAAAAAATATTCAATGGGCTCAACATGCCTCTCAGCAATTTCCTTGGGGTGTCTACTTTCTAAAATGGGGTCATTTGGGGGGGTTTTGTGCTATTTTGGCATTTTATGGCCTTCAAAACTGTGATAGGTAGTGAGGAGTGAAATCAAAAATTTGCGCCCTTAGAAATCCTGAAGGCGGTGCTTGGTTTCCGGGGTCCCGTACGTGGCTAGGCTCCTAAAAAGTCCCACACATGTGGTATCCCCGTACTCAGGAGAAGCAGCAGAATGTATTTTGGGGTGCAATTCCACATATAACCATGGCATGTGTGAGCAATATATCATTTAGTGACAACTTTTTGTAATTTTTTTTTTTTTGTCATTATTCAATCACTTGGGACAAAAAAAAAAAATATTCAATGGGCTCAACATGCCTCTCAGCAATTTCCTTGGGGTGTCTACTTTCTAAAATGGGGTCATTTGGGGGGGTTTTGTACTGCCCTGTCATTTTAGCACCTCAAGAAATGAGATAGGCAATCATAAATTAAAAGCTGTGTAAATTCCAGAAAATGTACCCTAGTTTGTAAACGCTATAACTTTTGCGCAAACCGATAAATATACGCTTATTGACATTTTTTTTACTAAAGACATGTGGCTGAATACATTTTGGCCTAAATGTATGACTAAAATTGAGTTTATTCGATTTTTCTTATAACAAAAAGTAGAAAATATAATTTTTTTCAAAATTTTCGGTCTTTTTCCGTTTATATCGCAAAAAATAAAAATCGCAGAGGCAATCAAATACCATTAAAAGAAAGCTCTATTTGTGGGAAGAAAAGGACGCAAATTTCGTTTGGGTACAACATTGCATGTCCGCACAATTTACAGTTAAAGCAGCGCAGTGCAAAATTCTGAATTCACCTCTGGTCCTCTAGCTACCAAATGGTCCGGGGCTTAAGTGGTTAATTCTTACAGGAGAGAATTTTCCTTCCTAGGGGTAGATTTCCTCTCACTTCCTGTTGTCTTCTTGCGTTTGCAAGTAGGAGTCGTTTGTAAGTTGGATGTTTGAAAGTAGGGACCTGCCGTATATACTCTGCAGAAATAGGCCCCTTAGTTGTTGTTGTTGGCACAACACTGTAAGCACTCACAGTTACTCTTGGTTGGTGCTGGAACGCCCTGCTGTCAACTATTATATCAGGAATTGTAATTACATATAATTGTTGAACAGTGGTAGTAAAAATTGGGCCTTTGATGGTGGTGCTGGTGCCACAACACTGTAAGCCCTGACAGTTACTCTTGGTGGGTGCAGGAATGGGCCCTGCTGTGAATTATTAGATCAAGAATTGTAATTACATGCCCCTTTTGAACAGGGGCTGAAAAATTGGGCCTTTCGTGGTGGTGGTGGTGGTGGCGTTGCCACAACACTGTAAGCCCTCAGAGTTACTCTTGGTGGGTGCAGCAATGGGCCCTGCTGTGAATTATTAGATCAAGAATTGTAATTACATGCCCCTGTTGAACAGGGGCTGAAAAATTGGGCCTTAGGCACTGGTGGCACAACACTGCAACCCCTCACAGATACTGTACTTGGAGCACAGCAATGAGCCCTGTTGCAAAGTATTGCTTCAAAAATTGTAATTACACGCCCCTGTTAAACAGGGGCTGAAAAATTGGGCCTTAGGCACTGGTGGCACAACACTGCAACCCCTCACAGATACTGTACTTGGAGCACAGCAATGAGCCCTGTTGCAAAGTATTGCTTCAAAAATTGTAATTACACGCCCCTGTTAAACAGGGGCTGAAAAATTGGGCGTTAGGCACTGGTGGCGGCACCCATAAACAAAAATGATCTTCCAAGCTATCATCATCAATCGTATCATTGAGGACTCGGAGGAGGAGGATAGCCAGTCAACATAACAGCACAGGCACTCAGCATCAGCATCAGTCTTGAAGGGATGTGACATGTTAAAATCAATTAGTCTGCTATATCAGCATCAGGTGTGTGGTAGCTGGTGGTGATCCAAGACTGGTTCATCTTGATGAAAGTCAGTCGATCAACCGAGTCGGTGGACAGGCGCACCCTGTGATCCGTGACAAATCCTCCAGCAGCACTGAATGTGCGTTCCGAAAGAACGCTGGATGCAGGACAGGCCAGTAGCTCAATTGCATACTGTGCAAGCTCTGGCCAGTGATCCATCCTCAAGACCCAGTAAGCCAGAGGATTTTCGGTGGGGAAGGTGTCCAAGTCTGACCTTGCCCCTAGATATTCCTGCACCAGACGCTGGCGATGGTTGCTGGAACCGATCATACTTTGGGGCTGCGGACTAAAGAATTGTCTGAACGCATCGGTCAGACGGCCACCTTCCCCACCGCTCCTTCTTTGACTGGCCAAAGCCTCAGCAACTCGTTGTCCAGGACCAGGAGTTTGTAACCTCCCAGTCTCTGGGAACGCATTGCACAGACCTTTCTGCAAGGCCTCCCGGAGTTGTCTCATCCTCTGCTCCCTCTGTGACGGTAACATAAGGTCCGCAACCTTACCCTTGTACCGTGGATCAAGGAGAGTGGCCAGCCAGTAATGGTCCCTCTCCTTGTCCTGAAGAATACGAGGATCCTTCCGCAGACTTTGCAGGATCAGGGAGGCCATGCAGCGTAGGTTAGCTGAGGCATTCGGTCCGGAGTCCTCTGGGTCACTAAGGACGACATGATCCGCAGCCACCTCCTCCCAGCCACGTACAAGTCCACTGGTTTCTTGGGACTGTAAATCATCCCTAAAAGACTGCTGCTGATGATGCTGAGTGCCAGCCTCCACCTCCATGCTGACACAATCCTCCTCCTCCTCCTCCTCCTCCTCCTCCTCCTCTTCCTGTGCGATGGGTGGGACAGAAGGAACACTGTCTGGGTAAAGGGGGCCTTGAGAGGCAAGGAAGTCCTCCTCTTCCTGCCTCTGTTCTGCCTCAAGTGCCCTGTCCATTATTCCACGCAGCGTGTGCTCCAACAGGTGGACAAGAGGTACAGTGTCACTGATGCATGCACTGTCACTGCTCACCATCCTCGTGGCCTCCTCAAATGGTGCCAGGACAGTGCATGCATCCCTGATCATGCCCCACTGGCGTGGAGAAAAAAAACCAAGCTCCCCTGACCCTGTCCTGGTGCCGTAGTCGCACAGGTACTCATTGATGGCCCTCTGCTGCGTGTGCAGCCGCTGCAGCATGGCCAACGTTGAGTTCCACCTGGTGGGCATGTCACATATAAGGCGGTTCTTGGGCAGGTTCAACTCCTTTTGCAGCTCAGCCAGGCGAGCACTGGCATTATAAGATCTGCGGAAATGCACACAGACTTTCCTGGCCTGCCTCAGGACATCCTGTAAGCCCAGGTACCTGCCCAAGAACCGCTGCACCACCAGGTTAAGGACGTGAGCCACACAGGGCACATGGGTCAGTTGTCCCTGTCGGAGGGCGGAGAGGAGGTTGGTGCCATTGTCGCAAACCACCATTCCTGGCTTAAGCTGGCATGGCGTCAACCACCTCTCGGCCTGGCCCTGCAGAGCAGACAGGACCTCTGCCCCAGTGTGGCTTCTGTCCCCCAAACACACCAGCGCAAGCACGGCATGGCATCTTTTTGCCTGCGTACTTGCGTAGCCCCTTGAACGGCTACGGAGCACCGCTGGTTCAGAGGACAAAGCACAGGAAGAGGCCATGGAGGAAGAAGAAGAGGAGGGGGTGGAGGAGAGAGGTGTGTCACAACCAGTAGTAGCATTTTGGAGGCGTGGCGGTGGAACAACCTCCAACACTACTGCACCTTGTCCTGCATCCTTCCCAGCTGCCAAAAGAGTGACCCAATGGGCCGTGAAAGAAAGGTAACGTCCCTGTCCATGCCTGCTGGACCATGAGTCAGCGGTAATATGCACCTTACCGCTGACCGCCCTGTCCAGCGAGGCCAAGACATTGCCTTCCACATGCCGGTAGAGAGCCGGAATAGCCTTCCGTGAGAAAAAGTGGCGTTTGGGAACCTGCCACTGAGGAACCGCACATTGCACAAACTCACGGAAGGGGGCCGAGTCTACCAACTGAAAAGGCAGCAGTTGAAGCGCTAGCAATTTAGCCAAGCTAGCATTCAACCGCTGGGCATGTGGATGGCTGGGAGTGAACTTCTTTCGACGGTCCAGCAGCTGGGGCAGGGAAATTTGCCTGCTAGAATCGGACGTCGGTGTACTGCTAGCAGAGTGGCCGCAAGTACTTGGCTGTGACACACCTAATTCTACACCTTCATTCCTCTCAGTGCATGTTTCAGAGAGGACTGAAGTTATAGTGGGGTTGGAGATCCCAGCTGATGCGGTGCAAGGAGAGGTCCGCTTTGTTCTTTGGTGTGGGTCTTTGAGGTAGGCTTGCCAACGAGCTGCATGGCAGGTCAACATATGTCTGGTCAGGCATGTGGTACCCAAGCGGCTGATGTTTTGGCCACGCGATATACGCTTGAGACATATGTTGCAAACAGCAGCTGTGCGATCTGATGCACTAGCCTCAAAAAAGGCCCACACCAAAGAACTTTTTGAATGACGGGCAGAGGCAGCGCCCTGCACAGGCGGAGCTCTGCGGTGTGATTCCGTCGTGTACTGCCCTTACGCTGGCCGCCAAAGGGCATCCTGCCTCGTTGGAGATGTGCCTCCTCCTCATCCTCCTCCTCCTCCTCTCTCCTATTAGGCACCCACGTGGAGTCAGTGACCTCATCATCCCCTCCCTCCTCATCACTGGAGCCAATCTGGCAGTATGCTGCAGCTGCTGGAACATGACTGCCAGATTGGTGTCCTTCTTGAGCATCCCCTCTGTCTGCTCTCACGCTACTGCCTTCCTCTAGCTGGGTTTCATCATCAGACCCTTCGAAACGCTGGGCATCCTCCTGGAGCATGTACCCAACACTGTGCTCAAACAGTTCGGGGGACTCCTCAGGAGGAGGACATGGTGGGTCTAGGGAAGGAGTGACTGATGATGAGTCTGACATTGATACCAGGGAAGAGGACGCTTTGGCAGCTGCTTTGCCAGTACCCTGAGCCTGGGTGAGAGAGGATGAGGAGGAGGAGGAGGGCTTGGTCATCCACTCTACCAAGTCTTCGGCATGATGTGGCTCAACATGTTAAGCTGCCGAAAAGAAGGACAAGCGTGTCCCATGGCCATGTGCTGATGACAATGCACCGCGTCCACGACCAGCACTGTTGCCCCCAGACACAGAGCCTGCTTGCCCTCTTTTATTGCCTCCTGACTGTCTGCCTCTCCTTGTTTGCCTTCCAGACATTCTAATGGATGGCCTGCAGGGAGATGGGAAAAAAGCAATAAGGGCTACCTTCAGGTTTCCTTCTCTGTCCCTTTACTTAAGGATTTCTAAATATGGTTGAGGATGATTGCTTTCGCAAAGAATAGCACAATGACAATTTCCCTGACTGTCCAAAAAACAAGGATTTCAAAGATGGTTGATGAGGAATGCTTTAGCACAGTATAGCACAATGAGAATTTCCCTCACTGGCCTTCCCTGTCCCTACAAACAAGGTTTAGCACATTAAAACACACTGACACTCTCCCTACCTATAGTTTTCTGTCCCTATAAAAAATGTTTTTTTAAAGATGGTTGATGATGAATGCTTTAGCACAGTATAGCACAATGAGAATTTCCCTCACTGTCCTTCCCTGTCCCTACAAACAAGGTTTAGCACAGTAAAACACACTGACACTCTCCCTACCTATAGTTTTCTGTCCCTATAAAAAATTTTTTTTAAAGATGGTTGATGATGAATGCTTTAGCACAGAATAGCACAATGAGAATTTCCCTCACTGTCCTTCCCTGTCCCTACAAACAAGCTTTAGCACAGTAAAACACACTGACACTCTCCCTACCTATAGTTTTCTGTCCCTATAAAAAAAAGTTTTTTTTAAAGATGGTTGATGATGAATGCTTTAGCACAGTATAGCACAATGAGAATTTCCCTCACTGTCCTTCCCTGTCCCTACAAACAAGGTTTAGCACAGTAAAACACACTGACACTCTCCCTACCTATAGTTTTCTGTCCCTATAAAAAATGTTTTTTTAAAGATGGTTGATGATGAATGCTTTAGCACAGTATAGCACAATGAGAATTTCCCTCACTGTCCTTCCCTGTCCCTACAAACAAGGTTTAGCACAGTAAAACACACTGACACTCTCCCTACCTATAGTTTTCTGTCCCTATAAAAAAAGTTTTTTTAAAGATGGTTGATGAGGAATGCTTTAGCACAGTATAGCACAATGAGAATTTCCCTCACTGACCTTCCCTGTCCCTACAAACAAGGTTTAGCACAGTAAAACACACTGACACTCTCCCTACCTATAGTTTTCTGTCCCTATAAAAAATTTTTTTTTAAAGATGGTTGATGATGAATGCTTTAGCACAGTATAGCACAATGAGAATTTCCCTCACTGTCCTTCCCTGTCCCTACAAACAAGGTTTAGCACAGTAAAACACACTGACACTCTCCCTACCTATAGTTTTCTGTCCCTATAAAAAATGTTTTTTAAAGATGGTTGATGATGAATGCTTTAGCACAGTATAGCACAATGAGAATTTCCCTCACTGTCCTTCTCTGTCCCTACCAACAAGGTTTAGCACAGTAAAACACACTGACACTCTCCCTACCTATAGTTTTCTGTCCCTATAAAAATTTTTTTTTAAAGATGGTTGATGATGAATGCTTTAGCACAGTATAGCACAATGAGAATTTCCCTCACTGTCCTTCCCTGTCCCTACAAACAAGGTTTAGCACAGTAAAACACACTGACACTCTCCCTACCTATAGTTTTCTGTCCCTATAATTAATGTTTTTTTAAAGATGGTTGATGAGGAATGCTTTAGCACAGTATAGCACAATGAGAATTTCCCTCACTGTCCTTCCCTGTCCCTACAAACAAGGTTTAGCACAGTAAAACACACTGACACTCTCCCTACCTATAGTTTTCTGTCCCTATAAAAAATGTTTTTTAAAGATGGTTGATGATGAATGCTTTAGCACAGTATAGCACAATGAGAATTTCCCTCACTGTCCTTCCCTGTCCCTACAAACAAGGTTTAGCACAGTAAAACACACTGACACTCTCCCTACCTATAGTTTTCTGTCCCTATAAAAAATGTTTTTTTAAAGATGGTTGATGAGGAATGCTTTAGCACAGTATAGCACAATGAGAATTTCCCTCACTGTCCTTCCCTGTCCCTACAAACAAGGTTTAGCACAGGAAAACACACTGACACTCTCCCTACCTATAGTTTTCTGTCCCTATAAAAAATGTTTTTTTAAAGATGGTTGATGAGGAATGCTTTAGCACAGTATAGCACAATGAGAATTTCCCTCACTGTCCTTCCCTGTCCCTACAAACAAGGTTTAGCACAGGAAAACACACTGACACTCTCCCTACCTATAGTTTTCTGTCCCTATAATTTTTTTTTTTTAAAGATGGTTGATGATGAATGCTTTAGCACAGTATAGCACAATGAGAATTTCCCTCACTGTCCTTCCCTGTCCCTACAAACAAGGTTTAGCACAGTAAAACACACTGACACTCTCCCTACCTATAGTTTTCTG
Source organism: Rana muscosa (assembly GCA_029206835.1). NCBI lineage: Eukaryota > Metazoa > Chordata > Amphibia > Anura > Ranidae > Rana > Rana muscosa. The sequence goes on along the minus strand of CM055121.1, from coordinate 438,513,371 downwards.
TCCCTATAAAAAAAGTTTTTTTAAAGATGGTTGATGATGAATGCTTTAGCACAGTATAGCACAATAAGAATTTCCCTCACTGTCCTTCTCTGTCCCTACCAACAAGGTTTAGCACAGTAAAACACACTGACACTCTCCCTACCTATAGTTTTCTGTCCCTATAAAAAATGTTTTTTTAAAGATGGTTGATGATGAATGCTTTAGCACAGTATAGCACAATGAGAATTTCCCTCACTGTCCTTCCCTGTCCCTACAAACAAGGCTTAGCACAGTAAAACACACTGACACTCTCCCTACCTATAGTTTTCTGTCCCTATAAAAAATTTTTTTTAAAGATGGTTGATGATGAATGCTTTAGCACAGTATAGCACAATGAGAATTTCCCTCACTGTCCTTCCCTGTCCCTACAAACAAGGTTTAGCACAGTAAAACACACTGACACTCTCCCTACCTATAGTTTTCTGTCCCTATAATTAATGTTTTTTTAAAGATGGTTGATGAGGAATGCTTTAGCACAGTATAGCACAATGAGAATTTCCCTCACTGTCCTTCCCTGTCCCTACAAACAAGGTTTAGCACAGTAAAACACACTGACACTCTCCCTACCTATAGTTTTCTGTCCCTATAAAAATGTTTTTTAAAGATGGTTGATGATGAATGCTTTAGCACAGTATAGCACAATGAGAATTTCCCTCACTGTCCTTCCCTGTCCCTACAAACAAGGTTTAGCACAGTAAAACACACTGACACTCTCCCTACCTATAGTTTTCTGTCCCTATAAAAAAAGTTTTTTTAAAGATGGTTGATGATGAATGCTTTAGCACAGTATAGCACAATGAGAATTTCCCTCACTGTCCTTCCCTGTCCCTACAAACAAGGTTTAGCACAGTAAAACACACTGACACTCTCCCTACCTATAGTTTTCTGTCCCTATAAAAAATGTTTTTTTAAAGATGGTTGATGAGGAATGCTTTAGCACAGTATAGCACAATGAGAATTTCCCTCACTGTCCTTCCCTGTCCCTACAAACAAGGTTTAGCACAGGAAAACACACTGACACTCTCCCTACCTATAGTTTTCTGTCCCTATAATTTTTTTTTTTTTAAAGATGGTTGATGATGAATGCTTTAGCACAGTATAGCACAATGAGAATTTCCCTCACTGTCCTTCCCTGTCCCTACAAACAAGGTTTAGCACAGTAAAACACACTGACACTCTCCCTACCTATAGTTTTCTGTCCCTATAAAAAAAGTTTTTTTAAAGATGGTTGATGATGAATGCTTTAGCACAGTATAGCACAATGAGAATTTCCCTCACTGTCCTTCTCTGTCCCTACCAACAAGGTTTAGCACAGTAAAACACACTGACACTCTCCCTACCTATAGTTTTCTGTCCCTATAAAAAATGTTTTTTTAAAGATGGTTGATGATGAATGCTTTAGCACAGTATAGCACAATGAGAATTTCCCTCACTGTCCTTCCCTGTCCCTACAAACAAGGTTTAGCACAGTAAAACACACTGACACTCTCCCTACCTATAGTTTTCTGTCCCTATAAATTTTTTTTTTTAAAGATGGTTGATGATGAATGCTTTAGCACAGTATAGCACAATGAGAATTTCCCTCACTGTCCTTCCCTGTCCCTACAAACAAGGTTTAGCACAGTAAAACACACTGACACTCTCCCTACCTATAGTTTTCTGTCCCTATAAAAATTTTTTTTTAAAGATGGTTGATGATGAATGCTTTAGCACAGTATAGCACAATGAGAATTTCCCTCACTGTCCTTCCCTGTCCCTACAAACAAGGTTTAGCACAGTAAAACACACTGACACTCTCCCTACCTATAGTTTTCTGTCCCTATAATTAATGTTTTTTTAAAGATGGTTGATGAGGAATGCTTTAGCACAGTATAGCACAATGAGAATTTCCCTCACTGTCCATCCCTGTCCCTACAAACAAGGTTTAGCACAGTAAAACACACTGACACTCTCCCTACCTATAGTTTTCTGTCCCTATAAAAAATGTTTTTTAAAGATGGTTGATGATGAATGCTTTAGCACAGTATAGCACAATGAGAATTTCCCTCACTGTCCTTCCCTGTCCCTACAAACAAGGTTTAGCACAGTAAAACACACTGACACTCTCCCTACCTATAGTTTTCTGTCCCTATAAAAAAAGTTTTTTTAAAGATGGTTGATGATGAATGCTTTAGCACAGTATAGCACAATGAGAATTTCCCTCACTGTCCTTCCCTGTCCCTACAAACAAGGTTTAGCACAGTAAAACACACTGACACTCTCCCTACCTATAGTTTTCTGTCCCTATAAAAAATGTTTTTTTAAAGATGGTTGATGAGGAATGCTTTAGCACAGTATAGCACAATGAGAATTTCCCTCACTGTCCTTCCCTGTCCCTACAAACAAGGTTTAGCACAGGAAAACACACTGACACTCTCCCTACCTATAGTTTTCTGTCCCTATAATTTTTTTTTTTTTAAAGATGGTTGATGATGAATGCTTTAGCACAGTATAGCACAATGAGAATTTCCCTCACTGTCCTTCCCTGTCCCTACAAACAAGGTTTAGCACAGTAAAACACACTGACACTCTCCCTACCTATAGTTTTCTGTCCCTATAAAAAAAGTTTTTTTAAAGATGGTTGATGATGAATGCTTTAGCACAGTATAGCACAATGAGAATTTCCCTCACTGTCCTTCTCTGTCCCTACCAACAAGGTTTAGCACAGTAAAACACACTGACACTCTCCCTACCTATAGTTTTCTGTCCCTATAAAAAATGTTTTTTTAAAGATGGTTGATGAGGAATGCTTTAGCACAGTATAGCACAATGAGAATTTCCCTCACTGTCCTTCCCTGTCCCTACAAACAAGGTTTAGCACAGTAAAACACACTGACACTCTCCCTACCTATAGTTTTCTGTCCCTATAAAAAATGTTTTTTTAAAGATGGTTGATGAGGAATGCTTTAGCACAGTATAGCACAATGAGAATTTCCCTCACTGTCCTTCCCTGTCCCTACAAACAAGGTTTAGCACAGGAAAACACACTGACACTCTCCCTACCTATAGTTTTCTGTCCCTATAAAAAATGTTTTTTTAAAGATGGTTGATGAGGAATGCTTTAGCACAGTATAGCACAATGAGAATTTCCCTCACTGTCCTTCCCTGTCCCTACAAACAAGGTTTAGCACAGGAAAACACACTGACACTCTCCCTACCTATAGTTTTCTGTCCCTATAATTTTTTTTTTTTAAAGATGGTTGATGATGAATGCTTTAGCACAGTATAGCACAATGAGAATTTCCCTCACTGTCCTTCCCTGTCCCTACAAACAAGGTTTAGCACAGTAAAACACACTGACACTCTCCCTACCTATAGTTTTCTGTCCCTATAAAAAAAGTTTTTTTAAAGATGGTTGATGATGAATGCTTTAGCACAGTATAGCACAATAAGAATTTCCCTCACTGTCCTTCTCTGTCCCTACCAACAAGGTTTAGCACAGTAAAACACACTGACACTCTCCCTACCTATAGTTTTCTGTCCCTATAAAAAATGTTTTTTTAAAGATGGTTGATGATGAATGCTTTAGCACAGTATAGCACAATGAGAATTTCCCTCACTGTCCTTCCCTGTCCCTACAAACAAGGCTTAGCACAGTAAAACACACTGACACTCTCCCTACCTATAGTTTTCTGTCCCTATAAAAAATTTTTTTTAAAGATGGTTGATGATGAATGCTTTAGCACAGTATAGCACAATGAGAATTTCCCTCACTGTCCTTCCCTGTCCCTACAAACAAGGTTTAGCACAGTAAAACACACTGACACTCTCCCTACCTATAGTTTTCTGTCCCTATAATTAATGTTTTTTTAAAGATGGTTGATGAGGAATGCTTTAGCACAGTATAGCACAATGAGAATTTCCCTCACTGTCCTTCCCTGTCCCTACAAACAAGGTTTAGCACAGTAAAACACACTGACACTCTCCCTACCTATAGTTTTCTGTCCCTATAAAAATGTTTTTTAAAGATGGTTGATGATGAATGCTTTAGCACAGTATAGCACAATGAGAATTTCCCTCACTGTCCTTCCCTGTCCCTACAAACAAGGTTTAGCACAGTAAAACACACTGACACTCTCCCTACCTATAGTTTTCTGTCCCTATAAAAAAAGTTTTTTTAAAGATGGTTGATGATGAATGCTTTAGCACAGTATAGCACAATGAGAATTTCCCTCACTGTCCTTCCCTGTCCCTACAAACAAGGTTTAGCACAGTAAAACACACTGACACTCTCCCTACCTATAGTTTTCTGTCCCTATAAAAAATGTTTTTTTAAAGATGGTTGATGAGGAATGCTTTAGCACAGTATAGCACAATGAGAATTTCCCTCACTGTCCTTCCCTGTCCCTACAAACAAGGTTTAGCACAGGAAAACACACTGACACTCTCCCTACCTATAGTTTTCTGTCCCTATAATTTTTTTTTTTTTAAAGATGGTTGATGATGAATGCTTTAGCACAGTATAGCACAATGAGAATTTCCCTCACTGTCCTTCCCTGTCCCTACAAACAAGGTTTAGCACAGTAAAACACACTGACACTCTCCCTACCTATAGTTTTCTGTCCCTATAAAAAAAGTTTTTTTAAAGATGGTTGATGATGAATGCTTTAGCACAGTATAGCACAATGAGAATTTCCCTCACTGTCCTTCTCTGTCCCTACCAACAAGGTTTAGCACAGTAAAACACACTGACACTCTCCCTACCTATAGTTTTCTGTCCCTATAAAAAATGTTTTTTTAAAGATGGTTGATGATGAATGCTTTAGCACAGTATAGCACAATGAGAATTTCCCTCACTGTCCTTCCCTGTCCCTACAAACAAGGTTTAGCACAGTAAAACACACTGACACTCTCCCTACCTATAGTTTTCTGTCCCTATAAATTTTTTTTTTTAAAGATGGTTGATGATGAATGCTTTAGCACAGTATAGCACAATGAGAATTTCCCTCACTGTCCTTCCCTGTCCCTACAAACAAGGTTTAGCACAGTAAAACACACTGACACTCTCCCTACCTATAGTTTTCTGTCCCTATAAAAATTTTTTTTTAAAGATGGTTGATGATGAATGCTTTAGCACAGTATAGCACAATGAGAATTTCCCTCACTGTCCTTCCCTGTCCCTACAAACAAGGTTTAGCACAGTAAAACACACTGACACTCTCCCTACCTATAGTTTTCTGTCCCTATAATTAATGTTTTTTTAAAGATGGTTGATGAGGAATGCTTTAGCACAGTATAGCACAATGAGAATTTCCCTCACTGTCCATCCCTGTCCCTACAAACAAGGTTTAGCACAGTAAAACACACTGACACTCTCCCTACCTATAGTTTTCTGTCCCTATAAAAAATGTTTTTTAAAGATGGTTGATGATGAATGCTTTAGCACAGTATAGCACAATGAGAATTTCCCTCACTGTCCTTCCCTGTCCCTACAAACAAGGTTTAGCACAGTAAAACACACTGACACTCTCCCTACCTATAGTTTTCTGTCCCTATAAAAAAAGTTTTTTTAAAGATGGTTGATGATGAATGCTTTAGCACAGTATAGCACAATGAGAATTTCCCTCACTGTCCTTCCCTGTCCCTACAAACAAGGTTTAGCACAGTAAAACACACTGACACTCTCCCTACCTATAGTTTTCTGTCCCTATAAAAAATGTTTTTTTAAAGATGGTTGATGAGGAATGCTTTAGCACAGTATAGCACAATGAGAATTTCCCTCACTGTCCTTCCCTGTCCCTACAAACAAGGTTTAGCACAGGAAAACACACTGACACTCTCCCTACCTATAGTTTTCTGTCCCTATAATTTTTTTTTTTTTAAAGATGGTTGATGATGAATGCTTTAGCACAGTATAGCACAATGAGAATTTCCCTCACTGTCCTTCCCTGTCCCTACAAACAAGGTTTAGCACAGTAAAACACACTGACACTCTCCCTACCTATAGTTTTCTGTCCCTATAAAAAAAGTTTTTTTAAAGATGGTTGATGATGAATGCTTTAGCACAGTATAGCACAATGAGAATTTCCCTCACTGTCCTTCTCTGTCCCTACCAACAAGGTTTAGCACAGTAAAACACACTGACACTCTCCCTACCTATAGTTTTCTGTCCCTATAAAAAATGTTTTTTTAAAGATGGTTGATGAGGAATGCTTTAGCACAGTATAGCACAATGAGAATTTCCCTCACTGTCCTTCCCTGTCCCTACAAACAAGGTTTAGCACAGTAAAACACACTGACACTCTCCCTACCTATAGTTTTCTGTCCCTATAAAAAAAGTTTTTTTAAAGATGGTTGATGATGAATGCTTTAGCACAGTATAGCACAATGAGAATTTCCCTCACTGTCCTTCCCTGTCCCTACAAACAAGGTTTAGCACAGTAAAACACACTGACACTCTCCCTACCTATAGTTTTCTGTCCCTATAAAAAATGTTTTTTTAAAGATGGTTGATGAGGAATGCTTTAGCACAGTATAGCACAATGAGAATTTCCCTCACTGTCCTTCCCTGTCCCTACAAACAAGGTTTAGCACAGGAAAACACACTGACACTCTCCCTACCTATAGTTTTCTGTCCCTATAATTTTTTTTTTTTAAAGATGGTTGATGATGAATGCTTTAGCACAGTATAGCACAATGAGAATTTCCCTCACTGTCCTTCCCTGTCCCTACAAACAAGGTTTAGCACAGTAAAACACACTGACACTCTCCCTACCTATAGTTTTCTGTCCCTATAAAAAAAGTTTTTTTAAAGATGGTTGATGATGAATGCTTTAGCACAGTATAGCACAATGAGAATTTCCCTCACTGTCCTTCTCTGTCCCTACCAACAAGGTTTAGCACAGTAAAACACACTGACACTCTCCCTACCTATAGTTTTCTGTCCCTATAAAAAATGTTTTTTTAAAGATGGTTGATGATGAATGCTTTAGCACAGTATAGCACAATGAGAATTTCCCTCACTGTCCTTCCCTGTCCCTACAAACAAGGTTTAGCACAGTAAAACACACTGACACTCTCCCTACCTATAGTTTTCTGTCCCTATAAATTTTTTTTTTTAAAGATGGTTGATGATGAATGCTTTAGCACAGTATAGCACAATGAGAATTTCCCTCACTGTCCTTCCCTGTCCCTACAAACAAGGTTTAGCACAGTAAAACACACTGACACTCTCCCTACCTATAGTTTTCTGTCCCTATAAAAAATTTTTTTTAAAGATGGTTGATGATGAATGATTTAGCACAGTATAGCACAATGAGAATTTCCCTCACTGTCCTTCCCTGTCCCTACAAACAAGGTTTAGCACAGTAAAACACACTGACACTCTCCCTACCTATAGTTTTCTGTCCCTATAATTAATGTTTTTTTAAAGATGGTTGATGAGGAATGCTTTAGCACAGTATAGCACAATGAGAATTTCCCTCACTGTCCTTCCCTGTCCCTACAAACAAGGTTTAGCACAGTAAAACACACTGACACTCTCCCTACCTATAGTTTTCTGTCCCTATAAAAAATGTTTTTTAAAGATGGTTGATGATGAATGCTTTAGCACAGTATAGCACAATGAGAATTTCCCTCACTGTCCTTCCCTGTCCCTACAAACAAGGTTTAGCACAGTAAAACACACTGACACTCTCCCTACCTATAGTTTTCTGTCCCTATAAAAAAAGTTTTTTTAAAGATGGTTGATGATGAATGCTTTAGCACAGTATAGCACAATGAGAATTTCCCTCACTGTCCTTCCCTGTCCCTACAAACAAGGTTTAGCACAGTAAAACACACTGACACTCTCCCTACCTATAGTTTTCTGTCCCTATAAAAAATGTTTTTTTAAAGATGGTTGATGAGGAATGCTTTAGCACAGTATAGCACAATGAGAATTTCCCTCACTGTCCTTCCCTGTCCCTACAAACAAGGTTTAGCACAGGAAAACACACTGACACTCTCCCTACCTATAGTTTTCTGTCCCTATAATTTTTTTTTTTTAAAGATGGTTGATGATGAATGCTTTAGCACAGTATAGCACAATGAGAATTTCCCTCACTGTCCTTCCCTGTCCCTACAAACAAGGTTTAGCACAGTAAAACACACTGACACTCTCCCTACCTATAGTTTTCTGTCCCTATAAAAAAAGTTTTTTTAAAGATGGTTGATGATGAATGCTTTAGCACAGTATAGCACAATGAGAATTTCCCTCACTGTCCTTCTCTGTCCCTACCAACAAGGTTTAGCACAGTAAAACACACTGACACTCTCCCTACCTATAGTTTTCTGTCCCTATAAAAAATGTTTTTTAAAGATGGTTGATGATGAATGCTTTAGCACAGTATAGCACAATGAGAATTTCCCTCACTGTCCTTCCCTGTCCCTACAAACAAGGTTTAGCACAGTAAAACACACTGACACTCTCCCTACCTATAGTTTTCTGTCCCTATAAAAAAAGTTTTTTTAAAGATGGTTGATGATGAATGCTTTAGCACAGTATAGCACAATGAGAATTTCCCTCACTGTCCTTCCCTGTCCCTACAAACAAGGTTTAGCACAGTTAAACACACTGACACTCTCCCTACCTATAGTTTTCTGTCCCTATAAAAAATGTTTTTTTAAAGATGGTTGATGATGAATGCTTTAGCACAGTATAGCACAATGAGAATTTCCCTCACTGTCCTTCCCTGTCCCTACAAACAAGGTTTAGCACAGTAAAACACACTGACTCTCTCCCTACCTATAGTTTTCTGTCCCTATAAAAAAGTTTTTTTAACCACTTAAGCCCCGGACCATTTCGGGCCATTAGGACCAGGCCTGTTTTTGGGATTCGGCACTGCGCTGCTTTAACTGTAAATTGTGCGGACATGCAATGTTGTACCCAAATGAAATTTGCGTCCTTTTCTTCCCACAAATAGAGCTTTCTTTTAATGGTATTTGATTGCCTCTGCGATTTCTATTTTTTGCGATATAAACAGAAAAAGACCGAAAATTTTGAAAAAAAATGATATTTTCTACTTTTTGTTATAAGAAAAATCGAATAAACTCAATTTTAGTCATACATTTAGGCCAAAATGTATTCAGCCACATGTCTTTAGTAAAAAAAATGTCAATAAGCGTATATTTATTGGTTTGCCCAAAAGTTATAGCGTTTACAAACTAGGGTACATTTTCTGAAATTTACACAGCTTTAAATTTATGACTGCCTATCTCATTTCTTGAGGTGCTAAAATGGCAGGGCAGTACAAACCCCCCCCAAATGACCCCATTTTGGAAAGTAGACACCCCAAGGAAATTGCTGAGAGGCATGTTGAGCCCATTGAATATTTTTTTTTTGTCCCAAGTGATTGAATAATGACAAAAAAAAAAAAAAATACAAAAAGTTGTCACTAAATGATATATTGCTCACACATGCCATGGTTATATGTGGAATTGCACCCCAAAATACATTCTGCTGCTTCTCCTGAGTACGGGGATACCACATGTGTGGGACTTTTTAGGAGCCTAGCCACGTACGGGACCCCGGAAACCAAGCACCGCTTTCAGGATTTCTAAGGGCGCAAATTTTTGATTTCACTCCTCACTACCTATCACAGTTTCGAAGGCCATAAAATGCCAAAATAGCACAAAACCCCCCCAAATGACCCCATTTTGGAAAGTAGACACCCCAAGCTATTTACTGAGAGGCATGTTCAGTCCATGGAATATTTTATATTTTGCCACAAGTTGCGGGAATATGACAAACTTTTTTTTTTGCACAAAGTTGTCACTAAATGATATATTGCTCACACATGCCATGGGCATATGTGAAATTACACCCCAAAATACATTCTGCTGCTTCTCCTGAGTACGGGGATACCACATGTGTGGGACTTTTTGGGAGCCTAGCCGCGTACGGGACCCCAAAAACCAAGCACCGCCTTCAAGGTTTCTAAGGGCATACATTTTTGATTTCACTCCTCACTACCTATCACAGTTTTGAAGGCCATAAAATGTCAAAATAGCCCAAAACCCCCACAAATGACCCCATTTTGGAAAGTAGACACCCCAAGCTATTTGCTGAGAGGCATGGTGAGTATTTTACAGCTCTCATTTGTTTTTGAAAATTAAGAAAGACATTTTTTTTTATTTATTTTTTTATTTTTTTACATTTTCAAAACTTTGTGACAAAAAGCGAGATCTGCAAAATACTCAACATACCTCTCAGCAAATAGCTTGGGGTGTCTACTTTCCAAAATGGGGTAATTTGGGGGGGTTTTGTGCCATCTGGGCATTCCATGGCCTCCGAAACTGTGATAGGCAGTGAGGAGTGAAATCAAAAATTTACACCCATAGAAATCCTGAAGGCGGTGCTTGGTTTTTGGGGTCCCGTACGCGACTAGGCTCCCAAAAAGTCCCACACATGTGGTATCCCCGTACTCAGGAGAAGCAACAGAATGTATTTTGGGGTGTAATTCCACATATGCCCATGGCATGTTTGAGCAATATATAATTTAGTGACAACTTTTTGTACATTTTTTATTTTTTGGTCATTATTCAATCACTTGGGACAAAAAAAAAAAAAATTCAATGGGCTCAACATGCCTCTCAGCAAATAGCTTGAGGTGTCTACTTTACAAAATGGGGTCATTTGGGGGGGTTTTGAAATGTCCTGGCATTTTATGCACAACATTAGGAAGCTTATGTCACACATCATCCACTCTTCTAACCACTTGAAGACAAAGCCCTTTCTGACACTTTTTGTTTACATGAAAAAAATTTTTTTTTTGCAAGAAAATTATGTTGAACCCCCAAACATTATATATTTTTTTAAAGCAAAGGCCCTACAGATTAAAATAGTGGGTGTTGCATTTTTTTTTTCCACACAGTATTTGCGCAGCGATTTTTCAAACGCATTTTTTGGGGGAAAAACACACTTTTTTTATTTTTAATGCACTAAAAAACACTATATTGCCCAAATGTTTGATGAAATAAAAAAGATGATCATAGGCCGAGTACATGGATACCAAACACGACATGCTTTAAAATTGCGCACAAACGCGCAGCGGCGACAAACTACATTCATTTTTAAAAGCATTTAAAAGCCTTTACAGGTTACCACGTTAGATTTACAGAGGAGGTCTACTGCTAAAATGACTGCCCTCGATCTGACCTTCGCGGTGATACCTCACATGCATGATGCAATTGCTGTTTACATATGACGCTAGACCGACGCTTGCGTTCGCCTTTGCGCAAGAGCAGGGGGGGACAGCGGTGCTTTTTTTTTTTTTTTTTTTTTTTATCATTTATTTGGCTTTTTTATTTTATTTTTAAACTGTGCCTTCCATATTTTATTTTTTTACCATTTTTATCGTTATCTCAGGGAATGTAAATATCCCCTATGATAGCAATAAGTAGTGACAGGTACTCTTTTTTTGAAAAAAATTGGGGGGTTAGACCCTAGATCTTTCCTCTGCCCTCAAAGCATCTGACCACACCAAGATCGGTGTGATAAAATGCTTTCCCAATTTCCCAATGGCGCTTTTTATATCCGGGGGGGGGGGACATTCCCTCCCACTGCTTGTAAAAGCAGTCTAGAGGCTAATTATCTGCTAGAATTGCTTTTACATGAAAGCCGGCTGCTGGCTGAAAAGAATGATACCAAGATGATACCTAAACCCACAGGCATCATTCTGGTATAAACATTCAAAGTCCAGCAACATACCAGTACGTTGCTGGTCCTTGTTGGACATGTATTGTAATCTTTTTTTTCATACAGCCTATTGGCTGAACGAAAAAAAGAGATTGATTGGTGGGTATGCCCACCATTAGAATACCTCCCTTCATCCACCCACTTCTAATGATGGGCATATATGCCGAAGCATGGGGGCATCCTCCCGCAAAAAAGTTATGCCGCGTACACACGGTCAAGCCTTCGTCGGAATTTCGACCGTATGTACGCGGCATAAAAGGTTATGCCGCGTACACACGGTCGGACTTTTCCACGGGCAAGCCTCCGTTGGAATTTCGACCGTATATACGCGGCATTAGGAGCAAAATCGCTCCTCCGCCCCTGCTGCCCCCATGCTTCGGCATATATGCTCTTTTTTTTAACTGTGGTGGTGAAATCACCTCCTACAGCGTTGGAGTCACGGCTTTATGTATCGTGGGAGCAAACGCTGTTGCTGTCAAGATAAATAGATCCGCGCTGCAACTGAATGGCGTACCTGCTAAGCAAATGGTGGTTAACATTAAAACAAAGTAACATTACAGTACAACAGTAAGACCTTACCATGCCATACCTGCAAAGCAAATACCAAAACAAAACCTAGTAAAAAATAAAAAAATGTTTTAACGCAACCTGTGCCTAAAATATATATATGCCGAAGCATGGGGGCATCCTCCCGCAAAAAAGTTATGCCGCGTACACACGGTCGGAATTTTCCACGGGCAGGCCTCCGTCGGAATTTCGACCGTATGTACGCGGCATTAGGAGCAAAATCGCTCCTCCGCCCCTGCTGCCCCCATGCTTCGGCATATATGCTCTTTTTTTTAACTGTGGTGGTGAAATCACCTCCTACAGCACTGGAGTCACGGCTTTATGTATCGTGGGAGCAAACGCTGTTGCTGTCAAGATAAATAATTCCACGCTGCAGTTGAATGGCGCACCTGAAAACAAAAAATTACATACCTGAAAAGCAAGCATGATAAAACATTGCAGAATAGAATACAGTAAAAAAGAGCAGAACAATAGAGAGAAAATAGAGAGAGAGAGAACAATAAAACGACAACTATTTTTGGTTTTTTTATTTTATATTTTTTTTGTGTTTTGTTTTTTACGTTTTTTTTTTTCTTTTTTACACTTTTTTTTGTAACTTTACAACTGTAATGGTTCGGGTCTCTCAAAATGTAATGGCATCTTGGGAGACCCTGTGTAAGTGTGTCCTTGTCTGTGAAATGCTGTACCCTACGCTAAAACTTCACTTTTGAGTGGTAGCGTTCAAAACATTCACCTTGGCAAAGACCAGGCTTGTCAGGACAGAGTGGACAAAAACTACGGGTGTCACGCCTAAATCCGCGCTTGCTACAGACACGACATCTTTTTTGGGGGTGGCTTTGGGTAGGGGTACTCGGGAGGACATACGAATAATGCCTCTCATGCAGCCGGCTTACTGCATTTGGTTGGGGATGGTGAGGTGCAGAACCGCCTGGATACAGGAGTTCTGTGACTATCTCATTCTGGAATTTTAGAAGAGATAACGTCCCGCCTGAAGCTCTGTATAGCACATGAGCGTTCAGCAAAGCCAATTGGAATAATGATAGAGACACTTTTTTGTACCAGCGTCTCGCCTTACGGTCAATTAGATACGGCGCCATCAACTGGTCGTTGAGGTCCACCCCTCCCATATTTTGGTTATATTCGTGGACACAGAGGGGTTTCTCCACAACACCAGTCGCTGTACGAATTTGGACTGTCGTGTCTGCATGAAGGGAGGTAAGAAGGAAAACATTCTTATTGTCCCTCCACTTCATAGCGAGCAAGTTATTACACTTCAAGCAGGCTCTCTCCCCCAGCCTAAGACGGGCATCTACAAGCCGCTGGGGAAAGCCCCGGCGATTAGGTCGCACGGTGCCACATGCTCGAATCTGATGATCTAACAAGTGACTAAACAGTGGCACGCTCGTGTAATAATTGTCCACATACAAGTGGTACCCCTTTCCGAATAAGGGTGACACCAAGTTCCACACTATCTTGCCAGCGCTCCCTATGTAATCCGGGCAGTTGACCGACTCAATCTGACTATCTTTTCCCTCATAAACCGTAAAGTTCACTACATAGCCTGTTGCCCTGTCACAGAACTTGTAGAGCTTGACCCCGTATCTGGCACGCTTGCTGGGAAGGTACTGCTTGAAAGACAAGCGGCCAGAAAATTTAATCAGGGACTCATCAACGCAGACAACTTGATCGGGAGTAAACAAGGCTGCAAAACGTTCGTTGAAGTGGTTTATGAGGGGCCGAATTTTATAGAGCCGGTCGTATTCAGGGTCCCCACGTGGACGACAAAGTTCATTGTCGTTGAAGTGCATGAACCGCAAAATCTGCTCGTATCGTGCCCTGGACATGGAGGCAGAGAACACGGGCATGTGGTCAATTGGGTGCGTGGACCAATAAGCACGCAATGACGGAAATTTATGTGTGCCCATGTTGAGGGAAAGGCCCAGAAAGGTCTTAAATTCGGAAACCGTAATTGGTTTCCAATTTCTGGCAATTTTAGGCAACTGGGGGTTAGCGGCGATAAATTGACCAGCATATAAATTACTCTGGTCCACAATAGATCTATAGAGATCTTCCGTGAAAAACAGCGAATAAAAATCAATTGGAATAAAATCAGCTGTTTCCACCTGAATACCGGGTTGGGCAGTGAATGGGGGAAGTACGGGTTCTGCAGAAGTGGTGGGGACCCAATCAGGATAGGCGAATTCTGCAGGAAGGGCAGTATGGGCACGACGGGCCTGCCTTTGTCTTCTTGGTGGCAGCGGGACACTACTTGTGCTTGCCACCTCGCCAGCTTGAACTGCACTTATGGGACTCGCCACGTCACCAAGTGTTACTGCAGTGCTGGATGTACGTCCAGGCTGTACTAGGCCGCTGGTGCTTGCCAGTTCACCAGAAGGAATAGCGGCGCTAGTACTACTCTGCTCCATGATACGAGAGACCTGCGGTTCTTGCTCCTCAACAACCTCAGAAGATCGGGATCGGGTACACCTGACCTTAGCAGGGACCTCAACTTCGTCGTCAGAGCTATCTGACGTGGGGCCGCTGACGTCACTGTCTTCTACGGGAAGATATTCTGAGCCTGAATCTGACAGATACGTGACCTCCTCTTCACTATCTGTCATGCTCAGAATCTCGTAGGCCTCTTTACTAGTGTACCTTCGTCTTGCCATTTTGGGCTCTAAATTTAGGGGTACACTAGTAAGATTCACAGGAAAAAAAGCACCTGACTGTCGTCAGCAAATATATCAAACGCTACAAAAAAACTGTTAGCGATCGCAGGGATCAGGCCTGTCTCTGCGAACGCTGCAGTTATGTGTGTTGTGTTTGGTAAGTGACAGTGATCGATCGATACTGCACTTGGGTGGGCTGGGCTGGGCTGGGCGGAGGGGCGAAACGCAGGCGCTAGCAGGTATCTGGGCTGATCCCGCTAACACTGCGTTTTTGGGAACCCTAAACCGCTGGGGATGCTAGTATAGATCTGATCAGATACTATACCACTAAGGGGGGTGTATGCTTTGCGCGTGGGTGTTAGCGTTACTGGCACTAACCTAACACTGCCTGGGGCGACGCAGACCCTCTCTGGCGCTAAAACCTAATTGATCTCACCCGCCGGGCGATCAGGGGGGTTAAACCTTTATTGGGTTATATACGGCGGGTGCCCTGATGCTATAAAAGCAAACTAATCAACCAGCGTCACCCGTAACCTTTATATGGTGATCACTGGTGAAAGGGTTAACTAGGGGCAATCAGGGGGTTAAAACCTTTATTAGGTTAAATATGGGGGTACCCGACGCTATATAAAAACCTGACGGGTAACCTAAATAACTAAATAACTTACTGGCTAACCAGTGACACCAGTGACGCTTATACGGTGATCACTGGTGAAAGGGTTAACTCTAGGGGCAATCAGGGGGTTAAAATAATATATGGGGGTACCTGACACTAATAAAAACCTGCGGCGAACCTAAAAAAAAAGAACTGCCTATCTAAAACACCAGCGACACGAATACAGCGATCGGAAAAACAATCGCTTAGTGACGCTGAAGTTAGGGGGTGAAAGGGTTACCTGGGGGGTGATCAAGGGGTTAAACCTTTATTAGGGGGGGTTAGGGGGCTACCCTGGACCTAAAGGGGCCTAATCCTAACTGCCCTGCAACTTTTTACAATCACAGATGACACTAAATGCAGTGATCAGTAAAATAAATGATCACTGCAATCAGTGACACTGTGATTGGGGGCTTTGGGGTGACCTGGGGGGTGATCTGGGGGTGACTGGGGGGTGATTTGTGTGCCTATGTGTACCTACGTGTCAGTGGACTGTTGGAGCACTAACCTCTGTCTTCTCTCCTCGGCGCCGGGAACGAAAAGACAGCGGCGAGGGAGATGACATCACTTCCTCCAGCCTCTGTTTACATCACATGGCGGAGGAAGCATTTTCATTGGCCGGGAGCGATCGCGAGGGGGGGGCGGAATCGAGCGGCCGCCCCCTCATGCCTGATCGCTCCCGAACACTTAACGGCCGCTCACTGCAGTGAAGGGGGGTCCGGATGGACCCCCCAACTGCACAAAGGCGATCACGTAGATCTACGTGATTCTGCCTGTCGGTGCCATTCTGCCGACGTAAATCGGCGGTGGGCGGTCGTTAAGTGGTTAAAGATGGTTGATGATGAATGCTTTAGCACAGTATAGCACAATGAGAATTTCCCTCACTGTCCTTCCCTGTCCCTATAAACAAGGTTTAGCACAGTAAAACACACTGACACTCTCCCTACCTATAGTTTTCTGTCCCTATAAAAAATGTTTTTTTAAAGATGGTTGATGAGGAATGCTTTAGCACAGTATAGCACAATGAGAATTTCCCTCACTGTCCTTCCCTGTCCCTACAAACAAGGTTTAGCACAGTAAAACACACTGACACTCTCCCTACCTATAGTTTTCTGTCCCTATAAAATTTTTTTTTTAAAGATGGTTGATGATGAATGCTTTAGCACAGTATAGCACAATGAGAATTTCCCTCACTGTCCTTCCCTGTCCCTACAAACAAGGTTTAGCACAGTAAAACACACTGACACTCTCCCTACCTATAGTTTTCTGTCCCTATAAAAAAAGTTTTTTTAAAGATGGTTGATGATGAATGCTTTAGCACAGTATAGCACAATGAGAATTTCCCTCACTGTCCTTCCCTGTCCCTACAAACAAGGTTTAGCACAGTAAAACACACTGACACTCTCCCTACCTATAGTTTTCTGTCCCTATAAAAAATGTTTTTTTAAAGATGGTTGATGATGAATGCTTTAGCACAGTATAGCACAATGAGAATTTCCCTCACTGTCCTTCCCTGTCCCTACAAACAAGGTTTAGCACAGTAAAACACACTGACACTCTCCCTACCTATAGTTTTCTGTCCCTATAAAAAAAGTTTTTTTAAAGATGGTTGATGATGAATGCTTTAGCACAGTATAGCACAATGAGAATTTCCCTCACTGTCCTTCCCTGTCCCTACAAACAAGGTTTAGCACAGTAAAACAGACTGACACTCTCCCTACCTATCCTTCTCTTTCCCTAAACTAAAGGAATCCAGGTTAAGCAAGAAAAAAAAATGTCACTGTCCCTGCCTATGCTTCTCTTTCCCTGCTCCGGAACACACTACACTAGGCCGCCGTGCTGGCGGCCTTTTATAGTGTGGGGCGTGTACTAAACACCCTCAGCAATAATTGGCCACAGGCATCCTGCCTGTGGCCAATCATTGCTCTCCTCGCTGCCGGCGCTGTGATTGGCCAAGCATGCGGGGTCACAGTGCATGCTTGGCCAATCACAGCGCCTGGATGACACTGCGATGGCGTAGTGCATTGTGGGCCGCGAATTAGGCGCGAACGGCCCAAATCGTTCGTTGTTCGGCGAACGATCGAACAGCCGATGTTCGAGTCGAACGTATGTTCGACTCGAACACCGAGCTCATCCCTAAATACAAGTAATAATCTTTAAGCTGGGAAAATGTATGAAAATTACTTACTTTTTCCTAAAACTTTCTTGATTCTTTTGTATTGGTCGGGCTCCCGCAACTTCAGATCAGACCAATGTTTTCGGAGCTGTTCCGAATTTTTGGTGTAGAGTTTTGACAACTTTGCCCATAATTTTTGACTTGACAAGATTAGGCCTTTTATACGGCCCATGCTTGGCATCATAATCCTCCCTCCTCAAAATGGCGACCATCTCCACCATTTCCTCGAATGACATGTTGGATGCCTTATATCTCCGGGATCGGGATTTGGGTTCCTCAGGAATTTCCTCCTCTGTCGAGGTAATCTCAGCCACCTGTGTCTCCGCCATGTTGTTTAGCACTACGACGAGCGAGAAGGGGCGGGGAAAGTACAATATCGAACGTCAGGGGCGGGGAAAGCGTGCAGAGTTTCACGCATGCGCAGTGTATATAAAGCGAATATCCATGTGTCGAAAATACGTTCATTTGCCGGGAGAGGGAGTTAGCAACGAACGTGTTCACCAAAGTACATAACATTTTAAGGATTTGTGTTTCTTCAGAGGATGAGATTTGGGTCCTATATCTGTCCAAAATGATTATTTGATGAATGTTGACTGAAACATTTTATTTTAATTGGTTCTTGATTTTACAGACAAAATGAAGAGTTTCAAAAATCTAGAATTCATGGGGGAGTTCATCGATAGATGGAAGGAACTCCCTGTCCTGTGGCAGACTAAAAATGCATCTAATAAAAATAAAGCGGCCAGGACAGCAGCACTGGAGAGCCTGCTTGCATTTGTCCAAACCCAGATCCCCACAACAACTATCCAAGATGTTAAAACCAAACTAGCTACCATCAGGGGCACATACAGGACCCAGAGGAATATGGTCCTGAAGTCCCAGAGGTCAGGTGCTGCAGCAGATAAGGTTTATTAACCCAGTCTGTGGTACTACAGCAAGTTATCTTTTCTGGATGACCAGCTGGAAGTGAGGGAATTCTAATACAATTCCAGACATTCTAATAGATGGCCTGCAGGGAGATGGGAAAAAAGCAATAAGGGCTACCTTCAGGTGTCCTTCTCTGTCCCTTGAAACAAGGACTTGCACAGTGAAAGAAACTGACACTCTCCCTACCTACAGTTTTCTGTCCCTAGAAAAAATGTTTTTTTTAAGCACAATATAGCACAAGGAGAATTCACTCACTGTCCTTCCAGGTCCCTAGAAACAAGGACTTGCACAGTGAAAGAAACTGACACTCTCCCTACCTACAGTTTTCTGTCCCTAGAAAAAATGTTTTTTTTAAGCACAATATAGCACAAGGAGAATTCACTCACTGTCCTTCCAGGTCCCTAGAAACAAGGACTTGCACAGTGAAAGAAACTGACACTCTCCCTACCTACAGTTTTCTGTCCCTAGAAAAAATGTTTTTTTTAAGCACAATATAGCACAAGGAGAATTCACTCACTGTCCTTCCAGGTCCCTAGAAACAAGGACTTGCACAGTGAAAGAAACTGACACTCTCCCTACCTACAGTTTTCTGTCCCTAGAAAAAATGTTTTTTTTAAGCACAATATAGCACAAGGAGAATTCACTCACTGTCCTTCCAGGTCCCTAGAAACAAGGACTTGCACAGTGAAAGAAACTGACACTCTCCCTACCTACAGTTTTCTGTCCCTAGAAAAAATGTTTTTTTTAAGCACAATATAGCACAAGGAGAATTCACTCACTGTCCTTCCAGGTCCCTAGAAACAAGGACTTACACAGTGAAAGAAACTGACACTCTCCCTACCTACAGTTTTCTGTCCCTAGAAAAAATGTTTTTTTTAAGCACAATATAGCACAAGGAGAATTCACTCACTGTCCTTCCAGGTCCCTAGAAACAAGGACTTACACAGTGAAAGAAACTGACACTCTCCCTACCTACAGTTTTCTGTCCCTAGAAAAAATGTTTTTTTTAAGCACAATATAGCACAAGGAGAATTCACTCACTGTCCTTCCAGGTCCCTGGAAACAAGGACTTGCACAGTGAAAGAAACTGACACTCTCCCTACCTACAGTTTTCTGTCCCTAGAAAAAATGTTTTTTTTTAAGCACAATATAGCACAAGGAGAATTCACTCACTGTCCTTCCAGGTCCCTAGAAACAAGGACTTGCACAGTGAAAGAAACTGACACTCTCCCTACCTACAGTTTTCTGTCCCTAGAAAAATGTTTTTTTTAAGCACAATATAGCACAAGGAGAATTCACTCACTGTCCTTCCAGGTCCCTAGAAACAAGGACTTGCACAGTGAAAGAAACTGACACTCTCCCTACCTACAGTTTTCTGTCCCTAGAAAAAATGTTTTTTTTAAGCACAATATAGCACAAGGAGAATTCACTCACTGTCCTTCCAGGTCCCTAGAAACAAGGACTTGCACAGTGAAAGAAACTGACACTCTCCCTACCTACAGTTTTCTGTCCCTAGAAAAAATGTTTTTTTTAAGCACAATATAGCACAAGGAGAATTCACTCACTGTCCTTCCAGGTCCCTAGAAACAAGGACTTGCACAGTGAAAGAAACTGACACTCTCCCTACCTACAGTTTTCTGTCCCTAGAAAAAATGTTTTTTTTAAGCACAATATAGCACAAGGAGAATTCACTCACTGTCCTTCCAGGTCCCTAGAAACAAGGACTTGCACAGTGAAAGAAACTGACACTCTCCCTACTGTGAGGGGGTTAACTCGGTAGCGGGTGTGTGTGACCCCCTGGTTGGGCTCCCCACACAAAAACAGGGCCAGCAGACGGAGGTTGTGGTTTTCAAAATCAAAAGGTGCGGTTTATTTCTCTATGTACAGTGACAAAACACAGCAAAGCCAAAAAGAAACATAAACAAAATAAATCCTGGTCAGTTTGACCTCTGACTAAACATGCAGGTTTCCTAAACTAACAACTGGGATCAGCCTGGTGCTGTCCTAGTCCCTAAGTCCCTGGTTTAGTAAAAGTCCAAACAAATAGCCACACAGGCTTTGCCTCACCGCACAGGGGTTCACTCTCCCTAGACAGTCCACACAGGTCTGGTTCCAGGCATGAGCTAACACCTAATGAATCTGGGAGTTCTTATAGAGGCCTAAATGAGCTGACAAGCTTCAGCTGGTCTCATCAACTCCCTGCCTCACGACGCCCAGCACTCTCCCTAGAGGTATGAGTCATTCATGAGCCCACTAGCCTCAGCTGGGCTTCATCAACTCCCTAGTTGTATAAGTCGGCATAAAGCCTGAATCTGGGAGAAATATATCTACCCCCCTGGATGCAACCAGGTGACTTTACCTTCCTGCTGTCACATACCCCCCCTCTTGTTTTAACCTTGGGGTTGGAACACCAGCAATCAGGCATTCATGTACTCGAGACAAAGCATCCACATTCCCCATTTGAACGCCAGGGCGATGCTTTACTGTGAAGTTGAATTCCTGTAGGGCCAGGAACCACCTATTCACTCTTCTATTTGTCTCCTTGTTTTGAGCCATCCACTTTAACGGAGCGTGATCCGTAACCATGTCAAAGTGCCTACCTAGCAGATAGTACCGAAGGGAATCTAGAGCCCACTTCACCGCTAAACACTCCTTTTCAACCGTGGCGTAATTTACCTCATGGGACTTCAACTTCCTGCTGAGGTAAATGACTGGGTGCTCTTCCCCGTTCCAGACCTGGGACAATACTGCTCCTAACCCCACATCTGACGCATCACTTTGTACGACAAAGTCTTTAGAGAAGTCGGGTGAGTACAACACTGGCTGGCTACATAAGGCTTGTTTCAAGAATTGGAATGCTGCCTCCGCCTCGGGGGTCCATTTAATCCTGACCGACCCTTTCCCTTTCGTCAGGTTGGTTAGGGGCACAGCCTTAGAAGCAAAGTGGGGAATGAAGCGCCGATAATAACCCGCGATTCCCAGAAAGGCTCGTACCTGCTTCTTGCTGTTGGGACGTGGCCAACTCTGGATGGCCTCGACTTTGTTGAGTTGGGGTTTTATTACTCCCCTGCCAATGGTGTACCCAAGATATTTGGCCTCCTCCTGCCCAATGGTACACTTCTTGGGGTTAGCCGTAAACCCCGCTTCCCGGATAGAGTCTAGGACTGCTTGCACTTTTGGCAGATGTGAGGCCCAATCTGTGCTATGGACAATTACGTCATCCAGGTAAGCCGCAGCATACTTCCGATGGGGCCTCAGTATCTGGTCCATTTTCCGCTGGAATGTGGCCGGCGCATTCTGTAACCCGAACGGCATTCTCTTATATTGGAACGCCCCGTCTGGGGTTACAAATGCGGTTTTCTCTTTGGCCGACTTGGCCAGGGGAATTTGCCAATACCCTTTTGTGAGGTCAAGAGTCGTCATGTATCGGGCTGTTCCCAGCCGGTCGATCAACTCATCTATACGTGGCATGGGGTAGGTGTCAAATTTTGTAACTTTGTTCAACTGACGAAAATCGTTACAAAATCGCCAGCTCCCATCCGGTTTAGGCACCAACACAATGGGACTAGACCAATCACTTTGGGACTCCTCTATCACCCCTAAGTTCAGCATTTTCTGTACTTCCTCCCGTATTGCCTCCCGTCGGGCCTCTGGGATCCGATAGGGTTTTAACTTCACCCTTTCACCGGGCGGGGTAATAATATCATGCTCTACCCCAGATGTTTGTCCCGGCAGCTCAGAGAACACCTCCTTGTTGCGAAGCACAAACTCCTTAACCTCCTGTTGTTGGGGTTGTGACAAGGTGGCTGCTATTCCAACCTCCGGAATCACGCAACCAGTTTGAGCTGGTGACCAAGTTTCTGCGACTAGGGACTCTCTATCCCTCCAGGCTTTCAACAGATTAACGTGATATATCTGTTCGGGCTTTCGCCTTCCTGGTTGTCTGACCTTGTAATTCACTTCGCTCACTTTTTCCATTATCTCGTAGGGGCCTTGCCATTTGGCAAGGAATTTACTTTCAACCGTAGGGACAAGTACCAATATCCTATCCCCCGGGGAAAAGGTACGGGTCTTTGCTCCACGGTTGTACACTCTCTGCTGTGCCAACTGCGCTTGGGCCAAATGTTCCTTCACGATGGGTATTACCTGTGCAATTCGATCTTGCATCAGGGCGACATGCTCAATCACACTCCTGTGGGGAGAACTCTCACTTTCCCAAGTTTCCTTGGCAATATCCAACAGCCCTCTTGGGTGTCTCCCATACAGTAACTCAAAGGGGGAGAATCCCGTAGAGGATTGGGGCACCTCCCTAATAGCAAACATCAAATAAGGAAGTAGACAGTCCCAATCCTTTCCATCTCTATCCACCACTTTCTTCAACATTTGTTTTAGGGTTTTGTTGAATCTTTCAACCAGCCCATCGGTTTGGGGGTGATACACAGATGTACGCAATTGCGTCACTTTGAGCAATTTACACAGCTCTTTCATAACCCGGGACATAAAGGGTGTACCTTGGTCCGTAAGCAGTTCTTTACAAATACCCACCCGGCTAAAAACAAGAGATAGCTCTTTGGCTATGGTTTTGGCCGAGGTATTTCTGAGAGGGATCGCTTCTGGATAACGGGTGGCATAGTCCATTATAACCAATATGTACTGGTGCCCCCTAGCGGACTTGATTATAGGACCTACCAAATCCATTGCGATTCTCTCAAACGGGACCTCAATGATGGGTAGAGGGACCAGCGGGCTACGGAAATGTGGCATCGGGGCCGACCTCTGACACACAGGGCAGGAGGAACAATAATTTTCTATGTCCTTCATCACCCCAGGCCAATAGAATCTCTGTAATACCCTCTCTCGGGTTTTCTCTGTCCCCAGATGACCTCCAAGAATGTGCCCATGGGCCAACTCCAACACCAACTTCCTGTAAGGTTTGGGCACCACAAGCTGCTCAACGGTTTCTTCTGCCCTTTTTGCCACCCGATACAGTAGGTCCTTCTCTACGCTGAAGTATGGGTAAGTGCAGGTATTATCTGGGTTCACTAACTCGCCATCTATTTCCACTACGTTTTCCCGTGCCTTTATTAGGGCGGGGTCTTTTAACTGTTCTGTGGCAAAATTTTCCCTGTGAACCTCCAGATCAGAAAACTCCACAGACGGTAGGTTTTCGTCTGAGGAGGTGGGCTCCTCTCCAGTTTCTTGAGTCTCCCCTGCCAATACTGACAAGGGAAATTCTGGAGAGTCCTCACCACTCTCAGGGGAGTTCTGGCTATCACATTCCTGGTACATAGGGGCACCAGTGGGGGGCTCAGGATCATCCCACAGTTCCCAGAACTTCGGAAAATCCCTTCCCACAATGGCATCATGCGGTAATTGAGATACTAACCCCACTGGATGAGAGAGGGTACCTTTGGGGGTCTCGAAACACACTGTAGTCACTGGATACTCTCGGGTGTCCCCATGCACACAAATAACAGCTACCTTGCTATTCCCAGAGACCTCTGTTTTAACTAATTCAGCCTTTATCAGGGTCACAAGGCTACCTGAATCCAGTAATACCACAACATTTCTACCATTAATACACATTTTGCATAAATGTTTCTCAGTTCCCCGAATGGCAGTGCATGCGACTGTCGCACACAGCGACTGACGTCTGTCCATCAGAAAGTCACATTGCATGGGTTCCTCCACAACCGGGCAATTTGCTGCAATATGTCCCGCTTGCCGGCAGCGGTAGCAAACAATCCATTTGGCTGCCTCTTGAGCCCCTGACTTCCCAGGCTGTTCTCGCCAAACTTTGGGTAGAGCTCCCACCCTCTCACTCTCTCCACCCTCACCCCTTGGAATCCTCTTATCCGCCCCTGGGGATGGTCTGGTCTTAGGGTGGAAAGTCCGAGAGTCTCTGGAAGAGGCCATCAGGTTCTCTGTAGCCAAGTATTTCTCTACACGATCCACAAGACCACCGGCCGTCTCTGGGTCTCCATGGCTTACCCACTTTTGGATGGCAGTAGGAAGAGCTCTCAAAAACCGATCCATTACAACACGTTCCACAATCTCTGGTGCGGACAAAGTCTCTGGCTGTAGCCACTTCCTGCTCAGGTGAATGAGATCATACATTTGAGACCTGGGGGGTTTTCCAAGCTGGAAAGTCCAGTTATGCACACGCTGAGCCCGGACAGCCAGGGTGACACCCAGCCTTGCCAATATTTCAGCTTTTAGCATCACATAGTCTTTTGCTTGGTCAGGCTCTAGGTCATAGTAAGCCTTCTGCGATTCACCAGTTAACAGAGGAGCCACCAGTCCAGCCCACTGCTCCTCAGGCCACTTTTCTCTTTCAGCAGTCCTTTCAAATGTGGTCAAAAATACCTCTGGATCATCCTCTCCAGTCATTTTTGTCAATAAACGACTCACCCCAAAGGACGCGGTATTAGTGGGACGGCTTTCCTCACTGGTCTGCGGACGTTGCTGCATTACTGCTTCCATTTGTTGTAGTCTCTGCTCTTGCTTCTGTAACAGGTCTATGAAGCGGGCCTCAGATTGCTGCTGGGCTTGTTGATGAGCTTGCTGCTGGGCTGCAAGGCTCCTTTGCAAACCTGCATTTGTCTGCTGTTGATTGGCATTTGCTAGAGCCAGCTGTTTCAGTATCTCCTCCATGCTGGCTTAAAAAAAACTGCCACTGGTTCTCCACCAACTGTGAGGGGGTTAACTCGGTAGCGGGTGTGTGTGACCCCCTGGT
Organism: Rana muscosa; assembly: GCA_029206835.1. NCBI lineage: Eukaryota > Metazoa > Chordata > Amphibia > Anura > Ranidae > Rana > Rana muscosa. The sequence goes on along the minus strand of CM055121.1, from coordinate 438,487,886 downwards.
TGGGCTCCCCACACAAAAACAGGGCCAGCAGACGGAGGTTGTGGTTTTCAAAATCAAAAGGTGCGGTTTATTTCTCTATGTACAGTGACAAAACACAGCAAAGCCAAAAAGAAACATAAACAAAATAAATCCTGGTCAGTTTGACCTCTGACTAAACATGCAGGTTTCCTAAACTAACAACTGGGATCAGCCTGGTGCTGTCCTAGTCCCTAAGTCCCTGGTTTAGTAAAAGTCCAAACAAATAGCCACACAGGCTTTGCCTCACCGCACAGGGGTTCACTCTCCCTAGACAGTCCACACAGGTCTGGTTCCAGGCATGAGCTAACACCTAATGAATCTGGGAGTTCTTATAGAGGCCTAAATGAGCTGACAAGCTTCAGCTGGTCTCATCAACTCCCTGCCTCACGACGCCCAGCACTCTCCCTAGAGGTATGAGTCATTCATGAGCCCACTAGCCTCAGCTGGGCTTCATCAACTCCCTAGTTGTATAAGTCGGCATAAAGCCTGAATCTGGGAGAAATATATCTACCCCCCTGGATGCAACCAGGTGACTTTACCTTCCTGCTGTCACACTACCTACAGTTTTCTGTCCCTAGAAAAAAAGTTTTTTTTAAGCACAATATAGCACAAGGAGAATTCACTCACTGTCCTTCCAGGTCCCTGGAAACAAGGACTTGCACAGTGAAAGAAACTGACACTCTCCCTACCTACAGTTTTCTGTCCCTAGAAAAAATGTTTTTTTTAAGCACAATATAGCACAAGGAGAATTCACTCACTGTCCTTCCAGGTCCCTAGAAACAAGGACTTACACAGTGAAAGAAACTGACACTCTCCCTACCTACAGTTTTCTGTCCCTAGAAAAAATGTTTTTTTTAAGCACAATATAGCACAAGGAGAATTCACTCACTGTCCTTCCAGGTCCCTAGAAACAAGGACTTGCACAGTGAAAGAAACTGACACTCTCCCTACCTACAGTTTTCTGTCCCTAGAAAAAATGTTTTTTTTAAGCACAATATAGCACAAGGAGAATTCACTCACTGTCCTTCCAGGTCCCTAGAAACAAGGGCTTGCACAGTGAAAGAAACTGACACTCTCCCTACCTACAGTTTTCTGTCCCTAGAAAAAATGTTTTTTTTAAGCACAATATAGCACAAGGAGAATTCACTCACTGTCCTTCCAGGTCCCTAGAAACAAGGACTTGCACAGTGAAAGAAACTGACACTCTCCCTACCTACAGTTTTCTGTCCCTAGAAAAAAAGTTTTTTTTAAGCACACTATAGCACAAGGAGAATTCACTCACTGTCCTTCCCAGTCCCTAGAAACAAGGACTTGCACAGTGAAAGAAACTGACACTCTCCCTACCTACAGTTTTCTGTCCCTAGAAAAAATGTTTTTTTTAAGCACAATATAGCACAAGGAGAATTCACTCACTGTCCTTCCAGGTCCCTAGAAACAAGGACTTGCACAGTGAAAGAAACTGACACTCTCCCTACCTACAGTTTTCTGTCCCTAGAAAAAATGTTTTTTTTAAGCACAATATAGCACAAGGAGAATTCACTCACTGTCCTTCCAGGTCCCTAGAAACAAGGACTTGCACAGTGAAAGAAACTGACACTCTCCCTACCTACAGTTTTCTGTCCCTAGAAAAAATGTTTTTTTTAAGCACAATATAGCACAAGGAGAATTCACTCACTGTCCTTCCAGGTCACTAGAAACAAGGACTTGCACAGTGAAAGAAACTGACACTCTCCCTACCTACAGTTTTCTGTCCCTAGAAAAAATGATTTTTTTAAGCACAATATAGCACAAGGAGAATTCACTCACTGTCCTTCCAGGTCCCTGGAAACAAGGACTTGCACAGTGAAAGAAACTGACACTCTCCCTACCTACAGTTTTCTGTCCCTAGAAAAAATGTTTTTTTTAAGCACAATATAGCACAAGGAGAATTCACTCACTGTCCTTCCAGGTCCCTAGAAACAAGGACTTGCACAGTGAAAGAAACTGACCCTCTCCCTACCTACAGTTTTCTGTCCCTAGAAAAAATGTTTTTTTTAAGCACACTATAGCACAAGGAGAATTCACTCACTGTCCTTCCCAGTCCCTAGAAACAAGGACTTGCACAGTGAAAGAAACTGACACTCTCCCTACCTACAGTTTTCTGTCCCTAGAAAAAATGTTTTTTTTAAGCACAATAGTAGGATTTTTAAAACAGCTTACCTGTAAAATCCTTTTCTTGGAGTACATCACGGGACACAGAGCAGCATAGTCATTACTATGTGGGTTATATAGAATTACCTTCAGGTGCTGGCACTGGCAACTTCCAAAACAGGAAGTACCCTCCCCTATATAAGCCCCTCCCATCCGGGAGTACCTCAGTTTTGTAGCAAAGCAATACGTGTCCCCAAAAGAGGGGTGGGAGCTCTGTGTCCCGTGATGTACTCCAAGAAAAGGATTTTACAGGTAAGCTGTTTTAAAAATCCTACTTTCTTGTTCATACATCACGGGACACAGAGCAGCATAGTCATTACTATGTGGGACGTCCCAAAGCAATGCCACATGAGGGGGGGGATACACCATACATAAGCTGGGCGCCATCAGGCATGAGGATCTTTTGCGGCCTGCAACACACTGCGCCCAAAGGCGACATCCTCCTGACTTCTAACGTCCACCTGGTAGAACCTAGTAAACGTGTGTACTGAAGACCACGTTGCGGCCTTACAAATTTGCGCCAGGGAGGCCTGGTGATGCACTGCCCATGAAGTTCCAACTGCTCTCGTGGAGTGCGCCCTAACTTTGAACGGAGGCGGTCTACTTCTCAAGCCATAGGCTTGTATTATGACCTGTCGAATCCACTTGGCTAAAGTAGATTTTGATGCTGCCTGACCCTTTCTGGGGCCTTCCGGCAGAACAAACAAAGAATCCGTTCTACGAATCTGAGCAGTGGCTTTTAGATAAGCTTTAACTGCTCTTACTACATCCAAAGAATGCAATAACTTTTCCTCTACCGAGCTTGGTTTGGGGAAAAAAGAAGGAAGAACCACATCCTGGTTCAAGTGAAACCTCGATACCACCTTAGGAAGAAAGGCTGGGTGAGGACGTAATACTACTCTGTCCTTATGGATAACCAGATATGGCTCTTTACAGGACATGGCGGCTAATTCCGACACTCTTCTAGCCGAGCATATGGCTACTAAAAATATCAATTTCCTGGTGAGTAGAACCAAGGAAATGTGCCGCAAAGGTTCAAATGGCTGCTTCTGCAGAACCGACAGAACCAAATTTAGATCCCATGGGCATATGGGAGCCTTAATCGGTGGAATAATACGAGTCACACCTTGCATAAAGGATTTGACAAGTGAATGCATAGCCAGGGGCCTTTGAAATAGTATTGACAAGGCCGAAACCTGGCCCTTGATAGTACTTAAGGCAAACTTCCTGTCTACAGCCCACTGCAGGAAGTCCAGAATTCTGCCTATAACGTACTTACGTGGATGCCATTTTCTGGCCTCGCACCAAGTGATGTACGCCTTCCAAACTCTATAGTAGATCTGCCTGGATACAGGCTTCCTGGCATTGATTATAGTTGATACCACAGAGTTAGAGAGACCTCTCTTCTTTAGGATGTGGGATTCAATAGCCAGGCCGTTAAACTTAGAGTTAGTAAGGAAGGGTGGTATATCGGTCCTTGCGAAAGCAGGTCCGGACGACGTGGAAGGGTCCAAGGACTCCCCACAGACATTTTGATGATCTCCGCGTACCAGGCCCTTCGGGGCCACGCTGGAGCCACCAGGATCACCGGCTTCTTCTCCAACCTGACTCTGCGAAGGAGTAGAGGCAACAATTGTAGCGGAGGGAATGCATATATCAGTCTGAACTGATCCCAAGGGAACACCAGAGCATCCGAGCCGCAAGCGAGGGGATCCCTTGTCCGGGAGACAAATCTGTCCACCTTTGCGTTGAATCTGGATGCTAGCAGATCTACATCCGGTGTTCCCCACCGCTGACATATTGCTCGGAAGACCTCGGGATGAAGGGACCATTCCCCTGGGCATAACTGTTGGCGACTCAGAAAGTCCGCCTTCCAATTCTCCACCCCTGGAATGAAGACAGCTGATATACATGGGACATGCTTTTCTGCCCATTCCAGGATGTGACTTACTTCCCTCTGGGCTGCACGACTCCTGGTGCCTCCCTGATGATTGATATATGCCACTGCTGTGGCATTGTCTGATTGAATTCTGACAGGGGACCCTTGGAGTCTGGATGTCCAGGCTACTAGGGCGTACCGGGCTGCTCGTATCTCTAAGAGATTGATGGGCAGGGTTTTTACTACATTTGACCATCTGCCCTGGAGAGACCATTGCTCCAGTACTGCCCCCCAGCCTATAAGGCTGGCATCTGTAGTGACCACCTTCCAAGATATCGGGCTGAAGGGTTTTCCCTTCTGGAGATTCTGGGGGATCAACCACCAGCAGAGACTCTTCCGAACGGAAGGGGACAAAGCCATCGGGAAGTCTAGAGCCTGAACTTTTCCGTTCCAGGCTGACAATATGGCCCTTTGTAAATTCCTTGAGTGGAATTGGGCATATGGCACAGCTTCGAATGATGCTACCATCTTTCCTAGCAGCCTCATGCACAGGCGTATGGACGGCTGTCTTTTTGCACAAAGCAGACGGACCAAGCCCCTCAAAGAGGATACCTTGTCTAGAGGTAAGAAAATCTTCCTCTGGTCTGAATCCAGCCGTAGCCCTAGATATACCAGGTTTTTCACTGGCTGTAGGGCTGACTTGTCCAGGTTGATGACCCAACCGTGAGACTCTAGATACTTGATTGTATCGACAATTACCACTTCTAGCTTGGCAACTGAGTGGTCCATCAACAACAGGTCGTCTAGGTATGCCATTATCGTTACACCCCGTGTTCTTAGATCGGCCAACAGTGGGGCCAGAATTTTTGTGAACACTCGTGGTGCTGTGGCCAGACCGAATGGTAAGGCTCTGAACTGAAAATGGCGCCCTTCTACTGCAAAGCGTAGGAATTTTTGATGACCTGGAAAGATGGGAACATGCAAGTAAGCATCTTTGATGTCGATCGAGGCTAACCATTCCTCCCCTTGTAGGGCAGCGGTGACCGATCGGATCGACCCCATCCGGAAAGACCGGACGTTTAGAAATTTGTTTAGACTCTTTAGGTCCAATATGGGTCTTATGTCCCCGTTTGGCTTCGGGACTGTGAAAAGGTTTGAGTAGAAACCCAACCCCCACTCTTCCATAGGAACCTCCATAATTACTCCTTGGAGCAATAGTTGTTCTAACCCCAATAGGAGAGACCCTCTTTTCAGAGGGTCTCTTGGCATGCCTGACCACATAAAATGGGACGGAGGAGACTCTTTTAACTCCAACTTGTATCCCAGAGTTACTGCGGAGAGCACCCATCTGTCTTTGATCGTCTCCCGCCAGGTCTCTGCGAACAACTGAAGTCTTCCCCCCACCCGTTTGAGTGGGGGCAGCCCTTCATAGGCTTGACTTGGAGGCTGGTTTAGTACCTCTTCGGATCCAGGGCTTTTTATTACCCTGTGGCTGTCCCTGATTTTTACCTCCTGAGTTTGACCGAGGAGGCCGTCGGAACTGCTTAGTAGCAGACGTCACAGGGATAGGAGAGGTAGTCCTCTTAAAAGATGGACCCCTAGACCTCTTTTTACTCGGTAAGAGAGTACTTTTACCACTGGAAATCTTCTGGATATACTTATCCAGGTCTTCGCCAAAAAGGCGTTCCCCATGAAATGGGAAGCTAACTAAGAGCTTCTTACAGGGAGCTTCAGCAGACCAGTTTTTGAGCCACAGAAGCCTACGCATATGTACCAAAGACAGCGTGAGGCGGGAGGCCTGATGGATAGAATCCTTGATGGCGTCAACCGCAAAGCATAATGCTCTAGGCAGATCAGCCAGAGCCTGGGCCTGCTGGTCTGGCAAATCCCTCAGGACCATTTTCATTTGATCCTTTAAAGCTTGGCAGACCCCAATAGCTGCCACTGCTGGCTGTGTAACAGCCCCTGCTGTGGAAAAAGCAGATTTTAATAAAGATTCCAATTTTTTATCCACTGGATCTTTGAACATTTGAACATTATCTACTGGACATGTCAGTGATTTGTTCACAGAAGAGATGGCTGCATCCACCGTAGGAACATTCCATCTCTGGGTGAACTTTTCCTCCATGGGATAGATCACCGGAAACCTTTTAGGCGGAACAAATAGTTTATCAGGATGTTCCCAGTCCTGGTATATAAGTCCTTCCAATAATGGATGTATTGGAAAGGAGCAATTAACCTGGGGAGCTTTTAGCGACCCCAATGAGGAGACAGCAGTAGTTGATGGTTCAACAAGAGGCATTTTAAATGCAGATCGAACCATGTCAGTTAGGGTCTGGACCCACAATCTTTCAGTCTGTGATGCTGAAAATGGTTCATCTACTGTCGATTCCTCAAAAACAGAGCTAACCTCCTCCTGATCCCCTTCAGGTAGGTCGGTCCCTTCCTGGGACTGTTGCTCTGCCAACAGGCACTCTAATGGAGGTGATGGAGATCTGGCGCGCTTTCTTTCCTATAGAGAAGAAGCGATCAATGCAGCCAATCTCTGCTCCAATCCCTCCAGAGTTGAGGAAAAAACCTCCTCTGTTATATATGCAGGAGCAGGTGGACTGAGGACAGCCGCAGTACCTGGCACTCCCGGGGGTTCCTTATGGGTATTAACCTCTGATTTCTCAGGGGAGGAGGGTGCAGATGACTGCTCCAGATCCTCAGAGCCCGATGGAAACCCCCTACACTTCCTGAGAGGTATATCTCGGAGTTTTTTAGGCGGCATATTCCTTAGTTCAAAGCTGAGGTATTCCAGCCGCAATACACCCCTTACTGAAATAGTCTAATGCAATTTGCTGCTATGTACATCAGTGGGTGTCTACTAATGCGTCTTTCTGGGGATGCCTGTATCAACCGCCCGCTGTAAGCCCCTATACCATGCTACCAGCTCCTTTTCATGCTCTGTGTCCATAGCAAGCAGCGTGGACTGAGTCCTTTTATCTTGCTGGGACGCCCGCACATGCGCAGAAGCGCTGGGCGCACAGAGCGCGTCATCCGCCAGGCTCCGCCCCCTTTTTTGAAGCTAAACCTTATAAAAGGAAAGCATGTGTGCGCGCGCGCGCGTGCACGTGTGCGCTCTTGGCGCCATGTAGGGAGAGGAGCCAGGGTCCCTGTTTCACCAGGACTCGGGGATGGAAGGAAACTACTTGGCAGCATGACAGAGGAATGCAGCTTCCCTGATAGAGAGCTCACTCATCTGCCTGGACTTTCACCATGGAAGGAATAGTCCCAAGAAAAAAGACGTTCCACAGCGGCCTCTAGTGGACAAACACAGGTACCGCACCTTTGTCTTTTTTTTTTTTTTTTTTTAAAACCTCCTTTATGAAAAAACATTTCCAGGTTTACAGTTTTTTTAAAACTTCCCTTATGAAAAAACATTTCTAGGATTTCTTAGGCATATACAGCTATTAGCGGGAATACCCTTTAGGTAACAGGCAGAAAGACATATTAGGCTTGGGGGTCCCCTCAATAGAACCAAGTTCCTGAGGGGCCCCCACTTACCTTTTCCCCGCCGCAGGACTTTGTTTGGTCCACAGAAGCCCAAACTTCACCTCTCACGGCAGGCATTGTACTAGACCTTCAGGGACCGGGTTCCCAAGGATTCCACTCCCCTGGACCTGTATAGCACCCTGCACAGATAGCCTCTTGGTTTTGGGTATGACCAGAGCTCTGGATCCCAGGGTCCAGCCCTCCTAAGAGAGGCATTACAGGCAAAACCCTGCTCTTCTCTGCAAGGCCCGGGTACCGACCGTTTAGCTATGAAGCTTTTTTGGTCGGATCCGGAATAGCTTGCTAAGGCCCAGAGAACCTGTACACAAGCCCAGATGAATACATGTTAACCTTGGCCAACACCTTAGACACTGGCAAAAAACTGAGGTACTTCCGGATGGGAGGGGCTTATATAGGGGAGGGTACTTCCTGTTTTGGAAGTTGCCAGTGCCAGCACCTGAAGGTAATTCTATATAACCCACATAGTAATGACTATGCTGCTCTGTGTCCCGTGATGTATGAACAAGAAATAGCACAAGGAGAATTCACTCACTGTCCTTCCAGGTCCCTAGAAACAAGGACTTGCACAGTGAAAGAAACTGACACTCTCCCTACCTACAGTTTTCTGTCCCTAGAAAAAATGTTTTTTTTAAGCACAATATAGCACAAGGAGAATTCACTCACTGTCCTTCCAGGTCCCTGGAAACAAGGACTTGCACAGTGAAAGAAACTGACACTCTCCCTACCTACAGTTTTCTGTCCCTAGAAAAAATGTTTTTTTTAAGCACAATATAGCACAAGGAGAATTCACTCACTGTCCTTCCAGGTCCCTAGAAACAAGGACTTACACAGTGAAAGAAACTGACACTCTCCCTACCTACAGTTTTCTGTCCCTAGAAAAAATGTTTTTTTTAAGCACACTATAGCACAAGCACAAAACACACTGACACTCTCCCTACCTATCCTTCTCTTTCCCTAAACTAAAGGAATCCAGGTTAAGCAAGAAAGAAATAAAAGTCACTGTCCCTGCCTATGCTGCTCTATCCCTGCTCCGGAACACACTACACTAGGCCGCCGTGCTGGCGGCCTTTTATAGTGTGGGGCGTGTACTAAACACCCTCAGCAATAATTGGCCACAGGCATCCTGCCTGTGGCCAATCATTGCTCTCCTCGCTGCCGGCGCTGTGATTGGCCAAGCATGCGGGGTCACAGTGCATGCTTGGCCAATCACAGCGCCTGGATGACACTGCGATGGCGTAGTGCATTGTGGGCCGTTCGCGTCACTCGAATTTGGCGCGAACGGCCCAAATCGTTCGATCTTCGTCGAACGATCGAACAGCTGATGTTCGAGTCGAACGTATGTTCGATTCGAACACGAAGCTCATCCCTATTCAGCAATTGTTCATAATAGCCAGTGATTTGTATGTTCTGTTTTGTTTTTGAATTTTAGATTTCCTATTGCAGTTAAATTCAGCAAGTTTTTATATTTTTGTAGGCAGGATTTATCATTTTTTTACATACTATTGTGCTGCTGGGGGTGTTCAGAACCATGAAATATTGAGTGTTCTAAAACACTAGGCTTTAACAGACATTTTGTACGCCCAACATAATTTGCTGGTGCTTTGCCATGCCCAGGGAGCCACACATGCCAGCTACCAGCCTACTATACAAGTGAATAGCTTTATGTAGCTAGTAAATTGGATGTGACCTGACACACACTATAGCACACATGGCGAACTCCATCCCTAAATTAATTTGTAGAAAAGGAGAGCTGTGGGACTTTGAGTGAGGCAACTGCCATGTCAGATATAAACAGAAACATAAAATTTACAGTACATGATTTATTGTTACATTGTAGAAAAATATTGTATCAAATAAATAGGTAGTCACATGACTTACAGTAAATATGCTGCTAAATAGCATGCAATACAAATGGGGATTCAACATAATAACTGTACATAGTAAGATAAATGGGTTAAAAAACATTGTAGGGACAGGTAACTTAGGGCATCTAGTGGCACTCAACGCGTTTCCTGGCATTACAGCCATTCATCAGGAGTGTTGTAACGTAATATACTGGAAAGGAAAGGGACAAGGATTAATGATGATGCCCTTAGAATAAGGGAGGACAGAGAGACTGTGTCCCAACAAGGTGGGGACAATCTGGGATACTCACTGCACAGCCCCAAGGCCAGGCCCGGTGTCCGCCAGGGAAGATGGGGGTGACAGGCATGATGTCTCCCCTGGGGTTGAGACGGGGGAACCCTCCAAGGATGTCGAACAGCACCCAGAGCATAACACGGTGGTCACAGCCTGATCCAATGGACTATGTGTGCACAAAAAGGGCATAGTGTTCCTGGAAAAAATTGGTATCAAAAAGGGGAAGATTAATTAAATGTGTAAAAGTGTAAGGTGTGTGAAATCATGGCAAAATATCTATGTGTTCCCACAAAGGGACTACATAAGGGGGTGTATGTGAAATAAAACCAATTAAGGGGGAAAAAATAAAACATACCAAAAAAGGATTGCTGAGCTCCCAACAAAGGTAACCTATGTGTGGATTCAGTGTGTGACCACCGTGTTATGCTCTTGGCGCTGTTCTTCGTCCTTGGAGGGTTCCCCCGTCTCAACCCCGGGGGAGACATCATGCCTGTCACCCCCATCTTCCCTGGCAGACACCGGGCCTGGCCTTGGGGCTGTGCAGTGAGTATCCCAGATTGTCCCCACCTTGTTGGGACACAGTCTCTCTGTCCTCCCTTATTCTAAGGGCATCATCATTAATCCTTGTCCCTTTCCTTTCCAGTATATTACGTTACAACACTCCTGATGAATGACTGTAATTCCAGGAAATGCGTTGAGTGCCACTAGATGTTGTAACTAGAAGTTACCTGTCCCTACAATGTTTTTTAACCCATTTATCTTACTATGTACAGTTATTATGTTGAATCCCCATTTGTATTGCATGTTATATAGCAGCATATTTAGTGTAAGTCATGTGACTACCTATTTATTTGATACAATATTTTTCTACAATGTATCATAGTTACATAGTTAGTCAGGTTGAAAAAAGACACAAGTCCATCCAGTTCAACCATAAAAAAAAAAAAAAAAAAATATATCGTACAATCCCATATACCCAATTCTATACCCACAGTTGATCCAGAGGAAGGCAAAAAACCCCAGCAGAGCATGATCCAATTTGCTACAGCAGGGGAAAAAATTCCTTTCTGATCCCCCGAGAGGCAATCGGATATTCCCCGGATCAACTTTACCTATAAATGTCAGTACCCAGTTATATTATGTACATTTATGAAAGAATCCAGGCCCTTCTTAAAGCAATCTACTGAGCTGGCCAGAACCACCTCTACAGGGAGTCTATTCCACATTTTCACAGCTCTTACTGTGAAGAAACCTTTCCGTATTTGGAGGTGAAATCTCTTTTCCTCTAGACGCAAAGAGTGCCCCCTTGTCCTTTGTGTTGACCGTAAAGTGAATAATTTAACACCAAGTTCACTATATGGACCCCTTATATATTTGTACTTGTTGATCATATCCCCCCTTAATCTCCTCTTCTCAAGAGTGAATAAATTCAGTTCCTCTAATCTTTCCTCATAGCTGAGCTCCTCCATGCCTCTTATCAGTTTGGTTGCCCTTCTCTGCACTTTCTCCAGTTCCCCAATATCCTTTTTGAGAACTGGGGCCCAAAACTGAACTGCATATTCCAGATGAGGTCTTACTAATGATTTGAACAGGGGCAAAATGATATCTCTCTCTCTGGAGACCATACCTCTCTTAATACAAAAAAGGACTTTGCTCGCTTTGGAAACCGCAGCTTGGCATTGCATGCCATTATTGAGCTTATGATCTACCAAAACCCCCAGATCCTTCTCCACTATGGATCCCCCCAGTTTTACTCCCCCTAGTATGTATTATGCATTCATATTCTTAGCCACCAAGTGCATAACTTTACATTTCATAGTCGCCCAATTAGACAGAGCATTGAGGTCGGCTTGTAAATTGGCGACATCCTGTAAGGACGTTATTCCACTGCATAGCTTGGTGTCATCTGCAAAGACAGAAATGTTACTTTTGATCTCAGACCCAATATCATTTATAAACATATTAAAAAGTAAGGGTCCCAGCACTGAACCTTGGGGTACACCACTGATAACCTTGGACCATTCAGAGTAAGAATCATTAACCACTACTCTCTGAATTCTGTCTTTTAGCCAGTTTTCTATCCATTTACAAACTGATATTTCCAATCCTGTAGACTTTACCTTGCACATGAGTCGTGTGTGGGGAACTGTATCGAACGCTTTTGCAAAATCCAAGTATACCACGTCCACAGCCACCCCTCTGTCCAAGGTCTTACTTACCTCTTCATAAAAAGAAATCAGGTTTGTCTGACAACTTCTGTCTTTCATGAATCCATGCTGTCTGTTGCTTAAATTGTTTTTTTCCAGCAAGAACTCATCTATGTGGTCTTTTATTAATCTCTCCAGTATCTTCCCAACTATAGAAGTTAAACTAACAGGTCTATAGTTACTTGGTAAAGACTTAATTCCCTTTTTAAATATAGGCACCACATTGGCCCTGCGCCAATCCAGTGGTACTATTCCTGTCATTAATGAGTCCCTAAAAATTAAATACAATGGCTTTGAAATTACAGAGCTCAATTCTTTTAGGATCCGTGGGTGTATGCCATCTGGTCCAGGTGCTTTATCCACCTTTATTCCATCTAAATATTTCTGGACCATATCACTTTTGAGCCATTGTGGATTTGGGGCTGTGTCACTACCACCCCCATTTTGGACATGAGCTCCCCCATGCTCCTTTGTATACACAGTACTGAAGAAAGTATTTAATAAATTAGCCTTCTCTTTGTCCCCAGTCACCCACTCTAGATTATTTTGTAAAGGGCCTACATGCTCAGACTTGACCTTTTTACTATTAATATATTTGGAGAATTTTTTGGGGTTTGTCCTACTATCTTTTGCAATCTGTCGTTCATTTTGAATTTTTGCATCCTTGATTTCCTTTTTACATATCCTGTTATATTCTTTGTAACATTTAAATGACACTAGTGTTCCCTAATTTTTATTATTTTTAAAAGCTCTTTTCTTATAGTTTATAGCTTTTTTAACTTTGGCAGTGAGCCACATAGGTTTTATTTTTAGCCTTTTAAACTTATTGCCCATGGGAATATACTTTGCAGTGAGTTCACAAACAGTCTTTTTGAAGAATTCCCATTTCTGTTCTGTGCCCATTGATGCCAATATTCCCTCCCAGTCTAAGTCCTGGAGAGCAGCGCTCATCCTTGGAAAATTTGCTCTCTTGAAATTAAGTGTTTTTATCTTTCCCGTATGTGATTTCTGCTTACAACTAACATCAAATGAAATCATGTTATGGTCACTGCTACCCAGGTGTTCCTTTATCTGAACATTAGTAATACGCTCTGCATGGTTTGAGATTACCAGGTCCAACAGAGCATCATTCCTAGTTGGGGCCTCAATAAACTGGACCATAAAATTGTCCTGCAATAGGTTTATAAATTGTTTCCCTTTAACTGTCCCAGCAGTTCCATTACTCCAGTCAATTTCTGGGTAGTAAAAATCCCCCATTATTATCACCGTCCCAGCCCTTGCAGCCCTCGGCGACAGGGTGGCGACATCCCCCACTCGCTGCAATAGCGAGAAGGAGACGCGGCACTGTATTGAACGGGATCCAACGTGGATTCCCGCCAATACCAGGCACTGTGTTTGGTATGAATCCTGAGCGGGAACTCCACGCCAAATTTAAAATAAAAAACCGGCATGGGTTCCCCCTCCAGGAGCATACCAGGCCCTTCGGTCTGGTATGGATTTGAAGGGGAATCCCCTACGCCGAAAAAACGGCGTGGGGGTCCCCCTCAAAATTCAAACCAGACCCTTATCCGAGCACGCAACCTGGCAGGCCGCAGGAAATAAGGGGGGGACGAGAGAGCGCCCCCTCCCTCCTGAACCATACCAGGCCACATGCCCTCAACATGGGGGGTTTGGTGCTTTGGGGCAGAGGGGCGACCTGCGGCCCCCCCACCCCAAAGCACCCTGTCCCCATGTTGATGGGGACAAGGGCCTCTTCCCGACAACCCTGGCCGTTGGTTGTCGGGGTCTGTGGGCGGAGACTTATCGGAATCCGGGAGCCCCCTTTAATAAGGGGGCCCCCAGATCCCGGGGCCCCCACCCTATGTGAATGAGTATGGGGTACATCATACCCCTACCCATTCACCTGGTGGAAAAAAAGTCAATAAAAAAACACACACAGTTAAGGTAATTTATTACACAGCTCCGGGGGTCTTCTTCCGACTCCGGGGGTCTCTTCCGACTTTGGGGGTCTCCGGTGTCGTCTCCGCACTCTCCGGTTCTTCTCTCGCTCTCTGGTTCTTTCTTCCTTCTGCCGGGCCTCCGCTATCTTCTTCCAGCTCTTTTGCTAGTGGAGGGGCCCGGTCTTCCCGTCGCTGTCTGCGTCTTCTTCCCTCTTCTTCTCCTCGATGTTCACTCGTCGCTTCCTCCCGCTGTAATGCTGGGTGTTTGGTCCGCAACGATTTATATAGGCCACGTCACAGTCACATTCTCCCATGACGTCACCCGGAGCATGTGACTGACATCATGAGAAGCCTATATAAAGCGACGAGTGAACATCGAGGAGAAGAAGAGGGAAGAAGGCGGCGCCGGCGACGGGAAGACCGGGCCCCTCCACTAGCAAAAGAGCTGGAAGAAGATAGTGGAGGGGCTGGCAGAAGGACAACGGAGAGTGGGACGAGACGACGATGAAGACCGGGCCTCTCCGCTAACAAAAGAGCTGGAAGAAGATAGCGGAGGCTCGACAGAAGGAAGAAAGAACCGGAGAGTGAGAGAAGAACCGGAGAACACAAAGACGACACCGGAGACCTCCAAAGTCGGAAGAGACCCCCGGAGTCGGAAGAAGACCCCCGGAGCTGTGTAATAAATTACTTTAAAAACCTGTGTGTGTTTTTTGATTGACATTTTTTTTCCACCAGGTGAATGGGTAGGGGTACGATGTACCCCATACTCATTCACATAGGGTGGGAGCCCCGGGATCTGGGGGCCCCCTTACTAAAGGGGGCTCCCGGATTCCGATAAGCCCCCGCCCGCAGACCCCGACAACCAACGGCCAGGGTTGTCGGGAAGAGGCCCTTGTCCCCATCAACATGGGGAGAGGGTTTTTTGGGGTGGGGGACCGCAGGTCGCCCCCTGCCCCAAAGCACCAAACCCCCATGTTGAGGGCATGCGGCCTGGTACAGTTCAGGAGGGAGGGGGGGCTGCTCTCTTGTCCCCCCTCTTTTCCTGCGGCCTGCCAGGTTGCGTGCTCAGATAAGGGTCTGGTTTGGATTTTGAGGGTGACCCCCACGCGGTTTTTTCGGCGTAGGGGATTCCCCTTCGAATCCATACCAGACCGAAGGGCCTGGTATGCTCCTGGAGGGGGAACCCATGCCGGTTTTTTATTTAAAATTTGGCGTGGAGTTCCCGCTCAGGATTCATACCAAACACAGTGCCTGGTATTGGCGGGAATCCACGTCGGATCCCGTCTACCGGCCTCAATGTCAGCAATGCGTGTCGCTCATTGTGAAAGGAAAAACAACATTTTTCCTTTCCCGATGACGAGACAGCTCGGTGCTGGCTCTCGTGACGGGGCTCGTAGGGTGTCAATCTCGCCGCTAGAAGAGGCGAGATTGACACAAAATCGGTGGCACCTACTGTAGTTGTTCATAATAACAAAGATAACAAATAATGACAATAACAAATATACTGTCATACATTTGGATTTAGTAAGGGAGATGGTCAGGTAGAAGAGAAATCTCAGGGTAAATATTAGAGCCACTAACAATGTACCCTCCCTCCTCACATTACAGTGTTTGGGTCTGGCGATTGGCTGCTGATGCCTGAGCACCCTGGCCGGTTTATGTTTAATCTGTATTTATTGAAATTGAAAATTTAGCAAAAACAAACAATATAAGATAGAACATATCCATTTGAAATATGGTCAACATGAGGTATGCAATGACATATTTAGAAATCCTATGTATCCAAATCCAAGAGAGCAAAAGGTATGCATACACAGAGAATGACAACCGAAATAGATCTCAATTGAATCGCCACAAAATTAGGGACACATAAACGGTAGTGGAGAGTTGTGACATACTCTGAACATCAGGGGTTAAAAAACCTAACTCCTGGGGAAAATAATGAGAAACCAACATTAGATACATAAGTGGCTTTCAAGGGGGTTATGGTATAGGGCCTTTTCAGAGGACGTCTGCTGCAACTGCAAGATGAGGCCGAATACATCCTTACACACCTTGATAATAGTAGGTAGGCAAACAATGGTTTTAAAGAAGTAAAGAGAAGAGGGGAACAAGAAGAGAAGAGAGAAGAAGAGAAACAAAGAGAAGAGAGCTAGGTTAGAAAAGGACTATTCAAGAAAAGTACGTTGCAAATTCTGAGGAGTATCTAAAATAGTTTCACATAGTCCACGTAATATTGTAAGCATCTAATTTGCCTTTTCCCAAGATACCATCTGTTTCATGTGGCTTAGGGAATCCATCTCACAGGCCCAGTCAACCAGAGAGGGGATGCCCAGTTTATGCCAGTTTCTGAATATAACGGTACCTGCTGCAGTTAAAAAATGGCAAAGTAAGCCCTTTTGTTTCTGCTTATAGGACCCAGGCAGCATGTATAATAGTGTAATCAGAGGATCATTAGGAATCCAATAACTGAACAGTTTATGATACAGTTGAAGGATTTGGTCCCAGAATGGGGTGATTAAGGGGTAAGTCCCCCAGATATGTATCATAGTAAAAAAATAGTGCAGCGCTCCAGTGTTAAAATGATACATGCAATTGTAAATCAACAGTCCATAGAAAACCAAAGTAAGTAATCCAAAAAGTCCCAAATGAGAATAAGCTTCAGTGATCCCACAACCGTGATGGTAATAAGAATCTCCAAGAAAGCCTGTTGGCACCCTTCACCCTCATGCTCTGCTTACCGGAAGGACTGTGACCCCCTGATAAGAGAGGTCAACATACGCTCTTTACACATAGCCAATCCCGCATCCCACAGGTAGGAGGGTCCCTCTCAGGGTGGTGATCCGGCAACTCCAGTACTCAACCCACGGCAATAGAGGCATATACCCGTTCCCAAAGGGTACCAGAACGATAATAAAACAAAACACTCCAATAGTGCAATTTTGTTAAAACGGATATTCCTTTAATAAATAGCAAAGATGCACCCACATATCATCAGATAGCATTAGGTATAAGTTCAGCATCAATTCAGCATGACAAACAATGGCAGAATGGGTTTCTTCCAACAACAAAGATGGCCAACATGCGGCTGTGCATGAGCGATGGTGTGTGTACGTGGCTCCGCCCAATGTGTTTCGTCCCATCTGATGTCATCAGGGGCACCATGGACTATTGATTTACAATTGCATGTATTAATTTAACACTGTAGTGCTGAACTATTTTTTTCCTATGTATTACGTTTTTGGTATCAGGGCACAGTGCACAGCAGCTATATCTTCGTTAATTTATTCTAGTGTAGGTTCTGTGCACTTTTTATGTATCATAGTTCATGCACCTCTAGCAAACATTTGTTATGGAAACATGTTATGTAGGACTGAAGGGCGCTGATACCACCTGGACAAGATTTTATAATTGTACTCCTGTGTTCTGGTAGATATGGAGGCTTTGTAAGTAAACATTAGTATCCTATCCCAGTCTAAGTCGTCCTCAGGAAGAGCAAGTTCTTCTTGCCACTTAGAGAAAAAGAGTGGGTTCAACAGATATGTCAGGCTCGGACCCTGACTGATTTTAGATAAATTAGGGCCCTGTGCAAGAGTCAAATTGGGGCCCCAATAACTCAATACTGCAGGCTATCCAGCACCACCAAGTTCATAAGGCACCACATTCTCTATTCCCATGCAAAGGTTTTCTTTTACTTTTCAAAAAAATAAACAGATTTTTAAGGTTTCACTGAGAAAAGTTACGAAGAAGAGTATTTTTTACAATATGAAGTAGGTCATGCTGGAGAATATGATACCGCTGCTGTAATGGTACAGCACTGGCGTGAGCAGTGGAGATGCTTCTGGGGGCCCTTAAGAATGTGGGGACCCTGGGCAATTTTTCAGCCTGCTCCCTCCAAAAGCCAGTCTTGGCAAGAAGTGCATTCTGAGGGAGTTTACATGCTCCCTCATACCCAAAAACAATAGGTATTTCAATAGGAACAGAGCTGCAGCCACGTTGTGTATAAGTAGGTCCAGAATAGGTGGTAAAGCTTCTCTGTTGCTATAGTAAACATCCCTAACACATAAGCCCTATACACACGATAAGTTTTACAGATGAAAACAGTCCGATGGACTTTTTTCATCGGACAAACCGATCGTGTATGGGCCCCATCGGTCTTTTTTCCATCGGTGTTTAAAAATAGAACATGTTTTAAATTTATCCAATGGTTAAAAAACCGATAGCAAATTACTATCGTCTGCGGGGAACTTCATCGGATAAAAAACCCACGCATGCTCAGAATCAAGTCGACGCATGCTCAGAAGCATAGAACTTAATTTTTCTTGGCTCATCGGAGTGTTTTACGTCACCGCGTTTGGAACGGTCGGTTTTTTGACTGATGGTGTGTAGGCAAGACTGATGGAAGTCAGCTTCATCGGTTTTCCGATGGAAAAATACATCGGTTTAAAAACCATAGGAAATCCGATCGTGTGTACAGGGCTATAGGGTGTAATTTGCTGAGATATTACCCCTCCCTTAAAAAAACAAAAAAACAAACTATCATTTAATGTCTAAAGAAAACTGACACTTCAGGGAATGTCAATCACTTAGACCCTCTGAAGCTCCCACTGGTTCGTCCTACTGACTCCTACATGTCATTACAGGGGACAGCTGTAACATGAGGTTAGCAGGAGGCACCAGTGATAGATGTGGTGGAACCAGGAAATTCGTTTTCTCATTGAATTTACATGAAGATTCTTCAAGATCAAATCAGTGTTCAGCAGCATAAACAGCGACAAATGTAAATATTGTATATGCAGGATATATAAAGCTATTGGGTCACTTTAAAGAGATTCTCTCACTTTACCCTGAGTTGGAAAAGTAACAGAGCCCCTTTAAGGGATCAGTCATTAGGACTAACATACTGCTATATACTGAATGAATGCAAACAGAATGTGAAATAATCAACTAAGGAGCTTTTATAGTATAATACAATGGAAAGGCTGGCTGTAACCCTCCAAACAATTGATTTCCCATTTCATTTATCATTTATTGATCCCTTCTATACATTCTAGAAATTAATAAGGGCATGTTATGATCACCAGGAGATGTATATAAATTTAATCAGTAAAATGAGGTCCAGAATAAATACTTTATAGATGTTGAGGTCGTAAGACCTCAGTGTATAACCTCTGACTTCTCACTTCCAATTACTGAGTTTATTTGTGTATTTGTCTGTAGATACAGTTATACACAGCAAAATATCTTGCAAAACAATGAAAAAAGCTTGATGGCAGAATGTGATATTGGAGAACACAAAGTCCTCTGTGTTCCTGTGTTATCCATAGAAAGCAATGAATATGGCTAGTAGACACTTGTAGATGCCCAGTAGACTTTTCCCTTATTCCAAATTCCCTCTATAATTCAGAACTGGAATACAAAGTAATGTCAGAGCTCAGAGCTTCTCTATGATGGCAGTAGGTCCTGGGAAATCCCAATAGCAAATATCAAACTTACATATCAAGCAGGATCAGGAGCTGGATGGATTTGACTATAGTTTGAACTACAAATATGTCTGACTTTGTTTATCTCAATTAAGGAATAGGGGGATTAGTAGTTTACAGAAGGAATATATAATTGTTTTTGCCTTCCAGTTCAGCTCACTGAAAGTGACAAGGACAATGCATTTTTAGCAAGTTCAATAAGTACATTGTGCACTTGCTACTAATGTTCTGATCTAATGCCTGAAAAAATAAAACAAATGCAGCCACCCTATCTAAGGAATGGTAAGCTGAAATATATGACTTTTTTGTTCTTGGGCTTACTTATCCTTTAATTGTTCTATTTTCATATGCAGCCAGCAGGTGGGGTTCTGTGCTCTTTTTTACACATTTTCCAGGCACTTCTTTGCTTCTCTGTTGAAAAAAGTCTATCATTTACAGAGCTGATAGCATTTTATGTAATACTATGTTCTACATGTCAGCGCTACTTAGTAGTACAGTTTCAATAACTAATATTATTATTGTTTACTTTAATTGGGCTTCTTTTAATTTCTTTGTAAATGTTAAAAATATAGACATATCTCGGTGAGAAACATGTTCCATATTTGCATTGTAATTTAACATCTATAAACTTACATAGAATACCAGAACTTGAAATATCCATGTCAGGATTGAATTGACCTGCTTTATGTCCAGCAGTGCTCAATAGGAGCGAAGGCTTGAAATGAGTAGTCAATAGCTGAAGCAGGCAAAACTATTCTAATAAGATGTGAAACTCTTTAAAGGACAGTTGTTTGTCACTAATAGAATGACATTCTAGTTAATGCAAAGAAATACTGATGTTTAGCATCACCATGAAGATGTGACTCTGCCTAGATAACAAGCCATGTATACCTACCCAATGAACTCAGTATATAATATAACCACGTTGTCAGGGGCGTAACTAGAAATCACAGGGCCCCATAGCAAAATGTTTTATGGGCCCCCGCAAACAGCCCCCCCCCACAAAAAAATGGGTGGGGCTTAAATTAAATAGTGGGCATGGCTTAAAGGGAGTGGTTCGAGTGAGATGAATGAGGGATGGAGGAAGGAAGGAAAGAAGGAAAAGTAGGGAGGGAAGGAGAGAGAAAGAAATAGAGGGATGGAGGGACAACAGGCCCAGCTCCTACACCACAATAGAAATATGTGTATTCCAGAAAGTTTAACAATCAGCAGATAAAGATACTCCAAACACCTGGTGTTAGCGCTTCAATCATCACGGCACCATGGTTGTTATGGTGTCAGGATGATTAAAGCGCATTATTTCTTATATTACATTGTAATATAAAATGAAATAGTTCAACTCACCATAATGCAGAATCAGTGGGAGCCCTGAGCGTGTCACTTGCCACGTCACCTGCCACCAGATGCCATCATGTGTCCCCAGCAGAGTCCATCCATACATCAGGCATTCCTAGTAGAGACCCTCCATACATCAGGCATTCCCAGTAGAGTCCCTCCTTACATCAGCTGTCCCCAGTTACCAGTGTCGTCACTAGGGTTGGTGTCACTCGGTGCGGAAAACCATGGCCCCCCTCCCCCCATAGTCCTCCCTCAGTACAGACCCTCCTCCATCTAAACCACACCCCTCCTCCATCAGTACAGACCCCTTGGACAAACCAGCCCCATCTGTATAGACCCCCCAAGGACAACTCAACCCCCTCCATCTGAACAGACCCCCTCCAGGAGTACAGACCCCCCAGGACAATTCACCCCCCCAGGAGTACAGACCCCCAGGACAATTCACCCCCCAGGAGCAGGGATGAGCCGAACACCCCCCTGTTCGGTTCGCACCAGAACCTGCGAACAGACAGAATGTTCGCGTGAACTTTAGAACCCTATTAAATACAATGGACTCGAACGTTCGAAATCTAAAGTGCTAGTTATAAAGGCTTATATGCAAGTTATTGTCCTAAAAAGTGTTTGGGGACCCGGGTCCTTCCCCAGGGGACATGTATCAATGCAAAAAGAAGTTTTAAAAACGTCTGTTTTTTCGGGAGCAGTGATTTTAATAATGCTTAAAATGAAAAAATAAAAGTGAAATATTCCTTTAAATTTCGTACCTAGGGGCAGTGTTGCCAACCGTACGTTAATTTACGTACAGCACGTAAATTTAACCCCCTTTTTCGGGTGTACGTAAAGTCCGTTGTGGGCATCGGCTGCCCATAAAAAAGATGGCCGCGAGCCGACCATGCAATGGCGCATGCGCCGCTGCGAAGCCGGCCGGACTCGGGAAAGCTCGTATGCGTTCGGCCGAGCGGCGCATGCGCAGTAACGTAATGGCGCCGCCCGGCGCCATTTTTGAATAGAGTTTCAGCCAGGACGGGACTCAGGAGTGCTCGCGGGGCGGGCTACAGTGTCTCACAGTCGCCGACGCCGTAGGAGGAGAGGATTCGGCCGAGCAGGGGTGAGGAGGAGGAGGAGGGGGGGATATAAAGTAAGAGGAGGAATGCGCTGGGAGCGGGAGGGTGAAGCGGCCATGGCATGCAGGGGAGGGACAGAGACTGATGTGCTCTCTCTGTCCACCATCATATAACTTCTCCTCCACATCATCAGTATGCTGTGTCCTCCTTCACCTCTCCACATGTCAGAGCTGCCCTGACCTGTGGAGAGGTGAAAAGGGCACAGGAGGAGGACACAGCATACTGATGATGTGGAGGAGAAGTTATATGATGGTGGACAGAGGAGGAGGCCACTGTGAGGGGGTAAGGAGGACCCTATCATGTTCGCAGCCTCTGTCTCCCTCCTGTGTCATGTCCGCAGCCTCTGTCACCCCTCCTGTGTCATGTCCGCAGCCTCTGTCCCCCTCCTGTGTCATGTCCGCAGCCTCTGTCACCCCTCCTGTGTCATGTCCGCAGTCTCTGTCACCCCTCCTGTGTCATGTCCGCAGCCTCTGTCCCCCTCCTGTGTCATGTCCGCAGCCTCTGTCCCCCTCCTGTGTCATGTCCGCAGCCTCTGTCTCCCTCCTGTGTCATGTCCGCAGCCTCTGTCACCCCTCCTGTGTCATGTCCGTAGCCTCTGTCACCCCTCCTGTGTCATGTCCGCAGCCTCTGTCACCCCTCCTGTGTCATGTCCGCAGCCTCTGTCCCCCTCCTGTGTCATGTCCGCAGCCTCTGTCACCCCTCCTGTGTCATGTCCGCAGTCTCTGTCACCCCTCCTGTGTCATGTCCGCAGCCTCTGTCCCCCTCCTGTGTCATGTCCGCAGCCTCTGTCCCCCTCCTGTGTCATGTCCGCAGCCTCTGTCTCCCTCCTGTGTCATGGAATAAAGGTGGATAAAGCACCTGGACCAGATGGCATACACCCACGGATCCTAAAAGAATTGAGCTCTGTAATTTCAAAGCCATTGTATTTAATTTTTAGGGACTCATTAATGACAGGAATAGTACCACTGGATTGGCGCAGGGCCAATGTGGTGCCTATATTTAAAAAGGGAATTAAGTCTTTACCAAGTAACTATAGACCTGTTAGTTTAACTTCTATAGTTGGGAAAATACTGGAGAGATTAATAAAAGACCACATAGATGAGTTATTGCTGGAAAAAAACTATTTAAGCAACAGACAGCATGGATTCATGAAAGACAGAAGTTGTCAAACAAACCTGATTTCTTTTTATGAAGAGGTAAGTAAGACCTTGGACAGAGGGGTGGCAGTGGACGTGGTATACTTGGATTTTGCAAAAGCGTTCGATACAGTTCCCCACACACGGCTCATGTGTAAGGTAAAGTCTACAGGATTGGAAATATCAGTTTGTAAATGGATAGAAAACTGGCTAAAAGACAGAATTCAGAGAGTAGTGGTTAATGATTCTTACTCTGAATGGTCCAAGGTTATCAGTGGTGTACCCCAAGGTTCAGTGCTGGGACCCTTACTTTTTAATATGTTTATAAATGATATTGGGTCTGAGATCAAAAGTAACATTTCTGTCTTTGCAGTTGACACCAAGCTATGCAGTGGAATAACGTCCTTACAGGATGTCGCCAATTTACAAGCCGACCTCAATGCTCTGTCTAATTGGGCGACTATGTGGCAGATGAGGTTTAATGTTGATAAATGTAAAGTTATGCACTTGGGGGCTAAGAATATGAATGCATCATACATACTAGGGGGAGTACAACTGGGGGGATCCATAGTGGAGAAGGATCTGGGGGTTTTGGTAGATCATAAGCTCAATAATGGCATGCAATGCCAAGCTACGGTTTCCAAAGCGAGCAAAGTCCTTTCTTGTATTAAGAGAGGTATGGTCTCCAGAGAGAGAGATATAATTTTGCCCCTGTTCAAATCATTAGTAAGACCTCATCTGGAATATGCAGTTCAGTTTTGGGCCCCAGTTCTCAAAAGGGATATTGGGGAACTGGAGAAAGTGCAGAGAAGAGCCAACAAAACTGATAAGAGGCATGGAGGAGCTCAGCTATGAGGAGAGATTAGAGGAACTGAATTTATTCTCTCTTGAGAAGAGGAGATTAAGGGGGGATATGATCAACATGTACAAATATATAAGGGGTCCATATAGTGAACTTGGTGTTCAGTTATTCACTTTACGGTCAACACAAAGGACAAGGGGGCACTCTTTGCGTCTAGAGGAAAAGAGATTTCACCTCCAAATACGGAAAGGTTTTTTCACAGTAAGAGCTGTGAAAATGTGGAATAGACTCCCTGCAGAGGTGGTTCTGGCCAGCTCAGTAGATTGCTTTAAGAAGGGCCTGGATTCTTTCTTAAATGTACATAATATAACTGGGTACTGACATTTATAGGTAAAGTTGATCCAGGGAATATCCGATTGCCTCTCGGGGGATCAGGAAGGAATTTTTTCCCCTGCTGTAGCAAATTGGATCATGCTCTTCTGGTTTTTTTTTGCCTTCCTCCTGATCAACTGTGGGTATAGAATTGGGTATATGGGATTGTACGATATATGTTTATTCTTATTTTTTTTTTTTTACGGTTGAACTGGATGGACTTGTGTCTTTTTTCAACCTGACTAACTATGTAACTATGTAACTATGTCCGCAGCCTCTGTCACCCCTCCTGTGTCATGTCCGCAGCCTCTGTCACCCCTCCTGTGTCATGTCCGCAGCCTCTGTCCCCCTCCTGTGTCATGTCCGCAGCCTCTGTCACCCCTCCTGTGTCATGTCCGCAGCCTCTGTCCCCCTCCTGTGTCATGTCCGCAGCCTCTGTCCACCTCCTGTATCGTGTCCGCAGCCTCTGACCATCTCCTGTCTTTTATGTCTGCAGTCTCTGAGGGGATCCTAGAAAGATGTCAAGAGTGGGAGCGCCGTGATGTGGGTTACGGGAAGAAATGGACGTGTGGACTGTGGAGAGGAGGTCAGAGCCGCCAAGCTGGAGCCGTCTGACTGAGCCCCGCACTGTGGACCTGAGAGCAGGTCAGTGACAGCGCCGCCAGGCCAGTCTGTGGGGGGGGGGCACTGATCTAAGGAGGGGAGTAAATACAATAATGTAAGGGGGCACTGATATAAAAGGTCCCCCCTATATTAGTACCCCCCATTACCTTAGTGTATTCACTCTGTGGAAGGTGGTCTCTATTCACCAGAGCCCCCCTCCACATCAGAGTTCCCCCTTACATCATGATCTGCAGCGTTCCCCTTTACATAAGAGTTCCCTTGCGCTGTAAGGGGGCATCCTGCAGACTCTGTTGTAAGAGGGAACTCTGTGCTGGCTGGGTTATAGTATCCTAACCTTCATGTGAATTGAGAAATATGTTTTTTTACTTTTGTTTAACTGAAACACATTGATATTAGCATTATGTGTGTGTTTATAGTTGAAATATTGATATTTGCACTGTTTAGCAGTAAAAACGGTAATTTTAGGTACTTTTTTGCAGCGTCAGTAAAAAATGCGGCTCTGCCAGTAATCTTCATTATTTTTGCCAGTAAGAAATTGGTGCCGTACAGAAATTTTGGCATCCTTGCCAGTAAATTTCACTTCAGGGGGTTGGCAACACTGCCTAGGGGGTGTGTATGATATGCATGTAAAGTGGTGCATGTTTCCCGTGCTTAGAACTGTCCCTGCATAAAATGTAATTTTTTAAGGAAAAAAAGTCATTTAAAACTCACTCGCGGCTATTAATGAATTGTCGGCTCCCGGCAATACATACAAAAGTCATTGATAAAAAAAAAAAAAAAGCGTGGGGGTCCCCCAGAATTCAATTACCAGGCCCTTCAGGTCTGGTATAGATATTAAGGGGAACCCCGCCGCAAATTTAAAAAAAAATGGCGTGGAATCCCCCCAAAAATCCATACCAGACCCTTATCTGAGCACGCAACCTGGCAGGCCACAGGAAAGGAGGGGGAGATGAGAGAGCGCCCCCCCTTCTGAACCGTACCAGGCCACATGCCCTCAACATGGGGAGGATGTCCCCATGTTGATGGGGACAAGGGCCTCATCCCCACAACCCGGTGGTTGTGGGGGTCTGCGGGCGGGGGGCTTATCGAAATCTGGAAGACCCCTTTAACAAAGGGGACCCCCAGATCCCGGCCCCCCCCATGTGAATTGATAAGGGGTACATTGTACCCCTACCATTTCACGAAGAAAGTGTCAAAAAAACAAACAAAAAAACACACAAACACCTTGGAAAAGTCCTTTATTAAAAAAAAAACATTCCAGAAATACAGTGTCCCGCGGCGATCCGATGTCCAGCGCTGTCCGTCATTGGCTGAGCCTGAGCGGACCTGATGGGGAACTTCCTCCGCAGTCTATTACATGTATAGACCCGCCCCTTCTAAAGTTCCCCATCAGGTCCACTCAGCCAATGACTCGGTGTAAGGCTGAGGACCATGAGAAGGGGCGGGTCTATTCATGAATTACACAGTGAAGGAAGTTCCCCATCAGGTCCTCCCCCTCGGTAGGTCAGACCGCGCCTACGTCATTGGCCTGAGCGGACCTGATGGGGAACTTCCTTCACTGTGTAAATTAAAATTACACAGTGAAGGAAGTTCCCCGCTCAGGCCAATGACGTAGGCGAGGACACTGGATTTCACAGCTGGAATGTTTTTTGTTTTTTTTTTAATAAAGGACTTTTCCAAGGTGTTTGTGTGTTTTTTTTTTTTTTTTTTTGACACTTTCTTCGTGAAATGGTAGGGGTACAAAGTACCCCTTACCAATTCACATAGGGGGCCGGGATCTGGGGGTCCCCTTTGTTAAAGGGGTCTTCCAGATTCCGATAAGCCCCCCGCCTGCAGACCCCCACAACCACCGGGCAAGGGTTGTGGGGATGAGGCCCTTGTCCCCATCAACATGGGGACATCCTCCCCATGTTGAGGGCATGTGGCCTGGTACGGTTCTGGAGGGGGGGGTCTGGTATGGATAAGGGTCTGGTATGGATTTTTGGGGGGACTCCACGCCATTTTTTTTTAAATTTGGGGTGGAGTTCCCCTTAAAATCCATGCCAGATCTGGTAATTGAATTCTGGGGGACCCCCACGCATTTTTTTTATTTTTATGGCGTGGAGTTCCCCCCAAAAATCCATACCAGACCCTTTATCCGAGCACGCAACCTGGCAGGCCACAGGAAAAGAGGGGGGGCGAGAGAGCGCCCCCCCTCCTGAACCGTACCAGGCCACATGCCCTCAACATGGGGAGGATGCTTTGGGGGTCTGTGACCCCTTAAAGCACCATGTCCCCATGTTGATGGGGACAAGGGCCTCATCCCCACAACCCTTGCCCGGTGGTTGTTGGGGTCTTCGGGCGGGGGGCTTATCGGAATCTGGAAGACCCCTTTAACAAAGGGGACCCCCAGATCCCGCCCCCCCTATGTGAATTGGTAAGGCTTACCCCTTTGATCTGATGGGTGACCCCGCCCCCTCGTAAGTCAGACCCCGCCTACGTCAGGGCAGGGACAGTTCTAAGCAAGGGAAACAAGCGCTGCTTTACAGGCATACTATACACCCTATACACCCCCCCCCAGGTATGAAATTTAAAGGAATATTTTATTTTTATTGTTTCACTTTAAGCATTGTTAAAATCACTGCTCCCGAAAAAACGGCCGTTTTTAAAACTTTTTTTTGCATTGTTACATGTCCCCTTGGGGCAGGACCCGGGTCCCCAAACACTTTTTATGACAATAACTTGCATATAAGCCTTTAAAATTAGCACTTTAGATTTCTCCTATATACTTTTACAGGGTGTTACGTGGCTTTTCGACTTTCCCGCGAACACCCCAAATTGTTCGCTGTTCGGCAAACGTGCGAACAGGCAATGTTCTAGTCGAACATGAGTTCGACTCAAACTCGAAGCTCATCCCTAATAATTAGCACTTTTGATTTTGAACGTTCGAGTCCATTGTATTTAATAGGATTCTAAAGTTCGCACGAACTTTAGGTCTGTTCGCCGGCTCTGGTGCGAACCGAACGGGGGGGTGTTCGGCTCATGCCTACTGAAGAAATAACCAATTGGTGTTACAAAAAACATAAATAAAAAAAATCTAATGTAGATAAACACATCTTTTTTTTTCCTAAAACTCCTCCTGCCCTTTCCCTGCATTTCCTTAAAGCGGAGGTTCACCCAAAAGTGAACCTCCGCTTTTTGGAACCCTCCCCCCTCCGGTGTCACATTTGGCACCTTTCAGGGGGGAAGTGGTGCAGATACCTGTATAAAACAGGTATTTGCACCACTTCCGGGTATAGACTCCCGCGGTAGTCCCGCACCTTCGCGTCACCCCCCCCCATTGTGTTCTGGGAAACACACGGCTCCCAGAACACAGTGGGGACCAGTGAGGACGGCGCAGCACGACTAGCGCATGCGCAGTTGGGAACCGGGCAGTGAAGCCGCAGCGCATCACTTCCCGTTTCCCTCACGAGGATGGCGGCGGGGAAAGCCGAGAGCCGAGTGGTAGCTCGGCTTCGGCTGCCGACGTCGCGGACGACCTGGACAGGTAAGTGTCCATTTTTTAAAAGTCAGCAGCTGCAGTATTTGTAGCTGCTGGCTTTTAAAAAAAAAATTCCGGTGAACCTCCGCTTTAAAAGGGTTTATACGCCCGGGGTAAGCAGGATCTGTGATCATGTGACTTGGAGGTTGTAGCCCGGTCTTAGACTGGCATACACCTTCTTACAGGATTTTTCTGCGATGTGCCACGTTTAGGACTTCCTTTTCCCACTGTGACAGCCAATCACAGGGGGGAAAGGAAGTCCTAAAAGTTGCACATCACAGAAAAATCCTGTAAGAAGGTGTATGTCAGCCTCAGCCTGGGCTCCAACCAGGGCTGAGGGCTGAGGCTGTCATACACCTCCTTACAGGGTTTTTCTGTGATGTGCAACTTTTAAGACTTCCTTTCCCTACTAGATGTTTTGAGCTGGGACGAGCTCTGTCCTTGTCGGCACTTCTATCGGTTGTTAATGCAAGAGGACCTAGTGGAGCCTTGAGTGGCACCTGTCATTTTATTCTGGCCGTCAAAGTGGTAACTTGATCAGAAGCCAGTCCCTCCAGCTGCCAATTGTTAGTAGGGACCGGGAGCTGCCTCTGTGCTTGGAGCATGCAGTGGGTGAACTCTCAGCAAAGAAATATTCTGCCTAGTGATGCATATGTGCAGCGTATGGGTGTTAAAGTCTATACATTTGCCGACGCACATATGTGTTACCTGGGCGGCAACCGGATACCATTTTTTAAGTGCAGCGCCTTTTTTTTTGTTTCTTTTATAGTTCCTGTGTAGTGTATTCAGTGGAATGCTCCTTTAATCAAATTGGCTAGACTGTACCACAGCAACAATCAACTTCTCAAAAGGAATCTTCCATTCAATGGGTTTGAGCAGAGGGGTGACATTGGTCTAATACAGGGGTCTCCAAACTGCGGCCCGAGGGCCGGATGTGGCCCTTTGCTATCCTTTATCTGGCCCTTGGAGTACTATTCCTGTCAATGATATGGGGCAATATTCCTTCTACTGACACCAACAATGGGGCACTTTATCTTCCACTGATACCGATGATGAGATAATATTACTCCCAATACTAATTATGGGGCATTACTCCTCCTCCTACTGTCCTACTGACCACAAACCCTGAGACCATGTTTACTCCCACTCATGCTGGGCCAGAGACATTTACCACTGGCCACAATCCGGCCCCCCTAAAGTCTGAAGGACAGTAAGCTGGCCCTTTGCTTGAAAAGTTTGGAGACCCCTGGTCTAATATATAAACACCATGGGCATGTCACCCATTCTACTTTTCTCTATTGTACTGTGTTCTGAGCTCTCCTAACTACAAGAAGGTCCACTGAAGGGTGAACATGGAGCAATGCTGCAGCCTGCTTTCAAGCTAGTGAGTTAGGTGGAAGGCGGATGACCTTAACTAATGTCATGGACAATATGCTATGGAGATGGGGGGTTAAACCACTATGGTCTTTATGTAGCCATTACTATGTTTTTGCACTATTCAATTGAGATAGACCACAAACTGAACTGTTTATAAGTCGGGACTGCTATTTAACAAGTAGCACACAGTTTGACTTCCAACCAGAAGTATTTAGCTGTGTCTTGCATGTAGGTAGGATTATTCTCGAGCTGATGCATCTGTACACTAGGCTGACTTTCAGGGACCTGATGATGGTAAGAAATGCCATAGCCAGCTACTACTACTGACATCAGTGAGCTCTGCAGGCTTCTTTTGTATTGATTATTTGATTTCACCGACCCTTCTATGCAAAAATCCAAAATACTAAATCCATTTAACATAGCTTCAATGCTGAATTTGAGATAATTAATCACAGCCATATTTAATAATCCTTCCACTATGTTTATATGAGGGCATGCAGGTCCTTGTTGCTTAATTCTCTGATTTGCCACACCTGTTTCTTTCTCCTATAGCTAGAGGGGGCTTGAATCCAGATAACATGTTGATTTGCAAATCAAGACCTCTCCAAAATTACATAGCTTCATTCAACAGGGCAACCAATTGTGCGAAACGAAAGATGCCATAGCCAGCCATTCATCACTATTCCCCATAAATCAGATTTACAATCTACCTCTAAAGCCCTGTACACACGATTGGATTTCCTATGGTTTTTTAACTGATGGATTTTTCCATCGGAAAACCGATGAAGCTGACTTTCATCAGTCTTGCCTACACACCATCAGTCTAAAAACCGACTGTTCCAAACGCGGTGATGTAAAACACTCCGATGAGCCGAGAAAAATTAAGTTCAATGCTTCTGAGCATGCGTTGACTTGATTCTAAGCATGCATGGGTTTTTTATCCGATGGAGTTCCCCACAGACGATAGTAATTTGCTATTGGTTTTTTAACCATCGGATAAATTTAAAACATGTTCTATTTTTAAACACCGATGGAAAAAAGACAGATGGGGCCCATACACGATCGGTTTGTCCGATAAAAAAAGTCCATCGGACTGTTTTAATCGGTAAAACCTATCGTGTGTACAGGGCTTAAGTCTCCATTAAAAGTTTATATATGGTCCCTTTTTATAGACTAGAAAAAATTTTCAGTTTTGGCCATGAATAAAAACTTTATATATTTAATCTAAAGTTTGGAAGTGTTTTGAAGAATCATATGTGAACTGAGTTTAGTTATCACTGAACGTACACCCGTTTACTTTCCAATTTACACACACCCAAAGCAACTGTCTTCAAAGACCACTGCTAGTTTTTGGTCTAGCACAATGCACAAAACTAGAGATAGGTAATCTGTGGATCTCAGCAGGGAAGGTTGAAATTCTGCATTGGATTCAATCAATGTGCCTATTTAGAGAAATCCAGATATATTTTGCTGGGGGGCTTGAATTGCCTCCTTGAAGCTAGAGCATCTATAAACAAGCACAGACCTGCGAAAGCCCTGTGAGACTTGGCCGATTCAAATCGAACGTATAAAAGGACACAGAAAACCAATCTTAAGATGCCTAGAGGTCTATTCTTTTAATTCAGGGCATTTCTTTAGAGGTGCAGACATTACAGCATCTAAAAATGGTTATTACTCAAACTGTCAGGCTGCCAGGGCTAAGCATGGCTGATTTTAGCTCTTTATGTTGGTGGGAGAGCAGTCATCCATCTCTCAGCTGCTGTTCCATGTTAAGCTAATATGAAAAATGATAGAATACAGAGCTTGCTTTTGCTGTGTAAGTGTTAAGTAATGCACAAGAAAAACAATAAAGAAAAAGAACACACATCATGCTATTGGCAACAAGCCTCTGCATGACAGTAAAATAATTCAGCGAAAGGATAATGTTTGTACAGGCTATATTACATGCTAGGTAACTACATTTTCAGAAAGTCATTACAAGATATATTGCTGATTGTTTTGTGTTCTATTCTTTGGCTTTATAAACGTCAATATGGTAGGAATACAGACTGTGCCAATGTCTACATCTCTGCTTTTTGCTGTATGGGGCATTAAGCAGATTATTTATAGTTGCTTTACTGTACTTTACAGAACTTAGATATCCAAATAACCTTAGGATTAGTAGCGGTAGAGTTTTTCTGTCAAATACCAGATTACATGCCTTACCGTATTTTCCGGCGTATAAGACGACTTTTTAACCCATGAAAATCTTCTCAAAAGTCGGGAGTCGTCTTATACGCCGGTACTTGACATGCAGAATCTCAGTCAGACCGTGGACGTCCATTTTTCAAAAGCCGTGCCTCCTCCTCGTGCTGTTCCGTTATAGGCGGAAAACTCATTTTCCCAGCAGAGACTCTGTTCAGGGTTCCGCCTATCACGGATGCCCTCTTGTCCTCGGCCTCGGATGAGAGGGCATCTGTGATAGGTGGAACACTGAACACAGTGTCTGCTGGGAATCTGAGTGTTCCGCCTATCACAGAACAGCACGAGGAGGAGGCGCGGCTTTTGAAAAATGGACGGCCGCGGTCTGACTGAGATTCTGCATGTCAGGGATAAGGTATGGGATCGTCGAGGCATGCAATGGCACAGTGAGGTATGCAATGGCACAGTGAGGTATGCAATGGCACAGTGAGGTATGCAATGGCACAGTGAGGCATGTAATGTCACAGTGAGGTATGCAATGGCACAGTGAGGTGAGGTGAGGCATGACTAGTCGGAGTGGGGTCGTCTTATACGGCAAGTATATCCCAAAACCAACATTTTAGCTGGAAAATTAGGGGGTCGTCTTATACGCCCAGTCACCTTATACGCCGGCAAATATGGTAGTTGTCAGCATACAGAATTTAAGACATACACAATGTACAACAAAATGCCCTCTAAAATGTTTTCCTTTTGCCTTTCACAATTTCATATTTTTTTAAAATATGTTGAAAATGGCAATCAACGAGATTCTCTGTATGTTTCCTGTATAGTACAGTAGATTAAAAGTAGGAATCTGGTTGCTAATGAGTATTTACATAATCCACTTCATTAAGACACTTCATAAGCCCAGTGTTGCTTCCCGTCATTCAACATGGGTTAATGTTAATTGGATTAATATGCTTAGTATCAATATATGCAGCTTACCAATTCTTAGATTTGGTGGCTGCATTCATTTATTTCTTTATACTTTTTTCCTTTATTTTCACCTAGTAAATCTGTTATTTTTCAGCTTCTTTAACATATCAAGCTGTCTAGCAAAAGTGGCAGTTAGGGGTTGAGAGAAACCATTTAAAGTGGAACCAGAGACTAAATTTAACCGCTTGCGGACCAGCCGCCACAGTTATACTGCAGTAGGTTGGCTCCGCTGGGCGAACCGTCGTAGCTGTACATCGTCCACTTTAAGCGGGCTAGCAGGCGAGCGGAAGCCCGCTGCATCACGGGAGTGCCGATGCTCGTGACTGGTGGTCGTGATAACCGCATGCCGCAAGTGATCTCCGGGCATGAGAGGCAGAACAGGGACGTGTGTGTGTAAACACACACATCCCTGTTCTGTGAGCTGAGGAAATGCAGATTGCGAGTTCCTAATAGCTAGGAACCATGATGTGTAATTTTCTCTAAGTCAGTCCCATTCCCCTTCAGTTAGAACACACATTAGGGAACACAATTAACCCCTTGATCGCCCCCTAGTGTTAACCCCTTCCCTGCAAGGGACTTTTGTACAGTAATTAGTGCATTTTTAAAGCACTGATCGCTGTATAAATGCCAATGGTCCCAAAAATGTGTCAAAAGTGTCTGATGTGTCCGCCATAATATCGCAGTCCCGATAAAAATCGCAGATCGCCGCCATTACTAGTAAAATAATAATAATAGTAAAAATGCTATAAATCTATCCCCTATTTTGTAGACGCTATAACTTTGCGCAGACCAATCAATATACGCTTATTGCGTTTTTTTTTTTACCAAAAATATGTAGAAGAATACATATCGGTCTAAACTGAGGAAAAAAAAAAAAAAATATTTGGATATTTATTATAGCAAAAAGTAAAAAATGTTGTGTTTTTTTTCGAACTTGTCACTCTTCTTTTGTTTATAGCGCAAGAAATAAAAACCGCAGAGGTGATCAAATACCACCAAAAGAAAGTTATGTTTGTGGGAAAAACTGCTCAATTTTCATTCAAAGTGTGACAGCGCTGAAAGCTGAAAAAATGGCTTGGGCATGTATTGAGGTGGTTAAGGATTCTGAGCTAAGGAAGCCAAGCTTCCTCGAAACGTTGAAACTTTGACAATAAAAACGCTGTTGTTTTGATTTACCCTCTCTGCAAGACCTGTGGATGAGCAAGTAAGGTGTGGAGGAACTTAGCGGGCCTGCACAAAATCTTGACCTTAAGGCCCTATGCACACGAGACATCGGTGCAAACTCTGCTAAACACATGTTTTTAAAGGCTGAAACCGGCGCGTTTAGCGACGTTTTACCGCATTTGTGTCTATAAGCGTTTAGTTAAGAAACATCATAAGACCCTCCCTAAGCTCAAAAAACAGTATTATTTAACCATTTCAGCCATTTTGTGAGACCAGAGTGAGTAGCAGCAGCTGAGAGAGCAGCAGTGTAGTTGTATTTAGCGTGTCACTTGCCACATCACTTGCCCCAAGTTGTGGATTGTCCACTTGCCACGTCAGCTGCCCCAAGTTGTGGATTGTCCACTTGCCACGTCACCTGACACGTCACCTGGCCACATCTCCTGCCACAAGTTGTGAATTGTCCACTTGCCACATCACCTGCCACGTCACCTGGCTACAAGTTGTGGATTGTCCACTTGCCACTTCACCTGGCCACGTCACCTGGCCACGTCACCTGCCATGTCACCTGGCCACGTCACCTGGCCACGTCACCTGGCCACGTCACCTGCCACAAGTTGCGAATTGTCCACTTGCCACGTCACCTGGCCACGTCACCTGCCACGTCACCTGGCCACGTCACCTGGCCACGTCACCTGCCACAAGTTGGGGATTGTCCACTGGCCACGTCACCTGGCCACTTCACCTGCCACGTCACCTGGCCACGTCACCTGCCACAAGTTGTGGATTGTCCACTTGCCACGTTACCTGCCACAAGCTGTGGATTGTCCACCTGCCACGTCACCTGGCAACATCACCTGCCACAAGTTGTGGATTGTCCACTTGCCACGTTACCTGCCACAAGCTGTGGATTGTCCACCTGCCACGTCACCTGGCAACGTCACCTGCCACAAGTTGTGGATTGTCCACTTGCCACGTCACCTGCCACAAGTTGTGGATTGTCCACAATGCAATGCAAGCAATTACAGTTTTTTTAAATATTTTTTTAATGGTTTTTCATCATTTGCCATCATTTTTGAGATTTCAAATGTAAAAAATAGTTCACCTTTAAATACGCTTATAAACGAAAACGCGGCAAAACGCCGGTATCGCGTTTAGCCACGTTTTGTGTCTGAAACGTGGAAAACTTTTGCGTCTGAACCCATTTTTTTTGCTTCTGGAAAAACGAGGTAAAACACAACTGCCTAAAAACGGCAATAAACAAGACTGTGTGCATGGACACATAGGATAACATTGAATGTGTTCAGGGGCAGTTGAAAAAAGTGTCCAACTGCCTCTGAACGCATGTTTAACAGTGTCTCATGTGCATGGGGCCTTACCCGACAGAACACATTTGGGATGAATTAGAGAAGAGACTGCGAGCCAGGCCTTCTTATACACATCAGTGCCTGACCTCACAAATGCGCTTCTGGAAAAATGGTCAAACATTCCCATAGACACACTTCTAAACCTCGTGGACAGCCTTCCCAGAAGAGTTGAAGCTGAAGACTCTTAGGCCCCATGCACACGAGACGCCGGTGCAAACTCTGCTGAACACACGTTTTTAAAGGCTAAAACCGGCGTTTAAAAACGCCCGTTTTGCCGCGATTTTAGCGGCGTTTTACCGCGTTTTACCGCGTTTGCGTCTATAGGCGTTTAGTTAAGAAACATCATAAGACCCTCCCTAAGCTTAAAAAACATTATTATTTAACCATTTCAGCCATTTTGGGAGACCAGCAGCTGAGAGAGCAGCAGTGTACTTGTATTTAGCGTATCACTTGCCACATCATCTGCCACAAGCTGTGGATTGTCCACTTGCCACGTCACCTGGCACGTCACCTGGCCACAAGTTGTGGATTGTCCACTGGCCACATCACCTGGCCACGTCACCTGGCCACGTCACCTGGCCATGTCAGCTGCCACGTCACCTGCCACAAGTTGTGGAATGTTCACTTGCCACGTCACCTGCCATGTCACCTGGCCACGTCACCTGGCCACGTCACCTGCCACAAGTTGTGAATTGTCCACTTGCCACGTCACCTGCCACGTCACCTGGCCACAAGTTGTGGATTGTCCACTGGCCACATCACCTGGCCACGTCACCTGGCCACGTCACCTGGCCATGTCACCTGCCACGTCACCTGCCACAAGTTGTGGAATGTTCACTTGCCACGTCACCTGCCACGTCACCTGGCCACGTCACCTGGCCACGTCACCTGCCACAAGTTGTGCATTGTCCACTTGCCACGTCACCTGGCCACGTCACCTGCCACGTCACCTGCCACAAGTTGTGAATTGTCCACTTGCCACGTCACCTGCCACGTCACCTGGCCACAAGTTGTGGATTGTCCACTTGCCACATCACCTAGCCACGTCACCTGGCCATATCACCTGCCACGTCACCTGCCACAAGTTGTGGAATGTTCACTTGCCACGTCACCTGGCCACAAGTTGTGCATTGTCCACTTGCCACGTCACCTGGCCACATCACCTGCCACGTCACCTGGCCACGTCACCTGCCACAATTTGTGGATTTCCACCTGCCACGTCACCTGGCCACAAGTTGTGGATTGTCCACTTGCCACGTCACCTGTCACATCACCTGCCATGTCACCTGGCCACGTCACATGCCACGTCACCTGGCCACGTCACCTGCCACAAGTTGTGGATTGTCCACTTGCCATGTCACCTGCCACGTCACCTGCCATGTCACCTGGCCACGTCACATGCCACGTCACCTGCCACAATTTGTGGCTTTCCACCTGCCACGTCACCTGGCCACGTCACCTGCCACAATTTGTGCATTTCCACCTGCCACGTCACCTGCCACAAGTTGTGGATTGTCTACAGTGCAATGCAAGCAATTACAGTTTTTTTTCATATTTTTTGATGGTTTTTCATCATTTGCCATCATTTTTGAGATTTCTAATGTAAAAAAAATAGGTCACCTTTAAAAACGCTAATAAACGAAATCGTGTTTAGCCGCGTTTTGCGTCTGAAACGTGGAAAACTTTTGCGTCTGAACCCATTTTTTTGCTTCTGGAAAAACGAGGTTAAATGCAACTGCCTAAAAACGGCAATAAACGAGACTGTGAGCATGGACACATAGGATAACATTGAATGGGTTCAGGAGCAGCTGAAAAAAGTGTCCAACTGCCTCTGAACATGTGTTTAACAGCAAATAACAGCGTCTCGTGTGCATGGGGCCTTATGCCATTAACGTTCACGTGCATGTAAAGGCAGGCGTACAAATACTTTTGGTAATATAGTATATATATTGTGACAGCAGGAAGGTAAAGTCACCTGGTTGCATCCAGGGGGGTAGATATATTTCGCCCAGATTCAGGCTTTACGCCGACTTATACAACTAGGTGGAGAGTTGTATAAGCCCAGCTAAGGCTAGTGGGCTCATGGATGACTCATACCTCTAGGGAGAGTGTGGGGCGTCGTGCAGACAGGGAGTTGATGAGACCAGCTGAAGCTTGTCAGCTCATTTAGGCCTCTATAAGAACTCCCAGCTTCATTAGATGTTAGCTCATGCCTGGACCCAGACCTGTGTGGACTGTCTAGGGAGAGTGAACCCCTGTGCGGTGAGACAAAGCCTGTGTGGCTATTTGCTTGGACATTTAAAACCAGGGACTTAGGGACTAGGACAGCACTAGGCTGATCCCAGTTGTTAGTTAGGAAACCTGTATGTTTAGTCAGAGGTCAAGTTGACCAGGATTTATTTTGTTTATGTTTCTTTTGGCTTTGCTGTGTTTTGTCACTGTAAATAGAAAATAAACCGCACCTTTTTTTGATTTTGAAAACCACAACCTCCGTTTGCTGGGCCTGTTTTTGTGTGGGGAGCCCATCCCGGGGGTCACACACACCCGCTGCCGAGCTAACCCCCTCACAGTTGGTGGAGAACCAGTGGCAGTTTTTTTTAAGCCAGCATGGAGGAGATACTGAAGCAGCTGGCTCTAGCAAATGCCAATCAACAGCAGACAAATGCAGGTTTGCAAAAGAGCCTTGCAGCTCATCAACAGAGCCTTGCAGCTCAACAGAACTTCGCAGCCCAGCAGCAAGCTCATCAACAGAGCCTTGCAGCCCAGCAGCAAGCTCACCAACAGAGTCTGGAAGCTCAGCAACAAGCCCAGCAGCAATCTGAGGCCCGCTTCATAGACCTGTTACAGAAGCAAGAGCAGAGACTACAACAAATGGAAGCAGTAATGCAGCAACGTCCGCAGACCAGTGAGGAAAGCCGTCCCACTAATACCGCGTCCTTTGGGGTGAGTCGTTTATTGACAAAAATGACTGGAGAGGATGATCCAGAGGTATTTTTGACCACATTTGAAAGGACTGCTGAAAGAGAAAAGTGGCCTGAGGAGCAGTGGGCTGGACTGGTGGCTCCTCTGTTAACTGGTGAATCCCAGAAGGCTTACTATGACCTAGAGCCTGACCAAGCAAAAGACTATGTGATGCTAAAAGCTGAAATATTGGCAAGGCTGGGTGTCACCCAGGCTGTCCGGGCTCAGCGTGTGCATAACTGGACTTTCCAGCTTGGAAAACCCCCCAGGTCTCAAATGTATGATCTCATTCACCTGAGCAGAAAGTGGCTACAGCCAGAGACTTTGTCCGCACCAAAGATTGTGGAACGTGTTGTAATGGATCGGTTTTTGAGAGCTCTTCCTACTGCCATTCAAAAGTGGGTAAGCCATGGAGACCCAGAGACGGCCGATGGTCTTGTGGATCGTGTGGAGAAATACTTGGCTACAGAGAACCTGACGGCCTCTTCCAGAGACACTCGGACTTTCCACCCTAAGACCAGACCATCCCCAGGGGCGGATAAGAGGATTCCAAGGGGTAAGGGTGGAGAGAGTGAGAGGGTGGGAGCTCTACCCCAAGTTTGGCGAGAACAGCCTGGGAAATCAGCGGCTCAAGAGGCGGCAAGAAGGATCGTTTGCTACCGCTGCCGGCAAGCGGGACATATTGCAGCCAATTGCCCGGTTGTGGAGGAACCCATGCAGTGTGACTTTCTGACGGGCAGACGTCAGTCGCTGTGTGCGACAGTCGCATGCACTGCCATTCGAGGAACTGAGAAACATTTATGCAAAATGTGTGTTAATGGTAGAAATGTTGTGGTATTGCTGGATTCAGGTAGCCTTGTGACCCTGATAAAGGCTGAGTTAGTTAAAACAGAGGTCTCTGGGAATAGCAAGGTAGCTGTTATTTGTGTGCATGGGGACACCCGAGAGTATCCAGTGACTACAGTGTGTTTCGAGACCCCCAAAGGTACCCTCTCTCATCCAGTGGGCTTAGTATCTCAGTTACCGTATGACGCCATTGTGGGAAGGGATTTTCCGAAGTTCTGGGAACTGTGGGATGATCCTGAGCCCCCCACTGGTGCCCCTATGTACCAGGAATGTGATAGCCAGAACTCCCCTGAGAGTGGTGAGGACTCTCCGGAATTTCCCTTATCAGTATTGGCAGGGGAGACTCAAGAAACTGGAGAGGAGCCCACCTCCTCAGACGAAAACCTACCGTCTGTGGAGTTTTCTGATCTTGAGGTTCACAGGGAAAACTTTGCCACAGAACAGTTGAAAGACCCCGCCCTAATAAAGGCACGGGAAAACGTAGTGAAAATAGATGGCGAGTTAGTGAACCCAGATAATACCTGCACTTACCCATACTTCAGCGTAGAGAAGGACCTACTGTATCGGGTGGCAAAAAGGGCAGAAGAAACCGTTGAGCAGCTTGTGGTGCCCAAACCTTACAGGAAGTTGGTGTTGGAGTTGGCCCATGGGCACATTCTTGGAGGTCATCTGGGGACAGAGAAAACCCGAGAGAGGGTATTACAGAGATTCTATTGGCCGGGGGTGATGAAGGACATAGAAAATTATTGTTCCTCCTGCCCTGTGTGTCAGAGGTCGGCCCCGATGCCACATTTCCGTAGCCCGCTGGTCCCTCTACCCATCATTGAGGTCCCGTTTGAGAGGATCGCCATGGATTTGGTAGGTCCTATAATCAAGTCCGCTAGGGGGCACCAGTACATATTAGTTATAATGGACTATGCCACCCGTTATCCAGAAGCGATCCCTCTCCGAAATACCTCGGCCAAAACCATAGCCAAAGAGCTATCTCTTGTGTTTAGCCGGGTGGGTATTTGTAAAGAACTGCTTACGGACCAAGGTACACCCTTTATGTCCCGGGTTATGAAGGAGCTGTGTAAATTGTTCAAAGTGACGCAATTACGTACATCTGTGTATCACCCCCAAACCGATGGGCTGGTTGAAAGATTCAACAAAACCCTAAAACAAATGTTGAAGAAAGTGGTGGATAGAGATGGAAAGGATTGGGACTGTCTACTTCCTTATCTGATGTTTGCTATTAGGGAGGTGCCCCAATCCTCTACGGGATTCTCCCCCTTTGAGTTACTGTATGGGAGACACCCAAGAGGGCTGTTGGATATTGCCAAGGAAACTTGGGAAAGTGAGAGTTCTCCCCACAGGAGTGTGATTGAGCATGTCGCCCTGATGCAAGACCGAATTGCACAGGTAATGCCCATCGTGAAGGAACATTTGGCCCAAGCGCAGTTAGCACAGCAGAGAGTGTACAACCATGGAGCCAAGACCCGTACCTTTTCCCCGGGGGATAGGATACTGGAACTTGTCCCTATGGTTGAAAGTAAATTCCTTGCCAAATGGCAAGGCCCCTACGAGATAATGGAAAAAGTGAGCGAAGTGAATTACAAGGTCAGACAACCAGGAAGGCGAAAGCCCGAACAGATCTATCACGTTAATCTGTTGAAAGCCTGGAGGGATAGAGAGTCCCTAGTCGCAGACACTTGGTCACCAGCTCAAACTGGTTGCGTGATTCCTGAGGTTGGAATAGCAGCCACCTTGTCACAACCCCAACAACAGGAGGTTAAGGAGTTTGTGCTTCGCAACAAGGAGGTATTCTCTGAGCTGCCGGGACAAACATCTGGGGTAGAGCATGACATCATTACCCCGCCCGGTGAAAGGGTGAAGTTAAAACCCTATCGGATCCCAGAGGCCCGACGGGAGGCAATACGGGAGGAAGTACAGAAAATGCTGAACTTAGGGGTGATAGAGGAGTCCCAAAGTGATTGGTCTAGTCCCATTGTGTTGGTGCCTAAACCGGATGGGAGCTGGCGATTTTGTAACGATTTTTGTCAGTTGAACAAAGTTACAAAATTTGACACCTACCCCATGCCACGTATAGATGAGTTGATCGACCGGCTGGGAACAGCCCGATACATGACGACTCTTGACCTCACAAAAGGGTATTGGCAAATCCCCCTGGCCAAATTGGCCAAAGAGAAAACCGCATTTGTAACCCCAGA
This sequence comes from Rana muscosa, assembly GCA_029206835.1. Taxonomy (NCBI): domain Eukaryota; kingdom Metazoa; phylum Chordata; class Amphibia; order Anura; family Ranidae; genus Rana; species Rana muscosa. The sequence continues at coordinate 438,446,481 of CM055121.1, read as the reverse complement.
CGGGGCGTTCCAATATAAGAGAATGCCGTTTAGGTTACAGAATGCGCCGGCCACATTCCAGCGGAAAATGGACCAGATGCTGAGGCCCCATCGGAAGTATGCTGCGGCTTACCTGGATGACGTAATTATCCATAGCACAGATTGGGCCACACATCTGCCAAAAGTGCAAGCAGTCCTGGACTCTGTTCGGGAAGCGGGGTTTACGGCTAACCCCAAGAAGTGTACCATTGGGCAGGAGGAGGCCAAATATCTTGGGTACACCATTGGGAGGGGAGTAATAAAACCCCAACTCAACAAAGTCGAGGCCATCCAGAGTTGGCCACGTCCCAACAGCAAGAAGCAGGTACGAGCCTTTCTGGGAATCGCTGGGTATTATCGGCGATTCATTCCCCACTTTGCTTCTAAGGCTGTGCCCCTAACCAACCTAACGAAGGGGAAAGGGTCGGTCATGATTAAATGGACCCCCGAGGCTGAGGCAGCATTCCAATTCTTGAAACAAGCCTTATGTAGCCAGCCAGTGTTGTACTCACCCAACTTCTCTAAAGACTTTGTCGTACAAAGTGATGCGTCAGATGTGGGGTTAGGAGCAGTATTGTCCCAGGTCTGGAACGGGGAAGAGCACCCAGTCATTTACCTCAGCAGGAAGTTGAAGTCCCATGAGGTAAATTACGCCACCGTTGAAAAGGAGTGTTTAGCGGTGAAGTGGGCTCTAGATTCCCTTCGGTACTACCTGCTAGGTAGGCACTTTGACATGGTTACGGATCACGCTCCGTTAAAGTGGATGGCTCAAAACAAGGAAACAAATAGAAGAGTGAATAGGTGGTTCCTGGCCCTCCAGGAATTCAACTTCACAGTAAAGCATCGCCCTGGCGTTCAAATGGGGAATGTGGATGCTTTGTCTCGAGTACATGAATGCCTGATTGCTGGTGTTCCAACCCCGAGGTTAAAACAAGAGGGGGGGGTATGTGACAGCAGGAAGGTAAAGTCACCTGGTTGCATCCAGGGGGGTAGATATATTTCGCCCAGATTCAGGCTTTACGCCGACTTATACAACTAGGTGGAGAGTTGTATAAGCCCAGCTAAGGCTAGTGGGCTCATGGATGACTCATACCTCTAGGGAGAGTGTGGGGCGTCGTGCAGACAGGGAGTTGATGAGACCAGCTGAAGCTTGTCAGCTCATTTAGGCCTCTATAAGAACTCCCAGCTTCATTAGATGTTAGCTCATGCCTGGACCCAGACCTGTGTGGACTGTCTAGGGAGAGTGAACCCCTGTGCGGTGAGACAAAGCCTGTGTGGCTATTTGCTTGGACATTTAAAACCAGGGACTTAGGGACTAGGACAGCACTAGGCTGATCCCAGTTGTTAGTTAGGAAACCTGTATGTTTAGTCAGAGGTCAAGTTGACCAGGATTTATTTTGTTTATGTTTCTTTTGGCTTTGCTGTGTTTTGTCACTGTAAATAGAAAATAAACCGCACCTTTTTTTGATTTTGAAAACCACAACCTCCGTTTGCTGGGCCTGTTTTTGTGTGGGGAGCCCATCCCGGGGGTCACACACACCCGCTGCCGAGCTAACCCCCTCACAATATATATATATATATATATATATATATATATATATATATATATATATATATGCAAAAAAGGGCCTATAATACACCACTCAGCGCTAATTACGTCTCACAAATAACTGGCAGTCAGAGATGGCTCAAAATAAATATTCAAAATATTGTAACAATATGAAGAAATATTACTAAGCAGCTGTTAAAAAATACAAAAGATAAAAATAGGTAGTAAAACGATAAAACAGTCCAATAAGCTGAATTCCATGAATACTAAAACAGCGCTAAAATTAAATGATGATAATCTGTGTGATAAAACAACACAGTAAGCAGTCTTAGACTGAAGTTCAAAATATAAAGGTGATGATAACAGCAGTTGATTCAATGTGCACCTTCCACCAAAATAAACATCCGAATTGCTTCAGTCCGTGTGCCGTTACCGGAGGCTCCCGCGTGCATGAACTGGAGTGACGTCATTGCGGCTTCGGCCAATCACAGTACAGGAGCGGCAATACCCCGGAAGTAAACCCCGGGAGAGATGTCGTCGCCGTAGGGGGGTACGGGGGCCGCTGCGGGGGCTTCGATCTAAGGTAAGTAATTCATAATGAGCTAGTATTTTAGAAAGGGGGGGATGGGGGAATACGATCCCCCATACTCTCCCCCAGATATATTATGTGCTATCACTCTAGTGTTGATGTCTTCTAACGTAAAATTAATTAATAAAGAGTGAAAAAAAATGATTTCAAAAACTACTACAAACTGAAAAACAAGTGTTAAAATCTAAAAGTGAACTGTATAGAGAACTAAGGGATGAATTTACAAGTGGCTACACTGATGAAGTGACAAAACATATATGTAGAGAGAAAAATAACAGGTAAAATTATCGTCACCTGTGCCAAAAAAAAAAAGGGGGGGAGGAGGGGGGGAGTATGGGAAGCCTCAGGGAAGAACAAATCTAATCCCCCTCTCTCACTCTCTCCGAGAAAAGGAAGAGAACAAAAATAGGGGTGTAAAAAAAAAAAGAAAAGGGAGGAAAGGGAAGGCCGGCATGCATGGTATCCAATAAAATGTTTGTCACATTACATTTTAGTCTCTTAAGGGATAAGCCAAAGAATAACCACAGGGAATCATCCTTAAGATATAGATAGCTTATTCAATAGGTGTAATCGAGTCTCAGTGGGATTGTGCAAGTATCTCTCTATAGGTTGTGGTGTCCTTGAACTCCATCCACGGAGTCCAAGTTAAAGTGTGTCGTTGAAAAGTGTCCTTGTTACAATGAGTGATATCTTCCATGAGATGGACCTCTGAAATTTTTTGTAACCACTTTTTCACGGATGGAGTCTCAGGCTGACCCCAAAGGGTAGGTATAAGTGCTTTAGCCGTATTAAGCAGATGTGGAACTAAAGAACATTTGTATTTTCTGACAGGTTCCTTGGTAGCATGGAAAAGAATGGTCCATGCATCAGCAGGAAGATTAATATTGGATATTTGTTGGATAATTCGAATAATGCTAGACCAGAAGGGGCGGATGAGTGGGCACGACCACCATATATGAGCGTGGGTTGCTCTGTTCCCACAATTCCTCCAACACAACGGGGAGTTGTCGGGGAGCATCTGATGAAGCTTTGATGGGGTATAGTGCCATCTGGTTAGCAGTTTGTAATTGACCTCAGCCATCTTTGATGCAATTGAAGAGATATGAGTCAGCTGTAGGACTTTATCCTTTTGGCTGTCTGAGAGGCAGGATTCCAAGTCTGCCTCCCACTTAGCGAGAAAGGGAGGATAAGTATCACCTTGGAGCTTGATGAGTAATTTGTAGAATACCGAGATACAATGTTCAGGTGGGTCCGTTGAATTAAAAACTTCCTCAATACTGTTTAAGTCCTGTATCCCTCTAAGCGGCTGAGGCAGAGTTCTAAGGAAACCTTGCAATTGATTATATCTCCATTTATCAAGAAACATAATGGGCTTGAGGCCGAGAATTTCCTTAAGAGGCTTAAGCGCATTTGCTCGAAGAACATGATGTAGTAGAAGAGGTTCTTCTGGCAACCACGTCCTATAGCCAGGATCTAATAGGCCAGGTAAGAAATAATCGTGGTCCAAAAGCGGTAACAGAGGAGAAGCATATGACCACGAGAACTTCCTATGTAAGGCATCCCATACATCAAGGGTGGAAGTGGTTAAAGTGGAGGTACTTGGAGCAAGGTGTCTAGGTGTAGTTGCTAGATCTGTGTTACTAAGAGCATATTCCAAACTCACCCAAAGTTTGGAATTAGCAGCATATTTCCATTCGGATATTCTAGACAGAATCACAGCACTATAATAAGCCTTAAAATTTGGAAGGGCCAATCCCCCAGCTTCCTTGGAGCAAAATAATACTTCCTTAGATACTCTGGGGTGACTATTCCTCCAAATAAAGCAGGAGACCATGGTCTGTAATAGGGAAAAAAATCCTATAGGCACACCCAATGGGATCATTTGAAAGAAAAAAAGAACTCTAGGCAGAATGTTCATTTTAATTATACTCACTTTACCCAACCATGAGTGTGTCAGCGTGTTCCACTTTTGTAGATCCCTTCTAATATTATTCAATAATGGGATGTAATTATATTTAAAGAGGGACTGAATGTGAGGCACAAGATTCACTCCCAGATATTTCATACTTCGTTGAACCCATCTAAAAGGGAAGAGGGGTTTTTTAAATTTTCCACCTCCCTTCCAGGTAGATTAATATTTAGAATTTCAGACTTAGATAGGTTAATTTTAAAGTTGGAGAGTGTCTGAAAAGTAGAAAATGCTGACATTAAATTAGGAAGCGAGATACGAGGCTGCTGGATAAAAAATAAAATATCGTCCGCATATGCCGCATATTTGTGCGTTTTATTACCTACTTGAATCCCATGTATATTTAAATTACATCTTATGGTTGCCAAAAAGGGTTCGAGGGTAAGGGCAAATAAAAGGGGAGAAAGAGGGCAGCCCTGTCTGGTCCCATTAAATAGTTGGAATGAGTCACTCAAAGTGCCATTTATGCAAATTTGTGCCGTGGGGTTAGAACAGAGGGAAGTAATGCGGTAAAACATCTTGGGTCCCAGCCCAAAATGTCGCAGGGTCAGTTTTAAGTAATCCCAGTCCACCCTATCGAACGCTTTTTCAGCATCTGTAGATACGAATAGGGTGGACTGGGAAGACCTTTGAGCGTATTGTATAAGAGATATCGCCCGGAGAGAATTATCCTTGGCTTCTCTGTGTGGCATAAAGCCCGTCTGATCCGTAGAAACCCAACTAGGTATAAGAGGGAGTAGTCTGTTGGCCATTACCTTAGAATATAATTTGATATCAACATTTAATAGGGAAATTGGCCTATAGCTACTGCATTGACTAGAGTCCTTATCTGCTTTAAGGATAATTGAAATATGGGCTGTAAGAGATTCCGGGCGTAGTCCCGAGGTCTGTGAGATTGAGTTGGCATAAGACGTAAGGCGGGGCAAAAGGATATCACTGAATGTTTTATAGTACCGGATAGTATAACCATCCAGTCCCGGGGCTTTACCTGTCGGTGAAGACTTCAGAGCCGCCTGAAATTCCTCAACCGAAAGTTCAGATTCAAGTTCCCTGAGAGTCAAATTTGAAAGTTTGGGCAAATTTGCTTCTTTTAGATATGTAAGCATAAGGTTACGTCTCTCCTTCACAGTCAGAGACGGGGAATCACACTGCACTTTGTACAAATCCGCATAATAGTCCCTGAAAGCTTTAGCAATATGAGGAGTCGCATGGACTAAATTTCCATTTGATAACTTTATTTTAGGAATAAACGATCTAGTCTGTTTTTCTTTGAGGGATCTTGCTAATTGTCTGCTAGGTTTGTCCCCCCACTCATAGAATTTTTGCGAATATCGTTGGAATTTCCGAGCTGTATCAAGGTTAAGAAGATTTTTTAATTCCTCTCGTTTCAATGTAAGAGCTTCTAGCTGGGATGTGTGCAAAGTGAGTTTATGTTGTTTATCAAGTTCTGTTATTTGGTGTAGGACCTGTTCAAGTTGTTGACCACGCTCTCTTTTTTTCCTTGCCCCAAGTTCTATGAATCGGCCTCTCATAGTTGCCTTGTGAGCTTCCCATACAATAGCAGGGGATGTCTCAGAAGGTTTATTGTCTTTAAAATATTGCGATATATGAGAGGCAAACACAGAAACTTCTGTTGGGCCAGAAAGAAGAGAATCATTGAGTCTCCAATTATTGGAGCGCTGAGTCAAAGTGGGCATAGTCATACTCATCGACACAGGTGCATGATCTGACAGTGTCGCAGTACCTATATTCGCCGATTGTAATAATGGAAGGTGGTAATGGTCTAAAAAGATATTATCTATTCAGGAATAAGACTGATGAGTCTTCGAAAAATGGGAAAAATCTTTTTCTTTTGGATGTAAAATACGCCATACGTCTATCAATTGTCGGTCTATTAGTCTCTTTTTAACAAAGGACATGCGCTTAAAAGAGATGTTAGAGCGACCGTGGGATGTATCCAAAACAGGATCTAGAGACATATTTATGTCTCCTGCCAGTATGATTAAACCCTCAGCAAATTGTGATAAATCAGTAAGAATTTGAGAAAAAAAGGTAGGTTGATTTTGGTTCGGGCAGTATATGTTTGCTAGAGTACATTGGGTAGTACCTAAAAAGCCCTTTAAAAAAAGAAAACGACCATGGTCATCCGCTTGCATATCTAAAAAACGGAAGGGTACGCTACTACTAAAACCAATAGCCACCCCCTTAGCTTTATTCGTATCTGAAAGGCTATAATACCACTGAGGAAAATAAAGCGAGGTCAATTTGACCTGCGTAGTATGGGTTAAATGTGTTTCCTGAAGAAACACAATAGAAGAGGCAAGTTTCCGTAATTCACGGATAACCTGATGCCGTTTTGCCACAGCATTTAAACCCCTAACATTATAAGAAGTAACTTTAAGTGTGGCCATTTATCACAGTAGAGCATAACCCTTGAACCTACTTAGCCATGTATGCCAGCCTTGATAGGGAAAATAAAACAAAAAAGAAACGGGTAAGTATTGAGAAAAACAAAAAGACAAATTTACATAAACAACAAAAATGTCCATCTGGACGCATGTTGGAAACCTTAATTTATCACGCAGATTTCTGCGGTGGTCCCTATGGGGGGAGAGAGCACGGGCAGCCGTCCAGAACTCCCGTAGGAGAACGGATAAGAAAACTCGAAGGCTACCCGCTCTCCACAACCCCAAAAGGAAAGAAGGGGAGGGGAACGTGTCGTATAAAAGACACATAGGAGCATTGTGCTCCACCTGCATTCAGCTTGCGTCAGATAATGTGCAGAGGAATACTTTTTGCTCCAACAGTAAACAATAAACCTTTTTATAACAAATATACTTTAGCGGCCAAGTCACATCTCATTAGATATAATAACTTACAGGCATACTCAACCAAAGAAAAAAAGGAAAGTACATAGGCATAATCACCCTTTACTCGTCTATGTTATTATACAGGACCTGACGCTGAAGAGCGCCCTTTTTTAGTAGTAGGAGATTTTTGCCAATGGGAGTCCTGAATATGCGAAAACTTAGGGACCGGATCATGTCAGCCCGGGAGGTCCACTGAGGGCAGATTAAGGTCCTTTAAAAATTGTAACAATTCCTCTGGGAACCGGAGGGTGTGGGAGCGACCATTTTTGGTAGCAATAAGGCACGCCGGGAAACCCCATCTATAGGTAATCTCCTTAGAACGTAAATGTTCCAAAAGTGGTTTAAGGGCTCTGCGGCGGTATAAGGTTTCTTTAGATAAATCCGAGAAAATATTGAGAGTTGCTCCATCAAAGTCAATGTTGGGAATGCTTTTTTTTTTTTCCTCTCCCTCACTTTCCCCCTCTCCTTTTCCCCATCTCTTTTTCTTTTTCTCTTTTTTTTTTTTTTTTTTTGGCACAGGTGACGATAACTTTACCTCTCACTTCTCTCTATATACATGTTTTGTCACTCTATCAGTACAGTCACTCATAAATTCATCCCCTAGTCCTTTATACTGTCTACTTTTAGATTTTAACACTTGTTTTTTAGTTCGTAGTAGTTTTCGAAACCACTTTTTGTCTCCCTTTATTATTTAATTCCACTTTAGAAGACATAAACACTAGAGTGATAGCACATAATATATTTGGGGGAGAGTGTGGGGGACTGTATTCCCCCACCCCCCCTCCTAAAATCATCTCCACTCCCTCTCCCCCCCTTTTTTTTTTTTTTTTTCTTTTTTCTCTCTCTCTCTCTCTCCATTTCCCCATCTCTCCCTTTTTTCTTCCCTCCTTTTTTTTTTTTTTTGTTCATTATTTGTAATGGGAAATATTGAGACTGTAAATGTGTTTCATGTATTGTAATGTTTGTTATATATGTTTTTGGAAAATTAATAAAAAAGATAGTGAATAAAAAAAATAATGAGCTAGTATGCTATACATTCACTGTCTGGTTGATCATTTTCCACCTAGCTCCTTTGATTTTTAATTTTTAGAGCCTGATGGCCTGAGAATTGGGAGGCATCAACACACATGGATACTGAAAGGTTGATTATATTGTAGAATTTGAATGATCACAGAAATAAAGCAGTAACAACTAGACTTGTGCACAACGGAAAAATTAGTTTCGTTTCGGTTCGTTTTTTGTGCACAACGGAAAAATTTGTTTAGTTTTGGTTTGTTTCTTTTCGGTCCTGTTGATTCGTAACCATTCGTAATTTTGCTAGACGGGATTTTTCGTGTTCGGACTAATTCGTATTTTCGCAAGCGTCATTTTTCGTTGAATTTTTAGTTGATTTATAATTCGTACTTTCGGTAGGGTACGTTGTTTTTCTTTGATTCTGGACAACACTCCTACTTTCGTAACTTTTTTTGGGTTCGTTGATTCGGAATTTTCCGTGTCTCTCTCACAACGACGCTGCCTATTATGCCTAATGTGCTTCGAATGGATTTGTACTTTTCTAAATACATAGCGGTTATTTGTAACGATTCAAAATCTCGTATTTTACTTTCGTTTTTTACATGCGGCTATAGCCTCCGCCCCTGTACACCATTTTGAGAGGGTTCAGCACGGTGAGGGAGAAGCAGAGAGCAGAGCAGAGTGTTATTGTGCTTCGAATGGATTCGAAATCTCGTATTCTACTTTCGTTTTTTCATGCAGCTATAGCCTCCGCCCCGTACACCATTTTGAGAGGGAGTTCAGCATGGTAGAAGCAGAGAGCAGAGTGAGTGTTATTGTGCTTCGAATGGATTCGTACATTCGTAACTTTTTTCATAACAAATTATGCCGAAGACATTCGGGCATTCGCTATTTTGCGGTATAATTTATTTCGGATTTGGTTTTATTCGTAATTGCTTTGTTCGGAAATTCGAATGCTTCCGAATGTCCGAAAGTTGCTAAATTCGGACGAATTTCGATTTGTTACGAAACGAATTGCACAAGCCTAGTAACAACAATGGCCCTTCATTAGAGATGAGCTTTGACTCGAACATTGCCTGTTCGCCCAACAGCGAACAATTTGGGGTGTTCGCGGCAAATTCGAAAAGCCACGGAACACCCTGTAAAAGTCTATGGGAGAAAGCTAAAGTGCTAATTTTAAAGGCTTATATGCAAGTTATTGTCATAAAAAGTGTTTGGGGACCCGGGTCCTGCCCCAGGGGACATGTATCAATCCCAAAAAAAGTTTTAAAAAATAGTTTTTTCGGTAGCAGTGATTTTAATAATGCTAAAAGTGAAACAATAAAAGTGAAATATTCCTTTAAATTTCGTACCTGGGGGGTGTATAAAGTATGCCTGTAAAGCAGCACTTGTTTCCCGTGCTTAGAACAGTCTCTGCACAAAATGTAATTTCTGAAGGAAAAAAAGTAATTTAAAAGTACTCGCGGCTATAATGAATTGCCGGTCCCGGCAATACAGAGAAAAGTAATTGAAAGTCATTGATAAAAAATAAAAAAATGCGTGGGGGTCCCCCCAAATCCAATTACCAGGCCCTTCAGGCCCTTGCGCAGAGTTAAGGGTAACTCCGCGCAAAATTAAAAAAAATATGGCGTGGGGTTCTCCCCAAAAATTCCATACCAGACCCTTATCCGAGCACGCAACCTGGCAGGCCGCAGGAAAAGAGGGGGGGACAATAGAGCGCCCCCCCTCCTGAACCGTACCAGGCCACATGCCCTCAACATGGGGAGGATGCTTTGGGGCCTATCATAATAGGCTTAGGAGCCAATTTTGGATTATTATTGCCAGCTGTGTTCTACTGGTGAGATCCTTCAACACTAAGGTCCCTTTCACACTGGGGCGGGAGGTGTGCTGTGGGTATAGCGGCGCTATTTTTAGCGCTGCTATACCTTTGTTTTTACCGCGGTATGCGGCTGCTAGCGGGGTGAATTTAACCCCCGCTAGCGGCCGAAAAAGGGGTTAATACCGCCCGCAATGCGCTCCTGTATTACCGCGGTCTCCCATTGCTTCCAATGGGCAGCAGCGGTAAAGGAGCGGTGAACACACCGCTCCTTCACCGCTGTAAAGATGCGGCTAGCAGGACTTTTGGAGCGGTCCTGCTAGCGCACCGCTTCAGTTTGAAAGCCTTTGGGCTTTCACACTGAAGACTGCAGGGCACGATTTTTTCAGGCGGTATAGCAGCGCTATTATTAGCGCTAAACCGCCTGAAAAACGTGTCAGTGTGAAAGGGGCCTAACTACTAGCCTTGCAAACTCTGTCATTGACAGAAAGTGAAGGTGACCGATGCCAGTGAAGGAAATCAGGGAAATCTTCCCCACTCTGCTAAAGTAAAAGTAGTTTTCTTGCAGTCTCTGTCCTCCTTGGCGTGATATCCCCTCTCTTCCTGTCCCATTCACAACAGCATGAGTTGGTCAGATGTACAGATGGCTATAAAATGCAATATTTAACTGTCAAGTATTATACTGCGCTAAACCTTTCATCCAGCCTCCATATTATTGCTTTTGCTACTTTGCAAAGGCAGTATAATAGAGGGTAGTGATGAAAAAAAAAAACACTTGTGAGTTTAATCAATCATAAATTTAAAAATTCTTCATCATCCGCATAACTGGAGGTGTGGCAGCAGTGTGCCCTTTGACAACATTCTTTGGCTGAATGGTGTCTCTTTCCAAAAAAGTTTGGAGGTATAGAATTGTTTTCATAACAGCATGTAAAGGAAGCAAAAAAGCCCTAATATATATTCTTACTTTTTCCAAAAATTTTCAAGTTCCACTTTAATAAGGTATAAGTGCTTTACTACTCCTATCCTAATGCAAATTTATGCTGCCGCTAACATTCATAACTATTTATTGAAAACAATAGATATTCTATAGAGATCATCATGTAATGGATTTTCTCTCTGCAGTTTTTCAGGAGGGATGCTAAACACACTCTCCGCTTTGTGCTAGTCACACACTGAATTTTTTTTTAGGCACAGTCAACAGAATACAAACAGATTGTAGTTACCCATTGCATCGGGCTGTTAAACCGGATCCAGCACTGATGCCTGCACTAATGGCAGGTCCAAAATACCAGTAACTATGATTCATGACCTTTTTAGGTTCCACATTTAAGTTGGCCCCCAGACTGTATTAGGAATCAATTATTTGCACACTTATGAGAGGCCTTTTCATTCCCAGAGGCAGGTGTTCCCTGGGGCCACTTGCTAATATGAAAAGTCTATTCTTTGTGCAGATCTTCATCTCTTCCCGCCCACTGCTCTGCTGATAGGATGACTTAGATGGCGGGGCGAGAGAGCTGGGAGAGAAGACACAGGCATGGCCGCATAGCGGGAGGTAAGCAGCGACCACAGTCTGTGTTAGCCCTTCTGGACTGCAATCGCCACTTACTTCCCGCTATGCGGCCCAGTCATCAACAGGCCACTGACCGGTACTGGTCCATGGCCCAGGGGTTGGGGACCCCTGCATTAGCCAGATATTGTTCCCCTTGGGCAGTCTGGGCCTGGTCCTCCCTGTCTAGGGGTCCAAATGAAGACCAGCTTTCACTTGAAGGTGTAAAAAGCACATTCACCCTACATCCTTCTGCTCAACGACACTGAACCCTGACCACTCCACCCTTAAAGTGATTGTAAAGTCTCGTTTTTTTTTTTCAATAAAAATACCAAACATGTTTTACTTACCTGCTTTGTGCAGTGGATTTTCACTGAGCAGCCCTGATCCTCCTTTTCCATGGTCCCTACTCTGTGCGCCTGGCCCTTCCCTCCTGTTGAGTGCCCCAACAGCAAGCAGCTTGCCATGGGGGCACCCGAGCCGAGGCACAGCTCCATGTATCCATTCTGACACGGAGCTGTAGTCTGGCCCTGCCCCTCTCTCTACTGATTGGCTGACTGACTGTGATTGACAGCAGTGGGAGCCAATGGCGCCGCTGCTGTGTCTGACCCAATCAGGAGGGAGAGTCTCAGATGACCGAGACACTCGTGGACATCGCTGGACAGAGAGGGGGCTCCAGTAAATATTAGGGGGCCTGCTGCACACAGAAGGCTTTTTATCTTAATGCAAAAAATTCATTAGGTTAAAAAACCTTCTGACATTACAACTCATTTAAATACCTTGCTCCTACCTAACTTGAGTGACAAGGGCCATACCAAAAAGTCCTAACTAACAGGCTAAACTTTTCTGGAAACTTTTTATTGCAAAACGACAAAATTAATCAAGGCAGCCTGTTGCCAACGGTTTCAATTGTGTCACCATTTCATTAGAGACTGTCACTAGTTGGCTGTTTTGATCCCTTTCAGGGCCATCTTAAAGTGGAAGTAAAGTTAAAGTGTTACTAAACCCACAACAGTAGAATCAGTAAGTAAGTCTGTATATGCAGTAAAGCATGCTTCTTATATTGACTGTGGAACCTAAGAAGTTAATCCTCTGTATTGTGTAAAAATGCTGTTTGATAATGTATTCTCTGATCCTCCCCTTATTCTACAGTCCCCAATCTATCTCGTGATAGAACAGAGGCTAGGGGACAAGCTGCACATAGTGAGTTTGGTGTGTATTGTTAGAGAGTTTTTTTTTCTTGGGAGGGTGCATGTGATCAGCACAGGGCCAGTCAACACTGTCCAGACAGAGTGTCAGGGGTACTGCAGCCTCCTAGAACAGTCAGAGGAGAATGAAAACTCCTGCTACAAGCTTTAACTGGACACTGATAGAAGTCACAAGACTGCAATACACTGTTGATGAGCAAAGGAATTTAGCAGTTTATATTTACTTAAACTATTGCATTTACATGTTCTGTGTTCTGTGGGAGACCAGATATAGTGAATGCAGGTTCTGGGTTTAATAACACTTTAACAAAAAAAAAATCTTCTCCCTGCAAGGTAGAGTCATAAGGTGCAAGTAGGCATCTCATACTAGCACATTATGAAAGACTTACCTTGAAATGAAGCCCTCCAGCGGCGTGTTGTCACAGCTGAGAGGCCTTTCATCTTCACCCAGTCTTCCTTCCAGGTCCTTTGAATGGCCGAGCAGGGGAGTCACAGTTTATGACACACAGCTCTGTAGGAACGGCACGGGTATGCTGTTCCTTCAGAGCACATGCGCCGGTGACGTCCTTGGCTACAGAGACACTCAATATCTCCTAAAGGGTGTACGTTTAGAAGATATTCCTTGTACCTACAGGTAAGCTTTAATTATAAGCCTACTGTACCTGTAGGTAGAAGTATCCAATGGGACTTTACTATCACTTTAATAGTATCATGGGCCCCTGGACAAAGTAATGCTCTGGGGCCCCTACAAGCCTGCCCCAATTTACGCACCCACTATCAAGAATTAAAGTATAAATAATTGATAGATTTTAACATATATTTCTTTGTGCTTTAAATAGAATTATTTTAAAACAATAAGAAAACATGCTATAAACCAAAAAGCAAACGTATAGACCATTGTTTTTCATTCTTTCTTCAACTTGCTTCTTTTTTCTCAAGAGTCTTTCACGTGTGTTGTTGAGGGGGGGGGGGAGTAAAGATATGCAGTTCTGGTCACCAGTCCATAGAAGGGATGTGCTGGAACTGGAGAGAGTTCAAATAAGGGCAACTAAACTAATAAGGGAACTGGACGCCCTCAATTACGAGGAACGCCTGCAAGCACTTAATTTGCTCTCGCTGGAGAAGCGACGCTTAAAGGGGACATGATAGCGATTTACAAATACCTCAATGGTGATCCCAGCATAGGAAAAAAACTATTCAGTCTCAAGGAGTGTACGAGGACACAGGGCCACACAATGAGATTGGAGGAGAAGAGGTTTAACCTTAAACTACGCAGGGTTTTTTTCACTGTTAGGGCATTAAGGGTGTGGAACTCTCTTCCACAATTGGTGGTGTCAGAACGGAGTATGGATATTTTTAAAAGACTCTTGGATGTGCATCGTAAAGAACACAACATACAGGGATATGAAAAATAATTATAGACACTGACACACCTACAAAGGTTGAACTGGATGGACTATTGTCTTTATTCAACCGTACCAACTATGTAACTATGTAACTATGCAGTGAGACTATGGTGGGTGGCTATTCCAGCACAGTCCCACTGCATAGCAAGGCAAAATGCCCTGTCAATGGGATATTCAGTTCACACCACTGTGTTGCAGTGGTGTGTGTTTAAAAAAAGTACTGCATGCAGTACTTTTTTCAGCGCAGCACAGTGCGAAACGATTCACTCCCTCATACCGCTCATTGGCCAATTGAACTTCATGAAATGTCAGTGTGTCATTTCAATAAAGTTTTTTTTAAAGAAAAAAAAAAGGAACAATGCAATGCACTGCAAGCTACACTGCCCTGATACCACACAGCACATTGTTATGTGTTTTAAAGCAGCTGGGGTAAATGAACCCTTAGCTGACAAGGCAGCAGCACGGGGTGTACCCATGCTGCACCCACGATGCTTTGCTTGGTGACTGCAGCAAGAATTATACCCCCAGTTACATTTGGCGGGCACTCAGGGCCGATCCTGGGAGGGTGCGCCGCGTGCACTGCACCCAGGCGCCGCAGAGGTGGGGGTACCGAAGTGCTCCCCTCCCTCTTCCTCTCCTTGTGTGTGGGCAGGTGCGCTAGTGCGGGCACACCCACCCAGGGGCGGACTGACCACCAGCATCACACCCTGCTCAGAAAACACCGCCCTCAGCCCCTACTGAAGCCCGCCCAATCTAGCATCCCAGTGTCCAGCAGCGGCTCCTCCCCCGTTGTTGCCTAGCAGCGGGATGCTGTAGACGGTGGAGTGGTGGGTGAAGGTACCATGCCACCCAAGAAGGAAGGAATAAAGAGCGTGGGTGGGAAGAAGGAGAAGGTGGCAGAGGAGAGGACCAGAGGGGAGCCCGTCACCGAGGAGAACAAGGAGTTCTACAAACTCCAAATCTGGGATCTGTAGGGCTGCCTGGAGAGGTGATGGGGAAGGGGGCTACAGGTCTCAGCATGCCCTGACTGGAATTACAGGAACAATAAATCTCAGGTGTGTTAGCACTATAACTCCCAGCATGCCATGGCAGAGTAAAATGAGCGGGGTCATGGTGATAGCCAGCATTTCCAGAGGGAGATGTCAGTGACATAGACATATTTTCCTGAGGGCTCATTTACATCGCAGTCTCTGCGCTCCCTGTGCATTCACCTGCGTGTTCAGTGCATTTGCTGTGCGTTTTATGGAAACAATTACATGTGTTTTCAGGCACGCTACCATTAAACTTTATTGGAATAAATGTTTTCATGAAAGTGCATCAAACTACTGCATGCTGCCCCCTTGATGCGCTTTCATATAAAACACGCATACTGATCTAATGGCATCACGCCTAAAAACGTGCATAGAAAATGTGACGGGGAAAAGAACGCACCACACTCATGTGATTCCAGCCAAAGTCATGTTTGTGCATTTTAATGAGCCTTTGCAGCGCATAAAAATGCAGCACTCTGCATTTTTTTTTAAACGCACATGAAAGCGCTGCAGTGGTATAATCAAAGCTGATTGGGATCCTTCTTTTCTTGCCTATGTGTTCATGTGCCCAGGGGCGGACTGACTGGTCAGGCACTTTGGCGAGAGAGCCCACCAGCGCCAACTGCCGGAACTTTCAGGGCTGATCCGGGGTCCAGGGACAAAAAAACTTGCAGCTGCAGGCCCGCAGCGACCATATTTTTCGGGGCCCAGCTCTGCCTTGGAGGGAAAGTGGGGAGGGTGAGCGCCGCCAGAACACACAGAGCAGGGGTCTCCCGCTGTGACACCTGGTGGCTGCTGTCATACAAATTTCCGTCTCCTGGACGTCTCCTTTGATAGACATCACACTGGTCCAATGCCAGGATCTGTGACCTTGTGACCTCTATCAAAGAAGCAGGTTCAGGAGGCGGGACTTTGCATGACAGCGGCCACAAGGTAATAGATTTAAATCCATACTGTGTCACAGCAGGAGATCCCCACTCTGTGTGATCCAGCGGCTCCCCTCTCTCTGAACCCCATACACTGATGAGGCTGTATTGATGGGCACTGGCGAGGCTGCATTTATGGGCACTGGCGAGGCTGTATTTATGGGCACTGGTGAGACTACATTGATGGGCACTAATCAGGCTGCATTGATGGGCACTGGTGAGGCTGCATTAATGGGCACTGGTGAGGCTGCATTAATGGGCACTAGTAGGCTGCATTTGATGGGCACTGGCAGGCTGCAATTGATGGGCACTAGCAACTTGGAATTGGTGGGCACTGGTAGGCTGGAATTGGTGGGCACTGGTAGGCTGCATTTGATGGACACTGGCAGGATGCATTTGATGGGCACTGATGAAGCTGCATTTAGTGGGCACTGGTAGGCTGCATTTGTAGGGCACTGGTCGGCTGCAATTGGTGGGCACTGGTAGGATGCATTTGATGGGCACTGATGAGGCTGCATTTGGTGGGCACTGATGAGGCTGCATTTGGTGGGCACTGATGAGACTGCATTTGATGGGCACTGATGAGGCTGCATTTGGTGGGCACTGGAAGGCTGCATTTGATGCATAGATCTCTTGTATCATTTCCGCAGTCTCTGACCATCTTCTGTATCATGTCTTCAGTCTCTGACCATCTCCTGTACTATGTCTGCAGTCTCTGACCATCTCCTGTATTATGTCTGCAGTCTCTGACCATCTCTTGTATTATGTCTGCAGTCTCTGACCATCTCCTGTACTATGTCTGCAGTCTCTGACCATCTCCTGTATTATGTCTGCAGTCTCTGACCATCTCTTGTATCACGTCTGCAGTCTCTGACATCTCCTGTAGTATGTCTGGAGGCTCTCTCTAACAGACTCTCTAACAGAAGCCCTCTCTGTGTCCATTAGAGACATCCCCCTCCAGGTCCCACTAGAGTATTTATACCAAGAGAGCAAAAAATGGGAATCCTATCTATTGAATATGTAATTTTCACCGAAACATTGTCGGGGTTGTGGTCAAAAATATATATGTATAAAAAAACAAAAACAAAAAAATGATAGACCTCCACACACCTGAATTAATAAATTACAAATATTTAATAGCCTATGTAAGGCAAATACATGAGTGAAAACACTAATGAACCCTAAATATACAAAATAACTAAAGACGAACCATATGGGAGGTTATCCAGTCACTGCGGGCCTCTCCATCCAGAGAAGAACCCCCCTGGTGACTAGACAACTGGTGGACCCACTCCCTCCCCTCATGTGAAACCCCCCCTATATATATACCTATAGAGACTACAAAAGCCCCACGTATATTTCCTAAATTGCAGCAGCGTATGACTAAATCAGCATTCTTCGCTGCAGAAAAATGGAAAGCACACCTGAATGGATATCTCAAAACACACCCGTCCCGATCAATAGTCAGTTGGTCAAAGGGGCATATGTCATTGTTATTTGTTGTAGGGTGGTATTCCGATAGGATCCGAGAAAGAATGGGTATCTTGATATAAAAGTTTATGAATGAAGGAAATCAAAAAACCCAAGCTTTTAAGTAAAGAATGAAACCACATCCACTTCAGTCTTTATGCAAGTGAAAGGCTCATGCCGATATTAGGCAGAGAAGAGAAAGAGCCGGTGCAAAGGGGTTAACCTCTATGAAGGACTTTGTCTACAAATGATTCCCAATCAATGGGTAAGTAGTCATGTAGTTTCCTAGATGCACCAAGCCAATTGTCAAGTGGTAATTCTTATCCTAAAGCGGTTGCTTTCAATAGTGTATGAAACAAACAGTAGATCTCAGGAAATCCGTTGTAGCCACTGTTAGTGTTCCTGCACTCCGCAGGTAAACACTCTAGTAATGTTAAAACATATATACAGGACAATATGTGGTTTACTCACGGATCCTGAATGGGTATCCGATCCGTGTAGTTCGGGGATGGTTTGCTCCTTTCCAATCCAATTGATCCAATGAGCTAAATGCTCGGAGATCTCCCGATGGAGTTGGTCTGTGTATTGACGTCCTCAATAGTCATTCATACTTCCATGAGTCACATAGTTGGTAGCACCGAGATCTCTCAATGGGGTCAGTCTGTGTGACGTCTCCAGTAGATTTTCATACACTATTTGCAATGGTTTGTAGTATATAAATGACGAGAAATGATCCTTCCTCCCGATTCCTATATGTCTCGGTCCTTGTGGAATTTGTTGAATCCAAGATAAAATGTTCAGGTGATGCTTCGTGGGAGCAATTGGGCAATACTCACTGAAGTTTGGGGACTAACGAAGTTCCGGTAGTCCGGAACGAAACATGTAAACTGCTGGGGTGAATAACCCCTCTTAATGCCTACCCAAGCAGTCCCCAAACTTCAGTGAGTATTGCCCAATTGCTCCCACGAAGCATCACCTGAACATTTTATCTTGGATTCAACAAATTCCACAAGGACCGAGACAGATAGGATTCGAGAGGAAGGATCATTTCTCATCATTTATATACTACAAACCATTGCAAATAGTGTATGAAAAACTACTGGAGACGTCACACAGACTGACCCCATTGAGAGATCTCGGTGCTACCATCTATGTAACTCATGGAAGTATGAATGACTATTGAGGACGTCAATACACAGACCAACTCCATCGGGAGATCTCCAAGCATTTAGCTCATTGGATCAATTGGATTGGAAAGGAGCAAACCATTCCCGAACTACACGGGTCGGATACCCATTCAGGATCCGTGAGTAAACCACATATTGTCCTGTATATATGTTTTAACATTACTAGAGTGTTTACCTGCGGAGTGCAGGAACACTAACAGTGGCTACAACGGATGTCCTGAGATCTACTGTTTGTTTCATACACTATTGAAAGCAACCGCTTTAGAATAAGAATTACCACTTGACAATTGGCTTGGTGCATCTAGGAAACTACATGACTACTTACCCATTGATTGGGAATCATTTGTAGACAAAGTCCTTCATAGAGGTTAACCCCTTTGCACCGGCTCTTTTTCTTCTCTGCCTAATATCGACATGAGCCTTTCACTTGCATAAAGACTGAAGTGGATGTGGTTTCATTCTTTACTTAAAAGCTTTGGTTTTTTGATTTCCTTCATTCATAAACTTTTATATCAAGATACCCATTCTTTCTCGGATCCTATCGGAATACCATCCTACAACAAATAACAATGACATATGCCCCTTTGACCAACTGACTATTGATCGGGACGGGTGTGTTTTGAGATATCCATTCAGGTGTGCTTTCCATTTTTCTGCAGCGAAGAATGCTGATTTAGTCATACGCTGCTGCAATTTAGGAAATATACGTGGGGCTTTTGTAGTCTCTATAGGTGACCCTTGGGGTATACTAGGTATATATATAGGGGGGGGGGGTTTCACATGAGGGGAGGGAGTGGGTCCACCAGTTGTCTAGTCACCAGGGGAGTTCTTCTCCGGATGGAGAGGCCCGCAGTGACTGGATAACCTCCCATATGGTTCGTCTTTAGTTATTTTGTATATTTAGTGTTCATTAGTGTTTTCACTCATGTATTTGCCTTACATAGGCTATTAAATATTTGTAATTTATTCATTCAGGTGTGTGGAGGTCTATCATTTTTTTGTTTTTGTTTTTTTATACCCACTAGAGTATTTACTGTTAAGAGATCATGGGAGCATCCCAGGGTAACGAAGACTCCTTAGGGGAGTATCTCTGTGTTTGGGTCGTTGCCATAGAAACATCTGCAAAGGGGAAGAGTTTGTAAAGATGACTACGCCCAAGTGGGGGTGCCAGAAATATTTCTACGCCCATGCGTCTGTGACCCTAGGATCGGCCCTGCGGCAACTTTCCCCAAACCGTGTGGAATGCACGTGGGTTGTGGTGGGGGTGATGCATCATTTAAGGGGTTAAAACAGTTGATGAGGAGGCAACATATCACCTCCTTGTGCCCTGTCAAATGCCTCCGAAAACAAAAACCATGTGTGGATTGCTTTTCAGAAGAGTGGCATTTTTTTTCAATCAGAGACTCAGAGCAGCAGATCGAGGCATATCTGCAATTGTCAAGGTGGGGGGTGGTGGGGGGTGCAGTGTGTGCACCCAACCCAGCCACGGACTTCTGGCTGGGCAACAGGCAGAGGCAATGATCAGTTGACAATTTGGAGATCATGGCAGGCAGACAAAGATGTGCACAGCCTATTGCATTAGGGTGTGCACCCCAAAGCTCAAACACATATGCGTGTGTGTGCATGAGTATATATCTACTGACAGTGTCAGTAGAGCAGAGATTGGTGTCAGTAGGGCAGTGGACGGTGTGAGTAGTTTGTATATTTATTATTTCATTTTTTTCCTTTTTTTTTGAGCTTTGATGAAATATCAGTGATCTAAACAGAGGGAATCTGCGCCATACAGGGTGATTATCCTGTACACATGCCTATGCAGGCAGCAGAAGACGGCATCCGCTGCTAACAAAACTACAGTTAAAGTTACTCCTCAGCATTGCTAGTAGCATCCACCTAGATCAGAAGATTTTGAGACGGCCCTGATGGAGCCCTAATTGGCCATCAGCATGGGCTTAAAGTGGATGTAAACCGGATTCATGAAATTTGAGCTGGGAACATATATCTGCAGTGTTTTCTTATCTCTCTTCAAAGCACTATGTCCCGTAGCTATCTCCTGCTCTGCTCTTCTGTTATCAGCCTGATAACTTTTGGCAAGTCCTCCATCAACTGAGATAAAAGAAGCCTGAGTTTTGTGTTGGGGAGGATGCTATAAATAGATTACCACAGAGCTGAACGATTCAACAAAGAGCTCTGAAAGTCTCTACCTATGAGGAGAGGGGGGGGTGTGCCTTTCCTTCAATCAGCTGTCTTGGCTGTATGCCCAGGCTTCACTACGGTGCTAAACAGGAAGAGAAAATCTCCTAACACGATCTTAACTTTATAAAGAATATATAAAGCTGAAGACAGCAGATATACAGTGGGGAGAACAAGTATTTGATACACTGACGATTTTGCAGGTTTTCCTACTTACAAAGCATGTAGAGGTCTGTAATTTTTATCATAGGCACTCTTCAACTGTGAGAGACGGAATCTAAAACAAAAATCCAGAAAATCACATTGTATGATTTTTAAGTAATTAATTTCCCTTTTTATTGCATGACATAAGTATTTGATACATCAGAAAAGCAAAACTTAATATTTGATACGGAAACCTTTGTTTGCAATTACAGAGATCATACGTTTCCTGTAGTTGTTGACCAGGTTTGCACACACTGCAGCAGGGATTTTGGCCCACTCCTCCATACAGAGTTTCTCCAGATCCTTCAGGTTTCGGGGCTGTTGCTGGGTAATACGGACTTTCAGCTCCCTCCAAATATTTTCTATTGGGTTCAGGTATAGAGACTAGGCTAGGCCACTCCAGGACCTTGAGATGCTTCTTACGGAGCCACTCCTTAGTTGCCCTGGCTGTGTGTTTCGGGTCGTTGTCATGCTGGAAGACCCAGCCACGACCCATCTTCAATGCTCTTACTGAGGGAAGGAGGTTGTTGGCCAAGATCTTGCGATACATGGCCCCATCCATCCTCCCCTCAATACGGTGCAGTCATCCTGTCCCCTTTGCAGAAAAGAAACCCCAAAGAATGATGTTTTCACCTCCATGCTTCATGGTTGGGATGGTGTTCTTGGGGTTGTACTCATCCTTCTTCTTCTTCCTCCAAACACGGCGAGTGGAGTTTAGACCAAAAAGCTCTTTTTTTGTCTCATCAGACCACATGACCTTCTTCCATTCCTCCTCTGGATCATCCAGATGGTCATTGGCAAACTTCAGACGGGCCTGGAAATGCGCTGGCTTGAGCAGGGGGACCTTGCGTGCACTGCAGGATTTTAATCCATGACGGCGTAGTGTGTTACTAATGGTTTTCTTTGAGACTGTGGTCCCAGCTTTTTTCAGGTCATTGACCAGGTCCTGCCGTGTAGTTCTGGGCTGATCCCTCACCTTCCTCATGATCATTGATGCCCCACGAGGTGAGATCTTGCACGGAGCCCCAGACCGAGGGAGATTGACCGTCATTTTGAACTTCTTCCATTTTCTAATAATTGCGCCAACAGTTGTTGTCTTCTCACCAAGCTGCTTGCCTATTGTCATGTAGCCCATCCCAGCCTTGTGCAGGTCTACAATTGTATCCCTGATGTCCTTACACAGCTCTCTGGTCATGGCCATTGTGGAGAGGTTGGAGTCTGTTTGATTGAGTGTGTGGACAGGTGTCTTTTATACAGGTAACGAGTTCAAGCAGGTACAGTTAATACAGGTAATGAGTGGAGAACAGGAGGGCTTCTTAAAAAAAAATAACAGGTCTGTGAGAGCCGGAATTCTTACTGGTTGGTAGGTGATCAAATACTTATGTCATGCAATAAAATGCAAATTAATTATTAAAAAATCATACAATGTGATTTTCTGTTTTTTTTTTAGATTTCTTTTAGATTCCGTCTCTCATGCCGTGTACACACGACCGTTTTTAATGACGAGAAAAATTACATTTTTTAAAATGGTCATTAAAAATTATCGTGTGTGGGCTTCAGAGCATTTTTCATGACGTGAAAAACGGCAATGAAAAAATTGGAACATGCTCCAATTTTTCACGTCTTTTTTACATCGTCGTTTTTCTCATCATGAAAAACGGCCGTGTGTGGGCTTTAACGACATGAAAAAAAATGCGCATGCTCAGAATCAAGTATGAGACGGGAGCGCTCGTTCTGGTAAAACTAGCATTCGGAATGGAGATAGCACATTCGTCACGCTGTAACGGACTGAAAAGCACGAGGCTGAAAAGCGCGAATCGTCGCTCAACAAACTTTACTAACATGAAGGGTGGCACCATCCAAATGGAACTTCCCCTTTATAGTGCCGTCGTACGTGTTGTACGTCACTGCGCTTTACTCAAACATTTTTTTCCACGATAGTGTGTAGGCAAGGCAGGCTTGAGAGGAAAAACGAAAAATCACGTCGAGAAAAATGCATTTTTTTTCAATGACATTAAAAACGTTCGTGTGTACGCGGCATCACAGTTTAAGAGTACCTATGATAAAAATTACAGACCTCTACATGCTTTGTAAGTAGGAAAACCTGCAAAATCATCAGTGTATCAAATACTTGTTATCCCCACTGTACATGTAAAACTTATGTAGGGATATTTGTTTCATATCTGTGTATCAAATGAGGCTGTTCTCTTCACTGGGTATATGTAAGGGGTTTACGTCCAATTTAAGGAGCAGCATCTTTGGGCCCCAGAACCATAATTATGCCCGGGGAAGCTGATGGCTCTGATCCCTTTGGTGGTTTAGGTGGTCAAATCCTGTTTGAAAGTAGTCATCATTATCCGGAATAATTTGTATGGCTAACATTAGAGCCCACCACTAACATGAGAATTTACAAACACAGAAACAGCAAGAAGCTAAGTGTCATGGATATGCAGTAATGTTTGTCTGCCATCTTACCTTCCCCTTCATGTGTTCACCTTAGAGGCCAGACTCTCTCACCTGGCTGCTTTTATAATCTCTCCTCCCAGTATGCTCCACCCTAGGCCCTATCAGAGAACTCTATATTAACCTGTGCACTGCAAGTCTGGCTTGCTGATCAACGTTGTTTGTTAAGCATTGGGCTTGGGTTCCTGCTTGCCGTTTGCTACGTTTATCTCTGTGTACCGATCTTGGCTAGTTCTCGACTATCCCTGTCTACTTGTGACCTTGACCATGGCCTGTCCTTTGTTTATCCTTTTCTGCTTGTCGCCCTGACCTTGGCTTATCTCCTCACTATCTCTTGTATCCTGAGCTGCTGCTTCCCCTCTATCCTCTATACCCCACGTAGCGTCAGCTAGGAGACTCTGGGGACCGCGACCTGGATCCAGCTGCAGCTTAGGCCATCCTCACCACTAGAGGCTCTGGTGAACACCTGCTGGATCTTAGACTCCGCGCCCTGGGGAATCTTGGGCTCTAGCTTCCTCTGGGATCCCTGTTGTGCTCCAGTGGATCTGCCATCCATAACCACCCAGTGTTCCATCCGCAGCAGTCAGCCATAGGGTTCACTACCTTGTGGTGCACTCCTGACCTATGGTGTGCATCTGTCATCTGGCAACTCAGGTGACCTGACACTAAGATAGCCAAAGCCACATCAAAGAATACAAGATATTCACGTCCACAACACTTCTGGATGCATTTAATTCCTACATCCACCACTGTCAGCTGTGGTTCCTTGTGAAGTAAGGGCTGGCAGATGGAATAACAGCTTGTGTGGTAAGGTGCAGACATCCAACATGCAAGTGTACTGCATGTAAAGATTTGGATGGCAGCTTTGCTCTTCAAGAGAAGATTGCAGGAAAGGGTGGCAGGACACGTAAGTATAAACAGTCTGTTTTTGGAAGGTATTTTTTTATTTTTTTTAAAAGATGACAGAGTCGCTTTAGGCTGATCACATTCATCCCTTTATTTTAAAAAGGATTAAAGGCCTTACATTCCTTTTATGATATATCCATCAAAGGGTTTTTCTTGGTTACCATAAAAATGCCACTGGCTTATATCATTTACTAAATGGCTTTGTAGTTAAAATTCAGCCTCTTACTATATTATTTTTAAAAACAACTCATGTCTTACAATGGTAAAATTATGACAATGAAAGACCCGCAGGTACAAGTCCATAAACCACAACTGCACTTTACCATACATCATATTCTTGTATCTACCGCTGTAAAATCCATTATTTGCCTAATAAGCACGATTAGTGATCACTTAATGCACTTGCAGCGCATTTAAAGTATTCTTTATGTATTGTTGTCTGTTACACAGCCAGTCTGAAAAGAAAAAGGGCCTCTAGTATACTGAATAAAGAGACTAGAATCCAAGAAAATAATCAATTGACGTGAATAGGTAGTGACAGTAACAGAACAAGATGGCTTTGCTTGGATAGGGTTTGCTGTGTAGTCAATTCTAGGCAATATCCCAATGCTGGTCTGAATTATCTTCAGATGAGGAAAACCGTATTCGGCTAAGTCTAGTGCCGTCTAGAGACAATAGCGGTTCTGTGAATGTTGATGCAGATGTACACAGTCCTATGGCCCTCATGGGATTCTCTTTGATGGTGAGATGAATCTGTGATTTGTAAGTGCCTCCTGCATGCAGATTCTAAGATGCTCCTTCGCGGAGAGCCTCGGCGAGAACACAAATGATGAAACGGTGGCATGATCTCATTTACATTTTATTGACTTTTATTCTTTATTCTTCAAGGGATGCTTTTCATGAATTCTTGGGGTGATTTCTTTGTTTTTTTACTGCTCTATGTTGTTTTTCCAAAAATAAATGTAATCCTGTTCTGTATGTGCATTACGGGCACACTACCTTTTCCCTTCATCTATATTTCATGAGGCAATAATTTAGTGTGTCTGACTTGGCATGTTACAGTGTATGGGATTACTGTCAGGCTGCGGAGAGAAAAATGGGAGGGCAGCTAAGTAAAAAAAAAAAAAAAAGACCCTCAATATTATTCTGGTTGGGAAGAAAAACCAACACATGAAATTCTTATATTATATAAATTCTTAAATTCTTATCCATATATTTACACTTTTCACCATGGACCTGAAGAACTTAAAGACATTACTGACAAAATTAATGGTTTATTTCATATTTTACATGTTCAAATGTATAATCTTGAATTTTGTTCTGCAGCTCTTGTACCAATATTCCAGGACTTATGCTGCGTACACACGACCGTTTTTAATGTCATTGAAGAACTACGTTTTCCTCGACGTGATTCTTCTCAAGCCTGCCTTGCCTACACACGATCGCGAAAAAAAATGCTCGAACAAAGCGCGGTGACGTACGAAGCGTACGACGGCACTATAAAGGGGAAGTTCCATTCGGATGGCGCCACCCTTTGGGCTGCTTTTGCTGATCCTCGTGTTAGTAAAGTTTGGTGAGAGACGATTCGTGCTTTTCAGACTCGTGCTCTTCAGTCCGTTACAGCGTGACGAATGCGCTATCTCCATTATGAACGCTAGTTTTACCAGAACGAGCGCTCCCGTCTCATAACTTGCTTCTGAGCATGCGTGTTTTTTTCACGTCGTTTAAGCCTACACACGGCCGTTTTTAATGACCAAATAAAAAAATGCCATTTTTCTCATCATGAAAAATGGTCGTGTGTACGCGGCATGATAGTCAACATATATATCAAACTAGTTATAAACCCTATTTGGACCTTTAGTTTGCTAAAGTGCTGCGTACCATAAGCAATTGCAATTTTTATTATTTTTTAACTTATTTTTATCCTTTGTCACATCTCGGTCCTACAGCCACTTCCTAACTACATGCTTACACTCTAGCAATGGCTGCAAGGCGTCTCCCAGGGTGGGTTTCCTGATGGTGACAACAGTGAGCTATGACTGCATAAGGCTTTGGAAATTGTCACTTTTTGTTTCCATCAAACGCCCTTGTGGCTGGGTGACAACAAAGGAGCACAAATGGGAAACAGGAACAGAGTGTTGTCACACTACAGCAGGAAGTGCCTGAACAAGGAAATTATTATTAATATTATTATTATTATTATTGTTATTATTAAGTAGCACCCTCTAGTGTGTGCTAGAAGTAGTAGTCGTTAGATCCCTTTTACACTGAGGAGTGTTTCAAGCGCTTTTGCATTAAAAAAAGCACCTGAACAGCTCATGAATACTGCTTCCCATTAAAATCAATGGATGCTTTCACACTGGGGCGGTGTGCTGGCAGGCAGGTGAAAAAACTCCTGCAAGCCGCATCTTTGGAGCATGTTTGGAGAGTTAGGCCTCGTACACACGGCCGAGATTCTCGTCAAAAAAAACATGTCGTTTTTTTCGACGAGATTCTTGGACAAGAAAATTGTCCCGGCCGAGTGTACACACGCTCGATTCAAAGAACCCGCGGTTCTTTGAATGGAGCGTACGCGGTGACGTCATCGACTACGACGAGCATGCGCTCGTCACATTCGATGCCGTCGCCGCCATCTTGGTATACCCTATCTATGCCTAGGAAGCTACCGCGCATGCGTCAAATTCATTTCGAACATGCGCGGGCTTCCCAGCGGACAGGTAAGTGTACACACGCTCACTTTTCACGTCGAGAAACAGGCTGACGAGAATCTCGACGAGAAAATAGAGAGCAGGTTCTCTATTTTCTCGTCGAGGTTACTTGTCGGTTTTCTCGACGAGAAACCCGATAGCCGTGTACACACGACCGATTTACTCGGCAAGACATCTCTGCCAGCAAGTTTCTTGCTGGTTCTTGCCGAGAAAATCGGTCGTGTGTACGAGGCCTTAGGCTACTTTCACACTGGAGGACATGGCTCTACTGCAAGGGATAACTTTTTATTTGCCTGGTGTTGGGCTTTAACCACTTCAATACAGGGCTTTTTATACCACTTCCATACCGGGCCTATTCTAGCATTTCTCTCCTACATGTACAAATCATCATTCTTTTGCTAGAAAATTAATCAGAACCCCCAAACATTATATATGTTTTTTTAGCAGACACCCTAGGGAATAAAATGACGGTCATTGCAACTTTTGTTCTTGCACGGTATTTGCGCAATAATTTTTCAAACGCCTTTTTTTGGGAAAAAAAATGGTTTCATGAATTAAAAAATAACAAAACAGTAAAGTTAGCCCAATTTTTGGGGAAAATATGAAAGATGATGTTACGCTGAGTAAATAGATACCTAACATGTCACGCTTTAAAATTGTGCACACTCATGGAATGGCGCCAAACTTCGGTACTTAAAAATCTCCATAGGCGACGCTTTAATTTTTTTTACAGGTTACCAGGTTAGAGTTACAGAGGAGGTCTAGTGCTAGAATTGTTGCACGCGCTCTAACGCACGCGGCGATACCTCACATATGTGGTTTGAGCGGCGTTTACATATGTGGGCGGGACTTACGTGTGCATTCGCTTCTGATCGCGAGCTACCGGGGAAAGGGGCGTTTTATTTTTATTTATTTTATTATTATTATTTTTTTTATTATTATTATTTAATTTTTTTTACTTAATTTTTTTTTTTTTTTTTACACTTATTTTACTTTTTTTTTTTTTTTACTTTTATTCCTATTATAAGGAATGTAAACATCCCTTGTAATAGGAATGTGTGTGAAAAGTCCACTTTATTGAGAGATGCGGGGTCAATAAGACCCCACATCTCTCCTCCAAGCTGGAAAACATGTGTAGCGGGGTATCGTTTCCTACCCACAGACTACAGTTCCCAGCACGCTTTGCGGCACCCAGGGTGCAATTTCCCGCGCAAGGACTGCTGGGGTGGACTTTAAAAGGGGGAGGAGGAGCCTCTCTCTTTCTCTTTGGATGCCGCCCTCCCTGCAAGAGGATCCCTGCACTTACCTGCTGAAGCCTGGGCCTTGCGTTTGTTCCAGAGAGCCTTCCGCTCCACCGAGGAGCCTGCGGAGCATCCGATCCACCTGAGGTGCCACCATCTTCTGGAGGACCGAAGACCCGGCGCATCGTGGGCACTGTGAAGCGACTCACAGTAGCGGAGGTACCGAACAGGAGTCGGTCCGGTCGTGTGAGAGAGCGCCAGCTCAGAACCGCATCTGATTAACTTTGTTGCCTACTAACTTTGGCTAGGCCCATCAGTGATTACAGTTATATTCTGGAGAAGCTGTTTGCTGAACTGAGTTTATTAGTCTCTCTGGCTTTACCAAGATAGTGATTATCGCTATCCCTTTTGGATTACAGTTTGTTCTTTATGTGCACCACCGAGAGTTGCTAGCGAAGATTCTTCAACAAACTATACCCCAAATTTTAGTCAGGCCTGACTGGGTAGTATAGGACATTGCTGGGCGCCATTTTTAGCTCACGAGGGAGGATAGCTGCAGCGGGGTTATTATACTATCATTGCATTGCTGAATGTTATACCCTTTTGATGTGTACACCTATATTGCAGGGATCTGCATGAGATATTTTATACTAATTGCCTTTTTATACTTTTACCAATAGTAAAAAGTTATAGTTAAGTAATTTGGTTGTCAGTGTCAATTGCTGCGCTGGGATAAAGGGGTTGTGCCATAAAACAGTATAGATATAGTACTGTTATACCATCCTTACTCTGTCCTAACTGTGCCACGAGAGGTTAGAGCCGATTGCCAGGGGTTGACAGCGGTGCATTACAAGGCCCAAAACAAAAACAAGCAGCCCTCTTAAGCTGGGGGTATCGCTATACATGAGATCGTGATTTTTTTTTCACTGATCTCATGTTTACTAGCCGCAATGGCGGCTTTGTTTACATCTGAGGACCCGGGCGTGACGTCATCACATCGCGCCCGGGCCTCCGACGGTCATAGAGATGACTGGTGACCATCTGGTCACCAGTCATCTCTATGCTTGTCACGTGACTCACCACCGACGCCGGACGATTCTCTCCGGGTCCCCGATGGCACGGGGGAGCCCGGAGAAGCACCGGATGGCGGCGGGAGGGGGGGATGTCCCCTCCCGCCGCCTATAGGAACGATCAAGCGGCGGACCTGCTGCTATGATCATTCTTATGGTGCACAGAATCGCCGGCACAACAAAAGGATATCTGAATGATGCCTCTAGCTGCAGGCATCATTCAGATATCTCCCTTCAAACCCAGGACATCATATGACGCCCACCCAGGATGGGAGATCCCATCTGTGGGCGTCATATTACTATGGCTGGGTATTGAAGTGGTTAAAGGAGTTGTAAAGTCAGGAGTTTTTTTTTATCTTAATGCATCCTGTGCATTAAGATAAAAAGCCTTCTGTGTGCCTCAGCCCTCATAATACTTACCGGAGCCCCACCTCTGTCCAACGATGTCCACGAGTCCTTCGGCCGTCTGGGACTCTCCACCTGATTGGCTGAGACACAACAGCGGCGCCATAGGTTCACTCTGCTGTCGATCAAAGTTACACAGAGCTGCAGCTCGGCTCTTGACAGGAGGGAGGGGCCAGGAGAAGCGAAGAGGAACCCGAGAAGAGGAGGATCCAGGCTGCTCTGTGCAAAACCACTGCACAGAGCAGGTAAGTATAACATGTTTGTTATTTAAAAAAGAAACCAAGACTTTACAATCATTTTAACCACTTGTGGACCGCCCACTGTATATATACGTCGGCAGAATGGCACCTGTATGTGGCCTATTAAATGCCTGCCGTTTGGTCGCGAGCGCGGCGGCGCGCTCGCGACCCTGCCGCCTTCCCTGTGAGTCGGACCGCGGGTCCCGCGAACTCGATCACCGCGGGGATCCCCACAATTGTCTCACGGAGGTATAGAGTGGGGAGATGCTTGTGTAAACAAGCATCTCCCTGCTCTGAATGGTGACAATGACACGGATCTCGGCTCCGTGTACTCGTAGCGGAGATCAGTGTCATGTGACACAGAGCCCATCCCCCCTACAGTAAGAAACACTATGCAGGGAACACTTAACCCCTACAGCGCCACCTAGTGGTTAACCCCTTCACTGCCAGTGTCTTTTTCACAGTAACCAGTGCATTTTTATAGCACTGATCGCTGTGAAAATGGCAATGGTCCCAAAAATGTGTCAAAAGTGTCCGATGTATCCGCCATAATGTCGCAGTCACAAAAAAAATCACTGATCGCCGCCATTACTAGTAAAAAAAAAAAAAATTTTTATAAAAATGCCATAAAACTGTCCCCTATTTTGTAAACGCTATAACTTTTGCGCAAACCAATCAATAAGCGCTTATTGCGGGTTTTTTTCACCAAAAATATGTAGAAGAATACGTAGCGGCCTAAACTGAGGAAAAAGTAAAAAATATTGCATTTTTTTCAAAATTGTCGGTTTATTTTTGTTTATAGCAATCCAATATCACCGAAAGAAAGCTCTATTTGTGGGGGAAAAAGGACGTCAATTTTGTTTGGAAGCCACGTCGCACGATCGCGCAATTGTCAGTTAAAGCGACGCAGTGCCGAATCGCAAAAAGTGGCCTGGTCTTTGACCACCCAAATGGTCTGGGGCTGAAGTGGTTAAAGTGTTACTAAACCCACAACAGTCAAATAAGTCTGTATATGCAGTAAAATAGGCTTGTTATACTCACTGTGGAACAAAAGGGGTTAATCCTGTATTAGGTATAAAGGCTGTTTGACCCTTTCTTCTCTGATCCTCCCCTTCTTCCACTGTCCCCAATCCACCTCCTGACAAGACAGAGCCTTAGGAGTCACTCTGCACATGCTCAGTTTGATGTGTATTGGTAGAGAGCTTTTGTTTATCTTGGGAGGGTGCTTGTTGTCAGCACAGGGTTAATCAGCACAGTCCAGACAGTGGGTCAGGGGTCCTGCAGTCTCATAGGACAGTCAGAGAATGAAAACTCCTCCTACAAGCTTTAACCAGACACTGATAGAAGTCACAAGACTGCTATGTACTACTGATGAGAAAAGGTATTTAGCAGTTTATATTTTCTAAAGTAATTGCATTTCCATGTTCTGTGTACTGTTTGAAACCAGATATAGTGACTGCAGGGTCCTGGGTTTAGTAACATTTTAAATATAACTGACAATGTTTTTTTTTTTTCTTTTTTAAACAGGGTGGGGGGAGTAAGAAAAAAGAACAAAGCTAAAAAATGAAAAAATAAAGTTATACTTTAATTTTACTGCTAGCATGGGTCAAGGTTTGGGTTCAGGAGTTAAATTATATTTAGAGGTTCATTTTCAGAGTAAAGTTGAGTGTTGCATTTTTAGGAAGGTTAAGACTTAAAATGGAAGTAAACCCTCTGGGGGAAGTTACACCTACAGGTAAGCCTAGATTAAAGCTTACCTGTAGGTGTTTGCAATATCTCCTAAACCTACGCGGTTTAGGAGATATTTGCGAAAAAGAATGCACCGATGTGTAGACAACGGCGCAGGCGCATTGAGAATGCGGGTTTTATGAATGGCTAATGCCGGCTTTGACGGCTCCCGCGCGCATGCGTGGAGTGACGTCTTCGCCGCTCCGGCCAATCACAGCGCCGGAGCGGCGATACCCAGAAGTAATCTTCCGGAGAGATGTCCGCGGCAGGAGGGGAAGACGAGGACGTCTTCGGGGGCTTCGATCTAAGGTAAGTAATCCATAATAAGCTAGTATGCTAGTCATACTAGCTCATTATGCCTTTGTCTTGCAGGTTTTTATTTTTTATTTATTTTTTTAAAAATGGGTTTACAACCACTTTAAAGGTATCCTTTAAGACTTGGTCTGTGGATTCCAGCCTTTCTATTCTGTTTCTAAATCCAGAAAATGAATGTTACTTGCATGCTCATTCCACCAGAATCTGCACTGTACAGTATATGAAATACTAGAATAAAACTTGGAGCGAGCCTCTCACAAGTATATTTAATGCTGACAGACCCATCACAGGGACTTCATGTAGAATATTCACAGGAAAAATAATTTTGTAATAGACTAGTGGCCCAGCATCTCAATTCTTCTAATTATGTCTAACAAATTATTCTACAACGCAGGTCATTACTCCTGGGATTTATCTATGTGCTGTGATGAGAATACAGATGAAGAGAAGAAAGGGAGAGGTACTTCTCATGCTTTCTAAGTGCCCTGCCAAGAGAACTTCAGCAATAAGAGAAGGGAGACATGAGGATTGCTGGAAAACCGGAAAAGAAAAGGAACATGGCTTTAAATAAGGCAGAAACCAGGGATTTGGGCTTTCTCTATTATTCATTTTTATATGAATTGAAAGAGAAAAAAAATCATGAATTTAAAGTGAAGAATGAACAAGGAAACAAAGAGGTGCTCTGTGTAAACTCCACACATGAGTATTCTTTTCATAAGAAATACACTATAGAGACATGGTATTGTTTCCCGTATTTCTGTCACTGCTCTTTCTGATGGGTTTCCTCACTTTACCTTGTTCCTTATATAAAAATATTCAATTTCACTTGGCCACATTTTTTAATAAACCGCAGACAGGTTTTCCATTTGTCATTTTCTCTCTGTGGTATGAAATGTGAATGTACAAAACAAAATCATGTTGTTTCCATCTTCCCTATAATGATCTTGCTTGATACGTGACAGCTTGTTTTATAAAATCTGAAAAGAAAAAAAAAGCACATAGACATAAATGTAAAGTGAAACCATGAACAACACCTTTGATTCAGGAGCCACTGTGCCAGAATCCCATGCTGATTCGTTATAAAACTGTATGCCGAGGAATTTGATAGCATGATCTCTGAATTCTGATCTCATCCTTCAGCAGAGAACATGTGACAAACGAATGGTCCTTAACCTTTCCTGAGCAATTATTTTTAACCACTTCAGCCCCGGAAGGTTTTACCCACTTCCTGACCAGGCCATTTTTTGCAATACGGCACTGCATTGGTTTAACAGACAATTGCGCGGTCGTGCGACGCTGCACCCAAAATAAAATTGATATCACTTTTTGCCCACAAATAGAGCTTTCTTTTGGTGGTGGTATTTGATCACCTCTGCGGTTTTTATTTTTTGCGCTTTAAACAAAAAAAGACAGACAATTTTAAATATATATATTTTTTACTTTCTGCTATAATACATATCCAGAAAAAAATGTAAAGATTTCTTCATCAATTTAAGCCAATATGTAGTCTTCTACACATTTTTGGTGAAAAAAATTCCAATAAGCCTATATTGATTGGTTTGCGCAAAAGTTATAGTGTCTACAAAATAGGGGAAAGATTTATGGCATTTTTATTACTTTTTTTTTACTAGTAATGGCGGTAATCAGCGATTTTTAGCGGGGCTACGACATTGCGGCGGACAGATACTTTTGACACTTTTTTGGGACCAGTGACAATTATACAGCTATCAGTGCTATAAAAATGCACTGATTACTGTATAAATGACACTGGCAGGAAAGGGGTTAACAGTAGGGGCGAATAAGGGGTTAAATGTGTTCCCTGGGAGGTGTTTCTAACTGTGGGAGGGAGTGTTACACTGGAGGAAAAGAGAGATCGTGATTCAGCTTAGCTGAAACATGATCTCTCACTTTTTCTCCCTCCGTCTCTCCTGTGAACGATCGGCAGTTCCCTAAACCGTGTGCACGAAACCACGTACAGGTACGTGATTTTGCACACCCGGGGCACCCTACTGGAAGATTCTCCCTCATTTTTGCTCCAGTGATGACACGCAAGCTAATAATTCAGTATGAACTAACAAAGAAAATGTTGACTAGAGATACACTTCATGGGAAAAGGGTGCACAAGGTAGTAGAGTTTCTT
This sequence comes from Rana muscosa, assembly GCA_029206835.1. Lineage (NCBI taxonomy): Eukaryota > Metazoa > Chordata > Amphibia > Anura > Ranidae > Rana > Rana muscosa. The sequence goes on along the minus strand of CM055121.1, from coordinate 438,412,273 downwards.
CCTCGGCTATTATTCTGCTTTAAATTGTAACAAATAAATTACATTAGTGTAGCCAGGTGCTTGGAATAGAATAGTGAGTGAGAGAAACACTGGCTGCAGCTGCTCTCTAGCTGCTGCCCTGTGGTGCTTAACTGGTTACTAGCTACAGTATATCCACAAGAGGAGGGAGCTGCTGAGCAGGAAGAGTTCGAGACTTAGTCAGGCATCACTGCACTGTGGGAACTGTAGTCCAGAAGAGAGAGACTCTACTGTAATAAAAGCTTTTAAATTGCATTTCCCAGAGGAAGATTGCCTGGAGGAGGGGAAAGAGCCACATTTTCTCAGGCTGACATTCTAAAGAAAATGCTTGGGTCAATGTGCATATGTATGTGTCAAAACTGTGGGATACCCATGAAATCTAGAAATCACTGTAGTAGGCACCACTGCTACAGTGATCTCCATAAACTGCTGCCCTGCTGCTTATTATTATTCTAACCAATGACACAACAAAGCTCCTAATTCACTCCCTGGTCATCTCTCACCTCGATTACTGCAACCTCCTCCTAATTGGCTTACCTCTGCAAATTTTATCCCCCCTTCAGTCCATCATGAATGCTGCTGCCAGACTCATCCACCTTACCAACCGCTCCGTCAGTACTACTCCTCTCTGTCAATCCCTCCACTGGCTTCCGCTCACCCAACGATCTAAATTCAAAATACTAACAACTACCTACAAAGCCATCCACAACACTGGCCCCAGCTACATCACTGACCTAATCTCTAAATACCAACCTAATCGTTCTCTTCGTTCTCCTCAAGACCTCCTGCTCTCTAGCTCTTTCATCACCTGCTCCCATGCTCGTCTCCAGGACTTTTCCAGAGCCTCTCCAAGCCTATGGAACTCCTTACCCCAATCTGTCCATCTATCTCCTTCTCTATTAGCTTTTAGAGGATCCCTAAAAACCCTTCTCTTCAGAGAAGCCTATCCTACCCACACCCAACAACTGTATTTTCATTTTGTCCACCTGATCATCCCCCACAGCTACTACCCTTTGTTTCACTTGACCTAGACTGTAAGCTCTAACGAACAGGGCCTTCTGATCCCTTTGTATTGAATTGTATTGTGACTAGACATGTGCATTTCGTTTCGTTCCGAATCGAAATTCGGACGAATTTTTCATTATTCGGACATTCGGATGCATCCGAATTACCGAATTACAATACTAACGAATTTAACCGAATCCGAATTTTTTCGAATCTAAAAATATTTTTGACCCGACTTTGGGTCCATGTATCTCGGGGTTCCTTGGTGATAGAAACCCCAAATTTGGAGATATTGTAGGGCTAGTTCTTCTGTGTTTGCATACCAAATTTGGTGTTTCTATCACTAAGTGACCCCGAGATACGTGGACCCAAAATCGGGTCGCAAAATGTCAAGCACTTTACTGGAGCAGAGAATGACATTTTGCGACCCGATTTTGGGGCCACATATCTCGGGGCCACTTGTAGCTAGAAACCCCAAATTTGGTATGCAAACACAGTAGAACTAGCACTACAACATCTCCAAATTTTGGGTTTCTATCACCAAGTAACCCCAAAATACATGGACCCAAAGTCGGGTCGCAAAATATTTTCGAATCCGGTTGAAATAGTATCAACATGATTCGAAATTATTTCAACTGCATTTGAAACTATTTCAACCGGATTCGAAAATATTTTGTGACCCGAATTTGGGTCCATGTATCTCGGGGTTACTTGGTGATAGAAACCCCAAATTTGGGGTTATTGTTTTTCTAGTCTATTTTCTATTTTATTATAATCGTTTCTATCCAAAGTTAAAATTAATTAATTAATTAAAAAATTTGAATTCATACTATTCGAAATTCAAATTTATTCTATTCGAAATTCGAATTTCAGAAGATGGTTGTATATTCTTTCTATTTCATTCTTCTAAATTATATTTTTTTTCTATTCTGTTCTAATCTTTTCTATTTGAATTATAAATTTTGGAAGAAGGTTATTTACTTACTTATATACATCTGTCACATAAAAAAAAAAGATGTGAAATGGCTGTCACGGATGTCGATCGCAAGGCAAGTACATATGCTGTATGTCATTGTCCACTTACCACAACACCTGCCACGAGTGCCACGACACCGGCCACGAGTGCCACGACACCGGCCACGAGTGCCACGTGACCTGCCATGAGTGCCACGTGAACGGCCACGAGTGCCACGTGACCTGCCACGAGACCAAGTTGTGGATTGTCCACTTGCCACGTCACCTGCCACAAGTTATGGGGTTCCTAGCACCAAGTGACCCCCAGATATGGGCGATATGTCAAGTACTTTTCTGCAGCAGAGAATGACATTTTGTGACCCGACTTTGGGGCCACGTATCTTGGGGCCACTTATAGCTAGAAACCCCAAATTTGGTATGCAAACACAGTAGAACTAGCATTACAACGGGGTTACTTGGTGATAGAAACCCCAAATTTGTGGTTATTGTAGTGCCAGTTGTAATGTGTTTGCATACCAAATATTTTGGGATTTCTAGCTATAAGTGGCCCCGAGATACGTGGCCTCAAAGTCGGGTCGCAAAATTTAATTCTCTGCTGCAGAAAAGCACTTGACATATCGCCCATATCTGGGGGTCACTTGGTGCTAGGAACCCCATAACTTGTGGCAAGTGGACAATCCACAACTTGGTCACGTGGCCGGTCACGTGGCACTCGGACAATGACATACAGCATATGTACTTGCCTTGCGATCGACATCCATGACAGCCATTTCACATCTTTTTTTTTTATGTGACAGATGTATATAAGTAAGTAACTAACCATCTTTCAAAATGTATAATTCAAATAGAAAAGATTAGAACAGAATAGAAAAAAAAAAAATTTAATAGAATAAAATAGAAAGAATATGCAACCATCTTATGAAATTCGAATTTCGAATAGAATACATTTGAATTTCGAATAGTAGGAATTAAAAAAAATTTAATTAATTAATTTTAACTTTGGATAGAATAGATTAGAATAGAAATAGAGAATACACTAGAAAAACAATAGAATAGAATAGAATATAGATACTATCTATTTCATGTTTAATTTTTTTTTGCAGATTACTATTTTTTACATAAGATCTCCTGCAGACTATTAGCATTTATTTTATTTTTTTTTGCAGATCTCCTGCAGACTATTAGTATCTATTTAGTTTTCTCAGCAGGTCTCCTGCAGACTATTAGCATCTATTTCTTTTTTAGCAGATCTCCTGTAGACTATTAACAGCCATTTCACTTCTTTTTTTTTTTTGCAGATCTCCTGCAGACTGTTAGAATCAATTTCATTTTTTTTTTCAAAGTCGGGTCGCAAAATATTTTCGAATACGCTTTAAATAGTATCAACATGATTCGAAATTATTTCAACCGCATTTAAAACTATTTCAACCGCATTTGAAACTATTTCAACCGGATTCAAAAATATTTTGCGACCCGACTTTGGGTCCACATATCTCGGGGTTAGTTGGCGATAGAAACCCCAAATTTGGGGATGTTTTAGTGCTAGTTCTCCTGTGTTTGCACACAAAATTTGGGGTTTCTATCACTAAGTGACCCCGAGATACGTGGACCCAAAATCGGGTCGCAAAATGTCAAACACTTTTCTGCAGCAGAGAATGACATTTTGCGACCCGAATTTGGGGCCACATATCTCGGGGCCACTTGTAGCTAGAAACCCCAAATTTGGTATGCAAACACAGTAGAACTAGCACTATAACATCTCCAAATTTGGGGTTTCTATTACTAAGTGACCCTGAGATACGTGGACCCAAAGTCGGGTCGCAAAATATTTTCGAATCCGGTTGAAATAGTTTCAAATGCGGTTGAAATAATTTCGAATCATGTTGAAATAATTTCGAATCCGGTAGAAATATTTTCGAATTCGGTTGAAATATTTTCGAATGCGACCGATTTTCGAATTCAGTCGAAAACAAAACGAAATCCGAAAACGAATTTAACAAATTTAACGAATCTAACTAAACAAAATTAATTAATTAACGAATTAAAACGAAACGAAACGAAACGAATTTTTTCCTTTTGCACATGTCTAATTGTGACTGTACTGTCTTCCCTGATGTTGTAAAGCACTGCGCAAACTGTTGGCGCTATATAAATCCTGTATAATAATAATAATAATAATAATAATATTAAACATAGGGAGTCACGTGCTTAGCATGGGCACCATGTAGAGAACTCTTTGCATTACCTCAATGAATGCAAAGGGGTTAATTTACTAGAATGGGACAGTGCAAAATCTGGTGCATCGCTGCATAGAAACCAATCAGCTTCCAGTTTTTTTTTTTGTCAAAGCTTAATTAAACAAGCTGAACTTAGGAGCTGATTGGCTACCATCCACAGTTGCACCTGATTTTGCACTCTCCAGTTTTAGTAAATCAACCCTAAACTGTTCTCTGGTTGGACGAGGTGGAGATCATGACGTCACCACTCCACCTCTCCAATTTGTCCAATCAGAGAACGTTTTGTAGTTATTTATAAAATGCAAAGCAATCCTTGAATGGTGCCTGTGCCAAGTGAGTGATCTCATGTGTTCAAAAAGCAGCAGAGCGGCCACTCATGGAGATCACTGGGATCTCATGGGTATAGCAGATAAATACTTGCATTAGTAAAAGCTGGACCAATGTACTGTAACTATGTAAAAATTGCCATTCTTAGGCTTAAAGGGGTTGTAAACCCTCAAGGTATTTCCCCTAAATGCATTCTATGCATTCAGGGGAAAAACCTTCTGTTGTGTAGCAGCCCCCCAGAGCCCCCCTTTAACTTCCTTTAACTTAGATGAACCTGATTGTTCCAGTGACGGAGACGAGCACAGCAGCTCCAGCCGCTGTCTTGGGTCCTCATTGGATAGATTGATAGCAGCAGGAGCCATTGGCTCCCACTTCTGTCAATCAAATCCAGTGACACGGAAGGCGGGGGCGGGGGCCGAGTCCTGCTGTCTGTGTCAATGGATGCAGCAGCGGCACTCAGGAGCGCGCCCACTCGAGTTCCCCCCCCATGGAATGCTGCTCTCCGAGGGGGCACTCAAGAAGAGGAGGAGCCAGGAGTGCCACTGAGGGACCCCAGAAGAGGAGGATCTGGGCTGCTCTGTACAAAACCCTTGCACAGAGGAGGTAAGTATGACATGTTTGTTATTTAAAAACAAAAAAAACCTTTACAATCCCTTTAAGTTTTAAATAAAAAGTCAAGTTAAAAAAAAAAACACATATTGAATGTTCACTACTTTGCATTATTTGTTATTTTTTTTATCAGAATAATGCATATTTTTAAAAGAATTTCCTTTTATCACTTTTACTGCATGTATATTATTTTAACATATTTTGTATATATACAAGTACTTAAATAATAATAATAATAAACAAGTCAAATCACGACAGTTACCCCATGACCTTTACTCCTTTACCATTTAACCTTGGAGCTGGAGCTAAACTAGTCTGGTTTGCTATTCTTCTATAGAGAGTTTCAATCAGTGAGAGAGAAGGCTAAAGGGCAAATCGTTTCTGATGAAGCTTCCTATGACTGGAGTTGGAGATTGTGGTGTCATCTGCCTGCCTCTCTACCTCAGCCAGAGGATGCCTTGTATTATTTCATAAATACAAAGCTTCTTATGAATGGCTGAGCAGTAATCAGCTCAACTCAACTCAATTTTGTTCCAGGAACAGAACAGGAAATCCCTGTACAGCGACTGTACATACTACGTACAGTATGCAGCTGATGCTGCATACAGTTTATATAGCACTGACAGAAACCACTTTTACCACTTTTATTAGTGATGGAAATAGTTTGTCTAGATGTTTGTCTTTGTACACTGGTGTGCAGCCATGTTGGAACAGGAAGGGGCCATCCCCAAATGTTCCCACAAAGTTGGGAGCATAAAATTGTCCAAAATGTCTTGGTATGCTGACGCCTTAATAGTTCCGTTCACTGGAACTAAGGGGTCAAGCCCAACCCCTGGGCCAGGCCTTACCATCCAACATCAGTGCCTGACCTCACAAATGCACTTCTGGAAGAATTGTCAAACATTCCCATAGACACACTCCTAAACCTTGTGGACAGCCTTCCCAGAAGAGTTGAAGCTGCTATAGCTGCAAATGGTGGCCAACTCAATATTGAACAATACGGACTAAAACTGGGATGCCATTAAAGTTCATGCGTGTACAAAGGCAGTTGTCCCAATACTTTTGACAACATAGTGTATACAGTGTATATATAAATTATAGTGTAAATATATATATGTATGTAGCACTACCCCCAGGTTAAGGGAGCTGCTGGTTATGTTTTGGGTCTGTACTCTGGCTATCAACCCCAAGAACTTGGCTCGAATCCTCCCTTGGCTCAACTGGTCTGCACAATGATTGTGGAACCCAATGATGATTGGGAACACAATAATACTACACAACAGTAAAATGGTATATATATATATATATATATATATATATATATATATATAGTTGTTACCTTGTGTAGCGCACCAACCCTAGACTTTACCTGCTTTTCTTCTGCTTGGCTCCTCCGCAGGAAAAGAATGAGGCACACAGCACCACAAGCATGTACCCTCTTAAATAGGGTGGTTGAGCGGTGTTAGTTTCTCGAGCCTGCTTGCGACTGGTGTAAAAAGGCCTCCAGTGCTGACCTTGTTTCTGCAGTAACCAGAACAAGTCTCTATATTTCCCCAGTAAGCAACTGTCCACACCAACTGAAAGGTCCAACACTTGTTTATTCCTTCTTGCACAATAAACAAGTCTCTTTTAGAGCAGACGGGTTGAGACAAACACGGGTCAGATAAGGTGGGAGGAGGTCCAGGCACAAACTTTAAATTTGGGTTTTTCCTGTTCTGAATAGCACTAACAGTCTTGGCGCACGGTCGCTGCCACCGACCATGAGGCGGTCCCTGCCACAGACCAGGTGAATAGGGCCTCTGCCACAGGCCCGGTTGTTGGGTCTCTGCCACCGACCAAATTCACGATGGGTCTCTGCCACAGACCATGAGAACGTGGATTACCTTCTAAAAGTATTGACCCCTGTCAGGGAAAGGAAATCCATCCGGAGAGTTACCAGAGGCCCCACCGTCACCAGCGATACCGCGCTGGGTCTTCGGGAAGGGTCACCTCCCTGGCCTCCTCGTCCTAGATTTGGGCACCCACTTCCAGGGGGCACCCTAGGAGCCCTTGATCCCTTGTGGGACCCAGTTGAAGGTACTGGGCCCCGGGCCTCTCTCGAAGTACCTCACCCCAGACTGAAGGTGTCTGGGATGGAACAGCAGCTCCGTCTCTGGGCCTAGAGTATCCAGAGACCACCTGACAGGCCTCCGGGCCTAGGGCACCCGGAGGTGACACACCCGCACCCAGGCTTAAGGTGCCTGAGCGCGGAACGACGACCCCTCTGGAAGATGGTCGCCCCCTTTTATATCCTCTCCCGACAGGCACAGCTGGTTCCCCGCCCCGCCGTAACGCTGTCGAGAAGGGACAAAAAGGACACAACCTCGTACTGCAGTTTAACCCGGGACCCCCCGCAACAGTGCCACCTATAGGCCCCAGTGAACTTAACCACCAGTACTATCTCCCAGGGATAGAAATGGTCAATGAGACATAACAATTGGTACATCTGAGCCTAGCTACCACTCAGATGCTTCCCCCTAAATGTAACCACCCGCTACACTTGTATAGCCACTTGTCCCACAGAGTAATAGAGAACTCCACACAGTTTTCTGCTTAACCAGAATCAAATTTACTCAGTGGTAAAATAAAAATTAAACAGAGGCACAATTGACTTATGCAGGGCCCTGCAAAGTCAATGATGTATATATATATATGACAGTAATAAAACACAGCCTTAATGCACACTTTCTACATAAGTAAAAGACCTATGCTTGCGAGTTCCCCCTAATGGGCCATATTTTACCCGTGTCCCGTTACTATCAGTTCTAGTCAGGCCTGACGAAATTCAGTGTACAGTTCCTTCAGTAGTAAGAGTCTTCTCTAGCAATCGTTGGTGCACATAACATTTGTAATCCACAGGGGTATTAAAAGAAAGTAAACTGAACTTCCACAATGTTTATGAAGATAAAACTCTGTGGCGGTGCGAACGCCAAACTTTAAACTACGCGGTCACCATGAGATACACTACAGTATGTCCTGGCGTGTGGCGCACTACTCTACTAATGGTGGGCCTTAAAAGGTCACAGGCCTACACAAACAGTCAATGAATTCCGGGCAGGTGCCCTCTCACCAAACAGGCCTTGTCCCACTGGCACGTCCAGCTGTCGGTGCCTCGATTTGCGGCCTCTCCGCAACTTTCAGTCTCCGGTTCCTCTCACCGCCGCACTGGATGTCGGTGGATGGATGACCCCGGTCTCTGAGAAGCGAAAGCGGGTCACACGGAAAGGGATCCCACCTTAAGCTGAGTAGTGATGTCGCGAACATAAAATTTTCCGTTTGCAAACGCGAATTTCCGCAAATGTTCGCGAACGGGCGAACCACCATAGACTTCAATAGGCAGGCGAATGTTAAAACCCACATGGACCCTTTCTGGCCACAATAGTGATGGAAAAGTTGTTTCAAGGGGACTAACACCTGGACTGTGGCATGCCGGAGGGGGATCCATGGCAAAACTCCCATGGAAAATTACGTAGTTGACGCAGAGTCGGGTTTTAATCCATAAAGGGCATAAATCACCTAACATTCCTAAATTGTTTGGAATAACGTGCTTTAAAACATCAGGTATGATGTTGTATCGATCAGGTAGTGTAAGGGTTACGTCCGCTTCACAGTGACAGACCAAACTCTGACAGACCAAACTCCCCGTTTAACGCACCGCAAACAACCGCAAACAGTCCATTTGCACAACCGCAAGGCTTTAATGATCACATTTTGATCACAAAGAAAATTAATGTTTTTTCTATGCAAAATTATCCAGCCGATCGCTTTTGGTCTGTTCACAATGAAGCAACGACCTTATCATCTGGGGTGTGACAAAATTGCCATTGCCAACACACTCATAGAGGTGGTCGCTTCATTGTGATACGCAAGCCCCTTCACCAGTCACCAAAACAAGGTAACGATCACGAAGGGGAATTGACACATGTATGTGCTTTTTTTGTTTTGTTTTGTTTTTGCAGCCACAGTGCAGCACCAGAGGCCAGAAAAATTAGGCATGTACACATGCCTGAAAAATTAGGTATTGTAGCAGCAGCCAGAAAAATTGATGTTTTCCAGGCAGAAAGTGCCCTAAAACATTGCGGCTTTGTCATGGATATGTGAAAGCGGGTCACACGGAAAGGGATCCCCCCTTAAGCTGAGTAGTGATGTCGCGAACATAAAATTTTCCGTTCGCGAACGGCGAACGCGAATTTCAGGTATGATGTTGTATCGATCAGGTAGTGTAAGGGTTACGCCCGCTTCACAGTGACAGACCAAACTCTGACAGACCAAACTCCCCGTTTAATGCACCGCAAACAACCGCAAACAGTCCATTTGCACAACCGCAAGGCTTTAATGATCACATTAGATGATCACAAAGAAAATTAATGTTTTTTCTATGCAAGATTATCCAGCCGATCGCTTTTGGTCTGTTCACAATGAAGCAACGACCTATCATCTGGAGTGTGCCAACATTGCCATTGCCAACACACTCATAGAGGTGGTCGCTTCATTGTGATACGCAAGCCCCTTCACCAGTCACCACAACAAGGTAACGATCACGAAGGGGAATTGACACATGTATGTGCTTTTTTTGTTTTGTTTTGTTTTTGCAGCCACAGTGCAGCACCAGAGTCCAGAAAAATTAGGCATGTACACATGCCTGAAAAATTAGGTATTGTAGCAGCGGCCAGAAAAATTGATGTTTTCCAGGCAGAAAGTGCCCTAAAACATTGCGGCTTTGTCATGGATATGCACTAATGTCTGTCTGCCATCTTACCTTTCCTTCTCATGTGTTCATCTTAGAGGCCAGACCCCTTCACCTGGCTTCCTTTATAATCTCCTCCCAGCCTGACTCCACCCCAGGCCCTATCACAGAACACTATATTAATCTGTGCACTGCAAGCCTGCTTTGCTGATCAACGTGTTTGTTAAGCATTGTGTGTTTGGGTTCCTGCCTGCCGTGTTCTACGTCTGTCTCTATGTTACGATATTGACTTCTTCCTGACTATCCCTGTCTGCTTGTGACCCTTGACCTTCGGCTTGTCCTTCGTTTATCCTTGTCTGCTTGTGACCCTTGACCTTCGGCTTGTCCTTTGCTATTCTTGTATCCTGTGCTGCTGCTTCCCCTCTTTTCCCCTTACCCTACGGGGCGTGAGCTAGGAGACTCTAGGGGCCGCGACCTGGACCTAGCTGCAGCGCAACATCCTCACCACTAGAGGCTCTGGTGAAGAACTGCTGGGTCTTAGACTCCGCGCCCTGGGGAATCTCGGGTCTAGCTTCCTGTGGATTCCGGTTGTGCTCCTCTGGTCCCGCATTCCACAACCACCCAGTTTCCTATCCGCAGCAGTCAGCCATAGGGTTCACTATCTTGTGGTGCACTCCTGTCCTCCTACGGTGTACATCTGTCATCTGGCCACAGGTGACCTGACAGGCTTGAACCCTAGTTGGTGGCGGATAAGTCACGCAAGTCATCCGGCATGCAGAGATAAAATACAGCAGCGTGTGGTCCATTTTTAGCCCAAGGCAGCTCATCTCATCAGGCCTTTTTTAGTCAAATGTATCGCCCACTGTCAGTCCCTTCGAGATCCATGCCTCATTCATCTTAATAAAGGTGAGGTAATCTAGACTTTTTTGACCTAGGCGACTTCTCTTCTCAGTGACAATACCTCCTGCTGCACTGAAGGTCCTTTCTGAAAGGACACTTGAAGCGGGGCAGGCCAGAAGTTCTATCGCAAATTGGGATAGCTCAGGCCACAGGTCAAGCCTGCACACCCAGTAGTCAAGGGGTTCATCTCTCCTCAGAGTGTCGATATCTGCAGTTAAGGCGAGGTAGTCTGCTACCTGTCGGTCGAGTCGTTCTCTGAGGGTGGACCCCGAAGGGCTGTGGCGATGCATAGGACTTAAAAAGCTCTGCATGTCCTCCATCAACAACACATCTGTAAAGCGTCCTGTCCTTGCCGGCGTGGTCATGGTAGGAGGAGGATTACTTTCACCTCTTTCCCTGTTAGATTCCCGTTGTGCTGTGACATCACCCTTATACGCTGTGTAAAGCATACTTTTTAATTTATTTTGGAACTGCTGCATCCTTTCCAACTTCTGGTAATTCGGTAACATTTCAGGCACTTTCTGCTTATACCGGGGGTCTAGTAGCGTGGCCACCCAGTACAGGTCGTTCTCCTTCAGCCTTTTTATACGAGGGTCCCTCAACAGGCACGACAGCATGAAAGATCCCATTTGCACAAGGTTGGATGCCGAGCTACTCATGTCCCGTTCCTCGTCCTCACTGATCTCACTGAAGGTCTGTTCTTCCCCCCAGCCATGTACAACACCACGGGTACCAGATAGGTGACTACGAGCACCCTGGGATGCCTGCTGTGGTTGGTCTTCCTCCTCCTCCTCAAAGCCACATTCCTCCTCTGACTCCTCTTCCTCAGACTCCTCTTCCAGCGTTGCCGCAGGTCCAGCAAGCGATGCTGATAAGGCTGTTTCTGGTGGTGATGGTGACCACAACTCTTTTTCTTCACGCTCATCTACGGCCTGATCCAGCACTCTTCGCAGGGCACGCTCCAGGAAGAAAACAAATGGGATGATGTCGCTGATGGTCACCTCCTCAAAAAGACGCATGAGCCTACAGGCATTGCGCATGAGCGTCCAGTAATGTGGCAAAAAAATTCCCAGCTGCGCAGAGGCTGTCCTAGCACCCCGGTCATACAAATACTCGTTGACGGCTTTTTCTTGTTGGAGCAGGCGGTCGAACATTAGGAGTGTTGAATTCCAATGTGTCGGGCTGTCACAAATCAAGTGCCTCACTGGCATGTTGTTTCGCCGCTAGATATATGAAAAGTGCGCCATGGCCGTGTAGGAACGCCTGAAATGGCCACACACCTTCCTGGCCTGCTTGAGGATGTCCTGTAAGTCTGGGTACTTATGCAAAAAGCGTTGTACAATCAGATTCAACACATGTGCCATGCACGGCACATGTGTCAACTTGCCCAAATTCAATGCCGCCAACAAATTGCTTCTGTTGTCACACACCACTTTGCCGATCTCCAGTTGGTGCGGAGTCAGCCACTGATCCACCTGTGCGTTCAGCGCGGACAGGAGTGCTGGTCCGGTGTGACTCTCTGCTTTCAGGCAAGTCAACCCCAAGACGGCGTGACACTGTCGTATCCGGGATGTGGAATAGCCCCTGGGGAGCTGGGGGGTGCAGTTGATGTGGAGCAAGACGCAGCAGCAAAAGAGGACTCAGCTGAAGAGGTTATCGAAGAGGATGGAGTAGGAGGAGTAGAGGAGGTGGCAGCAGGCCTGCCTGCAAGTGGTGGCGGTGTCACCACCAACTCCTCTGCAGAGCCACGCATTACATGCTTGGCAGCCGTCAGCAGGTTTACCCAATGCGCAGTGTAGGTGATATACCTGCCCTGACCGTGCCTTGCAGACCAGGTATCAGTGGTCAGATGGACCCTTGCCCCAACACTGTGTGCCAGTCATGCCATGACTTCCTTTTGCACAATAGAGTACAGGTTGGAGATTGCCTTTTGTGAAAAGAAATTTCGGCCGGGTACCTTCCACTGCGGTGTCCCAATAGCTACAAATTTTTTGAAGGCCTCAGACTCCACCAGCTTGTATGGTAAAAGCTGGCGGGCTAAGAGTTCCGACAAGCCAGCTGTCAGACGCCGGGCAAGGGGGTGACTCTGTGACATTGGCTTCTTACGCTCAAACATGTCCTTGACAGACACCTGACTGTGGCCAGATGAGCAGGAACTGCTCAAGGCGAGAGACGGAGTGGCGGATGGTTGAGAGGGGGCAAGGAGGACAGCAGTGGTTGACGTGGCTGAAGATGCTGGACCAGGAGGAGGATGGTGGCTTTGAGCTTGTGTGCTGCTTGTACTCGTCATCATGTGTTGATCCCATAGGCGTTTGTGATGTGCGATCATGTGCCTTCGCAAAGGTGGGTGTTGGATTTCCCACGACTCAGTTTCTTTTGGCACAGGTTGCAAATGGCATCGCTGTTATCAGAGGCAGACACACAAATAAAATGCCACACTGCTGAGCTTTACAATGACAGCATTCTGGTGGTGGCAACAGCATGCGTTGATTGGCGTGCTGTCTGGCTGACCCGGGGTGCTGATACATGCTGTCTGACTGTGCCACTAGCTCCTTGCGACGACCTACCACTGCTTCCAACTCGTCTCCTCCTCCTCTCTGTCTCCCCATCTGAACTTTCCCCCTGTTCTTCTTCTCTTCGAGCGGGCACCCATGTGACATCCACGGACACATCGTCATCATCAACCGCTTCACTTGTATCTGACAACTCAGCAAAGGAAGCAGCAGCGGGTACAACATCATCATCATCACACCGTACGTCCATGTGTGTAATGCTGCCTGACTGAGACATATCCCTTTTATCTACATCCTCTGGCAATAATGGTTGCGCATCAGTCATTTCTTCCAACTCATGTGTAAATAACTCCTCTGACAGATCAAGTGAAGCAGCTGTGGTTCTAGTGTTGGTGGTGGCGGCAGGCGGGCGAGTGGTAACTTGAGAGGTGCCCGAAGCTGAGCTGGAGGAGGATGGTGCGTCAAGGTTCCGAACGGAAGCTGCAGAAGATTGGTTGTCCTGTGTTAGCCAGTCAACTATGTCCTCAGAACTTTTCGAGTTCAGGGTACGTGGCCTCTGAACACTGGGCATTATTCTAGGGCCAAAGGGAATCACAGCACCACGACCACGGCGGCCCCTGCAGGGTGGCCTGCCTCTGCCTGTAATTTTTTTTAGATTAGTTTAGTTGTACTATGCGTGCAAGCTACTGTGACACCAGATATGAGTGACACTGTGCACTGGCAGAAGTTGGCAGAGTAGACGCTGTAGGCCTGACACACAGGCTGGCAGGCAACTGACTGCTGTTCTATTGCAGTCAAAATATATATATATTTTTTTAAATGTAATCTACTGTGACACAAGATATATGAGTAGTGGCACCGGGCAATTGTGCACAGTATACGCTGTGAGCCTGACACACACACGCTGGCAGGCAACTGCAATTAGTTTACAGAGGAAAAAAAAAAGCAGACTGATGTACTAGCCCTAAAAAGTGCTTTTTGGGGTGCTGTCAGGACGCTGTCCTTACAGCAGAGATCAGATGAGTCTTTCAGGACTGGAGTGGACACTGAATACACTGGCCTAGCTATAGATTTCCCTATTAAATCAGCAGCAGCTACACTGTCCCTCCTCTCACTAAGACTGCAGCTTCCGAATTAATCTAAAATGGATGCTGTCCAGGAGGTGGGAGGGTCTGGGAGGGAGGGTATGCTGCTGATTGGCTGGAATGTGTCTGCTGACTGTGAGGTACAGGGTCAAAGTTTGCTCAATGATGACGAATAGGGGCGGACCGAACATCGCATATGTTCGCCTGCCACGGCGAACGCGAACAAGCTATGTTTGCCGGGAACTATTCGCCGGCGAATAGTTCGGGACATCTTTAAAGCTGAGCGATCCTCCTTGATAGCTGTAGGCCCAGGCTTCTAGGCCTAGACGCTCCGGCAGCAGGCCTCAACACAGACTTCCTGCTTGAAAGAAGGCGCGGTCCCGAGAGAGTGAGCGTAGCCCCTCCCTTGCTTTAAGTAACCTCCCCCAGAAGGCTGTGTGAAGATGCAATGCACTTTGGGAGTACAGCTGCAATGTGGGTACCGTAGTCTATTTAATACCCATGGCAATGGAGTCCCTTTCTCCCTGTACCACGAGTTCCACAATGCATCGTTCCATACAGTTAAACAACAGTTGCTGTAATATCTTAAAGAGACTCCGGAGGGAGCTGAGGTTATTTCTCAAGATAACAATAGTCTTTAACCCACTGCAAAGGGGCACCTTGCTACATGTATATTTTGTATTAATTTATTACTTTTTACTATTATACTTGTATCACTTATATACAATATTAAACAGAGGCAAACCACTATCTACAGGTTTTTTCATCTAAGCTGACATAGCTAAACTAAATTTAGGTTTTATACAAGCAACCTGCTTCCTATAAAGTACTGTGTCTTACATACATACAGTGGTTTAGTCTTTAAAGTGGAGGTCCACCCTAAAAAAAAAAAAATTACATAGAAATGCTCCAAAAAAATAAATAAATAAATTATATACCAGAAATTGTGGTTGCTAGGCAGATCTTCCTAATCTGCCTCTTCCTAGTCCATGGCTGGTCTTCTTCCTCATCCGCCTCGCATTGTCTGCTGGGAATGGGGCGCAGTGTCTTCTGGGAACTGTGTGTATCCCAGAGAACAGCCACCCATTCAGAAAACGCCACGCGACTCGCGCATGCGCAGTAGGAAATGGGCAGTGAAGCCACAAGGCTCCACTGCCTGTTTCCCTTAGTGAGGATGGCGGCGCCGGGACCTGCCACGATCGAGGGATCGGCCTCGGGGGGCCGACATCGCGGGCACCTAGGACAGGTAAGTGTCCTTATTAAAAGTCAGCAGCTACAGTGTTTGTAGCTGCTGACTTTAAAAAATATAAATAAATCGCGGCTGGAACACCGCTTTAATAGGCTTAAAGAACTAGGACAGTGCTTGGAACCATGGAACACACCAGACTGAATCTTCGCAGGTGTGTATTTAGGACCATTAATAAGATCACAATATTGGACACTTGAGAGATTTCCAGGCTAGGAAAGATGAATGTAATGCCGCGTACACACGATCATTATTCACGGCGGTTAAAAAACCGCCATGAATAATGACAGGAAAAACGAGGGAACCGCTTGGTTCCCTACACACGGTCGTTTTTCCCGTCATTTTTTCTCTTGACGAGAAAAACGACCGTCTGTGGGCTCCGCGGCAGTGTCTCCCTATGGGAAAACTGCCGCGGAAAAAAATGATGGAAAAAACGATGAGAAAATTTAGAACATGTTCTAAATTTTCTCGTCGTTTTTTATGCCGTTTTTCTAGACGAGAAAAACGACATACAGCCCATAGACGATCGTTTTTCTCGGCGAAAAAAAAAATGCAGTTTTTCTCGTCGAGAAAAGCGGTCGTGTGTACGCGGCATTAGGATGGAAATAGAGCCACTCAGCAGGCAAGCTGTTCCTTGAATGGATTTAAATTCATGTCACAGCAGAGTGTACCTTTAAATGAATGCATCAGATGCAATAAAATAATATGATTCTGAACACTGAACCAAATGTATTTAAAAATATGTAACCATTTTTGTGCCCTACAGGATATCCTTTTCACTACTCATTTTTTAAAGAGATCGTTACAGTGCAGGCATAATCTGAACATATCTTATCTGTATTATTTTTATATTACTTTTTGCCTTGCCGCGTTAGCACCTTGCTAGAAGATATATTCCCACACAGTATGAGATGTAAAATTGCCAGTTGCCTCAAACACATTCCTAATGCCATTTAAAGTTTAATTAATAGATAGTCATTTTCCATCCGTCACTGGAAGCAAATTGGATTTTTTTTTTATGTATGGTAATAAATTCCTGTGTTTTCTCCTCTTCGTGGACTGATCAATATTTAATAAGAAACATTTGGTTTACTGGTCTCATGTTCCATCCAAGGAGAGAGAACTTAATTAACACAGGTGCAGATGGAACTGAATGGTCCAGCCATAAATGATCATCTTTATTGTAGCTTTCCAGTATTTAAGGTGGAATACGGGAAAAATGTGACACCTAATGATGGCTACTTTCATTTTATTCACTCATAACTTCTAAACTATACTATGGGCATATCATTAAATTAATAATATTTTATAGGAAGTAAGCTGAATCCTTTAAATGCTCTGAGCTATATAAAGAGTAGGATTTATTATATGCCCCCATATAATAATGTTTTTGGGACCTAGGAAAATTAGACTTTACCTATAGTGAATTGTCAGTTAAAATGAAAGAATTACTCCACTTTTGTTGAGAAAAAAACATTCCCCTCTGGGTGATCTGTGTACATTACAAGGATTTTGGTGAACTTTGTTGCAGATTCCTACCTTTTGTTATTCTGAAGAAATCCCTGTGTGTTTCTCTGTGCCCATGTTTAGAAATCTAATGGGAGTGGTTTGTTAATTATCAACCAGCAGCTCCACCTGCAAAGCTCTAACGAGGAAAATCACAGGGTCTGCATCCCCTTAGATGTGATATCCTATTGGGTGATCTTATCAAAAATGACAGTTTTGTTACAGGGGATGCCTGAAATCTGACTTGCATCTTAGTGCAGACTTCTAGGAAAATCAGTGAGCCAATCACACAAGCAGGAAATCATGTTTCCAGGGGGCGTTATTTACACATTCTGTATACAGAATATCTCCAGGTAGCCATATTGCATTGCATTTCACAGAAAATGACAGAGCCGCAGATTAAAAAGAAGAGGTAATTTTCGTTTTCTTTTTCAATAATTTTATTAGAATTTTCTCAGTTTCCAAATTGACAGCAAAAATTTTGATGTGGTAAATGTTTCAAAGTCTCCAATCATACACACTTAGGAGAACAGATAACTTATAGCAAATAATCAACAATATTAGGATATTTGAATATTGTCATATAAAAAAAAATTAACAAATGAAATACTGTGTACATCAAACTTATATAGACATCATGTTATATCTATCTTGCACCAATGATATTAAAATTTGTACATACTGTATGTGTTTGAGCTTATATGTATGTCAGCTGATCACAAGGGAAACACGTTATTCTAAAGAACTGTCATATAATGTCTCAATATAGGATGGGGAGAGGAGAGGGGGAAGCTTGGTTGTGAAGTACCGATAACCTGGGGTTACCAAAATAAAATAAAAAAGAGTAAAGGAAGAACTCAACACAATAAGTGCGGGGTATAGCAATCATCGTGTAACAATGTGGGAACTAGGGAAACCTGAAGGTCGTCTCATTGTTTCAGTCTCTGGGCAACATGTTTTAGAGGACCTGTCCGGCATATGGTGCCAGTTCGGGAGTAGATTGTGAATTATCAACACGTAGCGATTTTTGAAAATCGAGCCAGCATGCCAATGTGCGTGTAAGATTAGAAGGGTCATTGTGCGCCACACTGATCAACTCCTCCATCTCCGCTGTCTGACAGATACGATTGTACCATTCTACATGCGTTGGGAGGTTTTTGGAATTCCAATGTGCGAAGATGCATCGTCTGGCAGCATTTACAAGATGTAAAGCTAGTGATTTGTGATACACAGACTTTAGTAGGGAGGAATGATGTAATAAGTATTTGGCAGGGGTAAAATTAAAAGTATAAGTGGTTACCGTATATACTCGAGTCTAAAGCGGCGTACACACGATCGTTTTTCATGCCATTTTTTAAACCGACGTTTTTCACGTCGTTTTTTTTCATGTTTCCTCTCAAGCCTGTCTTGCGTACACACGATCATTAAAAAACCCGCCTGAGCAAAGTGCAGTGACGTACAACACGTACGACGGCACTATAAAGGGGAAGTTCCATTCGAATGGTGCCACCCTTCATGTTAGTAAACTTTGTTGAGCGGCGATTCGTGCTTTTCAGCCTTGTGTTATTCAGTCCGTTACAGCGTGACGAATGTGCTATCTCCATTACGAACGCTAGTTTTACCAGAACGAGCGCTCCCATCTCATACTTGATTCTGAGCATGCGTGTTTTTTTTCCCTCGTAAAAGCATGCACACTATCGTTTTTCACGTCGTTAAAAAAAACGACATGAAAAACGACGTGAAAAAATAGAGCATGTTTGAAATTTTTAATGGCCGTTTTTCACTTCGTTAAAAATGCTCTGGAGCATACACACGATCGGTTTTAATGCCCATTTTTAAAAATGGCATTTTTAATGGCATGAAAAACGATCGTGTGTATGGGGCATAAGTCAAGTTTTTCAGCACATTTTTTTGTGCTGAAAATGCCCCCCACGGCTAATACTCAAGTCACCTTTTGCGCCTGATCTCCCGGACTTTGGGGACCGGGTACTGCCCGGCCATAGGTCACACTTATAGCCCCACTCTTCCTCTACAAGTGTGCAAAGTTTGTTGTCCGGGAGACCTACGGCCAGGGAGCACCGATTTTTCAAATCCGGGCACCCATTCAATAGACTCCCATATTAAACGGTAATTTCTCCTGTGAATTTGTGGACCCGGTACCGGCCGGTCCAAGGTCCCCTGGATCAGAAACTTGCCACACATGTAGCCCCATTTCTCCTCTATAAGTGTGCAAAGTTTTCTGTCTGGAGGACCTACGGCCGGGGAGCAACCATTTTTCAAACCCCTTCCATAGACTCCCATGTTCAAAGTCAGTCTAGTCATTGACACAGTGAGGCATGGGCACAGTGAGGCATGGACACAGTGAGGCATGGGCACAGTGAGGCATGGACACAGTGAGGCATGCACATGGACACTGTCCGAAAATTCATTAGATTAAGAAAAAAAAATGTATTCTGCTCTTTTGAATCCCCACTAATGATTAGAAAATTGAGCAAACGTTCTTAAAACACAAAAAGGAAAAATGTAACTGAAAATCTGCAAAACAGCATTTTAGGTACCGGTATATTTAATGTTTTCTTTGAATAAAAAATTAGATTTTTTTTTCTTTTTTTTCTTTTTTCAAATTGGGTGAAAGAAAACACATGGTTGTCTAACCTGGTCAGTAACACAACAACTTGTGCTAAAGCTCACTTGCTTCACCACTCCCTAGTGATGAATATTTGCAATTTTCACTTGATAAGCTGTAAGTGATCACCTTTTCTTCTATATCTTTAACGATCTACCTTTTGGGTTGGGATTGCATATTGGCACAGTCTATTTTTTTAAATAAATAAAAATATGTGATCCCTGAGTCTGATGATATGTACCAGATTTAACCTCAAATAGTATATATATCTCTTCTGTCTGTTATCCTTAGATATTTTATTACCTAACCATATAGCTGGTTATTTATATTTACCATGCATAGTTCATATAGATATTCAATAATAAGTTGTCTTTTTTTTAACTTTACATATTAACTAAATTATACACCAAACCTTTTTTTGAAGTTTTTATCCGATTATTTGATTCGTTAGTTGCAGCACTATACTTCAATAACACAATATCCAGTTATGTTGAGAATTTACATCCAAAAATAACTTTACTTTTCTTCAAAATATTATTTCCAAGCTCACAAATTAAGAGAAGAGTCCCAACTCTTCAAGCTCAGACTTTACCTGTCGCTACCTCCCTCTCCATGGTGGAACAGAAGAATCTAATAAGCAGGAACTCTTAAGATGCGTCATTCACATACTCTGGCCCTCTGAAACCTACCATGCCTTGAAAAAGTATTCATACCCCGTGAAATTTTCCACATTTTGTCATGTTACAACTGTAGCGGCCTCCACTCTCTCCCTCTACAAACAATTCTTCTGTCTCTGGCTTTTGTCTAGGGGTACCTTGGGGGAGAGAGTGCGGTGTCACCACGCCAATGTTCCCACTGCAGATGTGTGTGTAGTGGGAGACAATCCTCTTTTACCTTCGGGTTGGTGTTCTGCATCTGGAGCCTCCTCCTGGTTTCTTGAACAGTGTCTGCCAGTAAATGAGCCCCACACCAATAAAGTCCAACACTCCTTTATTCTTCTCAATGTAAAAGTGAACACAATCAGTTGGACTCCCTCAACGAACAGAACAGACATGGGGGTGTGGATGCGAGTAGGCCCAGGCACAATGAACTTTCTTACTTCCTTCCTAGAAGTAGATTCCTGCTCCCAATCGAGGAAGACATCCCTCCGGGCGGTCTCCGGAGGCTCACCCGTCACTGGCAATTTGCTGCACCAGGTCTTCAGGTAAGTACCCCCTCCGGTCCCTTACGCCACTGGATTCGGGTACCCACTCCCGGGGTCTCTTGGGAAGTCCATCCCTCGCGGAGCCTTAGTCCGGGACACTCAGTCCCAGACCTCCATCCAAGTACCTCACCCCAGGCTAAAGGTGCCTGGGATGGAACACGACCTCCGAACGTCCTCTAGGCCTAGGCCGCCTAGACTCCCGACACGAACCACCGCCCTCAGGCTGAAGGTGCCTGGGACTCGACTCCCGCCACAAAAAATGTCCGCCCCCTTTATACCCTCTCCCAGCAAGCACGGCGGGTTCCCCGCCCCACCATACACCCGCTGACAGAGGCCAAAAGAGGTACGACACTGCAACGATGGCTGAACTCCGGGCCCAAAGTGACAGCGCCACCTGGTGGGCCCCAGGGAACCATACATCACAGTTTCCCCACCAGATTCAAACAGAAAAGCACATACCCGCTACACTACCAGAAACGTAAATGTATTTTATTGGGATTTTATGTGAAAGACCAACACAAAGTGGCACATAATTGTGAAGTGGAAGGAAAATTATAAATGGTTTTCATTTTTTTTTACAAAATTATTTTCTGAAAAGTGTGGCGTGCATTTGTATTCAGCCCCCTTTACACTGATACCCCTAACTAAAATCCAGTTAAACTAATTGTCTTCAGAAGTCACCTAATTAGTAAATAGAGTCCACCTCTGTGTAATTTTAATCTTAGTATACAGTAAATACTGAACAAACAGCATCATGAAGACCAAGGAACACACCAGATAAGTCAGGGATAACGTTGTGAAGTTTAAAGCAGGGTTAGGTTAAAAAAAAATATCCCAAGCTTTGAACATCTCACGGAGCACTGTTCAATCCATCATCTGAAAATGGAAAGAGTATGGCACAACTGCAAACCTACCAAGACATGGCCGTTCACCTAAACTGAGAGCCAAAGATCCACAGCTCAGGTGGGAGAATCTGTCCACAGGATAACTATTAGTCGTGCACTCCACAACTCTGGCCTTTATGGAAGAGTGGCAAGAAGAAAGCCATTGTTGAAAGAAAGCCATAAAAAGTCCTGTTTGCAGTTTTCGAGAAGCCATGTGGGGGCCACAGAAAATATGTGGAAGAAGGTGCTCTGGTCAGATGAGACCAAAATTGAACTTTTTGGTCTAAAAGCAAAACGCTATGTGTGGCAGAAAACTTTCACTGTACATCACCCTGAACACACCATCCCCACCGTGAAACATGGTGGGGACAGCATCATGTTGTAGGGATGCTTTTCTTCAGCACGGACTGGGAAGCTAATCAGAGTTGATGGGGAGATGGATGAAGCCAAATACAGGGCAATCTTAGAAGAAAACCTGTTAGAGTCTGCAAAAGTCTTGAGTCTGGGGTGGAGGTTCATCTTCGAGCAGGACAACGATCCTAAACATACAGCCAGAGCTACAATGGAATGGTTTAGATCAAAGCAAATCTGTGTGTTAGAATGACCCAGTCAAAGTCAGACCTAAATCTAATTGAGAATCTGTGGCAAGCCTTGAAAATTGCTGTTCACAGACACTCTCCATCCAATCTGACAGAGCTTGAGCTATTTTGCAAAGAAGAATGGGCAAAAATGTCACTCTCTAGATGTGCAAAGCTGGTAGAGACATCCCCAAAAAGACTTGCAGCTGTAATTGCAGCGTAAGGTGGTTTACTTCTACAAAGTAATGACTCAGAGGGGGCTGAATACAAATGCACGCCACACTTTCTAGTTATTTATTTGTAAAAAAAAATTAAAGCCATTTATCATTTTCCTTCCACTTCACAATTATGTGCCACTTTGTGCTGGAATATCACATAAAATCCCAATAAAATACATTTATGGTACATTTTTGGTTGTTACATGACAAAATTTGGAAAATTTCAAGGGGTATGAATACTTTTTCAAGACAATGTATATAGAGAAAACCTGTTATACATGAAAGGAACAAAATAAAGCACTCAGGTCCGGGTGAACAATAAAAAAATCAAAACAAATAAAGAAAGAAAAATGTGTAAATTAGTATGCATACATAAGCATAAAGATAAAAGTGTGAAGATAAATAAAAGTAACATAAAATGAACGCCAATTTGTTCAATGGGAGCAACAGCTACACAAAAAAAGCAGCCAGATGCACTAGAATATTGCAATATTATCAAACATAAAGTGTGGTATCATTGTTCTTAAAATGCAGCAATGGCCACTAAAGTAATTATGATAATATTTATAAATAATAATAATAATCTGTAAAGTGGATATATTTCCTTTGTGGTGTATCTCCTTCCCATATTATTTGCAGCATTTACAGAAAAGCCAAAGGAGAATAAATTCTTATAGATGTTTTATGTTTCCTTTTAACTTTCTTGTCAAGAGATTGAAACGCACATTTAATTATTCATTGCACAGAAAGCACAGAATTCCAATCCCTCCTACATAAAGTAGGTTTTCAAGAACTGACCTTAACAATAAATATTCCTGTACTGGACATTTTAATATTCGTTCTGCATTAAAGACAGAAGCTGCATATAACAGCAATGCTGGATTACTTGCAAGCGTTTGTCATTTTAGCTGACAATACATTGTCTCCACTGGGACAGGTTAATAATTTGATTTGTCATATGTCAACAACCGCCTCATTAATTGCTTACAGACACATGTAGTTCATCAGTTGCAATCAATAATCAGTCTTTGGCGTTCATCTCCTGAAAACAGGGTAATGTATGGATATTTCATTGACTTTTCACTGGTAATTTTATGGAAATCTTAGTAAATGCCATAGTCACTAAGAAAGAGTTTCTTAATAAGGTGCATGAATTAAAACGTTTTAATGACTGAAGGCGTACTGTTGCCTTGTTCATATATTAATGCCCAACTGTACCTTTCCAAAAACAATAAACCTGCTAATCTCTGGATGCTAAAAAAACTCAAAAGTCTTACTTTTATGGATTGTTAATTAGCTTAGGTAGCAGTACAAAGTCTGTGGCAGCAGGCTGCAAAGAAGGATTTTTGCTCTCTGTGTGGAAGCAGCATTCTGACATAACCCCTGCTGAGTCAGAGATAGTAAGTCAGCAATGTTCATGGTGACTGTTGATTGCACAGCTCAGTTCTGGCTCAGCAGGCAGGCTGGAGCCAACTTTTTATGACTAGGCTAGTTCCTTACACTTGGATTTACAGTTCTGGTCATACCAGCGGCTATTTTTTTTTTTAAAGCACAGGATTAGGGCCGGAGACTCTAATTGGCTTCAAATAAGGGTTGGGCTTGGGGCACAGAGCACTGCGCCCCGAGCCCACCCACTTGTGACATTAGCGAATGTTGTTTCACTATGGTGATCCCGCTTCTCCCCCGGCCAATCAGGACAGAAGGCGGGTCCTAAGACCAGATTGCCCGGGAGGAGAAGTGACAGGATTGGCCAGGAGGAGAAGTCGGGGGAAGCTAGCAGGGAGGGGTGTGAATTTTTTCCCCCACCCTAAAAAAATAGAGCACCAGCCGCCACTGGGTCCTACAGAAATTGAAATATGCCTAGTAGACAGTGTCTGGGAAGAAAGATTACTGGACTAAACACATTTTCTCATAATCCAACTCTGAGCCCTCAGATATCTCTGGTGATGCAGCTCCTCCACAGCTCTCCCTTAGCAGTTTGGGCTGCAGTAGAGGGAGAGCTGCAAAAACTCCTGAAAGAGGACATTATAGACCGTATTTACTTATCCCCATGGGTTTCCAACCTAGTCATTGCCAATACCAAAAGAGGACAAATTCAATGTGTTGACCTTAACCTGAAGAACAAAGCAATAATAACGGTCTTTTACCCACTACCTGCTACAGAGGATGTGATTTACCAATGCTATGGCTGAAAAATATTCACTAAATTAGACTTCCATAAAGGCTACTTACAAATCCCACTTGCATTGTAGGCCAGGAACCAAACAGCTTTCATTACACATCTGGGACTTTTGCATGCCTTTTTGGGCTGTGCTCGGCTCAGAGCAGTTTGTAACAAACAATGCTCGCTGTTTTTCCAGGAATACCTCGTATAACAATTTACTTGGATAATATCCACATCTATGCACCCTCTCTGGAAGAACAAAAATGCAATCCTTAATCAAACAGGTGAAATACAAGTCGGGGACGGTCCCGATGTTCGAATCCAACGTACGTTCGATTCGAACATTGGGTGTTTTTCGTTTGTCCGCAAACGAACTGAACATATGGGGCGTTCGCGGCATATTCAAGTGCCGCAGAGTGCCCGCATAATGCACTGCAAGTTTGCAGTGCATTGATGGCTGCTGAGTTGGATGGAACGGACAGGCAGTACATTTATATCCGATATATCTGCATAGCACAGTGGACTGGGACCTGTCATCCGCCTGCTAAGCGGGGATCAGTGGACAGATCCCTGCTGAGCAGACGGATCCTCTTGGCAGAGTCCGCCTCATCTGCAAGTAGCCTTAAAGCGATTTTGATGATACTTTTATGCGACTTTGGATGGGTGTGACTCATAATTAAGGAGCTAGCAGGCATCCTTAACAACAAAGGTGTGCCTCCAGGTGTGACTTTCATGCAACTTTTGAGGGTTAACACTGAAGTCTATGGCCCTCAACTCACATGAAAGTCAGACCAAAGTAGTGCATGAACGACTTTAAGTCGCATAGATATGAACAGTACTCATTGGAAACATGGGGTGCGGTTTGTCATGGAGTAGTTAGTAATGCAGATTTCAGAGTTTAGTAGTTAATAACACAGATTTCAGAGTTCAGTAGTCTGTAAGGCAGAGAATTCAGCCTATACAGAGCCTTTACATGATTATATTGTGTTGACAGCATCAATGGGTTCACTAACAGGATCCTTAGCAGAAGGCAGTGTGAGTCAGCATTCACAGGTATTTATATATGTAGCGCCCCCCCCCCTTATTTGGGGGAGCTATGTGTAAATTTAGGGGTGGTCTGAGTCAGTAGTTGGGCTCAGACCAATCGATTGTTCTAAATTGCTTCTGCTCTGGGTGTGATGCTGCCTGGTAGTAGTGTTCCCTGGTGCCTGTGGGTGGCACTGTCACCACCGGCTCAGGTTGAACCACAAGGGGGGTATCACAACACCTTGGGTGTCCTCTCTCGGCAGCCGTGCAGTGGGCATGGTTCACCCACTGTGCATGCTAGGAGAGGGTACATAAGGGGCAGATGCCATTGGGGTTGGTTCGTTCCAGGGGACCCCTTGGTTCTTGTGCGCCTCATGGCCCTCCAGGCCAGGGGTGCACGTGTGTGGAATAGCCCCGGGCACCTTCAGCCCGAGGCTACATCGCTACCTGGTAGGCCCAGCACCTTCAGCTAGGACCTACAACTGAAGAAGGATCCCAGGCTGCCCACCTGTAGGGAGCCCACCTTTAGGAAATGAGACCAGGGGAGGATCAGTCCCAGAGGAGACTAGCGATGGTACTGCTGTCTCGGGAAGAGGCCTGAAAACTCGCCTAAAGAGGGATCCATCATCTTTATCACAAGCCCTGCAATACACCAATCTGGTACAAAGGTTTCTCTCATTATTGCTTGGCTGGGAGGTTCGGGACTATTGAATCATTTATCCGTGCTCCATCCCGGCTGCTAGGACCGCTCATAAAGGGACTATCCGGGTGAGCAATACTCACTCAGGCTTGAGTGGCGAGGAAAGGGTTGCATTGTGTCTTAAGTGTTGCGTGCCTGAACCTTATTCCCCTATTTCTCTCATTTTCCTACTCTCTATTCAAGTTTGCTGCAAATATAAAGAATAAAACTTTGTTGCTTAGGTTTTACTCCTGTGTGGACATTGGCCTTATTCTGAGGAACTTCTACCTAGACAACGGAGAAAAGGGATCCACTTGAGAGAGGTAATTGCTGCAAGACCCAAACAATAACACTGCTTGCCCCTCTACACAAGGGGGGATACCGGGCAAGTAGCAGGTGTGCCCGACTGCGAATGGAGGATGGCAGTAAAGTGGTCTGTGTGCTACATATACATTTAACCAGCTTGTATTTAATGTTTTAAGAGCTGAGGACTGACAAACTCAGCTGCCGTCAGATAGAAAGACTGTAAACCATGAACTTCTCTACTGGGTTTTATAGAAGAGGGAGCAGGAGCACAATAACCTCCTCTAACTGCCGACCCAGCTCAAATGTAACACTGCACACTCTGCTGCTGACACGGGCAGGGAAGGCTCTGAGTAGCTGCAGACATGGCTGCTGACACAGAAGCACACACCAGGAGAGGGATAAGATTATGTGTTTGGGCTCAGATGACACACTGAGACATGGCAGACACCGCTGGCGATATGGCAGCAAGCACGTTAGAGGAGAGTTTCACTGAATCACTGGCTAATTTTACACACACATCTTCGAAGTGGATCTGGGAGCTCAGTCTCTCTCAGCCTGTTGCACTTAAACCAGAAGCAGAGTAGTTTTGCCATAGCACCCCTAAGGATTCTCTGCAGCACAACAGGGTGCCGCGGCACCCCAGTTTAAAAAAGGCTGCTTTAAACATTGTATAGCATCTGCACTGACACTTGCCCATTTTTCGCCAAATGCACCAATGTTTGTGTAGCGCCTTGCTCCCAATGAGTGGGCGCTATGTGTAAAAATTATAGTTGTCTAACAGGGATGAGCTTTGTGTTCGAGTCGAAGATACATTCGACTCGAACATCGGCTGTTCGATCGTTCGACGAAGATCGAACGATTTGGGCCGTTCGCGCCAAATTCGAGTGACGCGAACGGCCCACAATGCACTATGCCATCGCAGTGTCATCCAGGCGCTGTGATTGGTCAAGCATGCACTGTAACCCGCATGCTTGGCCAATCACAGCGCCGGCAGCGAGGAGAGCAATGATTGGCCACAGGCAGGATGCCTGTGGCCAATTATTGCTGAGGGGGTTTAGTACACGCCCCACACTATAAAAGGCCGCCAGCGCGGCGGCCTTGTGTAGTGTGTTCCGGAGCAGGGAAAGAGAAGCATAGGCAGGGACAGTGTCATTTTTTTTCCTTTACTAATCCTGGATTCCTTGTGTTTAGGGACAAATAAGGATAGGTAGGGAGAGTGTCAGTGTGTTATTCTGTGCTAAACCTTGTTTGTAGGGACAGAGAGGTACAGTGAGGGAAAGTGTCAGTGTGCTATTCTGTTCTAAACCAATCTTGCTGAACCATATTTTCAATCCTTGAGTTTAGGGACAGAGAGGTACAGTGAGGGAAAGAGTCAGTGTGCTATTCTGTGCTAAATCTTGTTTGTAGGGACAGAGTAGGACAGTGAGTGAAACTGACAGTGTGCTATTCTGTTCTAAACCAATCTTGCTGAACCATATTTGAAATCCTTGAGTTTAGGGACAGAGAAGGACACTCGTGGAAACTATCAGTGTGCTATTCTGTGCTAAATCTTGTTTGTAGGGAGGGACAGAGTAGGACAGTGAGGGAAAGTGTCAGTGTGCTATTCTGTTCTAAACCAATTTTGCTGAACCATATTTTCAATCCTTGAGTTTAGGGACAGAGAAGGACACTCGTGGAAACTATCAGTGTGCTATTCTGTGCTAAATCTTGTTTGTAGGGAGGGACAGAGTAGGACAGTGAGGGAAAGTGTCAGTGTGCTATTCTGTTCTAAACCAATTTTGCTGAACCATATTTGAAATCCTTGAGTTTAGGGACAGAGAAGGACACTCGTGGAAACTATCAGTGTGCTATTCTGTGCTAAATCTTGTTTGTAGGGAGGGACAGAGTAGGACAGTGAGGGAAAGTGTCAGTGTGCTATTCTGTTCTAAACCAATTTTGCTGTTCCATATTTGAAATCCTTGAGTTTAGGGACAGAGAAGGACACTCGTGGAAACTATCAGTGTGCTATTCTGTGCTAAATCTTGTTTGTAGGGAGGGACAGAGTAGGACAGTGAGGGAAAGTGTCAGTGTGCTATTCTGTTCTAAACCAATTTTGCTGAACCATATTTTCAATCCTTGAGTTTAGGGACAGAGAGGTACAGTGAGTGAAACTGACAGTGTGCTATTCTGTTCTAAACCAATTTTGCTGAACCATATTTGAAATCCTTGAGTTTAGGGACAGAGAAGGACACTCGTGGAAACTATCAGTGTGCTATTCTGTGCTAAATCTTGTTTGTAGGGAGGGACAGAGTAGGACAGTGAGGGAAAGTGTCAGTGTGCTTTTCTGTTCTAAACCAATTTTGCTGTTCCATATTTGAAATCCTTGAGTTTAGGGACAGAGAAGGACACTCGTGGAAACTATCAGTGTGCTATTCTGTGCTAAATCTTGTTTGTAGGGAGGGACAGAGTAGGACAGTGAGGGAAAGTGTCAGTGTGCTATTCTGTTCTAAACCAATTTTGCTGAACCAAATTTTCAATCCTTGAGTTTAGGGACAGAGAGGTACAGTGAGTGAAACTGACAGTGTGCTATTCTGTTCTAAACCAATTTTGCTGTTCCATATTTGAAATCCTTGAGTTTAGGGACAGAGAAGGACACTCGTGGAAACTATCAGTGTGCTATTCTGTGCTAAATCTTGTTTGTAGGGAGGGACAGAGTAGGACAGTGAGGGAAAGTGTCAGTGTGCTATTCTGTTCTAAACCAATTTTGCTGTTCCATATTTGAAATCCTTGAGTTTAGGGACAGAGAAGGACACTCGTGGAAACTCTCAGTGTGCTATTCTGTGCTAAATCTTGTTTGTATGGAGGGACAGAGTAGGACAGTGAGGGAAAGTGTCAGTGTGCTATTCTGTTCTAAACCAATTTTGCTGTTCCATATTTGAAATCCTTGAGTTTAGGGACAGAGAAGGACACTCGTGGAAACTATCAGTGTGCTATTCTGTGCTAAATCTTGTTTGTAGGGAGGGACAGAGTAGGACAGTGAGGGAAAGTGTCAGTGTGCTATTCTGTTCTAAACCAATTTTGCTGTTCCATATTTGAAATCCTTGAGTTTAGGGACAGAGAAGGACACTCGTGGAAACTATCAGTGTGCTATTCTGTGCTAAATCTTGTTTGTATGGAGGGACAGAGTAGGACAGTGAGGGAAAGTGTCAGTGTGCTATTCTGTTCTAAACCAATTTTGCTGTTCCATATTTGAAATCCTTGAGTTTAGGGACAGAGAAGGACACTCGTGGAAACTATCAGTGTGCTATTCTGTGCTAAATCTTGTTTGTAGGGAGGGACAGAGTAGGATAGTGAGGGAAAGTGTCAGTGTGCTATTCTGTTCTAAACCAATTTTGCTGAACCATATTTTCAATCCTTGAGTTTAGGGACAGAGAGGTACAGTGAGTGAAACTGACAGTGTGCTATTCTGTTCTAAACCAATTTTACTGAACCATATTTGAAATCCTTGAGTTTAGGGACAGAGAAGGACACTCGTGGAAACTATCAGTGTGCTATTCTGTGCTAAATCTTGTTTGTAAGGAGGGACAGAGTAGGACAGTGAGGGAAAGTGTCAGTGTGCTATTCTGTTCTAAACCAATTGTGCTGAACCATATTTGAAATCCTTGAGTTTAGGGACAGAGAAGAACACTCGTGGAAACTATCAGTGTGCTATTCTGTGCTAAATCTTGTTTGTAGGGAGGGACAGAGTAGGACAGTGAGGGAAAGTGTCAGTGTGCTATTCTGTTCTAAACCAATTTTGCTGTTCCATATTTGAAATCCTTGAGTTTAGGGACAGAGAAGGACACTTGTGGAAACTATCAGTGTGCTATTCTGTGCTAAATCTTGTTTGTAGGGAGGGACAGAGTAGGACAGTGAGGGAAAGTGTCAGTGTGCTATTCTGTTCTAAACCAATTTTGCTGAACCATATTTGAAATCCTTGAGTTTAGGGACAGAGAAGGACACTTGAGGAAACTATCAGTGTGCTATTCTGTGCTAAATCTTGTTTGTAGGGAGGGACAGAGTAGGACAGTGAGGGAAAGTGTCAGTGTGCTATTCTGTTCTAAACCAATTTTGCTGTTCCATATTTGAAATCCTTGAGTTTAGGGACAGAGAAGGACACTCGTGGAAACTATCAGTGTGCTATTCTGTGCTAAATCTTGTTTGTAGGGAGGGACAGAGTAGGACAGAGAGGGAAAGTGTCAGTGTGCTATTCTGTTCTAAACCAATTTTGCTGTTCCATATTTGAAATCCTTGAGTTTAGGGACAGAGAAGGACACTCGTGGAAACTATCAGTGTGCTATTCTGTGCTAAATCTTGTTTGTAGGGAGGGACAGAGTAGGACAGTGAGTGAAACTGACAGTGTGCCATTCTGTTCTAAACCAATCTTGCTGAACCATATTTGAAATCCTTGAGTTTAGGGACAGAGAGGTACAGTGAGGGAAAGTGTCAGTGTGCTATTCTGTTCTAAACCAATTTTGCTGAACCATATTTGAAATCCTTGAGTTTAGGGACAGAGAAGGACACTCGTGGAAACTATCAGTGTGCTATTCTGTGCTAAATCTTGTTTGTAGGGAGGGACAGAGTAGGACAGTGAGGGAAAGTGTCAGTGTGCTATTCTGTTCTAAACCAATTTTGCTGAACCATATTTTCAATCCTTGAGTTTAGGGACAGAGAGGTACAGTGAGTGAAACTGACAGTGTGCTATTCTGTTCTAAACCAATTTTGCTGAACCATATTTGAAATCCTTGAGTTTAGGGATAGAGAAGGACACTCGTGGAAACTATCAGTGTGCTATTCTGTGCTAAATCTTGTTTGTAGGGAGGGACAGAGTAGGACAGTGAGGGAAAGTGTCAGTGTGCTATTCTGTTCTAAACCAATTTTGCTGTTCCATATTTGAAATCCTTGAGTTTAGGGACAGAGAAGAACACTCGTGGAAACTATCAGTGTGCTATTCTGTGCTAAATCTTGTTTGTAGGGAGGGACAGAGTAGGACAGTGAGGGAAAGTGTCAGTGTGCTATTCTGTTCTAAACCAATTTTGCTGAACCATATTTTCAATCCTTGAGTTTAGGGACAGAGAGGTACAGTGAGTAAAACTGACAGTGTGCTATTCTGTTCCAAACCAATTTTGCTGAACCATATTTGAAATCCTTGAGTTTAGGGACAGAGAGGTACAGTGAGTGAAACTGACAGTGTGCTATTCTGTTCTAAACCAATTTTGCTGAACCATATTTGAAATCCTTGATTTTAGGGACAGAGAAGGACACTCGTGGAAACTATCAGTGTGCTATTCTGTGCTAAATCTTGTTTGTAGGGAGGGACAGAGTAGGACAGTGAGGGAAAGTGTCAGTGTGCTATTCTGTTCTAAAACAATTTTGCTGTTCCATATTTGAAATCCTTGAGTTTAGGGACAGAGAAGGACACTCGTGGAAACTATCAGTGTGCTATTCTGTGCTAAATCTTGTTTGTAGGGAGGGACAGAGTAGGACAGTGAGGGAAAGTGCCAGTGTGCTATTCTGTTCTAAACCAATTTTGCTGAACCATATTTGAAATCCTTGAGTTTAGGGACAGAGAAGGACACTCGTGGAAACTATCAGTGTGCTATTCTGTGCTAAATCTTGTTTGTAGGGAGGGACAGAGTAGGACAGTGAGGGAAAGTGTCAGTGTGCTATTCTGTTCTAAACCAATTTTGCTGTTCCATATTTGAAATCCTTGAGTTTAGGGACAGAGAAGGACACTCGTGGAAACTATCAGTGTGCTATTCTGTGCTAAATCTTGTTTGTAGGGAGGGACAGAGTAGGACAGTGAGGGAAAGTGTCAGTGTGCTATTCTGTTCTAAACCAATTTTGCTGAACCATATTTGAAATCCTTGAGTTTAGGGACAGAGAAGGACACTCGTGGAAACTATCAGTGTGCTATTCTGTGCTAAATCTTGTTTGTAGGGAGGGACAGAGTAGGACAGTGAGGGAAAGTGTCAGTGTGCTATTCTGTTCTAAACCAATCTTGCTGAACCATATTTGAAATCCTTGAGTTTAGGGACAGAGGTACAGTGAGGGAAAGTGTCAGTGTGCTTTTCTGTTCTAAACCAATTTTGCTGTTCCATATTTGAAATCCTTGAGTTTAGGGACAGAGAAGGACACTCGTGGAAACTATCAGTGTGCTATTCTGTGCTAAATCTTGTTTGTAGGGAGGGACAGAGTAGGACAGTGAGGGAAAGTGTCAGTGTGCTATTCTGTTCTAAACCAATTTTGCTGAACCATATTTTCAATCCTTGAGTTTAGGGACAGAGAGGTACAGTGAGTGAAACTGACAGTGTGCTATTCTGTTCTAAACCAATTTTGCTGAACCATATTTGAAATCCTTGAGTTTAGGGACAGAGAGGTACAGTGAGTGAAACTGACAGTGTGCTATTCTGTTCTAAACCAATTTTGCTGAACCATATTTGAAATCCTTGAGTTTAGGGACAGAGAAGGACACTCGTGGAAACTATCAGTGTGCTATTCTGTGCTAAATCTTGTTTGTAGGGAGGGACAGAGTAGGACAGTGAGGGAAAGTGTCAGTGTGCTATTCTGTTCTAAACCAATTTTGCTGAACCATATTTGAAATCCTTGAGTTTAGGGACAGAGAAGGACACTCGTGGAAACTATCAGTGTGCTATTCTGTGCTAAATCTTGTTTGTAGGGAGGGACAGAGTAGGACAGTGAGGGAAAGTGTCAGTGTGCTATTCTGTTCTAAACCAATTTTGCTGTTCCATATTTGAAATCCTTGAGTTTAGGGACAGAGAAGGACACTCGTGGAAACTATCAGTGTGCTATTCTGTGCTAAATCTTGTTTGTAGGGAGGGACAGAGTAGGACAGTGAGGGAAAGTGTCAGTGTGCTATTCTGTTCTAAACCAATTTTGCTGTTCCATATTTGAAATCCTTGAGTTTAGGGACAGAGAAGGACACTCGTGGAAACTATCAGTGTGCTATTCTCTGCTAAATCTTGTTTGTAGGGAGGGACAGAGTAGGACAGTGAGTGAAACTGACAGTGTGCTATTCTGTTCTAAACCAATCTTGCTGAACCATATTTGAAATCCTTGAGTTTAGGGACAGAGAGGTACAGTGAGGGAAAGTGTCAGTGTGCTATTCTGTTCTAAACCAATTTTGCTGAACCATATTTGAAATCCTTGAGTTTAGGGACAGAGAAGGACACTCGTGGAAACTATCAGTGTGCTATTCTGTGCTAAATCTTGTTTGTAGGGAGGGACAGAGTAGGACAGTGAGGGAAAGTGTCAGTGTGCTATTCTGTTCTAAACCAATTTTGCTGAACCATATTTTCAATCCTTGAGTTTAGGGACAGAGAAGGACACTCGTGGAAACTATCAGTGTGCTATTCTGTGCTAAATCTTGTTTGTAGGGAGGGACAGAGTAGGACAGTGAGGGAAAGTGTCAGTGTGCTATTCTGTTCTAAACCAATTTTGCTGAACCATATTTGAAATCCTTGAGTTTAGGGACAGAGAGGTACAGTGAGTGAAACTGACAGTGTGCTATTCTGTTCTAAACCAATTTTGCTGAACCATATTTGAAATCCTTGAGTTTAGGGACAGAGAGGTACAGTGAGTGAAACTGACAGTGTGCTATTCTGTTCTAAACCAATTTTGCTGAACCATATTTGAAATCCTTGAGTTTAGGGACAGAGAAGGACACTCGTGGAAACTATCAGTGTGCTATTCTGTGCTAAATCTTGTTTGTAGGGAGGGACAGAGTAGGACAGTGAGGGAAAGTGTCAGTGTGCTATTCTGTTCTAAACCAATTTTGCTGTTCCATATTTGAAATCCTTGAGTTTAGGGACAGAGAAGGACACTCGTGGAAACTATCAGTGTGCTATTCTGTGCTAAATCTTGTTTGTAGGGAGGGACAGAGTAGGACAGTGAGGGAAAGTGTCAGTGTGCTATTCTGTTCTAAACCAATTTTGCTGAACCATATTTGAAATCCTTGAGTTTAGGGACAGAGAAGGACACTCGTGGAAACTATCAGTGTGCTATTCTGTGCTAAATCTTGTTTGTAGGGAGGGACAGAGTAGGACAGTGAGGGAAAGTGTCAGTGTGCTATTCTGTTCTAAACCAATTTTGCTGTTCCATATTTGAAATCCTTGAGTTTAGGGACAGAGAAGGACACTCGTGGAAACTATCAGTGTGCTATTCTGTGCTAAATCTTGTTTGTAGGGAGGGACAGAGTAGGACAGTGAGGGAAAGTGTCAGTGTGCTATTCTGTTCTAAACCAATTTTGCTGAACCATATTTTCAATCCTTGAGTTTAGGGACAGAGAGGTACAGTGAGTGAAACTGACAGTGTGCTATTCTGTTCTAAACCAATTTTGCTGAACCATATTTGAAATCCTTGAGTTTAGGGACAGAGAAGGACACTCGTGGAAACTATCAGTGTGCTATTCTGTGCTAAATCTTGTTTGTAGGGAGGGACAGAGTAGGACAGTGAGGGAAAGTGTCAGTGTGCTATTCTGTTCTAAACCAATTTTGCTGTTCCATATTTGAAATCCTTGAGTTTAGGGACAGAGAAGGACACTCGTGGAAACTATCAGTGTGCTATTCTGTGCTAAATCTTGTTTGTAGGGAGGGACAGAGTAGGACAGTGAGGGAAAGTGTCAGTGTGCTATTCTGTTCTAAACCAATTTTGCTGAACCATATTTTCAATCCTTGAGTTTAGGGACAGAGAGGTGCAGTGAGTGAAACTGACAGTGTGCTATTCTGTTCTAAACCAATTTTGCTGATCCATATTTGAAATCCTTGAGTTCAGGGACAGAGAAGGACACTCGTCGAAACTATCAGTGTGCTATTCTGTGCTAAATCTTGTTTGTAGGGAGGGACAGAGTAGGACAGTGAGGGAAAGTGTCAGTGTGCTATTCTGTTCTAAACCAATTTTGCTGAACCATATTTGAAATCCTTGAGTTTAGGGACAGAGAAGGACACTCGTGGAAACTATCAGTGTGCTATTCTGTGCTAAATCTTGTTTGTAGGGAGGGACAGAGTAGGACAGTGAGGGAAAGTGTCAGTGTGCTATTCTGTTCTAAACCAATTTTGCTGTTCCATATTTGAAATCATTGAGTTTAGGGACAGAGAAGGACACTCGTGGAAACTATCAGTGTGCTATTCTGTGCTAAATCTTGTTTGTAGGGAGGGACAGAGTAGGACAGTGAGGGAAAGTGTCTGTGTGCTATTCTGTTCTAAACCAATTTTGCTGAACCAAATTTTCAATCCTTGAGTTTAGGGACAGAGAGGTACAGTGAGTGAAACTGACAGTGTGCTATTCTGTTCTAAACCAATTTTGCTGTTCCATATTTGAAATCCTTGAGTTTAGGGACAGAGAAGGACACTCGTGGAAACTATCAGTGTGCTATTCTGTGCTAAATCTTGTTTGTAGGGAGGGACAGAGTAGGACAGTGAGGGAAAGTGTCATTGTGCTATTCTGTTCTAAACCAATTTTGCTGTTCCATATTTGAAATCCTTGAGTTTAGGGACAGAGAAGGACACTCGTGGAAACTCTCAGTGTGCTATTCTGTGCTAAATCTTGTTTGTATGGAGGGACAGAGTAGGACAGTGAGGGAAAGTGTCAGTGTGCTATTCTGTTCTAAACCAATTTTGCTGTTCCATATTTGAAATCCTTGAGTTTAGGGACAGAGAAGGACACTCGTGGAAACTATCAGTGTGCTATTCTGTGCTAAATCTTGTTTGTAGGGAGGGACAGAGTAGGACAGTGAGGGAAAGTGTCAGTGTGCTATTCTGTTCTAAACCAATTTTGCTGAACCATATTTTCAATCCTTGAGTTTAGGGACAGAGAGGTACAGTGAGTGAAACTGACAGTGTGCTATTCTGTTCTAAACCAATTTTACTGAACCATATTTGAAATCCTTGAGTTTAGGGACAGAGAAGGACACTCGTGGAAACTATCAGTGTGCTATTCTGTGCTAAATCTTGTTTGTAGGGAGGGACAGAGTAGGACAGTGAGGGAAAGTGTCAGTGTGCTATTCTGTTCTAAACCAATTGTGCTGAACCATATTTGAAATCCTTGAGTTTAGGGACAGAGAAGAACACTCGTGGAAACTATCAGTGTGCTATTCTGTGCTAAATCTTGTTTGTAGGGAGGGACAGAGTAGGACAGTGAGGGAAAGTGTCAGTGTGCTATTCTGTTCTAAACCAATTTTGCTGTTCCATATTTGAAATCCTTGAGTTTAGGGACAGAGAAGGACACTCGTGGAAACTATCAGTGTGCTATTCTGTGCTAAATCTTGTTTGTAGGGAGGGACAGAGTAGGACAGTGAGGGAAAGTGTCAGTGTGCTATTCTGTTCTAAACCAATTTTGCTGAACCATATTTGAAATCCTTGAGTTTAGGGACAGAGAAGGACACTCGTGGAAACTATCAGTGTGCTATTCTGTGCTAAATCTTGTTTGTAGGGAGGGACAGAGTAGGACAGTGAGGGAAAGTGTCAGTGTGCTATTCTGTTCTAAACCAATTTTGCTGTTCCATATTTGAAATCCTTGAGTTTAGGGACAGAGAAGGACACTCGTGGAAACTATCAGTGTGCTATTCTGTGCTAAATCTTGTTTGTAGGGAGGGACAGAGTAGGACAGTGAGGGAAAGTGTCAGTGTGCTATTCTGTTCTAAACCAATTTTGCTGAACCATATTTTCAATCCTTGAGCTTAGGGACAGAGAGGTACAGTGAGTGAAACTGACAGTGTGCTATTCTGTTCTAAACCAATTTTGCTGAACCATATTTGAAATCTTTGAGTTTAGGGACAGAGAGGTACAGTGAGTGAAACTGACAGTGTGCTATTCTGTTCTAAACCAATTTTGCTGAACCATATTTGAAATCCTTGAGTTTAGGGATAGAGAAGGACACTCGTGGAAACTATCAGTGTGCTATTCTGTGCTAAATCTTGTTTGTAGGGAGGGACAGAGTAGGACAGTGAGGGAAAGTGTCAGTGTGCTATTCTGTTCTAAACCAATTTTGCTGTTCCATATTTGAAATCCTTGAGTTTAGGGACAGAGAAGAACACTCGTGGAAACTATCAGTGTGCTATTCTGTGCTAAATCTTGTTTGTAGGGAGGGACAGAGTAGGACAGTGAGGGAAAGTGTCAGTGTGCTATTCTGTTCTAAACCAATTTTGCTGAACCATATTTGAAATCCTTGAGTTTAGGGACAGAGAGGTACAGTGAGTGAAACTGACAGTGTGCTATTCTGTTCCAAACCAATTTTGCTGAACCATATTTGAAATCCTTGAGTTTAGGGACAGAGAGGTACAGTGAGTGAAACTGACAGTGTGCTATTCTGTTCTAAACCAATTTTGCTGAACCATATTTGAAATCCTTGAGTTTAGGGACAGAGAAGGACACTCGTGGAAACTATCAGTGTGCTATTCTGTGCTAAATCTTGTTTGTAGGGAGGGACAGAGTAGGACAGTGAGGGAAAGTGTCAGTGTGCTATTCTGTTCTAAAACAATTTTGCTGTTCCATATTTGAAATCCTTGAGTTTAGGGACAGAGAAGGACACTCGTGGAAACTATCAGTGTGCTATTCTGTGCTAAATCTTGTTTGTAGGGAGGGACAGAGTAGGACAGTGAGGGAAAGTGCCAGTGTGCTATTCTGTTCTAAACCAATTTTGCTGAACCATATTTGAAATCCTTGAGTTTAGGGACAGAGAAGGACACTCGTGGAAACTATCAGTGTGCTATTCTGTGCTAAATCTTGTTTGTAGGGAGGGACAGAGTAGGACAGTGAGGGAAAGTGTCAGTGTGCTATTCTGTTCTAAACCAATTTTGCTGTTCCATATTTGAAATCCTTGAGTTTAGGGACAGAGAAGGACACTCGTGGAAACTATCAGTGTGCTATTCTGTGCTAAATCTTGTTTGTAGGGAGGGACAGAGTAGGACAGTGAGGGAAAGTGTCAGTGTGCTATTCTGTTCTAAACCAATTTTGCTGAACCATATTTGAAATCCTTGAGTTTAGGGACAGAGAAGGACACTCGTGGAAACTATCAGTGTGCTATTCTGTGCTAAATCTTGTTTGTAGGGAGGGACAGAGTAGGACAGTGAGGGAAAGTGTCAGTGTGCTATTCTGTTCTAAACCAATTTTGCTGTTCCATATTTGAAATCCTTGAGTTTAGGGACAGAGAAGGACACTCGTGGAAACTATCAGTGTGCTATTCTGTGCTAAATCTTGTTTGTAGGGAGGGACAGAGTAGGACAGTGAGGGAAAGTGTCAGTGTGTTATTCTGTTCTAAACCAATTTTGCTGTTCCATATTTGAAATCCTTGAGTTTAGGGACAGAGAAGGACACTCGTGGAAACTATCAGTGTGCTATTCTGTGCTAAATCTTGTTTGTAGGGAGGGACAGAGTAGGACAGTGAGTGAAACTGACAGTGTGCTATTCTGTTCTAAACCAATCTTGCTGAACCATATTTGAAATCCTTGAGTTTAGGGACAGAGAGGTACAGTGAGGGAAAGTGTCAGTGTGCTTTTCTGTTCTAAACCAATTTTGCTGTTCCATATTTGAAATCCTTGAGTTTAGGGACAGAGAAGGACACTCGTGGAAACTATCAGTGTGCTATTCTGTGCTAAATCTTGTTTGTAGGGAGGGACAGAGTAGGACAGTGAGGGAAAGTGTCAGTGTGCTATTCTGTTCTAAACCAATTTTGCTGAACCATATTTTCAATCCTTGAGTTTAGGGACAGAGAGGTACAGTGAGTGAAACTGACAGTGTGCTATTCTGTTCTAAACCAATTTTGCTGAACCATATTTGAAATCCTTGAGTTTAGGGACAGAGAGGTACAGTGAGTGAAACTGACAGTGTGCTATTCTGTTCTAAACCAATTTTGCTGAACCATATTTGAAATCCTTGAGTTTAGGGACAGAGAAGGACACTCGTGGAAACTATCAGTGTGCTATTCTGTGCTAAATCTTGTTTGTAGGGAGGGACAGAGTAGGACAGTGAGGGAAAGTGTCAGTGTGCTATTCTGTTCTAAACTAATTTTGCTGAACCATATTTGAAATCCTTGAGTTTAGGGACAGAGAAGGACACTCGTGGAAACTATCAGTGTGCTATTCTGTGCTAAATCTTGTTTGTAGGGAGGGACAGGGTAGGACAGTGAGGGAAAGTGTAAGTGTGCTATTCTGTTCTAAACCAATTTTGCTGTTCCATATTTGAAATCCTTGAGTTTAGGGACAGAGAAGGACACTCGTGGAAACTATCAGTGTGCTATTCTGTGCTAAATCTTGTTTGTAGGGAGGGACAGAGTAGGACAGTGAGGGAAAGTGTCAGTGTGCTATTCTGTTCTAAATCAATTTTGCTGTTCCATATTTGAAATCCTTGAGTTTAGGGACAGAGAAGGACACTCGTGGAAACTATCAGTGTGCTATTCTGTGCTAAATCTTGTTTGTAGGGAGGGACAGAGTAGGACGGTGAGTGAAACTGACAGTGTGCTATTCTGTTCTAAACCAATCTTGCTGAACCATATTTGAAATCCTTGAGTTTAGGGACAGAGAGGTACAGTGAGGGAAAGTGTCAGTGTGCTATTCTGTTCTAAACCAATTTTGCTGAACCATATTTGAAATCCTTGAGTTTAGGGACAGAGAAGGACACTCGTGGAAACTATCAGTGTGCTATTCTGTGCTAAATCTTGTTTGTAGGGAGGGACAGAGTAGGACAGTGAGGGAAAGTGTCAGTGTGCTATTCTGTTCTAAACCAATTTTGCTGAACCATATTTTCAATCCTTGAGTTTAGGGACAGAGAAGGACACTCGTGGAAACTATCAGTGTGCTATTCTGTGCTAAATCTTGTTTGTAGGGAGGGACAGAGTAGGACAGTGAGGGAAAGTGTCAGTGT
Organism: Rana muscosa; assembly: GCA_029206835.1. Lineage (NCBI taxonomy): Eukaryota > Metazoa > Chordata > Amphibia > Anura > Ranidae > Rana > Rana muscosa. Next base: position 438,371,546 of record CM055121.1, on the reverse strand, counting down.
GCTATTCTGTTCTAAACCAATTTTGCTGAACCATATTTGAAATCCTTGAGTTTAGGGACAGAGAGGTACAGTGAGTGAAACTGACAGTGTGCTATTCTGTTCTAAACCAATTTTGCTGAACCATATTTGAAATCCTTGAGTTTAGGGACAGAGAGGTACAGTGAGTGAAACTGACAGTGTGCTATTCTGTTCTAAACCAATTTTGCTGAACCATATTTGAAATCCTTGAGTTTAGGGACAGAGAAGGACACTCGTGGAAACTATCAGTGTGCTATTCTGTGCTAAATCTTGTTTGTAGGGAGGGACAGAGTAGGACAGTGAGGGAAAGTGTCAGTGTGCTATTCTGTTCTAAACCAATTTTGCTGTTCCATATTTGAAATCCTTGAGTTTAGGGACAGAGAAGGACACTCGTGGAAACTATCAGTGTGCTATTCTGTGCTAAATCTTGTTTGTAGGGAGGGACAGAGTAGGACAGTGAGGGAAAGTGTCAGTGTGCTATTCTGTTCTAAACCAATTTTGCTGTTCCATATTTGAAATCCTTGAGTTTAGGGACAGAGAAGGACACTCGTGGAAACTATCAGTGTGCTATTCTGTGCTAAATCTTGTTTGTAGGGAGGGACAGAGTAGGACAGTGAGGGAAAGTGTCAGTGTGCTATTCTGTTCTAAACCAATTTTGCTGTTCCATATTTGAAATCCTTGAGTTTAGGGACAGAGAAGGACACTCGTGGAAACTATCAGTGTGCTATTCTGTGCTAAATCTTGTTTGTAGGGAGGGACAGAGTAGGACAGTGAGTGAAACTGACAGTGTGCTATTCTGTTCTAAACCAATCTTGCTGAACCATATTTGAAATCCTTGAGTTTAGGGACAGAGAGGTACAGTGAGGGAAAGTGTCAGTGTGCTATTCTGTTCTAAACCAATTTTGCTGAACCATATTTGAAATCCTTGAGTTTAGGGACAGAGAAGGACACTCGTGGAAACTATCAGTGTGCTATTCTGTGCTAAATCTTGTTTGTAGGGAGGGACAGAGTAGGACAGTGAGGGAAAGTGTCAGTGTGCTATTCTGTTCTAAACCAATTTTGCTGAACCATATTTTCAATCCTTGAGTTTAGGGACAGAGAGGTACAGTGAGTGAAACTGACAGTGTGCTATTCTGTTCTAAACCAATTTTGCTGAACCATATTTGAAATCCTTGAGTTTAGGGACAGAGAGGTACAGTGAGTGAAACTGACAGTGTGCTATTCTGTTCTAAACCAATTTTGCTGAACCATATTTGAAATCCTTGAGTTTAGGGACAGAGAAGGACACTCGTGGAAACTATCAGTGTGCTATTCTGTGCTAAATCTTGTTTGTAGGGAGGGACAGAGTAGGACAGTGAGGGAAAGTGTCAGTGTGCTATTCTGTTCTAAACTAATTTTGCTGAACCATATTTGAAATCCTTGAGTTTAGGGACAGAGAAGGACACTCGTGGAAACTATCAGTGTGCTATTCTGTGCTAAATCTTGTTTGTAGGGAGGGACAGGGTAGGACAGTGAGGGAAAGTGTAAGTGTGCTATTCTGTTCTAAACCAATTTTGCTGTTCCATATTTGAAATCATTGAGTTTAGGGACAGAGAAGGACACTCGTGGAAACTATCAGTGTGCTATTCTGTGCTAAATCTTGTTTGTAGGGAGGGACAGAGTAGGACAGTGAGGGAAAGTGTCAGTGTGCTATTCTGTTCTAAACCAATTTTGCTGTTCCATATTTGAAATCCTTGAGTTTAGGGACAGAGAAGGACACTCGTGGAAACTATCAGTGTGCTATTCTGTGCTAAATCTTGTTTGTAGGGAGGGACAGAGTAGGACAGTGAGTGAAGCTGACAGTGTGCTATTCTGTTCTAAACCAATCTTGCTGAACCATATTTGAAATCCTTGAGTTTAGGGACAGAGAGGTACAGTGAGGGAAAGTGTCAGTGTGCTATTCTGTTCTAAACCAATTTTGCTGAACCATATTTGAAATCCTTGAGTTTAGGGACAGAGAAGGACACTCGTGGAAACTATCAGTGTGCTATTCTGTGCTAAATCTTGTTTGTAGGGAGGGACAGAGTAGGACAGTGAGGGAAAGTGTCAGTGTGCTATTCTGTTCTAAACCAATTTTGCTGAACCATATTTTCAATCCTTGAGTTTAGGGACAGAGAAGGACACTCGTGGAAACTATCAGTGTGCTATTCTGTGCTAAATCTTGTTTGTAGGGAGGGACAGAGTAGGACAGTGAGGGAAAGTGTCAGTGTGCTATTCTGTTCTAAACCAATTTTGCTGAACCATATTTGAAATCCTTGAGTTTAGGGACAGAGAGGTACAGTGAGTGAAACTGACAGTGTGCTATTCTGTTCTAAACCAATTTTGCTGAACCATATTTGAAATCCTTGAGTTTAGGGACAGAGAGGTACAGTGAGTGAAACTGACAGTGTGCTATTCTGTTCTAAACCAATTTTGCTGAACCATATTTGAAATCCTTGAGTTTAGGGACAGAGAAGGACACTCGTGGAAACTATCAGTGTGCTATTCTGTGCTAAATCTTGTTTGTAGGGAGGGACAGAGTAGGACAGTGAGGGAAAGTGTCAGTGTGCTATTCTGTTCTAAACCAATTTTGCTGTTCCATATTTGAAATCCTTGAGTTTAGGGACAGAGAAGGACACTCGTGGAAACTATCAGTGTGCTATTCTGTGCTAAATCTTGTTTGTAGGGAGGGACAGAGTAAGACAGTGAGGGAAAGTGTCAGTGTGCTATTCTGTTCTAAACCAATTTTGCTGTTCCATATTTGAAATCCTTGAGTTTAGGGACAGAGAAGGACACTCGTGGAAACTATCAGTGTGCTATTCTGTGCTAAATCTTGTTTGTAGGGAGGGACAGAGTAGGACAGTGAGGGAAAGTGTCAGTGTGCTATTCTGTTCTAAACCAATTTTGCTGTTCCATATTTGAAATCCTTGAGTTTAGGGACAGAGAAGGACACTCGTGGAAACTATCAGTGTGCTATTCTGTGCTAAATCTTGTTTGTAGGGAGGGACAGAGTAGGACAGTGAGTGAAACTGACAGTGTGCTATTCTGTTCTAAACCAATCTTGCTGAACCATATTTGAAATCCTTGAGTTTAGGGACAGAGAGGTACAGTGAGGGAAAGTGTCAGTGTGCTATTCTGTTCTAAACCAATTTTGCTGAACCATATTTGAAATCCTTGAGTTTAGGGACAGAGAAGGACACTCGTGGAAACTATCAGTGTGCTATTCTGTGCTAAATCTTGTTTGTAGGGAGGGACAGAGTAGGACAGTGAGGGAAAGTGTCAGTGTGCTATTCTGTTCTAAACCAATTTTGCTGAACCATATTTTCAATCCTTGAGTTTAGGGACAGAGAAGGACACTCGTGGAAACTATCAGTGTGCTATTCTGTGCTAAATCTTGTTTGTAGGGAGGGACAGAGTAGGACAGTGAGGGAAAGTGTCAGTGTGCTATTCTGTTCTAAACCAATTTTGCTGAACCATATTTGAAATCCTTGAGTTTAGGGACAGAGAGGTACAGTGAGTGAAACTGACAGTGTGCTATTCTGTTCTAAACCAATTTTGCTGAACCATATTTGAAATCCTTGAGTTTAGGGACAGAGAGGTACAGTGAGTGAAACTGACAGTGTGCTATTCTGTTCTAAACCAATTTTGCTGAACCATATTTGAAATCCTTGAGTTTAGGGATAGAGAAGGACACTCGTGGAAACTATCAGTGTGCTATTCTGTGCTAAATCTTGTTTGTAGGGAGGGACAGAGTAGGACAGTGAGGGAAAGTGTCAGTGTGCTATTCTGTTCTAAACCAATTTTGCTGTTCCATATTTGAAATCCTTGAGTTTAGGGACAGAGAAGAACACTCGTGGAAACTATCAGTGTGCTATTCTGTGCTAAATCTTGTTTGTAGGGAGGGACAGAGTAGGACAGTGAGGGAAAGTGTCAGTGTGCTATTCTGTTCTAAACCAATTTTGCTGAACCATATTTGAAATCCTTGAGTTTAGGGACAGAGAGGTACAGTGAGTGAAACTGACAGTGTGCTATTCTGTTCCAAACCAATTTTGCTGAACCATATTTGAAATCCTTGAGTTTAGGGACAGAGAGGTACAGTGAGTGAAACTGACAGTGTGCTATTCTGTTCTAAACCAATTTTGCTGAACCATATTTGAAATCCTTGAGTTTAGGGACAGAGAAGGACACTCGTGGAAACTATCAGTGTGCTATTCTGTGCTAAATCTTGTTTGTAGGGAGGGACAGAGTAGGACAGTGAGGGAAAGTGTCAGTGTGCTATTCTGTTCTAAAACAATTTTGCTGTTCCATATTTGAAATCCTTGAGTTTAGGGACAGAGAAGGACACTCGTGGAAACTATCAGTGTGCTATTCTGTGCTAAATCTTGTTTGTAGGGAGGGACAGAGTAGGACAGTGAGGGAAAGTGCCAGTGTGCTATTCTGTTCTAAACCAATTTTGCTGAACCATATTTGAAATCCTTGAGTTTAGGGACAGAGAAGGACACTCGTGGAAACTATCAGTGTGCTATTCTGTGCTAAATCTTGTTTGTAGGGAGGGACAGAGTAGGACAGTGAGGGAAAGTGTCAGTGTGCTATTCTGTTCTAAACCAATTTTGCTGTTCCATATTTGAAATCCTTGAGTTTAGGGACAGAGAAGGACACTCGTGGAAACTATCAGTGTGCTATTCTGTGCTAAATCTTGTTTGTAGGGAGGGACAGAGTAGGACAGTGAGGGAAAGTGTCAGTGTGCTATTCTGTTCTAAACCAATTTTGCTGAACCATATTTGAAATCCTTGAGTTTAGGGACAGAGAAGGACACTCGTGGAAACTATCAGTGTGCTATTCTGTGCTAAATCTTGTTTGTAGGGAGGGACAGAGTAGGACAGTGAGGGAAAGTGTCAGTGTGCTATTCTGTTCTAAACCAATTTTGCTGTTCCATATTTGAAATCCTTGAGTTTAGGGACAGAGAAGGACACTCGTGGAAACTATCAGTGTGCTATTCTGTGCTAAATCTTGTTTGTAGGGAGGGACAGAGTAGGACAGTGAGGGAAAGTGTCAGTGTGTTATTCTGTTCTAAACCAATTTTGCTGTTCCATATTTGAAATCCTTGAGTTTAGGGACAGAGAAGGACACTCGTGGAAACTATCAGTGTGCTATTCTGTGCTAAATCTTGTTTGTAGGGAGGGACAGAGTAGGACAGTGAGTGAAACTGACAGTGTTCTATTCTGTTCTAAACCAATCTTGCTGAACCATATTTGAAATCCTTGAGTTTAGGGACAGAGAGGTACAGTGAGGGAAAGTGTCAGTGTGCTTTTCTGTTCTAAACCAATTTTGCTGTTCCATATTTGAAATCCTTGAGTTTAGGGACAGAGAAGGACACTCGTGGAAACTATCAGTGTGCTATTCTGTGCTAAATCTTGTTTGTAGGGAGGGACAGAGTAGGACAGTGAGGGAAAGTGTCAGTGTGCTATTCTGTTCTAAACCAATTTTGCTGAACCATATTTTCAATCCTTGAGTTTAGGGACAGAGAGGTACAGTGAGTGAAACTGACAGTGTGCTATTCTGTTCTAAACCAATTTTGCTGAACCATATTTGAAATCCTTGAGTTTAGGGACAGAGAGGTACAGTGAGTGAAACTGACAGTGTGCTATTCTGTTCTAAACCAATTTTGCTGAACCATATTTGAAATCCTTGAGTTTAGGGACAGAGAAGGACACTCGTGGAAACTATCAGTGTGCTATTCTGTGCTAAATCTTGTTTGTAGGGAGGGACAGAGTAGGACAGTGAGGGAAAGTGTCAGTGTGCTATTCTGTTCTAAACTAATTTTGCTGAACCATATTTGAAATCCTTGAGTTTAGGGACAGAGAAGGACACTCGTGGAAACTATCAGTGTGCTATTCTGTGCTAAATCTTGTTTGTAGGGAGGGACAGGGTAGGACAGTGAGGGAAAGTGTAAGTGTGCTATTCTGTTCTAAACCAATTTTGCTGTTCCATATTTGAAATCCTTGAGTTTAGGGACAGAGAAGGACACTCGTGGAAACTATCAGTGTGCTATTCTGTGCTAAATCTTGTTTGTAGGGAGGGACAGAGTAGGACAGTGAGGGAAAGTGTCAGTGTGCTATTCTGTTCTAAATCAATTTTGCTGTTCCATATTTGAAATCCTTGAGTTTAGGGACAGAGAAGGACACTCGTGGAAACTATCAGTGTGCTATTCTGTGCTAAATCTTGTTTGTAGGGAGGGACAGAGTAGGACGGTGAGTGAAACTGACAGTGTGCTATTCTGTTCTAAACCAATCTTGCTGAACCATATTTGAAATCCTTGAGTTTAGGGACAGAGAGGTACAGTGAGGGAAAGTGTCAGTGTGCTATTCTGTTCTAAACCAATTTTGCTGAACCATATTTTCAATTCTTGAGTTTAGGGACAGAGAAGGACACTCGTGGAAACTATCAGTGTGCTATTCTGTGCTAAATCTTGTTTGTAGGGAGGGACAGAGTAGGACAGTGAGGGAAAGTGTCAGTGTGCTATTCTGTTCTAAACCAATTTTGCTGAACCATATTTGAAATCCTTGAGTTTAGGGACAGAGAGGTACAGTGAGTGAAACTGACAGTGTGCTATTCTGTTCTAAACCAATTTTGCTGAACCATATTTGAAATCCTTGAGTTTAGGGACAGAGAGGTACAGTGAGTGAAACTGACAGTGTGCTATTCTGTTCTAAACCAATTTTGCTGAACCATATTTGAAATCCTTGAGTTTAGGGACAGAGAAGGACACTCGTGGAAACTATCAGTGTGCTATTCTGTGCTAAATCTTGTTTGTAGGGAGGGACAGAGTAGGACAGTGAGGGAAAGTGTCAGTGTGCTATTCTGTTCTAAACCAATTTTGCTGTTCCATATTTGAAATCCTTGAGTTTAGGGACAGAGAAGGACACTCGTGGAAACTATCAGTGTGCTATTCTGTGCTAAATCTTGTTTGTAGGGAGGGACAGAGTAGGACAGTGAGGGAAAGTGTCAGTGTGCTATTCTGTTCTAAACCAATTTTGCTGTTCCATATTTGAAATCCTTGAGTTTAGGGACAGAGAAGGACACTCGTGGAAACTATCAGTGTGCTATTCTGTGCTAAATCTTGTTTGTAGGGAGGGACAGAGTAGGACAGTGAGGGAAAGTGTCAGTGTGCTATTCTGTTCTAAACCAATTTTGCTGTTCCATATTTGAAATCCTTGAGTTTAGGGACAGAGAAGGACACTCGTGGAAACTATCAGTGTGCTATTCTGTGCTAAATCTTGTTTGTAGGGAGGGACAGAGTAGGACAGTGAGTGAAACTGACAGTGTGCTATTCTGTTCTAAACCAATCTTGCTGAACCATATTTGAAATCCTTGAGTTTAGGGACAGAGAGGTACAGTGAGGGAAAGTGTCAGTGTGCTATTCTGTTCTAAACCAATTTTGCTGAACCATATTTGAAATCCTTGAGTTTAGGGACAGAGAAGGACACTCGTGGAAACTATCAGTGTGCTATTCTGTGCTAAATCTTGTTTGTAGGGAGGGACAGAGTAGGACAGTGAGGGAAAGTGTCAGTGTGCTATTCTGTTCTAAACCAATTTTGCTGAACCATATTTTCAATCCTTGAGTTTAGGGACAGAGAGGTACAGTGAGTGAAACTGACAGTGTGCTATTCTGTTCTAAACCAATTTTGCTGAACCATATTTGAAATCCTTGAGTTTAGGGACAGAGAGGTACAGTGAGTGAAACTGACAGTGTGCTATTCTGTTCTAAACCAATTTTGCTGAACCATATTTGAAATCCTTGAGTTTAGGGACAGAGAAGGACACTCGTGGAAACTATCAGTGTGCTATTCTGTGCTAAATCTTGTTTGTAGGGAGGGACAGAGTAGGACAGTGAGGGAAAGTGTCAGTGTGCTATTCTGTTCTAAACTAATTTTGCTGAACCATATTTGAAATCCTTGAGTTTAGGGACAGAGAAGGACACTCGTGGAAACTATCAGTGTGCTATTCTGTGCTAAATCTTGTTTGTAGGGAGGGACAGGGTAGGACAGTGAGGGAAAGTGTAAGTGTGCTATTCTGTTCTAAACCAATTTTGCTGTTCCATATTTGAAATCATTGAGTTTAGGGACAGAGAAGGACACTCGTGGAAACTATCAGTGTGCTATTCTGTGCTAAATCTTGTTTGTAGGGAGGGACAGAGTAGGACAGTGAGGGAAAGTGTCAGTGTGCTATTCTGTTCTAAACCAATTTTGCTGTTCCATATTTGAAATCCTTGAGTTTAGGGACAGAGAAGGACACTCGTGGAAACTATCAGTGTGCTATTCTGTGCTAAATCTTGTTTGTAGGGAGGGACAGAGTAGGACAGTGAGTGAAGCTGACAGTGTGCTATTCTGTTCTAAACCAATCTTGCTGAACCATATTTGAAATCCTTGAGTTTAGGGACAGAGAGGTACAGTGAGGGAAAGTGTCAGTGTGCTATTCTGTTCTAAACCAATTTTGCTGAACCATATTTGAAATCCTTGAGTTTAGGGACAGAGAAGGACACTCGTGGAAACTATCAGTGTGCTATTCTGTGCTAAATCTTGTTTGTAGGGAGGGACAGAGTAGGACAGTGAGGGAAAGTGTCAGTGTGCTATTCTGTTCTAAACCAATTTTGCTGAACCATATTTTCAATCCTTGAGTTTAGGGACAGAGAAGGACACTCGTGGAAACTATCAGTGTGCTATTCTGTGCTAAATCTTGTTTGTAGGGAGGGACAGAGTAGGACAGTGAGGGAAAGTGTCAGTGTTCTATTCTGTTCTAAACCAATTTTGCTGAACCATATTTGAAATCCTTGAGTTTAGGGACAGAGAGGTACAGTGAGTGAAACTGACAGTGTGCTATTCTGTTCTAAACCAATTTTGCTGAACCATATTTGAAATCCTTGAGTTTAGGGACAGAGAGGTACAGTGAGTGAAACTGACAGTGTGCTATTCTGTTCTAAACCAATTTTGCTGAACCATATTTGAAATCCTTGAGTTTAGGGACAGAGAAGGACACTCGTGGAAACTATCAGTGTGCTATTCTGTGCTAAATCTTGTTTGTAGGGAGGGACAGAGTAGGACAGTGAGGGAAAGTGTCAGTGTGCTATTCTGTTCTAAACCAATTTTGCTGTTCCATATTTGAAATCCTTGAGTTTAGGGACAGAGAAGGACACTCGTGGAAACTATCAGTGTGCTATTCTGTGCTAAATCTTGTTTGTAGGGAGGGACAGAGTAAGACAGTGAGGGAAAGTGTCAGTGTGCTATTCTGTTCTAAACCAATTTTGCTGTTCCATATTTGAAATCCTTGAGTTTAGGGACAGAGAAGGACACTCGTGGAAACTATCAGTGTGCTATTCTGTGCTAAATCTTGTTTGTAGGGAGGGACAGAGTAGGACAGTGAGGGAAAGTGTCAGTGTGCTATTCTGTTCTAAACCAATTTTGCTGTTCCATATTTGAAATCCTTGAGTTTAGGGACAGAGAAGGACACTCGTGGAAACTATCAGTGTGCTATTCTGTGCTAAATCTTGTTTGTAGGGAGGGACAGAGTAGGACAGTGAGTGAAACTGACAGTGTGCTATTCTGTTCTAAACCAATCTTGCTGAACCATATTTGAAATCCTTGAGTTTAGGGACAGAGAGGTACAGTGAGGGAAAGTGTCAGTGTGCTATTCTGTTCTAAACCAATTTTGCTGAACCATATTTGAAATCCTTGAGTTTAGGGACAGAGAAGGACACTCGTGGAAACTATCAGTGTGCTATTCTGTGCTAAATCTTGTTTGTAGGGAGGGACAGAGTAGGACAGTGAGGGAAAGTGTCAGTGTGCTATTCTGTTCTAAACCAATTTTGCTGAACCATATTTTCAATCCTTGAGTTTAGGGACAGAGAAGGACACTCGTGGAAACTATCAGTGTGCTATTCTGTGCTAAATCTTGTTTGTAGGGAGGGACAGAGTAGGACAGTGAGGGAAAGTGTCAGTGTTCTATTCTGTTCTAAACCAATTTTGCTGAACCATATTTGAAATCCTTGAGTTTAGGGACAGAGAGGTACAGTGAGTGAAACTGACAGTGTGCTATTCTGTTCTAAACCAATTTTGCTGAACCATATTTGAAATCCTTGAGTTTAGGGACAGAGAGGTACAGTGAGTGAAACTGACAGTGTGCTATTCTGTTCTAAACCAATTTTGCTGAACCATATTTGAAATCCTTGAGTTTAGGGACAGAGAAGGACACTCGTGGAAACTATCAGTGTGCTATTCTGTGCTAAATCTTGTTTGTAGGGAGGGACAGAGTAGGACAGTGAGGGAAAGTGTCAGTGTGCTATTCTGTTCTAAACCAATTTTGCTGTTCCATATTTGAAATCCTTGAGTTTAGGGACAGAGAAGGACACTCGTGGAAACTATCAGTGTGCTATTCTGTGCTAAATCTTGTTTGTAGGGAGGGACAGAGTAAGACAGTGAGGGAAAGTGTCAGTGTGCTATTCTGTTCTAAACCAATTTTGCTGTTCCATATTTGAAATCCTTGAGTTTAGGGACAGAGAAGGACACTCGTGGAAACTATCAGTGTGCTATTCTGTGCTAAATCTTGTTTGTAGGGAGGGACAGAGTAGGACAGTGAGGGAAAGTGTCAGTGTGCTATTCTGTTCTAAACCAATTTTGCTGTTCCATATTTGAAATCCTTGAGTTTAGGGACAGAGAAGGACACTCGTGGAAACTATCAGTGTGCTATTCTGTGCTAAATCTTGTTTGTAGGGAGGGACAGAGTAGGACAGTGAGTGAAACTGACAGTGTGCTATTCTGTTCTAAACCAATCTTGCTGAACCATATTTGAAATCCTTGAGTTTAGGGACAGAGAGGTACAGTGAGGGAAAGTGTCAGTGTGCTATTCTGTTCTAAACCAATTTTGCTGAACCATATTTGAAATCCTTGAGTTTAGGGACAGAGAAGGACACTCGTGGAAACTATCAGTGTGCTATTCTGTGCTAAATCTTGTTTGTAGGGAGGGACAGAGTAGGACAGTGAGGGAAAGTGTCAGTGTGCTATTCTGTTCTAAACCAATTTTGCTGAACCATATTTTCAATCCTTGAGTTTAGGGACAGAGAAGGACACTCGTGGAAACTATCAGTGTGCTATTCTGTGCTAAATCTTGTTTGTAGGGAGGGACAGAGTAGGACAGTGAGGGAAAGTGTCAGTGTGCTATTCTGTTCTAAACCAATTTTGCTGAACCATATTTGAAATCCTTGAGTTTAGGGACAGAGAGGTACAGTGAGTGAAACTGACAGTGTGCTATTCTGTTCTAAACCAATTTTGCTGAACCATATTTGAAATCCTTGAGTTTAGGGACAGAGAGGTACAGTGAGTGAAACTGACAGTGTGCTATTCTGTTCTAAACCAATTTTGCTGAACCATATTTGAAATCCTTGAGTTTAGGGACAGAGAAGGACACTCGTGGAAACTATCAGTGTGCTATTCTGTGCTAAATCTTGTTTGTAGGGAGGGACAGAGTAGGACAGTGAGGGAAAGTGTCAGTGTGCTATTCTGTTCTAAACCAATTTTGCTGTTCCATATTTGAAATCCTTGAGTTTAGGGACAGAGAAGGACACTCGTGGAAACTATCAGTGTGCTATTCTGTGCTAAATCTTGTTTGTAGGGAGGGACAGAGTAGGACAGTGAGGGAAAGTGTCAGTGTGCTATTCTGTTCTAAACCAATTTTGCTGAACCATATTTGAAATCCTTGAGTTTAGGGACAGAGAAGGACACTCGTGGAAACTATCAGTGTGCTATTCTGTGCTAAATCTTGTTTGTAGGGAGGGACAGAGTAGGACAGTGAGGGAAAGTGTCAGGGTGCTATTCTGTTCTAAACCAATTTTGCTGTTCCATATTTGAAATCCTTGAGTTTAGGGACAGAGAAGGACACTCGTGGAAACTATCAGTGTGCTATTCTGTGCTAAATCTTGTTTGTAGGGAGGGACAGAGTAGGACAGTGAGGGAAAGTGTCAGTGTGCTATTCTGTTCTAAACCAATTTTGCTGAACCATATTTCCAATCCTTGAGTTTAGGGACAGAGAGGTACAGTGAGTGAAACTGACAGTGTGCTATTCTGTTCTAAACCAATTTTGCTGAACCATATTTGAAATCCTTGAGTTTAGGGACAGAGAAGGACACTCGTGGAAACTATCAGTGTGCTATTCTGTGCTAAATCTTGTTTGTAGGGAGGGACAGAGTAGGACAGTGAGGGAAAGTGTCAGTGTGCTATTCTGTTCTAAACCAATTTTGCTGTTCCATATTTGAAATCCTTGAGTTTAGGGACAGAGAAGGACACTCGTGGAAACTATCAGTGTGCTATTCTGTGCTAAATCTTGTTTGTAGGGAGAGACAGAGTAGGACAGTGAGGGAAAGTGTCAGTGTGCTATTCTGTTCTAAACCAATTTTGCTGAACCATATTTTCAATCCTTGAGTTTAGGGACAGAGAGGTACAGTGAGTGAAACTGACAGTGTGCTATTCTGTTCTAAACCAATTTTGCTGAACCATATTTGAAATCCTTGAGTTTAGGGACAGAGAAGGGCACTCGTGGAAACTATCAGTGTGCTATTCTGTGCTAAATCTTGTTTGTATGGAGGGACAGAGTAGGACAGTGTGGGAAAGTGTCAGTGTGCTTTTCTGTTCTAAACCAATTTTGCTGTTCCATATTTGAAATCCTTGAGTTTAGGGACAGAGAAGGACACTCGTGGAAACTATCAGTGTGCTATTCTGTGCTAAATCTTGTTTGTAGGGAGGGACAGAGTAGGACAGTGAGGGAAAGTGTCAGTGTGCTATTCTGTTCTTAACCAATTTTGCTGAACCATATTTTCAATCCTTGAGTTTAGGGACAGAGAGGTACAGTGAGTGAAACTGACAGTGTGCTATTCTGTTCTAAACCAATTTTGCTGAACCATATTTGAAATCCTTGAGTTTAGGGACAGAGAAGGACACTCGTGGAAACTATCAGTGTGCTATTCTGTGCTAAATCTTGTTTGTAGGGAGGGATAGAGTAGGACAGTGAGGGAAAGTGTCAGTGTGCTATTCTGTTCTAAACCAATTTTGCTGAACCATATTTGAAATCCTTGAGTTTAGGGACAGAGAAGGACACTCGTGGAAACTATCAGTGTGCTATTCTGTGCTAAATCTTGTTTGTAGGGAGGGATAGAGTAGGACAGTGAGGGAAAGTGTCAGTGTGCTATTCTGTTCTAAACCAATTTTGCTGTTCCATATTTGAAATCCTTGAGTTCAGGGACAGAGAAGGACACTCGTGGAAACTATCAGTGTGCTATTCTGTGCTAAATCTTGTTTGTAGGGAGGGACAGAGTAGGACAGTGAGGGAAAGTGTCAGTGTGCTATTCTGTTCTAAACCAATTTTGCTGAACCATATTTTCAATCCTTGAGTTTAGGGACAGAGAAGGACACTCGTGGAAACTATCAGTGTGCTATTCTGTGCTAAATCTTGTTTGTAGGGAGGGACAGAGTAGGACAGTGAGGGAAAGTGTCAGTGTGCTATTCTGTTCTAAACCAATTTTGCTGTTCCATATTTGAAATCATTGAGTTTAGGGACAGAGAAGGACACTCGTGGAAACTATCAGTGTGCTATTCTGTGCTAAATCTTGTTTGTAGGGAGGGACAGAGTAGGACAGTGAGGGAAAGTGTCTGTGTGCTATTCTGTTCTAAACCAATTTTGCTGTTCCATATTTGAAATCCTTGAGTTTAGGGACAGAGAGGTACAGTGAGTGAAACTGACAGTGTGCTATTCTGTTCTAAACCAATTTTGCTGAACCATATTTGAAATCCTTGAGTTTAGGGACAGAGAGGTACAGTGAGTGAAACTGACAGTGTGCTATTCTGTTCTAAACCAATTTTGCTGAACCATATTTGAAATCCTTGAGTTTAGGGACAGAGAAGGACACTCGTGGAAACTATCAGTGTGCTATTCTGTGCTAAATCTTGTTTGTAGGGAGGCACAGAGTAGGACAGTGAGGGAAAGTGTCAGTGTGCTATTCTGTTCTAAACCAATTTTGCTGAACCATATTTGAAATCCTTGAGTTTAGGGACAGAGAAGGACACTCGTGGAAACTATCAGTGTGCTATTCTGTGCTAAATCTTGTTTGTAGGGAGGGACAGAGTAGGACAGTGAGGGAAAGTGTCAGTGTGCTATTCTGTTCTAAACCAATTTTGCTGTTCCATATTTGAAATCCTTGAGTTTAGGGACAGAGAAGGACACTCGTGGAAACTATCAGTGTGCTATTCTGTGCTAAATCTTGTTTGTAGGGAGGGACAGAGTAGGACAGTGAGGGAAAGTGTCAGTGTGCTATTCTGTTCTAAACCAATTTTGCTGAACCATATTTGAAATCCTTGAGTTTAGGGACAGAGAAGGACACTCGTGGAAACTATCAGTGTGCTATTCTGTGCTAAATCTTGTTTGTAGGGAGGGACAGAGTAGGACAGTGAGGGAAAGTGTCAGTGTGCTATTCTGTTCTAAACCAATTTTGCTGTTCCATATTTGAAATCCTTGAGTTTAGGGACAGAGAAGGACACTCGTGGAAACTATCAGTGTGCTATTCTGTGCTAAATCTTGTTTGTAGGGAGGGACAGAGTAGGACAGTGAGGGAAAGTGTCAGTGTGCTATTCTGTTCTAAACCAATTTTGCTGAACCATATTTGAAATCCTTGAGTTTAGGGACAGAGAAGGACACTCGTGGAAACTATCAGTGTGCTATTCTGTGCTAAATCTTGTTTGTAGGGAGGGACAGAGTAGGACAGTGAGGGAAAGTGTCAGTGTGCTATTCTGTTCTAAACCAATTTTGCTGTTCCATATTTGAAATCCTTGAGTTTAGGGACAGAGAAGGACACTCGTGGAAACTATCAGTGTGCTATTCTGTGCTAAATCTTGTTTGTAGGGAGGGACAGAGTAGGACAGTGAGGGAAAGTGTCAGTGTGCTATTCTGTTCTAAACCAATTTTGCTGTTCCATATTTGAAATCCTTGAGTTTAGGGACAGAGAGGTACAGTGAGTGAAACTGACAGTGTGCTATTCTGTTCTAAACCAATTTTGCTGAACCATATTTGAAATCCTTGAGTTTAGGGACAGAGAGGTACAGTGAGTGAAACTGACAGTGTGCTATTCTGTTCTAAACCAATTTTGCTGAACCATATTTGAAATCCTTGAGTTTAGGGACAGAGAAGGACACTCGTGGAAACTATCAGTGTGCTATTCTGTGCTAAATCTTGTTTGTATGGAGGGACAGAGTAGGACAGTGTGGGAAAGTGTCAGTGTGCTATTCTGTTCTAAACCAATTTTGCTGTTCCATATTTGAAATCCTTGAGTTTAGGGACAGAGAAGGACACTCGTGGAAACTATCAGTGTGCTATTCTGTGCTAAATCTTGTTTGTAGGGAGGGACAGAGTAGGACAGTGAGGGAAAGTGTCAGTGTGCTATTCTGTTCTAAACCAATTTTGCTGAACCATATTTGAAATCCTTGAGTTTAGGGACAGAGAAGGACACTCGTGGAAACTATCAGTGTGCTATTCTGTGCTAAATCTTGTTTGTAGGGAGGGACAGAGTAGGACAGTGAGGGAAAGTGTCAGTGTGCTATTCTGTTCTAAACCAATTTTGCTGTTCCATATTTGAAATCCTTGAGTTTAGGGACAGAGAAGGACACTCGTGGAAACTATCAGTGTGCTATTCTGTGCTAAATCTTGTTTGTAGGGAGGGACAGAGTAGGACAGTGAGGGAAAGTGTCAGTGTGCTATTCTGTTCTAAACCAATTTTGCTGAACCATATTTGAAATCCTTGAGTTTAGGGACAGAGAAGGACACTCGTGGAAACTATCAGTGTGCTATTCTGTGCTAAATCTTGTTTGTAGGGAGGGACAGAGTAGGACAGTGAGGGAAAGTGTCAGTGTGCTATTCTGTTCTAAACCAATTTTGCTGTTCCATATTTGAAATCCTTGAGTTTAGGGACAGAGAAGGACACTCGTGGAAACTATCAGTGTGCTATTCTTTGCTAAATCTTGTTTGTAGGGAGGGACAGAGTAGGACAGTGAGGGAAAGTGTCAGTGTGCTATTCTGTTCTAAACCAATTTTGCTGTTCCATATTTGAAATCCTTGAGTTTAGGGACAGAGAGGTACAGTGAGTGAAACTGACAGTGTGCTATTCTGTTCTAAACCAATTTTGCTGAACCATATTTGAAATCCTTGAGTTTAGGGACAGAGAGGTACAGTGAGTGAAACTGACAGTGTGCTATTCTGTTCTAAACCAATTTTGCTGAACCATATTTGAAATCCTTGAGTTTAGGGACAGAGAAGGACACTCGTGGAAACTATCAGTGTGCTATTCTGTGCTAAATCTTGTTTGTATGGAGGGACAGAGTAGGACAGTGTGGGAAAGTGTCAGTGTGCTATTCTGTTCTAAACCAATTTTGCTGTTCCATATTTGAAATCCTTGAGTTTAGGGACAGAGAAGGACACTCGTGGAAACTATCAGTGTGCTATTCTGTGCTAAATCGTGTTTGTAGGGAGGGACAGAGTAGGACAGTGAGGGAAAGTGTCAGTGTGCTATTCTGTTCTAAACCAATTTTGCTGAACCATATTTGAAATCCTTGAGTTTAGGGACAGAGAAGGACACTCGTGGAAACTATCAGTGTGCTATTCTGTGCTAAATCTTGTTTGTAGGGAGGGACAGAGTAGGACAGTGAGGGAAAGTGTCAGTGTGCTATTCTGTTCTAAACCAATTTTGCTGTTCCATATTTGAAATCCTTGAGTTTAGGGACAGAGAAGGACACTCGTGGAAACTATCAGTGTGCTATTCTGTGCTAAATCTTGTTTGTAGGGAGGGACAGAGTAGGACAGTGAGGGAAAGTGTCAGTGTGCTATTCTGTTCTAAACCAATTTTGCTGAACCATATTTGAAATCCTTGAGTTTAGGGACAGAGAAGGACACTCGTGGAAACTATCAGTGTGCTATTCTGTGCTAAATCTTGTTTGTAGGGAGGGACAGAGTAGGACAGTGAGGGAAAGTGTCAGTGTGCTATTCTGTTCTAAACCAATTTTGCTGTTCCATATTTGAAATCCTTGAGTTTAGGGACAGAGAAGGATACTCGTGGAAACTATCAGTGTGCTATTCTGTGCTAAATCTTGTTTGTATGGAGGGACAGAGTAGGACAGTGAGGGAAAGTGTCAGTGTGCTATTCTGTTCTAAACCAATTTTGCTGTTCCATATTTGAAATCCTTGAGTTTAGGGACAGAGAGGTACAGTGAGTGAAACTGACAGTGTGCTATTCTGTTCTAAACCAATTTTGCTGAACCATATTTGAAATCCTTGAGTTTAGGGACAGAGAGGTACAGTGAGTGAAACTGACAGTGTGCTATTCTGTTCTAAACCAATTTTGCTGAACCATATTTGAAATCCTTGAGTTTAGGGACAGAGAAGGACACTCGTGGAAACTATCAGTGTGCTATTCTGTGCTAAATCTTGTTTGTAGGGAGGGACAGAGTAGGACAGTGAGGGAAAGTGTCAGTGTGCTATTCTGTTCTAAACCAATTTTGCTGAACCATATTTGAAATCCTTGAGTTTAGGGACAGAGAAGGATAGGCAGGGGACAGTGTCAGTGTCATTGTTGCTAAGCCTCCTGCACAGTATACACCTGAAGGTAGCCCTTATTGCTGTTTTTCCCATCTCCCTGCAGGCCATCTATTAAAATGTCTGGAAGGCAAACAAGGAGAGGCAGACAGTCAGGAGGCAAAAAAAGAGGGCAAGCAGGCTCTGTGTCTGGGGGCAACAGTGCTGGTCGTGGACGCGGTGCATTGTCATCAGCACATGGCCATGGGACACGCTTGTCCTTCTTTTCGGCAGCTGGACATGTTGAGCCACATCATGCCGAAGACTTGGTAGAGTGGATGACCAAGCCCACCTCATCCTCCTCATCCTCTCTCACCCAGGCTCAGGGTACTGGCAAAGCAGCTGCCAAAGCGTCCTCTTCTCTGGTATCATTATCTTCATTAGTCAATCCTTCCCTAGACCCACCATGTCCTCCTCCTGAGGAGTCCCCTGAACTGTTTGAGCACAGTGTTGGGTACATGCTCCAGGAGGATGCCCAGCGTTTCGAAGGATCTGATGATGATACCCAGCTAGAGGAAGGCAGTAGCATGAGAGCAGAGAGAGGGGATGCTCAAGAAGGACACCAATCTGGCAGTCATGCTCCAGCAGCTGCAGCATACTGCCAGATTGGCTCCAGTGATGAGGAGGGAGGGGATGATGAGGTCACTGACTCCACGTGGGTGCCTAATAGGAGAGAGGAGGAGGAGGAGGATGAGGAGGAGGCACATCTCCAACGAGGCAGGATGCCCTTGAGTGGCCAGCGTATGGGCAGCACACCGAAGGAATCACACCGCAGAGCTCCGCCTGTGCAGGGCGCTGCCTCTGCCCGTCATTCAAAAAGTTCTTTGGTGTGGGCCTTTTTTGAGGCGAGTGCATCAGATCGCACAGCTGCTGTTTGCAACATATGTCTCAAGCGTATATCGCGTGGCCAAAACATCAGCCGCTTGGGCACCACATGCTTGATCAGACATATGTTGACCTGCCATGCAGCTCGTTGGCAAGCCTACCTTAAAGACCCACACCAAAGAACAAAGCTGACCTCTTCTTGCACCGCATCAGCTGGGATCTCCAACCCCAGTATACCTTCAGTCCTCTCTGAAACCTGCTCTGAGAGGAATGAAGGTGTAGAATTAGGTGTGTCACAGCCAAGTACTTGCGGCCACTCTGCTAGCAGTACACCAACGTCCGATTCTAGCAGGCAAATTTCCCTGCCCCAGCTGCTGGACCGTCGAAAGAAGTTCACTCCCAGCCATCCACATGCCCAGTGGTTGAATGCTAGCTTGGCTAAATTGCTAGCGCTTCAACTGCTGCCTTTTCAGTTGGTAGACTCGGCCCCCTTCCGTGAGTTTGTGCAATGTGCGGTTCCTCAGTGGCAGGTTCCCAAACGCCACTTTTTCGCACGGAAGGCGATTCCGGCTCTCTACAGGCATGTGGAAGGCAATGTCTTGGCCTCGCTGGACAGGGCAGTCAGCAGTAAGGTGCATATTACCGCTGACTCATTGTCCAGCAGGCATGGACAGGGACGTTACCTTTCTTTCACGGCCCATTGGGTCACTCTTTTGGCAGCTGGGAAGGATGCAGGACAAGGTGCAGTAGTGTTGGAGGTTGTTCCACCGCCACGCCTCCAAAATGCTACTACTGGTTGTGACACACCTCTCTCCTCCACCCCCTCCTCTTCTTCTTCCTCCATGGCCTCTTCCTGTGCTTTGTCCTCGGAACCAGCGGTGCTCCGTAGGCGTTCAAGGGGCTACGCAAGTACGCAGGCAAAAAGATGCCATGCCGTGCTTGCGCTGGTGTGTTTGGGGGACAGGAGCCACACTGGGGCAGAGGTTCTGTCTGCTCTGCAGGGGCAGGCCGAGAGGTGGTTGACGCCACGCCAGCTCAAGCCAGGAATGGTGGTTTGCGACAATGGCACCAACCTCCTCTCCGCTCTCCGACAGGGACAACTGACCCATGTGCCCTGTGTGGCTCACGTCCTTAACCTGGTGGTGCAGCGGTTCTTGGGCAGGTACCCGGGCTTACAGGATGTCCTGAGGCAGGCCAAGAAAGTCTGTGTGCATTTCCGCTGATCTTATAATGCCAGTGCTCGCCTGGCTGAGCTGCAAAAGGAGTTGAACCTGCCCAAGAACCGCCTTATATGTGACATGCCCACCAGGTGGAACTCAACGTTGGCCATGCTGCAGCGGCTGCACACGCAGCAGAGGGCCATCAATGAGTACCTGTGCGACTACGGCACCAGGACAGGGTCAGGGGAGCTTGGGTTTTTTTCACCACGCCAGTGGGGCATGATCAGGGATGCATGCACTGTCCTGGCACCATTTGAGGAGGCCACGAGGATGGTGAGCAGTAACAGTGCATGCATCAGTGACACTGTACCTCTTGTCCACCTGTTGGAACATACGCTGCGTGGAATAATGGACAGGGCACTTGATGCAGAACAGAGGCAGGAAGAGGAGGACTTCCTTACCTCTCAAGGCCCCCTTTACCCAGACAGTGTTCCTTCTGTCCCACCCATCGCACAGGAAGAGGAGGAGGAGGAGGAGGATTGTGTCAGCATGGAGGTGGAGCCTGGCACTCAGCATCATCAGCAGCAGTCTTTTAGGGATGATTTACAGTCCCAAGAAACCAGTGGACTTGTACGTGGCTGGGAGGAGGTGGCTGCGGATCATGTCGTCCTTAGTGACCCAGAGGACTCCGGACCGAATGCCTCAGCTAACCTACGCTGCATGGCCTCCCTGATCCTGCAAAGTCTGCGGAAGGATCCTCGTATTCTTCGGATCAAGGAGAGGGACCATTACTGGCTGGCCACTCTCCTTGATCCACGGTACAAGGGTAAGGTTGCGGACCTTATCTTACCGTCGCAGAGGGAGCAGAGGATGAGACAACTCCGGGAGGCCTTGCAGAAAGGTCTGTGCAACGCGTTCCCAGAGACTGGGAGGTTACAAACTCCTGGTCCTGGACAACGAGTTGCTGAGGCTTCGGTCAGTCAAAGAAGGAGCGGTGGGGAAGGTGGCCGTCTGACCGATGCGTTCAGACAATTCTATAGTCCGCAGCCCCAAGGTATAATCGGTTCCAGCAACCATCGCCAGCGTCTGATATACATGGTGCAGGAATACCTAGGGTCAAGGTCAGACTTGGACACCTTCCCCACCGAAAATCCTCTGGCTTACTGGGTCTTGAGGATGGATCACTGGCCAGAGCTTGCACAGTATGCAATTGAGCTACTGGCCTGTCCTGCATCCAGCGTTCTTTCAGAACGCACATTCAGTGCTGCTGGAGGATTTGTCACGGATCACAGGGTGCGCCTGTCCACCGACTCGGTTGATCGACTGACCTTCATAAAGATGAACCAGTCTTGGATCACCACCAGCTACCAAACACCTGAAGCTGATATAACGGACTAATTTATTTTCAAATGTCACATCCCTTCAAGACTGATGCTGATGCTGAGAGACTGTCCTGTTATGTTGACTGACTATCCTCCTCCTCCTCAATGATCCGATTGATGATGATAGCTTGGAAGAACATTTTTGTTTCTGGGTGCCACCACCAGTGGCTAAGGCCCAATTTTTCAGCCCCTGTTTAACAGGGGCATGTAATTACAATTTTTTATGCAATGCTTTGCAGCAGGGCTCATTCCTGCACTCCAACTAGAGTATCTGGGAGAGGTTTCAGTGTCGTGGCACCAGCACCAGTGCCCAAGGCCCAATTTTTCAGCCCCTGTTTAACAGGGGCGTGTAATTAAAATTTTTGATGCAATACTTTGCAACAGGGCTCATTGCTGTGCTCCAAGTACAGTATCTGTGAGGGGTTGCAGTGTTGTGGCACCAGTGCCTAAGGCCCAATTTTTCTGCCCCTGTTTAACAGGGGCATGTAATTACAATTCTTGATCTAATAATTCACAGCAGGGCCCATTCCTGCGCCCACCAAGAGTAACTGTGAGGCCTTACAGTGTTGTGGTCACATACCTCGGGATTTTTAGCGGTGTCAAAAGTAAAAATAAATATTGAAGAACCAAAAAGGATCCAATGACAATAGATTTATACAAAAATAGAACAATGGTTTATTTAATAAAAAAGGAAAATAAAATTTTTCTGAATTTAGTTTAAAATGTTGTATATGTTGAACTTTCAGGAAAATTTTATTTTCCTTTTTTATTAAATAAACCATTGTTCTATTTTTGTATAAATCTATTGTCATTGGATCCTTTTTGGTTCTTCAATATTTATTTTTACTTTTGACACCGCTAAAAATCCCGAGGTATGTGACCTCAAGCCCTTCTTTTTAAATCAACAAATTATTGGGATTTGGTGTCCATCTTGATTTGCTCACTCCTACTTCTTCTAAATAGCCTTACAGTGTTATGTCAACACCACCACCACCACCACCACCACCACCAAAGGCCCAATTTTTCAGCCCCTGTTCAACAGGGGCATGCAATTACAATTCTTGATCTAATAATTCACAGCAGGGCCCATTCCTGCGCCCACCAAGAGTAACTGTGAGGCCTTACAGTGTTGTGTCAACACCACCACCACCACCACCAAAGGCCCAATTTTTCAGCCCCTGTTCAACAGGGGCATGCAATTACAATTCTTGATCTAATAATTCACAGCAGGGCCCATTCATGCGCCCACCAAGAGTAACTGTGAGGGCTCACAGTGTTGTGGCAACACCAACATGTAAGGGGCAAATTTCAACTGAGTATATACGGCAGGCCCCTACTTTCAAACATCCAACTTACAAACGACTCCTCCTTGCAAACGGAAGGATACAACAGGAAGTGAGAGGAAATCTACCCCTAGGAAGGCAAATTCTCTCCTGTAAGAGTTAATATGGGAAAAAAAGTGTCTCCTCTCCACTGATGCTTTATCACCAATTCTTGTTTCAATAAAAACCCCAAATTTTCAAAAAAACATTTGTCATTAGGACGGAAAGTGAGGTGAACTGTTCTGAACAGGTACACACTGCACAGACAGCAAAACAAATGTTACAGTGGTGATAACCCTTCCCTATGTTTTCCAAAAAGCTTAAAAATAGATTTTTTGGCTGGAGCTACACTTAAACAATGTACCTGTTCAAAATTACAAACAGATTCTACATAAGAACAAACCTACAGTCCCTGTCTTGTATGCACCGCCTGTATACGGCTGTTCAGAGTATATAGGGCCTTTTTTATTTTGTGTGCGGGGTTCCCCTTAATATCCATACAAGACCCAAAGGGGGGTAATGGGCTGGGGTAAGGGGGGGGTGATGGGGTAGCTATGCCATTTTTCTTAAAGATTTTCATCCATATTACCGGGACCAGACATTACATTAAAGCCGCAAGCAGTTTTAAATGGCTTTTTTCCCTTTAGAAATGTCATTTTGTGCAGGGACAGTTCTAAACACGGGAAACACGTGGCACTTCACAGGCATACTTTAGACACCCCCCAGGTACGATATTTAAAGGAATATTTGACTTTTTTTTTTTCACTTTATGCATCATTAAAATGACTGCTCCCGAAAAACGTCCGTTTTTAAAACTTCTTTTTGCATTGATACATATCCCCTGGTGCAGAACCCGGGTTCCCGAACCCTTTTTAGGACAATAACATGCATAATAGTCGTTATAATTAGCACTTTAGATTTGGAACGTTTGCATCCATTGTATTTAATAGGGTTCTAAAGTTTGTGCGAACTTTCGGTCCGTTCGCGGGTTCTGGTGCGAACCGAACCCGGGGGTGTTCGACTCATCACTAGTAACTATATAAATAACTATAGTTCGTGGGTCTATTATAGGGAAACATATAATATATCCTATACTTACTATAAAAGAACAATACAGGAAGTAAAATGATTGGCAAGCTGCAATATATTACACTTTTGTTTTTTGGTTTAATACCAATTCTATGCAAGAAGTGGGGCACTCCACAAGTAGCTCTAGTCGGAACTTGGATTTTCCTGTGTTCTTCACTTGATATGATTGCAAGAAAGCACTAGAAATTGATGCATTAATCCACCAAACTAAACTCTAATGCCGCGTACACACGATCGTGATTCACGGCGGTGAAAACACCGCCGTGAATCACGACATGAAATAAAATGAAAAACGAGGGAACGGCATTTTCCCCCACACACGACCGTTTTTCCCGTCATTTTTTTCTTTGTCGAGAAAAACGACCGTCTGTGGGCTCCGCGGCAGTGTCTCCCTATGGGAAAACTGCCGCGGAAAAAAATGATGGAAAAAACGATGAGAAAATTTAGAACATGTTCTAATTTTTCTCGTCGTTTTTTCTGCAGTTTTTCTCAACGAGAAAAACGACATAAAGCCCACAGACGATCGTTTTTCTCGGCGAAAAAAAAAATGCCGTTTTTCTCATCGAGAAAAGCGGTCGTGTGTACGCGGCATGAGTTATGCACATCCTCCCACTACACTAATCTTAAGATTTCTGTAGCAATTAGTCAAGGAGAAGACTACAGTGCTGGCAGTGATATTTCTGTCTGTACATACCATGATTCACTTTCTGTGCTTTCTGACAGTCAATTAGCTTCTCAAGCTGCTGAATATACCTATTTTTCTCATGTCAAGGCCAGATTCAGCATTCCTATCCAGACACACTAGACTTGAGAATGTGGAAACTGAGTAAAGCAAACTTCCCTAGGTTGTTCACCCAATGTCATACCTACTCTTTGGCTTCCGGAAAGAGAGCATCAATATCACCTACTACAGAATTTAGAAGAAATTTGTGAATGTTGCCAATTTTCATTCACCTGAGGTTTTAAATCCGCAAGTACACAATATATTGAAATTTTTGCAAGCAGGAATGGAGTTGATATAGAAACAAACTAAAACTCGCGCTTAGGATATATAATGTGAAAATAATTGATTAATTAATTAGACACGCAGCTGCTGCAGCACTAGGCACTAACGCCTTAGATAGAATGGAAAATAAATGGAATGCAGCGCTAGCGGAGATAATTAAAGTGCAACAACAATTGTGACACCTGTAGGTCAATCTTGGAGATGTTGTCACCCTCCAAAATTGAATACAAACTGGTGAGAAAAAATAATAATAATATAATCAATATTAGTAGCACATATCTGCGCTAACAAAGAAAATTCCAAAAGTATATGCAATAGTGATAAATAATAAATATATATATATCAACGGCACATGAATTATATCAAAAAGACTGGTTGCAATTATGATATTTCCTCTTTGAGACCCCACCAGCCAAAAATAAATAGCAGCCAACCTAGATTGTTGATAACGACCCGTATACAACAGGCTCAATAAGTTCAGCAGTTCATCAAAAAAAAAGAGTGAATGAGGAAAGAGTAAATTAAAAAAATGCAAACATCACCCAGCATCTAGCTGCGTCCGGTAGGTACGATGTAATTCAGCAGTTGGACTCAGTAACAGCAATGATCGAGATGTCATGTGAGGAAAAAAAGGAAAAACAAACTGTGAAGTACTGCTGAGGAACAATAAAACATAACATTACACACAGCATGCATTCCACTGGAACCGGAAGCGAACGTCACTGGTTCAGAAGTTAGCCGGAAATTACGTCAACGCATTTTGCCCCTCCTCCAGGGCATCATCAAGGATCCTTGATGATGCCCTGGAGGAGGAGCGAAACGCATTGAAGTAATTTCTGGCCAACTTCTGAACCAGTGACGTTCGCTTCTGATTCCCGTAGAACGCACGTTGTGTGTAGCCCGGAACACACTGATGCTCGTTTTTCATAGAAGTCTCGTGAGTTTTTCAAAGAACAGCGTTATGTTTTATTGTTCCTCAGTGGTACTTCACAGTTTGTTTTTCCTTTTTTTCCTCACATGACATCTCGATCATTGCTGTTACTGAGTCCAACTGCTGAATTACTTCGTACCTACCGGACGCAGCTAGATGCTGGGTGATGTTTGCATTTTTTTTATTTACTCTTTCCTCATTCACTCTCTTTTTTTGATGAACTGCTGAACTTATTGAGCCTGTTGTATACGGGTCGTTATCAACAATCTAGGTTGGCTGCTATTTCTTTTTGGCTGGTGGGGTCTCAAAGAGGAAATACCATAATTGCAACCAGTCTTTTTGATATAATTCATGTGCCGATGATATATATATATATATTTATTATTTATCACTATTGCATATGTAGCGCACACCCTCTCCCCACTACCCTCTATTAAAGCTTTCCAACTCGCACTGTCTCTGGTCTAGGGGTATGATAGGGGAGGGAGAGGGGTGAGCTACGCCAGGCTTCCACCACAGTTGTGTATGTGGTCTCAGCAATGTCTCTTGTTACCTTCGGGTCTGTGCTATGCATCGGATCCTCCCTCCAAGAGTCTCCTTTAACCTTGTCCGCCAGAAATTGAGCCACACACCGTCAAAGTCCAACACTCCTTTATTTAGAACATAACATGGACACCCTTGGCTTCAGAACAGAAAGGAGGTGTGTGTACGAATAGGCCCAGACACAAGTTCTATCATCCACTCTCCTCCCTGAGAGTGATCTATGGTCTCCGCACGAGGGGAATTCTCCTTCCGGACGGTCTCCGACAAGAGACTCACCCGTCACTGGCAGTCTGCTGCACCGGGTCTTCAGATGAGGAGCTCTTCCCGGTCCATTACCCCCACCTCAGACTCAGGCATCCATCTCCGGAGTACCTTAGGATCCTTCCCTCGCGGAACTCAGTGTTGGGCACTGAGCTCCGGACCTCCATCCAAGTACCTCACCTCAGGACTAAAGGTGCCTGAGGTGGAACACGATCTCCGGTGGTCCTCTAGGCCTAGGCCGCCTAGAGGACGAACGCGAACCACCGTCCGCAAGCCGAAGGTGCCCGGGACGAAGACCCCGTGACCAAGATGGCCGGCCCCCTTATACCCTCTCCCAGCAAGCATGGCGAGTTCCCCGCCCCCACCATACCGCTGCCGAGAGAGGCCAAAAAGGAGACCCAGCACACAGCGATATCCGTCCGTCAGCCCATGCTACACATATACTTTTGGAATTTTCTTTGTTAGCGCAGATATGTGCTACTAATATTGATTATATTATTATTATTTTTTTTCTCACCAGTTTGTATTCAATTTTGGAATGTGACAACATCTCCAAGATTGACCTACAGGTGTCACAATTGTTGTTGCACTTTAATTAATTATCTCCGCTAGTGCTGCATTCCATTTGTTTTCCAGGAATGGAGTTGGGCTTAGGACTGAACACTCTTAAGGTTTAAGTCTCAGATCTATCTGTGCTCACTGCTCACTAATGTAAGATGCACAGTAATTTCTAAACGCTGCACTGAGACTGCAACCTCTGTGAAAATAAAATGATATTCCCAGTGGAATTTGTTTTTGGTCTAGAAGATTTTATCTTATTGGTTTCCATAACCTCAGCCAAAAGAGTATCAGAAATACAGACCTCTAGCATCACAAACCCTTATCTATCTTTCTTCTTGGACAGAGTTTTTCTTTAACCCATTCATAAGTTCATACCCAACAGACTTTTCACCATTCCATAGGTGCCAGGAGAGGTCAGCCAGCTTCATTTCAAACTATTGCCAACTGGATAACTAAGTTAATTCAACAAGCATTCAGGGTAGTGACATGCAAGTTCTGGACGATATTGCAGCTCAATCCATTGGCAGCCTGGCTTTATTCTGGCCAATGTATCCAAGAGTATCTACTGAAACTATATGCAAAGTAGCTATTTGGTCTCCATTCTCCACATAAATCATTACAGAATTGATCCAACTCAACTCAACTCAATTTGGGAAAATGGTGTTGGAATCCTCTGTTTCTGAGCATTTAATACTATGTGTGCAGCACCCTCCCCTGTAGCTAGTTATTTTCCACATGCATGCTGCTATAAAGGCACCAGGAAAACTGAAAATTGATTTAGCTTTCCGTAATTTACCTTTCCTGGTGCTTATCCATAGCAGCATATAGTTCCTCCCCCTTGTCTTGAGATCGTTTTGAGAATGGTAGGCCTAGGCCAGTGATGGCAAACCTTGGCTCCCCAGATGTCTTGGAACTACATTTCCCATGATGCTCATGCAGTCTGCAGTGTAGTTGAGCATCATGGGAAATGTAGTTCCAAAATATCTGGGGTGCCAAGGTTCACTATCACTGGCCTAGGCTATTCTCAATCTTTTATAATGGGGAATGGATGTGAGTGGGGTGCCAACCAATAGGCACCAGAAAAGTCAATTTTCTTTACAGAATAATTGCACTGTAGTACCAGATTTCAAAAGTAGTGAAACTGCATTTGTAAATGGAGGAGTCCCAAACATACAAAGTATTTCCAGAATTCATAGAAATCACCACCAATATCAGATATAAAACCATATTTTTTCATTGCACAGCCACATCACAATAAACAATTGTTTAATAACTTGTCAATGCTCTGTTTATGCCAGAGGAAATTATTAAAGGGTAAATTTAATAAACAGAAATGATTATTTGAGACTATTTCCCTTTCTTCATGCTCACTCATCTCGCAGCACAGTATAAATAAAAAAAGAAAAAAAGCAATTTCAGACAACATGTGAAAGCAATCAGTGAGATATTAATGCTATCAGCCATTGCTCTCAGAAAGCGCATTCAGTTTTCCTAAAGTTTATTTAATATTTAACTCACTAAAGCCAGAATCTAGAGAGCACCTTACAGGTTTACTGAAATTGTACTCGTTGAAGCCTGTGTTGTATACATTTGTCTCTACTTCCTGTATCACTTACTCACTGATTAAAATGTCTAAGCCCTGGTTCACACTGGTGCGATTTGACATGCGATTTGACATGCCAAATCGCATGTCAAATCGGCGAAATTTGCCGCAAATTGCGGGCAATGGCACCGTCCTAATCGGTGCGACGCCACATCTGTGGCGCTGCACCGATTTCAAAAAATAGTTTCTGTACTACTTTTTGAGATTTCAGCCGCGATTTACATTGACATCTGTGTCAGATGTCTCTGTAATCGAGCTGAAATGGGGACTGACAGGCAGGAGTGAAATCGTGTGAGTTCAGCTGAACTCGCACGGCTTCACTCCCGCAGCCCCACTGTGAACCTGGGCTAAAGCAGCTTTGATTCTGATTGGCAACTGTGAGAGACTTCTTAAAACGTACTTTTTTAATGACAATCTTGTATGTGAGACAGCAAGGAACCTACAGTGGATGTGTTAGGGAATTGCTCCTTCCTCTCACAAGCAAAAGTTCTTAGATCAGCAGACTACCTACAACACAGACTGAGGTTGACTAGTGCATTACAACAATGCTTGGGTAAAACATTGAAAGTGTATGTAAACCCCAAGTCTATTTTCGACATCCTTCCCTGCTGTGTACAGTTTTCTTTAAAGCGGAGCTCCACCCAAAAGGGGAAATTCCACTTTAAGGCCTCCTCCCCCTCTCCCTTTTGTGAAATGGCCCTTTTGGGGAGGGGGGAGGGAGCAGGTACAGTGGGCACCTGACTGTGAAGCTGCAAGCTGTAACAGCCGGGTGCCAATAGTTAGGATGCTTGGGACAGGAGGTGAAAAAGTCTGGGGTGAGCCCATTGCTGGATAAGGTGAGTGCATATTTTCAAAAATTCAGCAGCTACAGTTTTTGTAGCTGCTGACTTTACATTTTTACACAGGAGACTGGGGATCCTCTTTAAGCAAGTCAATCTGAATTTGTGAAACATTTTTACCTGGAAATCCAGCCAGTAAGAGCACTTCTTGTTGCATGGTTACAATGCTAAGCCCCTGCATGGTAGTTAGCAGCAGTTTTGTCTGCCGAACACTTGCGCTCCTTTAGTTGGCCATTGGGCAAGGCATTAGAATTATCATATAGGAGACCCAATGGCCAACTGAAGAAACTTGGATGATGGGTTAACAACACTGCTGCTATGACTACGGCGAGTCGAAAACTGAACGCTCTGTTGTTCAGAAAAACAAAAATGGGGCATACAATTGTGCCATCATTTGTATTGTTTTTCTAAACAAAATCCAGTGTCACAGCTGGCACATTAATGATGTGAAAAACAAACAACCAGGTCGGTTTTCAACACGTCTATGGCTGGCCTTAGCATTGTCAGCCCACAACAGGAAATGCTGCTACTGGTAGGATCTCCGGTTAAAAAACTTTGTAATAGCTTCACAAAAAATTATTAGCTTAAAGTGTAAGTAAACCCCCCTATCGTTTTCAGCAAAGGAAGCTGCCATCTTTGCCTCTGTTTAATCTACAACTGCCATGATGCTGCACATGTGATCAGTTATGACACCAGCCATTGGATGGTTTGACAGTTTGGTTAAGAGCACAACCAATGGGAGTGTTACATTTCCGGCACGTGCCGGAAATGAAACAGTTTTATGGATGGGTTTACTTCCGCTTTAAGAAAACTGTATACAATAGGGAATAATTCCAAACATGCTAAAAGTTATAAAGGTAAGCAGCCTACATCCTCATGACTTTTCGTTTTCACCCAGACATTGCTGCAGCACACCAAGTAAACCTGCTGGGGTTTCATTTTCAATTCTGGTTGGCACGTACCTTTACTATAACAACCCAAAACATCTGCTTCATGTGATTAGACACTGTAGACTAATTGTATTTATCTCTTACACAATACTGTGCCCTTTTCTGGCTATGAGACTTAGCAAGTCTTTGTATTTTTATGTCTAACAAGAGAACAGATAATTTAACTCTTGTTTGTTTTATGCTGCTGCTTTGTTGTGGAAATAATTGGTATGCTTTTATGTATAGTATGCCACTAGCTGATTAGAAAAATGCTGTAATCTGTCACATTCTGGCTTTAGAGGCAATGGAATGGCAGATTGAAAAAACATTGCAAAATTTTTGGACAAGTCTTTTAACAAATTTGGTAAATATAAGCAGCTTTCTGAAATGTAATTAATGTTCACTGCCTTGTTTCTACAAGCTTGCAAAATTAATTTAGTATGCATTGTGCCTAGTGGTATTTGGAATTAGTCTGAAGAATCTAGCTAATCGAAGGAAAATAGCTAATTTCAGAAGTAACACTGACACGACACAGCAGCCAGGACAGTGAGAGACAGACTTTGCTGTATCCCCCTACAGTAACCAATTTTTGTCATATAGAGGAAACATGTACTCAGTGGGACAAGGAGATCAATGCACGCAGCATGGAGGCCTAAAGTAAAGATTAGGGGAGGTGGGGAGTAGAGGAGGTAAACTAGGTATTGCCCCAATATTTTATTGTCTCTGCACAGTATTGCTGCCATTGCCTGTTTGTTGCCCTTTTTTTGTCACAATTGCCAGTTCGTTGCTCATGTGATGCCACCACTACCTGTTTGCAGCCTACATATGGTCCCAGATGCTCGTGTGTTGTCCATATATTCTCACAGTTGCCCATGTGTTGTCAAAACATTTTCATGATTGCACATTTGTGAGCCATTTTTATTCATGGTCATCATTGTGTTACTCAATTTTTGCCCAGCTGTGTGGTGGCTCCCTATTGGTATATTAGTTAAAAATACACTCGTGCCACCTACAGTGGATATAAAAAGTCTACACACCCCTGTTAAAATGTCAGGTTTCTGTGATGTATAAAAATGAGAGAAAGATAAATCATTTCAGAACTTTTTCCACCTTTAACATGACCTATAAACTTTACAACTCAATTGAAAAACAAACTGATATCTTTTAGGGGGAAGTAAAAATAAAAAAATATAAAATAATGTGGCTGCATAAGTGTGCACACCCTCTTATAACTGGGGTTTTAGCTGTGTTCATAATTAAGCAATCACATTCAAACTCATGTTAAATAGTAGTCAGTACACACCTGCCATCATATGAAGTGCCTCTGATTAACCCCAAATAAGGTTCAGCTGTTCTAGTAGGTCTTTCCTGACATTTTCTTAGTCACATCTTACAGCAAAAGCCATAGTCCGCAGAGAGCTACCAAAGCATCAGAGGGATCTCATTGTTAAAAGGTATCAGTCAGGAGAAGGGTACAAAAGAATTTCCAAGGCATTAGATATACCATGGAACACAGTGAAGACAATCAAGTGGAGAAAATATGGCACAACAGGAACATTACCAAGAACTGGACGTCCCCCCAAAATTGATAAAAACACGAGAAGAAAACTGGTCAGGGAGGCTGCCAAGTGGCCTACCGCAACATTAAAGACGCTGCAGGAATATCTGGCAAGTATAGGCTGTGTGGTACATGTGATAACAATCTCCCGTATTCTTCATATGTCTGGGCTATGGGGTAGAGTGGCAAGATGGAAGCCTTTTCTTACGAAAAAAACATCCAAACCCTGCTAAATTTTGCAAAAACACAAATGAAGTCTCCCAAAACCATGTGGGAAAATGTGTTATGGTCTGATGAAACCAAGGTTGAACTTTTTGGCCATAATTCAAAAAGATATGTTTGGCGCAAAAACAACATTGCTCATCACCGAAAAAACACCATACCCACTGTGAAGCATGGTGGTGGCAGCATTATACTTTGGGGCTGTTTTTCTTCAGCTGGAACAGGAGCCTTAAGCCCTGTACACACGATCGTATTTCCTATGGGTTTTAAACCAATGGATTTTTCCATCGGAAAACCGATGAAGCTTACTCCCATCAGTCTTGCCTACACACCCTCAGTCAAAAAACCGACCGTTCCAAACGGGGTGACGTAAAACACTCCGATGAGCCGAGAAAAATGAAGTTCAATGCTTCTGAGCATGCGTCGACTTGATTCTGAGCATGCGTTGGTTTTTTAACCGATGGACTTGCCCATAGACAATCGGAATTTGCTATCGTTTTTTTATCCATCGGAAAAATTTAAAACATGTTCTATTTTTTGACACCGATGGAAAAAAGACAGATGGGGCCCATACATGATCGGTTTGTCCGATGAAAAAAGTCCATCGTACTGTTTTGATCTGTAAAACCGATCGTGTGTACGCAGCTTTAGTCAAGGTAGAGGGAATTATGAACAGTTCCAAATACCAGTCAAGATTGGCACAAACCCTTCAGGGTTCTGCTAGAAAGCTAAACATGAAAAGGAACTTCATCTTTCAGAATGACAACGACTCAACGCATACATCCAAATCAATAAAGGAATGGCTTTACAAGAAGAAGATTAAAGTTTTTGAATTACCCAGCCAAAGCCCAGGCCTGAATCTGATTGAAAATCTGTGGGGTGATCTGAAGAGAAGACAGATTTGGAGTGTTTTTCCAAAGAAGAGTGGGCAAATATTGCCAAGTCAAGATGTGCCATGCTGATAGACTCATACCCAGTAGTGCTGTAATAAAATCAAAAGGTACTTCAACAAAGTATTAGTTTAAGGGTGTGCACACTTATGCAACCATATTATTTTATTGTTTAATTTATACTTCCCTCCACTTAAAAGATTTCAGTTTGTTGTTCAACTGAGTTGTACTGTTTATAGGTCATATTAAAGGTGGGATAAGTTCTGAAATGATTTATCTTTGTCTAATTTTTTTTTACATCACAGAAACCTGACATTTTAACAGGGGTGTGTAGACTTTTTATATCCACTGTATATAAATGTGTACAGCTGCTGTCCCAAACTGTTTGGGTTTGCAATAGTTAAAAATATAATCCACAAGAGTGGTGTGCTCTGTGTATAAACAGAGCTTGGGCAGAAGACAAAAAGAAAGGAAAAACAAATCCCTAAAGTGCATTTCCTCCAGTCCTAATTTAAATAATGTAAGTCTAAATACCATTGGTCTGTAGTGGCACCATTGTTGTAGCAAAAGAGGCTAGGCAAAAAAAAAAGGGGGAACACCCCAAGATGATCAAAAGGGGTGTAAAAGTTGCTACTTAATACAATCGTAGGTATAGACTGAGACTAGGGGAAATGATTAAATAATTTATTATTATCAAAAAAGAATGCTCAGAAAATTTCAATTGGCATTAAAAATTACACGGATAACTGCTACCACAGACTACTGACGATCACCGATTGGTGATCTCAGTAGGGGGGGGTGGTCAAACAGGACAGGACAGGACTAACAGACATGACAAATAACAAAATAAGGGAACACACAACACAGAAAGTCCAGACATCGGCATGAAATTCGGAGTGCAGCTGAATGACGCTAATAATTACCTGAGATGTCAATTCTAATAATTGGGAAACCCCAAATTAAACTACTAAAGCGTATCCAGCTCCACTGCGAATTACCCCAGGGTGATACCATCAAACAAATGCCAATCCTAACATCTAGACACTGGTCCCAAGGTAATGTTCAATATCAAAAAAAAAATAATAATAATAATATATTGGCCAAAAATTGCCAAAAACAAGGGGCCTCAGTAAGCAGAAATGTCAGGGTTCATCCACAAAGGACTGCGGAACAATTTTCAAGATAATCAGTAGATAGTAGTGGTTATCCTATTCTTCCTTTTCCCACTATTTGGAGACCAGTGGGTGGCTGAAGATTTTTTGTATCTAATTTGTAGCTGATTGAGCCGCCAGCTGCTGTATCTCAAAGTGGTACAGAATCAGTGTTCATTCAGGGGAATAGAGCCACATTCATAGGTATCTGAGCATCAGCAAACTGTTCCTTAAGCATAAGTCTGTGGTAATCAAATTAGTTGAGCCCTGCAACTATATAGTGATGGCCAGTGGAGCCTGTTTCATACGTTACCATCCCAGGAGCGTTCATATATTGTAGTGGGCACCTGTGATGTTGCAGCTCTTTCCGGTACTAGTGAATGAGTAGTTTGGATTTACTCGGTCCGTTATCATCTGCTGCTATTTCAGGAGCCTTCTCCGCTCACCTGGGTGGATCACGTACTTGTGCTGACAGCGTCTGCGGAGATATCCATCTCTATGCTGAAGACGCCGCTCTCGGCTTCACGGCTATGCTGGGCGGGGATTGCGTTGCCGACGTCACGTGACCGCTGTGACGTCAACGCTTTTCGCTATCTGGATAGCGTAGCTTGACGAGCTACAAAAAAAATTATAGCAAATTCCGATCGTCTGTGTGGAACTACATCAGAGAAAAAATGCACGCATGCTCAGAATCAAGTCGACGCATGCTCAGAAGCATTGAACTTAATTTTTCTCGGCTCGTCGGAGTGTTTTACGTCACAGCTTTTGGGACGGTCGAATTTTTGACTGATGGTGTGTAGGCAAGACTGATGAAAGTCAGATTCATCGAAAATCCGATGGAAAAATCCATCGGATTTTATTCGATCGGAAATCCGATCGTGTGTATAGGGCTTTAGAGTTGTCACCAAAGGGTATTACAGTTAGGGACAAACAATCTATACTCAGACAAAAGGTTAACCCAAAAAATAGATACATAAAAAAAAAAAAAAGAGAAAACTCGATGGACCACAGGGTCTTTTTTTCTGCTGCCCCTCTTTGTTGAGGTTGGTTTACGAAAAGCAAATAGACTGTGCACTTTGCAATTGCAGTTGCACCCACTTTCCCCAGAGCTTTGTGAATGTGATGACGCTCTGCTGATTTTCATCATCCAATCATGTGCAATCAAAAATGCTGTTTTGTTTTTACCTTGCACCTGACTGGATATTCTTTACAGAATGAAACTTCACCCAAATTCTCTAAACTCTCTAAAAATGAACAGGAGAAAGCTCTAAGCTATGGGCAAAATGCAAAGGGAAGTGCAAGTGAAGTCTATTTGCCTTTATTAAAGCAACCCCTATATTTCCATGTCTTAGTGGGCCATGTTTAACATACCTTGTGGTATGATTATGTCTGATTTTAGAATGCCAAAGCGGTACATTGTTTTGCATGGAAATTTGTCATCTTATAATGTATACCTGTAATTCTTAGGAATAACTCACCTAAATCTGTCCAAACAAGAGTCTGTGTAAAAGGACAAGCGCGCAACCACTGACATTGATTAAATAAAAAATGATAAATATATTACTAATAACACACTATGTGAAAAAAACCCACAAGAGAATATATACTGAATCTCAATAGTGAAAAAAACCACAAGAGAATATATACTGAATCTCAATAGTGAAGGTGAAATTGTTCTCCAAAGGCAAATATTAATTTAAAAATTAAAATTATAAAGGTGAGATTGAAAAAAATGTCCACAACACATTTAAATTCCAAAGGTGAAATCCACTTGCTTCATATGGATAAGGGATATCCAAAGGGAGCCTTACTCTATAGATGTTCAGTGATAACAGATAATCTTAAAGCCGCTTACCAGATGGACGGGACCTCAGATCATAGAGGTCACAAAGGCGTGTGCATCAGCCTGCCGGCAGCGATGGTTTTCACCTGTTCCTTTATCCCAGGTGGCCTGTCCTCACTCCCCCAGGTAATCAGATGTCTTGACACACAGTATCCAAAACGAAAAAGGTAGGCGGGAATAGAATCGCTCCAGCTTCCAAGTGTACTCCTAAGAGCTTGTTCAACTCAGCAAGGAAGGATTAAAAAAAGGACTTCATGGTGCAGTATTTTCAAAAAATTCAAAGGATTTATTGTAAAAACACACAGCAAAAAAGCCAAAATCAAAAAGTCCACATCCAATCCACAAATAGTAAAATAGGCAAAATAGGCAAGGAAACAGCAACGTAACAAGGGTAAAAAAGGTTTCTAATGTTTCTGTATGCTAGTCAGAGAGCAAACATAGACTGCATCAATACATCAATATCCAATACGTGATGACGTTAGGAATCTTGGCTCCACCCGACGCGTTTCCCCAAAAATGGCATCAACTAGCAGACATCCCGGGCATAATAAAGTTTGAAACACAAAATCATAAATTATTATATAATAAATAATTATAAATAATAACAAATAATAATATAATAGTAATACATTTTATTCAATACATTTTATTCAATAATGTAATCAAATCAAAAACACAGAAATTTGTCCAAACAAGGGTGCAATATTACTAGTCACTGCATATTGGTTCAGTAAACATCCCGGGTATGAAAAATTTTGAAACATGGAACTGCACAAAGTTCAACGTCACAATCAGGACAATGGAACCTGGTTTCCTTTCGGATCTTCTTTCCACTGTATCGCTTTGAGCAACAAACCACGCACATCCTTGTAGGTTCTGACTTTTTCTCAGTTGGTGGGATGTAGTCCATGAAGTGACGACCAGTCAGGCGTTCTGGGTTCACAAGGCCAGCAGCACGACGTCTCTATTCACAGCCATTGGTGTTTGGTGGTTCACAAAGATACGTTCGGTAATACTTTCCAAATAAAGTAAGAATGAATCACAGGCTTGTCACTTGTTTTGTTTTTTTGCAGAATGTAGGCATTCCACAAGCATTGCTCAAGAAGATACCTGAAGATCTTCTTCTAATACTTTTTTTGCTGTTTCCTCCTTTCTGGATAGAATGTCATTGCTTGGTCGGCTCTGTCAACACCTCCCATGGTGTTTTTGTAGTCTATCACTACTTGTGGCTTCATGATTTCTTTCCCACCTTTTGTGCGTACCATAACAGCGGAGGTATTATGGACTCATTAGGCACACATCTTTTTTGTCACACCATCACAGTGCCATAATTTTGCCTTTCTGTCAGGCAACCATTTCTCCAGTCTTCAGCTTCTTATTGCCAAACATTGGCGGCATGTCGTGCCGGTTAGCCCTAATGGTTCCATAGGCATCTGTTTTGTTCTGCAGAAGAAACTCATAAAGTTCAGGAGATGTGTAAAAGTTGTCGGTTGTTACGCAATAGCCCTGATTTAGCAATGGCTCAATCAGTGAAAGAACGGAAGTTGTTGCCATTCCATAGTTGCTATATTTTGGGTTGAATTTTGTTCCTTTCCCAGTGTATAGGACTGAATTCCAAATGTAGCCAGTTGACGATTTGCATAGCATGAAGGATTTTACGCCAAATCGTGCTCTCTTTGATGCAATGTATGTTATCCAGCTGAGCCTTCCCTTGTAGACCATTAGACTTTCATGTATGCTAATATCTCTTTCTGGCACATAGCTCCGTTGGAACATTTTTAGAATCATTTGAGATACTTCCCAAATTTTCTTGAGTTTTGGTGCAGGATGAGTAGTTTCAAACTGTAAGTATTTCATTATCAGTGAAAATCTGTACTTTGACATGACCGTGCCAAAGAATGGAGCGGCAAGTAATTTACTAGTTGTCCAATACCACTTCTGCAGTGGTTTCCCCACCACTTTTTTAAGGCCCAGAAATATCCATATGTAATTTTTGGTCTCTGGTTCCCACTTTCTACTTCTTGAAAACTTCCGATACGTAGTAGCTTGTTGCTCTTGGTACCGGTTTGTCTCCGTAACTATTTTTCAATAACCCCATAGTTGTAGGTATGCCAAGGGGTTGTCATTTTCAAAGTCTACCTTTCATACAAGGTGCTCCAGTAAATTGGAATCTTGGGGGCACTGCGTGATTCGTACCGCAGTCAATAGAGCACCAAGTCCGCACATCACTAAGCTCAGTCGCAGTATCGTTGCAGAAATCACTTTCTGTGTCTGATGACGAATTTCCCCACGAATAGCTATCACTCAATTCTGCAAGTGATTCTGTATCGCTATCGCTGTTTTCAAGCAGGTCATAAACAGCTTTTGATGTAAAGGCGCGCTTTTTGGATGCCATGGATGTTCTCCAGTTTTCAGGCAGAAATAACAGTAAAACTGCAGGCAGGGCACTGGACAAAGCACTGGGGACAAACTGAGGTCAAAAGATTTGATACAGAAATGTAATCAAATAAGATTACAATGTATTGTGTATGTGTTGTGTTTTATACTTTTTGAAATTGCAAACGGTTCTGGCCCCATGTGTCACGACGCTCGTAGGGAACGGAACTCGGAACACAGCAGGCAGAGGATCCGGCCACCAGACACAGTGGGAGTACATCGCGGGATCCTGGTGACAAGGCAAGTAACATCTTCCTGGATCCTGCGATGCAATCCCGAGTGTGGCTCGGGGTTACCACTAATGTACTGAAATTTAACCCCAAGCCACACTTGGGAATACTGCCAAGGAGGTAAAAATACATGTCAACATCTTTAGTAAGAAGACTCTTCATTTTTAGGTGTACTTTTATCAAAATCATCTCCTCAGGCAACCTGTTTATGAAGCGGAGAACATTTGTTCTCAGAAGGAGAAGAGAGAAGTTTTTCCTCTGAGAACACCTGAGATCTGTATAGAAGGGGGGGCTACATGTGACATCCTGAGATACCTGCGTGATTACAGAGCAGCTGAGTTTTAAAAGTGAAATCAAAGTTAAAAAGGCCATGTAATTACATGAAAATAATAAGCACTGACCACTAATGCTTTTTTTAACTCACATTTTGGTACATTCTTTAAACACTTAAGCCCCGGACCAATACGCAGCTTAAAGACCAGAGGTGTTTTTACAATTTGGCACTGCGCTGCTTTAACTGGAAATTGTGCGGACATGCAATGTTGTACCCAAACGAAATTTGCGTCCTTTTCTTCCCACAAATAGAGCTTTATTTTAATGGTATTTGATTTCCTCTGCGATTTAAATTTTTGCGATATAAACGGAAAAAGACCGAAAATTTTGAAAAAAATCGAATAAACTCAATTTTAGTCATACATTTAGGCCAAAATGTATTCAGCCACATGTCTTTAGTAAAACAAATGTCAAAAAGCATATATTTATTGGTTTGCGCAAAAGTTATAGTGTCTACAAACTAGGGTACATTTTCTGGAATTTACACAGCTTTTAATTTATGACTGCCTATCTAATTTCTTGAGGTGCTAAAATGGCAGGACAGTACAAAACCCCCCCAAATGACCCAATTTTGGAAAGTAGACACCCCTGAAGAGCAACAATTTTGAAAAAAAATATATATATTTTTACTTTTTGCTTCTTCATCACACTATTAAGGGTGTGGGTTGAGTGACCTCATGCGATCAGGCACCTCATCCCTTATATTGGTAGAATGCAAAATAGGGGATTGAATAGGGATTATAACGGTGCCCAAGTATATAAAAGCTACAATTATTGCTTTATTACATGAATATGCGACAAAAAATAAAAATGAGGTGCATAAAAAATGAGCAGAGTAAATATGAGCAGAGCATTAGTACTGGCCAAAGTCCCTACATGTTTCGCCAAACAATGGCTTCTTCAGGGGATTATATAGTCACCAATGTTCAACAGTGGCTCTGATAATGATAAATACAATAATCAAAAAATAATAATCAAATAATAATCAAAAACTTAATTATAATGTAATATATTATGACAGTAAACAAAATTGAGTGTCATGGCTCATAAACTCTTCCACCCCAAAAATCCCATCCAAAGGGACCCCCACAAAGGGCAACCCATTTTTTGCAAATTTCTTCATCAGTTTAGGCCAATATATATTCTTATTCATATTTTTGGTTAAAAAAAAAAAAAAATAGGATTTTTATAACAGCTTACCTGTAAAATCCTTTTCTTGGAGTACATCACGGGACACAGAGCGACATAGTCATTACTAATGGGTTATATAGATACCTTCAGGTGCTGGCACTGGCAACTTCCAAAACCGGAAGTACCCTCCCCTATAT
Organism: Rana muscosa; assembly: GCA_029206835.1. Classification (NCBI taxonomy): domain Eukaryota; kingdom Metazoa; phylum Chordata; class Amphibia; order Anura; family Ranidae; genus Rana; species Rana muscosa. Next base: position 438,331,410 of record CM055121.1, on the reverse strand, counting down.
AAGCCCCTCCCATCCGGGAGCACCTCAGTTTTGTAGCAAAGCAATAAGTGTCCCTAAAGAGGGGCGGGAGCTCTGTGTCCCGTGATGTACTCCAAGAAAAGGATTTTACAGGTAAGCTGTTATAAAAATCCTATTTTCTTTCTCGTACATCACGGGACACAGAGCGACATAGTCATTACTAATGGGATGTCCTAAAGCAATGCCCAACGAGGGGCGGGATACACCATACATAAGCTGAGCGCTATCAGACATGAGGATCTTTTGCGGCCTGCAACACACTGCGCCCAAAGGCGACATCCTCCTGACTTCTAACGTCCACCTGGTAGAACCTAGTAAACGTGTGTACTGAAGACCATGTTGCGGCCTTACAGATTTGAGCCAGGGAGGCCTGGTGATGCGCTGCCCATGAAGTTCCAACTGCTCTCGTGGAGTGCGCCCTAACTTTGAACGGAGGCGGTCTCCTTCTCAAGCCATAGGCTTGCATTATGACCTGTCGAATCCACTTGGCTAAAGTAGATTTTGATGCTGCCTGACCCTTTCTGGGGCCTTCCGGCAGAATAAACAAAGTATCCGTTCTGCGAATCTGAGCAGTGGCTTTTAGATAAGCTTTAACTGCTCTTACTACATCCAAAGAATGCAATAACTTTTCCTCTACCGAAGTAGGTTTGGGGAAAAAAGAAGGAAGAACCACATCTTGGTTCAAATGAAACCTCGATACCACCTTAGGAAGAAAGGCTGGATGAGGACGTAACACTACTCCGTCCTTATGGATAACCAGATATGGCTCCTTACAGGACATAGCTGCTAATTCCGACACTCTTTTAGCCGAACAAATGGCTACTAGAAAAATCAATTTCCTGGTGAGAAGAACCAAAGAAATATGCTGTAATGGTTCAAATGGTTGTTTCTGTAGAACCGACAGAACCAGGTTTAGATCCCATGGACATATGGGAATATTAACCGGAGGACTAATACGCATCACTCCTTGTATAAAGGCTTTGACTAGTGAATGCAAAGCCAAGGGCCTTTGAAAAAATATTGACAAGGCCGAAATCTGACCCTTGATAGTACTCAAGGCAAGCTTCCTATCTACAGCCCATTGTAGGAAGTCCAGAATCCTACCTATTACGTATTTACGTGGATGCCATTTCTTGGCCTCACACCAGGCGATGTACGCCTTCCAGATTCTATAGTAGATCTGCCTGGATACCGGCTTCCTGGCATTGATCATGGTAGATACCACAGAATTAGAGAGCCCTCTCTTTTTTAGAATGTGGGCTTCAATAGCCAGGCCGTCAAACCTAGGGCTGGTAAGGAAGGGTGGTATATCGGTCCTTGCGAAAGCAGGTCCGGACGATGTGGGAGGGTCCAAGGACTCCCCACAGACATCTTTACAATCTCCGCGTACCATGCTCTTCAGGGCCACGCTGGAGCTACCAGAATCACTGGTTTCTTTTCTACCCTGATTCTGCGGAGTAATCGAGGTAACAATTGTGGCGGTGGGAATGCATATATCAGCTTGAACTGATCCCAAGGGAACACTAGGCATCCGAGCCGCAAGCTAGGGGATCCCTTGTCCAAGAGACAAACCTGTCCACTTTTGCGTTGAATCTGGATGCTAGCAGATCTACATCCGGTGTTCCCCACCGCTGACATATTGTCCGGAAAACCTCGGGATGAAGGGACCATTCCCCTGGGCATAATTGTTGGCGACTTAGAAAGTCCGCCTTCCAATTCTCCACTCCTGGAATGAATACCGCAGATATGGCTGGGACATATCTTTCTGCCCATTTCAGGATGTAATTTACTTCCCTCTGGGCTGCACGACTCCTGGTGCCCCCCTGATGATTGATATATGCCACTGCTGTGGCATTGTCTGATTGAATTCTGACAGGGGACCCTTGGAGTTTGGATGTCCATGCTACTAGGGCATACCGGGCTGCTCGTATCTCTAAGAGATTGATGGGCAGGGCCTTTTCTGCATCCGACCATCTGCCCTGGAGAGACCATTGCTCCAGTACTGCTCCCCAGCCTATAAGGCTGGCATCTGTAGTGACCACCTTCCAAGAAATCGGACTGAAGGATTTCCCTCTTTCCAGATTCTGGGGAACCAACCACCAGCGGAGGCTCTTGCGAACGGAAGGGGACAAGGACATTGGTAAGTCTAGGGCCTGAACTTTTTTGTTCCAGGCTGACAGTATGGCCCTTTGCAAATTCCTTGAATGGAATTGACCGTAGGGTACTGCTTCGAATGATGCCACCATTTTTCCCAGCAGCCTCATGCACAGGCGTATGGATGGCTGTCTTTTTGTACCCACTAAGTGGATCAAATCTCTCAAAGACGACCCCTTTTCTTGAGGCAAGAAAATTTTTCTCTGGTCTGAATCCAGCCTTAGCCCCAAGTATTCCAGACTTTTGACTGGTTTTAGGGCTGACTTGTCTCGGTTAATAATCCAACCGTGATATTCCAGATACTTGATTGTCTCGTGAACAACCACTTCTAGTTTTTCCACTGAGTGGTCTATCAGCAACAAGTCGTCTAGATATGCCATTATCGTTACACCTCGTGTTCTTAGATTGGCCAATAATGGGGCCAGAATTTTTGTGAACACTCGTGGTGCTGTGGCCAGACCGAAGGGTAAGGCTCTGAACTGAAAATGGCGCCCTTCTACCGCAAAGCGTAGAAATTTTTGGTGGGCTGGAAAGATGGGAATGTGCAAATAAGCATCTTTGATGTCGATCGAGGCTAACCATTCCTCCCCTTGTAGGGCAGTGGCCACCGATCGGATCGACTCCATCCGGAAAGTCCTGATATGTAGGAATTTGTTTAGCCCTTTTAGATTTAATATGGGCCTCACGTCCCTGTTTGGCTTCGGGACTGTAAAGAGGTTTGAGTAAAACCCGAACCCCCATTCTTCCAGGGGAACCTCTATAATTACTGCTTGGAGCAATAATTGTTCTAGTGCCAACAGGAGGGATCCTCTCTTCTGGGGATCCCTTGGCACGTTTGACCTTATAAAGTGGGAAGGAGGGGAGTCTTTTAACTCCAATTTGTATCCCAGACTTACTGCGGAGAGCACCCATCTGTCTCTGATCGTGTCCCGCCAGGTCTCTGTGAACAACTGAAGTCTTCCCCCCACCCGATTGAGTGGGGGCAACCCTTCATGCATTTGACTTTGGGGGAGGTTTTGTACCTCTCCTGCTCCAGGGCTTCTTGTTACCCTGCAATTGTCCCTGATTTTTACCTCCGGGATTTGACCGAGGAGGCCGTCGGAACTGTTTCACAGCCGATGTCCTAGGGACTGGAGAAGCAGGCCTCTTAAAAGAGGGACCTCTAACTCTGTTTTTAACCGGCAAAAGTGTACTTTTACCGCTGGAAATTCTCTGGATATATTTGTCCAGGTCTTCCCCGAATAAGCGTTCACCATGAAATGGGAAGCTGACCAGCAATTTTTTACAGGGAGCTTCAGCAGACCAGTTTTTGAGCCATAAAAGCCTGCGCATATGTACTACAGACAGCGTAAGGCGGGAGGCCTGATGGATTGAATCCTTTATGGCATCCACCGCAAAGCATAAGGCTCTAGGTAGATCAGCTAGGGCAAGAGCCTGCTGATCTGGCAAGTCCCTTAAGACCTGTTTCAACTGATCCTTCACTGCTTGGCAGACCCCAATAGCTGCCACTGCTGGTTGTGTCACCAAGCCTCCTGTAGCAAAAGCAGATTTTAATAAGGACTCTAATTTTTTATCTATTGGGTCCTTGAACATTTGGACATTATCCACTGGACATGTCAGTGATTTATTCACACAAGAGATGGCTGCGTCCACTGTAGGGACCCTCCATTTTTTGATGAACTTATCCTTCATGGGATAGACCACTTGAAATCTCTTGGGAGGAGTAAATATTTTATCAGGATGCTCCCAATCCTGGTAAATGAGCCCTTCCAGTAAAGGATGGATCAGAAAGGAACAAACAGTCTGGGGAGCTTTTAGCGACCCCAACGAGGAGACAGAAGTGGATGATGGCTCCGCAAGGGGCATTTTAAATGCTGATCGGACCATGTTAATCAGGGACTGAACCCATCATCTTTCAGCATGTGATGCTGAGAATGGCTCTTCCACTGTTGATTCCTCTACAACAGAATCAACCTCATCCTGATCCCCTTCAGGTAGGTCGATCCCTGTATGGGACTGTTGCTCCACTAACAGGCACTCTGAGGGAGGAGACGGAGATCGAGCGCTTTTTTCCTGTGACAGGGAAGCAGTGATCAATGCTGACAATCTCTCTTCCAGCCCTCCCAGAGCTGAGGAAAAAACCTCCTCTGTTACATACACAGGAGCAGGTGAACTGAGGACAGCCACAGTACCAGGTACTCCTGAGGGTGCTCTACGGTCACTAACCTCTGATTCTTCAGGGGAGATAGGTGCAGCCAAAGCATGCCCAAGATCCTCAGAGCCCGATGGAGACCCCCTATGCTTCCTGGGATTTTTAGTCCCGGAGTTTTTAGACGGCATATTCCTAAGCCCAAAGCTGAGGTATTCCAGCCGAAATACACCACTTACTGACAATAGTCTAGCACAAATGCTGCTATAAAAACAGTTGGTGTCTACTAATGTGCCTTTCTATGGGGATGCCTGCATCAACCGCTTGCTGTATGCCTTTTTTAAATGTTGCCAGCTCTGTCTCTGCACTCCATAGCCAGCTCACAACACATAATTGTGGTTTTTAACATGCTGGGACGCCCGCACATGCGCAGAAGCGCTGCGGCGCGCACAGAGCGTCATCCCCCAAGCTCCGCCCCCTTTCCCAGCTCACCTCTATATATAGAGGCGCGTGCACGCGCGCGGCCACGTGCGCCTTCGGCGCTAATTTTGAAAAGGGAAACTAGGGACAAGAGCCAGGGCCCCTTTTGCCGCAGGCCGGGGGATGGACGAGCATTGCAACATGGCAGAGGAAGCAGCTTCCCACAAGAGAACTCACCATCTGCCTGGACTTGCTCTGATGAAAAGAAACTAGTCCACATGACAAGAAACGTTCCACAGCGGCCTCTAGTGGATTAACACAGGTACCGCAGTCTATTATATATATATATATTTTTTTTTTCTTGACCACTATTAAAATTATTACATTTTTTAGTAGTTACAGGCATGCATAATATTTAGCGGGAATACCGTTAGGTAACAGGCAGAAAGACATATTAGGCTTGGGGGTCCCCTCAATAGAACCAAGTTCCTGAGGGGCCCCCACTTACCTTTTCCCCGCCGCAGGACTCTGTTTGGCCACAGAAGCCCAAACTTCACCTATCACGGCAGGCATTGTAATTAAACCTTCAGGGACCGGGGTCCCAAGGATTCCACTCCCCTGGACCTGTATAGCACCCTGCACAGAAAACATCTTGGTCGTGGGTATGACCAGAGCTCTGGATCCCAGGGTCCAGCTCTCCTAAGAGAAGCATTACAGGCAAAACCTTGCTCTTCTCTGCAAGGCCCGGGTACCGACCGTTTAGCTATGAAGCTTTTTTGGTCGGATCCGGAATAGCTTACTGAGGCCCAAAAGAACCTGTACGCAAGCTCAGTGAAAAACACATGTTTCTTCTTGGCCAACACCTTAGACACTGGCAAAAAACTGAGGTGCTCCCGGATGGGAGGGGCTTATATAGGGGAGGGTACTTCCGGTTTTGGAAGTTGCCAGTGCCAGCACCTGAAGGTATCTATATAACCCATTAGTAATGACTATGTCGCTCTGTGTCCTGTGATGTACGAGAAAGAAATTAGAATTTTCTTTTATTGTGCATTTTGGCACTTTCTTTAAACACACATTTTGGCCCTTTAGCGCACATTTTGGCACAGGTTATTTTAACACATTTTGGTGTGGTTTGTAACGCACATTTTGGCACTTCTTTTAGCACACGGTTTTACTCTTTTTAACGTGCATTTTGATTTGGTTTTTATGCGTATTTTGGCAAAGAGCAGATTTGCTAGCCACTTTTGGTGTACCATTAACAATTAATGGCACCGCAAACTTATCATGCATTTTGTATGTTTCCGAAATGCACACAAAAATGCAGGTAAAAAATTAGCCAAAATACATATTTAAAAAACACCAAAATGCACATACAAATGTGCTATAATGCTTTTTAAAAATCAAGACAAAATGTGTGTTGAAAAAAGCAGCAAAAAGTGCTTTAAAAAATGTACCAAAATGTGAACAAAAAAAGGCCCAAAAAGCCAAATTAAACATTTTTTGGGCATGGAGCGTTATGCATTTTTTCAATGCGCATTTTGGCACAATGGTAGTGTATTTGTCAAATGATAAAATGTGTGGCAAAATGCATGTCTGCTAACTGCATTTGGGGTGCCATTAACAATGAATGGCACACAAAAGTGCATTGCGTATTCTGACACCATTTTACAGCAATTTGGAATTGCAGCAAGGATTACACAATTCTGCCAACAATTCTGCATTGCTCAGATGTGAATGGGTCCTAAAAGAAAATACATTATAACTATACTGTGTGTCTGTATTTGTACTGTTTTATATATATAGATCCTTCGAAACGCTGGGCATCCTCCTGGAGCATGTACCCAACACTGTGCTCAAACAGTTCGGGGGACTCCTCAGGAGGAGGACATGGTGGGTCTAGGGAAGGATTGACTAATGAAGATAATGATACCAGAGAAGAGGACGCTTTGGCAGCTGCTTTGCCAGTACCCTGAGCCTGGGTGAGAGAGGATGAGGAGGATGAGGTGGGCTTGGTCATCCACTCTACCAAGTCTTCGGCATGATGTGGCTCAACATGTCCAGCTGCCGAAAAGAAGGACAAGCGTGTCCCATGGCCATGTGCTGATGACAATGCACCGCGTCCACGACCAGCACTGTTGCCCCCAGACACAGAGCCTGCTTGCCCTCTTTTTTTGCCTCCTGACTGTCTGCCTCTCCTTGTTTGCCTTCCAGACATTTTAATGGATGGCCTGCAGGGAGATGGGAAAAACAGCAATAAGGGCTACCTTCAGGTGTATACTGTGCAGGAGGCTTAGCAACAATGACACTGACACTGTCCCCTGCCTATCCTTCTCTGTCCCTAAACACAAGGATTTGCAATATGCTTCAGCAAGATTGGTTTAGCACAGAATAGCACACTGACAGTTTCCCTCACTGTCCTTCTCTGTCCCTACAAACAAGATTTAGCACAGAATAGCACACTGATAGTTTCCACGAGTGTCCTTCTCTGTCCCTAAACTCAAGGATTTCAAATATGGTTCAGCAAGATTGGTTTAGAACAGAATAGCACACTGACACTTTCCCTCACTGTACCTCTCTGTCCCTAAACTCAAGGATTTCAAATATGGTTCAGCAAGATTGGTTTAGAACACAATAGCACACTGACAGTTTCCCTCACTGTACCTCTCTGTCCCTAAACTCAAGGATTTCAAATATGGTTCAGCAAGATTGGTTTAGAACAGAATAGCACACTGACACTTTCCCTCACTGTACCTCTCTGTCCCTAAACTCAAGGATTTCAAATATGGTTCAGCAAGATTGGTTTAGAACACAATAGCACACTGACAGTTTCCCTTACTGTACCTCTCTGTCCCTAAACTCAAGGATTTCAAATATGGTTCAGCAAGATTGGTTTAGAACACAATAGCACACTGACAGTTTCCCTCACTGTGCCTCTCTGTCCCTAAACTCAAGGATTTCAAATATGGTTCAGCAAGATTGGTTTAGAACACAATAGCACACTGACAGTTTCCCTCACTGTCCTTCTCTGTCCCTACAAACAAGATTTAGCACAGAATAGCACACTGATAGTTTCCACGAGTGTCCTTCTCTGTCCCTAAACTCAAGGATTTCAAATATGGTTCAGCAAGATTGGTTTAGAACAGAATAGCACACTGACACTTTCCCTCACTGTACCTCTCTGTCCCTAAACTCAAGGATTTCAAATATGGTTCAGCAAGATTGGTTTAGAACAGAATAGCACACTGACAGTTTCCCTCACTGTCCTTCTCTGTCCCTACAAACAAGATTTAGCACAGAATAGCACACTGATAGTTTCCACGAGTGTCCTTCTCTGTCCCTAAACGCAAGGATTTCAAATATGGTTCAGCAAGATTAGTTTAGAACAGAATAGCACACTGACACTTTCCCTCACTGTACCTCTCTGTCCCTAAACTCAAGGATTTCAAATATGGTTCAGCAAGATTGGTTTAGAACACAATAGCACACTGACAGTTTCCCTCACTGTACCTCTCTGTCCCTAAACTCAAGGATTTAAAATATGGTTCAGCAAGATTGGTTTAGAACAGAATAGCACACTGACACTTTCCCTCACTGTACCTCTCTGTCCCTAAACTCAAGGATTTCAAATATGGATAAGCAAGATTGGTTTAGAACACAATAGCACACTGACAGTTTCCCTCACTGTACCTCTCTGTCCCTAAACTCAAGGATTTCAAATATGGTTCAGCAAGATTGGTTTAGAACACAATAGCACACTGACAGTTTCCCTCACTGTACCTCTCTGTCCCTAAACTCAAGGATTTCAAATATGGTTCAGCAAGATTGGTTTAGAACACAATAGCACACTGACAGTTTCCCTCACTGTACCTCTCTGTCCCTAAACTCAAGGATTTCAAATATGGTTCAGCAAGATTGTTTTAGAACAGAATAGCACACTGACACTTTCCCTCACTGTACCTCTCTGTCCCTAAACTCAAGGATTTCAAATATGGTTCAGCAAGATTGGCTTAGAACACAATAGCACACTGACAGTTTCCCTCACTGTACCTCTCTGTCCCTAAACTCAAGGATTTCAAATATGGTTCAGCAAGATTGGTTTAAAACAGAATAGCACACTGACACTTTCCCTCACTGTCCTTCTCTGTCCCTAAAAACAAGGTTTAGCACAGAATAACACACTGACACTCTCCCTACCTATCCTTATTTGTCCCTAAACACAAGGAATCCAGGATTAGTAAAGGAAAAAAAATGACACTGTCCCTGCCTATGCTTCTCTTTCCCTGCTCCGGAACACACTACACAAGGCCGCCGCGTTGGCGGCCTTTTATAGTGTGGGGCGTGTACTAAACCCCCTCAGCAACAATTGGCCACAGGCATCCTGCCTGTGGCCAATCATTGCTCTCCTCGCTGCCGGCGCTGTGATTGGTCAAGCATGCGGGGTCACAGTGCATGCTTGGCCAATCACAGCGCCTGGATGACACTGCGATGGCGTAGTGCATTGTGGGCCGTTCGCGTCACTCGAATTTGGCGCGAACGGCCCAAATCGTTCGTTCTTCGTCGAACGATCGAACAGCCGATGTTCGAGTCGAACGTATGTTCGACTCGAACACAAAGCTCATCCCTACTAAACTCTCTCCATCCTCTCCAAATCCTATCAAATTTTGGCCTGCCTTCTTTCTGAGTTGACATCAACTCTTCCATCAATCTAATTCTATCAACCTCCTTCACCCATTCTCCTATTGATGGAGCTTTTGTACCCTTCCAATTCCTTGGAATTAATGCTTTCGCTCCATTCAAAAGGTGTGGGACCATGGACCCTCTATATTTTTTCCTTGTTATACCCGTGTTGTGAAACAAACAGTGCCAGGGATCTAGCTTAACCACCACCCCACTAATCTTCTTTATCATACTTAGTATCTTCTTCCAATATTCCTGTATCAGGGGACATTGCCACCATATGTGGGCATGTGTTCCCTCCATCCCACACTCTCTCCAACACATGGGTGATGTCTCTTTATTGATCCTCTGTAGTTTCACTGGGACAAAGTACCATTTAGTAAGAAGTTTATAATTCATCTCTTTCATTTTTGCTTCTACTGATGTTGAATGGACATATTCTAACACTTGTCTTTTCTTTTCCTCTGGTATGGATTGCTTTAATTCTATCTCCCAGCTTTCCAGTGCTTTAAATGTCTCATGTCCCCTTGAAGATCTTAGTATCCTATAAATATTCAATATCCCCTGTTTTCTTATACCTATATGTTCTACTAGTTTTTCCCAGGCATTCAGCTCATTGCTAGCTCGCAGGGGCTTTGGTAGGGTGCCTACAAAGTGTTGGACCTGTCTATACCGCCATGTATCCCCTTGAGAGTGTCCATATTTTTCTCATAGACCTCGTACACACGGCCAAGATTCTCGTTGAAAAAAACATGTCGTTTTTTTCGACGAGATTCTTGGACAAGAAACTTGTCTCGGCCGAGTGTACACACGCTCGTTTCAAAGAACCCGCGGTTCTTTGAATGGAGCGTACGCAGTGACGTCATCGACTACGACGAGCATGAGCTCGTCACATTCGATGCTATCGCCGCCATCTTGGTATACCCTACGTATGCCTAGGAAGCTACCGTGCATGCATCAAATTCATTTCGAACATGCGCGGGCTTCCGGGAGGACAGGTAAGTGTACACACACTCACTTTTCTCGTCGAGAAACATGCCGAGGAGAATCTCGACGAGAAAATAGAGAGCAGGTTCTCTATTTTCTCGTCGAGGTTTCTTGTCGGTTTTCTCGACGAGAAACCCGATAGCCGCGTACACACGACCGATTTACTCGGCAAGACCTCTCTGCCAGCAAGTTTCTTGCTGGTTCTTGCCGAGAAAATCGGTCGTGTGTACGAGGCCTCAGTTCTATAAGTGGACATAGGGCATTTCCTTTCATTATATCTTTAAGTTTTAATGTATCCGAAGTTGCCCATCCCAGGAACGCACCTCCTCCCTTGCCCGGCAGGAAGAGGTCCGTACCTGTGAGGGGCAAAAGAGGGCTATTGTATTTCCACTCCTTTTCTTCGGATACTCTGTCCCATATTCTCAGGGTTTCCTTCGTCATTAATGGTATCTCCTGGGGGAGGCCTCTATATTGTTTTGGTATCCATGTTAATTTTCCCAGTCCCCTTTTACTCAGGCTCTCCTCTACTCCCACCCACTTCTTTTCCACCTGTCTGCCCACCTGCATCCAGTCCACTAATCTCTTTAGGACAGCTGCTTCATAAAATATTTTAAAGTCTGGTAAGTATAGTCCCCCCTCCTGCTTGGGTTTCATCAAGGTCTCCAATGAGATTTGCGGTTTCCTCTCCTTCCATATAAATCTCCTCAATATCTTCCCCAATATTTTAAAGTATGTTTCTGGGATTTTTATCGGAAGTGTTTGGAAGATATACAATGCTTTAGGCAGGATCATCATCTTAATTATATTTATTCTTCCCATCCAGGATACTCTTTCCATCGGATATCCCTTTCAGTTCTAATTTTATTTTATTTAAGAGGGGAATGTAGTTGTCTTCATATAAGTCCCTTTCTTTATTGGACAGCAATATTCCTAAAGTATTTCATCCCCCTCTGTTTCCAGGAAAATGGGTATAGGTCCACAAGATCCCCGCATTCCCTTGGGCTCAGGGACATACTTAATATCTCTGTTTTCTCTTTATTGATTTTCAGATTAGATATTTTTCCATATCTTTCATATTCTTCTAAGATCTTCGGTAATGTCTGTCTCGGCTTTGTAACATCATGTCTTATCCTCTTTATATTCCTTTGGTTTTATTTATTAGAAGGATAGATACATGTATATTAGTAACTATTATAAAGCTTTTTAATTTCTCATTTTTACCTGATCTTTTTTAATAGAATTCCTTTTACTGAAGCTAGATCAGATCAAAACAGATTTTGATTGGTTGCTTTGGGCAGAACACTCTGATCTGTGCTCCCTTAACTTATCGCTTAACGAGTCCATGAGAGTATCTATTTCTGTTCTGCACTCATTTATACAACCCAGGTAAGATTTAGCCAGAGTGACATTGCATGCAGTAATAACCAGGTAGTGAAGATATGCCCTTGTGAATGATCAGAAGGACACACAAAAATCAAAAGCGCTGCTCATTAAATTTTTGCAGACATTTTCCAACAACATTCCCACTGTAAAGAGAACTAATTATCTGCTTGTACCGAATTGGGTACATTTCTTCTCACTAGATTAAACACGAAAAAACCCTTACTGACTAAAATGCTCTTAAAGCAAATCTATGGGTTACAATTACCACCTCACCTCCACCTTCCTAAGACCCCCACTGCACCTTTTCCTTTAAAAATCATATTAAACAACTTTTTTTCCCAAGAGTCTTCTGGGTTGAGACAAACAATTTAAAGTGACACTGACCAAGGTAGTTTCAATGGTCACGTATTATTCATTATTGATCAGTTTGCATCCGTTTGCAGGAGGTTTGGGGACTCCAGGGGAAAGTCTGTGAACCCCGCAACTCTATGGGACCTGGATCTTGCTATTTTTTGCTCTTTTTCAATTTGCAAGCTATAGTTAAAAAACAAGCATGGGTTACTAAGGACCACCATGGGGGGCATGTACCAATGCAACATTGCTTAAAAGACAACTATAAAAATATAAAAACCTTTAAATAACATGCTTGAGGAGTGTCTGTGCATCAAGTTAAAGAACAGTACAATGTAATCCTTTATAAGTGTTAAAAAAAAATGAAAAAGGGGAGTCTCCTTTAAATTTCCACAAGGCCCTTATCAGGGCATACAGCCAGGCCTTCTACCCTTTGAAAGGTACCTTGTCCCAGTGCTGAGGAACAAGTGCCTCCTTCCCACAAACCCTGGAGGATGTGAGGACTGGGAGCTTCCTTTATAGTAAGGGAGCCCCCCAAGGGGATACATAAGACCCTACTACTACTCATTCCCAGTAAAAGTTGAACGTAAATAAACATACTAACATCATGATAAAATCCTTTAAATACATTACAGTAAAAAAATATGAATATGTAAATAATTTCCCCAAATGTAAACTCAGCTTTAATCACGTCATCCATCAATGTAGATCTATTATCAATCACGATTACCTGCCAACTGCGATGTTTCCTTGCCATCCAAAAAAATTGCCCCTCTTCACTACCTCTGCAAATTGACAGAATTTCCAGAGCTGCTGGAATGTTAACAAAGCAGTTGGGGGCCCTGGGTGACGTCACTGATCATGTTTGATCAATGACATCCCTGATGCTGCTGAAATGTAAACAACAGCACAAGGAATCTTTCATTTAACGATGGTCCTCATGGTGGCAAAGAATAATCATTAAGTGGTGGTAAAGATCACTTGACAGTGTGATTGATGCTGGATTTACCCCAGGGAACATTGATTTTTTTTTAAATAAAAATACTTTTTCTGAGATGTAATTTCAGCATCATTCACCACAACCTGACCGCCTGACTATGCCTCCGTGCCACCACTAACCTGGCGCACTCCCAACACTAAATTACAGATGCCCAGCTGCTATGGCAATGTAAACAAAGTGACTTGGGATCCTGGTTGACATAAGTTGAATATATTTGGCTGTATTTTTTTTTCTTTTGCTATTGGAGTTCTGTTTAAAATGTATTGTGTACTGAATGGAATACTGAAGTGTATTGTAAATGCTTAATTGAACAAGCTGAAGTTAGAAGTCGATTGGCTACCATTTACAGCTACACCAGATTTTGCACTCTCCAGTTTTTTTTTTTTTATAAATCTTTTTTATTGAATTTTTATAAAACATACACACAATTTGCCCACATCTAGGCACAACAGCTGCCCACGCAGGGGCCATTACCCTGTGTTGGCATCAGACCATCACAGGGCGACAAATAACAAAAAACTTAACTTAATCTATACTACAACCCCAAACTTGGGGAGAGGGTTCATTCAATATACATCATGCTTCAAAGTGTTATTATTAGAGGAAGGTAGCCTGAAGACATTTTTTGGGTTAATAAATCGATATTTCGAAGATACAATATAAGTCTAGACCGTGGTCACTGTATCACTTGCCGTGCTTCTGTCATCTAACCAACAGTTCCATACCTTTTCAAATTTGTGCGGACAACCTCTAGACAAGTACGTGGCTCTATATAGGGGCAAACTGGCATTAATTAAGTTTTTCCAAAATTTAACAGAGGGGGGAGACGATTTTTTCCAATTCATTGTAATGGCTTTGCGTGCATAATACAACAACAGGGATATGAGTGTTTTTCTGGCTCTGAGTATTGGCAGTTGTTCAACCAGTCCTAGCAAACAGTGTATGGGCTCGCATGGGACGCAAGTCCCGGTGGCTTTATTGATCACCCGTAGCACTTCACTCCAATACTGTACAATTGCTGGGCAAGCCCAGAAAATATGGAAGAAACCCCCTGGCCGGTAGGAGCAGCGCCAGCACTCCGGAGAATGCTCCGGTGACATCTGGTGCAGCCTGTGAGGTGTGTAGTGAGCCCTGTGGACAATTTTATATTGGACTAATTTGTCCCTTGCTGAGATCAGAGGGGAGAAGGGATAATCCCAAACCTCCCTCCAGTCGTCCGCGTCCAGCCCCGGTATGTCCTCCACCCATTTCCTGCGGAGGGAAGACAGCTCGGGGATAGCAGCAACCAGCAGGGATCCATAAATCTGAGACGCAGGTTTTTCCAGGTCTTTTACCCGGATAGTAGATTCCAACTCTGAGTATGCCAGTTCGACTGGCCTGCCCAAAAATTGGCACCTGAAGGCATGTGCAATTTGGAGATATCTAAAGCGGGCTCGGTCAGGTACGTTGAATTTAGCACATAAAGTGTGAAAGGGAGTGAGATCTCCGTTGGTGATGATATGTTTGAGTTTCAGTATTTTATACTTGGCCCAGGCCTGCGGATCGGGGATAGTGTGGAATTGTGACAGGTTGGGATTCAGCCACAGGGGGGTGTGAGGAGACCAAGAGTTCGGCTGGGGTGCCCTTAGTGCCTCACCCGCCCTCCATGCCCGCATAGTGGTACGCATGGAAGGGGTGAGATTGTGGGGCGTTTTTTGCCCCCTGAATAGCAGTCCCTCCAGTGCCTCCAGGGACCCCACTATGGCTGCCTCCAGTACCGTCACGGAATTGGTCAGGTCCGGTTCACTCTCCAGTTTTAGTAAATACACTGTGATCAGGACTTCTGACTTCACTGACTTTTCTCTGACCACCTGCATGTTCTGGGTCAGTTTATCCGAAAGCATTGATGCTAGAGACAGCCAGACTAAAATTTTCTGAAAATGTAACAATGACAGCCAAACTATTTCCCTAAAAACATATTTAATATGCTGTGAACATTTGAACTTTCAAAATGAAACATTGCTAGGTCTTTCCGATACAGAGTATTTTCTCACTGTGTACAAACCATTTAATCATGTGTGCTCTTTAACCCCTTCCTTACTGGGCACATAAACCCCCTTCCTGCCCAGGCGAATTTTCAGCTTTCGGCACTGTCACGCTTTGAATGACAATTGCGCGGACGTGGCTCCCAAACAAAATTGGCGTCCTTTTTTTCCCACAAATAGAGCTTTCTTTCAGTGGTATTTGATCACCTCTGCGGTTTTTATTTTTTGCGCTATAAACCAAAAAAGAGCGACAATTTTGAAAAAAAAACACAATATTTTTTGATTTTTGCTGTAATAAATATCCCATTTTTTTTTTAAAAAAACATTTTTTTCTCAGTTTAGGCCGATACGTATTCTTCTACATATTTTTGGTTAAAAAAAATCCCAATAAGCATACAGTGATTGGTTTGTGCAAAAGTTATAGCGCCTACAAAATAGGGGATAGAATTCTGAATTTTTTTTTATTATTTTATTTTTTACTAGTAATGGCGGCGATCTGCGATTTTTGCCACACACGCTTGACACCATCTGAACCAAATAAGTTTATCTTGGTCTCATCAGACCACAGGACATTGTTCCTGTAATCCATGTCCTTAGTCTGCTTGTCTTCAGCAAACTGTTGGGGACTTTGTTGTGCATCATCTTAAGAAGAGGCTTCCTTCTGGGACGACAGCCACACAGACCAATTTGATGCTGTGTGCGGCATATGGTCTGAGCACTGACAGGCTGACCCTCCCACCCCTCCAACCTCTGCAGCAATGCTGGCAGCACTCATACGTCTATTTCCAAAAGACAACCTCTGGATATGACGCTCAGCACGTGCACTCAACTTCTTTGGTCGACCATGGTGAGGCCTGTTCTGAGTGGAACTTGTCCTGATAAACCGCTGTATGGCTGCAGCTCAGTTTCAAGGTCTTGGCAATCTTCTTATAGCCTAGGCCATCTTTATGAAGAGCAACAATTCTTTTTTTCAAATTCTCAGAGAGTTCTTTGCCATGAGGTGCCATATTGAACTTCCAGTGACCAGTATGAGAGAGTGAAAGCGATAACACCAAATTTAACACACCTGCTCCCCATTCACACCTGAAACTAGGGATGAGCTTTATGTTCGAGTCGAACATTGGCTGTTCGCCCGTTTGGCAAACAGCGAACAATTTGGGGTGTTCGTGGCAAATTTGAAAAGCCACGGAACACTCTTTAAAAGTCTATGTGAGACTCGCCGCATCGCTGGAGATTCATGGATCATTGCTGGACAGACTGCATTACAACGCTGGAATGGCTTTTTTTATTTTTTATTTTTAAGAAAGGACTTTTCACAATGGTGTCTGTGTGGTTTTTAAAATTTTTGACACTTTATTTTGTGAAATGGTAGGGGTACAATGTACCCCATTACCAATTTACATGGGGGGGCTGGAATCTGGGGGTCCCCTTTGTTAAAGGGGGCTTCCAGATTTTGATAAGCCCCCCTGCCCGCAGACCCCCAAAACCACCGGGCAAGGGTTGTGGGGATGAGGCCCTTGTCCCCATCAACATGGGGCCATTCCCCCCATGTTGAGGGCATGTGGCCTGGTACGGTTCAGGAGGGGGGGCGCTCTCTTTTCCCCCCTCTTTTCCTGCGGCCTACCAGGTTGCGTGCTCGGATAAGGGTCTGGTATGGATTTTTGGGGGGACCCTAGGCCATTTTTTTTTAATTCTGGTGCGGGGTTCCCCTTAAAATCCATACCAGACCTGAAGGGCCTGTTTTTTTTTTTTTCAATGACTTTCAATGACTTTTCTCTGTATTGCCGGGACCCGAAAATTCATTACAGCCGCGAGTAGTTTTAAATTATTTTTTTCCTTTAGAAATTACATTTTGTGCAGGGACAGTTCTAAGCACGGGAAACATGCACTACTTCACAGGCATACTATACACACCCCCAGGTAAGACATTTTAAGGAATATTTCACTTTTATTGTTTCACTTTAAGCATTATTAAAATCACTGCTCCCGAAAAAACGGCAGTTTTTAAAACTTTTATTTGCATTGATACATGTCCCCTGGGGCAGGACCCGGGTCCCCAAACACTTTTTATGACAATAACTTGCATATTAACCTTTAAAATTAGCACTTTTTATTTTTCATGTTTGTGTTCCATAGACTTTAAAGGTGTTTGCGTGTTTGAACAATTTTTTTTGCCTGTTCGCATGTTCTGGTGTGAACCGAACCGGGGGGTGTTCGGTTCATCCCTACCTGAGACCTTGTAACACTAATGAGTCACATGACACCTGGGAGGGAAAATGGCTAATTGAGCCCAATTTGAATATTTTCACTTAGGGGTGTACTCACTTTTGTTGCCAGCGGTTTATACATTAATGGCTGTGTGTTGAGTTATTTTGAGGGGACAGCAAATTTGCACTGTTATACAAGCTGTACACTCACTACTTTACATTGTAGCAAAGTGTTATCACATGAAAAGATATAATAAAATATTTACAAACATGTGAGGCAATCTGTACAGATATTGTATGTAGATATATAGGAAGAGAATATACTTTCAATTATTTCTGATTTAGTTAAATGGTCTGGAGAAAGATGCATGTGACTGCTGCTAGACCATTAATATTAATGCATATGTTAATGGATAGCACTGGTATTTAAGAAACTTGAAGTCATATGGTGATTGTTGAAGGAGATTTATTTATCTAGTAGATGATTATGTTGGTTTAACCGCTTCAACTCTCATATCTGTATACCCCATATGAACAAAGCAATTTTTACATTCCTGCTAATGGCATGTTAATTTAGCAATAACTTTGTCATTGCTAACAATAAAGATAAAAAAAAGAAATACATACATTGGGGTTGATTTACTTAAGCCGTGCGCCATCAGTAGAGGCGCACGACGAGGCGCAATGCACATTTCCATATTTACAACATGGTGCGCCGGTAACAGAGCTCAAATCCCCCATTTACTATAGCGATGAAGAAAAAAAGAGTGGTCATGGGACTTTGAATGAGGTGGGTCACAGACTAGACACAACTAGGATACAATTGATAATTTATTATAAATTCATGATATACAAAAATGCGTAAAAAAATATGTACCGTATATACTCGAGTATAAGCCGAGTTTTTCAGCACATTTTTTTGTGCTGAAAATGCCCCCTCGGCTTATACTGGAATCACCTTTTTGGCCCTGATCTCCCGGACTTTGCGGACCCGGTACCGGCCTGCCGTCTCCTGGACCCCAAACTTGGCACACACGTAGCCCCACTCTTCCTCTACAAGTGTGCAAAGTTTGTTGTCCGGGGGACCTACAGCCGGGGAGCAACGATTTTTCAAAGCCGCAACCCCTTCCATAGACTCCCATGTTAAACGGTAATTTCTCCGGTGATTTTGGGGACCCGGTACCGGCCGGTCGTAGGTCCCCTGGACCCGGAACTTAGCACACATGTAGCCCCATGTCTCCTCTACAAGTGTGCAAAGTTTGTTGTCTGGGGGACCTACGGCCGGGGAGCACCGATTTTTCAAAGCTGGGCATCCCTTCCATAGACTCCTATGTTAAACGTCAGTCTAGTCATGGACACAGTGAGGCATGAGCACAGTGAGGCATGGGCACAGTGAGGCATGGGCACAGTGAGGCATGGACACAGTGAGGCATGCACATGGATACAGTGAGGCAAAGTGAGGCACAGTGAGGCATGCAGATGGACACCCTAGGCTTATACTCAAGTCAATAAGTTTCCCAGTTTTTTGTGGTAAAATTAGGTGCCTCGTCTTATATTCGGGTTCGGCATATACTCGAGTATATACGGTAATATGTCTATGCAAAAAGTCATATAAACATTAGCAGTAAGAAGATCCATATATAATAAAACACTATACGTATATAATAGTCATGAAGATATCACAACAAAATGCACAATTGATCCGTAAATGAATAAATGTATTGTAGCATCTATGTACGCGTTTCGTGGATCTCACTAGGGTCCACTCATCAGGAGTTTGATGCAGCAATTCATATATCAACTCAATTCATGGGCCCAGCATCGGGGAGGAGAGGGATGCACCGAGATATGTAGTCTCCCACAGGGTTGAGGCAGGATAAACCACCCAAAATGTGGCCAATGGGGAAAGCAGCGAGAGGGAAACAAGAACAAGACCCCAAGTGCGGTAATTAGGGTGTATGAACACAGTAGACCAGATGATTCTGTAAATGGGTAACAGGTGTTGAGTATAATCCACATGACCATCTCCAGAAGGAGCAATGTGCAAAAAAAATAGCGATTTCGGTGCACGGGAGAACGCAATCTGTGCGCCACTATGGACATATTTCGCACGGCATCTCCAATTCAATATTAACAGAAGATGGAGGTGCCAATATTATGGGGTGATATGAGGAAGTTTAGTAACAACTGCCCAAGTAACAAACATGCCCAGAATAGAATGAGAAAGTAACTTTTTCAGAGATAGCCTGCTGCGCCTGCAAGTACATTTAGAACTGGGTGAGATCAATCTAAGCAGTGTGCATGCGCAAGCAGCTCTTGCGCTCATTCACATGAGCTTGTTCATTGCACGGCCAAAATCTTAGTAAATGTTAAGCAACATACATGCAATTGCTGGTGTTGAACGGGCACATCTCTAATCTTTAATTTTTTTTTAAAGCTGGTTCACCTTTATGTTTTTTTTTTTAAGGAGATTTTCACGCAGGTCGTGTTATTGGTACTAAAAAAGTTCAGGGTTTCTTGGGCGACTGGTACTGCACACTCCGGGATGTTGTTGGATAAGAACAAGGGGTGAAAACCGTAGTTCGCAAAGAACGGTGACTGCTTGGTAGCTGAGTGGACAGAGTTGTTGTAGGTGAACTCAGCGAGAGGTAGTAAGGGTACACAATCATCTTGTGAGAAGCCTGAAAAACAGCGTAAATACTGCTCAAGAGTCTGATTTGTTAGTTCAGTCTGACCATTAGTCTGGGGGTGATATGCCAAGGAAAAAGAAAGGTCAATCTTTAAAGATTCGCAAAGAGCTCTCCAGAATCTGGACGTAAACTGCACCCCCGGTCAGATACAATGTTTGCAGGAATACCGTGCAGCCTTACTATTTCCTTGATAAACAATTTTGTGGTCTCAGGGGCAGAAGGTATGCATCTCATAGGCAGGAAATGAGCCATCTTAGAAAGTCTATCTACTACCACGAAAATTGTAGTGCAGTTTTCTGATGGTGGTAATTCAACAATAAAATCCATGGAAATCATTCTCCATGGTCTTTCCGGAATGGGTAAAGGTTTCAACAGTCCCCAAGCTCTGGTCTTGCTGCCCTTGTTTTGAATGCAAGTAATGCATGATTCCACATAGTCTCTACAGTCTTTTATTAGCCGAGGCCACCAAAACGTGCGCTGGAGGAGTTCGGATGTCTTGTGCACACCAAAGTGGTCGGCCAGTTCATGATCGTGACAAGATTTAAAAACGTTGATCCGTAATTGCTGAGGTACAAAGATCTTGTCCTTGAACCATAGCAGGTCTTCTCTCAACTGTAGGGTAACGTCCGGTGGGTAGGAATCATTTGTAGAAGCCTGCTTAATTTGGGATAGTAAGTCTCCTTGCAACATGAGGACGTTTCCGGGAGTCAGAATGGTGTCTGGGGGTGAAGAAGTTTCGGATTCGCTAAACATCCGGGAAAGTGCATCCGGCTTGGTATTCTTCGACCCGGGCCTGTAGGTTATGTGGAATGAAAATCTGGTAAAAAAAAGTGCCCATCTGGCCTGACGTGGTTTCAGTCTTTTGGCAACTTTCAAGTACTCCAGGTTCTTGTGGTCCGTATAGACCAAAATAGGGTTTGCTGCTCCCTCTAACAAATAGCGTCATTCCTCCAGTGCGGCCTTAATTGCAAGTAGCTCTCTGTCCCCGACATCATAATTTCTCTCAGCTTCAGACAACTTACGAGAGAAAAATGCAACTGGATGCAACAAAGCCTTGGGACCCTGTCTCTGAGAGAGTACTTCTCCCACTGCGATCTCAAAGGCATCTACTTCCATAATGTAAGGCAACGCTGGGTCTGGATGCTTTAGGACAGCGGCTGAGACGAACTGGTCCTTTAGGGTAGAGAAGGCAGCCTGGGCTTTAGGGATCCAGTTGAACCGTGTGCCTTGTTTTGTCAAACTGGTGATGGGGGAGATGATGGTGGAAAACACTCAGATAAACTTACGATCGAAATTCACAAACCCCACAAAGCGATGGATCCCCTTCCTGTCCGTAGGGGTTGGCCAATTCAAGATGGCAGAAACTTTTTGTGGGTCCTTGACACCTTCTATAGAGATAATCAATCCCAGAAACTGAATGCTCTGTTGTTCAAACTTGCATTTCCCAGGTTTTGCATACAGGCCGTGTTGACGAAGTCGGGTTAATACTTTTCTGACATGCTCCCGCTGAACAGACAAAGAAGAAGAGAAAATCAGGATGTCGTCTAGGTATATTATAACAAACAAGTCAAGGTAATCTATGAAGATGTCATTCACAAAATGTTGGAATGTAGCAGGGGCATTGCAAAAGACCGAAGGGCATTACGAGATATTCAAAGTGCCCGAATCGGGTACGGAAGGCAGTCTTCCACTCATCCTCACTTCGAATCCGAACCAGGTTGTAAGCCCCACGAAGATCCAGTTTGGTGAATATAGCTGCAGCTCCGATTCTCTGGAATAGTTCAGGCACTAAAGGAAGGGGGTACCGGTTCTTAATTGTAATTCTATTAAGCTCACGGTAATCTACGCAGGGACGTAGGGAATGGTCCTTCTTTTCAACGAAGAAGATTCCCGCTCCTGCTGGCGAGGTGGAAGGGCGGATGAACCCCTTCTCCAGATTATCGTCGATGTAGGTTTTAAGAGTCCCTAGTTCCAATTCGGTCAAGGGGAAGATCCTTCCAAATGGCACCTCTGCCCCGGGAAGGAGCTTGATTGGGCAATAGGGCCTGTGTGCAGGAAGTGTCTCTGCACCCTTCTTGCTGAACACATCCAAGAAACTGTGGTATACTTCTGGGACGGACTGGTGAGTTTCAACATCAGTGAAGAAGGAAGGTCAGAGACTTCTGACAAGCAGTGCTGGTGGCAGTAAGGGGAGAGTAAGCTGATCTTTCCTGTGATCCAGTCAATTTGTGGGTTGTGAGCCCCCAGCCATGGCATACCCAGTATGATGGGAAACAAGGGGGACTCAATAATGTCCAGGCAGAGTAATTCCCGATGGTTACCGGAAATGATTGTGTTTAGAGGAACTGTTTCCTGTGTGACAGGCCCAGATTTAACAGCCGATCCGTCGGCTAGGTGTACAGCGTCCCTTAGCTCTGGGTCGTAGAGGGACTTGGAATCTACTGGCAAACGATGCGTCCATAAAACCGCTGCATGCTCCGGAATCAATTATGGCGGTAGCTTGAATATTCCCTCCTGGAAGCTGTAAAGAGACGGAGATAGCCAGATGAGTTGCGTTGTCAAATGAAGCAGGTGCGTAGGTAGAAGAGATAGAAGAACACTTACGGGTCTATGCGGGACAAGTCCTCACATAATGTCCAGGTTCCCCACAGTAAAGGCAAAGGTTGTTGATCCGCCAACGTTGGCGCTCTTCAGGAGTAAGTG
This sequence comes from Rana muscosa, assembly GCA_029206835.1. NCBI lineage: Eukaryota > Metazoa > Chordata > Amphibia > Anura > Ranidae > Rana > Rana muscosa. The sequence goes on along the minus strand of CM055121.1, from coordinate 438,308,647 downwards.
AGGGACGGAGCAGGCCTAATTGCATTGGTTCCGAAGTATCGGTGGATGTGTGAGCAGGAGCTAGAGGAGCGGAGTGAGGAGGGTTGAACACAGGGGGTAGCATCCATACTGGACGAGAAGGGCCAGCGGTACGTTCTGCTCTTCATTCCCTTAGTCGTCTGTATATTTGGATAGACTGGAGGATTAGAGCATCAAGTGTTGCCGGGATGCCAACCCGGGCCAGTTCATCCTTAAGGGGTTCGGAGAGACCCATGCGGAACTGGTGATGCAGGGCAGCGTCATTCCAGTCTGTGTCTGAACTCCAACGCCTGAATTCAGACACATAGTCCTCTACTGCCCTACGACCCTGTTGCAGGGAACACAGTGCTGCTTCTGCGGTAGCTGCTTGTTGTGGATCCTCGTAGAGGAGGTCCATTGCTTGGAAGAAGGTACTCAGGAGGTTGAGGCAGACGCCCATGTCTGAGGTTCGCCCGATAATAGAGCGATAACAAAGCCCACCTTGGTGGATTCAAGAGAGAAGGTCCTGGGCTGTAAAGGGAAAAAAATTCACAGGCGTTGCGTAAAGCTCTGTACTTGCTGCCGTCCCCGGAGAATATCTCCGGAGTGGGGACCCTGGGCTCAGGCGGCAACATCACGACCGAAGGTGCAGGAGAAGTTCCAGATGCTGCAGGAGCCGTGGTGGACAGGATCTGGACATGCCCCTCCAGAGGGGTGTAGCCTTCCTGCAGGTTCCTGACGGCCGTAGTAAGTCCATCCAGGTGACGGCATAAGTCCTCCATGGGAAAGACTCCCTGCATGGGCTCGGACATGGCTGTCCGGTACTGTCACATACCTGGTGCTAGAGCCCAACGTGCAGGGAGCGGCCTCTCGTAAACCTCTGGCTCAAGAACCCCTGGTAGAGCAGACAGGAGGCCGAGAGTGCAAAGGGGCACAAGTGCCTGGCAGGTAAGCTGGTGTAGAGGGCTGGATGCAGCAGCAGGGAGGTGTTCTGTAGTCCCAAACAGGATGCAGACAGCAGGCTGAGAACTGTAGACAGAGGTACAGCACTCGTGAATCTGGACATAGGCAGGTGAGGACAGGCCGGGTCAGTTCATCAGGCGGGCAGCAATCAGGTTAGAGGGAGAAGCAGAGACAAAGTCAGAACAAGCTGGGATCAGAGATAAGCAGAAAGCAGGAGTAGTCAAGGGAGAGCCGGATCAAGTAACAAGTCAGCAATCAGGAACACAGGTAGCAGGGGTCTCAGGAACGCTGTAGACCGGACAGCAAGGCAGCAAATTGACAGTTCTCTTTAAATAGGCTTTTTTGGCGCCAACTACCGTCATTAGGTGCGCGCGCGGGCGAGAAATTAAACCCCCCTGAACAGGCCACATCTCCGGTTGCATCAGGTGAGACAGACTGAGCAGGGGAAGGCGGGGGATGGCTTCTTTGCCCACATGCTACATCCACCCGGGATACCAATGACTCAAGGACCGCCGTCAGCGCAACCATGGGAAACTTGGGTTCCGAGGGACCTGCCATCTCCATGAGGGGATCAGGGGGTGAGGTGTGACCCATAGACTAACGAAAAATAGCCGCCGTGACTTCATCGGCTACACAAACATGGCCGCCGGCCGGAGATCAGCCAGACCAAGGGAAAATAGCCACCGTGATGTCATCAGACCACCCAAACATGGCCGCCGGACGTTTGACATGCTGAAGCATGCTGCCAGGATCCTCTCTGTGCCTTCAACACCGCTGCACCCTCTGCAAGGGGACCCCCTTCCAAAAGGGTACTGTACTCCCTGGGTGAACATTTATGGGGACACCGCTGTGCACTCTGCACCGCTGTGCTCTCTGCACTGGGACCCCCAAACTGCACATTACCCTTATACTGCACACACAGCAGGGCATGTGCACTTGAACCCCTCCATACAGCCAGGGCAGGCCACACACCACCCAGAAAAGGGGGGTATGTGTCCGATAAGTGATGTAAATATGTGCAAGCAAATAATACAAATAAATATGTAGCGCACAGACCCCCTCTCAACCGCCTGTTTCGGCTCCTCGTAGGAAGAAGGGGCACACCGCACCACAAGCCCGTACCCTCCTGTGTTAAAGGGGTTGTAAAGGTACAATTTTTTTTCCTAAATAGCTTCCTTTACCTTAGTGCAGTCCTCCTTCACTTACCTCATCCTTCGATTTTGCTTTTAAATGTCCTTATTTCTTCTGAGAAATCTCCACTTCCTGTTCTTCTGTCTGTAAATCCACACAGAAATGCGAGTAACACTGTCGTGCTCGCCCCCCTCCCTTGGACTACAGGAGAGTCAGGACACTCTCTACGTTGCAGATAGAGAAATGAGCTGTGTGTTAGTGGGCATCCTGACTCTCCTGTAGTCCAAGGGAGGGGGCGAGCACGACACTCCACACCAGGAAGAAAGCCTCGCATTACTGTGTGGAGTTACAGACAGAAGAACAGGAAGTGAGGATTTCTCAGAAGAAATAAGGACATTTAAAAGCAAAATCAAAGGATGAGGTAAGTGAAGGAGGACTGCACTAAGGTAAAGGAAGCTATTTAGGAAAAAAAATTGTACCTTTACAACCCCTTTAAGAGGTTAGGCGGTGTTGTTTTTGGGCCTTGTCTGCAGCCAGAGTATAAAGTCCTCCTGAGTATGATTCTCACCTCTGTGTGTAGATGCAAGTCCTTAACTTCCCCAGGAATGTAAATGTCCACACCAGCTGAAAGTCCAACTCAATATTTATTTTCACTTGCACAACACATAGTCTCTTGGATAGAAGAAAGGTTGGAGCAAAGACACAGGACAGCTTAAGGTGTGGAGGAGGTCCAGGCACAAACGTAGCTCAAAATCTTCTGACTGTTCATATTTCTTAAACAGTTTTGGTGCATGGTCTCTGCCACAGACCATGAGATTGGCCTCTGCCACAGACCCTGTGAATAAGGTCACTGCCACTGACCTGGCGAACAAGGTCACTGCCACTGACCCGATGAACCTTGGTTTCTTCCTAGGACATAGCCCCTTTCAGGGAGAAGACGTGCCCCCAGAGAGTCAACAGACCCCTTCCTTCACCGTGTCCACAGCACCGGTCCCTTGGAACAGATCCTCCCTTCTCTTAGGGTGCGGGTCCCCTCGCAAGGCGGCACCCTGGACTCCTCGATCCCTTGTGGACCCCAGCCGAAGATTGCTGGGCTCCGGGCCGTTGCTGCAACTCCTGGGCCTCCGTGCCCAGACGGACAGAAACGGTGAGGTAGTACCTCTCCCCAGGCTAAAGGTGCCTGAGGTGGAACTGGAACAAGGCCTCCGGACCTAGGGCACCCGGAGATGAGCCACACGCACACACCCAGGCCGAAGGCACCTGGGTGCGGACGAACCACACACACACCCAGGTCGAAGGTGCCTGGGCGTGGACAAACGAACCCTTTCCGAAGATGTCTGCCCCTTTTATATCCTCTCCAGGCATGCACAGCAGGTTCCCCACTGTACGGCTGCCAAGAGGGGACACAAAAGGCACAGCACTGCGCTCGCGATTCAACCCTGGCCCAGAATGGCAGCGCCACCCACCGGCCACAGGGAACACATCACCAGCATTAACCGCTGAGAACAAAAATGGTCCATAACTTCTAACAATGTAATGAGTCTGAGCCTGGTTACCACTCAGATACTTCCCCTAAATTGAACACCCCGCTACAAATATAAATAAAGATTCAAAAAAATTGCATCACACTAAGGTGCATAAGTGCATAAACATGCATAATAAATAGTAGTGTACAGTCCAATCCTTAACCACTTAACGACCGCTCACTGTATATATACGTCGGCAGTAGTGATGAGCCGAACACCCCCGGGTTCGGTTCGCACCAGAACCCGCGAACGGACCGAAAGTTCGTACGAACAATAGAACCCTATTAAATACAATGGATGCGAACGTTCGAATTCTAAAGTGCTAATTATAACAACTATTATGCATGTTATTGTCCTAAAAAGGGTTTGGGAACCCGGGTTCTGCACCAGGGGACATGTATCAATGCAAAAAGAAGTTTTAAAAACGGTCGTTTTTCGGGAGCAGTCATTTTAATGATGCATAAAGTGAAAAAAAAAAAGTCAAATATTCCTTTAAATATCGTACCTGGGGGGTGTCTAAAGTATGCCTGTGAAGTGCCACATGTTTCCCGTGTTTAGAACTGTCCCTGCACAAAATGACACTTCTAAAGGAAAAAAAAGCCATTTAAAACTGCTTGCGGCTTTAATGTAATGTCTGGTCCCGGTAATATGGATGAAATTCTTTAAGAAAAATGGCATAGCTACCCCATGACCCCCCCCCCCCTACCCCAGCCCATTACCAGCCCCTTTGGGTCTTGTATGGATATTAAGGGGAACCCCGCACATAAAATAAAAAAGGCCCTATATACTCTGAACAGCCGTATACAGGCGGTGCATACAAGACAGGGACTGTAGGTTTGTTCTTATGTAGAATCTGTTTGTAATTTTGAACAGGTACATTGTTGAAGTGTAGCTCCAGCCCAAAAATCTATTTTTAAACTTTTTGGAAAACATAGGTAAGGGTTATCACCCCTGTAACATTTGTTTTGCTGTCTGTGCCCCTGTTCAGAACATTTCACCTCACTTTCCGTCCCAATGACAACTGTTTTTGAAATGTGGTGTTTTTCTTGAAACAAGGATTGCTGATAAAGCATCAGTACAGAGGAGACACCTTTCTCCCATATTTATTCTTACAGGAGAGAATTTTCCTTCCTAGTGGTAGATTTCCTCTCACTTCCTGTTGTCTTCTTGCGTTTGCAAGTAGGAGTCGTTTGTAAGTTGGATGTTTGAAAGTAGGGACCTGCCGTATATACTCTGCAGAAATAGGCCCCTTAGTTGTTGGTGTTGGCACAACACTGTAAGCACTCACAGTTACTCTTGGTTGGTGCTGGAACGCCCTGCTGTCAACTATTATATCAGGAATTTTAATTACATATAATTGTTGAACAGTGGTAGTAAAAATTGGGCCTTTGATGGTGGTGCTGGTGCCACAACACTGTAAGCCCTGACAGTTACTCTTGGTGGGTGCAGCAATGGGCCCTGCTGTGAATTATTAGATCAAGAATTGTAATTGCATGCCCCTGTTGAACAGGGGCTGAAAAATTGGGCCTTTCGTGGTGGTGGTGGTGGTGGTGGTGTTGCCACAACACTGTAAGCCCTCAGAGTTACTCTTGGTGGGTGCAGGAATGGGCCCTGCTGTGAATTATTAGATCAAGAATTGTAATTACATGCCCCTTTTGAACAGGGGCTGAAAAATTGGGCCTTTCGTGGTGGTGGTGGTGGTGGCGTTGCCACAACACTGTAAGCCCTCAGAGTTACTCTTGGTGGGTGCAGCAATGGGCCCTGCTGTGAATTATTAGATCAAGAATTGTAATTGCATGCCCCTGTTGAACAGGGGCTGAAAAATTGGGCCTTAGGCACTGGTGGCACAACACTACAACCCCTAACAGATACTGTACTTGGAGCACAGCAATGAGCCCTGTTGCAAAGTATTGCTTCAAAAATTGTAATGACACGCCCCTGTTAAACAGGGGCTGAAAAATTGGGCCTTAGGCACTGGTGCCACAACACTCCAACCCCTCACAGATACTGTACTTGGAGCACAGCAATGAGCCCTATGGCAAATTATTGCTAAAAAAATTGTAATTACACGCCCCTGTAAAACAGGGGCTGAAAAATTGGGCCTTAGCCACTGGTGGCGGCACCCATAAACAAAAATGATCTTCCAAGCTATCATCATCAATCGTATCATTGAGGACTCGGAGGAGGAGGATAGCCAGTCAACATAACAGCACAGGCACTCAGCATCAGCATCAGTCTTGAAGGGATGTGACATGTTAAAATCAATTAGTCTGTTATATCAGCATCAGGTGTGTGGTAGCTGGTGGTGATCCAAGACTGGTTCATCTTGATGAAAGTCAGTCGATCAACCGAGTCGGTGGACAGGCGCACCTTGTGATCCGTGACAAATCCTCCAGCAGCACTGAATGTGCGTTCCGAAAGAACGCTGGATGCAGGACAGGCCAGTAGCTCAATTGCATACTGTGCAAGCTCTGGCCAGTGATCCATCCTCAAGACCCAGTAAGCCAGAGGATTTTCGGTGGGGAAGGTGTAAAAGTCTGACCTTGCCCCTAGATATTCCTGCACCATGTTTATCAGACGCTGGCGATGGTTGCTGGAACCGATCATACTTTGGGGCTGCAGACTAAATTGTCTGAACGCATCGGTCAGACGGCCACCTTCCCCACCGCTCCTTCTTTGACTGGCCGAAGCCTCAGCAACTCGTTGTCCAGGACCAGGAGTTTGTAACCTCCCAGTCTCTGGGAACGCGTTGCACAGACCTTTCTGCAAGGCCTCCCGGAGTTGTCTCATCCTCTGCTCCCTCTGCGACGGTAACATAAGGTCCGCAACCTTACCCTTGTACCGTGGATCAAGGAGAGTGGCCAGCCAGTAATGGTCCCTCTCCTTGATCCGAAGAATACGAGGATCCTTCCGCAGACATTGCAGGATCAGGGAGGCAATGCAGCGTAGGTTTGCTGAGGCATTCGCTCCGGAGTCCTCTGGGTCACTAAGGACGACATGATCCCCAGCCACCTCCTCCCAGCCACGTACAAGTCCACTGGTTTCTTGGGACTGTAAATCATCCCTAAAAGACTGCTGCTGATGATGCTGAGTGCCAGCCTCCACCTCCATGCTGACACAATCCTCCTCCTCCTCCTCCTCCTCCTCCTCTTCCTGTGCGATGGGTGGGACAGAAGGAACACTGTCTGGGTAAAGGGGGCCTTGAGAGGCAAGGAAGTCCTCCTCTTCCTGCCTCTGTTCTGCCTCAAGTGCCCTGTCCATTATTCCACGCAGCGTGTGCTCCAACAGGTGGACAAGAGGTACAGTGTCACTGATGCATGCACTGTCACTGCTCACCATCCTCGTGGCCTCCTCAAATGGTGCCAGGACAGTGCATGCATCCCTGATCATGCCCCACTGGCGTGGTGAAAAAAACCCGAGCTCCCCTGACCCTGTCCTGGTGCCGTAGTCGCACAGGTACTCATTGATGGCCCTCTGCTGCGTGTGCAGCCGCTGCAGCATGGCCAACGTTGAGTTCCACCTGGTGGGCATGTCACATATAAGGCGGTTCTTGGGCAGGTTCAACTCCTTTTGCAGCTCAGCCAGGCGAGCACTGGCATTATAAGATCTGCGGAAATGCACACAGACTTTCCTGGCCTGCCTCAGGACATCCTGTAAGCCCGGGTACCTGCCCAAGAACCGCTGCACCACCAGGTTAAGGACGTGAGCCACACAGGGCACATGGGTCAGTTGTCCCTGTCGGAGGGCGGAGAGGAGGTTGGTGCCATTGTCGCAAACCACCATTCCTGGCTTAAGCTGGCGTGGCGTCAACCACCTCTCGGCCTGGCCCTGCAGAGCAGACAGGACCTCTGCCCCAGTGTGGCTTCTGTCCCCCAAACACACCAGCGCAAGCACGGCATGGCATCTTTTTGCCTGCGTACTTGCGTAGCCCCGTGAACGGCTACGGAGCACCGCTGGTTCATAGGACAAACCACAGGAAGAGGCCATGGAGGAAGAAGAAGAGGAGGGGGTGGAGGAGAGAGGTGTGTCACAACCAGTAGTAGCATTTTGGAGGCGTGGCGGTGGAACAACCTCCAACACTACTGCACCTTGTCCTGCATCCTTCCCAGCTGCCAAAAGAGTGACCCAATGGGCCGTGAAAGAAAGGTAACGTCCCTGTCCATGCCTGCTGGACCATGAGTCAGCGGTAATATGCACCTTACCGCTGACCGCCCTGTCCAGCGAGGCCAAGACATTGCCTTCCACATGCCGGTAGAGAGCCGGAATAGCCTTCCGTGAGAAAAAGTGGCGTTTGGGAACCTGCCACTGAGGAACCGCACATTGCACAAACTCACGGAAGGGGGCCGAGTCTACCAACTGAAAAGGCAGCAGTTGAAGCGCTAGCAATTTAGCCAAGCTAGCATTCAACCGCTGGGCATGTGGATGGCTGGGAGTGAACTTCTTTCGACGGTCCAGCAGCTGGGGCAGGGAAATTTGCCTGCTAGAATCGGACGTCGGTGTACTGCTAGCAGAGTGGCCGCAAGTACTTGGCTGTGACACACCTAATTCTACACCTTCATTCCTCTCAGTGCATGTTTCAGAGAGGACTGAAGTTATAGTGGGGTTGGAGATCCCAGCTGATGCGGTGCAAGGAGAGGTCCGCTTTGTTCTTTGGTGTGGGTCTTTGAGGTACGCTTGCCAACGAGCTGCATGGCAGGTCAACATATGTCTGGTCAGGCATGTGGTACCCAAGCGGCTGATGTTTTGGCCACGCGATATACGCTTGAGACATATGTTGCAAACAGCAGCTGTGCGATCTGATGCACTAGCCTCAAAAAAGGCCCACACCAAGGAACTTTTTGAATGACGGGCAGAGGCAGCGCCCTGCACAGGCGGAGCTCTGCGGTGTGATTCCGTCGGTGTACTGCCCTTACGCTGGCCACCAAAGGGCATCCTGCCTCGTTGGAGATGTGCCTCCTCCTCATCCTCCTCCTCCTCCTCTCTACTATTAGGCACCCACGTGGAGTCAGTGACCTCATCATCCCCTCCCTCCTCATCACTGGAGCCAATCTGGCAGTATGCTGCAGCTGCTGGAACATGACTGCCAGATTGGTGTCCTTCTTGAGCATCCCCTCTGTCTGCTCTCACGCTACTGCCTTCCTGTAGCTGGGTTTCATCATCAGACCCTTCGAAACGCTGGGCATCCTCCTGGAGCATGTACCCAACACTGTGCTCAAACAGTTCGGAGGACTCCTCAGGAGGAGGACATGGTGGGTCTAGGGAAGGAGTGACTGATGATGAGTCTGACATTGATACCAGGGAAGAGGACGCTTTGGCAGCTGCTTTGCCAGTACCCTGAGCCTGGGTGAGAGAGGATGAGGAGGAGGAGGAGGGCTTGGTCATCCACTCTACCAAGTCTTCGGCATGATGTGGCTCAACATGTCCAGCTGCCGAAAAGAAGGACAAGCGTGTCCCATGGCCATGTGCTGATGACAATGCACCGCGTCCACGACCAGCACTGTTGCCCCCAGACACAGAGCCTGCTTGCCCTCTTTTATTACCTCCTGACTGTCTGCCTCTCCTTGTTTGCCTTCCAGACATTCTAATAGATGGCCTGCAGGGAGATGGGAAAAAAGCAATAAGGGCTACCTTCAGGTGTCCTTCTCTGTCCCTTTACTTAAGGATTTCTAAAGATGGTTGAGGATGATTGCTTTTGCACAGAATAGCACAACGACAATTTCCCTGACTGTCCAAAAAACAAGGATTTCAAAGATGGTTGATGAGGAATGCTTTAGCACACTATAGCACAAGGAGAATTTCCCTCACTGTCCTTCCCTGTCCCTAGAAACAAGGATTCGCACAGTGAAAGAAACTGACACTCTCCCTACCTAGAGTTTTCTGTCCCTAGAAAAAATGTTTTTTTAAAGCACACTATAGCACAAGGAGAATTCCCCTCACTTTCCTTCTTTGTCCCTAGAAACAAGGATTCGCACAGTAAAAGACACTGACACTCTCCCTACCTAGAGTTTTCTGTCCCTAGAAAAAATGTTTTTTTAAAGCACACTATAGCACAAGGAGAATTCCCCTCACTTTCCTTCTTTGTCCCTAGAAACAAGGATTCGCACAGTAAAAGACACTGACACTCTCCCTACCTAGAGTTTTCTGTCCCTAGAAAAAATGTTTTTTTAAAGCACACTATAGCACAAGGAGAATTCCCCTCACTTTCCTTCTTTGTCCCTAGAAACAAGGATTCGCACAGTGAAAGAAACTGACACTCTCCCTACCTAGAGTTTTCTGTCCCTAGAAAAAATGTTTTTTTAAAGCACACTATAGCACAAGGAGAATTCCCCTCACTTTCCTTCTTTGTCCCTAGAAACAAGGATTCGCACAGTGAAAGAAACTGACACTCTCCCTACCTAGAGTTTTCTGTCCCTAGAAAAAATGTTTTTTTAAAGCACACTATAGCACAAGGAGAATTCACTCACTGTCCTTCCCTGTCCCTAGAAACAAGGATTCGCACAGTGAAAGAAACTGACACTCTCCCTACCTAGAGTTTTCTGTCCCTAGAAAAAATGTTTTTTTAAAGCACACTATAGCACAAGGAGAATTCCCCTCACTTTCCTTCTTTGTCCCTAGAAACAAGGATTCGCACAGTGAAAGAAACTGACACTCTCCCTACCTAGAGTTTTCTGTCCCTAGAAAAAATGTTTTTTTAAAGCACACTATAGCACAAGGAGAATTCACTCACTGTCCTTCCCTGTCCCTAGAAACAAGGATTCGCACAGTGAAAGAAACTGACACTCTCCCTACCTAGAGTTTTCTGTCCCTAGAAAAAATGTTTTTTTAAAACACACTATAGCACAAGGAGAATTCCCCTCACTTTCCTTCTTTGTCCCTAGAAACAAGGATTCGCACAGTGAAAGAAACTGACACTCTCCCTACCTAGAGTTTTCTGTCCCTAGAAAAAATGTTTTTTTAAAGCACACTATAGCACAAGGAGAATTCCCCTCACTTTCCTTCTTTGTCCCTAGAAACAAGGATTCGCACAGTAAAAGACACTGACACTCTCCCTACCTAGAGTTTTCTGTCCCTAGAAAAAATGTTTTTTTAAAGCACACTATAGCACAAGGAGAATTCCCCTCACTTTCCTTCTTTGTCCCTAGAAACAAGGATTCGCACAGTGAAAGAAACTGACACTCTCCCTACCTAGAGTTTTCTGTCCCTAGAAAAAATGTTTTTTTAAAGCACACTATAGCACAAGGAGAATTCCCCTCACTTTCCTTCTTTGTCCCTAGAAACAAGGATTCGCACAGTAAAAGACACTGACACTCTCCCTACCTAGAGTTTTCTGTCCCTAGAAAAAATGTTTTTTTAAAGCACACTATAGCACAAGGAGAATTCCCCTCACTTTCCTTCTTTGTCCCTAGAAACAAGGATTCGCACAGTAAAAGACACTGACACTCTCCCTACCTAGAGTTTTCTGTCCCTAGAAAAAATGTTTTTTTAAAGCACACTATAGCACAAGGAGAATTCCCCTCACTTTCCTTCTTTGTCCCTAGAAACAAGGATTCGCACAGTAAAAGACACTGACACTCTCCCTACCTAGAGTTTTCTGTCCCTAGAAAAAATGTTTTTTTAAAGCACACTATAGCACAAGGAGAATTCCCCTCACTTTCCTTCTTTGTCCCTAGAAACAAGGATTATCACAGTGAAAGAAACTGACACTCTCCCTACCTAGAGTTTTCTGTCCCTAGAAAAAATGTTTTTTTAAAGCACACTATAGCACAAGGAGAATTCACTCACTGTCCTTCCCTGTCCCTAGAAACAAGGATTCGCACAGTGAAAGAAACTGACACTCTCCCTACCTAGAGTTTTCTGTCCCTAGAAAAAATGTTTTTTTAAAGCACACTATAGCACAAGGAGAATTCCCCTCACTTTCCTTCTTTGTCTCTAGAAACAAGGATTCGCACAGTGAAAGAACCTGACACTCTCCCTACCTAGAGTTTTCTGTCCCTAGAAAAAATGTTTTTTTAAAGCACACTATAGCACAAGGAGAATTCCCCTCACTTTCCTTCTTTGTCCCTAGAAACAAGGATTATCACAGTGAAAGAAACTGACACTCTCCCTACCTAGAGTTTTCTGTCCCTAGAAAAAATGTTTTTTTAAAGCACACTATAGCACAAGGAGAATTCCCCTCACTTTCCTTCTTTGTCCCTAGAAACAAGGATTCGCACAGTGAAAGAAACTGACACTCTCCCTACCTAGAGTTTTCTGTCCCTAGAAAAAATGTTTTTTTAAAGCACACTATAGCACAAGGAGAATTCCCCTCACTTTCCTTCTTTGTCCCTAGAAACAAGGATTCACACAGTAAAAGACACTGACACTCTCCCTACCTAGAGTTTTCTGTCCCTAGAAAAAATGTTTTTTTAAAGCACACTATAGCACAAGGAGAATTCCCCTCACTTTCCTTCTTTGTCCCTAGAAACAAGGATTCGCACAGTGAAAGAAACTGACACTCTCCCTACCTAGAGTTTTCTGTCCCTAGAAAAAATGTTTTTTTAAAGCACACTATAGCACAAGGAGAATTCCCCTCACTTTCCTTCTTTGTCCCTAGAAACAAGGATTCGCACAGTAAAAGACACTGACACTCTCCCTACCTAGAGTTTTCTGTCCCTAGAAAAAAATTTTTTTAAAGCACACTATAGCACAAGGAGAATTCCCCTCACTTTCCGTCTTTGTCCCTAGAAACAAGGATTCGCACAGTAAAAGACACTGACACTCTCCCTACCTAGAGTTTTCTGTCCCTAGAAAAATGTTTTTTTAAAGCACACTATAGCACAAGGAGAATTCCCCTCACTTTCCTTCTTTGTCCCTAGAAACAAGGATTATCACAGTGAAAGAAACTGACACTCTCCCTACCTAGAGTTTTCTGTCCCTAGAAAAAATTTTTTTTAAAGCACACTATAGCACAAGGAGAATTCACTCACTGTCCTTCCCTGTCCCTAGAAACAAGGATTCGCACAGTGAAAGAAACTGACACTCTCCCTACCTAGAGTTTTCTGTCCCTAGAAAAAATGTTTTTTTAAAGCACACTATAGCACAAGGAGAATTCACTCACTGTCCTTCCCTGTCCCTAGAAACAAGGATTCGCACAGTGAAGGAAACTGACACTCTCCCTACCTAGAGTTTTCTGTCCCTAGAAAAAATGTTTTTTTAAAGCACACTATAGCACAAGGAGAATTCCCCTCACTTTCCTTCTTTGTCCCTAGAAACAAGGATTTGCACAGTGAAAGAAACTGACACTCTCCCTACCTAGAGTTTTCTGTCCCTAGAAAAAATGTTTTTTTAAAGCACACTATAGCACAAGGAGAATTCCCCTCACTTTCCTTCTTTGTCCCTAGAAACAAGGATTATCACAGTGAAAGAAACTGACACTCTCCCTACCTAGAGTTTTCTGTCCCTAGAAAAAATGTTTTTTTAAAGCACACTATAGCACAAGGAGAATTCCCCTCACTTTCCTTCCCTGTCCCTAGAAACAAGGATTCGCACAGTAAAACACACTGACACTCTCCCTACCTATCCTTCTCTTTCCCTAAACTAAAGGAATCCAGGTTAAGCAAGAAAGAAATAAATGTCACTGTCCCTGCCTATGCTTCTCTTTCCCTGCTCCGGAACACACTACACTAGGCCGCCGTGCTGGCGGCCTTTTATAGTGTGGGGCGTGTACTAAACACCCTCAGCAATAATTCCTGCCTGTGGCCAATCATTGCTCTCCTCGCTGCCGGCGCTGTGATTGGCCAAGCATGCGGGGTCACAGTGCATGCTTGGCCAATCACAGCGCCTGGATGACACTGCGATGGCGTAGTGCATTGTGGGCCGTTCACGTCACTCGAATTTGGCGCGAACGGCCCAAATCGTTCGAACTTCGTCGAACGATCGAACAGCCGATGTTCGAGTCGAACGTATGTTCGACTCGAACACGAAGCTCATCCCTAGTCGGCAGAATGGCACCGACAGGCACAATCACGTAGAGCATACGTGATTGCCTTTGTATAGTTGGGGGGTCCAATCGGACCCCCCTTCTGTACAGTGAGCGGTGGCTAAGTGTCCGGGAGCGTTCCGGGATGAGGGGGCAGCCATTCGTTTCTGGCCACCCCCTCGCGATCGCTCCCGGCGAATGGAAATGCCCCCTCTGTCTGTGTCAGACAGAGGGAGCAGGAGGAAGTGATGTCATCTCTGGTGCGGCGCTCACATATACCGAGCGCCGTACAAGAGAAGATATCAGGTCAGTGCACACAACACTACACTGACACCAGGACACATAGGGACATAAATCGCCCCCCCAGGCCCCCCCACACACCCCAGATCACCCCCCAGATCACCCCCCCAGCCCCCAGTCACAGTGTCACTGATTGCAGTGACCATTTATTTAGTGATCACTGCAATCAGTGACATTTGTGACTGTAAAAGTGTCACCAAAGTTTAGTCTTAGGTCCAGTGTAGCCCCCTAACCCCCCCTAATAAAGGTTTAACCCCCTGATCACCCCCCAGATAACCCTTTCACCGCCTATCACCACTGTCGCTTAGCGATCATTTTTCTGATCGCTGTCTTAGCGTCAGTGATGCCGATCGGCAGCCAGTAATTTTTTTTAGGTTCGCCGCAGGTTTTTATAGCGTCAGGTACCCCAATATATTATCTAATAAAGGTTTAACCCCCTTGATCGCCCCCCAGGTAACCCTTTCACCCCCTATCACCACTGTCACTAAGCAATCGTTTTTCTAAACTCTGTCTTAGTGTCTGTGATGCAGATCGGTAGCCGGTAATTTTATTTAGGTTCGCCGCAGGTTTTTATAGCGTCAGGTACCCCAATATATTATCTAATAAAGGTTTAACCCCCTTGATCGCCCCCCAGGTAACCCTTTCACCCCCTATCACCACTGTCGCTAAGCAATTGTTTTTCTAAACGCTGTCTTAGTGTCGGTGATGCAGATCGTAGCCAGTAATTTTTTTTAGGTTCGCCGCAGGTTTTTATAGCGTCAGGTACCCAATATATTATCTAATAAAGGTTTAACCCCCTTGATCGCCCCCCAGGTAACCCTTTCACCCCCTATCACCACTGTCACTAAGCGATCGTTTTTCTAAACGCTGTCTTAGTGTCTGTGATGCAGATCGGTAGCCGGTAATTTTTTTTAGGTTCGCCGCAGGTTTTTATAGCGTCAGGTACCCCAATATATTATCTAATAAAGGTTTAACCCCCTTGATCGCCCCCCAGGTAACCCTTTCACCCCCTATCACCACTGTCGCTAAGCAATTGTTTTTCTAAACGCTGTCTTAGTGTCGGTGATGCAGATCGTAGCCAGTAATTTTTTTTAGGTTCGCCACATGTTTTTATAGCGTCAGGTACCCCAATATATTATCTAATAAAGGTTTAACCCCCTTGATCGCCCCCCCAGGTAACCCTTTCACCCCCATCACCACTGTCGCTAAGCAATCGTTTTTCTAAACGCTGTCTTAGTGTCGGTAATGCAGATCGGTAGCTGGTAATTTTTTTTAGGTTCGCCGCAGGTTTTTATAGCGTCAGGTACCCCCATATATTATCTAATAAAGGTTTTAACCCCCTGATTGCCCCTAGTTAACCCTTTCACCAGTGATCACCATATAAGTGTTACGGGTGACGCTGGTTAGTTAGTTTGCTTTTTATAGTGTCAGGGCACCCGCCGTGTATATAACCCAATAAAGGTTTAACCCCCTGATCGCCCGGCGGGTGATATCAATTAGGTTTTAGCGTCAGAGAGGGTCTGAGTCACACCCCAGGCAGCGTCAGGTTTGTGCCAGTAACGCTAACACCCACGCGTGAAGCATACACCCCCCTTAGTGGTATAGTATCTGAACAGATCAATATCTGATCTGATCTATACTAGCGTCCCCAGCAGTTTAGGGTTCCCAAAAATGCAGTGTTAGCGGGATCAGCCCAGATACCTGCTGGCACCTGCGTTTTGACCCTCCGTCCAGCCCAGGCCACCCAAGTGCCGTATCGATCGATCACTGTCACTTACAAAACAAAAACACACATAACTGCAGCGTTCGCAGAGACAGGCCTGATCCCTGCGACTCCAGTGCTGTAGGAGGTGATTTCACCACCACAGTTAAAAAAAAAAAGCAAATATGCCGAAGCATTGGGGCAGCAGGGGCGGAGGAGCGATTTTGCTCCTAATGCCGCGTACATACGGTCGAAATTCCGACGGAGGCTTGCCCGTGGAAAAGTCCGACCATGTGTGTGCGGCATAACTTTTTTGCGGGAGGATGCCCCCATGCTTCGGCATATATAAATGGTGCGTGTATGCCCATCATTGGAAGTGGGTGGATGAAGGGCGGTATTCTAATGGTGGGCATACCCACCGATCAATCTCTTTTTTCGTTCAGCCACCTGGCTGCATGAAATAAAAAGATTACAATACATGTCAAACAAGGACCAGCAACGTACTGGTATGTTGCTGGACTTTGATTGGTTATACCAGATTGATGCCTGCGGGTTTAGGTATCATTGTGGTATCATTCTTTTCAGCCAGCGGCCGGCTTTCATGTAAAAGCAATCCTAGTGGCTAATTAGCCTCTGGACTGCTTTTACAAGCAGTGGGAGGGAATGCCCCCCCATGGATATAAAAAGCGCCATTGGGAAATTGGGAAAGCATTTTATCACACCGATCTTGGTGTGGTCAGATGCTTTGAGGGCAGAGGAAAAATCTAGGGTCTGGAAGACCCCAGTTTTTTCAAAAAAAGAGTACCTGTCACTACCTATTGCTATCATAGGGGATATTTACATTCCCTGAGATAACAATAAAAATTATTAAAAAAAAAATACTTGGAAGGAACAATTTAAAAATAAAATAAAAAAGCAAAATTAATAATAAAAAAAAAAAAGAAAAAAAAAAAAGCACCCCTGTCCTGCCCTGCTCTTGCCCAATGGTGAACACAAGCGTCGGTCTGGCGTCATATGTAAACAGCAATTGCACCATGCATGTGAGGTATCACCGTGAAGGTCAGATCGAGGGCAATCATTTTAGCAGTAGACCTCCTCTGTAAATCTACTGGGGTAACCTGTAAAGGCTTTTAAAGGCTTTTAAAAATGTATGTAGTTTGTCGCCAATGCACGTTTGTGCGAAATTTTAAAGCATGTCGTGTTTGGTATCTATGTACTCGGCCTAAGATCATCTTTTTTATTTCATCAAACATTTGGGCAATATAGTGTGTTTTAGTGCATTAAAATTAAAAAAAGTGTATTTTTTAACCCAAAAAATGCGTTTGAAAAATCGCTGCGCAAATACTGTGTAGAAAAAAATGCAACACCCACCATTTTAATCTGTAGGGCCTTTGCTTTAAAAATATATATAATGTTTGGGGGTTCAACATAATTTTCTTGCAAAAAAAAAAATGTTTTCATGTAAACAAAAAGTCAAAAAGGGCTTTGTCTTCAAGTGGTTAGAAGAGTGGATGTAAGCTTCCTAATGTTGTGTATAAAATGCCAGAACAGTTCAAAACCCCCCCCAAATGACCCCATTTTGGAAAGTAGACACCCCAAGCTATATACTGAGAGGCATGTCGAGTCCATGGAATATTTTATATGTTGATACAAGTTGCGGAAAAACGACAATTTTTTTTTTTTTTTTTGCACAAAGTTGTCACTAAATGATATATTGCTCAAACATGCCATGGGCATATGTGGAATTACACCCCAAAATACATTCTGTTGCTTCTCCTGAGTACGGGGATACCACATGTGTGAGACTTTTTGGGAGCCTAGCCACGTACGGGACCCCAAAAACCAAGCACCACCTTCAGGCTTTCTAAGGGTGTAAATTTTTGATTTCACTTCTCACTGCCTATCACAGTTTCGGAGGCCATGGAATGCCCAGATAGCACAAAACCCCCCCAAATGACCCCATTTTGGAAAGTAGACACCCCAAGCTATTTGCTGAGAGGTATTGTGAGTATTTTGCAGATCTCGCTTTTTGTCACAAAGTTTTGAAAATTGAAAAAAAAATAAATATATATATATTTTCTTTCTTCATTTTCAAAAACAAATGAGAGCTGTAAAAGACTCGCCATTCCTCTCAGCAAATAGCTTGGGGTGTCTATATTCCAAAATGGGGTCATTTGGGGGGGTTTGTGCGATTTTGGCATTTTATGGCCTTCGAAACTGTGATAGGTAGTGAGGAGTGAAATCAAAAATTTGTGCCTAGAAATCCTGAAGGCGGTGCTTGGTTTTCGGGGTCCCGTACGCGGCTAGGCTCCTAAAAAGTCCCACACATGTGGTATCCCCGTACTCAGGAGAAGCAGAAAAATGTATTTTGGGTTGTAATTCCACATATAACCATGGCATGTGTGAGCAATATATCATTTAGTGACAACTTTTTGTAATTTTTTTTTTTTGTCATTATTCAATCACTTGGGACAAAAAAAATATATTCAATGGGCTCAACAGGCCTCTCAGCAATTTCCTTGGGGTGTCTACTTTCTAAAATGGGGTCATTTGGGGGGGTTTTGTGCTATTTTGGCATTTTATGGCCTTCCAAACTGTGATAGGTAGTGAGGAGTGAAATCAAAAATTTGCGCCCTTAGAAATCCTGAAGGCGGTGCTTGGTTTCCGGGGTCCCGTACGTGGCTAGGCTCCCAAAAAGTCCCACACATGTGGTATCCCCGTACTCAGGAGAAGCAGCAAAATGTATTTTGGGGTGAAATTCCACATATAACCATGGCATGTGTGAGCAATATATCATTTAGTGACAACTTTTTGTAATTTTTTTTTTTTTTTTTAGTCATTATTCAATCACTTGGGACAAAAAAATAAAAAATTCAATGGGCTCAACATGCCTCTCAGCAATTTCCTTGGGGTGTCTACTTTCCAAAATGGGGTCATTTGGGGGGGTTTTGTACTGCCCTGTCATTTTAGCACCTCAAGAAATGAGATAGGCAGTCATAAATTTAAAGCTGTGTAAATTTCAGAAAATGTACCCTAGTTTGTAAACTCTATAACTTTTGCGCAAACCAATAAATATACGCTTATTGACATTTTTTTTACTAAAAACATGTGGCTGAATACATTTTGGCCTAAATGTATGACTACAATTGAGTTTATTCGATTTTCTTATAACAAAAAGTAGAAAATATAATTTTTTTTCAAAATTTTCGGTCTTTTTCCGTTTATATCGCAAAAAAAAAAATCGCAGAGGCAATCAAATACCATTAAAAGAAAGCTCTATTTGTGGGAAGAAAAGGACGCAAATTTTGTTTGGGTACAACATTGCATGTCCGCACAATTTACAGTTAAAGCAGCGCAGTGCAAAATTCTGAATTCACCTCTGGTCCTCTAGCTACCAAATGGTCCGGGGCTTAAGTGGTTAAATAAGGACACACAAGTCCATAAAAATATTCTTAGGTGCTTCAGTGTGTATATAAAAAATGTATAAAAAATTCCACAGTGCTTCAGTGCATGTAATCAGTAGCAGCAATCCAATGGTGATGTATAATTCAGTTCATACAGAAACACACGGCCCAGTAAGTGATCCAAAGTCATGCCAAGGTGTAGTCACACAGGTGCTCCCCTATGGTAATGGACGCTCACCTTAGAGCGTGCGACCTTGCAACTAAGCTTGGTCTGTGCACGCTTATGAACCACACCTGGGTTCTAATGGATAATCCTGGGTTCCTGGTTCCTCATTGGTAGGTAGCTCCAGATCATAAAATATATAATACAAAAACACAGGAGCAGCTGCATTATGACAGCTGGTAATTGCCTGTAATACCGGCGAGGGGAAGCTGGCAGGCATAAGGCCTGTCATTGTCCTATTTAAAATCATCATGTTTAAAATCCTCAAGTGACTAAAAAATCATAAACCCAGAAAAAATCTCTCATGGACTTGTTGGGGTAACTTTTAAGTGGAGTAAATTGTTTAGGTAAGGGATTAGAACCTCTGGCACATTTATAATTCTTGGGAAAATTATTTCATTGGCAGCTGTCTAAAGGGGTATTTACCTCACTTTGGAGAAATTTGCCCCAACTTCCTGCTGAGTCTACAGGGCAAGATGTGCAGGTAAAACTCTCAAAAGGAATACAGATAGAGAAAAAATATGTATGGGTTTAACTGTCCCCCGCTTTATCCATAATGAAAATTAAAAAAAATGTTGTCTTAAAAACCACTTAATAAAACAATCTTTGTCTGAACTGGAGTGCAGCCAAGCAGCTTTTTCATTTTTATTTTTTTAAGATGTTTGGGAAAAACAAAAATGAGAAGCTGATTGGTTGCTATAGGCAACTGCACCATTGTGGTAGAACCTGCCTCAGACACAAAAAACACACAAGCAGAGCTCTCAGCAAAGGAAACTCCCGACATATCTCTCCATTCTATAAAAAAAAAGGGTTGCCTTTAGTTATACGTTATGCCTATGCTTACTATTTCCATGGATATGATTGAACAGATAATTTCAGCATGGTAAAGTGTGTCTCAAATAAACTTTTAGGTCATTGATCATGTTCCTTCTAAATGTAGAGGAGGTGCTAAAGGCTTATTTGACCAAAGAGAGATTATATCCACCAGATGTCCTCAAAGTTTGGGACTAAATTATAAACCTGGAGGAAAGTAAATAAGCACAAAATATGAAGCTGTGTTCAACAGCAACCAATCTGGAACTCCTTCCAGCATCCTGGTTTTGGCTATGGCATTCTCTCTGTCTGTCTGTCCACCTGCAGGGTTATTAATTGTGGCCAGACTGGTGGAAACCAAACCCGATAGAAGCCAGCCAAGCTTGCACTCTCATGCTTGTGATAGCGTGTGTAATACTTGATCAAGCTGACTGTTTGTCTGCCCTGCTCTGCTAGATTGGATTTCCCTGTGTATGACCTCGGATCGGATATCAACTATTCTCTGAACCCTGCCTGCCTTTTACCTGGACTGTTATTGAACCACTCTGCCTGTCTGTCAACCGCAATATCTGAGTGCTTTGCTCAGTTCGCACCTGCCCTGGCATGGCCAGACACTATAGCATTGTGTTTAAGTCCTGGGGGCAAATAAGTACTGGTAGGCCTGCTTGCCTTATAGGAAAGCTGCTATAGTTGAAGAACATAGAGCCAGCTCTAGTGTCTGACCACCTGCATTAGGGGTAAGCGTGACATCAGGCTTTATGCTTTAATGTATGGAAACATTACACATAAAATCTGTTGGGTCGCTATAAGAAACTCCCATAGCAGCCCCAACCATTTTTAAAATTGTTTATCATCAGGGTCCATAAATATCAACTGTTCCTGCAACAGACTTCTGTGATTTGCGTATTTTGTTTAGCTTCTTTTTGAAGACTGTCCGTAATTTGGCAGGTTTATCCCTTACATATTCAAGGGTAGGATTTTGGCACACCGCTTTGCAAAGTTCCATCAGTTTTGTCAGGGCCTCATGCTTCTTATCTCTGTTTGAATATTCCTTTGAAGTTATTTTCCATAAACAGGGCATCTGCCTATATATTTCAATAAACTGTGGCAGAAAATCTGGGCAGGTAAACTTGTCTGGCATGATTCCTGCAAAATAGAATGAAATGTCTAAAATTAAGCTATATTTAATACCTTTTATCATACATGAATTTATGTTATTAGTTAGGCCTGATATCACATTAAAGTCTTCACTCAGTTATGCAATGTAAAAGAATTTTAATACAGCTGTACACCTTTAAAGAAATAAAAAAATACAAATTTAGCTGAATGCAAGTACAAGGATATGACAAAAGAACAAATATTATTATGGTCGAATAAAATGTACTTCGTTCAGGGTGGAATATTGTTTGTAGGCTGTGAAAACTCATGTTCTCGATGGTCTTCTGTGCAGGAACGCTCCAACAATACTACGATTGGTCGTTTGTACACTGGGCATTCCTTATTTGGCCCGGCCCTCTCTAATGACTCACACTAAAAAGTGTGAACGTGCAATGTAGCCGATGGTTGCGACACAAAGCACGAGTCCTTGGAGGCAGCATGCAAGAAATAGCAGACGTGGTGTGCAGCAAGGCACACTGCGAAAAACACAGCCAGAAACCTGCACGGAAAACAAAAGCTAGTGCCATGTCAAGGAGTGAGATGGTGGACATGGTACATCTATTGGAGGTGTTGAAGAACAAGTATGATGTTGACAGATCCAAGGATCAGCATAGGAATCGGTGGTCCGATGTAAAGCACTGGGAGCAACTTCAACAAATTTACCAAGCTATTTAAAAAAGTAAGTTAAAGCAAAGTTTCACCCAAAAGTTGAACTTCCGCTTATTCGTTTCCTCCTTCCCTCCGGTGCCACATTTGGCACCTTTCAGGGGGAAGAAGGGAACGGGGACCTGTTTTTGACAGGTCCCCTTCCCCACTTCTGGAGATGGCACTACGGCAAAGCTCAGCCCCCTCCTCCTTCCTCCGTAGCCGGGCCATTAGAAAGCGCAGCGCGCTTCGCGCATGTGCAGTAGGGAACCGGCTGTGAAGCCGAAAGGCTTCACTGCCAGGTTCCCTTACCAGCATTGGCAGCGGCTGCACCCAACAGCCAATTCGAAGATTGGCTGTGGTGCCAACATTGCGGGCTCCCTTGACAGGTAAGTGTCCATATATTAAAAGTCAGCAGCTTTTTATTTTCCTTTATTTTCATTGTGTTTTTTCAACAGGTACGAAAAAAAATAGAAGTGAAGAATTGGGGGAAGAGGTACAAGTGGAAGTATTGATGTGGGAGAATGCTGCAGACAAGCCTACTGGCCATGCATATGCAGACGATGCTAACAGTGGTGTGCTAACCCTAGAGGTAGGATATTTCTTTGTTTTGTTCATTGGGGTTTGCAGCATTCTCAGTGATTGTTTATTTGTCCAAACTATGTGAGGTTAGTGAACTACCAAGAAGAGAGACGATGAATGGACCCAGTCGAGTAGGTATGCAGGATGTACCTCTAAAATGCAAAACGCCCATACCATGTGTCAGACAGTATGGGCCGCTGATTTCTATCTCTTGGGTCCTGCAGCGAGTTACCTCTCTCCATTGGAGTCTTCACCCTAGTGTGCAGGAAGAAGTCTATTTTCTTTCTTTACTCTAAGAAGGCCAATGTCCACACCATAGGTTAAACCCCAATAAAAAAAGGGTTATTTTTATACGTTGCTTGAGGAACTTGACAGGAAAGTTAGAATGAGAGAATATGAACAGGGAGGTAGGTTCAGGCTTGCAACACTTAAGCAACACTCGTCGCCACTCAAGCCTGAGTGGGTTTTGCTCACCCGGATAGTCCCTCTTACAGTGGTCCTAGCAGCCGGTGTGGAGCACGAAACAACTACTTGCGATTTCCAAGGGATACGATCAGGAGATCCTCTACCTCAGAATCCTTAAGTCTCGAACTTCCCATCCTAGTAACAATAAGACCTTAGGTGCCAATGGGGCACGTTACCAGGCTTTTGGCGGATAGGAATCCTTCCCTCTGTCAGGTAGCCAGGCCTCTCCCGAGACAGCGAATCTTTCACTAATCCCCTTGGGACCGATCCTCCCCTGGCTTCCTCTCCTTCAGAGCAGGTAACCCCTCACTTGGGTACCCTGGCACTCCTCTTCGGTTGTAGGCCTCAGCCGAAGGTGCTGGGCCTACTTACACCGATGAAGCCTCGGGCTAAAGGTGCCGGGAGGCGCAAACTGCTCCCTCTTCTTCTCTCCTCACGAATAATTGTGTCTGCCCCTTTTGTACCCTCTCCCAGCATGCACAGCGGGTTGACCACGCCCACTACACAGCTACCAAGAGAGGACACACAATGGTGTTGCGATACTCCCTGTGGTTCCACCTGAGCCGGAGATGACAGTGCCACCTACAGACAACAGGGAACACAGCCAGGCAATATCACACCAGAGCAGAAGCAAGTTTTTAGGAAATTAATAGTCTGAACCCAACTATTGGCTCAGATTAACCCCCTAAATTTGAACATAGCGCCCCCTAAATTGGGGGTGGGGGTGCTACATATGTGTTCAGGAATTTAGGTCAAGGTGTACGGTCATGAGAAATGTTATAGACCTGGCATGGGATTATAGAACTGCATTTTAGAGAATCACTAACTAACGATTTGGGTTTGTGTTCCATACATAGTAATCATTATTTTTTTATTTACAGATACCATACTCAACCTAGCAGACAACAACTTGGATCCAGCCATACCGGAAGATATATCTGTTAACCAGAATGCTACTGCAGAGAAACAGCAAGTCCTTGTGGATGTTGTCCTCTCAACATGTTAGTACCATTTATGGAGATGTGAAAACATGTAAGTAGGCAACCAAACCAATATAAATAATATTCCATTTTACTTTCCTACAGAACCAGGGCCGATCCTAGGGTCACAGACGCCTGGGTGCATAAATATTTCTGGCGCCCCCACGTGGGCGTGGTCATCCTACAAACTCCTCCCCTTTACACATTTCTATAGCAACAATTCAAACACAGAGATGCTCCCCTAAGAAGTCGTCGTTACCCTAGGATCCTCCCATGATCTTTTAACAATAAAGAAAATACAGGAAGAGCGTACACTAATGAGACCTGGAGAGGAGTCTCTCTGATGCACACAGAGAGGGCTTCTGTTAGAGAGTCTGTTAGGAAGAGCCCCCAGACATAGTACAAGAGATGGTCAGAGAGTGCAGACATATTACAGGTGACCGTCAGAGAGTGCAGACATGATACAAGAGACAGTCAGAGACTGCAGACATATTACAGGAGATTGTCAGAGAGTGCAGACATAATACAGGAGATGATCAGAGAGTGCAGACATATTACAGGAGAGGGTCAGAGACTGCAGATATAATACAGGAGATGGTCAGAGACTGCAGATATAATACAGGAGATGGTCAGAGACTGCAGATATAATACAGGAGATGGTCAGAGACTGCAGACATAATATAGGAGATAATGGCTGATCGGCCCTCTCACCTGATACAGCAACAACGGTTCCCCTGATCAGGAGTCAGCTCACTCTGAATTGCCCGTACTGACTCCACCAAGTCCAGATCTGTATTAAGTATAGACTCCCTACTAAGTATAAACCCATCCCTCAATACAGACCCCCCTCCATTAGTACAGACCCCCCAGGACAAACCACCCCCCTCCATTAGTACAGACCCCCCCTCAGGACAAACCACCCCCATTAGTACAGACCCCCCCCCCACAAACCACCCTCCCATTAGGACAGACCACCCCCCTCCATTAGTAGAGACCCCCCCACAAACCCCCCCCATTAGTAAAAGGAAAAATAAGGGCGCACCGACCTAGTGCATTACCAATGGCTAGGTTTATTAAAAGTAAATTAAAAGATCATTAATACTCACAAAGCAAGTATAGTAATAGGCACAAACACCATTCCATCAAAAGGGATAGATGCCTTCAGATGGCCTCCTGCTGAAACCAGATAACCAGAGAGTCCAGACGGCATATATTACAGCTACGGCTCGTACAGAACACCCCCCTCTATTAGTAGAGACCACCCCCCTCAATTAGTACAGACCCCCCTCAGGACAAACCACCCCCCATTAGTACAGACCAACCCCCTCCATTAGTAGAGACCCCCCCACAAACCACCCGCCCATTAGTACAGACCCCCCACAAACCATCCCCCCTCCATTAGTACAGACCCCCCTGGCCCCCACAAACCATCCCCCCATCATTAGTACAGACCCCCCCTGGCCCCCACAAACCCTCCCCCCTCCATTAGTACAGACCCCCCCTGTCCCCCACACACCAGACCCCCCCTGGCCCCAACACACCATCCCCCTTCATTAGTACAGACCCCCCTGGCCCCCACAAACCATCCCCCCTCCATTAGTACAGACCCCCCTGGCCCCCACAAACCACCCCCTTCCATTAGTACAGACCCCCCACAAACCATCCCCCCTCCATTAGTACAGACCCCCCTGGCCCCCACACACCAGACTCCCCCTGGCCCCCACAAACCATCCCCCCTCCATTAGTACAGACCCCCCTGGCCCCCACAAACCACCCCCTTCCATTAGTACAGACCCCCCACAAACCATCCCCCCTCCATTAGTACAGACCCCCCCTAGCCTCCACACACCAGACCCCCTCCATTAGTACAGACCCCCCTGGCCCCTACATCCCAGACCACCTCCATTAGTACAGACCCCCCCTGGCCCCCACAAACCATCCCCCCTCCATTAGTACAGACCCCCCACAAATTATCCCCCCTCCATTAGTACAGACCCCCCCTCTGGACAAACACAAACCCCACCCGGGCGGCAGCTGGAGAGGACAGTGTGCAGCTGCGCCGCCCAGGTGGAGAAGATCGTGACAGTGAGAACAAATGTCAGGCTGATGCACTGCACTGCACCGTACACAAGATCACACTGCGCGGTCCCATGTATTGGACATAGCCGGGGTCACGTGCTCACCTCCCAGTCACTGGGATTGGAGCAGCAGTGCAGTACGTGCTGAGGGGCGGGGCCTGTGTGCGCCTCATTCAGTGACACCCCCCAATTTACCGCCAAGTCACCTAGTCGACCCGGATTCTGCCCTTCACAGGGGCCACTATGTCCCCTACATCCACACACCATTTATGGGCCACACACAGGTACACGCATCACTCAGGTGCTGCACTGAGGGGGCCACACACACACAGGGGAGGGAGACACACTCACCGCTGGTAGGGTGACCACATTTCCAAACTGCCATTCAGGGACATCCCCCCCCCTTCTTGAGGGACCGGTTTTGTGGAACAAACTTTTGCCAATGACCGAAGGGATGGAGGCGACTGGCGGATGGGTGGTGGTGTGCGAGGTGGAATGTAGTCTCTGGAGTTGACGGGGAATTTGTCAGCGGGTGATTTGTTGGGCGAATGGCTGGTGTTAGCACTTTAATCATCCTGACACCATGCTTGATATGGTGTCAGGATGATCAAATCACATTATTTCTATTACTACATTGTAATATATAATGAAATAGTTCAACTCACCATAATGCAGAATCAGTAGGAACCCTGAGCTTGCCACTTGCCACCAGATGCAGAGTGTCCAATTTGTCCACTGCAACATCGCAATCCCGCTATAAGTCGCTGTTTGCCACCATTACGAGCAGAAAAATAAATAAAAATTCCATAAATGTTCCATGTAGCTGCTATAACCATATAGGCGCAAACCAATCAATATACGCTTATTGGGATTGTTTTACCAAAAATATGTAGCAGAACACTTATTGGCCTAAATTGATGAAGAAATTTGATTTTTTTCAATTTTTTTATTGGATGTTTTATAGCAGTACGTTTTTTTTTTTTTTTAATTTGTCGGTCACCGCAGAGATGATCAAATACCACCAAAAGAAAGTTCTATTTGTGGGTACAAAAGGACATCAATTTTATTTGGTTACAGTGTCACTTGACTGTGCAATTGTCAGTTAAAATAATGCAGTGACGTTTTGCAAAAAATAGCCTGGTCATTAAGGAGGGGTAAATCTTCCAGACAGCAAGTGGATAATAAGGACCGTTTCTTTAATGGACTGTTTATAACATGGACCTTCTCTATACAGTACATCAGGGACTGCTTACCAAACAGGGATTAGAACTATGATAGTTACACTTGGTAGAGGGACAGAAGACAATAAAAGGATAGAAGGGGCTGGTTTATAAAACAGGGACTGTCCCTATTAATCAGGGATAATGCCATACACAGGAGAGGGTGAAGGAGAGGGACTGGTCTCCAGGTCAGGGACTGTCTCTCTGTGTACAGTGACATGCTGTGAGTGGCCGAGCAGTCTCTCTGCACACAGCCACTGTTGTTTCATGTCTCCGTGTAGCACACACACAGGCAGTAGAGATGTACAAACACAGGCAGTAGAGATGTACAAACACAGGCAGTAGAGATGTACAAACACACAGGCAGTAGAGATGTACAAACACACAGGCAGTAGAGATGTACAAACACACAGGCAATAGAGATGTACAAATACAGGCAGTAGAGATGTACAAACACAGGCAGTAGAGATGTACAAACACAGGCAGTAGAGATGTACAAACACACAGGCAGTAGAGATGTACAAACACACAGGCAGTAGAGATGTACAAACACACAGGCAGTAGAGATGTACAAACACACAGGCAATAGAGATGTACAAACACAGGCAGTAGAGATGTACAAACACACAGGCAGTAGACATGTACAAACACACAGGCAGTAGAGAATTACAAACACACAGGCAGAAGAGATGTACAAACACACAGGCAGTAGAGATGTACAAACACACAGGCAGTAGAGAATTACAAACACACAGGCAGTAGAGATGTACAAACACACAGGCAGAACAGATGTACAAACACACAGGCAGTAGAGATGTACAAAGACACAGGCAGTAGAGATGTACAAACACACAGGCAGTAGAGATGTACAAACACAGGCAGTAGAGATGTACAAACACACAGGCAGTAGAGATGTACAAACACACAGGCAGTAGAGATGTACAAACACAGGCAGTAGAGATGTACAAACACACAGGCAGTAGAGATGTACAAACACAGGCAGTAGAGATGTACAAACACACAGGCAGTAGAGATGTACAAACACACAGGCAGTAGAGAATTACAAACACACAGGCAGTAGAGATGTACAAACACAGGCAGTAGAGATGTACAAACACACAGGCAGTAGAGATGTACAAACACAGGCAGTAGAGATGTACAAACACACAGGCAGTAGAGATGTACAAACACACAGGCAGTAGAGATGTACAAACACAGGCAGTAGAGATGTACAAACACACAGGCAGTAGAGATGTACAAACACAGGCAGTAGAGATGTACAAACACAGGCAGAACAGATGTACAAACACACAGGCAGTAGAGATGTACAAACACAGGCAGTAGAGATGTACAAACACAGGCAGAACAGATGTACAAACACACAGGCAATAGAGATGTACAAACACAGGCAGTAGAGATGTACAAACACAGGCAGAACAGATGTACAAACACACAGGCAGTAGAGAATTACAAACACAGGCAGAAGAGATGTACAAACACACAGGCAGTAGAGATGTACAAACACAGGCAGTAGAGATGTACAAACACACAGGCAGTAGAGATGTACAAACACACAGGCAGTAGAGAATTACAAACACACAGGCAGTAGAGATGTACAAACACAGGCAGTAGAGATGTACAAACACACAGGCAGTAGAGATGTACAAACACACAGGCAGTAGAGATGTACAAACACACAGGCAGTAGAGATGTACAAACACAGGCAGTAGAGATGTACAAACACACAGGCAGTAGAGATGTACAAACACACAGGCAGTAGAGAATTACAAACACACAGGCAGAAGAGATGTACAAACACACAGGCAGAAGAGATGTACAAACACACAGGCAGAAGAGATGTACAAACACACAGGCAGAAGAGATGTACAAACACACAGGCAGAAGAGATGTACAAACACACAGGCAGAAGAGATGTACAAACACATAGGCAGTAGAGAATTACAAACACACAGGCAGTAGAGAATTACAAACACACAGGCAGTAGTGAATTACAAACACACAGGCAGAAGAGATGTACAAACACACAGGCAGTAGAGAATTGCAAACACACAGGCAGAAGAGATGTACAAACACACAGGCAGTAGAGAATTACAAACACACAGGCAGTAGAGAATTACAAACACACAGGCAGTAGAGAATTACAAACACACAGGCAGTAGAGAATTACAAACACACAGGCAGTAGAGAATTACAAACACACAGGCAGAAGAGATGTACAAACACACAGGCAGTAGAGAATTACAAACACACAGGCAGAAGAGATGTACAAACACACAGGCAGTAGAGAATTACAAACACACAGGCAGTAGAGAATTACAAACACACAGGCAGTAGAGAATTACAAACACACAGGCAGTAGAGATGTACAAACACAGGCAGTAGAGATGTACAAACACACAGGCAGTAGAGAATTACAAACACACAGGCAGTAGAGAATTACAAACACACAGGCAGTAGAGAATTACAAACACACAGGCAGTAGAGAATTACAAACACACAGGCAGTAGTGAATTACAAACACACAGGCAGTAGAGAATTACAAACACACAGGCAGTAGAGATGTACAAACACACAGGCAGTAGAGAATTACAAACACACAGGCAGTAGATAATTACAAACACACAGGCAGTAGAGAATTACAAACACACAGGCAGAAGAGATGTACAAACACACAGGCAGTAGAGAATTACAAACACACAGGCAGTAGAGAATTACAAACACACAGGCAGTAGAGATGTACAAACACAGGCAGTAGAGATGTACAAACACACAGGCAGTAGAGAATTACAAACACAGGCAGAAGAGATGTACAAACACACAGGCAGTAGAGAATTACAAACACACAGGCAGAAGAGATGTACAAACACACAGGCAGTAGAGAATTACAAACACACAGGCAGTAGAGATGTACAAACACACAGGCAGTAGAGATGTACAAACACACAGGCAGTAGAGATGTACAAACACAGGCAGTAGAGATGTACAAACACACAGGCAGTAGAGATGTACAAACACAGGCAGTAGAGATGTACAAACACAGGCAGAACAGATGTACAAACACACAGGCAGTAGAGATGTACAAACACAGGCAGTAGAGATGTACAAACACAGGCAGAACAGATGTACAAACACACAGGCAATAGAGATGTACAAACACAGGCAGTAGAGATGTACAAACACAGGCAGAACAGATGTACAAACACACAGGCAGTAGAGAATTACAAACACAGGCAGAAGAGATGTACAAACACACAGGCAGTAGAGATGTACAAACACAGGCAGTAGAGATGTACAAACACACAGGCAGTAGAGATGTACAAACACACAGGCAGTAGAGAATTACAAACACACAGGCAGTAGAGATGTACAAACACAGGCAGTAGAGATGTACAAACACACAGGCAGTAGAGATGTACAAACACACAGGCAGTAGAGATGTACAAACACACAGGCAGTAGAGATGTACAAACACAGGCAGTAGAGATGTACAAACACACAGGCAGTAGAGATGTACAAACACACAGGCAGTAGAGAATTACAAACACACAGGCAGAAGAGATGTACAAACACACAGGCAGAAGAGATGTACAAACACACAGGCAGAAGAGATGTACAAACACACAGGCAGAAGAGATGTACAAACACACAGGCAGAAGAGATGTACAAACACACAGGCAGAAGAGATGTACAAACACATAGGCAGTAGAGAATTACAAACACACAGGCAGTAGAGAATTACAAACACACAGGCAGTAGTGAATTACAAACACACAGGCAGAAGAGATGTACAAACACACAGGCAGTAGAGAATTGCAAACACACAGGCAGAAGAGATGTACAAACACACAGGCAGTAGAGAATTACAAACACACAGGCAGTAGAGAATTACAAACACACAGGCAGTAGAGAATTACAAACACACAGGCAGTAGAGAATTACAAACACACAGGCAGTAGAGAATTACAAACACACAGGCAGTAGAGAATTACAAACACACAGGCAGAAGAGATGTACAAACACACAGGCAGTAGAGAATTACAAACACACAGGCAGAAGAGATGTACAAACACACAGGCAGTAGAGAATTACAAACACACAGGCAGTAGAGAATTACAAACACACAGGCAGTAGAGAATTACAAACACACAGGCAGTAGAGATGTACAAACACAGGCAGTAGAGATGTACAAACACACAGGCAGTAGAGAATTACAAACACACAGGCAGTAGAGAATTACAAACACACAGGCAGTAGAGAATTACAAACACACAGGCAGTAGAGAATTACAAACACACAGGCAGTAGTGAATTACAAACACACAGGCAGTAGAGAATTACAAACACACAGGCAGTAGAGATGTACAAACACACAGGCAGTAGAGAATTACAAACACACAGGCAGTAGATAATTACAAACACACAGGCAGTAGAGAATTACAAACACACAGGCAGAAGAGATGTACAAACACACAGGCAGTAGAGAATTACAAACACACAGGCAGTAGAGAATTACAAACACACAGGCAGTAGAGATGTACAAACACAGGCAGTAGAGATGTACAAACACACAGGCAGTAGAGAATTACAAACACAGGCAGAAGAGATGTACAAACACACAGGCAGTAGAGAATTGCAAACACACAGGCAGAAGAGATGTACAAACACACAGGCAGTAGAGAATTACAAACACACAGGCAGAAGAGATGTACAAACACACAGGCAGTAGAGAATTACAAACACACAGGCAGAAGAGATGTACAAACACACAGGCAGTAGAGAATTACAAACACACAGGCAGTAGAGAATTACAAACACACAGGCAGTAGAGAATTACAAACACACAGGCAGTAGAGATGTACAAACACAGGCAGTAGAGATGTACAAACACACAGGCAGTAGAGAATTACAAACACAGGCAGAAGAGATGTACAAACACACAGGCAGTAGAGAATTACAAACACACAGGCAGTAGAGAATTACAAACACACAGGCAGTAGAGAATTACAAACACACAGGCAGTAGTGAATTACAAACACACAGGCAGTAGAGAATTACAAACACACAGGCAGTAGAGATGTACAAACACACAGGCAGTAGAGAATTACAAACACACAGGCAGTAGATAATTACAAACACACAGGCAGAAGAGATGTACAAACACACAGGCAGTAGAGAATTACAAACACACAGGCAGTAGAGAATTACAAACACACAGGCAGTAGAGATGTACAAACACAGGCAGTAGAGATGTACAAACACACAGGCAGTAGAGAATTACAAACACAGGCAGAAGAGATGTACAAACACACAGGCAGTAGAGAATTACAAACACACAGGCAGAAGAGATGTACAAACACACAGGCAGTAGAGAATTACAAACACACAGGCAGAAGAGATGTACAAACACACAGGCAGTAGAGAATTACAAACACACAGGCAGTAGAGAATTACAAACACACAGGCAGTAGAGAATTACAAACACACAGGCAGTAGAGAATTACAAACACACAGGCAGTAGAGATGTACAAACACAGGCAGTAGAGATGTACAAACACACAGGCAGTAGAGAATTACAAACACAGGCAGAAGAGATGTACAAACACACAGGCAGTAGAGAATTACAAACACACAGGCAGTAGAGAATTACAAACACACAGGCAGTAGAGAATTACAAACACACAGGCAGTAGTGAATTACAAACACACAGGCAGTAGAGAATTACAAACACACAGGCAGTAGAGAATTACAAACACACAGGCAGTAGTGAATTACAAACACACAGGCAGTAGAGATGTACAAACACACAGGCAGTAGAGAATTACAAACACACAGGCAGTAGAGAATTACAAACACACAGGCAGTAGAGAATTACAAACACACAGGCAGTAGAGAATTACAAACACACAGGCAGTAGTGAATTACAAACACACAGGCAGTAGAGAATTACAAACACACAGGCAGTAGAGATGTACAAACACACAGGCAGTAGAGAATTACAAACACACAGGCAGTAGATAATTACAAACACACAGGCAGTAGAGAATTACAAACACACAGGCAGTAGAGATGTACAAACACACAGGCAGTAGAGATGTACAAACACACTGACAGCTGTACATTCCCCCCTCCCTCCTGAGCACTCTCCTTTATGGTTTCCTCACAGTGATTTATGATTCTTCTAGCACGGCCACTGCGGATCATTCCAAGCTGGCAGGTTAGGGAGGGGGGAGGGGAAGAAAGTGACGACAAGGAGGCACAGGCTCATCCATCTAACAAACAGCTCCTACAACTCCCTCTGACAATCCAGTGTGGCCCCGGCGGTTACCTTATGGTGTGGGAAGAGGCTGGCAGGTCCCCCCCTACTAGAATAATACTCACTGTGCAGTGTGATCGGGAACATCGCTGGTGTCAGCTAGGCTTGTGCACAACGGAAAAATTTGTTCCGTTTCGGTTCGTTTCTTTCCGGTCCTGTTGATTCGTAATCATTCGTAATTTTGCTAGACGGGATTTTTCGTGTTCGGACTCATTCGTATTTTTGCAAGCGACATTTTTCGTTGAATTTTTTGTTGCTTTATAATTCGTACTTTCGGTAGAGTACGTTGTTTTTCGTTGATTCTGGACACAACTCCTACTTTCGTAACTTTTTTTGGGTTCGTTGATTCGTAATTTTCCGTGTCTCTCTCACAACTACGCTGCCTATTATGCCTAATGTGCTTCGAATGGATTTGTACATTTCTAAATACATAGCGGTTATTTGTAACGATTCGAAATCTCGTATTTTACTTTCGTTTTTTACATGCGGCTATAGGCTCCGCCCCTGTACACCATTTTGAGAGGGTTCAGCACGGTGAGGGAGAAACAGAGAGCAGAGCAGAGTGAGTGTTATTGTGCTTCGAATGGATTCGAAATCTCGTATTTTACTTTCGTTTTTTCATGCGGCTATAGCCTCCGCCCCCTGTACACCATTTTGAGAGGGAGTTCAGCATGGTGAGGGAGAAGCAGAGAGCAGAGTGAGTGTTATTGTGCTTCGAATGGATTCATACATTCGTAACTTTTTTCATAACGAATTATGCCGAAGACCTTCGGGCATTCGCTATTTTGCGGTATCATTTATTTCGGATTCGGTTTTATTCGTAATTGCTCTGTTCGGAAATTCGAATGCTTCCGAATGTCCGAAAGTTGCTAAATTCGGACGAATTTCGATTCGTTACGAAACGAATTGCACAAGCCTAGTGTCAGCTGCTCTGTGCTGTGAAGGGTCAGGTGCCCAGTAGAGATCCCCGTGGAGACTGGAAGTAGCAGAGACTCTTCTTTGGGATGCCGTGAGTGGGGCCCCCACTGACACCCAGCCCAGATGCAGTGCCAGTACACTTGCCAGAAGAGATCATCCAGCATGGTGGAGAGCACTATGCGCGGAGGAGGAGGAAGTTAACTCCTCCCGTCGGCGCTCATGGCCCTGGTGCAGGCTCTGCTGAGGTTCAGAGTCCAAGGGGACAGAGGCAGAGCGGGGAGCCGCCCGCAGCATTAGCTGACACATTCTCCAGGAAGCCATCCTTGCCTGTCCGAGCGCCTTCAGTAGGACCGCCCCCCCCCCAATACGTCACAGCAGGTCTCTCTCAGTCGGACAGAGCGGCCTCTGGATACCAACAAGGAGGAGAAGGAGGGAGGGGAGCACTCTGGCGCTTGAGCGCCCCCACCTCTGTGGCGCCTGGGTGAACTGCACCCCTCGCACCCCGTCTAGGACCGGCCCTGTACAGAACCCATTTTCAATTCGGCAACATTATCCATAATGTCAGCAGACCTGATGCAGTGTTGTGCGGAGCTAGAGAAGACCAAGGAAGCTGCGACCTCTTTAATACACCGGATCCAGCACATAATTATTGTGTTTGTGTTTGCTAAAGTACAATAATGTGTCTTTTTCTTAGAAATGGAAAGCA
The DNA here is from genome assembly GCA_029206835.1 of Rana muscosa. Lineage (NCBI taxonomy): Eukaryota > Metazoa > Chordata > Amphibia > Anura > Ranidae > Rana > Rana muscosa. The sequence goes on along the minus strand of CM055121.1, from coordinate 438,273,545 downwards.
CTAGTTTTTAGTTTTTTAACATTGCTGCTATATTTTTGTTCTTTTTTTTTACTGTGAATGTGTTTAAAACAGCTACTGTGTTGATATTTTCAAATTATGGACATTATTTTTGATAGCGAATAGAAGAACTGATACTTTGAGAGATTGGAACGTGTGCACACTAAATCTGCTGCAGCTGTGCATAGTAAAGCCGGCTACACATTATAATTATTTTTTTTTTCGTTCAACCCCACTAAAAAAAAAACGTCAGCTCCAGTCGGAGTCGCTGTACTAACCATGCGAGGTTAGTTAAGCGATCTCCCCTGCTGAGCTGTTGTATTCTAACAGGGGGACAACCCCCCTGCCAGAACACTCAGATCGGCGCTCTCTGCCATTAGCGGCAGACGGCTGGCTTCCGTCGGACAGACTGACACAAGGGCCGAATGTCAGCTGTTTTTTTTTTGGAGCGGCCATTGTCTGACATTCAGCCTGTGCATACCCGGCTTAACCAATCAGCTTCAACCTGAAAGCTGATTGGTTACTATGCACAGCAGCAGCAGAATCTGTGTGCACCAGTTTTAGTAAATCTCTTTCTTTGCCTCGAGCACTCGCTGATACAATTTTCAAATAGCTTTTTTTTTGGAGAGGGGGGGCAATGTGATGTGAAGACATACGAAAAGAATGGGCTCAAATCAAACTGCCGAGTCACAGGTAATTTTAACAAGAATGTGGTGCAATTACAATGCTCACTTTGCCAACTCTGGGGTTGCACAGGAGCGGTGTGGGAAATAGTAATCATTTTCAAATCACATGCGATTCTTTGCAGTAACATTTGAGCCCAACCATTGCAGCAAATGCTGACTATTATCACCTATAGCGATACTGGTATGGCTGCAATACTAATATCAACACCTTACGCCCCGCGCTATAGCCGAAAGACGTCTACAGCGCGGGCTAAATTGCCGGGAGGGCATCCATGTGCGTCCTCCCAAGCATGTGCTGCTTGCGTGCCCCCTGTGGGGTGCACATGGCGCACTCTTTTATCAGCGAGTAAATGAGACTCAGCTGATCCCAGCCACTTACCACGTGATCAGCTGTCAGTCAGTGACAGCTGATCATGTGATGTAAACATAAGATTGTGATCGACTTTTTTTTCCTCGCGCTGACAGTCGATTACTGGCTTCTGTCAGAGGGACATCGGTCTGCTGCTGCTAAGCAGTGCCGACCAGTACCACCTGCCAGTGCCCACCAGTGCCACCTACCAGTGCATATCAATGCTTACCCGTGCCACCTACCAGTTCCACCTATCAATGCCCACCAGTGCCACCTATCAGTGCCCATCAGTGCCTTATCAGTGCCACCTATTAGTGCTGCCTATCAGTGTCACCTATCAGTGGCCTTCAGTGCTGCCCATCAGTGCCACCTCTAATTGCCACCTCTCAGTGCCCATCAGTGCCACCTATCAGTGCCCACCAGTGCCACCTCACCAGTGCCCATCAGTGCCACCTATCAGTGCCCATCTGTACCGCCTATCAATGCCCATCAGTGCAGCCTCATCAGCGCACATCAATGAAGGAGAAAAATTACCTGTTTTGCAAAATTTTATAACATACTATGAAACAGTTTTTTTTTAACCCAAACATAAAACAAACAGATGGGTGATATTGTTGCACTCTGGTTATGGGTCATTATAATAGTAAAACTAAATGGTAGGAAGGAGGGGAACCGGGTGGTAGTGGCAGTATATTTAGGAGAGTATAAGTCCATGTAAGGTAACAATAAATGGATACTGTTCAAAGAAGGCTGCCAGTTCAAAAAAAGTTGAAGTTAAAAGAACTCTGCAATAGAAGAAAGGGAAAGAGAACAGCGCCCTCTGGGATGGGGTCCGGCGTAACTGTAGTGGACGAGGGTCCGCAGTGGAGTCTGTCCTCCGGTAACAAGGCTGGAGACGATGCTTCCGGATGGGAGGAACTCTGTCAGTGGTGCATGATGGACAGACTCCACTGCAGACACTCGTCCACTACAGTGACGCCGGACCCCATCCCACCCCGAAGTCAGGAGTGGATGATCCATACCTTGCCTGCTTGCACTACCATACTGTGAGTGTAATCATTTACTTTGTTGCCAATTAAACACGTCATTACTGCACTTAGAGGGCGCTGTTCTCTTTCCCTTTCTTCAGGTTTTTTTAACCACTTGCCGAACAGCTCAGGCACATATACTGCAGAAGGTTGGCAGCGCTGCGCGCAGTTGCGGGCGGGCGGGAGCAAACCCGCGGTTCGGGGGGACTCGATCTCTGCCGGTGAGAGAACCGTGATCGCCTAGTGTAAACAAGCGGATCCCCGTTCTGACAGGGGACAAGTCAGAAATCTTCTGTTCCCAGTGATCGGGAACAGTGATCTCTGTCATGTCCCAGTGAGTCCATCCCCCCTACAGTTAGAACACACCCAGGGAACACACTTAACCCCTTGAGTGTTAACCACTTCCCTGCCACTCTGCCAGTGTAATTTTTACACTGATCAGTGCATTTTTATAGCACTGATCAATGTAATAATGTGTCATAAATTAGGAAAAATACTGCGCCAACCTTCAAATTTCTAGCAGCCTACACAACAACTGACAATAGTGTAAAGGAAAAATAATAAATAAAGTGTGGCGCTATGTGCAAACAGAAAAATATATATATATAAAATGTCTGGTTGTTAATTGGTCTATATAAAGACCCGTATATCGTGTTGAACCTGATAGTGGTTCTGTACACTTATGTAAAAAAGTGCATGTACCCTGCAAAAATTCAATATGTGCAATGGCGTGAAATATATAAATAAATTTAAATAGGTAAATTAACCTAACACTGAAAAAATATAAAATGACATGAATATCATATGTGAAAGTGATCCACAATATATATTAGTGTCCGATTTTCTGTGAGAAGAAAAAAAAAAAAGGAAGAAAGTCTCTCGGTGAATGTGTGATCTGATACCAACATCAACACTGCATCAACACCACGTCAGGTGTGTAATGAATGGTAGGTACAGTCCAGACCAGTTCCTTGGATTTATGCGTTTTCTATGTTGCAACACTTAAAGGTGATATATGCCAATGGAAAGTGAGTAAAGGGTGTATACTCTTACCGGATGTTGTAGATCCAACTCGCCGTACGGCGGTGGATCAATCGAGCTTGTGTCCACGCCCGGGACTGATAGATGTATATCCTGGGGACAGTCTTTCCTCAGCGTCCTTACGACGTTCCAGAGAGTATATCCCGAGGCTTTCCAACGTAACTCTCACTTTCCAGTGTCCCAGGTCTTTGAACTCAATGGTGCTGCAGATCTCTAGCACAGCCTGCCTTTAGTTTAGGAGAGCTCTATTCTAAACTAAAGGCAGGCTGTGCTAGAGATCTGCAGCACCATTGAGTTCAAAGACCTGGGACACTGGAAAGTGAGAGTTACGTTGGAAAGCCTCGGGATATACTCTCTGGAACGTCGTAAGGACGCTGAGGAAAGACTGTCCCCAGGATATACATCTATCAGTCCCGGGCGTGGACACAAGCTCGATTGATCCACCGCCGTACGGCGAGTTGGATCTACAACATCCGGTAAGAGTATACACCCTTTACTCACTTTCCATTGGCATATATCACCTTTAAGTGTTGCAACATAGAAAACGCATAAATCCAAGGAACTGGTCTGGACTGTACCTACCATTCATTACACACCTGACGTGGTGTTGATGCAGTGTTGATGTTGGTATCAGATCACACATTCACCAAGAGACTTTCTTCCTTTTTTTTTTTTCTTCTCACAGAAAATCGGACACTAATATATATTGTGGATCACTTTCACATATGATATTCATGTCATTTTATATTTTTTCAGTGTTAGGTTAATTTACCTATTTAAATTTATTTATATATTTCACGCCATTGCACATATTGAATTTTTGCAGGGTACATGCACTTTTTTACATAAGTGTACAGAACCACTATCAGGTTCAACACGATATACGGGTCTTTATATAGACCAATTAACAACCAGACATTTTATATATATATATTTTTCTGTTTGCACATAGCGCCACACTTTATTTACAATGTAATAATGTGACTGGTCCCCAAACAAATTTGGGGTCAGATTCATTTGCCGCAATGTCGCAGTCCCGCTAAAAATTGCAGATCGATCGATCCATTACTAGTAAAAATAATAAAAAAATAATAAAAATCTATCCTATAGTTTGAAGACGTGATAACTTTTGCACAAACCAATAAATATATGCCTATTGAGATTTTTTTTACCAAAAATATGTAGAAGAATATATATCGGCCTAAACTTTTTTGGGATATGTATTATAGCAAAAAGTAAAAAAAATAAAAAATTTCTTCAAAATTGTCGCTCTTTGTTTATAGCGCAAAAAATTAAAACCGCAGAGGTGATCAAATACCACCAAAAGAAAGCTCTATTTGTGGGAAAAAAAAGGACGTAAATTTTGTTTAGGTACAGCGTCGTATGACCGTGCAATTGTCAGTTAAAGCGATGAAGTGCCGTATTGCAAAAAATGGCCCGGTCATTAAGGGGGAAAATTCTTCCGGGCTGAAATGGTTAAATTTGGCAATTTTTTCATTTTTTTGCCAAAAAAATTAAAAAGCCTAGCAGTGAATAACCACTTCAGCCCCGAAAGGATTTACCCCCTTCCTGACCAGAGCATTTTTTGCGATTCAGGACTGCATCAATTTAGCTGACAATTGCGCGGTCGTGCGACGTTGTACCCAAACAAAATTGACGTCCTTTTTTTCCCACAAATAGAGCTTTCTTTTGGAGGTATGTGATCACCTCTGTGGTTTTTATTTTTTGCGCTATAAACAAAAAAAGACTGACAATTTTGGAAAAAAAAAAGCAATATTTCTTACTTTTTGCTATAATAAATATCCCCAAAAAATATATAAAAAAAACAAATTTCTTCCACAGTTTAGGCCGATATGTATTCTTCTACATATTTTTGGTAAAATCGCAATAAGTGTATATTGATTGGTTTGCGCAAAAGTTATACCGTCTACAAAATAGGGGATAGATTTATGGCATTCGTTTTTTTTTTACTAGTAATGGCGGTGATCTGCGATTTTTATCGGGACTGCGACATTATGGTGGACAGATCGAACACTTTTGACACTATTTTGTGACCATTGACATTTATAAAGCGATCAGAGCTACAAATAGCCACTGATTACTGTGTAAATGACACTGGCAGGGAAGGGGTTAAACACTAGGGGGCGATCAAGGGGTTAAGTGTGTTCCCTGGATGTGTTCTAACTGTAGGGGGATGGGCTCACTACAACATGACAGAGATCACTGCTCCTGATGACAGGGAGCAGTAGACACCTGTAATGTTGCTAGGCAGAACAGGGTAATGGGGTAATGCAGAACAGGGTAATGCCTTGTTTACATAGGGACCCCCCCATTCTGCCTCTCCTCGCCGCAATCGCGGGCTGCCAGCGAACGATAAATAGAAATTGTTCAATAAACTTTGCAAGTTTTTCTTGATCAAGCTATGATGAATAGTAGCATCTGAAGTGTTTGTTTTGTTAGAAATATTTCCCTGCTCTTAATCATAGATCACTACATTAGAAATACCTCAAATGATAATCCTTGATAAAGAAAACATGAAGGTGACAAAATTTTATTCAAAAATTACCAAGTTTAAACACTAGCTAACTAGTAAAGCATATCTCTATATTATGTAGTACATTGCTTACATGTCATTCTGCCAGGACACAGCCCCCCGACCCAAAATGTATTGAGTTAATACATCCGGCATTGACGGGCACTTTGAGTTGGCAGCTTTGGATGGAAAATGGCAAGGGGTGTTAATGCATCCATGCTCGCATTACTATCACCACGCACATGTTGGGTAGACAAAGATGTTCCTCTTTTAGAATCCTTTTCACAAGGCACAGCAGTAATATTGGCCTGTGCATGTCACCGCAGGTAATTATGTATTATACAGCAACGCAGAGCCGAATGTGTTCTCGACTACTCTTCGTGCCCTTGAAAATCGATAGGTAAATATCCTATGCTGGGGGGTCATGTTCCTCATGGCGAGGGGTTTAAGGAGGTGGTCTCCCATTGCAAACGCATCGTCTGCAACAAAGACAAAGTTCAGACCTTCCACAGTTTCATTGCAGATCCGCAGATTCAAGGAACCACTCTGAAGAAGCTGGTAAAACTTGGTGTGTTCCATCACACTTGCATCAGAGTTGTGTCTGTTTTTACCAATATCCAAATACATAAACTTGTAATTGGCATTCACAGTGGCTAGCATAATTATACGGAAAAAGCTTTTGTAGTTATAGAAATATAACCCAGACCTGGGGGTTGGTGATATCCTCATGTTCTTCCCATCTATGGCACCACCACAGTTTGGGAAGTTCCATAGGTCATTAAACTTTTGGGCCACCTCCATCCATTGGTTGGAAACTAAAAAGAAAAGGAGAGAGATAGACAATAATTATGCTACTCTATGCAACTAATATATGTGTTGCTTTTAGGGTTGACATTTGTGCAACGTAGACACTGCATGTGATTCGCACAGGAAACCAAAATTATGAAAGACCATTTCTTCCCGCACCTGAATTGCATCACGTGGGTGTTCACACACTGCATTTTGCGACCTGTTTTGGTGTGTCGTTAAAGATAACATTGACACCCACAGCAGATCGCCTGGACGCCATGCAATTGCAATGCGGAGCAGGAAACACACATGATTTGCTGCATTTCCCGCATCGCATAAGTGTGAACCAGTTACTGTTGTACCTTGCAACATTAGTAGCACAGAATTGTTAGGAGTAAATAAGAGTGTTTTTTTAACAAAAAGTAAACATTATACATTTCTAGTAAAAGCCACTGTACCTTGATATATTCATCCATAAGTGTCAGGATGAGAGCTTTGCAAGTGTCCGGGTTGATCTTTCAAAGTGCCTGTGGAGAAATTCCAGTTGTAAACTTCAGGTCCTGCAGGCTGCGCCCAGTGGCCAAATAATGCAGGGTGGCTATGAGCCTTTGCTCTCGACTAACAGCCTCACGCATGACAGTGTCTTGTTTCTGTATATGCGGTGTAACTGCATTTAGCAATTCCTCGAAGCACTCATCACTCATTCTCAAATAATTGTAAAAATCTTCAGGGTTGTTTTCCTAGATTTTTTCAGCAGAGACACGTGGGAGTACTTTCCCCAGTTGAGCAGCCATTCTTCGTTGGGACTTCTTCTTATGTTTAAAGACATTTTGAATGGCCAATATTCCAAGCACAGATACTGCAATACTGGAATCTTGCACTTCTGGTATGAAGAGATCCATTGTTGCAGAAGAACGTGCACTCGGAACGAATAAACCTGTAAGTGACACAACAACTCTCCGTAATTATGATCATCTATGCTCCAGGCGTGGCTAGAGGGGTCACACGTACATTACATCACTTTAAATTCCACGCTCCAATGTAGTTAAGCAAGCAGGGAGGTCCTTTGTCGTCGTATGACAATTTTCGGATAGTTGCTTTACCTACTATCCTACTAATGTGACTAGCAAGCGGAAAAAGTCGGACGATCTTTCGTCTGATTTTCAGATCGTGTATACGGGCCATTAGTCAGAAAATAAGAAAATAGTCAGAAAATGTAGTTCTGCTAGATGACTTCAGGGTGGCCCCTTTTGCAGGTATAGCTATGGAAAACATTAAAAATAAGTGTCTATACTGTTTAAAATTAATATACTGGGGTTTATGTACTAAAAGTGGAGAGGGCAATAACTGGTACAGCTGTGCATGGTAGTCAATTAGCTTCTGACTTCAGCTTGTTCAATTAAGCTTTGACAAAAAAAAAAAAAAAAGAAATTGATTGGTTTCTATGCAGAGCTGCACCATTGTTTGCACTCTCCAGTTTTACAAAATCAACCCCACTTTTTCATCCTGCTCTGCACATGCTCAGTTTCTCTCCATTTTTGCCATTGTGAGGAAATTTGGAGCCACTAGGGGCCGATCTGCTGACAACCTAAAGATTTACTGCTGTTCAGGGGCTCTGTGCTTCAGCAAAATTACAGCCTCCAGCAACAAGAAACAGGAGCAATGCTGGAGGCAAGTTACAGTTCAGACAAATTTTGGCAGCATGATTATTAATGTGGAATGTATGTTCCTTGCTAAAGAACATTTTTTATCAAGTTGTTATTGTTAAAGTTTTGCTTTAATATTTGGAATTAGCAAGCTCCCCACTGCCAGCAGCACTGTCCTTATTTTCAATATGGACAAAGTCAAAATTCACAATAGGCTTTAGCGACACGGACCATATAAAACACAATGAACCATGTCATAGCTATTAACTGGTGTATCTAAATCTACATGTCTTTATAAATACTTTACAATTATATATATCAATCAAATCTGTGTTTAGTGTTGTATTCCCTGTTTGCTATTTCTTTAGATTCTTTGATCACTCTTTCTTTGTATTATATTGTCTGTATGTTTATACCTTTAGTTGTCAGCTTTGATTTTGGACCAATCCCTTTTTTCTCCTTCAAGACAGAATAGTTGCCTGAAGTGACCAGATGAATTAAAATGTCATTAGTCTAATTAACAGACTCTGCAGCGAGCTTCTCTGGATAATTCATTAGATCAAAGCTTGCTAATGACATAATAGTTTTTCCTTTTAATTTGAGTATCCACACATAATTTATGGGCAAGTGAAATTTGCAATATTATTAACATTACTTTGAAAATACAGCATGCCATTTATAGCACATTAAATAGTCTTGTATTATTATTTTTTTTATCCCCAGGCTTCGCTATCCTACAGTGGTGAATCTTCAGCAGCAAAAGCTATTAATTCTCTATGGCTTCTCTATGGGAACAGCGAAGAGCTTCTTGTTTTGTGCACTCCATAGGCTTGTGGTGAAAAGTAAAGTGCTTGTGGTTGGCAAAATCAGACAATGGAGTGAATTATGAGGTAAGCTTCTAAAGGGGTAATTTGTTTATGGACTGTGTTACCAAGTTTTTTCCTTTTGCAAGGAAGATTGGATATTTGAAATGAGTACATTGTCGTCAACATTAAAAATTCAAGTAGGGCTCCGGGCAAACAGCTGAATACATAGTTGGAATACATATATGTTTACTGTTTATCTGTCAAAAGTTTTGTCATTTTGTACAGCTTTTATTGAGATTTGAAATACTGCATATTTGGAATTACTGTATTTATTGGCGTATAACACTCATTTTTTTACCCTTAAAATAGAGATTAAACTGCGCCTGCGTGTTATACGCAGGGGGCTGTGGAAAGTTTTTTTCCTGAAACTTCCATCTTAAAGTTAGGGTGCGTGTTATACGCCTGTGCGTGTTATACGCCGATAAATATGCTAGTTCAACTTTATTGAATTCTAGATCATCTGCTTTTTTTGGACAGGGGATGCCTACTCATTGTCCAATAATTAGACTCAAAGTGAAATGACATAGGAAGTCATATTGATGAACCAATAAATAATTGTGCCACCTGACTGGGTGTGTAGTGTGGAAGATGTATGAAAATCACAAGATTGACAGTAAGACCTCTTTCACCCAACTGTTCCAATCAGATCCGCTTGTTAGTTTTTAGGTGGACCTGATCAGATGGTCTTTTCACCTCTACGGGCATGCAGTGGTAAATGTTAATTTACAACCTCCTACCTCTGATCCGGTCCGCTAAAAACAAATGAAAGGCGATTAGTTCTCCTGCGTGTAGGTGGATCAAAGGTAGCTGGGTGTGAACAGACAGCGGAGTCGGTTTACACCCGGCCACCTATAGAGCAGAGCGGACACGGACTTGTCATCCACCCGCTCTGCTTGGTTCAGCAGGGGATTAGCAGACAGATCCCTTGCTGATCAAAACAAAAGGCGCCTATGTGAAAGGGGCCTAAGGTTGGCCCTACTTTGATAGCTGTTTTTGTTCAGTCTGTAGGCTGAATAAAAACATTTTGAAGGCTCAGCCATCCACACTAACCAGTGCGGACTAATAAATCCCCCTGCTGGACTGTTTTATTCTGACAGCTGCAGCAGTTTTCAGAAGACCTGAACTGCTGCAGTATCTGATTACCCAACTTTCCACCTGATTTAAAAAAAATAAAAATTTAAAGGATGTTGGGCAGGAGGCAACCAACAGGGCCATCCACAATGCATATTCCAGCTGATTCCTTGGGAACCAGCTGAGATTCGCACAGTGTATGGCCAGCTCAAAGTGGAACTAAACTCAACATTTTAACTGTTTGCCAAAACAATTAGAGTCAAGGCATGTCATAAATGATAACTGTCAAAGCTGTTTCTGTTTTTCCCCAAACTCTCAAGCCATCAAATGGCTGGTGTCATAACTGATCATATGTGCATGGCAACTGCAGATCAAACAGAGCCTAAAGTCTCGTACACACAATCCGATTTTTGGCCAACCGAGTGTCAGACTTTTGTCCAAAGGGCGTGTGCCTGGATTTTGTCTTGCATACTAATGGCACACAATTGTCGGCCAACAAACACGAACGTAGTGACAAACTACGTGGAATTTTAGCTCTTGAGCGCTACCCTTTGGGCCCCTTCTGCTAATGTTGTGTTTGGTAAACATTGATTCTGAGCATGCGTGTTTGTAATTTTGTGTGACGGTCTTTTGTACAGACGATATGAATATCTGACAACAGACCGTTGTCCGCTGAAAATTTACTAGCCTGCCATCTAACATTTGTTGGCCGAAAGTTGGACAACAATGGTCTGAAGGAGTGTACTAACGGTGGGATTTTAGGCCAACAGTCTGTCATCACACAATCCTCTGCCAACAATCGGATCGTGTGTACAAGGCTTAAAGGAGAAGTATGGGATGGGTTAAATAACTAGTACATATCACATTAGTCCCATATCAGCTAATCTTTTTTTCCTACCTCTTTTAGTTTTTACAGCATGTTCACATGAACTTTACTTCTGCTGGCAAAAACGGTCTACTTTCAGTTTGAAAAGTTCTCAGGGGGTGTGAACATCTGCACCAACACACCCCCTGCCTCTGCCCCCCCTCCTCTAAGAGACGTGGCTGTGCTGATAGATAGGGAGGGGGAGGAGGGAGGAGAGAAGAAAGGAGGGGGGAGCAGCTATGCTCTGTGAAGTCTTAGAAACAGGCAGAGGGAGGAGAACCAACATCAATAAAGCAAAATGACAGGAAAGGGGGTGGATCCAGACTCTATATTCACACCATTGTCTGGATGATGCTGTATGAAAGACTGTAAAACCTCCCACAGGTATTTATCTAGATTTTAACAGAATGGGGGCACTTCTGAGAGGGCTGGGAGGGTTTATAGATATCAGCAGCTCACATAGAATAGATGTAAGCAAAAAAAAGGAAACCCATACTTCTCTTTTAAGGCTGGCGTGGCAATCAAAATGTTTTTTACAAATTCCATCATCCACATAAGCAAGGTGGGGGGAGAAATCCTTCAAGCTTTGCTATTTCATTCTGACAGCAGGGGAGTCCTCTGCTGTCAGACAGGAATAGGACAAACCTCAAACCACACCATCTTAAAGGAGAATTATACAAAAAAATGTTTTACCACTACTTTTTTTTTTATACTGGCTTTTGAAATTTACAAATGTAGCAATTTAGAAATTGGATAAAAGGTTTACCACTGGGAAACACTTTTTGAAAGATAAAAAGTGCATTATAAATACAACTATATAGATTAGACCAAAAGGAGGGACAAATGAGGCGGAACGAGGGACAGGGGAACAGTCCTTTAAAATCAGGGACAGTTGGGGGCTATGTCAAAGATATTCTGTCAAGAAAACAAAATGCTGCAGATATACTTGCAACAACCCTTTCATACTACCAGCGCCTGGGCGTAGGCGGTAAAGCAGAACTTTGCAGACGTTTCGGCGGCGCTGCCCATTGATTTCAATGGGCAGGGGTGCTTTAGGAGCAGTGTATACACCGCTCCTAAAGCGCCTCAAAGAAGCTGCCTGCAGGAATTTTTTTGATGTCCTGCCAGCGCAGCGCCCCAGTGTGAAAGCACTCGGGCTTTCATACTGGGATTGCAGATGAGGCTTTTTTCAGGCGCTTTACATGCACTATGTAAAAAGAAACAAATCCGCGCAATAAACTATAATGTACTACTAAGCAGCTGAACACTAAGGGTCAAATAATCAAAATCCCTGAGAAGAACATAAAAATAAATAGTGCAGCGCTTTATATGTCCATATATCAAAGATAGAAAAACAGCACAGTGAATCAGTATATAATCCCTGTGATCTTCATAGATGACACATGGACTCTTGATTGCATGCAGGTGGTAACAGACATACACACAGTGAGAGACCTCCACCGACAGATAAATTGGCCGCTCACCTTCAAACATGGACCCTTTAATTATAGAGGGTCACTGAAAACCTTCCCTTACGGGTTAATCCAAAGCAGATGAAGATGTAAACTTCCCCAAAAGGGTTAGGGTCATCAATTCCATATGAAATCAGGATCATTCAAAAGTTCCAGGTATTAAGTTCATAAGGCAGTGTTTACATGTGGAAGCCGTACGCACGTTACGTCCCAGTAGGCGGGACTTCATCCGCTGATGAAGTCCCGCCTACTGGGACGTAACGTGCGTACGGATGGGAAGTTCGTGACGTCACCCGCAGTTCATTCACAGTCTCACCAGACGCGCTGTTGTACCTCGGCACTGGTTTAGTGCCTTTTAAATGTAAGTGCACTACTTTTGTTTTTCATTAAATTGTTTTCCACTACGGAGAAACACTATGGTCTGCTTCTATATTTTCCACATGTAAACACTGTCTTATGAACTTAATACCTGGAAGTTTTGAATGATCCTGATTTCATATGGAATTGATGACCCTAACCCTTTTGGGGAAGTTTACATCTTCATCTGCTTTGGATTAACCCGTAAGGGAAGGTTTTCAGTGACCCTCTATAATTAAAGGGTCCATGTTTGAAGGTGAGCGGCCAATTTATCTGTCGGTGGAGGTCTCTCACTGTGTGTATGTCTGTTACCACCTGCTTTACATGCACTATTTTTAGCGCTAAAGCGCCTGAAAAACACCTTCAGTGTGAAAAGGGTCTAAAACCTTCATGTCATGGTTTGAATTCAGGCACAGATTCAGCGCTGCTTGTTAGTGTTAAGCCTCATACACACAGCCAGTTTTCTCGTCAAGAAACGACAAGAAAACTGCCAGGAGAGCTTACTTGCAGAGAAAACCGGCCGTGTGTATGAGGCTTAACACTAACAAGCAGCACTGAATCTGTGCCTGAATTCAAACCATGACATGAAGGTTTTAGACCCTTTTCACACTGAAGGCGTTTTTCAGGCGCTTTAGTGCTAAAAATAGTGCATGTAAAGCTCTCTATTTTCTCGTCGGGATTCTCGTCGGCCTGTTTCCCGACGAGAAACCAGAGAGTGTGTACACTCACCTGTCGCCGTGGAAACCCGCGCATGCTCGAAATGACTTTGACGCATGTGCGGTAGCTTCCTAGGCATAGGTAGGGTGTAGCAAGATGGCGGCGACGGCATCGAATGTGATGAGCGCACGCTCGTCAGTCGATGACATCACTGCGTTCGTGCCATTCAAAAGAACGGAGGTTCTTTTGAATCGTACGTGTGTACACTCGGCCGGGACAAGATTCGTGTTTAAGAATCTCGTCAGGAAAAACGCTGTGTTTTTTCCTGACGAGATTCTCTGCCGTGTGTACAAGGCTTAAAAGTTTGCTCACCCCTTCCTAACCCCTGTGTGGGAATGTGTGGTAGTGCGGCTTGGGGGAAGCTCACACACTACCTGGAAGAAGTGTTGCAGCTTTTCCATTTTGAAGGCCCAAATTGCAGGTATGTGGTTCCTGCACTTAATACCTGTGGCAGTTACCCAATTCCCCCTTTCTAAAAGAGTCTCTTTTGTTGCTTTAAGTTAATTCCACCACTTTTAACCGCTTGCTGACCAGCGCATAACAATGTACGTCAGCACAATGGCACGGCTGCTCAAATGGGCGTACAGGTACGTCCCCTTTAAATCGCGGCTTAGTGTTCGCGCGAGTGCCACCGACAGGGCACGCCTGCCGCGTACTCCGTGACTGTGCCCACGGGTCCCGCGGACTAAATGTCCGCCGGGGGCCCTCGATTGTGATACGGAGCTGCAGAACAGGGAGATGCCTATGTAAACAAGGCATTTCCCTGTTCTGCCTAGCAACATGACAGGGATCTACTGCTCCCTGTCATCGGGAGCAGTGATTTCTGTGATGTTGTAGTGAGCCCATCCCCCCTACAGTTAGAATCACTCCCTAGGACACACTTAACCCCTTGATCGCCCCCTAGTGTTTAACCCCTTCCCTGTCAGTGTCATTTACACAGTAATCAGTGCATTTTTGTAGCACTGATCGCTGTATAAATGACAATGGTCCCAAAATAGTGTCAAAAGTGTCCAATGTGTTCGCCACAATGTCGCAATCATGATAAAAATTACAGATTGCCGCCATTACTAATTAAAAAAAAGCCATAAATCTATCCCCTATTTTGTACACGCTATAACTTTTGTGCAAACCAATTAATATACGATTATTGCAATTTTTTATTACCAACAATATGTAGAAGAATACATATCGGCCTAAACTGAGAAAGAAATTAGTTTTTTTTTATATATTTTTGGGGAATATTTATTATAGCAAAAAGTACAAAATATTGCTTTCTTTTCAAAATTGTCACTTTTTTTTTGTTTATAGCGCAAAAAATAAAAACCGCAGAGGTCATCAAATACCAACAAAAAAAAGCTCTATTTGTGGGAAAAAAAGGACGTCAATTTTTTTTGGGCACAATTGTCAGTTAAAGCGACGCAGTGCTGTATCGCAAAAAGTGCTCTGGTCAGGAAGGGGGTAAATTCTTCCGGGGCTGAAGTGTTTAATTCATTTCAGCGGTCTGTACACTGTGAGTTATAAATATGTACTAATCCAGATATTTACTGCTGGTGTTGAACTTCCAGAGAAGACTGGTGAATCTGGACTGAAATTTGAGGCAAGGGCTTTCATCTGCCTGCTTAGGAGAACTGCAGCTAAATTGTCTTAAAGGGAATAGCAATCCACATAAACTTATATGCACAATGGAGGCATCCTCCTTTCCGGATACACAGATTTCTGTGACATGTCAAAGTAAATATGAGTATGGATTCTGTCCATAGATGTCGTCTGTCCAGGGCCGCCATCAGGGGGGTACAGGCAGTACACCTGTAAGGGGCCCGGATGGCAACCCCCCTTTTTTTTTCTTTTTTTTAATTTCTTTATTTTTTCTTTATTGTTTTATTATTATTTTTTGTAAGGGGCCCGGAGGTCCCCAGGGCCCCGGATGGCAACCCCCTCTTTTTTTTTGTTCTTTTGTTTGTCTTTTTGTTCGTCTGCACCCAAAGCCCCGCCGACAACAACAATTTGCGGCGGTAGCAGCACCCCCCCCGCTTCTAAATTTGCGGCGGCAGCACCCCCCCCGTTCTCCTCTGCTCCAGGGGGCCCATGCCTGAAGCTGTGTAAGGGGCCCCAAAATTCCTGATGGCGGCCCTGCGTCTGTCAGCCTATGGGAGCCTATGGGAAAGTGACACTAAACACTACACATTAATGTTAGTATAGTAGACATACAGTCCCTAGTCCATCTCGAGAGTGAGAAAGAGAGGGAGGCTATGTTACAATATACAGTGGGACCATGGAGAACAAACATAGCCACCCTCCAACAAGAAGTTGGATCACAGCAGCAAAAAAAAGAAATTTGGGGATTTGAAGGAGGCTGAGAGCAATAAAAGTTACTTTTTTAATTTATTAGTTAACTTCTTGAATAGAATATTATTTTTAACCAAAGTTTAGTGTCACTTTAACACCTTGGGAGATAGCTAATCCAATACTGATGTTGGATGTCATTGGTAGGGTGTGTGAAACATACATTTTGCATATCTACCTAATCTAATGTTCTGACCCATGGATGTTGCTGTTGTCTAGCACATCCCAGTCCTGATCTTGTTAGTGAGCAGGCAATCAGCTTGGCAGAGGTGGGAAGAGTGGTGTTTCCTATCCTTTTAAGAATTAACAGGCTGGGGGGCGCATGCGTGGCGCCAGCGGAGACAGACATGCCCCGCTGAAGCTCCGTGACTCTCGGGACTCCACAGCCGAATGAAGCGCCCATTCAGCTCGGTTCCCAGTGGAATCAGGTGTGGGAACAGCTGGTGAGACAAAAGAGTATATTTATGTTTAGAAGGGGTGCCAGGAAAACATCTAATTTCAAAGTCAGTCAGCCCAGAGCAGCATTGAAAATGGTGCCACCCCCTTCTCCTCACACAAGCACCTCACGAGCTGCTAAACAAAAACAGCAGAAACAGCAGAAGCAGCAGTCCCAGGCTGCTCTTGTGGAGAATGACACAGATAATGGTAATGACTATGAATATACTGGGGAATGGGAATGCCCCCCGGTGGGGTTTTTGAGCAGCAAAAGTGTGCAAACGTATAATAAAACATATTTATTGCATCTGTACATGGAATTACAAACAATTTGAAGCTCTGATGGAGTTTACAATCACAGAATGTTAAAATACAGCATAAATGTTACACAACAATGCTATACAGCTATACATGTCAATATGCATATGTATACGTTGCTGACGCGTTTCGATCACAAAGGATCTTCTTCAGAGGGTATGTTGTTTGCTGCAAAGAATTATAAGATGAGTATCACTTCATTACCTGGGTATGTACCCAAAGGTAAGGGACACAAAATATATAATTACCAATATGCTGTATGTTAGAACCTAGCTTCCAATCAGAGCTCCGCCAAAAGGCAGGCGCCTCCAGGGATCCAACAGCCCCCCAGCCACCTGACAGCCCAGTTTCCTATATGTGTTTATATATAGTAATCAATTGAGGAAGATGTCCGTCAGTGGTCGGGGACGGCTGTCCTTCCGGGACGCCGAGGCAGCCATCCAGGGAGGGTCGCCATTGCGGCATGGTTGCCCCTGTGAGGCGACGCATGGGGGAGGATCATCCTAGGACATCTTCCTCATTTGAGGACTATATATAAAAACATATAGGAAACTGTAGATCTCATGTTGATCCCCAGGTTCCCCAACATGGCAGATCAGAGAGTCCAGACAATCGTAAGTATTAAACAGCCTACACAGGCTGTTTGTCACTCTTCCCTTCACTCTTACCCTTTGGGTAATACTACTCCTTCCCATTGAGCTCCACGCACACTGGTCGTTTCCCCTGGCAAAGGTTCAGTCGGGAATCTTCCAGCATCAATGGATTTAGCTCTTTAATATTCAGCTGTGACTTGGATAGGTTGTAGCATTCCACACTCATCACACTAAACACACCAGGTTTTTTCACCCATACACATTTTTTATTTCTAACACTCATTCCATCACTTTCGCAACATCACATTACATTTCACTGCACATTCCACATCTACACCCATTCCTTCACACTCCTGATTACACATAATTCTTCCAATTTCATTTTCTTTTTCATATTTTTTACCAACAATTTTTTCACTTTTTTCACCCTCACTAGTCCTCCCCATTACACCTTCCCACCATCACTTACCCACACATACAACTCACTCAGTCACCGCTGTACCCATTATACCAATAGATTTTAATAATAAACACATCAACATCCTAATATACAACAATGGAAGGGCAACCTATATGGACCTCCTACCTGCCTATATAATAAGATGTATAATATACAAATTGTATGGAAGCAATACCAATGCATCCTACATTGATGCCTTTGATGTCCTTTACAGGTGCTGGTCGCCTGTCCGTGCGCGCCCCGCGTGGAGCATCCCCCTCCGGTATGGCTCCCTGTAGGTCGCATTTGTTTCCTGGTGGCGCCGGCCCCCGGGCTGTCGAGTGGCTGGGGGGCTGTTGGATCCCTGGAGGCGCCTGCCTTTTGGCGGAGCTCTGATTGGAAGCTAGGTTCTAACATACAGCATATTGGTAATTATATATTTTGTGTCCCTTACCTTTAGGTACATACCCAGGTAATGAAGTGATACTCATCTTATAATTCTTTGCAGCAAACATACCCTCTGAAGAAGATCCTTTGTGATCGAAACGCGTCAGCAACGTATACAGATGCATATTGACATGTATAGCTGTATAGCATTGTTGTGTAACATTTATGTTGTATTTTAACATTCTGTGTGTGTAAACTCCATCAGAGCTTCAAATTGTTTGTAATTCCATGTACAGATGCAGTAAATATGTTTTATTATACTTTTGCACACTTTTGCTGCTCAAAAACCCCACCGGGGGGCATTCCCATTCCTCATTATTCGGGGTGTGCAGCGTCATTCGCTCTCTTTATATATGTCTCTTTCCCATTCCCTGACTATGAATATACTGACCCACTACAGGTCACCAACACAGATACCATTAACCCAAACAAGTTAAAGCAGTTTGAAAAGATGCTTCAGAAGGCACTCAAGAAAGCTTCAGACCACATCACAAGCATTTTGTCAAAGGAAATTAGAGAATTAGGTCAGCGCACTTCTGACCTAGAAGATAGAGTAGATGACATGGAAATTGATGTACAATCCCACCTGCATGAACTAGAGGATTTAAAGGTGGAAAATCTCATCCTAAACTTGCGTTTAGAAGACTTTGAGAATAGGGCCCGTCGTTCAAACTTGCGCATTCGTGGAATTCCTGAGACAATTATTGATCTCCAGTCCACAGTAACCGCCCTATTTCAGTAGCTGCAGCCATCAATCACTATTGACCGCCTGGAGATAGACACAATTCATAGGGCTCTGATCCCTCTCAAAGCTACAGGACCACCGCGCGACATTATAGTGAAACTTCACTATTTCCGTACAAAAGAACGGCTTCTTGCCGCAGCCCGTATAAAAGACTCTCTTATATTCCAAGGCAATCCATATCAAATTTTTACTGACTTGTCTCCAACTACGGTTGCTAAAAGACAGGCACTGAAACCCCTCCTTCAGATCCTACAGCAAAACCAAATATCATATCAATGGGGTTTTCCATTTTCCATACGGTTTACACATCTAAGTTCAAAATATAGATGTAAATCAGCTGACGAATTGCAAAAGGTACTACAGGACCTTCACCTATTGGACAGATCATTCTCCTTGTCAGATACTTTACACACGCAAACTACATCCTACAAAGCAAATGAGCTCCAAAAGCAATGGAAATCATCACAGTCCTACTAAACGCTTTCGCTTCAACTCGCCTGACAGGAATCCTGCAGACACTATGGACTGAGAAACAGCTTTTTCATGTTTTATTTTGGAACTTCTCTCCACAGGAGCTCTGAGATTGCTAAATTTTCCTTTTTTCTCCCCCTTTTTCCCCCTTTTTTGTGAAGGCCTACCGGCCATTATCAGCACTATTACTTATAGTTCATCCCTATTCAAGCAAGTTCGCTGTTACATTTTTTTTTTCTCTTGAATCTACCCTACATCACATATATAAATTTTTATATATATATATATATATATAGATGGGTGCTAAAAGTTTTTTCTTCATTTTTCTTTTTTTCAATAAATGATTAACTGGCTGTTGCGGTTCTGAGAGCTAGTTACTGCTCTCCCCACTACTCTGCCCTGGGTTTTTCCTCCTATCTGTTTCTGGAGGGGCTTCCTTGGATAGATTTTTGGCCTCTGGGTTTGTATTTTCTACTAGCCCAGTATGCCGTATTTTTAATTATTCTCTGCATACTTGATTTATCATTAAATGCTTATATGATTCTTCTTCCTATCTTTTCTTTTTCCATCTTTTCTATCTTTTCTTCTAGAACAGAGCTCCTCCCCGGGGTAAGTATATTTAAATATTTTGCATATATATTGCATGTTTATATTGATTTCCTGATATGTGAATGTCCCCCTTAAATGTCTTATCTTTGAATGTGCAAGGCCTCAACATACCTCAAAAGCGCAAGAAAGCATTTCGGTCACTAGCTTCAACAAAGGCACATGTAATTTGTCTCCAAGAGACCCACTTCACTAAAAATTCTGCTCCTGAATATTTTGGCTCTTTGTACCCTCAGGTTTTTACAGCTTCGGCTGACACAAAGCAGCGTGGTGTACTGATAGCTTTTCATCGCACAACTCCCTTCTCACTTCAGACAGAGATCAAAGATCCTGAAGGGCGGTATCTCATACTTACTGGGCATATAACTGACTCTCCAGTTACTGTGGTGTTATACTACGCCCCAAATAAAACTCCTTCATCCTTCCTCTCTCACTTGTTACAGGTAGTTGAAACTCATAAAACTGGCACGCTACTAATCTGTGGAGATTCGAATCAAGTCCTTTGTCCATTTTTAGACAAATCCCCTATTCCTAGCACACCTATCCCCCGTAAAAACACATTTCAACAATTACTCCAGCAACATCACTTATTAGATACCTGGCGAGAAGCAAACCCAGCTAAGCGACAATTTACTTTCTACTCACATCCTCACAATTCACTCTCCCGAATAGACCACATACTTATAAATGTACCTATGGCCCCTGAACTTCTCTCTTCCTCCATTATACCCTTCACATGGACCGATCATAGTGCAGTGTTAACCTCATTCACCTCTGCAATTCCAAAAGCACAAGACCCCACTTGGCAGATAAATAACTTCATGCTATCCCACCCATCCCACTATGCAGATTTAGAGACACCCTTAAAGATTATATTTCTTTTAATAAAACATATCTCTCCTCTGATATTGTGGGAGGCTCATAAATCAGTGCTCCGTGGAGCATGTATTCAAAAAGCCTCATACCTCAAAAAGGAAAAACGGCTGCTCCAACATAAACTAGAGGCAGAATTTAATTCAACCCATGCAATCTTTCAGGCAAACCCTAATCCTACTACAAAATCACACCTGGATAGAGCACATCTAGACCTTGACCTTTTTCTCTCAAACTGCTGTTAAAACGCTAAGTAAATATAGGCATTAATTCTATCTTAAAGTCAATAAACCTACGACACTCCTTGCCCGGGCCCTTAAAAAATCAATACTCTCCCAAACCGATACGTCTAAAATTGTCCCACGACACCTACACCAGTAACCCAGTAAAAATTCTTCACACTTTCCAAAAACATCTTGCCACATTATACAATAAAGAAGAACCCCTAAATCAGGCCTCTGCAGATTGCTTTTTTTCCCACATCACACTTCCATCTATTCCCTTGGTCAACCGGGATAGCCTTGAAAGCCCTATAACCACTGATGAAATTAACATGTCAATAAAATCTCTTAAGCTAAATAAACGTCCAGGCACAGACGGCTTTTCAGCCATGTATTATAAGAAATTCGCACATATATTAACCCCACTATTGACCGAAGCCTTCAATTCTATACTCTCTGGGCATTCCTTCCGACCTGAAACACTGACAGCTATTATTTCCATGATCCCTAAACCAAATTCAGATGAATCAGCTCCCTCCAATTACAGACTCATCTCTCTACTTAATTTGGACATAAAGCTTTTAGCGAAAGTTTTGGCAACACGTTTAAATAATATAATAGGATCTTTAATCCACAAGGACCAAGTAGGCTTTATCCCAAAACGCCAATCTCGAGATGCGGTACGTAGAGTGGCCTTACTTACCCATATTGCCCAAAAAAGACGGATACCTCTTTGACTGTTATCCTTAGATATCAAAAAGGCTTTTGATACTGTATCATAGCCCTACCTCCAATTTGTCCTACAACGCTGGGGATTTGGCCCCCACTTCCTTAGTTGGATCTCGTCACTGTATAACCACCCCAAAGCCTATGTGAAATATGCAGGTTAGAAATCCAACCTATTTAACATGCTTCGAGGAACCCATCAAGGTTGTCCTCTTTCCCCAATTCTATTTGCCCTTCTCATTGAACCCTTAGCTCAATCTATCCGTTCTGATCCATCTATTAAAGGCCTTGAGATAGCTGGACATCAGCATAAAATTTGTTTAATTGCTGACGACATTTTACTTTTTATGTCCTCTCCCCATATCTCTGCTCCTAACTTAATACAGAAGTTAGACCAATTTGCCCGTATTTCAGGTTTACACGTCAATCTGCAAAAATCCTCAGCACTCAATATCTCCATATCTTTCTCAGAATTACAACAAGCACAGGTATCCCTTCCCTTTTCCTGGTCCACTACGCGTCTACCCTACCTGGGAATCAACCTCACGTCTCACATTACAGGACTCTTCTCAGCCAATTACCCACCTATATTACGCCATATCACCTCTTTGTTAACACGTTGGTCTTCTCTTCCTATATCGTGGATAGGTAAAATTAATATTATTAAAATCTCTCTACTGGCATACTTCTTAAGAATACTACAAAGTAGAATAACAAAATATGTTTGGGGTACATCTAAATCCCGTTTACCTAAGCATACTCTTTACCTTCCTAAATGTAAAGGTGGTCTGGGATTTCCTAATTTATCTACCTACTACTAAGTGGCCCAACTAGCACAATTAACCAAATACCATGCAACCTCCGAAATTCCTCTTTGGGTAACTCTAGAATCAATAGATTGCGATCCTTATTCTATCTCCAATCTTTTATGGCTGAGACCTTCTGATTATAAAAGAATCACTAACCCAGTTACCAAAAACTCATTAACTATTTGGAACAGATTTAAAATAACAAATGCGTTACAATCTCCTCACACTCCACTTTTATCATTTATTAAAAATCCCCTTTTTTATCCTGCCTGGAAATTCCCCAAATCGTTTAAAGCCTGGACTAACTCTAAATTAATCTATCTTCATGACCTGACGTCCCAGACTACCTTTATACCGTTCCCAGATTTATGTGAAAAACATGGTCTTCCAAACTCTGAGCTTTTTAGATATCTGCAGATTAAAAACTTTTTTACACCCTGTATCCAAAGCAGAACCAAACTTAATAAATTATCACACTTCGAAACCAGATGTAAAAATGATCCCCATGCAAAAGGACTGATCTCTAACCTCTATGCTCAACTCATCACTAAACCTGTTTCTGACCCTCCTTCTTATGTGGTTAAATGGGAGGCAGATCTCAATCTTACTCTTGAAACATCTGATTGGGCTGCAATGTGGAATAATACAAAATCTTCCTCACAAAACATAACAGCTTTGGAAACTAATTACAAAGTACTCACCCGCTGGTATTTGGTCCCTTCCAGAGTTGCAAAATTTGCCCCCAATTACTCCTCATTATGTTTTCATGGTTGTGGTGATCCTGGCTCCTATCTACACACTTGGTGGGATTGTCCGGTAGTTCAAATGTTCTGGAGTGATATATTTCTCATACTCTCAGCCTTGTTTGCAATATCCATCCCTCCAGTACCTTCAATAGCACTCTTAAATCTCAAACTGGCAACACTCACCTATAAACAATTGAAACTTTTATTGCAGATCACAACAGCCGCGAAACAGACCATAGCTAAAGCCTGGAGAACTGACAATTTGGTATTAAATGAAAACAAGCATAGAATTAACCAAGCTATGGTCCATGCCAAAATGGAAGCCATAATTCAAGATAAAATAAATTCCTTTAAAGATATTTAGCAACCATGGATACCTCCGTTTTTGCCACCAAACTTTGACACCTTGTTGATGCCTTGATGTTTTACACTCTCTCGCAGTAACTATCTATAAGCAAATGGCTATTAATGCATTTATCCCCGGGGATTCTTCCTGTAACTTCCTCTTCTCCTTCTCTTCTTCCTGCTCTTCCCCTTCTCTTTTTCTCAACTTGTTTATATGTTTTTTTTTTGTGTTTTTATTTTTATTTTTTATTTTTCATATATATAGGTTCAACAAGTATACATACATATGTTCCTCTCAATTTTTTTTAGGCACAGATACTTGATTTTTAAGAGTTATATTGTAGCGATCTTTCTGTCTCATACCTTTTGAGGCTTTAATACATTTCTTTATCCTCCTTAGGTGTTTACCTTTAAGGCTTCAATTGTAATTCTCATTCTGAGTCTACACTTTATTTAGACTAAGTGAAGTAACTCACTCTGATTATTGAGTGAAGCAATTGTCTCTTGATCCATGATATATATATGATTTCATATGCAAATTTTGAACCTATTGTAGTGATTACTGTGATTGTTGCTTTATTTATTTATTTATTTATTTATTTATTTTTGTTATTATTTCTCTGTAATTTGATAAAATTCAATAAACAAATTTGAACAGAAAATAATTAACAGGCTTTGGAAGCAAGTACATGGAGGTTACACCTGCAGTTGTAACACATTCCTTTCCAATGCATTTCTCAGGCAAAGGCAGTGGCTGTTTGATCAAGAAATGTACAATTACAAATGGGGAGCAATGCCCAGTAACCTAAGTAATGGGCAGGTGGCTATTATAGGTGACTCATTTTTTTTCTCTTTTCTGTCTTTTCAGATTCTTGCTCAGAGTGTTGTACAGCTCATTCATAGCTATTAAAATAATGCAGACATAATTTTCAAAGCTGTCCTCTCTCTGTGTCTGTCATTCTCTCTCTCTCTCTCTCTCTCTCTCTCTATATATATATATATATATATATATATATATATAATAAAAAGTAAATGAAGATCAAGCTTTCTGCAGTTAATAGCATTAAAGAACAGAGATGTGCAGCTGAGACTATTGTGATTGAACAAATGAAGCCAGTGGCGTATTCAGTCCTGTGTAATCAATGCTCTACTGATGAGCATTCTTGTGGAAATGCATTAATTTGCTCATCCATCAGAAGAAGAGCGATCACTTTTACTTTCATTGATTAGCAAATGTTCCAGGTCTTGGTCAACTGTCACCAGGTTCTTATGGCTGGAGAGGAATTAAATTGCACGAATAAAGGTCTGGTCAAAACCTGAGGATTATCAGGATTTATGTCCCGGCCCCATAGGTGCCACTTATTTCCGGATTGACTTAGGTGCCCTGTTAATTGTACTGTAGCTGATGTGTTCTCATTATGTGAGTGAATGATTCTTTATCTAAAGTGATGTTTTTTTAGAAAAAGAAGAGACAATGGGGAGGCATTTGGGGTGAGGAAACAATGCAACAAAAATCAGTAAACAATCTGGAAAACAAACAAAAGTTGCAATTTTCCCGAAAGGACATTGTACCTGGTATTCTAGTACCACAGAGATAAATACTGTATTCCCTCAAAGTGGGAACAACAATTTTACATCTTACAGCTTACCAGTCCTTAAATGTGGTGGCTGCATTGGTATTCTTTTTTTAGGCTTTTTTTATTTGTTTTCACCTGATGATTACGCCAATAACACACTCCCTGTCCTAGTGTGATACTCACTGTACTGTATGTACTGTATCTATCTAGGATCAGCATTATCACCAAAGAACATTACTACAAACACCTCACCCTCACCTCACCAAAACAAGTAGAGCAGGGGTGTCGGCAAGCTGTGGGCTGCACGTGGCCTGTCGCTGCTAAATGTCTGGCCATCAGTGCACGTGATGAATTCACGTGCACTTGGCCCGCAGATATTATAAGTAAGAGCGGAGTGGAACAGGGAGCAGGAAGCTGAATGAGAACACGGGAGAGACACACAGCAGCACTGATAAGACAGTGGGAGCTTCCGGAGTTAACTTTCCAGGTGATTGATTGCTAGATGGTCCTAGCAACCAATCCCTAGCTTGTTAATATGAAAAATTAACTCTGGAAGCTCCCCCTGTCTTATCAGCACTGTTGTGTGTCTCTCCTATGTACTCGTTCAGCTTCCTGCTCCCTGCTCCGCTCTGCTTGATCTCCCTCTCTGAAACATGGGCTGCAATTTGCCCGCGGGTCAGACTTTGGACATGCCTCACCAATACCATCTACATTCTCTGTATCTGAAAATATCACCACACTGAATCCACTCCACTTACTGGGAGCAAGGTCATAATCGGAGTGTAGAAAAAGGTGTAAACTGCAAATCCTCTTTAGTGTTTTAATTTATTGAAGATGGAAGTAAGGACAAAGCATGTGTAAGAAAATCTATAATAAGTAATTTTTTAATTTGATAAAATAAATAATTTATTAAAATCAATGCAGCTTTTTAGTTGAAGCAATATTTTGTGATTTCATACTAACATCTGAGAAAACCAAATTATCCACTCGCTTCAGTTATCCTTTGAAGAAATGCATAAAAGCATACTGTTACCCACGTCACAAAAAAAAAATGTAAGCAGGTAGGCTTTATATTGCAGAAGACAGTACCTTCTTTCTCGCTTTCTCAAACTCTTTTACAAGTTACAGTTACTCTCTTTATGATCATTTGGCCGGTTACTCACCCTGTTACACTTTTTTGTGCCTTCTTAGTTATGTATACCCTCTTAACAGAGTAAGTCATATTTCACATGGGCAGCAAACTAATACTGGCATCTGAAATGCAATCTGCAGTGGATTCCTTTTAAGACCTCGGTTGACTATCAGGTCAGGATCATCCTTAAACCGAATGACACAGTTTGAATGCACTTGTAATTGTGATCCACACGTCCTGGATCTCATCTTGCATCTCTATTTTCAATTGTTCAGTAAGCCTGATTCCAATCCCCACCCTTATATACGCACCATTGGGAAATTGACCTCAGAGTCTCCAGTTGTAGAGGCCTGAAATGAAATTTGGGTGTTCCGAAAATTGTTACCCTAGAAACAAATTGCAAAGTATTGATCCAGTGGTATTTGGTTCCTGCCAGACTCTCCAAATTTCTTCAAAATTAACCGGCAGTTTGTTTCCATGGCTGTGGAGATGTAGGTATGGATTTGCACGTATAGTGGCACTGTCCTGTTGCAAATCAATTCTGGACAGAAATATTTTATATAGTTTCTCAGTTATTCTCGACATCAATCACCCCTGACCCACTCATAGCCCTTCTTAATACTCATCCTTCAAACTTAACTAGAATGCAATTTAAGCTAATATTACAGGTAACCACTGCAGCTAAGCAGATTGTGGCAAAGGCTTGAAAGTCACATACTCTTAGCATAGTGGAAACAAATAATAGGATCACCCAGGCCATGGATCATGCTAAAGTTGAAGCTGTTCTGTTGGTCATGAAATATGAAAAACGATGACAGACATGGCTAGCTCACTACTTACCCCCACATTTCAATGACTCTCTGTTGCTCCTCTAAAGAGTTCAGTCTTAGCTTTATCATCTCCCAACCCTATGGTGATCGGTCATCGGTTAACTCTCAGGATACAAATCCCCATCCACCCCCTTTTTTTCAAAATTTTTGTCACTCATTACTTACTTGCTTGGATGCTTTTATTCTTCGGACCTTCATGTTTAGTTTTTGCTATTTAGTTGGTTTTCTACTCAAGTCCAAGCAGTTTCATGTGCATAACGTTACTTGTTTGTAATGACACCATAGGGATCCAAGGTCTTGTCACTTTACCGTTTTCACATACCTATTAACCCATGGTCTTATTTCTTAATGGGTCAACTGATTTTTTCTTTTAAACTAGTGATATCACTGTATGATACCTAATCTGCAATGATCAATTTGTTCCAAGTGCTGTTAAAACCAATAAAAGGTTTTAAACAAGACCTCAGTTTACAGGCATTTAGGAGATGACACTGCCACCTTTTTCCATGCCTGTTTTTCAATCCCCACAGGAATATTTTCATACCACTGAAGATTTTACATTAAACAGTAGCTCCACCATCACTATAGCCACATTTGAGCGGTTGTGGCGGGGTCCTGTTGATGGGTCCATTCTGCAAAGAGATAGTCTAAGAGACATTGCTGCCTGTCAAACTCAAAATGCGATAATGTCCCTCTGGCCACCATATAATTTTGGAGGTAGGGGGTAGGAGGAGGTGGCAAAAAACCTATAACCCATGAACAAGGAAATGCTCCTCAATACTTGTGTGAGAAAATAAAACACTACACCCCCAATCGCATTCTCCGATCAACCAACCAAAACCTCCTCCACATCCCCAAGTCCCGCTACAAATCGAAGGGAGAACGAAGACTTGCAGTCCAAGGACCACGGCTATGGAACGCTCTACCAATAAACATCCGCATGGAAGAAAACCATCGGGCCTTCAGGAAAAAACGTAAGACTCACCTCTTCTGAAGGATCAGGACGACACTGGATGGAAATAAGCGCCTTGAGGCGATTAAGTTTGCATTTGTAGTGCTATACAAGTTATTCACTCACACTCACTCAACAATCCCCATAGCTCTGGCTGTTCATGGCTCTCTTCATTAATACCCTAATGGACTGCACAGACTGAGCAGGCACTATGCCCGACCCTTAGTGAAAACTGCTTTTTCACTTTGACATGTCATAAAATAAAGAAAAAGATAAGGTTTAGACGCAAACTTCATTGAATGACTGTAACTAAAAAATGATACGAATGATCCATTGTAATTCCTGGAATTAAACATGGACTGTTCTCTTATCTATTCATGTGTTCCTGAGAAAGCAAATTAATAGCAGTCATTCCACTGGCAACATCTATAATATAAATCACTATGGCAATGAAGAAAAATTGACATACTCGGCACTACAACACTGAAATAACTTTGCTTGCAAATGACTCAGATGCCATTTTTAATGTAATCTGACAGCAATATATGTTAATGCTCATTGCCTACATTGAGTCCAGAGTTTTTTTTCTCTATATAGTATTCCTGTTGAGTGGTACATAGAAGTTGGAACAATACTTAAGCCTCGTATGCTGGGTGAGATCATCACTACAAGGCTACTATTCGACTTCTTAGTAGATTACATTTACGTATAAAAGTATCTGTTGCCTATCATTAATAGTTATCTCCTTTTAAAGTTGCACTGACATAGGAAAATAATTGGTCAATATGGCCCGTTATTCAGTGGTACCATGACTGTGACATTGTTTGCAACGTGGAAGATGTCACCTTCTGTAAATTTGTCAAGGAAGGGTTACTGATAACTCTCTCCACCAGCAGCCAACCCTGTCTTTCAGTGTAAGAAAATGAAGTGGCCAAGCAGAATTTTATAGCATGTAATATCCCAGATCGTAGCAGTTTCCATCCCATTAATCACTCTCTCTGCTATATATACAGTATGTCCCATTAATAGCAGATGCCTATTTCCCATCAATTGCTTTATGACAAGAAATTTACAACTTTAACAAAATGAGCCAACACTGACCATATGAGCAAACATGCTTTATCATAACATTGCTTTATGTAGAAGATTATTTTTAATAGAATAATGGATTTAAAGACCAAATCTTGGCTAATTTATTTAATGCCCCCCAGGATGAATAAAAACAAGCTTCAGCTGAAATACTCCCTCTTACACTCTGCCCCTTGCAGTACCCATTCTCCACAACAAGATGTCCTCAGTCCTTCAGGTTCATTGACACCCAGAGTAGACATTGTGAGTGCAGGCTGTCAAGGACCTGACCCCTGAAGGGATGTCACAACAGCACCCTGCACTCACGAAGGGACATTTCTCATTTTGTCTCATTTTGTCACGTAGCAAGGAAATGCAAAGCAAGAGCAGCGAGACAGATTATGCAACAGGTTTACTACAAGCCTATAGCTTGATTCATAAATTGCCCCCTCTGCTGCTCTAAAGTAGAACTGTGACAGAATAAAACCTAACCCTGATCATTTCTTAATTGTGCACCTGTTTAGAGTCAAAATCCATCTGATCGTCAGTGATAAATCTGTCAATTTTTTTTATAAATCTGTTGTAGCTGGCTGCTCAGGATCACAGGTGCAGGGCTCATCAGTGCACTTCGGTGCCACTCTTTGTATTTTCGAGGACCACCCACCACCCATCATGTACCCAGCCAGAAGACTCCTGTAAAAAAAGGTATGTGTAACACTGGGCAATGTGACTGATTGTAGGACTCTTTTCCCCTACAAGATGGCAATGTCAGCTATGCCATTCCTGACTTGAGCAGGAGCACTCTGGAAGATATCGTTTAAAAGAGGATCCAAGCCATAACCATCCCTAGGAAGCAACTACAATATCCATATGCACCTGAAAGCAGGAGGGGACACATAAAAGGAAAAGTCTGGGAAAGAGCCGAGCAGCTGGGGGAGCGCCCCAACTGAAGCAGGAAGAGAGAAAGTGCTACGCTGAATTTGCTGGATGTTGCTGTGCATTAGAGCTGGGAGGCCAAACCAGAGCAAGTCTGCTGCAGTATTGGTGGTCTGGGGACTATGTCATGATGCTGTGGTGATCCACGACATTATTGTTTATGTAGCACCCTGGTGTTAGGCAGGGGTACTAACAAATGTAGTTTGCTTGGCAGTAACCAGCCTGGCTGATTGTTAGGAAGATCCACTGACCTTTTCCTAAATCTGGGTTTGATGTACCTCTCTCTTCTGTCACTAGGTGGCATTGTTACCTGTGGCATTAGAATGACAAGGGCTTAATAAATCCGGACTAGGAGGGGATTGGTTGTCTCAGCCAATTGGGAGAGCTATTTATTCGGGTGGACATGTGTTGAAAAGCTGCTAGGCCAGAAGCCTGAGGCCTATCCGGGTGTACCTGGCTGCTAGACAGTCTGAGGCCTATCCAGGTTGGAAGCAAGTAGCTTTAGGCTTGGAGCCCAACCAAGTTGCAGGGGGTTCTGCCGGCTGGAGAACCAAGTAGTTGCCACAGATTAAAGAAAGCAGTTGCCCTCTGAGACGACCACTCCTGTCGCCAGAGGCAAGCGAGAACCAGAGCCAGAGGTAATGGGGACACAGTCACTAGGCAAGGGACATTCTCTCCTGTTATCAGAGGCCAGGTTCTGTGGAGACCGAAGAAGTACCAGAGCAGCCTTTTTCACTAACCGGGGCAGTGAAGAAGTTGGGAAAGCTTCAGCAGAGTCAAGCCAAGAACCCAGCAGAACAGTGTCAATGCTGCTTGCTGAGGATTCAGCAGGTTAGCTGAAGAGCCAAGCTAGGTATCCAGCAGAACAGTGTGGGTGATGCTTGCAGAGGATTCAGCAGGTTAGCTGAAGAGCCAAGCTAAGGACCCAGAGGAACAGTTTGGGTGACGCTTGCAGAGGATTCAGCAGGTTAGCTGAAGAGCCAAGTCAGGAACCCAGTGGGACAGTGTGGGTGACACTTGGAAGCCACAGTGGGATAGTTGTGACGGAGCTCAAGGGATCCAGTGGCGGCTGGGATCTGAAGAGTCTAGTGAGAGACTGGGAGCTCAGTGAGAGGATCTACAACGGGGTACTGTGAGTTGTAATCTATATTGAAGTTAAAGTTACCAGATTAGTTGCTATGGGAGACAGCAGTCTACAGATACAGTTGCTGCAATCCAACCTAAGGGCCTTTGAACTGTATAACTGTTTTTCTATTCCTATTCTTGTCTCAGAGTCTGCCAAGTATTTTGTATCTGCCTGAAGTTTTTCAGGTCCTAACCTTCTCTCCCTAGTTCTGTTAAGAGACAATAAATCTCTTTTTGCATTCTTAAAGTGTCTGGCGACCAACTTTCTCTATCTACACCACACCCACTATGCCTAGTAACCCACACTGTGAAGATGGATGTCAGCTCTCCCTGACTCTGGAGGTCACCATTGGATCTCATCATTGGACAAACATACGATTCAGACCTCTGCTGGAAGAAAATTTTACTGATCAGACCTATGTGAATGTTAATTTAATACCCTGCCATATATGATAATAAAAAACATGTATTCTTTATTAATATGAAAAAATACAATATTTGTATGGACCAATCAGAGGTCTGGATCATACATGTAAATAATAATAAACAATAATATCATAAACACTAAACTAAAATCCTTCCCAGATTGTCCAAGAACATTCTGCCTAGATCTTCTCCTGCGAGCAGGGACATATACCCACACGTTTACAGTATCCAGCTGTGTCAGTCCATGGACGATAAGAGAAACTGTACCCTTGAGCGTACCAATACTGTGATTTGGTGGAATAGCTGAGAGAAGAAGAGAGTGATCCTGTGTTTGCTGACAAGGCACATCTTTATCTACTTTGTGGTGAGTGCATCCCCAAAAGGGGATTTTTTCTACAACATCTCACGGATGAAGTTTCCCTGTGTCGCTGCATTGTAATAAGGATCGGGCTGTCTGCAGTTCTTCACCTGCTATTATTCATACCTTTATGTGTATAGAGACATTTAAAGAAGCTTGTCATTTATGACAAGAGCGCTGCTACACTATTTCTTGGACAATCTGGGAAGGATTTTAGTTTAGTGTTTATGATATTATTGTTTATTATTATTTACATGTATGATCCAGACCTCTGATTGGTCCATACAAATATTGTATTTTTCCATATCAGTTTCTCATTTTCAGCAGCTGCTCAGTACAAAATAGACCCATTTCTATATTGTATTTACTCATTCATGTATTATTATCATTTCCCTGCTCACAACTCATACCAGGGGCGTACCTAGAGCATTTGGCACCCGGGGCGGATCCAATATCTGGCACCCCCCCCCACACGTTAAAATGTAAAAACACCCCTCTGTGTCCCCTGCATACCTCTGCATCCTTCAATATCTCTTTGTTACTACTGTGTAGCCCCTCTACACAACTGCACCTCTGGACCCCTTTACATTACACAGCCCCCTGCACCTCTGGACCCCTTTACATTACACAGCCCCCTGCACCTCTGCACCCCTTTACATTACACAGCACCCTGCACCTCTGGACCCCTTTACATTACACAGCCCCCTGCACCTCTGCACCCCTTTACATTACACAGCACCCTGCACCTCTGGACCCCATTACATTACACAGCACCCTGCACCTCTGCACCCCTTTACATTACACAGTAGGCTTGTGCAATTCGTTTCGTAACGAATCGAAATTCGTCCGAATTTAGCAACTTTCGGACATTCGGAAGCATTCGAATTTCCGAACAAAGCAATTACGAATAAAACCGAATCCGAAATAAATTATACCGCAAAATAGCGAATGCCCGAATGTCTTCGGCATAATTCGTTATGAAAAAACTTACGAATGTACAAATCCATTGGAAACACAATAACACTCACTCTGCTCTGCTCTCTGCTTCTCCTTCACCGTGCTGAACTCCCTCTCAAAATGGTGTACAGGGGCGGAGGCTATAGCCGCATGTAAAAAACGAAAGTAAAATACGAGATTTCTAATCCATTCGAAGCACAATAACACTCTGCTCTGCTCTCTGCTTCTCCCTCACCGTGCTGAACCCTCTCAAAATGGTGTACAGGGGCGGAGGCTATAGCCGCATGTAAAAAACGAAAGTAAAATACGAGATTTCGAATCGTTACAAATAACCGCTATGTATTTCGAAAAGTACAAATCCATTCGAAGCACATTAGGCATAATAGTCAGCGTCGTCGTGAGAGAGACACAGAAAATTACGAATCAACGAACCCAAAAAAAGTTACGAAAGTAGGAGTTGTGTCCAGAATCAACGAAAAACAACGTACTCTACCGAAAGTACGAATTATAAAGCAACAAAAAATTCAACGAAAAATGTCGCTTGCAAAAATACGAATGAGTCCGAACACGAAAAATCCCGTCTAGCAAAATTACGAATGATTACGAATCAACAGGACCGGAAAGAAACGAACCGAAACGGAACAAATTTTTCCGTTGTGCAGAAGCCTATTACACAGCACCCTGCACCCCTTTACATTACACAGCCCCCTGCACCTCTGGACCCCTTTACATTACACAGCACCCTGCACCCCTTTACATTACACAGCACCCTTCACCCCTTTACATTACACAGCCCCCTGCACCCCTTTACATTACACAGCCCCCTGCACCTCTGGACCCCATTACATTACACAGCACCCTGCACCTCTTTACATTACACAGCACCCTGCACCTCTGCACCCCTTTACATTACACAGCCCCCTGCACCTCTGGACCCCTTTACATTACACAGCACCCTGCACCCCTTTACATTACACAGCCCCCTGCACCTCTGGATGCCTTGACATTACACAGCCCCCCGCACTTCTGGACCCCTTGACAGTACACAGCACTCTGGACCCCTTTACATTACACAGCACCGCACCTCTGGACCCTTTTACATTACACAGCACCTCACAGCTCTGGACCCCCTGCATGTTACACAGACCTCCCTCAGTGCAAACCTCCCCCCTCAGTGCAGACCCCCCTCAATGCAGACCCCCCCTGTGCAAACCCCACTCAGTGCAAACCTCCCCAGTGCAACCCCCCCTCAGTGCAAACTTCCCCCCTTAATGCAGACCCCCGTGCAAACCTCCCCCCCTCAGTTCAGACCCCCCAGTGCAACCCCCCCTCCCCCTCAGTGCAAACCCCCCTTAATGCAGACACCCCCCCTCAGTGCAAACCTCCCCCCATGCAAACCCCCCTCAATGCAAACCCCCCCTCAATGCAAACCTCCCCCCTTAATGCAGACCCCCGTGCAAACCCCACCACAGTGCAAACCTCCCCCCTTAATGCAGACCCCCGTGCAAACCCCCCTCAGTGCAAACCTCCCCAGTGCAACCCCCCCTCAATGCAGACACCCCCCCTCAGTGCAAACCTCCCCCCCTTAATGCAGACCCTCGTGCAAACCCCACCACAGTGCAAACCTCCCCCCTTAATGCAGACCCCCGTGCAAACCCCCCTCAGTGCAAACCTCCCCAGTGCAACCCCCCCTCAATGCAGACACCCCCCCTCAGTGCAAACCTCCCCCCCTTAATGCAGACCCTCGTGCAAACCCCCCCTCAGTGCAAACCTCCCCCCCTCAGTGCAGACCCCCCAGTGCAACCCCCCTTCCCCTCAGTGCAAACCCCCCTTAATGCAGACACCCCCCTCAGTGCAAACCTCCCCCCCATGCAAACCCCCCCCCTCAATGCAGACACCCCCCCTCAGTGCAAACCTCCCCCCTTAATGCAGACCCCCGTGCAAACCCCCCACAGTGCAAACCTCCCCCCTTAATGCAGACCCCCGTGCAAACCCCCCTCAGTGCAAACCTCCCCAGTGCAACCCCCCCTCAATGCAGACACCCCCCCCCCCTCAGTGCAAACCTCCCCCCATTAATGCAGACCCTCGTGCAAACCTCCCCCCCCTCAGTACAGACCCCCCCAGTGCAACCCCCCCCCTCAGTGCAAACCCCCTTTAATGCAGACACCCCCCCTCATGCAGACCCCCGTGCAAACCCCCCCTCCCATTCAGTACCTTAGGCTTAGATCAGCGTGAGGCAGCACATGCACAGAAGGTTCCCTCCCCCTCTGTACACATAAACAGAAAGGAGGGGGAGGCGACTTCACACGGCTGTGCCTGTGTTCTGTGAGAAGTGCCGAACATCGGGATAGCTCAGCCGCGGCCGTGAGGAGGGGATGGATGGTGCAGCAATGTCCCCCCTCCCTTCGTATCGTGATATATCTGCCTGTGCCTGCCTGGAGTCTCACTGCAGGCAGCTCTTACTTGACGGAGCGGCGCCGGCGCTATCACCGCTTAAGTCACGGGGGGGCGCCGGCCTGACACCCCCCAGTGTGTGGCACCCCGGTGCGGCCCGCCCCCTCCGCCCCCCACTTAGTACGCCTCTGACTCATACCAATAATTGCTACATCTCCACAAGCGCTGAGCGGTGCTTACTTAGGTAGGGCCCAGTTTTCTCTAGCACCTTTTCATACTTAATTCTTTATTAATAGTCAAAAAAAGTAGAAGCACACATCAAGTAAACACGTGTAAAAATAACTGTAAAATAATTAGCCAATTATTGAAAACAGCAGCTGCATAAGGCTCCCCTAAAGCAACCAGTTAATATTGATAAGATATTAGCAAAAAAAAAGGAAAGAAACTCCCAAGGGCTTATGCGCAGCTGAAAAAATGGTAAACTCTTAAATAAAGTATTTTTTAATTTCTTTATTAATAAGTATCAAAAAAGTATTGTACATAAAAAGGATGAAAGGATGGATCCAGTTATATATAAGGGCAACATTAAGAGCTCTGGTATACAAATTTGTAATATATGATGTTCACATGTACATATCTACATCTCACAATAAACCATATGTAGTTAACCCTTTTGGCTGCCACATACGGATCCCCAACGCGTTTCGATCTTTTAAATCATACCAATCTTCTTCAGGGGGTTGTGTAGATATCTATGGTGTATTTCAAAAACCGTTATTAGTGTGTTGTACCTTTACATTGCATTTACATTTGATCAACATTTGTCTATATGGGTTAAGAAGCAGTGAACAACTGACATCATACCTCACTTGGAACACCATAAAATCTCATCAGCGCAGCGCAACAGGCACGCGCCGACCCAGCAGGTCGACGCGCATGTGCGCACCAGCGCTGACGTCAGGAGGCGGTCACAGGATGCCGCCGACGTGGAGAGAGATCCCGGAAGTATCCGGGAGACAGAGGGAAGGGGGGACTCGTGACGTCTCCCACCCCGCCCTCTCCCCCGCGTCAGGAGACAAAAATCCGCCCCCCACCCCCGCTCGAGCAGGGCAGCCACAGAGAAGCTGGGCAGCCATGATGGACTTAAAACCAGAGCGATACAGAGGAAAACATGCTACATTACACATGACAGAATTGGAACTATTTTAGATACAAACATATGTATCATTTGTAGGTTATCTTTAATTGAAGAACAAATACTTTGGACTTTGACGTTTGTAACCACAGATGGGATCTATTACAATGCTGCAAACAAGGAACAAGAAAGAGACCTAAATAAGACATTTTGCCTTTGCCAAATACTTCAATAAGGCAACGGTGTTGACATTAACAGCACATTCCCATGTATGTCACTTTTTGTTGCCACTGCATTCCCCATAATGATTTGATAAAATAAACAAATATTTAGGTAGTATAACAATAATATATATAATAAAGATATGCCCCTCTCTCCCTGTCCGCTCCCACCCATCTTGTGTCTCGCCCTAATGTCTTTCTAACAATCAAAGCCCTGCACACACGATTGGATAACCTATGGATTTTCGTCCGATGGATTTGTCCATCGGAAATCCGATGAAACTGTTTTTCATCAGTCTTGCCCACACACCATCAGTCAAAAAACCGACCGTTCCAACCGCGGTGACGTAAAACACTCAGATGAACCGAGAAAAATGAAGTTTAATGCTTCTGAGCATGCGTTGACTTGATTCTGAGCATGCGTGGGTTTTTGATCCGATGGACTTGCCCATAGACGATCTGAGTTTTCGATCGGTTTTTTATCCATCGGAAAAATGTAAAACATGTTCTATTTTTTAAAACCGATGGAAAAAAGACCGATGGGTCCCATACACGATCGGTTGGTCTGATGAAAACCATCCATCGGACGGTTTTCATCAGTCAAACCGATCGTGTGTACAGGGCTTCACATGTGACCTCTTGTAGGCAAATCCGGACCTCCCGCATCTGGCGCTCGTCTGCATGGCCACTATGGAGAATCCAGCCATCATGTTTTTATGATCCACTCTGGTTTAGATTTTATGGTGTTCCACGTGAGGTATGATGTCCGTTGTTCACTGCTTCTTAACCCATATAGACAAATGTTGATCAAATGTAAATGCAATGTAACGGTACAACACACTAACAACGGTTTTTGAAATACACCATAGATATCTACACAACCCCCTGAAGAACATCGGTACTATTTAAAATATCGAAATGCGTTGGTGATCCGTATGTGGCAGCCAAATGGTTAACTACATATGGTCATTGTGAGATGTAGATATGTACATGTGAACATCATTTATTACAAATTTATACACCAGAGCCCTTAATGTTGCCCCTGTATATAATTGGATCCATCGTTTCATCCTTTTTATGTACAATAATTTTTTGATACTTATTAATAAAGAAATTCAAAAATACTTTATTTAAGAGTTTACAATTTTTTCAGCTGCGCATAAGCCCTTGGGAGTTTCTTTCCTCTTTTTTGCTAATAATATTGGGCTAGCAGCAACAGTTTAGACATTAGAAGTTGGGTATCCCACTTTTGTATGTTGATAAGATATAAACTGGTGTTGGCCTCATGTAAAATTATCCTATATGAACATATATGAATATATTTTGGGATCCATAGAACATCCTTTGTTGTACAGTAAATTTTTATTTAACTGACATGTCCAAATAAAAAAAGTGAGTAACCTCATATGCTAATGCTCCTTATAAGGGAAGAAAAAAAGTACCAACGTCTAAGTATAAATGAAAGAACTTAGACCACATTCCAGGATTTTATAGATGTAGTAATCCTACCACTTGTATAAGGACTATCAACTTAGGACTTTCTGCTGGAAGACGCCAAGAGAAGGGTCAGACCATCACTGTGCATGCATTTGAAAAAACATAATTAGAGTCCTATGGATAATATTGGCACAGAGTGATATACAAACACCTGGTATTACCTAGGGTTGTCCCGATACCACTTTTTTAAGACCGAGTACAAGTACCGATACTTTTTTTCAAGTACTCGCCGATACCGAATACCGATACTTTTTTTATGTCTCAGTATTTTTTTCTTTTTTTTTTTACTATTTTTTTTTTTTTTTACTATTTTTTGCCATGTTTTTTTACAATGCTTTGTTGGGGTGGGTGGGGGGGGGATGATCTCAGTGTATTTATTTTTTATTTTTTACAATTTATTTTTTATTATTTATTGCAATTTATTTTTTTATTTCTAGCCCTGTTGGGGGGCTTTGGTGAGATATCAGGGGTCTTATCAGACCTCTGACATCTCCCCTTTGAGACAGAGAAAGGGACTAGGGAAACAGATTCCCCAGTCCCTTTCTCAGCTGCACTGAAAATTAATGGAGAGGAAACAACGGCTCCTCTCCATTCATAAACTGAAGCATCGTAAACACACAGGTTACGATGTTTCAGTTATATGAATGGACAGAGTCAGTCACTGACTCTGTACATTCGGAAAAGGTAGGAGCCGGGTTTAGCGGCTCCTACCTCCGCTCTCCATCCTGACAGAGGGAAGCGGAGGAGGATATGGAGGGTGGCACAGAGCTGAGGACAGCAGCAGCGAGGAGAGGGGGACACGGAGCGTGGGGGGGGAGAGCAGAAAGATGAAGGACATCAGCAGCATGGAGGGGGGGACACGGAGCGCACGGGGGAGAGCGGAATAACGGAAGACATCAGCAGCACGGGGAGAGCAGCATGGATAGGGGAACTGGAGGAGGATACAGGGACAGTCAGCGGTGATCGGTGCGGCTTTGGGGGGAGTTACAAGCACCGATCACCGCTGTATAGATTTCACTAAAACAGCTGAAAAGAAGGGGGGGTCGGGAGAAGCTGTCGGGCTGTATTGAAATCTATACAGCGGTGATCGGTGCTTGTAACTCCCCCGCCGCACCGATCATCACTGGCTGCCCAAGTATCGGCTGAAGCATCGGAGCATTTTCCCCGAGTACAAGTACTCGGGAAATGCCTGGTATCGGTACCGATACCGATACTAGTATCGGTATCGGGACATCCCTAGTATTACCCCATCATATTGCTTCTCACAAGGCAACTACAGTCCATCTTCTGGTGGTCAAAGTATATCTCATGACGCCATACCCGCTACAATACAATGTGTTGTGCCACCAAGAGGGAGACACCAGCTATAGCCTCCAGTTTTACAGTCCAGTCGAGGTGGAACATGGGGATTCTGAGCTGTGATAGAATGACTGACCGGTTTCGCTGGTCAAGCCGCATCAGAGGCAAAAAGATTACTTAAAGCGTAATTCCACTTTTGTTGAGAAGAACATATTCCCCTCTGGGTGATCTATGTACATTGCAAGGATTTTAATAAACTTTGTTGCAGATTCCTACCTTTTGTTATTCTGAAGAAATCCCTGTGTGTTTCTCTCTGCCCATGTGGGAAAGTGAATCTAATGGGAGAGGTTTCATAATTATCAATCAGCTGTGCACCTGCCGGGCTCTAATGAGGAAAGCTGCTGGGCCTGCATCCCTTTTGATGTGTTCCTATTGGGAGTAAAGAAGAATTTTTGTTCCTGCGAATGCCTGAAATCTGATTTGAATCTTATGCCGCGTACACACGACCATTTTTCTCATCGGGAAAAATTAATTTTTTTCTGTTTGACGAGAAAAACGACCGTGTGTGGGCTTTTGGTAATTTTTCCCGACAAGAAAAACGGCATTAATCACAACGAGAAAAATTAGAACATGCTCTAATTTTTCTCGTCGTGATTCACGGCATTTTTTTCCGCGGCAGTTTTCCCCATAGGGAAACACTGCCGGGGAGCCTACACACGGTCGTTTTTCTCGACCAAGAGAAAACATGTTGGGGAAAACGGCCGTGTGTAGACTGGGAAAAGGGGACCAAGCCGGTCCTCGTTTTTCCCGTCGATTTTCTCGACGGTGTTTTCACCGTCGAGAAAATCGATCGTGTGTACGTGGCATTACAGACTTCAAGGAAAATTGGTGAGCCAATCACACAAGCAGGCAATCATGTTTCTGGGGGGTTTTCTGTATACATTCTGTGTACAGAACACCTCCAGGTAGCCATATTGCATTGCATTTTTTAGAAAATTACAGTGGCTGCAGATTGAAAAGGAAAGGTGACATTCAATTACACTATGACTTGTGTCACAATTGTATATGCTATATTATTTGTTCTTTATTTGCTATTTTTTCCCCATGAAAGTGGAGTTAACTGGCACCAACTTGCCTGACACTGACCTCTTCTCTATGGCTTATTTTGAGTGCCTGGGCCTTCCTACATCTTGATTGGCAAGTAGAGAACAATGTAATGTATACACACGGCAGTTGATTCATTCCAGCACCAAGGTGTGCTGAGAATGTACAGTGTGCTGGGCATGTGCAGCTCAGTGTAGATTCAATAGAAGATTGTAGTGGTATTAACCACTTGCTTACCGGGCACGTAAACCCCCTTCGTACCCAGACCAATTTTCAGCTTTCAGCGCTGACGCACTTTGAATGACAATTGCGCGGTCATACAACGCTGTACCCAAATTATATTTTTATTCTATTTTTCCCACAAATAGAGCTTTCTTTTGGTGGTCTTTGATCACCTCTGTGGTTTTTATTTTTTGAGCTATAAACAAAAAAAGACAGAAAATTAAAAAAAACACAATATTTTTTTACTTTTTGCTATAATAATATCCCACATTTTTTTTTATTTTTTATTTTTCTCAGTTTAGGCCGATACGTATTCTTCTACATATTTTTGGTAAAAAAAAATGCAATAAGCGTATAGTGATTGGTTTGCGCAAAAGTTATAGCGCCTACAAATAGGGGATAGATTTATGACATTTTTATTATATATTTTTTTTTTATTAGTAATGGCAGTTATCTGTGATTTTTGTCAGGCCTGCGATATTGCGGCGGACATATCGGACACTTTTGACACTATTTTGGGACCGATCACATTTATACAGCGAACAGTGCTATAAATATGCATTGATTACTGTATAAATGTGACTGTCAGGGAAGGGGTTAACACTAGGAGGCGATCAAGGGGTTAAATATGTTCCCTGGGAGTGATTCTAACTGTGTGGGGGAGGGGACTGACTGGGGGAGGTGACCAATCTGTGTCCCTATGTACAAGGGACACAGCATCGGTCTCCTCTCTCCCTGACAGGACGTGGATCTCTGTGTTTGCACACAGAGATCCACGTCCTGCCTCTGTAACAGCCGATCGCGTGTACCAGGCGGACAGGCACACGCATCGGCAACACGTGACACGGCGGGCACAGCTGTTCCCCGCCGCGCGCCCTCTGCGGCGCGCAGGGGGAATGAAAACAGCAGGACGTCCAGGGACGTCCACCCGGCACTTGAGAGCCACGCTGCAGATGTCTTTCGTCTATAGCGCGGGTCTCAAGTGACTAAAGCCCAAAATTTAACATATTGCAGCTTACCTATCATTAGATGCGGTGGCTGCATTTGTTTTCTTTTCTTTGACTTTTCTCTGTCTGTTTTCACCTGTGATCTGGCAAGTAACACACCCCCTCTATTAGTGAGATCCAGCTCTGGAGGACTGAGTACAGGGGGCACAGCAAACAACCCCATTGGCAGTCTGGGGGGGGGTGGCGTTAAATGTATTAGCAGATTTGGAACCCCTAAAAAATTGAAGCCAATCTCCAGCTCACACCTTATAATCAATTACAGCAAACATTTTTTTCCCTTTTGGGATAAAGTTTCTGCATGAATAAATAAAAGCAATTTTAATCACCGCTTCCAGTGTTAAGTGGTTTGTCTAATCCATGTAAACTGATAGATTCTGCTGGAGAACTGAAAAGGCTGTGCTTTTGAAAAAACAACAGACTTGCTGGCTGGTTCACCAGATGAAAACATAAGTAAGTGTAGCGGGTATACACTTTTCTGTGTGTTTAAAACTGGCAGAGACACCAGTGATGTGCAGTTCCCTGTAGCCCCACGGGTGGCGCTGTCGCCTTGGGCTGGGGTTGAACCATTGCTGTGTGCTGTGCTCCCTTTTTGTCCTCCCTCGGCAGCGGTATGGTGGGGCGGGAAACCCGCTGTGCTTGCTGGGAGAGGGTATAAAGGGCCGGCCATCCTTGTCACGGGGTCGAGTCCCAGGCACCTTCAGCCTGTGGGCGGTGGTTCGTGTCGGTTCTCTAGGCGGCCTAGGCCTAGAGGACGTTCGGAGGTCATGTTCCATCCCAGGCACCTTTAGCCTGGGGTGAGGTACTCGGATGGAGGTCTGGAGCTCAGTGCCAACCACTGAGTTCCGCGAGGGAAGGAGATCCTAGGGAACCCCGGGAGTGGGTACCCGAATCCGGAGGGCGTAATGGACCGGTGGGAGACACTTGCTTGAAGACCCGGTGCAGCATATTGCCGGTGACAGGTGAGCCTTCCATCGGAGACTGCCTGGAAGGAAATTCCCCCTCGCTCAGAGACCGCAACCCACTTTCAGGAAGGAAAGTGGAGAGTTCATTGTGTCTGGGCCTATTCGCATCCACACCTCCTTGTCTGTTCTGTTCCTCTAAGGAGTCCAACTGATTGTGTTCACTTTTGCATTGAGAAGAATAAAGGAGTGTTGGACTTTAATGGTGTGGGGCTCGTTTTCTGGCAGACATTGTTCAAGGTAACTTTCTTTGGAGGTTCCAGGTGCAGAACACCGACCCAATGGTAAAATAAGAACTTTGCTTACACCACACAAACATCTGCAGTGAAGGCTTGGCGTGGTGACCCCGCACTCTCTCCTCTAAGGTACCCCTAGACAAGAGACTGACGAGCTGATAAAGAGAGGAGGCCGCTACATAAGAAATCGAAAAAAAAAAAGAAAACAAATACAATTATCACTTCTAAGAATTGGTAAGCTGCAATAAATGTTTGCTTTTGGGTTTAATACTGCTTTGTGACTAGGTAAGGTAATTCTGTTGTATTTCAGAAATCACGTAGCATGTCTCTTCTGCAATAAAATTATTGAATGCTAGAGATTTTTTTAGTTTTATTTTTCCACTTGCATTGCTCTTTAAATAGCTAGTGGTAGAAGCATGTTTTTACACTATTGAATATTATTATGATTATACAGGATTTATATAGCGCCAACAGTTTGTACAGCGCTTTACAATGTAAAGGGAGACACTACACCAACAGTACAATTCAAAACAAGAGAGTTAGAGGAGTCCTGCTCTTGCGAGCTTACAATCTAAGAGGGAGGGGCTGGTGAAACAAAAGGTAGGGGACTGTGATGGATGAACTGATGAGGGGAGTAGAAGATTTGGTTGTTAGCTTGAGGCAGGATAGGCCTCCCCAAAGAGATGCGTTTTCAGGGATCGCCTAAAAGTGGACAGATTGGGGTAGCCAATTCCAGAGGATGGGAGAGGCTCTGGAGAAGTCCTGGAGACGAGCA
The DNA here is from genome assembly GCA_029206835.1 of Rana muscosa. Classification (NCBI taxonomy): domain Eukaryota; kingdom Metazoa; phylum Chordata; class Amphibia; order Anura; family Ranidae; genus Rana; species Rana muscosa. Next base: position 438,229,801 of record CM055121.1, on the reverse strand, counting down.
TGGGAGGAGGAGACAAGAGAGCTAGAGAGCAAGGTCTTGGGAGGAGTGGAGAGGACAGAAAAAGTTAGATGGAGGGACTTGGACTTTTTTAGGCACCATACACGATTTATATAAAAAATAATTTTATTGTATAATAATCTAACATATCAATATTTCTGTATAAAAATTGTTCACAAGTTCTGAAAGAGACGATACAACAATACCGATATAGTACAACACCATAGCTCCAATGCAGATCATATAGGGCCAATATTCATCCATAGGCCAGTTAGATGCATTCCCAAAAGTTGAGGTATGGTTGAAACGGCATAAGTCGTAGAAATAGATGTAATAATTTCACTCTCGCTCGACAAGTTCCGCGTCCAATGACGCTTCTTCAGGAGCGTGTCATGTGAACTAAACAGGAAATATATTTAAACATACAACATATATCATGAGTTTGTAATTTGTCATCATGCATTCAATAATGCTATAATACATTTAGAAACCCTTATAGAGAAAGGGAAGATATGTTAACACTTTTGTAAAGGAACTCGGAGAAGACCTAAAATGTATACTGACCTAGGAGACAGGAAAAGAGGTATAGAACGAACCCGACGGACACTGTGGAGGCGTGCACCTATTATTCAATTGATAACATTGGATTAGTGAAAATGCTTACTGTTAAGAACATCTGGTTACTAGAAACCAGGATGTCTGATGTTGTATAAGTAATTTGGCTTCATATGAAAAAGACAAATTCCAAATTCCTATCGAGCAGAAATAGAATCCCTTAGAGATGGCAGGAGAGGAGGGGGAAAAAAAAACAAAAAACAAAAACAAAAAAACAAAAAAAAACAAAGACCGAAACGGAAGCCCCATAAAGTAATATGTTGGAAGTATGCTGGAAAATAGTTGTAGAAAAACTCTCCAACAGTCTGGGAATCAAACAAATGGATCCCAGAGTGTATATGCAGGTAGAATGTATAATGACCACAGCCATATTTTTTAAAAAGAGGAAAGTAAAAACAGAGGTAAATAAGACAATGGTTCTAATTGATTGATGTCCATGACCTTAGCTTGTTGCTAAGGGGTATAGCTTACCCGCTAATGCAGTTTAAGATCTAGGGAATTAATCAGCTATATTATAGAGGATTCGCCAGGGGATCAAGTCGAAGTTGCCCATGTGTAGAAAGACAGTGAAGGCAAAAAGCGTCAAGTACATCCACTTGTTGCCATTAGCCTCACGATGCGTTTTCAATCAGGATACAATGTAACAGTTAATCTAGACAATGGGTCTAGAATGAAAGAAGAACCACAAATGGTAATTACTTCATATGATCCAATAGTTTGACTAATTGAGGGTAACACTCAAAAGAATAGTATTACCTGGCAATAGATTCCCATCTGGTAAATTTGTAGCCAGGACGCCGTCCTGGGCGTCCTTAACAAGAACAGCTGAATTAAATAATATAATAATTGCTATTAGGACATCTAATTAGTCAAAACAGGTTATGTCTATAATTATATTAGATGAACATAACCATAAAAAACATATATGCTCCAACTTACTTTAAAACATAGATAATTCCCTTAGAAACGACAGGAGAGAGGCCCCCAGGGGAGTATATAAATTGTATCACAGTAGAAAAGAGGGAAGGATCGAATCTCCAAGGCTCTATACAGAAATGGTGAACCCTAAGATATGTATATAGAAAATATATATATAAAAATGTATATATATATATAATAACCAGAGCATTCACATAAGTCATAGTGTTTAAATAAGTAATACTGGTGCTAAAGTGCCTCAGTCATTTATCTTAATACAGAGGGGTAAAAAACTTACCCACTACTAAACTTTGAATGTAAATAGATGGTCAACTGAATCATGCAGGATTCACCAGACAGCAAAGCACGCTGTCTGTGTAGCAGAGTGGAGACAATAACCCACAGGTGCATCCACTTGTTCACATCAACCCTGGGGTATTACGGTATATTTCCAGTGAACTGAGCCTGGATAATAGAGACCACAAATAGAGTTTACTAAATGCGGTTCAAGAAGGTCAACTAGTTAAATTGGACTCAGAGAATATGTGTCCATACCTGGCATACTGTTCCCATTTGATCGCCTCCCAGCAGCAGCGCCGTATCAGAGATGTCAGCTCGATATGAAACGCGCTATGATAGCGTGATTTTAAAGGTGCGCGCCTCTTCCGTAGTCTCCGCCTGAGCCAATGAGGAGGCTCGGCGTGACGTCATTCGGAACGGCCAGAGGATCAGCGTAGCCGCGTGCAACGCAAGGACACGCCCATGTATCGGAAAGAATTTCCGAACGTGATGCGTGATTGGTTGCAGCGGCATAAAGCTGAGCCAAGCCATCTCAAAGGGAGACAGGAATTACGTCACCCGGAGACGGCTAATGCGCTGCCTGGCAATTGCCTGACAGCGCTCGGGTGGCCACACAGCGGCCATACATGGTCCTGTTCATTAACCCAAACCCTGCCAGATGTGAGGCCGGCATAAAAAGGTCCTGGATTCTCCGAATTGCAAAACAAAAGTAGAAAACCATAAAAGTATACATTGAGTTTGTATGTTCAAAAAACAATAATAGAAGAACAAGTTATTAGTATTCAATTTTACAATGTAAAACCAAAAATAATTCCCATTTGATCTAATATAGGGATATAAATCACTTTCAATTTTAGCTCAGAGTGTTTTTTTAAAAATATATAAAACATGAATAAATGGTTCTATGAGTAGCCTATGTTTACATAGCTCTTGATTCATTAACTGGGAAGGGGGAAAAATAAAGATGAAGGGAGCCCCCCTATGGACATTTTGTTCAGTTAATTTGTACAGTATTCTATTGTTATTTATGCTTGATAAGCACTAAGTTTCTACACAACGATTTACCCTACGAATTGTTTTGTCTAAAGAAATGCTTTATAGGAGTGAGCTTCATTGATGCCAGGTGCATGGGTGGCATCAAGACGCTCAATCCAGTAGGTTTCTTGACAAAGTATTTGCTTGTCCCAGTCGCCGCCTCGTGGGTCTCGTGGTACCACAGTGAGGGCTATAAATGTTACCAGCGAGGTGTTAAATTTATGATATAGATCCAAGTGTCTACTTACTGCAGTAATCATTTTTCCACTTCCTGAGTAGTATACATGGTCTTTAATGCGGGATCGGAAATGTCTTATAGTTTTTCCCACGTAAAACGCGCCGCATCGACAGGTCATTAAGTAGATTACTCCCTGTGTGTTACAGTCAGCATGGAAATTCAAGTTGTAAATGGTGCCATTGGGGAGTGTGAATCTGGTGCCTATGGAGATCCACGGGCAAAAAGCACATTTACCACATTGTGTCATCCCATTAGAAATAGATCTGGCCGGTATATCATCGTGGAAATGACTAGACGTGAGTTGGTCGCGTAATGATTTTGATCTTCTAAAGGTTATGTCTGGTTTGGATTTAATGTATTTGTTGAGTATCGGGTCATCATATAGGAGGGACCAATGATTGGAAAGTATGTTCCTAAGTTCCACATGATGAGTCGAGTATCTTGTAATAAATCTCACAGGCTGCTCCTGTTCGGCTGTCTTTGTTTTGTATAGTAGTGAGTTCCTGGATTGTCGCAGCGCTTTATTAAATGCGCTGCGCAACAAGGATTTAGTATACCCCCTGGCTCTAAGTCTATCGCGAAGTAGATTCGCCTGTATTTTGAAGTCAGTAGTAGATGTACAATTACGGCGAAGTCTAAGGTATTGTGCATAGGGTATGCTACGTATTAGGGTGTTTGGATGGGCACTATCTGCATGTAATAAAGTGTTGCCCGCTGTCTCTTTACGAAAGAGGGTTGAGGCCAGTTGTCCATCAGGGTCCTTGGTTATGGTTAAGTCCAGGAACGTAACTTTGTCCTTACTGTTCGACATGGTAAATTTCAAGTTGAAAGTGTTCTCATTTAACATGGCAGTAAATTGCTCCAGTGAGTTGAGGGTCCCGGTCCATATGATGAATATATCATCAATATAGCATAGCCAACAGGCTACATGATTGACACATTCAGCCAGGGAATCATCAGAGAACACATATCGTTCCCACCCCCCCAGGTACAGGTTGGCGTAGGCCGGGGCACAGCAAGTGCCCATGGCCACCCCCTGTACCTGGAGGAAGTGGGACTCTTGAAAGGTGAAGACATTGTGGGTCAGCACAAACCGGAGCAGCCTGAGGATAAACTCGCAATATTCCCATCGGTGATGGTCCTGCTCTCTGAGGAATGTCCGTACAGTCCCGATGCCCTGCTCGTGAGGTATGCTGGAGTAGAGAGCCTCCACATCCAGCGTCACGAGCAGGGCATCGGGAGGCACGGACACTCCTTCAATGTGTTTCAATAAATCCAGAGTATCTTTAGTATATGATGGCAATGCCATGACATGTGGCATTAAAATCGAATCAATCAGCCGACTAGCATTCTCAGTGAGAGAGCCAATGCCAGACACTATGGGTCTACCAGGTGGTGATATCGGGTTTTTGTGTATCTTAGGCAATGCGTAAAATGTGGCAAGTCTGGGGTAGCGGACATTTAAATAGTTGTATAGGTCTTGATCTATTAGGCCTTTTTGATGGGCGGAACCAATAATTATCAGGTAGTCATCTTTAAATTTCTGAATATTGGTAACATTGATAACTGTGTACCAATCTTTATTGGATAAAATGTCCTTGACCATTTTAATGTAGACCTCTTTTGTCATTAAGACGATATTACCCCCTTTATCCGCAGATTTTATTTCCAAATCAGGGTGGTTCTGTAGTCGTATAATCGCTTGTTTTTCTGCAGGAGAGAGGTTACTTGGTTTGTTGGTCAAGGGCATTTTCTTGATATCACTGACCGCTCCAGTCAAGAAGGCCCAAACATTGGGGTTTGTCATCAAGTCGGGAAATCGCTGCGATTTGGGTTTAAATTTTTTTGGGGGAAATTTCTGGGAAGGGCAGGTATATTGAGATTGTGTGGATTGGACATCAGTTTCTATTGATTCATTTTCATCCAATAACAGCATAAGTTCCCGAAGAGCTCTAAAGTCTTTCATTGTGTAATTTTTGACTTGTTCAGAAATCTGTTTATCTTTAAGCGATCGAAGACGATCCCCATCGAAAAGAAATTTATATGTCAAGTTCCGTGCAAATAGGTATAAATCTTTAATTGCCTCATATTTATCGATTTTCATTGAGGGACAAAAATTGAGTCCCAACTTTAGAACCCCCAATTCCAAAGAGGAAAAAGTATATGGGGTTAGATTAATTACATCCAGTTTGGGATTTAGGTCGGGAGAGTGGTGTTCGGGGGTAATTGAAAATTTGGAAGGGAAGTGGGAAGTGAAGATATATGCGCATCAAGAGTGCTTTGTCTTGAAGTAGATAAGCGTTGTGTCATTGGTAGTAAATTGTGCATTGGGGTACCAGGAAACAACTGATTTTGTCCTGGACCAGTGATGTTGGTAGGGGCCATCAAATCGGTGATGTTTGTGGCTATATTGCCAGTGTTTTGAGAGGAAGTTTGAGCACTAAGTATTTGTATAGCCTGTAGGGCAGTATCACCCAGATAATTAACTTGTGATTGTCCACCAACACCATTAGATTGTACATTACCTTGTATAGGATAGTGAAGGGTAAGAGTTGTGTCCCTAGTGGGAGGGCGTTTTTTGTAAGGTGAAAAAGACCCACCACCAAAGTCCCGCTTACGTGATCCCTGGTTGTAAGAAGAGGATGCTGGATTATTCTTTCTGGACATATGCTGTGAAGGAAAAAAAGAAGCAGAATCGGATTCAGTATCATCGTCAGTGGTGAATTGATCATTATTTTTATTTCTTGGCCTACGAGAATTTGATCTAGATCCTTTGTTCTGAGTAGATATTTGCCATCTATAGGCAAAGCCCTCGCTAAATGCTGTCCTATCTTTGGATAGTTTATTTTGTTTTTTATAGATTATGTCTCTGGTGATTCGAGTGACATAATCTTTTATATCTTGACCCCGCTTGGCATATTGGGAATGTTTTTTGATATTTTCATTACTAGATTGCAATAATGTAATTTCTTGATCTAATAACAACAGTTCAGATTGGTATTGGGCAATAAGTAGCCGTATTAGATTTGTGCTGCAAGTGGTCAATATGTTTTCCCATGCCAGTTTGAATTCTGGGGTAGCATTCTGGAAAGAAGGATAAACTTGTACCCTTAGTCCCAGAGGGCTAATATTTTCATGAACGTATTTGCCTAAGAATTCAATGTGCCAGTGTAAGTTAGATTTCTTTTTAAGAAGTTGTTTGAGTTTGGCCATAAATTGATTAATGCCGATCTCTTGTTCAGTCTCAGCGTTACAATTTGTCTGGATATCTGACATATATCCAGACCAAGCAGTGCCCAAAAAGTCCATGTCACCAGTTAATAGAACCAAAATTGGCATTCATGTAAATGAAAATAAATTTACCATATATAACGAGGGAAACCCTCAAATAATTTTTTATATGGTTTCAAAAAAATATAGAATATATATGGTTTCAAAAATGTATAGAATATATTGAATAACTATTGATATTAAACCAATTTATTTTTAGAAAATAGTAATACCACTTACAGTCAATAGTGACTGATTGCCCGGGTGCTTCCACCCTAATCTGTTTCGGAGAGAGAGAATATGTTGTATCAGCCACAGAGTGGTAACTGTGGATATCAACAAAGAGTACCTGGTGTGCCACGTCCTAACATTTGAATATAGAAAAAGCTAGATGGAGGGACTTGGACTTTTTAGGCACCATACACGATTTATATAAAAAATAATTTTATTGTATAATAATCTAACATATCAATATTTCTGTATAAAAATTGTTCACAAGTTCTGAAAGAGACGATACAATAATACCGATATAGTACAACACCATAGCTCCAATGCAGATCATATAGGGCCAATATTCATCCATAGGCCAGTTAGATGCATTCCCAAAAGTTGAGGTATGGTTGAAACGGCATAAGTCGTAGAAATAGATGTAATAATTTCACTCTCGCTCGACAAGTTCCGCGTCCAATGACGCTTCTTCAGGAGCGTGTCATGTGAACTAAACAGGAAATATATTTAAACATACAACATATATCATGAGTTTGTAATTTGTCATCATGCATTCAATAATGCTATAATACATTTAGAAACCCTTATAGAGAAAGGGAAGATATGTTAACACTTTTGTAAAGGAACTCGGAGAAGACCTAAAATGTATACTGACCTAGGAGACAGGAAAAGAGGTATAGAACGAACCCGACGGACACTGTGGAGGCGTGCACCTATTATTCAATTGATAACATTGGATTAGTGAAAACGCTTACTGTTAAGAACATCTGGTTACTAGAAACCAGGATGTCTGATGTTGTATAAGTAATTTGGCTTCATATGAAAAAGACAAATTCCAAATTCCTATCGAGCAGAAATAGAATCCCTTAGAGATGGCAGGAGAGGAGGGGGAAAAAAACCCCCATTTATTCATGTTTTATATATTTTTAAAAAAACACTCTGAGCTAAAATTGAAAGTGATTTATATCCCTATATTAGATCAAATGGGAATTATTTTTGGTTTTACATTGTAAAATTGAATACTAATAACTTGTTCTTCTATTATTGTTTTTTGAACATACAAACTCAATGTATACTTTTATGGTTTTCTACTTTTGTTTTGCAATTCGGAGAATCCAGGACCTTTTTATGCCGGCCTCACATCTGGCAGGGTTTGGGTTAATGAACAGGACCATGTATGGCCGCTGTGTGGCCACCCGAGCGCTGTCAGGCAATTGCCAGGCAGCGCATTAGCCGTCTCCGGGTGACGTAATTCCTGTCTCCCTTTGAGATGGCTTGGCTCAGCTTTATGCCGCTGCAACCAATCACGCATCACGTTCGGAAATTCTTTCCGATACATGGGTGTGTCCTTGCGTTGCACGCGGCTACGCTGATCCTCTGGCCGTTCCGAATGACGTCACGCCGAGCCTCCTCATTGGCTCAGGCGGAGACTACGGAAGAGGCGCGCACCTTTAAAATCACGCTATCATAGCGTGTTTCATATCGAGCTGACATCTCTGATATGGCGCTGCTGCTGGGAGGCGATCAAATGGGAACAGTATGCCAGGTATGGACACATATTCTCTGAGTCCAATTTAACTAGTTGACCTTCTTGAACCGCATTTAGTAAACTCTATTTGTGGTCTCTATTATCCAGGCTCAGTTCACTGGAAATATACCGTAATACCCCAGGGTTGATGTGAACAAGTGGATGCACCTGTGGGTTATTGTCTCCACTCTGCTACACAGACAGCGTGCTTTGCTGTCTGGTGAATCCTGCATGATTCAGTTGACCATCTATTTACATTCAAAGTTTAGTAGTGGGTAAGTTTTTTACCCCTCTGTATTAAGATAAATGACTGAGGCACTTTAGCACCAGTATTACTTATTTAAACACTATGACTTATATGAATGCTCTGGTTATTATATATATATACATTTTTATATATATATTTTCTATATACATATCTTAGGGTTCACCATTTCTGTATAGAGCCTTGGAGATTCGATCCTTCCCTCTTTTCTACTGTGATACAATTTATATACTCCCCTGGGGGCCTCTCTCCTGTCGTTTCTAAGGGAATTATCTATGTTTTAAAGTAAGTTGGAGCATATATGTTTTTTATGGTTATGTTCATCTAATATAATTATAGACATTACCTGTTTTGACTAATTAGATGTCCTAATAGCAATTATTATATTATTTAATTCAGCTGTTCTTGTTAAGGACGCCCAGGACGGCGTCCTGGCTACAAATTTACCAGATGGGAATCTATTGCCAGGTAATACTATTCTTTTGAGTGTTACCCTCAATTAGTCAAACTATTGGATCATATGAAGTAATTACCATTTGTGGTTCTTCTTTCATTCTAGACCCATTGTCTAGATTAACTGTTACATTGTATCCTGATTGAAAACGCATCGTGAGGCTAATGGCAACAAGTGGATGTACTTGACGCTTTTTGCCTTCACTGTCTTTCTACACATGGGCAACTTCGACTTGATCCCCTGGCGAATCCTCTATAATATAGCTGATTAATTCCCTAGATCTTAAACTGCATTAGCGGGTAAGCTATACCCCTTAGCAACAAGCTAAGGTCATGGACATCAATCAATTAGAACCATTGTCTTATTTACCTCTGTTTTTACTTTCCTCTTTTTAAAAAATATGGCTGTGGTCATTATACATTCTACCTGCATATACACTCTGGGATCCATTTGTTTGATTCCCAGACTGTTGGAGAGTTTTTCTACAACTATTTTCCAGCATACTTCCAACATATTACTTTATGGGGCTTCCGTTTCGGTCTTTGTTTTTTTTTTGTTTTTTTTTTTTTTTCCCCCCTCCTCTCCTGCCATCTCTAAGGGATTCTATTTCTGCTCGATAGGAATTTGGAATTTGTCTTTTTCATATGAAGCCAAATTACTTATACAACATCAGACATCCTGGTTTCTAGTAACCAGATGTTCTTAACAGTAAGCATTTTCACTAATCCAATGTTATCAATTGAATAATAGGTGCACGCCTCCACAGTGTCCGTCGGGTTCGTTCTATACCTCTTTTCCTGTCTCCTAGGTCAGTATACATTTTAGGTCTTCTCCGAGTTCCTTTACAAAAGTGTTAACATATCTTCCCTTTCTCTATAAGGGTTTCTAAATGTATTATAGCATTATTGAATGCATGATGACAAATTACAAACTCATGATATATGTTGTATGTTTAAATATATTTCCTGTTTAGTTCACATGACACGCTCCTGAAGAAGCGTCATTGGACGCGGAACTTGTCGAGCGAGAGTGAAATTATTACATCTATTTCTACGACTTATGCCGTTTCAACCATACCTCAACTTTTGGGAATGCATCTAACTGGCCTATGGATGAATATTGGCCCTATATGATCTGCATTGGAGCTATGGTGTTGTACTATATCGGTATTGTTGTATCGTCTCTTTCAGAACTTGTGAACAATTTTTATACAGAAATATTGATATGTTAGATTATTATACAATAAAATTATTTTTTATATAAATCGTGTATGGTGCCTAAAAAGTCCAAGTCCCTCCATCTAGCTTTTTCTATATTCAAATGTTAGGACGTGGCACGCCAGGTACTCTTTGTTGATATCCACAGTTACCACTCTGTGGCTGATACAACATATTCTCTCTCTCCGAAACAGATTAGGGTGGAAGCACCCGGGCAATCAGTCACTATTGACTGTAAGTGGTATTACTATTTTCTAAAAATAAATTGGTTTAATATCAATAGTTATTCAATATATTCTATACATTTTTGAAACCATATATATTCTATATTTTTTTGAAACCATATAAAAAATTATTTGAGGGTTTCCCTCGTTATATATGGTAAATTTATTTTCATTTACATGAATGCCAATTTTGGTTCTATTAACTGGTGACATGGACTTTTTGGGCACTGCTTGGTCTGGATATATGTCAGATATCCAGACAAATTGTAACGCTGAGACTGAACAAGAGATCGGCATTAATCAATTTATGGCCAAACTCAAACGACTTCTTAAAAAGAAATCTAACTTACACTGGCACATTGAATTCTTAGGCAAATACGTTCATGAAAATATTAGCCCTCTGGGACTAAGGGTACAAGTTTATCCTTCTTTCCAGAATGCTACCCCAGAATTCAAACTGGCATGGGAAAACATATTGACCACTTGCAGCACAAATCTAATGCGGCTACTTATTGCCCAATACCAATCTGAACTGTTGTTATTAGATCAAGAAATTACATTATTGCAATCTAGTAATGAAAATATCAAAAAACATTCCCAATATGCCAAGCGGGGTCAAGATATAAAAGATTATGTCACTCGAATCACCAGAGACATAATCTATAAAAAACAAAATAAACTATCCAAAGATAGGACAGCATTTAGCGAGGGCTTTGCCTATAGATGGCAAATATCTACTCAGAACAAAGGATCTAGATCAAATTCTCGTAGGCCAAGAAATAAAAATAATGATCAATTCACCACTGACGATGATACTGAATCCGATTCTGCTTCTTTTTTTCCTTCACAGCATATGTCCAGAAAGAATAATCCAGCATCCTCTTCTTACAACCAGGGATCACGTAAGCGGGACTTTGGTGGTGGGTCTTTTTCACCTTACAAAAAACGCCCTCCCACTAGGGACACAACTCTTACCCTTCACTATCCTATACAAGGTAATGTACAATCTAATGGTGTTGGTGGACAATCACAAGTTAATTATCTGGGTGATACTGCCCTACAGGCTATACAAATACTTAGTGCTCAAACTTCCTCTCAAAACACTGGCAATATAGCCACAAACATCACCGATTTGATGGCCCCTACCAACATCACTGGTCCAGGACAAAATCAGTTGTTTCCTGGTACCCCAATGCACAATTTACTACCAATGACACAACGCTTATCTACTTCAAGACAAAGCACTCTTGATGCGCATATATCTTCACTTCCCACTTCCCTTCCAAATTTTCAATTACCCCCGAACACCACTCTCCCGACCTAAATCCCAAACTGGATGTAATTAATCTAACCCCATATACTTTTTCCTCTTTGGAATTGGAGGTTCTAAAGTTGGGACTCAATTTTTGTCCCTCAATGAAAATCGATAAATATGAGGCAATTAAAGATTTATACCTATTTGCACGGAACTTGACATATAAATTTCTTTTCGATGGGGATCGTCTTCGATCGCTTAAAGATAAACAGATTTCTGAACAAGTCAAAAATTACACAATGAAAGACTTTAGAGCTCTTCGGGACCTTATGCTGTTATTGGATGAAAATGAATCAATAGAAACTGATGTCCAATCCACACAATCTCAATATACCTGCCCTTCCCAGAAATTTCCCCCAAAAAAATTTAAACCCAAATCGCAGCGATTTCCCGACTTGATGACAAACCCCAATGTTTGGGCCTTCTTGACTGGAGCGGTCAGTGATATCAAGAAAATGCCCTTGACCAACAAACCAAGTAACCTCTCTCCTGCAGAAAAACAAGCGATTATACGACTACAGAACCACCCTGATTTGGAAATAAAATCTGCGGATAAAGGGGGTAATATCGTCTTAATGACAAAAGAGGTCTACATTAAAATGGTCAAGGACATTTTATCCAATAAAGATTGGTACACAGTTATCAATGTTACCAATATTCAGAAATTTAAAGATGACTACCTGATAATTATTGGTTCCGCCCATCAAAAAGGCCTAATAGATCAAGACCTATACAACTATTTAAATGTCCGCTACCCCAGACTTGCCACATTTTACGCATTGCCTAAGATACACAAAAACCCGATATCACCACCTGGTAGACCCATAGTGTCTGGCATTGGCTCTCTCACTGAGAATGCTAGTCGGCTGATTGATTCGATTTTAATGCCACATGTCATGGCATTGCCATCATATACTAAAGATACTCTGGATTTATTGAAACACATTGAAGGAGTGTCCGTGCCTCCCGATGCCCTGCTCGTGACGCTGGATGTGGAGGCTCTCTACTCCAGCATACCTCACGAGCAGGGCATCGGGACTGTACGGACATTCCTCAGAGAGCAGGACCATCACCGATGGGAATATTGCGAGTTTATCCTCAGGCTGCTCCGGTTTGTGCTGACCCACAATGTCTTCACCTTTCAAGAGTCCCACTTCCTCCAGGTACAGGGGGTGGCCATGGGCACTTGCTGTGCCCCGGCCTACGCCAACCTGTACCTGGGGGGGTGGGAACGATATGTGTTCTCTGATGATTCCCTGGCTGAATGTGTCAATCATGTAGCCTGTTGGCTACGCTATATTGATGATATATTCATCATATGGACCGGGACCCTCAACTCACTGGAGCAATTTACTGCCATGTTAAATGAGAACACTTTCAACTTGAAATTTACCATGTCGAACAGTAAGGACAAAGTTACGTTCCTGGACTTAACCATAACCAAGGACCCTGATGGACAACTGGCCTCAACCCTCTTTCGTAAAGAGACAGCGGGCAACACTTTATTACATGCAGATAGTGCCCATCCAAACACCCTAATACGTAGCATACCCTATGCACAATACCTTAGACTTCGCCGTAATTGTACATCTACTACTGACTTCAAAATACAGGCGAATCTACTTCGCGATAGACTTAGAGCCAGGGGGTATACTAAATCCTTGTTGCGCAGCGCATTTAATAAAGCGCTGCGACAATCCAGGAACTCACTACTATACAAAACAAAGACAGCCGAACAGGAGCAGCCTGTGAGATTTATTACAAGATACTCGACTCATCATGTGGAACTTAGGAACATACTTTCCAATCATTGGTCCCTCCTATATGATGACCCGATACTCAACAAATACATTAAATCCAAACCAGACATAACCTTTAGAAGATCAAAATCATTACGCGACCAACTCACGTCTAGTCATTTCCACGATGATATACCGGCCAGATCTATTTCTAATGGGATGACACAATGTGGTAAATGTGCTTTTTGCCCGTGGATCTCCATAGGCACCAGATTCACACTCCCCAATGGCACCATTTACAACTTGAATTTCCATGCTGACTGTAACACACAGGGAGTAATCTACTTAATGACCTGTCGATGCGGCGCGTTTTACGTGGGGAAAACTATAAGACATTTCCGATCCCGCATTAAAGACCATGTATACTATAGGAAGTGGAAAAATGATTACTGCAGTAAGTAGACACTTGGATCTATATCATAAATTTAACACCTCGCTGGTAACATTTATAGCCCTCACTGTGGTACCACGAGACCCACGAGGCGGCGACTGGGACAAGCAAATACTTTGTCAAGAAACCTACTGGATTGAGCGTCTTGATGCCACCCATGCACCTGGCATCAATGAAGCTCACTCCTATAAAGCATTTCTTTAGACAAAACAATTCGTAGGGTAAATCGTTGTGTAGAAACTTAGTGCTTATCAAGCATAAATAACAATAGAATACTGTACAAATTAACTGAACAAAATGTCCATAGGGGGGCTCCCTTCATCTTTATTTTTCCCCCTTCCCAGTTAATGAATCAAGAGCTATGTAAACATAGGCTACTCATAGAACCATTTATTCATGTTTTATATATTGTGACAGCAGGAAGGTAAAGTCACCTGGTTGCATCCAGGGGGGTAGATATATTTCGCCCAGATTCAGGCTTTACGCCGACTTATACAACTAGGTGGAGAGTTGTATAAGCCCAGCTGAGGCTAGTAGGCTCATGGATGACTCATACCTCTAGGGAGAGGGCTGGGCGTCGTGCAGGCAGGGAGTTGATGAGACCAGCTGAAGCCTGTCAGTTCGTTTAAGGCCTCTATAAAAACTCCCAGATTCATTAGGTGTTTGCTCATGCCTGGACCCAGACCTGTGTGGACTGTCTAGGGAGAGTGAACCCCTGTGCGGTGAGACAAAGCCTGTGTGGCTATTTGCTTGGACATTTAAAACCAGGGACTTAGGGACTAGGACAGCACTAGGCTGATCCCAGTTGTTAGTTAAGAAACCTGTATGTTTAGTCAGAGGTCAAGTTGACCAGGATTTATTTTGTTTATGTTTTCTTTTGCTTTGCTGTGTTTTGTCACTGTAAATAGAAAATAAACCGCACCTTTTTGATTTTGAAAACCACAACCTCCGTTTGCTGGGCCTGTTTTTGTGTGGGGAGCCCATCTCGGGGGTCACACACACCCGCTGCCGAGCTAACCCCCTCACAGTTGGTGGAGAACCAGTGGCAGTTTTTTTTTTAAGCCAGCATGGAGGAGATACTGAAGCAGCTGGCTCTAGCAAATGCCAATCAACAGCAGACAAATGCAGGTTTGCAAAAGAGCCTTGCAGCTCAACAACAGAACTTCGCAGCCCAGCAGCAAGCTCATCAACAGAGCCTTGCAGCCCAGCAGCAGACAAACGCAACTTTGCAACAGAGTCTGGAGGCTCAGCAACAAGCCCAGCATCAATCTGAGGCCCGCTTCATAGACCTGTTGCAGAAGCAAGAGCAGAGACTACAACAACAGATGGAAGCAGCAATGCAGCAACGTCCGCAGACCAGTGAGGAAAGCCGTCCCACTAATACCGCGTCCTTTGGGGTGAGTCGTTTATTGACAAAAATGACTGGAGAGGATGATCCAGAGGTATTTTTGACCACATTTGAAAGGACCGCTGAAAGAGAAAAGTGGCCTGAGGAGCAGTGGGCTGGACTGGTGGCTCCTCTGTTAACTGGTGAATCGCAGAAAGCTTACTATGACCTAGAGCCTAACCAAGCAAAAGACTATGTGATGCTAAAAGCTGAAATATTGGCAAGGCTGGGTGTCACCCAGGCTGTCCGGGCTCAGCGTGTGCATAACTGGACTTTCCAGCTTGGAAAACCCCCCAGGTCTCAAATGTATGATCTCATTCACCTGAGCAGAAAGTGGCTACAGCCAGAGACTTTGTCCGCACCAAAGATTGTGGAACGTGTTGTAATGGATCGGTTTTTGAGAGCTCTTCCTACTGCCATCCAAAAGTGGGTAAGCCATGGAGACCCAGAGACGGCCGATGGTCTTGTGGATCGTGTGGAGAAATACTTGGCTACAGAGAACCTGACGGCCTCTTCCAGAGACACTCGGACTTTCCACCCTAAGACCAGACCATCCCCAGGGGCGGATAAGAGGATTCCAAGGGGTGAGGGTGGAGAGAGTGAGAGGGTGGGAGCTCTACCCCAAGTTTGGCGAGAACAGCCTGGGAAATCAGCGGCTCAAGAGGCCGCAAGAAGGATCGTTTGCTACCGCTGCCAGCAAGCGGGACATATTGCAGCCAATTGCCCGGTTGTGGAGGAACCCATGCAGTGTGACTTTCTGACGGGCAGACGTCAGTCGCTGTGTGCGACAGTCGCATGCACTGCCATTCGAGGAACTGAGAAACATTTATGCAAAATGTGTGTTAATGGTAGAAATGTTGTGGTATTGCTGGATTCAGGTAGCCTTGTGACCCTGATAAAGGCTGAGTTAGTTAAAACAGAGGTCTCTGGGAATAGCAAGGTAGCTGTTATTTGTGTGCATGGGGACACCCGAGAGTATCCAGTGACTACAGTGTGTTTCGAGACCCCCAAAGGTACCCTCTCTCATCCAGTGGGCTTAGTATCTCAGTTACCGCACGACGCCATTGTGGGAAGGGATTTTCCGAAGTTCTGGGAACTGTGGGATGATCCTGAGCCCCCCACTGGTGCCCCTATGTACCAGGAATGTGATAGCCAGAACTCCTCTGAGAGTGGTGAGGACTCTCCAGAATTTCCCTTGTCAGTATTGGCAGGGGAGACTCAAGAAACTGGAGAGGAGCCCACCTCCTCAGACGAAAACCTACCGTCTGTGGAGTTTTCTGATCTGGAGGTTCACAGGGAAAATTTTGCCACAGAACAGTTAAAAGACCCCGCCCTAATAAAGGCACGGGAAAACGTAGTGGAAATAGATGGCGAGTTAGTGAACCCAGATAATACCTGCACTTACCCATACTTCAGCGTAGAGAAGGACCTACTGTATCGGGTGGCAAAAAGGGCAGAAGAAACCGTTGAGCAGCTTGTGGTGCCCAAACCTTACAGGAAGTTGGTGTTGGAGTTGGCCCATGGGCACATTCTTGGAGGTCATCTGGGGACAGAGAAAACCCGAGAGAGGGTATTACAGAGATTCTATTGGCCGGGGGTGATGAAGGACATAGAAAATTATTGTTCCTCCTGCCCTGTGTGTCAGAGGTCGGCCCCGATGCCACATTTCCGTAGCCCGCTGGTCCCTCTACCCATCATTGAGGTCCCGTTTGAGAGGATCGCCATGGATTTGGTAGGTCCTATAATCAAGTCCGCTAGGGGGCACCAGTACATATTAGTTATAATGGACTATGCCACCCGTTATCCAGAAGCGATCCCTCTCCGAAATACCTCGGCCAAAACCATAGCCAAAGAGCTATCTCTTGTGTTTAGCCGGGTGGGTATTTGTAAAGAACTGCTTACGGACCAAGGTACACCCTTTATGTCCCGGGTTATGAAGGAGCTGTGTAAATTGTTCAAAGTGACGCAATTACGTACATCTGTGTATCACCCCCAAACCGATGGGCTGGTTGAAAGGTTCAACAAAACCCTAAAACAAATGTTGAAGAAAGTGGTGGATAGAGATGGAAAGGATTGGGACTGTCTACTTCCTTATCTGATGTTTGCTATTAGGGAGGTGCCCCAATCCTCTACGGGATTCTCCCCCTTTGAGTTACTGTATGGGAGACACCCAAGAGGGCTGTTGGATATTGCCAAGGAAACTTGGGAAAGTGAGAGTTCTCCCCACAGGAGTGTGATTGAGCATGTCGCCCTGATGCAAGACCGAATTGCACAGGTAATGCCCATCATGAAGGAACATTTGGCCCAAGCGCAGTTAGCACAGCAGAGAGTGTACAACCGTGGAGCCAAGACCCGTACCTTTTCCCCGGGGGATAGGATACTGGTACTTGTCCCTACGGTTGAAAGTAAATTCCTTGCCAAATGGCAAGGCCCCTACGAGATAATGGAAAAAGTGAGCGAAGTGAATTACAAGGTCAGACAACCAGGAAGGCGAAAGCCCGAACAGATCTATCACGTTAATCTGTTGAAAGCCTGGAGGGATAGAGAGTCCCTAGTCGCAGACACTTGGTCACCAGCTCAAACTGGTTGCGTGATTCCTGAGGTTGGAATAGCAGCCACCTTGTCACAACCCCAACAACAGGAGGTTAAGGAGTTTGTGCTTCGCAACAAGGAGGTATTCTCTGAGCTGCCGGGACAAACATCTGGGGTAGAGCATGACATCATTACCCCGCCCGGTGAAAGGGTGAAGTTAAAACCCTATCGGATCCCAGAGGCCCGACGGGAGGCAATACGGGAGGAAGTACAGAAAATTCTGAACTTAGGGGTGATAGAGGAGTCCCAAAGTGATTGGTCTAGTCCCATTGTGTTGGTGCCTAAACCGGATGGGAGCTGGCGATTTTGTAACGATTTTCGTCAGTTGAACAAAGTTACAAAATTTGACACCTACCCCATGCCACGTATAGATGAGTTGATCGACCGGCTGGGAACAGCCCGATACATGACGACTCTTGACCTCACAAAAGGGTATTGGCAAATCCCCCTGGCCAAGTCGGCCAAAGAGAAAACCGCATTTGTAACCCCAGACGGGGCGTTCCAATACAAAAGAATGCCGTTCGGGTTACAGAATGCGCCGGCCACATTCCAGCGGAAAATGGACCAGATGCTGAGGCCCCATCGGAAGTATGCTGCGGCTTACCTGGATGACATAATTGTCCATAGCACAGATTGGGCCTCACATCTGCCAAAAGTGCAAGCAGTCCTGGACTCTGTTCGGGAAGCGGGGTTTACGGCTAACCCCAAGAAGTGTACCATTGGGCAGGAGGAGGCCAAATATCTTGGGTACACCATTGGGAGGGGAGTAATAAAACCCCAACTCAACAAAGTCGAGGCCATCCAGAGTTGGCCACGTCCCAACAGCAAGAAGCAGGTACGAGCCTTTCTGGGAATCGCTGGGTATTATCGGCGATTCATTCCCCACTTTGCTTCTAAGGCTGTGCCCCTAACCAACCTGACGAAGGAGAAAGGGTCGGTCATGATTAAATGGACCCCCGAGGCTGAGGCAGCATTCCAATTCTTGAAACAAGCCTTATGTAGCCAGCCAGTGTTGTACTCACCTGACTTCTCTAAAGACTTTGTCGTACAAAGTGATGCGTCAGATGTGGGGTTAGGAGCAGTATTGTCCCAGGTCTGGAACGGGGAAGAGCACCCAGTCATTTACCTCAGCAGGAAGTTGAAGTCCCATGAGGTAAATTACGCCACCGTTGAAAAGGAGTGTTTAGCGGTGAAGTGGGCTCTAGATTCCCTTCGGTACTACCTGCTAGGTAGGCACTTTGACATGGTTACGGATCACGCTCCGTTAAAGTGGATGGCTCAAAACAAGGAAACAAATAGAAGAGTGAATAGGTGGTTCCTGGCCCTCCAGGAATTCAACTTCACAGTAAAGCATCGCCCTGGCGTTCAAATGGGGAATGTGGATGCTTTGTCTCGAGTACATGAATGCCTGATTGCTGGTGTTCCAACCCCGAGGTTAAAACAAGAGGGGGGGTATGTGACAGCAGGAAGGTAAAGTCACCTGGTTGCATCCAGGGGGGTAGATATATTTCGCCCAGATTCAGGCTTTACGCCGACTTATACAACTAGGTGGAGAGTTGTATAAGCCCAGCTGAGGCTAGTAGGCTCATGGATGACTCATACCTCTAGGGAGAGGGCTGGGCGTCGTGCAGGCAGGGAGTTGATGAGACCAGCTGAAGCCTGTCAGTTCGTTTAAGGCCTCTATAAAAACTCCCAGATTCATTAGGTGTTTGCTCATGCCTGGACCCAGACCTGTGTGGACTGTCTAGGGAGAGTGAACCCCTGTGCGGTGAGACAAAGCCTGTGTGGCTATTTGCTTGGACATTTAAAACCAGGGACTTAGGGACTAGGACAGCACTAGGCTGATCCCAGTTGTTAGTTAGGAAACCTGTATGTTTAGTCAGAGGTCAAGTTGACCAGGATTTATTTTGTTTATGTTTTCTTTTGCTTTGCTGTGTTTTGTCACTGTAAATAGAAAATAAACCGCACCTTTTTGATTTTGAAAACCACAACCTCCGTTTGCTGGGCCTGTTTTTGTGTGGGGAGCCCATCTCGGGGGTCACACACACCCGCTGCCGAGCTAACCCCCTCACAATATTTTTAAAAAAACACTCTGAGCTAAAATTGAAAGTGATTTATATCCCTATATTAGATCAAATGGGAATTATTTTTGGTTTTACATTGTAAAATTGAATACTAATAACTTGTTCTTCTATTATTGTTTTTTGAACATACAAACTCAATGTATACTTTTATGGTTTTCTACTTTTGTTTTGCAATTCGGAGAATCCAGGACCTTTTTATGCCGGCCTCACATCTGGCAGGGTTTGGGTTAATGAACAGGACCATGTATGGCCGCTGTGTGGCCACCCGAGCGCTGTCAGGCAATTGCCAGGCAGCGCATTAGCCGTCTCCGGGTGACGTAATTCCTGTCTCCCTTTGAGATGGCTTGGCTCAGCTTTATGCCGCTGCAACCAATCACGCATCACGTTCGGAAATTCTTTCCGATACATGGGCGTGTCCTTGCGTTGCACGCGGCTACGCTGATCCTCTGGCCGTTCCGAATGACGTCACGCCGAGCCTCCTCATTGGCTCAGGCGGAGACTACGGAAGAGGCGCGCACCTTTAAAATCATGCTATCATAGCGTGTTTCATATCGAGCTGACATCTCTGATACGGCGCTGCTGCTGGGAGGCGATCAAATGGGAACAGTATGCCAGGTATGGACACATATTCTCTGAGTCCAACTTAACTAGTTGACCTTCTTGAACCGCATTTAGTAAACTCTATTTGTGGTCTCTATTATCCAGGCTCAGTTCACTGGAAATATACCGTAATACCCCAGGGTTGATGTGAACAAGTGGATGCACCTGTGGGTTATTGTCTCCACTCTGCTACACAGACAGCGTGCTTTGATGTCTGGTGAATCCTGCATGATTCAGTTGACCATCTATTTACATTCAAAGTTTAGTAGTGGGTAAGTTTTTTACCCCTCTGTATTAAGATAAATGACTGAGGCACTTTAGCACCAGTATTACTTATTTAAACACTATGACTTATATGAATGCTCTGGTTATTATATATATATACATTTTTATATATATATTTTCTATATACATATCTTAGGGTTCACCATTTCTGTATAGAGCCTTGGAGATTCGATCCTTCCCTCTTTTCTACTGTGATACAATTTATATACTCCCCTGGGGGCCTCTCTCCTGTCGTTTCTAAGGGAATTATCTATGTTTTAAAGTAAGTTGGAGCATATATGTTTTTTATGGTTATGTTCATCTAATATAATTATAGACATTACCTGTTTTGACTAATTAGATGTCCTAATAGCAATTATTATATTATTTAATTCAGCTGTTCTTGTTAAGGACGCCCAGGACGGCGTCCTGGCTACAAATTTACCAGATGGGAATCTATTGCCAGGTAATACTATTCTTTTGAGTGTTACCCTCAATTAGTCAAACTATTGGATCATATGAAGTAATTACCATTTGTGGTTCTTCTTTCATTCTAGACCCATTGTCTAGATTAACTGTTACATTGTATCCTGATTGAAAACGCATCGTGAGGCTAATGGCAACAAGTGGATGTACTTGACGCTTTTTGCCTTCACTGTCTTTCTACACATGGGCAACTTCGACTTGATCCCCTGGCGAATCCTCTATAATATAGCTTATTAATTCCCTAGATCTTAAACTGCATTAGCGGGTAAGCTATACCCCTTAGCAACAAGCTAAGGTCATGGACATCAATCAATTAGAACCATTGTCTTATTTACCTCTGTTTTTACTTTCCTCTTTTTAAAAAATATGGCTGTGGTCATTATACATTCTACCTGCATATACACTCTGGGATCCATTTGTTTGATTCCCAGACTGTTGGAGAGTTTTTCTACAACTATTTTCCAGCATACTTCCAACATATTACTTTATGGGGCTTCCGTTTTGGTCTTTGTTTTTTTTTTTTGTTTTTTTTTCCCCCTCCTCTCCTGCCATCTCTAAGGGATTCTATTTCTGCTCGATAGGAATTTGGAATTTGTCTTTTTCATATGAAGCCAAATTACTTATACAACATCAGACATCCTGGTTTCTAGTAACCAGATGTTCTTAACAGTAAGCGTTTTCACTAATCCAATGTTATCAATTGAATAATAGGTGCACGCCTCCACAGTGTCCGTCGGGTTCGTTCTATACCTCTTTTCCTGTCTCCTAGGTCAGTATACATTTTAGGTCTTCTCCGAGTTCCTTTACAAAATTGTTAACATATCTTCCCTTTCTCTATAAGGGTTTCTAAATGTATTATAGCATTATTGAATGCATGATGACAAATTACAAACTCATGATATATGTTGTATGTTTAAATATATTTCCTGTTTAGTTCACATGACACGCTCCTGAAGAAGCGTCATTGGACGCGGAACTTGTCGAGCGAGAGTGAAATTATTACATCTATTTCTACGACTTATGCCGTTTCAACCATACCTCAACTTTTGGGAATGCATCTAACTGGCCTATGGATGAATATTGGCCCTATATGATCTGCATTGGAGCTATGGTGTTGTACTATATCGGTATTGTTGTATCGTCTCTTTCAGAACTTGTGAACAATTTTTATACAGAAATATTGATATGTTAGATTATTATACAATAAAATTATTTTTTATATAAATCGTGTATGGTGCCTAAAAAGTCCAAGTCCCTCCATCTAGCTTTTTCTATATTCAAATGTTAGGACGTGGCACGCCAGGTACTCTTTGTTGATATCCACAGTTACCACTCTGTGGCTGATACAACATATTCTCTCTCTCCAGAGTGGAGAGGACAGTTTGTGTGATTTTTAGAGATAAGATTGGTGATGTAGCTTGGGGCAGAGCTGGGAATGGCTTTGTACATTATTGTTAGTGTTTTGAATTTTATTCATTGGGTGAGTGGAAGCCAGTGGAGGGATTAACAGAGAGGAGTGGCGGATACTAAATGGTTGGTAAGCTGGATGAGTCTGGCATTCATGATAGACTGAAGAGGGGATAGCTCTCGGAGAGGTAGGCCAATGAGGAGGGAGTTACAATAGTCAAGGCGAGAGATAACGAGGGAGTGAATAAGTTGCTTAGTGGTGTCAACGGTTAGAAAGGGGCGTATTTTGGAGATGTTTCAGAGGTGAAGTCTGGACGATTCGCATAGTGATTGGATTTGGGGCTGAAAGGACAGGTCAGAGTCTAGGAATACACCTAGTACCTTGGCATGAGGGGAGGGACTGATGGTTGCATTATTGATCTTGATGGAGAAGATATGGGGGGGGGGGGGCATGGGCTGGAGGAAAAATGATGAGCTTGGTTTTAGAAAGATTGAGTTTGAGGAAGTGGTGCGACATCCATGTTGATATGTAAGTTAGTAAGTTAGTAATGTGAGAGGAGACTGAAGGAGTGAGGTGAGGAATAGAGAGATGGATTTGTCTCAGCATAGAGGTGGTACTGGAAGCCATGGGAGTTTATTAACAGACCAAGAGAGGAGGTGTAAATGGAGACAAGAAGGGGTCAGAGGACAGAACTTAGAGGTACCCCTACAGAAAAGGGAAGTGGAGAGGAGGGAACAGAGTTATAGGTCACACTGAAGGAGTGCTATAATAGGTAGGAGGAGAGCCAGGCTAGAGCAGAGTCTTGAAGGCCAAGAGAGTGGAGTTTTTTGAGGAGTAAATACAGAGTGTTGGATACATGCAGGATTAAATGCAGTTGAATGTGACTGGCTACTACTAGCTATACCATGGCCAGATAAAATGGGGACCTTTACAGATATATTTCTTTCAAATATATTGGAGCAAACATATATATGTGGGTGTAGGTAGTGGGAGGGTAAATACAATCCTAACATTTCTATTTGGGATCCAACACTCTGTATTTACTGATTTATATAGATTTCAATTCCTTATATTCTCCTCTAGGGAGTGCATAAATGAAATTCATTACTTATACAGTAATATATTTCTATCTGACGCTCTATAATGCAAATGTATTATTTTACATGAATTTGACAACTGTGCACATTAGCTAACTGAGCTGCTTTGCCTCTTGTGTCGGTCCCAGGGAATAAGGTAGTTTCTATCTAAACACAATCTCCTTGCATGAGTAAAGAATCATATATATAAATTTCTACTAGAAACAAATGTAACAGCAGGAATGGATTTTTCTACTAATGACTGAGTAAAGAAAATAAGAACACCACATTCGTTTGGTCCTTTATTGTTTAAATGTCAGGATTCTCATACATGCATAATTTTTATTGCATCAAGAATAACCTGGGGACCATGAAAGAATTACACCAACTGCTCCTGTGTTGTACTTGTAAATATACCAAATTTAATACTCGGCACTGAGGCTGTACTTCACTGCTTTATTAATCCCCAAATGATCGTTCCCATACAGGAGTCAAACTAATGGCAAAAAAAGCAAAACAAAAACAAGCTGGAAAAAGATGCTGGCAGTCAGACGCATGCAACTAATCCAATTTATTAAACATACACATATAAACTTGGTTCTTGTTTTCCTGGAAAAACACACAGGAGCCACACATATTCTTAGAGTTTTGTAGAGCATGGTGGTAAAAATAGGATTTTTATAACAGCTTACCTGTAAAATCCTTTTCTTGGAGTACATCACGGGACACAGAGCGACATAGTCATTACTAATGGGTTATATAGTTACCGTCAGGTGCTGGCACTGGCAACTTCCAAAACCGGAAGTACCCTCCCCTATATAAGCCCCTCCCATCCGGGAGCACCTCAGTTTTGTAGCAAAGCAATAAGTGTCCCCAAAGAGGGGCGGGAGCTCTGTGTCCCGTGATGTACTCCAAGAAAAGGATTTTACAGGTAAGCTGTTATAAAAATCCTATTTTCTTTCTCGTACATCACGGGACACAGAGCGACATAGTCATTACTAATGGGATGTCCTAAAGCAATGCCAAATGAGGGGGGGGTACACCATATATAAGCTGAGCGCTATCAGATATGAGGATCTTTTGCGGCCTGCAACACACTGCGCCCAAAGGCGACATCCTCCTGACTTCTAACGTCCACCTGGTAGAACCTAGTAAACGTGTGTACTGAAGACCATGTTGCGGCCTTACAGACTTGAGCCAGGGAGGCCTGGTGATGCACTGCCCATGAAGTTCCAACTGCTCTCGTGGAGTGCGCTCTAACTTTGAACGGAGGCGGTCTACTTCTCAAGCTATAGGCTTGTATTATGACCTGTCGAATCCACTTGGCTAAAGTAGATTTTGACGCTGCCTGACCCTTTCTGGGGCCTTCCGGCAGAATAAACAAAGTATCCGTTCTGCGAATCTGAGCAGTGGCTTTTAGATAAGCTTTAACTGCTCTTACTACATCCAAAGAATGCAATAACTTTTCCTCTACCGAAGTAGGTTTGGGGAAAAAAGAAGGAAGAACCACATCTTGGTTCAAATGAAACCGATACCACCCTAGGAAGAAAGGCTGGATGAGGACGTAACACTACTCTGTCCTTATGGATAACCAGATATGGCTCCTTACAGGACATAGCTGCTAATTCCGATACTCTTTTAGCCGAACAAATGGCTACTAGAAAAAACAATTTCCTGGTGAGAAGCACTAAGGAAATATGCTGTAATGGTTCAAATGGTTGTTTCTGTAGAACCGACAGAACCAAGTTTAGATCCCATGGACATATGGGAATATTAACCGGAGGACTAATACGCATCCCTCCTTGTATAAAGGCTTTGACTAGTGAATGCGAAGCCAAGGGCCTTTGAAAAAATATTGACAAGGCCGAAATCTGACCTTTGATAGTACTCAAGGCAAGCTTCCTATCTACAGCCCATTGTAGGAAGTCCAGAATTCTACCTATTACGTATTTACGTGGATGCCATTTCCTGGCCTCACACCAGGCGATGTACGCCTTCCAGATTCTATAGTAGATCTGCCTGGATACCGGTTTCCTGGCATTGATCATGGTAGACACCACAGCATTAGAGAGCCCTCTCCTTTTTAGAATGTGGGCTTCAATAGCCAGGCCGTCAAACCTAGGGCTGGTAAGGAAGGGT
Organism: Rana muscosa; assembly: GCA_029206835.1. NCBI lineage: Eukaryota > Metazoa > Chordata > Amphibia > Anura > Ranidae > Rana > Rana muscosa. The sequence goes on along the minus strand of CM055121.1, from coordinate 438,203,971 downwards.
GGTATATCGGTCCCTGCGAAAGCAGGTCCGGACGATGTGGGAGGGTCCAAGGACTCCCCACAGACATTTTTACAATCTCCGCGTACCATGCTCTTCGGGGCCACGCTGGAGCCACCAGAATCACTGGTTTCTTTTCTACCCTGATTCTGCGGAGTAATCGAGGTAACAATTGTGGCGGTGGGAATGCATATATCAGCTTGAACTGATCCCAAGGGAACAGTAGGGCATCCGAGCCGCACGCTAGGGGATCCCTTGTCCAAGAGACAAACCTGTCCACTTTCGTGTTGAATCTGGATGCTAGCAGATCTACATCCGGTGTTCCCCACCGCTGACATATTGTCCGGAAAACCTCGGGATGAAGGGACCATTCCCCTGGGCATAATTGTTGGCGACTTAGAAAGTCCGCCTTCCAATTCTTCACCCCTGGAATGAATACCGCAGATATGGCTGGGACATATCTTTCTGCCCATCTCAGGATGTAATTTACTTCCCTTTGGGCTGCACGACTCCTGGTGCCCCCCTGACGATTGATATATGCCACTGCTGTGGCATTGTCTGACTGAACTCTGACAGGGGACCCTTGGAGTTTGGATGTCCATGCTACTAGGGCATACCGGGCTGCTCGTATCTCTAAGAGATTGATGGGCAGGGCCTTTTCCGCATCCGACCATCTGCCCTGGAGAAACCATTGCTCCAGTACTGCTCCCCAGCCTAAAAGGCTGGCATCTGTAGTGACCACCTTCCAAGAAATCGGACTGAAGGATTTCCCTCTTTCCAGATTCCGGGGAACCAACCACCAACGGAGGCTTCTGCGAACGGAAGGGGACAAGGACATTGGTACGTCCAGAGCCTGAACTTTTTTGTTCCAGGCTGACAGTATGGCCCTTTGCAACTTCCTTGAATGGAATTGACCGTAGGGTACTGCTTCGAATGATGCCACCATTTTTCCCAGCAGCCTCATGCACAGGCGTATGGATGGCTGTCTTTTTGAACCCACTAAGCGGATCAAATCTCTCAAAGACGACCCCTTTTCTCGAGACAAGAAAATTTTTCTCTGGTCTGAATCCAGCCTTAGCCCCAAGTATTCCAGACTTTTGACTGGTTTTAGGGCTGACTTGTCTCGGTTGATAATCCAACCGTGATATTCCAGATACTTGATTGTCTCGTGAACAACCACTTCTAGTTTTTCCACTGAGTGGTCTATCAGCAACAAGTCGTCTAGATATGCCATTATCGTTACACCTCGTGTTCTTAGATTGGCCAATAATGGGGCCAGAATTTTTGTGAACACTCTTGGTGCTGTGGCCAGACCGAAGGGTAAGGCTCTGAACTGAAAATGGCGCCCTTCTACTGCAAAGCGTAGAAATTTTTGGTGGACTGGAAAGATGGGAATGTGCAAATAAGCATCTTTGATGTCGATCGTGGCTAACCAATCCTCCCCTTGTAGGGCAGTGGCCACCGATCGGATCGACTCCATCGGAAAGTCCTGATATACAGGAATTTGTATAGCCCTTTTTGAATTAATATGGGCCTCCCGTCCGCGTTTGCTTCGGGACTGTAAAGAGGTCTGAGTAAAACCCAAACCCTCATTCTTCCAGGGGAACTTCCATAATTACTCCTTGGAGCAATAGTTGTTCTAGTGCCAACAGGAGGGACTCTCTCTTCCGGGGATCCCTTGGCACGTTTGACCTTAAAAATGGGAAGGAGGAGAGTCTTTTAACTCCAAACTGTATCCCAAACCTACTGCGGAGAGCACCTATCTGTCTTGATCGTGTCCCGCCAGGTCTCTTTGCGAACAACTGGAGTCCTCCCCCCACCCGACTGAGTGGGGGCTTCAATGAATTTAACTTTGGGGGAGGTTTTGTACCTCCCCTGACCCAGGGTTTCTCATTACCCTGCTACTGTCCCTGTTTTTTACCCCCGGGATTTGACCGAGGAGGCCGTCGGAACTGTTACACAGCCGATGCCCCAGGGACTGGAGAAGCAGGCCCCTTAAAGAGGGACCTCTAACTCTGCTTTTAACCGGCAAGAGCGTATTTTTACCGCTGGAAATTTTCTGGATATATTTGTCCAGGTTTTCCCTGAATAAGCGTTCACCATGAAATGGGACGCTAACCAGCCATTCTTTACAGGGAGCTTCAGCAGACCAGTTTCTGAGCCATAGGAGCCTACGCATATGTCTATAGACAGCGTAAGGCGGGAGGCCTGATGGACTGAATCCTCTATGGCGTCAACCGCAAAGCCTAAGGCTCTAGGTAGATCAGCTAGGGCAAAGCCTGCTGATCTGTCAAGTCCCTCAAGACCTGTTTCAACTGATCCTTCACTGCTTAGCAGACCCCAATAGCTGCTACTGCTGGTTGTATCACCAAGCAGATTTTCATAAGGACTCCAATCTTTTATCTATTGGGTTCTTGAACATTTGGACATTATCCACTGGACATGTCAGTGATTTATACATACAAGAGATGGCTGCGTCCACTGTAGGGACCTTCCATTTTTTTTTTTTGATGAACCTATCCTCCATGGGATAGACCACCGGAAATCTCTTGGGGGAATAAATATTTTCTCAGGACGTTCCCAATCCTGGTAAATGAGCCCTTTCAGTAAAGGGTGAAGTGGAAAAGAACAAACAGTCTGGGGGCTTCTAGCGACCCCAACGAGGATACAGTAGTGGTTGATGGTTCCGCAAGGTGCATTTTTAAATGCTGATCGGACCATGTTAGTCAGAGACTGAACCCATAATCTTTCAGCTTGAGATGCTGAGAAAAGGTTCCCCCACTGTTGATTCCTCTATAACAGAATCAACCTTATCCTGATCCCCTTCAGGCAGGTCGATCCCTGTATGGGACTGTTGCTCTGCTAACAGGCACTCTGAAGGAGGAGACGGAGATCGGGCGTGCTTTCCCTGACAGGGAGGCAGCGATAAATTTTGACAATCTCTCTCTAATCCTCCCAGAGCTGAGGAAAAAACCTCCTCTGTTACATACACAGGAGCAGGTGACTGAGGACAGCCACAGTACCAAGTACCCCTGCGGGGTCTCTACGGTCACTTACCTCTGAACTTCAGGGGAGACTGGTGCAGCAGGAGTATGCCCAAGATCCTCAGAGCCCGATGAGACCCCCTTCGCTTCCTGGAAGATTCAGTTCCGGAGCTACTGGACGGCATATTCCTAAGCCTAAAGCTGAGGTATTCCAGCCGTAATACACCACTTTTACTGAGAATAGTCTAGCACAATTGCTGCTATATCACAGTTGGTGTCTACTAATGTGCCTTTCTAGGGGATGCCTGTATCAACCGCTTGCTGTATGCCTTTAAATGTTGCCAGCTCTGTCTCTGTACTTCATAGCCAGCTTACTGCAATAATGTGGCTTTTTAAAAACCTGCTGGGACGCCCGCACATGCGCAGAAGCGCTGCGGCGCGCACAGAGCGTCATCCCCCAGGCCCCGCCCCTTTTTCCGGCCACCTCTATATATAGAGGCGCGTGCACGCGCACGCGCGCGGCCACGTGCGCCTCGGCGCTAATTTTCAAACATGGAAACCAGGGACAGGAGCCAGGGCCCCCTTTGCCGCAGGCCGGGGGATAGACAAACACTGCAACATGGCAGAGGAAACAGTTTCCTGTAGGAGAACTCACCAGCTGCCTGGACTTTGCTCTCTGAGAAGAAACTAGTCCATATGACAAGAAAAACATTCCACAGCGGCCTCTAGTGGACAACACAGGTACCGCAGTTTAATATACTAAACATATATAAAAAAACATTTTTTTTTTTTTTTTCTTGACCACCATTAAAAATTCTTACATTTTTTTTAGTAGTTACAGGCATGCACAGATATTAGCGGGAATACCGTTAGGTAACAGACAGAAAGACAAATTAGGCTTGGGGGTCCCCCAATAGAACCAAGTTCCTGGGGGCCCCCACTTACCTGTTCCCCGCCGCAGGACTTTGTTTGGTCCACAAAAGCCCAAACTTCACCTATCACGGCAGGCATTGTAATCAAACCTTCAGGGACCGGGTTCCCAAGGATTCCACTCCCCTGGACCTGTATAGCACCCTGCACAGAAAACATCTTGGTCGCGGGTATGACCAGAGCTCTGGATCCCAGGGTCCAGCTCTCCTAAGAGAAGCATTACAGGCAGAACCTTGCTCTTCTCTGCAAGGCCCGGGTACCGACCGTTTAGCTATGAAGCTTTTTTGGTCGGATCCGGAATAGCTTACTGAGGCCCAAAAGAACCTGTACGCAAGCTCAGTGAAAAACACATGTTTCTTCTTGGCCAACACCTTAGACACTGGCAAAAAACTGAGGTGCTCCCGGATGGGAGGGGCTTATATAGGGGAGGGTACTTCCGGTTTTGGAAGTTGCCAGTGCCAGCACCTGACGGTAACTATATAACCCATTAGTAATGACTATGTCGCTCTGTGTCCCGTGATGTACGAGAAAGAAAAGTACTTATTGTGTGTCTGAGAAAATTACTATTACTAAAGTGACCCTATAGTAAAAAATAAAAATACGAAACAAACATACCTGCAAGAGAATACTTACCGCTACTCGTACCAACAGAACTTTGTTCCATTCAGGAGAAATCCCTTAGCTGAAGTCTACTGGGAAACCAACACTTCTGATAGTGCTGATTTACTTTTCCCCAACCTACCAGTGCCTCCAACTGACCCTCATATCATTACTGTGTCCTATAATGACGTTGAGGCAGGGGCGGACTGACCAGTTGGTCAGTTCGGCCATGGTCCAAGGGCCTGGCCGCTGCAGGGGGCCCACCAGTGCCACCTGCTGAAACTCTCAAGGCTCCTGCGGGCCCCCGGCGACCAGCTTTTCAGGCCCACCCAGGCCCCAGCGCTGCCTTGGAGGGTAAGGGGGAGGGTGAGTGCCACACAGAACGAGAATGTCCCGCCTACACTCCGACTGCTGTCATCCACCTCCTGGCTCCTTTGACAGACGTCATACTGGTCCAATGCTAGGATCCCGTGTGAGGTCTATCAGGCGGGACATCGGATGACAAATTTTGACAATTCCCTTATTAAAAAAAAAAAAAGTGTCTTGCGATGTTCATCCATCTTCAATTACGCCGCTGGACGGACCCGAAAAATAGAAAAAAGAATAGCTCTGACTTGATGGGAGGCCTACCGGAGACTGCTGTCTCATGCCTGTGACAGCTGTTATATAGGCAAGGGCGGTGCCACCCGCTGATGTAACCGAGTGACCACGCCCCCTTCTGATGGCATGTGACATCAGAGGGGGGCAGGGTCATCCTGCCCCCCCTATTTACATAGGGGAGCCAGGATCTGGGGGCCCCCTTGTTAAAGCGGGCTTCCAGATTCCAATAAGCCCCCCATCCACAGACTCCTACAACCACCAGGCCAGGGTTGTGGGTACGAGGCCCTTGTCCCCATCAACATGGGGACAAGGGGCTTTTGGAGGGACCCCAAAGCACCCTCCCCATATTGAGAGCAAGGGACCTGGTCTGCCAGGCTGCTTGCTCGAATAAGGGCCTAGTATGGATTTTGGGGAGACCCCATGCCAATTATTTTTTTAATTTTGGTGTGGGGTGCCCCTTAAAATCCATACCAGACCCAAAGTGCATGGACTGGGGGGGGGGACCTAAGCCAATTTTTTCCTTTATTTTTTTATCTATGTTGCTGGGAGCCGGCAATACATTACAGCCACGAGCAAGTTTAAATTACATTTCTTCCTTTAGAAATGTCATTTTGCTGTGGCACTGTTGTACACATCACACAGATGCGCCACTTTACAGGCAGACTAAGTTGACCCCTCAGGCATGATATTTAAAGGAATATATCATTGTTTTACTGTAAGCATTATTAAAATCACTGCTCCTGAAAAAAAAACTGTTGTTTTAACAACTTTTTTTGCATTGATACATGTCCTCTAGGGCAGTACCCGGGTCCCCATACACTTTTTATGGCAATAACTTGCATATAAGCCTTTAAAATAAGCACTTTTGATTTTAAATTTTCGTGTCCCATAGACGTTAACAGGGTTTGCATGTTCACACAAATTATTTGCCTGTTCGCATGTTCTGGTGCGAACCAAACCGGGGGGGGTGTTCGGCCCATCCCTAGGTAAGACTGCATTATGGGCACAGGTTGTGAGGCTGGATTCATGGGCACTGGTGGTGAGGCTACATTATAGGTACTGGTGGTGAGGCTGCATTTATTGGCACTGGTGGTGAGGCTGCATTCATGAGCACTGGTGGTGAGGCTGCATTATTGGCACTGGTAGTGAGGCTGCATTCATGGGCACTGGTAATGCTGTATTGGGGGGCACTGCAGAGACTGCATTGAGGGGTACTGCAGATACAGCATTGATGGGTACTGAGGCCGCATTGATGGGCACTGGTGAGGCTGCATTGATGAATATTGATGGGCACTGGTGAGGCTGCATTGATGGGCACTGGTGGGGGCTCTTTCCAACATAGACTCTCAAATGCACACAGAGAGGACCTGCACACACTCACGCAACATCATTATGTGTTGCGCCACATGCCTCCGCGCGCTGGGCCTGCTGCAAACCTTCTAGTTCTATTGTCCCGGATAGGGTAAAGGCTGCCTCCTGCCTCCAAGTCCCTCCCTCACCTCAGCAAACAGTGCCCGGAATGGCGTAAGGCAAGTTTAAGGCCATATATTTTATTGCGTTACTGCAAGTTTAACGTCATATATTTAATTGTGTTACTGCAAGTTTAAAGCCATATAGTTCTGTGCATTACTGCACGTTTTATGCAGTATATTGCAGTATATTATAGTGTATCCATTGAGTGTGTCTGTGTCGTGAATACTCACATTAAAGTGCTCCAAACAACACTTTCCATTGATTAAAGTGCATCCACGTACACATTTACACATCTTTATTAAATTTTGTTAATACCTAAGCCCCCCCCCACGCCCCACATCATGTCTGGGAGGACAGCAAGGAGAGGCAGACGTTCCCATGGCACTGTAAGTGTCAACAGGCAAAGGTGGACGTGGTCAGTCCTCAGGCAGGGCATAATTTCCTCTGTTTAGTGATGTTGCCCGTGCTATCCAGCCACAGCATGCAGAGGAGGCGGTGGACTGGCTTACTAAACCGTCCTTATCCTCCTCATCCTCCATCACCCAAGCAGAGACTAGTGTGCAGTCCCCTGCAGCTGCCAGAGTGGCTAAACCTGCCTCCTTGTCCACAGCTATTCCTGCCATAGAGCAAGCATCAGGCATGGAGGAGTCAGCGGAGTTATTTGAACACAGGGTCAGTCACTTGCTCCTTTATGATGCACAGCCATTACTCAATTCAAACGTTGGTTCTGAGGTTGAGAAAGGCAGGAATATGAGCCTACAGAGAGGGGAGAACGCCGGTACACAAAATGGCATTCATGTTCCCCCAGCCGCAGTGTATTGCCAAGTTGTCTCCAGTGGTAATGAGGATGGAGGAGAATATGAAGATGAGGTCACTGATGCGACTTGGGTGCCAGATAGAGCAGAGAAGGAAAGTGAGGGTGAGGCACAACCCCAATGAGGCAGCTAGCGTGGAAGAGTAGAAAGCAGCCCCCTATTCCATCACATTGTGGAGCTGTTATCTCCCGGCCCACTTCCCACAGCTCAGCTGTCTGGGCCTTTTTTAGTACATGTGCAGCCGATCGCATTGTTGCTATTTGCAAACTTTGTCTCAATTACATCAATGGCAAAAACACCAACAATTTGGGTACCGCATGCTTGACAAGGCATTTAACCTCCCACCACTGGCAGGAGCATGTGAAAACCACACAAAAGCCGTTGCTTACAAAATAAAGGGAGCTTGCAGGGAAAATTTCATTTTTTTTGCCTTATAAATGCAATTATTTCTATACACAGTACAGATGTGCCACTTTACAGGTAGACTAAGGGGACCCCCCAGGCACAATATTTAAAATACATTTTTCATTTTTATGCTTTCACTTTAAGCATCAATAAATCACTGCTCATTTAAAAATGACGTTTTTTACAAACTTTTTTTTCATTGATACATGTCCTCCAGGGCAGTACTTGGACCCCCATAACCATTTTATGCCCAATTACTTGCATATAAGCCTTCAAAATGGGCACTTTTGATTTTTCACGTTTGGGTCCCATAAACTTCAATGGGGTTTGTTATTCGGTTCTGAACTTTTGCGATGTTCGAAAGTACTGGTGCGAATCGAACAGGGGGGTCGTTCGGCCCATCCCTACCTATGACTATAGTTTGCAGTTTCACTAAAACTTACATTTTACAGCATGCTTTCTAAATCCTATTTAGTTCAAACTGAACTAATGTTTAAAGGTTACAGGAGATTCATGCAGACTGAAATAAAAGAATATAGCATATCTGAGGCATTCACGCTCACGTTATTTACTCCAAAGACATGCTGGTAGGTTAATTGGATCTTGTCCAAATTGGCCCAGTATATATGTATATATGTGTGTATGACTGTGTGTCCCAAGCGTGACGAGATCCTACGGGGTAAAATGACCGCACCAGCCAAACAGACACTGGCTGCAAAAAGCGCCTAGAGGAGATTCAGTTCGCATGTGAGCACTATACAAGTCATTCATTCATTCATTCATTTACAGTGATATGAACAGAAAGCTGAGGAACTTTCAGGAGGAAGTTGGAGGGCAGCTTATGAATTCTTACTATTCCTTTACAGAGCTAGAAAGACTGAAATCAAAAGCAGAAATGTCAAGGTTTACTGGATGTATTGGATGCATTTAAAAAAAAAAAAAAAAACATTGCTAGGCTGTGCATTGAAACAACCAGTATTTACAGTATTATCTTTCTTGTTTTCATATAGTATAATCTATTGAAACTCCATTATTCCCAGAAGAAGCTGAGGTTGAGGTGAGGCTTAATGGTGAATAAAAAATATAGATAAAGCCATGCCTATGACTGCCAAGATCAGAGCTGGATTTCAGGTATGTGTCCTTCTGGCCATTTTAGGCCTTTTCTAATAGAATAGCTATATACTTTATACTAAATAACATTAATAATTTTTTTTTTTTTTTAAATGAGCTAAAATGTTAAAGGGCAATTCCAGACAGTAAATTACTAATACAATCAATCTATGAAGCCTCGTACACACGATCGGATATCCTATGGATTCTAATCCAATGTTTTTTTCCATCGGAAATCCGATGAAGCTGACTTCCATCAGTCTTGCCTACACACCATCAGTCAAAAAACCGACCGTACCAAACGCAGTGACGTAAAACACTCCGATGAGCCGAGAAAAATGAAGTTTAATGCTTCTGAGCATGCGTCGACTTGATTCTGAGCATGCGTGGGTTTTTTATCTGATGGACTTGCCCATAGACAATCAGAATTTGCTATCGGTTTTTGATCCATCGGAAAAATTTAAAACATGTTCTATTTTTTAAAACCGATGGAAAAAAGACAGATGGGGCCCATACACGATCGGTTTGTCCGATGAAAAAAGTTAATCGGACTGTTTTCATCGGTAAAACCGATCGTGTGTACAGGACTTCAGAGTACAGCTGTGCTACAATCAGGAATGTCACTTGATTTTTTCCTTACTCAACACTGTCGCTACAGTATGCACAGACCACCTTATAGGGTCAGTAGGAGGGCAGTAAGAGTGTACTTTTTAAAACCTGTGCTGTTCTTTAAAAGAGGTAGTAAGCTCAGATGTTGGAGTTCACCCATCTGCACTGTATGGACAGCACTGGTTGAGAAGCTGCCAATCAGTAGCTAACCAATAAGCACAGAGTAGCAAAAAGGTGGCTGGTAACTAGAAGTCCAACAGTGACAGCAGATAACTTAGTAGCAGAACTGGAAAGGGAGGGGTTTTGGGACTTTACATGAGGCATGTGTATATACATAATAAAATGAAGAGTATCTAGTTATAAATGGGTTACGTGTTGTAATTCCCATTGGGAGCAGCATGTAACCATATGATGGTTAGTTTGAATTTATAACATTCAATCGATTAGGAGCGATTAATAAATATAGTAACCAATATGATAAGTAATGTAACATATAAATAATACATGATACATGCTTTCAATGGAAAAGACCATAATAAATAATAATAAACATAATCATAATCATATTAACATATTTAATAGTTATCAAACATGATTGGTACAGACAAAAGCAATTAATAGATTGATTAGATACGCATACAGGTCCAATAATATATAATCATCATGACGTCCCAATCCATCTCGGGCAACTGCTGGGTCAATTATATATATTCATGGGCTCGACCATAGGTAACGTATAAGTTCTAAGTTCCCTCTTGCAGAGTATATGGTACACCTTCTAAGACTTGATTTATTTACTTTTTTATCTTCCCCCTCAGCCCAAGTTTATGCATCCTACTCCTGATGAGTGGCTGTAATCGCCATGAAATGCGTCAAGTCTTTTTGATTCAAGGATGCCAAGCCAAGCTTGTTTAAAACCATGAATTCTGCAAATTTTATCTAATCAATCTATTAATTGCTTTTGTCTGTACCAATCATGTTTGATAACTATTAAATATGTTAATATGAATATGATTATTTTTATTATTATTTATTATGGTCTTTTCCATTGAACCCATGTATCATGTATTATTTATATGTTACATTACTTATCATATTGGTTACTATATTTATTAATCGCTCTTAATCGATTGAATGTTATAAATTCAAACTAACCATCATATGGTTACATGCTGCTCCCAATGGGAATTACAACACGTAACCCATTTATAACTATATACTCTTCATTTTATTATGTATATATACACATGCCTCATGTAAAGTCCCAAAGCCCCTTCCTTTTCTACATATATATAGGGATGGAGGCGTGTGTATGATAAATTTTGTTTGGGTCTAATGGGGTCACTCCTTGCTCTTTATCTCGTTAATAGCAGAAATGTGGGGAAGGCAGCATACAAATGTTGTCCAAGCCCATGTGGAATCATGGTGAGCAGAAGCTTAATTATGGCGCCTGACAATGGTGGGGCAGCAAAGTACAGAAAGAGTAGGCAAATTTTGGCTGAAGATCCAAACTGGGGTCCCAAGGAAATGGGATACAAGCAGAAGGCACATCACAGGAACTGTGGAGGAGAGGAATCAGGCATTTATTCACAATGAATGGCAATGCAATGCACCACAAATAGACCAGGTGCATTTCCATGAGTTGTGGCAATACAAGTTAATGTGCTTGTTAACTATTGTTGGGCAAACAGTTTGGGTTGAGCAAAAGTTCAGCCCGAATATTGCCTGTTCAGTGAACACCAGAATTTGCGGGGCGCTCGGCAGGATGTTCGCCCGCTGAGCACCTCACAATGCACTGCGCACTGCACAGTGCATTCTAAGCCCTGATTGGACAAGGTTTTGCCCAATCAGGGCACAGTGAAAGCTGGTTGTTATTGAGTGGGGCCGGGAAGCCAAGCCGCTGCGTTCTTAACCAATGAGTCATCAGCTGTCAATGGGCTTCCCCACTGACAGCTGAATAACAACAAAAAAAAAACATTGCCAGCAATATAAAAAGTGAAAAAAATAAATGGCGTGGGGGGTCACCCCAATCCATACCAGACGCAAAAGGTACCACATTCACTAAGCTTTTGGTGAAAATTCCCTTGAAAAGTGGACAGCCTCTTTCAAAGGTTGATTGCATTAACCACTTAACGACCGCCCACTGTAAATATACGTCGGCAGAATGGCACCGACAGGCAGAATCACATATATGTACGTGATTGCCTTTGTATAGTTGGGGGGTCCGATCGGACCCCCCTTCTTTACAGTGAGCGGTCGTTTTACCTTCGGGAGCGATCCGGCATGAGGGGACGGCCGTTCGATTCCGGCCACCCCCTCTCGATTGCTCCCGGCGAATGAGAGCTTCCCCTGCCTGTGTCCTGTTTACACAGGCTGGAGGAAGTGATGTCATCTCTCCTGCGGCGCTCACATATACCGAGCGCCGTACAGGAGAAGATGCAGGTTAGTGCACACAACACTACACTGACACCAGGACACATAGGCACATAAATCGCCCCCCCCAGGCCCCCCAAGACACCCCCAGATCACCCCCCATATCACCCCCCAGCCCCCAGTCACAGTGTCACTGATTGCAGTGACCATTTATTTAGTGATCACTGCAATCAGTGACATTTGTGACTGTAAAAGTGTCAGTACATTCAGTTTTAGGTCCAGTGTAGCCCCCTAACCCCCCCCCTAATAAGGGTTTAACCCCCTGATCACCCTCCAGATAACCCTTTCACCCCCTAGCACCGCCGTCACTAAGCGATCATTTTTCTGATCGATGTCTTAGCGTCGGTGATGCTGATCGGTAGCCAGTAATTTTTTTTAGGTTCGCCGCAGGTTTTTATAGCGTCGGGTACCCCCATATATTACCTAATAAAGGTTTAACCCCTTTGATCGCCCCCCAGGTAACCCTTTCACCTCCTATCACCACTGTTACTAAGCGATAATTTTTCTGATCGATGTTTTAGCGTCGGCGATGCTGATCGGTAGCCAGTAATTTTTTTTAGGTTCGCCGCAGGTTTTTATAGCGTCGGGTACCCCCATATATTACCTAATAAAGGTTTAACGCCCTTGATCACCCCCCAGGTAACCCTTTCACCCCCTAGCACCGCCGTCACTAAGCGATCATTTTTCTGATCGATGTCTTAGCGTCGGTGATGCTGATCGGTAGCCAGTAATTTTTTTTAGGTTCGCCGCAGGTTTTTATAGCGTCGGGTACCCCCATATATTACCTAATAAAGGTTTAACCCCCTTGATCGCCCCCCAGGTAACCCTTTCACCCCCTATCACCACTGTCACTAAGCGATAATTTTTCTGATCGCTGTCTTAGCGTCGGTGATGCAGATCGGTAGCCAGTAATTTTTTTTAGGTTCGCCGCAGGTTTTTATAGCGTCGGGTACCCCCATATATTACCTAATAAAGGTTTAACCCCCTTGATCGCCCCCCAGGTAACCCTTTCACCCCCTATCACCACTGTCACTAAGCGATAATTTTTCTGATCGCTGTCTTAGCGTCGGTGATGCAGATCGGTAGCCAGTAATTTTTTTTAGGTTCGCCGCAGGTTTTTATAGCGTCAGGTACCCCAATATATTACCTAATAAAGGTTTAACCCCCTTGATCGCCCCCCAGGTAACCCTTTCACCCCCTATCACCACTGTCGCTAAGCGATCATTTTTCTGATCGCTGTCTTAGCGTCGGTGATGCAGATCGTAGCCAGTAATTTTTTTTAGGTTCGCCGCAGGTTTTTATAGCGTCAGGTACCCCCATATATTATCTAATAAAGGTTTAACCCCCTGATCGCCCCCCAGGTAACCCTTTCACCCCCTATCACCACTGTCGCTAAGCGATCGTTTTTATGATCGTTGTCTTAGTGTCGGTGATGCAGATCGGTAGCCAGTAAAACATTTTTAGGTTCGCCGTCAGGTTTTTATATAGCGTCAGGTACCCCCATATATTACCTAATAAAGGTTTTAACCCCCTAATTGTCCCTAGTTAACCCTTTCACCAGTGATCATCATATAAGTGTTACGGGTGACGCTGGTTAGTTAGTTTGCTTTTTATAGTGTCAGGGCACCCGCCGTATATAACCCAATAAAGGTTTAACCCCCTGATCGCCCGGCGGGTGATATCAATTAGGTTTTAGCATCAGAAAGGGTCTGCGTCACACCCCAGGCAGCGTCAGGTTAGTGCCAGTAACGCTAACACCCACGCGTGAAGCATACACCCCCCTTAGTGGTATAGTATCTGAACAGATCAATATCTGATCTGATCAGATCTATACTAGCGTCCCCAGCAGTTTAGGGTTCCCAAAAACGCAGTGTTAGCGGGATCAGCCCAGATACCTGCTAGCACCTGCGTTTTGCCCCTCCGTCCAGCCCAGGCCACCCAAGTGCAGTATCGATCGATCACTGTCACTTGCAAAACACAACACACATAACTGCAGCGTTCGCAGAGACAGGCCTGATCCCTGCGACTCCAGTGCTGTAGGAGGTGATTTCGCCACCACAGTTAAAAAAAAAAGCATATATGCCGAAGCACTGGGGCAGCAGGGGCGGAGGAGCAATTTTGCTCCTAATGCCGCGTACATACGGTCGAAATTCCGACGGAGGCTTGCCCGTGGAAAAGTCTGACCATGTGTACGCGGCATAACTTTTGCGGGAAGATGCCCCCATGCTTCGAAATATATAAATGGTGCATGTATGCCCATCATTAGAAGTGGGTGGATGAAGGGCGGTATTCTAATGGTGGGCATACCCACCGATCAATCTTTTTTTTTCGTTCAGCCAACAGGCTGCATGAAAAAAAAGATTACAATACATGTCCAACAAGGACCAGCAACGTACTGGTATGTTGCTGGACTTTGAATGTTTATACCAGAATGATGCCTGCGGGTTTAGGTATCATCTTGGTATCATTCTCTTCAGCCAGCGGCCGGCTTTCATGTAAAAGCAATCCTAGTGGCTAATTAGCCTCTGGACTGCTTTTACAAGCAGTGGGAGGGAATGTCCCCCCCCGGATATAAAAAGCGCCATTGGGAAATTGGGAAAGCATTTTATCACACCGATCTTGGTGTGGTCAGATGCTTTGAGGGCAGAGGAAAGATCTAGGGTCCAATAGACCCCAGTTTTTTTCAAAAAAGAGTACCTGTCATTACCTATAGCTATCATAGGGGATATTTACATTCCCTGAGATAACAATAAAAATGATAAAAAAAAATATGGAAGCAACAGTTTAAAAATAAAATAAAAAAGCAAAATTAATAATAAAAAAAAAAAAAAAAAAAAAAAAAGCACCCCTGTCCTGCCCTGCTCTTGCCCAATGGCGAACGCAAGCGTCGGTCTGGCGTCATATGTAAACAGCAATTGCACCATGCATGTGAGGTATCACCGCGAAGGTCAGATCGAGGGCAGTAATTTCAGCAGTAGACCTCCTCTGTAAATCTAACGGGGTAACCTGTAAAGGCTTTTAAAGGCTTTTAAAAATGTATGTAGTTTGTCGCCAATGCGCGTTTGTGCGAAATTTTAAAGCATGTCGTGTTTGGTATCTATGTACTCGGCCTAAGATCATCTTTTTTATTTCATCAAACATTTGGGCAATATAGTGTGTTTTAGTGCATTAAAATTAAAAAAAAGTGTATTTTTTCCCCAAAAATGCGTTTGAAAAATCGCTGCGCAAATACTGTGTAGAAAAAAAAAATGCAACACCCACCATTTTATTCTGTAGGGCCTTTGCTTTAAAAATATATATAATGTTTGGGGGTTCAATATAATTTTCTTGCAAAAAAAATATGTTTTCATGTAAACAAAAAGTGTCAAAAAGGGCTTTGTCTTCAAGTGGTTAGAAGAGTGGATGTAAGCTTCCTAATGTTGTGTATAAAATGCCAGAACAGTTCAAAACGCCCCCAAATGACCCCATTTTGGAAAGTAGACACCCCAAGCTATATACTGAGAGGCATGTCGAGTCCATGGAATATTTTATATGTTGACACAAGTTGCGGAAAAAAGACAATTTCTTCTTTTTTTTTTTGCACAAAGTTGTCACTAAATGATATATTGCTCAAACATGCCATGGGCATATGTGGAATTACACCCCAAAATACATTCTGTTGCTTCTCCTGAGTACAGGGATACCACATGTGTGAGACTTTTTGGGAGCCTAGCCGCGTACGGGACCCCAAAAACCAATCACCGCCTTCAGGCTTTCTAAGGGTGTAAATTTTTGATTTCACTTCTCACTGCCTATCACAGTTTCGGAGGCCATGGAATGTCCAGATGGCACAAACCCCCCCCCCCCCAAATGACCCCATTTTGGAAAGTAGACACCCCAAGCTATTTGCTGAGAGGTATTGTGAGTATTTTGCAGATCTCGCTTTTTGTCACAAAGTTTTGAAAATTTAAAAAAAAAAAGAAAAAAAAATGTTCTTTCTTCATTTTCAAAAACAAATGAGAGCTGTAAAATACTCACCATGCCTCTTAGCAAACAGCTTGGGGTGTCTACTTTCCAAAATGGGGTCATTTTGGGGGGTTTTGTGCTATTTTGGCATTTTATGGCCTTCGAAATTGTGATAGGTAGTGAGGAGTCAAATCAAAAATTTGTGCCTAGAAATCCTGAAGGCGGTGATTGGTTTTCGGGGTCCCGTACGCGGCTAGGCTCCTAAAAAGTCCCACACATGTGGTATCCCCGTACTCAGGAGAAGCAGAAAAAATTATTTTGGGGTGCAATTCCACATATAACCATGGCATGTGTGAGCAATATATCATTTAGTGACAACTTTTTGTATTTTTTTTTTTTTTTGTCATTATTCAATCACTTGGGACAAAAAAAAAATATTCAATGGGCTCAACAGGCCTCTCAGCAATTTCCTTGGGGTGTCTACTTTCTAAAATGGGGTCATTTGGGGGGATTTTGTGCTATTTTGGCATTTTATGGCCTTCAAAACTGTGATAGGTAGTGAGGAGTGAAATCAAAAATTTACACCCTTAGAAATCCTGAAGGCGGTGCTTGGGTTCCGGGGTCCCGTACGTGGCTAGGCTCCTAAAAAGTCCCACACATGTGGTATCCCCGTACTCAGGAGAAGCAGCAGAATGTATTTTGGGGTGCAATTCCACATATAACCATGGCATGTGTGAGCAATATATCATTTAGTGACAACTTTTTGTATTTATTTATTTTTTTCATTATTCAATCACTTGTGTGACAGCAGGAAGGTAAAGTCACCTGGTTGCATCCAGGGGGGTAGATATATTTCTCCCAGATTCAGGCTTTATGCCGACTTATACAACTAGGGAGTTGATGAAGCCCAGCTGAGGCTAGTGGGCTCATGGATGACTCATACCTCTAGGGAGAGGGCTGGGCGTCGTGCAGGCAGGGAGTCGATGAGACCAGCTGAAGCTTGTCAGCTCGTTTAAGGCCTCTATAAAAACTCCCAGATTCATTAGGTGTTTGCTCATGCCTGGAACCAGACCTGTGTGGACTGTCTAGGGAGAGTGAACCCCTGTGCGGTGAGGCAAAGCCTGTGTGGCTATTTGTTTGGACTTTTACTAAACCAGGGACTTAGGGACTAGGACAGCACCAGGCTGATCCCAGTTGTTAGTTTAGGAAACCTGCATGTTTAGTCAGAGGTCAAACTGACCAGGATTTATTTTGTTTATGTTTCTTTTTGGCTTTGCTGTGTTTTTGTCACTGTACATAGAGAAATAAACCGCACCTTTTGATTTTGAAAACCACAACCTCCGTCTGCTGGCCCTGTTTTTGTGTGGGGAGCCCAACCAGGGGGTCACACACACCCGCTACCGAGTTAACCCCCTCACAGTTGGTGGAGAACCAGTGGCAGTTTTTTTTAAGCCAGCATGGAGGAGATACTGAAACAGCTGGCTCTAGCAAATGCCAATCAACAGCAGACAAATGCAGGTTTGCAAAGGAGCCTTGCAGCCCAGCAGCAAGCTCATCAACAAGCCCAGCAGCAATCTGAGGCCCGCTTCATAGACCTGTTACAGAAGCAAGAGCAGAGACTACAACAAATGGAAGCAGTAATGCAGCAACGTCCGCAGACCAGTGAGGAAAGCCGTCCCACTAATACCGCGTCCTTTGGGGTGAGTCGTTTATTGACAAAAATGACTGGAGAGGATGATCCAGAGGTATTTTTGACCACATTTGAAAGGACTGCTGAAAGAGAAAAGTGGCCTGAGGAGCAGTGGGCTGGACTGGTGGCTCCTCTGTTAACTGGTGAATCGCAGAAGGCTTACTATGACCTAGAGCCTGACCAAGCAAAAGACTATGTGATGCTAAAAGCTGAAATATTGGCAAGGCTGGGTGTCACCCTGGCTGTCCGGGCTCAGCGTGTGCATAACTGGACTTTCCAGCTTGGAAAATCCCCCAGGTCTCAAATGTATGATCTCATTCACCTGAGCAGGAAGTGGCTACAGCCAGAGACTTTGTCCGCACCAGAGATTGTGGAACGTGTTGTAATGGATCGGTTTTTGAGAGCTCTTCCTACTGCCATCCAAAAGTGGGTAAGCCATGGAGACCCAGAGACGGCCGGTGGTCTTGTGGATCGTGTAGAGAAATACTTGGCTACAGAGAACCTGACGGCCTCTTCCAGAGACTCTCGGACTTTCCACCCTAAGACCAGACCATCCCCAGGGGCGGATAAGAGGATTCCAAGGGGTGAGGGTGGAGAGAGTGAGAGGGTGGGAGCTCTACCCAAAGTTTGGCGAGAACAGCCTGGGAAGTCAGGGGCTCAAGAGGCAGCCAAATGGATTGTTTGCTACCGCTGCCGGCAAGCGGGACATATTGCAGCAAATTGCCCGGTTGTGGAGGAACCCATGCAATGTGACTTTCTGATGGACAGACGTCAGTCGCTGTGTGCGACAGTCGCATGCACTGCCATTCGGGGAACTGAGAAACATTTATGCAAAATGTGTATTAATGGTAGAAATGTTGTGGTATTACTGGATTCAGGTAGCCTTGTGACCCTGATAAAGGCTGAATTAGTTAAAACAGAGGTCTCTGGGAATAGCAAGGTAGCTGTTATTTGTGTGCATGGGGACACCCGAGAGTATCCAGTGACTACAGTGTGTTTCGAGACCCCCAAAGGTACCCTCTCTCATCCAGTGGGGTTAGTATCTCAATTACCGCATGATGCCATTGTGGGAAGGGATTTTCCGAAGTTCTGGGAACTGTGGGATGATCCTGAGCCCCCCACTGGTGCCCCTATGTACCAGGAATGTGATAGCCAGAACTCCTCTGAGAGTGGTGAGGACTCTCCAGAATTTCCCTTGTCAGTATTGGCAGGGGAGACTCAAGAAACTGGAGAGGAGCCCACCTCCTCAGACGAAAACCTACCGTCTGTGGAGTTTTCTGATCTGGAGGTTCACAGGGAAAATTTTGCCACAGAACAGTTAAAAGACCCCGCCCTAATAAAGGCACGGGAAAACGTAGTGGAAATAGATGGCGAGTTAGTGAACCCAGATAATACCTGCACTTACCCATACTTCAGCGTAGAGAAGGACCTACTGTATCGGGTGGCAAAAAGGGCAGAAGAAACCGTTGAGCAGCTTGTGGTGCCCAAACCTTACAGGAAGTTGGTGTTGGAGTTGGCCCATGGGCACATTCTTGGAGGTCATCTGGGGACAGAGAAAACCCGAGAGAGGGTATTACAGAGATTCTATTGGCCTGGGGTGATGAAGGACATAGAAAATTATTGTTCCTCCTGCCCTGTGTGTCAGAGGTCGGCCCCGATGCCACATTTCCGTAGCCCGCTGGTCCCTCTACCCATCATTGAGGTCCCGTTTGAGAGAATCGCAATGGATTTGGTAGGTCCTATAATCAAGTCCGCTAGGGGGCACCAGTACATATTGGTTATAATGGACTATGCCACCCGTTATCCAGAAGCGATCCCTCTCAGAAATACCTCGGCCAAAACCATAGCCAAAGAGCTATCTCTTGTTTTTAGCCGGGTGGGTATTTGTAAAGAACTGCTTACGGACCAAGGTACACCCTTTATGTCCCGGGTTATGAAAGAGCTGTGTAAATTGCTCAAAGTGACGCAATTGCGTACATCTGTGTATCACCCCCAAACCGATGGGCTGGTTGAAAGATTCAACAAAACCCTAAAACAAATGTTGAAGAAAGTGGTGGATAGAGATGGAAAGGATTGGGACTGTCTACTTCCTTATTTGATGTTTGCTATTAGGGAGGTGCCCCAATCCTCTACGGGATTCTCCCCCTTTGAGTTACTGTATGGGAGACACCCAAGAGGGCTGTTGGATATTGCCAAGGAAACTTGGGAAAGTGAGAGTTCTCCCCACAGGAGTGTGATTGAGCATGTCGCCCTGATGCAAGATCGAATTGCACAGGTAATGCCCATCGTGAAGGAACATTTGGCCCAAGCGCAGTTGGCACAGCAGAGAGTGTACAACCGTGGAGCAAAGACCCGTACCTTTTCCCCGGGGGATAGGATATTGGTACTTGTCCCTACGGTTGAAAGTAAATTCCTTGCCAAATGGCAAGGCCCCTACGAGATAATGGAAAAAGTGAGCGAAGTGAATTACAAGGTCAGACAACCAGGAAGGCGAAAGCCCGAACAGATATATCACGTTAATCTGTTGAAAGCCTGGAGGGATAGAGAGTCCCTAGTCGCAGAAACTTGGTCACCAGCTCAAACTGGTTGCGTGATTCCGGAGGTTGGAATAGCAGCCACCTTGTCACAACCCCAACAACAGGAGGTTAAGGAGTTTGTGCTTCGCAACAAGGAGGTGTTCTCTGAGCTGCCGGGACAAACATCTGGGGTAGAGCATGATATTATTACCCCGCCCGGTGAAAGGGTGAAGTTAAAACCCTATCGGATCCCAGAGGCCCGACGGGAGGCAATACGGGAGGAAGTACAGAAAATGCTGAACTTAGGGGTGATAGAGGAGTCCCAAAGTGATTGGTCTAGTCCCATTGTGTTGGTGCCTAAACCGGATGGGAGCTGGCGATTTTGTAACGATTTTCGTCAGTTGAACAAAGTTACAAAATTTGACACCTACCCCATGCCACGTATAGATGAGTTGATCGACCGGCTGGGAACAGCCCGATACATGACGACTCTTGACCTCACAAAAGGGTATTGGCAAATTCCCCTGGCCAAGTCGGCCAAAGAGAAAACCGCATTTGTAACCCCAGACGGGGCGTTCCAATATAAGAGAATGCCGTTCGGGTTACAGAATGCGCCGGCCACATTCCAGCGGAAAATGGACCAGATACTGAGGCCCCATCGGAAGTATGCTGCGGCTTACCTGGATGACGTAATTGTCCATAGCACAGATTGGGCCTCACATCTGCCAAAAGTGCAAGCAGTCCTAGACTCTATCCGGGAAGCCGGGTTTACGGCTAACCCCAAGAAGTGTACCATTGGGCAGGAGGAGGCCAAATATCTTGGGTACACCATTGGCAGGGGAGTAATAAAACCCCAACTCAACAAAGTCGAGGCCATCCAGAGTTGGCCACGTCCCAACAGCAAGAAGCAGGTACGAGCCTTTCTGGGAATCGCGGGTTATTATCGGCGCTTCATTCCCCACTTTGCTTCTAAGGCTGTGCCCCTAACCAACCTGACGAAAGGGAAAGGGTCGGTCATGATTAAATGGACCCCCGAGGCGGAGGCAGCATTCCAATTCTTGAAACAAGCCTTATGTAGCCAGCCAGTGTTGTACTCACCCGACTTCTCGAAAGACTTTGTCGTACAAAGTGATGCGTCAGATGTGGGGTTAGGAGCAGTATTGTCCCAGGTCTGGAACGGGGAAGAGCACCCAGTCATTTACCTCAGCAGGAAGTTGAAGTCCCATGAGGTAAATTACGCCACGGTTGAAAAGGAGTGTTTAGCGGTGAAGTGGGCTCTAGATTCCCTTCGGTACTATCTGCTAGGTAGGCACTTTGACATGGTTACGGATCACGCTCCGTTAAAGTGGATGGCTCAAAACAAGGAGACAAATAGAAGAGTGAATAGGTGGTTCCTGGCCCTACAGGAATTCAACTTCACAGTAAAGCATCGCCCTGGCGTTCAAATGGGGAATGTGGATGCTTTGTCTCGAGTACATGAATGCCTGATTGCTGGTGTTCCAACCCCAAGGTTAAAACAAGAGGGGGGGGTATGTGACAGCAGGAAGGTAAAGTCACCTGGTTGCATCCAGGGGGGTAGATATATTTCTCCCAGATTCAGGCTTTATGCCGACTTATACAACTAGGGAGTTGATGAAGCCCAGCTGAGGCTAGTGGGCTCATGGATGACTCATACCTCTAGGGAGAGGGCTGGGCGTCGTGCAGGCAGGGAGTCGATGAGACCAGCTGAAGCTTGTCAGCTCGTTTAAGGCCTCTATAAAAACTCCCAGATTCATTAGGTGTTTGCTCATGCCTGGAACCAGACCTGTGTGGACTGTCTAGGGAGAGTGAACCCCTGTGCGGTGAGGCAAAGCCTGTGTGGCTATTTGTTTGGACTTTTACTAAACCAGGGACTTAGGGACTAGGACAGCACCAGGCTGATCCCAGTTGTTAGTTTAGGAAACCTGCATGTTTAGTCAGAGGTCAAACTGACCAGGATTTATTTTGTTTATGTTTCTTTTTGGCTTTGCTGTGTTTTTGTCACTGTACATAGAGAAATAAACCGCACCTTTTGATTTTGAAAACCACAACCTCCGTCTGCTGGCCCTGTTTTTGTGTGGGGAGCCCAACCAGGGGGTCACACACACCCGCTACCGAGTTAACCCCCTCACACTTGGGACAAAAAAAAAAATATTCAATGGGCTCAACATGCCTCTCAGCAATTTCCTTGGGGTGTCTACTTTCTAAAATGGGGTCATTTGGGGGGGTTTTGTACTGCCCTGCTATTTTAGCACCTCAAGAAATGAGATAGGCAGTCATAAATTTAAAGCTGTGTAAATTCCAGAAAATGTACCCTAGTTTGTAAACACTATAACTTTTGCGCAAACCAATAAATATACGCTTATTGACATTTTTTTTACTAAAGACATGTGGCTGAATACGTTTTGGCCTAAATGTATGACTAAAATTGAGTTTATTCGATTTTTCTTATAACAAAAAGTAGAAAATATCATTTTTTTCGGTCTTTTTCCGTTTATATCGCAAAAAATAAAAATCGCAGAGGCAATCAAATACCATTAAAAGAAAGCTCTATTTGTGGGAAGAAAAGGACGCAAATTTCGTTTGAGTACAACATTGCATGTCCGCGCAATTTACAGTTAAAGCAGCGCAGTGCAAAATTCTGAATTCACCTCTGGTCCTTTAGCTACCAAATGGTCCGGGGCTTAAGTGGTTAAATAGGTGGTTCAATCAATAAATTATTGTATTCTTCGAAAAGAGAAACATGGAGGTTGATTTACTAAAGGCAAATAGACTGCGCACTTTGCAAGTTGCATTCTGCAAGTGCAGTTGCTCCAGAGCTTAATAAATGCTGACTTGCATCATTCAATCATGTGCAACCATTGTCACCAGTATCACAGATTGCCTACCATCCCTCTTTAGCTATTTAGGGGCTGGGCAGAAGAAATGAGAAGCTCAGACATCTACCAGCCATTAGAGAGGACATATACAGTGGGGCAAAAAGGTATTTAGTCAGCCACCAATTGTGCAAGTTCTCCCACTTAAAAAGATGAGAGAGGCCTGTAATTGTCATCATAGGTATACCTCAACTATGACAGACAAAATGTGGAAACAAATCCAAACAATCAGATTGTATGATTTGGAAAGATTTTTTTTGTAAATTATGGTGGAAAATAAGTATTTGGTCAATATCAAAAGTTCATCTCAATACTTAGTTATACATTCGTTTTCTGTAAGTCTTCACAAGGTTGTCACACACTGTTGCTGGTATGTTGGCCCATTCCTCCATGCAGATCTCCTCTATAGCAGTGATGTTTTGGGGCTGTCGCTGGGCAACAGGGACTTTCAACTCCCTCAAAAGGTTTTCTATGGGGTTGAGATCTGGAGACTCGCTAGGCCACTCCAGGACCTTGAAATGCTTCTTACGAAGCCACTCCTTCATTGCCCGGGCGGTGTGTTTGGGATCATTGTCATGCTGAAAGACCCAGCCACGTTTCATCGTCAATGCCCTTGATGATGGGAGGAGGTTTGCACTCAAAATCTCACGATACATGGCCCCATTCATTATTTCATGTACACGGATCAGTCGTCCTGTTCCCTTTGCAGAGAAACAGCCCCAAAGCATGATGTTGCCACCCCCATGCTTCACAGTAGGTATGGTGTTCTTTGGTTGCAACTCAGCATTCTCTCTCCTCCAAACATGACGAGTTGTGTTTCTACCAAACAGTTCTACTTTGGTTTCATCTGACCAAATGACATTCTCCCAATCCTCTTCTGGATCATCCAAATGCTCTCTAGCAAACCTCAGATGGGCCCGGACATGTACTGGCTTAAGCAGGGGGACACGTCTGTTACTGCAGGATCCGAGTCCCTGGCGGCGTAGTGTGTTACTGATGGTAGCCTTTGTTACGTTGGTCCCAGCTCTCTGCAGGTCATTCACTAGGTCCCCCTGTGTGGTTCTGGAATTTTTGCTCACCGTTCTTGTGATCATTTTGACCCCACGGGGTGAGATCTTGCGTGGAGCCCCAGATCGAGGGAGATTATCAGTGGTCTTGTAGGTCTTCCATTTTCTAATTATTGCTCCCACAGTTGATTTCTTCACACCAAGCTGCTTGCCTATTGCAGATTCAGTCTTCCCAGCCTGGTGCAGGTCTACAATTTTGTTTCTGGTGTCCTTCGACAGCTCTTTGGTCTTCACCATAGTGGAGTTTGGAGTGTGACAGTTTGAGGTTGTGGACAGGTGTTGTTTATACCGATAACAACTTCAAACAGGTGCCATTAATACAGGTAATGAGTGGAGGACAGAGGAGCCTCTTAAAGAAGAAGATACAGGTCTGTGAGAGCTAGAAATCTTGCTTGTTTGTAGGTGAACAAATACTTATTTTTCACCATAATTTGCAAAAAAAATATATTTCCAAATCAGACAATGTGATTGTCTGGATTTGTTTCCACATTTTGTCTCTCATAGTTGAGGTATACCTATGATGACAATTACAGGCCTCTCTCATCATTACTTGAGACAGTCAGGCAAGGACTGGGCATTAAAGAGTTTTCCCAATAAAGACCACTTCTAAGCTAGGGTGACCAGACATCCCCGGTTTCAGGGGACAGTCCCCGGATTGAAGACACTGTCCCCGGACCAAGTCTGTCCCCGGTTTTGTCCCCGGATTGGATTTGAACAGGGGCTGGGGCAATTTCAACGACAGTCAGCGCAGAATAAACAAAAAAAATGAAAAATTCTGAATTACACCCCCCCCCCCGCTCTGCCGCTCCTACTAGCTTAGGGGGGTGTATTTTTTTCCATTATCTGTGCCTCTTTCTGATGATCAAGTGCTGGTCGGGGCGGAGGGAATATTTCTTCAGTTTCGGGTGCCCATTCAGCTCCGCTCTCATGTTCTTCTGCCTTGGCTCAAGTCCCGGCCAGCCGCCTGCCTGCTTATCTCCTTGCCATCCCTGGCGGAGTGATCTTCCTCCGCAACCCACCCAGTAGTAGCCGGGGCCCGGGGAGTAAGACTTGGCAGGCTGTGAGGCGGGCGGCGGCGGTACCGACGGGCAGAGAGTCGCTGATTGCCGCCATTACTAGTAAAAAAAAAAATATGTCCCCGGATTTCATTTTAAAAATCTGGTCACCTTATTCTAAGCACTCATCTCACACAGATTTTTCAGGTCTGTTTTAAAATATACCTGTGCAAGTGAGTGCTGCACATTCATTCTGCTATGAAAAGAAAAGGAAAATGTTTTACTGTAAATATACTAGATTGCTGCATTGACCAAGTTAGATAATGATTTATAAGAGATCTATAAAAGTCCCACTGATTGTATACTAGGAGGGGGTGATGTGTTGCTCAACTGGTTACATTAAACAAGGTTTCTCATGGTGCAACATCTTCAGCCTTTAGGCCTCATTGAATCTCCTCCAAAGGGGTGTGCTCCAACACTATTCCTTCGACATAGCTGCTCTTTTTCTCCACCCCAGTCCAGCTTCTCCTCTGCCTTACATAATATAGGGGCTGGGTACCAGAAGAATACATACCCCAGCAGACAGGGACTAAACATTAAGGCTGCTTTCACACTGGGGCGCGGGCAGCAGCGGCGGTAAAGCACCGCTATTTTTAGCGGCACTTTACCGTGTGAAAGCCCTTGGGCTTTCACACTGACACTGCAGGGGAGTCGTTTTTCAGGCGCTTTACAGGCACTATTTTTAGCCTGAAAGCGCCTGAAAAACACCCCAGTGTGAAAGGGGTCTAAAGGGGAATCTCCCCTCACATGAGGGCTGTATTAGTTTTCTTTTTTTATGCTTTTTTTTTTTAATGCTTTTTTCTATCTTTATTTTCACCTAGTGAAAGGTTAGCTTGTAGCTGGTGAATTACAAGCTAACTGGATTTCTGGATTTTTGTACTTATCAAATAATTATTTTATGGGCATATTTAATAGTCTGAAAGGGAGCAGAACGTTATCTGTAATGGTTTACATACACTTTAAAGTAATTGAAAATTCTCGTTTTTTTGCCTATAAAAATAACAAACATGTCATACTTACCTGCTCTATTGCAGTGGATTTGATCAGAGCAGCCCTGATCCTCCTCTTCTCTGGTCCCTTTTCTGTCATCCTAGCCCCTCCCTCATGTTCAGTGCCCCCGCAGCAAGCAGCTTGCTATGGGGGCACCCGAGCTGAGTCACAGCTCCCTGTGTCTATTCAGACACGGAGCCCGACCCGGCCTTGCCCCTCGCTCTCCTGATTGGCTAGCTGACTTTGGTTGACAGCAGTGGCAGCCAATGGCGCAAATCAAGAGGAAGAATCTTGGACGGCTGATACATTCATGGACATCGCTGGACAGAGAGGGACCTCAGGCAAGTATTAGAGGGACTGAGGGGGGCTGCTGCACACAGAAGTTTTTTTTATCTTAATGCATAGAATGCATTAAGATAAAAAAAAACTTCTGACTTTACAATCCCTTTATGTATTTTACTGTTGCCCAATATTACTGTATTCAATATGGACTTTGTAGCAAAATGGGGGTGGGGTGATTGGGACTCTAAATGAGGCCATAGGCCTGGTAAGGCCAATGCCTCCATCCCATTGGGACTTTGAATGAGGCCATAGGCCTGGTAAGGCCATGTGCCTCCATCCATGTTAATTAGAAAAAAACACAGCAAAAATACAGCCATATAGGTGTCAGAGTGCAACGAGGGGGGGGGGGGGGAGTTGGGACTTTAAATGAGGCTCTTGGTGACAAATTGATAGAGTGGTGGGT
The DNA here is from genome assembly GCA_029206835.1 of Rana muscosa. NCBI lineage: Eukaryota > Metazoa > Chordata > Amphibia > Anura > Ranidae > Rana > Rana muscosa. The sequence goes on along the minus strand of CM055121.1, from coordinate 438,177,113 downwards.
GGTAAAGCATTTATTAGTACAAGGATGCATGTTAGAATACATTGATTACATATACATAAAACGCACATTCAATGGTGCCAATTCCTGAAACGGTAATTTCAAGTAGTAACGCATTACAGACTTAGAATACATTACATAAAACGCACATTCAATAGTGCCAATTCCTGAAACTGTAATTTCAGGTAGTATCGCATTACAGACATCAATCACATTGTAGGTTAAGAGGGTTCCACCACTATTCATAATAAGGTATGCATGATTAGCAATTATGGTCTGCACGATCTGGGGTCTTTTTGGTCCGCGTAAAATGATAAGTGATGGGCACATAACCAGGGAAGCGTGTAATGTATGCACGACAGGGTAATAGCTCTACACGTTTCACGGCTTTAACCACTTAAGCCCCGGACCATTTGGTAGCTAGAGGACCAGAGGTGAATTCAGAATTTTGCACTGCGCTGCTTTAACTGTAAATTGTGCGGACATGCAATGTTGTACCCAAACGAAATTTGCGTCCTTTTCTTCCCACAAATAGAGCTTTCTTTTAATGGTATTTGATTGCCTCTGCGATTTTTATTTTTTGCGATATAAACGGAAAAAGACCGAAAATTTTGAAAAAAAATGATATTTTCTACTTTTTGTTATAAGAAAAATCGAATAAACTCAATTGTAGTCATACATTTAGGCCAAAATGTATTCAGCCACATGTTTTTAGTAAAAAAAATGTCAATAAGTGTATATTTATTGGTTTGCGCAAAAGTTATAGAGTTTACAAACTAGGGTACATTTTCTGAAATTTACACAGCTTTAAATTTATGACTGCCTATCTCATTTCTTGAGGTGCTAAAATGACAGGGCAGTACAAAACCCCCCCAAATGACCCCATTTTGGAAAGTAGACACCCCAAGGAAATTGCTGAGAGGCATGTTGAGCCCATTGAATTTTTTATTTTTTTGTCCCAAGTGATTGAATAATGACTAAAAAAAAAAAAAATTACAAAAAGTTGTCACTAAATGATATATTGCTCACACATGCCATGGTTATATGTGGAATTTCACCCCAAAATACATTTTGCTGCTTCTCCTGAGTACGGGGATACCACATGTGTGGGACTTTTTGGGAGCCTAGCCGCGTACGGGACCCCGGAAACCAAGCACCGCCTTTAGGATTTCTAAGGGCGCAAATTTTTGATTTGACTCCTCACTACCTATCACAGTTTCGAAGGCCATAAAATGCCAAAATAGCACAAAACCCCCCCAAATGACCCCATTTTAGAAAGTAGACACCCCAAGGAAATTGCTGAGAGGCCTGTTGAGCCCATTGAATATAATTTTTTTTGTCCCAAGTGATTGAATAATGACAAAAAAAAAAAAAAATTACAAAAAGTTGTCACTAAATGATATATTGCTCACACATGCCATGGTTATATGTGGAATTACACCCCAAAATACATTTTTCTGCTTCTCCTGAGTACGGGGATACCACATGTGTGGGACTTTTTGGGAGCCTAGCCGCGTACGGGACCCCGAAAACCAAGCACCGCCTTCAGGATTTCTAGGCACAAATTTTTGATTTCACTCCTCACTACCTATCACAGTTTCGAAGGCCATAAAATGCCAAAATCGCACAAAACCCCCCAAATGACCCCATTTTGGAATATAGACACCCCAAGCTATTTGCTGAGAGGAATGGCGAGTATTTTACAGCTCTCATTTGTTTTTGAAAATTAAGAAAGAAAATATATATATATATTTTTTTTTTTTTCAATTTTCAAAACTTTGTGACAAAAAGCGAGATCTGCAAAATACTCACAATACCTCTCAGCAAATAGCTTGGGGTGTCTACTTTCCAAAATGGGGTCATTTGGGGGGGGTTTGTGCTATCTGGGCATTCCATGGCCTCCGAAACTGTGATAGGCAGTGAGAAGTGAAATCAAAAATTTACACCCTTAGAAAGCCTGAAGGCGGGTGCTTGGTTTTTGGGGTCCCGTACATGGCTAGGCTCCCAAAAAGTCTCACACATGTGGTATCCCCGTACTCAGGAGAAGCAACAGAATGTATTTTGGGGTGTAATTCCACATATGCCCATGGCATGTTTGAGCAATATATCATTTAGTGACAACTTTGTGCAAAAAAAAAAAAAAATTGTCGTTTTTTCCGCAACTTGTGTCAACATATAAAATATTCCATGGACTCGACATGCCTCTCAGTATATAGCTTGGGGTGTCTACTTTCCAAAATGGGGTCATTTGGGGGGGTTTTGAACTGTTCTGGCATTTTATACACAACATTAGGAAGCTTACATCCACTCTTCTAACCACTTGAAGACAAAGCCCTTTTTGACACTTTTTGTTTACATGAAAACATTTTTTTTTTGCAAGAAAATTATGTTGAACCCCCAAACATTATATATATTTTTAAAGCAAAGGGCCTACAGATTAAAATGGTGGGTGTTGCATTTTTTTTTCTACACAGTATTTGCGCAGCGATTTTTCAAACGCATTTTTTGGGTTAAAAAATACACTTTTTTAATTTTAATGCACTAAAACACACTATATTGCCCAAATGTTTGATGAAATAAAAAAGATGATCTTAGGCCGAGTACATAGATACCAAACACGACATGCTTTAAAATTTCGCACAAACGTGCATTGGCGACAAACTACATACATTTTTAAAAGCCTTTAAAAGCCTTTACAGGTTACCCCAGTAGATTTACAGAGGAGGTCTACTGCTAAAATGATTGCCCTCGATCTGACCTTCGCGGTGATACCTCACATGCATGGTGCAATTGCTGTTTACATATGACGCCAGACCGACGCTTGCGTTCGCCATTGGGCAAGAGCAGGGCAGGACAGGGGTGCTTTTTTTTTTTTTTTTATTATTAATTTTGCTTTTTTATTTTATTTTTAAATTGTTCCTTCCAAGTATTTTTTTTTTTATCATTTTTATTGTTATCTCAGGGAATGTAAATATCCCCTATGATAGCAATAGGTAGTGACAGGTACTCTTTTTTTGAAAAAACTGGGGTCTTCCAGACCCTAGATTTTTCCTCTGCCCTTAAAGCATCTGACCACACCAAGATCGGTGTGATAAAATGCTTTCCCAATTTCCCAATGGCGCTTTTTATATCCATGGGGGGGCATTCCCTCCCACTGCTTGTAAAAGCAGTCCAGAGGCTAATTAGCCACTAGGATTGCTTTTACATGAAAGTCGGCCGCAGGCTGAAAAGAATGATACCAAGATAATACCTAAACCCACAGGCATCATTCTGGTATAAACATTCAAAGTCCAGCAACATACCAGTACGTTGCTGGTCCTTGTTGGACATGTATTGTAATCTTTTTATTTCATGCAGCCAGTTGGCTGAACGAAAAAAGAGATTGATCGGTGGGTATGCCCACCATTAGAATACCGCCCTTCATCCACCCACTTCCAATGATGGGCATACACGCACCATTTATATATGCCGAAGCATGGGGGCATCCTCCCGCAAAAAAGTTATGCCACACACACATGGTCGGACTTTTCCACGGGCAAGCCTCCGTCGGAATTTCGACCGTATGTACGCGGCATTAGGAGCAAAATCGCTCTTCCGCCCCTGCTGCCCCAATGCTTCGGCATATTTGCTTTTTTTTTTTAACTGTGGTGGTGAAATCACCTCCTACAGCACTGGAGTCGCAGGGATCAGGCCTGTCTCTGCGAACGCTGCAGTTATGTGTGTTTTTGTTTTGTAAGTGACAGTGATCGATCGATACTGCACTTGGGTGGCCTGGGCTGGACGGAGGGGCAAAACGCAGGTGCCAGCAGGTATCTGGGCTGATCCCGCTAACACTGCGTTTTTGGGAACCCTAAACTGCTGGGGACGCTAGTATAGATCTGATCAGATCAGATATTGATCTGTTCAGATACTATACCACTAAGGGGGGTGTATGCTTCACGCGTGGGTGTTAGCGTTACTGGCACTAACCTGACGCTGCCTGGGGTGTGACTCAGACCCTCTCTGACGCTAAAACCTAATTGATATCACCCGCCGGGTGATCAGGGGGTTAAACCTTTATTGGGTTATATACACGGCGGGTGCCCTGACACTATAAAAAGCAAACTAACTAACCAGCGTCACCCGTAACACTTATATGGTGATCACTGGTGAAAGGGTTAACTAGGGGCAATGAGGGGGTTAAAACCTTTATTAGATAATATATGGGGGTACCTGACGCTATAAAAACCTGCGGCGAACCTAAAAAAAATTACCAGCTACCGATCTGCATCACCGACACTAAGACAGCGTTTAGAAAAACGATTGCTTAGCGACAGTGGTGATGGGGGTGAAAGGGTTACCTGGGGGGGCGATCAAGGGGGTTAAACCTTTATTAGATAATATATTGGGGTACCTGACGCTATAAAAACATGCGGCGAACCTAAAAAAAATTACTGGCTACGATCTGCATCACCGACACTAAGACAGCGTTTAGAAAAACAATTGCTTAGCGACAGTGGTGATAGGGGGTGAAAGGGTTACCTGGGGGGCGATCAAGGGGGTTAAACCTTTATTAGATAATATATTGGGGTACCTGACGCTATAAAAACCTGCGGCGAACCTAAAAAAAATTACCGGCTACCGATCTGCATCACAGACACTAAGACAGCGTTTAGAAAAACGATCGCTTAGTGATAGTGGTGATAGGGGGTGAAAGGGTTACCTGGGGGGCGATCAAGGGGGTTAAACCTTTATTAGATAATATATTGGGGTACCTGACGCTATAAAAACCTGCGGCGAACCTAAAAAAAATTACTGGCTGCCGATCGGCATCACTGACGCTAAGACAGCGATCAGAAAAATGATCGCTAAGCGACAGTGGTGATAGGGGGTGAAAGGGTTATCTGGGGGGTGATCAGGGGGTTAAACCTTTATTAGGGGGGGTTAGGGGGCTACACTGGACCTAAGACTAAACTTTGGTGACACTTTTACAGTCACAAATGTCACTGATTGCAGTGATCACTAAATAAATGGTCACTGCAATCAGTGACACAGTGACTGGGGGCTGGGGGGGTGATCTGGGGGGTGATCTGGGGGGGCCTGGGGGGGCGATTTATGTCCCTATGTGTCCTGGTGTCAGTGTAGTGTTGTGTGCACTGACCTGATATCTTCTCTTGTACGGCGCTCGGTATATGTGAGCGCCGCACCAGAGATGACATCACTTCCTCCTGCTCCCTCTGTCTGACACAGACAGAGGGGGCATTTCCATTCGCCGGGAGCGATCGTGAGGGGGTGGCCAGAAACGAATGGCTGCCCCCTCATCCCGGGAACGCTCCCGGACACTTAGCCACCGCTCACTGTATAGGAGGGGGGTCCGATTGGACCCCCCAACTGTACAAAGGCAATCACGTACACTCTACGTGATTGTGCCTGTCGGTGCCATTCTGCCGACGTATATATACAGTGGGCGGTCGTTAAGTGGTTAAGCCGCTCGTCAGGAGCATGTATATGGAGGATCTGCAATAAGAAAAATAATGAATGGTAAAAAGTCTTGGTAGACTAGTGTGTTTACAAGAGAATATAAATGACAATATAGCCATCCCTGAAACAGAGAGGGGTCACTTACAATTGTATGTGCACTTGGGGGTACACTAGCGGGGACTGTGAGCAGAGGGTAACAGGACCGGGAGCTGAGAGGGCATGACCAGCGTCGGCGCCCCCCACAGGCAGCGCCCCAGCAGGATCCGGACGCACCAAGCACTCCTATGTGAACAATGCAAAATAAACTGTGTATAATTGGGGCAATGATAGAAATGAAACTATGTGAGTGCCTGTGAAAGGGGTGTGAAGGTGCTGGACTAGGGTGCAGGTGGAAGACCACAAAACAATGTCGACACCAAGACACCCATTACCTGGAAAGAGGGAAGTGAGGAAGATGAAAGAATGGGAAGGAGGGGGGGACAAGGGGGAAAAAAGAAAAGGAAAGTAAGAGAAAAAGGGGAAAGAAGGGGAGTGTGTGGAAGGGTGTAGTGATACCTGGTGCTTGGGAAGCAAAGAAATCCAGTTCAAACGAAGAGACATGAGGTAGGTGTGAGAGAGAGCCAGAAACATCCAGACCCCACCACGCAGCCGCCCATATGAGCACGCCGACGACCACCAGCCCCCAACACCACACCTGCAGGCAACGATGGGGAGGGGGCAGGGCCACTGACAACCGGGCGATAATTCATCCGACAGGCAGCACTACCCCACCCCCACCCCCTAGCACATGGAGATGTACAAAAAACACCGGTATAGCAGCGTCAGAGGGACGCCGCATGTCCGGCGCATGTGTGTGATGTCAATGCGCAGTGACGGCGCACCCAACCCCCCGGGAAAGGGGGGGGGAAGCACCTGCAGTGCGCATTGCAGCTCCCGACCATGCAAAACAGGGCAATTCATCGTGTCCCCCATGTGGCCAAGGCACAGTGTTACAAGATGTACTAGTATAAAGAAAAAGGCTGATAATTGGATAAATGAATAAGGTAAAATATGGAAAAAAAGTAAAAAGGGTAAATTATGTATAAGAGGTACAAAGGTAAACAACTTATCCAGGCAAAGCTACCATAGATCAAAATTACTAGCGCAGACAATTGATTGAAGGGATAAAACCATGGATGTCACCAAGAGCTTCCATCCCTGATTCATTGTAGCAAAATGGGGGGGGGGTGTTGCCTGCGGGTGTGGTGTTGGGGGCTGGTGGTCGTCGGCGTGCTCATATGGGCGGCTGCCGTGGTGGGGTCTGGATGTTTCTGGCCCTCTCTCACACCTACCTCATGTCTCTTCGTTTGGACTGGATTTCTTTGCTTTCCAAGCACCAGGTATCACTACACCCTTCCACACACTCCCCTTCCTTCCCCTTTTTCACCTAATTTCCTTTTCTTTTTTCCCCCTTGTTTCCCCCCCCCCTCCTTCCCATTCTTTCATCTTCCTCACTTCCCTCTTTCCAGGTAATGGGTGTCTTGGTGTCGAACTAGTTTTGTGGTCTTCTACCTGCACCCTCGTCCAGCACCTTCACACCCCTTTCACAGGCACTCACATTATCGCCTCACATAGTTTCATTTCTATCATTGCCCCAATTATACACAGTTTATTTTGCATTGTTCACATAGGAGTGCTTGGTGCGTCCGAATCCTGCTGGGGCTCTGCCTGTGGGGAGCGCCGACGCTGGTCATGCCCTCTCAGCTCCCGGTCCTGTTACCCTTGGCTCACGGTCCCCGCTAGTGTACCCCCAAGTGCACATACAATTGTAAGTGACCCCTCTCTGTTTCAGGGATGGCTATATTGTCATTTATATTCTCTTGTAAACAGACTAGTCTACCAAGACTTTTTACCATTCATTATTTTTCTTATTTCAGATCCTCCATATACATGCTCCTGACGAGCGGCTTAAAGCCGCGAAACGCGTAGAGCTATTACCCGTCGTGTTTACATTACACGCTTCCCTGGTTATGTGCCCATCACTTATCATTTTACGCGGACCAAAAAGACCCCAGATCGTGCAGACCATAATTGCTAATCATGCATACCTTGTTATGAATAGTGGTGGAACCCTCTTAACCTACAATGTGATTGATGTCTGTAATGCGATACTACCTGAAATTACAGTTTCAGGAATTGGCACTATTGAATGTGCGTTTTATGTAATGTATTCTAAGTCTGTAATGCGTTACTACTTGAAATTACCGTTTCAGGAATTGGCACCATTGAATGTGCGTTTTATGTATATGTAATCAATGTATTCTAACATGCATCCTTGTACTAATAAATGCTTTACCACCCACCACTCTATCAATTTGTCACCAAGAGCCTCATTTAAAGTCCCAACTCCCCCCCCCCCCTCGTTGCACTCTGATGCCTATATGGCTGTATTTTTGCTGCCTTTTTTTCTAATTAACAGGGATGGAGGCACGTGGCCTTACCAGGCCTATGGCCTCATTCAAAGTCCCAATGGGGTGGAGGCATTGGCATTTAAAGTCCCAACTCCCCCCCCCCATTTTGCTACAATGAATCAGGGATGGAAGCTCTTGGTGACATCCATGGTTTTATCTCTTCAATCAATTGTCTGCGCTAGTAATTTTGATCTATGGTAGCTTTGCCTGGATAAGTTGTTTACCTTTGTACCTCTTATACATAATTTACCCTTTTTACTTTTTTTCCATGAATTGCCCTGTTTTGCATGGTTGGGAGCTGCAATGCGCACTGCAGGTGTTTCCCTTCCCTCCCCTTTCCCGGGGGGTTGGGTGCTCCGTCACTGCGCATTGACATCACACACATGCGCCGGACATGCAGCGTCCCTCTGACGCTGCTATACCAGCGTTTTTTGCACATCTCCACGTGCTAGGGGGTGGGGGGTGGGGTAGTGCTATTCTAACATGCATCCTTGTAGTAATAAATGCTTTACCACCCACCACTCTATCAATTTGTCACCAAGAGCCTCATTTAAAGTCCCAACTCCTGCCCCCCCCCCTCGTTGCACTCTGACGCCTATATGGCTGTATTTTTTCTGCGCTTTTTTCTAATGGACTTTAATAAAAGTTATGTTTGAGATTTTCTGTTGCTGGGATTTTAGGAGAGCAGTTTAATCTCCCTGCAAATGCAATAAAAGGAAATAAAATAGAGCAGATGGAATTTCCATTTGGGGAAGGTGTTGTGTTTCCTCTTGTAAAGACAAAACTGGTTGTTAATTTGAGGTTTTAAATTTCTTACAAGGTCATCTAAGAAGTTTTCTGGAAAAAAGGGTAACTCTTTTTTCTTGGAGACTTTGTGATAACATGACATTCACTTCTGGGACCAATTCAGAAGAAATCAATGCCAAATTGTCAGCATAAAGATGAGACAAGAGAGGAAGAAAGGACATGAAGGACACACGTTATATTGATCCTATATCTGATACTTTCACATACAGGATAAGAATAAATAATGCATTGACCTGCCGTAGCAGAAGAATGGAATGCGGCGTGGAAATTGTAGAGAAAGACTGCAGTTAGTATGTGCCTGCAGAAGGATTATGAACTGGTTCCTGTAGAAGAAATGTGACCAGGGAAAAGGGGAGCACTCACAATGTCACATCAGTAATAGTATTAGAGAAACATGGAGGGTTGCTCAAAATGAGCAACCAAAGGTCGGACTTTTTAGGCAACAACACAGTGAATAAACAAAAATACATTTATTAATAGAGCCAAAAACAGACAGTTAACAAGGCTAACAAATATATGCAGCCAAACAGAGTCTATCCCAAATCCGGGACCAGTCAAACACTGACGATAACAAACAGTGGTAGCTGCGAAATAGGTGGATAAATGCCCCCAGGAGACAGCTATATTCTGGCTGCATATATTTGTTAACCTTGTTCTATCCTAAGTGTATATGCGCCCATTCATCACCAATTACTTTACCTTTGAAATATGACCATCAAGGTGATGATTCTCTCCCTTTGGTCTATGGCTCCCGCACCCTATGGCCACCTCCCTATATGGGAAGCATCTACTATGCCAATTTTATGTGCGCACTAGATGTTTATGGTCTTTTTATCTTTGTGGATTTCCTTACACCTGAATAAAATACTGACTGTAGGACAATACATATTGGACCCCATCTTTTCCCAAGCTAGTGAGTTATGTATTCTTTCTTGCTATCTCTGTTTGTCCTGAAGAAGCCTTGCGGCGAAATGCGTAGACGCACAAGGGACTGCATCTGTACATTTCATCTTGTATACAGTCTTTAATTCTTTTATTACTGTAGTAACTGTCTGTTTTTGGCTCTATTAATAAATTTATTTTTGTTTATTCACTTTGTTGTTGCCTAAAAAGTCCGACCTTTGGCTGCTCATTTTGAGCAACCCTCCAGGTTTCTCTGGTTCCTGTAGAAGGTCCTACCATTAATTTCAAAGATGGCTGCAATATTAAAATCGAATTGATGATACATGAAGCAGAGAGGGAAATGGAGAGATGACTTATCACAGACTTCATAAAGCACACATCCATTGTATATGTAGCACTACCCCCGTAGGAGCTGCTGAAAATAATTTTGGGTCCTACCGTTACCCCACACTTCACCGTCCCAGAACTTAAGAGTCTATGTTAGTAGTTTTGAAAAAGGTGATCGCCAGTCACTTCAGTCTTTTTCTCAATTGCTTTATTACACAACTTCAGGTAGGGGATAGAGGGTTAAGGGAAGTTCAGATATCTTGGTTTCTTTCAGATCACTAGTGCGATTCTTGAATCCAGATGACACAGCTTTCTGTCTCTGGTTCTTGCGACTACCGGATAGGCCTCTCACACCGACCTAGCAGCTGCTATGAAGCACGGACAAAGTCTCTGCCACAGACTTGAGTGATAACGGACAAAGTCTCTGCCACAGACTTGAGTGATAATGGATAAAGTCTCTGCCACAGACTTGAGTGATAACGGACAAAGTCTCTGCCACAGACTTGAGTGATAATGGATAAAGTCTCTGCCACAGACTTGAGTGATAACGGATACTCATGCATAATCCCCTGCCACAGGATTGTTAGCCAGTAGTCAGTTAGTTAGGTCAGCTGCACAGTACCTGAACCTTTAAGCCATCCGGCGGTACTGTGAGGTAGGTTACTTGGGTGCAACCTCCAAACGAGTCACCAGGCCCTTATTGAGATACCAGCCATCAGCTCGGTCCTCTCCAGTAAGGTCGTCCCCTGGAATATTCTCCGCTTGAGTGGCTTCTTCCCGCAGGACAGACAGCACAGGATCACCCTTTCGTTAAGTAGGCCCCAGACAGGCTTCTGGGCCTACTTGCAGCAGACACATCAGCATAGCCTCCGGCCTGGAGGGCCATGAGGTAAGACGAACCTTGGAGCACATGACACTGCCCCTTAAATATCCTTCCCCCAGCATGCCCAACTACAAAGAAGCTCCTGATTGGGCTGTTTTCTGGGAGAAAGAATATCCAATACACTTCAGCTGGCTGTATTTCTCACACTGGCCTGTGACAACAGTGACACCTACTGCCAACAGTGAGAAATGCGCACAGACAGCCAAAGCTGGAACAGAACCAACAATTTATATAGATCAACTCTGAGCTACTTACAGCTCAGATAACCCCTAAATTTACACATAGCGCCTACTGGAAAAGCAGCAGGGCGCTACATATACATGAGCAGCTGTGTGAAATTTGGCTTCCCTAGATGATATAAGACTCAGATAAAATTCCATCAAGTGACATTTTTTCAGACTTTCTGACAGGTGAAGTGCTTGCTGTGTAGCATTAGTAGTTCACCAGTTGATTTATCTTGTTACCGGTAATTGAGATTACTCAATCTCTGAGCTACATATTTTTGACATATTTTTGGCAATTTTCACCTATTTTTGGTCTCATCCATGTGCTGCTTGGGTGACTTGCCTTCTGTATATGGAATACATGAGGTCACCCACTCAGCAGTGCCGCCATTCAGATAACAACTTTTTATTTTTTTCAATGAATAGACGCAGTTATTTGTGTTCGAATACATTGTTCATATATTTTGTGCAATAACTACATCAGCCACTAGATGGCAGTGTTTATACATTTGTAGCAGCATCTGCGGTTATAGTGGTCCCTTTCTATGTTGTACAATGCCTGGCTGATCCTGTCTGTTCCTGTCTTCCCTTCTGTAAACTAACCACATTTATCTGCTGCTGATCTCTGATAGCTTGGTCAGTTTATGTGCATCCGCCATCCAGCTATCTCCTAAGCATCCCTGCATCTCCCCCACTCCCCCTCCCCTTCTCCCTGTCAGTTCAGTAGTCTGTGTGAGAGCTGATCTCCTCCCCTCTCCTTCCCTCTCCTCTTCTTTCATGCCTGTGTAATTATATTCCCTGCAGCTGCTCCAGTGCTTGTAAAGTCACATGTATTAAATACTTTGATCCTCTCTGTTTTAGGTCCTTGTTCAGTACAGTGTGTGTTTTACTAAAATTATAATGCTAAATACCTCCTTTGCAGAGCTCTGCTGTCCTGTCATGTGACCTCCCTCTCCTAGCTTGAATTCATCAGAGGGAAATCTCTGCCCACTATACTCACCTACTTAGAAAGGAAAGCAGAGGAGGTCACATGACAGAACAGCAGAGCTCTGCAAAGAAGGTATTTAGCATTATAATTTTAAGCAAACACACACACTGTACTGAACAGGGATCTAAAACAGAGAAAACCTTAGTAATTATTACATGTGACTTTACAGCCACTTTAAGCTCTATGTATTTTCTCTATAATAAAATTCCTTTTTCCTGCCTTGCAGTTAAGGAGCAAATTTCATGTGGACTGTGCACTGTTTGTTCTGTAGGGCTATATACATAATTTCTAACAGGTTATGGGCCCAGGCATAGCCCAGACACCCACCCAGAGAAACGCCGGAACCCAGTTATAGCCCAGTCAAAGCCAGCTACAGCAAGTGCAAGATACAGCAACACAAAGAACACCGCAACAGAAAAATAACACAGCTACAACAAAGCTTTCATTTGTAAATCTGACAAACCAGAACTATCAGTCTTTGAAACTCAAAATGAAAATGTTGTTAATATGAAAAGATACGTGGATATATATAAATTAGGTCAGGCCAGAACACCCTTCAGATGAGTGGATAGAGAAAGACCAAAAAGCTCAGAGCACAATTACTCTTAGCATTGAAGATGATCAAATTATACATATATGTAAGTGTGAAAGTGCTAAAGAAGTGTGGGAAGGATTACAAAAGGTGCACGGAAGAGCTAATCTCAGCAATAAACTGTATTTGATTAGAAAGCTATATCAAACCAAGTTGATGAAAGGCTAGGATATGCAGGATTACATTAGGCACACCTTGGAAATGGTTGAACGCCTGAAAGTTATAGGATAAGAAATAAAAGATTTTCTAGTCACAGCACTATTACTCAGTGGCTTACCAGAAAGTTCTAAAAAGCTTGTCACAGCACCTGATGCACGTCCTGATGATGAACTGACATTTAAATACATTAAGGGCAAACTTGTGAATAAATAGAAGGGTACAACAGAAAGCATTAATAGTGTCGGTGCTTCTGTTGCAGAGTATACTTTAACCACTTGCTGCCAAATTCCGTACCTAGTACGTCATTTGAATTCAAGTGGTTGTATCGGGGTGATGCCTCAGTTGCTATTACAAGCAGCAGGAGGGGACCCCCCCATTCCCGCCACCTTCCACGTCTCTCTCAGGCTCTCCCGTCTCACCGAGAGACTGCAGCTACCAGCTGGCATGTTTTCCAGCTGGCCAGAGACCAATACAAAGCTAGAATCGGCTTTGATCTGGGCTCCACTATGGTAACCCGGAAGCGATGACATGGCATCACTTCTGGTTTATCTGGCTGTCATTGGCTGCATTGTTTGAAAATTAAAAGTATTAAAAAACGCTGATCTTGGCTTTCAAGTGCAAAAGAGGTATTTGCGGTCTTATAGACCCCAGATCCCTCCATAAATAGTAACTGTCATGTGTCTATTGCTGTCACAAGGATTTTTACATTTCTTGTGACAGCAATAAAAGTGATCAAAAAAAATTTTTAAGCAATGATGTAAAAATCAAAAAATCAAATAAATTCATAATTTTAAGAAAATATTTAAAGTGCCCCCATTCGCCCCATGCTAGTTCGCAAAGGTGAACGTATGCGTCAGTCACGTACACAGACAGTGATCGTCCCAAATATCTGAGGTATCGCCGCAAACGTCAGATCATGGACAGTAATTCTAGCACTAGACCTCCTCTGTCGATATAAAATGGTAACCTGTAAAGGCTTTTGAAGCGTCATCTATCGATAGTAACATTTACAACGTTTGTCGCGGCTGTGCGCAATTTTAAAGCATGACATGTTTGGTATCTATTTACTAGGTGTGACATCTTTTATATTTTAAAAAAAATGGGTTATATAGTGTGTTTTTTGCATTCAAATTTAAAAAGGTGTATTTTTTCCCCACAAAATGCATTTGAAAAAACGTGGAGCAAATACAGTGTCACAAATTGCAAAACCCACCAATTTATTCTCTAGGGCCTATGCTTTGAAAAAAATATATAATGTTTGGGGGTTCTAAGTAATTTTTGGATTTTCACATGTATACAAAAAGGTGCCAGAAAAAGCCTGGTCTTCAAGTGATTAAAGACAAAAAATAGAAATAAAAATAGTAACATGCAACAAGATTGCTTCAGATAATGAATATATTTTTTAATCCAAAAGTTGCACCTCATCTTTGCAGGCATGATGTATTGATTCAGGAGCAATGAGTCACATGACAAACTTGATCAAAGATTGTATGGCTCACAACAGTGGGAAACAAAGTCTTACTTTGGAAGTTTGCAGTCAGGGTGTCCAAGCCGAGGTGTCCTACCACACACCAATAGACAAACGGTCATCAAGTAAAAGAAGCAGCCAGCAACTCCATAACATCAAGCATATTTATTGTGAAGCCTTCACAGTGAGTACAGTCAGCAGCAATACGCTTGATGTTATGGAGTTGCCGGCTGCTTCTTTTACTCGATGACCGTTAGTCACATGACAAATAACAGAAATTTCCTTATTCATCTTGACCAGAGTAAAAAATAAAAAAACACCAAGCTAATGGGCAAATAATGGAATCAGAAGGAATAAGAGACCGTTTTCTTTACTGTCCTATTTCCCAAAGTGTCACCAGAAAGATACCTGTAAAAAATGTACCTTATGTCCCTGCTCTTGAAACTTACTCTTTTGTCAGTGAAGAATCTCACAAAACAAGGCAATGTAGTGACCTTCTAGGACTGGTCTGATGAAGAAGCTGTAGCTTCGAAATGCATTACCATTCCTTGCCACAGTGAATAATCACATTTTGTCACGTACCTGGTTAAGGGAGCCCAACGTGCAGGGAGTGGCCTCTCGTAAACCTCTGGCTCGAGAACCCCTGGTAGAGCAGACAGGGGCTCAAGAGGGCAAAGGGACACAAGTGCCTGACAGGAAGCTGGAGCAGATGATGGTAGTGGCAGCTGGAGGGTAAGCAGCAGTCCGCAGAAGGAGGCAGCTGGTGGAAGGCATACTGTAGTCCGCAGCAGAACACTTGTGAATCAGGAGAAAGGCTGGTGAGGACAGGCCGGGTCAAATACAAGCAGGCTGATAGGTGCAAGCAGGATCCAAGAATAGTTAAAGTCCAGGCTGGGTCAGTTTATCAGGCGGGCAGCAAACAGGTTAAAGGAGCAGGCAGGAGCGAAGTCAGGGCAAGCTGGGGTCGAAGGCGGGCAGCAAGCAGGAGAAGTCAAGGAGATCAGGTATCAGAGAAACACAAGTCAGTAGTTCAGGTAGCAGGGGTCTCAGGGAACGCTGTAGACCGGACAGCAAGGAAGCAAAGTGACAGCTCTCTTTAAATAGGCTGTCTTGGCGCCAAGTGCCGTCATTAGGTGTGCGTGTGCACGCGGGTGCGCCGCTATCGCGCATGGGTGTGCGCCAAACAGATCTCCCGTGCACAGGTATTCTGAAACCCAGATTGCTGGGACGGTTGTGAGAACGTCTTTCCTGACATTGCCCCCTCCAACGGGCAGCCTCCGGATGCCCAACTGGGCCAGCCTACCTGGGTGAGATCTCTTGAAGACCATGATCAATCTTTTGGCATGGATGTTGGTTTCCGGTTCCCAGAAGTTTTCCTCAGGGCCATAACCCTTCCATTTAACCAGGTATTGGATTTGGTTGCGTCTTTTCCTGCAATCCATGATTGATTCGATTTCAAACTCCTCCTCACCATTAATGAGCACAGGCTCAGGAGGACCGGTACCTTGGTTAGGAAAGGGATCTGGAACTGCAGGCTTGCGTAGAGACACATGGAATATTGGATGTATCCGAAAAGATTCCGGTAGTTTCAGCTCATATGCCACGTCATTAATTTTCCTTGTCACAGGGAAGGGACCCACAATCTTAGGGCCCAGTTTCCTAGAAGGGCATGCCAATTTTAGATTTACTGTGGGCAGCCAGACCTGATCTCCGGGTATTAGGTTAAGTTCCCCCCTCCTCTTTTTGTCGAACGCCCCCTTATTACGCTCCTGAGTCCTTGCCATTGTTTCCTGAAGTAACTTACTGTTGGTACTGAGGAAGTTCAGGGTTTCTTGGGCGGCTGGAACCGCACACTCCGGAATGTTATTGGAAAGGAACAGAGGGTCGAAGCCGTAGTTCCCAAAAAACGGTGCTTGCTTGGTAGCTGAGTGGACGGAGTTGTTGTAGGCGAACTCGGCAAGGGGTAGTAATGGTACCCAGTCATCTTGGGAGAAGCCAGAGAAACAGCGTAATTATTGCTCCAGGGTCTGATTTGTTCGTTCCATCTGACCATTGGTCTGGGGATGATATGCTGAAGAGAAAGAAAGGTCAATTTTTAAAGATTTGCAGAGTGCCCTCCAGAATCTGGATGTAAACTGCACCCCCCGGTCAGATACAATGTTTACAGGAATGCCGTGCAGCCTTACTATTTCCTTGATGAACAGTTTTGTGGTCTCAGGGGTAGTGATGAGCCGAACACCCCCGGGTTCGGTTCGCACCAGAACCCGCGAACGGACCGAAAGTTCGTACGAACATTAGAACCCTATTAAATACAATGGATGCGAACGTTCGAATTCTAAAGTGCTAATTATAACAACTATTATGCATGTTATTGTCCTAAAAAGGGTTTGGGAACCCGGGTTGTGCACCAGGGGACATGTATCAATGCAAAAAGAATTTTTAAAAACGGTCGTTTTTCGGGAGCAGTCATTTTAATGATGCATAAAGTGAAAAAAAAAAAGTCAAATATTCCTTTAAATATCGTACCTGGGGGGTGTCTAAAGTATGCCTGTGAAGTGCCACGTGTTTCCCGTGTTTAGAACTGTCCCTGCACAAAATGACACTTCTAAAGGAAAAAAAAGCCATTTAAAACTGCTTGCGGCTTTAATGTAATGTCTGGTCCCGGTAATATGGATGAAAATCTTTAAGAAAAATGGCATAGCTACCCCATGACCCCCCCCCTACCCCAGCCCATTACCAGCCCCTTTGGGTCTTGTATGGATATTAAGGGGAACCCCGCACATAAAATAAAAAAGGCCCTATATACTCTGAACAGCCGTATACAGGCGGTGCATACAAGACAGGGACTGTAGGTTTGTTCTTATGTAGAATCTGTTTGTAATTTTGAACAGGTACATTGTTTAAGTGTAGCTCCAGCCCAAAAATCTATTTTTAAACTTTTTGGAAAACATAGGTAAGGGTTATCACCCCTGTAACATTTGTTTTGCTGTCTGTGCCCCTGTTCAGAACATTTCACCTCACTTTCCGTCCCAATGACAACTGTTTTTGAAATGTGGTGTTTTTCTTGAAACAAGGATTGCTGATAAAGCATCAGTACAGAGGAGACACCTTTCTCCCATATTAATTCTTACAGGAGAGAATTTTCCTTCCAAGGGGTAGATTTCCTCTCACTTCCTGTTGTCTTCTTGCGTTTGCAAGTAGGAGTCGTTTGTAAGTTGGATGTTTGAAAGTAGGGACCTGCCGTATATACTCTGCAGAAATAGGCCCCTTAGTTGTTGGTGTTGGCACAACACTGTAAGCACTCACAGTTACTCTTGGTTGGTGCTGGAACACCCTGCTGTCAACTATTATATCAGGAATTTTAATTACATATAATTGTTGAACAGTGGTAGTAAAAATTGGGCCTTTGATGGTGGTGCTGGTGCCACAACACTGTAAGCCCTGACAGTTACTCTTGGTGGGTGCAGCAATGGGCCCTGCTGTGAATTATTAGATCAAGAATTGTAATTGCATGCCCCTGTTGAACAGGGGCTGAAAAATTGGGCCTTTCGTGGTGGTGGTGGTGGTGGTGGTGTTGCCACAACACTGTAAGCCCTCAGAGTTACTCTTGGTGGGTGCAGGAATGGGCCCTGCTGTGAATTATTAGATCAAGAATTGTAATTACATGCCCCTTTTGAACAGGGGCTGAAAAATTGGGCCTTTCATGGTGGTGGTGGTGGTGGCGTTGCCACAACACTGTAAGCCCTCAGAGTTACTCTTGGTGGGTGCAGGAATGGGCCCTGCTGTGAATTATTAGATCAAGAATTGTAATTACATGCCCCTTTTGAACAGGGGCTGAAAAATTGGGCCTTTCGTGGTGGTGGTGGTGGTGGCGTTGCCACAACACTGTAAGCCCTCAGAGTTACTCTTGGTGGGTGCAGGAATGGGCCCTGCTGTGAATTATTAGATCAAGAATTGTAATTACATGACCCTTTTGAACAGGGGCTGAAAAATTGGGCCTTTCGTGGTGGTGGTGGTGGTGGCGTTGCCACAACACTGTAAGCCCTCAGAGTTACTCTTGGTGGGTGCAGGAATGGGCCCTGCTGTGAATTATTAGATCAAGAATTGTAATTACATGCCCCTTTTGAACAGGGGCTGAAAAATTGGGCCTTTCGTGGTGGTGGTGGTGGTGGCGTTGCCACAACACTGTAAGCCCTCAGAGTTACTCTTGGTGGGTGCAGCAATGGGCCCTGCTGTGAATTATTAGATCAAGAATTGTAATTACATGCCCCTGTTGAACAGGGGCTGAAAAATTGGGCCTTAGGCACTGGTGGCACAACACTACAACCCCTCACAGATACTGTACTTGGAGCACAGCAATGAGCCCTGTTGCAAAGTATTGCTTCAAAAATTGTAATGACACGCCCCTGTTAAACAGGGGCTGAAAAATTGGGCCTTAGGCACTGGTGCCACAACACTCCAACCCCTCACAGATACTGTACTTGGAGCACAGCAATGAGCCCTATGGCAAATTATTGCTAAAAAAATTGTAATTACACGCCCCTGTAAAACAGGGGCTGAAAAATTGGGCCTTAGCCACTGGTGGCGGCACCCATAAACAAAAATGATCTTCCAAGCTATCATCATCAATCGTATCATTGAGGACTCGGAGGAGGAGGATAGCCAGTCAACATAACAGCACAGGCACTCAGCATCAGCATCAGTCTTGAAGGGATGTGACATGTTAAAATCAATTAGTCTGTTATATCAGCATCAGGTGTGTGGTAGCTGGTGGTGATCCAAGACTGGTTCATCTTGATGAAAGTCAGTCGATCAACCGAGTCGGTGGACAGGCGCACCCTGTGATCCGTGACAAATCCTCCAGCAGCACTGAATGTGCGTTCCGAAAGAACGCTGGATGCAGGACAGGCCAGTAGCTCAATTGCATACTGTGCAAGCTCTGGCCAGTGATCCATCCTCAAGACCCAGTAAGCCAGAGGATTTTCGGTGGGGAAGGTGTCCAAGTCTGACCTTGCCCCTAGATATTCCTGCACCATGTTTATCAGACGCTGGCGATGGTTGCTGGAACCGATCATACTTTGGGGCTGCGGACTAAAGAATTGTCTGAACGCATCGGTCAGACGGCCACCTTCCCCACCGCTCCTTCTTTGACTGGCCGAAGCCTCAGCAACTCGTTGTCCAGGACCAGGAGTTTGTAACCTCCCAGTCTCTGGGAACGCGTTGCACAGACCTTTCTGCAAGGCCTCCCGGAGTTGTCTCATCCTCTGCTCCCTCTGCGACGGTAACATAAGGTCCGCAACCTTACCCTTGTACCGTGGATCAAGGAGAGTGGCCAGCCAGTAATGGTCCCTCTCCTTGATCCGAAGAATACGAGGATCCTTCCGCAGACTTTGCAGGATCAGGGAGGCCATGCAGCGTAGGTTTGCTGAGGCATTCGCTCCGGAGTCCTCTGGGTCACTAAGGACGACATGATCCGCAGCCACCTCCTCCCAGCCACGTACAAGTCCACTGGTTTCTTGGGACTGTAAATCATCCCTAAAAGACTGCTGCTGATGATGCTGAGTGCCAGCCTCCACCTCCATGCTGACACAATCCTCCTCCTCCTCCTCCTCCTCCTCCTCCTCCTCTTCCTGTGCGATGGGTGGGACAGAAGGAACACTGTCTGGGTAAAGGGGGCCTTGAGAGGCAAGGAAGTCCTCCTCTTCCTGCCTCTGTTCTGCCTCAAGTGCCCTGTCCATTATTCCACGCAGCGTGTGCTCCAACAGGTGGACAAGAGGTACAGTGTCACTGATGCATGCACTGTCACTGCTCACCATCCTCGTGGCCTCCTCAAATGGTGCCAGGACAGTGCATGCATCCCTGATCATGCCCCACTGGCGTGGAGAAAAAAAACCAAGCTCCCCTGACCCTGTCCTGGTGCCGTAGTCACACAGGTACTCATTGATGGCCCTCTGCTGCGTGTGCAGCCGCTGCAGCATGGCCAACGTTGAGTTCCACCTGGTGGGCATGTCACATATAAGGCGGTTCTTGGGCAGGTTCAACTCCTTTTGCAGCTCAGCCAGGCGAGCACTGGCATTATAAGATCTGCGGAAATGCACACAGACTTTCCTGGCCTGCCTCAGGACATCCTGTAAGCCCGGGTACCTGCCCAAGAACCGCTGCACCACCAGGTTAAGGACGTGAGCCACACAGGGCACATGGGTCAGTTGTCCCTGTCGGAGGGCGGAGAGGAGGTTGGTGCCATTGTCGCAAACCACCATTCCTGGCTTAAGCTGGCGTGGCGTCAACCACCTCTCGGCCTGGCCCTGCAGAGCAGACAGTACCTCTGCCCCAGTGTGGCTTCTGTCCCCCAAACACACCAGCGCAAGCACGGCATGGCATCTTTTTGCCTGCGTACTTGCGTAGCCCCTTGAACGCCTACGGAGCACCGCTGGTTCCGAGGACAAACCACAGGAAGAGGCCATGGAGGAAGAAGAAGAGGAGGGGGTGGAGGAGAGAGGTGTGTCACAACCAGTAGTAGCATTTTGGAGGCGTGGCGGTGGAACAACCTCCAACACTACTGCACCTTGTCCTGCATCCTTCCCAGCTGCCAAAAGAGTGACCCAATGGGCCGTGAAAGAAAGGTAACGTCCCTGTCCATGCCTGCTGGACCATGAGTCAGCGGTAATATGCACCTTACCGCTGACCGCCCTGTCCAGCGAGGCCAAGACATTGCCTTCCACATGCCGGTAGAGAGCCGGAATAGCCTTCCGTGAGAAAAAGTGGCGTTTGGGAACCTGCCACTGAGGAACCGCACATTGCACAAACTCACGGAAGGGGGCCGAGTCTACCAACTGAAAAGGCAGCAGTTGAAGCGCTAGCAATTTAGCCAAGCTAGCATTCAACCGCTGGGCATGTGGATGGCTGGAAGTGAACTTCTTTCGACGGTCCAGCAGCTGGGGCAGGGAAATTTGCCTGCTAGAATCGGACGTCGGTGTACTGCTAGCAGAGTGGCCGCAAGTACTTGGCTGTGACACACCTAATTCTATACCTTCATTCCTCTCAGTGCATGTTTCAGAGAGGACTGAAGTTATAGTGGGGTTGGAGATCCCAGCTGATGCAGTGCAAGGAGAGGTCCGCTTTGTTCTTTGGTGTGGGTCTTTGAGGTAGGCTTGCCAACGAGCTGCATGGCAGGTCAACATATGTCTGGTCAGGCATGTGGTACCCAAGCGGCTGATGTTTTGGCCATGCGATATACACTTGAGACATATGTTGCAAACAGCAGCTGTGCGATCTGATGCACTAGCCTCAAAAAAGGCCCACACCAAGGAACTTTTTGAATGACGGGCAGAGGCAGCGCCCTGCACAGGCGGAGCTCTGCGGTGTGATTCCGTCGGTGTACTGCCCTTACGCTGGCCACCAAAGGGCATCCTGCCTCGTTGGAGATGTGCCTCCTCCTCATCCTCCTCCTCCTCCTCTCTCCTATTAGGCACCCACGTGGAGTCAGTGACCTCATCATCCCCTCCCTCCTCATCACTGGAGCCAATCTGGCAGTATGCTGCAGCTGCTGGAACATGACTGCCAGATTGGTGTCCTTCTTGAGCATCCCCTCTGTCTGCTCTCACCCTACTGCCTTCCTGTAGCTGGGTTTCATCATCAGACCCTTCGAAACGCTGGGCATCCTCCTGGAGCATGTACCCAACACTGTGCTCAAACAGTTCGGGGGACTCCTCAGGAGGAGGACATGGTCTGTCTAGGGAAGGAGTGACTGATGATGTGTCTGACATTGATACCAGGGAAGAGGACGCTTTGGCAGCTGCTTTGCCAGTACCCTGAGCCTGGGTGAGAGAGGATGAGGAGGAGGAGGAGGGCTTGGTCATCCACTCTACCAAGTCTTCGGCATGATGTGGCTCAACATGTCCAGCTGCCGAAAAGAAGGACAAGCGTGTCCCATGGCCATGTGCTGATGACAATGCACCGCGTCCACGACCAGCACTGTTGCCCCCAGACACAGAGCCTGCTTGCCCTCTTTTATTGCCTCCTGACTGTCTGCCTCTCCTTGTTTGCCTTCCAGACATTCTAATAGATGGCCTGCAGGGAGATGGGAAAAAAGCAATAAGGGCTACCTTCAGGTGTCCTTCTCTGTCCCTTTACTTAAGGATTTCCAAATATGGTTGAGGATGATTGCTTTTGCACAGAATAGCACAACGACAATTTCCCTGACTGTCCAAAAAACAAGGATTTCAAAGATGGTTGATGAGGAATTCTTTAGCACACTATAGCACAAGGAGAATTCCCCTCACTTTCCTTCTTTGTCCCTAGAAACAAGGACTCGCACAGTGAAAGAAACTGACACTCTCCCTACCTAGAGTTTTCTGTCCCTAGAAAAAATGTTTTTTTTTAAGCACACTATAGCACAAGGAGAATTCACTCACTGTCCTTCCCTGTCCCTAGAAACAAGGACTTGCACAGTGAAAGAAACTGACACTCTCCCTACCTAGAGTTTTCTGTCCCTAGAAAAAATGTTTTTTTTAAGCACACTATAGCACAAGGATAATTCACTCACTGTCCTTCCCTGTCCCTAGAAACAAGGACTTGCACAGTGAAAGAAACTGACACTCTCCCTACCTAGAGTTTTCTGTCCCTAGAAAAAATGTTTTTTTTAAGCACACTATAGCACAAGGAGAATTCACTCACTGTCCTTCCCTGTCCCTAGAAACAAGGACTTGCACAGTGAAAGAAACTGACACTCTCCCTACCTAGAGTTTTCTGTCCCTAGAAAAAATGTTTTTTTTAAGCACACTATAGCATAAGGAGAATTCACTCACTGTCCTTCCCTGTCCCTAGAAACAAGGACTTGCACAGTGAAAGAAACTGACACTCTCCCTACCTAGAGTTTTCTGTCCCTAGAAAAAATGTTTTTTTTAAGCACACTATAGCACAAGGAGAATTCACTCACTGTCCTTCCCTGTCCCTAGAAACAAGGACTTGCACAGTGAAAGAAACTGACACTCTCCCTACCTAGAGTTTTCTGTCCCTAGAAAAAATGTTTTTTTTAAGCACACTATAGCACAAGGAGAATTCACTCACTGTCCTTCCCTGTCCCTAGAAACAAGGACTTGCACAGTGAAAGAAACTGACACTCTCCCTACCTAGAGTTTTCTGTCCCTAGAAAAAATGTTTTTTTTAAGCACACTATAGCACAAGGAGAATTCACTCACTGTCCTTCCCTGTCCCTAGAAACAAGGACTTGCACAGTGAAAGAAACTGACACTCTCCCTACCTAGAGTTTTCTGTCCCTAGAAAAAATGTTTTTTTTAAGCACACTATAGCACAAGGAGAATTCACTCACTGTCCTTCCCTGTCCCTAGAAACAAGGACTTGCACAGTGAAAGAAACTGACACTCTCCCTACCTAGAGTTTTCTGTCCCTAGAAAAAATGTTTTTTTTAAGCACACTATAGCACAAGGAGAATTCACTCACTGTCCTTCCCTGTCCCTAGAAACAAGGACTTGCACAGTGAAAGAAACTGACACTCTCCCTACCTAGAGTTTTCTGTCCCTAGAAAAAATGTTTTTTTTAAGCACACTATAGCACAAGGAGAATTCACTCACTGTCCTTCCCTGTCCCTAGAAACAAGGACTTGCACAGTGAAAGAAACTGACACTCCCCCTACCTAGAGTTTTCTGTCCCTAGAAAAAATGTTTTTTTTAAGCACACTATAGCACAAGGAGAATTCACTCACTGTCCTTCCCTGTCCCTAGAAACAAGGACTTGCACAGTGAAAGAAACTGACACTCTCCCTACCTAGAGTTTTCTGTCCCTAGAAAAAATGTTTTTTTTAAGCACACTATAGCACAAGGAGAATTCACTCACTGTCCTTCCCTGTCCCTAGAAACAAGGACTTGCACAGTGAAAGAAACTGACACTCTCCCTACCTAGAGTTTTCTGTCCCTAGAAAAAATGTTTTTTTTAAGCACACTATAGCACAAGGAGAATTCACTCACTGTCCTTCCCTGTCCCTAGAAACAAGGACTTGCACAGTGAAAGAAACTGACACTCTCCCTACCTAGAGTTTTCTGTCCCTAGAAAAAATGTTTTTTTTAAGCACACTATAGCACAAGGAGAATTCACTCACTGTCCTTCCCTGTCCCTAGAAACAAAGACTTGCACAGTGAAAGAAACTGACACTCTCCCTACCTAGAGTTTTCTGTCCCTAGAAAAAATGTTTTTTTTAAGCACACTATAGCACAAGGAGAATTCACTCACTGTCCTTCCCTGTCCCTAGAAACAAGGACTTGCACAGTGAAAGAAACTGACACTCTCCCTACCTAGAGTTTTCTGTCCCTAGAAAAAATGTTTTTTTTAAGCACACTATAGCACCAGGAGAATTCACTCACTGTCCTTCCCTGTCCCTAGAAACAAGGACTTGCACAGTGAAAGAAACTGACGCTCTCCCTACCTAGAGTTTTCTGTCCCTAGAAAAAATGTTTTTTTTAAGCACACTATAGCACAAGGAGAATTCACTCACTGTCCTTCCCTGTCCCTAGAAACAAGGACTTGCACAGTGAAAGAAACTGACACTCTCCCTACCTAGAGTTTTCTGTCCCTAGAAAAAATGTTTTTTTAAAGCACACTATAGCACAAGAAGAATTCACTCACTGTCCTTCCCTGTCCCTAGAAACAAGGACTTGCACAGTGAAAGAAACTGACACTCTCCCTACCTAGAGTTTTCTGTCCCTAGAAAAAATGTTTTTTTAAAGCACACTATAGCACAAGCACAAAACACACTGACACTCTCCCTACCTATCCTTCTCTTTCCCTAAACTAAAGGAATCCAGGTTAAGCAAGAAAGAAATAAATGTCACTGTCCCTGCCTATGCTGCTCTTTCCCTGCTCCGGAACACACTACACTAGGCCGCCGTGCTGGCGGCCTTTTATAGTGTGGGGCGTGTACTAAACACCCTCAGCAATAATTGGCCACAGGCATCCTGCCTGTGGCCAATCATTGCTCTCCTCGCTGCCGGCGCTGTGATTGGCCAAGCATGCGGGGTCACAGTGCATGCTTGGCCAATCACAGCGCCTGGATGACACTGCGATGGCGTAGTGCATTGTGGGCCGTTCGCGTCACTCGAATTTGGCGCGAACGGCCCAAATCGTTCGATCTTCGTCGAACGATCGAACAGCCGATGTTCGAGTCGAACGTATGTTCGACTCGAACACGAAGCTCATCCCTACTCAGGGGCAGAAGGTGTACATCTAATGGGCAGAAAGTGGGCCATTTTGGAAAGTCTGTCTACTACCACAAAGATGGTAGTGCAGTTTTCTGATGGTGGTAGTTCAACAATAAAGTCCATGGAAATCATTCTCCAAGGTCTTTCCGGAATGGGTAATGGTCTCAACAGACCCCAGGCTCTGGTCTTGCTGCCCTTGTTTTGAATGCACATAGTGCATGATTCCACGTAGTCTTTACAGTCCTTTGACAGTTGAGGCCACCAAAACGTGCGCTGGAGAAGTTTGGATGTCTTGTGCACACCAAAGTGGCCAGCCAGTTCATGATCGTGACAAGACTTGAGAACGTTAATCCGTAACTGCCAAGGTACAAAGATCTTGTCCTTGAACCATAGCAGGTCGTCTTTCAACTATAGGGTAACATCCGGTGGATAGGACTCATTAGTAGAAGCCTGCTTTATCTGGGAAAGTAAGTCTCCTTGTAGCAAGAGGAACTTTCCTGGAGTCAGGATGGTGTCTGGAGGTGAGGGAGCTTCGGCTTGGTATTTTTTGACCCGGGCCTGTAGGTAATATGGAATGAAAATCTGGTAAAAAAAAAGTGCACATCTGGCTTGACGTGGTTTCAGTCTCTTGGCTACTTTCAGGTACTCCAGATTTTTGTGGTCCGTATAGACCAAAATAGGATGTGCTGCCCCCTCTAGCAAGTAGCGCCACTCTTCCAATGCGGCCTTAATTGCGAGTAGCTCTCTGTCCCCCACATCATAGTTCCTCTCAGCTTCAGACAATTTCAGAGAAAAGAAGGCGACTGGATGCAACTGAGACGTGGGACCCTGTCTCTGAGAGAGCACTGCCCCCACTGCGATCTCAGAGGCATCTACCTCCAAAATGTAGGGCAGAGCTGGGTCTGGGTGTTTCAGGACTGCGGCTGAGACAAACTGATCCTTTAGAGTGGAGAAGGCAGCCTGGACTTCCGGGGTCCAGTGGAATCGTATGCCTTGTTTCGTCAAGCTGGTGATAGGTGAGATGATGGTCGAAAATCCTCGGATAAACTTGCGATAAAAATTTGCAAATCCTACAAAGCGTTGGATCCCCTTTTTGTCTGTAGGGATTGGCCAATCCAAGATGGCGGAAACCTTTCGTGGGTCCATCTTGACACCTTCTATAGAGATAATTAATCTCAGAAACTGAATGCTTTGTTGTTCAAATTCGCATTTCTCGGGTTTTGCATAAAGGCCATGCTGACGGAGTTGGGTTAATACTCTCTTGACATGCTCTCGATGAATAGACAAGGAAGAGGAAAAAATCAGGATATCATCCAGGTAAATTATAACAAACAAGTCTAGGTAATCTCTGAAAATGTCATTCACAAAATGTTGGAATGTGGCAGGGGCGTTGCACAAACCAAAGGGCATCACAAGATATTCAAAATGCCTGAATCGGGTGCGGAAGGCAGTCTTCCATTCGTCCCCACTTCGAATCCGGACCAGGATATAGGCCCCACGAAGATCCAATTTGGTGAATATAGCTGCAGCTCTGAGCCTCTGGAATAGTTCAGGCACCAAAGGAAGGGGGTACCGGTTTTTAATTCTAATTTTATTGAGCTCACGGTAGTCTACGCAGAGGCGTAGAGAATGGTCCTTTTTTTCGACGAAAAAGATTCCTGCCCCGGCTGGAGAGGTAGAAGGGCGGATGAACCCCTTCTCCAGATTGTCGTCGATATAGGTCTTGAGGGTCCCTAGTTCCAGTTCGGTCAGGGGGAAGATCCTTCCATATGGCACCTCTGCCCTGGGGAGGAGCTCAATTGGACAATCATAGGACCGGTGTGGGGGAAGTGTTTCTGCACCCTTTTTGCTGAACACATCCAGGAAATGGTGGTATACTTCGGGAACGGACTGGCGGGTTTCAGTGTCGGTGTCCAAGCAAAGCAGTGAAGAGGGGACGTCAGCGATTTCTGGCACACAGTGCTGACGGCAGTAAGGGGAAAGGAAGTTGATCTTGCTCGTGACCCAGTCAATTTGTGGATTGTGTGCCCTCAGCCAAGGCATACCCAGTATGATGGGAAACAGGGGGGACTCAATGATGTCCAGGCAAAGTAACTCCCGGTGATTACCGGAGATGGTTGCATTTAGAGGAACGGTTTCCTGTGTGACTGGCCCAGATTTAATAGCCGATCCATCGACCAGATGCACAGAAAGTCCCTTAGCTTTGGGTTGCAGGGGGACTTGGAACCTGCTGGCAAAGGAAGCATCCATAAAACCGCTGCATGCCCCGGAGTCAATTATGGTGGTAGTTTGTATACTCCTTCCTGGAAGCTGTAGGGAGACAGAGACAGCCAGATGAGTTGCGTTGTCAAACGGAGTAGATGAGTAGGTAGAGGAGATAGAAGAACACTTACGGGTCTTTGCAGGGCAGGTCCTCACATAGTGTCCTGGTTCCCCGCAGTAGAGGCAGAGATTGTTGAGACGTCGATGTTGGCGCTCCTCAGGGGTGAGCGAGGGACGAAGCAGGCCAAGTTGCATCGGTTCCGAGGTATCGGTAGAGGGGTGAGAAGGAGCCAGAGGAGCGGAGTGAGGAGGGTTGAACACACGGGGTAGCATCCATACAGGACGAGAAGGGCCAGCGGTACGTTCAGCTCTTCGTTCCCTTAGCCGTCTGTAAATTAAGGTAGATTGAAGAATTAGGGCATCCAGTGTTGCCGGGATGCCCACCCGAGCTAGTTCATCTTTAAGGGGCTCGGAGAGGCCAATATGGAACTGGTGGCGCAGTGCAGCATCGTTCCAGTTCTTGTCCGAACTCCAACGCCTGAATTCGAACACATAGTCTTCTATGGCCCTACGACCCTGTTGCAGGGAGCATAATGCCGCTTCTGCGGTGGCTGCTTGTTGTGGATCCTCGTAAAGGAGATCCATGGCTTCAAAGAAGGTGCTCAGGAGATTGAGGCAGATGTCCTTATGTTCCAAGAGGCGATGGGCCCATGACTGTGGTTCGCCTGATAGTAGGGCGATGACAAAGCCCACCTTGATAGATTCAAGAGAAAGGAGGAGGAACCCTGGGCTCAGGCGGCAACATAACAACCGAGGGTGCAGATGAAGTTCCTGGTGCGGCAGAAGCCATGGTGGACAGGGTCTGGACACGCTCCTCCAGATGGGTATAGCCTTCCTGTAAGTTCCTGACTGCT
Organism: Rana muscosa; assembly: GCA_029206835.1. Taxonomy (NCBI): domain Eukaryota; kingdom Metazoa; phylum Chordata; class Amphibia; order Anura; family Ranidae; genus Rana; species Rana muscosa. The sequence continues at coordinate 438,148,466 of CM055121.1, read as the reverse complement.
GTAGTAAGTCCATCTAGGTGACGGCATAATTCCTCCATGGGAGAGGCTCCCTGCGTGGGCTCGGACATGGCTGTCCGGTACTGTCACGTACCTGGTTAAGGGAGCCCAACGTGCAGGGAGTGGCCTCTCGTAAATCTCTGGCTCGAGAACCCCTGGTAGAGCAGACAGGGGCTCAAGAGGGCAAAGCGACACAAGTGCCTGACAGGAAGCTGGAGCAGATGATGGTAGTGGCAGCTGGAGGGTAAGCAGCAGTCCGCAGCAGGAGGCAGCTGGTGGAAGGCGTACTGTAGTCCGCAGCAGAACACTTGTGAATCAGGAGAAAGGCTGGTGAGGACAGGCCGGGTCAAATACAAGCAGGCTGATAGGTGCAAGTAGGATCCAAGAATAGTTAAAGTCCAGGCCGGGTCAGTTTATCCGGCGGGCAGCAAACAGGTTAAAGGAGCAGGCAGGAGCGAAGTCAGGGCAAGCCGGGGTCGAAGGCGGGCAGCAAGCAGGAGAAGTCAAGGAGAGCCGGATCAGGTATCAGAGTAACACAAGTCAGTAGTTCAGGTAGCAGGGGTCTCAGGGAATGCTGTAGACCGGACAGCAAGGAAGCAAAGTGACAGCTCTCTTTAAATAGGCTGTCTTGGCGCCAAGTACCGTCATTAGGTGCGCGCCCGCACGCCGCTATCGCGCACCCGCACGCCGCTGTAGCGCACACGTGCGCCGCTATCGCGCATGCGCATGCGCCAAACAGATCTTCCGTGCACAGGTATTCTGAAACCCAGATTGCTGGGACGGTTGTGAGAACATCTTTCCTGACACATTTCCTGTTCCTGTAAAGTCACGACCAGCTGCTTTTTCGTTTCCTGCTTCCTGGTTCCCAGCCTCCTCTGGATCCCTGTAAGATCACACCAGTGCCCCAGTCTGCAAAGGGAAAACAGGATGCCAAATAGGACGTTTATGAGACTCCAGGACTGGCGATTTTCACCACATACTAAACTCATCTAATTTAACCTGTGAGTTACTACTTGTTTTTATTAAATATATGATTTATACTGCACTCAGTCTGGTGCCCCTCTGTTTCCATTTCTACAAAGAGCCAATCGCTTCACTCTAAGGGAGCTGCCTCCAGGTGCTAATCATACAAGATCTCGGATCATTTATGGACATTATGGACATGAATTTTTAACCAATGTTTTAATATTATGCTTACTCACACACACATTTTATGTATACCTATATTCCAGTTGCTATATAATTTTATGTTATCACCATATCTAGCGCTGCTGTTCACCCCTGTTAGCACTTAACCTTAAGGCTGGGTTCACACTAGTGTGAATTGGATGCGGGTTTCCCCAGTATCCAATTAGCATAATAGGAGTTTGTAACCGGCTCTCAATGGAGCCGGTTCACACATCTCCGGAGTGGCTGCAGAGTGAATTGCATAGGGGTCCTGTGTGTCTTTGGCTCAGTTTCTGGCCCGAATTCAGGCAAAAATTTGGGTCTGATTCATCCCTGAAACAGAGAACATGGATGCACCGGACCCCTGCTGTGAGCTGCATATGGCATAAGTGTGAACCCAGTCTGAAATATTGCTCTCACTCCCACGTGCGTACATGGCGATATGTAACATGTGTGTAGCGGCCTCACCCAATCTATTTCTTCTAGGGGTATCACGCATGACAGGGTGAGATGCGCTACGGCCCATGTCCTCCCCATAGCTGTGGGTGAGGTGAAGGCCAGTACCAGATATTTTCCTTGGGCCTGTGTGTTTTAGTCAAGGATCAAGTCCTGCCGTGCCAGCACTTCCCTTTGCCCCCATTAACCAGAGTTCCACACACCGATCACAGTCCAACTCTTGTTTTATTGCATAACGCACAATAAACAGTGCTTCAGTAGCCAACTGGTTGAGACCCAATAACAGGTTGATACGGTGGGATGAGCAGGTCGAGGCACTATCCTGATTGTCAGCTAAACCACTGTCGTTTCACCAGCGATTACTATAGCCATCGGCTAAGAGAGAACTTAGAACTTGAGAGTCTCTACCAGCGACTCAAGAGAACGTAGATAGGAGTACCTTCGCTGCGTTGTGGCCCCTGTCAGGGGAAGATGTCCCTCCAAGGGAGCTACCAGAGGCCCATCCATCACTGGCTTGATGCTGCTCCAGACTCTCCGAATGGGTAACCTCGCCGGCCTCCTCGCCTCAGACATGGGCCCCATCCACTTCAGGGACCCTCGGACTTCTCCACCCTCGCTGGACCCAGTCGAAGCCACTGAGCCCCAGGCCTCCTGGTTTAGTACCTCACCCCAGGCTGAAGGTGCCTGGGATGGACTCCAACTCCATTCCGTTCAGGCCTAGGGCACCTGGGCCGGAATTCAGAACCGCCCGCACCCAGGCCTAAGGTGCCTGGGCGCGTAATGAAGGACCCCCAGAAAAGCAAGACCTCGTGACCAGGGCGTCTCCCCCCTTTATCCCCTCCATTGACGTCACGGCAGGTTCCCCGCCCTCGCCGTACCATCTCCGAGAAGGGGCAAAAAGGACAGCACTATGGCAGCAAATCTACCTCGAGCCTGCGGACACCTGCCACCCACAGGCCAAGGAGATTATTACACCGCCCAATCCTCCACGAATACAAATGGTCCAATTACTCCCATAATTTACACACCTGGATCATACTACCACCCAGGTGTACCCCACTTAAATTTAGAGACCCCGCTACATACTCCCCCCTGAGATTTGACGCTGGTCCCCAGCGTCTGGTGCAAACCCATGTCTCCCAAAGAGTGGTGACATAAGCCTGACCCCAGAGGCTATCCCTAAAAATTTGGACCTTAACCATGCCAAGACCTGCTCAAAGGGAAGGGGAACATAAAACAATAAACTTTTTTTTTTTTAAACCCTCTAAGCATATACACATATACAATCCCTCCCTTTACTGTCTAAGAACCACCCCATACTCAGTAGTCTTGACAGACGAATCTCCTGCAGAAGGGAAACAAACAACACACACACAAAAGAAAACATCCTGACATTTTGTGTTAATTTGGAATGAATGGGTCTATCAGCAGAGAGACCCATTCGCTCCAATGAGTAAAGTGATGCAAATGTACAAACAATATCCGTTGCGCAACACCGCCACCTGGTGACGGTGCCACGGTAATGACACTTGGTGAAATCTTCAGTCTTCCTGCATCCCTACTCTGATTCTACCCCCAAAGTCTCTGTCTTTGAATTGTGAAAGAAGAGAGAACAAACAAACAGCTCTCATTCCTCCAAAGAGTAGAAAAAACAAAAACCCAAATAAAAACTAGGGTACAGTTCGATGCTCCAGCAAGAACACTTCCAGAAAGTTGCCGCAAAAAAACCCCACACAAGTGAGTCTCTTCTCACAAGTAAAACTTTGGGTCAGGCAAGAACAAGGGCTTCAGATGCTTAATGAAAACCTCAATCGAATAGTCTGCGTCCTCTCCATCTTTCCTGCAGATGCGCACCTTGTCTGCATGGATATGGCGGCCCCACATCCAATCTGCTCTGCAGTCTCTAAACTTTTTCGACACAGGTGGCGAACAGGACAAGTATGGCCGGGCATGAGGCACTTTAAGTTTCTCCCAAACGAACTCATCGTACCACCGCTGTCGTAGAACTTCAACCTCAAACAGCAAGTCCCTGGGCAAATAAGGATATTCCCATCTGTACTCGTGAGCGACCCTCTGAGAAAAGAGTCGTTGCAATCGGGCCAAGGGAGGCATTGTGGCCCGCTCACCTTCTCCTGGTTGAACAATGGCCTCTGAGTGCCGAGGTACTTTCACTACCTCGGATGGCTTTTCTCTCGGTGCCCGTAGTGATGCTCGTGGTTTCCCCGCCAACAAAACGGGTGATGCTGTGGATTGTGGAAGAGCAATTGGAGGACTAGGCTTCCTCATAGACTCCGGGGCCTCCGCCCGGGGCGTGCTATCTCCTATGGACATAGGCGAATCTTGGGGTGCACGTAGCATAGGTAATGGGCGTTTGTCACAGCCCTTCTGGTGAAACAGTTCATCGATCTCACCGTCATCTCCACAATCCGACAGTGACTCTAGGTCGGAGGTGTCATACATCTCCGCGGGAAGGTAGTCTCTAGTAGACGTGGAACTACCCTCCCTAGCGGGCTCCACCGACTGTGGACCCCCGACACCTCCAACCACCACCACAGTCCCAGCCCCTGGCTCACCTTGACCTTTCGTAGAACTGGGATGTCCAGGACTCTTCCAACCGGATCCATCCAGGCCCGGCAAGCGACGGGGTGAAGCTCGACCACGACCATAGGAGGCCTGCACCAGGCCGACTTTCCTCTTCGGAGGTGGGAGCAGAGAATCTGTGGTGACCGAAGCAGCATCCTCGGATTTTTCTTTCTCAGTCTCTGATTGGGTAGTCACATCGCCCTGGTCAGTGCGTACGGGAACCTCCGCAAAGGCCTGGATCTCCCCTTCCGGAGTAGCGGTACCTGTGAGGCTGTTGAGGCGAAGGGCCCGGGGCCTTACTGTGGATGGCTCCACCTCGAACAAGAACTCTTTGCATGCCTCGCAACGCCCGAATGGCTTCAGGTGGACCACCAGTCCCGAACATCCGGGACAGATCACGCCGAGGGCCTCCGTGTCTCTGCAAGTGTACAGAGCCAACTGTCCTCGGGGCCTGAGTCTTATCCCCATGTCTGTAAGGGGAGCAGCAAAAGTAGTCATCTTCGTGGGGTAGGGAACCGGAATCCACGGGGAGCTTGAGGCCATCCCGACTGTCTGCTGCTCCATCACGCACTGACCACGCGAAATCTCCACGTGAGTTACTCCACATGGCCAGACTCCTCCCTTGACTTGCACGTTTTCGCGGGCTTCCATCAAACTCCGCCCATGAACTGTGTAGTCACGGGGTGCCTCATGGCGCAGTGCAGTAAAAACCCCCACATGTAGTACGTCACACGGCTGGACTTCTCCCTCTTCTCGCTCCTCTCCCGTCTTGGGGTCATTTCCACAACTTTGAGCAGGGATGCACTTTGGCCGATCACATGGCCGACCTGCTCGGAACTCCTCCGGGCAGCAAAGTCCAGACACAGGCATAAGGTGCCTGGGCGCGTAATGAAGGACCTCCAGAAGAGCAAGACCTTGTGACCAGGGCGTCTCCCCCCTTTATCCCCTCCAGTGACGTCACGGCAGGTTCCCCGCCCTCGCCGTGCCATCTCCGAGAAGGGACAAAAAGGACAGCACTATGGCAGCGAATCTACCTCGAGCCTGCGGACACCTGCCACCCACAGGCCAAGGAGATTATTACACCGCCCAATCCTCCACGAATACAAATGGTCCAATTACTCCCATAATTTACACACCTGGATCATACTACCACCCAGGTGTGCCCCACTTAAATTTAGAGACCCCGCTACATGTGTATTGCCAAACAAGTGGCGAGAAGGTGACAAATCACCAGCTCACAGTCTCTGCAAAGGAGTAAACCATAGATCCCATTTCAGAGAGGCCACAAGTCAAAAAGAGCCCTAAAATATTTGTTAATATTTTTTATATAAAACATTAGCCAGGAGTTCTGCTTAAACTGCAACGAAGATAAGAATGGTCACAGACTTGGCTATGCCGTTTACCAAGGGCAAATTAGAGGACTAAGCAGAAAAAACAGTTCAGGTATGCAGGGCTTTTTTTCTCAGAGAATAGGTACAGGAACTCCCCCTTTCTGAGCCCCCTACCCACCTCCGAGCACCATTCCTTGATTCCAACCCATAACCACCTCCCAGTACTGCCCCTTTTAGAGAATACAGAACCAAGTAACATTTGGGACACTAAGTCAATTCGTATAGAATTTGTTACCAATGACAAGAAAAGCAAAAAATAGATTACCTGCAGACAGCAACAATAGACCCCCTTCCCCAGCAACAATAGATCCCCCAGCAACAATGGACCACCCATAACAAAATACTTACCCAGCTACAATAGACTCCTGGCAGCAACAACAGGTCTACCCACAGCCAGCATCAATTCAACCCCTATCTCAACAGTAGATCCCTATCAGCAACAACTGATCACCCCCAGAAACATAAGACCCACCCTCAGCAACAACAGATTCCTGCAACAATAGAACTCCCCACCAAAAACTCTGCCGCAAAAATAGATCCACTCCAGCGACAATAGATCACCCAGCAGCCGGCATCAATAGACCCCACAGCACATCCCAGCATCCCTTGCCATTATATACATTGGAGGAGTCAGAACTGTATATATATATATATATATATATATATATATATATATATATATATATATATATGTAGCGTTACCCTCAACTAAGAGAGCCGCAGATTTGGTCTGGGCCCTGAGTACAGCTCCGCCAACCCCCGGCAATCTACTCGACCCTTTCTGGCACAGTTAGTTTAGGGGTATACACATTTAATACTTATACTTTATGAGAGACTCAGACACGGAGTAGTTATAAAGGAATAATAGATTTTACTTTCAGCTATGCAAAGGGAATGAACAGTGATAACAACTTGACCATTAGAATATTCACAGAGCCCATGCAATATTAAAACATCAGTCACACTACACCATGGGGAAAGGGGGAGGGTGGATAAGGAAACGCCACGTGGGGCGACTGTTAACTAGGCGCCCTGTGGCACAATAACTAAACTAGGTCCCTAATGAATCAGGCCTGATTCCTAACTCTAGAACTCAGTCCTGTATGAATGATGGATTCTTCACCGGCATCTGTAGAGGTGGTGCACTTAAGAATAAACAACAATTGTAATCCGGGAAAAAGGAAAGTTGATAACTGACAACAATTCACTGGAGATCCTCTGGATCAGTCCTGCTGTGAATCTCCAGTGAGAGTCTCTAACATGAGGTAGTAGGCCTCGGCAGTTTATAGGCACAGTACTAGCAAACAGGTTAGGGAATGAGCTTACGCTCGCTCACCCGCCGGACACGATCTCCGTCCGGAACTCCCACCAGTTGTGACTTCACTCGCCCACAGCGGTTGCTGCGATCGGGTCCCCGATCCCATCCAGGCTGTAAGTAGAGATGTCGGATGCCACCCAGGCTCGCAGTGGGGTGGAAGGCTCTTTGGTCGGCTGTGGAAGGCCCCAGGCTTCAGGCCTTACCCAGCACAGGTCCACACAGGTGTATCAGTCTCTGCCGTCCCGTGTCCAAAGAGGCCGAGCCAGGCCTCCCCTTCCTTATATATCCCCACCCATGAGTCTCTGGGGCAGAAGCAAAACATCCTGGGAACCAGTGGGGTTCTGGGAATAGTAGTTCAAGAGCATTTAAAGGAACCCCGCTACACACTCCCCCCACTTAAACTCTTTGGTCCCCAAAGATAAACTTCAACAAATACTGTTTACCATTTTGGACAATGTCGAGCATGATGTTGGCATAGGGAATTCCCACCAAAACTTTGGGATGGAACTCTCTTGCCCACAGGTCACACTACCATGAGTGGCCTGCCTAACTGTGCCAGAGAGTGAGCTGGGGTTGCCCTCCACCAAATGGACAGTGGAAGGATCAGGTTGTTCACTTCTCCTAGCCGTTACAACAGAGTCCTCTGAGCTCGTCCCCATTTGGGGGTAAGTTAGTTTCTTGGGAGGCCTGATGACTCTGCGAGCCCTCTGCTCTCTTGGTGCTTCTGACTCTGGCACCACAGGCTCTTCTTCAGAAGTAAGTTCAGGTAACATTGCTGGTTCTGGAACCTCTGATTCAGAAGCCGACTGACGTATGGAATCTCTAGGGTCCTCCTCTGCGCAAGTGTCAGGAACATCTTCCCAGTAATCAGCTGAGGGACTGAAGGGTATGAATTCAGTAGCCTCCGGATTCAGCGTTGCATCTGGGGTATCCCCTCCATTTGGGAGATCTATGGCGGACGTTCCCAGAGTCGAGGGAGGCCACAGCCAGTCCAGTTCTCCACCTTCATCTGTACTCAATTGGGAGGCCTCCCCATCTTCAACTCTAGAAGTCTGGGACCGAGTGCTCGGCCTAGGAGTATCCAGAATAGAGGCCGGTACAGGGGAGTCTCTCACGGGAGGTATTCTGACTGCCTCAGCAAGTGGGAGCAGGTGGTTTTGATGCCACGTCTTCAGTGGACCCACCTTTCCTTCTGGCTTTAGTTTGTAGACAGGCAAACCAGGCAACTTCCTACAGACAACATAGGGTTCAGATCTCCATCTGTCGGCAAGCTTGTGTTTTCCAGGGACCCCCAGATTGCATAGCAGTACTCGGTCCCCGGGCTGCAGATCTTGCACTCGAACCTTCAGATCGAAATTTCTCTTGTTGCGGGCTCCCCTTTGATCCGAAGCCGCCTGGGCTTGTTCATAGGCCAACTGTAAGCTACGTCTAAGTCTGTCCACGTATCCCTTGTGGGATGTAGCTGAGGTATTGTCTAAAGAAGTGCCAAAGGCCAGGTCCACGGGTAGCCTCGCCTCTCTCCCAAACATAAGTCAATAAGGGGAGTAGCCAGTGGCGTCACTTGTGGTACAGTTATAGGCATGCACTAGGGCTGATATGTGTTGACTCCAGTGCTGCTTCTTCTCTGTTTCTAAGGTTCCCAACATGTTGAGCAGGGTCCGGTTAAATCTCTCCGGCTGAGCATCTCCTTGTGGGTGGTAAGGCGTGGTTCTGGTCTTCTTTATTCCCAATGAATCCAAAAGTCTTCGGATCAACCGACTCTCAAAGTCCCTTCCTTGATCTGAGTGGAGTCTCTGAGGTAGTCCGTAATGGACAAAATACTTCTCCATAAGTATCTTGGCCACGGTGGATGCCTTCTGGTCTTTGGTTGGGAAAGCTTGAGCATAGCGGGTGAAATGGTCGGTTATTACCAGAACATTCCCCAATCCACTCAGGTTGGGTTCGAGGCAGAGAAAGTCAATGCATACCAGATCCATTGGGCCCTGACTCTGTAAGTGGCCCATTGGGGCAGCTTGATGGGGTAGGGTCTTTCTCTGAATGCATCGTGCACAGGAATGGCAATACTTCTCTACTTCTGCCCTCATACAGGGCCAATAGAACCGATTTCTAACAAGCTGGAAGGTCCTTTCTGCCCCTAGGTGACCATGGTGGTCATGCAGGGCAATTAGTACAGTCTCTCGGTGCTTCTCGGGAAGGAATAACTGCCACTTATCTTCCGAGTCATCAGAGGGGCCCCTTCGGTAGACCACTCCCTGATGTACCTGCAGCCTGTCCAATTCCTTCCTCAACAGGCGAGCCTCCTTTGAGGGGTGATGTAGGAGTTTGTTGGGATCCTGATTCTCCAGGGCTTCGAGGACCAATCTCCCCATGGGGTCTTCTAATTGGTCACACCTCAACTCCTTCTTGGACAGTCTCGGTAGGTTGTCTTCCTCCAGTTGAGTTACTCCACAATAGTGTTTGGGGACTCCTACCATGGTAACCCCTATTTCTTCTGCTCTGGAGCCTCCTCTGGCCTGGAATTCAGCCCCTTGACAAAGGGCCCGCACCCCGTCCGGTGCCACTTGGGTCCAATCTTCCCAGTCATTTGTCGTGGCATGAGACCTCTGGGACAGGGCATCTGCATCCCTATTTCCAGCTCCTGGTCTGTACTTCAGACTGAAGTTGAATCCAGACAATGCGGCCAACCACCTGTGTCCGGTGGCATCTAGTTTTGCGGTGGTGAAGAGGTAGGTCAGGGGGTTGTTGTCTGTCTTCACAGTAAACTCTGCCCCATACAGGTAGTCTTTTAGCTTGTCTACTACCGCCCATTTGAGGGCCAGGAATTCCAGCTTATGAGGGGGGTAATTCTTTTCTGAGGGGGTCAGGCTCCTGCTCACATAGGCCACTGGTCGCAGTTGTCCTTCATGTTCTTGGTAAAGCACACCGCCTAGACCCTCATGGCTGGCATCCACATGTAATTTATAAGGTCTGGTAGGGATGGCGTAGGCCAGGACTGGGGCAGTGGTTAAGCTCCTCTTCAGGGCCTGAAAGGCCTCTTCACACCTTGGGTTCCACTGATCTTGAACTGACTCACCAGGCCTCCTGGGCCCTGAGTCATCCTCTTCCCCTTCTGTCTTTAGCAATTCATTCAACGGGCGGGCAATCCGAGCAAACCCCTCCACAAACCTCCTATAATAGGAGCAGAACCCCAGGAAGGATCTGAGCTCTGTTACTGTGGTGGGTCGTGGCCAGGAAGTGACTGCTTCCAACTTCTCAGGATCTGTGGCCACCCTTTCTTCAGACACTATGTGCCCCAGATAGTTCACAGAAGACTGGTAGAACCGACACTTCTCGGGGGAAAGCTTGAGTCCCTCTTCACTGAGTCTTCTCAATACTTTCTCCAGCCGGGCTTCATGTTCTTCCAAGGTTCTCCCGAAGACAATGACATCGTCCAAGTACACAAGGACTTCTATAAGATTCATGTCTCCAACAGTCTTCTCCATAAGGCGTTGAAAGGTAGCAGGAGCTCCAGATAGACCCTGAGGCATCCTATTGAATTCGAAGAATCCCACCGGGGTTATGAAGGCTGTCTTCTCCCTGTCTTCTGGATGCATAGGAATTTGATAGTACCCACTCTTGAGGTCCATCACACTGAACCATTTGGCTCCAGACAAACTTTGTAAGGCATCTTCTATCCTTGGCGTGGTGTATTGGTCAGGGATGGTTCTCCTGTTGAGAGTCCTGTAATCGATACAAAGCCTCAACGATCCATTCTTCTTTCTGACCACCACGATTGGGGAGGCATAGGGGCTTCTAGACTCCCGGATCACACCAGTCTTCTTAAGTTCTACAAGTTGTTCCCTCAGATCCTCCAGATCTGCCAGGGGGACCCGCCTGACCCTCTCCCGGAAGGGCTTATCTTCTTGGAGGCGGATCCGATGGGTGGCACTTCTTGCACACCCCACATCGAATTCATCTTCGGAAAAGATCTTTTCCCACCTGATCAGCTGGGCCTTGGCTCTTTCTTTCCAAGCCCTGGGTAGGTTCGGGTTTTCCACGGACAGCTTCTCCCAAACATCTCCTCCGTCACCCGTCCCTTTGACTTCGGACCAAGTGACCGGGGCAGCAGGGCTCACCTGACCCAGCAACACTCTGGCAGGAATCTCCATGGGCCCTCCCGTAGTGTTCCTAACACTCACCGGAACTCTGCCATGGGCCTTCTTCAGGGCCTTGAACGGAATCACTTCTGGTATCACTTCCAGGCCTGAGGACTCTTCCCTTGGGTCGGATTCCAGCATGACAAAGGGGCCAGGTTGTTCCCACGTAAGCTTCACAGTGGCCCTAAGACAGGTTACTTCTCCGGGCTGTAGCACTACTCCTTCTCTGCCAAGTCTCCACACCTTCCCTATCCCCTCTCCCGGGGTCTTCTGCTCTAAGACCAGTTGTTGGTAGGCCGTCTTTAGCATGGGATGGATTTTGGTGGCTGAATGGTTTCTCTCTTTCACTAGAGGGGTCAGGAGTCTCCTGACTAGATCCGTGTTTGTCCCAATGATCAGGGAAATCTTGCTGGCTCCAGGCGGCCGAGGACACACAACTGCCAGGGTGTCAAACACTTCAGCCTTCCCAGCCACAGATGAGTCGAAAGTCATCTTCATGGGCAGGTACCCATCGTAAGGGAAACTCTGGGTTCCAAGTCCCCATATCGCCAGCTCTTCTATCTTCTGGATAGGCAGATGACTCAAGTGCCTATCATAGAAGTCCCGGTATAGTAAAGTCACCTGTGCTCCGGTGTCCAGAAGAGCTTTAGTATAGACCCCTTCCACTTGAATGGGCACAGTAGGAGACACACCCACCAGTTCCTTTGGGTATGGCTGGACTGGGGTCACCTTCTCCTTTGGGCTTTTCCTTGCCCTGCTCCTTTTGGACTTACATTTTTCCTGAGCCTGGCATGCATTGACTTTCTCCCTCTCAATGGGGGCACAAACCCGCTGAGGGATGTTATTGTTCCTCTTAGGTGGATGTTCCTTCTTTGGGGTGCTGTATTTCCACTGAGGGGTCTTGCCCCCTCCCTCTGGGGTACATCTTGGTGGGGGGGTACTATACCTCCTCCTAGGAGTTTGTGTCCTCCATTCTTGGCCTTTTTTTTTAGTTTGGAGCGCACTGAAGATGATGGGCACCCGGTTGACTCCTTCACCGGGGCCCTTTGGAGTTTCCCGCCGGCTTGCAATTATCTGTTCTCTTCTTCTTTGGGCTGGAGCATACGTTAGCAAAGTGGCCACTCCCTCCGCAGTTATAGCAAATCACCTCTTCTCGGTCCTGTAGGGAGGCCGGTGCTGAGGTGTTCGGGAACAACTCCTTTCTTGGGCTTGGTTTCTCTGGTCTTCTCTGATCTTTCTCCATCAAAGAGGTCAGCATCTCCAACACTTGGGCCATTTGCGATTTCAAAGTGTCAACCTCCGCATCTCTTTCCAGGCTCTTGACCGAATGGACCAACACTGGTACAGGTGTGACATTCGCCTTGGCCACCTGCTGATCTTCCTGCAGCGCCTCTTCGTCCCTAATAATTTTTATTAGATCAGAGTAGGTTAGTGACATTCCTCCTCCTGAGGTTTTCAGGTGCAGCCAGACCGGGTCTGAGCGCCGCGCTCCCCTCATGATCTGCTTCATGCGTGCTTCATCTGCATCTTTGGGTAGCATTCCCTTCTTCAGTACAATCTTGCATAACTGCCTGTTCAGCCTTCTAACATATTCTGACAGTTTCTCATTCGGCTGCTGGAGAGTGTGTTCAAATTGATAGATCATCTCTGACACCTTTTCCAGTTGACAAAACTCTTCCTGCAGCATGGCCAGGCAATCTTGAGCTGTACAGTTTTCATTTCCAAACCGGAAGCTCTTCACCGCTTCTGCCGCGGCACCTTTCAGACTTTCTAAGACTCGCTGTCTCTTCTGTGCCTCAGGCACCTCCCATGCTTCTACTGCCTGCAATGCCTGTTCCACCCAAGTGTCAAAATCTTCCTCCCCCGCAGGGACGGGGGGCTTCCCCGAGAATGCTTTTAGTCTCCGGTAGCTAGTCTCTACGTGCACCGTGCTTGCCTTCTGACAGTTTGTTAGTAGGTCCCCAAGCGCCTTTATCAGTTCGGGTGATATGGCCGTGGCAGGTGCAGGCGTCACCGGAGGTGTCACTCCATCTCTCCTCTCTGGTGAGGTACGGGCTGCAGTCCGCGGTGATCCCATTAGGGGTGGCTCCTTCTTGATAGCATGCGCCAGACTATAAGATCTGTTATCCGACGTCTGCGTATATTTGCGCTTGCAAACTTCTGGTTTCCCATCTGAATACTCCACTAATGCATACTGGTGTGAGGTGTCTGAGTCTAACTTTGTTCCCATCACCCACGGTGTACCATCTGGGGTCACTGACTTCATAAATCCTTCCACCGTCTCGGTCGACCATTCCTGACCAGGCATGTTAATGACCACTGACTGGCTTGGATCTGTCTTAGCTACTCCACACCACGTTCTGATGTCTTTCGGGTCCATGCCGGTACCTCTTGGCGGGTTTTCTGTTCTATCAGGATCCCGGACGAGAACCCCCACGTGTAGCGTTACCCTCAACTAAGAGAGCCCAGATTTGGTCTGGGCCCTGAGTACAGCTCCGCCAATCCCCGGCAATCTACTCGACCCTTTCTGGCACAGTTAGTTTAGGGGTATACACATTTAATACTTATACTTTATGAGAGACTCAGACACGGAGTAGTTATAAAGGAATAATAGATTTTACTTTCAGCTATGCAAAGGGAATGAACAGTGATAACAGCTTGACCATTAGAATATTCACAGAGCCCATGCAATATTAAAACATCAGTCACACTACACCATGGGGAAAGGGGGAGGGTGGATAAGGAAACGCCACGTGGGGCGACTGTTAACTAGGCACCCTGTGGCACAATAACTAAACTAGGTCCCTAATGAATCAGGCCTGATTCCTAACTCTAGAACTCAGTCCTGTATGAATGATGGATTCTTCACCGGCATCTGTAGAGGTGGTGCACTTAAGAATAAACAACAATTGTAATCCGGGAAAAAGGAAAGTTGATAACTGACAACAATTCACTGGAGATTAGTGATGAGCCGAACACCCCCGGGTTCGGTTCGCACCAGAACCCGCGAACGGACCGAAAGTTCGAACGAACATTAGAACCCTATTAAATACAATGGATGCGAACGTTCGAATTCTAAAGTGCTAATTATAACAACTATTATGCATGTTATTGTCCTAAAAAGGGTTTGGGAACCCGGGTTCTGCACCAGGGGACATGTATCAATGCAAAAAGAAGTTTTAAAAACGGTCGTTTTTCGGGAGCAGTCATTTTAATGATGCATAAAGTGAAAAAAAAAAGTCAAATATTCCTTTAAATATCGTACCTGGGGGGTGTCTAAAGTATGCCTGTGAAGTGCCACGTGTTTCCCGTGTTTAGAACTGTCCCTGCACAAAATGACACTTCTAAAGGAAAAAAAAGCCATTTAAAACTGCTTGCGGCTTTAATGTAATGTCTGGTCCCGGTAATATGGATGAAATTCTTTAAGAAAAATGGCATAGCTACCCCATGACCCCCCCCCTACCCCAGCCCATTACCAGCCCCTTTGGGTCTTGTATGGATATTAAGGGGAACCCCGCACATAAAATAAAAAAGGCCCTATATACTCTGAACAGCCCTATACAGGCGGTGCATACAAGACAGGGACTGTAGGTTTGTTCTTATGTAGAGTCTGTTTGTAATTTTGAACAGGTACATTGTTGAAGTGTAGCTCCAGACCAAAAATCTATTTTTAAACTTTTTGGAAAACATAGGTAAGGGTTATCACCCCTGTAACATTTGTTTTGCTGTCTGTGCCCCTGTTCAGAACATTTCACCTCACTTTCCGTCCCAATGACAACTGTTTTTGAAATGTGGTGTTTTTCTTGAAACAAGGATTGCTGATAAAGCATCAGTACAGAGGAGACACCTTTCTCCCATATTTATTCTTACAGGAGAGAATTTTCCTTCCTAGTGGTAGATTTCCTCTCACTTCCTGTTGTCTTCTTGCGTTTGCAAGTAGGAGTCGTTTGTAAGTTGGATGTTTGAAAGTAGGGACCTGCCGTATATACTCTGCAGAAATAGGCCCCTTAGTTGTTGGTGTTGGCACAACACTGTAAGCACTCACAGTTACTCTTGGTTGGTGCTGGAACGCCCTGCTGTCAACTATTATATCAGGAATTTTAATTACATATAATTGTTGAACAGTGGTAGTAAAAATTGGGCCTTTGATGGTGGTGCTGGTGCCACAACACTGTAAGCCCTGACAGTTACTCTTGGTGGGTGCAGCAATGGGCCCTGCTGTGAATTATTAGATCAAGAATTGTAATTACATGCCCCTGTTGAACAGGGGCTGAAAAATTGGGCCTTAGGCACTGGTGGCACAACACTGCAACCCCTCACAGATACTGTACTTGGAGCACAGCAATGAGCCCTGTTGCAAAGTATTGCTTCAAAAATTGTAATGACACGCCCCTGTTAAACAGGGGCTGAAAAATTGGGCCTTAGGCACTGGTGGCACAACACTGCAACTCCTCACAGATACTGTACTTGGAGCACAGCAATGAGCCCTGTTGCAAAGTATTGCTTCAAAAATTGTAATTACACGCCCCTGTTAAACAGGGGCTGAAAAATTGGGCGTTAGGCACTGGTGGCGGCACCCATAAACAAAAATGATCTTACAAGCTATCATCATCAATCGTATCATTGAGGACTCGGAGGAGGAGGATAGCCAGTCAACATAACAGCACAGGCACTCAGCATCAGCATCAGTCTTGAAGGGATGTGACATGTTAAAATCAATTAGTCTGTTATATCAGCATCAGGTGTGTGGTAGCTGGTGGTGATCCAAGACTGGTTCATCTTGATGAAAGTCAGTCGATCAACCGAGTCGGTGGACAGGCGCACCCTGTGATCCGTGACAAATCCTCCAGCAGCACTGAATGTGCGTTCCGAAAGAACGCTGGATGCAGGACAGGCCAGTAGCTCAATTGCATACTGTGCAAGCTCTGGCCAGTGATCCATCCTCAAGACCCAGTAAGCCAGAGGATTTTCGGTGGGGAAGGTGTCCAAGTCTGACCTTGCCCCTAGATATTCCTGCACCATGTTTATCAGACGCTGGCGATGGTTGCTGGAACCGATCATACTTTGGGGCTGCGGACTAAAGAATTGTCTGAACGCATCGGTCAGACGGCCACCTTCCCCACCGCTCCTTCTTTGACTGGCCGAAGCCTCAGCAACTCGTTGTCCAGGACCAGGAGTTTGCAACCTCCCAGTCTCTGGGAACGCGTTGCACAGACCTTTCTGCAAGGCCTCCCGGAGTTGTCTCATCCTCTGCTCCCTCTGCGACGGTAACATAAGGTCCGCAACCTTACCCTTGTACCGTGGATCAAGGAGAGTGGCCAGCCAGTAATGGTCCCTCTCCTTGATCCGAAGAATACGAGGATCCTTCCGCAGACTTTGCAGGATCAGGGAGGCCATGCAGCGTAGGTTTGCTGAGGCATTCGCTCCGGAGTCCTCTGGGTCACTAAGGACGACATGATCCGCAGCCACCTCCTCCCAGCCACGTACAAGTCCACTGGTTTCTTGGGACTGTAAATCATCCCTAAAAGACTGCTGCTGATGATGCTGAGTGCCAGCCTCCACCTCCATGCTGACACAATCCTCCTCCTCCTCCTCCTCCTCCTCCTCCTCCTCCTCTTCCTGTGCGATGGGTGGGACAGAAGGAACACTGTCTGGGTAAAGGGGGCCTTGAGAGGCAAGGAAGTCCTCCTCTTCCTGCCTCTGTTCTGCCTCAAGTGCCCTGTCCATTATTCCACGCAGCGTGTGCTCCAACAGGTGGACAAGAGGTACAGTGTCACTGATGCATGCACTGTCACTGCTCACCATCCTCGTGGCCTCCTCAAATGGTGCCAGGACAGTGCATGCATCCCTGATCATGCCCCACTGGCGTGGAGAAAAAAAACCAAGCTCCCCTGACCCTGTCCTGGTGCCGTAGTCGCACAGGTACTCATTGATGGCCCTCTGCTGCGTGTGCAGCCGCTGCAGCATGGCCAACGTTGAGTTCCACCTGGTGGGCATGTCACATATAAGGCGGTTCTTGGGCAGGTTCAACTCCTTTTGCAGCTCAGCCAGGCGAGCACTGGCATTATAAGATCTGCGGAAATGCACACAGACTTTCCTGGCCTGCCTCAGGACATCCTGTAAGCCCGGGTACCTGCCCAAGAAGCGCTGCACCACCAGGTTAAGGACGTGAGCCACACAGGGCACATGGGTCAGTTGTCCCTGTCGGAGGGCGGAGAGGAGGTTGGTGCCATTGTCGCAAACCACCATTCCTGGCTTAAGCTGGCGTGGCGTCAACCACCTCTCGGCCTGGCCCTGCAGAGCAGACAGGACCTCTGCCCCAGTGTGGCTTCTGTCCCCCAAACACACCAGCGCAAGCACGGCATGGCATCTTTTTGCCTGCGTACTTGCGTAGCCCCGTGAACGGCTACGGAGCACCGCTGGTTCATAGGACAAACCACAGGAAGAGGCCATGGAGGAAGAAGAAGAGGAGGGGGTGGAGGAGAGAGGTGTGTCACAACCAGTAGTAGCATTTTGGAGGCGTGGCGGTGGGACAACCTCCAACACTACTGCACCTTGTCCTGAATCCTTCCCAGCTGCCAAAAGAGTGACCCAATGGGCCGTGAAAGAAAGGTAACGTCCCTGTCCATGCCTGCTGGACCATGAGTCAGCGGTAATATGCACCTTACCGCTGACCGCCCTGTCCAGCGAGGCCAAGACATTGCCTTCCACATGCCGGTAGAGAGCCGGAATAGCCTTCCGTGAGAAAAAGTGGCGTTTGGGAACCTGCCACTGAGGAACTGCACATTGCACAAACTCACGGAAGGGGGCCGAGTCTACCAACTGAAAAGGCAGCAGTTGAAGCGCTAGCAATTTAGCCAAGCTAGCATTCAACCGCTGGGCATGTGGATGGCTGGGAGTGAACTTCTTTCGACGGTCCAGCAGCTGGGGCAGGGAAATTTGCCTGCTAGAATCGGACGTCGGTGTACTGCTAGCAGAGTGGGCGCAAGTACTTGGCTGTGACACACCTAATTCTACACCTTCATTCCTCTCAGTGCATGTTTCAGAGAGGACTGAAGTTATAGTGGGGTTGGAGATCCCAGCTGATGCGGTGCAAGGAGAGGTCCGCTTTGTTCTTTGGTGTGGGTCTTTGAGGTAGGCTTGCCAACGAGCTGCATGGCAGGTCAACATATGTCTGGTCAGGCATGTGGTACCCAAGCGGCTGATGTTTTGGCCACGCGATATACGCTTGAGACATATGTTGCAAACAACAGCTGTGCGATCTGATGCACTAGCCTCAAAAAAGGCCCACACCAAAGAACTTTTTGAATGACGGGCAGAGGCAGCGCCCTGCACAGGCGGAGCTCTGCGGTGTGATTCCGTCGGTGTACTGCCCTTACGCTGGCCACCAAAGGGCATCCTGCCTCGTTGGAGATGTGCCTCCTCCTCATCCTCCTCCTCCTCCTCTCTCCTATTAGGCACCCACGTGGAGTCAGTGACCTCATCATCCCCTCCCTCCTCTTCACTGGAGCCAATCTGGCAGTATGCTGCAGCTGCTGGAACATGACTGCCAGATTGGTGTCCTTCTTGAGCATCCCCTCTGTCTGCTCTCACGCTACTGCCTTCCTCTAGCTGGGTTTCATCATCAGACCCTTCGAAACGCTGGGCATCCTCCTGGAGCATGTACCCAACACTGTGCTGAAACAGTTCGGGGGACTCCTCAGGAGGAGGACATGGTGGGTCTAGGGAAGGAGTGACTGATGATTTGTCTGACATTGATACCAGGGAAGACGACGCTTTGGCAGCTGCTTTTCCAGTACCCTGAGCCTGGGTGAGAGAGGATGAGGAGGAGGAGGAGGGCTTGGTCATCCACTCTACCAAGTCTTCGGCATGATGTGGCTCAACATGTCCAGCTGCCGAAAAGAAGGACAAGCGTGTCCCATGGCCATGTGCTGATGACAATGCACCGCGTCCACGACCAGCACTGTTGCCCCCAGACACAGAGCCTGCTTGCCCTCTTTTATTGCCTCCTGACTGTCTGCCTCTCCTTGTTTGCCTTCCAGACATTCTAATAGATGGCCTGCAGGGAGATGGGAAAAAAGCAATAAGGGCTACCTTCAGGTGTCCTTCTCTGTCCCTTGAAACAAGGACTTTCACAGTGAAAGAAACTGACACTCTCCCTACCTACAGTTTTCTGTCCCTAGAAAAAATGTTTTTTTTAATCACAATATAGCACAAGGACAATTCACTCACTGTCCTTACAGGTCCCTGGAAACAAGGACTTGCAGAGTGAAAGAAAAAAAACACTCTCCCTACCTACAGTTTTCTGTCCCTAGAAAAAATGTTTTTTTTAATCACAATATAGCACAAGGACAATTCACTCACTGTCCTTACAGGTCCCTGGAAACAAGGACTTGCAGAGTGAAATAAACTGACACTCTCCCTACCTACAGTTTTCTGTCCCTAGAATAAATGTTTTTTTTAAGCACAATATAGCACAAGGACAATTCACTCACTGTCCTTACAGGTCCCTGGAAACAAGGACTTGCAGAGTGAAAGAAAAAAAACACTCTCCCTACCTACAGTTTTCTGTCCCTAGAAAAAATGTTTTTTTTAATCACAATATAGCACAAGGACAATTCACTCACTGTCCTTACAGGTCCCTGGAAACAAGGACTTGCAGAGTGAAAGAAAAAAAACACTCTCCCTACCTACAGTTTTCTGTCCCTAGAAAAAATGTTTTTTTTAATCACAATATAGCACAAGGAGAATTCACTCACTGTCCTTCCAGGTCCCTGGAAACAAGGACTTGCAGAGTGAAAGAAAAAAAACACTCTCCCTACCTACAGTTTTCTGTCCCTAGAAAAAATGTTTTTTTTAATCACAATATAGCACAAGGACAATTCACTCACTGTCCTTCCAGGTCCCTGGAAACAAGGACTTGCAGAGTGAAATAAACTGACACTCTCCCTACCTACAGTTTTCTGTCCCTAGAATAAATGTTTTTTTTAAGCACAATATAGCACAAGGACAATTCACTCACTGTCCTTCCAGGTCCCTGGAAACAAGGACTTGCAGAGTGAAAGAAAAAAAACACTCTCCCTACCTACAGTTTTCTGTCCCTAGAAAAAATGTTTTTTTTTAATCACAATATAACACAAGGACAATTCACTCACTGTCCTTCCAGGTCCCTGGAAACAAGGACTTGCAGAGTGAAATAAACTGACACTCTCCCTACCTACAGTTTTCTGTCCCTAGAATAAATGTTTTTTTTAAGCACAATATAGCACAAGGACAATTCACTCACTGTCCTTACAGGTCCCTGGAAACAAGGACTTGCAGAGTGAAAGAAAAAAAACACTCTCCCTACCTACAGTTTTCTGTCCCTAGAAAAAATGTTTTTTTTAATCACAATATAGCACAAGGACAATTCACTCACTGTCCTTCCAGGTCCCTGGAAACGAGGACTTGCAGAGTGAAATAAACTGACACTCTCCCTACCTACAGTTTTCTGTCCCTAGAATAAATGTTTTTTTTAAGCACAATATAGCACAAGGACAATTCACTCACTGTCCTTACAGGTCCCTGGAAACAAGGACTTGCAGAGTGAAAGAAAAAAAACACTCTCCCTACCTACAGTTTTCTGTCGCTAGAAAAAATGTTTTTTTTAATCACAATATAGCACAAGGACAATTCACTCACTGTCCTTACAGGTCCCTGGAAACAAGGACTTGCAGAGTGAAAGAAAAAAAACACTCTCCCTACCTACAGTTTTCTGTCCCTAGAAAAAATGTTTTTTTTAATCACAATATAGCACAAGGACAATTCACTCACTGTCCTTCCAGGTCCCTGGAAACAAGGACTTGCAGAGTGAAATAAACTGACACTCTCCCTACCTACAGTTTTCTGTCCCTAGAATAAATGTTTTTTTTAAGCACAATATAGCACAAGGAGAATTCACTCACTGTCATTCCAGGTCCCTGGAAACAAGGACTTGCAGAGTGAAAGAAAAAAAACACTCTCCCTACCTACAGTTTTCTGTCCCTAGAAAAAATGTTTTTTTTTAATCACAATATAACACAAGGACAATTCACTCACTGTCCTTCCAGGTCCCTGGAAACAAGGACTTGCAGAGTGAAATAAACTGACACTCTCCCTACCTACAGTTTTCTGTCCCTAGAATAAATGTTTTTTTTAAGCACAATATAGCACAAGGACAATTCACTCACTGTCCTTACAGGTCCCTGGAAACAAGGACTTGCAGAGTGAAAGAAAAAAAACACTCTCCCTACCTACAGTTTTCTGTCCCTAGAAAAAATGTTTTTTTTAATCACAATATAGCACAAGGACAATTCACTCACTGTCCTTCCAGGTCCCTGGAAACAAGGACTTGCAGAGTGAAATAAACTGACACTCTCCCTACCTACAGTTTTCTGTCCCTAGAATAAATGTTTTTTTTAAGCACAATATAGCACAAGGACAATTCACTCACTGTCCTTACAGGTCCCTGGAAACAAGGACTTGCAGAGTGAAAGAAAAAAAACACTCTCCCTACCTACAGTTTTCTGTCCCTAGAAAAAATGTTTTTTTTAATCACAATATAGCACAAGGACAATTCACTCACTGTCCTTCCAGGTCCCTGGAAACAAGGACTTGCAGAGTGAAATAAACTGACACTCTCCCTACCTACAGTTTTCTGTCCCTAGAATAAATGTTTTTTTTAAGCACAATATAGCACAAGGACAATTCACTCACTGTCCTTACAGGTCCCTGGAAACAAGGACTTGCAGAGTGAAAGAAAAAAAACACTCTCCCTACCTACAGTTTTCTGTCCCTAGAAAAAATGTTTTTTTTAATCACAATATAGCACAAGGACAATTCACTCACTGTCCTTACAGGTCCCTGGAAACAAGGACTTGCAGAGTGAAAGAAAAAAAACACTCTCCCTACCTACAGTTTTCTGTCCCTAGAAAAAATGTTTTTTTTAATCACAATATAGCACAAGGACAATTCACTCACTGTCCTTACAGGTCCCTGGAAACAAGGACTTGCAGAGTGAAATAAACTGACACTCTCCCTACCTACAGTTTTCTGTCCCTAGAATAAATGTTTTTTTTAAGCACAATATAGCACAAGGAGAATTCACTCACTGTCCTTCCAGGTCCCTGGAAACAAGGACTTGCAGAGTGAAAGAAAAAAAACACTCTCCCTACCTACAGTTTTCTGTCCCTAGAAAAAATGTTTTTTTTAATCACAATATAACACAAGGACAATTCACTCACTGTCCTTCCAGGTCCCTGGAAACAAGGACTTGCAGAGTGAAATAAACTGACACTCTCCCTACCTACAGTTTTCTGTCCCTAGAATAAATGTTTTTTTTAAGCACAATATAGCACAAGGACAATTCACTCACTGTCCTTACAGGTCCCTGGAAACAAGGACTTGCAGAGTGAAATAAACTGACACTCTCCCTACCTACAGTTTTCTGTCCCTAGAATAAATGTTTTTTTTAAGCACAATATAGCACAAGGAGAATTCACTCACTGTCCTTCCAGGTCCCTGGAAACAAGGACTTGCAGAGTGAAAGAAAAAAAACACTCTCCCTACCTACAGTTTTCTGTCCCTAGAAAAAATGTTTTTTTTAATCACAATATAACACAAGGACAATTCACTCACTGTCCTTCCAGGTCCCTGGAAACAAGGACTTGCAGAGTGAAATAAACTGACACTCTCCCTACCTACAGTTTTCTGTCCCTAGAATAAATGTTTTTTTTAAGCACAATATAGCACAAGGACAATTCACTCACTGTCCTTACAGGTCCCTGGAAACAAGGACTTGCAGAGTGAAAGAAAAAAAACACTCTCCCTACCTACAGTTTTCTGTCCCTAGAAAATATGTTTTTTTTAATCACAATATAGCACAAGGACAATTCACTCACTGTCCTTACAGGTCCCTGGAAACAAGGACTTGCAGAGTGAAAGAAACTGACACTGTCCCTACCTACAGTTTTCTGTCCCTAGAATAAATGTTTTTTTTAAGCACAATATAGCACAAGGAGAATTCACTCACTGTCCTTCCAGGTCCCTGGAAACAAGGACTTGCAGAGTGAAATAAACTGACACTCTCCCTACCTACAGTTTTCTGTCCCTAGAATAAATGTTTTTTTTAAGCAAAATATAGCACAAGGACAATTCACTCACTGTCCTTACAGGTCCCTGGAAACAAGGACTTGCAGAGTGAAAGAAACTGACACTCTCCCTACCTACAGTTTTCTGTCCCTAGAATAAATGTTTTTTTAAGCACAATATAGCACAAGGACAATTCACTCACTGTCCTTCCAGGTCCCTGGAAACAAGGACTTGCAGAGTGAAAGAAACTGACACTGTCCCTACCTACAGTTTTCTGTCCCTAGAATAAATGTTTTTTTTAAGCACACTATAGCACAAGCACAAAACACACTGACACTCTCCCTACCTATCCTTCTCTTTCCCTAAACTAAAGGAATCCAGGTTAAGCAAGAAAGAAATAACAGTCACTGTCCCTGCCTATGCTGCTCTATCCCTGCTCCGGAACACACTACACTAGGCCGCCGTGCTGGCGGCCTTTTATAGTGTGGGGCGTGTACTAAACACCCTCAGCAATAATTGGCCACAGGCATCCTGCCTGTGGCCAATCATTGCTCTCCTCGCTGCCGGCGCTGTGATTGGCCAAGCATGCGGGGTCACAGTGCATGCTTGGCCAATCACAGCGCCTGGATGACACTGCGATGGCGTAGTGCATTGTGGGCCGTTCGCGTCACTCGAATTTGGCGCGAACGGCCCAAATCGTTCGATCTTCGTCGAACGATCGAACAGCCGATGTTCGAGTCGAACGTATGTTCGACTCGAACACGAAGCTCATCCCTACTGGAGATCCTCTGGATCAGTCCTGCTGTGAATCTCCAGTGAGAGTCTCTAACATGAGGTAGTAGGCCTCGGCAGTTTATAGGCACAGTACTAGCAAACAGGTTAGGGAATGAGCTTACGCTCGCTCACCCGCCAGACACGATCTCCGTCCGGAACTCCCACCGGTTGTGACTTCACTCGCCCACAGCGGTTGCTGCGATCGGGTCCCCGATCCCATCCAGGCTGTAAGTAGAGATGTCGGATGCCACCCAGGCTCGCAGTGGGGTGGAAGGCTCTTTGGTCGGCTGTGGAAGGCCCCAGGCTTCAGGCCTTACCCAGCACAGGTCCGCACAGGTGTATCAGTCTCTGCCGTCCCGCGTCCAAAGAGGCCGAGCCAGGCCTCCCCCTTCCTTATATATCCCCACCCATGAGTCTCTGGGGCAGAAGCAAAACATCCTGGGAACCAGTGGGGTTCTGGGAATAGTAGTTCGAGAGCATTTAAAGGAACCCCGCTACATATATATACACAGTTGTGCTCAGAAATATGCATACCCTGGCAGAAATTTTGAAATGTTGGCATTTATATTGAAAATATGACTGATCATGCCAAAAAACTGTCTTTTATTCATGGATAGTGATAACATGAAGCCATTTATTATCACATTTTTTTGGCTCCTTTTAAAATCATAATGATAACAGAAATCACCCAAATGGCTCTGATCAAAAGTTTACATACCCTGGAATGTTTGGTCTTGGTACAGACACAGAAGGTGGCACACACAGGTTAAAATGGCAATTAAAAGTTAATTTCCCGGGTTTGTGGCTTTTTAAATAACTATTAGTGTCTGGGTATAAATAGTCAATTCGTTTGTTAGCTCTCACTTTAATAAAAAGTGTAGATCAAGAAAGATTTTAGCCGCAACTGCCACAGGAATTGTTTGGGATACAAAGAAAAACCCACAGGTAACCTCAGGAAAAATACAGGCTGCTCTGGAAAAATATGGTGTGGTTGTTTTTAAACACTTAAGCCCCGGACCATTTTGTTGCTAAAGGACCAGGCCCCTTTTTGCGATTCGGCACTGCGTCGCTTTAACTGACAATTGCGTGCGACGTGGCTCCCAAACAAAATTGACGTCCTTTTTTTCCCACAAATAGAGATTTCTTTTGGTGGTATTTGATCACCTCTACGGTCTTTATTTTTTGCGCTATTAACAAAAATAGAGCGACAATTTAGAAAAAAATGAAATATTTTTTACTTTTTGCTATAATAAATATCCCCCAAAAATATATAAAAAAAAAATTTTCCTCAGTTTAGGCCGATACGTATTCTTCTACATATTTTTGGTAAAAAAAATCGCAATAAGCATTTATAGATTGGTTTGCGCAAAAGTTATAGCGTCTACAAAATAGGGGATAGTTTTATGGCATTTTTATTAATATTTTTTTTTTTACTAGTAATGGCGGCGATTAGCGATTTTTATCGTGACTGCGACATTATGGCGGACACATCGGACACTTTTGACACTATTTTGGGACCAATGCACTGATTACTGTGAAAATGGCACTGGCAGTTTAGGAGTTAACCTGTAGGGGGCGCTAAAGGGGTTAAGTGTGACCTAATGTGTGATTCTTACTGTAGGGGGGCGTGGCTTGGCGTGTGACATCACTGATCGTCGTTCCCTATGACAGGGAACAGACGATCAGTGACAGGCTCACTAGGAAGCATGGGGAGAGGTTTGTTTACACTTACCTCTCCCCGTTCTTCAGCTCTGTGACTCAACCGGGTCGCGAGCGCGCCGCCGGCGGTGTGCGCGTGACCCACGGCTGTGCATATTAAAGGGGACGTACCTGTATGCCAATATGCCCAGCCGTCCTATTTTGCCAATGTACATCGGCGTGCGGAGGTCGGCAAGTGGTTAAGAAACACAATACGATGATATTTGAACAAAAAAGAGCTGCATGATCAAGTTGCCAGAAAGAAGCCTTTACTGCACAAGTTCCACGAAAAAAGCCTGTTTGCAATATGCCCAACAACACCTTGACATGCCTCCTTGGGCTTTTTTGTGGCATTGGTGCAGTAAAGGCTTCCTTCTGGCAGCTCAACCATGCAGCTCTTTTTTGCTCAAGTATTGTTGAATTGTGCTCCTTAACCACTTACCTACCGTGCACGAAAACCCCCTTCCTGCCCAAGCCATTTTTCAGCTTTCAGCGCTGTCACACTTTGAATGACAATTGCGCGGTCGTGCGATGTGGCTCCCAAACGAAATTTGTGTCCTTTTTTTCCCACAAATAGAGCTTTCTTTTGGTGGTATTTGATCACCTCTGCGGTTTTTATTTTTTGCGCTATAAACAAAAGAAGAGTGTCCAGTTTGGAAAAAAAACACAATTTTTTACTTTTTGCTATAATAAATACCCATTTTTTTTTTCAATTAAAATTTTCCTCAGTTTAGGCCGATACGTATTCTTCTACATATTTTTGGTAAAAAAAACAAAACGCAATAAGCGCGTATTGATTGGTTTGCGCAAAAGTTATAGCGTCTACAAAATAGGGGATAGATTTATAGCATTTTTTTTTTATTAGTAATGGCGGCGATCTGCGATTTTTATTGTGACTGCGATATTGCGGCGGACACATCGGACACTTTTGATACATTTTTGGGACCATTCACATTTATACAGCGAACCCTGCTATAAAAATGCATTGATTACTGTATAAATATGACTGGCAGGGAAGGGGTTAACCACTAGGGGGCGGAAAGGGGTTAAATATGTTCCCTCAATGTGTTCTAAATGTGGGGGGAGGTGACTGACTGGGGGAGGTGACCGATGGTTGTCCCTATGTACAAGGGACACACCATTGGTCCCCTCTCCCTCACAGGACGTGGATCTGTGTGTTTACACACACAGATCCACTTTCCTGCTCGGTTCCCGGGCAATCGCGGGTGCCCGGCGGCAATCGCGGCCGCCGGGCACGCGCATCGGGTCCTTGTGAACGCGGCGGGCGCGCGCCCCCTAGCTCGTTTTAAAGGCAGGACGTCATATGACGTCCTGTCAGAACGAGAGTGTCCTCCGCCCGCCGTCAATTGACAGTGGGCGGGGGACAAGTGGTTAAAAACAACCACGCCGTCTTTTTAAAGAGCACCCTGTATTTCTCCTGTGGTTACCAGTGGGTTTTTCTTTGTATCCTGAGCAATTCTTCCACCAGTTGTGGCTGCAATCTTTCTGGGTCTACCTGACCTTGGCTTAGTATCAAAAGAGCCCCGAATTTTCCACTTTCTAATAAGGGATTAAACAGTACTGACTGGCATATTCAAGGCTTTGGGTATCTTTTTATATCCTTTTCCATCTTTATAAAGTTCCATTACTTTGTTACGCAGGTCTTTTGACTGTTCTTTTCTACTTCCTCATAGTTCAGTGTCTAGCCTGCTTAGGGCATCCATGTGAGAGCTAACAAACTCATTAACTATTTATACACAGACACTAATTGTGATTTAAAAAGCCACAAATGTGAGAAATTAACCTTTAACCACTTCTCTACTGTGCACGAAAACCCCCTTCCTGCCCAAGCCATTTTTCAGCTTTCAGCGCTGTCACACTTTGAATGACAATTGCGCGGTCGTGCGACGTGGCTCCCAAACGAAATTTGTGTCCTTTTTTTCCCACAAATAGAGCTTTCTTTTGGTGGTATTTGATCACCTCTGCGGTTTTTATTTTTTGCGCTATAAACAAAAGAAGAGCGTCCAGTTTGGAAAAAAAACACAATTTTTTACTTTTTGCTATAATAAATACCCATTTTTTTTTTTAAATAACATTTTCCTCAGTTTAGGCCGATAGGTATTCTTCTACATATTTTTGGTAAAAAAAAAAAATCGCAATAAGCGCGTATTGATTGGTTTGCGCAAAAGTTATAGCGTCTACAAAATAGGGGATAGATTTATAGCATTTTAATTTTTTTATTTTTTTATTAGTAATGGCGGCGATCTGCGATTTTTTATTGTGACTGCGATATTGCGGCGGACACATCGGACACTTTTGACACATTTTTGGGACCATTCACATTTATACAGCGATCCCTGCTATAAAAATGCATTGATTACTGTATAAATGTGATTGGCAGGGAAGGGGTTAACCTCTAGGGGGCGGGAAGGGGTTAAATATGTTCCCTCAAAGTGTTCTTACTGTGGGGGGAGGGGACTGACTGGGGGAGGTGACCGATGGTTGTCCCTATGTACAAGGGACACACCATCAGTCCCCTCTCCCTCACAGGACGTGGATCTCTGTGTTTACACACAGAGATCCACTTTCCTGCTCGTTTCCCGGGCAATCGCGGGTGCCCGGCGGCAATCGCGCCCGCCGGGCACGCGCACCGGGGCCTTGTGAACGCGGCGGGCGCGCGCGCGCGCCTCCTAGCTCGTTTTAAAGGGAGGACGTCATATGACGTCCTCCCAGAACGAGAGTATCCTCCGCCCGCCGTCAATTGACAGTGGGCGGGGGACAAGTGGTTAATTGCCATTTTAACCTGTGTGTGCCACCGTCTGTGTCTGTACCAATTCCAAACATTCCAGGTTATGTAAACTTTTGTGTAAGGCCATTTGGGTGATTTCTGTTATTATTGGGATTTTAAAAGGAGCCAAAAAAATATGTGATAATAAATGGCTTCACATGACCACTATCCTTGAATAAAAGACAGTTTTTAGGCATGATTAGTCATATTTTCAATATAAATGCCAAAATGTCACAATTTCTGCCAGGGTGTGCAAACTTTTAAGCACAACTGTATATATAAATATACACTGTATATATATATATATATATATATATATATATATATATATATATATATATATATATATTTCAACTATTTATTCAGCTACTTTCCTGGTGTTTAGCATTAAACGACTCAATAGCCCTTGGTTATAATAAAAAAAAAAAACTCTTTCCACTTATATAACTTTGAAAAGAACATTTTCACCGGAATTACATAAAGCTAATGCCGCGTACACACGACCATTTTTCTCGTCGGGAAAAATGTCATTTTTTCTCTTTGACGAGAAAAACGCCAGTGTGTGGGCTTTTCAGCATTTTTCCAGACGAAAAAAAACGGCAAGAATCACGACGAGAAAAATTAGAACATGCTCTAATTTTTCTCGTCGTGATTCACAGCATTTTTTCCGCTGCAATTTTCCCATAGGGAAACACTGCCAGGGAGACTACACACTGTCGTTTTTCACGACCAAAAGAAAAAATGTCATGAAAACCAGCTGTGTGTAGGGGACTAAGCCGGTCCTCGTTTTTCATGTCGATTTTCTCGGCTGTGTTTTCACTGTCGAGAAAATCGATCGTGTGTACACGGCATTATAGTATTAAAGTACAAAAGAACTTTTAGGTCTGACAGGTCACTGTGTGTTGCAGCAAAAGCAAAGCAAACGTACATAATGCCATCGGCAGCTAAAAGGAAAGAGTTTGGAAACCACAAGTTAAATGTAATATTATGTAATATGAGTAAATGCTACTTAGCTTGTAATGTTCTATCGTTTAGGACCTATACAGGAGGCGTATAATAAAAACGATGAGGCAGATTGCAGTAATATTCAGTCTGCTGCCGCTGTGTACTGCATTGGGCAAAATAATGAACTGCATTATTCATTAAGAATCATTGTTCCCTTTAAAACAAGTGGAGCAGTAACTGAACCACCACCCCACTATTTGGAATTTACTAATCTTCTTATTGACTTATTGGCACTTACACTAAACTCACCCAATGGCTCACAAAGCTTATCTCCGAAACATGCAAATTGCTGTCTTCCCCACAGGCTGGTTAAAATACCATAGCTAATTTACTATGTGTCTTTTGCTGTAATACACAGAAACTATTAAGATTACATATGGGAATATTAAAAGGTTTTTTTGGTTTCTGCCTGTACATCTTTCAAAATAATTTTACAGTCCTGACGTTCTGCCATTTAAATGGACCTTACAAATGTGAGCTGCTTGTTTTATTCACTTTGAATGATTTGGTGCTGTGCATTAGGGCATTAGAACAGGCCTGTATTAAATCATTTCTAATAAGATAAACTCCGTCAGACGCTTTGCAATATTTGTGTAGCATAGAAGCAGATCCATCTTCCAGCAAATAGGGTAGGCTTGGACAGAGAGAATATCTTAATAAAGCTGTAAGACGGGGGTTTGTTTATTAAAGTAGGATGCTTATATGTTGCTTGCTTTTAGTTGAAAGGAACGCTTTAATCATTACGTTCTTGATATTTTCCTGTAGCCTAAGTAAACCTAGGAAAGGAGCAATATTTTGTGCTTAAAGTGCACCTGTGTGAGCATATTAAAAAGTAAAGTACCACTTTTACTGGTTATTAGCTACATCCAGTTGCCTGCATGTTGCCTTTTATACAATTGTTGGCATTTTGTTTTTGTATTTTAAGTGTTTTCAATGTTTTAAAAAAAGGAGTTACACATAGACTTGGACGTTTTACAACCTCTCCTGAATGATTTAACTTGACAGATAGTAACCGACTTTTAAAAACTTCAGTTTTGCCGTGTTTACCGCATTTTGCCGCGTTTACGTTTTGAAGCATTTTGTTTTTCAAATAGTCAAAAATGAAAAATGACTGTAAATAAAACACGGCTAAATGCGAGTTGCTGCGTTTACAAGCTGTTACAGGCGTTTGGCATTTCATATGCCTCTGAACATCCGTCCTGAATGCTTTTTTTTTGCTTTCCAAAAAATGCTTCTAAGCTCAACTGCCTAAAATCGACTATAAACGACCCAGCGTACATGTATTGATAAGATAACATAGAAGAGAGTTCAGGGGCAGCTGAAAAAAAGCCCAACTGCTCCTAAACGTCCGTTTACCAGCAGCAGTATACATGAAGCCTTAAGGGCCTTTTTTTCTATTTCTGTCCTAACACCATGATGGTAGAGAAACAGTTCTGATATGTCAAGGAGAGAAGCTGAGATGCAATGTGATTGTGGTCTGTAGGACCATAGATAATTGAATTTCCAGGAGGAAATGAATTAGTGAATTGTGGGTATGGCATATGTAGCGGGGTCTCCTTTAAGACTCTCAGGACTACCTTACCCAGAACCCCATTCGGTACCCAGGATGCAATGTTTCCACCCCAGAGACTCATGGGTGGGGTTATATAAGGAGGAGGCGAGGCTGCGCTCGGCCTCTTTGGGACACGAGACTTCAGTGGAGAGATCTTCCTGTGCGGATCCGCTGTGGTGCAAGGCCTGAAGCCTGGGGCCTTGCGCTGCTACCCAAAAGAGCCTTCCACTCCCATCGCGAGCCTGGGTGACATCTGACTTGGTCATCCTCAACCGTTGCTGAGCCGGAGACCGGACCGCTGTAGACGCTGTGTGTGGAGACACAGCAGGTGGAAGTTCCTGGACTGGGATCGCGTCCGGAGGGGTGAGCGAGCACATGCTCAATCCACATACTGTATACTATTGTTAGGTCTAAAGACTGCCGTGGCCCACCAGTTCTATTCAAGCCCCACTGGAGATCCATAGCAGAACTGAGCCGAACGGATCTCTAGTGGAGTGTTCTGTGTTGGTACTTTTAACCCTTTGGATTACAAATTGTGTTCCTGAAATGTGCACCACCGCTTAAAGACTTGCATGCGAATAATTCATCCCCTAGAGACTGAGTTATATGGTCAGGCCTGGCCACCTAGATAGTTTGTTTCGTTGCTGCGCCATAGGGCGCATAGTGAAGTACTGTTCCACGTGGCGTGTGTGCGCCATATCTTACTAGTTATAGTGTGTCTATTGCTGCAGGGCTCTGCAGAGATATTCCTGTGATTTGTTATAACTGTTGATTTTATTGCCAGTAGAAGTAAACTAGTTATTCTTCTATCATTGCATTGGTGTCTGAATTTAACCATAGAGCATAAGAGATATACATTACCCTAGACTAACTGTGCCAGGGGGGATCGAGTAAATTGCCGGGGGTTCACGGAGCTGTTTTCAGGGCCCAAACCAAATCTGCGGCCCTCTTAGCTGAAGGTATCGCTACACGTGGGGTTCTTGTCCGGGATCCTGATACAGCAGGTGAACGCCAGAAGTTCCGGCATGGACCCCATGGACCCGCAAGCAGTAGAAGCGTGGTGCAAAGCCTCTAGGGCAGAGCCAAACCGCACGATAGTCATCAGCCTCCCTGGGGAGGAATGGTCGACTGAGACGGTAGAGGAGTTAATGAAGTCAGTGTCCCCAGATCACACCGTGGGTGATGGAAATAAAGTCAGACCCAGACACCTCATATCAGTATGCACTAGTGGAGTACTGGGACGGGATGCCAGAGGCTTGCAAGCGCAAGTGTGTGCGGACGCCAGACAACAGAACCTATAGGTTGGCGCACGCAGTAACTGATAAGAAGGAACCATCACCAACGGGAACATCGCAGGCTGCGGCCCGTACCTCACCAGAAAGAGGAGATGGGGTGACGCCCCCGGTGGCACCTGCCACTGCTATATCACCAGAATTGATAAAGGCAATAGGGGATCTGCTAACCAAATGTCAGAAGACAAGCACGGTGCATGTAGAGACTAGCTACCGGAGACTAAAGACATTCTCAGCGAAGCTCCCTGTCCCTGCAGAGGAGGAAGACTTCGACACTTGGGTGGAACAGGCTATGCAGGCAGTGGAGGCATGGGAGGTGCCTGAAGCGCAGAAGAGGCAACGAGTGATAGAAAGCCTTAAAGGCGCAGCAGCAGAAGCGGTGAAAAGTTTCCGGTTTGGAAATACAGACTGCACAGCTCAAGACTGTCTAGCTATGCTACATGAAGAGTTTGGTCAGCTAGAAAAGGTGACAGAGATGGTCTACCAATTTGAACATACTTTCCAACAGCCGAATGAAAAGCTTTCAGAGTATGTCAGAAGACTGAACAGGTTGCTGTGTAAGATTGTCTTGAAGAAGGGAATGATGCCCCAAGATACAGATGCGGCAAGAATGAAGCAAGTCTTAAAGGGAGCTTTGCGCTCGGATCCAGTCTGGTTGCACCTGAAAACCTCAGGAGGAGGAACGTCACTGACTTACTCTGATTTGATAAAAATCATCAGAGATGAGGAGGCACTGCAGAAGGATCAGGCAATGATAAAGACAAGTCATGCCCCTACACCAGTGATGGTCAACTCGCTCATGACTCCAGAAAGGGACTCAGAAGTGGACACTTTGAAATCGCAAATGTCTCAGGTGTTAGAGATCCTAACCTCTCTGATGGCAAAAGACACACAGGGTCCAGAGAAAGAGGTAGCGAGAAAGGAACTGTTCCCAGCTGTTTCGGCACCCGCATCTCTGCAAGACTGGGGGGACATAATCTGTTTTAATTGTGAGGGAGTTGGCCACATTGCAGCTACATGTTCCAGTCCCAAGAAGAAGAAAACAGATAACCGCAAGCCGGCGGGAAACTCCAGAGGGCCCCGGTGAAGGAGTCAACCGGGTGCCCATCATCTTCAGTGAGCTCCAAGCTGAATGCGAAGCAGAAGAAAAGAGGAGACAAAACCCCTCAGAGGAAACACAACATTCCTCAACAGAGATACACCCCAGAGAAAGGGGGCAAGACCCCTCAGAAGAGGCACAGCATTCCCCAGAGGGGATGCACACCTAAGAAAAACAATAATATCCCTCAGCGGGTCTGTACACCCATTGAAAGAAGGGAAATCAATGCATACCAGGCTCAAGAAAGACTAAAGTCCAAAGGGAGTTGGACGAGAGAGAGTCCGAAGGGAAAGGACCAGAAGAAGGCGACCCCTGCCAGGCCATATCCGGAGAAGCTGGTAGGCCCATCTCCTATAGTGCCCATTCAAGTGGAGGGAGTCTACACCAGAGCCATCTTGGATACTGGGGCACAAGTGACCCTATTATACCGGGATTTCTACGATAAGCACTTGAGTCATCTGGCCATCCAGAAGATAGAGGAACTGGAAATATGGGGGATTGGAACCCAGAGCTTCCCCTATGATGGCTATCTGCCCATCAAGATGACCTTTGACCCATCTGTGGCTGGGTAGGCCGAAGTGTTTGACACCCTGGCAGTTGTGTGCCCTCGGCCGCCAGGAGCCAACAAGAGTTCCCTTATAATAGGGACAAACACGGACCTGGTCCGAAGACTCCTGACCCCTCTAGTGAAAGTCAAGGGGCAAGCGGCCACCAAGATTCACCCCATGCTGAAGACGGCCTACCAACTGCTGGTCCTAGAGCAGAAGACCCCTGGAGAGGGGATAGGGAAGGTGTGGAGACTTGGAAGAGAAGGGGTAGTGTTGCAGCCCGGCAAAGTAACCTGTCTCAGAGCCACTGTGAAGCTTACTTGGGAGCAGCCTGGACCCTTTGTTGTGCTGGAGTCCGACCCAAGGGGAGAGTTCTCAGGTCTGGAAGTGATACCAGAAGTGATTCCGCTGAAGGCCCTGAAGAAGGCCCATTGTATAGTTCCGGTGAGTGTTAGGAACACTACAGAAGGCCCCATAGAGATCCCCGCCAGAATGCTGCTGGGCCAGGTGAGCCCTGCTGCCCCGGTTACCCTGTCAGAAGTCAAGGGGACGGGTGGAGGAGGAGATGTTTGGGAGAAGCTGTCCATGGAAAACCCGAATCTGCCCAGGGTTTGGAAAGAGAGAGCCAAGGCACAGTTGACCAGATGGGAGAAGATCTTCTCCAAAGATGAGTTCGATGTGGGGTGTGCAAGGAGTGCCACCCATCGAATCCGCCTCCAAGAAGACAAGCCCTTCAGAGAGAGGGTCAGGCGGGTCCCACTAGCAGATCTGGAGGATCTAAGGGAACAACTTGCAGAACTCAAGAGGACTGGTGTGATCCGGGAGTCTAGAAGCCCCTATGCCTCCCCGATAGTGGTAGTCAGGAAGAAGAATGGGTCATTGAGGCTCTGTATAGACTACAGGACTCCCAACAGGAGAACCATACCCGACCAGTACACCACTCCGAGGATAGAGGACGCTTTACAGAGTTTGTCTGGAGCCAAGTGGTTCAGCGTTATGGATCTCAAGAGTGGATACTACCAGATCCCTATGCATCCAGAAGACAAGGAGAAGACAGCCTTCATAACCCCTGTGGGGTTCTTTGAGTTTGATCGAATGCCTCAGGGACTGTCTGGAGCTCCTGCTACCTTCCAACGTCTCATGGAGAAGACTGTAGGAGACATGAACCTTAGTGAAGTCCTTGTATACCTGGACGATGTCATTGTCTTTGGAAGGACCCTGGAAGAACACGAAGAAAGGCTGGAAAAAGTGTTGAGAAGACTCAGTGAGGAGGGACTCAAGCTTTCGCCTGAGAAGTGTCGGTTCTACCAGTCTTCTGTGAACTATCTGGGGCACATAGTGTCTGAAGAAGGGGTGGCCAAAGACCCTGAGAAATTGGAGGCAGTTACCTCCTGGCCACGACCCACCACAGTAACAGAACTCAGATCCTTCTTGGGGTTCTGCTCCTATTACAGGAGGTTTGTGGATGGATTCGCCTGAATTGCCAGACCTTTGAATGAACTACTCAAGACCGAGGGGGAAGAGGACGACTCAGGGCCCAGGAAGCCGGGAGAGTACAGAGATCAGTGGAACCAGAAGTGTGAGGAGGCCTTCCAGGTGCTGAAGAAGAGCCTAACCACTGCCCCAGTCTTGGCCTACGCAGACCCAACCAAACCCTATGAACTACATGTAGATGCTAGTCATGACGGTCTGGGAGGAGTACTTTACCAAGAACACGAAGGACAACTGCGGCCTGTTGCCTACGTGAGCAGGAGCCTGACCCCCTCCAAGAAGAACTACCCCACTCACAAGCTGGAGTTCCTGGCCCTTAACTGGGCGGTAGTAGACAAGCTCAAAGACTACCTGTATGGGGCGGAGTTCACTGTGAAGACCGACAACAACCCCCTTACCTACCTTTTCACCACAGCAAAGCTAGATGCCACTGGACACAGGTGGCTGGCCGCACTGTCTGGATTCAATTTTAGCCTAAAGTACAGGCCAGGGGCTGGAAATCGAGATGCAGACGCTCTGTCCAGGAGATCTCATGCCCCCACCAGTGACACAGAAGACTGGACTCAAGTGGCACCTGACGGGGTGCCGACCCTTTGTCAAGGGGCTGAATTACAAGCCAGAGGAGGCTCGAGGGCGGAAGAGATAGGAGTTACCATGGTAGGAGTCCCCAAACAATACTGTGGAGTAACTCAACTGGAGGAAGACAATCTGCCGAAATTGTCCAAGAAGGAGCTGAGGTGCGACCAATTAGAAGACCCCATGGGGAAATTGGTTCTGGAAGCCCTGGAGAATCAGGATCCAAATAGACTCCTGCGCCACTCCTCAAAGGAAGCTCGCCTGTTGAGGAAAGAGTGGGACAGGTTGCAGGTGCATCAGGGAGTGGTCTACCGAAGGGGCCCCTCTGATGACCTGGAAGATAAATGGCAATTGTTCCTTCCGGAAAAACATTGAGAGACTGTTCTGATTGCCCTACATTCAACTCGTCAGAAGTTGGTTCTATTGGCCCTGCATGAGGGCAGAAGTAGAAGAGTACTGTCATTCATGTGCACGCTGCATCCAGGGGAAGACTTTACCCCATCAAGCTGCCCCAATGGGCCATCTACAAAGTCAAGGCCCAATGTATCTGGTATGCATTGATTTTCTCTGCCTCGAACCCGACCTGAGTGGACTAGGAAATGTTCTGGTGATAACCGATCATTTCACCCGGTATGCCCAAGCTTTCCCAACCAAAGACCAGAAGGCTTCCACAGTGGCCAAGGTACTTATGGAGAAGTATTTTGTCCATTATGGGCTACCACAGCGACTCTATTCAGACCAAGGAAGGGACTTTGAGAGTCGATTGATCAAGAAACTGTTAGACTCTTTGGGTATCAAGAAAACCCGAACCACACCTTACCACCCACAGGGAGATGCTCAGCCGGAGAGGTTTAACCGAACCCTGCTCAACATGTTGGGAACTCTGGATAGTGAGAAGAAACAACATTGGAGCAAACACATAGCAGCTATAGTACACGCTTACAACTGCACCACAAGTGATGCTACAGGCTACTCCCCCTATCGACTCATGTTTGGGAGAAAAGCAAGGTTACCTGTGGACCTGGCCTTTGGCACCTCTTTAGACCATTCCTCAGCCACCTCCCACAAAGGATATGTGGACAGGCTCAGACACAGCCTGAAAGTAACCTATGAACAAGCTCAAGCGGCCTCAGATCAAAGGGGAGCTCAAAACAAAAGAAACTTCGACTTGAAGGTCCGGGTGCAAGACCTGCAGCCCGGGGACCGAGTACTGCTACGCAATCTGGGGGTCCCTGGAAAACACAAACTGGCAGACAGATGGAGATCCGAACCCTATGTCATCTGTAGGAAGCTGCCGGGCCTACCTGTCTACAAGTTGAAGCCAGAAGGGAAGGTAGGACCACTGAAGACGTGGCATCAAAACCACCTGCTCCCACTTGCTGAAGAAGTCAGGATACCTCCAGTGAGGGACTCCCCTGAACCAGTCTCTATTCTGGATACTCCCAGACCAAACACTCGGTCCCAGACCTCTCGGGGTGAAGATGGAGTGGCCTCTGAACTTAGTGGAGATGAAGGAAGAGAACTTGACTGGCTGTGGCCTTCCCCAACTCCAGGAACTTCTGCTATAGATCT
The DNA here is from genome assembly GCA_029206835.1 of Rana muscosa. Taxonomy (NCBI): domain Eukaryota; kingdom Metazoa; phylum Chordata; class Amphibia; order Anura; family Ranidae; genus Rana; species Rana muscosa. The sequence continues at coordinate 438,110,915 of CM055121.1, read as the reverse complement.
TCCAACCACTGAAGACACTATAGATGGACAACTGAATGCAGAAGCCACTGAGTTCATCCCATCTAGTCCTCCATCAGATTACTGGGGAAATGCCTGTGACACTTACTCAGAAGAGGACCCTAGAGACTCTACGTATCCTTCGGCCCCTGAAGCAGATGTTCCAGAGCCCGCTGTGTTGCCCGAACCTGTTATGGAAGAAGAGCCTGTGGCGCCAGAGCCAGAAACCCCAAGAGAGCAAAGGGCTCGAAGAGTCATAAGGCCTCCCAAAAAGTTGACCTACCCACAAATGGGGAGGAGCTCAGAAGATTCTGTGGTCACTGCCAGGAGGAGTGCAGAGAATCCGGATCCCTCCACTGTTCATTTGGTGGAGGGCAACCCCCACTCACTCTCTGGCACAGTTAGGCAGGCCACTCATGATAGTGTGATCTGTGGGCAAGGGAATTCAACTCCTCGGTTTTGGTGGGAATTCCCTATGCCAACATCATACGCAACGTTGTCTAGGGTTGTACGCAGTGTATGTTAGGATTATCTTTGGGGACCAAAGAGTTTAAGTGGGGGGAGTGTGTAGCGGGGTCTCCTTTAAGACTCTCAGGACTACCTTACCCAGAACCCCATTCGGTACCGAGGATGCAATGTTTCCACCCCAGAGACACATGGGTGGGGTTATATAAGGAGGAGGCGAGGCTGCGCTCGGCCTCTTTGGGACACGAGACTTCAGTGGAGAGATCTTCCTGTGCGGATCCGCTGTGGTGCAAGGCCTGAAGCCTGGGGCCTTGCGCTGCTACCCAAAAGAGCCTTCCACCCCCATCGCGAGCCTGGGTGACATCTGACTTGGTCATCCTCAACCGTTGCTGAGCCGGAGACCGGACGGCTGTAGACGCTGTGTGTGGAGACACAGCAGGTGGAAGTTCCCGGACTGGGATCGCGTCCGGAGGGGTGAGCGAGCACATGCTCAATCCACATACTGTATACTATTGTTAGGCCTACAGACTGCCGTGACCCACCCGTTCTATTCAAGCCCCACTGGAGATCCATAGCAGAACTGAGCCGAACGGATCTCTAGTAGAGTGTTCTGTGTTGGTACTTGTAAACCTTTGGATTAGAAATTGTGTTCCTGAAACGTGCACCACCGCTTACAGACTTGCATGCAAAGAATTCATCCCCTAGAGACTGAGTTATATGGTCAGGCCTGGCCATCTAGATAGTTTATTTAGTTGCTGCGCCATAGGGTGCATAGTGAAGTACTGTTCCACGTGGCGCGTGTGCACCATATCTTACTAGTTATAGTGTGTCTATTGCTGCAGGGCTCTGCAGAGATATTCCTGTGATTTATTATAACTTTTGATTTTATTGCCAGTAGAAATAAACTAGTTATTCTTCTATCATTGCATTGGTGTCTGAATTTAACCATAGAGCATAAGAGATATACATTACCTAAGACTAACTGTGCCAGGGGGGATTGAGTAAATTGCCGGGGATTGGCGGAGCTGTTTTCAGGGCCCAAACCAAATCTGCGGCCCTCTTAGCTGAAGGTATCGCTACACATAATTGTGCAAACAGTGGGAGTTGCCCAAAACTTGAGCCTACTCACTGCGCACGCGGTAAAATATGCACAGTCTTTCCACCCATTGTAAATGTTTAATTTTTACTTTTCTAAAATAATAAACATGTTATACTTACTTTTACCTTTACAATCTATTTAATTACTGTTTCACAAGCAAGAGTCTAATACGGGGCAGGAGTTTACAGCGCACAGATCACAAGGGTTGGGACTATGTAACACACAAGTCAATAGACAGAATACAAAAAAGAATTACCTCCTCCTCCAAGCCAAAATACCCCCAGTACAAATACCCTCCCACTATTACAGACACCTCCCCTCCAATACAGATCCCTCCAGTACAGACCACCCCCCTTGTAGAGATCCTCCCCAGTACAGATCTCCCACACCAGTATAGATGCCCCTTGCAGTACAGATGTCCATCCCTAGTATAGATCCCCCTCCAGTATAGATTTCCCCCCTCTCCCTTTCCCAAGTGCAGTTCTCCCCTCCCTCTATTTCAGAGTGCAGGAAAGTCCTCCCTTGACTGTGTCACTGGAGCTGGGCAAGAGATAAGCCTTCTTCTCTATGAACTGCCACTGCCTGACTCTGAGTTCTGACAGATAGCAGGAGTGGGGCAGCTGCAGTGTTTCAGATGAACAGTGCCTATTGGAGCTAGTTACCATGGACACGCGGGGGGGTCCCCCTATTGGCCCTACTATGCCCCCTTTATCTAGGCCCCTAGTGCTCTGTTCCATCTGCACTAACCAGGAGGATTCAGGAAAGCTAAGAGTTATGAGAGGGGAGGAAAGAAAATGGCACCTGATGGTTGATTGTTATCAGACCCACTTTCTTGTCGACCGAAAGGACCTTCTGGGATTTAGGGACTTAGGGAATCATCTATAGTAGCTGTGGATCAGATGGGTACTGAGACCCCCTTCCACTATCAGGTAGATCTGGACACTTTTATTAAGCTGCAAATAATTACACAATGAATATGTGTTTTTACCTGCCCAGTAGTTGCATAGGGCTGCTTAAAACTTGGTCCCTAGAAAAGGCCTTTTGATGATTCTGGCTGCCTCTAGGTAGAGAGAAAGTTTAGAAAGATATTATGGCCAATCTGTTCAGTAGACAGTATATTTATCTACTTTAAAGCGGAGGTCCGCCCAAAAAAATTTTTTTTAAAGTCAGCAGCTACAAATACTGCAGCTGCTGACTTTTAAAATAAGGACACTTACCTGTCCAGGGCGCCCGCGATGTCGGCACCCAAAGCCGAACGATCCCTCGGCTCTTGGATGCTGCCGCCGCCATCTTCGGTAAGGAAATCAGGAAGTGAAGCCTTGCAGCTTCACTTCCTGGTTCCCTACTGCGCATGCGCGAGTCTCGCTGCACGATCCTAATGGTCCATGCTGGTTTGTGGGACCTGTGTGTCTCCCAGAAGACAGCGGGGGGCGGAGGAGGCACCGGACGTGGCATAGATACCCGCATTATCTGTGCCCGGAAGTGGGATCAAATACCTGTATTAAAAAGGTATCTGCTCCCCCCGAAAGATGCCAAACGTGACACCGGAGGGGGGGGAGGGTTCCGAAAAGCGTAAGTTCCATTTTTGGGTGGAACTCCGCTATAAAGAAATAAAGTTTAAGTTTGCAATTGATTTAAAAAACTATTAGTTTACAATCTGATGTGCTAAGTTCTTTTAACTATTTGCCTTTTTATTATTATTTGTATTTTTTTAGAATCATAAGCCAAGGACGACTTGTGCACTTGCTGGTTGCATTAGCCATTCAATTAGCACGAGAAAGAGCGAAGTTTAACCTGCTTAAATTTTGCTTTTCGTGGTTCCTTCCAACACCCCCCCCCCCCAAACTGACATGCTAATGAAGTTTAAAGCCCTTCTCTTTTCATTACCTACCTTATTTTAGGCTTCAGTGACATCATCACAGGGTCTCTGTGCTTCTCAATGCAATGCAGGCAAATTATGGCTGGTGAAAACGGTTAGCAGGATGCTGTACATAGCTTCCTGGAAACATCACAGTACGCTGCCTCACTAAACCTCTCAGGAGCCCCCAGCCCTGATGCAATAAAAATTACCTTTATGGGTGGCTGTCACATGTCAGTTTGGAGAAGTGGTATCCTAGGCAGGCATGTGCACCACCATAGATGCTGATCCTCCATGACTGAAATAACTCAAATTCAATGAATGAAAGGAGCAGACCAGGGCAAGTCAGACTGGGAACGAAAGGGCTAGATGATGCTGGGCATCCTCCAGCCAAGAAATGAGGTGGGTTCTACCTGGCTTGCTGCTGCTGATAATGCATACTGTGAGCAGCTCACAGTGAAACAATTTTAGTACAGAAGAGAAGCTTGTACAGCAGTGCAGGGCAAAAGTTAAGGCTGGAGTTCAGCTTTAAATCTATGTGCAGCATAGCAGAAAAGTAGTCTTGAAGTTGGAGTTTAGAGTAGACTTGTTTGCAAGTGCTAAATATGAATAGTTATGTAACACACTGCACTGTTACTGATTGCAGTATATAAATTGACCACAAGATGGCAGTGTTCTGCAGTTTAGTTATTCAGACTTTCGTGCAGAAGTACAGCAAAGCATTATTGAACATGTATGCTGATAGCAGGACTTCTGTAACTAGACAAGCTGAATGCAGACTACAATTCCCAAAAGAGCTGGCAAAGGGGCAGGAGCCTATATAATTGTAAGCCCGGGAACTTTCGGAGGAAGAAGGAAGGAGACTGTGAGAGGGTGAGGACATGTGTGAGATGGCAGTGTAGGACTCAGAGGACCCAGGCCTGGTTGGGTCACATCAATGAGCCGGAAAGAGGAACTGCATATCGCTGGCGTCACTGAGAGGCAGGAGAGTCGACTTTGCAGGCAGTTGGATTGTGGTATCGGCATCGACATCGCTCCTACCACAGAGGGACTGAGAGAACAAAGGGGCCCCCCAACTAAGAGACCTTCCTTTGCTCTGCTAAGACTATAGACCAGGTGAGAAAATGTCATAACCCAAACATGAAAAGCTACAAGTGATTGTGTTGCTTCCAGTTATTTCAGTTTAGCACACTTTGCATCACAGTTTGCCACACTGCGACACAGACTTCCTAGCCCATTCAGTACTGCCTCCTACTGATTAGCGTCTCCCTATTGCTCTGAAATCGCAGGACTCTTGCTACAGCACATGTTTACCTGAAGACAGGAATACTGTTAGTATCTCACCTCAAGCTTCTTCCATCTGTAAAGAAACTTGCTTCATCAGACTTGTTCACCACCCACAGGGGCTCAATTCTGCTGAAGTTTACTTCCGCCTCTTTCTCAACTTTAGCCATCCTGCATTCATCTTCAATGTTAAAGGGACCTTCCCCAGTTTCTCACCATCAGGCCAAGGGGAACTTTTCATGTTGCTGTACCATCCTCAGGAAATCTTGCTCCTAGATAAAAGGGCCTCAACCCTGATGTGCATCTAGGGCCCCATCAACAGCACAGAAGAGTTTTCTCCTACATTTTGAAGTAATATCAAAGGGGACATTATTTTTTCCAAATTCATTTGTATAGTTAATTACTGTTCCCAGCCATTGAGAACCCAAAAGTGAGTTAGCCCAATTTCTTGATAGTCTATTTCAGTTCACTTTGGGAAATAACCTTTAAACTCTGGTCCTGCAGGACGTTTGGGTTTGTTTAAAGTTGTACTGTGCATGATTTGTTGTATTTTGCACCACTTACTGTAATTTATACAATCAGAGTATTTGTTCACCTTAAACTGTGGTGATTATTTTGTGTTTCAAAGCCAGGGGCTTCTCCTGGTCAATGTTTTACGGTGGGGGCAGCAGGTGCTGTGCTCCCAGATCAGACTCCAAACAGACAGGAAACCCAAAATACTCAGCAGCTCCTAAGGGGGTAGCGCTACAGTTATAAGCAGTATTTTGTGTGCGTGTGTATATTTTAAAAGCTAATTGAATTTTAGTCTGAACGATATTAAAGAAATACAGTATGTGCACAAACACTAAACATTCCATTTCAGAGAACAACGAGAAGGATAATTTTCTTGGGTTTTTGTGTCGCTGTTTATTTTCCAGTATGAGCATGATTTTCAGACCTCAAAAGAGATAATCTATCTGTGGATTATGTATAAGCAAAACCTTACCTATTCACTGAACTGAATTATTGTACCAGGATTGTGGAAAACGCAGGCTTGTATGGTCAGTGAACAATATAAATTATCTTTCAGATCACTTCATTTTGGAAAAGATCACTATGATAGATTCTTTGCCACACTGTAGATAGCTGGCAGTATTTTTATTGCCTGGCATTTGTAACGTGATACTTTCACCACTGCTACTGCTATAATTGTATTATTGATCTGATAATTATGAGATATTACTATCAGACAATAAGCCAGAGAGGTAGATTTCTCACTACAGTGGTCCAAACATCCCTTTCCATCATAGCCAGGTCTAGGGGGAGCCCCAGATTTCAATTGTGCCCCCCCCCCCAAAGTTCAAATAATAGAAAACCTCCATATACACAATTCTATACCCACAGTTGATCCAGAGGAAGGCAAACAACCTGCTCTTTTCCTAATATTCATAGCTTTTCCAGCTTTGGACGTGAGCCACATAGATTTTATTTTTAGCCTCACCATTTTATTCAAAACCAAAAATAGTCTTCCATTAAACTTCAGACTGTCTTTAGACTGTTTTTTTTTACTATCAGTTTCTTTTATCTTCTTCCACATACATTTACTCATTTACTGTGGGGCGGTGGCTCCTGTGCTGAATCATGTACAGGTACTTGATTCTGCACTTCTGGGTCTGGAGATTGCACGCGACTGGACCCTCTCCCGCTGTGATTGAATGTAAACAACCCGCCGGCGACACTCTCCCGCTGTGATTGGACCTAAACAAGGCAGATCACTGTTCTGTGACAAAGGAAGGCAAAGCAGAAACACGGATCTCTACCTTACCACAGTACAAGCATCCCCCCACACAGTTAGCAAGCACTCCCTAGGAACACATTTAACCCTTTGGTTGCTGATGTTAACCCCTTCCCAGCCAGTATCATTAGTACAGTGACATTGCATTTTTTCTTTTGTACTGATCACTGTATTACTGTCACTGGTTCCAATTTTTTTTTCAAAAGTGTCAGTTAGTCTCCAATTTATATGCCGCAGTATTGCAGTCCCGCTATAAATCGCTGATCACCACCATTGCTAGTAAAAATAAATAAAAATTACATAAATATATCCCATTGTTTGTAGACACTATAACTTTTGTGCAAACCAATCAATGTACGCTTATTGGGATTTTTTTGGCCAAAAATATTTAGCAGAATACTAATTGGGCAAAATTGTTGAAGAAATTAGATTATTTTTTTTTTAATTTATTGGATATGTTTTATAGCAAAAAGTAAAAATTATTGTTTTTTTGTTTTCAAAACTGTCGGATTTTTTTGTTTGTAGCGTGAAAAATAAAGACCACAGAGGTGATCAAATACCACAAAAAGAAAGCTCTATTTGTGGGGTAAATAAAAAGGACATAAATTGTATTTGCGTACAGCGGAGCACGACGCGCAATTGTCAGTAAGACCCTTTTCACACTGGTTTGGTTTGCAGGCGCTACAGCGCTAAAAATAGCGCCTGCAAACCGACCTGAAACAGCCGCTGCTGCTGTGTGTATACCGCTCCTCCACCGCTCCTGCCCATTGAAATCAATGGGGCACCGCGGCTATAACCCTTTTTAACCCTTTCTCGGCCGCTATCGGGGGGTTAAAACCGCCCCGCTAGTGGCCGAATAGCGCCACAAATCCAACGGTAAAGCGGCGCTAAAAATAGCGGCGCTTTAGCGCCGACTCACCTCCTGCCCCAGTGTGAAAGGGGCCTTAAAGTAACGCAGTGCCGTATCACAAATAATGGCCTGGTCATAAAGGGGGGGGTAAACCTTCCGGAGTTGAAGAGGTAAAACACCTTCTGGCTACGTATTCTAGGACCTCAGAATAGTTTAGCATTGATTGCAGCATTGCCTTGTTAAACCCACTGGACAGCCATCTCTAGCTGAAGCACACAAAGCCCCAGCAACATTGCTACTATGCTCCCCAAATTCAGTCATTCTATAGGTGCTGTCTCAAGCAAACTAGCAACACAATTAGTCACAATGCACGGGATATGATCCTAGAGAAGCTTGTGGGGATAAACTGTGCACGCATGGGCAGAAGTTTTGACAGCAAGATGTAAATACAGCGATAAGCCACAAGCCATGGGGAGGATGTAAGTAAGCATCTGGGGCAGGGAAAGGTGGGGTCCTTTATGTGGGCTGGGGGGAACAAAAATGAAATTGTACCTATCTTTTAACTCCTGAATACTGTACATATGTATGTGGCAACACAGTTGTAAGCTTTAAGTCCATGCTGCCACATATACAGTACATGAAAAAAGCCATTCACGTTCATGTGGTCACTGTGACAGCCAGTCATATTGATCACCTGACTGGGAAGCCCATCCAACACCTCTGGTTTTATGAACAAGGCTTCACTGCCGGTTTCCCTTAGTCAAGATGGCGGCTCCAGAACCCGATAGCCGATTGAAAAATCAGCTTGGGTGAGGACACTGCTGGATTCCTACACAGTTAAGTGCCCTAATATTAATTCAAATAAATAATGGGGGGGGGGGTGGGAGCTGGAGTTCCTCTTTAAGTTTCAGTAAGTGACCATTTAGTAGATGTCATAAAGAGATTAATAGGTGTGCTATTCATTTTTTGTGCGTGCTTAGGGCACAATGTATGGCAGTATGTGTTATTTGTGAGAAAAAAAAATTCAAATTTTTTGTTGCCAAAAATAATTATGGCACTTTTCAGAAGCCAAAAATCAATGTACAAATTCAATCTTTTTTATTACATACAAAAGGTAAAATGCTGACTGCTGTTAACAATATTTCTATTTAAATTCCCCAAAAAAATTAAGCATTTCATGCAGGTTGTAACAACCAGGAAAGGTAAGCTACATGTTGTAAGGATTCTATCTTTTGTTCTTATAAGTTCCTAAAACGTTGTACATATCTTATTATTATTACTGCTCTATAAAGTTATATTAAGTAAAAAAGTAATAACATTTTAAAAAAATTATCGTACCATGCACACCCTACACTTTTTTTGTACATACAGTACATAAGCACCTTTTATAAAAACATAGAAATGTGACGGCAGAAAAAGACCAAGTAGTCCATCAAGTCTGGACATTTTCTTTTTTCTTTTTGTGACACCTGTTAAAAAAAAAAAATATTTTAAGTTAAACTCGAAACTGATGAGCTGTAGAGATTGCTAATGCATTCCTGATAACAATCATGCATTAGGTAATTAAATAGTTACATAGGTGGTCAGGTTAAAAAAAATACATGTCCATCTAGTGTTGTGTTTCACAAACATGTGATTTTGAGGCTTCATATACTGGTGTTTTACACCTCAAGATAGTCTTATCTTTTATATGTATTTAAAAATCTGGCGATTTTGTGTTTGTATACACTAAATGATTTTGTAATGAATAATTTTATAAACATTTGCCAGATATCGAGTGGCTTTAAAAATCAAGACTACTATTGTTTTTAATTTATAGGTTCTCCACTTTCATAAAATACAATACTGAATAGCTTTTGAGCTTTTGTTGTCTTTGGTATATTTCCAAGTTCCTATGTACAAATTGTACAAAATAATGTACAAAATGTACAATTTAATGTGTTCGATAAAAAATAATAAGTTATCTGGCAGTGAAGAGGTTACGTTTATTCTGTTTTTATTCCACAGTATGACACCATTTGAAGAAAAAAAGAAAGCTGCTTTTGCCCAAAATCCTCTGTGCTGTTTTCTCCTAATCAGGAAGGTTGTGCCATTTGCCTGCCCATTCCTACCTCCTCCACAATTCATAGAACATGTCTTACTACACACCCATGATGCAATAAACTCTATGAATGGACGCAGGAGTTGCTGTTATTCAACTCTTCCTCCTCCATTCACAGACCTTGATGCATCATGGAAGTCAGGGACATGCAGTCAGGGAAGGCAGGAGAGGCAGAGCATGAACATAAAAAAAAAAAAAAGATTGAGTCTCGACGGTCGTAGCTCAGGGGTAGGTAGCCAAAGTCCTACCCAACCACTGGTCAAAAAATGTGTGGCTCCTAGGACCTATGGTTCCGGAGATACGGGGCTCCTTGCGCAGCTTGTCAGGAGCTACATACAGAGCGGCCAGTTTAAACACACACTCTGTTTGCAGCAGACTATGAGGATGAGCTCACAGTGCCTCTCACTTCTTGTCAGAGGCACTGAGCTCAATGGACAGCTTGGAGCCTTGGTAATGGTAAAGCGCCATTGGAACGAATTGTCCAATAAAAATGCTGCAGTGGAGGCTCTTCTCTCACTGCAGTGTCATAGAAGGGGCATGTGTCTAAAATACAAATGCTCCCTTCCAGCCCAGCCCTCTTAACTACAAGGAAAAAACATTGGTTTATGGGTATACGATTTACTCATAATCCCATGTTTTTCTCATAGAGTTAAATTGGTACTTAAGGTTACGTTTTTTTTTTTTTTTTAAATAACAAGCATGTCATACTTACCTCCACTGTGCAGTTCATTTTGAGTGGCCCCGATCGTCCCCTTCTGCGGTCCCCGGGCGGCTCTTGCGGCTCCTCCCCGCAATAGCTAACCCCCTCTTGGAAGCTCTCTCCCGAGGGGGTTACCTTTCGGGCACGCTCCCGTGTGATACACTTGGCGTACATAGCCGCCGAGTGTATGACTCGGCCCCGCCCCCCAACGGCCGTGTCATTGGATTTGATTGACAGCAGCAGGCGCCAATGGCTGCGCTGCTATCAATCTATCCAATGAAGAGCCAACAAGATGTGGGGAAAGCGACGCGGGATCGCACACACGGAAATTCGGGGCTCAGGTAAGTAAAACTGAGGCTTGGGGGGGCCAGGCACAGCATGGTGTTTTTTCACCTTAATGCATAGGATGCATTAAGGTAAAAAAACACAAGGGTTTACAAACCCTTTAAGAGGGAGAATAAAAATCTGCTGCTGCTCAAAATGTACTGTTTTAATCAAGCTAAATCATTTCTTATTATGCTCTTTGTTCTAACATAATAATGTATTAATTATCTATTTACTGTGAAATTACTGGTTTTAAGTTATATCTTCAAACTTCAGAAATTTGTCCACCTGCTTGAGTACAGTTTTTGAAAATACAGTAAAAAAAAACAAATATATAACAATTATTTGTATATTACTTATGGTAATTAATCACTTGCCACCAAGGCCAATTTTGACACCTCTCTTCTAGGTGTAAAAAGCATACATTTTTTTGCTAGAAAATTACTCAGAACCCCCAAACATTATATATATTTTTTTTAGCAGACACCCTAGGGAATAAAATGGTGGCCGTTGCAACTTTTTATGTCACACAACGTGTTTTTTTGGAAAGAAACTGTTTCATAAATAAAAAAAAAAAAAGATTTTTTTGTATAATGTGAAACATGATGAAAGATGATGTTACGCTGAGTAAACAGATAACTAACACGTCACTCTTTAAAAATGCCCACACTTGTGGAATGGCACCGAACTTCAGTACCTAAAAATCTCCATAGGTGACGCTGTAAAAATGTTTACAGGTTAGATGTTTAGAATTGCAGAGGAGGTCAAGTGCTAGAATTATTGCTCTCGCTCTAAGGAGCGTGGCGTATGTAACCTGTGTGTATCTGGCTCTGGTACTAGCCAGTGCCTCACCAGCCACTGATCTCATTGTAAGTCCCTGATGGAAGTGTAATAAGCTAAATTTTATAAATGGCGGTGGAGGCAAGAAAGAGCAGGCAAACAGCACAACTTTTCTGATTTGTCGCTGCTGTTGTCATCCTCCACAGCGCTGGAAGACAGTGATTCAGGGAAGTATCTAACAGCTATAATGCATCCCAAAAAAATATTTACTAAACTTCAATTTTAAATAATAATTTCTACTTTCCTAGCAACACCATATACAATATCTTATAACATGTTTGTGAAAGAAATAATGTGTTTATTTTTCTACAATTAAAGTATTGGCTAGAGGGTTAGATTTTGTGTAATCCTATGGAAAATGTTAATTGCTTGGCCTTGTGGAATAATGAAGTGAAAATATCCCGGAAACCGAATGCCCTTTTTTTAAATGGTGTTAAACATGACTTAATTATCCATTTAATGCAATGTTTATGCTGCTGTCATATAAAATAAAAAATGTCCAACACATTTAGCATCTTCAAATTAGAATACAGATCCACTGCAGTTTGTATAATGGCTATCTGTGTCACCAATTCCTCGGTATATATCATTATCTATAAAAATCTATATTTAATCTAATTATTATACATGATTTACCATAATGAAAACTAAGAATACAGTAAAAGTAAATCATACATTTGCCTTAAATCCATTTTTAAATATGTGTCATGAAATCTAGAGATAAAAGTGATGGAATGTAGAAGGGTATGAGTTGTTTGGCTTACCTAGCAGACTTTTGGTTAAAGTAGATGGCGAGTCTGAATTGAAATACAATTCAAACACTCCTGCATTGATAGAACAGCTCAATTACCTGTGCTTTTTAAAAATAATATCTTTGTAAATATCTTTATTGTGATATTTAGTTTTTTTTTTTTTAAATCGGGTGACTGACAAGACGTTGTGCTTGCTCCTATGTCACCAGAGGAAAAGCTTGTTGAAATAGGACTATATTTCTATGAATTCTCTGACTCAGGGCTGGACTGGGACAAAAATTTGGCCCTGGACTTCATCCAGACCGGCCCACTTTAATTCAATAAAATGCTGCCCCCACCCCCCCAAAAAATCACGCCCACCAAAAGGCCCCTACATCCATTATTGTATATCATGAGAGGGTGAGTGTCATGGATATGCAGTAGTGTTTGTCTGTCAGCTTACCTTCCTTCCCATGTGTTCATCTTAGAGGCCTGAGCCCTTTCACCTGGCTTCCTTTATAATCTCCTCCCAGCCAGACTCCACCCCAGGCCCTATCACAGAACACTATATTAACCTGTGCACTGCAAGCCTGCTTTGCTGATCAACGTGTTTGTTAGGCATTGTGTGTTTGGGTTCCTGCCTGCCGTGTGCTACGTCTGTCTCTCTGTTACGTTATTGGCTTGTCCCCGACTATCCCTGTCTGCTCGTGACCCTTGACCTTCGGCTCATTCTTTCGTTATCCTTGTCTGCTTGTGGCCCCTGACCTTCAGCTTGTTATTCGGTTCTCTCATATCTTGTGCTGCTGCTTCCCCTCTTTTCCCCTTATCCTACGGGGCGTGAGCTAGGAAACTCCAGGGGCCGCGACCTGGTCCCAGCCTGCAGCATAACATCCTCACCACTAGAGGCCCTGGAGAAGACCTGCTGGGTCTTAGACTCCGCGCCCTGGGGAATCTTGGCTCTAGCTTCCGTTAGGATCCCGGTTGTGCTCCTCTGGTCCCGCTTTCCACAACCACCCAGTTTCCTATCAGCAGCAGTCAGCCATAGGGTTCACTACCTTGCGGTGCACTCCTGTCCCCCTACGGTGTGCATCTGTCACCTGGCCACAGGTGACCTTGACAGTGAGAGAGAGGTGAATAAGAGAGAGAGAGAGAGAGAGAGGGTTAAGGGAGGGTTAAGGGAAAGTGTAGGACCCCTTAAAATAGCGCCTGTAAAGCGCCTGAAAAATGCTTTCACACTGGGGCACTGCCAGGGCTTTAAAAAAAGTCCTCCAAGCAGCATCTTTGGGGCGGTGGAGGAGCGATGTGTACATTGAAATGAATGGCCACCGCTGCCGAAGCGCCTGCAAAGCACTTAGGCAGCAGCGCTACACGGGCGCATTTAACCTTTAATTCGGTTGCTAGCGGGGGTTAAAAGCGCCTGCTAGAAGCCAAATAGCGCAGCTAAAATGACAGTAAAGTGCTGCTAAAACTAGCAGCGTTTTACCGTCAATGCCCGCCCCAGTGTGAAAGCAGCCTAAGAGTCAGGTAGTGAATGAGACAGAGGAGGGGGCATAGAGACAGAGGGGGAGCTGAGAGACAGAGGGGGGGGGTGCTGAGAGACAGAGGGGGGGGTGCTGAGAGACAGAGGGGGTGCTGAGAGACAGGGGGTAGTTAAGAGACAGAGGGGGAAGCTGAGAGACAGAGGGGGGAGCTAAGAGACAGAGGGGGGAGCTAAGAGACAGATGGAAGGTGCTGAGAGACAGAGGGGGAGCTGAGAGACAGAGGGGGGAGCTGAGAGACAGAGGGGGAGCTGAGAGACAGAGGGGGAGCTGAGAGACAGGGGGAGCTGAGAGACAGAGGGGGGAGCTGAGAGACAGAGGGGGGAACTGAGAGACAGAGGGGGGCTGAGAGATAGGGGGCTGAGAGACAGGGGAGAGCTGAGAGACAGAAGGAGGGAGCTGAGAGACAGAGGGGGGAGTTGAGAGATAGAGGAGGGGGCTGAGAGACAGTGGGGTCTGAGAGACAGAGGAGGGGGCTGAGAGACAGTGGAGGGGGCTGAGAGACAGAGGAGGAGGCTGAGAGACAGAGGAGAGGTCTGAGAGACAGAGGGGGGGACTGAGAGACAGAGGAGGGGTCTGAGAGACAGAGGGGGGAGCTGAGAGACAGAGGGGGGAGCTGAGAGACAGAGGGGGGAGCTGAGAGACAGAGGGGCGAGCTGAGAGACAGTGGGGTGAGCTGAGAGACAGAGGGGCGAGCTGAGAGACAGAGGGGCGAGCTGAGAGACCGAGGGGGGAGCTGATAGACTGAGGGGGAAGCTGAGAGACTGAGGGGGAGCTGAGAGACAGAGGGGGGCTGAGAGACAGGGGGGAGCTGAGAGACAGAAGGGAGCTGAGAGACAGAAGGAGGGAGCTGAGAGACAGAAGGAGGGAGCTGAGAGACAGAGGGGGGAGTTGAGAGACAGAGGGGGGAGCTGAGAGATAGAGGAGGGGGCTGAGAGACAGTGGGGTCTGAGAGACAGAGGAGGGGTCTGAGAGACAGAGGGGAGCTTAGAGACAGAGGGGGAGCTGAGAGACAGAGGAGGGGTCTGAGAGACAGAGGAGGGGTCTGAGAGACAGAGGAGGGGTCTGAGAGACAGAGGAGGGGTCTGAGAGACAGAGGGCGGTCTGAGAGATAGAGGGGAGCTGAGAGACAGAGGAGGGGCCAAAAGAGGGGTTGACTGAGAGACACGGGAACTGAGAGACAAAGGGGGGACTGAGAGACAGAGGAGGGGTCTGAGAGACAGAGGAGGGGTCTGAGAGACAAAGGGGGGAGCTGAGACACAGAGGGGGAAGCTAAGAGACAGAGGGGGAGCTGAGAGACAGAGGGGGGAGCTGAGAGACAGAGGGGGGAGCTGAGAGACAGATGGGGGAGCTGAGAGATAGAGGAGGAGAGCTTAGAGATAGAGGAGGGGGCTGAGAGACAGTGGGGGCTGAGAGACAGAGGAGGGGTCTGAGAGACAGAGGAGGGGTCTGAGAGACAGAGGGGAGCTGAGAGACAGAGGAGGGGCTAAAAGAGGGGGGGACTGAGAGACACGGGAACTGAGAGACAGAGGGGGGGACTGAGAGACAGAGGGGGACTGAGAGACAGAGGGGGGTCTGAGAGACAGAGGGGGGCTGAGAGACAGAGGGAGGAATCTGAGAGACAGAGGAGGGGGCTGAGGGATAGTAGGGGTCTGAGAGACAGAGGAGGGGTCTGAGAGACAGAGGAGGGGTCTGAGAGACAGAGGGGGGGCTGAGAGACAGAGGGGGGCTGAGAGACAGAGGGGGGAGCTGAGAGACAGAGGGGGAGCTGAGAGACAGAGGGGGGAGCTGAGAGACAGAGGAGGAGAGCTTTGAAAGACAGAGGAGGAGAGCTGAGAGATAGAGGAGAAACGAGGTCAGCACTGGAGGCTCTTTTTACACTCGCTGCAAGCAGGCCCGAGAAACTAACACCGCTCAACCTCCCTATTCAGGAGGGTACGGGCTTGAGGTGCGGTGTGCCTCATTCTTTTCCTGCGGAGGAGCCAAGTAGAAGAAAAGCAGGTAAAGTCTGGGGTTGGTGCGCTACAAATACATAGGGTAATGGGGGGGTCAGTGTATATATAATATATGGTGGTCTGTGTGTATATATAATATATGGGGGTCAGTGTATAAATAATATATGGGGGTCAGTGGATATATAATCAATAGGGTGGGAGGGGCAATGTGTAATACATGAGGTGAGGGGGGCAGTGTGTATATAATACATAGGGTAATGGGGGGGTCAGTGTATATATAACATATGGTGGTCTGTGTGTATATATAATATATGGGGGTCAGTGTATATATAATATAAGGGGGTCAGTGGATATATAATATATGGGGTTAGTGTATATATAATACATAGGGTGGGGGGGCAATGTGTAATACATGAGGTGAGGGGGGACAGTGTGTATATAATACATAGGGTGATGGGGGGGTCAGTGTATATATAATACATGGAGTGATGGGGGGCAGTGACACATTTTAATTTAATTACATCTGGGTCGGTTTGCAGGCGCTATAACACTAAAAATAGCGCCTGCAAACCGACCTGAAACAGCCGCTGCTGTGTCTCCAGTGTGAAAGCCCCGAGGGCTTTCACACTGAAGCCGTGCGCTAGCAGGACGGTAAAAAAAGTCCTGCTAGCAGCATCTTTGGAGCGGTGAAGGAGCAGTGTGTATATCGCTCCTCCACCACTCCTGCCCATTGAAATCAATGGGACACCGCGGCTATACCGCCGGCAAAGCGCCTCTGCAGAGGTGCTTTGCGGTGGTTTTTAACCCTTTCTCGGCCGCTAGCGGGGTTAAAACTGCCCTGCTAGCGGCCGAATATCACCGCAAATCCGACGGTAAAGCTCCGCTAAAAATAGCGCACTTTACCGCCGACGCACCTCCCGCCCCAGTGTGAAAGGGGCCAAAATGCAATACATGTGCTTGGGGGTAAGGGGTTTAACCACTTAAGGACCAGAAGTATTTGCCCCCTTAATGACCAGGCCATTTTTTGCGATACGGCACTGCGTCGCTTTAGCTGAGATTTACGCGGTCGTGTGGTGCTGTACCCAAACAAAATTGACGTCCTTTTTTTCCCACAAATAGAGCTTTCTTTTGGTGGTATTTGATCACCTCTGCGGTTTTTATTTTTTGCGCTATAAACAAAAATAATATTTTAAAAAAAAAAAAATGTTTTTTTCATTTTTTGCTATAAAACATATCCAAAAAAATCTAAAAAATATCAAATATATATATATATATATATTTATATAAAATATATATATTGTGATAGTAGGAGATGCTGTTGCAGTAAAATTGGTAGTTTGGGGGACACAGGGTGTGCACATTTGCTTGGTGCAAGACTGCAGAGCATAGATGTGGACTGGAGAAAACTACTTTTGCAGCTTTCTCCAGGTTTTGGTATTCCGGCATGGGGCTCTGTAGTTTGGAGATTCCATAGTGTCTTGGGTGGGACGGGATCTCCAACCCTGTGTCCAGACTCTGTACATTACCAGCAGGGTGTGTGCTCAGGTGATCCCGTCCCACCCAAGACACTATGGAATCTCCAAACTACAGAGCCCCATGCCGGAATACCAAAACCTGGAGAAAGCTGCAAAAGCAGTTTTCTCCAGTCCACATCTATGCTCTGCAGTCTTGCCCCAAGCAAATGTGCACCCTGTGTCCCCCAAACTATGTGTCCCCCAAACTATCAATTTTACTGTGACAGTATCTCCTACTATCACAATATATATATATATATATATATATATATATATATATATTTCTACATTTTTTGGTAAAAAAAAAAATCACAATAGGCGTATATTGATTGCTTTGCACAAAAGTTATAGCATCTACAAACTATGGGATAGATTTAGGGACTTTTATTTTTTTTATTGTTTTTGCTAGCAATGACAGCGATCTGCAATTTTTAGCAGGACTGCAACATTGCGGCAGATAAACCTGACCCCAAATGACAATTTTTGGGGACCAGTAACATTACTACATTGATCAGTGCTATAAAAATGCACTGATCAATGTAAAAAAGACACTGACAGGAAAGGGGTTAACACTAGGGGGCGATCAAGGGGTTAACTGTGTTCCCTGGGTGTGTTCTAACTGTAGGGGGGATGGGCTACCAGGTACATGACAGAGATCACTGTTCCCGATCACTGGGAACAGTAGATCTATGTCATGTTACCTGTCAGAATGGGGATCTGCCTTGTTTACAAAGTCAGATCCCCATTCTGCCTCTGTACTAGGCGATCGTGGGCCGCCGGTGGACATCGAGTCCGTCCGACCCGCGGGCACGCTCCCCCCCGTGAGCCGCTGTACAGCTATGGCGATTTGTGCAGGAGAGCCAACCTGTCGTCGTATAACGACAACAGCTGGTCGGCAACTAGTTAATATTGTACTAGTGGAAGGGAGTACTAAAAGTGTACGGGTTAGGGGGCGCAAATTATTTGACTTGCCCCGGGTGCTGACAACCCACACTACGCCACTGGAGCCATCTGTACCGATCGCTCCTGTCTTCATTCTTAACTGAGGCATAGTAAACCATGTTTACTGCAGGCTGCAGAGAAAGGGACTGGAGAATCTTTGTCCTCGGTTTCTTTCTCTGTCTCAAAATTTAGACATCAGGGGTCTGTTTAGACCCTTGATATTTCACCACAGCCCCATAACGGGGCTCCTAAAACAATTGTAAAAAAATAATAACACATAATATTTTAAAAAAGCCACATAGGTGGTATGGGGACAGTGTATATGAGGTTCCAGTCACATAGCAGAGAGAGCCCTCCCATGTGCGGCATGGCGCAATCAGACCAGCGCGACACTCCCTAGATCAAGACGATCAAAAAATACCTGATGCCCCAATCTAAGAGGAGGAGAAAAAAATAATAAGAATGAGCCACCATAAATATATGCGGGGTAATATACAGGTATATATAATATCATCTCGACAAGTTACTCACAAGGCCAACAGATCCACAGCGTCACTACATCAGGGTGACCATTCTTTTTCCACAGAATATATGGAGCCAAAATATTTTTTGTCCTCCTCTTAGATTGGGGCATCAGGTATTTTTTGATAGTCTTGATCTAGGGAGTGTCGTCCTAGTCTGATTGCACCTGGGTAGAATACAGCATGGCGCACATGGGAGGGCTCTCTCTGCTATGTGAGTGGCACCTCATATACACTGTCCCCATACCACCTAGGTCCTGAAGAAGCGACAGCGAAACGTTGACCTTGTTTGACACAGCAGTAACAGGGAATATATATATATGTACTTTATATATCTGTGGTTATACAAATCATGGGCTCTGTTTTCTCTTGTTTTTATTCTACATACACTTTTATCCATTTTGTAAATCTTTTTTTTTTTTTTTGTAAAACGATATAGTGTTCCTTTCTGGTACCGGTAAAGTCCGCCTAAATGTCCAAAAACTATTTTCATACACGCATGTGTGTTTGTGCTCTGGGGTGCACACCCTAATGCAACAGGCTGTGCACGCCAATGCACGTTTTAAAACTATGTTTATGGTTGTTTTCCTTTATTAGTTCAGCTTTCGTTTAATTATATTCCACTATGAAAATTTTTACTTCACAGGTATCTGTTCACATAATGATTACAACACAATTTATTATTGAATTGTAAGTCCCGTAAATGACATTATTCGGACATGAAGCAGTTAACAGTTCAGACACACAAAATGTTGTCACGCAGTAATTCCTTTTGCAATTGCTGGCTTTGAAATGTTTCCAAAGAATTCAATCTATAAAATGAGAACCAACAAAAGATCATTAATCATTCACAATACAAGTCATACACATAATGTTCTGTGCATGTTAATTTCATTTAATATAATCTAATAGCCTGCTATTGCTTATATGCTTGCTTAGGAGGCAGAATCTCCACTGGATCGATAATGTCATTGTGGTAGCATCCTTACTTTCTGTATGAATAGAGCATTGTTACTGATTACCCACTGCCTATGGACATGAACTCTGTGAATTGTAGGGCTGTCAGCTTGAATGTTTCAATCTACAGAAACTGAGGGCTGAAACTAAAAAAGTTTTTCCACCCACACAAAACATTTAGGGGTCATTTATAGACTCATTTATTGCAAATTGCTTTTCAGAAGGCTTTGGCTGCAAACTCTTCCTCCAGCTCTCTGCCCGTACAATACTGTAGGCCCTGGTCCACTGCGTGCTGTTCTGCAGTACTGCTCTGTCTGGCAGCAGGGACCAGGCTGTTAATGCTGTTTCCACCCCTACACTTTCCCTCTCTTTTCCACCTGTGGAAGCTGAGCTAAAGAAGGAACCCTTTAATTTATAAGTGAACATTTACCATTACATCTGAGATGGAGAGTGGCAACAGAGAGGACACCACCGATACTGGAAATCGCCACTGACACTAACCGAGTTTGCCGTCCAGCTGTTAGGGAGAGAGTATTGCTGTCACAGATGGGGAACAGGGAGAGGTCCTCTGCTGTCATCACATGAGTCAGTGAGAGGCCCTTAGCCAGCCTGCTACACACTATTAGGAAAATAATCACCTGTGTGAGCCACAGTGGGGGCATCCTTTTATCAGTATTTGGAGCTGGGTTTTTCAAACAGGGTTCCTCCAGAGTTTTCTAGGGGTTCCTTGAGCCTCATAGATGAGTAACTACTGGCACCATTGATCTTTTTAGCTAACGTAAGCAGGGGGTTCCTCTTTAGTTATTTCAAGGGTTCCTCCATGTTAAAAAGGTTGAGAAAATGTAATTTGGAGGAACGCTTCTGTTCACTCCAACATCAGTTTGGAATCTACATACAGGGAGGCCCGGAATGAAGAGACAAAAGAAAAATAATGAAGGGCCGTGCATGACTAGGTGGAGAGTACAGACAGGACGGGGTTAACATTTGAGAAGAAGTGAGTGGGTGGAGGCAGAGGTGAATTTTAATAAATGGGGAGGGGCGCTTTAAATAGCTGGGGGCGGGTGCACTCGGCATCATTTTGAGTGGGGACAGATAGGAGAGGAAGTTTTGCACTTCTCTCCTGCATCTAAAATGGCCGCCGTGGATCAGATTCTAGCGAGGCTTAAGGCGGCTGCGGACGCCAAGGGACCAGGCTGGTTGGAGGCTCAGGTGGGTGGGCTGTCGGAGGAGCAGGCTGGGGGGTCGGGTGTGAGCAGAATGGTTACCGAGCGCGCTCTGCGTTTTTTTCACCGCCACCACCGGGTCGGTCTCGCCACCCCCGGAGCCCACAAAAGGACTCGTCGGCCCCCCAGCTAAGCGCGCTACTGCTGGTGCTGGGGATGGAGCCGGGCGGCTTTCTCTGGGACAGCGCGGTGCGGGGGCGGGGCTACGGGCCGCAATGGCGCCCATACCTCGCCCTCGAGGCAAAGGACATTGGTGATCTCGATCCCCCCCTCGTCCCCGAGGGGGGGATTCGGCGGGGGAGAAGCAGTGCCACGTCCGCAGGTCCTCTACCTGACGAGACTGGCGGTATTGCTGTCGGTGAAGGGCTGGATGTACGGCAGGACGACGGGGGGAGAATGTCGCGGCCTTCCATGGGCTCATCATGTGAGCGCAGGCTTAGCAGTGCAGTGACTGTCGGGTCACATGGCAGAGACGACCGATCGGCGCAGAGGGGTCCCACGGCCCCCGGGCAGTCCTCGCCTGGGGGGCTCATCTCGTCCATGCCACCAGCCCAAGGTTCCAGGTCGGAGGGAGAGCTGTCCGGATCTGACATGGAGGATCAGGAAGACGTCGCAGCACGGGACTCGAGAGCAGCGGCTGTGGGGACCGTTTCCAGTCAGCCCGGTAAGTTTACCTCTTTTATCTCTGCTACTGACTTTAACGCTGACTTGTGTTCACTATTGCAAGCTGGAGTTTGGGGGACGGGTGCGGGCTCGGCAGGTGACGGGGGTCCTGTGCCGCCTGTGGCGGGTGGGGCGGGCGGTCCGCCTGCTCCTCCCGAGACAGGGGGTGCATTGTTGGGATTGCTTGGGGGGTTGCAGGAGGTGTTACAGAAGTTTTCTGGGGCACACGGGAGTGCTCCGCAGGTGGTTCCGGGGGTGGGGGTGCAGGGGGAGGTTGCAGCCGGGGTAATGGTTCAGGGGGCCCCCGCGGGACAGGCATCGGACACTGCTGTGGCGGTGCAGGTAAGTACGGCTGGGGGGGGGCTAAGGCAGCGGAGCCGGCTGCTAAGACCCGGGAAGATGTGGTACGTATTGCGGACGCAGCCAGGGGTGAGGTATATGTGTGCTTTGAGGGTCCTTTAGGGGCTCACCTCAAGCAGGAGGTACGGGACAAGAGCGGCAGGGGTGAGTATGTTGAGATCTTTTCCTTGCTGCCGCTGGAGGATGAGGAAAAAAGGAGGTATAGGTTGATACCCAGGACGTTTGGGAATTGGCTGCAGGCGTTCGCCATTTTGGCCAGTGTCGTGGGGGAGAAATCCCAGGAACACTGCTCTGCCTTGTTCTGTTACATGGACGCGATCGGGGAGGCTCATAGGGTGTATGGCGGGACTGCTTGGCTGTGGTATGACGAGCAGTTTCGGCAACGGATGGCGGTCGGCCCTGCACTGAGGTGGGACCACAAGGACATAAGCCTCTGGATGCGCCTTATGTCATCGGCGAGGGCGCCTAGCCAGTTTCTTCAGGGGGGGGTCGGGGGGACGAGTACCTCAGTGCTGCCGACTGGAAAAAAATGGGGGGGTGCTGGCAGTACAACGAGGGATCCTGCAAGTTTGGGGGATCCTGTCGTTTTAAGCACGGATGCTCGGGGTGCGGGGGCAATCACCCCCTGTCCCGTTGTTTCAAAAAGGGAAGGCGTGCCGGGGACGCTGCTCAAAAAAGGGACGACGCCGGTGAGGGAGGAAAGGATGCGTTTTTTTCTAAGTAGGTACCGGGACAGGGCGGCTGCGGAGTTGTTGACCATGGGTTTTTCAGAGGGTTTCAAGATCCCGTGCTCTCTGGAGGTGGAGCCTCCAGTGGCAAAGAATTTGAAGTCAGCACTGGCTAACCCCGGGGTGGTTTCTGAGAAATTGGCGAAGGAAGTGGCGTTGGGCCGCATGGGGGGGCCATTTCGGGAGGTGCCATTCGCTAACTTGGTGGTTTCCCCGCTAGGGGTGGTGCCTAAGAAGGAACCGAATAAGTTTTGGCTTATCCACCACCTGTCTTTCCCGAAAGGGGGTCGGTCAATGACGCCATTGATCCTGAGGTGTGTACAGTGTCGTACACGTCTTTCGATGTGGCTGTGGGATGGGTCAGGAGGTATGGGCGCGGGGCGCTTATGGCCAAGGCAGATATAGAGACGGCTTTTCGTCTTCTCCCGGTACACCCGGACAGTTTTTGGCTGTTGGGATGCTGCTGGGATGGGGCGTTCTACGTGGATCGGTGTTTGCCTATGGGATGCTCCATCTCCTGCGCCGTGTTTGAAACATTCAGCTCCTTTTTGGAGTGGGTGGTGCGGGACATTTCAGGTGTGGATTCGGTAATCCATTACTTGGACGATTTTTTGTTTGTGGGCCCCCCTTCCTCCAAGGTGTGTGCGATTTTATTGGCAACTTTGCAGCACATTGCAGTTGAGTTTTTTGGGGATCGTGATTGATTCCGCAGCTATGGAGTGTAGATTGCCCTTGGACAAGGTGGAGGCCCTTAGGGAGGAGATTAGTGAGATGATGGGGAGGAAGAAGGTGCGGCTGCGGGGACTGCAATCCTTGCTGGGTAAGTTAAACTTTGCGTGCAGGATTATTCCCATGGGGCGGGTTTTTTGTCGACGGCTGTCGGCTGCTACGGCCGGGGTGAGTGCCCCTTCGCACTTCATTCGGCTTCAGGCGGAACACAGGGAGGATTTGGAATTGGTCACTGATGTGGCTGGATCCACGTGTTATGGAGCCTTTTTCCTGGGGGCGGTGGAGTGCTGAGGCATGGCCTGAATCCTGGGTGGAGGCAGGGTTGGTACATAACCTGGTGTTGCTGGAATTGTTTCCGGTGGTCTTGGCTATGGAACTCTGGGGGGCGCAGTGTAAGGACCTGAAGATTAGGTTGAACTGTGACAACGTGGGAGTGGTGGAGGTCATCAATCGGGTTACCGCTTCTTCTAGGCCGGTGATCCGGTTGCTGCGCCATTTGGGCCTGCGTTGTTTGCAGTTGAATATTTTCCTTTATGCGGTGCATATCCCCGGGGTTGAGAACACTTTGGCTGATTCACTGTCTCGGTTTCAGTGGGACCATTTCAGGGAACTGGCACCGGCAGCAGAGAGGAATGGGACACCTTGCCCGGGATGGCTATGGGAGGTGGCCTTGGAGCCGCAGCAGGCTGGATCAGGAAGTCGGTAAGTGGACCGACGTGGGGGGCGTATACAAAAATCTGGAGTGAGTGGGCCGTGTTCATACGGCTTGCGGACGCAGAGCTGGACGCGGCCGGGACCAGATTGTTGGTGGTTTATTATGTAACCAGACACATGGAGAAGGGAGGTTCGGTGTCGGGGATTAAGAAGAAATTGGCAGGATTGGCATTTCTTTTCAAGCTCCAAGGGGTGCCGGATTTCACAAAGGATTTCTGGGTGAAGCAGGCGCTGAGGGGGTATCAGAAGCTTCACCCCCATAGGGACACGCGGCGGCCGGTTTCTTTTGACATATTGCAGGTGCTTTGCGGGGGGTTGGCCAATGTGTGTTCCTCAGTATATGAGGTAAAATTGTTCGCGGCGGCTTTTTCAGTCGCATTTTTTGGTGCCTTTCGGGTGGGGGAGCTGGTGTGCCCATCTAAACTGAGGACAGGGGGTTTACTGGTTCAGGATGTGGATGTGGGGGACGATAGGGTGAGATTGAGGTTGAGGAGGTCAAAGACGGATCAAAAGGGAAAAGGTGTGGTGGTGCAATTGTTTTCCCTGCCTGGGTTTGTCCCGTGAGGGTTGTGAGGGAATTTTTGGGGGTCAGGCCGCATGGGGAGGGCCCATTTCTGGTTCATAGGGATGGCTCGTTTTTGTCAGGCTTTCAGTTTGTGGCAGTTTTTTCGCAGGTGCCTGAAGGCGGTGGGGTACGACTGCACGCAGTTTGCGTCGCATTCTTTCCGCATTGGGGCGGCTACAGAGGCGGCCCGATGCGGTCTGGATGAGGCGGCGGTAAAACGGATTGGGAGATGGGAGTCCAGGAGGTTTAGATCGTATGTTCGGCCCCATTTGTTAGATGGGCAGGGGGACTGAGTGGATGATGGGGGACGAGGGGGTTGCTGACATTGGGGTGTTGGGTTTTGTGCCTGCCGCTGACTAGTTCTTTTGTTTTCGTTTCAGATGGAGGTTCGACACGCCTCGTCTGGATTTTGGGGCATTCCTATGTTTTTTGGGGGGCAAAAAGGGCAGAAGTTAGGCAGGGCAGCAGGCAGCTGGGGATACCCAGGCGGGAGGCTTGTGTTAGGTGGATAGGCATCCCGGGGCTGGTATGGAGTAGGGTGGTGCCTGAGATATTCCAGTATGCCCAGTTGGATAAACCGCCGGACGTGTTGGTTCTACACGTGGGGGGTAATGACTTGGGGGTCAGGGCTATGGGGGCCTTGCTCTCGGCGGTGAAGACTGACTTTTTGTCACTCAAGGAAGCTTTTCCGGGGACTTTCTTGGTATGGTCTGATGTGGTCGCACGAACCTCATGGCGGATGGCGAGATCAGTGGCCCGGATCAATAAGGCAAGGATTAAGTTGAACAAACTGGTGGGCAGGTTCGTTACGGCTAATGGTGGTTTGGTGGTGAGGCACTTGGAGTTGGAGGTTAACGTGGGGATGTACTTGAGGAGGGATGGTGTACTTTTTTTGGATGTGGGGTTAGATTTATGGGCTATGGGGATTCAGGATGGCATTCAGCGTGGGTGTGGAGGGGCCCTTAAGGGTAAGGGGTTACCCTTTGCAGGCTGTGGCGGTGTCTTTGGTCTTTGACGGTGGCAGAATACAGATGGTATGAAAGGGGTGGGGGCTCATCTGTGGTATGTGCCCCTCTGGTGTATTCCAGTGGAATTGTGTGCGCTGGAGTATGTGTATGGTTGCACTGCGGGAAGGGGTTGTCTCCAAGCTGTTATACGGCTGGAGGCCTGGTATGGTTCAAAAATTTGGTCCCGCAGTGTATTGGTGTAAAAAAGGGGTTCAAAAGTTTAGGGGTGCCGTCAGAGACCAACAGACTGGGAGTTATAATGTTAAAACTGTGTTAATAAAGTTATTGAAAATATATATTTTATAGTGGAGTCTTTTGACATAATATTGTTTAATAAAAAAGGCTGTTGTGGCCATTTTATACTCCAACTCTGGTGTGGTCTACATTACTATAGATTGGATAAGTTAAGATAGAGGTTAAGAGGGGTAAACTGTCATGGGTAAAGGTTGGGGGAGGTATCTCGAGTACACTGGTCAAGGGAGGCCCGTAATGAAAAGACAAAAGAAAAATAATGAAGGGCCGTGCATGACTAGGTGGAGAGTACCGACAGGACGGGGTTAACATTTGAGAAGAAGTGAGTGGGTGGAGGCAGAGGTGAATTTTAATGAGTGGGGAGGGGCGCTTTAAATAGCTGGGGGCGGGTGCACTCGGCATCATTTTTAGTGGGGACAGATAGGAGAGGAAGTTTTCCCACCCACCCTCCCTGTTGTTTTGGTGTTTTTCTGGCTGTTGTTTCTTGTCTTTCAGGTTGAAAGGAGAAGGTCGTCATAACAGCTGGGTGTTGGCGGTGTCTTTGGTCTTTGACGGTGGCAGAAGACAGATGGTATGAAAGGGGTGGGGGCTCATCGGTGGTACAGTATGTGCCCCTCTGGTATATTCCAGTGGAATGGTGTCCGCTGGAGTACGTGTATGGGTGCACTGCGGGAAGGGGTTGTCTCCGAGCTGTTATGCGGCTGGAGGCCTGGTATGGTTTAAAAATTTGGTCCCGCAGTGTATTGGTGTAAAAAAGGGGTTCAAAAGTTTAGGGGTGCCATCAGAGACCAACAGACTGGCAGTTATAATGTTAAAACTGTGTTAATAAAGTTATTGAAAATATATATTTTATAGTGGATTCTTTTGACATAATATTGTTTAATAAAAAAGGCTGTTGTGGCCATTTTATACTCCAACTCTGGTGTGGTCTACATTACTATAGATTGGATAAGTTAAGATAGAGGTTAAGAGGGGTAAACTGTCATGGGTAAAGGTTGGGGGAGGTATCTCGAGTACACTGGTCATTGTCAGTGAAAAAAAAGGGGTAATATATAGACTGCCAGGCTACTACTGTTATACCACTCCTTTTAGACAGAGCTACCCCCAGTACTGGGTTCTGGAACTGTTACGGTAATTCATCTACTTATTTGTTACCAACTAGATATCTTAGTTGCTATTGTTTCATATATTTGCTGAAGAAATACTTTTGTTTCTTTTTAAACTGCTGGGGTACTATATAGCCCAGGTGTGTCAGTGTGCATGGTGCCAATTACATGTGGGCACAGGAAACAAAGGACCTGAGAAACAGTGGCACATTTGGCGGTAAGTGCAACACTTATTACCAACTGTAAACTCTCTTTTGATACTGTTTTACTCATTGGTTTGAGGGGTCGTTTCCATTTCTATTTCTTTGGGTATTATAGTATTACCGGTATATAAAGTGTATATTGTTGCAATAAATATCCTCTTTTCAGCCCGGGTGTGCAGCAAAATGTGGCGCTGCTTACAGAAGACTGGGCTTTGGGAATTGGAGAGCAAACAGCGGTAAGCGATACACTCAGCATATAAGAACAAAGGAAGGCTGCAGTGATAGACTAGATTTCTGCAGCTAGTTTCAGGAATGATATAGAAATCCACCAATTATATATATTATCCACAATATTAACCACTTGCCGACCGGCTCACGCCGATATACGTCGGCAGAATGGCACAGCTGGGCAGATCAACGTACTGTATATATATGTTGCCCTTTAAGACGCGGAATTGTGGGCGCGCACGCGCACCCGCCGCAAGCTCCGTGAGTGGGATCGCGGGTCCCGCGGACCCGATGTCCGCGGGGATACCCGCGATAGTCTCACGGAGAGGAAGAATGGGGAAATGCTGATGTAAACAAGCATTTTCCCATTCTACCTAGTGACAGGACACTGATCACAGCTCCCTGTAATCGGGAGAGGTGATCAGTGTCGTGTCACACGTAACCCATTCCCCCTTAAGTTAGAACACATCCCTAGGACACACTTAACCCTTTCAGCGCCCCCTCCTGGTTAACCCCTTCACTGCCAGTCACATTTACACAGTAATACGTGCATTCTTATAGCACTGATCGCTGTGTAAATGTGAATGGTCCCAAAATAGCACCAAAAGTGTCCAATGTGTCCGCCATAATGCCGCAGTCACGATAAAAATCGCTGATCGCCGCCATTACTAGTAAAAAAAAAATATTAATAAAAATGCTATAAAACTATCCCCTATTTTGTAGACGCTATAACTTTTGTGCAAACCAATCAATAAACGCTTATTGCGATTTTTTGACCAAAAATATGTAGAAGAATACGTATCGGCCTAAACTGAGGCGAAAAAATTGGATATTTATTATAGCAAAATGTAAAAAATATTGCTTTTTTTTCAAAATTGTCGCAGTTTTTTTGTTTATAGCGCAAAAAATTAAAAACGCAGAGGGGATCAAATGCCACCAAAAGAAAGCTCTATTTGTGGGGAAAAAAGGACGTCAATTTTGTTTGGGAGCCATGTCGCACGACCGCGCAATTGTCAGTTAAAGCGATGCAGTGCCGAATCGCAAAAAGTGCTCTGGTCTTTGGCCAGCCAAATGGTCGGGGGCTGAAGTGGTTAACATAAGCAATATTAACATAAAGAACATAAAAACAAATTGTGCAAAACTAATAAAAGTCCAAGTTTCTCTAACTGAAGATGTCCTATTGCATGAAACATGTTGGGTGGAGTCTGTTGTGCATACTGACGTTTATGGCTGCTGTCTCCTGGTGAGCAGCAGCATCTATACAGTATATGTATTATATTTGGGATGTCTGATATAGATAAGAGGATCAGGGGTGTCCTAGTCAAGATCTGCTGGTGCTTGTGAGATCCACATCGGTAAAGGTAGAGGAGAAGTACCCTGATGCAGCCCCATGCTAATACATGCTAAGTGCAATATGTATGTGAGATTTTTACTGTGGTAAGCTTTCTAATTGTCAGCGATAGGCTTGTATATGAAGATCACTGCTGCATGGTATTGAAGCACACAGGCATTACATTTTTTTTTACAAGTAACTTTATTAAGACATTACCAATCATCATTCACAATACAGTAAAAACAAAATAACAGACAGCATTATACACTACACACATAGTAAACCCAAGACTTCCTCTATTGCTGCTAGGGTGAAGAGATCCAGCAAGGAGCAATAATAGAGAAGATGAGAAGAAAGAGGAAAGAAAGAAGAAAAAAAGGGGAGGGGGAATAGGTAAAGTGGTGGGGGGATATGAGAAACTCACTTTCACCTCACTATCTTCATCTTCCCCCCACCAATCGCAGCAGGTGCCTACTAAAAGAAGGAAGTCGTTACTCTCAGCAGACTCCACTGATGGTTAGACCTTCTATTGCTGTAAAGAGAAATGGCTCATTTGGATGGTGCCATCTCCAGCCTTAAGGGAAGCCTTAGGAATGGTCGGTTAGGAGGTTATGGTACGGGAGCCTCCACAAAATGCCTTCAGTGTGACCATACCGGGGTAACTGTGGAGACTTTATCCTGTGCCATATGTATCAGCTCTTCCATTTCTGCAAAGTGTTCAATTCTTCTGAGCCACTCCTTCATTGAGTGAGTTTGTTTTGATCTCCAGTGAACAGGGATACAAAGTCTAGCCACGTTAATCATGTGCATTGCCAAAGATTTATGGCATAAGCGGGCAGGGATCTTAGAGAAGTGAATAAGGAATTGAGCTGGTTTGAATTCCAGTGGGAGGGTCAATACTGCTACAATCATGGACTTTCCTCCAATACTCCTGGATCCCTGGACATGTCCACCAGATGTGAAGTAGAAAACCTTCTTTTCAGCCGCATTGCCAGCATCGGTTTGAAACTGATGGAGATATTTAATGTGGTATAGAGGCTGTTTTTTACCAAGGGGATTTAAGCTTGTAACCATTTTCCTGTATGGAAACATTTAGGGACCCTTTGTGCAGGAAGAATAGATTCTCAATCCACCTCAGTCATATCTTTGCCCAACTCCTTTTCCCATGCCACTCAATCCGGCCTCATCTTTCCTGAGTGGTCACTAAACTGGGAAATGTAAATTGTAGAAATCAAGTGCCTCTGAGGCATTTTCTTCATATAAAGCGCCTCAAGCAAAGTTGATGGTCTCAAGCGAGCCCTTTGGCTTAGAATTTTTAAAGAAATACAAATTAAATAAATGTTGGGTTTAATTGCACTTGCAAGCTCCATTCACACTTGTACGATTCCAAAATCATTGGACTGCAACTTTGGTGCAACTTTGATGTAATGTTGATGCAACTTTGACACAACTTTGATGCAACTTTCGATGGGTGCGACTTGGATGTCATTTATTGTCCCTCTGCAAAGCCGGACCCACTGTTGCATGTAAAACATTCAGGTACAACGTTCATGCAACTTTTGAGGGCTAACATTGAAGTCTATGGCCCTCAAGTTGCATAAAAGTCAGACCAAAGTAGTGAATGAACTACTTAAAGTTGCTACGACTTATGGTCGCACATATCTGAATCATTATTATTGGAAAACCTGGGGTACAACTTGTCATGTAACGCTGATGTCTAATGTCGCATGACAAGTCGCACAAGGTTAACCGCTTGCCGCCCGCCCACCATCAAATGACGGAGGGCAGCGGCATCTCCTTGCAGGGAACACCTGGACATGTAATCAGGGCACTGATCATCTGTGCCCTGCTTACAGTAAAGCCCCCCAGTGCCACCAATCAGTGCCCATCAGTGCCACCAATCAGTGCCCATCAATGACACCAATCAGTGCCCATTAGTGATGCCAGTCACTGCTGCCTTTCAGTGTCCATCAGTGCCTGCTCATCAGTGTTGCCCATCAATGCCCATCAGTGCCAGCCATCGGTGCCCATCAGTGCTGCCCACAGTGCCACCTATCAGTGCCCACAGTTCCACCTATCAGTGCCCATCAGTGCTGCCCATCAGTGCCGCCTATCAGTGCTCATCAGTGCGGCATATTAGCGCCTCCTCATCAGTGCCACCTAATCAGTGCCCATAAGTGCTACCTCATCAGTGCCTGTCAGTGGAGCCTATCAGCGCCCATCAGTGCAGCCTCATCAGCGCCCATCAGTGAAGGAGAAAAATTTACTGACAGAAGCTAAAAATAATATTTTTTTTCCAAAATGTTGTCTTTTTTCTTTTTTGTAAAAAATGAAAACCCCAGCAATGATTAAATACCACCAAAATAAAGCTCTATTTGTGTGAAGAAAATGCTAAAAAATTAATTTGGGTGCAGTGTTGCATGACCGCGCAAAATTGTCATTCAAAGTGCGACAGTGCTGAAAGTGGAAAATTGGCCCATGTAGGAATGGGGTGAAAGTGCCCTGTAGGCAATTTAAATAGGGGCCAAGTATTAAGCATCTCTCATTCAATATGGCTGCTTTTTACCAAAGTGTAAAACGTTATTTTCTAATGCCGTGTACACATGACCGTTTTTCTCGTCGGAAAAAATGAATTTTTTTCCATTTGACGAGAAAAACGATCGTCTGTGGGCATTTTGTAATTTTTCTCGACGAGAAAAACAGCATTAAAAATGACGAGAAAAATTAGAACATGTTCTAATTATTCTCGTCGTTTTTTCCGACATTTTTTTCGCGGCAGTGTTTCCCATAGGGAAACACTGCCGCGGAGCCCACAGACGGTCGTTTTTCTCGACAAGAGAAAAAATGACGTGAAAAATGACCATGTGTGGGGAACAAGCCGTTCCCTCGTTTTTAATGTCATTATTCAGGGCGGTTTTTTAACCGCCGTGAATAATGATCGTGTGTACGCGGCATAAGACTACAAATAGGTCTGTGAAGGTTCATGTGTATGCAGGTCATGGTATAGCTAGTAGTAGTTAGTCACATTCATCTGGACATGCTCTGTAAGGCTGATGACAATTTGTCGGTCTTCCAAGCTGCTTCTTTAGTTCCAATAAACTTTAGTAACATATCCTAGCATTTATAGACACAGGTAACTCACATTAGTCAAATCACCATTAAAGGCTTTAAAAAAAAATGTCCAAGAACAAGATAGAAAGTGTGAAAAATATGAGAAACCATTTTGGTATATTTCCATAATCAATTCAATATTGAGTTTGGGACAGGTGTTAATTGTTCAAGTTACATGACTGAAGGTGTGAATTGTTATCAAATCGCCCATGGCTGAGATGCTAAAATAGCATTATATGTGAGTAACAGATGGAACATCTCTACTCTGGAGGCTACTACTTGGTAGTCTACCAGGTAGACTACAATTATCTTATAACAAGCCTCAAAAGCCTCAAAACTGTCATTGACCTCCTTTGCTGTTGACAGGAGGAGATGCTGCATTCATCTTTGGTCTGTTTCTCTTTCCTTACAGGAGGCATTCATATTGTCAGTCTTAATTTTTTTAATCTGATATGCAAAAGAAGTGGTTTCATAAAAATGGAGGGATTGTTAAACCGAGAAAAAAATAGCACCAAACTGAGAATGTTGCCCGTAGCAACCATACGGATTTCACCTTTCAAAATTCTGATTGGTGTTGACAGGCAGAAAGTCCAATTATGTGCTTTTTTCATTCGTTTTGTATATTCATCATTCCAAACAATGTGTACACATACACAGGGAGCATTATTGTTTTCATTAAATATAGACATTTTCTGCAGTTTCACTTTACACACTTACCTTGCCTGCACCACAAGTTTCATCAACATATACAGTTGGATATAGTTTTACTGTAACTTTCTTCAATAGTGAGCTCTGAATTTTAAAATATTCCTTCTGAGTTTGAATATTTATTTAGGTTGAAATGTTAATGATCAGGATATATTGGCACCTCTACTATTTATACTCACATGAAAACCCATATTAAATTAATGTTCATTACACCTTAAAATTCCGGTAATAGATAAGTCCGCAGGTGACGGGGATTGAAATCAGACTCTGCCAAGTGAGTAATTAGAAAATTGTCTGTCAGGAGAGCAGAACACAAAACAAACAGAATTACTCAACAGGTAAATTTCCAATTAAAATTTCAAAACCGCCAGCATAAAATTAAAAAGCGTTTCAATGAAATGTAACAGGAGGTTACTGTGGATTTCAATTTCAGAGAAATAATTTGGAGTGATTGTGCTGAAAATGTGAGATATCAGATTAGCTGACAGAGCTGTCCTTTCCAATGACTGCCGCATCAAAATGCACAATGGACGTCATCCACCCAAAACTGATATTTCTCTTTGTGCAGGTGATGGCAGGCCATATCCACCCCTCCCCCAACATAAGGTGTGAGCATAGATGAATATTCAGGCCAGGGATTGAGCAATAAAAAGGTGCTCCAACCAGATGGGAGAACTGTTATTCATTTTACTAACAATGTAACATTACATTCCTCACAGGATTTAACAATTCACACCTGCATACATGAAAATGAAAGGATTACAACTATGCAGACTTCCTGATACTGAGGAAGGGACTGTGTAATTATAGTTTGTCCATAACTTCCACACCTCTCATCCTGCTCTGGGACAGTTCAAGCGGAACTGTACCCATAACAACTTGATAAAAATAATGTTCTTTAGTAGGAGCATACATTCTGCAATAATAATTATGCTACCAAAATTAATGTGTGCTTTAAATAGCCTCCAGTATTGCGCCTGTTTCTTCTTGCCAGAGGCCGCCATTTTGCTGAAGCCCAGAGCCGCAGAAAATATTTTAATCCGTCAGCAGATCAGCCTCTAGTGGCTCAGATTTTAGGCACAGTGCTGAGATTAGAGAACAACATGTGCAGAACAGGGTGAGACAGTGCATTACTGTGTTTAAAACAGTATAGGTACTTCTTTTTTTAATGTTTCAGATAGCTATACCTTCAAAAGGGACCAGCGTGAAGTAATCTATTGGGACTTATTTTGACTAAAGTAAAATTTTTACATCTGCCGTGACACATTCTATGGTGACTAGATTAAGGTGTTTGTACTACCTATGTGGATATAAATGCTGGGGTATCTTCCCAACACACACACATTGGAACTGAATAAGTTGTATAGATAAGCTGTGAAACCTCTTCAACCTTACAGAACAAGTCCAATTAATTGTGACTTACTTCTACAAGATCAAGATGTTATAATGTTTTGCTTACAAGAAGCATACTGTAGGGTTCCTAGACATAAAAACACATAATCCTCCCTAATCTCCAGAGGTGCTATCAGAGGAAATTGTCGGGGGAACTGTCACTGAGCAGGATGGAATATTGGGTATTGAA
This sequence comes from Rana muscosa, assembly GCA_029206835.1. Taxonomy (NCBI): domain Eukaryota; kingdom Metazoa; phylum Chordata; class Amphibia; order Anura; family Ranidae; genus Rana; species Rana muscosa. The sequence continues at coordinate 438,076,953 of CM055121.1, read as the reverse complement.
TGAGGTGAAGAGCAGCTGCTTGATTGTGGCAACACCAAAAGCGGTTTTCACATCCACCTCTCCTTCAGACCTTTGGAGGACTCAGAGTGGGTTGGACCTCTGAAAGAGGATGTGTGACTGAAAGTGTGGAGGCCAATTCATGTCTGGAAAGTGAGGTAGGAGTAGAGTCTTGGTCATCTCAAATCAGAGAACCTCTGGAGGACGAGCTTAGGCACACCAAGGGTGATATGTTATCAGTCTCATGCCACGTACACACGGTCGGAATTTCCATCTGAAAAACCTTGGATGCTTTTTCCAACGGAATTCCGCTCAAGCTCCGCTTGCACACAAAAGTTCTCTGAAATTTCGACCGTCAAGAACGCAGTAACGTACAACACTACGACAAGCTGAAAAAATGAAGTTCAATGCTTCTGAGCATGTGTCGAATTGTTTCCGAGCATGCGTGTTTTTTTACGTAGGAATTGCATACAGACGAACGGAATTTCCGATAGGAACTTTTTCCGTCGGAAAAATAGAGAACCTGCTCTCATTCTTTTGCTGGTGGAAATTCCGACAGCAGAAGTCCAATGGAGTATACACACGGTCGGAATTTCCGACCAAAAGCTCACATCAGACTTTTTATGTCGGAATTTCCGACCGTGTGTACGCAGCATTAGTCTGAATAAGATATGTTTACTGTTTTCCCTCTATGTACTTAGAAAGGAAGGTGCTCCTCCTGTTACAAGCTGTACCGATTGACGTCTGGCAGAGCCAAGCTTTTGTGTGTTTTTATTTTCCACAGGTTTGGTAATAGACCTTCTTTAAAAAGGCCCTTATGCTAAGAAATGAACCACTTCGCGCCCGGGCAATGCTGAAAAGACGTCAGCATTGCGGCGCCGAAGTGCTGACAGGACGTCCATGGACGTCCTCCTCTTTCCCCCCCGCGCGTGCCCCCGCGAGCGCGCATCGGGGAAAATCTGTGTTGGCCGTGTCCCTTGGACACAGCCAATCACAGATCGTGCTGAATGGCCAATCACAGAGGCCATTCAGCACTCAATCTCACTGCCCAATGAGAGATGATCTCAAATGTAAACATATAAGATCATCTCTCATTGCCGGCTTTCTCTCCTCACACAGAGACAGCGTGTGAGGAGAGAGAGAGAGAGATCTGTGCTGCAGCTACAGTCAGTGAGTGAGAACACATACACACACAAGTTAACAACACTGCCCACAGTCCCTGCCAGTGCCATCTGCTGCCAGTGCCACCTGCCAGGGCCATCTGCCACCTGCCAGGGCCATCTGCCAGTGCCATCTGCCAGTGCCACCTGCCAGTGCCATCTGCCAGTGCCACCTGCCCGTGCCACCTGCCAGTGCCATCTGCTGCCAGTGCCACCTGCCAGTGCCATCTGCCACCGCCATCTGCCACCAGTCCCATCTGCCACCAGTCAGTGCCATCTGTGCCACCTGCCAGTGCAACCTGCCAGTGCCATCTGTGCCATCTGTGCCACCTGCCAGTGCCATCTGTGCCACCTGCCAGTGTCATCTGCCAGTGCCATCTGCTGCCAGTGCCACCTGCCAGTGCCATCTGCCAGTGCCATCTGCTGCCAGTGCCATCTGCCAGTGCCATCTGCTGCCAGTGCCACCTGCCAGTGCCATCTGCCACCACCATCTGCCACCAGTCCCATCTGCCACCAGTCCCATCTGCCACAAGTGCCACCAGTCAGTGCCATCTGTGCCACCTGCCAGTGCCATCTGCTATCAGTGCCACCTCATCAAATGGCTAAAAGAGTATTCTCAGCCGAGGAGGCGTACGAAATTCTTGCGGCCGACGGGAGCAACGGGGAGCGCTCCGATTCGGATTCCTCCGCATATTCAGATGAGTCTGACGTGGACTACGAGCCTGTCATAAGCAGTGGATCAGTGACGGAGGAGGAGATGGAGACGGCGGAGGAGGAGGAGGAGGAAGAAGAAAAAGAGGAGGAGGGCCCGCCTGCCAGACGAAGGCGTTCTGCTGAGGAGGCAGTGCCATCCACCAGCACCGCAGTGCCATCCACCATCACCACTGCAGTGCCATCCACCAGCACCGCAGTACCTCTGGAAGCAAGGCCACGTACCAGTGGGGTGTCACCTCAGCCCCAAAGGGTTAGGTCCCATGCCAGCCTTCCCTATTCCCTTCAGTACCCCTTGTGGCTTCCTCCTAATTCAGGAGAAGCCAACATTCCCCCTTTCACTGCCCAGCCAGGAGTCCAGGTGGATACAGAAAACTTTTCCCCAATAGATTTTTTTAATTTAATTTTTACTGACGACATGCTGGCAACAATTGTGGCCCAGTGCAACTTATATGCCCAGCAGTTTATAACCAGCAACCCAACGTCCTCTTATGCCCGTCCCTACGTGTGGAGAGCCCTTACAGTGGAGGAGTTTAGGATTTTTTTGGGCCTCACATTCTGCATAGGACTAAATGGAAAAAATCAATTACGTTCATATTGATCATCCCGCCCCATATATCACATGCCCATCTTTTCCTCAGTAATGCCCAGGTCCAGATATCTAATGATTATGAGATTCCTACACTTCAATGATAATACCCAGTGCCCTCCCCGAAATGACCCAAATTTTGATAAACTTTATAAAATTCGGCCGCTACTAAATTATTTTTCTGAAACCTTCCCCCAATTGTTTACCCCAGACCAACATATATGCATAGATGAGTCCCTTATCAAATTTTCTGGCAGGCTGGGCATAAAACAATTTATACCCAGCAAAAGGGCCCGCTATGGGGTGAAGCTGTATAAATTGTGCGACAGAGAAACTGGGTATGTGTATGGCTTCATCATATATGAAGGGAAGGACACCGAACTGAACCCCCCTAATTGCCCAATCTACATTGGAACCAGTGGGAAAGTAGTTTGGGAACTCATAAACCCACTCCTAGAGAAAGGATACCACTTGTATGTGGACAATTTTTATACAAGTTTGCCCCTGTTCCGAAACTTGCACAGAATGAAGACTCCAGCATGTGGCACCGTACGGGCAAACCGGAAGGGCTTTCCTCAAAGCCTGGTCACCAAAAAATTGAGAAGAGGGGAGACGGCGAGTTTGCGTAATGAGGAGATTTTGGCTGTGAAGTGGAGGGACAGAAGGGACGTGTACTTGCTTTCTTCCATCCACAACAATGAATTTGTTGAAGTCACCAGGAGGAATGGCCGGATCCAAAAACCCAAATGCATCTACGATTACAATAAGTTCATGGGGGGTGTCGACTTCAACGACCAGATGCTCGAACCCTACCTTTCCACAAGAAGATCATACCAGTGGTATAAGAAAGTTTCAATTTATTTGTTCAATTTGGCCATGTACAACTCCTATGTCATCTATCGGAAATCCACTATAAGACCCAAATCCTTCCTTTTCTTCCAGGAGGAAATCACCACTGCCCTTTTATACCCGAACAGTCCACCAGTAAACATTAGATCCGATGTCGTTAGCCGACTCTCCGAGCGCCACTTCCCAGATAAAATCCCTCCCAGACCAACAGGCCAAAAACGCCAGAAAAAATGCCTGGGTGTGCTCCAAAAGAGGAGAGAGAAGAGACACCATTTATCATTGTGCCCAATGTCCTTCAGGACCAGGCCTCTGCATAGGCAACTGCTTCCGCCATTACCATACCAAAATAAATTATTAGTTCACTTCCTGCCATTTATGTTCACACCCCTTATGCCTCTGCTTTCTCTGTAACTGACCCTGGACTGTTATTTTTACCACACTTCTGCCTAACGATTCTGTTTATACCTCTGCCTGATCTGGAACTGACCCTGGACTGTTATTTGACCACGCTTCTGCCTAACGATTCTGTTTATACCTCTGCCTGATCTGGAACTGACCCTGGACTGTTATTTGACCACGCTTCTGCCTAACGATTCTGTACATACCTCTGCCTGATCTGGAAGTGACCCTGGACTGTTTGACCATGCTTTTTGCCTGCCTCTTGGACTGATCTTGTACCCTGCCAGTGGACTAGTGGGATTCATAACACAGGGGTCTCACATATGTGAGGGGCTCCAGAATTGTTTTTCTGGATGAAGAAAACAATTGTTTTTGTTTTTCTCATTCCCAGATTAGGGTCTGGAGACTCGGAGGCTTCAAAGAGATTTGGGTGGGAGAAGCCTCTACCCCTGTCCCCATTCAGTCCTGAACAAGGCCCTACTTCTGCCAACTGCCTGTAGGACCTATGCCATCATGCCTCTGCCTGTCGGATGAACTGACCACACCGCTTTTGCTGACCAAGTCTCTGCCTGCTGCCTGGACCAGTGCTATCCTCCTGTGGAAAACTGCGCTACTAAAACCACAGGTAATCTTTTGTTTACCATTTGCTCAGCATAATGTATTTTGGGGTGTAATTCTTGGTATGTGCATGCTATGTGTCCCTAGAACACCTGATGGTGTACCTTGCATGTTGGGCCACTGTATGTGGGCAGGCTGTATAAAAGTCTCACACATTTGGTATTGCCATACTCAGGAGGAGTAGCAGAATGTATTTTGAGGTGTCATTTTTGCTATGTACATGCTATGTGTTGGCAATATCTTATAAATGGACAACTTTGCGTAAAAAAATTGCGTTTTCATTTTTTTCCCACATTTTCCAAAAACTTCAGGAAAAAAATGAACCATTCAAAAGACTCATTATGCCTCATAGATTATACGTTGGGGTGTTAGCTTTCCAAAATGGGGTCACTTTGTGGGCATTTCCATTGTCCTGGTGCTCCAGGGCCTTCAAAAGTGTAATAGGTGGTTGAGAAATGAGATGTGTAATTTATGCTCCTAGAATGCCTGAAGGTGCCATTTCAATACTGGGCCTCTGTATGTGGGCAGGCTGTATAAAAGTCTCACACATTTGGTATCGCCATACTCAGGAGGAGTAGCAGAATGTATTTTGAGGTGTCATTTTTGCTATATACATGCTATGTGTTGGCAATATCTTATAAATGGACAACTTTGCGTAAAAAAATTGCGTTTTCATTTTTTTCCCGCATTTTCCAAAAACTTCAGGAAAAAAATGAACCATTCAAAAGACTCATTATGCCTCATAGATTATACGTTGGGGTGTTAGCTTTCCAAAATGGGGTCACTTTGTGGGCGTTTCCATTGTCCTGGTGCTCCAGGGCCTTCAAAATTGTAATAGGTGGTTGAGAAATGAGATGTGTAATTTATGCTCCTAGAATGCCTGAAGGTGCCATTTCAATATTGGGCCTCTGTATGTGGGCAGGCTGTATAAAAGTCTCACACATTTGGTATCGCCATACTCAGGAGGAGTAGCAGAATGTATTTTGGGGCGTCATTTGTGGTATACACATGCCATGTGAGAGAAATAACCTATTACAATGACAATTTTGTGGAAAAAATAAAAATAAATCTTCATTTTGCAAAGAATTGTGGGAAAAAATTACAACATCAAAAACCTCACGATGCATCTTACTAAATACCTTGGAATGTCTAATTTTAAAAAAGGGGTCATTTGGGGGGTATTTGTGCTTTGCTGGCTTGTTCGGGTCGTAAGAAATTAGATAGGCCACCAGTACATTAGGTGTGATCAATTGTTTATGATCCGCACCACAGCTTGTAGACTCTATAACTTTCACAAAGACCAAATAATATCCACTAATTTGGGTTATTTTTACCAAAGATATGTAGCAGTATAAATTGTGGCCAAATTTTATAAAGAAAAATTAATAATTTGCAAAATTTTATCACATAAACTAAAAAAAAGCGTTTTTTTTTTCAAAATTTTCCTTTTTTTTTCATTTATAGCGCAAAAAATAAAAAACCCAGAGGTGATCAAATACCACCAAAAGAAAGCTCTATTTGTATGAAAAAAAGGACAAAAAATCATTTGGGTACAGTATTACATGACTGAGTAATTGTCATTCAAAGTGTGAGAGCACTGAAAGCTGAAAATTGGTCCGGCACGAAGGGGATTTAGTGCCCAGTTGTCAAGTGGTTAACCACTTCCCGCCCCGTCAATAGCAGATTGACGTCCGGGAAGTGGTTCAGTTATCCACACTGGACGTCATATGATGTCCTGCGGGATAACAGCCGCCGCGCGCCCGGGGGGGCGCGCATCGCGGCGATCGGTGAAGCGGTGGGTCAGTCTGACCCACCGCTACACTGATCTCTGTAAAAATCACGGCTGATCAGGAAGTAAACAGGAAGAGCCGTTGATCGGCTCTTCCTCACTCGCGTCTGACAGACGCGAGTAGAGGAGAGCCGATCGGCGGCTCTCCTGACAGGGGGGGTTCGCGCTGATTGTTTATCAGCGCAGCCCCCCCTCGGATACCCACACTAGACCACCAGGGAAGCCCCCCAGGACCACCAGGGAAGCCCCAATCATGTGGATGGCCCCCATGGCCATCCACATGTAGTAAAAATAAATAAATAAAATAAAAACATAAAAAAAATATGCCAATCAGTGCCCACAAATGGGCACTGACTGGCACTTTCACAATGTGTGGTGGCTGGCATTGCTGGGCACCAGTGCCACCAATGCCACCTACTAGTGTCCATCAGTGCCACCTATCAGTGCCCATCCGTGCCCATCCGTGCCAATCTGTGCCCACCTATCAGTGCCCGTCCATGCCACCTATCAGTGCCACCCATAAGTGCCCATCAGTGCCGCCCATGAGTGCCAATCAGTGCCGCCTATGAGTGCCAATCAGTGCCACCTATGAGTGCCCATCAGTGCCGCATACCAGTGCCACATATCAGTGCCCATCAGTGCCGCCTATCAGTGCCCATCATCAGTGCCCATCAGTGCCACCTCATCAGTGCCACCTCATTGGTGCCACCTCATCGGTGCCCATCAGTGTCGCCTTATCAGTGCCCTTCAGTGCCGCCTTATCAGTGCCCGTCATTGAAGTAGAAAAGGTACTTATTTACAAAAAAATTAACAGAAACAAAGAAAAACTTATTTTTTTTAAAAAAATTCGCTCTTTTTTTATTTGTTGTGCAAAAAATAAAAATCGCAGAGGCGATCAAATACCACCGAAAGAAAGCTCTATTTGTGGGAACAAAATGATAAAAAAATTGTTTGGGTACAGTGTAGCATGACCGCGCAATTGTCATTCAAATTGCGACAGCGCTGAAAGCTCAAAATTGGCTTGGGCAGGAAGCTGTATAAGTGCATGGTATTGAAGTGGTTAAGTTCCCTTAGCAATGGAGGACCCACTTCTCAAAATGCTGCACCAAACTAAAAAGAAAACTGTGGATAAAAAGAGGTATTATACTTATCCTACCTCCATCTTACTTATGGTAAAGTATTAAATAGCCAAAATCTCACATGAAGATACTTCTGTGCTGTGTTGGAGCATAATTCACGTGATTTGGGCTACTCAGCATTTACTGGCAGCTCTTGGAAAGGATGGTAATGTCATGTCCTGCAATACAGAAGTAAGTAAGTATATAAAATTTTAACATAGGTAAGTAAATACATTTTTCAGTCACAGTTTTTTTTTTTTTTTAGTGAAGGCAGCTTTTGCACTAAGGAGGAGGCCTGAAGAAGGAGCGCATGCTCCGTAAACGCGCCGCCTATTGGCTAATCCCTTCCGGTAGTGACATCATCCTTTCGGCTCCCTGCGTGCGTTCCAAGAGACAGGGAGTGTCAGCATACACGGGCGCAGCCTTCTCCTAGACACCGCAGCCACCAGCCCACGTATTCCACTCAATCCGCAGACGTCCGGCATTACAATGCCTACATGCCAGTTGTTATCGTATCTTTGTGAGTACCTTATGTAAAAATGCTATTAAATTCATCTGACCTATTGCACTAAGAGTGGCGCCTTTGTTTTATCTACAGCTTTGCCACAAGACCCTTTCTTATTCTTCAACTGGGCTGCCTTCTAAAATTTGCTATCTGCAAACTTTATGGACTTGTTTTAAGTCATTGCTTTTATCTTTTTATAATTTTATAATTTTCATTATTTCCCACCACGAGCCGACAGGTTGGTGGCAGACACTAAGTTTGGCACAAGTGCTCCCTTTATTTTTGTATGTGCACTAAAGAGGAGGCCTACAGCAAATGAGCGTACCTTGTTTTTAGTGCAAGTGCAAGGTCCACTTTATTAAAGGCCCATTGTATCCAGAGATGAAAAACTAACATATTATATGCCTACAGGCCATGTTCTATGTAAGTCTTTACATTTAAAAAAAAATCTGGTGTAACATAAATGCTTACATAATAAAAAAATAACAAATAAAGGCAATCTGGAGCCTTTACACTCAATAATTTCACCAGATTTGTTAAATGCCCATTTATGGAGGTTTAGTACTTAGTAACCTGGGCTCTTTCTTGGATTGTCTAAAACTTGTCCCAAGGCTATTGATGTGTTTGGATTTGAGTATTATTTTTCTTTTATTATCTAATTGCATATTTATAACTTTACATCAAGTTATATATTTAGCTCAGAGAAATCTAAAACCTTAAGCCTCGTACACACGGTCGGACTTCCATCGGACTTTTCTGTGGATTTTTGTCCGAACGAAGATGGTCGGGAACACCCATAGCAGACACATGCTCTGACTTTTCTGCAAACTTTCCCAAAACATCACGTGGTTTTTCTGCTCTTTTCTGCTCTTTACCGCCACCCTTTGGTCAACTTCTGCTATTGTTGGTTGATTTTAACATTAGTTGTTTTGTCCATCAGACAAAAGTCCGATAGTTTTCTGTACACACGGTCGGACTTTGCTCCATCGGACTTTTGTTGGGCAAAAGTTTGTCCATTTGCAGACCCAACTTTTGTCCGATGAAAACAAAACCAAACAAAAAAAAAGTTTGTCCGATGGAGCGTACACACGGTTGGATTGTTGGTCCAACTTGCTTAAAACGAAGTTTGTTGGGCAAAAGTCCGACCGTGTGTACGGGGCTTTAGGGGAGATCATGATACCCAAATAGCAAAAAGAGTCCTTCCAAGTTAAAGAGAAAGCTGTATCTGCAGCCCCACGGGCTCCAGAGACAATGGGCATGATGAACAATTTTCCCCAGTTTACTCGCATCCCTGACAGGTCAGCAGAGTAGTTAAGAATATTAAGTGTTGCAGTGAGTGATGGCCCAGGATCATTTAAAAGGGCATCAAATCATTAGCATATAATGTCAGCTTTTCCATTATGGTACCTACTTGGGTGTCAACCACCCGGTCCGAGCATCTCAAAGCTGAGGCCAAGGGTTTCAATAACAGAGTGAAAAGGGCTGGAGACACCTTGCCATATTCCATGTTTAACAGGAAAATCATAGGCAAGTCACCACTCAACTTAATCCCGGCCATGGAAGATTGCTAAAGAATGCTCAACCACCTAAAAAATTATAGGGCTCTCCTTCCTCTAATTGGGAGGTCTGGTGAGCATAGTCTCGTCTGGATGCCTTTATCTAGCCCATGGATGCTTCCACCTCCAAATTTCAGTAAGTGCAAGTGCACTATCCCAGTTTAACAATTCCAGAATAGGAGGTTGAAGAGGGTTAGAAGCATCCAAGGCCTTGTAAAGGATGGCATTAAAGTCGCCAGCGATCACAAATTTGACCATCTGAAATGGTATATTGAGAAGAATGGCAACCCCTCTCATGCAGTAGAGTATGTGGTATGGAAAGCCTTGCTGTCAGGGCTGAGCTCAGCCCTCCCTTCTCTATGCTCAGGTTGCTTAGCTGTCAGTTAACTGCCAGCACCCATCGTTCCACAGTGGCTCACCTGGTGATCATTTCCTGCTCGTCAGCCAGCCCCTTCTTGCTATTTAAACAGCCTGGTTCATTCCTTTGAATCTGTCATTTAAGCCCCTTATATTCCAAGAAGGTACCATTTATCGCCATAATGGGGCATAAAAGAGAGATCTGCGAAACCTAGGATGACGGCAAACAGCAAGAAAACGAATCACATACCCTGTCAGAGGAGTTGACATTATGGGAGTCACCCATACTAAAAAGACTAAAAAATTAATATAGTTCTTGAAATGATGAAAGCCGAGCAAAGTCAACAATAGAGCAAGTTCAAAACTCCCTTTGCGCTTATCAAAAACCCAACATAACCTGCAGTTTAATTACCTAAAAAGTAATCAAATGTATGCTAATTAACTAAAGAAATAGGTCCATACATAAAGTCCAAGGAAACAATATCTTCCAAACTTGACTTTCAGAGTAGGGTTGTACGTTGAAACTAAGGTCAACAGCTGGACGACAGGAAGATTCCCCCCACCAAAAAACAAAAATTGGAGGAAGATAAGGGCCAAGCAACAAGTTATTAATATCAGCTGGGAGAAGTGGGACCGAAAAAAAGGGACATCGGATCCAGTAGAAAGTTCCCACCTCAGCCCAGAGAGATATGACCTCCTGCCTGGAACCCCCACCCCCCCCCCCTTCCTGGAAGCCATGTCACCTAGAAGATGTCCAGAGGTGGAGAACATTGCAAAGAGTCAGTAGACAGGGCAGATAGCACTCACCCATCACAGCTAAAAAGGAACAGAATAAGGCGGGTAACTGAATGCGCCACGGCAGTAGGAGGCCACTGCACAGAAAGGAATAGGCTTACCAGAGCATCAGCAACCAGGAGTCAGTTTCTTCAGGAGACTCAAAAAAATGTTACAGAGTTCTCTTATTGAATTAGCAGACAGCTCGGGTAGAGCATGCTATGGATGATTCCTTTCTCTCTGAGCCTCCAGTGGACTTCCATGAAGGTTTTGCGTTCCGCTGCAGCTCTGCGGAGAAGGCTGGGAACAGGTGCATGGTGGTATTACCATAGGGCAACGTGGTATGTTTCCGGGCCTCACTGAGGATTCTGTCCCGGTCACGGTAGTTTAAGAACCTGACCAGAAATGGTCTAGGTTGTGCGCCAGGAGGCCTGCAGCCAGGAATTGATTGAGCCTGTTCGACCACATAGGTAGGAGAGACATTGGTGAGATTAAGCATCTCCTTAAAGCAGGATTCCACTAATTCCACCAGACAGTCACCTTCAGCCCCTTCCGGAATGTCCAGAACTTTGACATTATTTCGTTCTCTGCATTGTTGGACTTTGCCACCAGCATTTGGAGAATGCGCTGGAGCATCATTGTGGATGAAGTTACATTCTTCAGCCAGCCTGTCTATGTGGACCAGGAGTCTTGCTCTGCTCAATAGCACTAAGAATTACTTCAGTGTCCGCTCCAGGGGTCCGAGCAGGAGAGAGGGTGCCAGGTGGTCTGAGGATTCCGGCACTTCAACCTCAGCGAGCAAGGCCTGCAGATTCCCCACCAAGATGGCGTGGATGGAGGAATAGGTGGCTTCTTGCTAGACATCGGCAGACACAGGGAAGGCATACTTCCAGAAGGGTACAGATACTGTCAGGAGGAGTCAGAGGGAGCTGGCAGCACTGAAAGTGGCCAAAAAGGAGTCAGGATTCGGCAGGATGAGAGGAGCTCCTCGAGAAGACATCCGCCTCGTGCTACATCCCGGCCATGCTGCCATTGCTTATATTTTCAAGGGAGGTCTCCAGTGGAAGGGAACAACAGTAATGGGATCGTGGCTGGATAAGAGCTGTTAAGACATCCACCTGCTAAATTAATCTGGATCTAAACTTAAAAATGTTTTGATACTTGTGGATAGAGATCAGATCCAGATCTAGATTCAGATCTAGATTGTTGTGTGTGCTACTGCTGGAGCCATTCACCCTCTTTATTTGTCCTGGTGGAAATTGTCACCAGGACAGAAATTAATTGGAAATGCAAAATTTTATAGCTGTCAGGAGGAGAGTGTAAAACAGGTACAGCTTTTTCACTGAGAACTGTCAAGGATGGGGTTTCCTGTCACTTCATGTAGTGACTCTGGACAGAAGGTACAGGGAAATCTCCTTACTGGGACACAGAAAGCAAAAACCCTTCTACACTGGAGTGTTCATTCCTCTGACCTATAGATGTCACTACTCACAGTTGCTACATGTACAATATGTTGTATACTTTGTACAAATTAGTTCCAGTTTCTGTTCCTGTTGTCATATACTGCATTTTAAAAATACCTGAACTTGTTAATAAAGTACTCTAGAATTGGAGGCGCATGCGTGGGGGCTCCTGTGATGGAGGCTTAGGACCGGAGCTCCACTCAGCGCCAGCTAAACAGCGCTAATAGCGGTGGAAAAAGAAGCTATACTTCAGTTAAAACCACAGGGAAAGTCAGCGGATAGAGCCAGGCACCTACCTATGCCAGGTAAGGCATATAAAAAAGCGCTGAAACAGAAATACAAGCGCTCTGAAAAACTGGATAATTCCAAGATGGCTTCCGCACCTCAGAATAAGATACAGACTGCTAATGATGTCTCCTCAACTAGCAGGCAAGTTATTCAGCCTGCTACTCTCCCATATAATGCACAGTTATTGAGCTTAGACTCCTCTGCTACCTTACAACCTTCTGAACTTAAATTAAACCTAAAGGAGAACTATATGGGAACTGAGGGTCCTCCACCTCATGAAGTGAATTTACCTCACATAGGCTCTCCCAATACACATCCTGAACAGGCTCCTGATATGTCTTTTAATATGACTGAACTTTTTACCAGGATTTCTGATATGCTGGACAAAAGGTTAGCTTTAAATGCTGACAGGATCACAGGAGAAATTAAAGCAGACTTTCAGAACCTGGGAAGCAGGATAGAACATATTGAGCATAAGCTATATTTTACTATAACTAAGACAAACCAGAATTCTGATCATTTGCAGTTCCTGCAGGATCAGCTTGATACCGCTCAAGCAAGAATAGATGACCTCGAGAATCGTTCAAGAAGGGAAAACTTTCGCATCAGAGGACTGCCTGAATCCATTACTGATGTTCATAAAACTGTGAAAGATTTTATAAAAAATTTGCTCCCTTTGATTCCAGCTAATAAACTGGAACTGGATAGAGCGCATAGATCCTTAGGACCCCTCAGGAAGGACGGATCTCCACGGGACATTATAGTAAAACCCCACTTTTTTTCTGTCAAGGAAGAAGTGATGAAAATATCCCGCCAACAAGATCAGATACAGTTCCAAGGTGCTTCTATTCAAATTTTTTCTGACATATCTCCATACACCATCCAAAAGAGGAGATCTTTGAAACCCCTCCTTGCAGCCCTGACCAAAAAAGATATTAAATACCGGTGGGCCTTCCCTTTTGCCCTGAAATTTAGATATAATGGGAAGCAACATGTTTTTCACAATTTCCCAGAAGGAGAACGCCTGTTACTTGACTTGAGACTCATTACGCTGGATTCAAACATGGATACCTCTCCCTCTGTGCAGGGGTCATCTAAACGCCAATCGCCTCCGAGCCCGACTGCGCCACTTTGGGAGATGTCCAAAGTTAAGAGAGTAAAGGATAACATCCCCCCATGAAGAGGATTTACATGACTCTACTGCATTTCATCTTTTTTTTCCCCCCTGTAGGTTCCTTAGGAGGAAACACATTTCATTACACTGACTTTTGGATTTCCTGTGCAACTCTTTTTTACACATGGTCCTTTTGCTAAATTGTTAATAGATAGTGGGGTTGTTTTTCTTTTTTTTTTCTTGTTTAAAAATTCTAATAGTTAAACTGATCTTAGTTGCTATTGTATTGGAAATCCAGGAATGTTTGGTTCCGTTCATTTAATATTACATTGTTTGTTTGAGTGCTGTCACTGGCTGGTGCTGTGGCATTGTGCCTCCACCTATCGTTCAGTTTGGTTGTAAACCATGCTGGGAGGTAGGTATATAGCCCTACATATGGGCTATACTACTTATTTTGTTCTGAATGAGGGGAGGGAGCCTTACTCCTCCTCCCATTCTGGGCCTCATTTAGGCCTTTCGTTACACTGCGTTTTACAACTGATATTATTTTTATTTGAATATTTTTTTTCTTCTTCTTCTTTCATTCTAACTTTTTTTTTCTTTTTCAGCCTACATGTCATTGAGATTTACCTGTGAAGTGGTTCTATGTATATCGTCCCCTAACATAGTGAATGATCTTTCCTTATATGCCCTTGGTTCCTCCTGGAGAAAGGTAGGTGGCTGTGGGTTATCTCGGGCTCTCCCCCTTTTTGCTCCATGACCGGCACTAACACTAACTCTTTACTCCTCCGTGTTGTGTCTCACAACACCCAGGGATTAAATTCCCCAGTCAAAAGAAGGAAAGCCCTCCAGGTGTCACGTACCTGACGGTGACGAGCCCGGTTAGCAGAGGGATGCCTCCCTTACGGCTCCCACCAGCGGCCCCTGGTGGTATAACAGGAGGCACGGAGGTGGAAGGGGTACGAGTGCCTGGCAGGATCAAGGACTGCAGCAGGTGATCAGGAACCAGCAGGTGAGTAGACAGGAACCAGGAACTACAGCAGGTGACCGGAACCGGGAGGCACAGCAGGTAGACTGGAACCAGCAGGTGAGTAGACAGGAACCGGGAACTACAGCAGGTGAGTAGACAGGAACCAGGAACTACAGCAGGTGACCGGAACCGGGAGGCACAGCAGGTAGACTGGAACCACCGAGCAGCGGCAGGTGATCAGGAACCTGGATCAGGCAGGATCGTCAGACAAGCCAGGGTCGGGTAAACTGGCAGGCAGCGAGGTACAGAAGGATCAGGCAATACGGAAGTCAGAGACAGGCCGAGGGTCAGGTACAGGTGGATGGCAGGAGGGTCACTGAAAGCCGGGTCAGATACAGGTGGTTAAACAGATCAGGTCACTTTGGGTATACGCTGTAGAGCAGACAGCAGGGACTGTCTGCAAGTGAGGGGTTTAAGTAGCCCTTCTGGCGTCACCTGCGGGGTGCGCGCGCGCACGTGCGCGCATGCGCACGCAAACGGGACCCAGGAAGTCCCGGGCGTCTGTTCCTGGCAGGATCTCCATGACATTGCCCCCCCCAAGGGGCAGCCTCCGGATGCCCCTACGGGTAAGCTTCTCGGGGTGAGACCTCTTGAAGGCTTTTATCAGGTCTTTGGCGTGAATGTTCTCTTCCGGTTCCCAAGAGTTTTCCTCTGGTCCGTAACCCTTCCATTTTATTAAGAATTGATTCCGGTTATTTCTTCTTCGTGTGTCCAAAATAGCTTCTACCTCGAATTCCTGTTCCCCGTCTATGATGATGGGATCAGGGGGAATCGGGGTCCGACCTGGGAATGGGTTGGAAACTGATGGTTTCAACAGAGACACATGAAAAACAGGGTGGACCCTCAGGGAGTCGGGGAGCTCCAGCTCGTAGGCCACTTCGCTAATTTTCCTCTTGACAGGAAATGGCCCTAGAAACTTGGGACCCAATTTTTTGGACGGGCAAGCCAATCTTAGATTGATGGTAGAGAGCCATACTTGGTCGCCTGGTGCCAGCGCTAATTCACCCCGTCTCCTCCTGTCGTAGACCATCTTGTTATACTCCTGAGTTTTCGCCATGGTTTCGCGTAGAAGCTGGTTGTTAGAGGAGAAGAAATTCACCTTTTCCAGAACTGCGGGCACCGAGCACTCTGGAAGAGAGTTGGGCAGAAATGTGGGGTGAAACCCGAAGTTCGCGAAGAATGGGGTCTGGTTAGTTGCGGAGTGGATGGAATTATTGTAGGCGAACTCAGCTAGCGGAAGCAGGGAGAGCCAGTCATTCTGAGCAAAGGAGGAGAAACAACGCAAATATTGCTCGAGGGTCTGATTTGTTCTCTCCGTCTGTCCGTTGGTTTGAGGGTGGTAGGCCGAAGAGAATGATAGTTCTATTCCCAGGGTCTTGCAGAGGGACCTCCAGAACCGGGAGATAAATTGTACCCCCCGATCGGAGACTATATTAGCAGGTGCCCCGTGGAGCCTGACGACTTCTTTAATGAATATTTGCGCAGTTTCCGGGGCCGAGGGAGTCCCTCTCATAGGAACAAAATGTGCCATCTTGGACAGACGGTCCACTATCACAAAGATAGTGGTATGGTTCTCAACCGGGGGCAGTTCAACTATAAAGTCGATAGAAAGCATTTTCCACGGTCTATCCGGAACGGGTAAGGGCCTCAGTAGTCCCCAGGCTTTGGATCTGGACCCTTTATTCCGGGTACATGTAGTACAGGACTCCACGAACTTCCTGCAATCCTCGCGTAGTCGAGGCCACCAGAAGGTACGTTGAACCAACTCAGTGGTTTTAGCCACGCCAAAGTGCCCCGCAAGGGCATGATCGTGGCAGAGCTCTAGCACAGTTATCTTTAGTTCTTCTGGTACGAATATCCTGTCTTGATGCCAGAGTAATCCATCCTTGGTCTGCAGGTCCAGCTCAGAAGAGAGTTCCTGTCTAGTGGTGGCTTGTCTGATCCGGGTAAGTAGGTCCTCCTGAAGTAGAAGAAAGTTCCCAGGAGCGAGAGTTGTATCGGGTGAGGAGAGTTCTTTGGATCCATGGAACATTCGGGACAACGCGTCAGGTTTAGTGTTCTTGGCACCGGGGCGGTATGTGACATGGAAGGAGAACCGGGGAAAAAAAAGGGCCCATCTGGCTTGTCGTGGTTTTAGTCTCTTTGCAGTTTTCAGGTACTCTAAGTTCTTATGGTCGGTAAATACTAAGATCGGGTGAGCAGCACCTTCAAGTAAGTACCACCATTCTTCCAGGGCGGACTTGATCGCCAAGAGTTCCCGGTCTCCCACGTCATAGTTCTTCTCTGCCGCAGATAATTTGCGAGGAAAGAAGGCCACTGGATGAAGCAAAGCCTTGGTTCTTTGCCTCTGTGACAATATTGCCCCTACAGCGACCTCAGAAGCATCTACCTCAAGCACAAATGGTAGAGAGGAATCTGGATGTTTTAAGATGGATGCAGAGGTGAAGAGACCCTTGAGAGCCTCGAAGGCCTTTTGGGCCTCAGGGGACCAGTGGAAACAGGTTCCTTGCTTAGTTAACTGGGTAATGGGCGCAATGATGGCGGAGAACCCCCGGATGAACTTACGATAAAAGTTAGTGAATCCAACGAATCGTTGGATTCCTTTATTATCCACTGGCATTGGCCAGTCCAAGATTGCGGTGATCTTCTGTGGGTCCATCCTGATGCCTTCGCCAGAGATGATCAATCCCAGGAATGCTATGCTCTCCCGCTCAAACTCGCATTTCTCAGCCTTCGCATATAGACTATGCTGTCGAAGCCGGTCTAACACACTTCTGACATGCCTGCGATGGGAGTCAAGGGAGGAAGAGAAGATTAGTATGTCATCTAAATAAGCAATCACAAAGAGATCTAAAAAGTCCCGAAGTACATCATTAATAAAATACTGGAAGGTGGCAGGGGCATTGCACAGCCCAAAGGGCATCACCAAATACTCGAAATGTCCGAACCGGGAGCGGAAGCCAGTTTTCCACTCATCGCCCTCCTTGATTCGAACCAGATTATAGGCTCCCCGGAGGTCGAGTTTGGTAAAAATTACGGCAGCTCCCAATCTTTGGAATAACTCTGGTACCAGAGGAAGAGGGTAGCGATTTTTAATGGTGACCTTATTTAGTTCACGGTAGTCCACACATGGCCTAAGGGTATGGTCCTTTTTCTCCACAAAGAAAATGCCTGCGCCTGCTGGCGACGTAGAGGGGCGAATGAACCCCTTTAAAAGGTTCTCATCGATGTATTCCTTCAGAGCCCCCTGTTCTACCTCCGTTAAAGGGAAGATCCTACCGAAAGGAATAGCTGCTCCGGGAAGTAGATCGATGGGGCAGTCGTAGGCCCGGTGGGGTGGTAGTGTCTCTGCCCCCTGTTCACTAAACACATCAAGAAAGTCCAGGTAAGCGTCAGGGATGGCCCGACGTATTCCGGCCCGAGTGTCGGTACACATTAAAGTGGCAGGCCCAGGGGGTTTGTGTGAGCCGCAGGACTGTTGGCAGTAGGAGGAAGAGAAAGTGATCACCCCCGTGACCCAGTTGATGGTAGGATTGTGGGCTTGTAGCCAGGGCATACCGAGAATTATGGGGAACAGTGGAGAAGAGATAATGTCCAGCCATAGATATTCTCGGTGCACCCCGGTAGAGGTGGAGACAGTGACAGGTAGGGGAGCCGTCTCCTCGACCACGGGCCCCGACTTGATAACAGATCCGTCAGCCAGGTGAACACGTAGTCCATGGGTCTTGGGAAATAGAGGGATCAGTTGAGTGCGGGCAAAAGTTGAGTCCATGAAGCAACTACAAGCCCCAGAGTCAATAATTGCGGACACTTGCAGGGTCCTTCCTGGGAGCTGCAGGGAGATAGAAAGAGCAAGGTGAGAGGAGTATTTGGTCTGAGGGTTGATCACAACAGGAGAAACTGATAAGCACTTATGGAACTTCAGAGGACAGTTCCTAACGAAGTGTCCGGATTCCCCGCAGTACAGGCACAGGTTATGCGCACGCCGGCGTTGGCGTTCCTCCGGAGTAAGGGAAGGGCGGAGGACCCCAAGCTGCATGGGTTCAGGAGCATCGTGTGAGGGGGTCAGAGGTGCTGCAGGAGCTGGGTGCAGATGACTGGGGACCCGGGGAAGCATCCAGGTCGGCCGGGTGAAGCCCGTGGCCCTCTCAGCCCTCCGTTCCCTCAGGCGTCGGTCAATCTGAATTGTCAGATCGATTAGCAGGTTCAGATTCTCTGGTATTCCGACCCTAGCCAGTTCGTCCTTCAGGGGGTCAGAAAGGCCTATACGAAACTGGTGACGACCAAGATGAGGCTAGACATTAATACTTTTTGTTTAAATACTGTCAGTAATGGTTTTTAAGGTGAAAATTTGTCCAAGTTTCTATGGTAATAATACCTGAGATTTATGTGAAGTCAATTGTAATCATCTTTAATATTTATGATTCTGTAATGACTTTTTGTTGATGAAAATAAAAAACTTAAGTGAAAAAAAAAAAAAGTACTCTATAATTACTCTGCGCTCTCAGACTACAGGACACAACAAACACAGTAGTGTCTTATGGGAAGAACATACAAATTCCATGATACCAAGGCTTCATGCCCACGGACGTTTTTACAGCTGCGTTTTTTACAGCTTAACCACCTCGTGCCCGCCGTACGAGTAGATACGGCCGCAAGGTGGTTGTCAATTGCCGGGAGGCCGTTATTATACGGCCTCCTCTAATTTGGCCACTGGGGGCGCGTGAGCGCCGCCGGCGGCGCGCGCACGTGCCCAGCGCGTCACTGCAATGCCGATGCGCGTGCCTGGCGGCCGCGATGTCCGCCATGCACCCGCGATCGGCTGTTACAGAGGCAGGACGTGGATCTCTGTGTGTAAACACAGAGATCCATGTCCTGTCAGGGAGAGGGGACCGATGCTGTGTCCCTTGTACATAGGGACACAGATCGGTCACCTCCCCCAGTCACTCCCCTCCCCCACACAGTAACAATCACTCCAGGGAACACATTTAACCCCTTCCTCGCCCCCTAGTGTTAACCCCTTCCCTGCCAGTCACATTTATACAGTAATCAGTGCATATTTATAGCACTGTTCGCTGTATAAATGTGAATGGTCCCAAAATAGTGTCAAAAGTGTCCCATGTGTCCGCCATAATGTCGCAGTCACAAAAAAAAATCACTGATCGCCGCCAATACTAATAAAATTTTTTTTTATAAAAATGCCATAAAACTACCCCCTATTTTGTAAACGCTATAACTTTTGCGCAAACCAATCAATAAACGCCGATTGCGATTTTTTTTAACCAAAAATATGTAGAAGAATACGTATCGGCCTAAACTGAGAAAAAATTATTTTTTTTTTTAAATTGGGATATTTATTATAGCAAAAATCAAAAAATATTGCTTTTTTTTCAAAATTGTCACTCTATTTTTGTTTATAGCGCAAAAAATAAAAACCGCCGAGGTGATCAAATATCACCAAAAGAAAGCTCTATTTGTGCGAAAAAAAGGACGTCAATTTTGTTTGGGAGCCACGTCACACGACCGCGCAATTGTCATTCAAAGCGTGACAGTGCTGAAAGCTGAAATTTCGCCTGGGCAGGAAGGGGGTATATGTGCCCAGTAAGGAAGGGGTTAAAAACGCCTGTCCATGTTATTGTAAATTATTTTTTTTTTTTTTTGAGAAAAAATAAAAAATTAAACGTCGGAGCTAAAAAAACGTTAGTGCGCGTTTTTGGGCGTTTTTTGACACTTGCGTTTTTTTCTGCCTAACTCCGACGCTGAGGAACGCACTGGTCCTGGGTTTTTTTTACAGCTTAAAAACGTCTATGCTATTTGCAGCTCAAAAACGTCTAGGTGGACATGAAGCTATAGACTAACATGGACAGGCATTTTTAACCACTTAAGCCCCGGACCATTTGGTAGCTAAAGGACCAGAGGTGATTTCAGAATTTTGCACTGCGCTGCTTTAACTGTAAATTGTGCGGACATGTAATGTTGTACCCAAACGAAATTTGCGTCCTTTTCTTCCCACAAATAGAGCTTTCTTTTAATGGTATTTGATTGCCTCTGCGATTTTTATTTTTTGCGATATAAACGGAAAATAACCGAAAATTTTGAAAAAAAATGATAACTTTTTGTTATAAGAAAAATCGAATAAACTCAAATTTTAGTCATACATTTAGACCAAAATGTATTCAGTCACATTTCTTTAGTAAAAATGTCAATAAGCATATATTTATTGGTTTGCGCAAAAGTTATAGCGTCTACAAACTAGGGTACATTTTCTGGAATTTACACAGCTTTTAATTTATGACTGCCTATCTCATTTCTTGAGGTACTAAAATGGCAGGGCAGTACAAAACCCCCCCAAATGACCCCATTTTGGAAAGTAGACATCCCAAGGAAATTGCTGAGAGGCATGTTGAGCCCATTGATTTTTTTTTTTTTTGTCTCAAGTGATTGAATAATGACAAAAAAAAAAAATTACAAAAAGTTGTCACTAAATGATATATTGCTCACACATGCCATGGTTATATGTGGAATTGCACCCCAAAATACATTTTGCTGCTTCTCCTGAGTACGGGGATACCACATGTGTGGGACTTTTTGGGAGCCTAGCCGCGTACGGGCCCCCGAAAACCAAGCACCGCCTTCAGGATTTCTAAGGGCGCAAATTTTTGATTTCACTCCTCACTACCTATCACAGTTTCAAAGGCCATAAAATGCCAAAATAGCACAAAACCCCCCCAAATGACCCCATTTTAGAAAGTAGACACCCCAAGGAAATTGCTGAGAGGCATGTTGCGCCCATTGAATATTTTTTTTCTTGTCCCAAGTGATTGAATAATGACAAAAAAAAAAAAATTACAAAAAGTTGTCACTAAATGATATATTGCTCACACATGCCATGGTTATATGTGGAATTGCACCCAAAATACATTTTGCTGCTTCTCCTGAGTACGGGGATACCACATGTGTGGGGCTTTTTGGGAGCCTAGCCGCGTACGGGCCCCCGAAAACCAAGCACCGCCTTCAGGATTTCTAAGGGCACAAATTTTTGATTTCACTCCTCACTACCTATCACAGTTTCAAAGGCCATAAAATGCCAAAATAGCACAAACCCCCCCCCAAATGACCCCATTTTGGAAAGTAGACACCCCAAGCTATTTGCTGAGAGGCATGTTGAGTATTTTACAGCTCTAATTTGTTCTTGAAAATTAAGAAAGAAAATCATTTTTTTTTCCAATTTTCAAAACTTTTTGACAAAAAGCGAGATCTGCAACATACTCACCATACCTCTCAGAAAATAGCTTGGGGTGTCTACTTTCCAAAATGGGGTAATTTGGGGGGGTTTTGTGCCATCTGGGCATTCCATGGCCTCCGAAACTGTGATAGGCAGTAAGAAGTTAAATCAAAAATTTACACCCTTAGAAAGCCTGAAGGCGGTGATTTGGTTTTTGGGGTCCCGTACGCGGCTAGGCTCCCAAAAAGTCTCACACATGTGGTATCCCCGTACTCAGGAGAAGCAACAGAATGTATTTTGGGGTGTAATTCCACATATGCCCATGGCATGTTTGAGCAATATATCATTTAGTAACAACTTTGTGTAAAAAAAATGAAAAATAAAAATAAATTGTCTTTTTTCCGCAACTTGTGTCAACATATAAAATATTCCATGGACTCGACATGCCTCTCAGTATATAGCTTGGGGTGTCTACTTTCCAAAATGGGGTCATTTGGGGGGGGGGTTTGAACTGTCCTGGCATGTTATACACAACATTAGGAAGCTTACATCCACTCTTCTAACCACTTGAAGACAAAGCCCTTTCTGACACTTTTTGTTTACATGAAAACATTTATTTTTTTTTGCAAGAAAATTATGTTGAACCCCCAAACATTATATATTTTTTTAAAGCAAAGGCCCTACAGATTAAAATGGTGGGTGTTGCATTTTTTTTTTCCACACAGTATTTGCGCATCGATTTTTCAGACGCATTTTTGGGGGAAAAAATACACTTTTTTTAATTTTAATGCACTAAAACACACTATATTGCCTAAATGTTTGATGAAATAAAAAAGATGATCTTAGGCCGAGTACATAGATACCAAACACGACATGCTTTAAAATTTCGCACAAACGCGCATTGGCGACAAACTACATACATTTTTAAAAGCCTTTAAAAGCCTTTACAGGTTACCACGTTAGATTTACAGAGGAGGTCTACTGCTAAAATGACTGCCCTCGATCTGACCTTCGCGGTGATACCTCACATGCATGGTGCAATTGCTGTTTACATATGACGCCAGACCCACGCTTGCGTTCGCCATTGCGCAAGAGCAGGGCAGGACAGGGGTGCTTTTTTTATTTATTTATTTTAATTTTGCTTTTTTATTTTATTTTTAAACTGTTCCTTCCATATTTTTTTTATTATCATTTTTATTGTTATCTCAGGGAATATAAATATCCCCTATGATAGCAATAGGTAGTGACAGGTACTCTTTTTAAAAAAAAACTGGGGTCTATTAGACCCTAGATCTTTCCTCTGCCCTCAAAGCATCTGACCACACCAAGATCGGTGTGATAAAATGCTTTCCCAATTTCCCAATGGCGCTTTTTATATCCGGGGGGGGGGGACATTCCCTCCCACTGCTTGTAAAAGCAGTCCAGAGGCTAATTAGTCACTAGGATTGCTTTTACATGAAAGCCGGCCGCTGGCTGAAAAGAATGATACCAAGATGATACCTAAACCCGCAGGCATCAATCTGGTATAACCATTCAAAGTCCAGCAACATACCAGTACGTTGCTGGTCCTTGTTGGACATGTATTGTAATCTTTTTTTTCATGCAGCCTGTTGGCTGAACGAAAAAAAAAGATTGATCGGTGGGTATGCCCACCATTAGAATACCGCCCTTCATCCACCCACTTCTAATGATGGGCATACATGCACCATTTATATATGCCGAAGCATGGGGGCATCTTCCCGCAAAAGTTATGCCGTGTACACATGGTCAGACTTTTCCACGGGCAAGCCTCCGTCGGAATTTCAACCGTATGTACGCGGCATTAGGAGCAAAATCGCTCCTCCGCCCCTGCTGCCCCAATGCTTCGGCATATATGCTTTTTTTTTTAACTGTGGTGGTGAAATCACCTCCTACAGCACTGGAGTCGCAGGGATCAGGCCTGTCTCTGCGAATGCTGCAGTTATGTGTGTTGTGTTTTGTAAGTGACAGCGATCGATCGATACTGCACTTGGGTGGCCTGGGCTGGACGGAGGGGCAAAACGCAGGTGCTAGCAGGTATCTGGGCTGATCCTGCTAACACTGCGTTTTTGGGAACCCTAAATTGCTGGGGACGCTAGTATAGATCTGATCAGATCAGATATTGATCTGTTCAGATACTATACCACTAAGGGAGGTGTATGCTTCACGCGTGGGTGTTGGCATTACTGGCACTAACCTGACGCTGCCTGGGGTGTGACGCAGGGTTAACTAGGGGCAATTAGGGGGTTAAAACCTTTATTAGGTAATATATGGGGGTACCCGACGCTATAAAAACCTGCAGCGAACCTAAAAAAAATAACTGGCTACCTATCGGCATCACCGACAATAAGACAGCGATCAGAAAAATGATCGCTTAGCGACGGTGGTGATAGGGGGTGAAAGGGTTACCTGGGGGCGATCAAGGGGGTTAAACCTTTATTAGGTAATATATGGGGGTACCTGACGCTATAAAAACCTGCGGCGAACCTAAAAAAAATAACTGGCTACCGATCGGCATCACCGACAATAAAACAGCGATCAGAAAAACGATCGATTAGCGACGGCGGTGCTAGGGGGTGAAAGGGATATCTGGGGGGCGATCAGGGGGTTAAACCTTTATTAGGGGGGGTTAGGGGGCTACACTGGACCTAAAACTAAACTGTAGGGACACTTTTACAGTCACAAATGTCACTGATTGCAGTGATCACTAAATAAATGGTCACTGCAATCAGTGACACTGTGACTGGGGGCTGGGGGGTGATCTGGGGGGTGTCTGGGGGGCCTGGGGGGGGCGATTTGTGTGCCTATGTGTCCTGGTGTCAGTGTGCTGTTTGTGCACTAACCTGTGTGTCTTCTCTTGTACGGCGCTCGGTATATGTGAGCGCCGCATGAGAGATGACATCACTTCCTCTGCCTGTGTAAACATTACACAGCAGAGGAAGCTCTCTCATTCGCCGGGAGCGATCGCGAGTTGGTGGCCGGAATCGAACGGCCGCCCCCACATCTCGGATCGCTCCCGAACGGAAAACGGCCACTCACTGTAGAGGAGGGGGGTCCGATCGGACCCCCCAACTATACAAAGGCAATCACGTAGATATACGTGACTTTGCCTGTGTCGGTGCCATTCTGCCGACGTATATCTACAGTGGGCGGTCGTTAAGTGGTTAAGCTGTAAAAAACGCTCAAAAACGCGGCTGTAAAAACGTCCGTGGGTATGAAGCCTAATACTGACAGGAATTATGCTGCAAAGCAACATTAAACACTGAGCCACCTAACAAATAGCGTACAATATGCTATTATAGCTCACAGAAATGGAAGCCGTGCAGAAGACTATTTTTTTGCCTCCACCTACATATAAAAAATAAGTAAGCAAACATAGCATCCATTTCCTCTCTGTTGGATAGGGGTCTTTCAGCATGACATTACAGAAGGTAATAGGAGTGTATGTATGCACAATTTATATCCTGTTAGGCAGCAGTGTGATGTCAATGGATTACTGTGCATTCTGCTGATGCTCCACAGAAGAATTTTCAGATTGTTTTTCTAATGTATTCACACATTGCTGTGATGTTGCCTCCTGTAGAGATTATTGGAGATACCTGTTGACATTCTTTCTTCTCTCATTGTTTTGAGTACTGGCGATTACGGTTCATTACAATCACTAAAAATGTTCCTGTTTGATTCCTGACAAAAGAAATGCAGCAGATGTTTCTAAATCTTGTGATTCTGTTTACAAGGATTCTCTCTGTTTCTTCTTTCATCCAGCAATAATTAAAAATGGATTGTTTGATAGCATTTGAGATGATTAAATTCACATTAAATATTCACATCATTCTTCAAAACACCTGTAATAATGTCTGTGGAATACCACACCAGTGGGACAGTCCAAATTTTGGAAATGTCTTGCTATTTGAACACTGGGAATGTTGAAGCTCACAAGTAAAAACTAGAATGTATAATTATTCAAATATTTTTTTCAGATATAATGTAAAACAGATGCGCTTGATGTACAGTAAATGATGTTATGAGTACATACAGTAGAGTAGGTAAATGCACAATAGTTAGATTTGCTTTCTGCTTTGCAGTTCTCCACTATGGTCATGTTTTTTTGTTCATTCTCACAATGCAAGACTAGGATTCAGCCAACTCACAAAAAACAATGCACTGCCTGTATAGTTAAAGCGGAACGTCACCCAAAAGGGGAAGTTCCACTTGTTTGCACCCTCCTCCCTCCACTGCCACAACTGGCACTTTTTAGGGGGGAGTGGGTACCTGGTTTTCACAGGTACCCACTTCCACTTCCAGGTCAGATCACTGCAGCCATCTGTGAGGATGTCCGGTGCCCTCCTCCTTCCCCCCCCCCCCCCGCAGCCTTCTGGGACACACATAGGTCCCAGAACACCGCGGACCATTCACAAAGTGCAGCGCTGCTCAAGTATGTGCAACTCACGCATGCGCAATAGGATACTGGCTGTGAAGCTAGAAGGCTTAACTGCCAGTTTGCCTTACCTAAGATGCTGGCGCCTGCAACCAAAGTTTAGGTGCATACATCTCTGGATCCCTGGGCAAGTAAGTGTCCTTATATTAAAAGTCAGCAGCTACAGGATTTGGGAGACTGGAGCTCCTCTTTAATGTCTTATCTTATATGTTAAAGTGTATCTGAACTAAAAACCAAAGAGGCCACTGGCTTCCTTACAACCACAGACCTGTGCGGGAAAGCTATCACTCATTATTGACGCAAGTAATACCGCCATTAATGAATGGCTTCCTGCACAGCTGGAAACTTGCTGCAGTGGGCAGGTGAACAGATCATTTAGTCACCTAAAGTATGACCCACTAGATTTTGTTGCGAACCCTGCAACTGTGGCCACTCCAAGATGCAGTGTAATCACATTAGCATTGCTCTCTTTATCATTATACTGTGAGTGCAGACTGTCATGATGACATCTCCTTAGAGGGTGAGTCCATGACTCCCTTCACTCATAGGATGTCCTTCCAGGTTATTTATTTTGATAATATAGTGTATGTAGCTGCAGGCACTTTGAAGCAATTCAAAGTTCACATTAGAAGCATTAAAGTCATTAAAGTCTTTCTCTCAGCAGATTAGATACCCCTGTTCACCCTCCCAGAACTCCTTCCATGTGTGTGTACATTAGACATTAAAAGGATGGAAGACTGTTTAGTAACTACTGGGACCGGTAGCAATAGGAGCTAAGCTGATGAGGGAAAGACTTCAGTGCTCCTGCTGTGAATTTTGAGGGTAACTTGAAAAGGGAATGGGAATGAGTTAATTATGGCAGCCTTTTTATAGCTACCAATTTAGTAGTGGGGAGGGCAGGGTTATAAGTAGTATATACGGAAAGTAGAGTAGGACAGACAATTTTAGGTAGGTCAAGCTAAATTAAAGGCAATTTCTACTGCATACGTTTTTATTGTCTTCCTTCCTTGTTTACTTTTAGCCCTATGTTTCTTAAAGCGGAGCTCCACCCGCGTTTTTTTTTTTTTTAAAGTCAGCAGCTACTAACACTGTAGCTGCTGACTTTTAATAAGGACACTTACCTGTCCTAGGCGCCCGATATCGGGCCCCCGACGGCGATCGCTTGGTCCTGGCAGGTCCCCGCGCCTCCATCCTGACAAAGGGAAACAGGCAGTGAAGCCTTACGGCTTCACTGCCCATTTCCTACTGCACATGCGCGACTCGCATGGCCCTTTGTGAATGGGCGGCTGCCTCCTGGGATAAACACAGTTCCCAGAAGGCAGCGCGCCCCATTCACCAGAAGACACCGCGACAGAGGACAAGGAAGAAGACCACCGCGGTGGAGGAAGAGGCAGAAGAGCTAGTTCTGCATAGCAACCGCCCTTTCTGGTGAGTATAATTTTTTTTTTTTTTCAATTTTTTGGGAGATTTTTGGGGAAAAAAAAATAATCAGGGTGGAACTCCACTTTAAGTTTTATGTCATAGGTTGCATAGATGCCTTTTGGCTATTAACTGAAAATTTCCCTACTTGCATGCCTATGAAGTAATAAAATGGTGGTAACTTATGATTACCAAGATGTTCAGGCCTCACGTCCATCAGGAAGTTCAGACTATTTATGACTTTTTTACAGAAAAAACAATTCACAATTTTCCAGATCAGTCACATTAGATGTGCTACAGTCTTTGCATTTTGCGCCAACTAGTATGTGCACTTTTAGAATTTTTTTACAAATCGGTGGCATGCTGTTTATGTGCATTGTATATGATTGGCCCTAGTTGTTCATTCATCTCTAAAAACAGCTTATACCCTGACTGTCTCTGCCACAACTTGACTCTGAAGCCTCGTACACACGACCGAGTTTCTCGTCGTAACAATCTCGTAGTTTTTTTCGACGAGATTCTTGTTAACCTTGGCGAGTTTCTCGTCAAGCTTTCCATGCGTACACACTGACAATTCCAAATTTCCTCGTTGTTCTCCGCGGTCATGTCCAGCACGTACGACGGCACTATAAAGGGGAAGATCG
The DNA here is from genome assembly GCA_029206835.1 of Rana muscosa. Taxonomy (NCBI): domain Eukaryota; kingdom Metazoa; phylum Chordata; class Amphibia; order Anura; family Ranidae; genus Rana; species Rana muscosa. The sequence goes on along the minus strand of CM055121.1, from coordinate 438,048,892 downwards.
ATTTCCTTGGCGCCACCCCTTGGGCTGCTTTTGCTGATCTCGTGTTACCGCGTCTGAAGTAAAAGTTTGGGAAGAGACGATTCGCGCTTTTCAGTCTTCGTGCTTTTCAGTTCGTTTTCTGAGGTTCAGTTTGTGCTTGTGGGTTCGTATCTTGACTTTCAGGGTGTCTAGGCAGGTCGTATCTGTTTTACAGTGCATTCTTGCCCGTTCCTTTCTGATTTTCAGTTCGTTATTCATAGGCCTTGCTGTTCTAAAGTGCCTTCTGTTCTGTACGTTCTGATAAGACGACCGTTTCCTAGCCATGTCGCCTGGACGTTCTCGTCGTCGAGTTCGTGCTGTGCGTGCGCTTGGTGTTGGTCTGCTTGTTTTGGACCAAGACCAGTCCATTAACGGTGTGAGGAGGAGTTCATGGACCAAGAATTGGTTGCTCCAGCGGGACCAATTCTGCCATATGCCTCTGCTGCGGGAGATAGTCGAGAATAAGCCTGAGGACTACAGGAATTTTCTGCGGATGTCTGACCCCGTTTTTCAGGAACTGTTGGCTTTGGTGTCCCCCTATATTACCAGGAAGGACACCGTTATGCGGGAAGCCATCAGTGCTGAGCAGAGGCTCATCGCCACGTTACGTTATCTGGCGACAGGGAGAAGTCTTCAGGACTTGAAGTTCACGACACGCATCTCCCCCAGGCTCTGGGCCTCATAATCCCAGACACCTGTTCTGCCATTATGCAAGTCCTGCAGGAGGACTATATTAGGGTACGTTTTCTCCATTAACATCACATTTTATGTATTTCATGTATGATAATGTATTGTATTTCTTTCATCCTTCCCTAATTACCATGATTGTAATATGCTGAGAATGTCCCCTTTGTCCCCATACATGCTGGAAGCTTTAGATTGCCCCTTTTTTCTCCTCCATGGATATTTCCCTTCACTAACCTTTCCAGCAGGGGCGCCTGGTGCTCAAAATGTTTTGGGGTCCAACCCCAATTTAGGAACTAAACTTCCTCCTTTTTTGCGACTGTGCCTATTAAACGCCCCCAGTTGCCCCCTCCAATGCAGCCATTTTGTTCCCTTCAATGCAGCCATTTTCCCCCCAGCCCTGCACTTACCTTCTTCTGGTCAGCGCCATCCTTCTTCTGTCCTTGATGTCTTCTCCTGCCCTTGATGTTGCATCAGCCAATCATGTTACCATTAAACAGACTTGGTGAACATGATTGGCAGAGCAGCCTGTCAGTGTTTACCCAAGGAATGTCCCCCCCCCCCCGCGTCACCTATTTAACTTTTATGAAGCCAATTACATCCCTCAGGCTGTAATGTGCAAGCCTATTTGCCTCCCTGTTTCTGATATGCAATTTTTACCCCATAAATGCTGCAGTTATTCATATGTTGGTCGCTTAACAGGGGGCCATCCACATGAATAGTGGGCGGCATTGACAATACATAGGTTAATGCAAGGCATGAACCGATGTATTGTTCGGAGTGACGGGCACAGGAGAGAGGGGGCAGTGTTCCAGCGCCCACTCTGGACGCACCGCCACTGCAATGCTATCCTGTGGCCAAACACATCTACCCCCCCCAAAATATTTTTTTAATGGACCATCAGAGGGGGTGATGAATATGAAACATGAGCCTTCCATTATACTTCTTAAAAACAGATTAATAAACAGAGAATTTGATTGATGTTGGCCTCTAATGTTTTTTATTATAATCTCCTTGTAATGTAATATTTTAAAATTCTAATTTTCTTTCATCTTGTTTGACTCCCCAGCTTCCTTCCACGCCACAGGAATGGCAGACTGTGGCATCGGAGTTTGCCACGCGGTGGGACTTCCCCAACTGCGGTGGTGCCATAGACGGGAAGCACGTCCGCATCGTGCCGCCACCCCATTCTGGGTCCTACTACTTCAACTACAAGGGGTTTCATAGCATTGTGCTGATGGCGGTGGTGTCAGCACGGTATGAATTCCTCTATGTTGATGTAGGGAAGAATGGCCGGATGTCCGATGGGGGATCCTTCATCCAGACGGAGTTTGCCCTCCGTCTCCAGAGTGACGACCTTGCATTGCCACCGGATGCAGGGAATGTTGAAGGACTCCCCTTTGTTTTTTTGGCTGATGAAGCCTTCGGGCTCGGACCGCATCTTATGAGGCCATTTCCTCAGAGGACCCTGACCCCAGAGAAGAGGGTGTTCAAATACCGGCTGGCCAGGGGCCGAAGAGTCGTTGAAAATGTCTTCGGCATAATGGCCAGCAGGTTCCGCATTTTTATGACTTCCATCCACTTGGCGGACTACAAAATAAACTATGTCGTTTTATGCTGCTGTGTGCTACACAACTTTCTCAGCAGAAAATCCACTTCTTATATGGCCACAGTATTGCCTGAGGCTGGACTTTCATCTGCAAATCCCCTGCCGGGCCTTGAATCTGCCCGTCCTGGCTTGCCCCCCCAAAATGCCCGTGAGGTTCGGGAGAAATATATGCAATATTTCACGGGTAGGGGGGCAATTTCTATGCCAGGCTATGCCTAAAGATTCATGGAGAATGAGCTAAATAAAATTCTGATTTCAAATTTTAACTTTTGTTTGTTTCCTGTCTCCTAGTTTGTCTTAGTGCATTTGTAGTGCCAAGTGTATTTTCCTTTAGTAAATAACAACCATTTCACTATGTAACCTTAAAAAAAAAACACAAATAAGGTTAGAGCGTATTGAAAAAAGAAGCTACACGTTGTTTCTGTTCAAACATTTTACTCTGTGCACATTCACACACATGTTTACTTTTTTTTTTTGTCCTGGCCACAAACCGCCAATTCTTTTCTTAGGAAAATACAAAAACAACAGTTGCATTCCAAAAAGTACAACTTTGGATATCTCTGAGCAATCTGAGACATTCACTTACACAAACTATGTCTCTTTGTGCCCGTCCTAATATGGGGTCTTGCCACCCCTTGGCCAGCCAAAAATTGAATATGCACACATTTTGTAGTAATTTCCAATAGGGATTTTAGACTCCTGATCCCTATTGTCAACATGTGCTATCTGCCATCAGGGGTGATCAATGGACGTGTTTTGGGGGTGCAACCCCTTCCTCAGTTCACCTACTTTAGATACGAGGAAGGGGTTGCACCCCCAAAAGACGTACATGGATATCCCCTGATGGCAGATAGCACATGTTGACACACTGTGTGCATATTCAATTTTTGGCTGGTTTGATTGTCAAAAAGAGTTTAAAAGTTTGAAGAACAACCTGAAGCTGTGGTGACAGATACTGACCTGTTGTGGTGACCAGTTCCACAACGTCATCCACCTCTCCTTCCTGCACTTCTCCTTCCTCCACCTCAACTTCCTCAACATCCTTCGGTTGTGGGTCTTTGGGAGTTTGGGGTTGTTGTGAAGCTGTGGGGTTCCTGTGCTCCCTGGAGTGTTCTCCTCCCAGTCTTCTCTCCCCTATGAGAATCAAACAAAAGGTCTATTTATCACACTGAAATTCTCTATGAAAAATAAAAACAGGCTAAATTGTTTGGAAGTGGGGTACAAGTGTGTGTTTGTGCGGATTTTAAAGATGAATGCATTATTTGGAAACAAAAATATGTTTAGTATTCACCTTTTGGATGTAAATTTTTAGACATGGAGGCACCACAAAAATTCACTGATGCACCTGTGTGGGACACCCAAAAAAGGTGGTTCTGTTGGCCCACACTACAGTGTTCCAAAGTACAGATGTGGTACCAGCTGCTGAGTGTCCTCTCCTTTACACTGATTAAAGTTTGCATTTCATTCTCTTTACAAACACATCATCTAGCCGAAAATTTAGGAACAACAATTTGTAAAAAACAGGCAGATGTCTATTTTCTTTTGTGGCTGTAAAATAAGCCAAAACAGCGGATAGTGGCCGAACGAAGTGTCTGTAACGTAACGAACGATTACTGTGCCAAACCAAGTTCAAATTAGGAAATTTTGGAAGAGAGTCCAATATGAAAATTAAAAAAAAGGAGCAACATGTAATTTGAGAAAAACCTTAATAGCAGAAAAGTGTACATTTTACTTACTTTTTGCTAGCATTCTCTTAATGCTCCTTAACTGCTCTGGCTCCCTCAGTTTGAGGTCTGACCACCTCTTTCTGAGCTGCTCATTTGAGCGTTTCACCCCGAAATTATTCTTCAGACTCTTCACGACTTTCTTCAGGATTTTGGCCTTCCTTCTATTAGGTTTGCTATACGGCCCATGCTTTGCGTCATAATCCGACTTGAGCAATATGTCCACCATCTCTGCCATCTCCGCAAAAGACATATTAGATGCCTTGAATCTCCTCCTTGATCGTGACGTTTCCTCAGTCTCCGGGCTTGTCTCCTCCTCATTTTTTGAGGAATTATCAGACTCCTGCTGTAAATCCGCCATATCTGTCTACGCGCAGAAAGAGAAGGGAAAAGATGTTATTTAGAACGTCATGGGCGGGCGACGTGTGCGGAGCGACGTGTGCGTAGTTTGACGCATGCGTGGTGTATATATAGCAAACACACATGTGACTATACTACGTTCGTTGTGCGGAGAGAGGAGTTCAAGTGACGGACATGCGAACGAAGGTATGTGATTTTGTGACTTTGACAAACTGTTGGCCTATTCTGTCTGGAGAATGTTGCAGGATATATATGGTGACTACGATGTTAAGGAGGTTAGACTGTGTGCCTCACATTAGTTATATATTATTTATTTTACTTGCAGATACAATATGAATGTCTTTATTAGCGACAAAGAATTCCTGGCGGAATTTATAGACCGGGTAAGGGAGCTGCCCGCTCTGTGGGAGACCAAAAACCCCATACACAAAAAAAAAGGGGTGAGAAAAGCAGCGCTGGAGACCCTGCTCCCATTTGTGCATATCAAGGTGCCCACAGCCACAGCAAAACAGGTGGACACTAAAATTGGGAGCTTGAGAGGCACATACAGGAATGAACGCTCTAAGGTCCTGGCTTCTCAGAGGTCAGGAGCAGCAGCAGATGATGTGTATGTCCCCAATTTGTGGTACTACAGCAGGATGTCCTTTCTGAATGACCACATTGAGACAAGGCCATCACTCTCCACTCTTCCCCCCAGACTTCCCTGCAGCCAACCTGAGCCTTCTCTGGAGCAAGAGGAGGCAGCCATCCTGGATGAACCTGATTTGGCCATCTGGAGCCAGGTATAGTATTTATAGAAAATGTATTGGGATAAAATTAATGTTTGACAAATATGTCAAGATGACAAACAAACTATTTTGGGTTCCACAAGTGAAATCAAGATCTCGAGACATTAGTCTGGCCTAAATTGGGTGCTAAATAGTCAATCTGATGTTGCCTTCTCTTTATTTTATTTCAAACATGAATAAATGTTATTTTTGTTTAAGTTCATACTTGACTATGTGTATTTTTTAAATATTAAAAATTTAGCTTTGGAGTAAGCAGAGACATTTGACAGCCAAAAAAGGGACAGATAACAACCCCAAAAAAAGAATAACAATCTTATTTAAAAAAAATAGGGTGTAAAATTTAACAAATATATATTAAAATATTCAATGGGAGATCACTATCAAAACATTGCCAAATTACAATTAACATCAGTTTGAAAAATTTAAAAATGTAAAATATTCAGAAGATCTTGCACGATATAATACACCTAAATCTTCTTAAGAGCAGCATGAAAAAGGTTAAAAAAAGATAGTCATAACTCTGTGTGAATATCAGCAGCAAAAGAAGTTCATTTGTTTGGATTAATGTAACATTCTAAAGAAGATTTCAATGCACAACATTTAAACGATGAAATAATTTAGAGCGTGACGAATGTGCTATCTCCATTACGAAGGCTTGTTTTACCAGAAGATGCGCTCCCGTCTCATACTTGCTTCTGAGCATGCGCGCTTTTTGAAGAGTCGTAAAAGCATACACACAAACCATTTTCTCGTCACAAAACAGGCCGACGAGAAACACGACGAGGAAATCTGGAATCCTGACGAGAAAATAGAGAGCAGGTTCTCTATTTTCTCGTCGAGATTCACGGCAATTTTCTCGTCGTAAAACCATACACACGAACGGTTTTCTCGAGGAAAAAGCTCTCGCGGCACTTTTCTTGCCGGTTTTGGACGAGAAACTCGGTCGTGTGTACGAGGCTTGATTCTCCAGTCAGACAAGGCAGGTTACACTGAAGGAGGCTGCAGTTGATTACGATTGTTTTAGTGGACACGAAACACTTAAATACTCGTTACAAAAAAAGAAGAGACTATTTAAGATTGAGCCAGATCTGCAATCAAAAGAAGATTAGTAAGTGTAATTATAATTAGAAATCTTCTTCATTCTTTTCATTAGATAGGCAAATGAGATGATGTGCACATCTCTTTATATTAGAAGGAAAAGTTTATTAATGAATAATAAGAGATATCTTTAGATCATTTTATTTTGACTATCTATTCCACTTAGCAAAGGATAAAGAGTCAATCTGACTTGAGGTACAAGAACTCACTTTGGACAGGATAAGTAACCCTTCATGTACAGGTGTGTTTCATTTTGTGGGTTCTTAGATATCACTTCGTATTGATGCTGTCTGCATTTAAATACTCTGATACTAAAACTCATTTATGTTGATTTTGTAATTAATTAACCACTTAACGACCGCCCACTGTAAATATACGTCAGCAGAATGGCACCGACAGGCAGAATCACGTACATATACGTGATTGCCTTTGTATAGTTGGGGGGTCCGATCGGACCCCCCTTCTTTACAGTGGGTGGTCGTTTTACCTTCGGGAGCGATCCAGCATGAGGGGACGGCCGTTCGATTCCGGCCACCCCCTCTCGATCGCTCCCGGCGAATGAGAGCTTCCCCTGCCTGCCAGGAAGGAGGAAGTGATGTCATCTCTCCTGGGGCGCTCACATATACCGAGCGCCGTACAGGAGAAGATGCAGGTTAGTACACAAAACAGCACACTGACACCAGGACACATAGGCACATAAATCGCCCCCCAGGCCCCCCCAGACACCCCCAGATCACCCCCCAGCCCCCCCAGCCCCCGTGTCACTGATTGCAGTGACCATTTATTTAGTGATCACTGCAATCAGTGACATTTGTGACTGTAAAAGTGTCACTACATTTAGTTTTAGGTCCAGTGTAGCCCCCTAACCCCCCCCCCTAATAAAGGTTTAACCCCCAGATCACCCCCCAGATAACCCTTTCACCCCCTATCACCACTGTCACTAAGCAATCATTTTTCTGATCGATGTCTTAGCGTCGGTGATGCTGATCGGTAGCCAGTAATTTTTTTTAGGTTCGCCGCAGGTTTTTATAGCGTCGGGTACCCCCATATATTACCTAATGAAGGTTTAACCCCCTTGATCGCCCCCCAGGTAACCCTTTCACCCCCTATCACCACTGTCACTAAGTTATAATTTTTCTGATCGATGTCTTAGCGTCGGCGATGCTGATCGGTAGCCAGTAATTTTTTTTAGGTTCGCCGCAGGTTTTTATAGCGTCGGGTACCCCCATATATTACCTAATAAAGGTGTAACCCCCTTGATCACCCCCCAGGTAACCCTTTCACCCCCTAGCACCGCCGTCACTATGCGATCATTTTTCTGATCGATGTCTTAGCGTCGGTGATGCTGATCGGTAGCCAGTAATTTTTTTTAGGTTCGCCGCAGGTTTTTATAGCGTCAGGTACCCCCATATATTATCTAATAAAGGTTTAACCCCCTGATCGCCCCTCAGGTAACCCTTTCACCCCCTATCACCACTGTCGCTAAGCAATCGTTTTTATGATCGTTGTCTTAGCGTCGGTGATGCAGATCGGTAGCCAGTAATTTTTTTTTAGGTTCGCCGTCAGGTTTTTATATAGCGTCAGGTACCCCCATATATTACCTAATAAAGGTTTTAACCCCCTAATTGCCCCTAGTTAACCCTTTCACCAGTGATCATCATACAAGTGTTACGGGTGACGCTGGTTAGTTAGTTTGCTTTTTATAGTGTCAGGGCACCCGCCGTATATAACCCAATAAAGGTTTAACCCCCTGATCGCCCGGCGGGTGATATCAGTTAGGTTTTAGCGTCAGAGAGGGTCTGCGTCACACCCCAGGCAGCGTCAGGTTAGTGCCAGTAGCGCTAACACCCACACGTGAAGCATACACCCCCCTTAGTGGTATAGTATCTGATCAGCTCAATATCTGATCTGATCAGATCTATACTAGCGTCCCCAGCAGTTTAGGGTTCCCAAAAACGCACTGTTAGTGGGATCAGCCCAGATACCTGCTAGCACCTGCGTTTTGCCCCTCCGTCCAGCCCAGGCCACCGAAGTGCAGTATCGATCGATCACTGTCACTTGCAAAACACAACACACATAACTGCAGCGTTCGCAGAGACAGGCCTGATCCCTGCGACTCCAGTGCTGTAGGAGGTAATTTCACCACCACAGTTAAAAAAAAAAAGCATATATGCCGAAGCATTGGGGCAGCAGGGGCGGAGGAGCGATTTTGCTCCTAATGCCGCGTATATACGGTCGAAATTCCGATGGAGGCTTGCCCGTGGAAAAGTCTGACCATGTGTACGCGGCATAACTTTTGCAAGAAGATGCCCCCATGCTTCGGCATATATAAATGGTGCATGTATGCCCATCATTAGAAGTGGGTGGATGAAGGGCGGTATTCTAATGGTGGGCATACCCACCGATCAATCTTTTTTTTTCATTCAGCCAACAGGCTGCATGAAAAAAAAGATTACAATACATGTCCAACAAGGACCAGCAACGTACTGGTATGTTGCTGGACTTTGAATGTTTATACCAGAATGATGCCTGCGGGTTTAGGTATCATCTTGGTATCATTCTTTTCAGCCAGCGGCCGGCTTTCATGTCCTAGTGGCTAATTAGCCTCTGGACTGCTTTTACAAGCAGTGGGAGGGAATGTCCCCCCCCCCCGGATATAAAAAGCGCTATTGGGAAATTGGGAAAGCATTTTATCACACCGATCTTGGTGTGGTCAGATGCTTTGAGGGCAGAGGAAAGATCTAGGGTCCAATAGACCCCAGTTTTTTCAAAAAGAGTACCTGTCATTACCTATTGCTATCATAGGGGATATTTACATTCCCTGAGATAACAATAAAAGTGATAAAAATAAATAAATATGGCAGGAACAGTTTAAAAATAAAATAAAAAAGCAAAATTAATAATAAAAAAAAAAAAAAAGCACCCCTGTCCTGCCCTGCTCTTGCCCAATGGCGAACGCAAGCGTCGGTCTGGCGTCATATGTAAACAGCAATTGCACCATGCATGTGAGGTATCACCACGAAGGTCAGATCGAGGGCAGTAATTTTAGCAGTAGACCTCCTCTGTAAATCTAACGGGGTAACCTGTAAATGCTTTTAAAGGCTTTTAAAAATGTATGTAGTTTGTCGCCAATGCGCGTTTGTGCGAAATTTTAAAGCATGTCGTGTTTGGTATCTATGTACTCGGCCTAAGATCATCTTTTTTATTTCATCAAACATTTGGGCAATATAGTGTGTTTTAGTGCATTAAAATTAAAAAAGTGTATTTTTTCCCAAAAAAATGTGTTTGAAAAATCGCTGCGCAAATACTGTGTAGAAAAAAAAAATGCAACACCCACCATTTTATTCTGTAGGGCCTTTGCTTTAAAAATATATATAATGTTTGGGGGTTCAACATAATTTTCTTGCAAAAAAAAAATATGTTTTCATGTAAACAAAAAGTGTCAAAAAGGGCTTTGTCTTCAAGTGGTTAGAAGAGTGGATGTGAGCTTCCTAATGTTGTGTATAAAATGCCAGAACAGTTCAAAACCCCCCCAAATGACCCCATTTTGGAAAGTAGACACCCCAAGCTATATACTGAGAGGCATGTCGAGTCCATGGAATATTTTATATGTTGACACAAGTTGCGGAAAAAATAAAATTTTTTTTTTTTTTGCACAAAGTTGTCACTAAATGACATATTGCTCAAACATGCCATGGGCATATGTGGAATTACACCCCAAAATACATTCTGTTGCTTCTCCTGAGTACGGGGATACCACATGTGTGAGACTTTTTGGGAGCCTAGCCGCGTACGGGACCCCAAAAACCAATCACCGCCTTCAGGCTTTCTAAGGGTGTCAATTTTTGATTTCACTTCTCACTGCCTATCACAGTTTCGGAGGCCATGGAATGCCCAGATGGCACAAAACCCCCCCAAATGACCCCATTTTGGAAAGTAGACACCCCAAGATATTTGCTGAGAGGTATTGTGAGTATTTTGCAGATCTCGCTTTTTGTCACAAAGTTTTGAAAATTGAAAAAAAAAAAAAAAAATGTTCTTTCTTCATTTTCAAAAACAAATGAGAGCTGTAAAATACTCACCATGCCTCTCAGCAAACAGCTTGGGGTGTCTACTTTCCAAAATGGGGTCATTTGGGGGGGTTTGTGCTATTTTGGCATTTTATGGCCTTCAAAACTGTGATAGGTAGTGAGGAGTGAAATCAAAAATTTGCACCCTTAGAAATCCTGGAGGCGGTGCTTGGTTTCCGGGGTCCCGTACGTGGCTAGGCTCCTAAAAAGACCCACACATGTGGTATCCCCGTACTCAGGAGAAGCAGTAGAATGTATTTTGGGGTGCAATTCCACATATAACCATGGCATGTGTGAGCAATATATCATTTAGTGACAACTTTCTGTAATTTTTTTTTTTTTTTGTCATTATTCAATCACTTGGGACAAAAAAAAAAAATATTCAATGGGCTCAACAGGCCTCTCAGCAATTTCCTTGGGGTGTCTACTTTCTAAAATGGGGTAATTTGGGGGGGATTTGTGCTATTTTGGCATTTTATGGCCTTCAAAACTGTGATAGGTAGTGAGGAGTGAAATCAAAAATTTGTGCCCTTAGAAATCCTGAAGGCGGTGCTTGGTTTCCGGGGTCCTGTACGTGGCTAGGCTCCTAAAAAGTCCCACACATGTGGTATCCCCGTGATCAGGAGAAGCAGCAGAATGTATTTTGGGGTGCAATTCCACATATAACCATGGCATGTGTGAGCAATATATCATTTAGTGACAACTTTTTGTAATTTTTTTTTTTTGTCATTATTCAATCACTTGGGACAAAAAAAAAATATTCAATGGGCTCAACATGCCTCTCAGCAATTTCCTTGGGGTGTCTACTTTCTAAAATGGGGTCATTTGGGGGGGTTTTGTACTGCCCTATTCATTTTAGCACCTCAAGAAATGAGATAGGCAGTCATAAATTAAAAGCTGTGTAAATTCCAGAAAATGTACCCTAGTTTGTAAACGCTATAACTTTTGCGCAAACCGATAAATATACGCTTATTGACATTTTTTTTACTAAAGACATGTGGCTGAATACATTTTGGCCTAAATGTATGACTAAAATTGAGTTTATTCGATTTTTCTTATAACAAAAAATAGAAAATATCATTTTTTTTCAAAATTTTCTGTCTTTTTCCGTTTATATCGCAAAAAATAAAAATCGCAGAGGCAATCAAACACCATTAAAAGAAAGCTCTATTTGTGGGAAGAAAAGGACGCAAATTTTGTTTGGGTACAACATTGCATGTCCGCACAATTTACAGTTAAAGCAGCGCAGTGCAAAATTCTGAATTCACCTCTGGTCCTTTAGCTACCAAATGGTCCGGGGCTTAAGTGGTTAAGGAGAACCTGTCTCGGGAAATAAACATGGGACTTGCCACTGCTGATGTGCTTTAAAATGTGCAAGGTCCAGAGCTTTCATTCTTCTTCTTTCTTCACGTCTTGCTATATGCATGCCAGGTATCTGAATACTTCATTGTTGCATGCTTGATACTAGTCATTGACTTGCTAAAGAGTACAGCATCGATACGGAAAGTGGCACATCTAAAATCAGCAACGGTAGCTTCCATATATATGAATATGTAGCGCCCCTTAACTTTTTAGGGGTGTTATGTGCCTAAATTTAGGGGTTGGTCTGAGCTGGTAGCCAGGCTCAGACCGCTTTGATTGCTAGGTATTTGCTTCTGCCTATGTGATGCTGCCTGGTGTACGGTTCCCTGTGGCCTGTAGGTGGCACTGCCATATCAGGTCAGGGTTGAGCCATGGGTGGCATTACTGCGCCTTAGGGTGTCCTCTCTTGGCAGCGGTACAGTGGGCATGGTCGGCCTGCTGTGCATGCCGGGAGAGGGTACATAAGGGGCAGACGCCATCTTAGAGGGGGAGTCGAGGAGTTGGAGAGGAGAGTTGGAGTGGAGGAGCCAGAGGGGTGTGCCCCTCGGGGGTGCGATGACTGGCCGAGAGGTCTCGGGCACCTTTGGCCCGAGGCTGCAGCGTTCCAGGTAGGCCCAGTACCTTTAACTGGGTCTACAGATCGCCCATTGGAGTTCCAGGGTGCCCAGGTGAGGGTACCCACTCTGACCGAGAGGAAGCCAGGGGAGGATCGGTCCCACTGAGGAGATGAGTGATGGAAGATTGCTGTCTCGGGAGAGGCCTGGTGACCTGTCAGAGGGAAGGATTCTTTATTCCGGAAAGCTAACCTGTAGAGTGCCCATTGGCATTATCCTGTTCTTAAAAGTCTACAGAGGTTATAGAATCTCCTGTACCCGTCCCTGGAGGGGATAGGGTGGCAGAACTGTTCGAGCTCCACACCGGCTGCTAGGACTGTGAGAGAGGACTATCTGGGTGAGCTAAACCCACTCGGGATCGAGTGGCGACGAGGTTACTAGTTGTGCCTGGATCTAATCCCTCACACTTATTCTTCTTTCACCCACCTGTCTCTGTCATCCAGCAAATAGAAAATAAACTCTCTGTTGGAGTTAAAATGTTTCTGGACATTGGCTTCTTTGGGGGAAGAAATAGAGACTTAACCCCATACTCTGGGGAAGAGAACCAGTGGAAGCAGGACCCAAAATTTGTGAACACCGCTTAACCTCTTCAAACAGGAGGGTACGGGCATATAGCACGGTGTGCCTTGACTTGCAAGTGAGCCAGGCGAGAAAAAGGTCCGTGTGCTACAAATATATGGAATATACATAATGCAAATATACTGTACATGTAGCAATACTCCCAGAGGAGCTGCTGGATTGTTTTGTGATTTCTCTTCACTCCTGAAGATAACACGCCTCACCCATCCAGCACTTACCTATACAACTTAAAGTGATTGTAAAGTCTTGTTTATAAAAATAAAATAAAATAACAAAGATATTATACTTACCTGCTCTTTGCAGTGGTTTTGCACAGAGCAGCCTGGATCCTCCTCTTCTCGGCCCCTCCCCCCTGTCGAGTGCTCCCACGGCCAGCAACTTGCTATGGGGGCACCTGAGCCGAGCGGCAGTTCGTCCCGCCCCTTCTCTCTCCTGATTGGCTAACTGACTTTGATTGATAGCCGCCGGAGCCAATGGCTTTGCTGCTGGGTCTTAGCCATCAGGAGGGAGAGTCTCAGACAGCTGAGGGACTTGTGGACATTGCTGGACAGAGATGAAGCTCGGGTAAGTATTGGGGAGGCTACTACACACAGAAGGCTTTTTATCTTATTGCATAGAATGCATTAAGATAAAAAACCTTCTGCCTTTACAACTCCTTTAAGGTATTTCAAAAAAAATTTTAGGCCAAGCATAGCTTAAAGGAAGTAAGTGTAGCTATACAAATAATCTATATGGCAATAACGTTACTCATAGCAATAGTATATAAAGCCCTAACTTGGTCTAACAGTCCCTGTTCTATCACGCTGGCCAATGGATAATGAAAAAGAAAAAAAATGTTGACTGGCAAAGTTGGGGTCCTTGAAGAAAAGCACAACAGTTCCCAGCAGACAAAAGAATAACTAGTTTCTTACCAGACCCAGGGCATTCTCTTCTGGGTTTCCGGGCATGTGCTCTGATTCAGTAAAAGTGAAGATGAAGTCAGATAGGGATAGAAGTCGCTGTGATATCTCTTTAAATCCTGCTGAGACAATCCCTCTTTTCCTTCCCTACAAGTGCTAAGAGTGCTCGCTAGTATAGTCTAAAATCACCAGGCAACCAAGTCACACCCTCCCAGCAAGACAGTTCTCAGTCTCTTTGCTTCTCTGAGTTGAGATTCCATTCATCCAGGAGAAGCTCAGTCTCTTTCCCCACCTCTCCATCTTTAAAGCAGAGTTCCACGTACTTTTACAAGGTGGTCTTAAACTAAAGACCACCCCTCCACTCCTCGTTATTGGATCTATATATTTTTTTTTGCTTTTATACCTTTTTTGAGTACTAAGAGTACTTCCGTTCTATCTCAGCCACAGCGCAGGACATCATGTCCTCTTCTGCTGCGAGCCCTCCGCCTTCACCCCCGCTTTCTTCTGGGACCTGTGTGTGTCCCAGAAGACAAGCTGGCCATTCACAAAGCGAGGCACGACTCGCACATGCGCAGTAGGAAACCGGCTGCGAAGTCTGAAGGCTCCACTGTTGATTTCCCTTAGTTGGAATGGCGGCGCCTGCACCCGAGTCGGTGGACGAATCGGCCTCGGGGGGCGACATCGTGGGCTCCCTGGACAGGTAAGTGTCCTTATTAAAAGTCAGCAGCTACAGTACTTGTAGCTGCTGACTTAAAAAAAAAAAAAAATTGCGGCTGGAACTCCGCTGTAAGACCATCTTCTATCCTTGCAGCATCTTCCAGACCACTCTTCTCCTTTTTCAGTTTTTTTTGTTGCATCAGCCAATCACCATCCTCCAGGCCCATCCAGGATGAATGCACTGGAGACACTCCATACATGAGCATTGCAAAGTGGTCTCCGTAAATTGGCTGATGCACTTTTTACCTTCAGATTAATCCTATTCGTACTGCAGAAGTACAATACAGCAGCAACAAGGGAAGAGGTTCCACAGCAGTTATCAGCTACACTTAAGGTTACATATGTGTTCTTACCAAGCTATAAATGAGCTTTAACGAAAGCCATCATTGACCCCTGCAGTCGAAAGCACTGAGGGGTAATTCAGCCTCAAAATTCACAGCTACAGCCACACAAAAATATTATTCTGTAAAAAAAGTATGCATAAATATGCACAAATATTTAATTTGAGCATGCATTTTTCTGCACTGAGCAGAGACACCCTTGCAGCTGGCTTAGAAAACCGAGGTGGGATGGTCTTGGAGGCTGAAATATACATACCTGTAGATGATCATACATGATAGAGATAAATAGGGTTTTTAAGACATTAAAGCCCCACTCTGGGACAGGTCTCACCTCCCACTCAGAGGAAAAAAAATCCTTACCTAAAAGCCCTTTTATAAACAGTCATGTGACACTGCAGCTCTGAGCCTTTTCTTCTTATCTTTACTTCCTGAAAGGGTCCTTCTTCGGGTCTCCACGTCAGTGCCTGCATGACACAGAATCTTCCTACTGGATGTCCAGCAGCAGGGTGCAATTAGGATTTAGAAGAGAATGACATCATCAGAGAAAACCTGAGATCTCAGAGGGAGGGGGCATCACAGCACTGGATCAGCAATCCCCCATCTAGAACACAGAAGCAATGAAGGACCTTATTGCAGGATTGCGTGACCTAAAGTTACAGGTCTCACAATCCTATCATCCCCTACTAGCTGTGCCAAGGGAGGGTAGAGCCAATTGCCAGGTTGACAGCGGTGTGTTACAGGACCAAAACATCATACCAGCGGCTCTCTTAGCTGGGGGTATCGCTACAATAGAAAAATCCATATAATAGACACACTCTACTTTCTTCTAAATACAGCACTGTTTTATTGCAATTCCTAACTACTGGAAATCCAAAGCTCGGCAGAATTTTAGTTATTTTTTATTACCTATTACAAATTAAGTTTTCAAGAACTGGTAAATTGTTCCCCATTTGTATGTATCTTTATGGTCATCGTTTTGATAAAGTCCAGTAAATGCAAGAACTTATTAATATGTATGAAGGAGCACCATATTATGTTAAGTCGTTTCAGTGTTACAGATTAGCATAACTGTCATAGCATTTTCCAGTGTTTATTAATGTTATGACTTTTATGCATACGATTAATGAACTGAGGGGTCATTTCTGCTGCTATTCAGGCAAAAATATCAATCAGCAGGGTAGAGCAGTCATTGTAGTCTGTATGTACTTCAGTCTTGTCCTGTTAATGCAATCTGACTTTTCCCATTACTCACATGGAATTTTGCATATGGAATTCTATGCACTCAAAGCAGCAGTTTAGATATTGTTTTCTAAATATATTTTTTTAAGTATTACACTAAAAACATCTTAGCCAATTATTGCCTGAATATTTTTACACTAGTAACCTATAGAAACACGAATTCCCCTTATAGCAGTAAAAGCAGGAATCCTGTAGAAGTGTAAAAATAAGCATGTGGATCAGATTGTAATAAAGAGGTTACTGCCCTCATTGGTTTGTCCTTCCCACCTGGCGTGACAGTCCTATACACGGCCCACATATATAGACAGAGTTAGTGGGGGTGCGTAGCCAGGGAAAATAAGATGGAGTAGTGAGTGAGAGTGGTGGAGCATCCCCTTTGGGATGTGAAGCAAACAGTCATGCCTTGGGCCCATGGAACTTCAAGAGCAATAGAAACTCTGTAGCACTGGCAGCACCAACTCTGTAGCACCTGACAAAAAGGTACTGTTATGTAAGTTTAATGCAAAAAGGTTGGAACTTTCACCATATTTTTTGGAACCATTGTTAACATATTTATGCAATTATTTTTACCAAGTATTTTGGGACTGTAGATCTTATTTTGGTTATGTAATGGATGTTGTAACCAAAGTTATTTTTAGTAAAGAAACATAAAAATACAGTTTGATCCAGTGTGATGAAGACAGTGGCACGTAAAGTGGGCCTAAGTGCTGTTTGACTGCTGGCCAGGTAATGGCATGGTTGGCTTACAATTCACTGGACTGATTTGGGTCTCATTGAAACATAGCAGACATCCAATACCTGGGCAATTCCCTGAGCGCAGCCGGGTAAAGGTAGAAGTGGTGGTAGTTCAGTGGCGTGGTCAATTAGTGGGAGTAACTTGGTAGGTTCCTCAAGTGCACCGACTGTGACTTCTGGGCACCTGTAACGCTTCGGCCCCAGGTGTGTCATGACACCACTTGGGGTTCTGAATGTGGAACCACAGGGATAACAGAGGCAGAAGTAAAGTGCAAGCAGTACTCTTATCCAGGCCTTGAGTTTGAAAATACAACCAGTGTGCAAAGTTGTGAAACCTGCAGGGTAAGGTCAGAGCATTGGCTCACCATCCCTGCAAAGATGCAGTACCAAGGGCCTGTGTCTGGAAAGTGGCTTAACAACCTGGATGCCAAGGGTACCTCCTAACAAGCAACCTAGAATTTGCATCACCTGTCATGAAGAGATAGAAGACAGAGGGAAGTTTTCAGCTTGAGTAGCAAGTCCTGGGCTAACAATGTATTAGGTTATTTGACCTAAAAGGTTAACATAAATAAAGGCTTGTTAGTTTTGAACTCAACAAGATTGTTTAACTCATAATTGTCAGGATTCTATCAGAATTCTGTATCTAAGTGTAATGCTACCCCTGCAGGACCCAGGTGGAAATTTTGGTTCTCTGTTCTGCACCTAAACTCCAGAAACAACCTCAGCCCCCTCTAGCAAATCTGGTTGAGTGACAGTTACTGCACGCACTTAGAGGAACACAAGTGTGGATAGTAACCCAACTGTGAATTAATATCAGGAAATAGACACAAGACTGTGTATTGGTAAATTAACTCAAAGTATTGGTACGTGTTAGAGTAAAAGGTGGTTTTGGCATAAATGAGCACACAGAGAAAAGATCCAGACACAGTCTGCTAAAAAATTTGATCACTGGGCCAAAGTGACTTAGATTAGAGGTCCACTAGACTGGAATCAACCTTTAAATCAGCAAGATCAGCTACAGTATAAGCAATGCATATAAACATTACCTAAAATGTGAATAATAAAACTGTGACTAATCTAGAGTGCACTCTAGGAGAATGGCTAGGATTTGGTGCAATATCCTCTGAGAGGTACCTCTAAGCTTAAAGCGGAGGTCCCACTAAAAAAAAATATTAAAAGCCAGCAGCTACAAATACAGCAGCTGCTGACTTTTAATATATGGACACTTACCTGTCCAGGTTGCCCGCAATGTCAGCAGCCAAAGCCGATCTGTCGCTCGAGGATAGGCTGCTGTCGACGCAATGCTCGGTAAGGGAATCAGGAAGTGAAGCGTTGCGAATTCACATCCCGGTTCCCTACTGCGCATGCGCGAGTTGCGCTGCGCGTCTTCACTGGTCCCAGAAGGCAGTGGGGGAACAGAGTAGGAGCCGGAAGTGGCGTAGATCATCAAGCTGATCTATGCCAGGAAGTGGGAGCAAATACCTGTATTAGACAGGTATCTGCTCCCCCCCCTTTGAAAGGTGCCAAATGTGACACCGGAGGGGGGGAGGGTTCCAAAAAGTGGAAGTTCCATTTTTGGGTGGAACTCCACTTTAAGCAATAGATGAAGGTCTCTGTGTAGCAGCTGTAAATGAACAGTCTTTAGTCCTAACTCTTCAGCCAGCTAGCATTGGGGCCCAGTTGTACTGTTGGTGCACATGAGAATAATCCCAATCAAGCCTGCAGACAGCAATAGGGCTTCTATATGGCTGTATAGTTAGTTCCTATAGGGCTCAGTTTCTCTCTCTAGCAGAAGATCCTCACAGCAGCAGCTCACCAGTCCCATCATTGCAGATCACCCCCAGTCACACACAGGGAGTAGTCCACTCTCTGTTCTGTACCCAGGTGACTCTGTGATACCTCTCAGGCTGCAGTGAAGGTATGCAGCAGTGAAGGTATGCAGCAGTGAAGGTATGCAGCAGTGAAGGCGCACACTGGACAGTAATGTGCACTCTCCAGTGTCCCATATGACAAGAGGAAGCTGTGTCCTTTACAGCCTGAGAAAATGCAGCTCTTTCTCCTCCACCACCACTGAGTACAGTACAGCAGTGCTCACTAAACTGCAGCCCTTTGCTTGCTTTTATCTGGCCCTTGGGGCATTATTCCCCCCACTGTAAGCAACAGTGGGGCAATCCCAGGACATTTTTGGCCAGACATTTATTTTCTCCCACTGGCCACAGTCATGTCAGGGCATTTTTTTTCTCCTACTGGTCACAGTCCGGCCCTCCTAGAGCTTGAAGGACAGTAAACTGGCCTTTTGTTTGGAAAGTTTATAGACTCCTGCAATAGAGTCTCTATCCTCTGGACTACAGTTCCCACAGTGCAGTGCTGCCTGACTGAGTCTATTGAACTCTTCCTGCTTAGCAGCTCCCTCCTCTTGCTGATATAGCTGTTAACCAGTTCAGCATCATAGGGCATAAAACATCAGCAACATCAATAAATACCCCAGCAGCTTCAATAAGTACTCTAGCAGCAACCTTAAATATTCCAGCAGCAAAAATAAATCCCCCAGAATCAACTATAGACCTCCCACTAACAATAATGCCCCCTGAATCAACAATAGATCCCAACAGCAGCTACAATGGACCTCTTCACTGCTAATATATTCATTCACAATATGCCAATTAGTGTGGGTAGTGGTAGCAAAAAAAAAGGAATACCATCTGCAGTGATCAGTCATAGTATTTGCTGTAGTGAAGAACACAGGCAGTCAGGAGTAAGGCATAGCCACTGACACATTCCTTTCTTTGTGCCAAATTACTGAGGTGGATCCTCTCTTAAGAGAGTGAGAGGCAGAGAACATCTCACTCTCCTGAGGATTAACTGAGACCGCCCGGTGGCTGGATCTATAGAAGCTGTATCGAGAAATGTGGCCATGAGATTATTTCTTAGCACAACTGCAGAGAAATAGTTGCACTATTTTGCTGCAGCTGAATGTATTGAAATGCAGCTGAATGTAATTAAAAAAGTCTGAAGAGTTTTTAAGTGGGCATTATGGCTAAAACTCCCACTAAGGGGCATATCTTTGATAAATAGTAGACATGTGCATTCGTTTTCGTCCGAATTTCAGGTATTTTCGTTATCGTTTTAACAAACGAAAACGAAAATGCAGAATCCGAAAACCGAAAGATCCGACATAAACAAATGCTTAATTTTCGTTTTCGTTGCAACAACAGTTCGATATAGATAGGGGATTCGACATGAGGCTGACAATAATAATCTGTGTCCATCGAACCTGTGGTCGAATGTGCCTAACCTTAACTCTATTAGTCCAAGATTATTCTACATAGAGAGAAAAGATTCAACATTTAGAGAGAAAAGATTTGACATTATAGAGAGAAAAGATTTGACATTATAGAGAGAAAAGATTTGACATTATAGAGAGAAAAGATTTGACATTATAGAGAGAAAAGATCGCTGCTGAAATTGGGTGGGGGAAGTAAAATAAAAAAATGATGATGATGAATGTTATTGGCTGATTGTAACCAGAGGAGGAGCAGTAAAATAGCTAGAACTAACTTGACAATTCAACGTGAACGACGAAGATTCGACAAAGCATCGAAAAACATACAAACGTCAAATCTGTCATTGAAGGCTTATGGTGTCTGTTGAAAGTTCTAAGAAGATTCGACAGTGCAGCTAAACTGTACGACGCCGCAATCGTACATTTCCGGTCAAATGCTTGGCCCATAGGCTATAGAAGAATACTAATGTTGGTTGACTAGTAATAATAATTAATAAATATAGTTATTACTAGTCATACAACATTATAATTCTACTATAGCTAGCTTGTAGGCGGAACATTCGACCGGAAATGTATGATTGCAGCGTCGTACAGTTTCGCTGCTCCGTCGAATCTTCTTTGAACATTCGACAGACACCATAAGCCTTCAATGACAGATTCAACCTTAATTAATTCAGATTTTCGGACGAATGCAATTTCTAACGAAAAACAAAATAAATAAAAACGAATTTCGGGAGTAACTAAATAAATTTATTTTTCTAACGAAAACGAAATTCCGAAACAAAATATTTCAGTGTGCACATGTCTAATAAATAGCACCCATGGCAAGCATTGAAATTGTGCCCATGACCAAACATCGAACATCCCAGTTCTGGCACACCCAAACACACACATACACACTAGAGCTGCTGGGCCTGTAAGGTTGGTGCCGAAAAGGGAATGTAAAACACAGTGTAGAAAGTGGCGCGGTGTGGAATATGGAATGTACAGCATGGTACACGGAATAAGGTAGTGTGGAAGAGGAAGTGTACAGCATGGCATATGGAATGAAGGGGCCTAGATACAGGAACATACTGCAAGGTATAAGAATGAGGCGGTGGGCAAAAGAGAATGTACAGCATGATATATGGAATGAGGCAATATAAAATAGAAAACATACAGCATGGCATATTGAATGAGCTGGAATGAAGCAAAAAATTCATCATGGCATACAAAATTAGGCGGTGTGGAATAGAGAATGTACAGCATGTTATATGGAATGAGGCAATATAAAATAGAAAACATAAAGCATGACATATTGAATGAGCTGGAGTGGAACAAAAAATACATCATGGCATACAGAATGAGGCGGTATGGAATAGAGACTGTACAGCATGGCATATTGAATGAGCTGGAGTAGAATAGGGAATGTACAGCATGGCATTTGGAATGAGGTGGTGTGGACTAGGGCATGTACAGCATGGTATATTGATTGAAGCAATGTAGAATAGGGAACATACAGCATGATGTATGAAATGAGGCACTGTGGAATAGGGAATGTACAGAATGACATATGTAATGCGGTGGTGTGGACTAGGGCATTTACCGAATGGCATATGTAATGAAGTGGTGTGAAACAGGAAATGAATAGTATGCAGTGGCGGCTGGTGAAGTTTTAGGATGGGGGCGCAAGACTCCGCCCCTCCATGGTTGGCCCCTCCCATGTCTCACAAGCCACACCCCTTATAGAATCCACCCACTCCGTCCCCTGTATTCCACTTGCTTCCACTCATAGTGTCAGCATTATACACCAGGCTCTGCACATCATATACCAGGCTGCACATTATACACAGGGCTCTGCACATCATATACCAGGCTGTACATTATACACAGGGCTCTGCACATCATATACCAGGCTGCAGATTATACACCGGGCTCTGCACATCATATACCAGGCTGCAGATTATACACCGGACTCTGCACATCATATACCAGGCTGCACATTATACACAGGGCTCTGCACATCATATACCAGGCTGCAGATTATACACCGGGCTCTGAACATCATATACAAGGCTGCACATTATACACAGGGCTCTGCACATCATATACCAGGCTGCACATTATACACATGGCTCTGCACATCATATACCAGGCTGCATATTATACACAGGGCTCTGCACATCATATACCAGGCTGCACATTATACACAGGGCTCTGCACATCATATACCAGGCTGCAGATTATACACCGGGCTCTGCACATCATATACCAGGCTGCAGATTATACAACGGGCTCTGCACATCATATACCAGGCTGCACATTATACACAGGGCTCTGCACATCATATACTAGGCTTCACATTATACACAGGGCTCTGCACATTATATACCAGGCTGCACATTATACACAGGGCTCTGCACATCATATACCAGGCTGCACATTATACACAGGGCTCTGCACATCATATACCAGGCTGTACATTATACACAGGGCTCTGCACATTATACACAGGGCTCTGCACATCATATACCAGGATGTACATTATACACAGGGCTCTACACATTATATACCAGGCTTCACATTATACACAGGGCTCTGCACATCATATACCAGGCTGTACATTATACACAGGGCTCTGCACATCATATACCAGGTTGCACATTATACACAGGGCTCTGCACATCATATACCAGGCTGCACATTATACACAGGGCTCTGCACATCATTAAGGATGAGCTCTGGCGTGTTCGCATACTCCACGTGCAGAGCCCGCCAGGAAGTCGGCACGGCGCTGCGCTGCGCTAATCACAGGCAGGGAGACATTTCCAGATCTCTGTAGCTGAGCATCGGGACAATGTCTCCTTGCCTGTGATTAGCGCAGCGCCGTGCCGACTTCCTGGTGGGCTCTGCACGTGGAGTATGCGAACACGCCAGAGCTCATCCCTACACATCATATACCAGACTGCACATTATACACAGGGCTCTGCACATCATATACCAGGCTGCACATTATACACTGACGAAGCTTCAATTTGTTTTAAAACCCAGATGGTATCTGGAGATCACAGAATAGGAAATGGTTTATACTTCATTTTAAGTTCTGACTTTATTAACCCATTGCATAGCCTCTCTACAACATTAAACGTTAGACGACAAGGGTTGCATTTAAAAGGTAATTTCGCTTTTGATAAGAAAAAAATGTAAGTACTACACTACATTTTGTATTTTTACAATTACAATTACCTATGTAGTTTCATCTGCTGCCCGCTATGACTCATAAAACTGGCAAATGTTTAAACATGGTGTACATGTAGGGTGGTGTTTTGTACACGGTCAATGTACAGAACACCAACTGTGTTATGTAAGTTTCAATACAAGCAATAACAAGTAGGGATCTGCAATGACATTTGCCAACTTACAACCTGGAAATATGCTTTGTTTTAGGTCCAAATGCAGGCAAAAATTCGGGCCCGATTCATCCCTGAAATGGAGAACAGGGACGTACCGGACCCCTGCTTTGAGCCTCTCTGCACAACAGTGTGAATCTAGCCTGAACGGGGCCTTAAACTTACTCTGAAGCATGAATCGGACTGATGGTATATCAAGCACAGAAAAAGACTTGTGATGATCGCTTAGGAATATGGCTACATGAGATTACAAAGGGCTCCGATTAAAGCTTAAAAAATACTGGCATTTGACATTGTTTTCTCAGCCTGTAAAAGCACCTGTATGTTAGCTTATGTGTCCATGTGCGCACAGGCGTTTACAGACATATTAGAAGCAGAGCAATTACAGTCTGAAAAAAAACCCCATGGAAAGCACGTTTAGGAGAGGAGGTGAAGCGCAGAAAAAAGCTAAACACACTGAAACGCTAGACGCATTTAGGAGCATTTGAGAGGTAATGCATTTAAATGGACAGAACAAATAAATATTTTGGCCAATAGGATACATTTACGATAAAACGCATGACGCGCCTGCAGTGGGCTTTTCTCCTGCCAGGAGTTCTGACTTTTAGAGGAGCAAAGCAAACACCCTGTGTGCATGAGGTCTATTGGGTAGATTATGAACTTTTATGGACATTAGACTATTATTAAAGAAGTAGGGAATCCGCGCTCAGGAAAACGCCAGACAGAGGTTGCAGCCCCCCTAAAAACTCCCTAGGGAGAATAGGATATAATATAAAAGAATGGGGTGTTGGCGCTACCTCCCACTATAGAGACCCACCAGGTCTAAGTGATCTCAAGTAAATGTATAAGGACAGGCTGTACTGAGTTCCAGGGTCTGTACACCTACGGTGCCCATTATGAGGGGTTCCCACCTTCCCTGTACTGAGTTCCTGGGTCTGTACACCTACTGTGCCCATTATGCGGGGTTCCCACCATCCCTGTGCAGAGTTCCTGGGTCTGTACACCTGAGGTGCCCATTATGAGGAGTTCCCACCATCCCTGTACTGAGTTCCCAGGTCTGTACTCCCGATGTGCCCATTATGAGGGTTCCTCCCATCATCCCTGTACACCTACTGTGCCTATTATGAGGGGTTCCCACCATCCCTGTACTGAGTTCCTGGGTCTGTACACCTACTGTGCCCATTATGAGGGGTTCCCACCATCCCTGTGCTGAGTTCCTGGGTCTGTACACCTAGTACACCTACTGTGCCCATTATGAGGGATTCCCACCATCCCTGTGGTAAGTTCCCGGGTCTGTAACCTGATGTGCCCATTATGGGGGTTCCCACCATCCCTGTAACGAGTTCCCGGGTCTGTAAGCTGATGTGCCTATTATGAGGGGTTCCCACCATCCCTGTGCCAAGTTCCCGGGTCTGTACACCCGCTGTGCCCATTATGAGGGGTTCCCACCATCCCTATGCTGAGTTCTTCTTTACAATTGTGGTCTCAGATCTGGGCATTCCTCTTTAGGGGTCCAATCACTGATGGACACCCTCTCCATTCCACATTACTTTTTATCTCTTCCAAACTGTTGAGCAGATCAGAACATTCTGCACTCATAGAATAGAGGATTCCTTTTTAATGTCATTCCTACAGCCACCTTAAATAATTGCACTGCAGAGAATGTTCTGATCTGCTAAACAGTTTGGAAGAGATAAAAAGTATTCTGGAATGGAAAGGGTGTGAGGCAGTGATTGGAATGGTCAGATCTGAGACCGGGAGGCTGCAGGATGTGAGCAGTGAATATCTACCGTATTTTTCGCTCCATAAGACACACCTGACCATAAGACGCACCTAGGTTTTATAGGAGGAAAATATGAAAAAAAAAATCTGAACCAAATGGTGGACTAAAATATTTCATAGAATATAACCAACTAATATTTCTACACTGACAACCAATGTAAGGGGGCACCCTAAACTGATCCCCAATGTAACTGGGACATTTACACTGACCCCAACACAACAGGAGTATTTTCATCAACCACCAATGTAATTGAGACTAGCCATATAACAGGTGTATTTACAGTAACCCCCCCCCCCCATCTGTCTACTAATCTCTGCATTCTTATCTCCCATCAGTACAACTCTGCCCCTAACTCATCATCTGCTAACCTCTGTCCCCCAAACCCCTACTTTGCTAACCTCTGCAATCCAACCCTTCTTTCCCATCAACTCTGCACCTCTGTACACCACCTCTGACTGCACACCTCCTCTGCTCACCTCTGCACCTCAAGCCCCCCTTTTTGATTACCTCTACATGCCCCCTATGCTCACCTGTATGCTGTCTAGGTGGGCAGCATGCAGAGGATGGGGCGTGATTTGCATATGAATCGCGGCGGTCGATCTAATTTGCATAACAATGCTGGCACGATCTACATGTGAATAATGTTAATTTAAGAACAATGCCTTTTGTTTCTCTCCCCATGGAGAGAGGTGAAGTAAAGTTGGAGATTAAAATGCTACTGTACAGTCACGCAGGACACAGTGATAATGGATTACATGATGTCATCAGCAGATCCGGGCAATGGAAGGGAGTGTAACTTCCTGTGCCCCAGGTCTTTATTTACATGTGACAGTAGCTATCAGCTATGCTGTCGGTCCCTGTGGTTCCACACTAAGGTATCCCTAGATGCGCCACTGCCAGTACATGTACTGTATAATGTACTGCATAAAGCCAGGACCTGTGCCTGTCAGAGATGCTGGTACCAAGTATAGAGTTGAGCGGACACCTGGATGTTCGTGTTCGACGGGTTCGGCTAAACTTCACAAAAAAGTTCGAGTTCGGGACCCGAACTTGACCCCAAACCCCATTGAAGTCAATGGGGACACAAACTTTTGAGGACTAAAATGGCTTTTAAAAAGTAATGGAAAGGGCTAGAGGGCTGCAAATGGCAGCAACATGTTGTTAAGAGCATGACAAGTGCTCTGCAAACAAATGTGGATAAGGAAATAACTTAAAATAACATAAAATACATACAAATTAAAAATAATAATCTTGACCTAGGAGGACGAGGTCCATATGGAGTAGGAGGTTGAGGTGGCGGTGAATGTGGCGGTGTAGGTGGAAGCGGCGGTGGAGGAGGATGAGGTAGCCAACACTGGTTTTTGTTTTTAATTTAATTTAAAAACAAAAAACCCAAAAGAGTGAGAAAGATCAAAAATACAACAATGGCTGGGTAAGGCCGGTATACATGTCTATTCTGCACAAGGTACGGACAAGTCCTGTGGGATCCATGCCTGATTCATTTTAATGAACGTGAGCTTGTCCACATTGGCTCTGGACAGGCGGCTGCACTTGTCTGTGATAACGCCCCCTGCCGTGCTAAATACACGTTCAGATAATACACTGGCTACAGGGCAGGCCAGCATCTCCAAGGCGTAAAGGGCAAGCTCAGGCCATGTGCCCAATTTGGAGACCCAAAAGTTGAAGGGGGCAGACTTGTCAGTACGTGTAGGCGTGTACACACATACTGCTCAACCATGTTGGTGAAATGCTCCCTCCTGCTAAGACATTCCATATCAGCTGATGGTGCTGGTTGTTGTGGCGTGCTGACAAAGCTTTTCCACATTTCGGCCATGCTAACCCTGCCTTCTGAGGTGCTGGCGGTGCCCCGGCTGCGTTGGCGACCTCTTCCTCCTCCTCTGCCTTCACCTTGTGCTTGTGCTTCCACTGTGCCCCCCGCTGTCAGGTGGGAATGCCACCAGCAGCGCGTCTACCAGCGTGCGCTGGTACTCGCGCATCTTACGATCACGCTCCAGTGAGGGAATTAAGGACGGTACGTTGTCCTTGTAACGGGGATTCAGCAGCGTGGCCACCCAGTAATCAGCACCAGTTAGAATGTGGGCAACTCGGCGGTCATTGCGGAGACACTGCAGCATGTTATCGCTCATGTGTGCCAGGCTGCCCAGAGGCAACGAAAAGCTGTCCTCTGTGGGAGGTGTATCGTCTGTGTCCTCTGTATCCCCCCAGCCACGCACCAGTGATGGCCATGAGCTAGTCTGGGTGCCACCCTGCTATGAACATGGTTCCTCCTCCTCCATCTCCTCCTCCTCATCCTCCACCTCGTCATCCTCCAGAACTGTGCCCTTGCTGGACAATTGTGTACCTGGCATTTGTTGGTGCAGGAACCCATCCTTGGAGCCACTTGTGAATGACTGCCCTGAAAGCCTTGGAAATTATCCCTCTTCCTCCTCCTCCTCCTCATGTGCCACATCCTCTTCCATCATCACCAGAAGCGTTTTTTCAAGGAGGCATAAAACTGGCATAGTAACGCTGAGAGCGGCGTCATCGGCACTGGCCATTTTGGTGGAGTACTCAAAACAGCGCAACAAGGCCCACAGGTCTCGCATGGAGGCCCAGTTATTGGTGGTGAAGTGATGCTGTTCTGCAGAGTGACTCACACGTGCGTGCTGCAGCTGAAACTCCACTATCGCCTGCTGCTGATCGCACAGTCTGGCATGCATGTGCAAGGTGGAGTTTCACCTTGTGGGCACGTCACATATGAGGCGGTGAGCGGGAAGGCCGAAGTTACGCTGCAGCGCTGACAGGCAAGCAGCAGCAGGGTGAGAACGCCGAAAGTGTGCACAGACGGCCCACACTTTCTGCAGCAGCTCTGGCATATCGGGGTCATTTTTAAGGAACCTCTGCAACACCAAATTCAGCACATGCGCCAGGCAAGGGATGTGCGTCAAAAAGGCTAGGCCCAGAACTGCTACGAGATTTCGTCCATTATCGCACACCACCAGGCCGGGCTTGAGGCTCACTGCCACCAACCATTCATCGGTCTGTTGTTCCATGTCCCTCCACAACTACTGCGCGGTGTGGGTTTTTTCCCCCAAACAGGAAAGTTTTAAAACTGCCTGCTGTCGTTTACCCCTGGCTGTGCTGAAGTTGGTGGTGAAGGTGTTACGCTGACCGGATGAGGAGGCGGTAGAGGATGAGGAAGCGGAGTAGGAGGAGTTAGCAACAGGAGGCAAACTGAAGCGCCCTGCAATCCTCGGTGGTGGAAGGACATGCGCCAAACTGCTATCCGCCTCAGGCCCAGCCGCCACTGCATTTACCCAGTGTGCTGTCCCTGACCGTGCTTACTGGTCCACGTATCCGTAGTTAGGTGGACCTTGCCACAGATGGCGTTGTGCAGTGCACACCTGATTTTTCCCCCCACTTGGTTGTGCAGGGAAGGGATGGCTCGCCTGGAAAAGTAGTGGCGGCTGGGCACGACATACTGTGGGACAGCCAATGCCATCAGGCTTTTAAAACTCTGCGTCTCCACCAGACGGAATGACAGCATTTTAAAGGCCAGGAATTTTGAAATGCTGGCATTCAGGGCCAGGGATCGCGGGTGGGTGGGGGGGGGGGTACTTCCTCTTCCGCTCCAGTGTTTGGGAGATAGAGAGCTGAACGCTTCCATGGGACATTGTGGAGATGTTTGGTGACCCAGGTGGTAGTGTTGCTGGCAGATCCTCTGTTTGCGAGGTGGCAGGTGCCACTGTCACTACAGAGGTGGATGAAGAGGCCGAGACTGCAGCAGAAGAGGAAGCAGGAGGAGCCAGAGACCTTTCTTGGTTTTTGAGGTGTCTACTCCACTGCAGCTTGTGCTTTGCACTTAGATGCCTGGTCATGCAGGTTGTGCTCAGGTTGAAAATGTTTATGCCTCTCTTCAGGCTCTGAATGCACATCGTGCAAACCACTCGTGTCTTGTCATCAGCACATTGTCTGAAGAACTGCCACGCTAGGGAACTCCTTGGACCTGGCTTTGGTGTGCTCGGTCCCTTGCTGCATTGGGCAGTAGCAGGCGTACTGTCTAGGGGACGGACGCTCCCCTTTTGCACCCTGCTCCCTCCTCTGCTGTGCTGGTGGCTCTGTGCAACCACCGCCTCTTCTTCCGAACTACACAGGTCACCTGCATGACGTTGATTCCATGTGGGGTCGAGGACCTCATCGTCCTCCACATCATCTTCCACCCCTGCCCTCCTTGTCGGTCTGCACAATTGCGAAAGCAGCAGCAGTTGGCACCTGTGTTTCTTCATCATCCGAGACGTGCTGCGATGGTCCTCCCATGTACTCATCTTGAAACATAAGTGGTTGGGCATCGGTGCACTCAATCTGTTCCACTTCTGGGGCAGGGCTAGGTGGATGGCCCTGAGAAACCCTGCTAACAGAGTCATCAAAAAGCAGAAGAGACTGCTGCATGACTTGGGGCTCAGACTGCTTGGCTGATTTGCAAGGGGGTAAGTTGAAAGACTGATGGACATTGGCTGCAGGTGCCAACTCTGATCTTTCAGCAGTAGACTGGGTGGGAGACAATGTGAAGAAACTGGAGGCACTGTCAGCAACCCAATCGACTATCGCCTGTACTTGTCCTGGCCTTACATTCGTAGAGCCGCATTAGGACCGACCAAATCTGTCGCCTACTCGCACCTGAGGAAGGTGTTTCACTTGTGTAGCTGGCACAGATCGACCACGTCCTCTCCCTGCAACAGGAGATCCACCAGCAGCACCACGACCGGGCCACGTCCCTTATTTGACGTTCTCCTCATATTTCTCAAATTTAGGATCTTGCCCTAAATGGGTGTTTTTTGAATAGCAGAATAGAGCAGCAGTATCTAAAGGGTGTATTTCACAGGTACAGATATGCAGAAAACGCAGCCCAAAATTTTTTTTGCCCTAAATTATAATTTTTTGGAATAGGAGAACAATATCTAAAGTATGTATCTCACACGTACAGATATGCAGAAAATGCACCAAAAATCTTTTTTTTGCCAGAAAACGCACCAAAATTTTTTTTTTTTACCTAAATTATTATTTTTTTGAATAGCAGAATAGGAGAACAGTATCTAAAGTGTGTATCTCACAAGTACAGATATGCAGAAAATGCACCCCAAAAAATTTTTTAGGCAGAAAACAAAGCAAAAAAAAATTTTGGGCCCTAAATTAGTATTTTTTTGAATAGCAGAATAGGAGAACAGTATCTAAAGTGTGTATCTTACACGTACAGATATGCAGAAAACACACCAAATTTTTTTTTTTTTGCCCTAATTTATTATTTTTTGGAATAGCAGAATAGGAGAACAGTATCTAAAGTGTGTATCTCACATGTACAGATATGCAGCAAATGCACCAAAAAAATTTTTAGGCAGAAAACAAACCCAAACATTTTTTTGGGGCCCTATATTAGTACAGTATTTTTTGGAATAGCAGAATAGGAGAACAGTATCTAAAGTGTGTATCTCGCACGTACAGATATGCAGAAAACGCACCAAAAAATTTTTTGGCCTCTAAATTATTATTTTTTTGAATAGCAGAATAGGAGAACAGTATCTAAAGTGTCTATCTCACACATACAGATATGCAGAAAATGCAGCAAAAAAATTTTTTTAGGCAGAAAACAAACCAAAAAAAAATGTTTGCCCCTAAATTATTCTTTTTTTGAATAGCAGAATAGGAGAACAGTATCTAAAGGGTGTATCTCACAGTAACATATGCAGTGCTGGTGCGCTGAGCTTGCATAAAATGCCCGCCGACGCCAACCTAACTAACAGACGGATAAAAGTTATATTTTCTCTGGCACTGGGCTCAGGGCAGGATAAAAAGATTGTGCACTGCACCTACACAACAAAAGCAAGGTAGATCGCTGAGTAATTTGATTTCTAAATCAGGACTCCTATCTAATTCTCTCCCTCAAAGCAGCAGCAGCAGCAACCTTTCCCTACACTATCTAAAGCAGAGTGAAGTGCTGTGCTATGTGCCTCTAGCTTATATAGAGGCTGAGTCACATGCTGCACTGGCCAATCACAGCCCTGCCATTAGTAGGCATGGCTGTGATGGCTTCTAAGGGCACACGAGTTAAACGAATGTTGATTGGCTGCCCTGCAGCTTTTTAAAATGCGCCATTACATTGCCGAACACCGAACCCGAAACCCGAACATACAGTAAATTGTTCGGGTGCGGGTCCGGGTACCAAAAACCCAAAAGTCCGGTATGAACCCGAACTTTACAGTTCAGGTTCGCTCAACCCTAACCAAGTACTAAAGAGTACCAGCTGAAAAAAGTCCTAGTTATATTTGTTTATTCAGTGCAAAAATACCTGTGATCTTGGCAGAAATTCAGAGCTGTACTGTGTCCTCTGCACACCAACTGTGTTATGCCAAAGAGTCTATTAGGAACTCCTATTCTTTATCTTGGACTACAGAGTGAATGTAGAGACCTACAGATTTTTGTAGAGACCTGAAAGTAGGAGTGGAAGAGCAGTTTAGCAAAAGACACAAGGAGGGCTGGCAACACTTTGTCCACAAAAATGCTGTGTGTTGTTAGGTCAGGGATTACGATCTGCGTGCATTTCTGGCAGATCAACAGGTATCTTTCTGTACTTGCAGGGTCTTTAACCACTTCCCAGCCAATATACATGCATATACATCCGCGGGGAGTGGTGGTGATATCAGAATCCTGGCTACAGTTACTATTAGTCACTTCTGGT
This sequence comes from Rana muscosa, assembly GCA_029206835.1. NCBI lineage: Eukaryota > Metazoa > Chordata > Amphibia > Anura > Ranidae > Rana > Rana muscosa. The sequence continues at coordinate 438,016,867 of CM055121.1, read as the reverse complement.
TTTGGCTGTTTGTTTACTAGTCGTTATCAGCTAGCAAAGCAGCCGTTCACAGTTTAATTGGCTGCTTTTGAGAGCAAAGGAGATATCTTGGGTCTAATAAACCCCAGATCTCTCAGTAAAAAGTACATGTCACTGCCCATGCAATCACAAGGGATGTTGTTCATCCCTTGTGATAGCAATGAAGTTGATAACAATAAATACATAAATAAACAAATAAAGAGACTGTGTAAAAAATCTATTGAAATAAAATAAATACAATGTAAAAAATGTTTTTTAAATGCCCTGGTCCCCCCTTGCTTATGCGGAAATGCAAAAGCACACTTAGGTCCCACGCGCATGTGTAAACGGTGATCGCTCCACTCGTTAGGTGTCACCGCAAACGTCAGATTGAGAGCAATAATTCTAGCACTTGACCTCCTGTTTAACTCTAAACTATTAACCTGTAAATATGTTTAACCACTTGCCTACAAGGCACGTTTACCCCCTTCCTGCCCAGGTCATTTTTCAGCTTTCAGCGCTGTTGCACTTTGAATGACAATTGCGCGGTCATGCAATGCTGTACCCAAAATAAATTTGTATCATTATCTTCACACAAATAGAGCTTTCTTTTGGCGGTATTTATTCACTGCTGGGTTTTTTATTTTTTACCAAAAAAAAATGACCACATTTTTTACTTAGTTTCTGTCAGTAAATTTTGTAAATAAGTAATTTTTCTCCTTCACTGATGGGCGCTGATGAGGTGGCACTGATAGGCACTGATAGGCTGAACTGGTGGGCATTGATGAGAGGGCACTTATGGGCACTGATGAGGCAGCACTTATGGGCACTGATTAGATGGCACTGAGGAGGAGGCCTTAATATGTTGCATTTATGGGCACTGATAGGTGGCACTGATATGTGGCACTGATAGGCGGCACTGATGGGCACTAATAGGTGGCACTAATTGACACTGATAGGCAGCACTGATGGGCATTGATGGGTGGCACGGATGGGCGACACTGATGGGCATTGATGGACAGCAGTGATGGGCAGCACTGATAGGTGGCACTAATAGCCAGCACTGACTGGCATCACTAATGGGCACTGATTGGTGGCACTTGCGGGCACTGGTGCACACTTATTGCTGTCACTGGTGGGCACTGGTGGACACTGATTGCTGGCACTGATTGGCGACACTTGTGGTGCTATAATGATTACATGTTTTGTTGTCCCCTGCGAGAAGAATCCGCAGTTTCCCTGTTTATATGTGACTGGCTGTGATTGGACACAGCCGATCACATGGTTAAAGAGCCGCGGAGGCGGCTCTTTACAGAGATCGGGGTCGCGCCATGACCTAGCAACATGGTGCGCCCATGGGTGCGCGAGGACGGCCATTCTGGGACGCCACCATATGACGTTGTCTCAGAACGAAAGCTGAACCGCCTCGCCGTCATTTGATGGTAGGCTGGCGGCAAGTGGTTAAAATAGCACCTATGGATACTTTAATGTACCTTCGTTTGTCACTATTCCAAGGGCATGTGCAATTTTAAAGCAAGATACATTAGGTAGCTATTTACTCAGCACAACATCTTTTTAAAAATGTTAAAAAAAAAAAAAAAAAATTGTGTTTGTGTGCACTAAAATTCTTAAAAAAGATTTTTTTCTGGAAATGTGCAATTTAAAAATGCCCATTTTATTCTCCTCAGCTTAAAAAAAACTATAATGTGTGTGGGTTCTAAGTAATTATCTGAAAATTTTCAGAATTGGCATGAGCAGCAAGTGGTTAAAGGATAAAACATGGGGAGATGTGTATGTGTTCTGCAAATGTTTTTATTTTTAGCCTTGATGCTCTTTAAAAGAGAAGTATGAAGAAAGCATTTTTAGCCATACTTCTCTATTGGGTCACAGAAGTGCACTTACTTTTTATCTTCTGGGTCACAGAAGTGCACTTACTTTTTCTCTTCTGGGTCACAGGAGTGCACTTACTTTTTCTCTTCTGGGTCACAGGATTGCACTTACCTTTTCTCTTTTGGGTCACAGGAGTGCACTTACTTTTTCTCTTTTGGGTCACAGGAGTGCACATACTTTTTCTCTTTTGGGTCACAGGAGTGCACATACTTTTTCTCTTTTGGGTCACAGGACTGCACATACTTTTTCTCACCTGTGACCCAGAATCAGCGAACAGCAAGCTAAAGTCCACTGTCAGCTGACGTAGCAGAACCACTACAGGCTCTGGAAGGATCCAGACTATATTGTCAGGATCCACCCAGCTGCCTGATTGACAGCTGGCTCTGACTCTCATTGCATGGCTAAGACCTGGAGCCAGCTGCTTCTGCCCTCTCCCCTGCTCACCGTTCAAGTGAGTGCTGGAGGGGCAGAGCAGAGAGCGATGCCTGACAGTCACTGCTCTCCACTCTAAGAAGGCTGAGAGCTGAGTGATCAGTGGTCATGTGTTTTCTCAGTTCTTAAACTTAAGCCTCGTGCACACGACCGAGTTTCTCGTCGTTAAAATCACAACGTTTTTTTCGACGAGATTCTTGTTATCCTTGACGAGTTTCTCGTCAAGCTTTCTATGCGTACACACTGACATTTCCCAATTTCCTCATTGTTCTCCGCGCTCACGTCCAGCACGTACGACGGCACTATAAAGGGGAAGATCGATTTCCTTGGCGCCACCCCTTGGGCTGCTTTTGCTGATCTCGTGTTACCGCGTGTGAAGTAAAAGTTTGGGAAGAGACGATTCGCGCTTTTCAGTCTTCGTGCTTTTCAGTTTGTTTTCTGAGGTTCAGTTTGTGCTTGTGGGTTCGTATCTTGACTTTCAGGGTGTCTAGGCAGGTCGTATCTGTTTTACAGTGCATTCTTGCCCGTTCCTTTCTGATTTTCAGTTCGTTATTCATAGGCCTTGCTGTTCTAAAGTGCCTTCTGTTCTGTACGTTCTGATAAGACGACCGTTTCCTAGCCATGTCGCCTGGACGTTCTCGTCGTCGGGTTCGTGCTGTGCGTGCGCTTGGTGTTGGTCTGCTTGTTTTGGACCAAGACCAGTCCATGAACGGTGTGAGGAGGAGTTCATGGACCAAGAATTGGTTGCTCCAGCGGGACCAATTCTGCCATATGCCTCTGCTGCGGGAGATAGTCGAGAATAATCCTGAGGACTACAGGAATTTTCTGCGGATGTCTGACCCCGTTTTTCAGGAACTGTTGGCTTTGGTGTCCCCCTATATTACCAGGAAGGACACCGTTATGTGGGAAGCCATCAGTGCTGAGCAGAGGCTCATCGCCACGTTACGTTATCTGGCAACAGGGAGAAGTCTTCAGGACTTGAAGTTCACGACAGGCATCTCCCCCCAGGCTCTGGGCCTCATAATCCCAGACACCTGTTCTGCCATTATACAAGTCCTGCAGGAGGACTTTATTAGGGTAATTTTTCTCCTTTAACATCACATTTTATGTATTCCATGTATGCTAATGTCTTGTATTTCTTTCATCCTTCCCTAATTACCATGATTGTAATATGCTGAGAATGTCCCCTTTGTCCCCATGCATGCTGGAAGCTTTAGATTGCCCCTTTTTTCTCCTCCATGGATATTTCCCTTCACTAACCTTTCCAGCAGGGGCGCCTGTTGCAACAAATGTTTGGGGGTCCAACCCCAATTTAGGAAATAAACTTCCTCCATTTTTGCAAAGGTGCCTATTAAACGCCCCCAGTTGTCCCCTCCAATGCAGCCATTTTGTTCCCTCCAATGCAGCCATTTTGTTCCCCCCAGCCCTGCACATACCTTCTTGTGGTCAGCGCCATCCTTCTTCTGTCCTTGATGTCTTCTCCTTCCCTTGATGTTGCATCAGCCAATCATGTTACCATTAAACAGACTTGGTGAACATGATTGGCAGAGCAGCCTGTCAGTGTTTACCCAAGGAATGCTCCCCCCCCCTGCGTCCCCTATTTACCTTTTATGAAGCCAATTACATCCCTCAGGCTGTAATGTGCAAGCCTATTTGCCTCCCTGTTTCTGATATGCAATTTTCACCCCATAAATGCCGCAGTTATTCATATGTTGGTCGCTTAACAGGGGGCCATCCACCTGAATAGTGGGCGGCATTGACAATACATAGGTTAATGCAAGGCAAGAACCTATGTATTGTTCTGAGTGACGGGCACAGGAGAGAGGGGGCAGTGTTCCAGCGCCCACTCTGGACGCACCGCCACTGCAATGCTATCCTGTGGCCAAACACATCTACCCCCCCCCCCAAATTTTTTTTTAATGGACCATCAGAGGGGGTGATGAATATGAAACATGAGCCTTCCATTATACTTCTTAAAAACACCTTAATAAACGTAGAATTTGATTGATGTTGGCCTCTAATGTTTTTTATTATAATCTCCTTGTAATGTAATATTTTTAATTTCTAATTTTCTTTCATCTTGTTTGACTCCCCAGCTTCCTTTCACGCCACAGGAATGGCAGACTGTGGCATCGGAGTTTGCCACGCGGTGGGACTTCCCCAACTGCGGTGGTGCCATAGACGGGAAGCACGTCCGCATCGTGCCGCCACCCCGTTCTGGGTCCTACTACTTCAATTACAAGGGGTTTCATAGCATTGTGCTGATGGCGGTGGTGTCAGCACGGTATGAATTCCTCTATGTTGATGTAGGGAAGAATGGCCGGATGTCCGATGGGGGATCCTTCATCCAGACGGAGTTTGCCCTCCATCTCCAGAGTGACGACCTTGCATTGCCACCGGATGCAGGGACTCCCCTTTGTTTTCTTGGCTGATGAAGCCTTTGGACTCGGACCGCATCTTATGAGGCCATTTCCTCACAGGACCCTGACCCCAGAGAAGAGGGTGTTCAATTACCGGCTGGCCAGGGGCCGAAGAGTCGTTGAAAATGCCTTCGGCATAATGGCCAGCCGGTTCCGCATTTTTATGACTTCAATCCACTTGGCGGACTACAAAATAAACCATGTCGTTTTATGCTGCTGTGTGCTACACAATTTTCTCAGCAGAAAATCTAATTCATATATGGCCTCAGTATTGCCTGAGGCTGGACTTTCACCTGCTAATCCCCTGCCGGGCCTGGAATCTGCCCGTCCTGGCTTGCCCCCCCAAAATGCCCGTGAGGTTCGGGACAAATATATGGAATATTTCACGGGTAGGGGGGCAATTCCTATGCCAGGCTAGGGCTAAAGATTCCTGGAGAATGATTAAAATAAAAATCTGTTTTCTAATTTTAACTTAGGTTTGTTTCCTGTCTCCTAGTTTGTCTTAGTGCATTTGTAGTGCCAAGTGTATTTTCCTTTAGTAAATAACAACCATTTCACTATGTAACCTTCAAAAAAATACTAATCAGGTTAGAGCGTATTGAAAAAAGAAGCTACACGTTGTTTGTGTTCAAACATTTTACTCTGTGCACATTCACACACGTTTTTTTTTTTTTTTTCCTGGCCACAAACCGCCAATTATTTTCTTAGGAAAATACAAAAACAGTTGCATTCCAAAAATTACAACATTGGGTACCTCTGAGCAATCTGACACATTCACTTACACAAACTATGTCTCTATGTGCCCGTCCTAATATGGGGTCTTGCCACCCCTTGCCCAGCCAAAAATTGAATATGCACACATTTTGTATTAATTTCCACTAGGGATTTGAGACTCCTGATCCCTATTGTCAACATGTGCTATCTGCCATCAGGGGTGATCAATGGACGTGTTTTGGGGGTGCAACCCCTTCCTCAGTTCACCTACTTTAGATACGAGGAAGGGGTTGCACCCCCAAAAGACGTACATGGATATCCCCTGATGGCAGATAGCACATGTTGACACACTGTGTGCATATTCAATTTTTGGCTGGTTGCATTGTCAAAAACAGTATAAAAGGTTGAAGAACAGTCATTCCTGAAAAAAAAATGGGGGTTTGGTTGACTTATTCGATTCTCCCCAAAACATCTAGAATGTCTTTAAATGTTTGATCCATCACATGAATTATTTGTTTTATTCTGTCCAGTTCCGTGCTACATTCCATCACTTGCTGTATTATTCGGAGGGCACTGTCAGCAGAGAAACGTGTACTATCCTTCACCACAACATTTACATCCCCTAAAAACAAAATAAAAAGGTATTATAACTCTGCAGGCCTACATCTCTTACCTGAAGCTGTGGTGACAGATACTGACCTGTTGTGGTGACCAGTTCCACAACGTCATCCACCTCTCCTTCCTGCACTTCTCCTTCCTCCACCTCAACTTCCTCAACATCCTTCGCTTGTGGGTCTTTGGGAGTTTGGGGTTGTTGTGAAGCTGTGGGGTTCCTGTGCTCCCTGGAGTGTTCTCCTCCCAGTCTTCTCTCCCCTATGAGAATCAAACAAAAGGTCTATTTATCACACTGAAATTCTCTATGAAAAATAAAAACAGGCTAAATTATTTGGAAGTGTGGTACAAGTGTGTGTTTGGGCGGAATTTAAAGATGAATGCATTATTTCTGACCAATAATATGTTTAGTATTCACCTTTGGCTGTCAGTTTTTAGACATGGAGGCACCACAAAAAATCACTAATGCACCTGTGTGGGACACCCAAAAAAGGCGGGTCTGGTGGCCCACACTATAGTGCTCCAAAGTACAGATGTGGTACCAGCTGCTGAGTGTCCTCTCCTTTACACTGACTAAGGTTTGCATTTCATTCTCTTTACAAACACATCATCTAGCCTAAAAATTTTGAACACAAATGTAAAAAAAACACGCAGATGTCTAATTACTTTTGTGGCTATAAAATAAGCCAAAACAGCGGATAGTGGCCGAACGAAGTGTCGGTAACGTAACGAACGATTACTGTGCCCAACCAAGTTCAAATTATTAAATTATGGAAGGGAGTCCAATATGATAAAATCACAAAAAGGAGCAACATGTAAGTTGAAAAAAACATTAATAGCAGAAAAGTGTACATTTTACTTACTTTTTGCTAGCATTCTCTTAATGCTCCTTAACTGCTCTGGCTCCCTCAGTTTGAGGTCTGACCACCTCTTTCTGAGCTGCTCATTTGAGCGTTTCACCCCGAAATTCGTCTTCAGACTCTTCACGACTTTAGTGAGGATTTTGGCCTTCCTTCTATTTGGTTTGCTACACGGCCCATGCTTTGCGTCATAATCAGACTTGAGCAATATGTCCACCATCTCCGCCATCTCCGCAAAAGACATATGAGATGCCTTGAATCTCCTCCTTGATCGTGACGTTTCCTCGGTCTCCGGGCTTGTCTCCTCCTCGTTAGTTGCGGAATTATCAGACACCTGCTGTAACTCCGCCATATCTGTCTGCGCGCCGAAAGAGAAGGGGCGGGGAAAAGATGTTAGTTAGAACGTCATGGGCGGGCGACGTGTGCAGAGCGACGTGTTCGTAGTTTGACGCATGTGTGGTGTATATATAGCAAACACACGTGACTATACTACGTTCGGTGTGCGGAGAGAGGAGTTCAAGTTACGGATGTGCGAACGAAGGTATGTGATTTTGTGACTTGGACAAATAGTTGGCCTATACTGTCTTGAGAATGTTGTAGAATATATATGTTTCACCCCGAAATTATTCTTCAGACTCTTCACGACTTTCTTCAGGATTTTGGCCTTCCTTCTATTAGGTTTGCTATACGGCCCATGCTTCGCGTCATAATCCGACTTGAGCAATATGTCCACCATCTCCGCCATCTCCACAAAAGACATATTAGATGCCTTGAATCTCCTCCTTGATCGTGACGTTTCCTCAGTCTCCGGGCTTGTCTCCTCCTCGTTTTTTGAGGAATTATCAGACACCTGCTGTAAATCCGCCATATCTGTCTGCGCGCCGAAAGAGAAGGGAAAAGATGTTATTTAGAACGTCATGGGCGGGCGACGTGGGCGGGCGACGTGTGCGGAGCGATGTGTGCGTAGTTTGACGCATGCGTGGTGTATATATAGCAAACACACATGTGACTATACTACGTTCGTTGTGCGGAGAGAGGAGTTCAAGTGACGGACATGCGAACGAAGGTATGTGATTTTGTGACTTTGACAAATTGTTGGCCTATACTGTCTGGAGAATGTTGCAGGATATATATGGTGACTACGATTTTAAAGGAGGTTAGACTGTGTGCCTCACATTAGTTATATATTATTTATTTTACTTGCAGACCCAAAATGAATGTCTTTATAAGTGACAAGGAATTCCTTGCGGAATTTATAGACCGGGTAAGGGAGCTGCCCGCTCTGTGGGAGACGAAAAACCCCATCCACAAAAAAAGAGGGGTGAGAAAAGCAGCGCTGGAGACCCTGCTCCCATTTGTGCATACCAAGGTGCCCACAGCCACAGCAAAACAGGTGGACACTGAAATTGGGAGCTTGAGAGGTACCTACAGGACTGAACGCTCTAAGGTCCTGGCTTCTCAGAGGTCAGGAGCAGCAGCAGATGATGTGTATGTCCCGAATTTGTGGTACTACAGCAGGATGTCCTTCCTGGATGACCACATTGAGGCAAGGCCATCACTGTCCAGTCTTCCCCCCACACTTCCCTGCAGCCAACCTGAGCCTTCTCTGGAGCAAGAGGAGGCAGCCATCCTGGATGATCCTGATTTGGCCATCTGGAGCCAGGTATAGTATTAAATGAAAATGTATTGGGATAAAATTAATGTTTGACAAATATGTCAAGATGACAAACATAAACTATTTAGAGTTCCACAAGTGAAATCAAGATCTCTAGACATTAGTCTGCACTTAATTGGGTGTTAAATAGTCAATCTGATGTAGTTGTAAATGTTAGAAACTGATTTCAGGATTTACATTCTAATTGGTTCAATCATGATTATAAATTTGGAGGCAAAGATTAAAGCAACATATTAAACTATGTCCCTTTTTCATACACAGGATGAAATCAGCCAGGAGGAGGGTCTGGAAACTGTCAGGCAGGAGGAGGAAGGGCCCAGTGGCAGCCAGGAGGTGGCAGGGCCCAGTGGAAGGCAGGAGATGGCAGGGCCCATTGGCAGCCAGGAGGTGGCAAGGCCCAGTGGCAGGCAGGAGGTGGCAGGGCAAAGGAGAAGCACCAGATCCCAGGTGCCTCCCATCCGATTTCCCAAAAGTGGCAGGAGGGACAGGACCACCAGTGAGGCAGCAATGGCCCTTATTAAAGGAGGCCCATGCCACCCTCAAAGAGCCCACATCCCCTGAAGAGGCCATTGCCGGCCTAGTGGAGGCAAAGTTCAAGGTGATGAGCATGGAGCAACGCCTCCTATGCGAGCCCCTGCTCATCACCTTGCTTAACAAGGGGGTGATGGGAAAAATTACCCCCAATACTGCAATTTGTGAGGTGGCACAACTGTCCCAACCTCAACCTCCTCCTCCACCTCCACATTCTTCTTCTGCCCCACCCCCTTCTCCTCCACCTCCACCTTCTTCTTCTGCCCCACCCCCTTCTCCTCCACCTCCTCCTCCACCTTGTTCTTCTGCCCCACCCCCTTCTCCTCCACCTCCACCTTCTTCTTCTGCCCCACCCCCTTCTCCTCCACCTCCTCCTCCACCTTCTTCTTCTGCCCCACCCCCTTCTCCTCCACCTCCACCTTCTTCTTCTGCCCCACCCCTTTCTCCTCCACCTCCACCTTCTTCTTCTGCCCCACCCCCTTCTCCTCCACCTCCACCTTCTTCTTCTGCCCCACCCCCTTCTCCTCCACCTCCTCCTCCTCCTGACAGGAGTACCCCTCCAGTGGCCCAGCCTCCAGCCAAACGAAGAAGGAAGTCTGCAGGGAAGGCTTCAGGAAAGGTTGCAGGGAAGGTTGCCAGGAAGATGAGGAAGTGATGGCCTTGCTTCATTGTGGTTGGACAGAAGGCAGCCTGTTGTAGTACCACACACTTGGGACATATATCTCACCTGCTGCTGTTCCTGACCTCTGGGAGGCCAGCATCAGATTGTGCTCAGAAATGTTGGCCTTCTCAAGTTCCCAATTTTAGTGTCCACACAGGGTTGATGTGTGGTCTGGGGTCCCTGGGATGCACAAATGGCAGCAGGTTCTCCAGCGCTGCCTTCTCTTTATTTTATTTGAAACATGAATAAATGTTATTTTTGTTTAAGTTCATACGTGACTATGTGTATTTGTAAAAAATTTAAATTTAGCTTGGGAGTAAGCAGAGACATTTGACTGACAAAAAAAGGGACAGATAACAACCCCCCTAAAAAATAAAAGAATCTGATTTCCCAAAAAGAGGGTGTTACATTTTACAACTATATATTAAAATATTCAATGGGAGATCACTATCAAAACATTGCGAAATTAAAATTAACATCAGTTTGAAAAATATAAAAATGTTAAATATTCATAAAAACTTGCAGGATATAATACACATAAATCTTCTTAAGAGCAGCATGAACAAGGTTAAAAAAATATAGTCATAACTCTGTGTGAATATCAGCAGCAAAAGAAGTTCTTTCGTTTTGATTAATGTAACATTCTAAAGAAGATTTCAATGCACAACATTTAAACGATGCAATAATTTCGAGCGCGACGAATGTGCTATCTCCATTACGAAGGCTTGTTTTACCAGAAGATGTGCTCCCGTCTCATACTTGCTTCTGAGCATGCGCGCTTTTGAAAGACTCGTTAAAGCATACACACGAACTATTTTCTCGTCACAAAAGAGGCCGACGAGAAACACGACGTGGAAATCTGGAATCCTGACGAGAAAATAGAGAGCAGGTTCTCTATTTTCTCGTCGAGATTCACGGCAATTTTCTCGTCGTAAAAACCATACACACAAACGTTTTTCTCGAGAAAAAAGCTCTCGCGGCACTTTTCTTGCCTGTTTTGGACGAGAAAATCGGTCGTGTGTACGAGGCTTTAGAGTCAATGTGGGGCAGCTGCAGCATTGTATTGATGCTGCAGCATTGAAGTCAGTTTGTTTGTTTGTTTTTCTCCAAGTCCATACTTTTCCTTTAAAGAGGCTTAATGACACCATTGCTACACACTACTAGTATTACAGTTATTTAAAGGGAACAGATACAGTATTCAGGACTAAGAAAGTTACATTCAAAACATATATTATTTTCTAGTGAACAGAAGTGTTTCTAGTAAATAGGAAATATTTCACTTTACCAGTTTATTTGGTGAATCCTGTATTAAATGTGTAGCGGGGTGTTCAATTTAAGGGAAGTGTCTGAGTGGTAACCAGGCTCAGACACATTAAATTGATAGGATTCATGGACCATTTTTTGTTCTCAGGGGTTAATGCTGGTGATGTGTTCCCTGTGGCCGGTGGGTGGCGCTGCCATTCTGGGCCAGGGTTGAACCGCGAGCGCAGTGCTGTGCCTTTTGTGTCCCCTCTTGGCAGCCGTACAGTGGGGTGGGGAACCTGCTGTGCATGCCGGGAGAGGATATAAAAGGGGAGGACATCTTCTGAGAGGGGTCTTCATCCGTCCACGCCCAGGCACCTTCAGCCTGGGTGTGTGGTTCGTCATCTCTGGGTGCCCTAGGCCCGGAGGCCTTGTTCCGGTTCCACCTCAGGCACCTTTAGCCTGGGGTGAGGTACTACCTCACCGCTCCTGTTCGCCTGGGCATGGAGGCCCAGGAGTTGCAGTGATGGCCTGGAGCCCAGCAGCCTTCGGCTGGGGTCCGCAATGGATCGAGGAGTCCAGGGTGCCGCCTTGCGAGGGGACCCGCACCCTAAGAGAAGGGAGGACCTGTTCCGAAGGACCGGTGCTGTGGACACGGTGAAGGAAGGGGTCTGTTGACTCTCTGGGGGGATGTCTTCTCCCTAAAATGGGCTATGTCCTAGGAAGGAAATCCATATTCACCAGGTCAGTGGCAGTGACCATATTCACCAGGTCAGTAGCAGTGACCCTGTTCGCCAGGTCAGTGGCAGTGACCTTATCCACCAGGTCTGTGGCAGAGACCAACCTCATGGTCTGTGGCAGAGACGAATGCGCCAAAACTGTTTGAGAATCTGAACAGTCCTAAGAGTTTGAGCTACGTTTGTGCCTGGACCTCCTCCACACCTTAAAGCTGTCCGGTGTCTTTGCTCCAACCTTCCGTCTATCCAAGAGAATATGTGTTGTGCAAGTGAAAAATAAAGATTGAGTTGGACTTTCAGTTGGTGTGGACATTTACGTTCCTGGGGAAGTCAAGGACTTGCATCTACACACTCTAGAGGTGAGAATCATTCTCAGGAGGACTTTATGCCCCGGCTGCAGACAAGGCCCAAAAACAACACCGCCTAACCTCTTAACACAGGAGGGTACGGGCTTGTGGTGCGGTGTGCCCCTTTCTCCTAAGAGGAGCCGAAACAGACAAGGAGAAGGGGGTGTGTGTGCTACACGTGGGGGCTCGAGTCCGGAATTTGTCTGCGGTTGGAAAGTGTGAGGACCCCCCAGAGTTTGAACTTTATTCCCCAGTGAAGTTCCGTGGAGGTCGGCCATATTGAGAACTGCACCACGAGGAGAACCCTGACTGCGTAGTTCGTGGGCGTGTCTATAGAGAAAGCCCCCGAACAGTGCAGAAGATTGGAGGAGTCTGGCCATGTGAGGAGCTGCATGTGGGGTCTTTGGCGCGAAAAGGACAGTGTGCAATGGAACAGCAAGTGAGCAACATGGCGTGCCATGCCTCATGGATTCCGTCCGCAACCACCATGAATATGACCTCGTTTGCTGCTTCTGTGACGGATACAGGGATTCGGCTGAAACCCTGGGGACGTTTTGCCCTCTACGTTTGCAGAGATGTGGAGGCCCTCGGAGTGGTTTGTCCCGGTTGCTCGGGACTGGTGGTGCATCTCAAACCCTTCGGCAGATGCGAGCAGTGTAAGGAGTTCCTGTTTGAGGTGGAGCAACCTACAGAGAAGCCTCAGGCTTTCTGCCTCAATTGCCTTACAGGCGCCACTACTTCGGAGGAAGGAGCCAGAGCTTTTGCAGTCACCCCCATGCGCACTGTTGAGACTTCGGAGGAAGTCGCGAGCAGAGATGTTACGGAGATTGAGGAACCGGAATCGGAGAGACCAGAGGATGTCACCTCGGTCACCACAGAGTCCTTACTCCCACCGCCCAAGAGGAAGATTGGCTTTGTGAAGGCTTCCTGCGGCCGTGGTGGAGTTACGCCCCAGCGCTTACTCGGAACGGATGCATCCGAAGGGAAAAGTTCCGGACGTCCTGGCTGAGCTACAAGCCGAGGTAAGCCAGGGAAAATACTCTGTCGGAAGTCCGAAGTATCGGGATGCTTGGGTCAGGGATCCCAGGGCCCTTGAACTGGTTAGATGCGGTGACTCGTCTTCTACCCGGAGCTACTTGCCTGCAGAGGAATGTGATACCTCTGACCTGGAGTCGGTCTCTGACCCGGGAGACGACGCCGCCATTGACGAGGTGTTCGAGAAAAAGGGTTGGGATAAGATGCCCCTGTCCTTGTCCTGTAGAAGTCGGGACCCACCAATGTCTACTGGGGAGAGCACACCCCGGGTGGAGGCCCCGGAGCCTGAGGAGGGATCTGTCCCCTTGCCTGCCCTTCCACCACCAGAGATACCTGGATCCATTGCTGGGATGGAGCGGGTGTCATTGCGGGCCCCTGAGTCTGGTCCGGAGGTAGTGAAAGTACCTCGGCACCCGGATGCCATAGTCATGACCGGTATGGGAGATCGTCTGACCATGCCACCACTATCCCGTTTGCAGAGGTTATTTAACCAGAAGGTTGCTAGCGAATATGGGTGGGAGTACCCGTACGTGTCAATGGAACTATTGTTCGAGGTGGAGGCCTATAGACACCAGTGGTACGCGGACTTTGTATGGACACATATCAAAGTACCCCCGGCCCGCAGGTTCTATTCATGTTCTCCCACAGCTACCAAGCGGTACAAGGACTGTAGGAATGCTTGGATGCTCGGTCGGCACATACTTACGGACAAGGTGGTTATTTGCCGAAAGGACAAAGATAACGTTGAGTACCATATTGACACATTTGATAAGCATTGGAAGCCGTTGGTGTTGCCGCATCCTCAATATTATCTGTGAAGAGACTGGACTCTTGTTGTTGCCTTTTATGTCCGGAGTGCACTCTCTGGAGCCCAGAACTGTTTGCCCTGATAAGGGTGTTCTACTTGTTGGAGGAATGGGAGCAGTTTTTTTTTTTTTCTCCCTCTTCCACACTGCAAAGACATAAGGACTTTGGGGTAGAATAGTTCAGAGCAGGGCCAAAGAAGAAGAGGAAGTTTTACCCAAAAGAAAAGTTTCTTTCAGGACGAGTGTTCTGACGGTGGCACTCCCACTAGGTGGTGGTGTTGCGTAACATTTGCAGTACCTTTGAAAGTGTGTGTTTCACTTTTGGAAGGAGAGGATTGTTCCTTCGGGGAGAATCTTTTCACTTCCATTATGAATATGTTGGTTTTATGTTGTGCTTTCTCCCTCTGCAGGTGGACGTCGAGCAAATCACAGAGAAGAGGGTGATTTCAGTTAGTGCAGGTTGAGAGGGAATGTCAATGGTTGAGATAATGTTTATGTGACATTTCAGACTGTGATGTGCACATTATGTTTTACTGAACTTCTTTCATTTCTGCTTTTAATTCCCCTTTTTTCCCTTGTTAGGTTCCGGCACAAACAAGCAGTTTTAAATTAGTTTTTTTTGTTTTTCTGTCTCTGGACCAGGCCTATGTTAACTCGGATTTAGGAGGCATGGGTTTGCTCCAGACACTGGGGACCAGTGTCCATAAGTGGGGGGAATGTGTAGCAGGGTTTTCAATTTAAGGGAAGTGTTTGAGTGGTAACCAGGCTCAGACACATTAAATTGGTAGGATTCATGGACCAGTTTTTGTTCTCAGGGGTTAATGCTGGTGATGTGTTCCCTGTGGCTGGTGGGTGGCACTGCCATTCTGGGCCAGGGTTAAACCGTGAGCGCAGTGCTGTGCCTCTTGTGTCCCCTCTCGGCAGCCGCACAGTGGGGCGGGGAACCTGCTGTGCATGCCGGGAGAGGATATACAAGGGGCGGACATCTTCTGAGAGGGGTCTTCATCCGTCCATGCCCAGGCACCTTCAGCCTGGGTGTGTGGGATTGTGGTTCGTCATCTCCGGGTGCCCTAGGTCCGGAGGCCTTGTTCTGGTTCCACCTCAGGCACCTTTAGCCTGGGGTGAGGTACTACCTCACCGCTCCTGTTCGCCTGGGCATGGAGGCCCAGGAGTTGCAGTGATGGCCTGGAGCCCAGCAGCCTTCGGCTGGGGTCCGCAAGGGATCGAGGAGTCCAGGGTGCCGCCTTGCGAGGGGACCCGCATCCTAAGAGAAGGGAGGACCTGTTCCGAAGGACCGGTGCTGTGGACACGGTGAAGGAAGGGGTCTGTTGACTCTCTGGGGGGATGTCTTCTCCCTAAAATGGGCTATGTCCTGGGAAGGAAATCCATATTCACCAGGTCAGTGGCAGTGACCATATTCACCAGGTCAGTGGCAGTGACCCTGTTCGCCAGGTGAGTGGCAGTGACCTTATCCACCAGGTCTGTGGCGCAGAGACCAACCTCATGGTCTGTGGCAGAGACCATGCGCCAAAACTGTTTGAGAATTTAACTTTACCAGTTTATTTGGTGAATCCTGTATTAAATGTGTAGCGGGGTGTTCAATTTAAGGGAAGTGTCTGAGTGGTAACCAGGCTCAGACACATTAAATTGATAGGATTAATGGACCATTTTTTGTTCTCAGGGGTTAATGCTGGTGATGTGTTCCCTGTGGCCGGTGGGTGGCGGTGCCATTCGGGGCCAGGGTTGAACCGCGAGCGCAGTGCTGTGCCTTTTGTGTCCCCTCTTGGCAGCCGTACAGTGGGGCGGGGAACCTGCTGTGCATGCCGGGAGAGGATATAAAGGGGGCGGACATCTTCTGAGAGGGGTCTTCGTCCGTCCACGCCCAGGCACCTTCAGCCTGGGTGTGTGGGAGTGTGGTTCGTCATCTCCGGGTGCCCAAGGCCCGGAGGCCTTGTTCCGGTTCCACCTCAGGCACCTTTAGCCTGGGGTGAGGTACTACCTCACCTATCCTGTTCACCTGGGCATGGAGGCCCAGGAGTTGCAGTGACGGACTGGAGCCCAGCAGCCTTCGGCTGGGGTCCGCAACGGATCGAGGAGTCCAGGGTGCCGCCTTGCGAGGGGACCCGCACCCTAAGAGAAGGGAGGACCTGTTCCGAAGGACCGGTGCTGTGGACACGGTGAAGGAAGGGGTCTGTTGACTCTCTGGGGGGATGTCTTCTCCCTAAAATGGGCTATGTCCTGGGAAGGAAATCCATATTCACCAGGTCAGTGGCAGTGACCATATTCACCAGGTCAGTAGCATCCGCGTACTTATTTGGTTTCCAGAATCCTGCTGTTTTTACAGCATGGGGTGGACCAAAGGCTTGCCCTAAGTACGATTAAGGGACAGATATCTGCCCTGGCTGTCTTTTTTCAACGACCCCTGGCGACTCACTCTCTCGTGAGTACATTTGTGCAGGGGGTTCGACATGTGGGAACCTCCGTGGGACTTGAACCTGGTCCTCTCGGTGCTTCAGAAGGCACTGTTTGAGAATATTAGAGATATTCCCCTGTTGACACTTTCTCAGAAAGTGGTCCTTTTGGTGGCTGTTACGTCAGTTAGACAAGTCTCTGAGCTGGCAGCCTTGTCCTGCAAGGCTCCCTATTTGATTTTCCACAAGGATAAGGTGGTGCTGCGGCCGCAGCCTTCCTTTCTTCCGAAAGTCGTTTCGGCTTTTCATCTCAACGAAGACATTGTACTTCCATCCTTGTGTCCTCATCCGTCGAATCCTAAGGAGTCGGCGTTGCATTCCTTGGACGTTGTCCGAGCTTTGAGAGTAGACCCTCTGGGTATATCCCCTCAGTCTGCATCTCGCAGATCAGTTCGTCAAAAAGCAGTACAAACTTAAAAGGAGGGGTGGGTGCTGTGTCGGTCCATGGACTCAGAGAAAAGGATTTTACGGTGAGTAAAAAATCCTATTTATTCTTTCGTCCATGGACCGACACAGCTTCTCTATTGACAAAGTGGCACGTCCCAAAGCAGTGTCAGAGAAAAAACGAGGGGTGGTAACAGCATAAAAATAAACTTCACCCCAAACACAAAACAGCACTCCTTCAACGGAGGAGCTGCAACTCTAAACAGCCGCTTGCAAAACCTTGCGGCCAAAAGAGGCATCCGAAGATGCACCTACATCAACTTTGTAGAATTTTGTGAAAGTGTGAGCGGACGACCAAGTCGCCGCTTTACAAAATTGGGAAACAGACGCTTGATGTCGGAAAGCCCAAGAGGCACCTATTGCCCTGGTCGAATGCACCGTGACCGGAAAGGGGGGCGCTTGACCCTTTAAGACGTAAGCCTGGATTACTATCTGTCGGATCCACCTAGAGATGGTGGCCGATGAGACTGCTTGGCCCTTCTTGGGACCAGCCACCGAAACAAACAGTGAGTCTGACTTCCACAGAAACCGGAAGTAGCGTCACTGGTTCTGGGTTGGCCGGAAATTGCGTCAATGCGGTTCGCCCCTCCTCCAGGGCATCATCAAGGACCTTGATGATGCCCTGGAGGAGGGGCGAAACGCGTTGACGCAGTTGACTCGGTTTCTGTGGAACGCACGCTGTGTACCCGGAACAACACTGACGCTCGTTTACCATTGCAGTCTCGTGAGTCTCTTTGCTAGCAGCGCTATGCTGTATGTTCACAAGCGGTACTTCACATGATTCTTTTCTTTTTTTTCCCTTATGTTTATTAATTGCCTCTGCTGATATTATGGAGTCTATCTGCTGCATTTGATGAACTTATTGGATCTAAGTTGGTGTGATCTTGCGTGTAATTTCTCATCCTTTTTGGTGAGTGGGGTCACAAGAGGGGAACTTTAAAATGAATTAACCATTTTGTATCTGATGTGGAAACACTCAGTCTTCCAAGATTGGCACAGATGTTATTTTAAAAGAACGCATACGTTTTTCTTACATATTTTTTACCTTTGTTTATCACTCATTTGCTAAATGAGCACAGTGGCAACACTAATGGACAATTAGGTTTACCAACATGTTATATGGTGGCAATGATTTAAGCCATCCTCTTATAAGTGTTTATTATTCACTTCTTTATGCTTTATTATTTTAAGTGTTTGTTTTCACTTATCCTTGCTAGCGCTGCAAATATTTGTTTTTTATTCTGTTGAGGTGTTAGTACCTTATGTTGCGGCAGCTGCGGATTTATTTATCACAAGCATCACTGCACATTTTCTAAGCGCGGGTTTTAGTTTTTTGTTTATACTGTATGTGAATGAGTTCTTGGGGCTCATCCACATGGGTACTGTGGCAAGTACAGTGCGAACCAGATTTTTTTTTCCTTACTGTATGTGACCGGAGCTGTGTGCAGGCAGTCTATGTTAAGCCATGGGGATGCAGCAACTGTACAACCGCAGGTCCTAATTTGACCAGTGTGTGGTTGCAGGTGTACAGCCCCAAACACAGATATTGTGCATTTGGGGCCAGTCACCCGCACCTGCACAGCTGTTAGATTGGGACCTGTGGCTGTGTTCGTACAGTCCCCATAGAGTAACAGGTGACTCCAGATGCACAAACAAACCACTCATTCACACTGTATGGGCCAGAGAACCTGTGTGAATGAGCCCTTACTTTTTTATTATATTTTACATTTTAAATTATTTTTGCTTTTTTATTATTTGTTGAAATAATTTTTTTCACAATGCTTTTTTTTTTGGGGGGGGGGGGAGGGGGGGCTTTTATGGAAATATCCGGTGTCCAAATAGACAAATGAAGCCTCACTTTTAGGACAGTGGAAGGGACCGAAGAAACCCCAGTTCCATTGTGCAGCCTCAGCTAAACAGAATAAATGAACAGGAATAGCTCTTCCTCTTCCTCTTCTTGTTCATTCATAAACTGACACACAGTAAATATAGTTTACTATGTTTCAGTTATGAAAGAACACAGTGAGTAATCAGTACCAATCACTCACTGTTTTTATTCAGAAAAGGAAGGGGCAGGTAAATTACATATTTACTGGTCCCTTCCCCCGATCTCCATCTTGAAACATCCTCTGTGTGCTCATAGCAGCTGCCAGCAGGAGAAAAAAGTTTGGAAGCCGAAAGCGCTGGGGGGGGGAGGGGGGTGCACACAGGGGGGTCCCAGGAAACAGGGGGAATCTGATAGTGGACAGGAGGGGGTGATCGGTGCGGCAAGGGGGAAATTAAGGGAACCGCTACCCTGTATGGCTTTCTGTGCAGCAGCTGAAAAAAAAGGGAGGGAGAGGAAGAGAAGCTAGCTTTCAGCTGTAGAGGCGATTGGATCCTATAACTGTGTCCCACCCCCCGCAAATGCCCACTGCAGCATGGTCGGGGTCGCCATTGCAATCCCTGAAGCTCCGTCAGTGGCGCACGGGGTGATTAGGGTGTACCCAGGCATAACTGGCACACCCCATGTGTACGCCTATGTTTTATATATAACTTTAGCTGTCTGGATCATTGTATCTACTATACTTTTAATATTGTTTTCACTAAGGGCTCATTTACACTTGCTTCGACTTTAAAGGAGAAGTATGGGATGGGTTAAATAACTAGTACATATCACATTAGTCACATACCAGCTAGTCTTTTTTTCCTATCCCTTTTAGTTTTTACAGCATGTGCACATGAACTTTCCTTCAGCTGGCAAAAACGGTCCATGTTCAGTTTGAAAAGTTCTCAGGGGGTGTAAACGTCTCCACCAACAAACCCCCTGCCTCTGTCCCCCCTCCCCTAAGAGACGTGGCTGTGCTGTGAACGAGCACGTTGGTCACATGGTTCTGTTTCCATAGTAATAGGAACTCACATAGGAAATAGAAGCTGACTGCTTGGCCAGATCGTAAGCAATGTGCCTCTAATCTACTGCTGAGAATATGAGATAAAAGTTTCAGGGACTTCTCAGGAATCTTGAGAGCTCCTTCCTTTCTCCCTCCCGCACTGCTCCTTCATTCTGTGGACACTTGCTCTGCTCCTCTTATCCTGTCACTTTACAGGCACTCAGAGCTCTTCCTCCTCACATACACAGTGTACACAGAGATACAGCTTAGACCTGCTCATTGCTTGTGTAGCGGGGTCTTCAAATTGATGGGATACACCTGGGGAATAGTGTGACCCAGGTGTATAATTGTGTTAGGGTTCAGACCCCTTTTTGTTTCGTGGAGGATTGGAGGATGTAGTATTCTCCTTTGCCTGTGGGTGGCGGGGTACCCACAGGCTTCAGGTAGAATCATCTCCTGCAGTGCTCCCTGTTTTGTCCCTTCTCGGAGATGGTATGGCTGGGGCGGGGAACCCGCCGGGCCGTTGATGGGAGGAGATAAAAGGGGGAGACGCCCTTACCACGAGGTCGTGTTGCGGAGAAGGAGGTCCTCGGAGGAGGAGGGTTGCGGTCCGCACCCAGGGCCCTTAGGCCTGGGTGCTGGAGATCCAGGAGTCTGGTCCAGGTGCCCATGGCCTGGTCCGGAGTCATGTTGGCGTCCATCCCAGGCACCTTTAGCCTGGGGTGAGGTACTATCGAGGAGGCCTGGGGCCCAGTACCTTCGACTGGGTCCCGCTAGGGTGGACTGTCCGAGGGTCCCTGAGCGGAGGGACTCGTACCTGAGGTGAGGAGGCCAGAGAGGTTACCCACTGAAGACCCGGAGCAGCACCAACCCGGTGACAGTGGGCCTCTGGGAACTCTCTTGGGGGGACACATCCCTCTGATAGGGGCCACAGCGCATCGAAGAGGGCTCCATTGCTGTTCATAGGGGTTGCTGGAAGAGACCCCATCTTTCCTGTTCTGTAACAGCCGGATTGGCTTAGGCGCCGCTGGTCATAGTACAGTGGCATAGAACTCAAACTTTAGGAAGTGCCTCGATCTGCTCGCCCCACCGTTGGCAAGGTTATAGGTCCCAACCAGTTTGCTGCAAAAGAACTGTTTATTGTGCTTTGCGTATTGGAGTGTCAAATAAACAAGTGTTGGACCTTTCTCCGGTGTGTGAACTCCAGTTACTGGAAGCAAAGGGGAGGCTGGTGAGCTTGCAATTACAGACTCAGTGCATTCACAGAACACACCGGCCCGAGGAAACATCAGGAAGTGGCCTTCACCTCCCTACTACAATGGGGAGGACATGGGCCGTGGCGCATCTCACTCTCACAACCCAGGAACCCCTAGACATGAGTTGGTGTGTAACCGATAAAGATGGAGAGAGGGTGAGGCCGCTACACTTACACAGACAATGCCTTGATATGCACACTGTATATTTGCATGGAAACAAAAACCAGCACATCCCTGCTGACAGGACAGAGCTCTGCATTCTTTACATTCACAGAGCTCTGCCTTGTTACCCTCTTTGCCGATCAGTGGGTGCCAGAGGTCAATAATTGACCCAGGACCTTCTGATCAGCCGGCGAGGTGGCAACGCACATGCGTGGCCCCCACCTGGAAGTGCTGGATCGCGTATCTAGTACGTGATCCAGCATAGGAAAGCCGCTTTTTTGCCGTACTCCTGCATGACAGTCACAAAGCAGTTAGGGCACTTTCATGCTGAGCCGCACCGGGCACCAGCGGTAAAAGCGCCGCTATTTTTTAGCCCCCATTTGTTTACCGTTGTTTTAGCAGCGCTTTTTGGCCACTAGCGGGGCACTTTTAACCCCCACTAGTGGGCAAAAAGGGGTAAAAAGTTCCAGCAAAGCGCCACTGCAGCGGCACTTCGGTGGCGCTGCCCATTGATTTTAATTTTAGAAGATTTTAGAAGCTGCTTGCAGGACTTTTTTTGACATCCTGCCATGCACCGCTCCAGTGTGAAAGTACTCAGGCTTTCACATTGGAGTGACAAGTGAGTCGATTTACAGGCTCTATTTTTAGCACTATTGTGCCTGTAAAGCGCCTCAGAGACGCTGAGATAAAATGCAACATGTTTGCATTTTATCACAACTACAGGCTGCATTTTAGTGCAAAAAGGACAAATAGTAAAACATTGGTTTTCTGTGTGTCCTAGTTGCAACAGGCATTCTTACAATGCAGAAAAATGCCAGTCACCACACCATATAATGCAAAAACTATAGTGTCTACAAACTTTGGGATACATGTTTAGAATTGTATTTTTATTTTTTAATGGCAATGGAGGCAATTTGAGACTTATAGCATAACTGCAATATTGTGGCAGACAATTTGGACACTGACACTTTTTTGGGGACCAATGACAGTGGCTGGGAAGGGTTTAACATCAGGGTCGGTCAAAGGGTTAACTGTGCGCCTAGCCAGTGTTTTAGTGTAGTGGGGAGGTGCTTTTACTTAGGGAAGGAATAGATCTTTGTTCCTGCTTTGCAGAGACACAGGATCCATGCCTTCCTTACTGACAGAATGGTAATCTGCCTTTTTTTACATAGACAGACTGCTGTTCCGCCTGCGTACTGAACAATCAGTGGGTGCCGGCTTACATCGAGCAGCACAGTGTGAGTGAGTCACCGGTAGCGCGCACTCGTGACCGATACCCGGAATCATTGGATCATGTATATATACGTGATCATGCGCAGCCTGACTGCTCTGTAGCAGTAAAACTGCTATGGGGTGGTGGGCAAGTGGTTAAAAGATGGTTACACCAAACACCTGTCTATCCCATCCTAGGCAGATGTACACGCAAGAATATGTATGAAGATCTGTGCACCTGTCAGCCTATAATTGAGTTCAACAGGCAACTGCATGGAACACCTCTCCATTCCAGGGCACATCAACATGGCCAAATACTTCTATATTTGTGCAGCTGCATGAATATGCAGTGTAAGGGCCGGTTCACACTGCTGCGTGGTGCAAAATTGCATGCGATTCGCACAGCACTGCAAATCACATGCGATTTCAGTCATAGAGATAGTATGGCTGAAATCGCATCGCATTCGGACTAAACTTGTAAAGGACCGTTTTTTTGGTCCGCACCAGAATCGAATCGCATGGGTGTTCACACATATGCGATCCGATTCATGTCCAAACTGACAGTTCGCAGTGCGATATGCGAGCTGAAATGGGGGTGTCATTAACAATGTATTGACACTCCCCAGCAGTTCGCATAGGGCGGTGTGAACTGCCGTGCGAGTCGGGTGTGATGCAGGAACCCGCAGTGGATTCACAGGATTCCCGCATCGCAAATGTGTGAACCCAGCCTAATACAGCAATACAAATGTAAGGGGGATGTAATCCTGCAATACTCTAATTAGGGATGAGCTCGGTGTTCGAGTCGAACACACGTTTGACTTGAACATCAGCTGTTCGCTCGCTCGACGAAGATCGAACGTTATGGGCCGTTTGCGCCAAATTCGAGTGACGCGAACGGCCCACAATACACTGCGCCATTGCAGTGTAATCCCGGCGCTGTGATTGGCCAAGCATGCACTGTGACCCCGCATGCTTGGCCAATCACAGCGCCGGCAGCGAGGAGAGCCATAGTTGGCCACAGGCAGGATGCTTGTGGCCAATCATAGCTCAGGGGGGTTTAGTACATGCCCCACACTATAAAAGGCCTCCAGCGCGGCGGCCTTGTGCAGTGTGTTCCGGCGTGCAGGGAAAGAGATAGATAGGCAGGGACAGTGTGTTCTGTGTTCTATTTTTTTCTCAGGCATCTGCAGGAGTTAGTGGGTGTTGTGTGCCTCCAGCACAGTATACACCTGGATCTAAACTTTATTGCTGTTCTCTTAGCTAGGTAGGCAGGCAGGGAAAGAGATACATAGGCAGGGACAGTGTGTTCTATGTTCTATTGTTTTCTCAGGCATCTGCAGGAGTTAGTGGGTGTTGTGTGCCCCCAGCACAGTATACACCTGTATATATCCGTCATTGCTGTTCTCTAATACAGGCATCTGCAGGAGTTACTGGCACAGTGTACACCTGTATATACCCGTCATTACTGTTCTCTAATACAGGCATCTGCAGGAGTTAGTGGCACAGTGTACACCTGTATATACCCGTCATTACTGTTCTCTAATACAGGCATCTGCAGGAGTTAGTGGCACAGTGTACCTGTATATACTCGTCATTACTGTTCTCTAATACAGGCATCTGCAGGAGTTAGTGGCACAGTGTACACCTGTATATACCCGTCATTGCTGTTCTCTAATACAGGCATCTGCAGGAGTTAGTGGCACAGTGTACACCTGTATATACCCGTCATTGCTGTTCTCTAATACAGGCATCTGCAGGAGTTACTGGCACAGTGTACACCTGTATATACCCGTCATTACTGTTCTCTAATACAGGCATCTGCAGGAGTTAGTGGCACAGTGTACACCTGTATATACCCGTCATTACTGTTCTC
Organism: Rana muscosa; assembly: GCA_029206835.1. Classification (NCBI taxonomy): domain Eukaryota; kingdom Metazoa; phylum Chordata; class Amphibia; order Anura; family Ranidae; genus Rana; species Rana muscosa. Next base: position 437,992,620 of record CM055121.1, on the reverse strand, counting down.
TAATACAGGCATCTGCAGGAGTTACTGGCACAGTGTACACCTGTATATACCCGTCATTACTGTTCTCTAATACAGGCATCTGCAGGAGTTAGTGGCACAGTGTACACCTGTATATACCCATCATTACTGTTCTCTAATACAGGCATCTGCAGGAGTTAGTGGCACAGTGTACACCTGTATATACCCGTCATTACTGTTCTCTAATACAGGCATCTGCAGGAGTTACTGGCACAGTGAACACCTGTATATACCCGTCATTACTGTTCTCTAATACAGGCATCTGCAGGAGTTAGTGGGTGTTGTGTGCCTCCAGCACAATATACACTACCCAATTGCTGGTTTTTCCCATCTCCCTGTATGCCAATACTATGTCTGGAAGGCCAACAAAGAGAGGAAGACAGTCACGAGCCAATAAAAGAGGGCAAGCAGGCTCTGTGTCTGGGGGCAACAGTGCTGGTCGTGGACGCAGTGCATTGTTATCAGCACGTGGCCATGGGACACTCTTGTCCTTATTTTCAGCAGCTGGACGTGTTGATCCGCATCATGCCGAAGACTTGGTAGAGTGGATGACCAAGCCCTCCTCATCCTCCTTTCTCACCCAGGCTCAGGGTACTGGCAAAGCAGCTGCCAAAGCGTCCTCTTCCCTCGTATCAATGTCATCATCAGTCACTCCTTCCCTAGACCCACCATGTCCTCCTGAGGAGTCCCCCGAACTGTTTGAGCACAGTGTTGGGTACATGCTCCAGGAGGATGCCCAGCGTTTCGAAGGTTCTGATGATGATACCCAGCTAGAGGAAGGCAGTAGCGTGAGCGAAGAGAGAGGGGATGCTCAAGAAGGACAGCAATCTGGCAGTCATGTTCCAGCAGCTGCAGCATACTGCCAGATTGGCTCCAGTGATGAGGAGGGAGGGGATGATGAGGTCACTGACTTCACGTGGGTGCCTGATAGGAGAGAGGAGGAGGAGGAGGATGAGGAGGAGGCACATCTCCAATGAAGCAGGATGCCCTCCGGGGGCCAGCGTAAGGGCAGCACACTGACTGAATCACACCGCAGAGCTACGCATGTGCAGGGCGCTGCCTCTGCCCGTTATTCCAAAAGTTCTTTGGTGTGGGCCTTTGAGTCAAGTGCATCAGATCGCAATGCTGCTATTTGCAACATATGTCTCAAGCGTATCTCGGTTGGCCAAAACATCAGCCGCTTGAGCACCACTTGCTTGACTAGACATATGTTGACCTGCCATGCAGCTCGTTGGCAAGCGTACCTTAAAGACCAACACCAAAGAAAAAAGCGGACCTCTCCTTGCTCCTCATCAGCTGGGATCTCCAACCCCACTATACCTTCAGTCCTCTCTGAAACCTGCACTGAGAGGAATGAAGGTGTAGAATTAGGTGTGTCACAGCCAAGTACTTGCGGGCACTCTGCTAGCAGTACACCGACGTCCGATTGTAGCAGGCAAATTTCCCTGCCCCAGCTGCTGGACCGTCAAAAGAAGTTCACTCCCAGCCATCCACATGCCCAGCGGTTGAATGCTAGCTTGGCTAAATTGCTAGCAATTCAACTGCTGCCTTTTCAGTTGGTAGACTCGGCCTCCTTCCGTGAGTTTATGCAATGTGCGGTTCCTCAGTGGCAGGTTCCCAAACGCCACTTTTTCTCACGGAAGGCGATTCCGGCTCTCTACCGGCTTGTGGAAGGCAATGTCTTGGCCTCGCTGGACAGGGCGGTCATTGGTAAGGTGCATATTACCGCTGACTCATGGTCCAGCAGGCATGGACAGGGACGTTACCTTTCTTTCACGGCCCATTGGGTCACTCTTTTGGCAGCTGGGAAGGATGCAGGACAGGGTGCAGTAGTGTTGGAGGTTGTTCCGCCGCCACGCCTCCAAAATGCTACTACTGGTTGTGACACAACTCTCTCCTCCACCCCCTCCTCTTCTTCTTCCTCCATGGCCTCTTCCTGTGCTTTGTCCTCGGAACCAGCGGTGCTCCGTAGGCGTTCAAGGGGCTACACAAGTACGCAGGCAAAAAGATGCCATGCCGTGCTTGCGCTGGTGTGTTTGGGGGACAGGAGCCACACTGGGGCAGAGGTTCTGTCAGCTCTGCGGGGGCAGGCCGAGAGGTGGTTGACACCACGCCAGCTTAAGCCAGGAATGGTGGTTTGCGACAATGGCACCAACCTCCTCTCCGCCCTCCGACAGAGACAACTGACCCATGTGCCCTGTGTGGCTCACATCCTTAACCTGGTGGTGCAGCGGTTCTTGGGCAGGTACCCGGGCTTACAGGATGTCCTGAGGCAGGCCAGAAAAGTCTGTGTGCATTTCCGCAGATCATATAATGCCAGTACTTGGCTGGCTGAGCTGCAAAAGGAGTTAAACCTGCCCAAGAACCGCCTTATATGTGACATGCCCACCAGGTGGAACTCAATGTTGGCCATGCTGCAGCGGCTGCACACGCAGCAGAGGGCCATCAATGAGTACCTGTGCGACTACGGCACCAGGACAGGGTCAGGGGAGCTTGGGTTTTTTTCACCACGCCAGTGGGGCATGATCAGGGATGCATGCACTGTCCTGGCACCATTTGAGGAGGCCACGAGGATGGTGAGCAGTGACAGTGCATGCATCAGTGACACTGTACCTCTTGTCCACCTGTTGGAGCATACGCTGCGTGGAATAATGGACAGGGCACTTGAGGCAGAACAGAGGCAGGAAGAGGAGGACTTCCTTGCCTCTCAAGGCCCCCTTTACCCAGACAGTGTTACTTGTGTCCCACCCATCACACAGGAAGAGGACGAGGAGGAGGAGTATGTGTCAGCATGGAGGTGGAGCATGGCACTCAGCATCAACAGCAGCAGTCTTTTAGGGATGATTTACAGTCCCAACAAACCCGTGGACTTGTACGTGGCTGGGAGGAGGTGGCTGAGGATCATGTCGTCCTTAGTGACCCAGAGGACTCCGGACCAAATGCCTCAGCTAACCTACGCTGCATGGCCTCCCTGATCCTGCAAAATCTGCGGAAAGATCCTCGTATTCTTCGGATCAAGGAGAGGGACCATTACTGGCTGGCCACTCTCCTTGATCCACGGTACAAGGGTAAGGTTGCGGACCTTATCTTGTCGTCGCAGAGGGAGCAGAGGATGAGACAACTCCGGGAGGCCTTGCAGAAAGGTCTGTGCAATGCGTTCCCAGAGACTGGGAGGTTACAAACTCCTGGTCCTGGACAACGAGTTGCTGAGGCTTCGGTCAGTAGCAGAAGGAGCGGTGGAGAAGGTGGCCGTCTGACCGATGCGTTCAGACAATTTTTTAGTCCGCAGCCCCAAGGTATGATCGGTTCCAGCAACCATCGCCAGCGTCTGATATACATGGTGCAGGAATACCTAGGGGCAAGGTCAGACTTGGACACCTTTCCCACCAAAAATCCTCTGGCTTACTGGGTCTTGGGGATGGATCACTGGCCAGAGCTTGCACAGTATGCAATTGAGCTACTGGCCTGTCCTGCATCCAGCGTTCTTTCGGAACGCACATTCAGTGCTGCTGGAGGCTGTCATGGATCACAGGGTGCGCCTGTCCACCGACTTGGTTGGTCGACTGACCTTCATAAAGATGAACCAGTCTTGGATCACCACCAGCTACCAAGCACCTGAAGCTGATATAACAGAATAATTTATTTTCAAATGTCACATCCCTTCAAGACTGATGCTGAGTGACTGTCCTGTTATGTTGACTATCCTCCTCCTCCTCAATGATCCGATTCTTGATGATAGCTTGGAAGAACTTTTTTGTTTCTGGGTGCCGCCACCAGTGGCTAAGGCCCAATTTTTCAGCCCCTGTTTAACAGGGGCGTGTAATTACAATTTTTGATGCAATACTTTGCAACAGGGCTCATTGCTGTGCTCCAAGTACAGTATCTGTGAGGGGTTGCAGTGTTGTGGCAAAATAGATTGATTCGCAATGTTAGCTCTGATTTCATTTAATTTCACTATACCAGTAATGCATGGAATTCCTGTGTGCTGTAAATTCCAAAAGTGTATTCTTCTTTAAAAATAAAATTTTTTCACTCTGATAGATAGAAATATATCGTGTAGATTCTCATACACAGCACTATCAGTGACTTCTCTCACCTTACAGCCACTGAAGGGCTGTTATCTCTGCTGGATTCCTCTGAAGAATGGAACAGGCTGAAGTGGAGGAGGGAGGGGGAGGAGAGAGGAGGGAGAAGGGAGGGGGGAGCAGCTACACTCTGTGAAGTCTCGGGGACAAGCAGAGAGAGGACAGAGACCATCAATCAAGCAAAATGACAGGAAAGGGGGTGGATCAAGACTTCATATCCAGGCCATTGTCGGGATGATGCTGTATGAAAGACTGTAGAACCTCCCACAGGTATTTAGCTTGATTTTAACAGAATGGGGGCACTTCTGAGAGGGCTGGAAGGGTTTATAGATATCAGCAGCTCACATAGAATAGATGTAAGCAAAAAAAAAAAAAAGAAACCCATACTTCTCTTTTAACACACATTTAATATACAGGCCTATTGCTTCAACATGCTTGATGCTTTTTAATGCTTTTTTGAAGCTTTAATGAAGCTTGGCAAATGCCCTGTGTGTTGATTTTCGATTTGTTTTAAAGGGGCTCAGTAGAACCCCACCTTAGTAGTACCCCCACTCAGCAGATCCCCAACATATTAGTACCCCTGTTGAGCAGATCCTCAGGTTATTAGTACCCTCATTCAGCAGATCCCCTGCTCAGTAGTAACCCCAGCTCTGCTGATGCCCAACTCAGTGGTAACTCTCAGCTGATCCTCTGGTTTGCTGATCCTTGTCTCTCTCTGGTCCCCACTCACCTTCCGCTATATTGCTCCTATGCTGCTCACCACATGTGACATCTGCTAGTTGCTCCGCCCTGGTCCCTTAGCTCTGCTGATCCTCTGCCGCTCAGTCCCCTCTTATTGGTCCTCGCCCACCTTCTGCTATAGCATTCCCATGTTGCACCCCACCTGTGCTGTCTGCTAGTTGCTTCGCTCCAGACTGGACCCTGCTCCTCTTCCTGCTGCTCCACGCTGCACACCAGGTCTGCACCAGAATATACGTATACACATGAACCGAAAGTGACTGCTGATGACGTCTTTCTGCTTTGCTTGGTTTCCCAGTGCATCCTGGGATATCTCATACCTACAACAACTCCAAAACAAAACAAAGCTAATGCTGAATAAAAGCCTCTCAAAAGCTTTAGGAGCTGTAAGCGAGCTCCGTCATAGACTTCTATGTAGGGCTTTGGAGACGCTCTGAAGCACCAAGAAAGTGACATGGGGTGTAATTTTTGAAGCAAAGCATACACAACAGTGTGAACAGGACTGTAAGGTAATCATTTTATTTAATGAAAGGTGCTTTCATTGGCAGTCTTTAACCACTTAAGGACCGCCGCACGACGATATACGTCGACAGAATGGCACGGGCAGGCATATGGGCGTACCTGTACATCCCTTTAAGTTTGGCGCCCAGCGGGCGCGCGCGCCGCGTGCCTCCTGAGCGTGCTCGCAGGTCTCGGGAACTCGATGTTCCCGGGAGGCCCGCGATTGCGGCCGGCAAGGGCAGAACAGGGGAATGCCTTTGTAAACAAAGCATTCCCCTATTCTGCCTAGTGACACTGTCACTGATGACCGTTTCCTGTGATCGGGAACGGTCATCAGTGATGTGTCATGTGTAGCCACGCCCCCTAACAGTAAGAATCACTCCCTAGTACTGACTTAACCCCTGCAGCGCCACCTAGGGGTTAACCCCCTCACTGCCAGTGTCATTTTTACAGTAATCAATGCATTTTTATAGCACTGATCGCTGTAAAAATGACAATGGTCCCAAAAATGTGTCCGATGTGTCCGCCATAAAGTCGCAGTCACAATAAAAATCGCTGATCGCCGCCATTAATAGTAAAAAAAAAAATATTAATAAAGATGCCATAAAACTACCCCCTATTTTGTAGATGCTATAACTTTTGCGCAAACCAATCAATAAACGCTTTTTGCGATTTTTTTTTACCAAAAATATGTAGAAGAATACGTATCGGCCTAAACTGAGGAAAAAACTATTTTATATATTTTTTGGGGACATTTATTATAGCAAAAAGTAAAAAATATAGATTTTTTTTCAAAATTGTCGCTTTCTTTTTGTTTATAGCGCAAAAAATAAAACCAGCAGAGGTGATCAAATACCACCAAAAGAAAGCTCTATTTGTGGGAAAAAAAGGACGTCAATTTTGTATGGGAGCCACGTCGCACGACCGCGCAATTGTCAGTTAAAGCGATGCAGTGCCGAATCACAAAAAGTGGCCTGGTCTTTGACCAGCAAAATGGTCCGGGGCTGAAGTGGTTAAAAAAGTGTGTCCATGTCCAATGCCACATTTTGAAGCAAGTGTAAACAAGCCCTAAGGATAATTTAGACTTAAGGATTTTTTCATCATATGATAAAAGATTAAATACATTTTCCAGATTTGTGACAGATAAAGTCTACCTAGCATCTGACACTTTCTTCCTCCCGCTGGCAATTCCTTCTACTTTTCTTTACAGTAAGAGGGCGCCATTTTGGTTTAGACATTATTCAAGGTCAACATTAGGGATGAGCTCGGTGTTCGAGTCGAACATACGTTCGACTCGAACATCGGCTGTTCGATCGTTCGACGAAGATCGAACGATTTGGGCCGTTCGCGCCTAATTCGAGTGACGCGAACGGCCCACAATGCACTACGCCATCGCAGTGTCATCCAGGCGCTGTGATTGGCCAAGCATGCACTGTGACCCCGCATGCTTGGCCAATCACAGCGCCGGCAGCGAGGAGAGCAATGATTGGCCACAGGCAGGATGCCTGTGGCCAATTATTGCTGAGGGTGTTTAGTACACGCCCCACACTATAAAAGGCCGCCAGCACGGCGGCCTAGTGTAGTGTGTTCCGGAGCAGGGAAAGAGAAGCATAGGCAGGGACAGTGACATTTTTTTTTCTTGCTTAACCTGGATTCCTTTAGTTTAGGGAAAGAGAAGGATAGGTAGGGAGAGTGTCAGTGTGTTTTACTGTGCTAATCCTTGTTTCTAGGGACAGGGAAGGACAGTGAGGGAAATTCTCCTTGTGCTATAGTGTGCTAAAGCATTGATCATCAACCATCTTTAAAAAAACATTTTTTCTAGGGACAGAAAACTATAGGTAGGGAGAGTGTCAGTGTGTTTTACTGTGCTAATCCTTGTTTCTAGGGACAGGGAAGGACAGTGAGGGAAATTCTCCTTGTGCTATACTGTGCTAAAGCATTGATCATCAACCATCTTTAAAAAATCATTTTTTCTAGGGACAGAAAACTATAGGTAGGGAGAGTGTCAGTGTGTTTTACTGTGCTAATCCTTGTTTCTAGGGACAGGGAAGGACAGTGAGGGAAATTCTCCTTGTGCTATAGTGTGCTAAAGCATTGATCATCAACCATCTTTAAAAAAACATTTTTTCTAGGGACAGAAAACTATAGGTAGGGAGAGTGTCAGTGTGTTTCACTGTGCTAATCCTTGTTTCTAGGGACAGGGAAGGACAGTGAGGGAAATTCTCCTTGTGCTATAGTGTGCTAAAGCATTGATCATCAACCATCTTTAAAAAAACATTTTTTCTAGGGACAGAAAACTATAGGTAGGGAGAGTGTCAGTTTCTTTCACTGTGCTAATCCTTGTTTCTAGGGACAGGGAAGGACAGTGAGGGAAATTCTCCTTGTGCTATACTGTGCTAAAGCATTGATCATCAACCATCTTTAAAAAAAACATTTTTTCTAGGGACAGAAAACTATAGGTAGGGAGAGTGTCAGTGTGTTTTACTGTACTAATCCTTGTTTCTAGGGACAGGGAAGGACAGTGAGGGAAATTCTCCTTGTGCTATAGTGTGCTAAAGCATTGATCATCAACCATCTTTAAAAAAACATTTTTTCTAGGGACAGAAAACTATAGGTAGGGAGAGTGTCAGTTTCTTTCACTGTGCTAATCCTTGTTTCTAGGGACAGGGAAGGACAGTGAGGGAAATTCTCCTTGTGCTATACTGTGCTAAAGCATTGATCATCAACCATCTTTAAAAAAACATTTTTTCTAGGGACAGAAAACTATAGGTAGGGAGAGTGTCAGTGTGTTTCACTGTGCTAATCCTTGTTTCTAGGGACAGGGAAGGACAGTGAGGGAAATTCTCCTTGTGCTATACTGTGCTAAAGCATTGATCATCAACCATCTTTAAAAAAACATTTTTTCTAGGGACAGAAAACTATAGGTAGGGAGAGTGTCAGTTTCTTTCACTGTGCTAATCCTTGTTTCTAGGGACAGGGAAGGACAGTGAGGGAAATTCTCCTTGTGCTATACTGTGCTAAAGCATTGATCATCAACCATCTTTAAAAAAACATTTTTTCTAGGGAAAGAAAACTATAGGTAGGGAGAGTGTCAGTTTCTTTCACTGTGCTAATCCTTGTTTCTAGGGACAGGGAAGGACAGTGAGGGAAATTCTCCTTGTGCTATACTGTGCTAAAGCATTGATCATCAACCATCTTTAAAAAAACATTTTTTCTAGGGACAGAAAACTATAGGTAGGGAGAGAGTCAGTGTGTTTCACTGTGCTAATCCTTGTTTCTAGGGACAGGGAAGGACAGTGAGGGAAATTCTCCTTGTGCTATACTGTGCTAAAGCATTGATCATCAACCATCTTTAAAAAAACATTTTTTCTAGGGACAGAAAACTATAGGTAGGGAGAGTGTCAGTGTGTTTTACTGTGCTAATCCTTGTTTCTAGGGACAGGGAAGGACAGTGAGGGAAATTCTCCTTGTGCTATAGTGTGCTAAAGCATTGATCATCAACCATCTTTAAAAAAACATTTTTTCTAGGGACAGAAAACTATAGGTAGGGAGAGTGTCAGTTTCTTTCACTGTGCTAATCCTTGTTTCTAGGGACAGGGAAGGACAGTGAGGGAAATTCTCCTTGTGCTATACTGTGCTAAAGCATTGATCATCAACCATCTTTAAAAAAACATTTTTTCTAGGGACAGAAAACTATAGGTAGGGAGAGTGTCAGTTTCTTTCACTGTGCTAATCCTTGTTTCTAGGGACAGGGAAGGACAGTGAGGGAAATTCTCCTTGTGCTATACTGTGCTAAAGCATTGATCATCAACCATCTTTAAAAAAACATTTTTTCTAGGGACAGAAAACTATAGGTAGGGAGAGTGTCAGTTTCTTTCACTGTGCTAATCCTTGTTTCTAGGGACAGGGAAGGACAGTGAGGGAAATTCTCCTTGTGCTATACTGTGCTAAAGCATTGATCATCAACCATCTTTAAAAAAACATTTTTTCTAGGGAAAGAAAACTATAGGTAGGGAGAGTGTCAGTTTCTTTCACTGTGCTAATCCTTGTTTCTAGGGACAGGGAAGGACAGTGAGGGAAATTCTCCTTGTGCTATACTGTGCTAAAGCATTGATCATCAACCATCTTTAAAAAAACATTTTTTCTAGGGACAGAAAACTATTGGTAGGGAGAGTGTCAGTGTGTTTCACTGTGCTAATCCTTTTTTCTAGGGACAGGGAAGGACAGTGAGGGAAATTCTCCTTGTGCTATAGTGTGCTAAAGCATTGATCATCAACCATCTTTAAAAAAACATTTTTTCTAGGGACAGAAAACTATAGGTAGGGAGAGTGTCAGTTACTTTCACTGTGCTAATCCTTGTTTCTAGGGACAGGGAAGGACAGTGAGGGAAATTCTCCTTGTGCTATAGTGTGCTAAAGCATTGATCATCAACCATCTTTAAAAAAACATTTTTTCTAGGGACAGAAAACTATAGGTAGGGAGAGTGTCAGTTTCTTTCACTGTGCTAATCCTTGTTTCTAGGGACAGGGAAGGACAGTGAGGGAAATTCTCCTTGTGCTATACTGTGCTAAAGCATTGATCATCAACCATCTTTAAAAAAACATTTTTTCTAGGGACAGAAAACTATAGGTAGGGAGAGTGTCAGTGTGTTTCACTGTGCTAATCCTTGTTTCTAGGGACAGGGAAGGACAGTGAGGGAAATTCTCCTTGTGCTATAGTGTGCTAAAGCATTGATCATCAACCATCTTTAAAAAAACTTTTTTTCTAGGGACAGAAAACTATAGGTAGGGAGAGTGTCAGTTTCTTTCACTGTGCTAATCCTTGTTTCTAGGAACAGGGAAGGACAGTGAGGGAAATTCTCCTTGTGCTATACTGTGCTAAAGCATTGATCATCAACCATCTTTAAAAAAACATTTTTTCTAGGGACAGAAAACTATAGGTAGGGAGAGTGTCAGTTTCTTTCACTGTGCTAATCCTTGTTTCTAAGGACAGGGAAGGACAGTGAGGGAAATTCTCCTTGTGCTATACTGTGCTAAAGCATTGATCATCAACCATCTTTAAAAAAACATTTTTTCTAGGGACAGAAAACTATAGGTAGGGAGAGTGTCAGTTTCTTTCACTGTGCTAATCCTTGTTTCTAGGGACAGGGAAGGACAGTGAGGGAAAATCTCCTTGTGCTATACTGTGCTAAAGCATTGATCATCAACCATCTTTAAAAAAACATTTTTTCTAGGGACAGAAAACTATAGGTAGGGAGAGTGTCAGTTTCTTTCACTGTGCTAATCCTTGTTTCTAGGGACAGGGAAGGACAGTGAGGGAAATTCTCCTTGTGCTATACTGTGCTAAAGCATTGATCATCAACCATCTTTAAAAAAACATTTTTTCTAGGGACAGAAAACTATAGGTAGGGAGAGTGTCAGTTTCTTTCACTGTGCTAATCCTTGTTTCTAGGGACAGGGAAGGACAGTGAGGGAAATTCTCCTTGTGCTATACTGTGCTAAAGCATTGATCATCAACCATCTTTAAAAAAACATTTTTTCTAGGGACAGAAAACTATAGGTAGGGAGAGTGTCAGTTTCTTTCACTGTGCTAATCCTTGTTTCTAGGGACAGGGAAGGACAGTGAGGGAAATTCTCCTTGTGCTATACTGTGCTAAAGCATTGATCATCAACCATCTTTAAAAAAACATTTTTTCTAGGGACAGAAAACTATAGGTAGGGAGAGTGTCAGTTTCTTTCACTGTGCTAATCCTTGTTTCTAGGGACAGGGAAGGACAGTGAGGGAAATTCTCCTTGTGCTATACTGTGCTAAAGCATTGATCATCAACCATCTTTAAAAAAACATTTTTTCTAGGGACAGAAAACTATAGGTAGGGAGAGTGTCAGTGTGTTTCACTGTGCTAATCCTTGTTTCTAGGGACAGGGAAGGACAGTGAGGGAAATTCTCCTTGTGCTATAGTGTGCTAAAGCATTGATCATCAACCATCTTTAAAAAAACATTTTTTCTAGGGACAGAAAACTATAGGTAGGGAGAGTGTCAGTTTCTTTCACTGTGCTAATCCTTGTTTCTAGGGACAGGGAAGGACAGTGAGGGAAATTCTCCTTGTGCTATAGTGTGCTAAAGCATTGATCATCAACCATCTTTAAAAAAACATTTTTTCTAGGGACAGAAAACTATAGGTAGGGAGAGTGTCAGTGTGTTTTACCGTGCTAATCCTTGTTTCTAGGGACAGGGAAGGACAGTGAGGGAAATTCTCCTTGTGCTATACTGTGCTAAAGCATTGATCATCAACCATCTTTAAAAAAACATTTTTTCTAGGGACAGAAAACTATAGGTAGGGAGAGTGTCAGTGTGTTTTACCGTGCTAATCCTTGTTTCTAGGGACAGGGAAGGACAGTGAGGGAAATTCTCCTTGTGCTATACTGTGCTAAAGCATTGATCATCAACCATCTTTAAAAAAACATTTTTTCTAGGGACAGAAAACTATAGGTAGGGAGAGTGTCAGTGTGTTTCACTGTGCTAATCCTTGTTTCTAGGGACAGGGAAGGACAGTGAGGGAAATTCTCCTTGTGCTATACTGTGCTAAAGCATTGATCATCAACCATCTTTAAAAAAACATTTTTTCTAGGGACAGAAAACTATAGGTAGGGAGAGTGTCAGTTTCTTTCACTGTGCTAATCCTTGTTTCTAGGGACAGGGAAGGACAGTGAGGGAAATTCTCCTTGTGCTATACTGTGCTAAAGCATTGATCATCAACCATCTTTAAAAAAAACATTTTTTCTAGGGACAGAAAACTATAGGTAGGGAGAGTGTCAGTGTGTTTTACTGTGCTAATCCTTGTTTCTAGGGACAGGGAAGGACAGTGAGGGAAATTCTCCTTGTGCTATAGTGTGCTAAAGCATTGATCATCAACCATCTTTAAAAAAACATTTTTTCTAGGGACAGAAAACTATAGGTAGGGAGAGTGTCAGTTTCTTTCACTGTGCTAATCCTTGTTTCTAGGGACAGGGAAGGACAGTGAGGGAAATTCTCCTTGTGCTATACTGTGCTAAAGCATTGATCATCAACCATCTTTAAAAAAACATTTTTTCTAGGGACAGAAAACTATAGGTAGGGAGAGTGTCAGTTTCTTTCACTGTGCTAATCCTTGTTTCTAGGGACAGGGAAGGACAGTGAGGGAAATTCTCCTTGTGCTATACTGTGCTAAAGCATTGATCATCAACCATCTTTAAAAAAACATTTTTTCTAGGGACAGAAAACTATAGGTAGGGAGAGTGTCAGTTTCTTTCACTGTGCTAATCCTTGTTTCTAGGGACAGGGAAGGACAGTGAGGGAAATTCTCCTTGTGCTATACTGTGCTAAAGCATTGATCATCAACCATCTTTAAAAAAACATTTTTTCTAGGGACAGAAAACTATAGGTAGGGAGAGTGTCAGTTTCTTTCACTGTGCTAATCCTTGTTTCTAAGGACAGGGAAGGACAGTGAGGGAAATTCTCCTTGTGCTATACTGTGCTAAAGCATTGATCATCAACCATCTTTAAAATAACATTTTTTCTAGGGACAGAAAACTATAGGTAGGGAGAGTGTCAGAGTGTTTCACTGTGCTAATCCTTGTTTCTAGGGACAGGGAAGGACAGTGAGGGAAATTCTCCTTGTGCTATAGTGTGCTAAAGCATTGATCATCAACCATCTTTAAAAAAACATTTTTTCTAGGGACAGAAAACTATAGGTAGGGAGAGTGTCAGTTTCTTTCACTGTGCTAATCCTTGTTTCTAGGGACAGGGAAGGACAGTGAGGGAAATTCTCCTTGTGCTATAGTGTGCTAAAGCATTGATCATCAACCATCTTTAAAAAAACATTTTTTCTAGGGACAGAAAACTATAGGTAGGGAGAGTGTCAGTTTCTTTCACTGTGCTAATCCTTGTTTCTAGGGACAGGGAAGGACAGTGAGGGAAATTCTCCTTGTGCTATACTGTGCTAAAGCATTGATCATCAACCATCTTTAAAAAAACATTTTTTCTAGGGACAGAAAACTATAGGTAGGGAGAGTGTCAGTTTCTTTCACTGTGCTAATCCTTGTTTCTAGGGACAGGGAAGGACAGTAAGGGAAATTCTCCTTGTGCTATACTGTGCTAAAGCATTGATCATCAACCATCTTTAAAAAAACATTTTTTCTAGGGACAGAAAACTATAGGTAGGGAGAGTGTCAGTGTGTTTCACTGTGCTAATCCTTGTTTCTAGGGACAGGGAAGGACAGTGAGGGAAATTCTCCTTGTGCTATACTGTGCTAAAGCATTGATCATCAACCATCTTTAAAAAAACATTTTTTCTAGGGACAGAAAACTATAGGTAGGGAGAGTGTCAGTTTCTTTCACTGTGCTAATCCTTGTTTCTAGGGACAGGGAAGGACAGTGAGGGAAATTCTCCTTGTGCTATACTGTGCTAAAGCATTGATCATCAACCATCTTTAAAAAAACATTTTTTCTAGGGACAGAAAACTATAGGTAGGGAGAGTGTCAGTTTCTTTCACTGTGCTAATCCTTGTTTCTAGGGACAGGGAAGGACAGTGAGGGAAATTCTCCTTGTGCTATACTGTGCTAAAGCATTGATCATCAACCATCTTTAAAAAAACATTTTTTCTAGGGACAGAAAACTATAGGTAGGGAGAGTGTCAGTTTCTTTCACTGTGCTAATCCTTGTTTCTAGGGACAGGGAAGGACAGTGAGGGAAATTCTCCTTGTGCTATAGTGTGCTAAAGCATTGATCATCAACCATCTTTAAAAAAACATTTTTTCTAGGGACAGAAAACTATAGGTAGGGAGAGTGTCAGTTTCTTTCACTGTGCTAATCCTTGTTTCTAGGGACAGGGAAGGACAGTGAGGGAAATTCTCCTTGTGCTATACTGTGCTAAAGCATTCCTCATCAACCATCTTTGAAATCCTTGTTTTTTGGACAGTCAGGGAAATTGTCGTTGTGCTATTCTGTGCGAAAGCAATCATCCTCAACCATATTTTGAAATCCTTAAGTAAAGGGACAGAGAAGGACACCTGAAGGTAGCCCTTATTGCTTTTTTCCCATCTCCCTGCAGGCCATCTATTAGAATGTCTGGAAGGCAAACAAGGAGAGGCAGACAGTCAGGAGGCAATAAAAGAGGGCAAGCAGGCTCTGTGTCTGGGGGCAACAGTGCTGGTCGTGGACGCGGTGCATTGTCATCAGCACATGGCCATGGGACACGCTTGTCCTTCTTTTCGGCAGCTGGACATGTTGAGCCACATCATGCCGAAGACTTGGAAGAGTGGATGACCAAGCCCTCCTCCTCCTCCTCATCCTCTCTCACCCAGGCTCAGGGTACTGGCAAAGCAGCTGCCAAAGCGTCCTCTTCCCTGGTATCAATGTCAGACTCATCATCAGTCACTCCTTCCCTAGACCCACCATGTCCTCCTCCTGAGGAGTCCCCCGAACTGTTTGAGCACAGTGTTGGGTACATGCTCCAGGAGGATGCCCAGCGTTTCGAAGGGTCTGATGATGAAACCCAGCTACAGGAAGGCAGTAGCGTGAGAGCAGACAGAGGGGATGCTCAAGAAGGACACCAATCTGGCAGTCATGTTCCAGCAGCTGCAGCATACTGCCAGATTGGCTCCAGTGATGAGGAGGGAGGGGATGATGAGGTCACTGACTCCACGTGGGTGCCTAATAGGAGAGAGGAGGAGGAGGAGGATGAGGAGGAGGCACATCTCCAACGAGGCAGGATGCCCTTTGGTGGCCAGCATAAGGGCAGTACACCGACGGAATCACACCGCAGAGCTCCGCCTGTGCAGGGCGCTGCCTCTGCCCATCATTCAAAAAGTTCTTTGGTGTGGGCCTTTTTTGAGGCTAGTGCATCAGATCGCACAGCTGCTGTTTGCAACATATGTCTCAAGCGTATATCGCGTGGCCAAAACATCAGCCGCTTGGGTACCACATGCCTGACCAGACATTTGTTGACCTGCCATGCAGCTCGTTGGCAAGCCTACCTCAAAGACCCACACCAAAGAACAAAGCGGACCTCTCCTTGCACCGCATCAGCTGGGATCTCCAACCCCACTATAACTTCAGTCCTCTCTGAAACATGCACTGAGAGGAATGAAGGTGTAGAATTAGGTGTGTCATAGCCAAGTACTTGTGGCCACTCTGCTAGCAGTACACCGACGTCCGATTGTAGCAGGCAAATTTCCCTGCCCCAGCTGCTGGACCGTCGAAAGAAGTTCACTCCCAGCCATCCACATGCCCAGCGGTTGAATGCTAGCTTGGCTAAATTGCTAGCGCTTCAACTGCTGCCTTTTCAGTTGGTAGACTCGGCCCCCTTCCGTGAGTTTGTGCAATGTGCGGTTCCTCAGTGGCAGGTTCCCAAACGCCACTTTTTCTCACGGAAGGCTATTCCGGCTCTCTACCGGCATGTGGAAGGCAATGTCTTGGCCTCGCTGGACAGGGCGGTCAGCGGTAAGGTGCATATTACCGCTGACTCATGGTCCAGCAGGCATGGACAGGGACGTTACCTTTCTTTCACGGCCCATTGGGTCACTCTTTTGGCAGCTGGGAAGGATGCAGGACAAGGTGCAGTAGTGTTGGAGGTTGTTCCACCGCCACGCCTCCAAAATGCTACTACTGGTTGTGACTCACCTCTCTCCTCCACCCCCTCCTCTTCTTCTTCCTCCATGGCCTCTTCCTGTGCTTTGTCCTCTGAACCAGCGGTGCTCCGTAGCCGTTCAAGGGGCTACGCAAGTACGCAGGCAAAAAGATGCCATGCCGTGCTTGCGCTGGTGTGTTTGGGGGACAGAAGCCACACTGGGGCAGAGGTCCTGTCTGCTCTGCAGGGCCAGGCCGAGAGGTGGTTGACGCCACGCCAGCTTAAGCCAGGAATGGTGGTTTGCGACAATGGCACCAACCTCCTCTCCGCCCTTCGACAGGGACAACTGACCCATGTGCCCTGTGTGGCTCACGTCCTTAACCTGGTGGTGCAGCGGTTCTTGGGCAGGTACCCGGGCTTACAGGATGTCCTGAGGCAGGCCAGGAAAGTCTGTGTGCATTTCCGCAGATCTTATAATGCCAGTGCTCGCCTGGCTGAGCAGCAAAAGGAGTTGAACCTGCCCAAGAACCGCCTTATATGTGACATGCCCACCAGGTGGAACTCAACGTTGGCCATGCTGCAGCGGCTGCACATGCAGCAGAGGGCCATCAATGAGTACCTGTGCGACTACGGCACCAGGACAGGGTCAGGGGAGCTTGGTTTTTTTTCTCCACGCCAGTGGGGCATGATCAGGGATGCATGCACTGTCCTGGCACCATTTGAGGAGGCCACGAGGATGGTGAGCAGTGACAGTGCATGCATCAGTGACACTGTACCTCTTGTCCACCTGTTGGAGCACACGCTGCGTGGAATAATGGACAGGGCACTTGAGGCAGAACAGAGGCAGGAAGAGGAGGACTTCCTTGCCTCTCAAGGCCCCCTTTACCCAGACAGTGTTCCTTCTGTCCCACCCATCGCACAGGAAGAGGAGGAGGAGGAGGAGGAGGAGGAGGAGGATTGTGTCAGCATGGAGGTGGAGGCTGGCACTCAGCATCATCAGCAGCAGTCTTTTAGGGATGATTTACAGTCCCAAGAAACCAGTGGACTTGTACGTGGCTGGGAGGAGGTGGCTGCGGATCATGTCGTCCTTAGTGACCCAGAGGACTCCGGACCGAATGCCTCAGCAAACCTACGCTGCATGGCCTCCCTGATCCTGCAAAGTCTGCGGAAGGATCCTCGTATTCTTCGGATCAAGGAGAGGGACCATTACTGGCTGGCCACTCTCCTTGATCCACGGTACAAGGGTAAGGTTGCGGACCTTATGTTACCGTCGCAGAGGGAGCAGAGGATGAGACAACTCCGGGAGGCCTTGCAGAAAGGTCTGTGCAACGCGTTCCCAGAGACTGGGAGGTTACAAACTCCTGGTCCTGGACAACGAGTTGCTGAGGCTTCGGCCAGTCAAAGAAGGAGCGGTCGGGAAGGTGGCCGTCTGACCGATGCGTTCAGACAATTCTTTAGTCCGCAGCCCCAAAGTATGATCGGTTCCAGCAACCATCGCCAGCGTCTGATAAACATGGTGCAGGAATATCTAGGGGCAAGGTCAGACTTGGACACCTTCCCCACCGAAAATCCTCTGGCTTACTGGGTCTTGAGGATGGATCACTGGCCAGAGCTTGCACAGTATGCAATTGAGCTACTGGCCTGTCCTGCATCCAGCGTTCTTTCGGAACGCACATTCAGTGCTGCTGGAGGATTTGTCACAGATCACAGGGTGCGCCTGTCCACCGACTCGGTTGATCGACTGACTTTCATCAAGATGAACCAGTCTTGGATCACCACCAGCTACCACACACCTGATGCTGATATAACAGACTAATTGATTTTAACATGTCACATCCCTTCAAGACTGATGCTGATGCTGAGTGCCTGTGCTGTTATGTTGACTGGCTATCCTCCTCCTCCGAGTCCTCAATGATACGATTGATGATGATAGCTTGGAAGATCATTTTTGTTTATGAGTGCCGCCACCAGTGGCTAAGGCCCAATTTTTCAGCCCCTGTTTAACAGGGGTGTGTAATTACAATTTTTGAAGCAATACTTTGCAACAGGGCTCATTGCTGTGCTCCAAGTACAGTATCTGTGAGGGGTTGTAGTGTTGTGCCACCAGTGCCTAAGGCCCAATTTTTCAGCCCCTGTTCAACAGGGGCATGTAATTACAATTCTTGATCTAACAATTCACAGCAGGGCCCATTGCTGCACCCACCAAGAGTAACTCTGAGGGCTAACAGTGTTGTGGCAACGCCACCACCACCACCACCACAAAAGGCCCAATTTTCAGCCCCTGTTCAAAAGGGGCATGTAATTACAATTCTTGATCTAATAATTCACAGCAGGGCCCATTCCTGCACCCACCAAGAGTAACTCTGAGGGCTTACAGTGTTGTGGCAACACCACCACCACCACCACCACCACGAAAGGCCCAATTTTTCAGCCCCTGTTCAAAAGGGGCATGCAATTACAATTCTTGATCTAATAATTCACAGCAGGGCCCACTGCTGCACCCACCAAGAGTAACTGTCAGGGCTTACAGTGTTGTGGCACCAGCACCACCATCAAAGGCCCAATTTTTACTACCACTGTTCAACAATTATATGCAATTACAATTCCTGATATAATAGTTGACAGCAGGGCGTTCCAGCACCAACCAAGAGTAACTGTGAGTGCTTACAGTGTTGTGCCAACAACAACAACTAAGGGGCCTATTTCTGCAGAGTATATACGGCAGGTCCCTACTTTCAAACATCCAACTTACAAACGACTCCTACTTGCAAACGCAAGAAGACAACAGGAAGTGAGAGGAAATCTACCCCTAGGAAGGAAAATTCTCTCCTGTAAGAATTAATATGGGAGAAAGGTGTCTCCTCTGTACTGATGCTTTATCACCAATCCTTGTTTCAAGAAAAACACCACATTTCAAAAACAGTTGTCATTGGGACGGAAAGTGAGGTGAAATGTTCTGAACAGGGGCACAGACAGCAAAACAAATGTTACAGGGGTGATAACCCTTACCTATGTTTTCCAAAAAGTTTAAAAATAGATTTTTGGGCTGGAGCTACACTTAAACAATGTACCTGTTCAAAATTACAAACAGATTCTACATAAGAACAAACCTACAGTCCCTGTCTTGTATGCACCGCCTGTATACGGCTGTTCAGAGTATATAGGGCCTTTTTTATTTTATGTGCGGGGTTCCCCTTAATATCCATACAAGACCCAAAGGGGCTGGTAATGGGCTGGGGTAGGAAGGGGGGGGTCATGGGGTAGCTATGCCATTTTTCTTAAAGATTTTCATCCATATTACCGGGACAAGACATTACATTAAAGCCGCAAGCAGTTTTAAATGGCTTTTTTTTCCTTTAGAAGTGTCATTTTGTGCAGGGACAGTTCTAAACACGGGAAACACGTGGCACTTCACAGGCATACTTTAGACGATAGGTACGATATTTAAAGGAATATTTGACTTTTTTTTTTTCACTTTATGCATCATTAAAATGACTGCTCCCGAAAAACGACCGTTTTTAAAACTTCTTTTTGCATTGATACATGTCCCCTGGTGCAGAACCCGGGTTCCCAAACCCTTTTTAGGACAATAACATGCATAATAGTCGTTATAATTAGCACTTTAGAATTCGAACGTTCGCATCCATTGTATTTAATAGGGTTCTAATGTTCGTACGAACTTTCGGTCCGTTCGCGGGTTCTGGTGCGAACCGAACCCGGGGGTGTTCGGCTCATCACTAGTCAACATCCTCTTCTTGGGTTTATTGCTGGTTCAGAGATGCCTGACAAAAACTGGCCCATTGCTGCTACCTCTTATCTTTCTACTAAGTTAAAATGTTCCAGACCTGGATGCCACAATTATTATACGTGTTACATAATTGCCCCATATGGTTACCACGGAAATTCTTTAAACAAATAGATACCCTGTTTAGAGATCTAATTTGGAGATATAAACATCCTCGGATTAGTTTGGAAATTTTGCAGCTATCTAAAGAGGAAGGAGGTTTGGCTGTCCCTAATTCCAGGTCTTATTATTTGGCATCCTAACTGCAGCAATTATATGGATGGAATACTATAGACTATGAGGATCCCATACAACAAATTATATTCTCTCTATTGCCGATAGATTCACTAGTGCAGTCAATAGTCTCTTACTATTTCTATAATAAACGTAGCTATCCCACATTTTACCTGATACATAGGATTTGGACCACTGTTCAACAAGATAATCGGTATGAGGGCTATACACAATATATGCTCATATAGGATAATCCACAAGTGCCGGTAGTGGCAAAACTTGAATATATTTGTAGCGGGGTTTCTCTTTTAAGGCCCCAGGACTACGTTACCCAGGAACCCCATTCAGCCCCAGGGCGGAAGTTCCGCCGCAAAGACTCATGGGAGGGCCTATTTAAGCGAGAGGCGAGAGGGAGCTCGCTCTCTTTTGGACGCCGTGCTTCAAGCAACCAGTCATCCTGCGCGGATCGGCTGCGGGGTAAGGCCTGAAGCCTTAGGCCTTACCTGAAGTCTGAAGAGCCTTCCACCATTCTGCGGAGCCGAGGTGGATCCTGGATCGTCGGTGTAGGACTCCAGTTGGATCGGGAACCCGATCGGTTGCAGACGCCGTGTGAGATGGACACACGCGGTGGAAGACCCAGGCTGGGATCGCGCCTGGAGCGGTGAGCGGGCACCTGCCCATATCCATAGACTGAGCTGTATTCAGGCCTGTAGACTGCCTAGGCCCACTGTTCGCTCACCCGTGTTTCCTTAGGGGGTCCGGTAGTTGGGACAGAGCTGAAGTGCCTACCCCCCCCCCCCCGTTTGCATACTGTTGTTACAAGTTACCACCCTTTGGATTACAATTTGGTCATTTCTCCAAGTGCACCAATGAAAGCTGGCCGGTGAAGAAAACCTTACTCCCTTAGGGAAAGGGGGCGATCTCATACACTGTCAGGCCTGACATAGGAGGGGGGGGGAAGTTATAAAGTTTGTGTTACTTTGCCATAGGGCGTGCACGCCATAATAGCTCCGCGTGGTGGATACTGCGCGGCGCCATATTATAGCGCTGCTTCTGATATGCTGATTAATGCAGGGCTCTGCAGGCCCATGTATGTGTTACATGCCATGTTTTATGCCACAATTTTACAGTAAAGCTATTACTATTTTATACTCTTGCTTCAGAGTGTTGTCTGCCTATTTAGAAACTGTTGAGTATTATACACCAGAGAGTGATAAGAAGTTAACCCTAGACTAGCTGTGCCAGAGTGGGTCGAGTCAGATTGCCGGGGGTTGGCGGTGCTGTATACAGGGCCCGAGAAAACAAACCAGCGGCTCTCTTAACTGAGGGTAGCGCTACACGTGGGGGCTCTCGAGTCCGGGATCCTGTTGCAGCAAATAGCAGCCAAGAGATACCAGCATGGACCCACTAGAAGTAGTAAAGTGGTGCGCAGCAGTAAAAACAGATCCGCATGAAGTAGTGATCATAGAACTGTCAGGGATCTGGCAAGAAGATGCAGTGAAACAGTTAGTGATGTCGCTGTCCCCGCAACAAAAAACATACATAGTGGATGTCAGAACAGAACCTCCCTCGACATATGTACTGTTAAAATGGAAAGATGGAATCCCAGAGGACTTCAAGAAGCCGAGCATAGAAACGGGGGATAAACAAATCTTTAAGTTAATACGCGCTCCACCCGACTTAAAAGATGTCAAGAAAGAGATGAATCCTGGGTCGCCAGAAGGCGCTCTCAGCACAGAATTATGCGCGGTTCTAGGGGAAATCATAGCACAATGCAAGAAAGATCACTGAGCTTACCTACCAACTAGAGCACTGCTACCAGAAGGCAGGGGAGAAGCTATCAGAGTTCATGATGCGCCTAGATAAAATACTGCACAAGATGATCCTAAAGAAGGGGATTGACCCGAAGAAGGTGGATGAGGCCCAGATCCAGCAGGTCATGAGAGGATCTCAACCCCTGGATCCCATCGCACTGGCGCTACGTACAAGACAGGACGGGAAGAGCCTGGAGTACCCTGACTTGATCCGAGTAGTCAGAGAAGAAGTAGCTATACTGGAGGAGAAGAAAAGGAGCCATCCCGTCGAGCTGGTGCAGCCCCCTCCAGTGATGGTCAGGGCCGCCACGACCTTAGAAAGAGATGCAGAGGTGGATACCTTAAAGTCACAGATGTCCCAAGTGCTGGGAATGTTGACCTCCCTGATGGAAAAGGAGTCAAGGGCGCCTGAGAGGAACAGCCCAAGGAAGGAGTTGTTTCCAAATACTTCAGCACCCGCATCCCTGGAAGATAAGGGGGATATGATCTGTTTCAACTGTGGAGGAGTTGGTCACGTGGCCAGAGTGTGTCCCAGACCACAGAAAGAAGCAGAGGATTGCTGAGAGCTTAAAGGGGCCTGCTTTAGAGGCCATACGCAACCTTAAGATGAACAACCGTAAGCCGCCGGAAAACTTCAGCGGGCCCCGGTGAAGGAGTCAACCGGGTGCCCATCCTTACGGAGCTCCATACTGAATGCAGAAGCGACAGAGTTTATCCCTTCCTGTCCTTGGTTGGATGCTTGGGAAATTGCCAGCGAACCATCTGTAGAGGAAGATCCAAGAGAAGCCATGTATCTTCCTGCTCTGGAGCCGGATGTTCCAGAGGAAGGGGGAAATCCTGAGTTAGAATCAGAAGAAGAGTCTGCTCCAACAGAAAGCCCAAGAGGACAGAGGAAGTGGAGGGCAATAAAACCTCCCAGGAGATTAACCTATCCACAGATGGGTGAAAAGTGCGGAAGACACTGTTGTTACTGCCAGAAGGAGTATGGAAGACCATGATCCTCCCACTGTTCATTTGGTGGGAGGCAACCCCAGCTCACTCTCTGGCACAGTTAGACAGGATGCTGATGTTAATGTGTCCTGTGGGCAGGGGAGTTCACTGCCTTGTTTTTGGTGGGAATTTCCTCTGCCGACATCATATGAAGAATTGGTAGATGTGGTCAGAGCTGTAATTTAAGTTATGTTATCTTTGGGGACCAAAGAGTTCAAGTGGGGGGAGTGTGTAGCATGGTCTCTCTTTTAAGGCCCCAGGACTACGTTACCCAGAACCCCATTCAGCCCCAGGGCGGAAGTTTCGCCGCAAAGACTCATGGGAGGGCCTATTTAAGCGAGAGGCGAGAGGGAGCTCGCTCTCTTTTGGACGCCGCGCTTCAAGCAACCAGTCATCCTACGCGGATCGGTTGCGGGGTAAGGCCTGAAGCCTTAGGCCTTACCTGAAGTCTGAAGAGACTTCCACCATTCTGCGGAGCCTGGGTGGATCCTGGATCGTCGGTGTAGGACTCCAGTTGGATCGGGAACCCGATCGGTTGCAGACGCCGTGTGAGAC
Organism: Rana muscosa; assembly: GCA_029206835.1. Taxonomy (NCBI): domain Eukaryota; kingdom Metazoa; phylum Chordata; class Amphibia; order Anura; family Ranidae; genus Rana; species Rana muscosa. The sequence goes on along the minus strand of CM055121.1, from coordinate 437,969,294 downwards.
GGACACACGCGGTGGAAGACCCAAGCTGGGATCGCGCCTGGAGCAGTGAGCGAGCACCTGCCCATATCCATAGACTGAGCTGTTTTCAGGCCTGTAGACTGCCTAGGGCCACTGTTCGCTCACCCGTGTTTCCTTAGGGGGTCCGGTAGTTGGGACAGAGCTGAAGTGCCTACCCCCCCCCCGTTTGCATACTGTTGTTAAAAGTTACCACCCTTTGGATTACAATTTGGTCATTTCTCCAAGTGCACCAACGAAAGCTGGCCGGTGAAGAAAACCTTACTCCCTTAGGGAAAGGGGTCGATCTCATACACTGTCAGGCCTGACATAGGAGGGGGGGGGGGAAGTTATAAAGTTTGTGTTACTTTGCCATAGGGCGTGCACGCCATAATAGCTCCGCGTGGTGGATACTGCGCGGCGCCATATTATAGCGCTGCTTCTGATATGCTGATTAATACAGGGCTCTGCAGGCCCATGTATGTGTTACATGCCATGTTTTATGCCACCATTTTACAGTAAAGCTATTACTATTTTATACTCTTGCTTCAGAGTGTTGTCTGCCTATTTAGAAACTGTTGAGTATTATACACCAGAGAGTGATAAGAAGTTAACCCTAGACTAGCTGTGCCAGAGTGGGTTGAGTCAGATTGCCGGGGGTTGGCAGTGCTGTATACAGGGCCCGAGAAAACAAACCAGCGGCTCTCTTAACTGGGGGTAGCGCTACATATTGATGTGTAAAAAGTCCAGTATTCTGTTTCTATGCCAACTTTATGATGATGATGTTCTGCAATCATTTGATAAATTGGCACAGTTACGGTATGCCTTGCAGAGCCAAGCAAAGACCTTTTTACTAAAATAAAATCCTTCATCAATTTTAGCGCTGGGAGTTACTACAAGACAAGCTAAACAGGGACTAATAGGAAATATATATTCCTCTATTCAAATGACAACTAGAATCAACTTGCAAGAGGGTAGTTTTGGATGATGGCGTAGAGATCTAGAGACACTTAGTGACGAGGAATGGGCGCAAGCTTTAAAAAATTTATTTAAGGTATCCTTATCCTCCGCACAGTGCTTGACCCAACTATTTATCATCCATGGAGCTCACTCACCTTTAAAATTGTATTCTTATGGTAAAGCAATTACATCCAATTGTCCAAGATGCACTATTGGCACAGGTAGGGTAAATTGCATTGCTACTGGGAGTCCATATTTGACACTTTAAACTTGGTGTGCTCTACACACATACAACCTGATCCAAAAATAGCAGTGTTAGGGGTTATACCGAAAGATATTCTACCAGTTGAAGTACATCTGATATGGCTGAGAACTATGTAATTGGCATGTAAACTTATTTAGCAAAAATGGATATCAAACTGCCCACCAATGATAGATCAAAGGTATAAGCAATTAATCTTAATTTAAGATGAGAGGAACTGACTTATAAACATAGGAGATATCTTAAGAAATTTGAAAAGATCTGGCATTGGTGGTTAGTGTCTAATCTGTCTAAACAATCAGATGATTATATTATTGATATGGAAAATTAATAAAGAAATATAATACCGGAGCGAAATGAAAATATAATAAAATATGTATAATCCTGAAAAAAGGCAAAGGTGGGAACTGAAATAGGATTTGATGAACGCAGATAAGAAAGGGAGGTTCCGTTTTAGTTTTTTTTGCTTTTCTTCTTTTTTTTTGGTTTGCACTGAAGTTGGGTGGGGTAATGTGATGGTATTGTTAAATGTGTTTTATTTTTTATTTTTTGTTGTATAATGTGAAAAAATCCAATAAAAACTAGTTGATAGAAAAAAAATGTTCCAGACCAAATACTAGAAGAGACAAGAACTGTGTCTTTCTGTCTGCAGTAGAATGTGCATCGTTACAATGTATTAATGCATGCAGGTAAAGTTGCTGAAGAGTCCACTGGACAGTATGAATAAGCTGCTGCAGAAAGTAGGGCTTACTGCCATGATCCTTCTAAGAATATAGTATCAGTGAAAGACAAGGCACCACCTACCTTGCTAATCCTCTTCCTTGAAAATACATTATTTCTCAAAATGTAAGCAACGGGCCCAAAAATGAAGACATTAAATGCCAGAGAAATATCTTTTCGCTTTCATACTTACATATGTACTTTAAAAATATTTGATAACAGTATATCAAGTTAAGATGACACCATTGCTGCACTTAGGAAGAGTGAAAGTGGAGTTTTATGAACTGTTACCAAGTGTAAGAGCAGAAATTAAATTGGAAATTCTCCATGCCCAGTAGGCATCTCTGAGCAGGTCAGCAGTACCATTGCATTTTAACCTACAATTACCCATCCTGAGCATTCCAGATTGCTGGGAGCTGAGAGTTTGCCCTTCAATCAGAGAGGTGACAGAATAGATGCTTTGAGCAGTGTCAATTACCTCCGCAATCAATGACTACAAATTACAAACAGAGGAAAGGTGGCAGAAAAAGCAACAATAATATAGTAGAGTTATGTCTCTGCCTTTCCCCATAATATGATCTTTGAATATTTAATGTGGTAGCATGCTTGCATTTTCCAGGCATTGCAGTCCTCCAAGAGATTGCTTGCAATGGCGAACTCTGTCTATATTGTAGATTTATTTTAGGTTTTACTTCCTGATTGCTTTGCAATTCTCTGCAGTGCTGTGTATTTTATATGGTAATGTAATGCCCCCCTTCTCAGTCATTTCAAAGTGCTGCATTATGTAGAAGGTGTGTAATGGAGCATAGTTACTGAGTGTCAGAAATATGTTCTGCAGTAAGATGGAGAGAAAGGTCCATTTTTGCCATTGTTTAAAGTTAAGGCTATTTAAAAGGAGTTTCAAACTTACACCATGCTTATTCAAACTTTAAAGAAAAGGAAAAACTACTACTTAGTAATGTATAAGCTATTAAGTAATTGAAGCTCTTAGGCGATACACTGAATCACACACTAAGAACCCATCAAGTTATCTGCATGCCATCCACTCCATCCATTTGGATCACACTTTCAAAGGCAATAAAAATCACTCAGCAAAGAGTCTCTATTGCTTTAGGGTGACAGATATCCTGATGATCAATGAGATGTTTAGTGTATAGATTTAATTTACCTCAAGCATTCATCCCATAGACAATTACAATTATCTGTCTGAAGGAACTTCAAATTTCACTGGACATAGCGGTATATCTACTAAATGCAAATAGGCTTTTCACTTCAGGAATTTTCACTTAAAATTTTTTTTAGTGAATGAGGTAAAGCTCTGCGGACTTCCATCATCTAATAATATGCAAGCAAAAAATGTTTTTTTTTTTTCCCCTGCACATGATTGGGATATTGGGATTGTAACGACACCCCAAGTATGAAAGGGGTTAAAGCCGTTTATGATATGCCATTCCCGAACACCAAGGCAGCTACTGACACTCCACAGTCAGGCGAACGAGACCCATAATGATAATTTCCCCCTAATAACGAGACACAGCTCTGTTGTTAGGTTTCCAGCAGGTCTGACCATCTTTATTCAAAAAAACACAAGTTTTATACACAGTTAAAAGAGGAGGTGCATCATATTTCTTTGGAATTACACCTGTGACCAGACCTAATTTACATAAGCTAATAACCAGGCCTGGATTTACTCCCTTTGCCGCCCCAAGGCCGGGTCCTTCACGCCGCCCCCCCCCCCCCCACACACACACACACACACACACACCATCACCATCAGAAATGAAAAAAATTAAATTACATTAAAAATCCCCCCCCCCTCCGCCAAAAAAAAACTGAAAGTACTTGTGATTTGCATATCTTTTCCAGCTCTCTCTTCTCTCTTCTGGAACGGTTAGAATATCCCGCTCCGTCCGCTGATTGGCTGAGAGATTCTCTAACTGACAGCTGAGTGGACATCCAGCTGCTGCTGATTGGACAGCTGCCAGACCAGTCAGAGTACAGCGAAAAGTTTGCAGGTATATCAGTAAAGCGATTTGATTGGCTGGCTCGTCTAAGACCTCTCGGGAAAGTTCAGAGGGGACCGTAGGTAGAATCATTGTTGGGGCCGCGCTGTGATTGGCTAAGGGTATACACGTACACAAATGTATGTCTCTCCATGCCTATGATGATATCTAGACTCCTCCAGCACTCTACACTAAACCTCGCCCTTCACAGCACTTATTGGCCGAACTGTTGCCTGACTGACATCTCCATCTGGAACAGTCGTGAAGCGTCTCCTTAGCCCGCCCCCACACAGTACTGATTGGCCAAGCTGTTTGACTGACATCTCTATCTGGAACAGTCATCAAGCGTCTCCTTAGCCCGCCCCCTCACAGCATTGATTGGCCGAGCTGTTTGACTGACATCTCCATCTGGAACAGTCGTGAAGCTTCCTCTTAGCACGCCCCCTCACAGCACTGATTGGCCGAGCTGTTTGACTGACATCTCCATCTGGAACAGTCATGAAGCGTCTCCTTAGCCCGCCCCCTCACAGCATTGATTGGCCGAGCTGTTTGACTGACATCTCCATTTGGAACAGTTGTGAAGCTTCCGCTTAGCCCGCCCCCTCACAGCACTGATTGGCCGAGCTGTTGTCTGCCTAACAGCTCCATCTGGAACGCTTCTCCTTTCCTATTGACGTAATTGACCAACCCGTCGCCTCTGATTGGACAGCGCTCTCTCGGACTGGAAGCCTCTGTAAAGTTCTGTGGCTCGGGTGCCTCACGATAGGCTGTTGTGCAGGGAACACTCGAGAACCTTCGGGAAAGTTGCTAAGCGACGTAAAGAGCATAGCGAGGACCGATCAGCGATTGGCTGGAAGCGGCGTGACGTCCCCGCACAGGCTGCTCCGCCCCTGCTACCACTGCCGCCCCGAGGCCTGGCCTCGGTGGCCTTGTCTGAAATCCGGCCCTGCTAATAACCTAATTCCTTTAGTAGCCGGGCTGTCTCCTGAACTTCAATACACAATATCACAGGAATCCTTTATACAATACAGGGTCAATTAGCCCAATCCACAAAGAGAAGATCTATAGAAGTTAGTCTGGATTCATTTACATCACAACAGGCAGACAGGTGGGCTGGAGTTGGTGACATTAGCATCTAACAGTATGTGTCCCAACATTATGAATGAGTCACTTTTTCAGTTAACCGGTTGTGTTCAGAATCAACAACCAGTAAATAGTTATTTTACTTATATCCTGGGAGATATTGTGGATTAATATCACAGACCCATTTTAAGCAATTCAAGACATATTCTGAATGTCCATTATTTTCTGGCTCATGCTTTCTAAGAACTTCTGGGTTCCCGGGCCCTCCCGTTACAGGGATTATACTAAACTAAGGGAAAGTTCTCTTGCAAAGTGAACAACTTAGGCATGTTTGGGTTTCCAATGGAATGAGAGACAAACAATATTCCTTGAGGTTCTTCGGGAACTTTTTTTTTAGACAGTTTACGCTGAACCATCACTATCCTTTTTTCTGCATTTAAAAGCAGGGAAATACATTAACCAGAAACTAGGGATGCACCAATACCATTTTTTTCATGAGTACTGATTCTTTTTTTTTTTAGTACTCACCAATACCAATTACTGATACCTACTTCAACTGTTTTGTTTCCACTTCAGCTGTCAGCAGTGGTACAAAGCATTAAAAAGCTATTTACAAATTAAATAAAAAATTTTTTTTACATTTTGCTCTTTTTTCAATGTGAAATGTGTAAATATATGTTAAAGGTGTGAAAATGTTAACGAACAAAGCAAACATTATTATTAGTTTATAAAAATAGAACTGAACAAAAAAAAATCAGCAAGTAAAAAATAATTAAATGGAGGAGAATAAGAAGTTAAGGCTGATTGGAGTAGAAAAAGTAAAAGGGTTAATAAGGGGTTAAACAGAGAAACATTTCATTAAAAACACACAAATTTTTTTTTTACTTGGCAGGTTGCTTTAAACTGACTACACCTACTGATCGAAGTTCATCCTTGATCTGTAGTTGAAGAAACAAAAAGATACAAAAAGAAACAATGTTTCTTTTTATCTTAGAAGCAGTTCAAATTGCCGGACAAATTGCCGAACAGTTCAAATTGCCGGACTTCTTTAACACTTCAGCTGTCAACAGGGGAACCCCTCTGACAGCTGAATGAGCCATCGGTTGTTAAGGACGCGGTGGCCCTGCTCCTTAACAACCAATAATTACTGGCTATTTTTTTTACATTTCAGCTATTGGTGGGGGAATCCCGCTTACAGCTGAAAGAACTGAGCCTGAAAGTATCGGTTTCAGGTGACAGTGCATTTGCATAAGTACTGATACCCGTGCAAATGCTTAGTATTGGCACCGATATCAGTATCGGTATCGGTAAAACCCTACTAGAAACAATACATTATTTTCAATAGGCCCTGTTTACACCAATGCAATGTGATTCAAGGTGTTGAACTTGACTGGATATACGCCTGAATGGAAATTCAAAACAAAACATTTAAAAAGCGTGTCATACTAACTATAAAGCTATAAAGGTTTACTGGCCACAGATTTACTCTCGCTGTCACTTGCCACTGCTTCAGCCCTTTTTTTTCTAAAAAGACATTTATTTTGACAAAAAGAAAGTGGTGTGTAACTGGACTGAGAAAGCAATTACATTTATCAAACATATCAATTGGTTATACTGCAAAGGGGGAAGATGCCTCATGTTGTGTGATCACTGATTGGCACAGCCATTTCAACCTGTATTGAAAATGGTAATAATTAATAATCCAATTGTTAGATTCCCAACTAAACTCTATTTTTAGAATGTATCCAGTTCTACACCTCCATCATTTGGTTTCCATACCCTCAATGGGTAGATGGATATCGCCAGTTAAGACCCACTGCTTTAGACTATGATATAAAAAGGAACAGGCAATCGCATACCATTTTGGGCAGTGACCTCAAAACTGCGGCCCGGGGGCCAAATGCGGTCCTTTGCTTATCTTTAGCTGGCCCTTTGGGCATTATTCTTCCATATAATAAAAAAAGTCACTATCCCCCCCCCCTGACACCAACAATGGGGCATGATTTTTGCCACTGATGCCTAGGTTTGGGCACTATTCCTCCCACTGACACCAAGGATGGGGCACTATTCCTCCTCATTGACACCAATGACAGGGCCATATTCCTCCCACTGATACCAATGATGGGGCACTATTCCTTCTACTGACCCCAACGATGGTGCACTATTTCTCCCATTGACACCAACATTGGGGCACTATTCCTCTCACTGGCATCCACACTAGGGCACTATTCCTTTCATTGACCAATATTGGGGCACTATTCCTCCCACTGACAACAACATTGGGGCACTATTCCTCCCACTAACACTAATGATTGGTCACTGATTCTCCCACTAACACCAACAATGGGGCACCATTCCTCCCCTTAATACCAAAGATGGGGATTGTATACTCCCAATAAAGCCACGGCATTTTCTGCTCCCACTTGCCACAGTCTTCCCCCCGCCCCCCCCCCCAAGTTCTGAAGAACAGTAATATAGCCCCATTGTTTAAAAAGTTTGGAGACCCTTGATTTTGGCAATCTGAAAGTGTTAACCTAGTTTCCCCTTTCTTTTACATATACCCAGTGAAGTGACTAGCCTCAGGTAAGACACAGAGATGAAACAAATCCTCCTATATAAGTTGAACCTGTTTCTCTGCAGCCATGTCTCCAGTAGAACCTCCTACAACACACAGATCAAAGGATTCTTCTCAGCAGCAGAAAGCAGGGGGTGGGGATCTGAATTGACATACACTGCAGAAGTCGAGTGCACAGCTCTCTATACTCTTATAGTGTTTCTGGGCCCCTTCCAGGTGCTCAGTACCCCCATAGCAAGCCACTTGCTATGGAGGCACTCGTGCATGCTTGCCCCTGGGCCCCAATCTCTGTATCCATAAAATATAGACAGCGTTACTCAGCTCCACCCCCTGATCCCTCCTCACTGGCTGTGGTTGACAGCAGTGGGAGACAATGGCTCCTGCTGCTGCATCTCAGCCAATGAGGAGGGAGAGACCCAGGAGAGCTGCTGCTCTTGTACACATCACTGGATGGAGATTGGGCTTAGGTAAATATTAGGGGGGCTGAGAGGGGAGCTACACACTGAAGGTTTTTTTACCTACATGCATAGAATGCATGAAGGTAAAAACCTTCAGCCTTTAGAAACACTTTAAATCCCTCTAAGAACTGATAGATACTCTTCTAAATAGTCTGCTGTAAACCTTCTTATTAGACCTAAAACTCATAGAGCAGAGATCTCCACAGAGGTAAATTTGCCCAACTCCTGCAGTCAACTCCTAAGGATTGCCTTATGGTCTCCCTCCTCAAGGGGTTGAAAATAATGTCTGCCACTCTACTGTATGATTCAGCTGCAAGGGAACAAAAAGAGAGCCCATGACTCTATTTTCTTTTAGCTAGATTTTGGAACCAAATATCTTAGACAAATAACAATTCATTTAGGGAGAAAAAAAGTAAAAGGTCATAACACCAACTTTGTTGAGACCTTATACTTGCAGTAATAATGATCACAATGGTAATCGGAGCTGGAATAGATATTTTTGGAGTGATGGAGAATCCAGAGGCCTTCACTTGGGTCTTGACATTCTAACCTTACTGCTTAGCAGTAAGGCCTAAGGATATCCTTTCAATCCCAGTCAGACACTTTGAAAAACAATTGTTTGAAAAACATTTTAGAAATGCCAGTCACCATTTTTCTCTTTTGATGGTTTTCTTTTAGTCCAGGTTTTAAAAAGGAGGATTGACATATTCTCTGAGATCTTTAGTTGTATACAGGTATTCCATGATTACCAACTTTAGACGCTAATTGGCTAAATTACTCTGTGGGAGTTTTCCAGCAGTTTATATTGCTTTTTGTAAAAACTGGACAGGGTACAGAAACTCATGCTGCTGAGTAGTATATTGTGGCATTGAGACTGGGAAAGAGGTAAAGACATATCATAAGTAGGGATGAGCTTCGTGTTCGAGTCGAACATACGTTCGACTCGAACATCGGCTGTTCGATCGTTCGACGAAGATCGAACGATTTGGGCCGTTCGCGCCAAATTCGAGTGACGCGAACGGCCCACAATGCACTACGCCATTGCAGTGTCATCCAGGCGCTGTGATTGGCCAAGCATGCACTGTGACCCCGCATGCTTGGCCAATCACAGCGCCGGCAGCGAGGAGAGCAATGATTGGCCACAGGCAGGATGCCTGTGGCCAATTATTGCTGAGGGTGTTTAGTACACGCCCCACACTATAAAAGGCCGCCAGCACGGCGGCCTAGTGTAGTGTGTTCCGGAGCAGGGATAGAGCAGCATAGGCAGGGACAGTGACTTTTATTTCTTTCTTGCTTAACCTGGATTCCTTTAGTTTAGGGAAAGAGAAGGATAGGTAGGGAGAGTGTCAGTGTGTTTTGTGCTTGTGCTATAGTGTGCTTAAAAAAAACATTTTTTCTAGGGACAGAAAACTGTAGGTAGGGAGAGTGTCAGTTTCTTTCACTGTGCAAGTCCTTGTTTCTAGGGACCTGGAAGGACAGTGAGTGAATTCTCCTTGTGCTATATTGTGCTTAAAAAAAACATTTTTTCTAGGGACAGAAAACTGTAGGTAGGGAGAGTGTCAGTTTCTTTCACTGTGCAAGTCCTTGTTTCCAGGGACCTGGAAGGACAGTGAGTGAATTCTCCTTGTGCTATATTGTGCTTAAAAAAAACATTTTTTCTAGGGACAGAAAACTGTAGGTAGGGAGAGTGTCAGTTTCTTTCACTGTGCAAGTCCTTGTTTCCAGGGACCTGGAAGGACAGTGAGTGAATTCTCCTTGTGCTATATTGTGCTTAAAAAAAACATTTTTTCTAGGGACAGAAAACTGTAGGTAGGGAGAGTGTCAGTTTCTTTCACTGTGCAAGTAAGTCCTTGTTTCCAGGGACCTGGAAGGACAGTGAGTGAATTCTCCTTGTGCTATAGTGTGCTTAAAAAAAACATTTTTTCTAGGGACAGAAAACTGTAGGTAGGGAGAGTGTCAGTTTCTTTCACTGTGCAAGTAAGTCCTTGTTTCCAGGGACCTGGAAGGACAGTGAGTGAATTCTCCTTGTGCTATATTGTGCTTAAAAAAAACATTTTTTCTAGGGACAGAAAACTGTAGGTAGGGAGAGTGTCAGTTTCTTTCACTGTGGAAGTCCTTGTTTCCAGGGACCTGGAAGGACAGTGAGTGAATTCTCCTTGTGCTATATTGTGCTTAAAAAAAACATTTTTTCTAGGGACAGCAAACTGTAGGTAGGGAGAGTGTCAGTTTCTTTCACTGTGCAAGTAAGTCCTTGTTTCCAGGGACCTGGAAGGACAGTGAGTGAATTCTCCTTGTGCTATATTGTGCTTAAAAAAAACATTTTTTCTAGGGACAGAAAACTGTAGGTAGGGAGAGTGTCAGTTTCTTTCACTGTGCAAGTCATTGTTTCCAGGGACCTGGAAGGACAGTGAGTGAATTCTCCTTGTGCTATATTGTGCTTAAAAAAAACATTTTTTCTAGGGACAGCAAACTGTAGGTAGGGAGAGTGTCAGTTTCTTTCACTGTGCAAGTAAGTCCTTGTTTCCAGGGACCTGGAAGGACAGTGAGTGAATTCTCCTTGTGCTATATTGTGCTTAAAAAAACATTTTTTCTAGGGACAGAAAACTGTAGGTAGGGAGAGTGTCAGTTTCTTTCACTGTGCAAGTAAGTCCTTGTTTCCAGGGACCTGGAAGGACAGTGAGTGAATTCTCCTTGTGCTATATTGTGCTTAAAAAAAAACATTTTTTCTAGGGACAGAAAACTGTAGGTAGGGAGAGTGTCAGTTTCTTTCACTGTGCAAGTCCTTGTTTCCAGGGACCTGGAAGGACAGTGAGTGAATTCTCCTTGTGCTATATTGTGCTTAAAAAAAACATTTTTTCTAGGGACAGAAAACTGTAGGTAGGGAGAGTGTCAGTTTCTTTCACTGTGCAAGTCCTTGTTTCCAGGGACCTGGAAGGACAGTGAGTGAATTCTCCTTGTGCTATATTGTGCTTAAAAAAAACATTTTTTCTAGGGACAGAAAACTGTAGGTAGGGAGAGTGTCAGTTTCTTTCACTGTGCAAGTCCTTGTTTCCAGGGACCTGGAAGGACAGTGAGTGAATTCTCCTTGTGCTATATTGTGCTTAAAAAAAACATTTTTTCTAGGGACAGAAAACTGTAGGTAGGGAGAGTGTCAGTTTCTTTCACTGTGCGAGTCCTTGTTTCTAGGGACCTGGAAGGACAGTGAGTGAATTCTCCTTGTGCTATATTGTGCTTAAAAAAAACATTTTTTCTAGGGACAGAAAACTGTAGGTAGGGAGAGTGTCAGTTTCTTTCACTGTGCAAGTCCTTGTTTCCAGGGACCTGGAAGGACAGTGAGTGAATTCTCCTTGTGCTATATTGTGCTTAAAAAAAACATTTTTTCTAGGGACAGAAAACTGTAGGTAGGGAGAGTGTCAGGCCTCGTACACACGACCGATTTTCTCGTCGTAAAAAACACGTCGTTTTTTTCGACGAGATTCTTGTTAAGCTTGTCGATTTTCTCGTCAAGCTTTCTATGCGTACACACTGTCATTTTCCAATTTCCTCGTGGTTCTCTGCGCTCACGTCCAGCACGTACGACGGCACTATAAAGGGGAAGATCTATTTTCTTGGCGCCACCCCTTGGGCTGCTTTTGCTGATCTCGTGTTACCGCGTGTGAAGTAAAAGTTTGGGAAGAGACGATTCGCGCTTTTCAGTCTTCGTACTTTTCAGATCGTTTTCTGCGGTTCAGTTTGTGCTTGTGGGTTCGTATCTTGACTTTCAGGGCGTCTAGGCAGGTCGTATCTGTTTTACAGTGCGTTATTGCCTGTTCGTTTCTGAATTTCAGTTCGTTATTCATAGGCCTTGCTGTTCTAAAGTGCGTTCTGTTCTGTACGTTCTGATTAGACGACCGTTTCCTAGCTATGTCGCCTGGACGTTCTCGTCGTCGAGTTCGTGCTGTGCGTGCGCTTGGTGTTGGTCTGCTTGTTTTGGACCAAGACCAGTCCATGAATGGTGTGAGGAGGAGTTCATGGACCAAGAATTGGTTGCTCCAGCGGGACCAATTCTGCCACATGCCTCTGCTGCGGGAGATCGTCGAGAATAATCCTGAGGACTACAGGAATTTTCTGAGGATGTCTGACCCCGTTTTTCAGGAACTGTTGGCTTTGGTGTCCCCCTATATTACCAGGAAGGACACCGTTATGCGGGAAGCCATCAGTGCTGAGCAGAGGCTCATCGCCACGTTGCGTTACCTGGCGACAGGGAGAAGTCTTCAGGACTTGAAGTTCACCACAGGCATCTCCCCCCAGGCTCTGGGCCTCATAATCCCAGACACCTGTTCTGCTATTATACAAGTCCTGCAGGAGGACTATATTAGGGTAAGTTTTCTCCCTTAACATCACATTTTATGTATTACATGTATGCTAATGTATTGTATTTCTTTCATCCTTCCCTAATTACCATGATTGTAATATGCTGAGAATGTCCCCTTTGTCCCCATGCATGTTGGAAGCTTTAGATTGCCCCTTTTTTATCCTCCCTAAATATTTCCCCTCACTAACTTTTCCAGCAGGGGCGCCTGTTGCTCCAAATGTTGGGGGGTTCCAACCCCAATTTCGGAAATAAACTTCCTCCTTTTTTGCTCTGTTGCCTAATAAACGCCCCCAGTTGTCCCCTCCAATGCAGCCATTTAGTCCCCTCTAATGCAGCCAGTTTCCCCCCAGCCCTGCACTTACCTTCTTGTGGTCAGCGCCATCCTTCTTCTGTCCTTGATGTCTTCTCCTTCCCTTCATGTTGCATCAGCCAATCATGTTACCATTAAACAGACTTGGTGAACATGATTGCCAGAGCAGCCTGTCAGTGTTTACACAAGGAATGCCCCCTCCTTGCGTCCCCGATTTTTCTTTGAGGAAGCCAATTACATCCCTCAGGTTGTAATTTGCAAGACTTTTTTAATACCTGTTTCTGCTCTGCAATTTTAACCCCCTAAATGACGCAATTATTCATATGTCGGTCGCTTTACAAGAGGCCATCCACCTGAATAGTGTGCGGCATAGACAATACATAGGTTCATGCAACGCATGAACCTATGTATTGTTCTGAGTGATGGGCACAGGAGAGAGGGGACAGTGCTCCAGCGCCCACTCTGGACGCACCGCCACTGCAATGCTATCCTGTGGCCAAACACATCTCCCCCCCCCCAAAATAATTTAGTAATGGCCCATCAGAGGTGGTGATGAATATGATAAATGAGCCTTCCATTATACTTTTTTTACACACCTTAATAAACGTATAATTAGATTGATGTTGGTCTCTAATTTTTTGGTTTAGAATTTGCTTGTAATGTATGCCTTTGTTTTTCTAATATTATTTCATCTTGTTTCACTCCACAGCTTCCTTCCACGCCACAGGAATGGCAGACTGTGGCATCGGAGTTTGCCACGCGGTGGGACTTCCCCAACTGCGGTGGTGCCATAGACGGGAAGCACGTCCGCATCGTGCCGCCACCCCGTTCTGGGTCCTACTACTACAACTACAAGGGGTTTCATAGCATTGTGCTGATGGCGGTGGTGTCAGCACGGTATGAATTCCTCTATGTTGATGTAGGGAAGAATGGCCGGATGTCCGATGGGGGATCCTTCATCCAGACGGAGTTTGCCCTCCGTCTCCAGAGTGACGACCTTGCATTGCCACCGGATGCAGGGAATATTGAAGGACTCCCCTTTGTTTTCTTGGCTGATGAAGCCTTCGGACTCGGGACGGCATCTTATGAGGCCATTTCCACAGAGGACCCTGACCCCAGAGAAGAGTGTGTTCAATTACCGGCTGGCCAGGGCCCGAAGAGTCGTTGAAAATGCCTTCGGCATAATGGCCAGCCGGTTCCGCCTTTTTATGACTTCCATCCACTTGGCGGACTACAAAATAAACTATGTAGTGTTATGCTGCTGTGTGCTACACAACTTTCTGAGCCAAAAATCTAATTCGTATATGGCCTCAGTTTTGCCAGAGGCTGGACTTTCCCCTGCAAATCCCCTTCCGGGCCTGGAATCTGCCCGTCTTGGCTTGCCCCCCCAAAATGCCCGTGTGGTTCGGGACAAATACATGGAGTATTTCACGGGTAGGGGGGCAATTCCTATGCCAGCCTATGTCTAAGTATCCCAATAAAAATCTTGTTTAAACCTTTAATTATTTGTTCTTTCCTGTCTCCTAGTTTGTCTTTGTGCATTTGTAGTGGCAAGTGTATTTTACTTTAGTAAATAACAACCAATTTCACTATGTTACCTTACAAAAGAACCAAATAAGCTTAGAGAGTATTATAAAAAGAAGCTACACGTTGTTTGTGGTCAAATATTTTACTCTCTGCACTTTTTTTTTTTTTTTTACTTTGGGGTTGGCCTGGCCACAACCCGGCAAATTTTGGCTTATGAAAATACAAAAATACCACTTGCATTTCTAAAATGACAACATTGGATACCTCTGAGCAATCTGAGACATTCAGTTACACAAACTATGTCTCTATGTGCCCGTCCTAATATGGGGTCCTGCCACCCCTTGCCCAGCCAAAAATTCAATATGCACACATTTTTAATTTTTTGCAAATAGGAAGTTTACAATCCTGATCCCTATTGTCAACATGTGCTATCTGCCATCAGGGGTGATCAATGGACGTGTTTTGGGGGTGCATTCCCTTCCTCAGTTCACCGACTTTTGATACGAGGAAGGGGTTGCACCCACAAAAGACGTACATGGATATCCCCTGATGGCAGATAGCACATGTTCACACACTGTGTGCATATTCAATTTTTGGCTGCTTTGTTACTCAAAAAATTAGTAAAAATATAAAAACAAACATGTAAAAACAAATGTGTTTGGATGGCTTATTGAATTCTCCCCAAAACATCGAGAATGTCTTTAAATGTTTGTTCCATCACATGGATTCTTTGTTTAATTAGGTCCAGTTCCGTGCTACATTCCATCACTTGCTGGATGAGGCGGAGGGCACTGTCAGCAGAGAACGGTGTGCTATCCTTCACAACATTTCCATCCCCTAAAAACCATTAAAAAAAATTAATAAAACTCTGCAGGCCTACCTCGCTTACCTTAAGCTGTGGTGTCAGATACTGACCTGTTGTGGTGACCAGATCCACAACGTCATCCACCTCTCCTTCCTGCACTTCTCCTTCCTCCACCTCAACTTCCTGCACATCTTTCGGTTGTGGATCTTTGGGAGTTTGGGGTTGCTTGGAAGTTGTGGGGTGCATGTGCTCCCTGGAGTGTCCTCCTCCCAGTCTTCTCTCCCCTATGAGAATAAAACCAAAGGTCTATTTATCACACTGTAAAAATCTCATTTTTAAACTTAAAACAGGCTAAATTGTTTGGAAGTGGGGTACAAGTGTGCGTTTGTGCGGAATTTAAAGAAAAATGCATTATTTATGACCCCAAATATGTTTAGTATTCACATTTGGATGTAATTTTTTGGACATGGAGGCACCACAAATAAACTCTGATGCACCTGTGTGGGACACCCAAAAAAGGCGGGTCTGGTGGCCCACACTATAGTGCTCCAAAGTACAGATGTGGAAGCAGCTGCTGAGTGTCCTCTCCTTTACACTGATTAAAGTTTGCATTTCATTCTCCTTACAAACACATCATCTAGACTTAAAAATTAGCCACAATACTTGATCAAAAATGGCAGATGTCTAATTACTTTTGGGGGTCTTAAATAAGCCAAAACCGCGGATAGTGGCCGAACGAAGTGTCGGTAACGTAACGAACGATTACTGTGCCCAACCTAGTTCAAAATATTACATTTTGGAAGGGAGTCCAATATGAAAAAAAAAAAAAAAAGGTCAGTTTCTAAAAAGATTAATAGCAGAAAGGTCGTCATTTTACTTACTTTTAGCGAGCATCCTCTTTATGCTCCTCAACTGGTCTGGCTCCCTCAGTTTGAGGTCTGACCACCTCTTTCTGAGCTGCTCATTTGAGCGTTTCACCCCGAACTTCGCCCTCAGACTCTTCACAACTTTAGTGAGGATTTTGGCCTTCCTTCTATTTGGTTTGCTATACGGCCCATGCTTGGCATCATAATCAGCCTTGACCAAGATGTCCACCATCTCCGCCATCTCCGCCAAAGACATATTCGATGCCTTGAATCTCCTCCTTGATCGTGACGTGTCCTCGGTCTCCGGGCTTGTCTCCTCGCTAGTTGCGGAATTATCAGACACCTGCTGTAACTCCGCCATATCTGTCTGCGCGCCGAAAGAGAAGGGGCGGGGAAAAGATGTTAGTTAGAACGTCATGGGCGGGCGACGTGTGCGGAGCGACGTGTTCGAATTTGGACGCATGCGTGGTGTGTATATAGCAAACACACATGTGACTATAGTACGTTCGGTGTGCGGAGAGAGGAGTTCAAGTGACGGACGTGCGAACGAAGGTATGTGATTTTGTGAGACTTGTAAAAATTGTGGGCCTATACTGTCTTGAGATTGGTGGAGGATATATATGGTGACTAGGATGTGAAGGAGGTTAGACTGTTTGCCTCACATTATTTAAATATAAATTATTTTACTTGCAGATACAATATGAATGTCTTTATTAGCGACAAAGAGTTCCTGGCGGAATTTATTGACCGGGTAAGGGAGCTGCCGGCTCTGTGGGAGACCAAAAACCCCATCCATAAAAAAAAAGGGGTGAGAAAAGCAGCGCTGGAGAAGCTGCTCCCATTTGTGCATACCAAGGTGCCCACAGCCACAGCAAAACAAGTGGACACTAAAATTGGGAGCTTGAGAGGTACCTACAGGACTGAACGCTCTAAGGTGCTGGCTTCTCAGAGGTCAGGAGCAGCAGCAGATGATGTTTATGTCCCGGTTTTGTGGTACTACAGCAGGATGTCCTTCCTGGATGACCACATTGAGCCAAGGCCATCACTCTCCACTCTTCCCCCCAGACTTCCCTGCAGCCAACCTGAGCCTTCTCTGGAGCAAGAGGAGGCAGCCATCCTGGATGATCCTGATTTGTCCATCTGGAGCCAGGTATAGTATTAACTGAAAATGTAGTGGGATAAAATTAATGTTTCCCAAATATGTCAGGATGAGAAACATACATTATTTTGTATTCCACAAGTGAAATCATGATCTGTAGACATTATTCTGCACTTAATTGTGTGGTAAATAGTCAAGCTGATGTAGTGGTAAATTTAAAGCAAGGATTTATGCATTTACATTCTAATTGCTTCCATCAGGATTACAAAGTTTGAGGCAAAGATTAAACCAACATATTAAACTATGTTTCTTTTTCATACACAGGATGAAATCAGCCAGGAGGAGGGTCTGGAAACTGTCAGGCAGGAGGAGGAAGGGCCCAGTGGCAGCCAGGAGGTGGCAGGGCCCAGTACCAGCCAGGAGGTGGCAGGGCCCAGTGGCAGCCAGGAGGTGGCAGGGCCCAGTACCAGCCAGGAGGTGGCAGGGCCCAGTGGCAGCCAGGAGGTGGCAGGGCCCAGTGGCAGACAGGAGGTGGCAGGGCAAAGGAGAAGCACCAGATCCCAGGTGCCTCCCATCAGGCTTCACAAAAGAGGCAGGAGGGGCAGGACCACCAGTGACGCAGCAATGGCCCTTATTAAAGAGGCCCATGCCACCCTCAAGGAGCCCACATCCCCTGAAGAGGCCATTGCCGGCCTAGTGGAGGCTAAGTTCAAGGTGATGAGCATGGAGCAACGCCTCCTATGCGAACCCCTGCTCATCACCTTGCTCAACAAGGGGGTGATGGAGCAAATTACCCCCAATACCGCCATATGTGAGGTGGCCCAACTGACCCAACCTCAACCTCCACCTCCACCTTCCTCTTCTGCCCCACCCCCTTCTGCTACCCCTCCACCTTCTGCCCCACTCCCTTCTGCTACACCTCCACCTTCTGCCCCACCCCCTTCTGCTACACCTCCACCTTCTGCCCCACCCCCTTCTGCTACACCTCCACCTTCTGCCCCACCCCCTTCTGCTACACCTCCACCTTCTGCCCCACCCCCTTCTGCTACACCTCCACCTTCTGCCCCACCCCCTTCTGCTACACCTCCACCTTCTTCTTCTGCCCCACCCCCTTCTGCTACACCTCCACCTCCTCCTCCTGACAGGAGTACCCCTCCAGTGGGCCAGCCTCCAGCTAAACGAAGAAGGAAGGCTGCAGGAAAGGCTGCAGGAAAGGCTTCAGGAAAGGCTTCAGGAAAGGCTGCAGGGAAGGTTGCCAGGAAGAAGAGGAAGTGATGGCCTTGCTTCATTGTGGTCGCACTGGTCGGACAGAAGGCAGCCTGTTGTAGTACCACACACTTGGGACATATATCTCACCTGCTGCTGTTCCTGACCTCTGGGAGGCCAGCATCAGATTGTGTTCTGAAATGTGGGCCTTCTCAAGCTCCCAATTTTAGTGTCCACACAGGGTTGGTGTGTGCTCTGGGGTCCCTGGGATGCACAAATGGCAGCAGCTTCTCCAGCGCTGCCTTCTCTTTATTTAATTTATAAACATGAATAAATGTGTTTTTTGTTTAAGTTCATACTTGACTATGTGTATTTTTAAATAAAAAAAAAAAAGCTTTGGAGTAAGCAGATACATTTGACTGACAATAAAAGGCACAGATATCACCCCCCCCAAAAGAATAACTAAATCTGATTAGCTCAAAAACATGGTGTGAAATTTTAAAAATATAGATTAGAAAATTAAATGTGAGATCGCTATCAAAACATTGAGAAATTATAATTAACATCATTTTGAAAAATCTAACCATTTAAATTATTCCTAAAAACTTGCACGATATAATACACATAAATCTTATAAAGAGCAGCATGAAAAAAGTTAAAAATAAGGCAGAACTCTGTGTGAATATCAGCAGCAAAAGAAGGTCTCTCGTTTTGATTAATGTAACATTCTAACGAAGAATTCAATGCAGAACATTTAAACGATGAAATATTTATGAGCGTGACGAATGTGCTCTCTCCATTATGAAGGCTTGTTTTACCAGAAGATGCGCTCCCGTCTCATAGTTGCTTGTGAGCATGCGCGCTTTTGGAAGAGTCGTAAAAGCATACACACGAACCATTTTCTCGTCACAAAACAGGCCGACGAGAAACACGACGAGGAAATCTGGAATCCTGACGAGAAAATAGAGAGCAGGTTCTCTATTTTCTCGTCGAGATTCTCGTCAAGTTTCTCGTCGTAAAACCATACACACGAACGTTTTTCTAGACAAAAAAACTGTCGCGGCACTTTTCTTGACTGTTTACGACGAGAAAATCGGTCGTGTGTACGAGGCCTCAGTTTCTTTCACTGTGCAAGTCCTTGTTTCAAGGGACAGAGAAGGACACCTGAAGGTAGCCCTTATTGCTTTTTTCCCATCTCCCTGCAGGCCATCTATTAGAATGTCTGGAAGGCAAACAAGGAGAGGCAGACAGTCAGGAGGCAATAAAAGAGGGCAAGCAGGCTCTGTGTCTGGGGGCAACAGTGCTGGTCGTGGACGCGGTGCATTGTCATCAGCACATGGCCATGGGACACGCTTGTCCTTCTTTTCGGCAGCTGGACATGTTGAGCCACATCATGCCGAAGACTTGGTAGAGTGGATGACCAAGCCCTCCTCCTCCTCCTCATCCTCTCTCACCAAGGCTCAGGGTACTGGCAAAGCAGCTGCCAAAGCGTCCTCTTCCCTGGTATCAATGTCAGACTCATCATCAGTCACTCCTTCCCTAGACCCACCATGTCCTCCTCCTGAGGAGTCCCCCGAACTGTTTGAGCACAGTGTTGGGTACATGCTCCAGGAGGATGCCCAGCGTTTCGAAGGGTCTGATGATGAAACCCAGCTACAGGAAGGCAGTAGGGTGAGAGCAGACAGAGGGGATGCTCAAGAAGGACACCAATCTGGCAGTCATGTTCCAGCAGCTGCAGCATACTGCCAGATTGGCTCCAGTGATGAGGAGGGAGGGGATGATGAGGTCACTGACTCCACGTGGGTGCCTAATAGGAGAGAGGAGGAGGAGGATGAGGAGGAGGCACATCTCCAACGAGACAGGATGCCCTTTGGTGGCCAGCGTAAGGGCAGTACACTGACGGAATCACACCGCAGAGCTCCGCCTGTGCAGGGCGCTGCCTCTGCCCGTCATTCAAAAAGTTCCTTGGTGTGGGCCTTTTTTGAGGCTAGTGCATCAGATCGCACAGCTGCTGTTTGCAACATATGTCTCAAGCGTATATCGCGTGGCCAAAACATCAGCCGCTTGGGTACCACATGCCTGACCAGACATATGTTGACCTGCCATGCAGCTCGTTGGCAAGCCTACCTCAAAGACCCACACCAAAGAACAAAGCGGACCTCTCCTTGCACCGCATCAGCTGGGATCTCCAACCCCACTATAACTTCAGTCCTCTCTGAAACATGCACTGAGAGGAATGAAGGTGTAGAATTAGGCGTGTCACAGCCAAGTACTTGCGGCCACTCTGCTAGCAGTACACCGACGTCCGATTCTAGCAGGCAAATTTCCCTGCCCCAGCTGCTGGACCGTCGAAAGAAGTTCACTCCCAGCCATCCACATGCCCAGCGGTTGAATGCTAGCTTGGCTAAATTGCTAGCGCTTCAACTGCTGCCTTTTCAGTTGGTAGACTCGGCCCCCTTCCGTGAGTTTGTGCAATGTGCGGTTCCTCAGTGGCAGGTTCCCAAACGCCACTTTTTCTCACGGAAGGCTATTCCGGCTCTCTACCGGCATGTGGAAGGCAATGTCTTGGCCTCGCTGGACAGGGCGGTCAGCGGTAAGGTGCATATTACCGCTGACTCATGGTCCAGCAGGCATGGACAGGGACGTTACCTTTCTTTCACGGCCCATTGGGTCACTCTTTTGGCAGCTGGGAAGGATGCAGGACAAGGTGCAGTAGTGTTGGAGGTTGTCCCACCGCCACGCCTCCAAAATGCTACTACTGGTTGTGACACACCTCTCTCCTCCACCCCCTCCTCTTCTTCTTCCTCCATGGCCTCTTCCTGTGGTTTGTCCTATGAACCAGCGGTGCTCCGTAGCCGTTCACGGGGCTACGCAAGTACGCAGGCAAAAAGATGCCATGCCGTGCTTGCGCTGGTGTGTTTGGGGGACAGAAGCCACACTGGGGCAGAGGTCCTGTCTGCTCTGCAGGGCCAGGCCGAGAGGTGGTTGACGCCACGCCAGCTTAAGCCAGGAATGGTGGTTTGCGACAATGGCACCAACCTCCTCTCCGCCCTCCGACAGGGACAACTGACCCATGTGCCCTGTGTGGCTCACGTCCTTAACCTGGTGGTGCAGCGGTTCTTGGGCAGGTACCCGGGCTTACAGGATGTCCTGAGGCAGGCCAGGAAAGTTTGTGTGCATTTCCGCAGATCTTATAATGCCAGTGCTCGCCTGGCTGAGCTGCAAAAGGAGTTGAACCTGCCCAAGAACCGCCTTATATGTGACATGCCCACCAGGTGGAACTCAACGTTGGCCATGCTGCAGCGGCTGCACACGCAGCAGAGGGCCATCAATGAGTACCTGTGTGACTACGGCACCAGGACAGGGTCAGGGGAGCTTGGTTTTTTTTCTCCACGCCAGTGGGGCATGATCAGGGATGCATGCACTGTCCTGGCACCATTTGAGGAGGCCACGAGGATGGTGAGCAGTGACAGTGCATGCATCAGTGACACTGTACCTCTTGTCCACCTGTTGGAGCACACGCTGCGTGGAATAATGGACAGGGCACTTGAGGCAGAACAGAGGCAGGAAGAGGAGGACTTCCTTGCCTCTCAAGGCCCCCTTTACCCAGACAGTGTTCCTTCTGTCCCACCCATCGCACAGGAAGAGGAAGAGGAGGAGGAGGAGGAGGAGGAGGAGGATTGTGTCAGCATGGAGGTGGAGGCTGGCACTCAGCATCATCAGCAGCAGTCTTTTAGGGATGATTTACAGTCCCAAGAAACCAGTGGACTTGTACGTGGCTGGGAGGAGGTGACTGCGGATCATGTCGTCCTTAGTGACCCAGAGGACTCCGGAGCGAATGCCTCAGCAAACCTACGCTGCATGGCCTCCCTGATCCTGCAAAGTCTGCGGAAGGATCCTCGTATTCTTCGGATCAAGGAGAGGGACCATTACTGGCTGGCCACTCTCCTTGATCCACGGTACAAGGGTAAGGTTGCGGACCTTATGTTACCGTCGCAGAGGGAGCAGAGGATGAGACAACTCCGGGAGGCCTTGCAGAAAGGTCTGTGCAACGCGTTCCCAGAGACTGGGAGGTTACAAACTCCTGGTCCAGGACAACGAGTTGCTGAGGCTTCGGCCAGTCAAAGAAGGAGCGGTGGGGAAGGTGGCTGTCTGACCGATGCGTTCAGACAATTCTTTAGTCCGCAGCCCCAAAGTATGATTGGTTCCAGCAACCATCGCCAGCGTCTGATAAACATGGTGCAGGAATATCTAGGGGCAAGGTCAGACTTGGACACCTTCCCCACCGAAAATCCTCTGGCTTACTGGGTCTTGAGGATGGATCACTGGCCAGAGCTTGCACAGTATGCAATTGAGCTACTGGCCTGTCCTGCATCCAGCGTTCTTTCGGAACGCACATTCAGTGCTGCTGGAGGATTTGTCACGGATCACAGGGTGCGCCTGTCCACCGACTCGGTTGATCGACTGACTTTCATCAAGATGAACCAGTCTTGGATCACCACCAGCTACCACACACCTGATGCTGATATAACAGACTAATTGATTTTAACATGTCACGTCCCTTCAAGACTGATGCTGATGCTGAGTGCCTGTGCTGTTATGTTGACTGGCTATCCTCCTCCTCCGAGTCCTCAATGATACGATTGATGATGATAGCTTGGAAGATCATTTTTGTTTATGGGTGACGCCCACCAGTGGCTAAGGCCCAATTTTTCAGCCCCTGTTTTACAGGGGCGTGTACTTACAATTTTTTTAGCAATAATTTGCCACAGGGCTCATTGCTGTGCTCCAAGTACAGTATCTGTGAGGGGTTGTAGTGTTGTGCCACCAGTGCCTAAGGCCCAATTTTTCAGCCCCTGTTTAACAGGGGCGTGTCATTACAATTTTTGAAGCAATACTTTGCAACAGGGCTCATTGCTGTGCTCCAAGTACAGTATCTGTGAGGGGTTGTAGTGTTGTGCCACCAGTGCCTAAGGCCCAATTTTTCAGCCCCTGTTCAACAGGGGCATGCAATTACAATTCTTGATGTAATAATTCACAGCAGGGCCCATTCCTGCACCCACCAAGAGTAAGTCTGAGGGCTTACAGTGTTGTGGCAACGCCACCACCACCACCACCACGAAAGGCCCAATTTTTCAGCCCCTGTTCAAAAGGGGCATGTAATTACAATTCTTGATCTAATAATTCACAGCAGGGCCCATTCCTGCACCCACCAAGAGTAACTCTGAGGGCTTACAGTGTTGTGGCAACACCACCACCACCACGAAAAGCCCAATTTTTCAGCCCCTGTTCAACAGGGGCATGCAATTACAATTCTTGATCTAATAATTCACAGCAGGGCCCATTGCTGCACCCACCAAGAGTAACTGTCAGGGCTTACAGTGTTGTGGCACCAGCACCACCATCAAAGCCCCAATTTTTACTACCACTGTTCAAGAATTATATGTAATTAAAATTCATGATATAATAGTTGACAGCAGGGCGTTCCAGCACCAACCAAGAGTAACTGTGAGTGCTTACAGTGTTGTGCCAACACCAACAACTAAGGGGCCTATTTCTGCAGAGTATATACGGCAGGTCCCTACTTTCAAACATCCAACTTACAAACGACTCCTACTTGCAAACGAAAGAAGACAACAGGAAGTGAGAGGAAATCTACCCCTAGGAAGGAAAATTCTCTCCTGTAAGAATAAATATGGGAGAAAGGTGTCTCCTCTGTACTGATGCTTTATCAGCAATCCTTGTTTCAAGAAAAACACCACATTGTCATTGGGACGGAAAGTGAGGTGAAATGTTCTGAACAGGGGCACAGACAGCAAAACAAATGTTACAGGGGTGATAACCCTTACCTATGTTTCCCAAAAAGTTTAAAAATAGATTTTTGGGCTGGAGCTACACTTCAACAATGTACCTGTTCAAAATTACAAACACATTCTACATAAGAACAAACCTACAGTCCCTGTCTTGTATGCACCGCCTGTATACGGCTGTTCAGAGTATATAGGGCCTTTTTTATTTTATGTGCGGGGTTCCCCTTAATATCCATACAAGACCCAAAGGGGCTGGTAATGGGCTGTGGTAGGGGGGGGGTCATGGGGTAGCTATGCCATTTTTCTTAAAGATTTTCATCCATATTACCGGGACCAGACATTACATTAAAGCCGCAAGCAGTTTTAAATGGCTTTTTTTTCCTTTAGAAGTGTCATTTTGTGCAGGGACAGTTCTAAACACGGGAAACACGTGGCACTTCACAGGCATACTTTAGACACCCCCCAGGTACGATATTTAAAGGAATATTTGACTTTTTTTTTTTCACTTTATGCATCATTAAAATGACTGCTCCCGAAAAACGACCGTTTTTAAAACTTCTTTTTGCATTGATACATGTCCCCTGTTGCAGAACCCGGGTTCCCAAACCCTTTTTAGGACAATAACATGCATAATAGTTGTTATAATTAGCACTTTAGAATTCGAACGTTCGCATCCATAGTATTTAATAGGGTTCTAATGTTCGTACGAACTTTCGGTCCGTTCGCGGGTTCTGGTGCGAACCGAACCCGGGGGTGTTCGGCTCATCACTAATCATAAGTAGTGAGACGTGAACTGGGTAAAGTTTGGTTCACTGAACATTCGACAAACACTTGAAAAAAATTGCAAATCCTGAACACAGTGCCTTAATTTTGTTATTGCTTTCTGGTCCTTTTCAAGGCCAATTTGCAAGCTTAACCACTTCAGCCCCGGAAGGATTTACCCCCTTCCTGACCAGAGCATTTTTTGCGATTCTGTACTGCGTCGCTTTAGCTGACAATTGCGTGGTCGTGTGACGTTGTACCTAAACAAAATTGACGTCCTTTTTCCCCCACAAGTAGAGCGTTCTTTTGGTGGTGTTTGATCACCTCCTGCGGTTTTTATTTTTTGCGCTATAAACAAAAAATTAGCGACAATTTTGACAAAAAAAAAACAATATTTTTTTAACTATTTGCTATAATAAATATCCCCAAAAAATCTATAAAAAAACAAATGTCTTCCACAGTTTAGGCCGATCCGTATTCTTCTACATCTTTTTGGTGAAAAAATTCACAATAAGCGTATATTGATTGGTTATAGCGTCTACAAAATAGGGGATAGATTTATGGCATTTTTATTATTATTTTTTTTTACTAGTAATGGCGGCGATCTGCACTTTTTATGGGGACTGCGACATTATGGCGGACACATCGGACACTTTTGGCACTATTTTGGGACCCCTGTCATTTATACAGCAATCAGAGCTACAAATAGCCACTGATTACTGTATAAATGACACTGGCAGGGAAGGGGTTAAACACTAGGGGACGATCAAGGGGTTAAGTGTGTCCTAGGGAGTGATTCTAACTGTGGGGGAGGATGGCTCACCACAACATGACAGAGGTCACTGCTCCTGATGACAGGGAAATGCTGTCATGTTGCTAGGCAGAACAGGGAAATGCCTTGTTTACATCTCCCCGTTCTGCCTCTCCTCACTGCAATCGCGGGCCGCGGGCAAACATCAAGTTCGTGGGACCTGCAGGCACGCTCCCGCGGCGTGCGGCGGGCCCGATAGGCGGCAAATTCAAAGGGACCTACAGGTACGCCCATTTGCCTTCCTGAGCCATTCTGCCGACGTATATGTGTGTGCGGCAGTCGGCAATTGGTTAAAAAAAAGGCATAGGTCGTTGATATAAATAGCTAAACAGCACTTGCCTCACCACACCTATAAATAAATTAATTAATCTGTGTGTCATTATTCTGTGTCTGGACAAATGACTTTATGTGAATCTTTCTGTACTAATACAGTCCATAAATAAATAAATACAAATTTAAATAAGTTAATCCTGTGAATGTGTGACTGATAAAACCAATGATGCTGTTGAATAAATTAGTAAATTAATAAATAGTGGCTAGTGATGGATGAATAAATTAATAAAATGGTGACTAATGAATACAATAATAAAGTGACATGTGAGGATTAGGGATGAGCTTTATGTTCGGGTCGAACATGAGTTCGACTCGAACATTGGCTGTTCGCCCGTTCGCCGAATAAAGAACAATTTGGGGTGTTCGCGGCAAATTCGAAAGCCGCGGAACACCCTTTAAAAGTCTATGGGAGAAATCTAAAGTGCTAATTTTAAAGGTTAATATGCAAGTTATTGTCATAAAAAGTGTTAGTTTTTTTGGGAGCAGTGATTTTAATAATGCTTAAAGTAAAACAATAAAAGTGAAATATTACTTTAAATTTCGTACCTGGGGGGTGTCTATAGTATGCCTGTAAAGTAGTGCATGTTTCCCGTGTTTAGAACAGTCCCTGCACAAAATGACATTTCTAAAGGAAAAAAAGTAATTTAAAACTACTCGCGGCTATAATGAATTGTTGGGTCCCGGCAATACAGATAAAAGTCATTGGAAAAAACAGCATGGGTTCCCCCCCAGTCCATTACCAGGCCCTTTGGTTCTGGTATGAATATTAAAGGGAACCCCGAGCCAAAATAAAATAAAAAATTGCTGGGGGTCCCCCACATTTCATACCAGGCCCTTCAGGTCTGGTATAGATTTTAAAGGGGAACCCCGCGCCAAAATAAAAAATAAAAATCCCCCAAAAATCCATACCAGACCCTTATCTGAGCACACAACCTGGCAGGCTGCGGGAAAAGAGGGGGGGACGAGAGTGCGCCCCCCCTCCTGAACTGTACCAGGCCACATGCCCTCAACATGGGGAGGATGTCCCCATGTTGATGGGGACAAGGGCCTCAGCCCCACAACCCTTGCCTGGTGGTTGTGGGGGTCTGCAGGCGGGGGGGCTTATCGGAAACTGGAAGACCCCTTTAACAAAGGGTACCCCCAGATCCCGCCCCCCCTTGTGAATTGGTAACGGGGTACATTGTACCCCTACCATTTCACCCAAAAAAGTGAAACCCCCTTGCGTCAGAGGGGGGCGGGGTCACCCGTACATGTCACTGGGTAACCCCGCGGCAAACCCCCGTTGCGTCAGAGGGGGCAGGATCACCCGCGTACGGCTATATATGAGCTGTCAAGCAGGTTTTGCATCATTCGGCGGGCCACCTTCCATGGAGGCGGAATCGATCGTGGCGGCGTGTATCGTCAATCGTAGAAGGATTACATCGCTGGAATTTTTTTTTTTTTTTTTTTTTATTAAAGGACTTGTCCCAAGCTGTGTGTGTGTTTTTTTTTACCATTTTTGGCACTTTGTGTGAAATGGTAGGGGTACAACGTACCCCGTTACCAATTCACATAGGGGGGGCCGGGATCTAGGGGTTCCCTTTGTTAAAGGGGGCTTCCAGATTCCGATAAGTCCCCCTGCCCGCAGACCCCCACAACCACCGGGCAAGGGTTGTGGGGATAAGGCCCTTGTCCCCATCAACATGGGGACATCCTCCCCATGTTGAGGGCATGTGACCTGGCTCAGTTCAGGAGGGGGGGTCATTCTCTCGTCCCCCCTCTTTTCCTGCGGCCTGCCAGGTTGCGTGCTCAGATAAGGGTCTGGTTTAGATTTTTGGGGGGAACCACACGCCTTTTTTTTTTTGCCGCGGGGTTCCCCCTTAAAATCCATACCAGACCTGAAGGGTCTGGTATGGATTTTAAGGGGGGCCCCTGCGCCATTTAAAAAAAAAATTGGCACAGAGTTCCCCTTAATTTCCATACCAGACCTGAAGGGCCTGGTATGTAATTTGGGGGGACCCTCGCACATTTTTTTTTTAATTTTGGTTCGGGGTTTCCCTTAATATTCATACTAGACCCAAAAGGCCTGATAATGGACTGGGGGGGAACCCATGCCGTTTTTTTCAATGACTTTTATCTGTATTGCCAGGAACCGACAATTCATTATAGCCGCGAGTAGTTTTAAATGACTTTTTTTCCTTTAGAAATTACATTTTGTGCAGGGACTGTTCTAAACACGGGAAACATGCGCTACTTTACAGGAATACTATAGACACCCCACAGGTACGAAATTTAAAGGAATATTTCACTTTTAATGTTTCACTTTAAGCATTATTAAAATCACTGCTCCCGAAAAAATGGCCGTTTTTAAAACTTTTTTTGCATTGATACATGTTCCCTGGGGCAGGACCCAGGCCCCCAAACACTTTTTATGACAATAATCTGCATATTAACCTTTAAAATTAGCACTTTTGATTTTTCACGTTCGTGTCCCATAATGGTGTTCGCGTGTTCGAACAAATTTTTTGCCTGTTAGCATGTTCTGCTGCGAACCGAACCGGGGGGTGTTCGGCTCATCCCTATGATGATACATGTGCAGACAAAGTCTATTGAAGTGCTCTTGCGCTCCGTGCTCCAACGGTGACTTTAATCCACTTCTTGTGAGGCTGTATTGCTCTCACCAGATTAGTTGGGCTCCTCTACCTTATGGTCAAAAGGAGTCAGCTGTGCTTTTAGATCTCTTAGGAGGGACCTATCCCACTGCGATATACGCTGGGTACTCCTGCTGTAGTAGCTTGCCTCTATTGAAGCATTCCTAGACCAAGGTGTGCAGGCATGTAATAAGTAAAGAAAGAACTCCTCATGGTGTAAGATCCTTAAGACGTTTATTGGACATAGGCATCTTACAGTTAAAAAATACTTTTTAAAATCCTGTAAAAAGCAACACAACCAAACGTCCCCCGTGCAACTGATGGCTTGTTTGAGATAACGCTGTCTGCAGATCAGTGACGTATAAGGCTTTCAGGCTTCACATGTTTCGCCATCTGAGTGCGACATTATCAAAAGCAGCCTAGGTAGTAGGGCTGTGCCATGGGGAACATGAACCAATGCAAAAAAAAAAAAAAGTTCTCTTAATTAAGACTTAAAGGGCAATCCACAACTCCTTTATAAAGTATGTTTTTGGAAATGCCTTAGACCCCTTTCACACTGGGGTGCTTTTTAGGTATTTTAGAGCTAAAAATGGCGCCTCTAAAGTGAATGAAAAGCGCATCTCATGCCTCCCCAGTGTGAAAGCCTGAGTGCTTTCACACTGGAGTGGTGCGCTTGCAGGACGGTAAAAAAAGTCCTGCAAGCAGGATCTTTGGGGCAGTGCGGGAGCGGTATATACACTGCTCCCAAAACGCCTTGGCTATTGAAATTAATGGGCAACGCTGCTAAAGCACCTGCAAAGCGCTTCAGGAGCGCCACAATACGGGCGCTTTTAACCACTTGCCGCCCGCCCTATAGCGGATTGACGGCGGCAAAGTGGTTTCAAAATCCTGACTGGACATCATATGACGTCCACCCGGAGGGAGAGGGGGGTTCCTGCCGGAATAGGGGCGGCGTGTGTACACGAGAACTTTGCTCGTTCTCGTTCTGTGTAAAAAAAAAAAAAACGCACTGCGCATGCGCAATGCCGCTATGCCTAATGGGAAATGTAGTTCCCATTAGGCCGTTATGAACGCGCACCACAAACCCGGAAATAGAGGACAGCAAGAAGAAAGGAAGGCAGGAGGAGGATATTCAAGGTAAGATTTTTATGGGAAATAATGTTTTTTAATAATAATGAATGCAATATTCTTTATCAGTAAGCAACAGACATTGCTTACAAGTAAAAAAAAATGTAACTTTACTACTCCTTTAAGCCTCGTACACACGATCGGACTTCCATCAGACAAATCTGTGGATTTTTGTTCGAAGGGCATTGTCCGTGGACTTGGTATGCATACACACGGCAGAACATTTTCAGCCAACAAACACGAACGTAGTGACGTACTAGACGTACTACGTGGTTTTTCTGCTCTTTGGGCAATTTCTGCTAATGTTGTCTTATGGTTAGCATTGCTTCTGAGCATGCGTGTTTGTACTTTTGATTTTTGTCCGACGGATTTGTGTACACACGATCAGATGATCCGACTTAACACATTTGATGTCGGACAATTTGAGAGCATGCACAGCCAACATTTGTTGTCGGAAATTCCGACAACAATTGTCCGATGGAGCATACAGATGGTCGGATTATCCGACAAATCACGTCCATCGTGTGTAGGGGCCTTTAAACTAGCTAACTCCTGTAGTGAGGGCACCAAATGAACCATCAAAAATGCACATAGTCTTCCAGCCAGCAACTGTAAAGCCTCGGACACACGATCGGACTTCCAAAGGACTTTTCTGTGGATTTTGGTCCGAAGGGCGTTGGCCGTGAACTTTCGCATACACACGGCACAACATTTTCAGCCAACATTCACCAAACCACGTGGTTTTTCAGCTCTTTACCGCCACCCTTTAGGCAACTTCTGCTATTGTTGTCTGATGCATTGGTTCCGAGCATGCATGTTCGTACTTTGGATTTTAATTGGACGGACTTGTGTACACACGATCGGATAAACCGACGTAACAGATTTATTGTCAGACAGTTGGTGAGCATGAACAGCCAACATTTGTTGTTGTTAATTCAGCCAATAATTGTCTGATGGAGCATAAACACGGTCGGATTACCTGACACAACACGTCCATCAGACAATTATGGCCATAAAATTGGATTGTGTGTACGGGCCTTAAAGCCTCATTCACACGATCGGACTTCCATATGACTTTTCCATGGATTTTGGTCCGAAGGGGCGTTGGCCGTGAACTTGGTATGCATACACATGGCAGAACTTTTTCAGCCAACATTCACCAAATCACGTGGTTTTTCAGCTCTTTACCTCCACCCTTTGGGCAACTTCTGCTATTGTTGTCTGATCTTTAACATTGGTTCGGAGCATGCATGTTTGTACTTTGGACTTGTGTACACACGATCGGATGATGCTCCATCAGACATTTGTTGTTGGAAAGTTTGAGAGCATGCACAGCGAACATTTGTCAGTTGAAAAACCGAAAACAATTGTCCGATGGAGCATACAGATGGTCGGATTGTCCGATAAAACATGTCCGTCGGACCGTTGTTGTCAAAAAGTCAGATCGTGTGTATGGGCCTTTAGACAGACTCTACTTCAGTAAACTGGAAAGGTGTCCTATTTCCCATTTTTCTTCCAGATGTCAGGTCGGCAAGGAATTTATTCCAATAGATCGGAAAATCAATTAAATTGGCTTTAGATACAAAATCTTTGAGCAATTTTATACTGCTCAAAGCTCAGATTTATTTTTTCTTTAGTTGTCCCCAACTATGTGTAGCAAGGGGTTATTATCTAAAGTATCTTAAAGACTACATTGTGTTCCTATAATGAGGTTGGCTCCCTCTAGGGTTTGTTTATGTTGTGACATTGAAGTTCGTTCAGTCCAGTTGCACTATGGCGCAAAGCATGGTGGGCATTGTAGTGCGAGAGGAAGTGACTCTATTGCCGTGGGTTGGATTGAGACTAAAATACCCACAGTGCCACTGTGCTACCAGAAAACAGTGCTCCACCGCATAGCCTGCTGGGGGATCTTATATAACAGACTAGTAAGGCCTCAGCACGCTCTCTCTGGACGCCATCTTCAACAGGCAAGAGGCTTGCTGTGAGCACGCCTAGGCCGGAAAAGCCTGGGCCTAAAGTTGGAGAACGGATCGCCGATGGAGGTATCCTTGAGGGCCGCATCGCTGACTGAACCAGAGAGGGGACCGTCCTACGTTCCACCGCATCTGCAACCATCCGTCCATCTGCACCTTGTGAGCAGCCGCGCGGCAAACCGGCAACATCTTGCTGATGGGGATATCAGTGATCCGAGGTTTCCAGCCGGGTGAGAGGGCACTTGCCTACCAACATAATAGACTGAGTTGCAGGAAAGTGGTCTATATAATCCCACTTGTAGTTGCTGACACTTGTAGTGCCACACATAGGGATCCCTTGTAACCACGTGCAGTACAGCGGCCTGGGAGGCCTAGCGGTTCTTTTTCTCCTATGCTACTTTCACTGAGTGATCGTTTTCCTTTTCTTTTCACACTGATTGGAATACAATTAAAGTACACCAACTGAGCTAGCAGAAGACAAGCTGAACTTAAAGGGACCATCATCATTTTATTCCTTTTCAACGTTCACTACACAAGGATACGTATCAGTTGGACTGCCCGCTAGAGGGAGCCACATAGCCATATAAACTATAAGGTCTAATGTAACTGTTTGCATTATATCTGTCTTTGTTGTTTGGTGATTCGTGTGAGCCTTGGTGGAGAGGTGTCCCAGTGCCGGTAAGATAGTATTGGGAGATTCCTCCACCACACACTCATTCATATCTGACTAAGGATAGTTACATAGTTACATAGTTAGTCAGGTTGAAAAAAGACAAAGTCCATCCAGTTCAACCATAAAAAAAAAAAAATATATCGTACAATCCCATATACCCATTTCTCTACCCACAGTTGATCCAGAGGAAGGCAAAAAACCCCAGCAGAGCATGATCCAATTTGCTACAGCAGGGGAAAAATTCCTTCCTGATCCCCCGAGAGGCAATCGGATTTACCCTGGATCAACTTACCTATAAATGTTAGTACTCAGTTATATTATGTACTTTAAGGAAAGTATCCAGGCCTTTCTTAAAGCAATCTACTGAGCTGGCCAGAACCACCTCTGGAGGAAGTCTGTTCCACATTTTCACAGCTCTTACTGTGAAGAAACCTTTCCGTATTTGGAGATTAAATCTTTTTTACTCTAGACGTAAAGAGTGCCCCCTTGTTCTCTGTGTTGACCGTAAAGTGAATAACTCAACACCAAGTTTACTATATGGACCCCTTATATATTTGTACATGTTAATCATATCCCCCCTTATTCTCCTCTTCTCAAGAGTGAATAAATTCAGTTCCTCTAATCTTTCCTCATAGCTGAGCTCCTCCATGCCTCTTATCAGTTTGGTTGCCCTTCTCTGCACTTTCTCCAGTTCCCCAATATCCTTTTTGAGAACTGGTGCCCAAAACTGAACTGCATATTCCAGATGAGGTCTTACTAATGATTTGAACAGGGGCAAAATGATATCTCTCTCTCTGGAGTCCATACCTCTCCTAATACAAGAAAGGACTTTGCTCGCTTTGGAAACCGCAGCTTGGCATTGCATGCCGCTATTGAGCTTATGAGCTACCAAAACCCCCAGATCCTTCTCCACTACGTATTCCCCCAGTTGTACTCCCCCTAGTATGTATGATGCATTCATATTCTTAGCCCCCAAGTGCATAACTTTACATTTTATCAACATTAAACCTCATCTGCCACATAGTCGCCCAATTAGACAGAGCATTGAGGTCGGCTTGTAAATTGGCGACATCCTGTAAGGACGTTATTCCACTGCATAGCTTGGTTTCATCTGCAAAGACAGAAATGGTACTTTTGATCCCAGACCCAATATCATTTATAAAGATATTAAAAAGTAAGGGTCCCAGCACTGAACCTTGGGGTACACCACTGATAACCTTAGACCATTCAGAGTAAGAATCATTAACCACGACTCTCTGAATTCTGTCTTTTAGCCAGTTTTCTATCCATTTACAAACAGATATTTCCAATCCTGTAGACTTTACCTTGCACATGAGCCGTGTGTGGGGAACTGTATCGAACGCTTTTGCAAAATCCAAGTATTCCACGTCCACCGCCACCCCTCTGTCCAAGGTTTTACTTACCTCTTCATAAAAAGAAATCAGGTTTGTCTGACAACTTCTGTCTTTCATGAACCCATGCTGTCTGTTGCTTAAATAGTTTTTTTCCAGCAAGAACTCATCTATGTGGTCTTTTATTAATCTCTCCAGTATCTCCCCAGCTATAGAAGTTAAACTAACAGGTCTATAGTTACTTGGTAAAGACTTTGTTCCCTTTTTAAATATAGGCACCACATTGGCCCTGTGCCAATCCAGTGGTACTATTCCTGTCATTAATGAGTCCCTAAAAATTAGATACAATGGCTTTGAAATTACAGAGCTCAATTCTTTTAGGATCTGTGGGTGGATGCCATCTGGTCCAGGTGCTTTATCCTCCTTTATTCTGTCTAAATATTGCTGGACCATATCACTTTTGAGCCATTGTGGATTTGGGGCTGTGTCACTACCACCCCCATTTTGGACATGAGCTCCCCCATGTTCAATTGTATACACAGAGCTGAAGAAAGTATTTAATAAATTAGCCTTCTCTTTGTCCCCAGTCACCCACTCTAGATTATTTTGTAAAGGGCCTACATGCTCAGACTTGACCTTTTTACTATTAATATATTTGAATAATTTTTTGGGGTTTGTCCTACTATCTTTTGCAATCTGTTGTTCGTTTTTGAATTTTTGCATCCTTGATTTGCTTTTTACATATCCTGATATATTCTTTGTAACATTTAAATGACACTAGTGTTCCTTCATTTTTATATTTTTTAAAAGCTCTTTTCTTATTGTTTATAGCTTTTTTAACTTTAACCGTGAGCCACATAGGTTTTATTTTTAGCCTTTTAAACTTATTGCCCATGGGAATATACTTTGCAGTGAGTTCACAAACAGTCTTTTTGAAGAATTCCCATTTCTGTTCTATGTTAATCGATGACAATATTCCATCCCAGTCTAAGTCCTGGAGAGCAGCCCTCATCTTTGGAAAATTTGCTTTATTGAAATTAAGTGTTTTTATCTTTCCTGTATGTATTTCTTGCTTACAGCTAACATCAAATGAAATCATATTATGGTCACTGCTACCCAGGTGTTCCTTTATCTGAACATTAGTAATACGCTCTGCATGGTTTGAGATTACCAGGTCCAAGAGAGCATCATTCCTAGTTGGGGCCTCAATAAACTGGACCATAAAATTGTCCTGCAATAGGCTTATACATTTTTGCCCTTTAACTGTCCCAGCAGTGCCATTACTCCAGTCCATTTCTGGGTAGTTAAAATCCCCCATTATTATCACCATCCCAGCCCTTACAGCCCTTTCCATCTGTGCAAGGAGCTGAGTCTCCACCTCCTCATTAACATTGGGTGGTCTATAACAAACTCCAATGAATAACTTTGAACTACGCACATCTGTATGCAGTTCCACCCATAATGCTGCAGCCTCATCACACTCTCCATCAACCAGGTCCTCTTTCACACTCGCTTTGAGATCACTTCTCACATAGAGACAGACCCCGCCACCTTTCCTTTTTGCCCTGTCTCTCCGAAAGAGTGCATAGCCAGGAATATTAATAACCCAGTCATATGAGGATTGAAGCCAAGTTTCAGCAATACCGATTACGTCATAGCTCTCCTCATGCACCAGAGCTTCCAACTCACCTATTTTGCTTAAAAAAAAAAAAGGGAGCCGCTCAGGTGTGGGAATCCTCCAATCACCTCCTCCCAGCAGCCAAGGGTGCAGACAATGCTACTAACAGCAAACAGGAACAAAAAAGTCTTCTGGACTGCAGCACTCCAAAGATAAAAGCCTTTATTAAAATAGGAAATCCAAAATGCACACTGTACAATGGTACACAGGTCAAAAAAATCTGGCTAACATGTTTCGCACTGTGCTAGTGCTTATTCATAGCTACCCAATGCACAAAAGTTAAACTAATATATACCCTAAAAAAAGGAAGATCATGTGATCTGACACCACGTGAAAACAATAATTCAATGATTCAATGATTGACTGGTGAATGAGTGATTCGAATGGAATAGTGAAAAAATGTGTGACCTGCCAATCACTGTAAAAAAAGGGGGAGGAATCATTCTGAAAGGCTACAATCAGTGAAAAAAAGAAAAATGTGAAAAGGAATATATATGTGTGTAGAAAATATAAATAAATGATATAAATAAATAATGAGATGTGGTTTAATCATATCTGAATATGATAAGTACTAAAATAAAGGAAAAGTTAGTGAAAACCTATTTTGCTTGGCAGACTTCTGGCATTGGTGAACAAACACTTTAATGTATTACATTTTTCTCTGGTGTTTTTCATATAATTTTTAGTAGTACAAATGGCACTATAGTTTCCAATGGCTGTTTGCAACATGGGAACTTTCTTGTCACCTGCCATAACCCTCCCCCCATCTATCCCCATTCCACCCTCCATTAATGTCTGACCCCTAACTGACCTGTGTGTCCGATGTAATTCTAGTTCACCCTCCCCCCTCAATCCTAGTTTAAATACTCCTCCAGCCTTCCCATAAACCTCTCCCCCAGCACGGCAGACCCCCTTCCAGTCAAGTGCAAACCGTCTTTAGCATATAGGTTGCACCCCAATGAAAAGTCAGCCCAGTGCTCTAGAAACCCAAATCCCTCCTCCCTACACCAGGTCTTTAGCCATGCATTCAGCTCTCTAATCTCCCCCTGCCTTTCCTGTGTTGCGCATGGCACAGGCAATATTTCAGAGAGTATCACCTTGGAGGTCCTTGCCTTCATCTTGCAGCCTAGTTCTTTAAATTGATTCTTAAGGAGCCTCCACCTTCCATGTATACTGTCATTGGTTCCAACGTGGACCAAGACAGCTGGGTCATGCCTAGCCCCTCCCAGTAATTTATCCACCCGGTCCACCACATGCCGAACCCTGGCACCAGGGAGACAGCAAACCATTCGGTTGAGGCGATCCTGGCGACAAATTATTCTATCAGTCCTTCTGATTATAGAATCCCCTATAACCACCAACTGTCTAGGCCTACCTGCACTCCCCTCACAACCTCTACTAGATGAGTTGTTCTCCCGGCTGTTAGGGGTAGCAGTGACATCTAGGGCTGCCACCTCTGTTTGCCACCTCCACATCTTCACCCAACTTGGAAAATTTGTTTTGATACACAAATACAGGACTGGCCTTCCTTTTCTGCAAGCCCCTTCCACTCCCTCTAACTAAATTAACCCATCTTCCTATCTGATAATCCTGACTTGCCACTCCACCCTCCACATCAGCCCTACTGACCACCTGCTCAGCGAGCAGAGGACCCCTTTCAAGGTTGTCCTTTCTGCCCAGTGTTGCAACTTGCTCCTCCAGATCTCTAATGCGAGCTTCCAGAAAGGCAACCTGCTCACATCTGTCACAGCGGTATCCATCCTGGAGCTGTTGCACCAATTTTGCATACATGTGGCACACTGTGCACTAAGCAAAACCTTCAACCCTGCTAGCACTCATTTCCCAGTTACAATACAATTACTTGTAGTTAGTTTGTAATGTTACTCACAGTTTAGAAGACTCCTGTCTTAACTCCTGGTTTTTAACTGTCCACTTTAGTTCAAAATTCCACTTATGTTCACAAAATCCACATGCAAGCCACCATCAGCAGG
Organism: Rana muscosa; assembly: GCA_029206835.1. Lineage (NCBI taxonomy): Eukaryota > Metazoa > Chordata > Amphibia > Anura > Ranidae > Rana > Rana muscosa. Next base: position 437,931,931 of record CM055121.1, on the reverse strand, counting down.
GAGCCAGCTCCTAAGGGAGTTTGTACAGACACTTATATACTCACCTGTGAACAATTAACCACTCCCCTTAATTAGCAAAAAGAAAAAAAAAGCTGTTTAAAAAGTGTCAGAGAAAGGAGGGGGGAAAAATAAAAAGTATTTTTAAAACTGATAAACGTATCAAATAAAGGACAAAAAATAAAAATAAAAATAAATCAACACTTGCAAGCAGAAGCAGTTAAAAGCAAAACTCCTGGTTTTTAACTGTCCACTTTAGTTCAAAATTCCACTTATGTTCACAAAATCCACATGCAAGCCACCATCAGCAGGGAGCCAGCCAGGATGTGGTCATTGGGGCTGTTAAAGAAATACCGTATTTATCGGCGTATAACACGCACTTTTTTCCCCTTAAAATCAGGGGAAAATCGTGGGTGCGTGTTATACGCCGATACTCCGTCGAATTCCCCTGCTGAAAACGAGTGAGAGGAGCGAGCGGAGCCGAAGCCGAAGTACACTCGGCTTTACTCGGCTCCTCTCGCAGTCCCGCCCATCTCTGACTGCGCCGCTGACATAGAGAAAGCCGAGTGTACTTCGGCTAGTCTCGGCTCCTCTCGCAGTCCTGCCCCTGACTGTGAGAAGAGCCGAGTCTAGCCGAAGTACACTCGGCTTTCTCCGTCAGCGGCGCAGTCAGTGGAGATGGGCGGGACTGCGAGAGGAGCCGAGTCTAGCCGAAGTACACTCGGCTTTCTCCGTCAGCGGCGCAGTCAGTGGAGATGGGCGGGACTGCGAGAGGAGCCGAGTCTAGCCGAAGTACACTCGGCCCCGCTCGCTCCTCTCCACAGAAATCGGCGCCAAATTTAAAAAAACGCCGAGACTGACAAGATCGCAAAGGCACTGGGCAAGGCTGCAGATGGACAGATGGACACTGGGCAAGGCTGCAGATGGACAGATATACACTGGGCAAGGCTGCAGATGGACAGAAGGACACTGGGCAAGGCTGCAGATGGACACTGGGCAAGGCTGCAGATGGACAGATGGACACTGGGCAAGGCTGCAGATGGACAGATGGACACTGGGCAAGGCTGCAGATGGACAGATGGACACTGGGCAAGGCTGCAGATGGACACTGGGCAAGGCTGCATGCTGCATTTAAATGTAAGTTTTTTTTCCTTGAATTTCCCTCCTAAAAGTTTTTTTCCTTAAAATTCCCTCCTAAACTTGGGGTGCGTGTTATACGCCGGTGCGTGTTATACGCCGATAAATACGGTACTAAACTAGTTGTGCCCCATTGACTTTGCAGGGATCTGTGTACAGTCAAATGTTTATTTGTATAACCATTGTTTTACTCTTTTCAAAGTAAACTCCTTTACCACTGGTTAAATCACATCTTGTGTGGAATCCTGTTTATTGCAGCTGAGACTGAGAGTCAGGTGACCAGTATCAGGGTAACATTAACTGTATACATTATAGTGTGGTGTTGTTGTGGGTCCCTATTTGCCATTTGGGTCCCCCAACCACACTGTCGTCCAGTTGTGCCAAGGGGGGGTTCGAGCCAAAGTTCTGGGGTTGACAGGCAGAGTACAGACCCAAAACAAAACCAGCAGCTCCTGCGGGGGTAGTGCTACATATATTTTTGGCTGATATGTTACATATAGTGAATCATTTATCTGGTCAACTTACTAGTCTTTTAAAAGGCAGTATCATATTTATGGTCCAAATATACAGGGCTATAGAAATTTCCAATTTAGGACATTTTTTAAGTCTTCTTTATGTACAAAAAAGTATGGTTTAATATATGCACAGTATTCCACTAGTTTGCTTTATATAGTCATGTAATGTGGTATTCTTATACAAAAAATAGTGAAAATCACTGCCTTCTCTCACTATCTCGGCGCTATGTACTACACGGATTTGAAATGACAGATAAAAAAATGATCAAATGTTGCCAAATATCATTTATATTAATGTGGTATTCTTGACTACTAGTTGTTGAGATGTAACCAAAGCCACCTATGGTAATGCATTTGACAGAAGTCAACTGACTGAAAAAGCATAACCATCTTTTCCCACTCTCACTAATCAAACAATCTAAAATGAAAGCTGCATGTGCCTAGTCTTTTCAAATTGAAAGATCTCAGAAGCCTATATGTGATATAATCAATAAGTGATGGTTTCTCTGCTGCCTGGTGAAGTGTGTCTTATGTGTGAAGCTGTGTAATGTACACAATTCTACTGTACAGTGCTGACAGAATGATAGAATACTCAGAATATCTCCAGACTGACCGTTTTGTCCTATATGTGTTTAAAGCTAGCCAACGGCATTAGGTTACCCGTAAATATCAAATGTCAACTGGACACTCAACATGAGAGCCAAAATCTTTTTTTCACCATTTTTGTGAAAATGTGTTCTCATGACCCAAGTTGTCATGGTAATATCCATGGTAATATCCATGGTAATATCCATGGTAGAGCAGACAGAGATCCTTTGGTGATTACAACAATCATGAACCATTGTCATATTTAAGGCTTGATTAGAGTGGATGTAAACCCTCACATATACCCAGTGAAGTGAACAGCCTCCGATGAAACACAGAAATGAAACAAATCCTCCTACATAGGTTTTACTTGTTTATCAGAAGTCTTCTCTCCTCCACAAGTGCAGAAAAGTGTAAAAATCTGTCTTCATCTGTCAAGAGCACAGAGGAGGGGGTGGAGGAAGGTGAAGGAGGGTGTGTGAGATCTGATAGGAGGAAAGGCACTCCCTCCCTCTCCACACAGCAGAAGAACTGTGATGGAATAGACAAGCTGTCTGCTGAGCTCTCCCTCCCTCCCTCCTGACACAATTGTGTCTGGAAAACTTCTCATGCCCCGTACACACGACCAGTTTTCCCGTCGGAAAAAGTCAGATGAGAGCTTTTGGACGGGAATCCCAACCGTGTGTATGCTCCATCTGACTTTTTCCAACAGGAGAACAGCTGGGAAAAAAAAGAGAGCAGGATCTCTTTTTTCCCGTCAGGAAAAAATCCTAGCGGGAAAACCGTTCGTCTGTATGCTTTTCTGACGGGAAAAAAAACATGAATGCTCGGAAACAAATCGACGCATGCTCAGAAGCATAGAACTACATTTTCTCAGCTCGTCGTAGTCTTTTACGTCACCGCGTTATTGGCAGTCAAAATTTCATCGGACTTTTGTGTGATCGTGTGTATGCAAGGCAGGCTTGGGAGGAATTCCGTTGGGAAAACCATTGTTTTTTTTTTCGACTGGAAAACCGGTCGCACAACAGGGGCATCACAAGTAACTCATTCTGATAACAGAGGAACAAAGCACCAAATAAAAAACACACTTAGAGCTTTGGAGAGAAATAAGTAAACACTGCAGATATACAGTCTCTCACAAAAGTGAGTACACCCCTTACGTTTATGTAAACATTTTATTATATCTTTTCATGTAACAACACTTAAGAAATTACACTTTGCAATAATGTAAAGTAGTGAGTGTACAGCTTATATAACAGTGTACATTTTCTGTCCCCTCAAAATAACTAAACACTCAGCCATTAATGTCTAAACCCCTGGCAACAAATGTTAGTACACCCCTAAATGAAAATGTCCAAATTGGGCCCAATTAGCCATTTTCCCTCCTCGGTGTCATGTGACTCGTTAGTGTTACAAGGTCTCAGGTGTGAATGAGGAGCAGGTGTATTAAAGAGGAACTGCAGTCTGCTTACATAATTTGTAATAAAAACATTTTTGCCATTCTGAAGCTTCCACTTTGCATATTATTTTATATATACTGTGATTCTGTACTTGCCAAATATGCTGCAGAAATCTCCCTCCACTGAGTCTGGCTGCATCCATTTTAACTGTGGGCAGCTGAAGCTGCTGCCTGTTCACTTCCTGGTTTTACACAGACACACAGAGGCACACCTTCAGCCCTGCAGCTCTCATTGGCCCTCTTATGTCTCATCCCCCCTCCCTTCCTGGAAAACTCTTACAAGAATGAGAGAGAGAGCTGTGCATGATGTCATAAAAAATAAAAATAAAGTACGGCGCTAATAAATGAAGATAAACCTTATGTGATGAGGTATATGATAAATATAACCAATAATAATTAATTACTAAAGTGCATAAATAATGTGATAAAAACACAAATTAATGTGAAGAAAAACACCTAGGAAAAAATAAATGTCCCAATCACAATAGTGAAAACACAAATTACTGTAAAAAAAACATCTGAAAGGAGAAAAATAGTCCCAATCGCAATAGTGAAGTCAGCTTCTATGCACTTGTTCGGAGTTATACGAGTGCAAACAAGTGCATAGAAGCGGAGGAAGCCCGGACGAGACGCCGCGAGATAGCGTACCCTGTCTGTATACAAAACCGCCCTATACTTGCCAACACATTGTAAGTGCAATACATTTTATTCATACAATAAATGTGTATACAATATCACAATATGAAGCTTTTTCTTTCCCTCTGAGATACCAACTACGGTCCATATCTGTATCCTGATACTGGCAGTGGGTCTGAAGGGAGAGCTAAAATCCCTATGCTCACAGTGACCGCCATAATAGTGGTCCATTCCATCTGGTAAGGAGATTTTGATATCACCTCCTGCGGTGTCTCTAATGGTGGATGGAGTTCTTTTCCTGTTCCAAGTTTGCTTTTATATCTCTTCATATCAAGATACCTTGTCTTAAGGATTTCCTTTATCCATTGCTGACTGTCAGCAAGATACACTGACTTCACTATTGCGATTGGGACTATTTTTCTCCTTTCAGATGGTTTTTTCACAGTAATTTGTGTTTTCACTATTGTGATTGGGACATTTATTTTTGCCTAGGTGTTTTTCTTCACATTAATTTGTGTTTTTATCACATTATTTATGCACTTTAGTAATCAATTATTATTGGTTATATTTATCATATACCTCATCACATAAGGTTTGTCTTCATTTATTAGCGCCGTACTTTATTTTTATTTTCTGTGTTTTAAATTCTGTGTCTGAATTTTTGTACTGGCAGCTTTTCTTTTACTTCACGGTTGTTTTTTATATTTTTCACTTTTTGGTTGCTCACTATCTAGCGCAGCGTTCCCAAATATTTTTTGTTTTTTTTTACGCATGATGTCATAAGCCTAGGCTTTTTACCAAACAAGAAACTGGAAGTGGGCTGTATAAGATATTTACTGGCAGAAAAAAAAAAGTTTTATTATCCAAAGTTAAAACAACAAGGGCAGAAGATTTAATAGATGGAAAGTTCAAAAAATGACTAAAGGTCCGCTTTAAAATTGGAGTTATCACTCTCACTCTCTCATACTGGTCACTGGAAGTTCAACATGGCACCTCATGGCAAAGAACTCTCTGAGGATCTGAAAAAAAAGAATTGTTGCTCTACATAAAGATGGCCTAGGGCAGTGATGGCGAACCTTGGCACCCCAGATGTATTGAAACTATATTTCCCATGATGCTTTTGCACTCTGCAGTGTAGTTGAGCATCATGGGAAATATAGTTCCAAAACATCTGGGGTGCCAAGGGTCGCCATCACTGGCCTAGGCTATAAGAAGATTGCCAAGACCCTGAAACTGAGCTGCAGGACGATGGCCAAGATCATACAGCAGTTTAACAGGACAGGTTTCACTCAGCACAGGCCTCGCCATGGTCGACCAAATAAGTTGAGTGCACGTGCTCAGCGTCATATCCAGAGGTTGTCTTTGGGAAATAGACGTATGAGCGCTTCCAGCATTGCTGCAGAGGTTGAAGGGGTGGGGGGTTCAGCCTGTCAGTGCTCAGACCATATGCCTCACGCTGCATCAAATTGTTCTGCATGGCTGTCGTCCCAGAAGGAAGCCTCTTCTAAAGATGATGCACAAGAAAACCTGCAAACAGTTTGCTGAAGACAAGCAGACTAAGGACATGGATTACTGGAACCATGTCCTGTCGTCTGATGAGAACAAGATGAACATATTTGGTTCAGATGGCATCAAACGTGTGTGGCAGCAACCAGGTGAGGTGTACAAAGACAAGTTTATCTTGCCTACAGTCAAGGATGGTGGTGGGAGTGTCATGGTCTGGGGCTGCATGAGTGCTGTCGGCACTGTAGAGCTAAAGTTTATTGAGGGAACCATGAATGCCAACATGTACTGTGACATACTGAAGCAGAGCATGATCCCCTCCCTTCGGAGACTGGGCTGCAGGGCAGTATTCCAACATGATAACGACCACAAACACACCTCCAAGACGACCACTGCCTTGCTAAAGAAGCTGTGGGTAAAGGTGATGGACTGGTCAAGCATGTCTCCAGACCTAAACACTATTGAGCATCTGTGGGGCATCCTCAAATGGAAGGTGGTGGAGTGCAAGGCCTCTAACATCCACCAGCTCTGTGATGTCATCATGGAGGAGTAGAAGAGTACTCCAGTGGCAACCTGTGAAGCTCTGGTGAACTCCATGCCCAAGAGCGTTAAAGCAGTGCTGGAAAATATTGGTTGCCGCACAAAATATGTGAGGGCTGTACTCACTTTTGCAAGATACTGTATGTGCTTTGCTTAGATTCCATGACCGAGGTTTATAACCACTTTAAGTTAAACCAAACACTTCCTTCATGTGTCCATGGGCTTTCAATAATAAAAGTAAGCTTACCAGGCGCTAATGTTGTAAAGCTGGACAAAAGTACATTGGCCTACAATTTGTATTCCTGCCCATTTCCCTACTTAAGGGCAGCAGTACTCAATCAATTGTATAGGAGCCACACAGGGCACTCACCTATGTTTGACATTTCCATGAGCAACCTTTTAGGCCAGGTTCACATATGTGCGGCCGTGGGTTCGTGTCTGGGGTCCAGTGTGTGTCTGTTCACCGGTTCAGGTGCGATTCAGGTCCGAATTTTTGCCTGAATTTCACCTGAACCGGAACCAATTATGCACAGGACCCTTTTCCAATTCACTCCACGGCCGCCCTGGACCTGTGTGAACCGGCTTTGAGAGACGGTCCCACTCGCAAACCTGCATTCAATTCGCACATATGTGAACCCAGCCTTAGCAAGTGATCAGTGAATTTTGAAGATTTTTTTGGTCAGAATCACTTCAATCAGAGATGCCTAATGTACATCTTTTTTTAATATTTATGTACTGTATAGCCATAGTTTTAGATGGAGCAGGGCCTCTTTCACAGGAAGGTTCCAATCAGGTCCACCTGTCCGTTTTTCAGGCGGGCCCAATCGGAACTGTGAAGAAATGTGATGAGCATAATGTTAAACTAGAAAATGTATATTCTCTATGCATCTTTACTATACTATAAAGTCTACATTGCTTTTTCATGTACACCACTGCTGTAATTCTTCCTTACTCAAATCAGTCTCTAATACAACCCCTCCCACCGAAAAGACTGGAGAAGACAGAAAATGGCGGATGCCCCCTTCTCCCACACATCTTTGGAATGCGGAAATTAAGACAGATCAGAGGGACAACCAAGCTTGATCATTACATTTTTGTACTCTTCTTGTATTTCAGACAATCAGATGTGGTTTGCAGGTTTACATTAACATAATAGTGACGTATCATGCTATGTGTAAAAAGTTTAGTACTGCCTGTAATAAATCATTAGATACGGAAGTAACGGTTCTACACGGACGTGTTGAGTCTTGCTTTTAGCATGCATGCACTGTTATCTAACCTTTACAATTCGGAACAGTAGTAGAATCCATATTAACCCCTTTGTGGTTAAACGACCATTACAGAACCACTATTCTTGTTCTGTCTCAACTACAAAGCGATAAACTTTATCTCCAGGTTGATGTAGGCCTTACACAAGCTGGTTTGATATTCATCCCTTGCATCGATACAGGCAGCTTAACTCAATGAATAAACTCACAGTTGGGACGACAGACGATGAATCCTTTCGAATGTTCAGTTTTAATGATGGATATTCATAGGTAGAAAAACGTTGCAGTTGTAAGCCACATGTAAGATGTTTAGCATGGAAGATATACAGGAGTAATGACCAGAATCAGGAAGTGAAGGAGAAATACAAAGAACTATGGTGAGAGAGAGAGTTCAGCTAGAAAGAAGGGGACAGATCTTAAAGACACAGAGCAAGAATAATCACATAGTGTAACACAACACTCCCCGTCTGAAATCTTTAGATTTCATAACCTTAAACTAATATATATATTTTCAATAAGTCCAATACTGGTAAATGTCCTGGAACCTGTAATGAAAAACATGCAACAAGCAAATAACAAATGTAAGTTCAACAGGATGAAGAACATAAAGTCACAGTATGATGTCTTCAAAGAATTCCAAAGTTCTGAGTAGAACCTGTAGATGGCAGCAATGTACTCCCCGCCGTGCCAACAGCATGGCTAGTCCTCCCACAAGTCACTCACCTGGCAAAAGGAGTACTAACTCTGTAATTGGTCGACTAAAGGTTTGTGTCGATCCTCCCTTGGTTACCTTGACTTCTACCTTCTGGACTTTGTTATCGTCACTGGGCATAACTTTAGTAATAAGACCCATAGGCCACTCATTCCGACAAACTTCCTTGTCTTTTAGAAGGATGAGGTCTCCAACCTTAAGATTCGGCCTAGATTCTTGCCATTTGTTACGACCTTGAAGGTGGTGAAGATACTTTTTCTTCTAGCGATGCCAGAACACATTGGCTAGGTGCTGCACCTGCTTCCATTGATGCTCATAACGGTGTGACCGCAGCTTCTGTTTTGTACTTACAGAAGTGTGGAGTGAGGTGTTCACAGTTCTTATTTCCTTATCATCTTCAGGGTTTACTAGCCCATAGGTGGTGTCAATAGGGAGTAAGTAAGAGTCCTCACACAGAAACCTTGGAGGTGACAGCCATAAGCTGTCCTGAAGAGCGGCAGGTGACACGGCTCTGGTCCCACAGTCAGCTGGGTTGAGTTCAGTGGGAACGTGATGCCATTGACTTGGTAGAGAGAATCTCTTGATACGTTCAACCCTGTTGCTGACGTATACATAAAATTGTTTTGTTTGGTTGTTTATGTAACCAAGTACTGCCTTACTGTCTGTATAGAAGGTGAAAGAATCAATTCTAGTGTCCATTTCACTTCATATGACCTTGGAAATTTCTACTAATAGCACGGCTGCACAAAGTTCAAGTCTTGGTATGGTATGTGCAGGCTTGGGAGTGAGTTTTGCCTTGCCTAGGACAAAACTACAGTGTGATTCTCCATTCAGTTCAGAGGTCTTCAAATAGGCTACTGCAGCAATAGCTTCAACTGATGCATCAGAGAAAATATGAATCTCTCTCCGGTTAGCAGTTGAAGTGGAACCTGGAACATAGCAACGGGGAATCTGAAGTTTTTCTAGTGACTTCAAAGAATATCTCCACCTTTCCCACTTGTGTTGATTCTCACTAGGCAAGGGAGTATCCCAGTCTATGTTCTCAGTAGACAACTGTCTTAGTAAAATCTTACCTTGAATGGTAACTGGAGCAAGGAAACCCAGTGGGTCATAGATGCTATTCACCATGGACAGGACTCTCTTAGTGAAGGGTTTATCACAAGTTGACACTTGGAAGGTGAATTTGTCTTGTTTGATGTTCCACAACAAACCCAGACTTCGCTGTACAGGAGGCACATCTGTACCTAAGTCAAGGTTTTTTAGACTAGTGGCATAGTCCTCAGAGTGAAGGGCAGTCATAAGTTCCTGGCTGTTGGATATAATCTTGTGTAGTCTAAGGTTTGCTACAGACAGCATCTCCTTTGTTCTGGTGAGAAGATCAATTGCTTCTTTAGCAGTTGGAAAGGACTTAAGTGCGTCGTCAACGTAGAAGTTTCTTTCAACAAATTGACGGGCATCCGATCCATATTCAACTTCTCCAGTCTGAGCTGTTCTCCTTAGCCCATAAGTTGCCACTGCTGGGGAAGGACTGTTACCGAAGACATGTACCTTCATGCGATAATCTATAACTTCCTTGTTGAGGTCATTGTCCTTGTGCCATAGAAACCTGAGGTAGTTTATGTTGTCTTCTCTGACGATGAAGCAGTGAAACATCTGTTGAATGTCGACCATTACTGCTACAGGCTCTTGTCTGAAACAAATCAAGACTCCTATTAGACTGTTGTTCAAGTTGGGTCCCGTAAGGAGCATGTTGTTAAGAGAAACACCTTCGTGCTGAGCACTGGAATCAAAGACAACTCTGATTTGGTCTGGTTTGCGTGGGTGATACACACCAAAGGATGGAAGGTACCAGCATTCTTCTCCGTCCTTTAGTGGGGGAGCAGGCTCTGCATGATCTCTGTCAAATAAATTTTGCATAAATTCCACAAAGTGCCTTTGCATCTCTGGTTTCCTGCTTAAGTTTTGCTTTAAGGAGGAGAATCTACTGATAGCCTGCTGTAAGTTGTTGGGCAATCTCTCTCTTGGGAGACAAAAGGGTAGGGGTGCTACCCAGTTATTGGAGTCATCTTGAAAGAACTCATTGTCCATAACCTTGATGAATTCTTTGTCTTCCATTGAAGGAGCCAGTATGTCATCTTCACTGGTTACATTAAACACTATAGAGCCGAAGTCGCCATCATGGCAGGAGAAAGGGCTTGTGTCACCTGAGATACCATGTTGCCATCCGTGGCTGGCTATCTTCTCTTTCACCCAGTAGTGATGTGGGCATGGCTCAAAGTAAGTGTTTCGGCCATTTGGCAGAACATTTGTCTTGAATGACGAAATGTTGGTAGGTCTTTTCATTTTGCCTATGCAGACATTGCCTATGATGACCCACCCTAGATCCGTGCGCTGGGCAAATGGGGCATCTGGGGGTCCACTGACTTGTCTGTGTACCTTGTGAACTCTTAGAATGTCTCTTCCTAACAGAAGAAGGATCTGAGCATCTTTGTCAAGCGGCGGTATCTCATTTTCTATTACCTTGAGGTGAGGGTGATGGAAAGCAGCAGCTGGAGTAGGGATTTCTTCCCTGTTAGCAGGTATCTGATTGCACTCAACAAGTGTAGGTAAGGGTAATTGCAAGTTACCTTTGAGAGAAGATACCATGAATCCATGAGCCCTTCTTCCAGAAACCTCTATAGTTCCACTACAGGTACCCAAGTTGTAAGGATGAGCTTCGCCTTTTATTTCAAATAGATTGAACAATTCTGATTTTGCAAGAGATCGATTGCTCTGATCGTCTAAGATAGCATATGCCTTTAGAAACTTTTCTGGTTGATCCTTGTGGTATATGTTCACCAAGCATATCTTAGCACAGGACTTACCACAGTGGTCTTCTCCACAAACTTCTGTGCAGGATGAAGAAATGATGGTAGAATTAGTCACTTGGTCTGTATTCTCCCTGCCGTGTGTTAACCTGGGAGGTGCGTTGGCAGGTTGTGCAGAGCTGGGCTCAAGAGGATGGAGGGCTTGCACATGTTCTTCAGAGCCACACTCTATGCACTTGATGGACACATTACAGTCCCTTGCAAAATGTTCTGTAGAAGCACAGCACCTGAAACATACCCTAAATGTCTTTAAAAGCTCCTTGCGCTCTTCCAGAGGCTTTTTCCTAAAGCCGATACATTTATTGAGGGGGTGTGGCTTCTTGTGTATGGGACACTCTCTGTTAGGGTTTTCAATCTTCCTACTCTGTTTGTTCGTGGCCACAACTGTGGTAGGAGTGAGAAGGATGTCAGTCTTTTTCACAGACACTGGACCTCTACGGTTTCTATAGTTGCCCTGAAGAGTGGTACTCTTAGGAAAGGGTGAGAAGAGACTGTACTCACCATAGGAAAAACTTGGATCGTTCTTGGTCTCTGCAATTTCCCTGATGAATTCACAGAAGAAAGAGAATGGAGGGAAGGAAACCTTGTTCTCTCTTTTGTATGATGATCCTAGTGCAGTCCATTTCTCTTGCAAACCATACGGGAGCTTGGAGACAATTGGGTTTACCCCTCTTGGAGTGTCAAGGTAACTGAGTCCAGGTAGTTTTGGGTCTGTCTTGGCTAGCTGAAGCTCAAGGAGAAGGTCACTCAGTCTCTGGAACTCCTTGTTGTCCTTACCGGATATCTTTGGGAAAGTTTCCAGACGTATGAACAAAGCATTTTCTATAGCTTCTGGACTGCCATAACTTTGCTCTAGTCGCTCCCATGCAGCTGTGAGGCCTGCAGTAGGATTGTCCATGAAAACCGATCTTAATGGCTTAACACTTGCAGCAGATAGAGGACCAAGCCATTTGATCAGCAGATTCAATTCTTGATCAGCTGTAATGCCAAGATTGCTGATTGTAGTTCTGAAGGCACATTTCCAACTTCTGTAGTTCTCAGGTTGGTCATCAAAACTTGTAAGACCAGTCTTTGTGAGCTCTCTGCGAAGCATGTACCTCACAAACTCTTCTGTCTCAGTTGTCCTTTATGTGAGATGCTGTTGGCTGAATGGTGCTGATTGCGTTATCTTTGACATTGTTGTTAAAGGACACAGGGAAATATGGTGCAGCAGATGCATCCAGGTGAGTTGCTTGCTTGAAATCAGTTGTTCCAATGGTACGTTGATTCAAGGCTGTACCGATGACTGGAGATTGATGACTAGCTTGAAGCTTGCGCTGATGCTCTGTGACGTATGAAGGCAGGCAAGGTAGGCAGGCAGGAAATGCAGTGGAGTGATTTTGTGTGCAGGAAGTTGCTGGAAACTCTTTAACTTGAAGCTGTGAAGGAGTCTCTATGTAGTCGGGAGCCTTGAAGATGATGGAGTGTGCACTGCAGTGGCTTAGGACATAGTCTTGAGTGCGTTTGAGGGGGTCTTCCATATCTGCTATGTTTAGGTTAATGCTGTCGTTCTCACTTGCACCTTCGTCTGCACTGATAGCTTGCTGTAGGACCCTTAGCTTTGCCATAGCTGCATCATGTTTACACTGTTCATTTAAGGTTTCCATTGTTGCTCTTTGTCATGCTGACTGCGCTTCCAACTCTGCTCCTTTTTCTGCATATGCCACCTGCACTTTGCTGGCTTCCACTTCAGCGCGGGCATTAATAAGTCGCTCACTGAGTGTTGAGTATCTTGAACTATGGGATCTTGACGAGTTTTTAGAACGTCTGGTGGAAACAGATCTGTGAGATGCAGTGTCCTGTAACAGCTTTATCTTTGCTTCTGCCTTTAATCTGGTTTGCTGTATAAAACTGTCTCTTTCAATATTAAGACTGTTGACACGCTTTAACTGCCTCAGTGAATCGTCTGAATTCATGTTTTGTAAGACATTAGTGAATTTGATGCTGGTAAGCTGATAAAGCTCATATGAGGCAGAAAGTTGTTTAATGACGCCCTCTAGTGTCAGTAGTTCACGTTCAACAGACATTGTATTAGCTTCAGCAAGGATTTTCTCCCAGACTAATTCCAAGCTATTTGACAATTCAGTCCTTGAAGCTTCATAATTCTCCATTACTTTCCAAGTGGGTTTAACTGAGCGTTTGGGTAACTCAGTTTCTTCAGGAACTTGTGAGGAAGGAGATGTGAGTTCACATGCAGAAGCTTGGTCACTCATGATAGCAGACTGACTGTGAAAGCAGGCAGGCTCTGGGTGCTGAAATATGACACCATGCAGACAAACTCAAGCTATAAGGCTGCCATGTGCTGCTCCCTTCTTCTTTCTTGCTATGAGGGCAGTAAATCTTGTCTGTTTCAGTACTGACATGCAGAAATCTTGTAATTAGGCTGTGAAACTCTGTTTTTCTACTGTTCTGTCTCAACTACAAAGCGATAAACTTTATCTCCAGGTTGATGTAGGCCTTACACAAGCTGGTTTGATATTCATCCCTTGCATCGATACAGGCAGCTTAACTCAATGAATAAACTCACAGTTAGGACGACAGACGATGAATCCTTTCGAATGTTCCGTTTTAATGATGGATATTCATAGGTAGAAAAACGTTGCAGTTGTAAGCCACATGTAAGATGTTTAGCATGGAAGATATACAGGAGTAATGACCAGAATCAGGAAGTGGAGGAGAAATATAAAGAACTACGGTGAGAGAGAGAGTTCAGCTAGAAAGAAGGGGACAGATCTTAAAGACACAGAGCAAGAATAATCACATAGTGTAACACAACAATTCTCCTCTATGAAGTGGCAGGTGTAAACAGACATGTGTCTGTTTACACCCAGCTATATCCAATTTGATATGATTTTCTAAAAACTGATAGATGGGGATCAGTTCCCTATACATCCAGCGGATTGGATGGCAGTTGGGTGTAAACGGACATGCGGTCTGTTTACATTGGCCCACCCATAGAGGAGAGACTGTGTCCATGTCCCCTCTGCATCAGCAGACAGATCACCTAATGAGCAAGCGGATCATACAGTAGGCGGAGTCCGCCCCATGTGAAAGGACCCTAGGTAGGGATTAGAACTCCTGTCAAGAGTTTATTACTTTATGTATTCCTGCTAAGTAGATTCACACTCTTTTTGTCCTGTGGACCTTTGTCACAGAGACAGTGACTGATAGGAAATCCAAAATTTTAGAGTTGTCACCAAAGAAGAGATAAGGAAAACTCTTTCAATAGGTAGTCCTGTTCTGGTGACAACTGTCTAAGATGGAGATTTCATCTCCAAGACAGGGAATAACAGGCTTTTAACCCTTCCCTACTCTATACAAAAGAACAAAAAATTACTATACATACATTTAAATAAAAGTTAAAGTAGATCTCAATCCTGACAATTTGTTTTGCATCTCAGTGCGGCTGATCTCCTCCAGCTTCCACATCTACACTTGTACCAGCAATGGGTTCGATTTACTAAAGCAAAATAGACTTGTCACTTTGCAAGGGAAGTTGTACTTTGCAGAAAAAGTTTGCACCAAGCTTAGTTAATTAGATGTAGCTCTGTTGACTTCCACCACCCAATCACATGTAAGTGAAAATATGTTGTTGTTTGTTTTTGTTTTTCTTGCTTGTAATTGAGTATGTTTTTGCAAGGTGAAATTTCACCACATTCACTAAGCTCTGGAGACAATCCCCCTGCAAAGTGCAACTTGCCTTGCAGAATAACAGTCTACTTGCCTTTAGTAAATCAACTACATTGGCTTCACAATATTGCTCTGGACCAGCGTCTAGATACCAATGGACCATGCCTGCACATTGTGTGTGAGCACAGCTGTTGGTGTTGTGTGTGAGCACAAAGCAAGGTCCCTAAAAACATGTATGAGCAAGTTTGGGGTGGAGGAACTTGACTGGCCTGCACAGAGTCCTCACCCTCAACCCGATAGAACACCTTTGGGATGAATTAGAAAGAGAGAAAGTTTGGTCGGCGGGACTTTGAATGAGGCCAATCACTATATAGAGTACACATGTGGGATATAACGCACAGTATTGCTTATATGGGTTCCAACAAAAAAGGAGGAGTTTGTTGGGGACTTTGAATGAAAGATGTATACTAAAAATCAGTCTTAGCAAAAAACATTTTATTATACCTTGTGAGATCATGTACACACATACTGAATGACAAAAAAAAAATGCATACACAAAATCGTATAACTGCAGGGCATGCTAAAAAGCTCATATACAAATTGACGCCATGGTACTTGGCATATCATGGGGTAAAGACAAGTCCTGCACAACATGGGCCACTGGAAGGGCTGGATGGTGTTGGGAAATCTAGAGTAAAACCTGCCTTGGACCACATTATTCTCTCTCTTTGGGATGAGTTAGAGCGGAGACTGTTTGGCAGGCCTTCTTGTCCAACATCAGTGCCTGACCTCACAAATGTGCTTCTGGAAGAATGGTCAAACATTCCCATAGACACACTTCTAAACCTTGTAGACAGCCTTTCCAGAAGAGTTGAAGCTGTGATAGCTGCAAGGGGTGGGCCAACTCAATATTGAACCCTACGGACTAAGACTGTGATACCATTAAAGTACATGTAAAGGCAGGTGTCCCAATACTTTTGGTAATATAGTGTATTAGCATGCAAAACAGATATAATAACTTGGCATTAAAAAGCTCATACTAACAATATGTTTCAAGATCTAATATATGACAGAAATACATAACCTTTTTAACTTATGCTGAGATGTTTTCATAATAGCATTACTTATGTAAAAATATGCGTGATTGAATGAAGGAGCTTTGATTGTATGAAGAGCCAACGTACAAAGGCGCAGACATAAGACACAACTAATATGATTAATTATACTGTATATGTTTATTATTAAAAGAAAGCAGCAAGTAACAAAAATCTATAGTGGTGTTTTACAGTCTTTAGAAGTACTAGCCAACAATATAAATTAGGTTTTTGTGCGTTAACACTATGTTAGCATTTCATGATCAATTGGATATAAAGGTGCTTCACTGCTGGCAGACAATCTGGCTATAAGGGGAAAAAAATGGCACACAGGGAAATTCAATGACCTGCTGTGCCAACAAGTTAAACAAGTTAAACTGGTTCAGTTTGTAGCTGTACTCCAGGCAGATATAAAATATATAAATGAATGCAGCTCTGTAAATATATATACATAACTATCAGTGGCGGCTGGTGCTCCATTTTATTGTATTAGTTAAACACTAAAGTCCTGTACACACGATCGGAATTTCCGATGGGCTAAAATCTGATGGAATTTTTCGTCGGAATTCCGTTGCATACACACTGTCAGACCACATTCTGCCCGTCAAGAACACGGTGACATACAATACTATGACGAGCCGAGAAAAATTAAGTTCAATGCTTCCGAGCATGCGTCGACTTGATTCTGAGCATGCGTGTTTTTTTTCTCCGTCGGAGTTCCACACAGACGATCGGAATTTCCAAGAGGATTTTTTTCCATCGTAAAAAAATAAAACATGTTCTATTTCTAAACTCCGGCGGAAAAAAGTCCGATGGGGCCCACACACGGTCGGAATATCCGATGAAAAAATTCCGTCAGGCTTTTTTCATCGGAAATTCCGATCGTGTGTACAAGGCATAACGCTAGCCAATATTTTTTTTTAACTTTTGGATGAAGTTCAAAAGTCTGATGGGTTTTTATTTCTGTCTTTAACCCCATTGGGGAAATGTTCCCTCACTTTCTGTCCCTGTGATAATGTACAAGAAATCGGGGTAGTATGGTTGTCAAATAGACAGGAAAAAAAACATTGTCAGAACTTCTAATGCCTTGAATACACGATCGTGTGTGGGCCCCATCTGACTTTTTTCCGTCGGAGTTTAGAAAATAGAAATTCCGATCGTCTGTGCGGAACTCCAACGGAGAAAAAACCATGCATGCTCAGAATCAAGTCGACGCATGCTCGGAAGCATTGAACTTAATTTTCCTTGGCTCGTCGTAGTGTTGTACGTCACCGCGTTCTTGACGGTCAGAATGTGGTCTGACAGTGTGTATGCAAGACAGCTTGAACAGAATTCGGACGGAAAATTCCATCAGATTTTAGCCCATCGGAAATTCCGACCATGTGTACAGGGCTTAACTCTTCCCCCATTCTGCTTAAAGTGTGTTTTATATTTGCCAGTGTGCCTGTTAAAGATATTTCTCATCACCCCCCACCCCCCCATCCTGACAAAAATTGAGGGTAAGTTGAATCCTCAATATGAATGCAAATGGGAAAATCTGATGGCGCTTATATCAAAAACTAAATATAAATGTTTTAGGCAGGAGTTGGGCTTTAACAATCTTTCAGGGCTTATTCCAACTATTGTGATGTGGTAACTCCCATCAGCATATGACGCTACTATGTAACTATGCAGTTTATACAAATACTTTAATTATGTGCTGTACACCTTAAAGTGGTTGTAAACCTTTGTGTTTTTCACCTTAATGCATCCTATGCATTAAGGTGAAGAAACACCTTGCAGTCACTGCCCCCCCCCCCCGAGCCCCCGTTTTACTTACCTGAGCCTCAAATCTCTGTGTGCGCGATCCCGCCTTGCTTTCCCCAGGTCTTGTTGGCTCTTCATTGGATAGATTGATAGCAGCACAGCCATTGGCTCCCGCTGCTGTCAATCAAAAGGTGCTTCAACAAAGTATTAGTGTAATGCCCTGTACACACAATAGGAATTTCCGATGAAAAAAGTCAGACGGAGTCCGTTGGGGTTTTTCATCGGAAATTCCGACCGTGTGTGGGCCCCATCGGAGAAATTCTATTTTTTTCCGATGAAATTCCGTCGGAATTCCGATGGAAGTTTGATCGGAAAAAGGTCCGATCATGTGTACGGGGCATAAGGGTGTGCACTCTTATGCAACCATATTATTTTAGTTTTTTTTTTTACTTCCCTTCACCTAAAATATTTAAGTTTGTTGTTTAACTGAGTTGAACAGTTTTTAGGTCACATTAAAGGTGGAAAAAATTCTGAAATGATTTATCTTTGTCTCTTTTGTTTGCATCAGAGAAACCTGACATTGTAGCAGGGGCGTGTAGACTTTTTATATCCACTGTATATATAAAAAAAAGCTTGTAGGAAGTGGAATCATTTTTTTTGGGCATAAGAGACATTGAAAGTCTCTTTTACAAAAAAACCTGCTTAATTTTTTTAAATGTTTTAAGTTAACCATTTCAGCCCTGGAAGAATTTACCCCCTTCCTGACCAGAGCACTTTTTGCGATACGGCACTGTGTCGCTTTAACTGACAATTGCATGGTCGTGCTACGTTGCAACCAAACAAAATTGACGTCCTTTTTTTTCTCACAAATAGAGATTTCTTTTGGTGGTATTTGATCGCCTGCGCGGTTTTTATTTTTTGCGCTATAAACAAAAAAAGAGTGTAAATTTTTTTTAAAAAGCAATATTTTTTACATTTTGCTATAATAAATATCCCCCAAAAATATATAAAAAAAAATGTATTTCTCGGTTTAGGCCGATATGTAATCTTCTACATATTTTTGGTTTAAAAAATCGCAATAAGCGTACAGTGGAACCTCGGATTGCGAGTAACGCGGTTAACGAGCGTTTCGCAATACGAGCACTGTATTTTAAAAAATCCTGACTCGATTTGCGAGTGTTGTCTCGCAAAACTAGCAGGATTCAAGCCAAAGCGGTGTGCAATATCGCATTTGGCCTGAGGTGGGGGGGCGCCGGAGCCGAGCAGAAATTTGCTTTGATATCCGAGTACTTTGGATTACGAGCATTCTCCTGGAACGGATTATGCTCGTAATCCAAGGTCCCACTGTATATTGATCAGTTTGCGCAAAAGTTATAGCGTCTACAAAATAGGGGATAGATTTATGGCATTTTTTTCTATAATTTTTTTTTTTTATTAGTAATGGTGACGAGCTGCGATTTTTATCGTGACTGCAACATTATGGCAGACACATCGGACACTTTTGACACTATTTTGGGACCATTGTCATTTATACATCGATCAGTGGTATAAAAATGCACTGATTACTGTGTAAATGACACTGGCAGGGAAGGGGTTAAACACTGGGGGCGATCAAGGGGTTAAGTGTGTCCTAGGGAGTGATTCTAACTGTATGGGGGTTGGGCTACCACTGACATGACAGCGATCACTGCTCCAGATGACAGGGAGCAGTAGATCATGTCACTAGGCAGAACAGGGAAATGCTTTGTTTACATAGGCATCTCCCCACTCTGCAGCTCCGTGTCACGATCGTGGGACACTGGCAGACATGGAGTCCATGGGAAGGGGTTAAAGGGGAGGGGTTAAACACTGGGGGGCGATCAAGGGGTTAAGTGTGTCCTAGGGAGTGATTCTAACTGTGGGGGGGGATGGGCTACCACTGACATGACAGCGATCACTGCCCCCGATGACAGGGAGCAGTAGATCATGTCACTAGGCAGAACAGGGAAATGCCTTGTTTACAAAGGCATCTCCCCGTTCTGCAGTTCCGTATCACGATCGCGGGACACCGGCAGACATGGAGTCGGCGGGACCCGCGGGCACGGTCACGGAGCAGGTGTGTGCAAGCCCCGCCACTTAGCCGCGATTTAAAGGGGACGTACCTGTACGCCCATTTGCGGAGCCGTGCCGTTGTGCCGACGTACATCGTCGTGCGCTGGTCGGCAAGCGGTTAAGTTTAGTTCCACTTTTAATCACAAGGTTTGTTGTCTGTTACCTTATTCCAAAGTGTTCAAAAATAATCTGATTTTCCCTCATGAAATGATCTCCCTTCTCTCTTCTCTATCACCTATCAAAGCAAATTTCAAAACCCAATCTCCTACTCAATCCAAGCTTTTATATACTTCTAGACTAGGTGGCAATATTAGGGTAGTACTGTCAATTTTCTAATCAAAAGCCAAGGAGAAGAATCAGACTGCGTGAAATACCTTTGTGATGGACTGGTTAGACGTATCACATTGAAAAATCACCAGTCTGTTTTTCTATGTGAAAGTCGGCTTTAAACTCCCAAATGGGAGATATACTACCAATACCTTATTCGTTGGCTGAAAAGATTAAGACTAGAAGATCATATCTAACCTACGGTTTTCAGTAATCACAAACTATACATAAAAGGTAAATTATCTTTTTATTTACTTGTGTTTATACTGTATGTATGGAG
The DNA here is from genome assembly GCA_029206835.1 of Rana muscosa. Lineage (NCBI taxonomy): Eukaryota > Metazoa > Chordata > Amphibia > Anura > Ranidae > Rana > Rana muscosa. The sequence goes on along the minus strand of CM055121.1, from coordinate 437,911,505 downwards.
GTATGTGTACAGTATATGCATGTGTGCATTTATGTGGTAATTATACCATAAGGACAGAAATGAACCAGAAGCTACACCCAGTTTCTTCTTAATCAGATATACCTGCTTGCTAACACAATTATAAAACAGCAAATCCAGTGTCTCTAGCTCCTTTCATAAAGTTCATGTAGACATGATCAATGTTCAGTTGCTGTTTGACCAGACATTAGACAGGAACGATGAGTCTACAGTGGGAAAAATAATTATTTTATCCCCTGTAGATGTTGTGAATTTGCCCACTTACAAAGAAATGAAGGGTGTATAATTTTTATCATAGGTGTATTTTAAATGATAGAGACTATGAACCAAAAATCCAGAAAAGAACACATAAAACAAATGCTATAAAATCAGTTGCAGTTCAGTGAGTAAAATAAGTATTTGATCCCCAAGCAAAACATGATTTAATACTTGATGAAGAAACCCTTGTTGGAGAGCACAGAGAGAGGTAAGACATATGCCGCATACACACGACCGTTTTTCACGACGTTAAAAATGCAATTTTTTAAATTGGGCATTAAAAACGATTGTGTGTAGGCTCCAGAGCATTTTTAACGACGTGAAAAATGGGCTAAAAAAAAATGAGAACCTGCTCTATTTTTTCACGTCGTTTTTCACGTCGTTCTTTTTAACGTCGTGAAAAACGGTAGTGTGTATGCTTTTACGAGGGGAAAAAAAACGTGCATGCTCAGAATCAAGTATGAAGATAGCACATTTGTCACGTTGTAACGGACTGAAAAGCACGAGGCTGAAAAGCGCGAATCGCCACTCAACAAACTTTACTAACATGAAGGGTGGCGCCATTCGAACGGAACTTCCCCTTTATAGTGCCGTTGTACGTGTTGTACGTCACTGCACTTTGCTCAAGCAGTTTTTTTTTAATGAACGTGTGTATGCAAGACAGGCTTGAGAGGAAACAAGAAAAATCACGTCGAGAAAAATGCAGTTTTTTAAAATGACATTAAAAACGTACGTGTGTACGCAGCATTAGATCTGTGAAACCTTGTGAGCTGCTATGTTAATCTAATTAAAGCTACCAGCACTAAACACACTTCCTAAACATGTGAATTAACAAACTAGAATCAGAATAAGTGCAGCGCTAAATACAAAATATCCCCTGAGGGATATATAGTGCATTCAATAAACGATATTATAAATAAAGTACAATATGCAAATTTTCACAATGTGTTCTTATATAAATCAAACAATATGATAAATAGTAAAGTGCAATGTGCATAGATTGTCCACATAGTGTCCTTATGAAAATCAATCGATGGCGAAAAAAATCGCGCCCATCCATTATATGCATAGTGAATAATCAATCTCTCCACAATTATCCACCTGTATATGTGTTTCTCAAACTCCTAGTGCTCCCTCCACCAGATGTGCCCTCACCTTATAGGCTTTTTAAATGTGCCTTTAAAAATTAATAATCTTTTTAAATGCTTCTCAAAGTATTCCTTCTCCTTATAAGCTGCCCGTAAACTCCAGTCACATCGGTCAATCAAAGAGTTAACCCACCTTGCTGCTTCTCGTGAACTTCAATCACATCGACCACATGCAAAGCAATCAGATCTGGCAATAGTGCTTTATCATTTATTTATTTTTTATTATATTCAAAAAGATCATATCAAATGTGAACTCACATTTTAAAACTTAAAACAAGCCTATGTGTATTATACTTGTATCACCAGTGTTAAGACGAATATGTCACCTCTCAACCGGCTCTGCAGCCCCGGCCGTCAGTGCTCCTTGCGTCTGTTACACTCAGAATGGTGCTTCCTGGTTCCACGTTCATCAGCCTCTCAGGTGTCTCCTCCAGACCTTAATCCTATAGAAAATGTATGGAGGGAGCTGAAGTTGCCAAAAGACAGCCAGGAAATTTTAAGGATTTAGAGAAGATCTGTAAAGAAGAGTGGACCAAAATCCCTCCTGAGATGTGTGCAAACCTGGTCACTAACTACAAGAAACATCTTACCTCTGTGCTTGCCAACAAGGGTTTCTCCACCAAGTACTAAATCATCTGTTGCTTGGGGATCAAATACTTATTTTACTCACTGAACTGCAACTCAATTTATAACATTTGTATCATGTGTTTTTTCTGGATTTTTGGTTGATATTCTGTCTCTATCATTTAAAATACACCTATGATAAAAATACCCTTAAGGCCCCTTTCACACGGGATGGATCAATAATGATCCGCCCCGTGAACCTCCGCTTGCTCAGCGGGGATCGCTCCGTTGATCCCCGCTGAGCCGGCGGATAACAGGGCGGTAACCACACACTGAGCAGGGACCGCCCTGTCAGATCTCCGCTCTCCCCTATGGGGTAATCGGATGAACACGGACTGTCTGTCCGTGTTCATCCGATCCGCTCCGCAGAAGGATAGAAAAATAGGAATTTTTCTATCCAGAAAAACGGAGCATCGCGGACACGGAGGAGATCGGGTGTCAGCGGATGTTCATAGGGATACATGCATGTCCATTTTTCATCCGAAAACGGATGGATGAAAAACGGACATACGGTCCGCCCGTGTGAAAGGGGCCTAATTCTTTTGTAGGTGGGAAAACTTAATTATCAAATAATTATTTTCCCAACTGTAAGTAACTTTCTTCATGGAATACAAGTTAGAGGAAGCACCACAGAAATTGTTGATGTCCAGGGATTGCTATGCACTACAGAAGTAGTTGGCAATGTAGAAGATACATGGGGCCTCAAATTATATCTCCAAAGGGCCACATAAAATACAAATTATATGTATAGAATACATATATGTATATGTATTCTACTGCTAGAACTGTAGATGTTTTTTTTTTTTTGTGTGCGTGTTTAGTGTAGATAAATTTGTTCAGGCTTGGCTGGCAGCCAAGCCTGTCTTTTTTTTTTTCTGGGTTGGGCAGAGATCCAGGAAGAGCTGGATGACTCAAAGTAAGCATCACTGAGAACTCCCCCTGTTTCTAGAATGTACTGGAACCTTCTAGAAAAATGGGAGGGGAAGTAAGGTGGAGCTGCCTGGCGTATTCTGAGGGCCCTGACCAACCCCCAACTTGGGTTGTCAGGAGGCAGGCCCCCTCAAATACTCTGGGTCAGCCTGGGGAGGAGAGTTCGGGTGGAAGCTAGAGATGGAATGTTAGGCTGTCATGGCCTTGGAGGGAGCTCCCTAGTCTGGGGGGGTGACCTTGGGCCTGGGCTCGGGTGCGGACGGGACCTTCTCAAAACCCACAGATGTGTTCTGGCCAGGAGGCACTGGGAGCAAGGAAAGGACAGCAGGAGAACACTGCTGGGCAAGTCTCCAGGAGGAACAGAAAAAGCCAAGAGGACTCATGAGTGAAACACAGTCAGGAGGACTGGGAGGCATGTCTGAGAGGACTGGGATGGAGCAGTCTGGGATGGGTGCAGAGCCAGTCAGGAGGACTGTGGTGGCACGGGGCGGTGGAAATTGGCAGCTGCAGCCAGGAGGACTGGCAGTGCCTGAAGAGGTTGTACTGGGAAAAGTAGCCACAGACAGGACAGCTAGCACCAAAGACATCTATTTATTTCTACACCATAGGGGCCCACAGTCCCTGCCTGCAAGGGGCATTAAACCAGACCCAGCTGGGATTGTGTTGGGTCTGAAACTTGTGCTAGCTGGTCCTGGGAGTGATAGTCTGCAAGCAAGTGTGTGTGCTGGAGGTAGAAGAGGAGAGAATACATATAGTTCAAGTCCCTACAGAGTTTCATTGATCAAATGGGCATCCCATATGCACCCTTCCCCATCCAAGTTCAATTCCCCTATTAAAAAACAAACAAAGCTGCAAGGACTGCTTCTTGTCTCTGAGTAACTGAAAATGTATGTGCCTGGCTGTGCAGGGTGGGAGATGACCACATTCACCAGCGGCCCTTACGGGGGTAGCGCTGCATATATATAATACTACAGAAGGCTTTCGTAAACTGAAGACTTACTAGATGAAATGGTCAGAGACTAGCTCTCAAAAACAGCTCTCGGTCCGGACTGACAATTGGATTCCCCTCCCGGAGGTTCAAAACTTTTTAAAGGGACCAGGGGGCATGTGCGAAGGGGTTAAAACCAACTGCAACCTTAAAAAACAAAAACTACCTTAATTTGACCTACCCTATTGACTACAGTGCATTTTACAAAAATTTCCCAATCTCTCATTTTCAGTCATTCCTACTGATTATGCATCAGTGACCCTTATATAAGCTGAATAATTTATTGTTGCCAGTGTTTTTTTTCAAATATTGGAACATGGTTGCTTCAAGTTTATAATCAGATATGCAAATTCGTTTGGTAAGCTGATAAAAATATGTAAATTATATTACACATAATATTTTTTTGTGCTAGACTTATCAGTTAGAAAGCTGGAGAATAAAAAAAAAGAAAGTATTCATGAAAAACTTGCATAATTATTCTTATCATTTAACACTGTAAGAGCTGTCAAATGTCATTTTCATTTTATTTAACACCCTCCTTATGAAATCCTTTGTTCTGCATTTTCTTTCATTGAGTCTTCATTTATACAATCTCATAGAATGCTATGGAATTCATACTGGAGATGCATATTCAACCTTGATATGATTATATATTTGTTTCCTATTTCCAGAGCATTGCTGTGTGTATGACCAGTATTAGAGACTTAGGGGGTAATTTACTATAGCGCCTCGGCGCTAATTAGCGCAAATTGCCGCGAATTCGCGCTAATTAGCGCAAATTGCCGCAAATTCACGCTAATTAGCGCTAAAACGGTATTCACTATAGCGCTGGAGAAAAAATACTTACCAAAATCGAATTTACTATAGCTCCCAGAATCCAAATAGCGCCCAAATCCTTACTCTACTAAAAGCTGGAGTTGTGCACATGGAAATAATGTTTAGAGCGTGATATAATTGCCTAAATGGTACTGAAATATGCGGTATATTATTTAAAGATAATCTGCTTTTAAACTTTGTGAAAAAGTGATTTCTACACTGAAATATCTTTAAAAGTCTGAGAAGTAAAAAAATGCCAGTTTTTGGACAACTATTTGCAAGCTAAACTGAGCATGCCCAGAGCTAATATAACTCAAATTTTAACTCAAGTGACTTTTTTCACAAGAGTTATAGTAAATACCGAAATGAGAGCTAATTAAACAGCATGTTTTGGAAGTGAAAATCTGAGCTATTTTAGTCCAATGCAAGTTAAAGGCTGGGTTCACACTATACGACACGACTTTCATCCTACTTTGCTCTGCGACATCTGTCCTACATTGGTCCGACATTGGTCCGACATTGGTCCACATCCATCCGACATTCATGAACAGGATACTACTTTGATCCGACATTGTGCTAGTCTGACTTGTCCTTTGACCAATCAAAACAATCCCAGGGTGAGATAAATTCCTTTTACTGCTGCTGTAATCACAATGTCGGATGCCAAAGTCGTATGGTTAGGACAAGGATCCGACTTTGATCCGACTTCAATGATAGTCAATGGGCTGAAGTAGGATCAAAGTCGGACAGAAGTAGTACAGGGAGAATTTTTAATGTCGGACCGACATGTGTCGGACCAGTTAAGACGGCTCCCATAGGGAAACATTGATTTTCACACGTCATGCGACATGAGCTCCTAATGTCGGAGCGTTTGTCGCCCCAGTGTGAACCAGCACTTAGCCATTGATTCTAATGATACAATTGTAATTTTCACAAATAAAGGCTGGGTTCACACTATACGACACGACTTTCATCCTACTTTGCTCTGCGACATCTGTCCTACATTGGTCCGACATTGGTCCGACATTGGTCCGACATTGGTCCACATCCATCCGACATTCATGAACAGGATACTACTTTGATCCGACATTGTGCTAGTCTGACTTGTCCTTTGACCAATCAAAACAATCCCAGGGTGAGATAAATTCCTTTTACTGCTGCTGTAATCACAATGTCGGATGCCAAAGTCGTATGGTTAGGACAAGGATCCGACTTTGATCCGACTTCAATGATAGTCAATGGGCTGAAGTAGGATCAAAGTCGGACAGAAGTAGTACAGGGAGAATTTTTAATGTCGGACCGACATGTGTCGGACCAGTTAAGACGGCTCCCATAGGGAAACATTGATTTTCACACGTCATGCGACATGAGCTCCTAATGTCGGAGCGTTTGTCGCCCCAGTGTGAACCAGCACTTAATGTTGAGATGAAATGTATCTTTCTCTGAAATAAATTTTCCTTTGCAACAATGTTGCTTCTAATTAAAATATTTTGTTTTTAAAGAAAGCTAGAATGTGGAATGTTTTGATAAAATATATTTTTCTCTGTCACTTTCACTAGTTACTCTCCATCTCACACCAATTTTTACCCAAACTCACACAGGTGTCTTTACAAAGCACAAACAATACCATTGCTGATGCAAATTTAAAATTAGTCACATTTTTTTGTGCTTTTTATTATTTCTAAATAATCATAATTTGAGCCCCAAAAATCTGATATGTGTTCCAACATCAGAAATAAAAATGTAATTCCCCAAAATTTGAGGGTAATATCACTATTCTAAACTTACCCCCAAAAAAACACCAAATATCACAGAATAAATCAAGAACAATAACTCTTGAGTAATGTAATTCCATCACCTGTATGTCCAAAGAAATGCAGTATTTATGTGTGTTTATGTGTAGGAGGATTCCACATGTGGCAGCTCTGTGGCTTAGAGGTTAGAACTTCTGCTTAGCATCCCTGAGTGTCTGGGTTCAAATCCCAAACATGCTGTTTCATGTAGAGAAGTTGTCTCGTATCCCAGGTCCTAAAACTATGTTTAAATCTTGTATTTATGTGTAGGAGGGTTCCACCACCACTGTAAATCTTGCCACTTGCCAGATACACAATTTAGCCCAAAGTATTGGGACGCCTGCCTTTACACACACATGAACTTTAATGGCAGCCCAGTCTTAGTCCGTAGGGTTAAAATTTGATTTGGCCCACCCTTTGCAACTAGAACAGCTTCTGGGAAGGCTGGGAAGGCTGTCCACAAGGTTTAGTGTGTCTATGGGAATGTTTGATCATTCTTCCAGAAGTGCATTTGTGAGGCCAGGCACTGATGTTGGATGAGAAGGCCTGGCTCGCAGTCTCTGCTCTAATTCATCCCAAAGGGAGTTCTATCGGGTTGAGGTCAGGACTCTGTGCAGGCCAGTCAAGTTTCTCCACCCCAAACTCACTCATCCATGTCTTTATGGACCTTGCTTTGTGCACTGGTGTGCAGTCATGTTGAAACAGGAAGGGGCCACCCCCAAACTGTTCCCACAAACTTGGGAGCATGAAATTGTCCAAAATGTCTCAGTATGCTGATGCCTTAAGAGTTCCCTTCACTGGAACTAAGGGGCCAAGCCCAACCCCTGAAAAACAACCCCACACCACAATCCCCCCTCCACCAAATGATTTGAACCAGTGCACAAAGCAAGGTCCATAAAGACATAGATGAGTGAGTTCGGGGTGGAGGAACTTGACTGGCCTGGACAGAGTCCTGACCTCAACCCGATAGAACACCTTGGGGATGAATTAGAGCGGAGACTGCAGGCCAGGCCTTCTCGTCCAACATCAGTGCCTGACCTCACAAATGCACTTGGAAGAATGGTCAAACATTCCCATAGACACACTCCTAAACCTTGTGGACAGCCTTCCCAGAAGCCTTCCCAGAAGAGTTGAAGCTGTTATAGCTGCAAAGGGTGGGCCAACTCAATATTGAACCCTACGGACTAAGACTGGGATGCGATTACAGTTCATGTGCATTTAAAGGCAGGCGTCCCAATACTTAGGCCAATATATTGTATATTGCTTGGAGACACGGAACTTGGCTATGGACTTAGGGCCGGTTCACACCACAGAGATGCAGAGAACATGTGTGAGGCTGCCTGGTGGCTAAGTGGGCAGCAATTCTGTCTAGCAACACTGGGGTTGCTGGTTCAATTCCCCAACATGCTAATGCTTATGTTGAAGACATGCTGGTATTTTATTTGTCTCCTGTCAAAATAGTCTCTAATGTAAGAAAGTTTATTTTGGACTTTAGATTGGAAGCTCATTGGAGCCAGGGACTGATGTTAATGTTTGTTAGCACTAATCATGCCCAGGGACTTGGACATTTAAAATTGTATGGTTTACACTGCACAGGTACATATGCTTAGAAAACTGTTGCTTTGATTATGTGCATGCAAATGGACTTGGATCTTTGACCTGTAGTTGGAGATTTGATGCACATAGCCAAGGGCTAACACAGTTGCAAATAGTATTATTTGTTCCTGCCTGTAACGGCACCCCAAATACGAAAGGGGGTAACGCCGTTTAGATGACCCTCCTGTCACACTGCCCATCAGGTGAAATAACTTTAGACATACACGAAGAGACAGATTGAAAGATACTGGTGGGCGTGTACTTCTATTGAGCGTGTACTTCTATTGGGCGTGTGTCAGTTTGCTAACAATACAACCTCTCTTATATAAAGGCCTGCAGTATGGGGGGATCGTTTGGTCTGAGAAGGCCAGGTTTTTTGCTGTGATTTGTGGGGGAGAAGGAATGATATTGTGCAGATTGACAACCCCCCCCCCCCCAACTAGTGTTATTTGCTGAAATTCTTGTGCATTTTTTCAATCAAAAATTGTGTGTGTATTGTTCCTGTCTGATCATGCAAAATCGTTTGGAAGCATCTGCTGACCTTCTACTCTTGGATCTCATTGCTTAATCATGTACACAGAAATGCAGATTCCAGCAGAACATGGTCACCAATGTATCTATATGTGGATTGTGGGGTGGGGGTGGGTGTTTTGAACATGTGTCTTTTTTATTATTATGTTGGAATGCTTTGTAAGAATAATGACTTAAAGTGGTTGTAAACCCACTTTTTAAACAAATACCTACATGTAAGCCTAGATTAAGGCTTACCTGTAGGTGCATGAAATATCTCCTTAACCTACACGGTTAAGGAGATATTTGTATGTAAATGCGGCGACGCTGACGTCACCCCATTCACAAATTCGGCTAGGTCGCAACATTCGACGACGTAGCCGAATTTGACAGCTCACGCGCGCATGCGCAGAGTCACGTCTTCGCCGCTCTGGCCAATCACAGCGCCGGAGCGGCACTGTGATTGGCTGCAGCGGCGATACCCGGAAGTAACATTCCGGCTATCGCCGCAGCGATGGATGCGGCTAGAGGAGGGACACGGACGACTTCGGGGGCCCCGATCGAAGGTAAGTGGTACATAATGAGCTAGTATGCTAGTCATACTAGCTCATTATAGCTTTGTCTTGCAGGTTAGAAAAAAAAAAAACACAAACCATTTAAGTATGTTTCTATAATCTTGCAGATAAAAATGTGATGTGTTGCCCGTTATACACTAAAAGTAAAGCTGTGTGCACTCTAAGGTTTTGACAAATTTTAGATTGTAAGCTCCTATGAGCAGGGCCCTTAAAATCCAATTGCTAAATGTAGCACCATGTATCCTGTCCAATTTTTTTGGAAGCTAGTAAATGAATGTACCTAATTTTGTTTCTGCTAGCAAAATAAAAGTACGTTATTGAGCTTTGGTGTGTGTGCGCGGTTTTTTTTTTGTTTGTTTTTTTGGGCAAAGTGCAAAATCCTTAATATTTTATTTCTATATGAATTTTTGCACCAAAAAATGAATCTCTTTGCCCTTGTTCACATTGATGCTACTTTGAAATCGTGCTACTTCACTTAAGCTAGCGCGATTTTAGGTACTACTTGATAGACATCTGTGTGGCTTCATACACAAATGTCTATTGAAGTCGCACCTGAAATTGGCAAAATTAGTACAGGAACTACTTTTGGAAATCGGTGCGGCGCCACAAAATTGGGGTTGCATCGATTGGAACAGTGCCATTGCCACCAATAGTCATGCGATTTGATTTCTGAAAGTGCATGACAAATCGCCCCAATGTAAACCTAGGCTTCAGCACACCTGCAAGTAAATGATAAAGGTGGAATCTTTATATATAACAGCTGTGGAGAATTGCAGGTAATGAATTCAGCTGGAGGATAGACAGTGTTGTATGTGTCAGCTCTGGTTCACATTGGTGCGATTTGACATGTCAGATCGGTGGCAATTGCGCTGTTCTAATTGGTGTGATTTGTATTGATATAAGTGCAGAAACCTGCACAGATGTCTCTGATGTCCCCCCCCCCCCCTCCTGCAGTCGGGACTGACATGCGGGAATGAAAATCGTATGAGTTCAGCTGAACGATTTCCTCCCGCTGTCAGTGTGAAGCAGGGCTCAAACCGGGCCTTTTGCCTTTGTAATTCACCTGCTGCTATGGCAGAGACACTATTCCTTTTCAAACTCCCTTAAGTTTACCTTCAAATATCATATGTAGAAATACAGATTTGCATATCTGCAAATAATCAAAAATAATAAATTCTAAGTGTGATTGAGATCAAATTTTCGCAGCTGCAATCAACAGAGCGTGGTTTCACCTCCTGACCCAGAAATGAGTCATTGTAATCACCCGGAAGTTCCTGTGCTGGTCAGGATCTCCATCTAGGTGGACATGGCGAGGTCCCTCTTTTTAGCATAGAGGAAGTGCTGCTGATTTGCCGGGTAAGTGTAGGATATGTACTTGTGCTTACTCAAGGTGGGGGTGGATTTGGTGTGGGTGGGCTTCATTGATTTGTTTGGTATCACAACACATTTGCTTCTGGCCCATGTGTACACATCACTACTTCCTGCATTTGTTCTGCTGATGTAAATCAGTAAGGACTATGCAAGTATAAATGAGAGCTCCTTTCTATTAAAATATATATGACTTGATTCACAGTTGGGCGACTTTTCATGATTCTCAATGATAACCATTCATATCTGTGCTACTTTAAGTCAGACCAACTTCAAAGTAGTCCTTGTACTACTTTGGTGTGACTTTCAGGCTCGGTTTCCACTAGTGCGACTTGTCATGCAACTTGGGACTGCAAAGTCGCATGACATGTCATACCCTATGATTTCCAATGAGTATGGTTCATATTTGTGCGACATCAAGTCGCAGCGACTTCAAAGTAGTCCCTGCACTACTTTGGACCCACTTTGATACAACTTGAGGTCCATAGACCTCAAGAATATACAGGCATTGCTCCAAGTCGCATCAAAATCGCTGCAAAAAATTGCGGCAAAATCATGCGAATTTAGGGTTGCAATAGTGGAAACAGAGCCTCATGTGACTTGAGGTACATAGGGTGCAATATTAAACAGGCATTCCCAGAAGTTGGGGCCAAGTTGCAGCGACAAAGTGGCAGCAAATTAGGGTGACTTTCAGGTCGCATCAGTGTGAAAGAGATTCAAGGATATCTTTGAATTTGGCCCTATTGTCACTTGTGCATCCTGAAAGTGGGGAAAATTCATCCCTGCACTACCTTGGTTTGACTTTGATGCGATTTGAGGTCCATACACCACAAGATAACACAGACATTGCTTCAAGTCAATTTTAAGGTCGCACAAGTGCAAATGGGGCTTTATTCAAAGGTGTTATTTAATCTCATTAGGTTACTTTCACACTTATGTGACTTTTCATGCAGCTTTGGACCTCAGAGTCGCATTAAAAGTTCCCCCCCCCCCATGAGTTCCATTCATATCTATGCAACTTCACCCATGTTCACCCATGAATTGACATGTCAAATTGCAGGCCAAATCGGCGCCTATTGACGGCAATAGAACTGTCCGAATTGGTGCGACGCCACACAGATTCCCAAAAGTATTTCCTACACTACTTTGGGCGACTTCAGGAGGCGATTTCTTACCTCCCAACTTTTTGAGATGGGTATAAGGGACAACTATTAGCAAAAGTGTGTAGGCATAGTACACACCTCCTAAAACACCTTCTTAAAGGAGAATTACTAAAATATATATATATATTAGTTAAACCCCCAAGTGCTTTTTTTTTAACAATAATATCCCTTTAGATTGGCTTTGAGAATTTACAAACAAAGCAATTTAGAAATTACAGTAGATGAAAGGTTTAGCGCTGGGAAACACTTTTTGAAAGATAAAAATTGCATTTTATATCAAACTATACAGATCAGAACAAAATGAGGGACAAATGAGGAGGACAGAGGGACTTTGGTCCAAATCAGGGACAGTTGAGACCTATGTGATTTCACTAGACATCTGTGCAGGAAAGTGCACTGATGTCTCTGAAATCGCTCACAAAGTCGGGCTGAGGCCCCGTTCACACTTGAGCGACTTTTCCTGAGACTTTGGTCATCAGAGTTGCATGACAAGTCATACCCCATGATTTTCAATGTGTACCATTTATATCTGTGCAACTTCAAGTCACACCGACTTCAAAGTAGTCCCTGTACTACTTTGGTCCGACTTTGATACAAGTTGACAGGCATTCCCTGGGATCGCAGAAAAAATGCAGACGGAAGTTTGCGCGCCTTTCCCTGCGACTCCTGCGTCCATAGACCTCAAGATTACACAGGCATTGCTTAAAGTCGCATCAAAATCACACAAACTTCAGGTCGCACAAGTGTGAAAGGGGCCTAAGTCACTGTGCTGAGTACTATTATACCTAGAATATAAAGTAGTTCCACCATCAAACACTCAGCAGCATATGCTGAAAAGAGGCGAATGCCTATTAGCCAATGCCACATCAGCATGAGCATGGTTGTTACAATAATATTAAAGTGGTTGTAAACCCACTTAGACAACTTACATCCACAGGTAAGCCTAGATTAAGGCTTACCTGTAGGTGCAAGAAATATCTCCTTAACCTACACACACTAGTAGATGTTTGTGCTACGCTCAATAGGCTAGTGGTCAGCACTTCTACCTTGAAAAACTCAGGCTTTGAAGCACTCATGAGTTCAAATCCCACAGAGAGATACTAAAAGATTGTATTGGTGAAAAAAGGCAAATGCCAATTAGCCAAAGCAGCATATGCTGAAAATAGGTGAATGCCAATTAGCCAATGCACTTTTATTCAATAATATTATGGTGTGGACTTCCAAACATCACACACTAGCTAATGGGCAGTTTACATTTCTTTGTTTGTTTATTTTAATTTGCTTGTGAAAATAATAAACATTGGATGGTAGGTTGGCTGTTATTTGAACTTGTAACATGAGAGCTGACCACTAAGCCATTGTGCTAAGTACAAGACCTGCATAATAGTAAAGTATGATTAAAGAATGAACATAAATAATTACCGCTTTATAGCCACCTAAATGAAAAAATAAAAACATGAAAAAAACAACATACAACAAATAGGTAACCTAAATGTTTAATACATGTAATTTTACATAATAGCAGACATTACTATGTAATAATCCTTCATAACTGCATTTGTTAGCAAAAGAAGGAAAAAAACTAGGAATACTAATTGCAATATACAGCAATAGATAGAGCACATCTCATATAAAAATGTTTCTTTCACATACATGGATCATGGTTACAGTGCAGTGCTATATAAAAACTAAGTGGAAATTGGCATTTGCGCGTACGCGGATTCGCTAATTAGCGCTGATATCACATTTACTAACACTTGTTTGCTGCTAATAGCGCTCTTTTTCATTCGCAAATTCGCGCATGGAATTTTTAATTGTCAAAAATTGGAGCTATTTTTTGCGATGTGCTCAGTACTTCCTGGAGTTATAGTAAATCAGCCCCTTAGTTTACAATTGCCATGGAGGGGGGGTATGATGGCTGTATGGGGGTATACACATGTCATGGCCGCAAAGTCTTTGCATTGCAGCATGGCGAAAATTGTTTCCAATGTCACATTTGGTGAGCCACCCGAATATATGTATATTCTCTCTCTCTCTCTCTGTGTGTGTATATATGTATATATATATATATATATATATATATATATATATATATATATATTCTATATATTAGGAATATATAAGAGATAAAACATAAAAAATCACCAAAGTAAAACTTTTTTTGTCCCAATAAAACATTATATTTACCTTGGTGTGGTAAGATATTACTAAATCTGTCATTATCTGAAATGTAAAAAGAGATATAGTCTAAGCCCCGTACACAATCCAAAGAGGTAAATACATGACACAACCTTCTTTTAGCCTTTGCTGTGACTGACAGTACAAAAGATGTGCTCTGCACTACCCCAGCCACTGCGAGGAAAAGGTAATATGAGGTTAATAGAGAAATTATTCTCTTCCCCTCGGTGCTTGGGTCAGAGTATATCCAAAATATATAAAATATTGATAGAAGAAACAAAACCTAAATACCCACCCTACTTAGGAAAATGGGAGGAGGAAATAGGTGCCCTATGGGATGAGGAACATAGGAGCAAGATTTTGAGGGTAGCTTGTTCTTCCTCTAGCAATGTCAAGACAATATAAATGTGTTATAATTGATAGCAAGATGGTATGTCACCCCGCAGAGAGCACGGAAGCTTAGCGTAGAGACCCCCCCCCCCAACGTGCTGGAGGGGGATGTGGTGCTCTCTGAACCTTTGCACACCTATGGTGGAAATGCGTGAAGATCCAGCCCTACAGGGAAAGAATCATAGACAACATTTATCAAATAACAGGGGAACATGTCCGGAAAGAGCCGTGGAAATGTTTGTTCCATGACCATGATACAGATAAAACAGTAATTCAGTACAAGAATCCTTAGTCCCCCATCTCTTGAACGCAGCCAAAAGCCTGATCCCAAGATTGTGGAGAACCCCCAAACCCCCTTCTATGAAGAAATGGGCAGCAAAGATAGATTGGTTGAGATCAATAGAAGAAACAATACACAGAATCGAAGACTCTATAGAAACATATATAACAATATATGGGGGAAGTGGCTAGAGTTTAAAAAAATCACAAGAATATATGACGATGGTGGAGCGTTAAGGGGAATGGGGGGAACAGGAGAGGATAGAGCCCTGGGAGGAAAATAGAAAGGAGCAGTTAATAGAAGCCATAAATGTTGGAGTACGGGGGGGAGAGAAAGAGAGAGAGAGAGGGTGGGTCGGAGGGATGGTTATGGGATTCATTTACTTATTTAATTCTGTTTTTTTTTTTTTTTTTGGGGGGGGGGTTTGGGATAAGGGGGTTGTACGCTTAATATGGAATGCCACAATAATGAAAATGAAAGGTGGAGACACCAATTTTGTATAAATGTAATGATGTTGTTTAACCTGAATGATTTATATTAATAAAAAGATAATATATATAAAAAAAGGAATATATAAGAAATAACACATAAAAAAATCACCAAAGTAAAACCTTTTTTGTCCCAATAAAACATTATATTTACCTTGGCGTGGTAAGATATTGCTAAATCTGTCATTATCTGAAATGTAAAAAGAGATATAGTCTCAGCCCTGTTCACAATCCAAAGAGGTAAATAAATGATACAACCTTCTTTTAGCCTTTGCTGTGACTGACAGTACAAAAGATGGGCTCTGCAGATTTTCTTTTAATCACTTGTTTTTTGTCATCAACAACTCCTTCCTTAGCTAGTGTCACTTTTATTTTTGCACCTCGTTGCCTCATTGCCGGGAGATTGGTGTGTTAAAAGCTTTGTAAATTAATACAAAGAAAGCCTTGATTTTAATAAGCAAGAACTCCAGTTGGGGACTGTCATCTCCAAGTATCAAAAGTCCCTCTCGGAGAAGATGTGGAGAGGAGATCAACAGGGATAAAAGTGCTTGAAGGTTGGGTAGCCCTCTACTGAAGTGGCAAGGAGAGTGACATGGTGATTAGAGCCGTACAGCGTTTGGGTATGTGAAACACAAGTCTACATCACCAGTCACTCTAGTAATACATCATTTAAAGGGGTTCCTAAGACAGCTACAACATCTCCGACACCCACAGCAGCCGCACACACACATATGATCTTATCGTGATTACTCCAAAACCCACAAGGACATGAACTGTAAACAACAGTACACACTCTGACAGGGCAACCAATGTGAATAAAGATGTGATGACCGAATAGGTTTAAGTGGGGGTGGGCAGATGGCTGAAGCTTTTATGGTTGGTGCACAACATTAAATTGCTGTTCAAACCCACAACCCAATCCGGCAATAACGAAACTATTTTTTTTTTAACATGTGTAGCGCCCCTCACAATATTCGGGGTCGCTGTGTACAAATTTAGGGGTAGTCTGAGTCAATAGTTAGGCTTAGACCAATTACAATTATTTGCTTCTGCTCTGGGTGTGATGTTGCCTGGCAGTACAGTTCCCTGTTGCCTGTAGGTGGCACTGTCACCGCTGGCTCAGGTTGAACCACGGGGGGTATCACAGCACCATTGGGTGTCCTTTCTCGGCAGCCATACAGTCGGAGTTGTCGGCCCGCCGTGCATGCCGGGAGAGGGTACATAAGGGGCAAACGCCATTAGGCGTGAGGTATTCCAGGGGACCCCTTGGTCCTGGAGGACGTTCGGCACGTACCCCACCTCTTGTGGCCCTCATGGCCAGGGGTGCGTGCGTGTGTTTCAGTCCTGGGCACCTTTAGCCCGAGGCTGCATCGCTGCTTGGTGGGCCCAGCTCGGCTGGCTAGGGCCCACACCTCACAGAAGGATCCCAGGCTGCCCATTGGAAATAGGGCCCAACTTTAGGAATGGAGTTCCAGGGGAAGATCGGTCCTGTCGGAGATAGCGATGATACTGCTGTCTCGGGGAGAGGTCTGGAGGCCTACCTAAAGAGGGATCCATCATCATTGATACAAGCCCTGCAATACCCTAAAGGTTTCTCTCATTGTTGCTTGGCTGGGAGGTTTGGGGCTGGATAATCCTGTGGCAGAGGATTCACAATCGCATCCCCATTTCACAAAGGACATATTGATTCGTGCTCTACTTCGGCTGCTAGGATGTATCTAAAAAGAGGGGACTTAAGTCTTAAGTGTTGCGTGCCTGAACCTTTCCCTACCTCGTCTATTCTCTCTCTCTCAAAGTTTTACCTCAAGATAAAAGAATAAAACCTTGCTGCTTAGGTTTTACACCTGTGTGGACATTAGTTTTATTACAAAGGGACTTCCGCCTAAAAAACGGAGACCAGGGTCAAAAGAAAAAGAAAAGCCCGCAAGCTACGTGCAGAAAAAGAAAAAGGGGAGGAGTCCCCGTCACCCGCGAGTTACACGTGGGTGAATTGGCGCCAAAGGACAGAGAGAGTTTGATCGAGTAAAGAGAGAGCAACATGTCTACTTTTCTGCATACTTCAGTTTTGTCGGGACCCCGGATGTTCCCGATGCCTTCTTCAATGGACATTGCTCCGCTCACCGCCCCGCTTACAGATACGGGGATCCGGCTCAAGCCCCAGGGCCGCTTTGCCTTGTACACCTGCAGAGGTGCGGAGGCCCTGGGCATGCTCTGTTCCAAATGCCACAAACTGGCCGTGCAACTGCGCCCCTTCGGGAGATGTTCAGCTTGTGGAGAGTTCCTCTTTGAAGTGGAGCAGCCCACTGAATTACCCCGGGCCTACCGGGTGAACTACATCACAGGCGTCGTAACTTTGGAGGAAGACGCCTACACTCCTACAGTCGAGCCCACGCGCATCGCCTCCCCTACCGCCAGTGCCTTGGAGAAGGATGCCCCGAGCCTACGGAACTTTTGGCGGACACCACAGCAGATGCTTCCTCTGCCACAACCGAAATCCATGTTCCGCCAGCAAAGCCTAAAGTGGAATATGTTAAGGCCTCCCGCGGCCGCGGTCGAAGCCTGCCTCAGCGCCTACCAGAACCGGACATAGAGAGCGTAAGTAAGCCCGCGAAGTCCCCGACAGGTGACGGTAAGGAGGTTGGGAGAAATGTGTCCACATCTACCCGCAATTACTTGCTTGCTGAGGAATATGATACCTCAGAGCTGGACTCTTCGTCCGATGTGGGGGATGATGCCGAAATAGACGACATCTTTGTTAAAAAGGGATGGGACAAGTAAAAACTGTTGCCCCGGCCCGCAGCCTTGCCGTAGGATCACCCATGAGTTTGTGGAACACTACGCCCCGTGTGGAGGTCCCGGCCATAGAAGAGAAAGCGGTATCTGCCCCAAGTAGAGAACCCCTACCAGGGCCTGATACGGCTACAGTCTGGAGATCGCCAGACGCCATTGTACTCGCTGGAAGTGGGGATCGCAAAACTCTTCCCCATCTTTCCCACTTACAGCAAATTTTGAATAATAGAGTGGCGAGTGAGTATGGCTGGCAGTACCCCTATGTGCCCAAGGAGCTGCTGTTCGAGATAGAGGCCTATCGAGAAAGGTGGAGCGTCGAAGCTATATGGGACTACCCTGAAGTGCCCAAGTCTCACAGGTACTTTGCTTGCTCAGCCGCTATGACTGACCGTTTTAAGGGTTGTCGTAAAGAGTGGAGCTATGGTCGGCATATCCATGCTGATCGGGTGGTGATCTGTTGCCCAGGGAGAGAGGACGCTGTTTATTTTATAGAGACCCTGGACAAACAATGGAAGCCCATTACCCCGCCGGATCCTAGTTTCTACCTTTGAAACTTTTAGACAGGAACTTGTGTGGTTTTTTTTCTCTGCTATCCTGTCTTTTGCACAGACAAACTGTGCCCTGGATTCAAGTAACTTTGCCCCGCTGCTAAGGGGATATCTACTCTTAAAAAGGAAGAAAAGTGGAGAGCTTGTTGTTTTTTTCTCTCCCTCCTGCTCCGAACAAAGGGACATTTTTTCTTTGAATTGAACTGTGGGGTAGATAAGGTCATGGTGGAAGAACGCCGTGGTCAAGATGTAATGTTCATGTGTGCTGTGCCACAGTCCCATGCGCAGCTATTGTGAAGTACTGAACTTATGCCAACACTAGGTGGCAGTGTTCTAACAAAAAAAAAGAGTAAACTAACTGCTCTGATGAGAAAAGCATTTAGGCTTAGATTTATTTTTCTTTATGCTATTTATGCTAGGCTTAGCGTAATAGACTTTAGAGAAGGGAATTGCTTCCTTTAGGGGAGGCAGTTTACTTCTAAATATTGTAGAATATTAGGGATAGGATGTTTGTATATTTTCTTGCTTGCATGTTGTGATTTTTCTTTTGCAGGTATGAGAACGGCTATCAACACCACAGGAGAATGGGGTGGGATAGATAGTTAGTGATGGGTGGTATGTGAATTTAAAATGTGACGTTTGAGATTGTAATGTCATTTGTTTGCTTTCTCTCTTTCTTTCTGTCTCCCTTCCCAAAATGTTTGGTTCAGGCACTTATTCAAAATTTTATTGCTATTATTGTACATAGTTGTTTGGAGAATCGACAGCCTTCAGGATTGAAGGGTTTGATTCCCCTAGCCACTGGGGACAGTGTCTTTTTCAGGAGGGGTGTGTGTAGCGCCCTTCCCAATATTTGGGGTTGCTATGTACAAATTTAGGGGCAGTCAGAGCCAATAGTTAGGCTCAGACCAATTACAATTTCAATTATTTGCTTCTGCTCTGGGTGTGATGCTGCCTGGCAGTACAGTTCCCTGTTGCCTGTAGGTGGCACTGTCACCGCTGGCTCAGGTTTGAACCACTGGGGGTATCACAGCACCATTGGGTGTCCTTTCTTGGCAGCTGTACAGTGGGAGTGGTTGGCCCGCGGTGCATGCTGGGAGAGGGTACATAAGGGGCAGATGCCATTAGGCGTGAGGTATTCCAGGGGACCCCTTGGTCCTGGAGGACGTTCGGCACATACCCCACCTCTTGTGGCCCTCATGGCCAGAGGTGCATGCGTGTGTTTCAGTCCCGGGCACCTTTAGCCCGAGGCTGCATCGCTGCTTGGTGGGCCCAGCTCGGCTGGCTAGGGCCCACACCTCACAGAAGGATCCCAGGCTGCCCATTGGAAAGGGGGCCCAACTTTAGGAAAGGAGTTCCAGGGGAAGATCGGTCCTGTCAGAGATAGCGACGATACTGCTGTCTCGGGGAGAGGTCTGGAGGCCTACCTAAAGAGGGATCCATCATCATTGATACAAACCCTGCAACACCCTAAAGGTTTCTCTCATTGTTGCTTGGCTGGGAGGTTTGGGGCTGGATAATCCTGTGGCAGAGAATTCCCAATCGCATCCCCATTTCACAAAGGATAGATCTAAAAAGAGGGGACTATCCGGGTGAGCAAAACCCACTCAGGCTTGAGTGGCGACGGTACTGAGTCTTAAGTGTTGCATGCCTGAACTTTTTCCCTACTTCATCTATTCTCTCTCTCTCAAAGTTTTACCTCAAGATAAAAGAATAAAACCTTGCTGCTTAGGTTTTACACCTGTGTGGACATTGGCTTTATTACAAAGGGACTTCCGCCTAGACAACGAAGACCAGGGATCCACTCGTGAGAGGTATTTTACTGCAGACCCAAAGGTAATTAATCAGTGGATTTCCACACTTAACCAAGTGTGGATCCAGCGTAGCCGCAGGGGAAGAGGAGGAGAGAAAGTGTAGTACCCCCCCTGAAGGGAACGCCACACTCACCGCCCCACCCTGCACGGGTGCTACACATGCATAAATCTACACAGCTATTATAGTGCCATGCTCCCAGCAGTGAGGGCTCCCCTTCACTAGGTTGTCTATACCCTGAAATTTTAAAGCTGAAGTTGAATCTTATATTTTGGCTTTCCTGCCCCTGTCCCCCACCCCTACAACCTGTTTTCATCACATAACTTATTTTAAACCCGAGTGACCCCATCATTGCATCTCTGTGCTTCTCTATGAAATACAGACAGATTGTAGCTCTTGGGAGGGGCTAGCAAGGTGCTGTACATAGCTTCTCACAGCACTCTGCCTCATTTCTCCTCTCAGGAGTCCTTAGCCATGATGCAAGTAGTGGGCTGCAGTGGCGGCCCCTCCATTAGGGGAGCCCGGGTGCCACCCCTTATCTATCTATATCATGAATCTATCCACGGCCATGGCCACCCCCTATTCACGTGTCCGGCCCCTTTTAGGGCACCGGGCGCATGAATTACAGTGGCCAGTTTTTTTTGTAAGCACCTGATTAGAACCAGAAGCTCTAATAGGCTTCCCACCGATCCCACCCAGGTGTGTTGCAACAGCGAATGAATATTCGCTGTTGCAACACTGATATTCCTCCTGGCCAATCGGGAAGCAGGTATGAAACCCATTTCATGATTGGCCAAAACGTCAGGCGATCCTATTGGACGCCTAGCACCGGGAGGAGCAGAGAGGAGATGAACATCGGAAGCTGCTCCATGAGAGGACACCGGAGCAGCTTTCTCCGACGAGCCCGCCACACTTAAGGACAGGGGCGACCGGGCTGGAAGATGGACGCATCAGCTCCGCACTCCATAAAGACCCGACCGCTGCTCTCACCACCCGTACCAGGGTAAGGACTGACTGGCAGACAGCGGTTGGGAGGAGGTTTGCTGCGAGTCTTAGTGCCGCGCCACAGGGGGGGGGGGTGTAGGGACAGTTGTGCTAGTGCCGCTCCACCGGCACCAGCTGTGACTGGTGGGCTGGCTCATACAGGGTGTTGTGCAACAATAAAAATGCATATATGGGTGGATGTTAGTCTGGGCTTGTTGGTGTTGCTGGGCAGACTGCATTTGCATGCAGACTGTTCTAGGTAATGTGATATGATGACATATGATGATGAGCCTCCATGCTCACTTTGTAAACCTTGTTTACCTAGCCTAGTAAACAAAGTGAAACTGTGTTCACTTCAATCATCCAATCATGTGCAAGGAAAAATGTTTAATATTCCCTTGAACGATGTAGTCAAAGTAAACATAAATTTGCCTTATTTACTAGGATAAAAGAACATACCCTTTGCAAAATAAACAGTCTCTACTCCCTTAGTGAATTAATCCAAATGTGTCAAGTTTAAGCTTATATTAAAGTAGAAGTATAACCAAAGTTATTTTGGCTATACTTCTCCTGTATGTCACAGGAGGGCAGTTCATTCTGCACTCCTGTGACTCATTTTCAGCTGACAGCGAGCTAAAGTCCGCTGTTAGCTGATATCACTCAGCTGATCCAGGTCTATCCAGTCCAGGCGATCCACTGAGAGACTGAGCCAGCCCCTCCCACCCCCTACAAAGTCCATCGCTCCAGTAAGTACTGAAGGGGCAGAGCAGAGAGCCGGTGACTGACAGTCCCAGTGCTCAGAGTGGAGGGGGAGAACTTAGCGATCAGCGGTGTTTGATCGCTCAGTTCTCACTGCAGCGCCGGCTAGGGGACAGATGCAGAATTGGATCGATGCTTCATCCACCTAGGCGAGTGTAAATGTTTATAAATGTTCCATACTTATCTTTTAGTGTGAATTACTTATGTACTTCACCAATAACTATTGAAGTACCACACATGTTAGAAGGATTGCATGGACCATTGCTACCCTTGGTTGGTGTTTATTCTGCAGAGATTTTGCCTTTTCCCCTTTTAATAAAGTGTTGCTTTTGGAGCATGTATCTTCATTGTAGATGTTTTGGTGGACACTGTCATAGGGACACTCCCAACAAAGACAACAATAAAACATGGAGAAGCTGTAACCCCTTCCAAAATATAAGAAATTTTTGGAGATCTACCTAGAGTCTGTGTTCTGTGTTCTGTCCCACTTACATGTATTTCTTTCTGTGTTGCATTGAATTGTATCAGGTTATTATTGTTCAGTAGTATGCTGACGTCTAGTGGAGGTTTCGAGCCACTACAACGTGTTTACTTATGTTATTTAGTATGCCCTTCTGTTCCTCCTGTTTAGTGCTAGTTAGTTTAGTCCTAGCTAGATCCTCCCTGTTTTTTCCATCTTCCCTCAGTCAGTGTTAGTAATTCTAAAGCCCTGTACACACGATCAGATATCCTATGGATTCTAATCCGATGGTTTTGTCCATCGGAAATCCGATGAAGCTGACTTCCATCAGTCTTGCCTACACACCATCAGTCAAAAAACCGACTGTTCCAAACGCAGTGACGTAAAACACTCAGATGAGCCGAGAAAAATGAAGTTCAATGCTTCTGAGCATGCGTCGACTTGATTCTAAGCATGCGTGGGTTTTTTATCCGATGGACTTGCCCATAGACGATTGGAATTTGCTATCGGTCTTTGATCCATCGAAAAAATTTAAAACATGTTCTATTTTTTAAAACTGATGGAAAAAAGACCGATGGGTCCCATACACAATCGGTTTGTCCAATAAAAAAAGTCCATCGGACTGTTTTCATCGGTAAAACCGATCGTGTGTACAGGGCTTAAGAGACAGTTTTTAGGAAAGTCATTATCTTTTTACACTTTAAAGAAACTGGAAAAACATCCTCTGTGCTGCAATTAGTTGAAGTTAAATTGTGTTGGATTCAACATTATGTCTTTTGAATAGTTAAGCTTCCTGTGTATAGTGCCAAGTCAGCAGATGACCATACTGTCTAGACAGACTGGGTCTAAGGAAATATGTCAATGCATAAAGTGGCATTTGAAAAAACAGCCTGGATAAAGGCTTGCCATTATATGTGTCTAGCTCAGGGATCCTCAAACTACGGCCCTCCAGCTGTTTATTTGCTCTAGTAATATCAGCAATTACATAATAAAAAAAATGAAAGGTGGTTGTATTAAAGACCATTACGAATAAGCACACCTTCCCTTTTGTCTACTTGTTCTCAAAGCACAAGATTACCTATTTATGTCAATCAAAAAATATTTTTAAACAGTGGAGTATGGTGGATACAGGAGACTTAAAGCGGAGGTTCCGCGGTCCCTCGTTTTTTTTTTTTTTCTAGGTGCATGTAATGGGTTTACAGATAACATGTTAGTACTCAATTGTCCTGCGATTAGAGACATCCCCTGTCTATTTCCGTTCTAAATAATAACTTTTATAAATAGATCTTGTTCTTTGCCATTTTGCTTGTGGGCACTGTGAAGCCCACAAGCAGAGACTTCCGGGATGCGGTGAATGCATCCCAGCATTCACCGCTGTATCATCAGTGTTGACGGTGAGCAGTTCCAGGTTGCCATGACAACGGGTGTCGTCATTCAAAGTACACGCCCCGTTGTGACTGGCTTCACAACAATGTAAACATCAGCGACGGCTCCCAGGAGACATTGCGAACACCTCCCAGAAATCAACGGGGCTCTGAAGAAAGAAAGATACGCCCACTCCCGCGGGAGGAATACCCGGAAGTCCACATTAAAACGACTGATTCACGGTAAGTACAACCACAAGAAAAAAATCAATAGGCATATGTATATGTATCTGCTAGCAAGATCAGTATAACATAATGTCAGTATTTAGGGTGAACCTCCGCTTTAACTATGAAATGAAAGTGCTCGGCGAGAATACCTGCCTATTTGTAGAGAAGCAGATATGGTCAGAAATAAATCATTAATCGATTAAACATAACAAGAGAGCATGAAAGCATTTCACATTTTCTCAGTAAAACATCTTTCTGTGTATATTGTAACTAAAGCTTTGTGCCTCCTCCTTTGGCTTTTTCCTCTTACCCGCTGACAAGTTATAAATAGGAATGCCCTCCCAAATATAAAGTAACAAGGGTCACCAAGCTATTTGCTGACAGGTACTATCTCTCATGTCAATCCACAGCTGAAAACCTAATTGACTGAGACAGGAGTTGGAGAGGAAAACGTTTAGGGCTAACTCCTCTGGGATAAGACATTGCTGAGAAAAGCAATAGTATGCCGAGGATGGCCTACCTTCATTTCCTTCGGGTTAAGATTCCTTTTTTTAAAGAGATATATGTTGTAAGGCTTTCATTGATTAGATGGGTTGACTTTTCTTTCTCAGCAACAGTAATGATCTTGCAGGAGAAGGAGAATCTGGGGACATCTGTACACTAAAACTCCAGCCGACATGAAAGGACAGATTACTTTGTGGCACTCTTATTTCTCTCTTTGATGTAGCTTCATGAACCACAACATGAACACTAAGTCCAACTGACATATGTCCAATGAATACAAAAGCTATTCAGGGGTAAAATTGTAAGAGGTGCTAGGGAAAGGGGCAATTACTTTAGGTGTCTTCTGTGAAGTTATCAACTTATCCCAGGTGATGTAATGGCATAGCTAAGCGTGCCAAGAAACCTAGACCTGAGCAAACTGCGTGAATTTATTTGGAACCATAGGAAAACTTGAACAAAGGATTCAGAGATGTACTCATTGTAAGACCAGGTTAATCATATGAGCGATTCAATATCTAGTATCAATCAAGAATACGTTGTGCTCCCTAACTTGGACTAGTAGCTCTAAATTATAATGTGAAAATACTGTCATGTTGTCAAGTTGTTGACAGTTTGATGACAGTATACATTGGAGAAACTGAAGGGTGATATGTTAATGCACTATTTATGTTCCTATCTTTTGGCTGCAACACAAGCAAGGTAAATATATAAATAGGAAGATACATTTAGAAATTCACCCCAGGAACAGTCGAAATTACTATGATTGCAACATCTTCTCTAAGCTTGGTTTATATATTAATGAAGTGGAAGTAAACTCCCATGCATGAATTTTACCTATAGGTAAGCCTATAATAAGGCTTACCTATAGATACTGTAAATATCTCCTAAACATGCAGTGTTTAGGAGATATTCACTGTAGCTGAAGCCAGTGACGTCATCGGTGCATGCGCTCTGAAGGAACGGCACTCCCATACTGTTCCTTCAGAGTCCTGTGCCGTGGCTCCTGTGCGCATATGTGTGAGTGACATCATTGTGGCTTCAGCCACTCACACAGCCAAAGTCCGCGAACCAAGAAGGAAGACTGGGTGAAGATGAAAACGTCTTTAGCGGTTCGAGCGCCCCACTGGAGAGCTTTGTTCTAAGGTAAGTTTAACATAATGTGCTAGTATGAGATGCATAGTAGCACCAGACTATTTTGCACACTAGGCAAGAGCAGCTACTTGCACCCCCCAGCCCCCCCTCCTGTTCGCAATGTTATATCTGTGAAGAAATATAGGAGATGAAAAAACATCCCTGAATGAACACAAGGCTGTATAACAGGCTTATCAGTCCAACTGCACCATCCAGGGAAAGAAACAAAGGGTAGTGCCACCAGTGCCTCCACAAGGCGAAATGACCTACGAAACCATCCTATATACTCCCCATGGTTGAGAACACACTGCCCACACAAGTATCGCGGTGCTCGCCCAGTCCAAGACCCACAGCAGAACTAATGACTGCCATTGCTATCAAGAAACAGGGCAGGGCAGTGGCATACTGAGCTCCAGACATTGGAGCCAACAGGGAGTGTGGGACAACCTGTCTGCATGACCCCAAAGACCCAGGCATCCAAAAAATAATAATAATACAACGACAGGGATTACTGTAGGTCAAGGTCAAATGGTACTAACCAGCAGCAGTGGCTGCGCCCTAGACAGCAGTGCAACCTAGGCGGCTGCCTAGTTCGCCTAGTGGTAGCACTGGCCCTGAATAGCACATTATGACATTGCCTTGCAGGTTTAAAAAAAAACTGCAAGGCAACAGCTATACCTACGTAGCAACAGCTGTCTCCAATAGCAATAACAAAACCTCACAACACCGTGCAGGGTTTCCCTAGATGATTCCCTCTTTCTGGGATGTTTTCCCAGCATTTTCACAGCCCCTGGCTCATGAAGAGTAATCTCTGGTACTTCAATTTAAAACTCCATTCTTTTCCTCATACCCCCAGGCAAAAAGAGGTTCATGCTCTCTGGCAGGACTTCTCCAATTCCCCAGACAACAAACAGGCTCTCTCTGGCAGAGCCCCAAACACATGGCCAGGCCCTTGACTCCAGGCCTCACTGTCAGGATGGGCATGCCAGTAGACAAGATAACTCCCCTGGATGGACTTCTGTGCACAGGCTAAGACATATTCCTTTTTGCTTGCTCACAAGAATTGGGCACTGGATAATGCATATGTGCATGCACGAACTTGCGCGCACACACAAGCCATCGTGCATTCTTGTGCGTGTCGGCGCTTGCGTACACCTGCGACAGATGCTGGCGCCAAATGGGCCATTTAAACTTAGCCAGTGCTTAGAATCCATGCTGCTTTGTCTTCAGCCTCCTGTGTAACCTGTGATCCTGTACCCTGCTTCCTGTTGCTGGCCCGACTTGACATTCTCTGAACTCTGAACTCCACCTGCATGTACCATGGCTTGTCCCCTGACCACCTAAATACACTTTATTTCTATGTATCCTATATAGGATATTATTCACTCGCTATTTTTCTTACATTGTCATTTGTTTTCTGGAGTTTATATTTATCTTGTCAGCACGTAGCACTTTATATCGTTTATAATATTTTTATGTGTTCGCATTGTCACTTTTGTACATTGCATTGGAGTCCTATATTCAGTTTTTTAGCAAATAGCACTTTTATTGTTGATTTATCACTAAAGCCTTGTACACACGATCGGATATCCTATGGATTCTAATCCGATGTTTTTTTCCATCGGAAATCCGATGAAACTGTCTTCCATCAGTCTTGCCCACACACCATCAGTCAAAAAACGGACCGTTTCAAACGCGGTGACGTAAAACACTCCGATGAGCCGAGAAAAATTAAGTTCAATGCTTCTGAGCATGCGTTGACTTGATTCTGAGCATGCGTGGGTTTTTTATCCGATGGATTTCCACACAGACGATCGGATTTTGCTATCGTTTTTTTTCCCATTGGATAAATTTAAAACATGTTCTATTTTTTCACACCGATGGAAAAAAGACCGATGGGGCCCATACACGATCGGTTCGTCCGATGAAAACAGTCCATCGGACTGTTTTCATCAGTAAAACCAATCGTGTGTACACGGCTTTAGAGTGCAGCACCATTTTTTGTATTTATTTACATTCCTATTTTTGGTTATGGTTTGACCAATCCGGTGTTCGCTGCAACTAGTGTTTTACTTTTGTTTTGTTTTCCGGGTAGCGCAGGAATACTCTTTCTATTATTACATATAGTATATTGTTGTTTTTTTTGGGTGGGTTTAGGTGGGGGGCGGTAAAGGGAGCTTTATTTGGGCAATATTGTCTTGCAAAAATGATTATATTTTCCATATAATCTATAGACAAAAATACATTAATACAAAGTACAAATACAATGCTAAATATGTTTTCCTAAATTGAATAGTAAATATTTTATATAATTTAAATCGTTTTGTTATTTCAAGAAAAAGTCTACACTTTATTCTATAATTTGTCCTATTAAAATGACAAGTGAAAGGAAATGTGCAGGGAAGTGACATACTAAAGGATATATATAAAAGACAGGTGTGTCTGGACAATAAGTCTATCCCAAAAGCATAAAAGCATATAAAATGTGTAAATGTTACAAAAATAGATATATAATGATAAATGCAATAGCATATAAAGTATACAAAAACATCTAAGGGAAGTCATTCAGAGCATGATGACAACTGGAGATAAAGTGCATGTAATAAATCAATCAGAAAGTGAAAATGAAGTGATCTATGTGACACAGCATAGAAAAAGTCTGGTGAGAATGAACCCAAAGGGAGCAAGGGGCTAGGTTAAAAATAACCTGGCATGGGCCCCCTGGAGCAGAGGAGAACCGGGGGGTGCTGCCGCCGCAAATTTAGAAGCGGGGGGGCTGCCGCGAATTGAGAAGCGGGGGGGTGCTGCCGCCGCAAAGTGTTGAGGTCGGGGGGGCTTTGGGTGCTGGCGAACAAGAAAAAAACAAAAGAATCAAAAAAAGTGGGGGTTGCCATCCGTGGCCCTGGGGACCTCTGGGCCTCTGGGGACCTCTGGGCCCCTTACAAAAAATAAAAAATTATAAAAAAATAAAAGAGGGGTTGCCATCCGGGCCCCTTACAGGTGTACTGCCTGTACCCCCCTGATGGCAGCCCTGACCCTTGTATATCCAAAGACCTATACAGGTAAGATATCAAACAAGGAATGAGTCCAAAATTAATTGATGACACTCTAACAGAAACATCCCATTGGTGACCCCAAAGGTTCAAAAGACTAGATATCAAGCAGAAGACAATATTCCAAACGTCATATAAGTTGGTGCACCACCCGGTGTCTCATGTATCCGATCATCTTATCACCAATACAGGGATGTGATTCCACCACCTGGGGAAGGGGTAGGTACTCTTACCGTAAGTCGTGGACTCATCCACCGATTAGTGGTGAGTCAAACAGGCAGATGCAAGAGTATCTGTGCTGCGGTCACGGGATCCTCCTGTGCTCATCCAGAGTGGACTCCGAAATCCTTCTAGGACTGTCAGGAGATGATGCTTGACAACTCTCACTCCATCCAACGTGCTGGTCGATTACCATTTCAGGGGGGTCAGACCGCAAACAGTGGGAAGGCATGATTGTTGGAGAGGGAATAAAGAAAAAAGAAGCCTCCACATGGCGTAGGTCAAAAATTGACAAGGATTTAATAAAAAAAAGGTTGCGATAAAAGTACAAACACTATGCAGTGAGTACAGGTAAAAGTGATCATATCAGATGGGCGCAGTAGCAAGCATAGAACCCGGGTCTTAGGTCTTTAGTCCCCTTCTGCATTGACACAAGGCCGTACCTTGACATTAAGTCAGAGTAAGAAAAAATATATAGTCGCACTAACTTATGAATATAAACATAAGCCCACCACTGAGTAATTGAAAAAATTGTTTCCAAATCACCACAGTGATAAATTATGTGAGTGCTCAGTGAAGAACAATAACTAAACAATGTAAACAAAGCATATAAATTAATAATAATACAAACTTAATTAATAATATTATTACATGCTTGTATAGGACCCTTAAATGATCAAGTCTAAAGTCCATACAAAAAAACACACCCGTGATCAAGTGTCCATACTAGATAAAAAATAAAAAAGGAAAAAAGAAAGGAAACAAAACAAAAACGATTCCAAATCTTCTTGTATTCGTGACTTTCACCACCACCAGTAAAAATTCCTGCTTACCAAAAAGCGATGGTCCCCTATGACGGAGGACCCCAAACAGCCTCAAATGGTAATCAATAGGACTCCAAGCTTCAGTATATGTTGAGCCTCAATTAATTTGGTAGCCAAAACGCTCATATACCATCATGCAGTACTCGATGCGGAACATGAAAGGAAGGGAGGACAATTTAGCAGATATATAACATGTGTTGACTCCTACGAGCGCCGCGCTCGTCTTCCTGTTACGATCCTGGTATACCCAATGCTCCAATCCCTATGCGTGTCGTCATGCCACGTGACTTCATCAGGGGATCTTAAGTCAGAGTACTTGTCAGAAACACAACAGGATGTAAGTGAAATTTTTTATTACAATTTTGCACTTTTTTCAACATATTAATCTTTTCTTTAACCACTTGTCTACCGCCCGCCGTCATATGACGGCTGGACGAAGACCCTCTCATTCTGGGCGGACGTCATATGACGTGATCGCCTTCCCGAGCCACTAGAGGGCGCGCGTGCCCGTTGCATCACTGGGAACCTGATGCGCGTGCCCCTGTGGCCGCGATGTCCGCTGGGCACCCACGATTGCCCAGTAACTGAGCAGGACCGTGGATCTGTGTGTGTAAACACACAGATGCATGTCCTGTCAGGGAGAGGAGACCGATGGTTCGTCCCTTGTGCATAGGGACACCGATCGGTCACCTCCCCAAGTCAGTCCCCTCCCCCCACAGTAAGAATCACTCCCTAGGGAACACATATAACCCCTTTATCGCCCCCTAGTGTTAACCCCTTCCCTGCCAGTCACATTTACACAGTAATCAATGCATTTTTATAGCACTAATCGCTGTGTAAATGTGAATGGTCCCAAAAATGTGTCAAAAGTGTCCGATATGTCCGCCGCAATATCGCAGTTATGATAAAAATCGCAGATCACCTCCAATACTAGTAAAAAAATAAATAATAAAAATGCTATAAATCTATCCCCTGTTTTGTAGACGCTATAACTTTTGCGTAAACAAATCAGTATACGCTTATTGTGATTTTTTTTTACCAAAAATATGTAGAAGAATACATATCAGCCTAAACTGAGGAAAAAAATAGTTTTTTATATTTTTTGGGGGATATTTATTATAGCAAAAAGTAAAAAATATTGAATTTTTTTCAAAATTTTCGCTCTATTTTTGTTTATAGCGCAAAAAATAAAAACCGCAGAGGTGATCAAATACTACCAAAAGAATGCTCTATTAGTGGGGAAAAAATGAAAAAAAATTCATATGGGTACAGTGTTGCATGTCGCAATTGTCATTCAAAATGTGACAGCGCTGAAAGCTGAAAAATGGCTTGGGCAGGAAGGGGGTGAAAGTGCCCGGTATTGAGGTGGTTAAAGTATTGGGAGAAAAACAAAAACTCCTCGAGGATCAATTGCTTGTCCTTGAAAATCATTTTTGTAAGCTAACAAAGCTTTTTTCAACACAGAATTTTGACAGATGGACTTTCGTAGGGATCTAGAACAATTGACAGCTATTTGAGAGATTCGGAAGATCAATTGTTTGTCCCTCAAATATCTTTTATATAATGAATCGCTTATGTGATTATTATGCCCAGGAATCCCTTTAGAAAAAACAAAGCTTTTTTCAACACAGAGTTTTGACAGATGGACTTTTAGCGGCACAGAACAATCCACAGTCATTTGAGAGAACTGTTAAATCTAGAAGATACTCTTTTGATGGTAAATTCATAGTTTGTAAAAAAAAAAAAAAAAAAAGAGTGTGATAAGAAATTTTTCAAATAGATACTTAGCAGGGACTTGCTAATTTTGAAAAGCAACAGTGATATATTATTTTTTTAACAAATGGTTTCTGAGATAAGAATAATAAATATACCGTATCATTACTGGTGTCCCACTGCTACCATAATCCCTATTAATTATTGTTTCTGTTAGCAATAAACACCTGGCAGAAGTTCAAACCATTCCCTAGTCTATCCAAAAGAAAAAAAATATAGATTTACCACTGATTTACCTTAAAGGCATATGTCACCTTTTGCAAAAATGTAATAAATGCACCACACTGTCATAATAAAAAAGTGCATTTACTAAATATTTGCATTGAGGACTGAAATTTGCAATTGTGATCAGTGCTTCATAGGTGCAATGCATAGGCTCTATTAAGGTCCCCCTCCCCACCAGCCTCAGGTCCATATGGAAGTATAGACCTGGCTGGAGGAAGTGCCTCTAAAGCGGCAGGGAAGGATGGATCGGCGAGGCCCAACTTCCCTGGTGGCAGATGCAACTTTTAGTCATTGTTAGTAAACAATCCCATGCCTGCATGATGTAGCTGTGTGGGTGGAGCCAGTGTACTAAAAAAATAAATAAAATAAAAACAGGATTTTTTTATATGTTACACCCCACGATTTAGATAAGGTGGGGGATGGATTGGGTTTTGGGAAGGGTGTTTTATGTTTTTATATCTTGTTTTATATTACACTCTAAATATAGGTGTAAGATAAAATATGGCATAAACATGAACTATTTAGGTTATCTGGAATGGCTCTTGGGGACAGATATGGGATGTCACCTGATTTCTGACAGTTGCCACTAAGTGGACTGCCTAAACTTAAGCCTCGTACACACGGTACAATTGTTGGCCAACCGAGCGTCTAATTTTTGTCAAAGGGACGTGTTCCAGGATCTTGTTTTGCATACTAACGGCACACAATTGTCATGCTACAAACACGAACGTAGTGACGTACTACGAGCAATTTCAGCTCTTAAGCGCCACCCTTTGGGCCCCTTCTACTAATTTAGTGTTTGGTGAGCTTAGATTCCGAGCATGCGTGTTTGTACTTTCGACTTTTGTGTGACGGATTTGTGTACTGGCCATACGGAAATCAGACATCAAATCGTTGTCCGCCGAAAATTTACTAGCCTGTCATCCAACATTTGTTGGCCGAAAGTTGGACAACAATTGTCAAAAGGAGCGTACAAACGGTAAGATTTTAGGACAACAGTCTGTCAAGAGACAATCCCCTGCCAACAATCGTATTGTGCGTATGAGGTTTAAAAGTGGTTGTATGCCCTGAGAAAAAAAAAAACCTGTAAGGCAAAAGCTTAATGAACTACTAGCTCATTATGAAGTGTTTACCTTAAAACGAAGCGTCCGCACTGCCTCCCAGGCACCGCTGAGGGAGCAGACATGTTCCCTCTGCGTTTCTTCTGGGTTCACGGCTACGGCCACTCACAGCGCAGGAGTCCTCCGGTTAGGCAAGGAGCTCTGAATTTCCATCACGATCCGCCGGACCTTTAGAGTGCATGTGCTGCTGACGTCAGCGGCTGCATGCAGGGCGAATATCTTCTAAACCGTACAGGTTTAGGAGATATTCATTTTACCTACAGGTAAGCCTTATTATAAGCTCACCTGTAGGTAAAAATCACGAAGCGGAGGATACAGCCGCTTTAATAATGCTACAGGCATGGAATACATTGTTGCAGAGTATTTATCTTCATCATTGCTCAGTTGTACTTTTCAAGGGCTGTAAAAAAAAAAAAACCTGCAAGACAATGGCATAATGTGCTAGTATGCATCGCATCGCATACTAGCACATTATGAAATACTCACCTTAAAACAAAGCCCTCTCAGTGGTGCCCAGTCACCGCTGAGAGGGCTTACTTCTTCTCCCGTCCTTTCTTCTGAGATGACGTCACTCCCACGCATGCGCCAGAAGCCCTTGGTTACGGCAAGAAGCTCTGAAGATCTGGGACGGTATGCTGGACCTTCAGAGCGCATGCGACGCTGACGTCAGCGGCTGCATACAGTGTGAATATCTCCTAAATGGTGCAGGTTTAGGAGATATTGATTTTACCTACAGGTAAGCCTTATCATAGCCTTACCTGTAGGTAAAAATAATAAAACCACTTTAAAGTATATGTAAACCCAGAGATTAAAGTTTTGTAAATACCTCCCTTTTTGCCTTGTGAATGTAGTTGTGCAAAGGTCTTATACAGTATTATTGTTTGTAAATGTGCAAGTACAGCCTCATGCACACCGAATCTTTTTGCCAGGGATTTTGTTAGGGATGTCATACTTTTTGTTTGCCTCTAAATGCTCCTGCATGTTAGCTTATGGGTCCATGCACACATAGGTGTTTAGAGGAAGAAAAAAAAAAAAACCCCCACAGCCAGCACGTCCAAGAGCAGAGGCATTTTGGCAGAAAAAACAACTTGATGTGTGTAAATGCATCTAAACACGTGTTAATGACATGCTTTTGAGGCCCAATTCCCAGAGCCTATAACCCTGGAGTCAGACTCTATTGAGCGACTCTTATCCTCCGCCCTCATGGACCGCCCCCTCTCGTCCCTCTACCTGTACCTCACTGTACAGTTTGATGCCAAGCTTACTAAGCCGTGGGAGGAATGGAGGGCTGATATTCCCTCACTGGACGAGGAGGAGTGGAGGGATTGCCTCGCATCTTATATCCCTGTTATGATAGCTGCAAAGGATAGGTTTATACAATTTAAATTTCTCCACAGAGCCTACTACACCCCGCAGAGGCTGGCACGTATTTACCCGCAGCGAGATCCTAATTGTCAGAGATGCAGGCAGGAGATAGGTACGTTTTGGCACATGGTCTGGTCGTGTCCGAAACTCCAGCCCTATTGGGTGGATGTGGCTTCCAGACTGACGGACGTGACTGGCTTAAACATGCCGACTGACCCCAAGATCCTACTGCTGAATCATATGGAGGACGTGGAAGGGGATAGATATTGTAAACTCTGCCTGACCTTCTCACTATTTTATGCTAGGAGGGAAATCCTGCTCAAGTGGAAATCTGAAGACCCCCCCACATGCGCCGCCTGGCAGCGCTCAGTCGACTCAGTACTTTCTCTATATAAATTGACTTATGAGAGTAGACAGTGCCCCGCGAAGTTCGACAAAATTTGGTCTTCATGGCAGACCACTCGCTCTGACTTGGAACTCCCCCCTGGGTGTAACTGACTGGGCTGTTGTTGGGGATGGCTCCCCCCCCCCTGCCCCTCTTGGTCCCTGGACTTTACTGCTACTCAGGGTTGTTGTGTGGCCTGGGAGGGGTGAACTAGAGTCGTTTTATGCACGACCGGGTTTGGGCCAATGTTTGTTGATTATTTGCATTTAGCAACGAATGAGAGGGGTGTGTTCCCCCGGATGTGACGCATTATCCTGTTTGTTTGCTCTGCACTGGAGGATGTGCTATTTACTGGTTGTATTGTAATGCTGATTTGTCTAATAAAAACTCTCTGTTAAAAAAAAAAAAAAAAAAAACGCGTGTTAATGCTAGGCGAGTTTGGTGCCTGAGCGTTAATTCATTTTGATGGCCAGAACTATTTTTTTTCTGCCCAATAAATAAATTAATGCCTAAGCGCTTTGAGCGCCTAAATGTACCTAAACCATTTTTCTGCCAAAACGCTGCTGTCAGAAGGAAAGGCATATGGGAGAGATAGCCAAACGTCCAGTGTGCATGAGATCTACATTTTTATTAAATACCCATGATCCTGCCTGCTCTCCCTTGCTTTTAATGGGATGATCAACACTATCTTGCCAGCTCCAAATGCTACAGGAGTGTTGTCACCATCTCATATGAACTAAAGGCCTTTTAGCCATTTAGCAATCAAGATTTCCTGTAGCTTTAGTTGTTGGGAATATATATATATACTGTATATATATATATATATATATTTACACATATACTGTATAATGATTACCGTATATATAGATATATCTATATATATATATATAGATATATATATATCTATTTATATATAGATAGATATATATATCTACTCTGTAGTTATATATATCTATATATCTATATATACAGTGCCTTGCGAAAGTATTCGGCCCCCTTGAACTTTTCATCCTTTTGCCACATTTCAGGCTTCAAACATAAAGATATAAAATTTTAATTTTTTGTGAAGAATCACCAACAAGTGGGACACAATTGTGAAGTGGAACGAAATCTATTGGATATTTTAAACTTTTTTAGCAAATAAAAAACTGAAAAGTGGTGCGTGCAAAATTATTCGGCCCCTTTACTTTCAGTGCAGCAAACTCACTCCAGAAGTTCAGCGAGGATCTCTTAATGATCCAATGTTGTCCTAAATGACTGATGGTGATAAATAGAATCCACCTGTGTGTAATCAAGTCTCTGTATAAATGCACCTGCTCTGTGATAGTCTCAGGGTTCTGTTGAAAGCGCAGAGAGCATCATGAAGACCAAGGAACACACCAGGCAGGTCCGTAATACTGTTGTGGAGAAGTTTAAAGCCGGATTTGGATACAAAAAGATTTCCCAAGCTTTAAACATCCCAAGGAGCACTGTGCAAGCGATCATTTTGAAATGGAAGGAGTATCAGACCACTGCAAATCTACCAAGACCTGGCTGTCCCTCTAAACTTTCAGCTCAGACAAGGAGAAGACTGATCAGAGATGCAGCCAAGAGGCCCATGATCACTCTGGATGAACTGCAGAGAACTACAGCTGAGGTGGGAGAGTCTGTCCACAGGACAACAATCAGTCGTACCCTGCACAAATCTGCCCTTTATGGAAGAGTGGCAAGAAGAAAGCCATTTCTCAAAGATATCCATAAAAAGTCTCGTCTAAAGTTTGCCACAAGCCACCTGGGAGACACATCAAACATGTGGAAGAAGGTGCTCTGGTCCGATAAAACCAAAATCGAACTTTTTGGCCACAATGCAAAACGATATGTTTGGCATAAAAGCAACACAGCTCATCACCCTCAACACACCATCCCCACTGTCAAACATGGTGGTGGCAGCATCATGGTTTGGGCCTGCTTTTCTTCAGCAGGGACAGGGAAGATGGTTAAAATTGAGGGAAAGATGGATGCAGCCAAATACAGGACCATTCTGGATAAAAACCTGTTGGAGTCTGCAAAAGACCTGAGACTGGGACGGAGATTTATCTTCCAACAAGACAATGATCCCAAACATACAGCAAAATCTACAAAGGAATGGTTCACAAATAAACGTATCCAGGCGTTAGAATGGCCAAGTCAAAGTCCAGACCTGAATCCAATCGAGAATCTGTGGAAAGAGCTGAAAACTGCTGTTCACAAACGCTCTCCATCCAACCTCACTGAGCTCGAGCTGTTTTGCAAGGAAGAATGGGCAAGAATTTCAGTCTCTCGATGTGCAAAACTGATAGAGACATACCCCAAGCGACTTGCAGCTGTAATCGCAGCAAAAGGTGGCTCTACAAAGTATTAACGCAGGGGGGCCGAATAATTTTGCACGCACCACTTTTCATTTTTTTCTTAGTTAAAAAAGTTTCAAAAATCCAATAGATTTCATTCCACTTCACAATTTTGTCCCACTTGTTGGTGATTCTTCACAAAAATTAAAAATGTTATATCTTTATGTTTGAAGCCTGAAATGTGGCAAAAGGATGAAAAGTTCAAGGGGGCCGAATACTTTCGCAAGGCACTGTATATATATATATATATATATATATATCATATAATAAATGCAACATTATTACCAAGGTACCCCCTGTATTTTTGATAATAAAGCAGTATTAAACCCAAAAGCAAACATTTATTGTATGGCAGCTTACAAATTATTCTTAGTTTTCTTTTTTAGGCTTTCTTTCTTCTATTGTCATAAGTAAGTCTGTTGTTTTTCAACAGAACAAGCTCTCTTTCATATGTGCCAGTTTACAGGGATGAGACAAACCATTTATCACTTACAATGCTTACAATGATCAGCTTTTATTTATTTATGTAAATAATAATATCCTAAAAGGAAGAGAAAAAAAAACAGTTTGCTGTAATTGCGTAGAAAGTTTTAGTGGGAGTTTGGCTTCAGTTTGTTCATGTATATAAATGTGCTCTTTGCCCATTTATCCAGAGTGGGGGTATTTTATTACAGGAGGTGTGTTACTGGCCAGATCACCAGGTAAAAACAGAGGGGAAAAGAGCCTAAAAAAAGAAAACCGATGCAGCCACCACATCTAATGATTGGTAAGCTGCAATACATTATATTTTTGGTTTTGGGTTTAATGCTGCTATACTAATAAAAAAAGTTTATATACCATATGAGCCTGAGATAGTGGAAGTTCCCAACCATGCTAAATAAATATTTAAGTTAATACATTAATTATGTTGAAATAGCATAATTTTCTTTTTTGGGTGAGAATTAAATTAGCATTAAACAATTTTGTATCTAAATGAAATTAAAACAATCTACCGTAATTTTATCTTTTTCTTTTTAATATGATCTAGAGAAAATTACCTTCCTAGACACTGTAATCATCATAAATAAGGATAGAAAAATAATAACAATAATAATAAATAATAACAAAGCTATGTAGAAAAGCATCATCTATTAATATGTTGACAGCAGAATATATAAAAATGTTGTCCCAGTGGAACAATGCTTAAAAGGGAAGTTTAGTGGTTTCCTTGTCAAAGTATTTTATTGGACATATATATTAGTCACATACAGATCATATGTAATACATGTTGTTGATATTTGTCCAATTATTACAAATATAGAAAAATAACAAATAATAGGGTCTACAGAATATATCCTAATGAAAGTTATAAGGATTTAAATGAGATAGAAAGTAAATAAATCATTGTACTAATATATTCAAGACTGTAGTTGAAAGAAATATTTAACATATTAATTATAAATTGATCTGTATCTTCGAAAGGAAGTTTAGTGGTTTATACACATTGGGGGTTATTTACTAAAGGCAAATCCACTTTGCACTACAAGTGCAAAGTGCACTTGAAAATGCACTGAAAGTGCACTTGGAACTGCAGTCGCTGTAGATCCGAGGGGGACATGCAAGGAAAATAAAAACAGCATTTTAGCTTGCACATGATTGGATGATAAAATCAGCAGAGCTTCCCCTCATTTCAGATCTACCCCCCAGATTTACAGCGACTGCACTTTCAGTGCAATTTCAAGTGCACTTTGCACTTGTTTGCACTTGTAGTGCAAAGTGGATTTGCCTTTTGTAAATAACCCCCACGGCTTCTTTAATTATTATGATCAGGACAATAAATAAACAAATATTATTTTTTTTTACATTTTCAGGTACCGTAAATACAAAATATTGCATATTTGCCAGAAGATTTTAAAAAAATATATATTTTCTACTTTCTGTTAAAAAACATATCCAATGTGAAAAAAAATCAAAAAGTAAAATTTCTTTATAAATTTAGGCCAAATGTATTTTGCTACGTGTCTTCGGTAAAAAAAAGTACTACAAAAGTACTACAATTGATTTACACTACGTGCATATAAATTGTTTTTTTCAAAAGTTATAGTGTACAGTATATATCCTGGAATATACGCAGCTCTAGAAGCTATACCGTAATGGCGGTGATCAGCCATATATAGTGGGACTGCAATAGAGTGGCGGGCAATCTGGCGCTAACAGACACTATCTGGGAGGGTCACTAGTTAACACTGACGTCGCTAATGTCACTAATACAGTGATCAGTGATAATACTGTACACTGACACTGTACTTATGACACTGGCTGGGAGGGGGTTAACATCTAGGGCAATAAAATGGTTACCTGTGTGCCTAACTGTGTAATATGTGCTGCTTTTACTTTACTATCTGGCAGTTTTTTCTCCCTGCAGGGAGAAGAATCAAATAAGTTACAAGGCAGGAGGCATGAGCATGCAAATGCGCGTCGCTGAACCTGGAAGAGTAAGCCGGCGCCGTGCACGCACCCGCTGCCCGCTTACAGTATATTTACTGTGAGTGGTCAGCAGGTGGTTAATATATCCTTTAGAGCCAGCAGATGAAAGCGTAAACTGTTTTCATCTGTCTACTAAGACAGTCTGCTGTAAAATGACATTGTTTACAGAACACCGTAGCTTAAGCTGAAATTTAGAAACACAAGTAAATGAGTCAGAGCAGTGACTTATCCCCTATTGGACACTTACCACCTAAGTTTCAATCAGACAGATTATACCTCAAAGCAGCCAGCTTTTACTCTGCTGTCTCCTTGGATAACTCATAATTCTCTTTGAGTGTTTATTAGTAAATAGAGTTGGGCGAACAGTTCTAGCAAAAGTTCAGCCCGAACATGGCCTCTTCGGCCATTCGGCGAACACCCGAATTTGCGGAGCGATTGGCGGGATGCCAAACGCCCCACAATGCACTGCGCCCTGCACACTGCATTCTAGGGCCCCAATTGGATGAAGCAATGCACCTGACCGCTGGTCAGGTGCAAGGCTTTGCCCAATCAGGGCACAGAGCACAGTGAGAGACATGATTCAACAAAGTCATGATGACTTTTTCCCAATCCTGCCTCAGTGAGCATAGTCCCACCTCACACTATAAAAAGGTTCTTTCCCACAAGAACCTTTTGCAGTGCGTTGTTGAAGCGGAGATAGATAGAGCTGGGCTCTGTTTTCTACTAGCGAATTAGAGTGTTATTGTGTCTCTAAATGCAGAGTGTCAGTGTAGTGTTAGGATAGCATTACATAAACTGAGCAAAATTATAAACGCAACACTTTCGTGTTTGCCCCTATTCAGGGCTTTTTTTCTCAGAGAAAAGGTGCAGGAACTCTCTCTCCCCGGCCAACTTCCCGCCCCCAACCACACCCAAGCACACCCCAGCCACGCCCAAACTCCACCCCCAACCACGCCTTCCTTAGGGTAGAGAAGTACAGTGGGACCAAATAATGGTAATAAGTAGAAATCCCCCAATCCCAGTTTTCTCCCCCTTTCCCACTTCTCTCTGCACAAATCTCCCCCTTTCCCACTTCTTCTCTCTGCACAAATCTCTCCTTTCCCACTTCTCTGCACAAATCTCCCCCTTTCCCACTTCTCTGCACAAATCTCCCCCTTTCCCACCTCTCATCTCTGCACAAATCTCCCCCTTTCCCACCTCTCCTCCCTGCACAAATCTCCTTCTTTCCCACTTCTCTGCACAAATCTCCCCCTTTCCCACCTCTCCTCTCTGCACAAATCTCCCCCTTTCCCACCTCTCCTCTCTGCACAAATCTCCCCCTTTCCCACCTCTCCTCCCTGCACAAATCTCCTCCTTTCCCACCTCTGCACAAATCTCCCCCTTTCCACACTCTCCTCTCTGCACAAATCTCCCCCTTTCCCAGCTTTCCTATCTGCACAAATCTCCCCCTTTCCCATTTATCCTCTCTGCACAAATCTCCCCCTTTCCCAGCTCTCCTCTCTGCACAAATCTCCTCCTTTCCCAGTTCTCTCTGCACAAATCTCCCCCATCCTGCTCTCCTCTCTGCTAAACTTGCCCCCAGCTCCCCTATCTGCATAAATCCCCCCCTCACCACACACTTTCCCAGTTCTCCCCTCTGCAAAATCCACTCCCCCACCTTCCCTCTCTGCTTAATTCCCCACACCCAGTTCTCATCCCTACTAACCCCCATCCCACCTCTCTCTGCTAAAATTCCCCCACCTCTCCTCTCTGCTGAAATCCCCCAGCTCTCCTCTTTGCACAGAACCCCCCTTCCCCTTTACATGACACAGCACCCTGCACCTCTGGACTCCTTTACATTACACAGCCCTCGTACCTCTGGACCCCTTTACTTTACACAGCACCCTGCACCCCTGGACCCCTTTACATTACACAGCCCTTGTACCTCTGGACTCCTTTACATTACACAGCACCCTGCACCTCTGGACCCCTTTACATTACACAGCCCTGGACGGTTGTATGTTACACAGATACCCCCTAACAGTTCTGGACCCCATGCATGTTACACAGACCCCCCTACAGTGCAGATCCCCCCATTCAGTACAGACCCCCATACAGTACAGATCCCCCTCTACAGTGCAGACCCCCCTACAATACAGACCCCCCCTACAATACAGACCCCCCTACAGTACAGACCCCCCTACAGTACAGACCCCCCTACAGTGCAGACCCCTCTACAGTGCAGACCCCTCTACAATACAGACCCCCTACAGTGCAGACCCCCCTACAGTGCAGACCCCCACAGCTCTGGACACCTGTATGTTATACAGACACCCCCCTAACAGTTCTGGACCCCCTGCATGTTACACAGACCCCCTACAGTGCAGACCCCCTACAATGCAGACCCCCCTACAGTGCAGACCCCCCTACAGTGCAGACCCCCCTACAGTGCAGACCCCCACAGCTCTGGACGCCTGTATGTTATACAGACATCCCCCTAACAGTTCTGGACCCCCTGCATGTTACACAGACCCCCCTACAGTGCCGACCCCCCCTACATTGCAGACCCCCCTACAGTACAGACCCCCCTACAGTGCAGACCCCCCTACAACACAGACCCCCCTACAATACAGACCCCCACATTGCAGACCCCCGTACAATACAGACCCCCCTACAGTGCAAAACCCCCCTTTACAGAACACTACAGACCCCCCTACAGTACAGACCCCCCCTACAATACACTACAGTCCCCCCCCTCCAGACCCATAATGTACCTCGGGCCTCGGCTCAGAAGATCAGCGTGGGACATGATGCACACAGTGACAGCACGTGTAGACTACACGGAGGAAGGGGAGGCAGTGCCGGCGGCTTCACTCTGCTCAGTTGTGTGAGACAGCCGAGACAGATCAGAGCCGCGGCGCGGCCACGAGAGAAGGGGATCATTGTGGGTCCCGGGTACGCCGACGGGTGTCACTCGGGTGCGGCAAACACACCCCCAATATGCAAAGCCACTACAGGCTCACTGTGTTCTTACCTGCTGCTGCCTGTCAGACCTGCGCTGCTTAAATCCACCCACTGTCTCTCCTTCAGTCGCGGAGGGGCGCAAGCCTGACAACCCGCCCCAGTGTGTGGCACCCGGGGCAGCCCGCCTCCCACTTAGTACACCACTGACCCGAGCGGAATCGAGGGCAGGACTCACATGGGCTAGCACAGAGAAGCCAGTAGAGGAAGTAAGTTGTGCAGAAAACTTCCTCTACCGGCTATTGTGTTACCCGACAAGTCGGAGCAGAGAGGTTCCGGAACGGCGTTCCGGCAGAAAAAAAGCCCTGCCCCTATTTATCATGAGCTGAACTCAAAGATCTATGAGTTTTTCTATGTACACGAAAGGCCTATTTCTCTCAAATATTGTTCTCAAATCTGTCTAAGGCCCCTTTCACACTACTGCAACTTCAAAGTTGT
The DNA here is from genome assembly GCA_029206835.1 of Rana muscosa. NCBI lineage: Eukaryota > Metazoa > Chordata > Amphibia > Anura > Ranidae > Rana > Rana muscosa. Next base: position 437,868,567 of record CM055121.1, on the reverse strand, counting down.
GCGATTTTACCGTGTTTTTGTCACGATTCGTGGCCGCAACTTTGCCACGATTTTAGGGAATGACTGTGTAACTCGCATCAAAGTTGGACCAAAGTAGTGCAGGGACTACTTTGAAGTCAGCATCACTTGAAGTCGTACTAATATGAATAGTTGTCATTGGAAATCATATTGTCATGCTACTTTGCAGTCCCAAGTCGTGGGACAAGTCGTACAAGTGTGAAAGGGGCATAAATCTGTGTTATGGCCCGTACACACGATCCGAATATCATACGAAAAATGTCATCCGAGGAAGAATCGTACGATAATCGGATTGTTAGTACAGAGTTTTCGAGAGCCGATCATGACATATCATCCGATATTATTTTATCGGACAAGCACGAAAATTTTCCTTTTACGATACCAGATCAAACGATTTTCGTTTAGTCAGTACAGTTGTCGTCCGTAAATACAATACAAATACATTACAACCAGGGATGAGCCGAACACCCCCCTGTTCGGTTCGCACCAGAACCTGCGAACAGACAAAATGTTCGTGTAAACTTTAAAACCCTATTAAATACAATGGACTCGAACGTTCAAAATCTAAAGTGCTAATTATAAAGGCTAATATGCAAGTTATTGTCCTAAAAAGTGTTTGGGGACCTGGGTCCTGCCCCAGGGGACATGTATCAATGCAAAAAAAGGTTTAAAAAATAGACGTTTTTACGGGAGCGGTGATTTTAATAATGCTTAAAATGAAAAAATAAAAGTGAAATATTCCTTTAAATTTCGTACCTGGGGGGTGTGTATGATATGCATGTGAAGTGGCGCATGTTTCCCGTGCTTAGAAATGTCCCTGCACAAAGTGTCATTTTTGAAGGAAAAAAAGTCATTTAAAACTCACTCGCGGCTATTAATGAATTGTCGGCTTTTATCAATACATAGAAAAGTCATTGATAAAAAATAAAAAAAAGCGTGGGGGTTCCCCCAAATTCAATTACCAGGCCCTTTAGGTCTGGAATGGATATTAAGGGGAACGCCGCCACAAATTTAAAAAAAAATGGCGTGGGGTTCCCCCCTAAATATCCATACCAGGCCCTTGAGATCTGGCATGGATTTTAAGGGGAACTCCACCCCAAATTTAAAAAAAAAAATGGCGTGGAGTCCCCCCAAAAATCCATACCAGACCCTTATCCGAGCACGTAACCTGGCCGGCCGCAGGGGAAGAGGGGGGGACGAGAGAGCGCCCCCCCCTCCCTCCTGAACCGTACCAAGCCACATGCCCTCAACATGGGGAGGATGTCCCTATGTTGATGGGGACAAGGGCCTCATCCCCACAACCCTAAATTTAAATTTACACAGTGAAGGAAGTTCCCCGCTCAAGCCAATGATGTAGGCGGGTCCGACATACCGAGGGGGCGGACCTGATGGGGAACTTCTCTCACTTTGGTAATACATGTATAGACCCGCCCCTTCTCATGTTCCTCATCTGGTCCGCTGAGCGGACCTGATGGGGAACTTTAGAAGGGGCGGGTCTATACATTTAAAACACTGAGGAGGAAGTTCCCCATCAGGTCCGCTCAGGCAAAACCAATGACGGACGGCGCTGGACATCGGGATCGCCGCGGGACACTGGATTTCATCGCTGGAATGTTTTTTTTTTTTTTAATAAAGGACTTTTTCAAGGTGTTTGTGTGTTTTTTTTACGCTTTCTTCGTGAAATGGTAGGGGTACAATGTACCCCTTACCAATTCACATAGGGGGGGCCGGGATCTGGGGGTCCCCTTTGTAAAAGGGGTCTTCCAGATTCCGATAAGCCCCCCGCCCGCAGACCCCCACAACCACCGGGCAAGGGTTGTGGGGATGAGGCCCTTGTCCCCATCAACATGGGGACATCCTCCCCATGTTGAGGGCATGTGGCTTGGTACGGTTCAGGAGGGAGGGGGGCCGCTCTCTCGTCCCCCCCTCTTCCCCTGCGGCCGGCCAGGTTACGTGCTCGGATAAGGGTCTGGTATGGATTTTTGGGGGGACTCCACGCCATTTTTCTTTAAATTTGGGGTGGAGTTCCCCTTAAAATCCATGCCAGATCTCAAGGGCCTGGTATGGATATTTAGGGGGAACCCCACGCCATTTTTTTTTTAATTTGCGGCGGGGTTCCCCTTAATATTCATTCCAGACCTAAAGGGCCTGGTAATTGAATTTGGGGGAACCCCCACGCTTTTTTTTTATTTTTTATCAATGAATTTTGTATGTATTGCCGGGAGCCGACAATTCATTAATAGCTGCGAGTGAGTTTTAAATGACTTTTTTTCCTTCAAAAATGACACTTTGTGCAGGGACAGTTCTAAGCACGGGAAACATGCGCCACTTTACATGCATATCATACACACCCCCCAGGTACGAAATTTAAAGGAATATTTCACTTTTGTTGTTTCACTTTAAGCATTATTAAAATCACTGCTCCCGAAAAATCGGCCGTTTAAAAAAAAAAAATTTGCATTGATACATGTCCCCTGGGGCAGGACCCGGGTCCCCAAACACTTTTTATGACAATAACTTGCATATAAGCCTTTATAATTAGCACTTTAGATTTCTCCCATAGACTTTTCGAATTTGCCGCGAACACCCCAATTTGTTCGCTGTTCGCGAACAGGCGAACAGGCAATGTTCGAGTCGAACATGAGTTCGACTCGAACTCGAAGCTCATCCCTAATTACAACACATGACATCACTTCCGATTTTTTTTTTCTGTCGTACGAGAATTTTCGTGACTTTAATAACCTATTTAATTTTACTTGCGACTATTAAGCGAAAAAAGTTGTACGATCTGTTGTACGATATCCTGATTGTGTTTACGGGGCATTAGTGAGTACTTCTCCTTAGCCGAGATAATCCATACACCTTACAGGTGTGGTATATCAAGATGCTGATTAGACAGCATGATTATTGCACAGGTGTGCCTTAGGCTGGCCACAATAAAAGGCTACTCTAAAATGTGCAGTTTCACTGTATTTGGGGAGTCTGGGGGGTCCAAAAACCAGTCAGTATCTGGTGTGACCACCATTTGCCTCATGGAATGCAGCACATCTCCTTCACATTGAGTTGATCAGGTTGTTGATTGTGGCCTGTGGAATGTCGGTCCATTCCTCTTCAATGGCTGTGTGAAGTTGCTGTATAGTGGCAGGAACTGGAACACGCTTTCATATACGCCGATCCAGACCATCCCAAACATGCTCAATGGGTGACATGTCCGGTGAGTATGCTGGCCGTGCAAGACTTGGGATGTTTTCAGCTTCCAGGAATTGTGTACAAAAGTGCTGCGTTTATAATTTCGCTCAGTATACATTACATACAGCATTACATCACATTTAGTGCCGTATAAAGTGCTCTTTACTTCTTTTTTTTTTTGGTTGCTGCATTTTTTTTTGTCCCGTGCCTGCCGCCTTTTTTGTAAACTCTGTTTTTTCAACTGTGACGCTGTTGTTTACCCGTTTTTTTTTTTTTTTTATAGTTTTTACATTTCTGTCAGCGGCAGTCCTAAATTGAAAGTGCACCAAACACCACTTTTCATTGAATAAATTTCAATCAATTACACAATTTCCAGTATCTATTACAGTTAGGAAATAAGCCCCCCCCCCCTCCATATCATGTCTGGGAGGCCAACAAGGAGAGGCATGCCACCATGAGGGGGACCAGCAGCATCTGTGTCCACAGCCAAAGGTGGACGTGGTCCATTTTTTAAATTTAATTTAAATTTCTTAACTCTGTTTTCACTTATTTAACAAGCCCCTTGTGATAGCTTTGGGCAGTGACTGATACTTTTTATGAAGAGATCAGAGGTGTATTAGACTCCTGATCCATCCTCTGCCCTTCAAAGCATCTGATCAAACACAGATCGGTTGGGTCAGATGCTTCCCTAGCTGTACCAGCCAGGGAAACAGAACGCTGAAACTGGAAGTGACAAAATCCTTGTCGCTTCTGGCTTCATTAATCACAGAGGAGACTGGGAAAAGATGTTCCTCCATCTCCTCTATGCACAGCCCACCTGATCACCTATAGCAGCCCAGAGCTTCCCATTGGAACAGGGCCCTGGAATTGGAACATTGGCTGTGTCCAATCACAGCCATCATGTTACGTAAATAGAGAGCCCGGTTGCTAGGTGATCAGCTCTCTTCTCCTCACATGGAAGTTGTCAGTGAGGAGAGAGAGAGCGGATCACTGCAGCCGGCTGGTGATCAGTGAGTATGAGCTGTTTTTCACCACACACTGATCACCGGCCCAGTGTCCCCACAATGTCCCCAAAATAGTTTCCCCACAACAGTGTCACCACACACATGTCCCCACACATGTCCCCACATAGCAAAAACACCTGTCCCCCACATATGTCCCAGTAAAATCATATGTCCCAATGATCATCTGCACACATATGTCTGTGATCATCTGAGCACATCTGTACATGATCATCTGCGCACATCTGTCCGTGATCACACAAAACAATTATTATACACTTAACAGGATTTTTTTTACCAAAGACATGTAGCAGAATACATTTTGGCTTAAATTTCTTTTCAAATAAAAAGTATAAAATATTGGGGGTTTCTTTAAAAATTTTCACATCACGCGTTACGTGAGCGCTAATCGACGCTCTGAAATTAGGTATAATCAGCATTTTTTTTATAAATCACACACACAGGGGGACACATGATTAGGAAACATGTGGATGGTATAAAAATAACACTGTTATTTCAGCAGCAGGAGGGGCGGGACACTGCCACGATCTGACAGCTAGGGAGGGGAGGGGGGAGAGCAGGGAGGAGAGCAGACAGGAAGACAGAGGAGACAGCAGATGATGAAGGCACGTAAACAGACCATGGTGTCAGGGCTCAGCAGCCACGATGAAACGTGGTCAGTTTACAGAGGGGAGGGAAGAAACTGGCAGGCTCCACCAGGTATGTCAGGTGTTACAGGGGGCCAAATTGCACAGCACAAGCACTGTGCTGTGCTGTATAACATGCTTTAAAGGGACAGGATCCATTTTTTTTTTTAGGTTAACAAATGCTTTAAGAAGAAAAAAAAGGGAAAAAAGATCCATATAAACTGGTTGGGACTTGAGAGTCAGTATCGTGTTCAGTGTTGTTTTATTAAAGAAAGTAAAGAGATACAATTCCCAACAGGTCATATGATTGATATTCAACATCAAGCAGATTGCTTTACGGATGGCATTATTTATTTCTGAGGATGTGATTTATGTATGGTGTTATAGGTTGGTAAAACCTTTATAAGTCTGTGAAGAAGAATTTATGAACACATCTATGATACAGTTCTGATATGATACAGATCTGAAGCCTGCAAACTTTAATAAAGTGACATTTTAATTTGAAACAGGAGGGTTCAACTAGAGGCATATTTTTTCAAGCGTTAGATCATGTTTATGTAAACCCCAGCGGGAGAGAGAAGAATCCAGAGCATAGAAGCCAATGGATTTAAAAAATGTAAAGGTATGATCTTCTCTGGCCTCTTAAAAAATGTTCCTTTGGGGCTGATTTAAGAAAATGTTGGCGCATTTGTGCAGGCAGGAATAATTATTGCGACATGGCGCATGCTGTCGACTTACGGGCGCAGACACATTCTTAAATATGAAACAGACATCGGGCACATTGTAATGCTGATCATGTTAATGAGCTTTTCCTTATCACATGGAGAATATTGCTTCCACTTTTATTCCTTTCATTCACTTCTTTTTGAAACAACTCAATATTCATTCTAGAGATCTTCCTCCTATCAACAACTATGCAGATGTTTACTGGACTTGTAATTGTGCATTTTATGGTGATAGTCTATAATCATTGGTGTAGCCAAAACGTCCATGAAAACATCTTCTCAATACATGTCTGTGTATTGTGCATTCTGGACAATTAATTTCCCTATACGCTGTCCAATCTGATTGGATGACATTTAAATCCACAAATTTCTCTGAGCAATTCATTTCCCCATACACTGTCCAATCTGATTGGACAGTGTATGGGGAAATTAATTGCTCAGAGAAATTAGTGGATTTAAATGTCATCCAATCAGATTGGACAGTGTATGGGGAAATGAATTGCTGAGAGAAATTAGTGGATTTAAACGTTATCCAATCAGATTGGACAGTGTATGGGGAAATTAATTGTCCAGAATGCACAATACACAGAAATGTATTGAGAAGATGTTTTCATGGAAGTTTCGGCTCCACCAATGATTATAGACTATCACCATAAAATGCACAATTACAAGTCCAGGAAACATCTGCACAGTTGTTGATAGGAGGATGATCTCTAGAATGAATATTGAGTTGTTTCAAAAAGAAGTGAATGAAAGGAATAAAAGTGGAAGCAATATTCTCCATGTGATAAGGAAAAGCTCATTAACATGATCAGCATTACAATGCGCACAAGCCCAATGTATAAGCAGTACAACACACATATTTAAAAAACTAAAGAGTGTGCGCACTGTCAGGCGAGCATAAAATGGTGCGCTTTGTCAATGCACATGTGCAGTTGAGTAAGCTGAAAAAAGGGTGTAAAAAGGCTTGATTAGTTGTAAGACAGATCTACATGTTCTGGACAGAATTTGTGCATTTAAACAATATTATATACATGCTTTTTAGCCTGGTAACAGAAGATGGTAAACTAGTAAAGGTATCTACAGTATTCAGACAAAAATGTTGAAGATTACATTGGCTGCGCTTGCTAATGGTAGGCGCGAAAGATTGCGCAAGTGCGCAACAGCGCTTCCTATGTAAATATGGTTTGATGCATATAAGTGCACCATATGTTTTGATTAATGTTTTGAGTTCCGTTTTTTGTGCAATTGCTCCAATTTCTCCACTGCACCACAGGCGCAGGTCTTTTGTAAATCACCCCCATTGTGTATTTTATGGTAAGTAAATCTAAATTTGCACTATGTCCCATAGCTTTCAGGTAACACAGGGCTACGAGATATTAGGGGAATGTACCATTTAAGAAAAAATGTTAAAGGGATTGTGCTTTAACATTAGGGAATAATCTACTTTTTATTGTATGTAGTAGGTTGTAGATATAGGGTGGGTGAGGACCATTTAGAAAACTGTGCCAAAGAAATTGTGCTTTCATCTTAAAAAAAGTCTGTTTTACAATACAACAATTTTACTGTAAAAGTAATATAGTTTCAATCGATAAAAAAGACCGTTGCTTGTTAGTATTCGCAAGGAATACATATAAAGATGGTTTAACCGGTGAAAACATTATAGTATTATAAGAGAAGGTGCTTCTTCAAGAAGATGTGATTTTACGCTTGCGTTTGTATAGCCACAACCTTTGAAGAAGGATTTGAACTTTACGTTTTTTACCACATATAATTACAAAAATGATCTCCTTATTCTTATCATTAATACATCTCTATATTCTCAAGTATACTGTATAGACATGGCACATAAGGGAAAACAGACACACAGGGAATGGTCTTATATTTCCTTTTTTTACCAACCTTTGAAGAAGGAAGCTCACACTGCTTGATGGGTGAATGGTAGTTTAGGAAATCCCTGCTAATAGGCTCATGGTAAAAGGAGTTTGAGGACACGCTATGTTTTTGAGTGATCAGAATTTTATATTGCTGCAATGTTAATGCATTGGAATTTCCATTAACATTGCATTGCTGTAGAGCATAGTGACAGTACCAGCCAGTAGAGTTGAGCGATTGGTACGGCACGGGCATAGGTTTGTGCCAAACATGGCTGCCTGCCCTTCAAAGCATCTGATCAAACACAGATCGGTTGGGTCAGATGCTTCCCTGGCTGTACCAGCCAGGGAAACAGAACGCTGAAACTGGAAGTGACAAAATCCTCGTCAAAGCTTTGCCCAATCAGGGTGCAGTGAAAGCTGGTTGTTAAGGAGCGGGTTCGGGAAGCCGGCTGCGGTGTCCTTAACAACCGATGAGTCATCAGCTGTCAATGGGTTCCCTGTTGACAGCTGAATTAAAAATATATATTTGCCAGTAAAAAAAATGGTGTGGGTTCCCCCCCAGTTCATATCAGAACCTTCGGGTCTGGTATGGATTTTAAGGGGAACCCTACATCAAAATTAAAAAAAACAGCATGGAGTCCCCCTAAAATCCATACCAGACCCTTATCCAAGCATGCAGCCTGGATGGTCAGGAAAGGGGGGGACAAGCAAGCGTCCCCCCTCCTGAACCATACCAGGCCACATGCCCTCCCCAACCCTGGGCTGTGGTTGTGGGGGTTTTCGGGCAGGGGGCTTATCGGAATCTAGAAGCCCCCTTTAAGAAGGGGGTCTCCAGATCCTGCCCCCCCTCTTGTGAATGAGTATGGCCTATCCATTCACCAAAATGTGTCAAAAAGTTATAAAAACACAGACACAGTTTTTGACAATTCCTTTATTAAAAAGTAAATAAACAGTGTCCCCCAATGTAAATCCATCATCAATCATGCCGCCCGCCGCACCTGAAAAATAAATGCTTTGCATTAATTGACAGCTGACCGCCGAATGTCTCCTCTGCCGTTTAACAGTTCTTATATAGGAAAGGGCAGGGCCACCTAGTGGCACCACCTCCTTGCGACATCACAGACCCAGCATGCACTGAGTTCTGTGGAAAGAGAAAGAGCAGCGTTGCTCTGGGGCACAGCGCTGGATCAAGATCAGGTTTAGGTAAGTATTTAGGAGTAACTTGGGGAAGCTGCACATGAAAGTTTTTTTTATTACCTTAAAGGTATTATAAAGGGAGAAGGTTTTTTATCTTAACCACTTAAGCCCTGGACCAATACGCAGTATAAAGACCAGGCCCCTTTTTGCGATTCGGCACTGCGTCGCTTTAACTGACAATTGCGCGGTCTAGCGACGTGGCTCCCAAACAAAATTGACGTCCTTTTTTTCCTACAAATAGAGCTTTCTTTTGGTGGTATTTGATCACCTCTGCGGTTTTTATTTTTTGTGCTATAAACAAAAACACAGCAACAATTCAGAAAAAAATGCAATATTTTTTATTTTTTGCTATAATAAATATCCCCCAAAAATATATAAAAAAAAAATTTTTTTCCTCAGTTTAGGCCGATATGTATTCTTCTACATATTTTTGGTAAAAAAATCGCAATCGGCGTTTATTGATTGCTTTGCGCAAAAGTTATAGCGTTTACAAAATAGGGGGTAGTTGTATGGCATTTTTATTAATTTTATTTTTTTTACTAGTACTGGCGGCGATCAGCGATTTTTTTCGTGAATGAGACATTATGGCGGACACATCGGACACTTTTGACACATTTTTGGGACCTTTGTCATTTATACAGCGATCAGTGCAATAAAAATGCACTGGTTACTGTATAAATTACACTGGCAGTGAAGGGGTTAACCACTAGGGGCGCTGAAGGGGTTAAGTGTGCCTAGGGGAGTGATTACTACTGTGTGGGGGCGTGGCTACAAGTGACACGTGACCGATTTCTGCTCTGATTACACAGAGCGGAGATCGGTGACATTGTCAGTAGGGGAGTGGGGAGATGTTGTGTTTACACTAACATCTCCCCGCTCCATGCCTCCGTGAGGCGATAGAGTCCGCGGGACTCACGGGGAAGGCAGGGGGCCCCGACGTTGGGCAGTTAAAGGGGACGTACAGGTACATGATTGTGCTGACGTATATATACAGTGGCTGGTCCTTAAGTGGTTAATGCATACTATGCAATAAGATAAAAAACCTTCTGTGTGTAGCAGCCTCCCCAGAACCCCCTAATACTTACTCAAGCCCCATCTCTGTCCAGCGATGTCCACGAGTCCCTTCGGCAATCTGGGACTCTCCTCCTGATTAGCTGAGACACAGCAGCGGCGCCATTGACTCCCGCAGCTGTCAATCAAAGTCAGTTAGCCAATCAGGAGAGAGAGGGTCGGGACAAAACTGCATCACTGTGTTTGAATGGACACACGGAGCTGCAGTTCGGCTCGAATGCCCCCATAGCAAGATGCTTGCTGGGGGGGCACTTGACAGGAGGGAGGGGCTGGGAGCAGCTAAGAGAGACCAGAGAAGAGGGAATTCCACTGCACAGAGGAGGTAAGTATAACATATTTGTTATTTTTAAAAAAAAGGAGACTTTATAATCACTTTAATGCAGAGAATGCATTAAAGCGGCTGTAAACCCAGTCTAGCAAGTTTCTTTTAAATTAATCAATGCATCCTATAGTATTGTGTGCTCTGTGTTTATGGCTTCTGAGCCGCTTGCTTTCTGTGTAATCCGTAGCTTTCTTTTAAATTACATCACCGGCGCATTCGCTGTTCGTCCTATTTTTCTGGCAAGCTTTCCGTGCCTGAAAAATGCTGTGTATATGCAAGGGCTGGGACATTTTCTTAGGTCGACGTCAGCCCTGAGATCCCGTGACACTTCTTCTCCATTGAGATGCTGAGCCTTAAAGTGGTTGTTAACTCAAGTGCCCCAAATTGATTTGGCATACATTATTTGCTTCCCTAAGCAGCCTGTGTCCTTTATTTTTTTTTGTAATTGCAAATACCTTTATTATGGCTTTGTAATCACGGTCACGTGTCCCATCTTCTCTCCTGAGTAGGAGGGGCCCACATTCCTTCTGATGTATACAAGATATGTCAGAAGACGAATCAGTGATCTTTGACCCTGTGGCTGTGCAGCACCGATTGGCGCCGTGCCAGGCCACATATTGGTGATAAAATAAAAAATAAATAAAAATCATGTATAAATGTATCACTACCCCCGTAGGAGCTGCTGATTTAAGTTTTGGGTTTGCACGTTTTGGGTTTGCACGTTACCTCTTTTAGCTTTGTTGTCAGGCTGAGTAAGTCTGTAGTAAATGCAATGTCCACACATGATGTAAAACCTTCAACTGTTGGTTTTATTTTTGCTGCATTAACTTGTGTAGGAAGTAGAAGGCATGAGAAGAGAGGGGAAGGTACAGGTACACATTGTAAAACACACGGAAACGTCTATAGTCATTCACCACCCTCACTTTTGAGTGGGTATTGCTCGCCCGGATAGACCCCTCTCACCTGGCCTAGCAGCCGGGATGATGCACGAACCAGTTTCAGGACAGTCTCTGCCACAGACCGTATGACAACAAATGTGGATAGCCAGGAATCCTCTGCCACAGGATTTCAGTCCCGAACTTCCAGCCGTGCAGTTGAAGAGCCTTTAAGCCGATCCAGCGAACTGCTTGGCTTTTAAAGTAGTGGATCCCCTCTTAACAAGGTCACCAGGCCTCTCCCGAGATTATAGCACTTTGCTGGTCTCCTCCAGGGCAGGTCCTTCCCCGGTTTCCTTCATTAAGCAGCTTCCTCCCTCTTGGTGGACAGCTTGGGATCTCCTTTAGGATTGTAGGCCCCAGTCATCATAACTGGGCCTACTCAATAGCGATGCAGCCTCGGGCCAACGTGGCCCCGAGACCGGAACCACACACACATACCTCACGCCAGGAGGGCAGCGAGGCGAAAAATCGCCCACCACAATGGCGTCTGTCTGTCACTTAAGTATCCCTCCCCAGCAGGCACCACTCCCACTGTACTGCTGCAGAGAAGGGACACCCAATACACCATGGTCTGCCCGTGTTCCAACAGGTGCCTGAGGTGGTAACGCCACCTACAGGCAATAAGGGAAACTGCTATCAGGCAAACCACAACCAGAACAGAGGCAATTTATGCAAATTGACAGTCTGAGCCCAACTATGGGCTCAGACACCTCCTAAATTTACAATAGCGCCCCAATCATTGGGGGCAGAGCGCTACATAAATGCACCAGAAATATTACAGACGTTACACAAAATATATATATGTTTTTAAAACAATAATTTTTATTCCTGAAAAATGAATTTTGTGGGTGGGGCAGAGTTACTGGTGATTGACAGGTAAACATTGTACTCAATGAAGTCTGTACCAGCGGAGACACGTATTCTGACCACGGTATCATAGCTTAGCAGCCATGATAATCATGGTCAGCTCTCAGGGGGGAAATCACGACCTGGCAAGATCAAGCAGGTCTTGTAGGAGATTCAAATGGGTAATTGAAAAAGCACCATGCTACAGCTTGCACATTAAAAGGGACATGGTTTGGATTAGCAAACACTTTAACCCCATGTGACTCGCTATGTCACAGGGGTTGTGGAGGTGAAGAGATGGAAAGTGGAGCAGAAGACAGACCGAGAGACAGACAAAATACAGGGGAGAGCTGCACAATGAGTAATGCAGCTGCAGGATCGGCTCCGATTTTCTGTACATGGTTGCATGGAAAACTGAAACGAAAATAAGGCTTGGCTTGAGGAATAATGAGCATGCACAGGATTATGGCCAAGGAGACAGAGTGAGGGCGGAAATACATTACTATTGATGTGCAAAACAGGACTTATAATGGCAGCGGCTGCATACAAGCTGGATCTTTTAGAAAAAGTTTATATGAGCAGGTAAGAACATTTTCTTTGCATACTGTATGATTATAAAGAGCAGCATGAAGTTGCATATTGCAGATTTGAATTAAGGTTTTCTGCGTTTACTACCACTTTAAGGTAAAAAACCTTTAGCTTGTGTAGCGATACTCCCGTAGGAGCTGCTGGTTAAATTTTGGGCCTTGTACGTTACCTTACTGTTCCATGCGCTCGTCTCAGGTGTTCTCCTTGAAGAGTTGTCCAGAAGAAAGTTCGCACCAACACAAAGTCTCTTTCAAGGGGTTTATTGATTAAAGCTCCAACAGAGGGGGTTGAAGGGATGGGGAGGATTCAGGTACCTTACTTGCGGATCACAGGTATTTTCTTAGGTCCAGAGGAAAAACTGTCTCCACGCTGGACTCAGCAACCACCGGATAGGCCCACTCTCTCTGGCCTAGCAACCGGTGCGTAGCTCGATCCCAGATCGTTTCTGCCACAGACTTGTGAAAATAGAATTTGCTCAATAGTCTCTGCCACAGACTTGTGCAACCACTCACTGGGTTACCTTCTGATGAAAAGAACACAGCTCCCAGTGCCAGGATCTTTCAGCCGTTCCGGCAGCACTGTGAGGTAGATGTTGATCCGGATACATCCTCCAATTGAGTCCTTAATTGCTCTGTCCCTTCCCGCAGGCAAGGCGGCACAGGATCATCCCTGGATCAGTAGGCCCCAGTAACTCCTGGGCCTACATCTCAGTAATGGAGCCTCAGGCCAACGTGGGAGGCTCCCACCACCAATGAATGACCCCACCAAAATGGTGTCTGTCCCTTAAGTACCCTCTCCCAGAATGCACAGCGGGTTGACCACGCCCCCTGGGCTGCTTCTGGGAAAGAGATACCCAATGCATTCAGCCTGTTGCCTTTCCAACCCTGACCAGTGGTGACAGTGACACCCACTGTCAGGGGAAAAATCATGCATCCAGTTGAACTGAAACAGAGTATAATTTGAACACAATCCTTCTGAGCCAAACTATTGCTCAGACAACTATAATTTTAACACATAGCGCCCACTAATTGGGAGCAGGGCGCTACACTTGTCTCCTAGGTTACTATTAACCTTCAATGCCTTTTCCAACCCCAACGTATCTATAGGCCGCATGTTAGAGGCCCATATATCATCCCTAAAGAAAGATGGCAAGGACGTTACACAAGTCTCTAATTACAGACCCATATCCCTACTTAACATGGATATAAAATTATATGCAAAGATACTAGCCAATAGATTACTGCCCCTCTTGCCTAACCTAATTTCTTTAGACCAGGTAGGCTTTATACCAGGTACAGAAGCCAGGGACAACACTAACCTTCACCACTGGTTTACCTCGTCTAGGACCCAGGGCTTTCTCCTATTGCTGGATGCGGAGAAGGTGTTCGACAGGATGGCCTGGGACTACGTGCAAGAAGTACTGAAAGTGATCAGACTCCGTTCTCGCATGAGGGCTCATATCTTAGCACTGTATTCCACTCCTTTTCACGAGTGTATGAATTAACAGCTACCTGTCGAACGCCTTTACCATTAGCAATAGAACCCGGCAGGGATGCCCCCTATCACCCTTGATTTTCCTCCTCACACTGAACCCCGATATTAAGGAACTCCAAATAGGAGATAAGGTGTTCAAGGTTTCTGCCTTTGCGGACGACATCCTTCTTTCCTGACGTCACCTTGCATTACCCTACCACATGTATTCAGAGACATAGAGCACTTTGGTACCCTGTCAAACTTTAAAATCAATTATAACAAATCAAACACTCTGAATATTTCCCTTACACCGCAGGAGGTAGAGCGCTGTCAGAATTCCATCCCATTCTTATGGAAAAAAGATGTGATAACTTATCCAGGAAACCAGATTACAGCCAAATTACCAGACCTATACAGACGTGACTTTCAAGTGGCCCTGAACAAGGCCCAAGCGGACCTGAAGGAATGGGCAAGTCTAAACGCTTTGTTGTTTGGCCGATCAGCCCTGCTTAAAATCATCCTTCCACGCTTCTTGTATTTAATGCAGACCATTCCGATTCGCTTGCCAGCGTCCTTCTTTGCGATTTACAAGAAGGAATGCTCATTATTTATACGGAGAAACTTCCCACCACGTATCAAGTACGTCCGACCAGTGGCGTAGCGTGGGTTGTCAGCGGCCAGGGCAGGGCAAGAGATTTGCGCCCCCTAACCCGCGGATTTTTAGCACTCTCTGAGTCCCTTCTGCTAGTAGTACTGACCAACCTGATTCCTACACCGACCTACCTGACCACTATACTAACCTCCTCGATTCCTATATTGACCTGACTGATTCCTACACTGACCACTAAACTGACCTATCTGATTGCTATACTGACCACTACACTGACTTACCTGATTCCTATACTGACCACTACACCGACCCACCTGATTCCTACACTGTCCACTACACACATTATTGCTCACTGATTGGTTGCTAGATGATACTGCACATAATTACCGCTAATCCATTGTTTGCTAGAGGTTACTGCACATCATTACTACAAACTGATTGGTTGCTAGAGGTCACTGCAAGTTATTATTGCTCACTGATTGCTTGCTAGAGATTACAGCAGATCATTACTGTTCACTGATTGGTTGCTGAAGGTTACTGCACATCATTACCACTCACTGGTTGCTAGAGATTACTGCATATTATTAATGCTCCCTAATTGGTTGCTAGACATTGCAGCACATCATTACGGCTCACTGAATGGTTGCTAGAGGTTACAGCACATCATTACAACCCACTGATTCGTTGCTTAAGGTTACAGCACATCAGCTCACTGCCTGCACACCACAGACTGCAGAAGTGACGGGACCCACCAATAGACAGAAAAGAAGAACTAGAAGTAATTATTAGCAATGAGGGTTGAGGAGTGCGCTTTGTATGGAGTGCAAGGCCGAGGGATGTGCTTTGTATGGAATGCAGGGTTCAGAGGTACGCTGTTTACAGGGTTGAGGGGGTGTGCTGTGTGCAGGGTTGGGGGGTGCGCTGTGTGCAGCGTGCAGAGTTGAGGGGGGTGCGCTGTGTGTGGCGTGCAGGGTTGAGGGGGGGCGCTGTGTGTGGATTGCAGGATTTGGGGGTCCGCTGTGTGTGGCTTGCAGGGTTGAGGGGGTTGCGCTCTGTGTGGCTTGCAGGGTTGAGGGGGGTGTGCTGTGTGTGGCTTGCAGGGTTGAGGGGATGCACTGTGTGTGGCTTGCAGGGATGAGGAGGGTGCGTTGTGTGTGGCTTGCAGGGTTGAGGGGGGTGCGCTGTTTGTGGCTTTCAGGGTTGAGGGGGTGCGCTGTGTGAGGCATGCAGGGTTGAGGGGGGTGTGCTGTGTATATCTCCCCCCCCTAAATACAAAGCTCTCTTTCCCACAGATTCCAGTTCAGCGATCAGCCCCAACACCCCTCAGGCTGCCATCATCCCGTACAGAGCTTTCCTCTATTGAGGAGTACTCACAATGTCCGTGCAGCTGTCGGTAAGGAGAGGCTTCTGTCTGTGTGGAAGATGCCTCATCCTCTTCCTCCTGGTCCCGGTTTCCCCCAGTCCTGGGGTGGTCGGTGCAGGGTCAGAGTGCTGGGACCGCGTATCAGCACACTGACAAGCACAGGCAGGACTCAGGAGAAGTGGCGGTGGTCTGAAGTCTGGGCTGTGGGGTGGGCTAAGTGGACGGACAGCATGTCGCACGTGGACCTTGTGTGTGGGGAGTGGCGTTTAATGGAGAGGATGCCTCGTGAGTGGCCTGCCCTCCTCCTTCCCCCCAGTCTCCGCACAGTCACAATCCCTGGGATCATCATGGATGGTCTTCAGTGTTCATTTACTCACTGCTGTGTCAGTGTCACTGCTGGAGCCTAAACCGGGACTGCACCGCAACTTCTTCCTCATATCAAAGTGGAAGAGCTCACAGTCTCCTAGACAGCACAACACAGGAGAAGAGCTGCAGGTAACCTGCCACCTGCCGCTGCGCCCCTCTATATTTTTGCGTAAAGGGCGACCACCCCCTGGCCCCCCCCACGCTACGCCACTGCGTCCGACTTACACCTTCGAAGACTAAGGGGGGTATTGGACTACCTGACCCTCATAAATACTATCTGGAATGTTACCTTACAAGAATTGAGGATGGGAACATTAATGAAACTAGGAAACACTGGGTATCTCTAGAAAACTCATTCACGCAATTCCCAATTTATACTCTTTCCTGGAAAATCTCTCTATATTTTGGCCAAGAGTAATCCTGTTACATCCCCTCATTCGACCCTCTCTGACAGCCTTCAAACAGGCGGCAAAATCTACAGCTTTTTCCTCTGTCCCAGAGCCTTTACCCACGTTAAAAGGAAATCATAATTTCTGGGTAGTGAGTGGCCTCATGAGTGGTGCACTTGCATACCACTTTTTTTTTTAAAGGCACCCCCCACTCATATGAGAACTTAATATTTATGTCTCTCGGTGACTTTTTTTCTTTCTGGATGTATAGACAGCTACAATGCTTTTTCTCAACCCAGGCCTCAATGTCAATGTGGACAAGACAACTTACACAGTTTGAATCTTTATGCACACAAAAACCGCCACAAAGGCACTTAACATCCTCCATATATGCCCTGCTCTTAGAGGACTCTCACACTACCCTGGACTTGGGAGAAAGATCTTCAGGTTCCCCTTTATGATGACGAGTGGGATACTATTGACGAATACACACACAAGGGCTCTCTTAATGTAGCCATTCAGGAAAACTGCTAGAAAGTCGAAACCAGTTGGTATAGAACACCATCTCACCTCTCCCTTCTATACCAAGTATTAGCTATAGATGTGGGAAAGCAGAAGGTACCATGCTCCACAACTGGTGGGATTGTGAGTCTCTTCAACCTTTTTGGAAAGAAGTCCATGACATCGTTACACGTTACCACATTCACTCTACACTATACTCCAGTGCAATATCTCGTACACCGTACGACACTATATAAAAAGGACTACCATAAATCTTTGGCTATGCATATAGTGAATGCGGCAAGACTTGGCGTTACGATGCATTGGAAATCCACACGTATCCTGACCGTCAGAGAATGGTTTACTAGGCTTTCTAAAATAAAGGAGATGGAGGAAATTGTCTAGATTTCTCAAGAACAAATACATAAATTTACAAGTACGTGGGCAATGCATGTGGGACCCACTTCAAAACTACTGAGCGTTTTCAATCCCATGACTCTCAGATAAATAATTGACACATAAATTGTGAATGGAGACTATACATGTGCATAACGGAAAAATTTGTTTCGGATAGATTTGTTATGTTATTAATTTAATTTAGTTATGGAATTCGTTTTGTTTGGTTTCTGAATTTGTTCAGTTTAGTTTTCGTTTAAATGTAATTTTGTTTTTGTTAAAATTAGTTTAATTTATAAATTTTTTAACTAATTCCAACTTTTCAGAATGATTAAAATTCTGATTGGTGGAAAAACGATCGACCGATTAAAATTCTGTGTAAATAGCTGGCTGTTAAGCAGCGGGCCAGGAAGCCAGCCACCCGCATCCTTAACAACTATGAGTCATCATCTGTCAGCGGGCTTATCCATGCATGCAGCGTGGGAGTTCAGGAGGGGGGATGAGCGAGCGCCCCCCCTCCTGAACCATACCATGCTACATGCCCTTAACTTGGGGGGGTGATGTGACGTCAGAAGGGGCAGTGCCACCCGGTGACGTATCCAGATGACCCTGTCCCTTGCATATATAAGAGCTGTCAAAGTGAAGAGAGGGCAGACGGTGGCTAGCCCTTTTTTGCATTTTTTGCAATTTTTCTATTTTTCGGGTCAGCGGGTGTCTTGATTGACGATGGATGTACATCGAGGAACACTATATATATATTTTTTTAAATAAAGGATATGTCAAAAGCTTTTTTCTGTGGTCTTTACTTTTTGACACTTTTTTGGTGAATGGGTATGGTACCCGATACCCATTCTCATACGGAGGGGGGGATCTGGGGGCCCCCTTGTTAACGGGTGCTTCCAGATTCCGATAAGCCCCACACCCACAGAACCCGACAACCACAGCCCAGGCTTGTCGGAAAGAGGCTCTTGCCCCCATCAACATGGGGACAAGGTGCCTTGGGCAGGGGGCAGAGCCCTCCCTGGCCCAAAGCACCTACCCCACCATGTTGAGGGTATGTAGCCTGGTATGGTTCAGGAGGGGGCCCCTCGCTCTGTCCCCCCCCCTTCCTGACTTGCATGGGTCTGGTATGGAATTTGTAGGGAAAACCACGCCTTTTTTTAACATTTTGGCGTGGGGCTCCGATTAAAATACATACCAGACCCTAAGGGCCTGGTATGGAATGGGGGGACCCCATGCCGTTTAAAAAAATATATATATTGCCGGGCAATTGCTGTAATTTTTTATCTTTACATTCATCTGTCAGTGGGGAAGCCCCGTGACAGATGATGACTCATGGTTGTTAAGGATGTGGGCGGCTACATCCGAATCTCCGAATAACCCAACAATTTCTCAGAATTTGTATTCGGACCAAAACTAATTGCACATGTCCAATGGAGACTGAGGCAGCCCAAACGGAGCTGCCAGACAGGAAAAGGGGAGCAGGTATAGCCCTTTCTATGACTATACTCTTCTTATCCCTCCCCTTTCCCCTCTCCCTTCCCTTTTCTTCCATCCCCTTCACCCCCTTGTTTTTCTTCTTTCTCTTACTTCTTACTTTCTACTTTCTGGTTCCTTTTCATTACATTCTTATATAAGAATTCTATTAAACCCTATGAACCACGCATAGTGGGACTGAAAGGAATCTGCATTGAGATATAAATGAGCTCTGAATTTTCCTGCTTAACAAATAATTTTGATTATATAAATCCCTAGATTTAATGAACTATTATCTTTGTAATACTCCGTGGCTTGCAAGCCATTGGTGATCCATAGCACATTTGCATGCTATGGACCTTATGCTGTTTAATGTTTGCTATGTATGCTCTTATCTTTATGCCTTCAATAAAAAGTTTATGAAAAAAAAAACCTTTAGCTTTTGTAACCACTTTAATGGATCGAGTGACAGGATTACAACACGGGATCACATTCTGGAGAGGAAGTGCAGGGACCTTTAAGGACAAGGACCTTCTTTGAAGGATCCCTAGGCATTATTTTTTTAATGAAAGTTGGCAATTTAAAAAATATTTGATTTTGAAATATTTTTCTTTTGACTCATATCGGTCTCTAATAATTGTCTATGCATATACTTGTTGTATAAACTCAATTGAATGGTTCTCGGTTCTTATGATAGATAGAGAACCTTTATAGCCATCTCATTAGCAATCCTTTTCTGTTACAGGACAACTACTGCATAAAGCAGGCCACTTTTTTGTAAAATTCATTCACCTATTTGGAACAGTTAGCCATCGATTTCCTTGATTTTAGGTCTTCAGGTTATTCACATAAAAGCTCTAGAGCCAACATATGGAATCCCACCCAGCCAGCTTTGAGCTGGTCTTTAGACTTTATAAATCAATTATACATAATAGCATTAAGAGTATGCATACAAAGTTTAGTCACACCATAAATTATCCTATTTGTTTTGTTGATCATACTTCTTTCATGTGGTTGCAGGACATGGTAAACACTCTTTAATCTTCCCTTCTGCAATCTGTCTTTTGCTCTAATCTTTCTAATTAAGTAAGGCAAAAATGTTTCCTCAATACTGTTGATTTAGGTATCTCCAGACTCATTTTTAATTAAAGTCAATCACGCAAACCTTGCTGGGCTCTAGGAACTGTTAAATAATATTTACAGCTAATATACAAACAATTTATTGCTGTAACATATTGTGGTATTTTAGGAGACTCTGTGTTCTATTGGAGGCTGTGCTTCAGACACTATGGGGAGACCATTACTGAAGGTCATTGTAGATTGACACAATTGTGTAGACACATCATGTTTTATAACAGCTCATTGGTGAGCTATAAATATGTTCTTCATTTTCAGTCTTTAGATGTGTAGCACTTATCCACAAAGGAGCCGCTGATGTATGGGTCCCCTGATTCCAGAATACAACGATTCTTACAGCAATGCCACACCCTCTTAGACACCCAGGCATGAAACAGAGCATTTATTTGGGCTACACACCCAACAAGGCAACAACACCAAATAGGATGGCAACTGCAATAAGTAATAACAAAATAAACAAATCTGTACAATGCAACAAACAACAAGAGGATCAAGGACCAAGTATTTCTGTACCTGAGACCTAAATCTAGGGGGGTCCTAACTGAAGGGGTGGTACTGGAATCTAAAAGAGCCTTTAGTCTCTCCAAATCATTCTTATTGGCATAAACTATTGGAGCCCAAATTTCCAGCATTCAGGCCTAGTTGTATCCTCAATACAGGGCATAAATTCCCAAACTACATGAGACTAGGATGACACTGTCCTTGTAAGAGGTGGGTAAGGAACTTGTGGCCAGCAGTCTCTTACCACTATGCAGTCTGTTATGAAGCTTCATCCCACTGTCTGGCATCCTGGACTAGTGGCAATGGCAGCAACCCGGGACACTGTAGTGGCGATCACTCACAGAACCTTTACCGCCCATTTCTAGCTTGCTGAATCTCTCTGATAGCTGTGACCTCCAAGCAAATATTGCAAGCCTAACTGAAGTCACAGAATTAGATATTTAGTCAGATAGGCTTTGTACTTACAGCTTCCATTCTCCAATTTCTTGTTATAGCAGTTTCAAAGTTTGTCTGAATTTGACTGCACAGTGCAATAGGCATCAGAGTTTGACCACATTACTCATTGCACTAAGTAATCTAACAGGCCAGGTCAGGCACTCCCCTCTCTTCCTCGGCATGACTATAGAGTGTGAGGTTGCTTGTGATGTCTTTCAATGTACATCAGACAGGGGTGACTTTTTGTCTTTTTGTGACACAGTCCCAGGAATTCACAAAGACTGGCTCAAACTAATTTTGCAAACGTGCCTCACATGGGTTCTAAAAGATACACAGCATACGTCAAATTCATATATCTGTCTAGAACTTGTACTTGAATTTGGTACACACTGCTCCACTTATAGAAAGCACCCAAGACACTTTAGTAAAAAATCTGTCTGTGCCAGGGTCTGTATGCCAAAAGAGAGTTGATTTTAATTAGTTCTACTTTTGCGAGATACGAACTGTCGGCATTATATTCTGAATTTGTCGCAGATGTTGCACCACAATGTACAATTGGCACATTTTAGAACTATCTGAATTTGGTTCACAAGTTGCTATCAGAAGCAAAAGTGTTGAAGATGCTTTACAAATTTGGTGCAACAAATTAACAAGAGGGATTAACTCCAGAAAAAGGACACAGCAGCTTTATTGAATTCCCCATAATGTATATTTTATAGATATTTACTTTGCGAACCATGTTTGTGATTTTGAATATTATATTAGACTGAGATTCCTCCCATTTTTGCAATTGTCTCCCTTTTTACACGTGGATTTATTGCAATATATAATAATGGTTTTGTCCCATTCACTAGGTTTTTTTAATGATTCTGATCTTTTTTCCTCACCTGTCTAATAATTGGGTATAACAAATAGTGTGATCTTTGCTGTTCCCCAGTCTCTGATGATAGGCTTGTGCCACACTGGAACACAGGTGTGTTATGGGCACTGAAGGTGGAGAATGCCCACCCCATTGGTGGACCCTGCAGGGGGATATTGGAGAACAGAAGAGGGGAGCCATTTTTGGTCAGCTCTCTACTTCGAGGTGGATGGACCACACACACTCCTACCTTTGAGGACTCAAACATCTGGATTGTTTTAGACTCATCACATTGGGTTATTTTGCGCCTGCCAAATTGGATTGGGTTATGGTGTTTGTTTTCTGACCATAATAGCATTTCTCCCTTTTGTGCACTCTTTTACATGTGGATGGGTCCAAGAGCTGTGGTACCCAATAAACTGTAGCATACCAGGGATTGCAGCATCCAGACAGACAGCTGCACTCTCTGAGACACCTAGGGGGTCCATAAGGGAACAATGTTCCTCTAACTCTCCACTCTATCTGTACAGTGGTGCAGCACTACCTATGGGATAGAGGACAAACTGTACCTGCTTATATACAGACCCTTTGTTTCTGCCTTTTTCTCCCTTGGGTGGTATAATTATTTCTGCCCATTTTTGGTATTTACACACTTGAACATATGGGGGATAGACTATTGAGCAATGAACTGCTTTTGCCATTTGGAGGTATCACATATGTGTAATTGTGTTTATTGCAACACTGACATTCCTATAATGGCAGTTTATGGATGTAACAGCCCTGGGTAACTCCAAACATGTACTTTAATGTTGTATATACAGTACATTGTTATATATTTCTGTTTTAGATGGATGTGTAAATCACTGTATGACATCATTGTTACCTACAACTGCATTACCCAGTCCTTAGGAAGTGAAATCAGATGCGAAACAGGTCGACACAACCTTACTAGTAGAGTATAACACATTGGGCGTATAAAAGATATTGCAGTGGATTATATCAATTACCATATGCTTTTGTACACTAAATATATACATTTTTTATGAGCTAACATTGATTGTTTGTTTTAAGTAACCAATCTAAAAAAAAGTTGTGCTTATCCTATAAACATAAGTATTAAAATGTATTACGGTGTTCAATGTTCATTCAAAAAATTCACAAATTATCTCAAAAGACTCCATTTGAAAAAATCACGATATTCGTATCTAGGTCTTCAAATCGATAGCTATAATAACAATATACTGTGATATACAGTATCTATTGATTTGAAGAAGCAGAAACAAATGTAGTGATTTTTTTTCAAATTGGAGTCTTTTGAGATAACATTATTTGAATTAATAATAATTTTTTTGAATGAACATTGCACACCATATCACATTATGGCACTTATATTTATAGTATAAACATACATGCCAGCTCTTTTTAGATTGGCATTGTATGGTGTATGGGGTCATAGACCATTGAGAGCAGCATCTGCTTATAATCACAATTTCTTTTTTGCAGGTGGTCTAGTTAGTTATTTTTTTTATGTAAGCATTAATAAAACAATACATTTTTACCTATGTCTGTATCCTGCCTGAATGCTAAATCTAAAGTCCCATTATCTTCAGTATACATCTCATTTGATTTTGTGGGATGGTAGATTGTCATAATTTGCATTCTTCCACTCTACTTCTATTCATTCTAAGGATTGTACGAGTAGCAGCCAGGAAACGTGGAAAGCATTTTTTATCTTTACTTTACACAATATGTATGACCAACATGGCAAAAATATGTCTGCAGCCAGCAAGCTGAAAATTATAATGTGTAATAGAACGCATTACTTCTGTGTTAAAACAAAATGAATGTACATACACAGTATAGTCCCCGGATTTCAGCAGGACCGCATACCTTTGTGAATCTTATGGCAAAAACTTTGCAGATAGCCAAACAGAGCAAATCTGTGCAGTCCTATGACTGAATTGAATAGACTGAATCGGCTACAACTATGATGATGAGTAAGTGAATTCCATTGCATCTATCATACAGTAATTTCAGGTTTAAAAATGAATTCCAGGTATGGTATATTTTTACATAGTTACATTGGTCAAGCCTGGAGCAATATAATTTTGTATATACTGTACCATACCTGGCTGATCCCCCTGGATTCTGGAAAGGACTGAAGTAGACACCGG
Organism: Rana muscosa; assembly: GCA_029206835.1. Taxonomy (NCBI): domain Eukaryota; kingdom Metazoa; phylum Chordata; class Amphibia; order Anura; family Ranidae; genus Rana; species Rana muscosa. The sequence continues at coordinate 437,844,468 of CM055121.1, read as the reverse complement.
TACTCTAGTACTTCTACTTACTTCCGGGTCTTGTTCTGAATGGCTTCACTTCTGCTTACCGAACAAAGGAGGTCTGCCACTCAGCACGAACGCCCTTCAGGGGTATTGGCCAGGTATCGTAAATGCATAGTTACATTAGTATTAGTGTAGCACCCACTAGTGTAGTACCTAAATTAGGTTTGTTAGAGTAGGTAAAGTGTTCAGGCTTGGCTGCCAGCCAAACCTGTGTGTTTTTCTGGATCAGGGTTTGAGTGACTCAGGGAGAGTTGGATGACTCATAGGCAGCATCTCTGAGACCCCCCCCCCTACTTCTAGAAACTGGTAGAAGATTCTAGAAGAATGGGAGTGGAGGTGAGGAGTAGCTGCCTGGAGTATTCTGAGGGCCCTGACCAATCCCCAACAGATGGGTTGGCAGTTGGCAGGCCCCCTCAAATACTCAGAGTCAGCCCAGCTGGGGCAGTGGAGTTCTGGTGGAACCTGGAGATGGTGTTAGGCTGTTGGTGGCCCTTGAGGGTGCCCCCTAGTCTGGGGGGCCTCGGGCCTTGGCTCGGGTGCGGAAGGAACCCTCTCTTCATGACACACAGATGTGTCTTGACCAGAGGCACAGGAGCAGACGAAGGACAGCAGGAGAACACTGCTGGGAAAATCTCAAGGGAGGAAGACAGATCAGGTGGACTGGTGAGTGTTACAGTCAAGAGGACAGAGAGGCATGACTAAAAGGGCTGGGAGAGAGCAGTCTGGGATGGATACAGAGTCTTAGCCAGTCTTAGGCAGAATGGCTAGAGATAAGGGTCGCTGTAGCCAGGCGGGTTGGCAGTGCCTGAAGAGGTGGTGCTGGGATCAGTAGCCACAGCAGGGCACTAGGACTGTGCTACACAAACAAATGGGCCCGCGGTCCCTGCCTGTAAAAGGAAATTTGCTACTGATCTAACTGAGCCTTTGTTAGACCATTCAAACAGTGCCAGCTGGTCCTGGGAGTTGTAGTTCTACGAGCAAGATGTGTGCTAGAGGTAGAAGGAGAAGTGTATATATGTACTGTATATAGTTGTGTCTCTGAAGAGTTCTGCTACTTTGATCAAGTGGACATCCCATAATATCCCTATCGAAGTTTATTATCCTCAATAAAACATAAAAACAAAGCACTGCACTGTTCTTCTGACTCAAGTGTGCTGTGAAGATGTGGTGTGCCTAGCTGTGCAGGGTGAGGGATCCCTTTCTACTTGCGGCTCCTTAGGGGGTGTGCTACACTAGCTAGACCAAAGTAACTTTGTAAAAATATACCACGCCTGGAATTCTTTCTTTCAGAGGAGCTCCAAGTTCCCCACAAATTTTTTTTAAGTCAGCAGCTACAATTACTGTAGCTGCTGACTTTTAATATAAGGACACTTACCTGTCCAGGGATCCAGCGATGTCCTCACCTGAGCTGATTCTTCAATTGGCTTTGGGTGCAGGTGTTGGCATCTTAAGCCTTGCGGCTTCACGGCCTGTTTCCTACTGTGCATTTGAAAGTCGAGCTGCGCTTTGTGATTGGTCTTGTAGTGTTCTGGAACCCAGTGATGTGTCACAGAAGACTGTGGGGCAAGGAGGGGGTCCGAACTTCCAGCTCAGAGCACCATGGCGCATCTGACTGGAAGTGGGAGCAGGTACTTGTCAAAACCAGGTACACACTCCCCCCCAAAAAAGTACCATATGTGAAAGTGGAGCGGGGGGTGCAAACAAGCAGAACTTTCCCTTTTGGGTGAGTTCCGCTTTAAGGAGATGAACAAATACAAATTCATATAGTGTATTTCTTCGGAAAGTAGCCCATTTTCAAGTTCTGAGCCCCAGCTAACACACCTCAGTTCACCTAATTACAGACATCTTCCTTGAAGTGATGACGATTCAGACAAGTATAATTACACATTGTGATCACAGAGCTGCCGTGTGATAACAGGTCTCACAATCCCATTTTCAGCTGCTCATGCTGTGAAGTCACAGTGTGATATGAAGTTATGGAGAGGCGTGCAGGCAGAATGAAGACAAGCCACATTTAAGGAGAATGTTAACTAGATTAGCTCTCTATGGCTAAACAGTGGGTTTCACTAGAAAACCTGTGCTGGGGGAAACAAAGTGTATTTTTGGAACACATTAAAGCTGAAATATAAAAGACTTCTTAGTGGACAAGTGCTTGTATTCCCATAGAAGATATTACACTACACTTACCACTTTCAACCTTAAAGGAAAACTACATGCTTGAAACAAAGATTATTCACTGTATAATAGCTATCTAATGCTTCTAATATCTATTCTATTCAAATGGATTTGGGGTTTATTTAAGGTGGTTTTCTTCCAAGCCAGTGGTCAGCCTGGATCTAAAACTGAAGCTAAATCTGGCCAAATACCAACAGATTTTCCAATTAAAGTCCCAACAAACCAGGGCTGAATCTAGCCTGATTTGGGGGTGCTATAAACAAATGGACAACTATATTCCATCAAACATAGAATCACCTACCAGACCATAGGAGTGGTGTACCTTATGCAATGCCAGTGTGGATGCTTCTCTATAGGGAAGACCAAACGCTCCTTTTTCAAAAGAATTAAGGACCATGTATCACCTATTCTAAAAAGACAAATGTAAACTGCCGTGTGTTGGCATGTTAGCCTCTACCAGTGATGGCGAACCTTGGCACCCCAGATGTTTTGGAACTACATTTCCCATGATGCTCATGCACTCTGCAGTGTAGTTGAGCATCGTAGGAAATGTAGTTCCAAAACATCTGGGGCACCAAAGTTCGCCATCACTGGCCTATACCATGATTTTGACCCAAGCACAATTCAATTCATGGCTCTTGATCATATACCCTTGACTACCAGAGGTGGCAGCGTAAATTGAATGCTGCTACAGCTGGAAACTCAATGGATATACAGTCTCAATGCCACAACATATCCAGGCTTAAATAAAACTGTCAGTTTTAAGCCTTTCCTATGACCCATTCTGGGAACTGACGGCTTTATTCCATGCAATCTCTGCTGGTGGTAATTTTGGTTTTGTTTTTGTTTTTTGTTTTCGTGTTTCCATGTCCATGTTCCCCTTCCATTCCTCTCCCTCTATCCTGTTGCTTAGTCCCTACCCTTTTCCCTTCCTCTTCTTTCTTTCCCATTCCCCTTCCTCTGTGTTCCTTTTCCCTTCCCTTTTGTTTTATCCCTCTATTTAGCCTCAAATCGTTGCAATTTATTTTTGTCATATTTGGTGATTAACTGTTTGTTATAATGCTGATTGCTATGCTATACATGCTTGTTTATATTTTTAACCGGTATTTTCAATTCTGTATAAAATCCAATTCATGAATCTGATGTTTTCAGGCTAACAATGTATAGCAAAAACTCAGACTTTTTTTATTTATTGGTACATTAGGCTTTGTTTATTGAAATTGGTCGGCTCTAGTACTCCTTGCCCTTTGTACTCGACTTCTCATCTTTACTTATCATTTGCTGGCTCCTGGTTTTTGGGATGCCAGCGGGGGCCGTTTGTGCTGGCTCCTCCTAGGGCAACACAGATGTATCTTTCTGTCTATCTTTGGTTCCCCTTGGATTGCTTTAGCTGGCTCTTTACCTTTTTCATAGCGAGTTGAGGTTTCAAGTACCGTATTTATCGGCGTATAACACGCACCCTAATTTTAATAGGGAAGTTTAAGGAAAAAAACTTTTAGGAGGGAAGTTTAAGGAAAAAACTTACATTTTAAATGCCCACCAATGCAGTCTTATCAGTGTCCATCTGCAGCCTTTCCCATCATTGCAGAATGATCAGTGTCCATCTGCAGCCTTGCCCATCCATCTGCAGCCTTGCCATCCATCTGCAGCCTTGCAGCCTTGCCATCCATCTGCAGCCTTGCCGCCCTGCCATCCATCTGCAGCCTTGCCCCATCCATCTGCAGCCTTGCGCCTTGCCATCCATCTGCCGAATTGCCATCCATCTGCAGCCTTGCCCCCATCCAGTGTCAATCTGCAGCCTTGAGGGAACGAGCACTGCCGAGATACACAGAGCTGGATGTCCTGTGTACTCGGCTCCTCTCGGCTCGTCTCGCAATCCCGCCCCGTCTCGCAATCCCGGCTTCTATGATGGACATAACACCGGTCCAATGGCGGGTGGCGTGACTGCGAGCAGAGCCGAGTACACAGTACACTCGGCTCTGTCTATTTTGGAGGCGCTCGTTCCCTCTGAGGCAGCCGTTCGGCGTACAACACGCACCCACAATTTCCCCCTGATTTTAAGGGGGAAAAAGTGCATGCTATACGCCGATAAATACGGTAATTTTAGCCTTATTAATCCTTGTAGCATGGTCCAATTGGACCTCTCCTGGCCATTCTGTGTGTCCTCCTTTTGGGCTTGCTGCTTTGGCATCGGCCTCTGTCCAAGGTCTCTGGGAGACAGGAGTGGTGATCTGTTGAGTATAATGGGCAAGGTTCTCTTTGTACAAATTGCAAATTTTAAATTACTTAATGCCATCTGCCAATATCATGATGTGTTTTGTTTTTTGTATCTAGTGATGCATACCGTATTACAAATTATAATCCCTGAGGAAGCCCAAGGTGGCGAAACATGTCGGGATAATAATATTTGCTGTCACCATTACTATGAGAAGAAACTCCCAATATTGCTTTGAATGTTTAAAAACAAACTGGATTGGTTTTAAATGTTTGTCCATAAAGAACAAACTTTTTATCTGTTTTTCATTTATGTATTAATAGAATAACCTTTTTCAATCATTTGTGTTCTAAATATTCCAGCATCTGAAAAATCGCTTAAAACAAAATCTTTGTATGTATACTGCTATAAAAAAAAGTCAAGGGGCATGCTTTCTCCTCTAAAACAAAAACAAAAAAAGAACACATAATGAACTGCTAATATAATTTGGCTGAGAGAATGAACTACATACACACCAGACCATAAAATAAGCAAATAACTCTATGGAGGTTGCCTCTTCTCGTTTGTCAGTCTCTATAGCCCCCTTAAAGCATCCTAAAAAACACTTTTTCTCTGTGATTGTAAAAAGAAATGCATATCTATATGAATAATGGGCAAAAGGCCACAGATGCCAGGAACCAATTAGGAGTCCAACCAAAACAGGTCTGGCAAAAGTGAACCATTGTTCCTGCGCTGCAGTTTTTTACTGTGCACACTCGTGCAGTGCCAGCTTCAGCAGGCAGCAGTGCAATGTGCACTTCAGTACATCACTCTCTGCTTGTTTTTCTCAATTTAATTTAAAGTGTCACACTGTGACTATACAATATGGTACCTGTATAGTAACGTAGTGTATTGCACTGTCGTGCACTGACATGTGGATCTATCCAGTGCGGTATGGAAAAATGCAAACATGCTGCATTTTTCTGCACTGCATGTCACACCAGCATTGTGGTCTGAATGGGACACATGGAAAATAATTGTTCGCTATGTTTCCTAGGAGCTGGTCATTGCACATAGTTTGAACGAGCCCTGAGTATACTCTCTGGGCTCATCCACACAGGGTTTTACTGTGCGGGCAACTGTCAGTGTGAGGGCTCGGAGGGGGGGGGGGGGGTGCAATGCACATTTACTTTTTATCTTTTTTTTTCTTTTAACCTTATTACAATGTCAGCATGACATTTTATTAATTTATATGCACTGCAGCTCAACTGCAGTGTATAGAAATGGACAGTACACAGAGCCTTCAAGTGAGCTCCAGTCTGTTAAAAATAATGTGATTTTTTATTTTTGTACTCATCACCAAATCCTTTTCTCTGGGTTAATTTTAGGAGCAAGGCGCTGAGTGCAGCAAAATAACAAAACATGCCCTAGGTGTGGCCTTCGGCTGGTGGCCAATTCCCCCCATATGCAACACACAGCTCCATTAGTAGCCAGCAGTAATAGGACCACTACACCAAGACAAGCAAAAAACTGGGCTGGTGCTGTGTCCTTCAATGAACTCAGAGAACAGGATTTGATGGTGAGTATAAAAATTTAATTTTCTCTTCCTTTTATTGAAAGATACAGCCAGAACATTAGACAGGTGGGACGTCCCAAAGCAGTGCTAGATATAAAAAGGGTACAATCACAAGAATTAAAATTTCCTTCTGAAGAACTTTCTGACCAAAACGGGCATCTTCTGAGACAGTCATTTCAACTTTGTAAAACTTGGTAAAAGTGTGAACAGCTGACCAGGTAGCCTCCTTGCAAACCTGAACTACAGAGAAAGATTGGTGAAATGCCCAGGAAGCACTGAGTGCCCTGGTAGAATAGGCAGTAACAGAAGGCAGTGGTTCCCAGGGCATTTGCCTGATTTACTGCCTGGCAAATTCCCCAAGAAACAGTGGAAGTGAATAGAGGCAGTAGAGATCAAGTAGACTCAAATGGCCCTAACCACATCCAAATGGTGAAGGGCCACCTCTCTAGGAAGAGAAAGATGAGGGCACAGAGAAGGCAAGACAGTGGGGTTGATTTACTAAAGGCAAATCCACTCTGCACTACAAGTGCACTGCAAGTGCATTTAGAAGTGCAGTCACTTTAGATCTAAGGGGAAGATCTGAAATGAGGGAAAGTTCTGCTGATTTTATCATCCAATCATGTACAAGCAAAAATGCTGTTTTTTATATTCCTTGCATGTCCCTTTCAGATCTACAGCGACTGCACTTCCAAGTGCATTTGTAGTGCAAAGTTGATTTGCTTTTAGTAAATAAACCCCAATGTCCTCATTCAAATAGAAAACTGACACCACTTTCGGCAGAAGAGACAACTGAGGGTTTTATCTTTATGGGGCATCAGAAATGGCTGTTGAGAGGAAAGAGCCACAAGCTCAGACACCCTATGTGCTGAACTGATTGCCACAAGGAAGGCCACTTTTTCTGATAGAGTCAGTAGGGGAATATCACGGATGTTTTCGAAAGAAGGCTTTGCAAGGACGACAAAACGAAATTCAAATTCCAGAGTGGTGAAAGAGGAGGTCTGGAAGGTGGAACCACCCATGTAAACCCTTGGAAGAGGATACGAACCAGGGAAAGAGTATGATCCACACCTCTTTGGAGAAAGACCAGGATGTGAGCAACAGATACTTTACATGGAACCCCAATGACTCACAGTAGGCAAAGTAAGCCTTCAAGGGGCAATAGTAGATTCTTCCAATGCACACAGAGCTTCCCCAGGATAAAAGGAGCCTAGCTTTGGACAGTACACTTTCCCCCTGTATGTAGGAATGTAGCCACTCACTCATGTTCACTCCCAAAATGGACTAGGGACTATGGACTATGGAATGTGAACAGGGCCATCGCCAGCATTAGGCAGCCAAGGCGGCCGCCTGAGGGCGCTAGGAGAGAGGGGGGCCAAAGCCAGGGGTTCCCCAAGAGTATACTTATGCTGGCGCCGGTGGCTGGCCCTTCTCCAACCTGTACACAGCCCAACTCATTCGCACACTGACAGAAGGCAGCGCAATACAGCCCTGGCCGGGCGATGTTAACTTCGCCCATTTCGCTCGTAACTCCTTACTACAGTCTTGGGCCGGCCTTGCCTACTACTGAACTCCTCCTCTCTGTCAGCTGAGCTGCAGCACGAAACTGTAACACTGACACTCGAAGACACCGCCTCGAGGTAAGGGAGGATTACTGGATCATGAAGGAAAAAAAATTCTCCCATTTGGCTGGGCAGTAGCAACGCCTCCATTTCAGCAGCACACAGAGAATGTAGGAAGAGGGGGAGCCTGGAGCCAAGTGACACCAGGAGGAGGGACCAAGGCCGGCAGAAGGCACAGGAGGAGCATGATTGGCAGTGGTGGTACAGCACAGATGAAGACCTCTCTCTCATCTCCGTGGAAGCTAAGGCAAGCAAGCTGTTTATATCATTGTACCAGCCTTGCCTGTGTGCCATGTATGCAATCTCTGACCGTCCCATGTGCCATGCATGCAGCCTCTGACCGCCTCTTAGGCCATGCATGCAATCTCTGACTGTCCCTAGTGCCACGCCTGCAGTCTCTGACCATGTCTTGTGCCACGCCTGCAGTCTCTGACTGTCCCGCGTGCCATGTATTCAATCTCTGACAGGGCCAGCGCCAGCATAAGGCTGCCAAGGCACCCGTGTGCCATTTTCCGTAAATTAAGCACACACTCTAATCACTAGAACCACTATAGCTTAGTGGAGCACAAATAAAGTGTATGCCATATGGGAGGGGGGATGTTGTGGGAGGAAGGATGTTGCACCAAAATGCACCTTTGCCTGTGTAGTCAAAAATCATTGCACCGGCCCTGGATGTGAAGTCTGCATAGAGTAGAGCATATGACCACAAGTAACGTGCACTGCTCGTACCAAACAAATGGAGTAAGGAGTTATGAGCGAAATGGGTGAAGTTAACATCGCCCGGCCAGGGGGAAAAGAAGAGATTTGTGAGCTAATGGGGGACTTTTACAGGCGGTAAAAAAAAACAGTGAATGATTTAATGAAAAACAGGCTACATGGCTATTAAGTAGTGGCTGCATATGGATTATTTTTGAAGAATAAACATATTATTTAGTTTGGTAATTATAAGGTAAGTGGTGGGAAGAGGGGGAGTCAGGGAATGTGACACAACGTTTCCTGTTACACCCTAAATATAGTAACATGAAACTCGGTCAGAAATATGGAGTATGATTTTAAACCTCATCTGAAGTCTTACACCATGCTTTCTCTTTATAAATGAAAAATAGATTACAGGGCCATTAAGAAGTGAATAGATTATTTTTAGAGAATAAGGCCTCATGCACACAGGACATTTTTAAAACTCTCCTAAAAGCCTTTCCTACTGACAGCAGCACTTTGACAGAAAAAAACCCTGATGCTTGTAAAGGTGTGTAACTCATAAAAGTGTGTTTTAGGTGCATTTACAGGCATCAAGCGCTTGGGCTTGAATTCATTTTATTGGCCAGAATAATAATTTGGCAAAATGATTTGCTAAACAAGTCTAGAGTTACAAGGTTCAAGCATTTTTGATGCCCCTAGAAGCAGCAGCAATAAATCAAAACATCCATGAAGCCTAAAGATTTTTTCTAGTATCACATTACGGTATTCTTCTTGCTAGTATTGCCTTGTATTTCATTGCACAAAGTCATGTGGCCAGAATTTGTAACGCCAACAAATTACATCTAAAGGAGATTGCAAAAAACTCTGCACTGGACTACATATAGTAAAGATTATAATAAATGTAGGGAACAGTAGCACAGTATACGCTCAGCGGCCACATTATTATGTACATCTTGCTAGTAGTGTGTCTAATCCCCTTTTGCTTTCAGAACTGCCTTAATTCTTTGTGGCATAGAATCAACAAGGTGTTGGAAACATTCCTCAGAGAAGATGGGTACACTGTAGTCATAAAGGAATGGACATGGTCAGCCAGTGGCGTCACTAGGGGGATGCGGGCCGCACCGGGTGACCCCCGCCAGACGGGTGACACCTGTGGGCAGCAGCACCGCTAACACTGCACGGTCCGCACCCCTACACATCTCCCTCGTCTCGCCGGCTGTCTCACACTGCGGAGCAGACCGAAGCCGCCTCCCCTCCTCTCTGTTTACATCTACAGGAGGGGAAGGCTGCTTCGGTCTGCGGCGCTCCACTGTGTGAGAGGGAGGAGGGAGTCCAAGAGACACACTGCTGTATCTATATCCCATCGCTGTTCTGAGGCCTGTAAAGTTTAATGTCTGCACTGATGGAGGGGGGTCTGCACTCTGCACTGAGGGGGGTCTGCACTGATGGAGGGGGTGGTCTGCACGGAGGGGGGTCTGCCCTGATGGAGAGGGGGTGGTCTGCACTGAGGGGGGTCTGCACTGATGGAGAGGGGGTGGTCTGCACTGAGGAGGGTCTGCACTGATGGAGGGGGGTGGTCTGCACTGAGGGGGTCTGCACTCATGGAAGAGGGTGGTCTGCACTAAGGGTCTGCACTGATGGAGGGGAGTGGTCTGCACTGAGGGGGGTCTGCACTCTGCACTGAGGAGGGGGTCTGCACTGATAGAGGGGGGTCTGCACTGAGGGGGGTCTGCACTGATTAAGGAGGGTCTGCACTAATAGCGGGGGGTGGTCTGCACTGAAGGGGGTCTGCACTGATGGAGTGGGGGTGGTCTACACTGAGGGGGACTGCACTGATGGAGGGGGTCTTCACTGATGGGGGGGTGGTCTGCACTGAGAGGAGTCTGTACTGATTGAGAGATGTAGCCTGCACTGATGGAGGGGTGGTCTATACTGATGGAGAGGGGTCTGTTCTTGGTGAGAGGGGTCTGTATTGAGGGAGGAGAATCTATACTGCGGGAGGGGGGTCTGCACTGATGGAGGGGGGTCTGCACTCTGCACTGAGGTGGCTCTGCACTGATGGTGGGTCTGAACTGAGGGGGGTCTGCACTGATGGAGGGGGGGTCTGCACTGAGGGGGTCTGCACTCTGCACTGAGGGGGGTCTGCACTTATGGAGGGGGTGGTCTGCACTGATGGAGGGGGGTCTGCACTGATAAAGAGGGGGTGGTCTGCACTGAGGGGGGTCTGCACTCTGCACTGAGGCGGGTCTGCACTGATGGAGGGGGGTCTGCACTGAGGGGGCTGCACTGATAGAGGGGGGGTGGTCTGCACTGGTGGAGGGAGGGTCATACTGATGGGGGGTGTGGTCTGCACTGAAGGGGGTTTGCACTGATGGAGGGGGTGGTCTGCACTGAGGGGGATCTGCACTGATGGAGGGGGGTGGTCTGCAATGAGGAGGGTCTGCACTGATGGAGGGGGGTGGTCTGCACTAATGGAGGGGGGTGGTCTGCACTGAGGGGGTCTATACTGATGAAGGGGGTCTGTAATGAGGGAGGGGGATCTATACTGCAGGAGGGGGGTCTGTACTTGGTGGTGGGGTCTGTATGGAGAGAGGAGGGTCTGTACTTAATAGAGGGGGGTCTGTAGTTAGTGGAGGGGTGTCTGTACTGAGGGAGGGGGTCTGTACTGAGGGGGGCTATAGTTGGTGGAGGGGGGGTGACACCAATTTTTTCCACACCATGTGACACCAACCCTAGTGACGCCACTGTGGTCAGCAACAATACTCAGGTACGCCATGGTGTTTAAACAATGCTAAATTGGTACTAAGGGGCCCAAAGTGTGCCAAGAAAATATCCCCTATGCCAATACACCACCAACCTGAACCGTTGATACAAGGCAGGATGGATCCATGCTTTCATGTTGTTTACGCCAAATTCTGACCCTACCATCTGAATGTCGCAGCTAAAATTGAGACTCATCAGACCAGGCACTGTTTTTCCAATGTTCTATTGTCCAAGTTTGGTGAGCCTGTGTAAATTGTAGCCTCAGTTCCCTGTTCTTAGCTGAAAGATTCAAGGTTTGATGTGTTGTGTGTTGAGAGATGGTATTCTGCATAGAGATAGTCCGCAACTCCTTGCTGCTCTTTAAATATTCAGAATTGATTGGTTCTCCATAAAAAACAAAATTGAAGAGTGCAAAATCTGGTGCAGCTGTGCATAGTAACCAATTAGCTTCCAGGTTTTAGGCCGGGTTCACACTAGTGCGACAAACGCTCCTACATTGGGAGCTCATGTCGCATGACGTGTGAAAATCAATGTTTCCCTATGGGAGCCGTCTTAACTGGTCTGACACAAGTCGGTCCGACTTTGAAAATGCTCCCTGCTTTACTTTGGTCCGACTTTGAGCCTACTTCAGCCCATTGAATATCACTGAAGTCGGATCAAAGTCAGATCGCCTTCTTGCATGATCCGACTTTGGCATGCGACTTGTGCTCTGATAATCTTGAGGGGGAACTCCACGCCAAATTTTAAATAAAAAATCGGCATGGGTTCCCCCTCCAAGAGCATACCAGGCCCTTCGGTCTGGTATGGATTTTAAGGGGAACCCCCTACACCTAAAAAACTGTGTGGGGGTCCCCCCAAAATCTATACTAGACCCTTATCTGGGCATGCAGCCCGGCCGGCCAGGAAAGGGGTTGGGGACGAGCGAGCGCCCCTCTGAACCGTACCAGGTCGCATGCCCTCAACATGGGGGGGAGGGTGCTTTGGGGCAGGGGGCCCTGTGCCCCCCACCCTAAAGCACCTTGTCCCATTGTTGATGAGGACAAGGGCCTCTTCCCGACAACCCTGGCCGTTGGTTGTCGGGGTCTGCAGGCGGGGGGCTTATCGGAATCTGGGAGCCCCCTTTAATAAGGGGGCCCCCAGATCCCGGCCCCCCACCCTATGTGAATGAGTATGGGGTACATCGTACCCCTACCCATTCACCTGAGGAAAAAAGTGTCAATAAAAAAAACACACTACAAAGGTTTTTAAAGTAATTTATTAGGCAGCTCCGGGAGTCTCTTCCGACTTCGGGGATCTCTTCCGACTTCTCTGCTCTCTCCGGCCTCTTCTCCGCGCTCTCCGGTTCTTCTCCCGCTGTCTGGTGTCTTCTGCCGGGCTTCTCCGCTATCTTCTGCTCTTTTGCCCACTCTTTTGCTAGCGGTTGCCCGGTCTTCTCCGTCGTCTTCTTCCCTCTGCTCTTCTTCCGATGTTGACACGACGCTCTCTCCCGCTGTAATGCCTTGTGCGCGGTGCGCAACGACTTATATTGGCATGGGACGTGGTCATCGGGTGATGTCATCCGGTGATCCCGCCCCGTATGACGTCACCATCCGAAGCATAATGGGATGGTGATGTCATAAGGGGTGGGATCACCGGATGACAACACCCGGTGACCACGCCCCATGTCAGGAGAGAGAACGTTGTGTCAACATTAGAAGAAGACCGGAGGGAAGAAGATGACGGAGAAGACCGGGCAACCGCTAGCAAAAGAGCGGGCAAAAGAGCAGAAGATAACGGAGAAGTCGGAAGAGACCCCCGAAGTCGGAAGAGACCCCCGGAGCTGCCTAATAAATTACTTTAAATACCTTTGTAGTGTGTTTTTTTATTGACACTTTTTTTCCCCAGGTGAATGGGTAGGGGTACGATGTACACAATACTCATTCACATACGGTGGGGGGCCGGGATCAGGGGGCCCCCTTATTAAAGGGGGCTCCCGGATTCTGATAAGCCCCCCACCCACAGACCCTGACAACCAACGGCCAGGGTTGTCGGGAAAAGGCCCTTGTTCTCATCAAAATGGGGACAATGTGCTTTGGGGTGGGGGGCGCAGGCCCCCCCTGCCTCAAAGCATCCACCACCCAATTTTGAGGGCATGCGGCATGGTACAGTTCAGGAGGGGGGACGCTCGCTCGTCCCCACCCCCTTTACTGACCGGCCGGACTGCGTGCTCGGATAAGGGTCTGGTATGCATTTTGGGGGGACCCCAACGCCGTTTTTTTGGTGTAGGGGTTTCCTATTAAAATCCATACCAGACCAAAGGGCCTGGTATGCTCTTGCAGGGGTAACCCATGCCGGTTTTTTATTAAAAATTTGGCGTGGAGTTCCCCCTCAAGATTCATGTCAAACATAGTGCCTGGCATTGTCAGGTATCAATGTCGGATCCCTGTTCATTGAAGTCGGACACGTGTCTGACTTCAAGTCACAGGGCAAAGTCGGATCCAAAAGTAGTACGACGGCCTTATTTTCAAAGCTTAAAGCCACTTTCACACCAGCGGATCGTATGTCCGCTTTTTCATCCATCCGTTTACAGATGAGAAAGGGACGTACATTGGTCCCTATGAGATCGCGAGTGTCAGCGGATGAAAATCCGCTGGCACCCGATCTCATCCTGGTCCGCAATCCTCCAATTCTGCAGACGGAGGAAAATCCTATTTTTCCATCCGTCTCCATAGGGGAGAGCGGAGATCTGACAGGGCGGTCCCTGCACAGTGTGTAGGGACCGCCCTGTCATCCGCCGGCTCAGCGGGATCAGCAGAGCGATCCCTGCTGAGCAAGCGGAGGTCCACGGGGCAGATCTCCACGGATCCGTCCCGTATGAAAGGGGCCTTAGGCCCCTTTCACACCAGCAGGCCCTATGTCCGCTTTTTCATCCGTCCGTTTACAGATGAAAAAGGGACATACATTGGTCCCTATGAGATCGCGGGTGTCAGCGGATGAACATCCACTGACACCCAATCTCATCTGGGTCCACAGTCCTCCGATTCTGCAGACGGAGGGAAATCCTATTTTTCTATCCGTCTGCAGAGCGGTTCGGATGAACACGGACAGACGGTCCGTGTTCATCTGATCCCCCCATAGGGGAGAGCGGAGACCTGACAGGGCGGTCCCTGCACAGTGTGCGGGGACCGGCCCTGTCATCCGTTGGCTCAGCGGGGATCAGCGGAGCGATCCCCGCTGAGCAAGCGGAGGTTCACGGGGCGGATCTTCACGGATCCGTCCCGGGTGAAAGGGGCCTAATTGAACAAGCTGATGTTGCAAACTGAATGGCTACTATGCGCAGGTGCACCCGATTTTGCAATCTCTAGTTTTAGTAAATCAGTCCCATTGTGTCAGACACTACATGGAACATTAGAAAGAAGATCCTCTCCCCTCTTAACCCTAGTATTATCTAATCCTATCTGAACAACTGATTTGGGATAGCCCCTTTGTGCTAGTCATGTAGTTATAGTCTGGCATTCCACATTAAAAGTGGCATCAGAGGAGCAATATTCTGGTATTCTGCATACCTTGGTTGTAACGAGTGGTTATGTGAGTTACTGTTGTTACTGTCATCTCAAAACAGTCTGCCCATTCTCCTCTGACCTCAACAAGGCATTTTTGTCCACACAACTGCCGCTCACTGGATATTTTCCCTTTTTTGGACCATTCTCTGCAAACCCCAGAGATGGTTGTTCATGCAAATCCCAATAGATCAGCAGTTCTTGAAATTCTCAGAACAGCCCGTCTGCCACCAACAACCATGCCACGTTCAAAGTCACTTAAATCCACTTTCTTCCCCATTCTGCTCGGTTTGAATTTCGGCAAGTCATCTTCACCATGACTATATGCCTAAATGCAATGAGTTGCTGCCATGTAATTGCTTGGTAAACAAGTTGTGTTGCCAAGCAACAGGTGTACTTAATAAAGTGTCCAGTGAGTGTATATATAATAGCACAGTACATATCTATCTATATATAGATATCTATCTATCGTATATATATTTGTCAGTGACAAAACTGTAGTGCTTATCTGCGGAAAAAGAAAGTGAGGTCACCAAACTGACTGTGCTGTCTGGCAGGGATGCTTGGACCATGATGCTGGCTGAATAGAATTAGGAATCTTTTGAAAAATAATAAATTTGCCAAATATGTCATTTTATTGGGTATTTAGATGTCTATCTGAAATTCAGCTTTAAAGCTTCAGCCATCACTTCCATTAATATCTGTATATAGAACTCATAAAATGGAGCTGCAGGGTACTGGTGAAATCTTCTGAAATCATCTTTGCCTGCTGTGTACACTGCTCCTTCAACTGGCATCAATCAGCTAATGTCTTTTTGAAGTATGCTTACAAAGGGGGTCCGCATGCAGATATTATGCCTAATTTCTGTGTGAACTGGGCCTTGAAGCACATTTGTCACATTTGAGCCATGATTACAGTGTTGGAGAGCAGACGGAGACACTGCACAAATTGATTTTATTTGTTAAATACATGCTGCCTTTGGCAAGTGCACAGCAAAGTAAAATGAGTGTTTTGGCGGCTTTTATTTTAATTTCCAAACAGCTGAATTGAAGCTCTGCTAGAATATGAGCTCTCCGCATTACTCTGTACCTGGACGCTGCAAATAATGAGCCTGATTTACCGAAGCGTATGCATATGCATTCATTGTGTGGTTTGCTATGGTATTTATACTCCAGCATCCAAATGTTCGCTGGCTAAGCCTCAGCATGTCTAAAATAAAAATGTCATATTTCTCATGTTTTTCTATGCAACTGCTCTTAGGAATTTTCCATGCAAATCACTGAGGGCAAGTCACACCTCTGCAAGTGCAAGACTTGGAGGGTTTACTGTGCATTGCATTAGACCCCTTTCACACTGGGGTGTTTTTCAGGCGCTTTTGGGCTAAAAATAGCACCTGTAAAGCGCCTGAAAAACGGCTCCCCTGCAGTCTCAGTGTGAAAGCCTAAGGGCTTTCACACTGAGGCGATGCGCTGGCAGGACGTTAAAAAAAACTCCTGCAAGCAGCATCTTTGGAGCGGTGTGTACACCGCTCCTCCACTGCTCTTCCACCGCTCCTGCTCATTGAAATGAATGGGCAGCGCTGCAGCGGCGCTTTGTGGGGGGTTTTAACCTTTTTTCGGCTGCTAGCGGGGGTTAAAAGCACCCCACTAGCGGCCGAAAACCTCAGCAAAAACTACGGTAAAGACCCCCAGTGTGAAAGGGGTCTTAAGGCAGCCCATTCACTTTGAGTGAATTTGTTTTTACAGTATATGTTCATGCACACGGGCGCCTGAGCCAATACAATGTCAATACATTGTCATTTCCAGTGTATTTCTTCTGTCCTGTACTCAGGTACATGCCAGAGCTCGCCTGAACACTATAGAATTTTTTTATTTTTTGCATATACCTGCACATTAACCCCTTTGCGCCATCTGTACACAAATTTGCATTCTCAGCTAGAAGGGGTTATACTGTTTTTTAGTGTGAGCGGTTGGCTTTTTAGTGATAACAACTGATGCAGCTAAAAGTTCCTTGGCTGTTATCCTAAAGTAGCGGGACGGGACATCCCCCCCATCTGCCGCCCGCCGCCCTCTTCCCGGGCCTCCCGTCCCACCAGGAGACCCGAGCCACCAACCGGCACATCCGCCGCCTAGACTGAGACCCGAGCAAAGCTAGATTCAGAAATAAGAATATAAAGTGTAGCGCTGTGGGTGAAATGAGTAGGATACCCTACTCCAAAAACATGGATGATATGCAAGGTGTTAACCTATATAGAGTGCAATATAAACAACTATAGAAGTGCAGGTGGTAACTTATGAATTAACATCAAGTAACAGCCTGTAGAGAATGTCAAAACATATTATAAGGTGATATTATATGTGATCAAAAAACCCAAAGAGCCTGAGATCATATTAGGAATATGTAACACACATATATATAAGTGTCCTTAGAATACATAAAAAGTGATATGGAGTGACCCACAACAGTGAATGAAACTGAAAAAACTTTAAAAAATCACAGATTAATATTAGGACCTATGTAAAGTTCCCAGGGTTCTGTGACATCTGACCTTATGAAGTTCATCGATGGACATCCAAATTGAGACCGGCGTCAAATGCTAACACACTATGGTAACAGATGCCTCAAACAGTCTTTTGTAGACAAATGTGATATGCGATTTGGAGTATCACCCGGAAGTGCCTTCAGCTTGGATCAGTGGGGAAAGAAATGAATACTCTTACCAGTCAATGTGGACCCAGTTCACCGTATGGTGGTGGATCTGTTGCGCTTATGTCCACCGTGTGGACTCAAGGGAGCGGGATCCTCGAATCGCCTCCTCTCTCAGCTGGTAGCACCTCCGACCGGATCAGTGACTCCAAAGCAGGAAGCAGGAACCAAGGGTGAAGAGATCAGATGTCCAAATTACGATTGCACCAGGCAATGAAATGTGTAAAAAAGGGAAGTCCTCCACATAGTGTAAATCCAAATGGTTTTGGAGTTCAAACTGGCAAATATCACACAGTGGAGCAGGTTGTTGACATTACATTACAAGATTGACATCCACATAAATACCCAACACGTTTCAACCCTTGTAGTCGTGGTCTTCTTCAGGGGGATTTTTATTCTAAAGAGATATATCAATAAAAATCTCATAATACTGACATTTAATGATATGCAGAATTCTATATACATAATAATTGTATATTTACCGCTCAAAAGATGGAATTTGAAAACTGTATCTTTATAACCAGAGTGTCATGGATATGCATTAATGTCTGTCTGCCATCTTACCTTTCCTCCTCATGTGTTCATCTTAGAGACCAGACCCCCTTCACCTGGCTTCCTTTATAATCTCCTCCCAGCCAGACTCCACCCCAGGCCCTATCACAGAACATTATATTAACCTGTGCACTGCAAGCCTGCTTCGCTGATCAACGTGTTTGTTAGGCATTGTGTGTTTGGGTTCCTGCCTGCCGTGTGCTACGTCTGTCTCTCCGTTACGTTATTGGCTTGTCCCCGACTATCCCTGTCTGCTCATGACCCTTGTCCTTCGGCTTGTCTTTCGTTATCCTTGTCTGCTTGTGGCCCTTGACCTTCAGCTTGTTATTCGTTACTCTTATATCTTGTGCTGCTGCTTCCCCTCTTGTCCCCTTATCCTACGGGGCGTAAGCTAGGAGAGCCGCGACCTGGACCCAGCCTGCAGCATAACATCCTCACCACTAGAGGCTCTGGAGAAGACCTGCTGGGTCTTAGAATCCGCGCCCTGGGGAATCTTGGCTCTAGCTTCCTATAGGATCCCGGTTGTGCTCCTCTGGTCCCGCTTTCCACAACCACCCAGTTTCCTATCTGCAGCAGTCAGCCATAGGGTTCACTACCTTGCGGTGCACTCCTGTCCCCCTACGGTGTGCATCTGTCACCTGGCCGTAGGTGACCTGACAGTTTGATCAGCCATGGACCCGGCTGACAGGCCGCTCCCCGTGGATGATCCATTACAGGGCATAGTCCGTAGACTTGAGACCCAGGAATCAGATCAGACTCAGGTGATGCGATTCCTCCAGGATCTGGCTTCTCGCTTCGAGCAGCTTCAGACCTCCTTGGGAACCCCTAATCTGCAATCTCAAGTACAACCAGCGGCTGCGCCTTTCGCATCAGTCGCAGCCACACACTCACTAGAACTGCCAGCTCCGTTCCCTTTCTCTGGGGACTCCAAGGCCTGCAGGGGGTTTCTCAGCCAATGTACGATCCATTTTGAGCTTCAGCCTCAAAACTTCCTGTCTGATCGGGCTAAGGTAGCCTATATCATCTCCCTCCTCTCCGGTGAAGCTTTAGCCTGGGCTGCCCCCCTGTGGGAAAGGAATGATTCGGTGGTTGCCATCCTGTCCGACTTCTTGGAGCTCTTTCGGAACATCTTCGAGGAGCCGGCTCGGGCTTCTTCAGCGGCTAGTGCTGTCTTACGTCTTCGCCAAGAAGCTAGTTCAGTGGGACAATACGCTCTTCAGTTCCGTATCCACACAGCTGAATTGAGCTGGAATATTGAGGCCCTGGTTGCTACCTTTTTACATGGCCTCTCTGACCGAGTGAAAGACGAATTAGCGGGAAGAGCCATTCCCGTCGGTCTGGACGATGTAATTTCTTTGTGCAACCAGATCGACATTCGTTTTCAGGAGAGGTCGCTAGAAAAAAGACGCCAGCACTCTCTGGGTCCTAGCCAGTCTGAGCTCCCCTCCCTTCGTCCCGTGGAGCATCTTCTGCCTGCTGAGGGACCTATGCAGCTGGGCCGGACCAGACTAACCCCCGAAGAACGTGCTAGGCGCAGAACTCTGGGCTTGTGCCTCTATTGTGGGGACAAGGGTCATTTTTGTGACTTTTGCTCGCTTCTGTCTGGGAAACGCTCGGGCCTAATACATTTGGAAGGTGGAGTATTGGACCCTGAAACATCACCTTCTCGCCTTCTCCTGCCGGTGTTCCTTCATGTAGGCACTTCTCCTCAATCAACCCTTGCATATCTGAATTCAGGGGCAGCCGGCAATTTTATGGATTGGGGAACTGCTTCTTCTATGAAGCTTACCCTTTCACCTCTCGCTACCCCATTGGTAGTCTCGGCAATTGATGGCACTGTTCTCCCAGGGGGCCCTATTCGCTTCCAGACGCTACCCATTAGGATGTCGGTAGGGATTCTCCACCAGGAGTGGATATCCTTTATCATTCTATCCAAGGCCTCTACCCCCATTGTATTGGGCCTTCCTTGGCTGCAGCTCCACTCTCCACATGTGGACTGGGCCTCTGGGTAGGTCCTGGCTTGGGGCCCCTCATGTTTCTCGTCATGTCTTCTCAAGGTGGCCCCCAAAGAGAGACTTCCAGTTGCTACCACTTCTGTTTCTTCTGATCTTCCCGCTGCATACAGCGATTACCGGGATGTGTTCTGTAAGAAATCAGCTGAGGTGCTTCCTCCCCACAGGTCTTTTGACTGTGCTATTGATCTTGTCCCCGGAGCAACTCTGCCCAGGGGTCGTACCTACCCTCTGTCCATCCCAGAGACCCAGGCCATGTCTGAGTATGTTGCAGAGAATCTGGAGAGAGGTTTCATCCGGAAATCCGCATCACCTGCAGGGGCAGGGTTCTTTTTCGTTGGCAAAAAGGATGGTACCCTAAGACCCTGTATCGACTATCGAGGTTTAAACGCGGTTACTATTAAAAATCGATACCCCTTACCCTTAATATCTGAACTATTCGATAGGTTGAAGGGTGCCTCCATTTTCACCAAGTTGGATCTCAGAGGCGCGTACAATCTCATTCGAATACAGGAGGGTGACGAATGGAAGACTGCATTCAACACTAGAGACGGGCATTACGAATACCTGGTGATGCCTTTTGGTTTGTGTAATGCCCCAGCTGTGTTTCAAAACTTTGTCAATGAAATCTTCAGAGATCTGCTGTACCAGTTTGTTGTCATCTATCTGGATGACATTCTGATCTTTTCTGAAAATCTGCTCGTCCACAGAAACCATGTCCACACTGTACTTCAGCGTCTTAGAGAGAATAATCTTTATGCCAAGCTGGAGAAATGTTCCTTTGAATGTTCTGAGGTCCTGTTTTTGGGGTGCGTTGTCTCATGTTCGGGTCTTCGTATGGATCCTGCGAAGGTCTTGGCTATTACCAACTGGCCTCTTCCTGCTAGCCTCAAGGCCACACAGCGCTTTCTTGGCTTCACAAATTATTATAGGCAGTTCATAAGGAATTACTCTTCCATTGCTGCGCCTATTATCGCTTTAACCAAGAAGGGTGCGAATGCCAAAGACTGGCCTCCCAAAGCTGTCTCTGCATTTCACGACCTGAAACAGGCCTTTGTTTCTGGACCTCTCTTGAGGAGACCAAATCCTGGGGATGCATTTTTTATTGAAGTGGACGCTTCCTCAATGGGGGTGGGAGCTGTGCTTCTTCAATTCTTTGACAAGAAACGTCAACCATGTGCGTTCTTCTCCAAAAAAAATTCTCAGGCAGAGAGGAATTATGCCATCGGTGATCGGGAACTTCTCGCGATTAAATTGGCGTTAGAGGAGTGGCGTCATCTCTTGGAGGGTTCCCCTCACTCCATAACGATCTTTACTGACCACAAGAATTTACAGTATCTACAGAATGCTAAACGTCTGAATCCTAGGCAGGCCAGGTGAAGTCTCTTCTTTGCCCGTTTTAATTTCACGATTACTTACAAACCTGGTTCCTGCAACGGTCGGGCTGATGCGCTCTCTAGGTCATTTGACACTTTTGACGAGGAGTCCGCCCCTGAACCTGAGCCGATCATTCCAACCTCGTGCATTGCTGCCCACTCTACCACCCTGAAGTCAAAGATTCCGCCTGGTAAGACCTTTGTCCCCACTGAGCTAAGAGCTAAGATCCTTCGTTGGGGACATGATTCCAAGGTGGCAGGTCATTCTGGATTCCTCCGATCCTTCTTACTCATTAGTCGTCACTACTGGTGGCCTAATCTCCGCTCAGATGTCAAAGACTACGTTAAGGCTTGTCATGTCTGTGCTCAGTCTAAATCCTCCACACAAGCTCCTGCTGGTCTCCTCATGCCCTTGCCCATCCCTAAGGAGCCCTGGGCTCATATTGCCATGGATTTTATCACCGACCTCCCACTGTCTGAGAATAATACAGTCATTTGGGTAGTAATCGATCGGTTTTCCAAGATGGCTCATTTTGTTCCTCTTCCTGGTCTTCCTTCTGCTCCTGCCTTGGTTCCCATTTTTATTCGAGAAATTTTCTGCCTCCATGGGGTTCCTTCTCATATTGTTTCCGACAGGGGAGTCCAATTTACGTCTCGTTTTTGGAGAGTCTTTTGCAAATCCCTCAATATTGTCTTGGATTTTTCCTCTTCCTACCACCCTCAATCCAATGGACAGACTGAGAGGGTTAATCAGGAGTTAGAGGTCTTTCTTCGCACCTTTGTGTCTTCTCATTATGACGATTGGTCCTCTCTACTTCCGTGGGCAGAATTCTCCCATAACATTCATGTGAATACCAGCTCGCAGAAGACACCCTTTTTCACTGTTTATGGAAAACACCCTCAACTTCCTCTTCCCATGACCTGTTCTCCAGATATTCCAGCTTTGGCTTCGGTTCAGGAGTCTCTCAATTATGTTTGGGGTGACGTTCATGATTCCCTCCGGGCAGCTGCTGAAAAATTCAAAGGCTTTGCCGACCGCCGCAGGCGTAAACCGCCTTCTCTTCAGCCAGGGGACAAAGTCTGGCTCTCTACCAGGAACATCAAGTTCCGAGTTCCTTCTCTGAAGTTTGCTCCACGATTCATTGGTCCATACACTGTAACTGCTAAACTGAATCCAGTTTGTTTCAAACTCCAGATTCCTAAGAGCCTTAAAATCACTAACTCCTTCCATGTGGCCCTTCTGAAGCCTTTAGTCCTCAATAAATTCTCTCGTCCTCTCCCTACCATGGCGCCTGTCTCTGAGGATAATCAGGAGTACGAGGTCAGTCAAATTCTGGACTCCCGACTTTGTAAAGGCGTTCTTCAGTACCTCGTTCATTGGAAGGGGTTTGGTCCTGAGGAAAGGTCTTGGATCACTGCATCTGAGGTCTTTGCACCTCGTCTGTTAAAGGAGTTTCATCTGAAGTTTCCCTCCAAACCTGGGCCCAGGCGGGGAAGGGGGAGGCCTCATAAGAGGGAGGGTACTGTCATGGATATGCATTAATGTCTGTCTGCCATCTTACCTTTCCTCCTCATGTGTTCATCTTAGAGACCAGACCCCCTTCACCTGGCTTCCTTTATAATCTCCTCCCAGCCAGACTCCACCCCAGGCCCTATCACAGAACACTATATTAACCTGTGCACTGCAAGCCTGCTTCGCTGATCAACGTGTTTGTTAGGCATTGTGTGTTTGGGTTCCTGCCTGCCGTGTGCTACGTCTGTCTCTCTGTTACGTTATTGGCTTGTCCCCGACTATCCCTGTCTGCTCGTGACCCTTGACCTTCGGCTTGTCTTTCATTATCCTTGTCTGCTTGTGGCCCTTGACCTTCAGCTTGTTATTCGTTACTCTTATATCTTGTGCTGCTGCTTCCCCTCTTGTCCCCTTATCCTACAGGGCGTGAGCTAGGAGACTGTAGGGGCCGCGACCTGGACCCAGCCTGCAGCATAACATCCTCACCACTAGAGGCTCTGGAGAAGACCTGCTGGGTCTTAGACTCCGCGCCCTGGGGAATCTTGGCTCTAGCTTCCTATAGGATCCCGGTTGTGCTCCTCTGGTCCCGCTTTCCACAACCACCCAGTTTCCTATCCGCAGCAGTCAGCCATAGGGTTCACTACCTTGCGGTGCACTCCTGTCCCCCTACGGTGTGCATCTGTCACCTGGCCGTAGGTGACCTGACACAGAGTTTTATTAAAAAGAAATTGGATTCAATGATCCAGGAATCTCCATATGCTGTTTCCACTTCCTCCAGATAAATCTCAGCTCAAAGGACTTACAAGGAGCCACACTCCTGGACCTCCAAAGAGAGAAGGGATGGGCAGCACCTGCCATGCATTTTTCAAATAATCTCAATGAGTAAATTCATGGAAATAATATAAAGAGTGATCATGTCATTTTTCAATATGAAATATGGATGCCACCTGTGATCAATTTATAAAATACGTTCACATTCTGAGTTTATATGAATTCATACAACACACTTCCTTCATCATATGTAATTGGTGATTCCACCGATAGTATTATATTTCTTCCACTTCACAATTTACACATACTTATCACACCCTATTATTACACCAATTTGATTAATTTTTCTTGTTCAACATCTCAATCATATTGCATGTATCCTTTCAACACACTCACTTAATCACATATCACTTTTATTATTTTTATTTTTACATTTAACTCCATATTTAATTTCAACTTTTTCACACACACTATAGTTGCTATGTCAGTGTCATGGTTTAGACATAGTAATTACACATAATATACTAAATTGATGATACATACTAATATATATGCAACACAGTTGAGAGTTTCACAATTAATAGTTGAGGTTAAAATAGATTTTTACAAAATAAAAAAAAACAATTAATATGGATGAGGACCAACTGGTTTGGTGCTACCTAACAGTATTGATAAATGACATGATCACTCTTCATATCATTTCCATGAATTTACTCATTGAGATTATTTGGAAAATGCTTCGCAGCTGCTGCCCATTCCTTCTCTCTTTGAAGGTCCAGGAGTGTGTCTCCTTGTAAATCCTTTGGAGCTGAGATTCACCTGGAGGAAGTGGAAACAGCATATTGAGATTCCTGGATCATCTAATCCAATGTATTTTTAATAAAACTCTGGTTATAGGATACCGTTTTCAAACTCCATCCTTTGAGTGGTAAATATACAATTTTTATGTACGGTATATAGAATTTTGCATATCATGAACTGTCAGTATTATACGTTTTTTTTATATATCTCATTAGAATAGAAAATCACCCTGAAGAAGACCACGACTACAAGGGCCGAAACACGTTAGGGTATTTATGTGGATGTCAATCTTGTAATGTAATGTCAACAACCTGCTCCACTGTGTGATATTTGCCAGTTATTATGGAATATGTCTCATTTATGTCTGTAACTGGAGCCCATATTTTAAAATCTCATTCATGAATTAAATTTTTGATACAATAAAAATTATTTTACCAACTTAAAATTCATTTTTGATCTAATCTATTTTGCTGCTAAAAAAAACCCTTGGGGGAATCATCCCATTTTGCAATTTTTCCGGGGTGTGCAGCCTTGTTGACTCTCACATATGTGTTTTTCTATTCATCATCTGTAACTCTAACCTGGTAACAGTTACATTTTTTAAAGCGTCGCCTATTGAGATTTTTAGGTACCGCAGTTTATCGCCATTCCACTAGTGTGCGCAATTTAAAAGCATGACATGTTAGGTATCTATTTACTCTGCGTAACATCATCTTTCATGTTATACAAAACAATTGGGCTAACGTTACTGTTTAGTTTTTTTTAATTCATTAAAGTGTCTTTTTTCCCCAAAAATTGCATTTGAAAGGAAAGACTGCTGCGCAAATAACGTGTGACATAAAATATGCAACAATCGCCATTTTATTCTCTAGGGTCTCTGCTAAAAAAATATATGTAATGTTTGGGGGTTCTAAGTAATTTTCTAGCAAAGAATACAGATTTTAACTTGTAAGCAACAAATGTCAGAAATAGGCTTAAGCATGAAAGGGTTAAACTCATGTTTACAATATCAACCATGTATACCTACTCAAAAGTGTGTACAGGAATTAATGTCCACAGGAAGTTATACGCAGCACCTGGGCTTTCTAGGCAAGGAACATTCCCAAGAATTTATGTTGCACATGTTCAGATGCCTGTGTTCAAGAGGCCTTCAATAGCAAGAGTGGCTGCCAAAATGCAGCTGCTTATGTGTAAAATGACACTTGCAGATGGTCTGCAAGCGTCATTGAGTAAACACAATGAATTATTGTATTGCTTCGCTGTTTGTATATCAAAAGTGTGATCTTTGATCTGCATATGATATCAGTTAAAAAGAAAACGTACACATTTTTTTTTTAATCAAATGTATTCCTATTTAACCCCTTTTTGACCTTTAGTTGACCCTAATGAGCCTTAACTCGTATTGCATAACTTTGCAATACTTTGCACAAAGAGCTTAACTAACTCTTGTCAAAACAGAAATAATTTTTTTTTTTTTTATGCTTATCCTGTACAGTGCCTTGAAAAAGTATTCATTGCCTTTGAAATTTTCCACATTTTGTCATGTTACAACCAAAAATGTAAATGTATTTCATTGGGATTTCTTGTTAGACCAACACAAAGTGGCACATAATTGTGAAGTGGAAGGAAAATGATAAATGGTTTTCCATCTTTTTTACAAATAAATATGTGAAACGTGTGGCGGGCATTTGTATTCAGCCCCCCGAGTCAATACTTTGTAGAACCACATTTCCCTGCAATTACAGCTGTGTCAGGGCTGGGATCAGCCATTTCTTCTCAGAGCTCTGTGCTCAGCTGTCGGTTAATTGCCAAAGACTCTTCCTTCCACAGTGACTCACCTGGTCTTCATTTCCTGCTTGTCAGCTAGAGCTGCTGGTTATATAAACTCCTTGGATCCGATCTTCTGTGCCTTTGCTTTGGTTAACATATCCGGACTCTCTCTGCTGTGTTTTCCTGTGAAATACTTTTGCTTGGCTGACTTCCTTTCTGGTTCCTGATCCTGTTTGCTGCACCTGATTTCGCTGATTTCTGGACTCCTGTTTCTCTGGCTTGTTCAGACTACCCGTCCTGGTTACCGAACTCTGGCTATGTTTTGACTATGTCTGCTCTGTTTATTCCATTTTATCATTTTATTAAATAGTGTGATTTTTTTCTGCACTTCTGTCTCAGTCTGATTCATGGTCCCTGTCAAGCTGCAAGTCTTTCTGGTTATGTCTCTACCAGCTTTGCAAATCTATAGAGTGAAATTATTGCCTATTCTTCTTTGCAAAATAGCTCAAGCTCTGTCAGATTAAATGGAGAACATCTGTGAACAGCAATTTTCAAGTCTTGCCACAGATTCTCAATTGGATTAAGGTCTGAGCTTTGACTGGGCCATTCTAATGCCCTGTACACACGATTGTTTTTCATGCCATTAAAACTGCCATTTTAAAAAATGGCCCTGAAAAATGATCGTGTGTATGCTCCAGAGCATTTTTAACGACGTGAAAAACGGGCATTAAAAATTTCGGACATGCTCTCTTTTTTCACGTCCTTTTTCACGTCGTTTTTTTTAACGACGTGAAAAACGATAGTGTGTATGCTTTAACGACGTGAAAAAAAACGCGCATGCTCAGAATCAAGTATGAGACGGGAGCGCTCGTTCTGGTAAAACTAGCGTTCGTAATGGAGATAGCACATTCATTACACAGTAACGGACTGAAAAGCGCGAATCGTCGCTCAACAAACTTTACTAACATGAAGGGTGGCGCCATTCGAACGGAACTTCCCCTTTATAGTGCCGTCGTACGTGTTGAACGTCACTGCGCTTTGCTTGATCGTTTTTTTTAATGATGGTGTGTACGCAAGGCAGGCTTGAGAGGAAACATGAAAAAAAACGAGGAGAAAAACGTCGGTTTAAAAAATGACATTAAAAACGATCGTGTGTACGGGGCATAACACATAAATATGCTTCGATCTAAAACATTCTTTTGTAGCTCTGGCTGTATGTTTAGGGCCATTGTCCTGCTGGAAGGTGAACCTCCGTCCCAGTCTCAAGTCTTTTGCAGACTAAGAGGTTTTCTTCTGTATTTGGCTCCATCCATCTTCCCATCAACTCTGTTTCATGGTGGGGATGGTGGGGATGGTGTGTTCAGGGTTCAGGGTGATGTGTTCAGGGTGATGTGCAGTGTTAGTTTTCAATTTTGGTCTCATCTGATCATAGCACATTCTTCCACATGTTTGCTGTGTCCCCCACATGGCTTCTCACAAACTGCAAACGGGACTTCTTATGGCTTTCTTTCAACAATGGCTTTCTTCTTGCCACTCTTCCATTCTTCTTGCCACTCTCCCATAAAGACCATATTTTGGAGTGCACAACTAATAGTTGTCCTGTGGACAGATTCTCCCACCTGAGCTGTGGATCCCTGCAGCTCCTCAAGAGTTACCATGGGCCTCTTGGCTGCTTCTCTGATTAATGCTCTCATTGACCGGCCTGTAAGTTTAGGTGGAAAGACATGTCTTGGTAGGTTTGCAGTTGTGCCATACTCTTTACATTTTCGGATGATGGATTGAACAGTGCTCCGTGAGATGTTCAAAGCTTGGGATATTTTTCTATAACCTAACCCTGCTTTAAAATTCTCCACAACTTTATCCCTGATCTGTCTGGTGTGTTTCTTGGCCTTCATGATGCTGTTTGTTCACTAAGGTTCTCTACCAAACCTATGAGGGCTTGACAGAACAGCTTTATTTATACTGAGATTAAATTACACACAGATGGACTCTATTTACAAATTAGGTAACTTCTGAAGGCAATTGGTTCCACTAGATCTTAGTTTGGGGTATCAGAGTAAAGGGGGCTGAATACAAATGCATGCCACACTTTTCACATATTTATTTGTAAACAATTTTGAAAACCATTCATCATTTTCCTTCCAATTCACAATTATGTACCACTTTGTGTTGTTCTATCGCATAAAATCCCAATAAAATAAATTTATGTTTTTGGTTGTAACATGACAAAATGTGGAAAATTTCAAGGGGTGTAAATACTTTTTCAAGGCACTGTATGTCTTTTTGTATAAAGATTTAGTAGAAAATGCAAATAATTGTTGTAAAACAATATTGCCAAAAGAATTGTTAGTTTCCCCCCTACCCCCATAAAACCAATGTATTTATTACATGTAGTTGTTATCTTGAGAAATTACAAAATTATCTCCAAGTAAACAGGCCCATAGTTTAAATACAAAAATTGTTCTGGCCCCTATGGGATATACAGGTACAAGAGCTTGTGGGCAGGGCCTACTCGCCCTGCACCCACGGGTACATTTCTCACGGAGCGCACTCATCAGTGCCTGGGACCAGGTGATGATCATGTGAAAAAATCGAACATTAAGGCAGTTCCCCTTAGAGTTGAGCCTTCGCTGCATGCAGTAAGATAACAAACAGAATTCCTCTGTGAAGCATCTTTCCCCTATTACTATACACTGTAACCTAGTAGATGTTGCATTAAAAGGTACGTGCGGAGCCTGCGCCCACTCAACCATACCTCTGTTACCTCACTCCCAGTAACAGAATGGTGTCCCACCACGCACCTAGCCTGGACCTCATTTGTGCAATTATAACCCCCTTCAATTCTCATACCTTGTGAACAGGCCACTGATCTC
This sequence comes from Rana muscosa, assembly GCA_029206835.1. Classification (NCBI taxonomy): domain Eukaryota; kingdom Metazoa; phylum Chordata; class Amphibia; order Anura; family Ranidae; genus Rana; species Rana muscosa. The sequence continues at coordinate 437,815,516 of CM055121.1, read as the reverse complement.
CATAACATGGGTTCAGTTCTGGTTGCTATTGGAAACTGACTGCTAGGGAGGGAGCCAGACATCGCCCCCCTTGCTGCTTAAAGACCGGTCACCTTAAAAGGTACTATGCCAAAGGACTGGTTGCTTTGTGTCTTGAATGGTTTTTGGTTTAGCAACTACACTCCTTCTCTTTTTCTTGCTGAGTTAACCCTTTTGTAGTGGTGTTACTTCATATCCCTTTGTACTTTACAGACCATTCTAATACACCAGAATAAACATGCACCCCTCAGACCAAGCTTAGAACATTTTATGCAACTTTACTGAAGAGATTTCAACATCACAGTCTAATATGAACAGAGTCCAATTCCTAACCCTAAGCTTAGCTGTATGGCTGCCCAGGCATACCTCTGCAAGGTGGTGGTCAATACTGGACTTGGATGTTCTCCGCAATCCCAGTGCCTCCAATGGACTGCAAGGCGCAGCAGTCCACCTTCACAGGGTAGCCAAGACTGTGAGTGGAGTTGAGAGCCCTGGACCTCAGCCTTCCCCCTTTTTATATCACAGATGGGCTGGCTGGGACCAAAAAGCCTAGGAACGGAGCACACACACTTATGGCCCCCCCCTCCTCCACACCCCTGGGCCAGCCGCTATCTAACTAAAACAGCGATAAGACAACCTGCCTACAAGCTGAAGTGGTTAATATAATACTGAGTGCACAGAAATGTGAATCTAGATTAATGTGACTGTATAACTGGTAAAAATGTAAAAACAATAGGGATATCACAATGCAAATGCACAGATATGCAAACTTTAGCGCTGGCTAGTGTGCATACATGATATTTTACGATGCATCCTCTAACCAAGTTTCCCACGATAAAACTTCATATGGTCCAGTTTATTGAGTCCCCAACTAGGAATGACGCTCTGTTGGACTTGGTAATCTCAAACCATGCAGAGCGTATTACTAATGTTCAGATAAAGGAACACCTGGGTAGCAGTGACCATAACATAATTTCATTTGATGTTAGCTGTAAGCAAAAATCACATACGGGAAAGATAAAAACACTTCATTTCTCAGAGAGCAAATTTTCCAAGGATGAGGGCTGCTCACCAGGACTTAGACTGGGAGGGAATATTGGCATCAATGGGCACAGAACAGAAATGGGAATTCTTCAAAAAGACTGTTTGTGAACTCACTGCAAAGTATATTCCCATGGGCAGTAAGTTTAAAAGGCTAAAAATAAAACATATGTGGCTCACGGCCAAAGTTAAAAAAGCTATAAACTACAAGAAACGAGCTTTTAAAAAATATAAAAATGAGGGAACACTAGTGTCATTTAAATTGTATAAAGAATATAACAGGATATGTAAAAAGGAAATCAAGGATGCTAAAATTCAAAACGAACGACAGATTGCAAAAGATATTAGGACAAACCCCCAAAAATTCTTCAAATATATTAATAGTAAAAAGGTCAAGTCTGATCATGTAGGCCCTTTACAAAATAATCTAGAGTGGGTGACTGGGGACAAAGGGAAGGCTAATTGATTAAATACTTTCTTCAGTTCTGTGTATACAAAGGAGCATGGGGGAGCTCATGTCCAAAATGGGGGTGGAAGTGACACAGCCCCAAATCCACAATGGCTCAAAAGTGATAAGGTCCAGAAATATTTAGACAGAATAAAGGTGGATAAAGCACCTGGACCAGATGGCATCCACCCACGGATCCGAAAAGAATTGAGCTCTGGAATTTCAAAGCCATTGTATCTAATTTTTAGGGACTCATTAATGACAGGAATAGTACCACTGGATTGGCGCAGGGACAATGTGGTGCCTATATTTAAAAAGGGAACAAAGTCTTTACCAAGTAACTATAGACCTGTTAGTTTAACTTCTATAGTTGGGAAAATACTGGAGAGATTAATAAAAGACCACATAGATGAGATCTTGCTGGAAAAAAATATTTTAAGCAACAGACAGCATGGATTCATGAAAGACAGAAGTTGTCAGACAAACCTGATTTATTTTTATGAAGAGGTAAGTAAGACCTTGGACAGAGGGGTGGCGGTGGACGTGGTATACTTGGATTTTGCAAAAGCGTTCGATACAGTTCCGCACACAAGGCTAATGTGTAAGGTAAAGTCTACAGGATTGGAAATATCAGTTTGTAAATGGATAGAAATCTGGCTAAAAGACAGAATTCAGAGAGTCGTGGTTAATGATTCTTACTCTGAATGGTCTAAGGTTATCAGTGGTGTACCCCAAGGTTCAGTGTTGGGACCCTTACTTTTTAATATCTTTATAAATGATATTGGGTCTGAGATCAAAAGTAACATTTCTGTCTTTGCAGATGAAACTAAGCTATGTAGTGGAATAACGTCCTTACAGGATGTCGCCAATTTACAAGCCGACCTCAATGCACTGTCTAATTGGGCGACTATGTGGCAGATGAGGTTTAATGTTGATAAATGTAAAGTTATATGAATGCATCATACATACTAGGGGGAGTACAACTGGGGGAATCCGTAGTGGAGAAGGATCTGGGGGTTTTGGTAGATCATAAGCTTAATAATAACATGCAATGCCAAGCTGCGGTTTCCAAAGCAAGCAAAGTCGTTTCTTGTATTAAGAGAGGTATGGACTCCAGAGAGAGAGATATCATTTTGCCCCTGTTCAAATCATTAGTAAGACCTCATCTGGAATATGCAGTTCAGTTTTGGGCCCCAGTTCTCAAAAAGGATATCGGGGAACTGGACAAAGTGCAGAGAAGGGCAACCAAACTGATAAGAGGCATGGAGGAGCTCAGCTATGAGGAAAGATTAGAGGAACTGAATTTATTCACTCTTAAGAAGAGGAGAATAAGGGGGGGATATGATCAACATGTACAAATATATAAGCGGTACGTATAGTGAACTTGGTGTTGATTTAGTCACTTTACGGTCAACACAAAGGACAAGGGGGCACTCTTTACGTCTAGAGGAAAAGAGATTTCACCTCCAAATACGGAAAGGTTTCTTCACAGTAAGAGCTGTGAAAATGTGGAATAGACTTCCTGCAGAGGTGGTTCTGGCCAGCTCAGTAGATTGCTTTAAGAAAGGCCTGAATTCTTTCTTAAGTGTACATAATATAACTGGGTACTAACATTTATAGGTAAAGTTGATCCGGGGAATATCTGATTGCCTCTCGGGGGATCAGGAAGGAATTTTTTCCCCTGCTGTAGCAAATTGGATCATGCTCTGCTGGGGTTTTTCGCCTTCCTCTGGATCAACTGTGGGTATAGAATTAGGTATATGGGATTGTATGATATTATTATTTTATTTTTTTATGGTTGAACTGTATGGACTTGTATCTTTTTTTTAACCTGACTAACTATGTAACTATGTAACTATATGCACACTGCTATTATTGCTTTTCACAGCACAGCGTGTGGTTTTCCTTGAGCTGATGCTTTGCTTGGTGCATTTTAGTGTTTATTGAGCCAGTCACATTATTATTAAAATTTTCTTTAAAAGTTCATTCCCTTGTGCCCTTTATCTGGAACAGAATGCACAAAAGTAGAATTATTTGGATGTTCAAAAAATATTACAAACCAATACCTCACTATACTCATTGAACAGCACTGTACGATTACCTAGGCATGCATACATCTGTGCGTTCATGTGAGTCCCTAATCCAAGAGTACCATGGCCAATGCCAGGACAAGGCAATCTGGAGCACAGGGCAAAAATGGTAAACTGTGCCCCCTCCAAATTAATTTATTTTCAAATACATTAAACAATATAAATTAAATTGTTCGGGCACTGATAATAACCCCCAGCATTCATGTCAGTGGACGCAATATTAACCCTCAGCATTTCAGCATTAGTGCCAGTTTCCACAAAATAACCCCCCAGCACTGGTGCCAGCTTCCACAATAATAACACCTACATTGGTGATCAGTAGTGTTTAGTTTGCAAACATTTGCAAATACATGCGTAAGCTGCATCGGCCACGTCACATCACCCCAGTTTACTGCAGTCCTCACCTCACAATTTTGAGAGTCTCTTGATTTGGAGCACATATTCAAGGCAAACTTTGCATGGCATACTACCAATAACCTAAACTATGGATAACTCAAATGAAAAAATAAATGTTTTACTTTATTTTAGAATTCTCAATTTGCTTACTTGATCCAATTAGTGATTTGTTATATACCCAAGTACTATTGTGCTTATAAACTATACCTTTTAACTTTCCTCTATATCCATTGATGGTCTACTTGCTGCTCTCAGCAAATAGACCACCCTTAAAGTGGTTGCAACCCTAAAAAAAAATAAAGAATGCTCCTGTCTCTTTAAGGCACGAGATATAGCACAGTACTTTTGCCATGTTAATAATCCCCTTCTATGTTGTACAATACCTGGTTGACCCTGCCTGTTTCTGTGTGTACTAACCACGCTTATTATGGCTGCTGATCCCTGATAGCATGGTCAGATTACGTGCCTCCACCATCCTGCTGTGTATTCAGTGTCTCTGCATTTCCTCCTCTCCCCCTCCCTCTCTCCCTGTCATTTCCGTAGTCTGTGTGTGAACTGTGAAGCTGATCTCCTCCCCACCCTTCACCTCTCCTGGTAGGATTGAGTATTCTGTTGAAGCTGCTCCTCCCCTTTGGTAAAGTTTAAAGTGATGTCTATTATGTCTATTATCTCTGTTTCAGTATCATATTAAGTACAGTGTATGTATTTTTTTTTAATTATAAAGCTAAGTACCTTCTTTACCCAGGGCTGCTGTGTGTTCACATGTCCTCCCTCTGCTAGCTTAAAGCAGAGTTCCGCCGGCAGAAAAAAAGTTTAAAAGTCAGCAGCTACAAATAGTGCAGCTGATGACTTTTAATATAAGGACACTTACCTGTCCAGGGAGCCCACAATGTCGGCACCCCAGCCGATCTTTGGATTGACTACCGGGTGCTGCTGCCACCATTCCGGGTAAGGCAGGGTTGCCAACCGCCGACAGTTTGTAAAAATTTGTGATTTTTTTACAACTGCCAGTAAATATCAGGGGCTGATAATTTCATGCTGTGTTGACTTTTTAAGTATAAATCAAGCAAATTACTTTGTTATAGGTATTGTCAGTTTTTCTATGTCATGTTTATACTGTTCAAATATTCATTGTGTTAGTTTTCAATAGGAGTTCTGTAATTTCTCAGGTTGCCAGTAAAAAATGTGTTCTGCCAGTAAATTTGTCATGTTTTGCCAGTAAAAAATGCTGCGGGAGGTTGGAAACCCTGGAACCCTACTGCGAATGCGTGAGCCGCACTGCGTGTTCTGATTGGTCCCTTCTGTTTTCTGGAAGCTGTGTGTCTCCCAGAAGACAGCGGGGGGGAGAGGATTTGCCAGACATTGCAGTGGCGATTTTTCCCCAGGAGTGGGAGCAGATAGGTATCCAGGTGGATTTGACTGGTATCTGTTCCCCCCTTCCCCCTGAAAGGTGCCAAATGTAACACCGGAGGGGGGGTATCCAAACAGTGGAAGTTCCATTTCTGGGTGGAAACCTGCTTTAAATACGTCAGGGGGAATCTTAGCCCCTGCCACTGCACTCCCTTAGATGGATAAGGAGAACAGAGGGAGGACATGAGACCACACAGCAGCCCTGGGCAAAGAAGGTCTTTAGCATTATAATTTAAAAAACACACACACACTGTATGTTCCTAAAACAGAGAGGATAAAAGAATATAATAGATTTGACTTTACAACCACTTTAAAGAAAAAAATCCAGGTAATTTTTACAGAGTTACATTGGTTCAGCTTGGACCAATATAACTATGCGTATACCTTGCAGATAGATAAGGAGATCCAGCAACTTGTACATCTATCTATATTAAAGTCTTAATTTAGCTACAGAATAGTGAAGATAAGAACAGCTTATATGTTTCAGCAAATAGCTTTGCTGAAGAGGTAAGCTGTTCTTATCTTCACTATTCTGTAGCTAAACAAATACTTTGATACAGATGTACAAGTCCCTGGCTCTCCTTATCTATCTGCATTTTGTTCAGGTGTTTGGAGGACACTTAGAGCCAGAGCACTGACTTTTCAGATTCCTCACATCTATTCTGGGAACTCAAAGTGAGTACTGCATTTGCTTTTCATATGTGTATACTATACCTGTGAAATCCCTCTCACTGTAGTAGACATTGCTACTCCAATGATTTCTACTAGGTGCCAGCTCCCGTTCCAAGCAGTCGCCCTGCTGCATTGGGAACAAAGAGGATTGTCCACTTGCTTGGATGCCATTCACAAAATGCTTTGTATTTTCTTAATGAAAGTAAAGCATTCTCTGATTGGACAAGATGGGGCAGTGGTGACATCATGCTCTCCACCATGAGATTGCGCAAAGCATTGTCCGAATGCTGCCAGTGCCGAGTGGCCAATCTTCTGTGTTTACAGTGCAGCAGGGTAGCCACTTGGCACGGGACATGGAAGCTAGCAGGGATAATTGGAGTAGAGATGTATACTATGGAGATTTCCAGCTTCTAAAGCCCTGGTGCCCAACCTGTGGCTCAGGGGCTGCATGTGATTTGACACTTTTTGTACAGCCCTTGAGGCCTCTGCAGAGACTAATCTGTGTTTCCCTATTGTCCTGTTTAGTCAATGATTTCTAGCAGCCAAATGTAATATGCCTCCAGTCTATGACTGTCTCCTAAAGCCTGTCCCTGGTCTCCATCAACTCCTATAGCATTTTTTTGAAAGTCTCCTATAGCATGTCTGCAATCTCTGACCATCTCTTGTATCATATCTGCAATCTTTTACTATCTTTTGTATCATGTCTAAAGTCTTTGACCATCTCTTGTATCATGTCTGCAGTCTCTGACCATCTATTTGATTATGTCTGCAGTCTCTGACAATCTCTTGTACTTTGTCCACAGTCTCTGGCCATCTCTTGTATCATTGCTAAAAAATAGAACAAAGGTCTGAAACACCTGTTCACTGTTGCGCCAAAAAACTGAAAAAATGTAATGCAGGTCTAAAACATTAATACCTAATAGCTGCTGCTTGTAACTAAAACAATAATATAAAAATCACCCAAAAAAAAAAAAACAATGTAAATGAACATCAGCGCTAAAACAAACTACACATATTATGCAGACACAGAGTGGTGAGTAAATAGAAATTCAGTGAATTATCAACTTATTTTGCTTCTTACAGCTATTTATTTATTTCAGACAAATTTCAGTGGTTTTCTCTCAGTCCTAGTCTCGAATAGAGACTGTGTCTGTGAGTTGACACCATTTCTGCTTTACAACCATTTTAGCCATGTTGTCATGATTGTCTGCGAGCTGGACGGTAAGTAAGCTTGTTTTTTTCCCATGGATTTATCCATTGGCTTGTTTATATCCTATGTAGCCTTCCAATGCTGCTTACTGCGATGGCCAGCTATAGCTGGGGGCAGTGGCATCTTTTTTGTTTCACTGTCGTGTGTATTGGTCAGGCAACGCACTGACACCTTTGCAGCCATTGAGCTACCTGCTGGGTGCTCAGTGTGCTCCTGTACCTTTAAGAAGGGGTGGGCACCCCTTCAGTCCACCTGCCCTCACCTATCCATCAGAAATTGTGTGCCTTCATTGTGGGGACTCTCATTAGTTAGAGTTAGGTACCACAGATACCAGGGTGCCGTGGCGTGGCTCTGTGGCTTACGCATGCATTTGCAAATGCGTGCGGACTAAACCCCTGTTTTTAACGCATACTGTTAGACAGGTTTAATTGGTTGTCTGCTAGCTGGTCGGTAAGTAAGCTTGGTTTTTTCCCATGGATTTACACATTGGCTTGTTTATATTGTTTGTGGATTTACCCCACTATGGGTAACTGCCTTGCTGCCAAACACGCAAGTGTAAGGCAATACCTCTTGGTGAGTTCAATACTGACGGGGAGTGGATCTCTTTGACATGCATGGTGTGGTTTGAAGTCTGTATCACCCTTAGGAAGATGTTTCATATGACCTTGGAAATTTCCTTTTTATGGACTTTCATTCACTGAATTTCTATTTACTCACCACTCTGTGTCTACATATTATGTGTAGTTTGTTTTAGCGCTGCTGTTCATTCAATAGTTTTTTTGGGTAATTTTTATATTATTGTTTTATTTACAAGCAGCAGCTATTATGTATTTATGTATTAGACTTGCATTCAATTTTTTCTGTTTTTTGGCACAACCGTGAATAGGTGATTGTTTCAGTGCTTTGTTCGATTTTTTAGCATTGATTATATTCCAACCAGTGTGCTGCCATGGAAGCTATTAACTTTTTAAACAATTGACGGTTCAGTCCAGAAGCTGTGTTCTCTAGTGATGTAATAGTCATTGAGAGTGAGTGTGATTATATGTCTGTTTTTAAAACCTTAGAACATGTATTAGAAAAACAGATTAAGACATGGTGGGATGTTTTTACTTTTGAACATTATCTTAAAGAAAACTAAATTTTTAGAAGTTTAAGGTGGGAGGTATCATCACAGGATGGTCTTATGGACAAAGAGTTTATGGACGAATGGTTCGATTTTTATAATCGGGCTGGTAGAGAATTACAGGTGTTAGTTTTAAAAAGTAAAAAAGTAAAATTGGACCGTATTAACAATAAAGTAAAAGAATTACAAGTCAAATTAGATCCAATCAAGGATTCCAATGAATATAAATAGTTTAATATTAATATGAAAAATAAATTGGATAAAGTTGAAAGGGACACTCAAAAGAAAAAAGTCAAAAAGTTCGCTCCCAGAAGCACTTACACCCAAAGGTCCAAATAACAACATGGACAAGCACTTAGGAATCAGAATTATGGTCCGGGACCTCAGCAACGGGGTTTCCAATCCCCAAGACCTTAGTATAGCCATGAGAGGAATTTACAATATGGATATCTCCAAGGTCAGAGGAATTGGCAACAAGGAAAATCAGATACTTGAAGATACCAGGATGATAGATACCCAATTGCGGGACAAAATACATTTCAACCTTTAGATCAATATAACCATTTTGAGGACCATGATTATAGATCTAATTTTTTAGAGGAACAGGGAGGAGGGTGAAAAACTCCAAAGCGGAACTTCCATCCTCCAAACCATCAAGGAGGGGGTGGATGGAGAACTCCGAAAATCAACAAGGAGTAGGGAGAGGTGGCCTTATTCAACATGCCCCCCCCCCCCCAACAGCAGGGAAGCTGTAAGAAGAAGTGGTGAGGGTGTAGGGCAGGAAGACTTAAACAATCCAAAAAAGAGAAGAAGGGATGTGTAAATTGGGGAATTTATAATTTGAGTAAAGTTCAGCTGAACCACAAAGAGTAGAACATTTTGAATTTAGGATTAAAATGTGCTCCTAAGAAACCTTTAAACAAATTTGAGGTTTATATAGATACTCATAAATTTATACAGAAGTTGAACATGAAAAAATATTTTTTAAGACATCCTTTAGAAGATAGGACGAGATTTGTGAGCAATCCCCAAGGAGTTGATAGTGGCTTGCGTAACAAGTCCATATTTAACCCCCAAATAAATAATAATCATCAAATTGAAATCTTCAAACATCTAGCACTTAAGGATTTTGGATAGTATTAAGATTCAAAAAATTGTTAAATTAGATAGTGAAAAACCCACCTTTCCTGTGACGGCTGATGTGTCATCCCTGTACACAATTATACAGCATGATTGGGCACTTAGCAAAAGAGATGACATCCCACATTCGCAAAAAGTATTCTTGGGGAAGGCTTTAGATTTTTGTATTTCCCCCAGTTATTTTTGGTTTCATGGTCACTTCTACTCGCAGCAGGTTGGCGTTGGAATGGGAGCTAGCTGCTCCTAGCATCACCAACCTGTTTATGACTGAGTGGGAAGATAGACAGGTTTTTAACGTCCATCGACCTCAATTAAAATATTATTGGAGGTTTATTGATGACCTTAAATTTATATAGGAGGGAACAGAAGAATCAGTCTATTCCTTTTTATCATTTCTTAATATTAATGACAATAATATACATCGAGATTATCAAGTAAGTGCCGACTCCATCGCCAATTATTTGGATGTCACTATCCGGAGAATGAGTCCATCATTAGAAACAAAGGTTTATTTTAAACCAACAGATCGCAACAGTTATCTCTTGGTAAAAAGTGGCCACCATCCAGCATGGTAAAAAAACATACCGAAAGGACAAATCATGTGTGTTAAACGAAACTGTAGTAATAATGATGACTACTATACTGGGGGTCCGGGGTTACGAACCCGTTAGGAACTTTCCTCCTGTTTGTAATTTGGAAATGTTCGTAAGTCGGCCGCGCATGCGCAGAACGACAATTACAGACATTTCCAATGTTTTCCGATGTTCCGTCGAATGCCGTTCTGCGCATGCGCGGCCAATTACGGACATTTCCAATATTTTCCGAGGTTCCGTCTGGCCGCGCATGCGCAGAACAGCAGATGGACCGCGCAGAACGGCAGAGGGTCCCCGCAGCGCCCGGTTCGTTAGTAGGAGGGGTTCGCATGTCGGGCGTTCGTAAGTCGGGGACCCCCTGTATACAATCAAATGTATTGAAAGAAAAATGTATCCAGAAAGGATATGACCCTATATTTTTGGATAATATTATAAGAGAGGTGGCCAATACTTCTAGATTTGAGGGGTCTACAGCTAACAATAACTCAATAGCACCTAACCAGCACCAATGGGATTTTATATCAGATTTTCATAATCAATACTGTGATATTGGAACCATATTCAAAAGGCATTGGCACATATTATCTATAGATAGGGATTTGGGTCCGGTTCTCCCTGCTAATTCAAAATGTGACTATAGAAAGACCCCTAATTTTGGTGATAGGGTAGTCAAGAAGATATTAGATCCACCTGGACAACTAAAAATACAAAAATGTTATTTTGATAAGAAAGGATTTTATCCATGTAGAAAGTATATCCTGCAGGACGGTCAAGATTAAGAATGGGGTTGTACTTCTTTTAAATCTATGGTATCTGGTGATGAGTTCACTATTGATGAATTGATCACCTGCAACACAACACATGTCGTATTCTTGTTGTGGTGCCTACGTGGGTCGTACTATGTGGGGCACACTAAAAGATTGCTGAGGATACATATTTCAGAGCACATAACTAACATCAGTATTGGTTTCACTAAACATAGTGTATCCCTCCATTTTAAAAATGTACATAACAAAAACCCGTCATTGTTGCAATTCTGCTGCATCGATAGGGTTTTTCCTAACTGGAGGGGGTCAAATTTAGTGAGGGACTTATCCAAAAGAGAAACTAAATGGATATCCCCATTAAATACTTTAATGCCTAATGGGTTAAACATTGAACTTGACTTAAACAGTTTTATTACTAATTTTTAGTTTTGTTTTTTTATTAATCTCCAGCCCTGTTTATCAACTTATTTTGTTTCTTACAGCCATTTATTTATTTCAGACAAATTTCGGTGGTTTTCTCCCAGTCCTAGTGTCGAATAGAGACTGTGTCTGTGAGGTAACACCGTTTCTGCTTTAACCACTTAAGGACCGCTGCACGACGAAATACGTCGACAGAATGGCACGGCTGGGCATATGGGTGTACAGGTACGTCCCCTTTAGGATCCTAGCTGTGGGTCGCGCGTGCGCTGTCGGCTGCGCGCTCGCGACCCGGTCTGGAGCTCCATGACCGCGTCCGCGGGACCCGCGGACCCGATCGCCGCCGGTGTCCCGTGATCGGGTCACAGAGCTGAAGAACGGGGAGAGCTAAGTGTAAACAAACATCTCCCCGTTCTTCACAGTGGCACTGTCAGTGATCGTCTGTTCCCTGTCATCGGAACAGTGATCAGTGACGTGTCACGCCAAGCCACGCCCCCTAACAGTTACAAGCACTCCCTAGGTCACACTTATCCCCTTCAGCGCCCCCTACAGGTTAACACCTTCACTGCCAGTGTAATTTTTACAGTAATCAGTTACTTTTTTCTAGCACTGATCACTGTAAAAATGACAATGGTCCCAAAATGGTGTCAAAAGTGTCCGATGTGTCCACCATAATGTCGCAGTCACGATAAAAATCGCTGATCGCCGCCATTACTAGTAAAAAAAAAAAATATTAATAAAAATGCCATAAAACTATCCCCTATTTTGTAGACGCTATAACTTTTGTGCAAACCAATCAATAAACGCTTATTGCAATTTTTTTACCAAAAATTGGTAGAAGAATACGTATCAGCCCAAACTGAGGAAAAAAATTTTTTTTTATATATTTTTTGGGGATATTTATTATAGCAAAAAGTAAAAAATATTGCATTTTTTTCAAAATTGTCGCTCTATTTTTGTTTATAGCGAAGAAAAAAAAACGCAGAGGTGATCAAATACCACCAAAAGAAAGCTCTATTTGTGGGAAAAAAAGGACGTAAATTTTGTTTGGGATCCACGTCGCACAACCGCGCAATTGTCAGTTAAAGCACCGCAGTACTGAATCGCAAAAAGTGGCCTGGTCTTTGACCAGCGAAATGGTCCGGGGCTTAAGTGGTTATAACCATTTTAGCCATGTTGTCACGATTACCTATGCTTAGAGGCAATATGGTCCATGTAGCTGTGCTATTTAGGTTATTACGATACTCAGGATTGTTCTAGTTATGGGCGTGTAGCTGATCATCATCTGCACGTCTTTGGGTGTATTAGGAATGTTGCTGTGTCGTGGAGCTAATCCGAGGACGAAGTCAAGATGACGAAACGCATCGGGCGTGGCTGCACAGCAACTCATAGGAAGACTTGGTCACGACAAGAGACGTTTGGACTGTATCCACGTGTGGTGAGATATTGCCGGCCACTCGGCTTAGAGATTGATACAACGCTCTGGTTTTTACATCTTTTATGCTTGATTATACATGTACGTTGTAAGTGCAATGTATGAAGATTTTATTCAATAAATGTATAGGTGTGTTTTGACGTTATCACACTAGTGGAGCTTTTTTTGTCTTATCTTCCCCCATGTGATTGCACACACCCGTCTATACTGAGTGCAAAGGAGCTGTTTGTGGATTTAACCGATTATGGGTGACTGCCTTGCTGCCAAACACGTAAGTGTAAGGCAAAACCTCTGGGTGAGTTCAATACTGACGTGGAGCGGATCTTTTTGACACGCATGGTGTGGTTTGAAGTCTTTATCACCCTTGGAAAGATGTTTCATATGACCTTGGACATTTCCTTTTTATGGACTTTCATTCACTGAATTTCTATTTACTCATCACTCTGTGTCTACATATTATGTGTAGTTTTTTTTTAGCGCTGCTGTTCATTCAATTGTTTTTTTGGGTGATTTTTATATTATTGTTTTATTTACAAGCAGCAGCTATTAGGTATTCATGTATTAGACCTGCATTAAATTTTTTCTGTTTTTGGCTGCACGGCACGGCAACGTTCCTAATATACCCAAAGACGTGCAGATGATGATCACCTACATGCCCATCACTAGAACAATCCTGAGTACCGTAATAACCTAAATAGCACAGCCGCACTGACCATATTGCCTCTAAGCATAGGTAATCGTGACAACATGGCTAAAATGGTTGTAAAGCAGAAACTATGTCAGACACAATTCGAGACTAGGACTGAGAGAAAACCACCAAAATTTGTCTGAAATAAATAAATGGCTGTAAGAAGCAAAATAAGTTGATAATTCAAATAAGTTGATAATTCACAGAATTTTTTTTTACTCACCCCAGTTTGTTTTAGTGCTGCTGTTCATTCAATTGTTTTTTTGGGTGATTTTTACAGCTCTTGTATCATGTCTGAAGTCTTTGACGGTCTATTGTACCATGTCCACAGTCTCTGACCATCTCTTGTACTACAGTATGTCCACAGTCTCTGGCCATCTCTTGTATTATGTCTGCAGTCTTTGACTATCTCCTGTATCATGTCTGAAGTTTTAGAGGGTCTGTTGTATCACGTCTGCAGTCTTTGACCAACTCTTGTATTACATCCACAGTCCCTGACCATCTCTTTTATCATGTCTGCAGTCTCTGACCATCTCTTGTATCACATCTGTAGTCTCTGACCATCTCTTGCATCATGTCTGCAGTCTCTGACCATTTCCTCCATCATGCCCATGGACATAGATTATATCCTGCTGTGTATCTGCTGTTTTTAACACTAAATATTCAACAAACTTTATGTGCAGCCCTGATGATGTCAGGGTCCCCACTTGAGGCCCCCATAATAAGAAAGTTAACCAGCACTGTTCTAGAGGAATTCAACAGGTATGTTATACACATAGTTACAATGGTCCAAGCTGGACATATATAATGTATAACCATATAAAAATATCTATACCTGGAATTCTTTTTTTAAATATCTCCCACCTAGAGAAATCATTTGCAGTTTTACAACAAGCAAAACAATGGCTCAGTAGAGGTCTTGTTGGGATTGCTTTACTATCCTATCAATAAAAGACAAAATAAACCATATATTTCAATGTCTGCTGTAAAGATTATGTTACTATATTGAAAGAATGAAAATAATAGCTTATTGATCGGTGCTAAAACCTCTCGTATAAAATGAAGTGCTGCTCACTGAGCTGACAAAACACAGAAAATAAACAAAGCAAAGCTCCTTATTTGAGGGTTCAGCTTGTGTATTGTGATATAATTTTAGCCTGACCTTATAGTCATTGCAGAGCAGATTAGTGTTGGCACTATTTTCAATTGAGAGAAAATCTGGAGAACAAACTTTGAACAAGCTGGCATTTCTTCAATTTTCTGCATTGTATGCCCACCTGGTGCCTACACTTTCCTGTTTCTGTCTCAAACTTTTTTAAGTTGGAATAATTGGATTTAGTGATGGCTCTGCAAGTGGTTGCTGAATCCAACTTCTCATACAGAACACAAATAAAGAGGAACTTTAGTATTTTTAAAACAGATATTTTAAAGAAATTAGCTTAAAGGGGTTGTAAAGGTTTTTTTTTTTTTTAATAACAAACATGTTATACTTACCTTCTCTGTGCAAGGGTTTTGCACAGAGCAGCCCAGATCCTCCTCTTCTGTGGTCCCCCAGTGGCGCTCCTGGCTCCCCCCGCATCGGGTGCCCCCTCGGAGACCCGCATTCCAAGGGGACACCCATGCGGGCGTGCTATCAATCTATCTAATGAGGCCCTGAGACAGCGGCTGGAGCTGCTGTGCTCATCCCCGTTGATGGAACGATCGGGTTCAGGTAAGCAAAGAGGGGCTCTGGGGGGCTGCAGCACTACAAAAGGTTTTTTACCTTAATGCATAGAATGCATTAAGGTGAAAAACCTTGAGGGTTTACAAGTCCCTTTAAGGACATTTTGCTATCTCTTCTAGACATCTTTCCTCCTGGCAGTAGTGTTTTGGTAGTGAAAAATACTTAGAGCCTGTAAACTCTTATAATGTGTTTAGGCGCCTAGGCACATTTACACATGTAGTTTTTTTCTGCCAAAATGCTGCTGCTCCTGTATGTACTGGCAGTGGGATTTTTATTTTCTGTCTCTAAACGCCCCTGCCTCTAAACTCCTCTAAATGCCTATGTGTGCATGGACACAAAGGCTAACATCCCAAGGTTTGTAGAGGCTGGAATTTTTGTTGTTATTTTTTGACATGCATCAGCCTTCTATGTGCTCCTTGCTGCGAAGGCCAGTTATAGTTTAGTATGGTTGTCATTTGTTTGTACTGTTGGTAATTGGTGAGGGGACGCACTGGATACCTTTGCAGCCATTGTGCTATTGCTGGGTGTCCAGTGCATCCCTGTACCTTTAGGGAGGGGAGGGCTCCCTATAGGCATACCTGCCATTAATCTATCCATTATTTTACATTATTTGTGCTCCAACTTAGGAGTTGCTCAAAATGAAAGAGTTAGGACTGCGGGTGCCATGACGAGGCCAATGCAGCTTACGCATGCATTTGCAAATGTGTGTAAACTAAACCTCTTAGTTTTAAGGTTTACTGTTAGAGAGGGTCAATTTGGTTTGTTACAGACTGGCTGGTAAGTGAGCTGGAAAATGTTTGTTTGTTGTTTTTTTTACATGTATCGCCCTTCCATGGGCTCCTTGTTGCAAAGACCAGTTATAGGTTGGGGTGGCTGCCAATTGTTTGTACTGATGGTAATTGGTGAGGGGACGCACTGGATACTTTTGCTGCCATTGTGCTATTGCTAGGTGTCCAGCGCTTCCCTGTACCTTTAAGGAAGGGTGGGCTCCCTCCAGGCATACCTGCGTTAACCTATTCATTATTATAAATGCTCCAACTCAGGAGACTCTCAATATTATAGAGTTAGAACTGCAATACCATGGGCGGTGTGAGGTGGCTGCTGCAGCTTATACATATATTTGCAAACGTGTGCAAGCTAAACCCTTGGTTTTAATGTGAACTGTTAGACAGGGTCAATTCAGTTTGTTGCAGGCTGGCTGGTAAGTGAGCTGGGAATTTTTGTTTGTTGTTTTTTTGATGTGTAGCCCTTCCATTTGCTCCTTGCTGCAAAGACCAGTTATAGGTTGGGGTGGTTGCCATTGTTTGTACTGTTGATAATTGGTGAGGGGATGCACTGGGTACCTTTAAGGAGGGATGGGCTCCCTCCAGGCATACCTGCCCTTATGCTATCCATTATTACATATGCTCCAACTCAGGAGACTCTAAAAATTATAGAGTTACGACTGTTTTTTTTTAATTCTGTTATAAAATTTTGCAAATAAATAATTTTCTCCTTCACTGGTGTGTGCTGAGGGTGCACTGATAGGCATCACTGCATTCACTGTCACTGCTCACCATCCTCGTGGCCTCCTCAAATGGTGCCAGGACAGTGCATGCATCCCTGATCATGGCCCACTGGCGTGGGGAAAAAAATCCAAGCTCCCCTGACCCTCTCCTGGTGCCATATTGCAACAGATACTCATGCTGCAGCATGGCCAAAGTAGAGTTCCACCTGGTGGGCATGTCACAGATTAGGCGGTTCTTGGGCAGGTTGTATTCCTTTTGCAGGTCAGCCAGCCGAGCACTGGCGGAAATGCCCATAGAGTTTCCTGGCCTGCTTCAGGACCTCCTGTAAGCCCGGGTACCTGCCCAAGAACCGCTACACCACCAAGTTAAGGACGTGAGCAACACAGGGCACATGGGTCAGTTGTCCCTGTTGGAGGGCAGAGAGGAGGTTGGTGCCATTGTCGCAAACCACCTTTTCTGGCTTAAGCTGGCATGGCGTCAACCACCTCTGAGCCTGCCCCTGCAGAGCTGACAGAATCTCTGCCCCAGTGTGGCTCCTGTCCCCCAAGCACACCAGCTCAAGCACCGCATGGCATCTTTTTGCCTGCGTACTTGCGTAGCCCCTTGAACGCCTACGAAGCACCGCTAGTTCCAAGGACAAAGCACAGGTAGAGGCCATGGAGGAAGAAGAAGAGGAGGGGGTGGAGGAGAGAGGTATGTCAGAATCACCATTAGTAACATTTTGGAGGCGTGGTGGCGGAACAACCTTCAACACTACTGCACCTTGTCCTGCATGCTTCCCACCTGCCAGCAGAGTCACCCAACGCGCCGTGAAAGATAGGTAACGTCCCTGTCCATGCCTGCTGGACCATGAGTCAGCGTTAATATGCACCTTACTGCTGACCGCACTGTCCAGTCCAGCGAAGCTAAGACATTGCCTTCCACATGCCGGTAGAGAGCCGGAATCGCCTTCCGTGAGAAAAGGTGGCGTTTGGGAACCTGCCACTGAGGAACCGCACATTTCACAAACTCACGGAAGGGAGCAGAGTCTACCAACTGAAAAGGCAGTAGTTGAAGTGCTAGCAATTTAGCCAAGCTAGCATTCAACTGCTGGGCATGTGGATGGCTGGGAGCGAACTTCTTTCAGTGGTGCAGCAGCTGGGGCAGGGAAATTTGCCTGGTACAATCGGATGTCGGTGTACCGATAGCAGATTGCCCGCAAGTACTTGGCTGTGACACACCTAATTCTACACCTTCATTCCTCTCAGTGCAGGTTTCAGAGAGGACTGAATGTATAGTGGGGTTGGAGATCCCAGCTGATGAGGAGGTCCGCTTTGTTCTTTGGTGTGGTTAAAAGTAGGCTTGCCAACGAACTGCATGGCAGGTCGACATATGTCTGGTCAAGCACGTACTGAAACCGGACCTGCACATATGTGAACCCCGTCTGACTGGAGCTGAAGAGAAGCAAACGTAAGCCTCCACTAACTCTAATATGCTGCTGTCAGGTGAAGAAGTAGCGCTACAGTATTAATGCTATTGGCACTGCAGCGCAACACAAAACAAAAAATAATGTCAGGCAGTCATGGCCTTACTTAGGACATCCCCAAAAAAGATGCAGGACACCTGATCTGGGTGCTCGGCACTAACAACTCCAATGGTAGAAGCAAGGATATGTGTGTGAGCTGCTTAGGCTGTATGAAAATGAAGTCCTGTGCCCACTACTGTGAGCCCTGGTTGGGAATAGGGATGAGCTCGGTGTTCGAGTCGAACATAAGTTCGACTCGAACATCGGCTGTTCGACCGTTCGGCGAACATCGAACGATTTGGGCCGTTCGCGCCAAATTTGAGTGACGCGAACGGCCCACAATACACTGCGCCATCGCAGTGCAATCCCGGCGCTGTGATTGGCCAAGCATGCACTGTGACCCCGCATGCTTGGCCAATCACAGCGCCGGCAGCTAGGAGAGCCATAATTGGCCACAGGCAAGTTGCCTGTGGCCAATTATAGCTCAGGGGGTTTAGCACACGCCCCACACTATAAAAGGCCGCCAGCGCGGCGGCCTTGTGTAGTGTGTTCCGGCGCAGGGAAAGAGTTACATAGGCA
Source organism: Rana muscosa (assembly GCA_029206835.1). Lineage (NCBI taxonomy): Eukaryota > Metazoa > Chordata > Amphibia > Anura > Ranidae > Rana > Rana muscosa. The sequence goes on along the minus strand of CM055121.1, from coordinate 437,796,754 downwards.
GGGACAGTGTCAGTGCTATTTGTACCTCAAACTTGTGTGTAGGGATGAGCTTCGTGTTCGAGTCGAACATACGTTCGACTCGAACATCGGCTGTTCGATCGTTCGACGAAGATCGAACGATTTGGGCCGTTCGCGCCAAATTCGAGTGACGCGAACGGCCCACAATGCACTACGCCATCGCAGTGTCATCCAGGCGCTGTGATTGGCCAAGCATGCACTGTGACCCCGCATGCTTGGCCAATCACAGCGCCGGCAGCGAGGAGAGCAATGATTGGCCACAGGCAGGATGCCTGTGGCCAATTATTGCTGAGGGTGTTTAGTACACGCCCCACACTATAAAAGGCCGCCAGCACGGCGGCCTAGTGTAGTGTGTTCCGGAGCAGGGATAGAGCAGCATAGGCAGGGACAGTGACTGTTATTTCTTTCTTGCTTAACCTGGATTCCTTTAGTTTAGGGAAAGAGAAGGATAGGTAGGGAGAGTGTCAGTGTGTTTTGTGCTTGTGCTATAGTGTGCTTAAAAAAAACATTTATTCTAGGGACAGAAAACTGTAGGTAGGGACAGTGTCAGTTTCTTTCACTCTGCAAGTCCTTGTTTCCAGGGACCTGGAAGGACAGTGAGTGAATTGTCCTTGTGCTATATTGTGCTTAAAAAAACATTTATTCTAGGGACAGAAAACTGTAGGTAGGGAGAGTGTCAGTTTCTTTCACTCTGCAAGTCCTTGTTTCCAGGGACCTGGAAGGACAGTGACTGAATTGTCCTTGTGCTATATTGTGATTAAAAAAAACATTTATTCTAGGGACAGAAAACTGTAGGTAGGGAGAGTGTCAGTTTATTTCACTCTGCAAGTCCTTGTTTCCAGGGACCTGGAAGGACAGTGACTGAATTGTCCTTGTGCTATATTGTGCTTAAAAAAAACATTTATTCTAGGGACAGAAAACTGTAGGTAGGGAGAGTGTCAGTTTATTTCACTCTGCAAGTCCTTGTTTCCAGGGACCTGGAAGGACAGTGACTGAATTGTCCTTGTGCTATATTGTGATTAAAAAAAACATTTATTCTAGGGACAGAAAACTGTAGGTAGGGAGAGTGTCAGTTTATTTCACTCTGCAAGTCCTTGTTTCCAGGGACCTGGAAGGACAGTGACTGAATTGTCCTTGTGCTATATTGTGATTAAAAAAAACATTTATTCTAGGGACAGAAAACTGTAGGTAGGGAGAGTGTCAGTTTATTTCACTCTGCAAGTCCTTGTTTCCAGGGACCTGGAAGGACAGTGACTGAATTGTCCTTGTGCTATATTGTGATTAAAAAAAACATTTATTCTAGGGACAGAAAACTGTAGGTAGGGAGAGTGTCAGTTTATTTCACTCTGCAAGTCCTTGTTTCCAGGGACCTGGAAGGACAGTGACTGAATTGTCCTTGTGCTATATTGTGATTAAAAAAAACATTTATTCTAGGGACAGAAAACTGTAGGTAGGGAGAGTGTCAGTTTATTTCACTCTGCAAGTCCTTGTTTCCAGGGACCTGGAAGGACAGTGACTGAATTGTCCTTGTGCTATATTGTGATTAAAAAAAACATTTATTCTAGGGACAGAAAACTGTAGGTAGGGAGAGTTTTTTTTTATTTCACTCTGCAAGTCCTTGTTTCCAGGGACCTGGAAGGGCAGTGACTGAATTGTCCTTGTGCTATATTGTGATTAAAAAAAACATTTATTCTAGGGACAGAAAACTGTAGGTAGGGAGAGTGTCAGTTTATTTCACTCTGCAAGTCCTTGTTTCCAGGGACCTGGAAGGACAGTGACTGAATTGTCCTTGTGCTATATTGTGCTTAAAAAAAACATTTATTCTAGGGACAGAAAACTGTAGGTAGGGAGAGTGTCAGTTTATTTCACTCTGCAAGTCCTTGTTTCCAGGGACCTGGAAGGACAGTGACTGAATTGTCCTTGTGCTATATTGTGATTAAAAAAAACATTTATTCTAGGGACAGAAAACTGTAGGTAGGGAGAGTGTCAGTTTATTTCACTCTGCAAGTCCTTGTTTCCAGGGACCTGGAAGGACAGTGACTGAATTGTCCTTGTGCTATATTGTGCTTAAAAAAAACATTTATTCTAGGGACAGAAAACTGTAGGTAGGGAGAGTGTCAGTTTATTTCACTCTGCAAGTCCTTGTTTCCAGGGACCTGGAAGGACAGTGACTGAATTGTCCTTGTGCTATATTGTGATTAAAAAAAACATTTATTCTAGGGACAGAAAACTGTAGGTAGGGAGAGTTTTTTTTTATTTCACTCTGCAAGTCCTTGTTTCCAGGGACCTGGAAGGACAGTGACTGAATTGTCCTTGTGCTATATTGTGATTAAAAAAAAACATTTATTCTAGGGACAGAAAACTGTAGGTAGGGAGAGTGTCAGTTTATTTCACTCTGCAAGTCCTTGTTTCCAGGGACCTGGAAGGACAGTGACTGAATTGTCCTTGTGCTATATTGTGATTAAAAAAAACATTTATTCTAGGGACAGAAAACTGTAGGTAGGGAGAGTGTCAGTTTATTTCACTCTGCAAGTCCTTGTTTCCAGGGACCTGGAAGGACAGTGACTGAATTGTCCTTGTGCTATATTGTGATTAAAAAAAACATTTATTCTAGGGACAGAAAACTGTAGGTAGGGAGAGTGTCAGTTTATTTCACTCTGCAAGTCCTTGTTTCCAGGGACCTGGAAGGACAGTGACTGAATTGTCCTTGTGCTATATTGTGATTAAAAAAAACATTTATTCTAGGGACAGAAAACTGTAGGTAGGGAGAGTGTCAGTTTATTTCACTCTGCAAGTCCTTGTTTCCAGGGACCTGGAAGGACAGTGACTGAATTGTCCTTGTGCTATATTGTGATTAAAAAAAACATTTATTCTAGGGACAGAAAACTGTAGGTAGGGAGAGTGTCAGTTTATTTCACTCTGCAAGTCCTTGTTTCCAGGGATCTGGAAGGACAGTGACTGAATTGTCCTTGTGCTATATTGTGATTAAAAAAAACATTTATTCTAGGGACAGAAAACTGTAGGTAGGGAGAGTGTCAGTTTATTTCACTCTGCAAGTCCTTGTTTCCAGGGACCTGGAAGGACAGTGACTGAATTGTCCTTGTGCTATATTGTGCTTAAAAAAAACATTTATTCTAGGGACAGAAAACTGTAGGTAGGGAGAGTGTCAGTTTATTTCACTCTGCAAGTCCTTGTTTCCAGGGACCTGGAAGGACAGTGACTGAATTGTCCTTGTGCTATATTGTGATTAAAAAAAACATTTATTCTAGGGACAGAAAACTGTAGGTAGGGAGAGTGTCAGTTTATTTCACTCTGCAAGTCCTTGTTTCAAGGGACAGAGAAGGACACCTGAAGGTAGCCCTTATTGCTTTTTTCCCATCTCCCTGCAGGCCATCTATTAGAATGTCTGGAAGGCAAACAAGGAGAGGCAGACAGTCAGGAGGCAATAAAAGAGGGCAAGCAGGCTCTGTGCCTGGGGGCAACAGTGCTGGTCGTGGACGCGGTGCATTGTCATCAGCACATGGCCATGGGACACGCTTGTCCTTCTTTTCGGCAGCTGGACATGTTGAGCCACATCATGCCGAAGACTTGGTAGAGTGGATGACCAAGCCATCCTCCTCCTCCTCATCCTCTCTCACCCAGGCTCAGGGTACTGGAAAAGCAGCTGCCAAAGCGTCGTCTTCCCTGGTATCAATGTCAGACAAATCATCAGTCACTCCTTCCCTAGACCCACCATGTCCTCCTCCTGAGGAGTCCCCCGAACTGTTTCAGCACAGTGTTGGGTACATGCTCCAGGAGGATGCCCAGCGTTTCGAAGGGTCTGATGATGAAACCCAGCTAGAGGAAGGCAGTAGCGTGAGAGCAGACAGAGGGGATGCTCAAGAAGGACACCAATCTGGCAGTCATGTTCCAGCAGCTGCAGCATACTGCCAGATTGGCTCCAGTGATGAGGAGGGAGGGGATGATGAGGTCACTGACTCCACGTGGGTGCCTAATAGGAGAGAGGAGGAGGAGGAGGATGAGGAGGAGGCACATCTCCAACGAGGCAGGATGCCCTTTGGTGGCCAGCGTAAGGGCAGTACACCGACGGAATCACACCGCAGAGCTCCGCCTGTGCAGGGCGCTGCCTCTGCCCGTCATTCAAAAAGTTCTTTGGTGTGGGCCTTTTTTGAGGCTAGTGCATCAGATCGCACAGCTGCTGTTTGCAACATATGTCTCAAGCGTATATCGCGTGGCCAAAACATCAGCCGCTTGGGTACCACATGCCTGACCAGACATATGTTGACCTGCCATGCAGCTCGTTGGCAAGCCTACCTCAAAGACCCACACCAAAGAACAAAGCGGACCTCTCCTTGCACCGCATCAGCTGGGATCTCCAACCCCACTATAACTTCAGTCCTCTCTGAAACATGCACTGAGAGGAATGAAGGTGTAGAATTAGGTGTGTCACAGCCAAGTACTTGCGCCCACTCTGCTAGCAGTACACCGACGTCCGATTCTAGCAGGCAAATTTCCCTGCCCCAGCTGCTGGACCGTCGAAAGAAGTTCACTCCCAGCCATCCACATGCCCAGCGGTTGAATGCTAGCTTGGCTAAATTGCTAGCGCTTCAACTGCTGCCTTTTCAGTTGGTAGACTCGGCCCCCTTCCGTGAGTTTGTGCAATGTGCAGTTCCTCAGTGGCAGGTTCCCAAACGCCACTTTTTCTCACGGAAGGCTATTCCGGCTCTCTACCGGCATGTGGAAGGCAATGTCTTGGCCTCGCTGGACAGGGCGGTCAGCGGTAAGGTGCATATTACCGCTGACTCATGGTCCAGCAGGCATGGACAGGGACGTTACCTTTCTTTCACGGCCCATTGGGTCACTCTTTTGGCAGCTGGGAAGGATTCAGGACAAGGTGCAGTAGTGTTGGAGGTTGTCCCACCGCCACGCCTCCAAAATGCTACTACTGGTTGTGACACACCTCTCTCCTCCACCCCCTCCTCTTCTTCTTCCTCCATGGCCTCTTCCTGTGGTTTGTCCTATGAACCAGCGGTGCTCCGTAGCCGTTCACGGGGCTACGCAAGTACGCAGGCAAAAAGATGCCATGCCGTGCTTGCGCTGGTGTGTTTGGGGGACAGAAGCCACACTGGGGCAGAGGTCCTGTCTGCTCTGCAGGGCCAGGCCGAGAGGTGGTTGACGCCACGCCAGCTTAAGCCAGGAATGGTGGTTTGCGACAATGGCACCAACCTCCTCTCCGCCCTCCGACAGGGACAACTGACCCATGTGCCCTGTGTGGCTCACGTCCTTAACCTGGTGGTGCAGCGCTTCTTGGGCAGGTACCCGGGCTTACAGGATGTCCTGAGGCAGGCCAGGAAAGTCTGTGTGCATTTCCGCAGATCTTATAATGCCAGTGCTCGCCTGGCTGAGCTGCAAAAGGAGTTGAACCTGCCCAAGAACCGCCTTATATGTGACATGCCCACCAGGTGGAACTCAACGTTGGCCATGCTGCAGCGGCTGCACACGCAGCAGAGGGCCATCAATGAGTACCTGTGCGACTACGGCACCAGGACAGGGTCAGGGGAGCTTGGTTTTTTTTCTCCACGCCAGTGGGGCATGATCAGGGATGCATGCACTGTCCTGGCACCATTTGAGGAGGCCACGAGGATGGTGAGCAGTGACAGTGCATGCATCAGTGACACTGTACCTCTTGTCCACCTGTTGGAGCACACGCTGCGTGGAATAATGGACAGGGCACTTGAGGCAGAACAGAGGCAGGAAGAGGAGGACTTCCTTGCCTCTCAAGGCCCCCTTTACCCAGACAGTGTTCCTTCTGTCCCACCCATCGCACAGGAAGAGGAGGAGGAGGAGGAGGAGGAGGAGGAGGAGGATTGTGTCAGCATGGAGGTGGAGGCTGGCACTCAGCATCATCAGCAGCAGTCTTTTAGGGATGATTTACAGTCCCAAGAAACCAGTGGACTTGTACGTGGCTGGGAGGAGGTGGCTGCGGATCATGTCGTCCTTAGTGACCCAGAGGACTCCGGAGCGAATGCCTCAGCAAACCTACGCTGCATGGCCTCCCTGATCCTGCAAAGTCTGCGGAAGGATCCTCGTATTCTTCGGATCAAGGAGAGGGACCATTACTGGCTGGCCACTCTCCTTGATCCACGGTACAAGGGTAAGGTTGCGGACCTTATGTTACCGTCGCAGAGGGAGCAGAGGATGAGACAACTCCGGGAGGCCTTGCAGAAAGGTCTGTGCAACGCGTTCCCAGAGACTGGGAGGTTGCAAACTCCTGGTCCTGGACAACGAGTTGCTGAGGCTTCGGCCAGTCAAAGAAGGAGCGGTGGGGAAGGTGGCCGTCTGACCGATGCGTTCAGACAATTCTTTAGTCCGCAGCCCCAAAGTATGATCGGTTCCAGCAACCATCGCCAGCGTCTGATAAACATGGTGCAGGAATATCTAGGGGCAAGGTCAGACTTGGACACCTTCCCCACCGAAAATCCTCTGGCTTACTGGGTCTTGAGGATGGATCACTGGCCAGAGCTTGCACAGTATGCAATTGAGCTACTGGCCTGTCCTGCATCCAGCGTTCTTTCGGAACGCACATTCAGTGCTGCTGGAGGATTTGTCACGGATCACAGGGTGCGCCTGTCCACCGACTCGGTTGATCGACTGACTTTCATCAAGATGAACCAGTCTTGGATCACCACCAGCTACCACACACCTGATGCTGATATAACAGACTAATTGATTTTAACATGTCACATCCCTTCAAGACTGATGCTGATGCTGAGTGCCTGTGCTGTTATGTTGACTGGCTATCCTCCTCCTCCGAGTCCTCAATGATACGATTGATGATGATAGCTTGTAAGATCATTTTTGTTTATGGGTGCCGCCACCAGTGCCTAACGCCCAATTTTTCAGCCCCTGTTTAACAGGGGCGTGTAATTACAATTTTTGAAGCAATACTTTGCAACAGGGCTCATTGCTGTGCTCCAAGTACAGTATCTGTGAGGAGTTGCAGTGTTGTGCCACCAGTGCCTAACGCCCAATTTTTCAGCCCCTGTTTAACAGGGGCGTGTAATTACAATTTTTGAAGCAATACTTTGCAACAGGGCTCATTGCTGTGCTCCAAGTACAGTATCTGTGAGGAGTTGCAGTGTTGTGCCACCAGTGCCTAAGGCCCAATTTTTCAGCCCCTGTTTAACAGGGGCGTGTCATTACAATTTTTGAAGCAATACTTTGCAACAGGGCTCATTGCTGTGCTCCAAGTACAGTTGCTGTGAGGGGTTGCAGTGTTGTGCCACCAGTGCCTAAGGCCCAATTTTTCAGCCCCTGTTCAACAGGGGCATGTAATTACAATTCTTGATCTAATAATTCACAGCAGGGCCCATTGCTGCACCCACCAAGAGTAACTGTCAGGGCTTACAGTGTTGTGGCACCAGCACCACCATCAAAGGCCCAATTTTTACTACCACTGTTCAACAATTATATGTAATTAAAATTCCTGATATAATAGTTGACAGCAGGGCGTTCCAGCACCAACCAAGAGTAACTGTGAGTGCTTACAGTGTTGTGCCAACACCAACAACTAAGGGGCCTATTTCTGCAGAGTATATACGGCAGGTCCCTACTTTCAAACATCCAACTTACAAACGACTCCTACTTGCAAACGCAAGAAGACAACAGGAAGTGAGAGGAAATCTACCACTAGGAAGGAAAATTCTCTCCTGTAAGAATAAATATGGGAGAAAGGTGTCTCCTCTGTACTGATGCTTTATCAGCAATCCTTGTTTCAAGAAAAACACCACATTTCAAAAACAGTTGTCATTGGGACGGAAAGTGAGGTGAAATGTTCTGAACAGGGGCACAGACAGCAAAACAAATGTTACAGGGGTGATAACCCTTACCTATGTTTTCCAAAAAGTTTAAAAATAGATTTTTGGTCTGGAGCTACACTTCAACAATGTACCTGTTCAAAATTACAAACAGACTCTACATAAGAACAAACCTACAGTCCCTGTCTTGTATGCACCGCCTGTATAGGGCTGTTCAGAGTATATAGGGCCTTTTTTATTTTATGTGCGGGGTTCCCCTTAATATCCATACAAGACCCAAAGGGGCTGGTAATGGGCTGGGGTAGGGGGGGGGTCATGGGGTAGCTATGCCATTTTTCTTAAAGAATTTCATCCATATTACCGGGACCAGACATTACATTAAAGCCGCAAGCAGTTTTAAATGGCTTTTTTTTCCTTTAGAAGTGTCATTTTGTGCAGGGACAGTTCTAAACACGGGAAACACGTGGCACTTCACAGGCATACTTTAGACACCCCCCAGGTACGATATTTAAAGGAATATTTGACTTTTTTTTTTTCACTTTATGCATCATTAAAATGACTGCTCCCGAAAAACGACCGTTTTTAAAACTTCTTTTTGCATTGATACATGTCCCCTGGTGCAGAACCCGGGTTCCCAAACCCTTTTTAGGACAATAACATGCATAATAGTTGTTATAATTAGCACTTTAGAATTCGAACGTTCGCATCCATTGTATTTAATAGGGTTCTAATGTTCGTTCGAACTTTCGGTCCGTTCGCGGGTTCTGGTGCGAACCGAACCCGGGGGTGTTCGGCTCATCACTACTTGTGTGTAGGGAGAGAGAAGGATAGGCAGGGAGAGTGTCAGTGTCATATTCTTTGCTAAACCTTGTATGCAGGGAGAGAGAAGGATAGGCAGGGGACAGTGTCAGTGTCACATGCTTTGCTAAACCTTGTGTGCAGGGAGAGAGAAGGATAGGCAGGGAGAGTGTCAGTGTCATATTCTTTGATAAACCTTGTGTGCAGGGAGAGAGAAGGATAGGCAGGGAACAGTGTCAGTGTCATATTCTTTGCTAAACCTTGTGTGCAGGGAGAGAGAAGGATAGGCAGGGAGAGTGTCAGTGTCATATACTTTGATAAACCTTATGTGCAGGGAGAGAGAAGGATAGGCAGGGGACAGTGTCAGTGTCATATTCTTTGCTAAACCTTGTGTGCAGGGAGAGAGAAGGATAGGCAGGGAGAGTGTCAGTGTCATATACTTTGATAAACCTTGTGTGCAGGGAGAGAGAAGGATAGGCAGGAGACAGTGTCAGTGTCATATTCTTTGCTAAACCTTGTGTGCAGGGAGAGAGAAGGATAGACAGGGAGAGTGTCAGTGTCATATACTTTGATAAACCTTGTGTGCAGGGAGAGAGAAGGATAGGCAGGGGACAGTGTCAGTGTCATTGTTGCTAAGCCTCCTGCACATTATACACCTGAAGTTAGCCCGTATTGCTGCTTTTTCCTGGTGTGTTACACCAACAGGCATTTGCAGCACTTACAGTGGGCGGCGTGTGCCTCCTGATCATATTACACCTGAAGTTAGCCTGTATTGCTGCTTTTTCCTGGTGTGTTACACCAACAGGCATTTGCAGCACTTACAGCGGGCGGAGTGTGCCTCCTGATCATATTACACCTGAAGTTAGCCTGTATTGCTGCTTTTTTCTGGTGTGTTACACCAACAGGCATTTGCAGCACTTACAGCGGGCGGAGTGTGCCTCCTGATCATATTACACCTGAAGTTAGCCTGTATTGCTGCTTTTTCCTGGTGTGTTACACCAACAGGCATTTGCAGCACTTACAGCGTGCGGAGTGTGCCTCCTGATCATATTACACCTGAAGTTAGCCTGTATTGCTGCTTTTTCCTGGTGTGTTACACCAACAGGCATTTGCGGCACTTACAGCGGGCGGAGTGTGCCTCCTGATCATATTACACCTGAAGTTAGCCTGTATTGCTGCTTTTTCCTGGTGTGTTACACCAACAGGCATTTGCGGCACTTACAGCGGGCGGAGTGTGCCTCCTGATCATATTACACCTGAAGTTAGCCTGTATTGCTGCTTTTTCCTGGTGTGTTACACCAACAGGCATTTGCAGCACTTACAGCGGGCGGAGTGTGCCTCCTGATCATATTACACCTGAAGTTAGCCTGTATTGCTGCTTTTTCCTGGTGTGTTACACCAACAGGCATTTGCAGCACCTACAGCAGGCGTAGTGTGATTCCTGCATAATATACTCCTGAAGCTAGGCCTTATTGCTGGTTTTCCCATTTCCCTGCAGGCCTTTAGAATGTCTGAAAGGCAAAAAAGGAGAGGCAGACAGTCAGGAGCCAATAAAAGAGGGCAAGCAGTGCTGGTCGTGGACGCGGTGCATCGCCATCAGCACGTGGCCATGGGACACGCTTGTCCTTCTTTTCGGCAGCTGGACGTGTTGAGCCGCATCATGCCGAAGACTTGGTAGAGTGGATGACCAAGCCCTCCTCATCCTCCTCATCCTCTCTCACCCAGGCTCAGGGTACTGGCAAAGCAGCTGCCAAAGCGTCTTCTTCCCTGGTATCAATGTCATCATCAGTCTGTCCTTCCCTAGACCAACCATGTCCTCCTGAGGAGTCCCCCGAACTGTTTGAGCACAGTGTTGGGTACATGCTCCAGGAGGATGCCCAGCGTTTCGAAGGGTCTGATGATGATACCCAGCTAGAGGAAGGCAGTAGCGTGAGAGCAGAGAGAGGGGATGCTCAAGAAGGACACCAATCTGGCAGTCATGTTCCAGCAGCTGCAGCATACTGCCAGATTGGCTCCAGTGATGAGGAGGGAGGGGATGATGAGGTCACTGACTCCACGTGGGTGCCTAATAGGAGAGAGGAGGAGGAGGAGAATGAGGAGGAGGCACATCTCCAACGAGGCAGGATGCCCTCGGGGGGCCAGCGTAAGGGCAGCACACCGACGGAATCACACCGCAGAGCTCCGCCTGTGCAGGGCGCTGCCTCTGCCCGTTATTCAAAAAGTTCTTTGGTGTGGGCCTTTTTTGAGTCGAGTGCATCAGATCGCACAGCTGCTGTTTGCAACATATGTCTCAAGCGTATATCGCGTGGCCAAAACATCACCCGCTTTGGCACCACATGGTTGACCAGACATATGTTGACTGCCATGCAGCTCGTTGGCAAGCCTACCTTAAAGACCCACAGCAAAGAACAAAGCGGACCTCTTCTTGCACCGCATCAGCTGGGATCTCCAACCCCACTATACCTTCAGTCCTCTCTGAAACCTGCACTGAGAGGAATGAAGGTGTAGAATTAGGTGTGTCACAGCCAAGTACTTGCGGGCACTCTGCTAGCAGTACACCGACGTCCGATTCTAGCAGGCAAATTTCCCTGCCCCAGCTGCTGGACCGTCGAAAGAAGTTCACTCCCAGCCATCCACATGCCCAGCGGTTGAATGCTAGCTTGGCTAAATTGCTAGCGCTTCAACTGCTGCCTTTTCAGTTGGTAGACTCGGCCCCCTTCCGTGAGTTTGTGCAATGTGCGGTTCCTCAGTGGCAGGTTCCCAAACGCCACTTTTTCTCACGGAAGGCTATTCCGGCTCTCTACCGGCATGTGGAAGGCAATGTCTTGGCCTCGCTGGACAGGGCGGTCAGCGGTAAGGTGCATATTACCGCTGACTCATGGTCCAGCAGGCATGGACAGGGACGTTACCTTTCTTTCACAGCCCATTGGGTCACTCTTTTTGCAGCTGGGAAGGATGCAGGACAAGGTGCAGTAGTGTTGGAGGTAGTTCCACCGCCACGCCTCCAAAATGCTACTACTGGTTGTGACACACCTCTCTCCTCCACCCCCTCCTCTTCTTCTTCCTCCATGGCCTCTTCCTGTGCTTTGTCCTCGGAACCAGCGGTGCTCCGTAGGCATTCAAGGGGCTACGCAAGTACGCAGGCAAAAAGATGCCATGCCGTGCTTGCGCTGGTGTGTTTGGGGGACAGGAGCCACACTGGGGCAGAGGTTCTGTCTGCTCTGCAGGGGCAGGCCGAGAGGTGGTTGACGCCACACCAGCTTAAGCCAGGAATGGTAGTTTGCGACAATGGCACCAACCTCCTCTCCGCTCTCCGACAGGGACAACTGACCCATGTGCCCTGTGTGGCTCACGTCCTTAACCTGGTGGTGCAGCGGTTCTTGGGCAGGTACCCGGGGTTACAGGATGTCCTGAGGCAGGCCAGGAAAGTCTGTGTGCATTTCCGCAGATCTTATAATGCCAGTGCTCGCCTGGCTGAGCTGCAAAAGGAGTTGAACCTGCCCAAGAACCGCCTTATATGTGACATGCCCACCAGGTGGAACTCAATGTTGGCCATGCTGCAGCGGCTGCACACGCAGCAGAGGGCCATCAATGAGTACCTGTGCGACTACGGCACCAGGACAGGGTCAGGGGAGCTCGGGTTTTTTTTCACCACGCCAGTGGGGCATGATCAGGGATGCATGCACTGTCCTGGCACCATTTGAGGAGGCCACAAGGATGGTGAGCAGTGACAGTGCATGCATCAGTGACACTGTACCTATTGTCCACCTGTTGGAACATACACAGCGTGGAATAATGGACAGGGCACTTGAGGCAGAACAGAGGCAGGAAGAGGAGGACTTCCTTGCCTCTCAAGGCCCCCTTTACCCAGACAGTGTTCCTTCTGTCCCACCCATCGCACAGGAAGAAGAGGAGGAGGAGGATTGTGTCAGCATGGAGGTGGAGCCTGGCACTCAGCATCATCAGCAGCAGTCTTTTAGGGATGATTTACAGTCCCAAGAAACCAGTGGACTTGTACGTGGCTGGGAGGAGGTGGCTGCGGATCATGTCGTCCTTAGTGACCCAAAGGACTCCGGACCGAATGCCTCAGCTAACCTACGCTGCATGGCCTCCCTGATCCTGCAAAGTCTGCGGAAGGATCCTCGTATTCTTCGGATCAAGGAGAGGGACCATTACTGGCTGGCCACTCTCCTTGATCCACGGTACAAGGGTAAGGTTGCGGACCTTATCTTACCGTCGCAGAGGGATCAGAGGATGAGACAACTCCGGGAGGCCTTGCAGAAAGGTCTGTGCAACGCGTTCCCAGAGACTGGGAGGTTACAAACTCCTGGTCCTGGACAACGAGTTGCTGAGGCTTCGGTCAGTCAAAGAAGGAGCGGTGGGGAAGGTGGCCGTCTGACCGATGCGTTCAGACAATTCTTTAGTCCGCAGCCCCAAGGTATGATCGGTTCCAGCAACCATCGCCAGCGTCTGATATACATGGTGCAGGAATACCTAGGGGCAAGGTCAGACTTGGACACCTTCCCCACCGAAAATCCTCTGGCTTACTGGGTCTTGAGGATGGATCACTGGCTAGAGCTTGCACAGTATGCAATTGAGCTACTGGCCTGTCCTGCATCCAGCGTTCTTTCAGAACGCACATTCAGTGCTGCTGGAGGATTTGTCACGGATCACAGGGTGCGCCTGTCCACCGACTCTGTTGATCGACTGACCTTCATAAAGATGAACCAGTCTTGGACCACCACCAGCTACCAAACACCTGAAGCTGATATAACAGACTAATTTATTTTCAAATGTCACATCCCTTCAAGACTGATGCTGATGCTGAGAGACTCTCCTGCTATGTTGACTGACTATCCTCCTCCTCCTCAATGATCCGATTGATGATGATAGCTTGGAAGAACATTTTTGTTTCTGGGTGCCGCCACCAGTGGCTAAGGCCCAATTTTTCAGCCCCTGTTTAACAGGGGCATGTAATTACAATTTTTTATGCAATGCTTTGCAGCATGGCTCATTCCTGCACTCCAACTAGAGTATCTGGGAAAGGTTGCCGTGTCGTGGCACCAGCACCAGTGCCTAAGGCCCAATTTTTCAGCCCCTGTTTAACAGGGGCGTGTAATTACAATTTTTGATGCAATACTTTGCAACAGGGCTCATTGCTGTGCTCCAAGTACAGTATCTGTGAGGGGTTGCAGTGTTGTGGCACCAGTGCCTAAGGCCCAATTTTTCTTCCCCAAGAATAACTGTGAGGCCTTACAGTGTTGTGTCAACACCACCACCACCACCACCAAAGGCCCAATTTTTCAGCCCCTGTTCAACAGGGGCATGCAATTACAATTCTTGATCTAATAATTCACAGCAGGGCCCATTCATGCGCCCACCAAGAGTAACTGTGAGGGCTCACAGTGTTGTGGCAACACCAACATGTAAGGGGCAAATTTCAGCTGAGTATAAACGGCAGGCCCCTACTTTCAAACATCCAACTTACAAACGACGACTCCTTGCAAACGGAAGGATACAACAGGAAGTGAGAGGAAATCTACCCCTAGGAAGGCAAATTCTCTCCTTTAAGAGTTAATATGGGAAAAAAAGTGTCTCCTCTCCACTGATGCTTTATCACCAATTCTTGTTTCAATAAAAACCCCAAATTTTCAAAAAACATTTGTCATTAGGACGGAAAGTGAGGTGAACTGTTCTGAACAGGTACACACTGCACAGACAGCAAAACAAATGTTACAGGGGTGATAACCCTTCCCTATGTTTTCCAAAAAGCTTAAAAATAGATTTTTGGGCTGGAGCTACACTTAAACAATGTACCTGTTCAAAATTACAAACAGATTCTACATAAGAACAAACCTACAGTCCCTGTCTTGTATGCACTGCCTGTATACGGCTGTTCAGAGTATATAGGGCCTTTTTTATTTTGTGTGCGGGGTTCCCCTTAATATCCATACAAGACCCAAAGGGGGGTAATGGGCTGGGGTAGGGGGGGAGGTGATGGGGTAGCTATACCATTTTTCTTAAAGATTTTCATCCATATTACCGGGACCAGACATTACATTAAAGCCACAAGCAGTTTTAAATGGCTTTTTTTTCCTTTAGAAATGTAATTTTGTGCAGGGACAGTTCTAAACACGGGAAACACGTGGCACTTCACAGGCATACTTTAGACACCCCCCAGGTACGATATTTAAAGGAACATTTGACTTTTTTTTTTCACTTTATGCATCATTAAAATGACTGCTCCCGAAAAACTGCCGTTTTTAAAACTTTTTTTTGGATTGATACATGTCCCCTGGTGCAGAACCCGGGTTCCCAAACCCTTTTTAGGACAATAACATGCATAATAGTCGTTATAATTAGAACTTTAGATTTCGAACGTTCGCATCCATTGTATTTAATAGGGTTCTAAAGTTCGTGCGAACTTTCGGTCCGTTCGCGGGTTCTGGTGCGAACCGAACCCAGGGGTGTTCGGCTCATCACTAGTTGGGAATGAAGCTTGTCTATTCTTCAGGCAATGGTAGAGAATGACTTAGGTATCCCAGGGGCCGCACATCAAGTCAAGACCTGCTATAGGAATGGCAGTCTCAGCCTGCACCCCCGCCAGGCCAAGTCCCAAATGCGAGTCACTCTGCCCACCGGAGCTTACTCATGGGGATGCTCCAGTGGGTGGAGTGAAACACATTGTGGGCGTGTCCTGGCGGGGTCCAGGCTGAGACTACGATTCAGTATCATACAACAGGTCTTGACTTGATGTGCGCCCCCCCGGGGACACCTAGTCACTCTCCAATGGTAGAAGGCCATACTGTTTTCACAACTATGGCCTATGATCACTTTTATTGGATGCGCATCCACAAAGGTCTGTTTTCAGGTTTTGCTAAAATATTGAGGGCTCAGGGTGCCAGGTCTGGACTTCATGGTAAATGAGGTGGGAGGGTGAGATTCAGCCTCCCATATTCTTCTGTATTACTCCAAGCAGGGCTTTTTTTTTCTCTGAGAATAGCTGCAGGGACCCCCCCCTTCTAAATCACTGCTTTTCTTTTGCCCCTACCCACCGAAGACTGTCCCTTGGTTCCACCCCCTACCCACCTCCCATTTTGTGGTGCTAAAGTCCATAAAGACATGGATGAGCAAGTTTGGGGTGGAGGAACTTGACTGGCCTGCACAGAGTCCTGACCTCAACCCGATCACCTTTGGGATGAATTAGAGCGGAGACTGCGAGCCAGGCCTTCTTGTCCACATCAGTGCCTGACCTCACACATGCGTTGTAAGAATGGTCAAACATTCCCATAGACACACTCCTAAACCTTGTGGGCAGCCTTCCCACAACAGTTGAAGCTGTTATAGCTGCAAAGGATGGGCCAACCCAAAAGACTAAGGGCTGGGATGCCATTAAAGTTCATGTGTGTTTAAAGGCAGGTGTCCCAATACTTTTGGTAATGTAGTGTGCTTAGAACATTTTTGGTTTAATTTTTATTTATTTATGTATTTCTTTTGACATAACTTTCATTGCTATCACATAGGGGACCATTAGTCCCCTATGTGATTGCTTATATGTGACAAGTTCTCTTTATGGAGACACCTGGGGTCTATTAGACCCTGGAAGTTTCCTCTCTAATCCACTGCAGCTGATGGAACACAAACCGGAGAATGACGGCTCCGGTCCAAGAAGTGACAGCATACATGTCACTTCCCAGTCTGAGTACAGGAGGGAGGCAGACGCCTGTATCACTTCCACATGAAAGCCGACAGTCAGCTTTATTAGAGTACTAGAGTGTGTAAAAAAACATGTCTGCAACACTGTAAAAATCAAAATCCCTGGTTCGAATTGTACCCCCAAATCCTGGCGGCCTAAGGCGGCTGCTCAAGCCGCCTTATGGTAGCACCGGCCCTGGATGGCAGAGAGGGAAGGAAATAAAGAAATAAAGCTGGGAGAGAGGGAAGGAAGTAAGGCTGAGAGGAAGGGGTGGAAGGAAGACTGAGGGAAGGGAGGGATTAATGGGAGATAGGAAAGAAGAGAAAAGGAATGGAGGGAGTAAGGAAGGGAAGGAAGGAGAGAATCAAGCAAGGCTGGGAGGAAAGGAGATGGAGGAAAGTAAGGTTGTGAGAAAACAAGGGATCTACTGAAGGAAAGAAATCTGGGAGAAAGGGAGGGAAAGGAGGTAAAAAGGAAGGGAGGGATGAAAATTAGGAAGGAAGCTTGGAAGGGAGAAAGTGATGGAAAGAATAACAGGAGGAAGAAAGAAATGAAAAGAAGGAATGCTGGGAGACAGAGAGGGAAGAAGGTAAGAAGGAAGGGTAGAGATAAGGATGGTAGCAAGGTGAAAAAGTAAAGAAGGGGGAAAGAGTATAGGGAGAGAAAAAAGGAATGTTTATTTCCGCATTACAAAATCACATATTTTTCACATAAGAAAACAAAAATCTATTGAAAATGCAAGGACACAGCATTATCACTGTTGCCAAGCAAAACAATATAAAAAATAAATAGCTGTAGATATCCCTCTGCTTCCATATATCTTTTATGTAATCTACAGATTTCCGGCAGAGGACAATAACCTTTTCAGAGCGTGTTCACTGATAATGTCCGCAAGTAGCAGAAATTCTATGCACTCCCTTCACATGAGCATGGCGCCATACAGAAACCTACACCAATACAGAATTGACTTTCCTCCAGCGTGATAGTAAACCGTCTTTGAATGATCCACAGTAGCTACAGTAAGAGAATGAAATTGTTTTCCTCAGCACTACAAGGAGTCGATACATCACGGCACAAGTGTGTAACGAGATATTACATTAACTGTAATGAAAAATTGAACAGATATATAAGGCGATAATGTAGCACATTTATCTGTAAAAATCAAATAAAGAATAATGGAATGGCAACAATGTTAAATTTAAAAAAAAAAAGGAAAAATTAATGCAAGAAATGTCAAGCGGCCTTGACAGAAATATTGATCGTAATGTCTGACAAGGCATCGAGAAAATGATGTCCTTCTGCAAACACATCATTCAGTATGTGTGCTTTGAAAAGGGAGGCTAATGATCACATACATACTAAAAAAAGTGAACCTGTCACCAAGGGGCACCTGCAATAATTTGAATTTTAACTCAGTTGTGTCCTCACTGAATGTCAGGCTTTGTATCTCTAGCCCAACATGTTCAAATAGCAAAGTTGCTGTTGGGATTACATGAAATAAAGTGGCTCTGGCCCCCTTCTTTTTTCCCTTCCTACACTTTATACTCCTTAATGTATTTTTTATTTAGATACTTTACACTTCTTCATTCTGCCTTTCTTTCGCATAATCGAAAAGCTGTATTTGATTGTATGAATATCTCTACTATGAATAGTTTGTCTTTTGTATTTGTCAGGCAAACACTATTGGAGTATAAATATAAAAGTTTTCTGGTATTGGTTTTGTGGTTTATTGAACTGTAACCTAGCATCGTACCATCACTATATACAAATCCCAATGTCTCCTAAGCCTTCCTTATTGTAGGGCTATTTTTTTTATCTCTTTCAATAAAATATTTGCTTTGTTAAAGCAGAACTCCAGCTTCTCCAATGCACCCCTTTCCCCCCCCCCCCTTTTTGAAGTTCCCCTACAAGAAATCTAAAAAAAATAAACCCTTTATTTGTAAACTCTTTGACGGTGGAGACTGATATGAATGTACAATATCTAAAGTGCTGTGTAAATTGTCATCACTACATAAATACTTTTATTAAATACAATACAATGAAATCTTTCTCATGACAGCCCTTAGGCTGTCCTTTTATTTTTCTGAGGTGGTGGGGCACAGTCCTTCCCCCTGGACTGAGCAATTCTTCAATTGCCAATTCCTGATTGGGTGTTTTTAACGTTTAAGGACTTTGTGATGAATAATTATGTTTTAACATTTGTTGTTATCATATAAAATAAAATATTTTCTAATGTAGCCATTTAAATCAATCTGTCCAGGCTTAAATTTTATCAATAATGTAATTTTAGGAGAAAAAGTGAAAAGGGAAATGTTTTAAGTATACAAAAATAGCAAACAGGTATCAAATGTATGTTGAAACTCTACACTTTACCCTTAAAGTATTTGTAAAGGTATTTTTTTTATTAAAATAACAAACATGTTATACTTACCTGCTCTGTACAATGGTTTTGCACGCAGCAGCCCCGAACCTCCTTTTCTTGGGTTCCCCTGCCGATGCTGTTGGCTCCTCCTCTTCTTTGTGTGCCCCCAAGCCACAGGTTCAATCCTGAGCTGCACTGTGCACATCTATTGACACACACACACAGTGCGGCTTAGCCCCACCCCCTGCTCTTTGTTCACATAATTTGATTGACAGCAGCAAGAGCCAATGGCTCCCCCTGCTGCCTCTGTGAACAGACAGAGAGGACAGTGAGAGGACTCAGGAAAATATAAAGGGGGGAGAGGGGGCGATATAAACAGTAGAACGTTTACCTTAATGCAGGGAATGGTAAAAAGTAGGATTTTTAAAACAGCTTACCTGTAAAATCCTTTTCTTGGAGTACATCACGGGACACAGAGCAGCATAGTCATTACTATGTGGGTTATATAGAATTACCTTCAGGTGCTGGCACTGGCAACTTCCAAAACAGGAAGTACCCTCCCCTATATAAGCCCCTCCCATCCGGGAGCACCTCAGTTTTGTAGCAAAGCAATACGTGTCCCCAAAAGAGGGGTGGGAGCTCTGTGTCCCGTGATGTACTCCAAGAAAAGGATTTTACAGGTAAGCTGTTTTAAAAATCCTACTTTCTTGTTCATACATCACGGGACACAGAGCAGCATAGTCATTACTATGTGGGACGTCCCAAAGCAATGCCAAATGAGGGGGGGGATACACCATACATAAGCTGGGCGCTATCAGGCATGAGGATCTTTTGCGGCCTGCAACACACTGCGCCCAAAGGCGACATCCTCCTGACTTCTAACGTCCACCTGGTAGAACCTAGTAAACGTGTGTACTGAAGACCATGTTGCGGCCTTACAAATTTGCGCCAGGGAGGCCTGGTGATGCACTGCCCATGAAGTTCCAACTGCTCTCGTGGAGTGCGCCCTAACTTTGAACGGAGGCGGTCTACTTCTCAAGCCATAGGCTTGTATTATGACCTGTCGAATCCACTTGGCTAAAGTAGATTTTGATGCTGCCTGACCCTTTCTGGGGCCTTCCGGCAGAACAAACAAAGAATCCGTTCTACGAATCTGAGCAGTGGCTTTTAGATAAGCTTTAACTGCTCTTACTACATCCAAAGAATGCAATAACTTTTCCTCTACCGAGCTTGGTTTGGGGAAAAAAGAAGGAAGAACCACATCCTGGTTCAAGTGAAACCCCGATACCACCTTAGGAAGAAAGGCTGGGTGAGGGCGTAATACTACTCTGTCCTTATGAATAACCAGATATGGCTCTTTACAGGACATGGCGGCTAATTCCGACACTCTTCTAGCCGAGCATATGGCTACTAAAAATATCAATTTTCTGGTGAGTAGAACCAAGGAAATGTGCCGCAAAGGTTCAAATGGCTGCTTCTGCAGAACCGACAGAACCAAATTTAGATCCCATGGGCATATGGGAGCTTTAATCGGTGGAATAATACGAGTCACACCTTGCATAAAGGATTTGACAAGTGAATGCATAGCCAGGGGCCTTTGAAATAGTATTGATAAGGCCGAAACCTGGCCCTTGATAGTACTTAAGGCAAACTTCCTGTCTACAGCCCACTGCAGGAAGTCCAGAATTCTGCCTATAACGTACTTACGTGGATGCCATTTTCTGGCCTCGCACCAAGTGATGTACGCCTTCCAAACTCTATAGTAGATCTGCCTGGATACAGGCTTCCTGGCATTGATTATAGTTGATACCACAGAGTTAGAGAGACCTCTCTTCTTTAGGATGTGGGATTCAATAGCCAGGCCGTTAAACTTAGAGTTAGTAAGGAAGGGTGGTATATCGGTCCTTGCGAAAGCAGGTCCGGTCGACGTGGAAGGGTCCAAGGACTCCCCACAGACATTTTGATGATCTCCGCGTACCAGGCCCTTCGGGGCCACGCTGGAGCCACCAGGATCACCGGCTTCTTTCCCAACCTGACTCTGCGAAGGAGTCGAGGCAACAATTGTAGCGGAGGGAATGCATATATCAGTCTGAACTGATCCCAAGGGAACACCAGAGCATCCGCGCCGCAAGCGAGGGGATCCCTTGTCCGGGAGACAAATCTGTCCACCTTTGCTTTGAATCTGGATGCTAGCAGATCTACATCCGGTGTTTCCCACCGCTGACATATTGCTCGGAAGACCTCGGGATGAAGGGACCATTCCCCTGGGCATAACTGTTGGCGACTCAGAAAGTCCGCCTTCCAATTCTCCACCCCTGGAATGAAGACAGCTGATATACATGGGACATGCTTTTCTGCCCATTCCAGGATGTGACTTACTTCCCTCTGGGCTGCACGACTCCTGGTGCCTCCCTGATGATTGATATATGCCACTGCTGTGGCATTGTCTGATTGATTCTGACAGGGGACCCTTGGAGTCTGGATGTCCAGGCTACTAGGGCATACCGGGCTGCTCGTATCTCTAAGAGATTGATGGGCAGGGTTCTTACTACATTTGACCATCTGCCCTGGAGAGACCATTGCTCCAGTACTGCCCCCCCAGCCTATAAGGCTGGCATCTGTAGTGACCACCTTCCAGGATATCGGACTGAAGGGTTTTCCCTTCTGGAGATTCTGGGGGATCAACCACCAGCAGAGACTCTTCCGAACGGAAGGGGACAAAGCCATCGGGAAGTCTAGAGCCTGAATCTTTCCGTTCCAGGCTGACAATATGGCCCTCTGTAAATTCCTTGAGTGGAATTGGGCGTATGGCACAGCTTCGAATGATGCTACCATCTTTCCTAGCAGCCTCATGCACAGGCGTATGGACGGCTGTCTTTTTGCACAAAGCAGATGGACCAAGCCCCTCAAAGAGGATACCTTGTCTAGAGGTAAGAAAATCTTCCTCTGGTCTGAATCCAGCCGTAGCCCTAGATATACCAGGTTTTTCACTGGCTGTAGGGCTGACTTGTCCAGGTTGATGACCCAACTAGTGATGAGCCGAACACCCCCCTGTTCGGTTCGCACCAGAACCCGCGAACGGACCGAAAGTTCGAACGAACATTAGAACCCTATTAAATAGAATGGATGCGAACGTTCGAATTCTAAAGTGCTAATTATAACAACTATTATGCATGTTATTGTCCTAAAAAGGGTTTGGGAACCCGGGTTCTGCACCAGGGGACATGTATCAATGCAAAAAGAAGTTTTAAAAACGGTCGTTTTTCGGGAGCAGTCATTTTAATGATGCATAAAGTGAAAAAAAAAGTCAAATATTCCTTTAAATATCGTACCTGGGGGGTGTCTAAAGTATGCCTGTGAAGTGCCACGTGTTTCCCGTGTTTAGAACTGTCCCTGCACAAAATGACACTTCTAAAGGAAAAAAAAGCCATTTAAAACTGCTTGCGGCTTTAATGTAATGTCTGGTCCCGGTAATATGGATGAAATTCTTTAAGAAAAATGGCATAGCTACCCCATGACCCCCCCCCCTACCCCAGCCCATTACCAGCCCCTTTGGGTCTTGTATGGATATTAAGGGGAACCCCGCACATAAAATAAAAAAGGCCCTATATACTCTGAACAGCCCTATACAGGCGGTGCATACAAGACAGGGACTGTAGGTTTGTTCTTATGTAGAATCTGTTTGTAATTTTGAACAGGTACATTGTTGAAGTGTAGCTCCAGACCAAAAATCTATTTTTAAACTTTTTGGAAAACATAGGTAAGGGTTATCACCCCTGTAACATTTGTTTTGCTGTCTGTGCCCCTGTTCAGAACATTTCACCTCACTTTCCGTCCCAATGACAACTGTTTTTGAAATGTGGTGTTTTTCTTGAAACAAGGATTGCTGATAAAGCATCAGTACAGAGGAGACACCTTTCTCCCATATTTATTCTTACAGGAGAGAATTTTCCTTCCTAGTGGTAGATTTCCTCTCACTTCCTGTTGTCTTCTTGCGTTTGCAAGTAGGAGTCGTTTGTAAGTTGGATGTTTGAAAGTAGGGACCTGCCGTATATACTCTGCAGAAATAGGCCCCTTAGTTGTTGGTGTTGGCACAACACTGTAAGCACTCACAGTTACTCTTGGTTGGTGCTGGAACGCCCTGCTGTCAACTATTATATCAGGAATTTTAATTACATATAATTGTTGAACAGTGGTAGTAAAAATTGGGCCTTTGATGGTGGTGCTGGTGCCACAACACTGTAAGCCCTGACAGTTACTCTTGGTGGGTGCAGCAATGGGCCCTGCTGTGAATTATTAGATCAAGAATTGTAATTACATGCCCCTGTTGAACAGGGGCTGAAAAATTGGGCCTTAGGCACTGGTGGCACAACACTGCAACCCCTCACAGATACTGTACTTGGAGCACAGCAATGAGCCCTGTTGCAAAGTATTGCTTCAAAAATTGTAATGACACGCCCCTGTTAAACAGGGGCTGAAAAATTGGGCCTTAGGCACTGGTGGCACAACACTGCAACTCCTCACAGATACTGTACTTGGAGTACAGCAATGAGCCCTGTTGCAAAGTATTGCTTCAAAAATTGTAATTACACGCCCCTGTTAAACAGGGGCTGAAAAATTGGGCGTTAGGCACTGGTGGCGGCACCCATAAACAAAAATGATCTTCCAAGCTATCATCATCAATCGTATCATTGAGGACTCGGAGGAGGAGGATAGCCAGTCAACATAACAGCACAGGCACTCAGCATCAGTCTTGAAGGGATGTGAC
Source organism: Rana muscosa (assembly GCA_029206835.1). Taxonomy (NCBI): domain Eukaryota; kingdom Metazoa; phylum Chordata; class Amphibia; order Anura; family Ranidae; genus Rana; species Rana muscosa. The sequence continues at coordinate 437,773,295 of CM055121.1, read as the reverse complement.
ATGTTAAAATCAATTAGTCTGTTATATCAGCATCAGGTGTGTGGTAGCTGGTGGTGATCCAAGACTGGTTCATCTTGATGAAAGTCAGTCGATCAACCGAGTCGGTGGACAGGCGCACCCTGTGATCCGTGACAAATCCTCCAGCAGCACTGAATGTGCGTTCCGAAAGAACGCTGGATGCAGGACAGGCCAGTAGCTCAATTGCATACTGTGCAAGCTCTGGCCAGTGATCCATCCTCAAGACCCAGTAAGCCAGAGGATTTTCGGTGGGGAAGGTGTCCAAGTCTGACCTTGCCCCTAGATATTCCTGCACCATGTTTATCAGACGCTGGCGATGGTTGCTGGAACCGATCATACTTTGGGGCTGCGGACTAAAGAATTGTCTGAACGCATCGGTCAGACGGCCACCTTCCCCACCGCTCCTTCTTTGACTGGCCGAAGCCTCAGCAACTCGTTGTCCAGGACCAGGAGTTTGCAACCTCCCAGTCTCTGGGAACGCGTTGCACAGACCTTTCTGCAAGGCCTCCCGGAGTTGTCTCATCCTCTGCTCCCTCTGCGACGGTAACATAAGGTCCGCAACCTTACCCTTGTACCGTGGATCAAGGAGAGTGGCCAGCCAGTAATGGTCCCTCTCCTTGATCCGAAGAATACGAGGATCCTTCCGCAGACTTTGCAGGATCAGGGAGGCCATGCAGCGTAGGTTTGCTGAGGCATTCGCTCCGGAGTCCTCTGGGTCACTAAGGACGACATGATCCGCAGCCACCTCCTCCCAGCCACGTACAAGTCCACTGGTTTCTTGGGACTGTAAATCATCCCTAAAAGACTGCTGCTGATGATGCTGAGTGCCAGCCTCCACCTCCATGCTGACACAATCCTCCTCCTCCTCCTCCTCCTCCTCCTCCTCTTCCTGTGCGATGGGTGGGACAGAAGTAACACTGTCTGGGTAAAGGGGGCCTTGAGAGGCAAGGAAGTCCTCCTCTTCCTGCCTCTGTTCTGCCTCAAGTGCCCTGTCCATTATTCCACGCAGCGTGTGCTCCAACAGGTGGACAAGAGGTACAGTGTCACTGATGCATGCACTGTCACTGCTCACCATCCTCGTGGCCTCCTCAAATGGTGCCAGGACAGTGCATGCATCCCTGATCATGCCCCACTGGCGTGGAGAAAAAAAACCAAGCTCCCCTGACCCTGTCCTGGTGCCGTAGTCGCACAGGTACTCATTGATGGCCCTCTGCTGCGTGTGCAGCCGCTGCAGCATGGCCAACGTTGAGTTCCACCTGGTGGGCATGTCACATATAAGGCGGTTCTTGGGCAGGTTCAACTCCTTTTGCAGCTCAGCCAGGCGAGCACTGGCATTATAAGATCTGCGGAAATGCACACAGACTTTCCTGGCCTGCCTCAGGACATCCTGTAAGCCCGGGTACCTGCCCAAGAACCGCTGCACCACCAGGTTAAGGACGTGAGCCACACAGGGCACATGGGTCAGTTGTCCCTGTCGGAGGGCGGAGAGGAGGTTGGTGCCATTGTCGCAAACCACCATTCCTGGCTTAAGCTGGCGTGGCGTCAACCACCTCTCGGCCTGGCCCTGCAGAGCAGACAGGACCTCTGCCCCAGTGTGGCTTCTGTCCCCCAAACACACCAGCGCAAGCACGGCATGGCATCTTTTTGCCTGCGTACTTGCGTAGCCCCGTGAACGGCTACGGAGCACCGCTGGTTCATAGGACAAACCACAGGAAGAGGCCATGGAGGAAGAAGAAGAGGAGGGGGTGGAGGAGAGAGGTGTGTCACAACCAGTAGTAGCATTTTGGAGGCGTGGCGGTGGGACAACCTCCAACACTACTGCACCTTGTCCTGAATCCTTCCCAGCTGCCAAAAGAGTCACCCAATGGGCCGTGAAAGAAAGGTAACGTCCCTGTCCATGCCTGCTGGACCATGAGTCAGCGGTAATATGCACCTTACCGCTGACCGCCCTGTCCAGCGAGGCCAAGACATTGCCTTCCACATGCCGGTAGAGAGCCGGAATAGCCTTCCGTGCGAAAAAGTGGCGTTTGGGAACCTGCCACTGAGGAACCGCACATTGCACAAACTCACGGAAGGGGGCCGAGTCTACCAACTGAAAAGGCAGCAGTTGAAGCGCTAGCAATTTAGCCAAGCTAGCATTCAACCGCTGGGCATGTGGATGGCTGGGAGTGAACTTCTTTCGACGGTCCAGCAGCTGGGGCAGGGAAATTTGCCTGCTAGAATCGGACGTCGGTGTACTGCTAGCAGAGTGGGCGCAAGTACTTGGCTGTGACACACCTAATTCTACACCTTCATTCCTCTCAGTGCATGTTTCAGAGAGGACTGAAGTTATAGTGGGGTTGGAGATCCCAGCTGATGCGGTGCAAGGAGAGGTCCGCTTTGTTCTTTGGTGTGGGTCTTTGAGGTAGGCTTGCCAACGAGCTGCATGGCAGGTCAACATATGTCTGGTCAGGCATGTGGTACCCAAGCGGCTGATGTTTTGGCCACGCGATATACGCTTGAGACATATGTTGCAAACAGCAGCTGTGCGATCTGATGCACTAGCCTCAAAAAAGGCCCACACCAAAGAACTTTTTGAATGACGGGCAGAGGCAGCGCCCTGCACAGGCGGAGCTCTGCGGTGTGATTCCGTCGGTGTACTGCCCTTACGCTGGCCACCAAAGGGCATCCTGCCTCGTTGGAGATGTGCCTCCTCCTCATCCTCCTCCTCCTCCTCTCTCCTATTAGGCACCCACGTGGAGTCAGTGACCTCATCATCCCCTCCCTCCTCATCACTGGAGCCAATCTGGCAGTATGCTGCAGCTGCTGGAACATGACTGCCAGATTGGTGTCCTTCTTGAGCATCCCCTCTGTCTGCTCTCACGCTACTGCCTTCCTCTAGCTGGGTTTCATCATCAGACCCTTCGAAACGCTGGGCATCCTCCTGGAGCATGTACCCAACACTGTGCTGAAACAGTTCGGGGGACTCCTCAGGAGGAGGACATGGTGGGTCTAGGGAAGGAGTGACTGATGATTTGTCTGACATTGATACCAGGGAAGACGACGCTTTGGCAGCTGCTTTTCCAGTACCCTGAGCCTGGGTGAGAGAGGATGAGGAGGAGGAGGAGGGCTTGGTCATCCACTCTACCAAGTCTTCGGCATGATGTGGCTCAACATGTCCAGCTGCCGAAAAGAAGGACAAGCGTGTCCCATGGCCATGTGCTGATGACAATGCACCGCGTCCACGACCAGCACTGTTGCCCCCAGACACAGAGCCTGCTTGCCCTCTTTTATTGCCTCCTGACTGTCTGCCTCTCCTTGTTTGCCTTCCAGACATTCTAATAGATGGCCTGCACGGAGATGGGAAAAAAGCAATAAGGGCTACCTTCAGGTGTCCTTCTCTGTCCCTTGAAACAAGGACTTTCACAGTGAAAGAAACTGACACTCTCCCTACCTACAGTTTTCTGTCCCTAGAAAAAATGTTTTTTTTAATCACAATATAGCACAAGAAAAATTCACTCACTGTCCTTACAGGTCCCTGGAAACAAGGACTTGCAGAGTGAAAGAAAAAAAACACTCTCCCTACCTACAGTTTTCTGTCCCTAGAAAAAATGTTTTTTTTAATCACAATATAGCACAAGAACAATTCACTCACTGTCCTTACAGGTCCCTGGAAACAAGGACTTGCAGAGTGAAAGAAAAAAAACACTCTCCCTACCTACAGTTTTCTGTCCCTAGAAAAAATGTTTTTTTTAATCACAATATAGCACAAGAACAATTCACTCACTGTCCTTACAGGTCCCTGGAAACAAGGACTTGCAGAGTGAAAGAAAAAAAACACTCTCCCTACCTACAGTTTTCTGTCCCTAGAAAAAATGTTTTTTTTAATCACAATATAGCACAAGAAAAATTCACTCACTGTCCTTACAGGTCCCTGGAAACAAGGACTTGCAGAGTGAAAGAAAAAAAAACACTCTCCCTACCTACAGTTTTCTGTCCCTAGAAAAAATGTTTTTTTTAATCACAATATAGCACAAGAAAAATTCACTCACTGTCCTTACAGGTCCCTGGAAACAAGGACTTGCAGAGTGAAAGAAAAAAAACACTCTCCCTACCTACAGTTTTCTGTCCCTAGAAAAAATGTTTTTTTTAATCACAATATAGCACAAGAACAATTCACTCACTGTCCTTACAGGTCCCTGGAAACAAGGACTTGCAGAGTGAAAGAAAAAAAACACTCTCCCTACCTACAGTTTTCTGTCCCTAGAAAAAATGTTTTTTTTAATCACAATATAGCACAAGAACAATTCACTCACTGTCCTTACAGGTCCCTGGAAACAAGGACTTGCAGAGTGAAAGAAAAAAAACACTCTCCCTACCTACAGTTTTCTGTCCCTAGAAAAAATGTTTTTTTTAATCACAATATAGCACAAGAAAAATTCACTCACTGTCCTTACAGGTCCCTGGAAACAAGGACTTGCAGAGTGAAAGAAAAAAAACACTCTCCCTACCTACAGTTTTCTGTCCCTAGAAAAAATGTTTTTTTTAATCACAATATAGCACAAGAAAAATTCACTCACTGTCCTTACAGGTCCCTGGAAACAAGGACTTGCAGAGTGAAAGAAAAAAAACACTCTCCCTACCTACAGTTTTCTGTCCCTAGAAAAAATGTTTTTTTTAATCACAATATAGCACAAGAACAATTCACTCACTGTCCTTACAGGTCCCTGGAAACAAGGACTTGCAGAGTGAAAGAAAAAAAACACTCTCCCTACCTACAGTTTTCTGTCCCTAGAAAAAATGTTTTTTTTAATCACAATATAGCACAAGAAAAATTCACTCACTGTCCTTACAGGTCCCTGGAAACAAGGACTTGCAGAGTGAAAGAAAAAAAACACTCTCCCTACCTACAGTTTTCTGTCCCTAGAAAATATGTTTTTTTTAATCACAATATAGCACAAGAAAAATTCACTCACTGTCCTTACAGGTCCCTGGAAACAAGGACTTGCAGAGTGAAAGAAAGAAAACACTCTCCCTACCTACAGTTTTCTGTCCCTAGAAAAAATGTTTTTTTTAATCACAATATAGCACAAGAACAATTCACTCACTGTCCTTACAGGTCCCTGGAAACAAGGACTTGCAGAGTGAAAGAAAAAAAACACTCTCCCTACCTACAGTTTTCTGTCCCTAGAAAAAATGTTTTTTTTAATCACAATATAGCACAAGAACAATTCACTCACTGTCCTTACAGGTCCCTGGAAACAAGGACTTGCAGAGTGAAAGGAAAAAAACACTCTCCCTACCTACAGTTTTCTGTCCCTAGAAAAAATGTTTTTTTTAATCACAATATAGCACAAGAAAAATTCACTCACTGTCCTTACAGGTCCCTGGAAACAAGGACTTGCAGAGTGAAAGAAAAAAAACACTCTCCCTACCTACAGTTTTCTGTCCCTAGAAAAAATGTTTTTTTTAATCACAATATAGCACAAGAAAAATTCACTCACTGTCCTTACAGGTCCCTGGAAACAAGGACTTGCAGAGTGAAAGAAAAAAAACACTCTCCCTACCTACAGTTTTCTGTCCCTAGAAAAAATGTTTTTTTTAATCACAATATAGCACAAGAAAAATTCACTCACTGTCCTTACAGGTCCCTGGAAACAAGGACTTGCAGAGTGAAAGAAAAAAAACACTCTCCCTACCTACAGTTTTCTGTCCCTAGAAAAAATGTTTTTTTTAATCACAATATAGCACAAGAACAATTCACTCACTGTCCTTACAGGTCCCTGGAAACAAGGACTTGCAGAGTGAAAGAAAAAAAACACTCTCCCTACCTACAGTTTTCTGTCCCTAGAAAAAATGTTTTTTTTAATCACAATATAGCACAAGAAAAATTCACTCACTGTCCTTACAGGTCCCTGGAAACAAGGACTTGCAGAGTGAAAGAAAAAAAACACTCTCCCTACCTACAGTTTTCTGTCCCTAGAAAAAATGTTTTTTTTAATCACAATATAGCACAAGAAAAATTCACTCACTGTCCTTACAGGTCCCTGGAAACAAGGACTTGCAGAGTGAAAGAAAAAAAACACTCTCCCTACCTACAGTTTTCTGTCCCTAGAAAAAATGTTTTTTTTAATCACAATATAGCACAAGAAAAATTCACTCACTGTCCTTACAGGTCCCTGGAAACAAGGACTTGCAGAGTGAAAGAAAAAAAACACTCTCCCTACCTACAGTTTTCTGTCCCTAGAAAAAATGTTTTTTTTAATCACAATATAGCACAAGAAAAATTCACTCACTGTCCTTACAGGTCCCTGGAAACAAGGACTTGCAGAGTGAAAGAAAAAAAACACTCTCCCTACCTACAGTTTTCTGTCCCTAGAAAAAATGTTTTTTTTAATCACAATATAGCACAAGAAAAATTCACTCACTGTCCTTACAGGTCCCTGGAAACAAGGACTTGCAGAGTGAAAGAAAAAAAACACTCTCCCTACCTACAGTTTTCTGTCCCTAGAAAAAATGTTTTTTTTAATCACAATATAGCACAAGAAAAATTCACTCACTGTCCTTACAGGTCCCTGGAAACAAGGACTTGCAGAGTGAAAGAAAAAAAACACTCTCCCTACCTACAGTTTTCTGTCCCTAGAAAAAATGTTTTTTTTAATCACAATATAGCACAAGAAAAATTCACTCACTGTCCTTACAGGTCCCTGGAAACAAGGACTTGCAGAGTGAAAGAAAAAAAACACTCTCCCTACCTACAGTTTTCTGTCCCTAGAAAAAATGTTTTTTTTAATCACAATATAGCACAAGGACAATTCACTCACTGTCCTTACAGGTCCCTGGAAACAAGGACTTGCAGAGTGAAATAAACTGACACTCTCCCTACCTACAGTTTTCTGTCCCTAGAATAAATGTTTTTTTAAGCACAATATAGCACAAGGACAATTCACTCACTGTCCTTCCAGGTCCCTGGAAACAAGGACTTGCAGAGTGAAAGAAAAAAAACACTCTCCCTACCTACAGTTTTCTGTCCCTAGAAAAAATGTTTTTTTTAATCACAATATAGCACAAGAAAAATTCACTCACTGTCCTTACAGGTCCCTGGAAACAAGGACTTGCAGAGTGAAAGAAAAAAAACACTCTCCCTACCTACAGTTTTCTGTCCCTAGAAATTTTTTTTTTTTAATCACAATATAGCACAAGGACAATTCACTCACTGTCCTTCCAGGTCCCTGGAAACAAGGACTTGCAGAGTGAAATAAACTGACACTCTCCCTACCTACAGTTTTCTGTCCCTAGAATAAATGTTTTTTAAGCACAATATAGCACAAGGACAATTCACTCACTGTCCTTCCAGGTCCCTGGAAACAAGGACTTGCAGAGTGAAAGAAAAAAAACACTCTCCCTACCTACAGTTTTCTGTCCCTAGAAAAAATGTTTTTTTTAATCACAATATAGCACAAGAACAATTCACTCACTGTCCTTACAGGTCCCTGGAAACAAGGACTTGCAGAGTGAAAGAAAAAAAACACTCTCCCTACCTACAGTTTTCTGTCCCTAGAAAAAATGTTTTTTTTAATCACAATATAGCACAAGGACAATTCACTCACTGTCCTTCCAGGTCCCTGGAAACAAGGACTTGCAGAGTGAAAGAAACTGACACTCTCCCTACCTACAGTTTTCTGTCCCTAGAATAAATGTTTTTTTAAGCACAATATAGCACAAGGACAATTCACTCACTGTCCTTCCAGGTCCCTGGAAACAAGGACTTGCAGAGTGAAAGAAACTGACACTGTCCCTACCTACAGTTTTCTGTCCCTAGAATAAATGTTTTTTTTAAGCACACTATAGCACAAGCACAAAACACACTGACACTCTCCCTACCTATCCTTCTCTTTCCCTAAACTAAAGGAATCCAGGTTAAGCAAGAAAGAAATAACAGTCACTGTCCCTGCCTATGCTGCTCTATCCCTGCTCCGGAACACACTACACTAGGCCGCCGTGCTGGCGGCCTTTTATAGTGTGGGGCGTGTACTAAACACCCTCAGCAATAATTGGCCACAGGCATCCTGCCTGTGGCCAATCATTGCTCTCCTCGCTGCCGGCGCTGTGATTGGCCAAGCATGCGGGGTCACAGTGCATGCTTGGCCAATCACAGCGCCTGGATGACACTGCGATGGCGTAGTGCATTGTGGGCCGTTCGCGTCACTCGAATTTGGCGCGAACGGCCCAAATCGTTCGATCTTCGTCGAACGATCGAACAGCCGATGTTCGAGTCGAACGTATGTTCGACTCGAACACGAAGCTCATCCCTAGACCCAACCGTGAGATTCTAGATACTCGATTGTATCGACAATTACCACTTCTAGCTTGGCAACTGAGTGGTCCATCAACAACAGGTCGTGTAGGTATGCCATTATCGTTACACCTCGTGTACTTAGACCGGCCAACAGTGGGACCAGAATTTTTGTGAACACTCGTGGTGCTGTGGCCAGACCGAATGGTAAGGCTCTGAACTGAAAATGGCGCCCTTCTACTGCAAAGCGTAGAAATTTTTGATGACCTGGAAAGATGGGAACATGCAAGTAAGCATCTTTGATGTCGATCGAGGCTAACCATTCCTCCCCCTGTAGGGCAGCGGTGACCGATCGGATCGACTCCATCCGGAAGGACCGGACGTTTAGAAATTTGTTTAGACTCTTTAGGTCCAATATGGGTCTTATGTCCCCGTTTGGTTTCGGGACTGTGAAAAGGTTTGAGTAGAAACTCAACCCCCACTCTTCCATAGGAACCTCCATAATTACTCCTTGGAGCAATAGTTGTTCTAACGCCACTAGGAGACACCTTCTTTTCAGAGGGTCTTTTGGCATGCCTGACCACATAAAATGGGAAGGAGGAGACTCTTTTAACTCCAACTTGTATCCCCGAGTTACTGCGGAGAGCACCCATCTGTCTTTGATCGTCTCCCGCCAGGTCTCTGTGAACAACTGAAGTCTTCCCCCCACCCGTTTGAGTGGGGGCAGCCCTTCATAGGCTTGACTTGGAGGCTGGTTTAGTACCTCTTCGGATCCAGGGCTTTTTATTACCCTGTGACTGTCCCTGATTTTTACCTCCTGAGTTTGACCGAGGAGGCCGTCGGAACTGCTTAGTAGCAGACGTCCCAGGGATAGGAGAGGTAGTCCTCCTAAAAGACGGACCCCTAGACCTCTTTTTAATTGGTAAGAGAGTACTTTTACCACTGGAAATCTTCTGGATATATTTATCCAGGTCTTCGCCAAAAAGGCGTTCTCCATGAAATGGGAAGCTAACTAAGAGCTTCTTACAGGGAGCCTCAGCAGACCAGTTCTTGAGCCACAGAAGCCTACGCATATGTACCAAAGACAGCGTGAGGCGGGAGGCCTGATGGATAGAATCCTTGATGGCGTCAACCGCAAAGCATAATGCTCTAGGCAGATCAGCCAGAGCCTGGGCCTGCTGGTCTGGCAAATCCCTCAGGACCATTTTCATTTGATCCTTTAAAGCTTGGCAGACCCCAATAGCTGCCACTGCTGGCTGTGTAACAGCCCCTGCTGTGGAAAAAGCAGATTTTAATAAAGATTCCAATTTTTTATCTACTGGATCTTTGAACATTTGAACATTATCTACTGGACATGTCAGTGATCTGTTCACAGAAGAAATGGCTGCGTCCACCGTAGGAACATTCCATCTCTGGGTGAATTTTTCCTCCATGGGATAGATCACCTGAAATTTCTTAGGTGGAACAAATAGTTTATCAGGATGTTCCCAGTCCTGGTATATAAGTCCTTCCAATAATGGATGAATTGGAAAGGAGCAATTAATCTGGGGAGCTTTTAGCGACCCCAACGAGGAGACAGCAGTAGTTGATGGTTCAACAAGAGGCATTTTAAATGCAGATCGAACCATGTCAGTTAGGGTCTGGACCCACAATCTTTCAGTCTTTGATGCTGAAAATGGTTCATCTACTGTCGATTCCTCAAAAACAGAGTTAACCTCCTCCTGATCCCCTTCAGGTAGGTTAGTCCCTTCCTGGGACTGTTGCTCTGCCAACAGGCACTCTAATGGAGGGGATGGAGATCTGGCGCGCTTTCTTTCCTGCAGAGAAGAAGCGATCAATGCTGCCAATCTCTGCTCCAATCCCTCCAGAGTTGAGGCAAAAACCTCCTCTGTTATATATGCAGGAGCAGGTGGACTGAGGACAGCCGCAGTACCTGGCACTCCCGGGGGTTCCTTATGGGTATTAACCTCTGATTTCTCAGGGGAGGAAGGTGCAGATGACTGCTCCAGATCCTCAGAGCCCGATGGAGACCCCCTACACTTCCTGAGAGGTATATCTCGGAGTTTTTTAGGCGGCATATTCCTTAGTTCAAAGCTGAGGTATTCCAGCCGCAATACACCCCTTTACTGAAATAGTCTAATGCAATTTGCTGCTATGTACATCAGTGGGTGTCTACTAATGCGTCTTTCTGGGGATGCCTGTATCAACCGCCCGCTGTAAGCCCCTATACCATGCTACCAGCTCCTTTTCATGCTCTGTGTCCATAGCAAGCAGCGTGGACTGAGTCCTTTTATCTTGCTGGGACGCCCGCACATGCGCAGAAGCGCTGGGCGCACAGAGCGCGTCATCCGCCAGGCTCCGCCCCCTTTTTTGAAGCTAAATCTTATAAAAAGAAAGCGTGTGTGCGCGCGCACGCGCGTGCACGTGTGCGCTCTTGGCGCCATGTAGGGAGAGGAGCCAGGGTCCCTGTTTCACCAGGACTCGGGGATGGAAGGAAACTACTTGGCAGCATGACAGAGGAATGCAGCTTCCCTGATAGAGAGCTCACTCATCTGCCTGGACTTTCACCATGGAAGGAATAGTCCCAAGAAAAAAAGACGTTCCACAGCGGCCTCTAGTGGACAAACACAGGTACCGCACTTTGTCTTTTTTTTTTTTTTTAAAACCCCCTTTATGAAAAACATTTCTAGGTTTACAGTTTTTAAAACTTCCTTATGAAAAGACATTTCTAGGATTTCTTAGGCATATACAGCTATTAGCGGGAATACCTTCAGGTAACAGGCAGAAAGACATTTTAGGCTTGGGGGTCCCCTCAATAGAACCAAGTTCCTGAGGGGCCCCCACTTACCTTTTCCCCGCCGCAGGACTTTGTTTGGTCCACAGAAGCCCAAACTTCACCTCTCACGGCAGGCATTGTAATTAAACCTTCAGGGACCGGGTTCCCAAGGATTCCACTCCCCTGGACCTGTATAGCACCCTGCACAGATAGCCTCTTGGTTTTGGGTATGACCAGAGCTCTGGATCCCAGGGTCCAGCCCTCCTAAGAGAGGCATTACAGGCAAAACCCTGCTCTTCTCTGCAAGGCCCGGGTACCAACCGTTTAGCTATGAAGCTTTTTTGGTCGGGGTCGGAATAGCTTGCTAAGGCCCAGAGAACCTGTACACAAGCCCAGATGAATACATGTTAACCTTGGCCAACACCTTAGACACTGGCAAAAAACTGAGGTGCTCCCGGATGGGAGGGGCTTATATAGGGGAGGGTACTTCCTGTTTTGGAAGTTGCCAGTGCCAGCACCTGAAGGTAATTCTATATAACCCACATAGTAATGACTATGCTGCTCTGTGTCCCGTGATGTATGAACAAGAAAATGTCCAGGCTTCAGAATAACTTAAAGGCAAGCATTTCATTGATGATATACACAGGAACTTTTGTTCCAGAAAAACCTTGCTTATATGGAATATGATAAGAAAATCAAGTACTTGCAGCATTTATTATACTTAGGGATAGGCTCTAAGAACTTTTAAAAATAATAAAACAAATATGAACAGTATAATATAGGCTCAAACATTCATTTTGAAAAATGTGAAGCAATACAATAAGATATTTGAATGTGTTAAATTAATAAACTAAGATTGTATATAGCTACATCCTATTTAAAAGAGTTACATTTCACATGAGCTTCAACAGTTAGATGAAAGTTATTTTCAATCTTTTGAAATCTACAGCTTTCATTAAAGCAGTATTAAAGCCTAAGTAAAGTTAAAAAATAAAAAAGGCACAGAGAAGGTGCTGGCACCTCGCGGGCATCCAACCGTTGGAATCTATTTGAGTTTTTATGTTTTGTCTATCGAGGGGCTGGAGAATGGTATATGAACGAAAGTCTGCAGATAACAGTGAAGCACAGTAGAGGATTCCTGCAGGTTTGGGGCTGCATGCCTACAAATTAAGTTGGTGATTTGAGTAAAAGCGATGCCCCCTCACTGCTGAAACTAAAGGTAGATTCTTATCCATCATGAAATACCACCAAGAATGTATCTGATCTGTCTCAGTTTCATTCTGCAGCCTAGCAGTAACCAAAAACTTAGAGCAAGAATTTTAACAAGTAATCTTTAGAAAGAAGAGGAACAGAGATGCTTCGAGCAAAGACCTGTATATATATTTTACAGTCAGGGACATATCTGCCGTGAGGCAAACAAGGCATTTGCCTTGGGTGGACTTTTTCAGGGTAGCGGCACTGCCCCCCAGGCCGAAGGACTGCTGTGTGCAGGCTGCTATGTGCGGTCTGTCGGAGCTCTCTTCTAAGACACACGGCTCCCAGCCCCACCACCGCCTCTTAAAAACTCTGCCAGATCCACTCAGGGGCGATAAGAGAAGAGCGAAGGCTCTGGGCCAGGTTGCCTCTGGTGCCTGACACAGGCCTTCTGTGCCTAATGGTAAAGCTGGGCATAGACCCTTGCAATTTCAGACGCTCAGCCTACCAGATACAGAGGGAAAATCACTGGATTCCCTCATCCACACTGTTTAATCTCCATTATATTCAGAAAGCTGCGGTTGCTGGTACCGCTAAACAGTAACTGCATTGGAAAAGTCGATTATTTTCTACCCAGCTACACAGGAAGGGTGGCAAAAATTTAGATGGGGGGCACCTAGGGCAGTACAAAACCAAAATACCCACTGTATACAGTATATTATGTACACAATAATATACATATATATGTATATTATAAGAAAATATAAATTTCAGTTGTTGAAATAGTCATCAAATACATATTTCCATCTCCATTGTCTGGCTAACAAATAAATTGTGCTAAGATTTTGTGTTAATATAAGAGGAGACTGACCAATAGATCACATGTAAACAAAGGCAGTTTTTCAAGGACTTCAACAATACAAAGTCAATGAGTAGTGTTTGTGTTTGGAGAAGCTGTTATGGCACATTTTCTTTTTTTTTTCTTTTAATTCATTTTCTGTTTACTACTATGTTGACTACAGGCCATGAACTTAAAGGTCATTTAATATGTTATGTTTTACAGCCTTATAAATAAATAAAACCTATTAATTTATATGTTCCATTATCTCATGCATGCCCATGTTTTTCCTTTTTTTTTTTCCTTTTCACTTATTTTTCCACCTACTAAATTTGCTCATTTAGCATTGGTAGGGCAGAAATCATTAAAAAATAGAAACATTTATAAACATTAATAAATTAATAAAAAATAGGCATAGCTAGCCACTGAATATTTTTGTTTACATGGAGCTCTATATGTTGGATTTGTCACCCTCTTTTAATTCTGCTGAAGGGAAAGAAATGAGCTCTCTTCTACAATCAGATAACCCCAGCAGTGCAGAAGCTGTATAAACCTTTTAAATGGGCTTTATGAAGATGAAGCTATGCAGTGTTTCTGCCTAATCATTCGTACAACTATTACCTTTAATGACCGGGAGCTGCAAATAGAGAAGAAGGGGCTAATCCTTATTATAAGCAAACTGCAGTTTTGCATTTGCATTGCATATTCCAACCAAAGACCGCACACCCCATCCACACAGATCGGCCCACATTCTTGAAAATATTGATGCACAACAGTAATTACAGTAAATCCATTTTTTAGCAACCACAGCAGAGTGGCAAAGGGTCAAGCAAGACATTATCTTGGAGCCTTGAGGGGTGTATAATTGCCTAGGGGCAATGAATGCACTTGTGTTCTTGTTTTTTTTTTTTATATTTCAACTCTATTAAAAGCTAACAGTATTCTCCCCTCTACAAATCTCAGATCAGCAACCAGGACCAGAAGCCATAGCCTGTGCCAAGTTAAATGAGCCTCCAGTCCCCACCAGTGGGGCCACACAGCTTCTTTATAGGCCTAATGGAAAAATGTGTTTCCTGCAAGTCTTCAAAAAGATGGCCTGTGCATTAGGGTCTAGAAAAAAAAGGCCACACATGAGCAATACCTCACAGCACTGCTAGCATGGAAGACCAAAGCACCTTCCAGAGGCAATAGCTCCCAGTCTAGGTCACTGACTGGAATCATATATGATAGCATACATAACAAAAGGAGCACACTGAGCAAATTACAGTATTGTTTTTTTTGGAGTTGAGCTTAAGAAATATGCAACCCACTCCATGTAACACCAACATCAAACAAAATGCTCTAAAGTTTGTATTTGTTATTTCTAGACCATTTCAGAAAGTGCTCCTAAAACAGGTTTTGTCATCCTCTTTTTGGAAACAGAGATTTTGACATCCAGCAGTAATACAACAGTTGTAGCAAACAGGCTGCAATACTGTATACTTAATGACCATAGCATGTCTCCTGGTCAGGTCTATGACCATCATTGTAATGGCAAGGAGGTCTACAGCAGATGTGAAGATTTTTTACCATCATTGTAGATTTAACTGTTGTTTGCTGACACCACAGTCCCTGAGGAAGTTGTTTTCTTACCCAGTGCTCTTACTCACCACCAGTGTTGCCACAAATCAATTTACTGTAGCAGGATACATGTAAGAAATAATTACAGTCCAGCAGTTGGTTTTGTATTAAAAGTGCCCATGTCATGCCTTGAGTACTACTAACTCAGGTAGTTTCTAACTTTTTGGATAGTAACTGTCAGTATCTGTGCTTCTATCGGTTTGATGTATGTCTGCCATGGCTTCACAGCACAGTCATAGCATAAGACCACAGAATTGTAAAATGTAATAAAACACTACCCTACATGTGTTCAATACCCAATGCATCCAGTGTTTTTTCCAGTGTTAATATATAGTAGTAAACATGGAGTTTTAGTTTTTCTGTGTATTTTATCCAAAATGTATCACTTTTTATTCCAAAAACACCAACAGCAATAATTATAATTGGAATGATATAATGTTATCAAAATTATGCAGTTAATGTGAGCAAAAGAACTATAATGTATATATCAGCAAATCTAAAGGTAAATAAAAATAATGGTTTGTGCCTCATTACCTTTTTAGAGCAATAGCTGTAAATAAAATTGAAACAATTGCAATAAAATTCATTACAAATAATTAAACATATGCAGTACATATGCTTTAGTAAAATTAATACTATATGGATTTAATTTTCTGATCTCACATGTTAAAGTAGGGCTTTGTGCAACCTAAAGTACATCTGTGCTCAGATTATGGATATTAAACTATTTGATGTTCTTAAAAGCAGGAGAGAGGCACAGTGTCTTAGTGGTTAGCATTTATACATTGCAGCACTAGGGTTCTTGGCTTGAATCTCGACCAGGACATTATCTACATGGGGCTTGCATGTTCGTGTGGGTTTCTTCCAGGTACTCTTGTTCCCTCCCACACTACAAAGACAGACTGGTCTTTGTAAAAAAACAACATAAATCATGCACGCAATCCTAATTATACCTTGAGGCCGGGTTCACACGTATGCAAATTGGTTGCGGCTTACACCACATCCAATTTGCATAACATTATAAAATACATTGATTTCAATGAGGCTGGTTCACATATGTGCGATGCATTTGCACTGTGCATTGGCCAAAAAAACATGTGCTTTTTCCAGGCATTGCGGTGCGGCTCAGCTGCGAATTCAGGCCCATTATCTTCTATGGGCATGCATCTGATTCGCACATGTGTTCCTTTCTGAACAGGGATCTTGAGGGGGAACTCCACGCCAAATTTTAAATAAAAAAACGGCATGGGTTCCCCTCCAAGAGCATACCAGGCCCTTAGGTCTGGTATGGTTTTTAAGGGGAACCCCCTACGCCGAAAAAAAGGCGTGGGGGTCCCCCCAAGATCCATACCAGACCCTTATCCGAGCACGCAGCACGGCCGGTCAGGAAAGGGGGTGGGGACGAGCAAGCACCCCCCCTTCTGAACCATACCAGGCCGGATGCCCTCAACATGGGGGAGTGGGTGCTTTGGGGCAGGGGGCCCCCCACCCCAAAGCACCCTGCCCCCATGTTGATGGGGACAAGGGCCTCTTCCCGACAACCCTGGCCGTTGGTTGTCGGGTTCTGCGGGCGGGAGGGGTTTACCGGAATCCGGGAGCCCCCTTTAATAAGGGGGCCCCCACCCTATGTGAATGAGTATGGGGTACATCTTACCCCTACCCATTCACCTGGTGGAAAAAAAATGTCAATAAAAACACTACACAGGTTTTTAAATTTATTAGGCAGCTCCGGGGGTCTTCTTCAGACTTCGGGGGTCTTCTTCCAACTTCGGGGGTCTCTTCCGACTTCGGGGGTGCTCTCCGGTGTCGTCTCTGCGCTCTCTGGTTCTTCTTCCGCTCTCCGGTGCCTTCTCCACGCTCTCCGGTTCTTTCTGCCTTCTGCCGGGCGCCTCCGCTATCTTCTTCCAGCTCTTTTGCTAGCGGGGGCCCGGTCTTCATCGTCGTCTTCTTCCCTCTTCTCTCCTCCCGATGTTGCCTCGTCGCTCTCTGCCGCTATAATGCCGTGTGCGCGGAGCGCAACGACTTAGTGTTTTTATTGACATTTTTTTTCCACCAGGTGAATGGGTAGGGGTACGATGTACCCCATACTCATTCACATAGGGTGGGGGGCCAGGATCTGGGGGCCCCCTTATTAAAGGGGGCTCCCGGATTCCGGTAAACCCCTCCCGCCCGCAGAACCCGACAACCAACGGCCAGGGTTGTCGGGAAGAGGCCCTTGTGCCCATCAACATGGGGGCAGGGTGCTTTGGGGTGGGGGGCTCCCCTGCCCCAAAGCACCCACTCCCCCATGTTGAGGGCATGCGGCCTGGTATGGTTCAGAAGGGGGGGGCGCTTGCTCGTCCCCACCCCCTTTCCTGACTGGCCGGGCTGTGTGCTCGGATAAGGGTCTGGTATGGATCTTGGGGGGACACCCACGCCTTTTTTTTGGCGTAGGGGGTTCCCCTTAAAATCCATACCAGACCTAAGGGCCTGGTATGCTCTTGGAGGGGAACCCATGACGTTTTTTTATTTAAAATTTGGCGTGGAGTTCCCCCTCAAGATCCCTGTTCAGAACGGAACACATGTGCGAATCAGATGCGTGCCCATAGAAGATAATGGGCCTGAATTCGCACCTGAGCCGCACCGCAATGCCTGGAAAAAGCAAACGTTTTTTGGGCAATGCACAGTGCAAATGCATCGCACATATGTGAACCAGCCTCATTGAAATCAATGTATTTTATAATGTTATGCGAATTGGATGTGGTGTAAGCCGCAACCAATTTGCATACGTGTGAACCCGGCCTCAAGGTATAATTAGGATTGTGTGCATGATTTATGTTGTTTTTTTACAAAGACCAGTCTGTCTTTGTAGTGTGGGAGGGAACAAGAGTACCTGGAAGAAACCCACACGAACATGCAAGCCCCATGTAGATAATGTCCTGGCCGGGATTCAAGCCAAGGACCCTAGTGCTGCAATGTATAAATGCTAACCACTAAGACACTGTGCCTCTCTCCTGCTTTTAAGAATATCAAATAGTTTGATATCCATAATCTGAGCACAGATGTACTTTAGGTTGCACAAAGCCCTACTTTAGCATGTGAGATGAGAAAATGAAATCCATATAGGATTAATTTTACTAAAGCATATGTACTGCATATGTTTAATTATTTGTAATTAATTTTATTGCAATTGTTTAAATTTTATTTACAGCTATTGCTCTAAAAAGGTAATGAGGCACAAACCATTCTTTTTATTTACCTTTAGATTTGCTGATATATACATTATAGTTCTTTTGCTGAAATGAACTGCATAATTTTGAGAACATTATATCATTCCAATTATAATTATTGCTGTTGGTGTTTTTGGAATGCCGCTATAATGCCGTGTGCGCGGGAGCGCAACGACTTAGTGTTTTTATTGACATTTTTTTTCCACCAGGTGAATGGGTAGGGGTACGATGTACCCCATACTCATTCACATATGGTGGGGGGCCAGGATCTGGTAACAATATTTGAGTGGATAATAGAGAGATTAATCTTAGACATAAAATAATAATTTTATCAACTCATCACACTTTTATTTTGCATCCACTTCACCACCACCAGTTGTGACTTCACCTGAAATAAAAGTCCCTCATATACTGAAACATCATAAAATGTTTTTTTACCCTTAAATGGGGTGGTCCTTCTTTTAAGGTCTCTTATAGTCCACCACTTAGGCCCACTTTTATGGTCCCTTTAAATGGTGCCAGTCCACCTCTAGCATCTTCCGCTCTTCACTCCTCCAAAGTAAAATTTCAACATAGAAATACCAAACACTCCATGGTGCTTTACTATTAAATAAATGCTTTATTTCCAACCCACCATATAAATAAAACTCACTTTAAAAGAAGCATTACAACACACCCACAGATACAGCATAAAAACAAGAACTGTAGACAATCCAGTCAATGATGCAAATACCGCACTTCCTGAATGGACGTATAGCGTGCTGACATCATCCAAAGCACCGCCCCTCTATGTAAATTACTTGGTCATTCCTACAAAGCATTACCTTTTCCTTTTCTGCCTTGAACAGAAAACTGTTGATGAAATGTAGGATTTCCCAGAATTGTGTTTGTCAGGTCACCTGAAGCCAGGTGACAGATGCACACCGTTGGGGTCAGGAGTGCACCACTAAGGTAGTGAACCCTATGGCTGACTGCTGTGGATGGAACTCTGGGTGGTTAAGGAAGGCAGGTCCACTGGAGCACTAACAGGGATTCCACAGGGAGCTAGAGCCCAAGATTCCCCACAGCGCGGAGTCTAAGATCCAGCAGGTGTTCACCAGAGCCTCTAGTGGTGAGGATGGACTGGGCTGCAACTGGATCCAGGTCGCGGCCCCCAGAGTCCCCCAGCTCACGCTCACAGTGGGCTAGAGAGGATAGAGGGGAAGCAGCAGCTTGGGATACAAGAGATAGTGAGGGGATAAGCCAAAGGTCGGGGCGTCTAGCAGACAAGGATAAACAAAGGACACGCCAAAGGTCAAGGTGACAAGCAGACAGGGATAGTCGAGAACAAGCCAAGATAGGTAAAACAGAGACAGACATAGCACACGGCAAGCAGGAACCCAAACACACAATAGCTTAACAAACAACGTTGATCAGCACGGCTGGCTTGCAGTGCACTGGTTAATATAGTGTTCCCTGATAGGGCCTGGGGTGGAGCCATGCTTGGAGCCTTGGCTTGCCTCTAAGGTGAACACATGGAGAAGGGATTAAGCTGAGAGACAAACATTACTGCATAACCATGACAGTGTTCCTGCATGCTATCTAGAGTGGGAATTACATCAATCTGGTGGGCGTGGCTTTAATTGACAGCAGCCAACACCGGCTCGCCACGAGGCTTTCAAGCCTTTCTCGGCTACAGAGCATCTTCCCCTGGCTGGGGCTGTTTGGGATTCTGAGAACACATATCACCAATCTACCATGCTGCACTGTTATATGTTTCATTGCAAGACCGTCCCGGTGAGTGCAATAGCTTTGAGTGTTTTTATTCAATAAATTTCACTGTAATTTAACTACTACACTTAGAAGGGCAGAAGGGCAGACTTTGCTGTGGATCCTCATATAGGGTAGCCATAGATTCAAAGAAGGTGGCAACTGAATCCAGTACTAAGTTCTTTTGCTCAAAGCGGTTATGAGCCCAGGACTGTGGCTCATCTGATGAGAGTGAGATGATGAAACCCACCTTGACGGCCTCAAGACAAAAAGTCCTTGGTTGCAAGGCAAAGTAAAGTTCACAGGCATTTTTAAAGGCCCTGAATTTTTGGCGGTGACCTGAAAAGCACTCAGGAGTGGGGACTCTGGGCTCCGGAGGAGGTAATCCCACAGCAGGTGTGGCTATGGTAGGAAAACTGGCCATTGAAGCTGAGACAGCGGAGCTAGTAGTTTGGTTAGAATCCGCAGGAGTCATGAAGGTAGTGAGGGAGTAAAGGCATCCTTCCAGCTGAAAGTAGCAGTCTTGTAAGCTCTGGAATGCTTGTGTAAGATCCGTCATCTGCTGACAAAGGGCCTCCAATGCAGAAGCACCTCTCTCGGCCTCAGACATCGTGACTGGTTGACGTCACCTCGAGCTTCATACGATCGCAAAGGGACGGGTATCTGTATGTGCACCGGCCGACACATTGGATTTAAAGGCTGTTTTTTATCAACCTAATTGTAAGCGCAATGTGTTAGACTTTTAATAAAGGTTTTAAAACGTTAATGCACTATGTGGAGTGTCTCATATCTTTTCTATATTGGATGTCTGCTGATGACCTGTTGATTGGGCATTACCTAATATCACGTATCTGCATCTGCTGATTGGTGGGGAGAGTGGACCTGTTACATGCGGTTTTTGATTCTCTGTCATGGGGGATCAACACCAGCTGGTAAGAGGCAACTTCTACTAAATGGTGGTGGATCTACACATTTATTTTGGATGCAGTCACTATATGGACAATTTCTTCACAGAGCACTGGTGTTTTGATCATAATTTGAATTACGGACATTCATTGCTGTTTCTTATTTGGACACTGTTTTGTTGCTCACTAATGAATTGACACAAGTTTTTTTCTATTATATGTTAATCACTGTTTATCAATGGCATGTTTTCACATGTGGTAAATACTAACCTAAGGTATTTAGAGTTAATCAAATTTTTGGTTTACTCACTAGTGTTATAATTTACATATCAATTTTTAAGTTTAAACACCATTGTAGAGTCTATAGCAGTGATGGCGAACCTTTGCACCCCACATGTTTTAGAACTACATTTCCCATGATGCTCTATTACACCACAGAGTGCAGTAGCATCATGGGAAATGTAGTTCCAAAACATCTGGGGTGCCGAGGTTTGCCATCACTGGTCTATAGGATAGCGCAATTGTTTTTTCTTTCCATTACTGTCTCTTGTATCTTTGTTTACATGTCAGTCGCAGCTCCCCTTCCACAACCGTGACGCCATTTGCGGTTATCCAACCAATTTCTGAATTAGCGCAGTTTTTTCTTCTTCTTTTTTGATACTATCACATACCTGGTGCTGGAGGCCAATGGAGAGGGAGGGTTTCCCTTGCGGCTATGTTCCAGGCCCCCTTAGGGTGAAAACAGGAGAGGTCAGGCCCAAAGTAACATGGGTCGCCTGTATGCAGGAGGTTTCAGAGTACAGCTGGTGTGCTGGCGTAGAATCATCAGACAGGTGGCGCCCTTGAGGTGTTGCAGGATTCGGATAATGCTGGGACTGGAGCATGGTCAGAAGGAAGCCTAGGTCATGAGCCGGGTTGGTATCAGAGCAGACATGGTTAGGAGGATAGCCGAGGTCGAACACAGGGAGCTGGTAGGGCTGGTAGAGATGCTAGGTCCTAGAGCCCTTCTCCTGCTGTTGGTTCCCTGGCACAATCTCTGTATCAAATAATAAATAACATAAGTGCTCAAGTCTACTTTCTATAGACTTTTTGTATCTTTCTAAATTTTTACAAATATTGTTTGCTTTATTTCACAATGAATGTATTAGCTATGGCACTGTTGTAATGCCCATCATGAGCACTTATGTTATTTATTTTTTGATACAGAGATTGTCATATCGTATATATCACTTGTGGGGAGTTTTTGAGGATTGAGTCACTTTTTTGCACTTTTTATTGTGCGTCGTTCGATTCATCAATTTAATTTATTTTATGTTGTTTGGAATACATACCCTGATTTCAATGTGTACACTTTCAACAACGCCACACCATTCATTATTCAATCCTTGTGTCAAGCCACTCCTGAACCAGAGACAACGTCAAAAGCGTCTTACCTGGGCTAATGAGAAAAGGGACAGGACTGTTGCTAATGGTCCAAAGTCTTCTTTTTGGATGAAAGTAAATTTTGCTTTAATTTTGCTTTAATCAAGGTCTCGGAGTCTGGAGGAAGAGTGGAGAGGTACATAATCCAAGCTGTATGAGGTCCAGTGGGAAATTTTCACAATCAGTGATGATTTGGGGAGCTGTCAGCTGTCATCTCCTGGTGTTGGTCAGCTGTGTTTTATTCAAAGTCCAAAGTCAGCGCAGCCCTCTACCAGGAAATTCTAGAGCACTTCATGTTTCCCTCTTCTGACCAGCTTTATGGAGATGATGATTTAAGTTTCCAACAGGACTTGGCACCTGCCCACACTGCCAAAAGTACCAATACCTGGTTTAATGACCATGGTATTACTGTGCTTCACTGGCTAGCAAACTTGCTTGACCTAAACCCCATAGAGAATCTGTGGGCTATTGTCAAGAAGAAGATGAGAGACACCAGTCCCAACAATGCAGACTAGCTGAAGCCTGCTATCAAAGCAACCTGGACTTCCTTAACACCTCAGCAGTGCCACAGGCTGATCGCCTCCATACCACGCCACATTGATGCAGTAATTTATGCAAAAAGAGCTCCAACCAAGTATTGAGTGCATACAGTACATACTGTACATGAAGACCAATTTTCAGCTTTCGGTGCTCTCACATTTTGAATGACAATTACTCAGTCATACAACACTGTACCCATATGAAATTTTTGACCTTTTTTCACACAAATAGAGCTTTCTTTTGGTGGTATTTAATCAACGTTGGATTTTACATTTTTTGCGCTATAAAAGAAAAAAGACAGAAAATTTTGTAAAAAAATGAATTTTTCTTTGTTTCTGTTATAAAATTTAGCAAATTAGTAATGTTTCTTCATAAATTTTGGCCAAAATGTATACTGCTACATATCTTTGGTAAAAATAAGTACAAATTGGTGTATATTATTTGGTCTTTGTGAAAGTTATAGAGTCCACAAGCTATGGTGCCAATATCTGAAAATTGATCACATCTGAAGTACTGACGGCCTATCTAATTTCTTGAGACTCTAACATGCCAGAAAAGTACAAATACCCCCCAAATGACCCCTTTTTTGAAAGAAGACGTTCCAAGGTATTTAGAAAGAGGCATGGTGAGTTTTTTAAAGTTGTCATTTTTTACCACAATTCTTTGCAAAATCAAGATTTTTTTTTCTTTTTCTTTTTTCACTAAATTGTCATATTAGCAGGTTATTTCTCACACACAGCATATGCATACCACAAATTACACCCCAAAACACATTCTGCTATTCCTCCTGAGTATGGCGATACCACATGTGTGAGACTTTTACACAGCGTGGCCACATACAGAGGCCCAACATGCTGGGAGCACCCATGTAAAAATCATCATTTATTTGCTAGAAAATTACACCGAACCCCAAAACATTATATATGTTTTTTTTAGCAAAGACCGTAGAGAATACAATGGCGGTTGTTGCAACTTTTTATCTCATACGGTATTTGCACAGCAATTTTTCGAACGCGTTTTTTGGGGAAAAAAACAGTTTTGTGCTTTTAAAAAAAAATGGTAAAGTTAGCCGAATGTTTTTGTATAATGTGAAAGATGAAGTTATGCCGAGTAATTAGTTACCTAACATGTCACCCTTTAAAATTGCACACGCTCGTGGAATGGCGCCAAACTTTGCTACTTAAAAATCCCCATAGGCGACGCTTACATTTTTTTTACTGGTTACATGTTTTGAGTTACAGAGGAGGTCTAGGGCCAAAATTATTGCTCTCGCTCTAACATTCACAGCGACACCTCACATGTGTGGTTTGAACACCGTTTTCATATGTGGGCAGGACTTACGTATGAGTTCGCTTCTGCATGCGAGCACACGGGGGGCTGGGGTGCTTTAAAAAATAAATAATGTATTGTTCATTTTACTTTATTTATTTAAGTTTCACACTTTTTCCCCCAAAAATACATTTTTTGATCACTTTTATTCCTATTACAAGGGATGTAAACATCCCTTGTAATAGGAATATGGCATGACAGGTCCGCTTTACAATAAGATATGGGGTCAATAAGACCCCACATCTCACCTCTAGGCTGGGAAGCCTGAAATAAAAAAAATAAAAAACGATCCTGGCTTTGATCGTACCGGTGAGTCGGTAGAAGCACCGGTGGGTGGCGGGAGGGGGGGGAACGTCCCCTCTCGCCTCCCGTAAGAAGGATCAAGCGGTGGAACAGCCGCTATGATCATTCTTATGGTGTAGAGAATCGCCGGATGAAAAAGCTGATATCTGAATGATGCCTGTAGCTGCAGGCATCATTCAGATATCCCCGCACAAATTCAAGGATGTCATATGACGGCAGGCGGGCGGGAAGTGGTTAAAGCGCTTTTTTTTTTAACACAAAGTTAAGCATGGCCGAGTATGGCTGAGCATGGCTGAGCATGGCTGAGCATAGCCGAGTATGGCCGAGTATGGCCGAGTATGGCTGGGTATGGCTGGGTATGGCAGGGTAGTGCAGAGTATGGCTGGGTATGGCTGGGTATGGCTGGGTATTGCAGAGTATTGCAGAGTATTGCAGAGTATTGCAGGGTATTGCAGGGTATGGGCAAGGTATTACAGAGTATGGGCAGGGTATCGCAGAGTATGGGCAGGGTATCGCAGGGTACTGCAGAGTATGGGCAGGGTATTGCAGAGTATGGGCAGAGTATGAGCAGGGTATTGCAGAGTATGGGCAGGGTATTGCAGAGTATGGGCAGGGTATTGCAGAGTATGGGCAGAGTATTGCAGAGTATGGGCAGGGTATTGCAGAGTATGGGCAGGGTATTGCAGAGTATGGGCAGAGTATGGGCAGGGTATTGCAGAGTATGGGCAGAGTATTGCAGAGTATGGGCAGGGTATTGCAGAGTATGGGCAGGGTATTGCAGAGTATGAGCAGGGTATTGCAGAGTATGGGCAGGGTATTGCAGAGTATGGGCAGGGTATTGCAGAGTATGGGCAGGGTATTGCAGAGTATGAGCAGGGATGGCTGAGCAGGGATGGATGGATCTGTGACTACACATCCAGCCCACAGCGCTGCTGCCATCTGCTCTCTCCCCTCTCCTCTCACAATGTACCGAGAGGGGAGAGAGGAAACCAGCGTCATCACATGACGCTGGTTTGTTTACAAGTGATCACTCCGTCATTTGATGGAGCGATCACATAGTAAATGGCTGCGATTAGCGGCCATCTACCGTGATCCGTGATGCGCCGGGTCTTCCGGACCCGGCGGTCACGGATATTTCCGAAAACGCGCCCCAGCGGGCGCGCGGGAGCAAGATTCTGGGAGGACGTCCCTGGGACATCGTCCCAGAATAACTTGACCACGCTGTAGCCGTCTTTCGGCTATGGCACGGTCGGCAAGTGGTTAAAAGAAAGAAATGCTTGAAATATATCACTCTGTGTGTAATAAATCTATTCAAAATACGAGTTTCACTTTTTGAATTAAATTACTGAAATAAATTATCTTTTTTTTGAGATTCACCTGTACATACAAAACCAGTAAAAATCAAGCCATCACTTACCTCTATAGCTGCAGATGTACTGAGAGTTAAATGTTTAAAGCGGAGCTCCACCCTAAAGTGGAACTTCCGCTCATCGGAACCCTCTCCCTCTCCGGTGTCACATTTGGCACCTTTCAGGGGGGAGGGGGTGCACCCACTTCCCACTTCCGGGAGTCCACTCCGCGGGGATCTGCGGGTAATGTGTCACTTCCGCCCCCCCCCCCCCCGGTTGTGTTCTGGGAAACACACGGCTCCCAGAACACAGCGGGGACCAGTGAGCTTGGCGCAGCACGACTCGCGCATTCAACCGTAGGGAACCACTTCCTGGTTCCCTCACCGAGGATGGCGGTGGGGGCAGCAGAGTGACGAGCGATCGCAAGTCTTCTGCTGCCGACGTCGCTGGACTCCAGGACAGGTAAGTGTCCTAATATTAAAAGTCAGCAGCTGCAGTATTTGTAGCTGCTGGCTTTTAATATTTTTTTTACAGCGGAGCTCCGCTTTAAAGACCAAAGGCTCCAAAGTGTGTTTACTGTAGAAAGCTGCCAAGATCTGCTCTCTTAGAAAAAAAATTAAATTTCATTGACAGCTTTTTAAAAATTAACTTCTCCACAATGTGAAAGAAGAAATCAATTAATTATTAACTGATTTGAACCGTGCTCTCTCTAAGTAAAGCTTTTTAAAGTGCAAAAATGCTCAAATTAAATTGCATCAAACAGTGTCAGCAAACACAATCATATACATGTGTAAAATATATATAGAGTCCAATAAAGGTTATAACATCTAAGTGTCCGATGTTTTAGTCAGTTTTAGCCAACAAAATTAACACTGGATGTCTCCAATTTACAAGCCAACCTCAATGAACTGTCTAATTGGGCAACTAAGTGACAAATGAGGGTTAACCATTTCAGCCCTGGAAGAATTTACTCCCTTAATGACCAGAGCATTTTTTGTGATACGACACTGCATTGCTTTAACTGGCAATTGTGCGGTCGTGCGACATTGCATCCAAACAAAATTGATGTCCTTTATTTCACACAAATAGAGCTTTCTTTTGGTGGTATTTTATCATCTCTGCGGTTTTTATCTTTTGCACTATAAACAAAAAAAGACAGACAATTTTGAAAGAAACTATATTTTTCTACTTTTTGCTATAATGAATATTGCCAAAAAATATCTAAAAAAAACAAATTTCTTACTCAGTTTAGGCCAATATGTATTCTTCTACATATTTTTGGTAAAAAAATTGCAATAAGCAAAAGTTATAGCGTCTACAAAATAGGGGATAGATTTATGATATTTTTATTATTATTATAAAACACTAGGGGCAATCAAGGGGTTAAGTGTGTTCCCTCAGAGTGTTCTAACTGTAAGGGGGATGGGCTCACTAGAACATGACAGGGATCACTGCTCCCGATCACTGGGAACACTAGATCCCTGTCATGTCACTAGGCAGATCGCCACGATCGCGGGCCACCGGCAGACATCGAGCCTGCTAGCCTGCGATGACGGAGGGACGTACGGGTAAGCCCATTTGTGCAGCCGTGCCATTCTGCCGACGTACATCGGCAAGCGGTTAATGTTGATAAATGTAAAATTATGCAATTGGGGGCTAAGAATATGCATGCATCATACATACTAGGGGGAATCAATGGTGGAGAAGGATCTGGGGGTTTTGGTAGATCATAGGCTCAATAATAGCATGCAATGCCAAGCTGCGGTTTCCAAAGAGAGCAAAGTCCTTTCTTGTATTAGGAGAGGTATGGACTCCAGAGAGAGCGATATGATTGTGCCCCTGTTCAAATCATTAGTAAGACCTCATCTGGAATATGCAGTTCAGTTTTGGGCACCAGTTCTCAAAAAGGATATCGGGGAACTGGAGAAAGTGCAGAGAAGGGCAACCAAACTGGTTAAAGGCATGGAGGAGCTCAGCTATAAGGAAAGATTAGAGGAACTGAATTTATTCTCTCTTGAGAAGAGATTACAGGGGGATATGATCAACATGTACAAATACATAAGGGGTCCATATACTGAACTTGTGTTGAGTTATTCTCTTTAAGGTCATCACAGAGGACAAGGGGGGACTCTTTACGTCTAGAGGAAAAATTATTTCATCTCCAAATACGGAAAGGTTTCTTCACAGTAAGAGCTGTGAAAATGTGGAATAGACTCCCTCCAGAGGTGGTTCCTGGCAAGCTCAGTAGATTGCTTTAAAAAAGGCCTGGATTCCTTCCTAAATGTACATAATATAACTGAGTACTAACATTTATAGGTAAAGTTGATCCAGGGAAAATTTGATTGCCTCTCAGGGGATCAGGAAGGAATTTTTTCCCCTGCTGTAGCAAATTGGAACATGCTTTGCTGTTTTTTTTTCACCTTCCTCTGGATCAACTGTGGGTGAAGGATTGTGTATATGACAATTTTTTTCTTGAATTCGCACCTGAAACAAACTGAAAAATGCACAGGACTCTTTTTAAAAATGCACTGCAGCCGGCCTGCAGATATGTGAACCAGCTCCATAGAGAAAGCTGCCGGCTCACATGTCATGCGAATTGAATGCGTTTCAAAACTGTATGTGAACCCAGCCTTAAACAACTACAAGTCTAAAGGAATGTAGGTGCTGCTCTTTTTCTTATTACAATGCTAAGTCAAGAAGTGATCATAAAGGCAGATTATAGAAACCCATGGTAAGCCATACATCGATTTCTTCAGAACAGGGAAGAGTGTAAATCTGCAATACAGTCTGTAAAAGTCCTTACAATACATATAGTTCATCAGGGAAAGTGGGGGTCTGCAAACTTTCAATTTAACCACTTGCCGACTGCAATACATATATATACGTTGCGGTTTGCAAGTGGTTTACCGGGGCTATGGCTGAAGCTATCAGCCATAAAACGTATTCTCATGAAAGCAGAGGGATGGGACATCCCCCTCCCCTCCACCGCTCGCCAGTGTTTCTTGGGCTTACTGTTTTTACCGGCGCGCCAGAGAAACAGTCCGACGGTGTGGCCGGCTGGTCACAGAGGTGAACAGAGACCAGATGGTCTCTGATCACCTCTATGGCCTTGGAACACCAGTGTGACGTCATGACTTCCTGTCTAGGGGGGAAGTAAACCATTTTTTTAATCTTTTGCTTTTAAAAGGTAAAGGAGAGATTTGGGGTATTTTTTACTTCTCATTACAGGGGATGTTGACATTCCTTGAAATAGAAATAAAAGTGATAAAAAAAATTAAAGGGGCAGTGTAAAAATAAAAAATAAAATAAATAAGAAAGAAAGAAAAAAAGCGTAAAGTACCTCCATCCCTCCGTGCTATTAACATACCTATCATGGTAATTTAAAATGTGTTTTTAGCAAATGATTGTTCTGTTCCTCACATTGAGTCAGATCAATGTTCTAAAAAAGTTAGTTTGCAACTAAGTGTAAAAGGGTGTAGATCTCCTCCTAGCTCTTCTGCAACTTCAGAACAAGGGTGGAAATCCACTTTAAGATTAATATGTGAATATTTAAATATGCATAGCCTGGCTACATTTGTTCTTTTAGGTTTAAGGGTAATTTCAAATATTAGCTGTGTGAGGGGGTTAGCTCGGCAGCGGGTGTGTGTGACCCCCGGGATGGGCTCCCCACACAAAACAGGCCCAGCAAACGGAGGTTGTGGTTTTCAAAATCAAAAAGGTGCGGTTTATTTTCTATTTACAGTGACAAAACACAGCAAAGCAAAAGAAACATAACCAAAATAAATCCTGGTCAAGTTGACCTCTGACTAAACATACAGGTTTCCTAACTAACAACTGGGATCAGCCTAGTGCTGTCCTAGTCCCTAAGTCCCTGGTTTTAAATGTCCAAGCAAATAGCCACACAGGCTTTTTCTCACCGCACAGGGGTTCACTCTCCCTAGACAGTCCACACAGGTCTGGTTCCAGGCATGAGCTAACATCTAATGAAGCTGGGAGTTCTTATAGAGGCCTAAATGAGCTGACAAGCTTCAGCTGGTCTCATCAACTCCCTGTCTGCACGACGCCCCACACTCTCCCTAGACATATGAGTCATCCATGAGCCCACTAGCCTTAGCTGGGCTTATACAACTCTCCACCTAGTTGTATAAGTCGGCGTAAAGCCTGAATCTGGGCGAAATATATCTACCCCCCTGGATGCAACCAGGTGACTTTACCTTCCTGCTGTCACATACCCCCCCCTCTTGTTTTAACCTCGGGGTTGGAACACCAGCAATCAGGCATTCATGTACTCGAGACAAAGCATCCACATTCCCCATTTGAACGCCAGGGCGATGCTTTACTGTGAAGTTGAATTCCTGGAGGGCCAGGAACCACCTATTCACTCTTCTATTTGTTTCCTTGTTTTGAGCCATCCACTTTAACGGAGCGTGATCCGTAACCATGTCAAAGTGCCTACCTAGCAGATAGTACCGAAGGGAATCTAGAGCCCACTTCACCGCTAAACACTCCTTTTCAACCGTGGCGTAATTTACCTCATGGGACTTCAACTTCCTGCTGAGGTAAATGACTGGGTGCTCTTCCCCGTTCCAGACCTGGGACAATACTGCTCCTAACCCCACATCTGACGCATCACTTTGTACGACAAAGTCTTTAGAGAAGTCGGGTGAGTACAACACTGGCTGGCTACATAAGGCTTGTTTCAAGAATTGGAATGCTGCCTCAGCCTCGGGGGTCCATTTAATCATGACCGACCCTTTCCCTTTCGTCAGGTTGGTTAGGGGCACAGCCTTAGAAGCAAAGTGGGGAATGAAGCGCCGATAATAACCCGCGATTCCCAGAAAGGCCCGTACCTGCTTCTTGCTGTTGGGACGTGGCCAACTCTGGATGGCCTCGACTTTGTTGAGTTGGGGTTTTATCACTCCCCTGCCAATGGTGTACCCAAGATATTTGGCCTCCTCCTGCCCAATGGTACACTTCTTGGGGTTAGCCGTAAACCCCGCTTCCCGGATAGAGTCTAGGACTGCTTGCACTTTTGGCAGATGTGAGGCCCAATCTGTGCTATGGACAATTACGTCATCCAGGTAAGCCGCAGCATACTTCCGATGGGGCCTCAGTATCTGGTCCATTTTCCGCTGGAATGTGGCCGGCGCATTCTGTAACCCGAACGGCATTCTCTTATATTGGAACGCCCCGTCTGGGGTTACAAATGCGGTTTTCTCTTTGGCCGACTTGGCCAGGGGAATTTGCCAATACCCTTTTGTGAGGTCAAGAGTCGTCATGTATCGGGCTGTTCCCAGCCGGTCGATCAACTCATCTATACGTGGCATGGGGTAGGTGTCAAATTTTGTAACTTTGTTCAACTGACGAAAATCGTTACAAAATCGCCAGCTCCCATCCGGTTTAGGCACCAACACAATGGGACTAGACCAATCACTTTGGGACTCCTCTATCACCCCTAAGTTCAGCATTTTCTGTACTTCCTCCCGTATTGCCTCCCGTCGGGCCTCTGGGATCCGATAGGGTTTTAACTTCACCCTTTCACCGGGCGGGGTAATAATATCATGCTCTACCCCAGATGTTTGTCCCGGCAGCTCAGAGAACACCTCCTTGTTGCGAAGCACAAACTCCTTAACCTCCTGTTGTTGGGGTTGTGACAAGGTGGCTGCTATTCCAACCTCCGGAATCACGCAACCAGTTTGAGCTGGTGACCAAGTTTCTGCGACTAGGGACTCTCTATCCCTCCAGGCTTTCAACAGATTAACGTGATATATCTGTTCGGGCTTTCGCCTTCCTGGTTGTCTGACCTTGTAATTCACTTCGCTCACTTTTTCCATTATCTCGTAGGGGCCTTGCCATTTGGCAAGGAATTTACTTTCAACCGTAGGGACAAGTACCAATATCCTATCCCCCGGGGAAAAGGTATGGGTCTTTGCTCCACGGTTGTACACTCTCTGCTGTGCCAACTGCGCTTGGGCCAAATGTTCCTTCACGATGGGCATTACCTGTGCAATTCGATCTTGCATCAGGGCGACATGCTCAATCACACTCCTGTGGGGAGAACTCTCACTTTCCCAAGTTTCCTTGGCAATATCCAACAGCCCTCTTGGGTGTCTCCCATACAGTAACTCAAAGGGGGAGAATCCCGTAGAGGATTGGGGCACCTCCCTAATAGCAAACATCAAATAAGGAAGTAGACAGTCCCAATCCTTTCCATCTCTATCCACCACTTTCTTCAACATTTGTTTTAGGGTTTTGTTGAATCTTTCAACCAGCCCATCGGTTTGGGGGTGATACACAGATGTACGCAATTGCGTCACTTTGAGCAATTTACACAGCTCTTTCATAACCCGGGACATAAAGGGTGTACCTTGGTCCGTAAGCAGTTCTTTACAAATACCCACCCGGCTAAAAACAAGAGATAGCTCTTTGGCTATGGTTTTGGCCGAGGTATTTCTGAGAGGGATCGCTTCTGGATAACGGGTGGCATAGTCCATTATAACCAATATGTACTGGTGCCCCCTAGCGGACTTGATTATAGGACCTACCAAATCCATTGCGATTCTCTCAAACGGGACCTCAATGATGGGTAGAGGGACCAGCGGGCTACGGAAATGTGGCATCGGGGCCGACCTCTGACACACAGGGCAGGAGGAACAATAATTTTCTATGTCCTTCATCACCCCAGGCCAATAGAATCTCTGTAATACCCTCTCTCGGGTTTTCTCTGTCCCCAGATGACCTCCAAGAATGTGCCCATGGGCCAACTCCAACACCAACTTCCTGTAAGGTTTGGGCACCACAAGCTGCTCAACGGTTTCTTCTGCCCTTTTTGCCACCCGATACAGTAGGTCCTTCTCTACGCTGAAGTATGGGTAAGTGCAGGTATTATCTGGGTTCACTAACTCGCCATCTATTTCCACTACGTTTTCCCGTGCCTTTATTAGGGCGGGGTCTTTTAACTGTTCTGTGGCAAAATTTTCCCTGTGAACCTCCAGATCAGAAAACTCCACAGACGGTAGGTTTTCGTCTGAGGAGGTGGGCTCCTCTCCAGTTTCTTGAGTCTCCCCTGCCAATACTGACAAGGGAAATTCTGGAGAGTCCTCACCACTCTCAGAGGAGTTCTGGCTATCACATTCCTGGTACATAGGGGCACCAGTGGGGGGCTCAGGATCATCCCACAGTTCCCAGAACTTCGGAAAATCCCTTCCCACAATGGCATCATGTGGTAATTGAGATACTAACCCCACTGGATGAGAGAGGGTACCTTTGGGGGTCTCGAAACACACTGTAGTCACTGGATACTCTCGGGTGTCCCCATGCACACAAATAACAGCTACATTGCTATTCCCAGAGACCTCTGTTTTAACTAATTCAGCCTTTATCAGGGTCACAAGGCTACCTGAATCCAGTAATACCACAACATTTCTACCATTAATACACATTTTGCATAAATGTTTCTCAGTTCCCCGAATGGCAGTGCATGCGACTGTCGCACACAGCGACTGACGTCTGTCCATCAGAAAGTCACATTGCATGGGTTCCTCCACAACCGGGCAATTTGCTGCAATATGTCCCGCTTGCCGGCAGCGGTAGCAAACGATCCTTCTTGCCGCCTCTTGAGCCGCTGATTTCCCAGGCTGTTCTCGCCAAACTTGGGGTAGAGCTCCCACCCTCTCACTCTCTCCACCCTTACCCCTTGGAATCCTCTTATCCGCCCCTGGGGATGGTCTGGTCTTAGGGTGGAAAGTCCGAGAGTCTCTGGAAGAGGCCGTCAGGTTCTCTGTAGCCAAGTATTTCTCTACACGATCCACAAGACCACCGGCCGTCTCTGGGTCTCCATGGCTTACCCACTTTTGGATGGCAGTAGGAAGAGCTCTCAAAAACCGATCCATTACAACACGTTCCACAATCTCTGGTGCGGACAAAGTCTCTGGCTGTAGCCACTTCCTGCTCAGGTGAATGAGATCATACATTTGAGACCTGGGGGGTTTTCCAAGCTGGAAAGTCCAGTTATGCACACGCTGAGCCCGGACAGCCAGGGTGACACCCAGCCTTGCCAATATTTCAGCTTTTAGCATCACATAGTCTTTTGCTTGGTCAGGCTCTAGGTCATAGTAAGCCTTCTGCGATTCACCAGTTAACAGAGGAGCCACCAGTCCAGCCCACTGCTCCTCAGGCCACTTTTCTCTTTCAGCAGTCCTTTCAAATGTGGTCAAAAATACCTCTGGATCATCCTCTCCAGTCATTTTTGTCAATAAACGACTCACCCCAAAGGACGCGGTATTAGTGGGACGGCTTTCCTCACTGGTCTGCGGACGTTGCTGCATTACTGCTTCCATTTGCTGTAGTCTCTGCTCTTGCTTCTGTAACAGGTCTATGAAGCGGGCCTCAGATTGCTGCTGGGCTTGTTGATGAGCTTGCTGCTGGGCTGCAAGGCTCCTTTGCAAACCTGCATTTGTCTGCTGTTGATTGGCATTTGCTAGAGCCAGCTGTTTCAGTATCTCCTCCATGCTGGCTTAAAAAAAACTGCCACTGGTTCTCCACCAACTGTGAGGGGGTTAGCTCGGCAGCGGGTGTGTGTGACCCCCGGGATGGGCTCCCCACACAAAACAGGCCCAGCAAACGGAGGTTGTGGTTTTCAAAATCAAAAAGGTGTGGTTTATTTTCTATTTACAGTGACAAAACACAGCAAAGCAAAAGAAACATAACCAAAATAAATCCTGGTCAAGTTGACCTCTGACTAAACATACAGGTTTCCTAACTAACAACTGGGATCAGCCTAGTGCTGTCCTAGTCCCTAAGTCCCTGGTTTTAAATGTCCAAGCAAATAGCCACACAGGCTTTTTCTCACCGCACAGGGGTTCACTCTCCCTAGACAGTCCACACAGGTCTGGTTCCAGGCATGAGCTAACATCTAATGAAGCTGGGAGTTCTTATAGAGGCCTAAATGAGCTGACAAGCTTCAGCTGGTCTCATCAACTCCCTGTCTGCACGACGCCCCACACTCTCCCTAGACATATGAGTCATCCATGAGCCCACTAGCCTTAGCTGGGCTTATACAACTCTCCACCTAGTTGTATAAGTCGGCGTAAAGCCTGAATCTGGGCGAAATATATCTACCCCCCTGGATGCAACCAGGTGACTTTACCTTCCTGCTGTCACAGCTGTTTAGATTGATTTAATGTGAACCTAACCTGGCTCAAATTGCTTCTAAAAATATTCTCTTTATGTTCATTTGTAGGACAAAATGTAATCATAGAACAAAGAAGACACATCCATAACATTAAGCTTAGATTTGTTTCTCATAGTCTATCTTTTCATTTTACAAAACTTCATTGGATTTAAATATTTAGCTGTCAAATAGTTGGGTACAACTGACATGGCTGGAATATGAAAAGGGAGTTCTCTAAGCAGAAGACTTGATGGTCAATGGCAACATTGCGTAAGAAAAAAAAAACAAGGTTCAAAAGCAGAAAAAAGTGTAATGCCTCGTACACACGAACTCGATTCCGGAAGGGAAAAGTGCGATGTGAGCTTTTTGTTAACATACATTAAAATGCCAGCATCTTGAGTTCACCCCTCTAAGTCAGGGACGTGCGGTGAGGTCAGTGGCTGGTGAGGCACTGGCTAGTATCAGAGCCAGATACATACAGGTTACATACGCCACGATCATTAGAGCGAGAGCAATAATTCTAGAACTAGACCTTCTCTGTAACTCAAAACATGTAATCTGTAAAAAATAAATAAAAAAAGTGTCGCCTATGGAGATTTTTAAGCACTGAAGTTTGGCGCCATTCCACAAGTGTGCGCAATTTTAAAGTGTGACATGTTAGGTATCTATTTACTTGGCGTAACATCATCTTTCACATTATACAAAAACATTGGGTTATGTTTATGTTACATACGCCACGATCATTAGAGCGAGAGCAATAATTCTAGAACTAGACCTCCTCTGTAACTCTAAACATGTAATCTGTAAAAAAAAAAAAAAAAAAAGTGTCGCCTATGGAGATTTTTAAGTACTGAAGTTTTGCGCCATTCCACAAGTGTGCGCAATTTTAAAGTGTGACATGTTAGGTATCTATTTACTTGGAGTAACATCACCTTTCACATTATACAAAAACATCGGGTTATCTTTAGTGTTTTTTTTTTTTTTATATTCATGAAATATTTTCCCAAAAAAAGCGTTTGAAAAATTGCTGCGCAAATACCGTGTAACTTAAAAAGTTGCAACGACCACCATTTTATTCCCTAGGGTGTCTGCTAAAACAATATATATACATTTTGGGGGTTCTGAGTAATTTTCGAGAAAAAAAATTATTATTACATGTAGGGAGAAGTGTCATGCCGCGTACACACGGCCGTTTTTAATGTCATTGAAAAAAACAAAGTTTTTCCTCAACGTGATTTTTCGTGTTTCCTCTCAAGCCTGTCTTGCCTACACACTATCGTGAAAAAAAATGATCGAGCAAAGCGCGGTGACGTACAACACGTACGACGGCACTATAAAGGGGAAGTTCTATTCGGATGGCGCCACTCTTTGGGCTGCTTTTGCTGATCCTTGTGTTATTAAAGTTTGGTGAGAGCCGATTTGCGCTTTTCAGCCTCATGCTCTTCAGTCCGTTACAGCGTGACGAATGTGCTATCTCCATTACGAACGTTAGTTTTACCAGAAGGAGTGCTCCCATCTAATACTTGATTCTGAACATGCGCATTTTTTTTCCCCTCGTAAAAGCATACACACTACCGTTTTTCACGACGTTAAAAAGAACAACGTGAAAAACGACGTGAAAAAATAGAGCAGGTTCTAATTTTTTTTTAGGCCATTTTTCACGCCGTTAAAAATGCTCTGGAGCCTACACACGATCGTTTTTAATGACCAATTTAAAAAATGGCATTTTTCACGCCATGAAAAACAGTCGTGTGTACGTGGCATCAGAATTTGCCTGGGTGGCAAGGGGTTAATTACCATAAGTAATATACAAATAATTACTGTATATACTTGAGTATAAGCCGACCTGAATATAAGCCACAAAAAACTGGGAAAACGTATTGACTCGAGTATAAGCCTAGGGTGTCCTTCTGCACGCCTCACTGTGCCTCACTTTGCCTCACTGTGTCCATGTGCATGCCTCACTGTGACTCACTTTGTCCATGCCTCACTGTGCCTTACTGTGCCCATGCCTCACTGTGTCCATGCCTCACTGTGTCATGCCTCACTGTGCCCATGCTTCACTGTGTCTATGCCTCACTGCGCCCAATCTCCCTACCTGATCTCCAGCTGTGTGATTAGACTGACGTTTAACATGAGAGTCTATGGAAGGGGTGGCATAGGACCGGCCAGTACCGGGTCCCCAAAATCACCGGAGAAATTACCATTTAACATGGGAGTCTATGGAAGGGGTGCCAGGGTTTGAAAAATTGGTGCTCCCCGGCTGTAGGTCCCCCGGACAACAAACTGTGCACACTTGTAATGGGAGAGTGGGGCTATATGTGTGCCATGTCTGGGGTCCAGGGGACCTAGGGCCGGCCAGTACTGGGTCCCCAAAATCACCAGAGAAATTACCATTTAACATGAGTCTATGGAAGGGATGCTCGGCTTTGAAAAATTGGTGCTCCCGAAATGTAGGTCGTCCGGACAACAAACTTTGCACACTTGTAGAGGAAGAGTGGGGCTACATGTGTGCCAAGTTTGGGGTCCAGGGGATCTATGGCTGGCCAGGATCAGGTGCACAAATTTGAAGATGGACACAGACTTGAGAATAAGCCGAGGGGGGCATTTTCAGCACCAAAAAAATGTGCTGAAAAATTTGGCTTATACTCGAGTATATACGGTATTATATATTGTTCTTAAGGTAATTTACAATATATTTACAAAAACTGTACTCAAGCAGGTGGCTTAACAGACAAATTACTGAAGTTTGAAGTTATAACTTCAAACCAGTAATTCCACAGTAAATAGATATATAATAAACTATTATGTTATAACATATAGCATAATAATATATGATTTAGCTTAATTATAACAGTACCTTTTCAACAGCAGCAGATTCTCATTCTCCCTTTTAACTGTGTGAGAAAAACATGGGATTGTGAGTAAATCTTATACCCATAAACCCATGATTTTTCCTTGTAGTTAAGAGGGCTGAGTTGGGCTGGAAGGGAGTATTTGTCTTTGAGACACATGCACCTTCTATGCCACTGTAGTAAGAGGCGTGCTTCCACTGCAGCATTTTTATTGGACAGCTTGGGCTAATGATATTTTGCCATTGGTCCAAGACTCCAAGCTGTCCATTGCCTCTGACAAGAAATGAGGAGAGGCACTGTGGGCTCATCCTCTCAGTCTTCTGCAAACAGTGTGCCAGCTTGTATTTAAACTGGCCGCTCTGTATCTAGCTTCTGATAAGGAGCCCAGTATCTCTGTATCTCTGGAACCATGGGTCGTAGGAGCCCCAAATGTTTACCAGTGGTGGGGTAGGACTTTTCTCTGTGACCTCAGGTCGCTGAGCTACGACCCTCAAAGTTTTTTTTTTTTTTTTTATGTTCATGGCTCTGCCTCACCTGCCTCCCCTGACTGCACGTCCCTGCTCTAAGTACCATTCACTTAGCTGAATGCATTGTATAGGGTGACCACGTGTCCCGGATTGCCTGGGACAGTCCCGCATTTTGCAGGTCTGTCCCGGGCACCTTCATTCCAGGACAATGCAGTGTCCCGGAATGAAACTGACACAGCCACCCCCCGGGCCAATCTGGTGCCCCCAAAAAAGGCTGCCAAATCCCTGCTTTACTCACTGACAGTACTTGTCCTGGCCGGGAATGCCTGGAGGAGCACAATCCCCGCCCCCTGCTTGTGATTGGAGAAATCATAAATCCCACCTCTTGTGTCCAATCACTGTGCTGTAATTCGTTACAGCACAAGCTGATTTTTGGGAAGGGGGGGTGTCCCTGAATGGCAGTTTGGAAATGTGGTCACCCTAGCATTGTAGATTGTAACTACTGAAATCCAGGTCATGCTGTGGCCCAAAATCTGGAAATAACCTGAGGTTATAAAAGTTTGCTAGTGATTTTTTTTACTTAAAGGAGTTCCCCTTTAACATCTATGTCTTTCAGCTGATGTCGGATGATGGCAATTTCTGTCATTGAGGGAAATTGCAGCAAGTCATAAACCTGAATGAACATGTAGCTGTAATTGTGCTTTGTCTCCTGTAATACACATTTACAATGTACTGAAACTAAGAGCAATCTAGTTGCAATAAATAATACCTGAGTGACAGGCAGAAGCCCGGCGTTCGTTCTCATAGATTGAATGTCACTTTTTATATCCTCTCCAATTTAGTTAATTCTTCCCTGGCTAACGAAACATCGACGAGATACAGATTAAAACAATAAAAGAACGTTGATGATTTATCTGGCTCCAGCAAGAAGAGTTTAGTCAATGTGATTGATAATGTTAGATCTGTTCTGTAGGCACATCTGTGTAATTATTTCTCTCTACTTAATTGAGTGAATATACCTATTTTTCTTTCTCTTGCGACGAGGAAAAGTTCTCTTTTATCGGTTTTCCCATATATTTCATGGCTCCCAGTGTGTAAGCTGCAAGGATAAGGACTTTAACTGCTTGAGTACTCTAAGTGAGCGATAAAAGAAGCCTGTTCGTAAAAATGTACCTTGGCTGCCACTTCCAAACTCAGTTTTTAGATGCCAGTTTTGTTGCTGTCATACTTATCTTCTGGCATTGCTGTTTAAGTCACTAACCCCAAACAAGTACCGTATGTAGCCAGTGAGGTGGAAACTTTGAAATGTTCATAATTGATCTGAGTTAGTGATCCATTATGTAATGAAGCTGACCCATCCACATAACAGCCAACACTGGCAGATCTGTTGGTTAAATTTAAAGACCAGTGAATAACCCTTCGGCCACATGCACATAGGATGTTTTTTTCCTCCCCTGGACAAATGCTGAAGGCAGTGACATCTGGTGCTCAAAATTTTTGGTGGGGGCGCAAACAAACTAAAATATTCAGAAACAAAAAAACATCAATTGCAGCCACTGTTCCCATCAAATGCAGCCACTATGCCATCAATTGCAGCCATTGTGCCTATCAAATGAAGCCACTGTGCCATTAAATGCAGCCACTGTGCCCATCAAATGCAGCCACTGCGCCATCAATTGCAGCAATAATGCCCATTAAATGCAGCCACTGTGCCATCAAATGCAGCCACTGTGCCCATCAAATGCAGCCACTTGTGCCCATCATATGCAGCCACTGTTCCATCAATTGCAGCCATTGTGCCCATCAAATGCAGCCACTGTGCCCATCATATGCAGGCACTTGTGACCCATCAAATGCAGCCGCTTGTGCCCATCATATGCACCCACTTGTGCCCCATCAAAGGCAGCCACTCATGCCCATCAAATGCCACCACTTGTGCCCATCAAATGCTGCCACTTGTGCCCATCAAATGCCACTTGTGCCCCACCAAATTCAGCCACTGTGACCCCTGCCCACCCACTGTCATCCCTGGACATACCCCATCTTGGTGGCGGGTCAGGCAGTGGGTGATGGCAGCGAGCTGTGGGACGGCTCCTGTGTCCTCCATGCTTCCCTCCTCTTCCGTTCTGCTAGGCGTCCAATAGGGGCACCTGTGCATTCAGCCAATCAGGTGATGAGTATTAGACCCGTGCTTCATAATTGGCAGAGAGGCGGTTCAGTGTTAGAAAAGCAAATATTCATTTTCTTTTCTAACGCATCTGGGTGGACTCCGAGTGCAATGCTTTGCGCTCTGAGTCCACCTTTTTTGAAGTCTATTAGAGCCTATTGCTCTAATCAGGTGCTTTAAAAAAAACACCCCCGCCGCTGTAATTCAGGCGCCCGGCATCCGAGAAGGGGCCGGACGCCTGAATAGGGGGTGGCAGCGGAGGCCATAAATAGATTCATGCAATGCATGAATCTATCCATTATACACAAGGGGGGTGGCTGGAGAGAGGGGACGGCGCCCGTGCACCCTTAATGGATGGGACGGCTCCTGGCTGAAGAGGAGCAAAAAGTAGCATTAAAAATGCGCCCAAAGCTGTGTTTTACAAACACATTTAGGTGCATTAAGCTCTTGGGTATTCATTCATTCCATTGTAGTTTACACGCATATAGGCACATCAGGGATTTTTTGCTGCAAAACTCTCCTCTCCAGAACTTGCTGGCTCTGAAGCCTCGTACACATGACCAAGTTTCTCGGCAAGAACCAGCAAGAAACTTGCTGGCAGAGATTTCTTGCCGAGTAACTCGGTCGTGTGTACGCGGCTATCATGTTTCTCGTCAAGAAAACCGACAAGAATCTCGACGAGAAAAATAGAGAACCTGCTCTCTTTTTTCTCGTCGAGATTCTTGTCAGCAGGCTTCTCGACGAGAAAATTGTGTGTGTGTGTACACTTACCTGTCCTCCGGGAAGCCCGCGCATGCTCGAAATGACTTTGACGCATGCGCGGTAGCTTCCTAGGCATAGGTAGGGTGTAGCAAGATGGCGGCGACGGCATCGAATGTGACGAGCGCACGCTCGTCGTAGTCGATTACGTCACCGCGTTCGCTCCATTCAAAGAACCGCGGGTTCTTTGAAAGGAGCGTGTGTACACTCGGCCGGAACAAGTTTCTTGTCCAAGAATCTCGTCAAGAAAAACGACGTGTTTTTTCTTGACGAGATTTTCGGGCGTGTGTACGAGGCTTCAGGGTTCTTTTCTGCCTTTAAACACCTTGCATGCAAAATGTGTGCAAGGACATATAGGCTAACATTGATCGGCATTTATAGGCAGCAAAAGAAATGTCAAACACCCTTAAAAATTGCATTTTTGACATGCTGTTTGCATGAGGTCCCTTTCACCCATGCAGCTGGCAGGTGGTAAAAGCACGCAGCTGAGCCATGATTTTACTCCGAGATTGCCCACCTAAATTGCAAAATACATCCACAGGAGGCTGTTCACATGCTGCAGCCAGAGCTAATTTAATGCAGCATCACCACCTGTCAAATTTGACCACTCAAGTCAAAAAGGCCATGCTACAGCTTCAAGCCAAAAGCTTGGCTCACATTTACAGGCAGCTCATCAGCCCTTTTGTAAATTGCCATTCAAAAAAAAAAAAAAAAACATGCATTCAGGAGGCAGAAGAGTCACCTTTCAAATGCCTGGCGGTGGCTGCTTAGCCACACTCTGAAAAGCAATCCACCACAGATTGCTTTTCAGAGCATGGGTTAGCGTGAACCTAGCCTATTAGTGATAACAGTGGAACGTGCCTGCTTGACAGCCAGTTCTTGTCTTTATTGGGTCCCTGTTACAGGGTGACAAGGCACAAACACACTGGGGTAGTGATGAGCCGAACACCCCAGGGTTCGGTTCGCACCAGAACCCGCGAACGGACCGAAAGTTCGCACAAACTTTAGAACCCTATTAAATTCAATCGATGCGAACGTTCGAAATCTAAAGTGCTATTTATAACGACTAATATGCATGTTATTGTCCTAAAAAGGGTTTGGGAACCCGGGTTCTGCCCCAGGGGACATGTATCAATCCAAAAAAAAGTTTTAAAAACGTCCGTTTTTCGGGAGCAGTTATTTTAATGATGCATAAAGTGAAAAAAAAAAAGTCAAATATTCCTTTAAATATCGTACCTGGGGGGTGTCAAAAGTATGCCTGTGAAGTGCCACGTGTTTCCCGTGTTTAGAACTGTCCCTGCACAAAATTACATTTCTAAAGGAAAAAAAGCCATTTAAAACTGCTTGCGGCTTTAATGTAATGTCTGGTCCCGGTAATATGGATGAAAATCTTTAAGAAAAATGGCATAGCTACCCCATCACAGCCCCCCCCCCCTACCCCAGCCCATTGCCAGCCCCTTTGGGTCTTGTATGAATATTAAGGGGAACCCCGCACACAAAATAAAAAAGGCCCTATATACTCTGAACAGCCGTATACAGGCGGTGCATACAAGACAGGGACTGTAGGTTTGTTCTTATGTAGAATCTGTTTGTAATTTTGAACAGGTACATTGTTTAAGTGTAGCTCCAGCCCAAAAAATCTATTTTTAAGCTTTTTGGAAAACATAGGGAAGGGTTATCACCCCTGTAACATTTGTGTTGCTGTCTGTGCAGTGTGCACCTGTTCAGAACAGTTCACCTCACTTTCCGTCCTAATGACAAATGTTTTTTGAAAATTTGGGGTTTTTATTGAAACAAGAATTGGTGATAAAGCATCAGTGGAGAGGAGACACTTTTTTTCCCATATTAACTCTTACAGGAGAGAATTTGCCTTCCTAGGGGTAGATTTCCTCTCACTTCCTGTTATATCCTTCCGTTTGCAAGGAGGAGTCGTTTGTAAGTTGGATGTTTGAAAGTAGGGGCCTGCCGTATATACTCAGCTGAAAATTGCCCCTTACATGTTGGTGTTGCCACAACACTGTGAGCCCTCACAGTTACTCTTGGTGGGCGCATGAATGGGCCCTGCTGTGAATTATTAGATCAAGAATTGTAATTGCATGCCCCTGTTGAACAGGGGCTGAAAAATT
Source organism: Rana muscosa (assembly GCA_029206835.1). Taxonomy (NCBI): domain Eukaryota; kingdom Metazoa; phylum Chordata; class Amphibia; order Anura; family Ranidae; genus Rana; species Rana muscosa. The sequence goes on along the minus strand of CM055121.1, from coordinate 437,730,222 downwards.
GGGCCTTTGGTGGTGGTGGTGGTGGTGTTGACACAACACTGTAAGGCCTCACAGTTACTCTTGGCGGGCGCAGGAATGGGCCCTGCTGTGAATTATTAGATCAAGAATTGTAATTGCATGCCCCTGTTGAACAGGGGCTGAAAAATTGGGCATTTGGTGGTGGTGGTGGTGGTGTTGACACAACACTGTAAGGCCTCACAGTTACTCTTGGTGGGCGCAGGAATGGGCCCTGCTGTGAATTATTAGATCAAGAATTGTAATTACATGCCCCTGTTAAACAGGGGCAGAAAAATTGGGCCTTAGGCACTGGTGCCACAACACTCCAACCCCTCACAGATACTGTACTTGGAGCACAGCAATGAGCCCTGTTGCAAAGTATTGCATCAAAAATTGTAATTACACGCCCCTGTTAAACAGGGGCTGAAAAATTGGGCCTTAGCCACTGGTGCTGGTGCCACGACACTGCAACCTCTCCCAGATACTCTAGTTGGAGTGCAGGAATGAGCCCTGCTGCAAAGCATTGCATAAAAAATTGTAATAACACGCCCCTGTTAAACAGGAGCTAAAAAATTGGGCCTTAGCCACTGGTGGCGGCACCCAGAAACAAAAATGTTCTTCCAAGCTATCATCATCAATCGGATCATTGAGGAGGAGGAAAATAGTCAGTCAACATAACAGGACAGTCTCTCAGCATCAGCATCAGTCTTGAAGGGATGTGACATTTGAAAATAAATTAGTCTGTTATATCAGCTTCAGGTGTTTGGTAGCTGGTGGTGATCCAAGACTGGTTCATCTTTATGAAGGTCAGTCGATCAGAGTCGGTGGACAGGTGCACCCTGTAATCCATGACAAATCCTCCAGCAGCACTGAATGTGCGTTCTGAAAGAACGCTGGATGCAGGACAGGCCAATAGCTAAATTGCATACTGTGCAAGCTCTGGCCAGTGATCCATCCTCAAGACCCAGTAAGCCAGAGGATTTTCGGTGGGGAAGGTGTCCAAGTCTGACCTTGCCCCTAGGTATTCCTGCACCATGTATATCAGACGCTGGCGATGGTTGCTGGAACCGATCATACCTTGGGGCTGCGGACTAAAGAATTGTCTGAACGCATTGGTCAGACAGCCACCTTCCCCACCGCTCCTACTTTGACTGACCGAAGCCTCAGCAACTCGTTGTCCAGGACCAGGAGTTTGTAACCTCCCAGTCTCTGGGAACGCGTTGCACAGACCTTTCTGCAAGGTCTCCCGGAGTTGTCTCATCCTCTGATCCCTCTGCGACGGTAAGATAAGGTCTGCAACCTTACCCTTGTACCGTGGATCAAGGAGAGTGGCCAGCCAGTAATGGTCCCCCTCCTTGATCCGAAGAATACGAGGATCCTTCCGCAGACTTTGCAGGATCAGGGAGGCCATGCAGCGTAGGTTAGCTGAGGCATTCGGTCCGGAGTCCTCTGGGTCACTAAGGACGACATGATCCGCAGCCACCTCCTCCCAGCCACGTACAAGTCCACTGGTTTCTTGGGACTGTAAATCATCCCTAAAAGACTGCTGCTGATGATGCTGAGTGCCAGGCTCCACCTCCATGCTGACACAATCCTCCTCCTCCTCCTGCTCCTCCTCCTCCTCTTCTTCCTGTGCGATGGGTGGGACAGAAGGAACACTGTCTGGGTAAAGGGGGCCTTGAGAGGCAAGGAAGTCCTCCTCTTCCTGCCTCTGTTCTGCCTCAAGTGCCCTGTCCATTATTCCACGCAGCGTATGTTCCAACAGGTGGACAAGAGGTACAGTGTCACTGATGCATGCACTGTCACTGCTCACCATCCTCGTGGCCTCCTCAAATGGTGCCAGGACAGTGCATGCATCCCTGATCATGCCCCACTGGCGTGGTGAAAAAAACCCGAGCTCCCCTGACCCTGTCCTGGTGCCGTAGTCGCACAGGTACTCATTGATGGCCCTCTGCTGCGTGTGCAGCCGCTGCAGCATGGCCAACGTTGAGTTCCACCTGGTGGGCATGTCACATATAAGGCGGTTCTTGGGCAGGTTCAACTCCTTTTGCAGCTCAGCCAGGCGAGCACTGGCATTATAAGATCTGCTGAAATGCACACAGACTTTCCTGGCCTGCCTCAGGACATCCTGTAAGCCCGGGTACCTGCCCAAGAACCGCTGCACCACCAGGTTAAGGACGTGAGCCACACAGGGCACATGGGTCAGTTGTCCCTGTCGGAGAGCGGAGAGGAGGTTGGTGCCATTGTCGCAAACTACCATTCCTGGCTTAAGCTGGCGTGGCGTCAACCACCTATCGGCCTGCCCCTGCAGAGCAGACAGAACCTCTGCCCCAGTGTGGCTCCTGTCCCCCAAACACACCAGCGCAACAACGGCATGGCATCTTTTTGCCTGCGTACTTGCGTAGCCCCTTGAACGCCTACAGAGCACCGCTGGTTCCGAGGACAAAGCACAGGAAGAGGCCATGGAGGAAGAAGAAGAGGAGGGGGTGGAGGACAGAGGTGTGTCACAACCAGTAGTAGCATTTTGGAGGCGTGGCGGTGGAACAACCTCCAACACTACTGCACCTTGTCCTGCATCCTTCCCAGCTGCCAAAAGAGTGACCCAATGGGCCGTGAAAGAAAGGTAACGTCCCTGTCCATGCCTGCTGGACCATGAGTCAGCAGTAATATGCACCTTACCGCTGACCGCCCTGTCCAGCGAGGCCAAGACATTGCCTTCCACATGCCGGTAGAGAGCCGGAATCGCCTTCCGTGAGAAAAAGTGGCGTTTGGGAACCTGCCACTGAGGAACCGCACATTGCACAAACTCACGGAAGGGGGCCGAGTCTACCAACTGAAAAGGCAGCGGTTGAAGCGCTAGCAATTTAGCCAAGCTAGCATTCAACCGCTGGGCATGTGGATGGCTGGGAGTGAACTTCTTTAGACGGTCCAGCAGCTGGGGCAGGGAAATTTGCCTGCTAGAATCGGACGTCGGTGTACTGCTAGCAGAGTGCCCACAAGTACTTGGCTGTGACACACCTAATTCTACACCTTCATTCCTCTCAGTGCAGGTTTCAGAGAGGACTGAAGGTATAGTGGGGTTGGAGATCCCAGCTGATGCGGTGCAAGAAGAGGTCCGCTTTGTTCTTTGGTGTGGGTCTTTAAGGTAGGCTTGCCAACGAGCTGCATGGCAGGTCAACATATGTCTGGTCAAGCATGTGGTGCCCAAGCGGGTGATGTTTTGGCCACGCGATATACGCTTGAGACATATGTTGCAAACAGCAGCTGTGCGATCTGATGCACTCGACTCAAAAAAGGCCCACACCAAAGAACTTTTTGAATAACGGGCAGAGGCAGCGCCCTGCACAGGTGGAGCTCTGCGGTGTGATTCCTTCGGTGTGCTGCCCTTACGCTGGCCCCCCGAGGGCATCCTGCCTCGTTGGAGATGTGCCTCCTCCTCATCCTCCTCCTCCTCCTCTCTCCTATTAGGCACCCACGTGGAGTCAGTGACCTCATCATCCCCTCCCTCCTCATCACTGGAGCCAATCTGGCAGTATGCTGCAGCTGCTGGAACATGACTGCCAGATTGGTGTCCTTCTTGAGCATCCCCTCTCTCTGCTCTCACGCTACTGCCTTCCTCTAGCTGGGTATCATCATCAGACCCTTCGAAACGCTGGGCATCCTCCTGGAGCATGTACCCAACACTGTGCTCAAACAGTTCGGGGGACTCCTCAGGAGGACATGGTTGGTCTAGGGAAGGAGTGACTGATGATGACATTGATACCAGGGAAGAGGACACTTTGGCAGCTGCTTTGCCAGTACCCTGAGCCTGGGTGAGAGAGGATGAGGAGGATGAGGAGGGCTTGGTCATCCACTCTACCAAGTCTTCGGCATCATGCGGCTCAACAGGTCCAGCTGCCGAAAAGAAGGACACGCGTGTCCCATGGCCACGTGCTGATGGCGATGCACCGCGTCCACGACCAGTACTGTTGTCTCTAGACACAGAGCCTGCTTGCCCTCTTTTATTGGCTCCTGACTGTCTGTCTCTCCTTGTTTGCCTTCCAGACATTCTAATGGCCTGCAGGGAAATGGGAAAACCAGCAATAAGGCCTAGCTTCAGGAGTATATTTTGCAGGAATCACACTACGCCTGCTGTAGGTGCTGCAAATGCCTGTTGGTGTAATACACCAGGAAAAAGCAGCAATACAGGCTAACTTCAGGTGTAATATGATCAGGAGGCACACTCCGCCCGCTGTAAGTGTCGCAAATGCCTGTTGGTGTAACACACCAGGAAAAAGCAGCAATACAGGCTAACTTCAGGTGTAATATGATCAGGAGGCACACTCCGCCTGCTGTAAGTGCCGCAAATGCCTGTTGGTGTAACACACCAGGAAAAAGCAGCAATACAGGCTAACTTCAGGTGTAATATGATCAGGAGGCACACTCCGCCCGCTGTAAGTGCCGCAAATGCCTGTTGGTGTAACACACCAGGAAAAAGCAGCAATACAGGCTAACTTCAGGTGTAATATGATCAGGAGGCACACTCCGCCCGCTGTAAGTGCCGCAAATGCCTGTTGGTGTAACACACCAGGAAAAAGCAGCAATACAGGCTAACTTCAGGTGTAATATGATCAGGAGGCACACTCCGCCCGCTGTAAGTGCCGCAAATGCCTGTTGGTGTAACACACCAGGAAAAAGCAGCAATACAGGCTAACTTCAGGTGTAAGATGATCAGGAGGCACACTCCGCACGCTGTAAGTGCCGCAAATGCCTGTTGGTGTAACACACCAGGAAAAAGCAGCAATACAGGCTAACTTCAGGTGTAATATGATCAGGAGGCACACTCCGCCCGCTGTAAGTGCTGCAAATGCCTGTTGGTGTAACACACCAGGAAAAAGCAGCAATACAGGCTAACTTCAGGTGTAATATGATCAGGAGGCACATTCCGCCCGCTGTAAGTGCTGCAAATGCCTGTTGGTGTAACACACCAGGAAAAAGCAGCAATACAGGCTAACTTCAGGTGTAATATGATCAGGAGGCACACTCCGCCCGCTGTAAGTGCCGCAAATGCCTGTTGGTGTAACACACCAGGAAAAAGCAGCAATACAGGCTAACTTCAGGTGTAATATGATCAGGAGGCACACTCCGCCCGCTGTAAGTGCCGCAAATGCCTGTTGGTGTAACACACCAGGAAAAAGCAGCAATACAGGCTAACTTCAGGTGTAATATGATCAGGAGGCACACTCCGCCCGCTGTAAGTGCCGCAAATGCCTGTTGGTGTAACACACCAGGAAGAAGCAGCAATACAGGCTAACTTCAGGTGTAAGATGATCAGGAGGCACACTCCGCACGCTGTAAGTGCCGCAAATGCCTGTTGGTGTAACACACCAGGAAAAAGCAGCAATACAGGCTAACTTCAGGTGTAATATGATCAGGAGGCACACTCCGCCCGCTGTAAGTGCTGCAAATGCCTGTTGGTGTAACACACCAGGAAAAAGCAGCAATACAGGCTAACTTCAGGTGTAATATGATCAGGAGGCACACTCCGCCCGCTGTAAGTGCCGCAAATGCCTGTTGGTGTAACACACCAGGAAAAAGCAGCAATACAGGCTAACTTTAGGTGTAATATGATCAGGAGGCACATTCCGCCCGCTGTAAGTGCTGCAAATGCCTGTTGGTGTAACACACCAGGAAAAAGCAGCAATACAGGCTAACTTCAGGTGTAATATGATCAGGAGGCACACTCCGCCCGCTGTAAGTGCTGCAAATGGCTGTTGGTGTAACACACCAGGAAAAAGCAGCAATACGGGCTAACTTCAGGTGTATAATGTGCAGGAGGCTTAGCAACAATGACACTGACACTGTCCTCTGCCTATCCTTCTCTCTCCCTGCACACAAGGTTTATCAAACAATATGACACTGACACTCTCCCTGCCTATCCTTCTCTCTCCCTGCACACAAGGTTTAGCAAAGAATGTGACACTGACACTGTCCCCTGCCTATCCTTCTCTCTCCCTGCACACAAGGTTTATCAAAGTATATGACACTGACACTCTCCCTGCCTATCCTTCTCTCTCCCTGCACACAAGGTTTAGCAAAGAATATGACACTGACACTGTCCCCTGCCCATCCTTCTCTCTCCCTGCACACAAGGTTTATCAAAGTATATGACACTGACACTCTCCCTGCCTATCCTTCTCTCTCCCTGCACACAAGGTTTAGCAAAGAATGTGACACTGACACTGTCCCCTGCCTATCCTTCTCTCTCCCTGCACACAAGGTTTAGCAAAGAATATGACACTGACACTCTCCCTGCCTATCCTTCTCTCTCCCTACACACAAGTTTGAGGTACAAATAGCACTGACACTGTCCCTGCCTATATAACTCTTTCCCTGCACCGGAACACACTACACAAGGCCACCGCGCTGGCGGCCTTTTATAGTGTGGGGCGTGTGCTAAACCCCCTGAGCTATAATTGGCCACAGGCAACCTGCCTGTGGCCAATTATGGCTCTCCTAGCTGCCGGCGCTGTGATTGGCCAAGCATGCAGGGTCACAGTGCATGCTTGGCCAATCACAGCGCCGGGATTGCACTGCGATGGCGCAGTGTATTGTGGGCCGTTCGCGTCACTCGAATTTGGCGCGAACGGCCCAAATCGTTCGATGTTTGCTGAACGATCGAACAGCCGATGTTCGAGTCGAACTTATGTTTGACTCGAACACCGAGCTCATCCCTACACTGGGGTTACAGGAATAACAGGAAGTGCCTGAACAGTACATTTGTGGCAGGATCACTACGTATTATTTTCATGAAAGCAACAGATTTAAAAGCATTACATAATTACATAGTTGGTGAGGTTGAAAAAAGACACAAGTCCATCCAGTTCAACCTATGTGTGTGTGTGAGCGTGTGTTTATGTCAATAGTACATTGTATATCCCTGTATGTTGTGGTCGTTAAGGTGCCCATCTAATAGTTTTTTTAAATTATCAACACTCCCTGCTGATACCACTGCTTGTGGAAGAGAATTCCACATCCTTACCGCTCTGACAGTAAAGAACCCTTTACGCAGTTTAAGTTAAACCGCTTCTCTTCTGATGTTAGTGAATGGACACATGTCTTATTAAAATCCCTTTCACTGAAAAGTTTTTTCCCTATGCTAGAGTCACCTATTTGTACATTGATATCATATCCCCTCTCAAGCGTCTCCTCTCCAGAGAGAATAATGCCTCGTACACACGAACGCGATTTATGACAAGAAAACTGCAGGGTTTTTTTCAGCAGGAAAACGGCTGAAACTTGTCTTGCATACACATGGTCACACTAATCTTGGCTGAAATTCCGACTGTCAAGAACGCGGTGACGTACAACACGTACGACGAGCCGAGATCAATTAAGTTCAATAGGCAGTTCGGCTCTTCTGCTTGATTCTGAGCATGCTCGTTTTTTTGCGTGTCGTAATTGCATACAGACGAACGCGATAGGAATTTATCCTATGTAAAAAAGTGGAGGAAACTCCCGCGCTGCCCTAATGTGAAATAAATAAACTAATGAGCCAGGAAAAGGGGAAGTGGGGGTGGGGGGGGGAGGGGCACTGCTGCCAAACACCTGTGGATCCAATTCGGGGAAACTCAAATAATATAAAACAGTGATGGTGTTGGCGCTGTGTTTAAACAGGGAAAAAAAAGAGAGAAAGCTGAGAACAGTGTGACTGATAACACACTGAACATACAGACTAGTGTGACCTTGGTGAAAAATAAATATATTAATGAGCTCAAATATATTTACATGGGTGTCCGTGATCATAAATCTAACATATCCAATCGTGATCAACCCAACAAAAATTCCTCATAAATGTGTGTAAATTCAATTACAGAAAGCAATAAAATTAAAAAGTCCAAATAAGTCCAGTTACACCGTGTAATCCAAACGTATCTGTGAAGTGATTCCCATTACCAAAATAGAGTGCTGACAGACCAGGACCCGAGCAGGCAGACGAGCGAGGCGCTCGTAAGATACCCTGCAACCTCTTGTTTTATGCATCTGAGTGTTATATATTTTTCTGTTTTTGAATTAAAACCTTCTGGTACGGAATTATGCTATGCTTGCCATATCTTTTATACCACATCTGAGCACTACGGCAATTTAAGACACCGCTGCACTGAGACCCACATAGAGCCACAGACAACTTGAGGGACGACGAGTTCGGTGCTCGTGGAGAAGATCCCACATTGTTTCTGTGTGAAGTGAGTACACTTCTGGCGTGGATGTGTGTCTCTGGACAGCGGCGGTACTACACCATGATTATCTTTCTTTGGTTTCATATATGACACCCGGGAGAATTGCAGCAACAGGAAGGAGACTGACATTGTTTTAATTTCGGTCCACCCATTTTTGAATTACCCTGTGACCTGTTTGTGCCAGGCTTAATTAAGCAACAAGGTAAGCTGCTTACAGGCACAGAGGTGGAGCACTGAAGAGAAACCATGATTCGAGCACTGAACTGATGTGTGTTTTATTTATTACTCTATTTTGGTAATGGGAATCACTTCACAGATACGTTTGGATTACACGGTGTAACTGGACTTATTTGGACTTTTTAATTTTATTGCTTTCTGTAATTGAATTTACACACATTTATGAGGAATTTTTGTTGGGTTGATCACGATTGGATATGTTAGATTTATGATCACGGACACCCATGTAAATATATTTGAGCTCATTAATATATTTATTTTTCACCAAGGTCACACTAGTCTGTATGTTCAGTGTGTTATCAGTCACACTGTTCTCAGCTTTCTCTCTTTCTTTTCCCTGTTTAAACACAGCGCCAACACCATCACTGTTTTATAGGAATTTATCCTGTCACGAAAATTGAGATCCTGCTCACAATCTTTTCTTGGCCGTAATTCTGACAGAAAAAGTGCGATGGAGCATACACACGGTCGGAATTTGCAACAAAAAGCTCACATCGTACTTTTCCCTTCGGGAATCTCGTTTGTGTGTACGAGGCAAAAGTGTCCGATCTGTCTGCCATAATGTCACAGTCCCGATAAAAAACGCTGATCACCGCCATAACTAGTAAAAAAAAAAAAATAATAATAAAAATGCCATAAATATTTCCGCTATTTTGTAGATGCTATAACTTTTGCGCAAACCAATCAATATACGCTTATTGCGATTTTTATTACCAAAAATATGTAGAAGAATACATATTGGCCTAAACTGAGGAAAAAATTTGCTTTAAAAAAAAATAGGGATATTTATTATAGCAAAAAGTACAAAGTATTGTGCTGTTTTCAAAATTGTCGCACTTTTTTTGTTTATAGCGCAAAAAATAAAAACCGCAGGGATGATCAAATACCACCAAAAGAAAGCTCTATTTGTGGGGAAAAAAATATGTTAATTTTGTTTGGGTACAGCGTCGAACGACCGCACAATTGTCAGTTAAAGTGACTCAGTGCCGTATCCCAAAAAATGGCCTGGTCATTGAGCAGCCAAATCTTCCGAGGCTGAAGTGGTTAAATATTTCTTCTACTGTATTTGTAAATCTTGTTTTATCCAAAGTTGCAAACATTATTCTCTTATTGGTGGCATATGTCTGCCAGAATTTTTATAAGCCAGATTATCTTAATCTATGAAACTAGGTTCAATTTATTACTAGAGACCTGACTTTTTTTTTTTACTTCAGAATTAAATTGTATGTGTAGCAAGGTCCCAGGCCTCCTTTGGTCTGATGAGAACCTCCAGGGCCAGGGATAGCTGACATCCTTCTGTATATAGTGGGTTGCATGGCATAGTGGGTGTAATGCAAGGTAGATTGATTGGGCGCCAGACACTTCTTGGATGCAAAAGAGATTTTATTTCTCTTAACAGAACTGTGGGAGAGAGGGTTAGGGCCAGGACACCCTTAGGTAGTTGCAAGATTAATTGGCAGACTCCGAGACTTCAACAGGAGGACAGCCATGCATGGAAAGTCATCCAGCAAGACACCACATCTGCATGTGTAGGAATGCTGTCTCCTATGGCAACAGTCTTTAACAGTTCCTAACACAAAGTTTAACAGTTCCTTTGCTTCCGCTACAATCACTTCTTGTAGTTCTTCAGCCCACTGAGCTCCCAGTCTCTCACTAGACTAGATGATTCACTGTCACTGAATCCCTTGAGCTCCTCCACTCTTCACGGTAGTATCTTCCTCAAGCATCACCCCTGCCTCTCTGCTGGGTCCCTAGCTTGGTACTCAAAATACTTCTCAAGCTTCAGCCCACTGGCCTGCTCGGTCCCTGGCTTGACACACAAGACTACTCTGCAAGCGTCACCTCCGCTGGTTGGGTCCCTGGCTTAATATCCGCTGAAGTTTCCAGATTCTTCACCGCCCCTGGTTGGTGAGAATACTGCTCGGGTACTTGCTTCAGCTACTCACTATGGTCCCTGGTAATAAGGTCAATGGTCTCTTCATGGCGACAGCTTTCCCCCTACCTCCGATCATGACAGGTTCTCCGGCCGGCAGAACTGTCACTTCTGGTTGGATTGCAAGACGCAATCCCAACCCTGCGCTGCTTTCTTGCTTCTGGAAAGGCCCTCATACAGCCTAGCAACCAGATGTGCCTTGGATAGGCCCAAACTCCAGCCGGCAATACAACACATGTCCACCCAGACAGCCGTTGAGGTGGCACAGAACCCTGATCACCTGACTCCACCCAAATACATAGGTTCTCTGAGCAAGCCAAGGGATTAAAAAAAAAATCTTGCCCATTGGCTGGGATGCCCCATATACCCATAATCTGACCTTGCATTGCCCTTCTCATATCTAATGCCACCAGGTACCCGGCCACCTAGCGGCAGAAGAGAAAAGTGCAGCAAGTACAGACTGATACCACGTACACACGGCCGTTTTTCTCGTCGAGAAAAACTACATTTTTTCCTTTCGACGAGAAAAACGATCGTCTGTGGGCTTTCTGCCGTTTTTTTCGACGAGAAAAACGGCATTAAAAACGACGAGAAAAATTAGAACATGTTCTAATTTTTCTCATCGTTTTTTTCGACATGTTTTCCGCGGCAGTGTTTCCCATAGGGAAACACTGCCGCGGAGCCCACACACGGTCGTTTTTTTCGACCAAAAAAAAAATGACATTTAAAACGGCCGTCTGTGGGGGGAACAAGCTGTTCCTCGTTTTTAACGTCGATTTTCTCGAAGGTGTTTTCACCGTCTAAAAAAACGATCGTGTGTATGCGGCATGAGAGTAAAATCAATTGATCCCTAACAATAGACCAAGGTAGCTATACCTGGCAGGTAAATGTAGGAGCAACCCTGCCTAAACACCAGAGTGCTACATATGTAAAAGCAAAACTTTTTTAGCTTTAGAAAGAGGAAGGTTTGATCCTCTGTTATATTTCTAATGCTATGTTCTCGCTAGTAAGTTTCACCCTTCTATTTGTCCTGGTAAACAAATGTAGCGGTCTCCCCGACCTCCAAGGGCCTGATGGTGAACCCCAGAGCCAGGGAGAACTGACATTCCTCCTCAGGGTGCAGGTTACTATGCATAGTGGGTGTGGTGCAAGGTGAAAAAGTTGGGCGCCAGTCACTTTTTGTGAAAATTAAAAGAGTTTTATTTCTCTTAACAGGAACGGTGAGAGAGAAATGGGGCTCACGACACAATTAGGCAAATGCAATACCATTTTGGCAAACTCCGTAGACACGTAGACAAAAAAACTGTAGATCTTCCAGTTTAACTCACAGTATCCCCCTGTAGATCCTTAGGCTCAGCTCGCCGTCTCTCACTAGACTTCTTGGATTCTCAGCTACCTGCTGGATCCCTCGAGCTTCACCCACAGCTAACCACTTTACTTACAGCTACCGGCCTTCAAGCTTTACTCAAAGCTACCCACTGTATTCCTGGATGAGTCTCCACTGAAGCTTTCCCACTTACTTCACCATCCCCAGCTACTAAAGCGTCTGCTCTGGTACTCCTTCAGAACTTCATCCCTTCCAAAACTTGCCTCTGGTACCAGGAGTGGTCGTCCCTTTGTGACAACTGCTTTTCCTTTACCTCCGGCAACGATCAGGCTCCCCTTGGGCTTTGGGCTTAACCTTTGCTGCTCCTCCTTTGCGGAACCCTGAACTACTGGATAGGCCTTACGTTTAGCTAGCAGCCATTATGTCTCCTGAATAGACCTCAGGCTTCAGGCCTAGCAACCAGGAGCTACTCGACACACACCCGCCCAGGCCATAGCCAGGGGCGGGAAGAACCCTGATCACCTGACTAAATAGTCTATCCCAGCATGAACAGTGGCCAAAATAAACTCCTGCTGATTTGCTGAGATAACTCATTTACCCATCACCAGAATTCACTGTAATCCATCATCCTAATGCCAAAGGCAACAGCGCCACCTATTGACAGAAGAGAGAGAATACCAATTAAACTCAGACTTATGACAGAAATCAGTTGATCAAACTATCAATCAGCCAGGTTAGTTACCACCTAGCACAACTAGATGTATTAGCAGCCCTGTTTAGGACCAGAGTGCTACACAAATGTGGGAGCATTTTACATTTTAGAGTTGTCACTAGCGCAACAGGTGAGCAGAGATAACCTTTTATTAATTTTAACCCTTTCATACTCTAGCTATACAAATCTAAAAAAGGGTTTTAGGCTAGGTTCACATTTATGTGATTGCAGTTGATGCTGTTTTCCAGTGTGTTTTAGAACACGCAATTTCGATGCGTTTTCGCATGCAATTTTCATGCATTTTGCATTTTTTTTCTCTTTAACAAACTGTGAATAGCCGGTTGTTATGGAGCGGGCAGACGTTGCATCCTTAACAACGGATGAGTCATAAGCTGTCAGCGGGTTTCCCAGCTGACAGCTGAATGTAAAAAAAGAATTGCCGCTAATAAAAAAACAGGGAAAAAACGGCATGAAGTCCCCCCCAATACATACCAGGCCTTTCAGGATTTTGAGGGGAACCCCACACCAAAATAAAAAATAAAAAGGCGTGAGGTCATCCCCAAAATCCAGTTCAGACCCTTATCCGAGCATACAGCCTAGCAGGTCAGGAAAGGGAGGGGACGAGCGAGCGCCCCCCCTCCTGAACCATACCAGGCCACATGTCGTCAACATGGGGGGCTCTGCCCCCCAAAGCACCTTGTCCCCATGTTGATGGGGACACGGGCCCCTTCCCCACAACCCTGGCTGGTGGTTGTGGGGGTCTGAGGGTGGGGGCTTATCAGAATCTGGAAGTCCCCTTTAACATGAGGGCCCCCAGATCCCACCCCCCCCCATGTGAATGAGTATGGGGTACATAGTACCACTATTCACTCACCAAAAAAACTAAAACAATGTCCCCTGAAGTAAATCCATCATCAATCATGGTGCACGTCGCCACCGCTGAAAATTGGTCCTCTCCCGCTGTCTGTCAATTCTTAGTTTCCCTTAGTTATTTAAGAACTATCAGACGGCGGAGCAGGCAAACAGAGGGACAAAGAAGGAGTAACAAAGAAGGGAGCCCTCATTGGGCAAGGGGATGATGTCCAGTAACAAACTGCAACTAGTTTGACAGAATAGGCTTTTTTGGCTAATAAAGAAAATATTCATAAAAACTTTTACTTAGGTAGGATTTTCAATGGATAGCTGACTGGTTTAGGACACATTACAATCCAAGTGTATAATCTGTACAATCTAATTTACACTTACCGAAACTAGGTAATGTGTATTGTTTAGTACACACGATGAAAAAAACGGACGAAAAATACTAGACATGTGCACACTGAAATATTTTGTTTCGGAATTTCGTTTTTGTCCGAAAAATAAATTTATTTAGTTACTTCCAAAATTCGTTTTTATTTATTTCGTTTTTCGTTAGAAATTGCATTCGTCCGAAAATCTGAATTAATTAAGGTCGAATCTGTCATTGAAGGCTTATGGTGTCTGTCGAATGTTCAAAGAAGATTCGACGGAGCAGCGAAACTGTACGACGCTGCAATCGTACATTTCCAGTCGAATGTTCCGCCCACAAGCTATAGTAGAATTCTAATGTTGAATGACTAGTAATAATTATATTTATTAATTACTATTACTAGTCAACCAACATTAGAATTCTTCTATAGCCTATGGGCGGATGCATTTGACCGGAAATGTACGATTGCAGCGTCGTACAGTTTTGCTGCACCGTCGAATCTTCTAACTTTCGATGCTTTGTCGAATCTTCGTCATTCTAGCTATTTTACTGCTCCTCCTCTTTGGTTACAATCAGCCAATAACATTCATCATCAACTTTATTTTTATTTTACTTCCCCCACCCAATTCCAGCAGTGATCTTTTCTCTCTATAATAACAAATCTTTTCTCTCCTATGTCGAATCTTTTCTCTCCTATGTCGAATCTTTTCTCTCCTATGTCGAATCTTTTCTCTCCTATGTCGAATCTTTTCTCTCCTATGTCGAATCTTTTCTCTCTATAATGTTGAATCTTTTCTCTCTATGTCGAATCTTTTCTCTCCTATGTCGAATCTTTTCTCTCCTATGTCGAATCTTTTCTCTCCTATGTCAAATCTTTTCTCTCTATGTCGAATCTTTTCTCTCTATGTAGAATAATCTTGGACTAATAGAGTTAAGGTTAGGCACATTCGACCACAGGTTCGATAGACACAGATTGTTATTGTCAGCGTCACGTCGAATCTCCTATCTATATCGAACTGTTGTAGCAACGAAAACGAAAATAAAGCATTGGTTTATGTCGGATCTTTCGGTTTTCGGATTCTGTGCTTTCGTTTTCGTTTGTTAAAACGATAACGAAAATAGCTGAAATTCGGACGAAAATGCATTTGGACGAAAACGAATGCACATGTCTAAAAAATACTGATTTCGGAGCAATTGTCGGATAATCTAATCATTAGTACACAGCTTTTGAGAGCCGATCATGACAGTTCATGCAAAAATATCTGAAGGGACAAGCACAAAATATTTTCTTGTACAATAACAGAACAAATGTCTTTCATTTAATCAGTATGTAAGGGGGGGTAGGCGGGGGTTTGTTTGTCACATCCTCCATGTTTCCTTCCTTGTTGGGTGCCAAGCAAGGGTCACCCCAGGGTGGGTTCTACTGTTTTACGTTAGGCACTTTGTTACAGAATTACTTTACTACACACACACACACACACACACACACAGAGTACCATTATTTTTTGTCGTCTTCATCAATGCCCTGGGACAAAGCTGAGGCTGCAGTGGGGAAATACTTAACCTTAAGGCGGGCCTCCACTCTTAACGATAAACATACACCATGTACATTGGCATTGCAACTGTTCTCCAGTTAACTCCTGTTTCCTGTGACATTGTACACCTTCTAATCTGCATAAGAGCAACATGCTGAGCCAATGTCCAAATTCACATGTCCAGAGTTTTCCACTACTACTCCCCAGTGGCAGAGTGAGCCCCACCATGCATTCTGTGCAGGAGGCTCCACACATGCACTCAACTTAACTCTTGAAGTTCAGTTCCTCTGTACAGGATGAGAACCTCTGAGGTGCAATCCACTCCTGTTGCTCTTGAAGACAGATCGCTGGTGGAAGGAGTGCCAAAAACATCATCCTTGCTGCTAGAGGCCATTCCACCCATAACAGGTACACGCTGTTGACAGACTGCTTGTTAAACTTGACTTAAACACTGGTGTCTTCACACTACTCCACTCCACATGAATACCTTCATACCCCAATGTGTTAAGATCCACTTGTTAAGTTATGTATGCTGGCTACCTACGATACACCTCTTAAGTAACATCAGATCAGGCATGGGCAACGTTTCAATACCCAACTTAGCAAAAGTGCAAAATACACATTTTTCAGTCCAACAGGCAAGGCATTAATTGTTCCTAATTCCCTAGCTCTAACTACAGGTTTGAGTGCTGCCCTGGCATACCTGCTAAGATGTAGTCCAGCAATTACAGTCCTTCAGAGGCATACTCCAGTGTTGGTTTCTTCAGGGAGAACCCCAAGTCCAGATGACTTTACATGGTACATGGTATCCTTCTTACTCCTCTAGGTCTTGTCCTCCGTCTCAATCCCTTACAGGTTTTGTACCTGAAGTGGGTCCTGATCCTTTCAGCTCTCCCTTTGTGATTCCTTCCTCCCTATCCTACTCCCGAGAGTTTTCCATGGGGGGACTCCGCCTGTCGGACCATATTATATCTCACAGGATAAGTGGGCCGGACCCAGAGCAGAACCTGCCAAAAAGACCAAAGAACCTTGGAAAGACATTACCTCCTACCCTACCAGCTGGGACAGCATCTGACTGTTTCAACTTCTCCACAAGTACAGTATTTGTCTTTAAAGATTGAGTGAACAAGACTGCTCATGCTCAGAAATGAAAAAATACATTACAATACATTACAATACATTACATCATCACAGGAAATTGTATTCTGTCTAATGAGAATTTTTGTAATTCTAGTAACCTAATAGTTTTTGATATAAGTCTAGCTATAGCATTAGATTGTAATATGTATAGTCAGTTGAGGCCCTGGCTAGGGATGAGCTTCAAGGTCGAGTCAAATTCATGTTCGACTCGAACATTGCCTGTTCGCCCGTTTGGCGAACATCGAACAATTTGGGGTGTTCACGGCAAATTCGAAAAGCAGCGGAACACCCTGTAAGAGTCTATGGGAGAAATCTAAAGTGCTCATTTTAAAGGCTTATATGCTAGTTATTGTCATAAAAAGTGACATATGGGAGAAATCTAAAGTGCTAATTTTAAAGGCTTATATGCAAGTTATTGTCATAAAAGTGAAATATTCCTTTAAATTTCGTACCTGGGGGGTGTATATAGTATGCCTGTAAAGCAGCGCTTGTTTCCGGTGCTTAGAACAGTCTCTGCACAAAATGTTCTGAAGGAAAAAAAGTCATTTAAAAGCACTCACGGCTGTAATGAATTGCCGGTCTCGGCAATACAGAGAAAAGTCATTCAAAGTCATTGATAAAAAAAAAAAAGAAAAAATGCGTGGGGGTCCACCCAAATTCAATTACCAGGCCCTTCAGGTCTGGTATGGATATTAAGAGGGAACCCTGCGCCAAATTTAGGTCTGGTATGGATTTTAAGGGGAACTCCGCGCCAAATAAAGTAAAAAATGGCGTGGGGTTTCCCCCAAAAATCCATATCAGACCCTTATCCGAGCATGCAACCTGGCAGGCCGCAGGAAAAGAGGGGGGACGAGAGAGCGCCCCCCCTCCTGAACCGTACCAGGCCACATGCCCTCAACATGGGGAGGATGCTTTGGGGTCTGGACCCCAAAGAACCATGTCCCCATGTTGATGGGGACAAGGGCCTCATCCCCACAACTCTTGCCCGATGGTTGTGGGGTTCTGCGAGTGGGGGGCTTATCGGAATCTGCAAGACCCCTTTAACAAAGGGGACCCCTAGATCCCACCCCCCCATGTGAATTGGTAATGGGGTACATTGTACCCCTACCATTTCACAAAGAAAGTGTAAAAAATTGTAAAAAAACACAGACAACAAAAAAAAATACTCCAGCGGTGGTAATCCACTCTCGATCTCCACTCCAGTGATGTCAGTATCCTGCGATGGATGATCTATCCAGGCTCCAGCGACGAGGAACAGCACATGATCCTCTCTTCACCGGAGCGGAGACACCCCGGGAATGACGCCGCCGAAGCCTGACAGGTCTTATGTAGCCGAGGTTTCCCTTGCATCGAAGGGGGGCGGGGTCACCCGCATGTCACTGGGGAAGCCCGGGTTTCCCCTTGCGTCAGAGGGGGATGGGGTCACGTGACAGGTGGCCCGTCCTCAGCTACATAAGAGCTGTCACTGGCTGAAGCTGCGTCATTCCCGGGGTGACTCCGCTCCGGTGAAGAGAGGATCGTGTGCTGTTCCTTGTCGCTGGAGCCCGGAGAGATCATCCATCGCAGGATACTTTTATTTTGAATAAAGGACTTATCCCAACTGGATCTGTGTGTTTTTTTAAACATTTTTACACTTTCTTTGTGAAATGGTAGGGGTACAATGTACCCCGTTACCAATTCACATAGGGGGGGAGCCGGGATCTGGGGGTCCACTTTGTTAAAGGGGTCTTCCATATTCCGATAAGCCCCCCGCCCGCAGACCCCCACAACCACCGGGCAAGGGTTGTGGGGATGAGGCCATTGTCCCCATCAACATGGGGACATGGTGCTTTGGGGTCCAGACCCCAAAGCATCCTCCCCATGTTGAGGATAAGGGTCTGGTATGGATTTTTGGGGGGAACCCCACACCATTTTTTTTTTATTGCCATGGAGTTCCCCTTAAAATCCATACCAGACCGTCTGGTATGGATATTTGGGGGGACCGCACACATTTTTTTTATTTTATTAGGCGCAGGGTTCCCCTTAATATCCATACCAGACCTGAAGGGTAATTAAATTTGGGGGACCCCCACATATTTTTATTTTTTTATCAATGACTTTTCTCTGTATTGCCGGGACCAGCAATTCATTACAGCTGTGAGTACTTTTAAATGACTTTTTTTCCTTCAGAAATTACATTTTGTGCAGAGACTGTTCTAAGCACGGGAAACAAGTGCTGCTTTACAGGCATACTATATACACCCCCCAGGTACGAAATTTAAAGGAATATTTCACTTTTATTGTTTCACTTCAAGCATTATTAAAATCACTGCTCCCGAAAAAACGTCAGTTTTTAAAACTTTTTTTTGCATTGATACATGTCCCCTGGGGCAGGACCCGGGTCCCCAAACACTTTTTATGACAATAACTTGCATATAAGCCTTTAAAATTAGCACTTTTGATTTTTCATGTTCGTGTCCCATAGACTTTAACGGGGTTCGGATGTTCGAACTAATTTATTGCCTGTTCGCATGTTCTGGTGTAAACCGAACTCAGGGGTGTTCGGCTCATCCCTAGTCCTGGCAAACACAGCTCAATGTATGTAAAAAGTATAACCAGTTCATGTTTTTCTTGTAATAGCTATGCGTGTATGAATTTTAACTAGTTTATGTAGGCATCAGAAGGGCTTGTAAACAAACAACAATTTTCAATAATTTTGGAAAAGTCTTTATTAATGATCGCAAATTTAAGTTTGCTCTGGATGTTACCTTTATTGTATATGCACTATAATATATGGGACTGGCAGCTGCCTTGGGCTGAGAACTTGCAGGGAGGTCTTGGTTGGTGGTTATTGTTTTTTTAGATGAGGAGAAGAGTGGCATCACCCCCGTTTTTCTTGGTGGATCATCTACATGTGTACAGCCAAAATAAACAAAATAAAATAATAATTACTTTGAAAGGCACAGCTTGCAAATATAGCACTACAAAAAAGTTTTATTGAAGGTTGTTTTTATAGGAAACTTTCCACCCAGTCACTTCTTATGAGTATGTAGACTAGACTGTAGAAATCCATTCATTTCTATGGAGAGGTCTTTTAGCATATGCACAGAAGAAGTAAATGACTAGCTAAGACTTTGCAGCATCAACTTTGTGGTTTGCCAAGGGAAACTACAGTCTGGGACTTGCAGGAATGTGGGCAGGGGAGTATAATGCGGCGTACACACGATCGTTTTTCATGCCATTTTTTAAACCAACGTTTTTCTCGTCGTTTTTTTTCATGTTTCCTCTCAAGCCTGTCTTGCGTACACACGATCATTTAAAAAAATGTTCAAGCAAAGCGCAGTGACGTACAACACGTACGACGGCACTATAAAGAGGAAGTTCCATTCGGATGGCGCCACCCTTCATGTTAGTAAAGTTTGTTGAGCGACGATTCGCGCTTTTCAGCCTCCTGCTTTCAGTCCGTTACAGCGTGATGAATGTGCTATCTCCATTACAAATGCTAGTTTTACCAGAACGTGCGCTCCCGTCTCATACTTGATTCTGAGCATGCGCGTTTTTTTTCACCTCGTAAAAGCATACACACCATCGTTTTTCATGTCGTTAAAAAAAACGACATGAAAAACTACGTGAAAAAATAGAGCATGTTCGAAATTTTTAATGGCCGTTTTTCACGTCGTTAAAAATGCTCTGGAGCATACACACGATCGGTTTTAATGGCCATTTTGAAAAATGTAATTTTTAACGGCATGAAAAACGATCGTGTGCATGGGGCATAAGACTTGAGGGTGGGGGAAATTATGGTGGGGTAACTTGAAGTGTTATTCTACAAAATTATAGTTATACTTTGGGCCTGTGGCCATTGTGAAAAAACACCAAAGTAATTGCTGTATGAAATAGCTGACACTTTCCTTTTCATCTGATTTTTTTACTCCATTGGCTCCGAGTCCCAGAGCCCTAATAAAGTGCTTATGGTAACAGCATTTTATTAGGAGTCATGTTGACGGGCATTATTTTCCTGCATTTGATGTGTCTTTAGGATGCATTGCCAAATGCAGTTCAGTAAAATTGTATTTAAAGTGGTTATAAAGTCAAATCATTTTTTACCTTAATGCATTCCTTACATTAAGGTTAAACAATGTCCTACTACCTGTCCTCCGCCCTCCTCCCTAAATACTAATATGACCCCTCTCTTGATCCAGCGCTGTCACCGTCTTCAGCAGAGCTGGTCTCTGTTCCTCTTCTCACAGGACAGATTGAGATCAGTGGGAGCCATTGGCTGCTGTTGCTGTCAGTCAAATCCAGTGATAAGGGATCAGGGGGCTGGGACAAGCCTTGCTGTGTGTTTCAGGAGTGCCCCCATAGCAAGTAGCTTGCTAGATACACTCAGAAGAGGAAAAACGAAGACCACTGGCAGGGGACCCCAGAAGAGGAGGATCAGGGCTACTCTGTGCAATACTATTGCACAGAGCGGGTAAGTATAAAAAATAAATAAAATGTAATCTTGCAGTACACATGTTAATTCAGAGGCTATGGTTGACCTGCTTTGCACTTATTTTTTTTTTTAAGACACAGCATGGCTTATTAAAGTACATTTGAACTGCAGGCAAAGCAGGTCAAATACAGCCTATTCTTCTCAGACGCTGCATTTTTTATCCTAACACAGCAGCCTGCATTTTAATGAAAAATTTGTCATTTGACTAGAACTCACGTCAACAAAAACCCTTACTGTCTCCTTTGTATAGCCATAGACATGCCCCCCATAATAATGTCCATGTCTAATAATAGGTCACTCAAGCGTCAGACATTGCACTGTGGGATTTACAAAAGAGATGTTCATCTTTTTCACTATGAGCATAGCAAAGTAGTTTTAAACCCTAACCAGATGGCATTTCGTTTGCTAAAGCACTTTAACTTATAAACAATCACTTTGTTTTTCATAAAATATGTTTTTCAACATATTTTTTAGCTATTTTTTACATTTTAGTACTACTAATCGCCTCAGGAGCACAACTGCGATGCAAGTGCCACTCCATTATAGGAATATTGTAAACAAGAACCTACATGACAGGATCACTAGGTATTCTCTTAAGTGAAGATTTAAAAATCCTGAAAACAACTTCTGAAATACAGTGCCTTGCAAAAGTATTCACCCCCCTTGGCTTTTTACCTATTTTGTTACATTACAACCTTTAGTTCAATGTTTTTTCAATCTGAATTATATGTGATGGATCAGAACACAATAGTCTAAGTTGGTGAAGTAAAATTAGAAAAATATATACATAAAACTATTTTTCAGAAATAAAATACTGATAAATGGCATGGGCGTATGTATTCACCCCCTGTGTTATGAAGCGCATAAAAAGCTCTGGTGCAGCCAATTACCTTCAGAAGTCGCATAATTTGTGAAATGATGTCCACCTGTGTGCAATCTAAGTGTCACATGATCTGTCATTACATATACACACCTTTTTGAAAGGCCCCAGAGGCTGCAACACCTAAGCAAGAGGCACCACTAACCAAACCCTGCCATGAAGACCAAGGAACTCTCCAAAAAAGTAAGGGACAATGTTTTTCAGAAGTACAAGTCAGGGTTAGGTTATAAAAAAATATCCAAATCTTTGATGATCCCTAGGAGCACCATCAAATCTATCATGACCAAATGGAAAAAAATATGGCACAACAGCAAACCTGCCAAGAGACGGCTGCACACCAAAACTCATGGACCGGCCAAGGAGGGCATTAATCAGAGAGGCAGCACAGAGACCTAAGGTAACCCTGAAGGAGCTGCAGAGTTCCACAGCAGAGACTGGAGTATCTGTACATAGGACGACAATAAGCCGTACGCTCCATAGAGTTGGGCTTTATGGCAGAGTGGCCAGAAGAAAGCAATAACTTTCAGCAAAAAACAAAATGGCACGTTTTGAGTTTGCGAAAAGGCATGTGGAAGACTCCCAAAATGTATGGAGGAAGGTGCTCTGGTTTGATGGGACTAAAATTGAATTTTTTGGCCATCAAAGAAAGCGCTATGTCTGGCGCAAACCCAACACATCACATCACCCAAAGAACACCATCCCCATAGTGAAACATGGTGGTGGCAGCATCATGCTGTGGGGATGTTTTTCAGCAGTCGGGACTGGGAAACCGGACAGAGTTGAGGGAAAGACGGATGGTGCTAAATACAGGGAGATTCTTGAACAAAACCTGTACCACTCTGTGTGTGATTTGGGGCTAGGACAGAGGTTCACCTTCCAGCAGGACAATGACCCCAAACACACTGCTAAAGCAAAACTTGAGTGGTTTAAGGGGAAACATGTAAATAGAAAATCTGTGGAAAAAAACTAAAGATTGCTGTTCACGAGCATAAACCATCCAACTTGAAGGAGCTGGAGCCGTTTTGCTAGGAGGAATGGGCAAAAATCCCAGTGATAATATGTGGCAAGCTCATAGAGACTTATCCAAAGTGACTTGAAGCTGTGATAGCCGCAAAAGGTGGCTCTACAAAGTATTGACTTTAGGGGGGTGAATAGTTATGCACATTGACTTTTTCTGTTATTTTGTCCTATTTGTTGTTTGCTTCACAATAAAAATAATTTTTTTCAAAGTTGTGGACGTGTTTTGTAAATTAAATTATGTAAATCCTCAAACAATCCATGTTAATTCCAGGTTGTGAGGCAACAAAACATGAAAAATGCCAAGGGGGGGGTGAATACTTTTGCAAGGCACTGTACATGAACATGTTAAACCCTTCATGGGATTTAGTGATTATGGGTGGTGCTGGAAGAAAAAGAAACTGATGAAAATTTATTGATAGCTTTTATTTTTTATTTTTTTTAGTCCCAGGCTTTCTTTAAATAGATTGTAGCTCTTCATACAAACATCAGGAAACTTGGGTGATTACAAAAAATCAGTAAAAGACATGGTTAGAGCAAATGAACAATAAATCCACCTAGTATATTAGCTTAATCAGGAATGAGGCAATCAACAACACAACATAATGATCCAGGTCTTGACATCTCCCTTACAGAGGTTCCTGCCTGTAAAAATCATTAATTCAATACTGCAAAGAGAGAAGGAAAAGGCAGGCTGTGATCATATATTTTTAACCTAAAACACTTCAAAAATTCCAAACCTATAAAAGATTCACTCAAAGCAAAAAAAAGCTTCCTTCAAAAGGAATATGTCACAGGTTCGCATACCTTTGGAAGACGCTGCTTCAGCTGTCTCACAGGAGCCACTTGCTAACCTTTATGCTACATTTCAGTTTTTAGGCATTTCAGTTACACTGTAATGTGAATGATGCTAAACAATTATGGAGTTTAAAGCCCTGTACACACGATCGGATTTCCTATGGATTCAAAACCGATGGATTTTTCCATCGGAATTCCGATGAAGCTGACTTCCATCAGTTTTGCCTACACACCATCAGTCAAAAATCCGACCGTCCCAAACGCTGTGACGTAAAACACTCAGACGAGCCGAGAAAAATTAAGTTCAATGCTTCTGAGCATGCGTCGACTTGATTCTGAGCATGCGTGGGTTTTTTCTCCGATGGAGTTCCACACAGACGATCGGAATTTGCTATTGTTTTTTTTTCCATCGGACAAATTTAAAACATGTTCTATTTTTTCTCACCGATGGAAAAAAGACCGATGGGGTCCATACACGATCGGTTTGTCCGATGAGAAAAGTCCATCGGACTGTTTTCATCTGTAAAACCGATCGTGTGTACAGGGCATAAATGTCCAAAAACATCCACTGCTAGGGAAGGACTGTGGCTTTTTGAGCCATGGGAGTTAGCAAGAATGAACAAGTCTCTTTTGACCCAGATGTTAAATAAGGAATGCCAATGTTTCAGGAAGTGCAAATGGAAAACTTTACAGTTCAATAGGAAAACTGGGTGAAGATGCCTACATGTATACTAGTGTTGTGTGGGGACTGGGTGGGGAGTAGTAGATAAGTAGATTATGATAGGATGGTTGGATAAATTACACTGAATTAAAGGTTTAAAGAAGAAATCTCACTCCAGATTTTTGTTGGTGTTCTCTCCCCCAGGGGACATAGTACATGTAATACTTTTTTCCATGTTCCTACATGCTTTGTAGGTCTAGCCCCCCCCCCCCCATCACCTGATAATGTAGCTAGCAAGAAGGCAGCTTGGCTCCAAGCACTTGCCCGAGACTAGATGGGGGACTGGGTGGGGAGTAATAGATTATGGTTGGATAAATTACACTGAAGAAAACGTTTAAAGAAGAAATCTCACTTCAATATTTTTAGTGTTCTCTCTCCCAGGTTACATAGTACATGTAATAATTTGTCCCATATTCCTCTTTCAAATATTTTTATTGAAGATAATACAGTACATGTTATTAGTAAAAATTTTGAAATAGAACAAAATAAACATATATAGATATCAAGTCTTCTCAGTAATTATTAGAGACAAGATAAATGTTATCAATTAATGCCAATAAATTATTAAATGTAATGGGCATTATTACTTAAAACATCTTTTACTAATGCCTAATATACCCAAGTTAAGAGGTTGAATGAAGAGGAAAAACCTAGAATCTAAATGAAAAAGGATAAGGTAGTCTATTGGTCAATAAAATGATAATTCGTGGGATAGTTGGGGCCAATATACCTTTCAACAGGGGCCAAGGTCCGGCTATATGGCCTGGCGTTTCCTGGAGATGGAGTTAGTGATGCCAACTATCTCAAAAGTTCCCATCATATATTGAACTGAACCTATAGATGGGAGATCTTCATCAATTTGATTATTGTACACTGAAGGAACAATAGGTCATAAGTGGTGTGAGGTTAAAAAGCAAGTGGTATATGTGACGGATGAAGGAGGGGCGTGGTAAAGCGATATGTCCCATGTTCCTACATGCTTTGTAGGTCTAGACCCATCTGATAATGTAGCTAGCAAGGAGGTAGTCTTTTTTTATAACCTGCACTTGTCTTGGCTCCAAGCACTTTCCCGAGACAAGTGGTGGCAAAAGGAATGCAGAGGGAGGAGGGGCTGACAGGCCTCCATCCTCCACTTCTGTATTCCTCTTGCCACTGCTTGCCTCGGGAAAGTGCTTGGGCCAATACAAGCTACATTGTCAAATGGCCATGGGGGAGTGCCCTGTCAAATAGCCAGGCTTCCAAAGCATGTAGGAACATGGGACAAATTACTACATGTATTTAAACACACAAGGGGAAAAAATGAAGTGAGAGTTCTTCCTTAGAGCCAAGATCTTTCCAAGCATTTTGGTATTAAAGAAATAGAAAATAAATATTACAAAAATAAAATCTTTGCTACACTACATTATTATATTGTGCTATGCACACTCACAGTCTTGTATTTTCTATTCCCATCCAGCCTTGAACACCAGCTGAAATTTCATTACAAGCTAACAGCTGGACTTCCAGCCTTGGATGAGAGAAGTGCCAAGAGGTGATTGACGAGAAATCATATTGGCAGCCTCCCATTTCTATAGTTAACACAATATGATATTCACAAACTGGTGTGGTGAGAAAAGCGTTGAGTTCAGATAAAACGCAGAATGAAACAAGGGGCATACCTAATACTTACAGTTAAAAAACTAAAGTGAGTTTCATGCTGAAGTAGATTTGCAGAAATGACACAGCCTAGAGAAGTGTCGGGGGGGGGGGGGGATGAGGGGTTATTATGACAAGCTATCCCTTCTTTCGATATTATAAGACATTTCATTCCAGTGTTAGCATGCTGGTATTACTAATAATAGAGTTTCCTCTTCCAGCTTGTGTGTGTACTATGCACATATTTATTATGTCTACTACCTTATAAAATGGGCATACTTCAATACTATGGGTAATATTCTCTCTCGCTGTCCTCTGTCTGCTTACAATAAAAGACCGGTAAACTGTGCATGCTTCCCGGAATAGATCTGCAAACAAAAAATAAAGTACCGATAATATTTGCTTAACCACTTCATACCGGATGGACGTCCAAGGACGTCCTCGGCTTTGTGGTAGTATATCTGAATGATGCCTGCAGCTACAGGCATCATTCAGATATTGACCCCATATCTCACTGTAAAGAGGACCTGTCATGCTTATTCCTATTACAAGTGATGTTTATATTCCTTGTAATAAGAATAAAAGTGATCAAATTATTATTATTATTTTTTTAAAGTGTCAAAGTAAAAAGTTTAAAGTAAAAAAAAAAAAAATGTTTAAAGTGCCCCTGTCCCCGGTAGCTTGCACGCAGAAGTGAACGCATACATAAGTCCCGCCTACATATGAAAACAGTGTTCAGACCACACAAGTGAGGTATCGCAGCGAACGGTAGAGTGAGAGCAATAATTCTAGCCCTAGACCCCCTCTGTAACTCAAAACATGTAACCAGTAAAAAAAAATAACGCGTCGCCCATGAGGATTTTTAAGTACCGTAGTTTGGCGCCATTCCACGAGCGTGTGCAATTTTGAAGGGTGACATGTTAGGTATCTATTTACTCAGCGTAACATCATCTTTCACATTATGCAAAAAAATTGGGCTAACTTTAATGTTTTAATATTTTTTAATTCATGAAACCGTTTTTTTTCCCCAAAAAATGCGTTAAAAAAATTATTGCGCAAATACCGTGCGAGATAAAAAGTTGCAATGACCGCCATTTTATTCCCTAGGGTGTCTGATAAAAAAACATATATATATATATATATATATATATATATATATATAGTGTTTGGGGGTTCTGAGTAATTTTCTAGCAAAAAAAAAGATTTTTGCATGTAGGAGAGGAGTGCCAGAATAGGCCCGGTAAGGAAGTGGTTAAAATTGCAGCGTATAAAGGAAGAGTTTGATAAGTCATCCTAAAAGGTTGAGCATATTGGTATTTGGTATTTTCAGTTTGTTTCTGTAAATATCACACTCACATATAAATCATAACCAAAACCTGATGATTGCTCCTGAATACCTGGAAATGGAAAAGTTGAAAAAAAAAAAACATTCATGGGAATTGTATAAAGTTTCTATGACACTCTTTAGAATTCCATGAGCCTCCACATCACAAACGTCAGAGCGGGTGACAGATTCATGTCTTGTTTTAAACAGGGACATGTATTTGGGGCAAGTATTGTGTGCAGTGGCACACTGAGACCACAATGTCCGTACATACACTCTATTCTCAGTGAAGCTGAACTTCCTCCTGCCAGTGCAGCTGTAGACTGTAGTTGCAAACAGTAACTGAATGGCCAGAGCCTGATGGAGAAGCTGAGACACTAATTCCAGTGGCGGCTGGTGCTCAAAATTTTTTGGGGGGTGCAAATAAACTGAAAAAAAAAAAAAACATCAATTGCCGCCACTGTGCCCATTAAACTCAGCCACTGTGCCCATTAAACGCAGCCACTGTGCCCATCAAACCCTGCCAGTTTGCTCCCAAATGCAGCCATTTTTTCCCCCCAAATGCAGCCAGTTTGTCCCCCCAAATGCAGCCAGATTGTCCCCCCAAATGGAGCCAGTTTCTCCCCCCAAATGCAGCCAGTTTGTCCCCCCCAAATGCAGCCAGTTTGTCCCCCCCCAATGCAGCCAGTTTGCCCCCCCCAAATGCAGCCAGTTTGTGCCCCCAATTGCAGCCAGTTTGTGCCCCCAATTGCAGCCAGTTTGTCCCCCCTATTGCAGCCAGTTTGTGCCTCTAAATGCAGCCAGTTTGTGCCTCTAAATGCAGCCAGTTTGTCCCCCCAATTGCAGCCAGTTTGTTCCCCCCAATTGCAGCCAGTTTGTGCCCCCAATTGCAGCCAGTTTGTCCCCCCAATTGCAACCAGTTTGTGCCTCTAAATGCAGCCAGTTTCCCCCCAGCCCGGCACTTACCTTCCTCGGGTAAGCGTCATCCTCCTCCATGCTCCCTCCGCTCCCTCGATGTCATCTCTGCTCGCCTGTCGCTTCAGCCAATCAGGTGACCGGTAACCAGACACGGTGCACCTGATTGGCTGAGAGGCGGGTCAGTGTTAGGGAAGCGATTCCCTAACACAGCACTGTTTAACAAGGGAACGCACAGCCTGTGCGCCCTCTGGTTAATCATTTAAAAGCCGATTAGAGCCCACAGGCTCTAATCAAGAATCCTATTAGAGCCTCTCGCTCTAATCAGGCACTAACAAGACACACCCACCACTGTTATTCAGATGGCCGGCACTCAACAGGGGGCCGGACACCTGAATTGTGGGCGGCAGTGGCGACAATACATAGATTCATGTAATGCATGAATCTATGTATTGTTGATTGATGGGTGCAGGAGAGAGGGAGCGGCGCTCCTGCACCCACTATGGACGCACCACCACTGACTAATTCCCTGTCAGATCCTCTCCTCTTGTTATTACAAACAGGAAGTGGGTGGATCCATTGCCACTATTGGCTATAGAAACATCCCACTGCCTGCTGTCAATAAGAAGGAAAGAGCGGGCCTGATGGGGAACTACTGTCTCAGTTTTTCCATCAGACACCACCCACTGGCAGCGTCACGATTTGCTAGGAGGCTATCATCTATGAAGCCAACAGCATCCTTAACAACAAGTGGCAGGTGGGGAGTGGAGGGGGCAGAGGTGACAATCAAGCCAAACTGCTACATAGCATACAGAGACAGGTACTCTGCCTGTCTCTGTACATTAGCTTAGATTTGGTCTTAATTATCTCCAGTTTTGTTATCTACAAATTGGAGGTAATTATTTTTGAATCTGGTGCAGTAATGCGGCAGATTAAGGCAGTTCTTATTAGCAAAGTGACACTATTAGGAACTACCTGACTCCACCATATGTGTCAGTAAAGCTGTCAAAGCAGAGCACTTTTACCCCCTTCTTGCCCAGGCCAAGTTCCAGCTTTCAGTTACACTTTGAATGACAATTGCGCAGTCATGCAACACTGTACCTATATGAAATTTTATCATTTATTTCACTCAAATAGAGCTTTCTTTTGGTGGTATTTAACCACTTAACAACCACCTGCCGACAAATAACGTCGACAAGGTGGTTGCTTAACTCTGGGAGGACGTTATATAACGTCCTCCCAGAATCGCGCTCCCGCGCGCCCCCTGGGGCGCGCACACGGCGGATCACGAATCGCGGTAAATCGCCGCTGATAGCGGCCGTTTACCACGTGATCGCTCCGTCAAATGACGGAGCAATCACTTGTAAACAGACCGGCGTCATTTGATGACGCCGGTTCCTCTCTCCCCTCTCTGTACCGATCGGTACAGTGTGAGAGGGGAGGGGGAGGGAGCGGATGGCAGCAGCAGCACTGTGGGCTGGATCTGTGACAATTGCAGTCACAGATCCAGCCATCCATCCATCCCTGCTCAGCCATCCCTGTGCAATACCCTGCCAATACTCTGCAATACACCCTGCCAATACTCTGCAATACACCCTGCCAATACTCTGCAAAATACCCTGCCAATACTCTGCAAAATACCCTGCAATACCCTGGTGCAATACACTGCAATACCCTGGTGCAATACTCTGCAATACCCTGGTGCAATACTCTGCAATATCCTGGTGCAATACTCTGCAATACTCTGCAATACCCTGCACAATACTCTGCAATACCCTGGTGCATAATACCCTGTGCAATACTCTGCAATACCCTGCGCAATACCCTGCAAAATACTCTGCAATACCCTGCGCAATACTCTGCAATACCCTGCGCAATACTCTGCAAAATACTCTGCAATACCCTGCGCAATACTCTGCAATACCCTGCACAATACTCTGCAATACCCTGCGCAATACCCTGCACAATACTCTGCAATACTTTGCAATACCCTGCACAATACTCTGCATCACCCTGCGCAATACTCTGCAAAATACTCTGCAATACCCTGCGCAATACTCTGCAATACCCTGCACAATACTCTGCAATACCCTGCACAATACTCTGCAATACCCTGCACAATACACCCTGTGCAATACCCTGTGCAATACTCTGCAATACCCTGTGCAATACCACCTGTGCAATACCCCATGCAATGCCCTGCCATACTCCGCAATGCCCTGCCATACTCCGCAATGCCCTGCCATACTCCGCAATGCCCGGCACTACTCTGCAATAACCACTTCCAGCCCGCCGGCCGTCATATGACGTCCTTGACTTTGTGCGGGGATATCTGAATGATACTTGCAGCTACAGGCATCATTTAGATATTAGCTTTTTCAGCCGGCGATTCCCTACACCATAACAACAATCATAGTGGCTGTTCCACCGCTTGATCATTCTTACGGGAGGCGAGAGGGGATGTCCCCCCCGCCGCCCTCCGGTGCTCCTACCGACTCACCGCTACGATCAAAGCCAGGATTGTTTTTGTTTTTTGTTTTTTTTTCAGGCTTACCAGCCTAGAGGTGAGATGTGGGGTCTTATTGACCCCATATCTCACTGTAAAGAGGACCTGTCATGCCATATTCCTATTACAAGGGATGTTTACATTCCTTGTAATAGGTATAAAAGTGATCAAAAAAAATTTTGGGGCAGAAAAACATGTCAAACTAAAATAAATAAAGTAAAATGAACAATAAAAAAATATATATTTTTTTAAAGCGCCCCTGTCCCCGTGAGCTCGCATACAGAAGCGAACGCATACGTAAGTCCCGCCCACATATGAAAACGGTTTTCAAACCACACATGTGAGGTATCGCCGCGAACGTTATAGCGAGAGCAATAATTTTGTCCCTAGACCTCCTCTGTAACTCAAAACATGTAACCAGTAAAAATATTTAAAGCGTCGCCTATGGGGATTTTTAAGTAGCGAAGTTTGGCGCCATTCCACAAGTGTGTGCAATTTTTAAGGGTGACATGTTAGGTTTCTATTTACTCGGCGTAACTTCATCTTTCACATTATGCAAAAACATTGGGCTAACTTTACTGTTTTTTTTTTTTTTTTTAAGCACAAAACATTTTTTTTCCGTAAAAAACGCGTTAAAAAAATTGCTGCGCAAATATCGTGCGAGATAAAAAGTTGCAACAACCACCATCATATTCTCTAAGGTCTTTGCTAAAAAAACATATATAATGTTTTGGGGTTCTATGTAATTTTATAGCAAATAAATGATGATTTTTACATGTAGGAGAGAAATGTCAGAATTGGCCTGGGTGCTCCAGAACGCCTGATGGTGCTCCCTGCATGTTGGGCCTCTGTATGTGGCCACGCTGTGTAAAAGTCTCACACGTGTGGTATCGCCATACTCGGGAGTAATAGCAGAATGTGTTTTGGGGTGTAATTTGTGGAATGCATATGCTGTGTGTGAGAAATAACCTGCTAATATGACAATTTTGTTAAAAAAAAAAAAGAGAAAAAAAAATCTTGATTTTGCAAAGAATTGTGGGAAAAAATTACAACTTCAAAAAACTCACAATGCCTCTTTCTGAATACCTTGGAATGTCTTCTTTCCAAAAAGGGGTCATTTGGGGGTATTTGTACTTTTCTGGCATGTTAGGGTCTCAAGAAATGAGATTGGTCGTCAGTACTTCAGGTGTGATAAATTTTCAGATATTGGCACCATAGCTTGTGGACTCTATAACTTTCACAAAGACCAAATAATATGCACCAATTTGTACTTATTTTTACCAAAGATATGTAGCAGTATAAATTTTGGCCAAAATTTATGAAGAAAAAATAGTCATTTGCAAAATTTTATAACGGAAACGAAAAAAAACCCAATTTTTTTACAGAATTTTCAGTCTTTTTTCTCTTATAGCGCAAAAAATTAAAAACCCAACAGTGATTAAATACCACCAAAAGAAAGCTCAATTTGTGTGAAAAAAAGGACAAAAAATTCATATGGGTACAATGTTGTATGACTGAGTAATTGTCATTCAAAATGTGAGAGCACCGAAAGCTGAAAATTGGTCTGGTTATTAAGGGGGTTTAAGTGCCCAGTGGTTAAGTGGTTAATTAATCACCACTGGATTTTTCTATTTTTTGCTAAACAAATGAAAAAAGTCCAAAAATGTTGAAAAAATTAATTAAAAATTTCAGTTTGTTATAAAAATTTTGCAAACAGGTAATCTTTCTCCTTCACTGATGTGCGCAGATTAGGCTGAACTGTAGGGCACTGATGGGCACTAATAGGTGGTACTGATAAGGCGGCACTGATGAGGCTGCACTGATAGGCAGCATTGATGGGCACTGTTAGGCGGCACTGAAGGGCCCTGAGAGGTGATACAGATAGGCAGTATTAATAAGCGGCACTGATATGTGAAATCCGGCTGAGGAGACACTGATAGGTGACACTGGTGGGACAGCACTGATAATCAGGACACTGATAAGTGCCCTGTTTATCAGTGTAGATGTCCTTTTACACAAGCCAGTTATCAGATTTCTTCTTCTCTGAAAAGCTGATAACTGGCTTGTGTTTACATCCTGTGATCAGCTGTCATTGGACACAGCTGATCATATGGTAAAGGGCAGCTGTGATTGGCACTTTATCCCGATCTGTGATCAGCTGGGTCCGAATCACGATTACGGGAGGATGTCCATGAACGCCCTCCCGACAAACTAAGCCCTTTTTCAGCTAGGAAGTAGTTAAAGGATGAGTTCACCTTTCAAAAGAAAAGGCACATATTTTTGCAGGTAAAAAAAGTACATGTATTTATTTTATTTTTTACTGAAGCCTGCAGAGCATTGCAACCGCAATCAGCATATTGTGGATGCAATGTCAGGCTCCTGCACAGTCTTTCTAGCTTTGTGCCGGTATCCCTGTACGGGCTTTCAGTTACACAGATAGAGGAAGAATGAATGAGCTATCAGCATCCTGAGGAGCATGCTCGCAGCCCATTCAAGCTACAAGTATATCTGCTGTGGTGGAGGTGGTACTTGCAGTTTTTTCATTCACAGAACTGAATGAATGAATGATTGGCTGTGTGGGTGGAGTCACGCTCAGCCTTGCTGTTTTCAAAAAAGTGACGGCAGGTGCAGGGAGAATATCCCATGCCTGCTGTCACAAAGCAGGGAGAACTGGCGGCGGGAGGTGGGTGTATAGGAGCATGTTACACCCTAAATATGGGTGTACCATGTACCATGCTCCTAAAGATGAATTTATTCTTTAATCTGGTGCAGGCCATTTTAAAGGAGCCATAGTACCAGAAAAGTGTAATAACGGCTTTAATGAAATCCATTGCAGTATTTTACTCCACCAGATACATATTAGCCTGGATATTGCCTAGCGTATCTTTTGAAGATTTAGGCCCAGATTTGTGATAAAACACCACATAGAACAGAGTTTTATTGCAGTGGAATTTTATAGGGGATGGCAGGCTTGGTGGCTTTTTGCCACTTCTTTTTTTATTCACTTGTCTTATAAACAGTTACAGAAAAACATTAGGAAATTGGCTATGCAGCAGATTCAACTACCACCTGGAATATACTCGCTTACCCTTAACTTCACTGCCACTCCATTTATCCCCTAGTTGCAGTTATGTGGGGTGGGTAGAAAATTCTAATCTCTGTGTATGCTCTGACCAGAGTGACTTGGAGCTTAAACAGGGCTACTTCACTCCTGCTGAATCTGTTGCTTTTTTCTTTAACAGCACATCATTCAAACTAGACAGGGTGTATTTTTATTTTTTTTAAAACATTGAATGTATTTTTAAGTAACCAGGTGCTTAGTTATGAATGGAGAATGGGAGACACTGGCTGAAGCTGCTCTCTGTAGCTGCTGCCCTGCAGTGCTGAGCTGGTTAACAGCTATGGCAGCAAGAGGAGGGAGCTGCTGAGCAGGAAGTGTTCAATAGACTGAGTCAGGCAGCACTGCACTGTGGGAACTGTTGTCCAGAGGAGAGAGACTGTAATCACGTGCTTTTGAACTACATTTTCCATAGAGAGATTGCAAGGAGGAGAGGAAAGAGCTACATTTTCTCAAGCTGTACAAGACACAGTTTTGTATTTCCATGAGGAAGATCAGACAGTGCACACCTCTGTCCAGTGTGCGCCATCACTGCTGCATATCTGCAGCCTTAGGCCTCGTACACACGACCGATTTTCTCAGCAAGAACCAGCAAGAAAATTGCTGGCAGAGCTTTCTTGCAGAGTAAACCGTGCGTGTGTACGAGGCTTTCAGGTTACTCGTCAAGAAAACTGGCCAGAATCTCGACGAGAAAAATAAAGAACCTGCTCTCTATTTTCTCGTCGGGATTCTTGTCGGCCTGTTTCCCGACGAGAAACCCGAGAGTGTGTACACTTACCTGTCACCGTGGAAACCTGCGCTTGCTCAAAATGACTTTGACGCATGCGCGGTAGCTTCCTAGGCATAGGTAAGGTGTAGCAAGATGGTGGCGACGGCATCGAATGTGATGAGCGCACGCTCGTCGTAGTCGATGACGTCAACGCCTTCGTTCCATTCAAAAGAACGGCGGTTCTTTAGAATGGAGCGTGTGTACACTTGGCTGGGACAAGATTCTTGTCAAGAATCTCATCAGGGAAAAACTGTTTTTTCCTGACGAGATTCTCGGTTATGTGTACTAGGCTTGAGTGGGATCTGAAGTACTAAGTACAGACAGAGTCACCTGGGTGCAGAGCAGAGAGGGGACTAATCGCTGTGTGTGACCAAATGAGGAGCTGCAGTATTGCTGGGACTGGAGCTGCTCTTGTGGGGATTTATTATCTGCTGCTGAAAAGGCTGAGCCCTTTAGGAACTGACCATTTAACCTTATCACTGCCTGAAGACTTTACTGGCACTACTCACATGTGCACCAATGGTACAACTGGGCCCC
The DNA here is from genome assembly GCA_029206835.1 of Rana muscosa. Taxonomy (NCBI): domain Eukaryota; kingdom Metazoa; phylum Chordata; class Amphibia; order Anura; family Ranidae; genus Rana; species Rana muscosa. Next base: position 437,695,200 of record CM055121.1, on the reverse strand, counting down.
AACATTATGTATATTTATAAACTTCAGCTCAATTATGTACTATCTTGTAACTTAAATGCATTTAGACTGCAGCTAGCATGACATGAGTTCCCACATATGCATCAGAACATACCGTTATCTCAGTGCAGCGCTGTCTTATGAGATGTGATAAATCATGTCCTGATTTAAATCCCATCAATAAAATATTTACTTAAAAAACATGCATAATGCCCTTCTTTATAAAAGAATGTCATTAAAGTGGTATTAAAGCTTTGTTTAAAGCTGAGACTCAGTCCCCCCCCCGCTCTCTCTTCATTGGCTCACTTGCTTTGATTGACAGCAGCGGGAGCCAATGGTTTCCCGCTGCTGTCTCAGCCAATGAGGAGGGAGAGTCACAAGACAGCCAAGGCTATCGTGAACATCGCTGGAATGGAGGGAGTTCAGGTAAGTATTGGGGGTGGGGGGGCCGATGCACACAGAAGGTGTTTTACCTTCATGCATAGCATGCATGAAGTTAAAAAACTTTCAGCATTTTGAACCACTTTAATCAATCTGTAAGTGCTGTATAGTCCTCTTATGTAGTCTTTGTGGCTCAAAGAATTAGTGCTAAACTTGCCAAAGATGTTATTCATATCCCAATTAATTAATGCAATTTGATCGATTATGTGCAATCCATATATTTCACTCGTGATTGTTCCACCAACTGTGGTGCTTTTCCCTTCACGACAAATACTGTATATATACGCTCACCTCCAGTATTTGACCCAAATTAATGTTGGTCAAATAAAGTTTTTCCCTTTAAACCGGGTAGGTGTAAGTTCAGATGTATCTCCAGATTCAATTATCTCAGGAATTCAATTCATGTCCATTCTACTTCGTCATATCATATAAGGTGTATATCATACAAGGTGTAAAGAACATAGAAATTACAAAGGTCTGTGATCTTTGTGGCATGAAGAACATTGACAGATCTGGGGAAAGTCTACACTGAAAACAAACATTGTACAGGAAGCCTATAGTTATTTTAATTGCTGGATGGTTTCTGTTGAGGTTTGAGGGGTTTTAAACACACCCGTACAATGCCTCAGCGTTAGTGACGCTGGGAATCTGTGGATGGCATTACAAAGCCACAATCAGACATGCTGAAATATTAAACTCTCTCCAGCCAGTTGAGCTTCACTCATCGCTTACAAATGAGTTCTCGGCCTTCTCTTCATCTCACTTTGAAATTAGCATGTCGAGAAAGTGACAGGTAGAAAAATCAATGCCTTTCTAGGCGCTTATTTCGCCATGCCTTCTAAACAGCTTATTCTGCGTGCAGCTTGTACACTTCCTTAGTGTCGCTTTGTGGGTTTTATACTCCTGCTTCAACAGCAGTGAAAGGTCAGAGATTGCAAATTACTGCTCTCGAATGAGAAATTGGATACTATAAAAATGCAAAACAGATAAACAGCTCAACAGTGCAAGTTACACAGGAAAACGCTGAGTTACTGCCCTGCTCAATCCTATTTCATTTGCGGCTTATTAAATTTGAATATCTAGTGGCAAAAAATTGTGCAGATGGGGAAGTAAAGGGGGTTTACCGCAAAGCTGGAGATGCGCATAGTACATTATAATAAAGCTGGAGAATATATTCATAAAATTGAACCTGTCAGGGCTTTTATTGCAGGGGGATTTAGAGTTCAGACTAATGTGACCCACCCCTTCAAATTAACTACTGCGTTCTCAGAAATATGAGCTGAAAATCATAATATGTACACAATATATAGTACACATGTGTGTGTGTGTGTATATATATATATATATATATATATATATATATATATATATATACAGTGGGGCAAAAAAGTATTTAGTCAGCCACCAATTGTGTAAGTTCTCCCACTTAAAAAGATGAGCGAGGCCTGTAATTGTCATCATAGGTATACCTCAACTATGAGAGACAAAATGTGGAAACAAATCCAGACAATCACATTGTCTGATTTGGAAATAATTTTTTTTGCAAATTATGGTGGAAAATAAGTATTTGGTCACCTGCAAACAAGCAAGATTTCTGGCTCTCACAGACCTGTATCTTCTTCTTTAAGAGGCTCCTCTGTCCTCCACTCATTACCTGTATTAATGGCACCTGTTTGAACTTGTTATCAGTATAAAAGACACCTGTCCACAACCTCAAACAGTCACACTCCAAACTCCACTATGGTGAAGACCAAAGAGCTGTCGAAGGACACCAGAAACAAAATTGTAGACCTGCACCAGGCTGGGAAGACTGAATCTGCAATAGGTAAGCAGCTTGGTGTGAAGAAATCAACTGTGGGAGCAATAATTAGAAAATGTAAGACATACAAGACCACTGATAATCTCCCTCGATCTGGGGCTCCACGCAAGATCTCACCCCGTGGGGTCAAAATGATCACAAGAACTGTGAGCAAAAATCCCAGAACCACACGGGGGGACCTGGTGAATGACCTGCAGAGAGCTGGGACCAACGTAACAAAGGCTACCATCAGTAACACACTACGCCGCCAGGGACTCAGATCCTGCAGTGCCAGACATGTCCCCCTGCTTAAGCCAGTACATGTCCGGGCCCGTCTGAGGTTTGCTAGATCATTTGGATGATCCAGAAGAGGATTGGGAGAATGTCATATGGTCAGATGAAACCAAAGTAGAACTATTTGGTAGAAACACAACTCGTCGTGTTTGGAGGAGAGAGAATGCTGAGTTGCAACCAAAGAACACCATACCTACTGTGAAGCATGGGGGTGGCAACATCATGCTTTGGGGCTGTCTCTCTGCAAAGGGAACAGGACGACTGATCTGTGTACATAAAAGAATGAATGGGGTCATGTATCGTGAGATTTTGAGTGCAAACCTCCTCCCATCAGCAAGGGCATTGAAGATTAAATGTGGCTGGGTCTTTCAGCATGACAATGATCCCAAACACACTGCCTGGGCAACGAAGGAGTGGCTTCGTATGAAGCATTTCAAGGTCCTGGAGTGGCCTAGCCAGTCTCCAGATCTCAACCCCATAGAAAACCTTTGGAGGGAGAGGAAAGTCCGTGTTGCCCAGCGACAGCCGCAAAACATCATTGCTCTAGAGGAGATCTGCATGGAGGAATGGGCCAACATACCAGCAACAGTGTGTGACAACCTTGTGAAGACTTACGGAAAACATTTGACCTCTGTCATTGCCAACAAAGGATATATAACACAGTATTGAGATGAACTTTTGATATTGACCAAATACTTATTTTCCACCATAATTTGCAAAAAAAAATATTTCCAAATCAGACAATGTGATTGTCTGGATTTGTTTTCACATTTTGTCTCTCATAGTTGAGGTATACCTATGATGACAATTACAGGCCTCTTTCATCTTTTTAAGTGGGAAAACTTGCACAATTGATGGCTGACTAAATACTTTTTTGCCCCACTGTATGTGTGTATATAGAAGATAGATAGATGATTGGATAGATAGATAGATAGATAGTCTCTGGGTTTTGGAATCTAGCTGCAAAAAAAAAAAAGCTTTCTTCGGCAAATTAAATAAAAACAGTCCATAACTCTGGTATACAGCACATAGCACAACAACTCACCACCAGTATACAAGTCCCACAACAGGGTATAAGGTTTCTGCCTGCTTTGGGATCCAGGAAAGGGCCACTGGAGCCCAGGCAATGTTTTAGTAGTCAGATAGTTCACAGTCCTCTGACAACAGTGTCCTCTTCCACTTAACCTCATGAATGCCTGCCGACAGCTTCCTGCTCTTTTCAGCCCTCTTTTGCAGGCGGGTCAACCCTTACAGTACCCCTAATCAGGGTTGGAGGCTTGTTCCTACCCAAAATCTATCTGCGATTGTAAATTACAGGTAACATATAAGGACTTAATAATCCTGGAAAAGCTGCAAATCAGCTTTACCTCTTTATCGGCCCACACTTGCTTGCACTTTGCATTAAATAACAAAATATATTACCCGTTGGTCCCACTTTCTTCAAAAGGGCACACATTTTTAAGTTGCAGCTACAGTCAATGCCAAGGGTGCAGCACAGAGTTCCCGATTAAAACCATACACTTGTCCCTTGGGGTGGTTCCGATGGGCAAAGGGTTCAGAATAGAGTGCCCCATAGTCTACACACTGGCCTCGTTGGAGTGGCTCAGGTTTTCAAAGGGTATAGCACAGAATGCTGAATAACTCCACACAGTAACCCATTTGGGGTTATTGTGGTTGATAAAGGGTACAGCACAGAGTGCCCTATATGTCTGTACACTGGCCTCTACTGGTAGTTCAGGTTGACAAAGTGTAAGCTGGTTAGCATAGCAACTCAATTCTCTATATTTAAATGTAATATTGAAATCCAATTTGTATAGTCAGAAAAGTAGTTGGTTTTCAATAGTTAGGCCTCACCCACATGACTGGTTCTCTATGAATAAGCTCTTTATGAGTGTAACACATCAGAGCGAGGAGCTCAAGTGGTCTGCCTTACACCAGGTGCATCAATAAACATAGATTGCAGCAAATGGATCCAGAGTACAGCTACTTTCTTCATTGCTTTCTTTCTTTTCATTGTTGTTGCAGAACAGTTGTTTGTAAGGAGTAAGCAAGGATTATCTTTTCTGGTATTTACTCAATCTGCATGGGCAGCCAGTCCTAAAACTTACCCATGTCCTCTTATTCATATCCACAGGAAAGAGATGATAATAAAAGCAGTGTGCCCTATTGCCACAAGCCAATTCACCTTAGGTGGATTTTGTTGGCAAGGAGTGAGCAGGAAAACATGTGATGCAGTTGTTGCAGTTTTGCTGCTTTACTTAAAGTGACACTAAACTCACATTTTTTATAAAATAAAATAAATGTAATATCTTTAAATATAAGTAGAATTTATCTTCTCTCTTCCTTTGTTTCATCCTTAAATGGAAGCTTTTTTCAGTTGTTCTTAGAAATGCTGTTTTAGAGTGGACATGTTTGTTCTCCGTGCCCCCCTTGTGTTTGTGAATGTAGCCGCCCTTGCCTGGTCAACCCCAAGAAAGACTACACATCTACATGCAAACACATTCAGTTCTATGGAAATTGTGTACACATTAAGCAGGGTATGTAACCAGAAATAATGTCATTGCCCGCTTTACACTAGTAGTGGTGAGGTGCATCAGCAGAGGATAGGGAGTGAGCAGAGGATTAAAGAACCCGGAAAACAACCGTAAGAAATAAAAAAAAAAGCCACGGTATACTTAATATTTTAGAACTATAGATTTAAAAAAACGTGAGTTCAGTGTCAATTTTAAGTGGACCTACAGTATATTGTAATCATAGAGGCAGACATTAGGGAGGAAGGTATGGGTGTGAAACTCCAAGTCTAAAAACCTGAAGAAGAAATGTTCGGCATAGTTTCCAGAAAATAAACTTTGGAGGGTGTTCATATGTGGTAGAAATAAATATTAGCAGTTAGGGGAGGTGAGGGGTAAGTTGTCTATACGTGTAATAAACGGTATATGGTAATGATGCCATTACAAAGGATGAGGTAGGTTGAACCAAATGACTGTTGCTTTATGTAAATTGCATAATAGAAAAATGTATTGTTTGTATGTCTAAAGAAAATGAGGACCATGCTATCTGTTTCTCCACAGGCCAAATTCAAGCCTTGTTTGGCAACCTGAAAATGATGCCTTGTTCACATACGCAGAAACAGAGAACAATAAAAGCAGAAATTACTAAGACTACCAGTAGTACCAACCCCCACAACAATCCACCAATCCAATTTTCTTTTCTAGTGATGGATGCCTGAATTGAGATTGAACAGTTTGTTATATGTAACAATTTCTACACATAGAGAGGAGCATAAGGACCCTGCATTAGTGCAACAGAGGCATTGGGTACTGTGTGCAAAAAAAGAGGTGTCAGCCACTCCATACAATAGGGAGACATGACACTGACTGGTGCAGCAGTGATTAGGGATACTGTGCCTGGCAGCACTGGTCTGGTGATATTCTGTTTTGGCGGTGATCAGAGGCACTGACATACAGTGATATCAGAGCAGATAGACATATTACATGATAACTGTCACAGACAATGTCAACATAGTGACACTGTACTTTTTTTACATACTGTCAGCAGAGCAGTGCCATGTCACCATAGTGATAATATACAGCTCTGGAGGGGTGATCAGGATTTTGTTTTTACACTGTGATTGCTTACTACTGACAGAGACCTAGCTGCAACATGACAGCAATAATGGTTAGCTCCTAAAGTGGTGTTCCACCGACATATTAAAAAAAAAAATTCAAAGCCATCTGTTTTGATGATCTTAATCTCATGTTGCAATCACTATTATTAGTAAAACCACCACTATATTTATTTTATTTTTATTTTATAGAACTAACCTTTGTTTTCTATGTGTTGCGTGCTTCCATCTTGCTTGTGGGCATGTGAAGCCCACTAGGATCCTTTTCCGGGATAAGGTGCTGCTGGAAACCCAGCATGCACCTCCAGATCTCGCGCATGTGCAATAAACACACGTCGTAGTGCAGGAAACATCTCTGGTTGCCATCAACCTCACGATGTTGAGAGGCGGCGCTGCCCACTGACTCCTGGAAAATATGACACATATCTCCCAGGAGCCAGTGCGCAGCAGGAAATTGTGCACATCGCCACGGAGCGGAGAGAAAGGAAGAGCTAAGGAATGCTTTGGAAATAAGGTAAGCACAGAAAAAAAAATTGACCATTGCAGTGAGTATGGTCTGTTCTGAAGCGGATGATGTGGAGATTTAAAAGTGGGTGGAACTCCACTTTAAGACAGCGTATGGGACCTTATACACTTCAAGTAAACCCTGTGTGTTGGATCTCACTGGTGGCATGGACACCTAGGAGTGAACAGTTTATGTGCACTTGTGGTGTAAATACCTGGGATTAAGTTGTTTGTGTCTACTGGTGGCGTGAACATATGGGTTTGTGTCTAATAGTGATGTGGACACTATGTAGCAAACAGTTAGTTTCCACTGGTGGCATAAATATCCGGGGATTGCATTGTGTCAACTGATGACGTCAACACCTGGGAGTGAGCAGTTTGTGACTTCTGGTGGTGTGAACACTTGGGAATCAGCTGTTTGTGAGCAATGGTGGTGTGAACACGTGGGGGTCAGCATAGGGTTGTTACCTCATCCCTTTAAACCAGAACACATATGAATTACGCAGGTTATGAGGCTAATTTAATGCAGATAAGGCACTAGGGAGGAGCTTCGAGTTCGAGTCAAACTCATGTTCGACTCGAACATTGCCTGTTCGCATGTTCGCCGAACAGCGAACAATTTGGGGTGTTGGCGGAAAATTCGAAAAGCCGCGGAACACCCTGTAAAAGTCTATGGGAGAAATCTAAAGTGCTAATTTTAAAGGCTTATATGCAAGTTATTGTCATAAAAAGTGTTTGGGGACCCGGGTCCTGGCCCAGGGGGCATGTTTCAATGCAAGAAAAAGTTTTAAAAACTGCAGTTTTTTCGGGAGCAGTGATTTTAATAATGCTTAAAGTGAAACAATAAAAGTGAAATATTCCTTTAAATTTCATACCTAGGGTGTGTGTATAGTATGCCTGTAAAGTCGCGCTTGTTTCCCGTGCTTAGAACTGTCCCTGCACAAAGTGTCATTTCTGAAGGAAAAAAAGTCATTTAAAACTCACTCGCGGCTATAATGAATTGTCGGCTCCCGGCAATACATAGAAAAGTCATTGATAAAAAAAAAAAATTCAATTACCAGGCCCTTCAGGTCTGGTATGGATTTTAAGGGGAACTCCACCCCAAATTTCAAAAAAAAAGCGTAGGGTTCCCCCCAAATATCCATACCAGACCCTTTATCTGAGCACACAACCTGGCAGGCCGCAGGAAAAGAGGGGGGATGAGAGAGCGCCCCCCTCCTGAACCGTACCAGGTCACATGCCCTCAACATGGGGAGGATGTCCCCATGTTGATGGGGACAAGGCCTCATCCCCACAACCCTTGCCCGGTGGTTGTGGGGGTCTGCGGGCAGGGGGCTTATCGGAATCTGGAAGACCCCTTACAAAGGGGACCCCAAGATCACGGCCCCCCCTATGTGAATTGGTAAGGGGTACATTGTACCCCTACCATTTCACGAAGTAAGTGTAAAAAAAATGTAAAAAAAACACACAGACACCTTGGAAAAGTCCTTTATGAAAAATAAAAAACACATTCCAGCGATGTAATCCAATGTCCCGCAGTGATCCGATGTCCAGCGCTGCAGTCTCCACTCGAAACGTCATTGGCTGAGTGGACCTACACTGCGGAGGAAGTTCCCCATCAGGTCCGCTCAGCCAATGACGTAGGCGGGGTCTGAGGTACGAGGGGGCGGGGGCGTCTTCGTATCTCAGACCCCGTCTACGTCTTGGCTGAGCGGACCTGATGGAGAACTTCCTCTTCAGTGTAAAAAAATATGGTACGGTTCAGGAGGGGGGCGCTCTCTTGTCCCCCCTCTTTTCCTGCGGCCTGCCAGGTTGCGTGCTCGGATAAAGGGTCTGGTATGGATTTTTGGGGGATGCAGGGTTTCCCTTAATATCCATACCAGACCTGAAGGGCCTGGTAATTGAATTTGGGGGGACCCCCACGCATTTTTTATCAATGACTTCTCTCTGTATTGCCGGGAGCCGACAATTCATTATAGAGTTTTAAATGTCTTTTTTTCCTTCAGAAATGACATTTTGTGCAGGTTCTAAGCAAGGGAAACAAGCGCAACTTTACAGGCATACTATACACCCCCCCCCCCCCCCAGGTACGAAATTTAAAGGAATATTTCACTTTTTATTGTTTCACTTTATGCATTATTAAAATCACTGCTCCCGAAAAAAGGGCAGTTTTAAAAAAAATGTTTTGCATTGATACATGTTCCCTGGGGCAGGACCGGGTCCCCAAACCCTTTTTAGGACAATAACTTGCATATTAGCCTTTATAATTATCACTTTAGATTTCGAACGTTTGAGTCTATTGTATTTAATAGGGCTCTAAAGTTCACGCAAACTTTAGGTCTGTTCACAGGTTCTGGTGCGAACCAAACAGGGGGGTGTTCGCATCCCTATAAGGCACCAAGTGAGTTTAATTACCACCTTAATCAGCCACAGAACCTGTCTAATTAATGTGTTTGTTTTTAAAGGGATGAGGTGGCAACCCTAGGTCAGCAGTTTGTGAGCAATGGTTATGTGAACATCCATGAAAAAAGTGTGCGTGCAGACGTGACTTTTGGTAATTTATGTACTGTGGATATACAGTATGTCAATATTATATGCTTTAACACAAATCATTTTAACTATGTGTATTTAGATTTTAAAATGTTACTTTTGTTTAAAGTTTGTAATTAAATATGTACATGGTGTAGCCATATTTGTCTGCAACATACAGTATAAACTGTATATGCTGCAATTCCTTAGTAGTACAGCAAAGTGATGTTACTATATTCTTCCTTTTATCTCAGTGCAGGTCTGTGGGTCAACACAGACACTTGAAGACTCACTGGACTAAATATGATGCCTACATATCTCTACACATAGTGTTATTGTTAGTTTCCTCAAAAGCTGTATTTCATTATTATTTGTCAAATGGTGGGCACTGGGCTGAAAAGTTCACTTACCATAGATTCGGAAGAGTTAAAGTGTCACATAACTGCCTTAGGCATCACCTAACTGACTGATGAAATAAGCCAGCAATCCTTTTTATTATATTCTTCATACTAATCCACTGCAGAATGGGTTCATGGATGAACAGGAGATGTGCTGAAAGCCTGTTCTGCCTCATCAAAAGCCCACAGAGACCTCTAATCCCTTATTTTCTTTGTAGAATCCTGGGAAAGATCTCAGTGGATTTAGAGGATAAATGGGGAAGGATTACAATATTGTGCAAGGTTTACTTGGAGCAATAAAGCTCCGTTAGTTGTGATGATAGATCAGGTGTATTGGTAAGAGGAGAAAAGAAAGGTTAATATGCTCTGCTAACAAGTGACAGCTATATCATAGTAACTATTGTGCTAGCCAAAAGGATGCATCTTGAATAGCAGGTATGTGTTCCTTCTCTTTGTAGGGCAGGTGCTGGGTCTTTTAGGAGACACAGCAAGGATTAAGGAAGGAGAGGTCTGTTAAAGATGAAGGAAGGGCTGCTGGATGCTGCACCTGTTTTGATGTTGAATACACATGTCAGATGGCTCCACTGCTGACTGAGCCATGTGGTACCACTGTGTTGGGAATTTGTTGTGCTGACATTTTTTCCAGCAGAAGTAAGCACATTTTGTTTCTATTAATGGGACTATGCTGACCTGAAAAGGAGGGTGTGCGTTTTCTTTTGTGCACATGAACTTTTGTTTTTCTACTGCTTTTGAGTTAAATAACAGACCATCTTTCCCCACAGAGACTCTTCTCCTGTGATCCTGCTTGCAGGTGGGGCGAGTTGATTGGTACCCATAAAGTAAAAGTTCACAGAGATCGAGGAAGTTAGCACAATTATCATTTGGTAAAGCAGAAGTAACAAACAACACGTGAAAGACAGCGGCAATGAGATCACTTACAGTTCCAAACACAATGGAAGTGGAGCCTCAATATTACAGGCAACCTGGGTATAACAGTTCTTAACATCGCTTACAGTACTTTAACACAGTCTTTGTACTTGAAAGAGTACTTTGGAAGGCTAAGCTACTGGAACAGCATCTGATGAAGGTGGTAGCTGACAGGCAGTACAGCGTTGCAGGCGCCTTAGGTAACCAGATAACATATAAATTGTAGCGCTAATGTACGTAAAATAGTGGATAATATGATTATAACACCCAGTGAATAAAAAATGCTCAGTCCAAAATCAAATGACAATGGTCCATATAAAAAATCATATGTGAAGAGTCTCTGGTGAAGTGAATCAAAACAAATTCAATACAAATGATGGTGCTCCCACAATCTTGACAGGGTGAAATGAAGATGACCACCACCGATATGAGAGAGGCTTACCGGAATTCGTGGACCCCAATAAACATACGTCTAAGGGGTCAACTCAAGCTTAGCGTGTGTCACTGAAGAAGCTGAATCCTCTGCTGGTGCTTGCCCAAAATGTTACTCTCAACAAATCATAGCAGGAGGGTGAGCTGGATACTCAAGGGATGGTGGCCCAATGATGGTTACACAGTGGAGTCTCCCTGTTGCCGTTGACCATATCTGAAAGCGCTTGTTTCATCATTTAAATGTAAGTGTTCCTACCTACATTAAATTTCATTCCATACAGTATCACGCTATGTGCCCTTCTTCTTTCCTTTATACTGCCATTGGTCTCTATCCCTATCCTATCTCACGGAGACCCAAAACATCTGGACCAACAGGTGGATATTTTAAAAAAAAATGTTTTTCCTTTTGGGAGAAATATGTTGCCAAACACTGGAATCAGCCTAATATAATTTGTAAAGAGTAAGCCTTACCCCTTTACCCAGATGCACTGTGCTCCAGAAGGGGAGCCCCATACAATGCTGGAGGTGTCATAGCTGGGGGCTTATAAGGGCACAGTGCCCCTGGTAAGAGGGAGCCATGCAATATAGGGCTTTATGCAGGCTTTATCTCTTTGCACAAGAAGCCTGTCCAGCACACCTCCTATCAGGTGGTGGTGGTGAGGGGTCTTTGAATGCACTGTGGTCACCAACCAGATTTCAGTCACAGCTATCTCTGACTCAAGGAGTATTATGCTCCTGGTACAGGACCATGGTCAGTAAGAACATGTCATCTGTAACCATGGAGATACAAAGTCCTAACCACTGGTGTCCATGTCTATTACCACCACCTGTAGAATTGTTGAACAAGGTCATCCTGGTAAGAAAAAATATGGTACAGCCTATAATAGTGGGATGTGATCTTCCCAGATTCTGTATCTGTGGAAATCTGTGGAAGAAGGGGTCTGACCAGAAGTGTAGAAAAGACCTCTGACCTATAGTAAACACTGTTATAGCTATGCCAAATGATGATTTCTGTGATATCCAATATGCTGAAGGGTCTGCCTACTCAGCCAGAAACAAGAAGGCCAACAGTACTGGGGTGCAGGGTCCTAGAATTAAGCTGCCCTCTAAGAAGGGGGAGAGATTTCTCAATTACAGGTCATGCTTGGGAAGAATGCATAGGAGACAACCTTTAGTCCTGCCCTTCACAATCTGTGGTTTTGGCACAGTTTATTTACTGGCCTGAACAAGTAAACAAACAGTGAGTGTAAATGGGGTTTCCCGGGAGCTGGGTGCAAATGAGAGATGGCTTAATTTTTTGGCATACTATACTAGGTTACCAAAGCTTGGGAAGACTTTGTTGAACAACTGTTGGTACCCAACCATATAGATAGAAGGTTCTCAGTCTGGCCCAAACACAAAAAGGAAGAGAGCGCACTGTCCTAGTCCTAAAACCTTTATTAAGATAAAGTAAAATGAACAAATCCCTAGATGTGCTAGGGTGTTTTGACAACTCAGGTAGGATGTTATGGTACAATTCCTCCCCCCTTTTTTTTCTAAAGAACAGATACTCTATTCTTATACATATATACATGTTTTTTTTAATTAAAGCTCCAAGGACGGCTATCAGTGTGGCTACTGTGTTCACTCTTTGTCGGTGCGCCACTTCGGATCTGTTGGGATTGTTGGGGACCCTTCCCGCCTGTGTCTTTTGACGCAAGGGATGCATCTGGGCTTTTCTTGGGGATTCGCCTGTCCAACCATGATTTCCTAACTATATGATATGCTTAAGTATGTCTCTTGTTATATGTAATTACGTGCCATCATTACTCCTTTTTGTACAGACAATCAAATGTATAATATTTAATGTATATATCATTTTCTAAATGTTGTAATTTATATTGTACAGTGTGTGTCAGGGAAATAGGCGCATCCCTGTGCGTAATGGTGCAGGGTTGGCAAACCTGCATAGGCAAAGGCACTGTCAGGGAACCAAAAGAAGAAGAAGGACTTTAGGACCCAGCATCCCTACCAGCAGGTCACATGGGCCTATATAAGGAAGTCTGCTAGTGTCTGCATTTGCTGGTTTATCTTCAGCTCTCCCTGTGTTCCTGTATCCTGAATCACCTGTTGATCTGATCTCCTGTGTACTGACCCGGCTTGTTCTGACCCGCTCTTCCTGATCCTTTGGCTCGACTCTTGGATTGCACCTGACCTCCTTCTGCCTGCTCCCTGCATCCGACCCCGGCTTGTCTATTGAACTCTGCATATCCTGCTCCCTGTACTAAGACTCGGCTCATCCCTGGTCATTCTGATTACGGACTGTCTTCCTGTGAATGATCCTTGGCCTGGCTCCCGGCTCAGCTTTCCAGTTGCTCCACTGGTCTCTGTCTCCTGGACCTTCCAAGCACGTCTGTCTTCAGTTACCAGGCACCCGTGCTTCTGTGGGCACTACACCTGCTGTGTCATCTTCAGTGGTGTGCTGCACTCGGCCGCAAGGGGAGCCCTCCCAGCATCTCGGCCTCCTACCAAGTTCCTGACAGTGTGATTCCGTCCGGAAACAAGCCCCTGACGAAGGGACAAACAGCGTCCCAAAACACGTCGGGCTTTCTGGACCTCTGTTTGGGAACCCACGTACCTACATATCATTAATGGTTTTAATGTTGTTTCATGTATAATTGTATTTTTTGTGAATAAAATACTTATTTATTTAATTTGTGGTTGCCCTTCAATTCCCGATTCTTGGGGGGTGTCATCCTTTTTCTATGTATTCCAGGGATGTTGGTGTAGCGATACCTCCAACTAAGAAGGCCGCTGATTTAGTTTGGGCCCTGAATACAGCTCCGCCAACCCCCGGCAATAGGCTCTACCCCCTACTGGCACAGCTAGTACTGACAGTAAATTGTATGTCTATTACTGTATGAATAACTGAGCATGAAACAATACTGAATTTAAATAAATGTAAGATTTTACTTAAGCTCTTGGTAAAGGAAAAGAAGGTAACATCAATAACAGTTTACAGAATAATCATTTGTAATGTAAAACCCAGCCACACTAACACACTATAGGGTTAACACATAACAAGTGCGCCACGCGGGCGACCGTTAGCTAAATGCCCTGTGGCGCAGTAACCAAACCACCCTAGAAACCCCACCAGGCCTGGTTTTAGTATCTACAACTTAGTTCTTTTTCTTCACCGGCAGATCTTTAACGGTGGTGCACATTAATAGAGTACAAACTTTGTAATCCAATGGGGTAGGTAAAGATGGAGTAGAACTTGACTATGCGAACGGTAGATTTAGTTCTAACAAGGGGGATCTTCAATAAGAGCACTAAGAACAACTCATAGGCCACGGCAGTCTATAGGCCTAGATGCAGTAACAGTGTATCGGTTGGGCGTATGCCCTCTCACCCGCCCGGACTACGGTCCCAGTCCGGGAACTTCCACCTGTTGTGTCCTCACACACACACTCCGTCTCTTCAGCGATCGGGTCCCCGATCCAACAAGGCTGTAGTCGAGCGAAGTCAGATGCCACCCAGGCTCGCAGAGGGGTGGAAGGCTCTTTGGGGTTGCGCAAGGCCTCAGGCTTCAGGCCCTGCACTCCGACACGTCCGCACAGGAGGATCAGTCTCTGAAGTCTCGTGTCCCAAAGAGGCCGAGCCCAGCCTCGCCTCCTCCTTTTATATCCCCTCCCATGAGTCTCTGCGGCGGAACATTGCCGGATGGGGTTCTGGGTAATGTAGTCTCTCTGCATTAAAGGGGAACACCCCGCTACACACTCCCCCCACTTGAACTCTTTGGTCCCCAAAGATAAACCTTAACAAAGACTATGTACAACTCTAGACAATTCTACAAACGATGTTGGCATAGGGAATTCCCACCAAAACTGAGGAGTAGAATTCCCTTGCCCACAGGTCACATTATCATGGGTGGCCTGCCTAGCTGTGCCAGAGAGTGAGCTGGGGTTGCCCTCCACTAAATGGACAGTGGAGGGATCCGGATTTTCAGCATTCCTCCTAGCAGTAACTACAGAATCCTCAGAGCTATTCCCCATTTGTGGGTAGGTCAGCTTCTTAGGAGGCCGGATGACTCTTTGAGCCCTTTGCTCTCTTGGGATTTCTGGCTCTGGTGCCACAGGCTCCTCTTCCTCTGAGTAACCATCATGGGCATCTTCCCAGTAATCTGCTGAAGGACTAGAGGGGATGAACTCTGTGGCTTCTGGGTTCAGTGTTTCATCTGTGGTGTCCTCAGTGGTTGGAAGGTCTATGGTAGAAGTTGTTCCTGGAGTTGGGGAAGGCCACAGCCAATTAAGTTCTCCATCCTCATTTTCACTAAGTTGAGAGGCCTCTCCATCTTCATTTCGGGAAGCCTGCGACCGAGTGTTCGGCCTAGGAGTATCCAGGATAGAGGCCGGTTCAGGAGAATCTCCCACGGGGGGTATTCTAACTGCCTCAGCAAGAGGGAGCAGGTGGTTTCGATGCCACATCTTCAGAGGGCCCACCTTTCCTTCCGGCTTCAACTTGTAGACAGGCAGGCCCGGCAACTTCCTACAGATGACATAAGGTTCAGATCTCCATCTATCTGCAAGTTTGTGCTTTCCAGGGACCCCCAGATTGCGTAACAGTACTCGGTCCCCGGGCTGTAGGTCTTGCACCCGGACCTTCAAGTCGAAGTTTCTTTTGTTTCGAGCTCCCCTTTGATCTGAGGCCGCTTGAGCTTGTTCATAGGCTACTTTCAGGCTGTGTCTGAGCCTGTCCACATATCCTTTGTGGGATGTGGCTGAGGAATGGTTCAGAGAGGTGCCAAAGGCCAAGTCCACAGGTAGTCTCGCTTCTCTCCCAAACATGAGTCGATATGGGGAGTAGCCTGTAGCATCACTGATGGTGCAGTTGTAAGCATGTACTAGGGCTGCTATGTGTTTGCTCCAATGTTGCTTTTTCTCACTTTCCAGAGTCCCCAACATGTTGAGCAAGGTTCGGTTAAACCTTTCCGGCTGAGCATCCCCTTGTGGGTGGTAAGGTGTAGTTCGAGTCTTCTTGATTCTCAACGAATCCAGGAGTTTCCTGATCAGTTTACTCTCAAAGTCCCTTCCTTGATCTGAATGAAGCCGCTGTGGCAGCCCATAATGGACAAAGTACTTCTCCATAAGTACCTTGGCTACGGTGGAGGCCTTCTGATCTTTGGTTGGGAAAGCTTGGGCATACCGGGTGAAATGGTCGGTTATCACCAGAACATTTCCTAGTCCACTCAGGTCAGGTTCAAGGCAGAGAAAGTCAATGCATACCAGATCCATTGGGCCTTGGCTTTGTAGATGGCCCATTGGGGCAGCTTGATGGGGTAAAGTCTTCCTCTGGATGCATCGTGCACATGAGTGGCAGTACTCTTCTACCTCTGCCCTCATGCAGGGCCAATAGAACCGACTTCTGACAAGTTGAAAGGTCCTTTCAGCCCCTAGATGGCCATGATTGTCATGCAGGGCAATCAGAACAGTCTCTCGATGTTTCTCTGGGAGGAACAGTTGCCACTTATCTTCTGAGTCATCAGAGGGGCCCCTTCGGTAGACCACTCCCTGATGTACCTGCAACCTGTCCCATTCTTTCCTTAACAGGCGAGCTTCCTTTGAGGGATGACACAGGAGTTTGTTTGGATCCTGATTCTCCAGGGCCTCCAGGACCAATCTCCCCATGGGGTCTTCCAATTGGTCACTCCTCAAATCCTTCTTGGACAATCTCGGCAGGTTGTCTTCTTCCAATTGAGTCACTCCACAGTAGTGTTTTGGGACTCCCACCATGGTAACTCCTATTTCTTCTGCTCTGGAGCCTCCTCTGGCCTGGAATTCAGCTCCTTGACAGAGGGCCCGCACCCCGTCCCGTGCCACTTGGGTCCAATCTTCTATATCACTGGTGGGGGCATGAGATCTCCTGGACAGAGCGTCTGCGTCTCTATTCCCAGCCCCTGGCCTATACTTTAGGCTGAAGTTGAATCCAGACAGTGCGGCCAGCCACCTGTGTCCAGTGGCATCCAGCTTGGCCGTGGTGAAAAGGTAGGTAAGGGGGTTGTTGTCGGTCTTCACAGTGAACTCCGCCCCATACAGGTAGTCTTTGAGCTTGTCTACTACCGCCCACTTGAGGGCCAGGAACTCCAGCTTGTGAGTGGGGTAGTTCTTTTCAGAGGGGGTCAGGCTCCTGCTCACATAGGCAACAGGCCGTTGTTGCCCTTCGTGTTCTTGATAAAGTACTCCTCCCAGACCGTCATGACTAGCATCTACGTGTAGTTCATAGGGCTTGGTTGGGTCTGCGTAGGCCAAGACTGGGGCAGTGGTTAGGCTCTCCTTTAATGCCTGGAAGGCCTCTTCACACTTCTGGTTCCACTGATTTCTGACTGACTCTCCCGGCTTCCTGGGCCATGAGTCGTCCTCTTCCCCCTCAGTCTTGAGCAGTTCATTCAATGGTCTAGCAATTCGGGCGAATCCCTCCACAAACCTCCTATAGTAGGAGCAGAAACCCAAGAAGGATCTGAGTTCTGTTACTGTGGTGGGTCGTGGCCAGGAGGTAACTGCCTCCAATTTCTCGGGGTCTGTGGCCACCCCTTCTTCGGACACTATGTGCCCCAGATAGTTCACAGAAGACTGGTAGAACCGACACTTTTCAGGCGAAAGTTTGAGTCCCTCCTCACTGAGTCTCCTCAATACTTTTTCTAGCCTCTCCTCATGTTCCTCCAGGGTTCTTCCAAAGACTATGACATCATCCAGGTACACAAGGACTTCAATAAGGTTCATGTCTCCTACAGTCTTCTCCATAAGACGCTGGAAAGTAGCTGGGGCTCCAGACAGACCTTGAGGCATCCGGTCGAATTCAAAGAACCCTACTGGGGTTATGAAAGCTGTCTTCTCCTTGTCTTCTGGGTGCATGGGGATCTGATAGTACCCGCTCTTGAGATCCATAACACTGAACCACTTGGCTCCAGACAAACTCTGTAGGGCATCCTCTATCCTTGGAGTAGTATACTGGTCGGGTATGGTTCTCCTGTTGAGAGTCCTGTAGTCAATACAGAGCCTCAATGACCCATTCTTCTTCCTGACCACCACTATCGGGGATGCATAGGGGCTTCTAGATTCCCGTATCACTCCAGTCCTTTTGAGTTCTGAGAGTTGTTCCCTTAGATCCTCCAGATCTGCTAGGGGGACCCGCCTGACTCTCTCTCTGAAGGGCTTATCTTCCTGGAGACGGATCCGATGGGTGGCACTCCTTGCACACCCCACATCGAACTCATCTTTAGAGAAGATCTTCTCCCATCTGTTCAGCTGGGCCTTGGCTCTCTCTTTCCAAGCCCTGGGCAGATTCGGGTTTTCCATGGATATCTTCTCCCAAGCATCTCCTCCTTCGCCCACCTCTGACAGGTTGACAGGGGCAGCAGGGCTCACCTGGCCTAGCAGCATCCTGGCTGGGACCTCCATGGGGCCATCCGTATTGTTCCTAACACTCACTGGGACTCTACAATGGGCCTTCTTTAGGGCCTTCATCGGAATCACTTCTGGTATCACTTCCAGACCGTGGGACCCTTCTCTTGGATCAGATTCCAACATGACAAAGGGTCCAGGCTGCTCCCAAGTAAGCTTCACAGTGGCTCTGAGACAGGTTACTTCACCGGGCTGCAGCACTATCCCTCCTCTTCCAAGTCTCCACACCTTCCCTATCCCCTCTCCTGGGGTCTTCTGCTCTAAGACCAGCCTTTGGTAAGCTGTCTTCAGCATGGGGTGGATCTTGGTGACCGCTGCCCCTTTCTCTTTCACTAGAGGGGTCAGAAGTCTTCGGACCAGGTCCGTGTTTGTCCCTATTATCAGGGAGCTCTTGTTGGCTCCTAGTGGCCGAGGGCACACAACTGCCAGGGTGTCAAACACTTCGGCTTTTCCAGCCACAGATGGGTCAAAGGTCATCCTGACAGGCAGATAGCCATCGTAGGGGAAGTTCTGGGTTCCAATCCCACATATCTCTAGTCCCTCTATTTTCTGGATGGGTAGGTGACTCAAGTACTTATCGTAAAAGTCTCTGTATAGCAGGGTTACTTGCGCCCCAGTATCCAAGATTGCTCTGGTGTAGACTCCCTCCACTTGAATGGACACTATAGGAGATGGGCCTACCAGCTTCTCCGGGTAAGGCCCGGCAGGGGTCGCTTCCTTCAGACTTTTTTTCTTTGAACCTCCTCTCGTCCAATCCCCTTTGGACTTCAGTCTTTCTTGAGCCTGGTATGCATTGACTCCCCCCACTTTACTGGGTGTAGGGACCCGCTGAGGGATACTATTGTTTTTCTTAGGTGTGCACCCCCTCTGGGGAGTGCTGTGCCTCTTCTGAGGGGTCTTACCCCCTTTCTCTGGGGTGTATCTCTGTTTAGGAATGTTGTGTTTCCCCCGAGGCGTTTTATCTCCTGTTATTTTCTGCTTTGCTTTCAGTTCGGAGCTCACTGAAGGTGATGGGCACCCGGTTGACACCTTCACCGGGGCCCTCTGAAGTTTCCCGCCGGCTTGCAGTTGTCTATTTTCTTCTTTTTGGGACTGGAGCATGTAGCCGCAATATGTCCAATTCCTCCACAGTTAAAGCAGACGATATCTCCCCATTCTTGTAAAGATGCGGGTGCTGAGGCAACTGCGAATAATTCCTTCCTTGGTACTTCTCTCTTGGGACCCTCCTGTGTCTTTTTCCATCAGAGAGGTCAACATCTCTAACACCTTGGACATTTGAGCTTTCAGGGTGTCTATCTCCGAATCTCTTTCAGGGGTCATTACTGGATTGACTAGCACCTGTGCGGGTACAACACTTGTCCTAATCAACTGCTGGTCCTGTTGCAGTGCCTCCTCATCTCTGATGATTTTTATCAAGTCAGCATAAGTCAGCAATGTTCCTCTTCCTGAGGTTTTCAGGTGCAACCAGACTGGATCCGAGCGCAGCGCTCCCTTTAAGACTTGCTTCATTCCTCCGCCCTCATGGACCGCCCCCTCTCGTCCCTCTACCTGTACCTCACTGTACAGTTTGATGCCAAGCTTACTAAGCTGTGGGAGGAATGGAGGGCTGATATTCCGTCACTGGACGAGGAGGAGTGGAGGGATTGCCTCGCATCTTATATCCCTGTTATGATAGCTGCAAAGGATAGGTTTATACAATTTAAATTTCTCCACAGAGCCTACTACACCCCGCAGAGGCTGGCACGTATTTACCCGCAGCGAGATCCTAATTGTCAGAGATGCAGGCAGGAGATAGGTACGTTTTGGCACATGGTCTGGTCGTGTCCGAAACTCCAGCCCTATTGGGTGGATGTGGCTTCCAGACTGACGGACGTGACTGGCTTAAGCGTGCCGACTGACCCCAAGATCCTACTGCTGAATCATATGGAGGACGTGGAGGGGGATAGATATTGTAAACTCTGCCTGACCTTCTCACTATTTTATGCTAGGAGGGAAATCCTGCTCAAGTGGAAATCTGAAGACCCCCCCACATGCGCCGCCTGGCAGCGCTCAGTCGACTCAGTACTTTCTCTATATAAATTGACTTATGAGAGTAGACAGTGCCCCGCGAAGTTTGACAAAATTTGGTCTTCATGGCAGACCACTCGCTCTGACTTGGAACTCCCCCCTGGGTGTGACTGACTGGGCTGTTGTTGGGGATGGCTTCCCCCCCCTGCCCCTCTTGGTCCCTGGACTTTACTGCTACTCAGGGTTGTTGTGTGGCCGGGGAGGGGTGAACTAGAGTCGTTTTATGCGCGACCGGGTTTGGGCCAATGCTTGTTGATTATTTGCATTTAGCAACGAATGAGAGGGGTGTGTTCCCCCGGATGTGACGCATTATCCTGTTTGTTTGCTCTGCACTGGAGGATGTGCTATTTACTGGTTGTATTGTAATGCTGATTTGTCTAATAAAAACTCTCTGTTAAAAAAAAAAAAAAAAAGACTTGCTTCATTCTTGCCGCATCTGTGTCTTGGGGCCTCATCCCCTTCTTCAACACAATCTTACACAACAACCTGTTCAGTCTTCTAACATAC
Organism: Rana muscosa; assembly: GCA_029206835.1. Taxonomy (NCBI): domain Eukaryota; kingdom Metazoa; phylum Chordata; class Amphibia; order Anura; family Ranidae; genus Rana; species Rana muscosa. Next base: position 437,674,242 of record CM055121.1, on the reverse strand, counting down.
TCGGAAAGTTTCTCCTCCGGTTGTTGGAAAGTGTGTTCAAACTGGTAGACCATCTCAGTCACCTTTTCCAATTGACCAAACTCTTCTTGCAGCATGGCTAGACAGTCTTGAGCCGTGCAATCTGCGTTCCCAAACCAAAAGCTTTTCACTGCTTCTGCTGCTGTGCCTTTAAGGCTTTCCATCACTCGTTTCCTCTTCTGCACTTCAGGCACCTCCCATGCCTCTACTGCCTGCAATGCCTGCTCCACCCAGGTGTCAAAGTCTTCTTCCCCTGCGGGGACAGGGAGCTTCCCTGAGAATGTCTTTAGTCTCTGGTAGCTAGTCTCTACATGCACCGTGTTTGCCTTCTGACACTTGGTTAGCAGATCCCCTATCGCACCTATCAGTTCTGGTGATATAACAGTGGCAGGTGCAGGCGCCACCGGGGGCGTCGCCCTGTCCCTTTCTCCCGGTGGGGTACGGGCCGCAGCCTGCGGTGATCCCGTTGGTGATGGTTCCTTTCTTTCAGTTACTGCGTGCGCCAACCTATAAGTTCTGTTGTCTGGCGTCTGCACACACTTGCGCTTACAGGCCTCTGGCATCCCGTTCCAGTACTCCACTAATGCATACTGATATGAGGTGTCTGGGTCTGACTTTATCTCCGTCACCCACGGTGTGTGATTTGGGGACACTGACTTCATCAATTCCTCTACCGTTTCAGTCGACCATGTCTCCCCAGGGAGGCTGATGACTATCGACTGGTTTGGCTCTGCGTTAGAGGCTTTGCACCATTCTTCTACCGCTCGTGGATCCATGGGGTCCATGCCGGCACCTCTGGCGTTCACTTGCTGCATCAGGATCCCGGACGAGAACCCCCACGTGTAGCGATACCTCCAACTAAGAAGGCCGCTGATTTAGTTTGGGCCCTGAATACAGCTCCGCCAACCCCCGGCAATAGGCTCTACCCCCTACTGGCACAGCCAGTACTGACAGTAAATTGTATGTCTATTACTGTATGAATAACTGAGCATGAAACAATACTGAATTTAAATAAATGTAAGATTTTACTTAAGCTCTTGGTAAAGGAAAAGAAGGTAACATCAATAACAGTTTACGGAATAATCATTTGTAATGTAAAACCCAGCCACACTAACACACTATAGGGTTAACACATAACAATTGCGCCACGCGGGCGACCGTTAGCTAAATGCCCTGTGGCGCAGTAACCAAACCACCCTAGAAACCCCACCAGGCCGGGTTTTAGTATCTACAACGTAGTTCTTTTTCTTCACCGGCAGATCTTTAACGGTGGTGCACATTAATAGAGTACAAACTTTGTAATCCAATGGGGTAGGTAAAGATGGAGTAGAACTTGACTATGCGAACGGTAGATTTAGTTCTAACAAGGGGGATCTTCAATAAGAGCACTAAGAACAACTCATAGGCCACGGCAGTCTATAGGCCTAGATGCAGTAACAGTGTATCGGTTGGGCGTATGCCCTCTCACCCGCCCGGACTACGGTCCCAGTCCGGGAACTTCCACCTGTTGTGTCCTCACACACACACTCCGTCTCTTCAGCGATCGGGCCCCCGATCCAACAAGGCTGTAGTCGAGCGAAGTCAGATGCCACCCAGGCTCGCAGAGGGGTGGAAGGCTCTTTGGGGTTGCGCAAGGCCTCAGGCTTCAGGCCCTGCACTCCGACACGTCCGCACAGGAGGATCAGTCTCTGAAGTCTCGTGTCCCAAAGAGGCCGAGCCCAGCCTCGCCTCCTCCTTTTATATCCCCTCCCATGAGTCTCTGCGGCGGAACATTGCCGGATGGGGTTCTGGGTAATGTAGTCTCTCTGCATTAAAGGGGAACACCCCGCTACATTGGCAACGAATGTTAGGTCCAATGTGATGTTGTATCCATTGTCTAAAATTAACAAATGCACTCACATTTAAAAAACTTGATACCACACATATACAGTGCCTTGAAAAAGTATTCATAACCATTGAAATTTTCCATGTTATCATGTTACAACCAAAAACGTAAATTTATTTTATTGGGATTTTATGTGATAGACCAACACAAAGTGGCACATAATTGTGAAGTAGGAAGAAAATGACAAATTGTTTTCAACATTTTTTACAAATAAATATGTGAAAAGTGTGGTGTGCATTTGTATTCAGCCCCCTTCACTCTGATACCCCTAACTAAAATGTTGTGGAATTAATTGCCTTCAGAAGTCACCTACTTAGTAAATAGAGTCCACCTGTGTGTAATTTAATCTCAGTATAAATACAGCTGTTATGTGAAGCCCTCAGAGGTTTGTCAGAGAACCTTAGTGAACAAACCGCATCACGAAGGCCATTGAACACACCAAACAGGTCAGGGATAAAGTTGTGGAGAAGTTTAAAACAGGGTTAGGTTTTAAAAAAATATCCCAAGCTTTGAACATCTCACGAAGCACTCTTCAATCCATCATCTGAAAATGGAAAGAGTATGGCACAACTGCAAACCTACCAAGACATGTCCGTCTACCTAAACTGACAGGCCGAGCAAGAAGAGCATGAATCAGAGAAGCAGCCAAGAGGGCCTTGGTTACTCTGGGGGACCTGCAGAGATCCACAGCTCAGGTGGGAAAATCTGTCCCTAGGAAAAATATTAGTCATGCACTCCACAAATCTGGCCTTTACCGAAGAGTGGCAAGAAGAAAGCTATTGTTGAAAGAAAGCCATAAGAAGTCCCATTTGCAGTCTGCGAGAAGCCATGTGGGTGACACAGAAAACATGTGGAAGAAGGTGCTCTGGTCCGATGAGATCAAAATTGAACTTTTTGATCTAAAAGCAATGCGTTGTGTGGCGGAAAACTAACACTGCACATCACCCTGAACACACCTTTTCCACCGTGAAACATGGTGGTTGCAGCATCATGTTGTGAGGATGCTTTTCTTCAGCAGGGACAGGGAAGCTGGTCAGAGTTGATGGGAAGATAGATGGAGCCAAATACAGGGCAATCTTAGAAGAAAACCTGTAGAGTCTGCAAAAGAATTGAGACTGGGATGGAGGTTCACCTTCCAGCAGGACAACGACCCTAAACATACAGTCAAAGCTACAATGGAATGGTTTAGATCAAAGCATATTCATCTTTTTGAATGGCCCAGTCAAAGTCCAGACCTGAATCCAATAGAGAATCTGTGGCAAGACTTGAAAATTGCTGTTCATAGTCGCTCTCCATCCAATCTGACAGAGCTTCAGCTATTTTGCAAAGACAAATGGGCACTAATTTCGCTCTCTAGATGTGCAATGCTGGTAGAGACATCCCTAAAAAGACTTGCAGCTGTAATTGCAGTGAAAGGTAGTTCTACAAAGTATTGACTCGGGGGGGTTGAATACAAATACACACCATACTTTTCACATATTTATTTGTTAAAAAAATTGAAAACCATTTATCATTTTCCTTCCACTTCACAATTATGTGCCACTTTGTGTTGGTCTATCACATAAATTCCAAATAAAATATATTTTGGTTTTTGGTTGTAACATGACAAAATGTGGAAAATTTCACAGAAGGATCCCTTTGTCTGCAGAGGATGGAGCAGTCTGCCGTGTTTGCAACCTGTCAGCCAATCAACTGGGGCGCTATGGCCACAGGAATCGTGAGCCTAACCCGGGAGCAGACACTCTCCCAGCTTACAAGCAACCAAGGGTGCCCAGTAGAAAAGGATTTTCTACACTCAAGAGGGGCACTTTTATTACAAAAGAATGCCATTTGGCCTTCAGACTTACTCCCACCACATTCTGGAGCGATGGATATGCCCCCATCAAGAATACACCTTGGTGTATCTGGATGACACTGTCCATTTTAGTAGGAATGGGAATCCAATTTGCCCAAAGTTTAGGCACTGTCCGCCCCTCTAAGGAGGGGAGATTTACAATGAACACCCAAAAAGTGTGCTTTAGGCATGGAGGAAGCTATGTAATTTGGATACATTGTGGAAAGAGGAATGGAGAAGCCTAAGTCAGCAATTTGGGAGAGGCTATACAGTTCTGACCCTGCCCCTTCACCAAAAAAGCAGGTGTATAGATTCCTGGGCATAATGAGGTACTACTGACTATTTGTGCCTAATTTTGCCACCCTGGAAGTGCTGTTGACTGATCAGAAGTCAGTCATGGCTGAGTGGAATACTGTAAAGGCCTTCCTGGAACTCAAGTTGGTACTGTGCCAAAACCCTGTCCCCATAACTCCCAATTTCTCAAAGAAACTTGTCTTTCAGAGGGACATCTGTGCTGTGGGACTTGGAGCTGTTCAATCACAGGACATCCATGGAGAGGAGCACCAGGTGGTCTTCCTCAAATGGAAATTAATGGCAGCTGAGAAAAAATATATGGTGACAGAATGGGAATGTTTAGTCATTAAGTGAGCAATAAATTCTCTCTGGTAGCATCTAATAGGAAGGCAGAACTGGTTTCCAACGATGCTCCTTTGAAATGGATGCAAGAGAAGACGGGGACAAATGCTGGCACAGACCCGTGATTCCTAGCCCTTCAAAAGTACCGTACCTATTTGTGTTGGAGCATAGACACAAGAAACTTCATCAGAATGTTGATGCTTTTTCCAGGTCCATTGTTTTGACTCCACTGGAACTTCCTCCTCCATTGGGTTGAGGTCATTCTACACATTTTTTGTAAATCCAGCCTCTCGTTGACACACTCACCTTTGGGTGCATTACCGCTCATTCTGAGCTCACAGTACTCCAGGACTGAGTAGCACTCACACATCATTTGGTGCTTACCACTCAGTCCAGGAATGCCATCCTCTGCCACCACTGAGGAAAAAGAGGAAGCTTCCCTGCCATCACTGGGCTGGCTAGAAGGCTGTGCCAAAAAGGTATGTATAGGTTTTTTCATTAAAAGAAACAGGGGTGTTAACAGAAGCTGAAAAGTTCACATATTATGTTATTCCAGATTAACCCAGGGATTGCAATTATACACTCTACATTGTAAAAAATATATAAACCCACGAATGAGACTGCTTTCCTGTAACAGAAAAAGTCATGGGTGGAGTCACAGACATATTGTACTAGGGGAAGAACACAAGATGGCCCTTTTTATGTTCTATCAAATGTTAACAGGATAAAAGCATAGTGTGAAATATTTTGCATAGTTACAAAAGCTTTGTGAGTATGTGAATATTTTGCTTTTGTAATGAAACTTAACCTTTTAACTAGAAATAATCTAACAAAAGCAAATTCTTCCATTATGTTAATGTACTTTATCTAGCTATATAACATAATGTTAAAATTACCTCAGAATTTAAGCAAAATTAAACTTCAATTTTAACAAAATTGCTAGCAGGTTTATTATTTTTTGGTAAAAGAGAATTTGTAAGTCTTTTTCTGCCCAAAAAAAAAAACTCCATCCCCTAACATTTTTAGTTTTTTAATATACACTGTCTATGTGATGTTAATCTTGTGTGCATGTACAAGAGTTACGCCATCAGTGACTGACCAAAGGCTGAAGAAGGAAGACAATGGACCCAGAAGAACAACAGAAGATAGAGGTTGGGGGGTGACAGAGTAACAGGAAGATCATGAATTTTGCATCTCTGTAAAAGTGCCCTCCTAGCAAGTGAGTTTGCCATAGTGTGCCATAGTGTAAAAGTACAGTGCCTTGAAAAAGTATTCATACCCCTTCAAATGTTCCACATTTTGTCATGTTACAAGCAAAAACATAAATTTATTTTATTGGGAAATTATGTGATAGACCAACACAAAGGGGCACATAATTATGACGTGGAAGGAAAATGCTAAATGTTTTTCTTTTTTTTTTTACAAATAAATATGTGAAAAGTGTTGTGTGCATTTGTTTTCAGCCCCCCTGAGTCAATACTTTGTAGAACCACCTTTCACTGCAATTACAGCTGCAAGTCTTTTTAGGGATGTCTCTAGCAGCTTTGCACTTCTAAAAAGTGACATTTGTGCCCATTCTTCTTTTTAAAATAGCTCAAGCTCTGTCAGATTGGATAGGGAGAGTCTGTGAACAGCAATTTTCAAGTCTTGCCACAGATTCTCCATTGGATTTAGGTCTGGACTTTGACTGGGCCATTCTAACACATGAATATGCTTTGATCTAAACTAGGGCTGTTACCGATTAAAATTTTCTTGTTCGATTAATCGGTTGACTAATTTCGATTAATTATAACGCACATACAGTTTTTACAAGAATTTTTTTTTATTAAGCTTTAAGAAAAACGTAGAAAGTTAGTTTGTTAGTTGTCCACATCTCCCCCCATTCTGTAATGTCCACATCTCCCCCGTAATGTCCACATCTCCCCCCCATACTGCAATGCCCACATGTGTCCCCATACTGTAATGTCCACATGTGCCCCCATAATGTCCACATCTCCCCCGTAATGTCCACATCTCCCCCCCTCCCCATACTGTAATGTCCACATCTCCCCCGTAATGTCCACATCTCCCCCGTAATGTCCACATCTCCCCCCCATACTGTAATGTCCACATCTCCCCCGTAATGTCCACATCTCCCCCGTAATGTCCACTTTTCCCCCCCATACTGTAATGTCCACATCTCCCCCGTAATGTCCACATCTCCCCCGTAATGTCCACATCTCCCCTGTAATGTCCGCATCTCCCCACATACTGTCCGCATCTCCCCCGTAATGTCCGCATCTCCCCCGTAATGTCCACATCTCCCCCGTAATATCCACATCTCCCCCGTAATGTCCACATCTCCCCCCATACTGTCCGCATCTCCCCCGTAATGTCCGCATCTCCCCCGTAATGTCCACATCTCCCCCGTAATGTCCACATCTCCCCCGTAATGTCCACTTTTCCCCCCCATACTGTAATGTCCACATCTCCCCCGTAATGCCCACATCTCCCCCGTAATGCCCACATCTCCCCCGTAATGTCCACATCTCCCCCGTAATGTCCACATCTCCCCCGTAATGTCCACTTTTCCCCCCCATACTGTAATGTCCACATCTCCCCCATAATGTCCACATCTCCCCCGTAATGCCCACATCTCCCCCGTAATGTCCACATCTCCCCCCATACTGTAATGTCCGCATCTCCCCCGTAATGTCCGCATCTCCCCCGTAATGTCTGCATCTCCCCCGTAATGTCCACATCTCCCCCATAATGTCCACATCTCCCCCCCATACTGTAATGTCCACATGTGCCCCCATACTGTAATGTCCACATCTCCCCCGTAATGTCCACATCTCCCCCCATAATGTAATGCCCACATGTGCTCCCACTGTAATGTCATTGTCCACATCTCCCCCGTAATGTCCACATCTCCCCCATACCTTAAGATCCAGGTAGAACGGTCCGCAGAGTAGACGGCACAAGCAGACGGCTGATGATGACATCAGCGCGCCGCTACTAGGCTGCCGCAGGGTGGACCAAGATGGCCACCGTGCTCCGGAGCTAGGCCGAAGCCGCGGCCTTTCCTATGGACGAGACCGCGGAGCTCACTCCGCGGATCGTCATCGATCAAATTTTTTTTGATCGATCAAAGAAATTAACGATTAATCGAACAATTAATGGTTAATTTCTGCACCCCTAATCTAAACCATTCCATTGTAGCTCTGGTTATATATTTAGGGTCGTTGTCCTGCTGGAAGGTGAACCTCCGTCCCAGTCTCAAGTCTTTTGCAGACTCTAACAGGCTTTCTTCTAAGATTGCACTATATTTGTCTCCATCCATCTTCCCATCAACTCTGATTAGCTTCCCTTTCCCTGCTGAAGAAAAGCATCCCCACAACATGATGCTTCCATCGCCATGTTTCACGGTGGAGATGGTGTGTTCAGGGTGATGTGCAGTGTTAGTTTTCCGCCACACATAACATTTTGCTTTTAGGACAAAAAGTTCCATTTTGATCTCAACTGACCAGAGCACCTTCTTCTATATGTTTGCTGTGTCCCCCACATGGCTTCTCGAAAACTGCAAACGGGACTTCTTATGGCTTTCTTTCAACAATGGCTTTATTCTTGCCACTCTTCCATAAAGGCCAGATTTGTGGAGTGCACAACTAATAGTTGTCCTGTGGACAGATTCTCCCACCTGAGCTGTCGATCTCTGCAGGTCCTTCAGCATTACCATGGGCCTCTTGGCTGATTCTCTGATTAATGCTCTCCTTGCTTGGCCTGTCAGTTTAGGTAGACGGACATGTCTTAGTAGGTTTGCAGTTGTGCCATACTCTTTCCATTTTTAGATGATGGATTGAACAGTGCTCCGTGAGATGTTCAAAGCTTGGGATATTTTTTTATAACCTAACCCTGCTTTAAACTTCTCCACAACTTTATCCCTGACCTGTTTGGTGTGTTCAATGGCCTTCATGATGCAGTTTGTTCACTAAGGTTTTCTAACAAACCTCTGAGGGCTTCATAGAACAGCTGTATTTATTCTGAGATTAGAGATGGACTCTTTTTTTCTAGTTACGTGACTTCTGAAGGCAATTGTTTCCAGTAGATTTTAGTTAGGGGTATCAGAGTAAAGGGGGCTGAATACAAATGCACGCCACACTTTTCACATATTTATTTGTAAAAAAATGTTGAAAACAATTTATAATTTTCCTTCCATTTCACAATTATGTGCTACTTTGTGTTGGTCTATCACATAAAATCCCAATAAAATAAATTTACATTTTTGGTTGTAACATGATAAAATGTGAAAAATTTTAAGGGGTATGAATTTCAAGGCACTGTATGTTGTGCAATTGCTCCCGAAACACCATGTAGATTTATTTCTGCTTTAATTCTTTTTCATTCCCATATTATACTGGATCTATATGGACACAAGGCATGTGATCTATGTCATGGCATCAGAGTCCTAAAATAATTCATGTATGTGTAGCGGGGTGCACAATTTAGGGGAGTGTCTGAGTGGTAGTTGGGCTCAGACACACTATTGTTAGGGTAAATGGACCATTTGTGTACCATGGGAGTTGGTATTCGTGTGTAGTTCCCTGGGACCTACAGGTGGCGCTGTCGCCCTGGGTCCGGGTTGAACCGCAATAAAGGGTTGCACCTTTTCTTGTCCCCTTTCGGCAGCAGTACGGCGGGGCGGGGAACCTGCTGTGCCTGTCGGGAGAGAGTATGAAAAAGGGCGGCCATCTTCCATCTGGGGTTCTGGCTGGTTCTTCTTCGTCCACGGCCAGGCACCTTTGGCCTGGGTGTGTGGGTCATCTTCTCCGGGTGCCCTAGGCCCAGAGGCCGAGTTCCTGTTCCATCTCAGACACCTTCAGTCTGGGGTAAGGTACTATTTTGAAGGCCCGGGGCCCAGCGACCTTCGGCTGGGGTCCGCTAGGGATCGAGAGTTCCCAGGGTGCCGCATTGCGAGGGGACCCGTATCTGAGATGAGGAGGCCAGGGAGGTAACCCTTTCCGAAGACCCAGCGCAGAGTCGTGGTGACAGTGAGGGCCTCTGGTAACTCTCCGGAGGGATGGTTTTCTCCTTAACATGGGCCAATACTTTAAGAAGGAAGTTCACCAGGTCAGTGGCAGTGACCCTACTCGTTCAGGTCAGTGGCAGTGACCCTACTCGCTTCAAGTCAGTGGCAGTGACTTCATAGGGCAAGGCCCTATTCACCCGGTCAGTGGCAGTGACCCGTTCACCAAGCCAGTGGCAGTGACTTTCTATTCACCTGGTCTGTGGAAGGGACCAACCTCACGGTCTGTGGCAGAGATCGTGCGCCATAACTGTTAGTGAAATCTAAACAGTAAGTGAACCTGATTCAAGTTTGTGCCTGGACCTCCTCCCACCTAAGCTGTCCTGTGTCTTGTCCCAACCTGTCTGCTTTCAAAGAGGCATATTTATTATCCGTGTGAAATAAATATAGAAGTTGGACTTTCAGTTGGTGTGGACAGCTATATTCCTGGGGAAACATAAGGACTTGCATCTATCTAAGGTAGAGGTGAGAATCATCCTCGGGAGGATTCAACTCCAGCCGCAGGCAGGCCCGAAAAGTAACACCGCTCAACCTCCTTACTCAGGAGGGTACAGGCTTGTGGTGCTGTGTGCCTCTCCCCTCCCTGCGAGGAGCTGAAACACATACAAAAGGGCAGGTAGGAGGAGAGGTGAAGGGCGCTACATATGGTATATATGAGCTTACAATATTTCGAATATATTATATAACATTGGATGTAGGAGGGTTAAAATGTAATTTTTTTCTGGCAAAAGGTTTCCTTTACATTACATGATCTGCAGACTTCCCCCATATTCACATTTGGGTTTTGGTGATTCCAGCAACCGTTTTGTTCTGTATTCATACATCCAGGTGAACACGGGGCTCAATGGTACCCATGGTGACTGCAGGATGGTGCCAAAAGGACACAGCAGACAATCACAAGTAAAAAAGATAATTAGCTATGGAGGAGAAAATGAAGAATGCACAGAAAATAGGCTACAGGTAGAAGAGCTAACTTGGGTTTTAAATCTTTTCCCTGTTCATAACGAAAAGTGAGCACTAATGCATCATGTTTGAAATCGCCTTTCTTAGACTGTTACACTTTGATGTTTGCCTCTCACAATTGTCTTTGATCACAAGAAGGCTGATCAATTTATCCTGAAGAATCACACACTCAGTATATAAGAGGCAGGAGCAATCTGATTAGAGAGGCTTTTATTTACTATAAAAAGCATCAAATTACATAAGACTTAGAACTAGTGGAGCTTTTGATTCTCGCTGGGCCAGGAAAACATATGGTTAAAGTGAACTTGAGAGGTTAGAAATATGAAAGCTGCCATTGCTGACTGTTTTTTATAGCTCGGTCTGCCCTAAGCTGATACTTCATTTTCTGGTAGACTTTTCTGGTTTGACATATCTCTTGGCACTCTGGTGGTGAGATTTCTCCCAGATCGGCATGCCTTTATTATGAAGGGGTCTCACTGCCTTGGAGTAGTTATAATTGACTTCATTTTATCTTCAAATCTCCAAGGAGACATGAACAGAGATAGGAACAACAAAGGGGAGCCCTTAATAATCCTAAATCTCACATGATTTTCTAGTAAGTATATGTTTCTCTAATAAGATTGCTACTGCATCTTCCATACTGCATGTGCGACAGAAACAACAGCAATGGGAATATCTTGCCACTGAAGACTTCAGGAGACTCAGGACAACAACAAGTAACTGAAATACAGTATTATCCTAGTTGGATTGATCATTTAAATTCCCATGCTCTAAACCTGTTGTGATAGTGTGGTACCCCACCAGTGTGTGACCCAGAATTCTCAACTGGACGGGTTGAGGGGCTCCAGGGAGCTTATAATGTACAGAGGAAACTGGCGTTTCAGTTTCCTCATTATTTAATAAAGTCCACTTTGGGACCTGGAGCCTGGGGATTTCTTAGAGATCTGGGTGGGATGAAATCCCCAGTCCTGGGTCAGGGTTTTAAGATTCAACTGCACACTGATTGTTCAGGTGTGTGTGTGTGGACCTGATTGGAAAGTCAGGACCAGGAGTCTGGGCTCCACCCTCCCGAGGAGTCCAGGCTTGCAACCCAGAGTGTGCAGGTGTGCACTGGAGTAGCTAGAGAAGCTGGAGTAGCTAGAGAGTGCAGGCTGCACTGTGAAACCCAGAGACCTGAGTCTGAGGTTGCTGACAGGAGTCAGGAGGGCTCCATGCGGGAGCTTGAGCAGTGGTGCTGCTGCTGAAGAGAGCCAGACGGCTCGGTATTTTTATTTGCACTTATGCATGTGTGAGCCAGGAGACTGAACATACTACCTGTAGCGGGTATTTAAATTTTAGGGAATCATCTGGGTGGTAGTGTAACCCAGATGCACTGATTATTGTTTATGGAGGACTCTGGTGGTGTGAGGTTCCCTGGGGTCCGAGGGTGGCGCTGTTGCCCTGGGCCAGGGGTTGAACCCTCACTGCAAGACTGTACTCTTTTTGTCCCTTTCCGGCGGTTGTTCAGCGGGGCGGGGAACCTGCTGTGATGCTGAGAGGAGGAGATAAAGGGGGTGGACGCCCCGAGCACGGGGTTCAGATTAGGAGGACACCGCCGCGCCCAGGCACCTTCGGCCTGGGTGCGGGCGTTCCGGAGCACAGGGGCCCTTGACCTGGCTGGAGCGGGAGATGGAGTCCATCCCAGGCACCTTTAGCCCTGGGGTGAGGTACTATTGAGGAGGCCTGGGACCCAGTACCTTCGACTGGGTTCCGCAAGGGTGGAGGAGTCCGCAGGGCCCTAAGGTGTTGGGCGCCCGAATCTGAGATGAGGAGGCAGGGGAGTGTAACCCTTCCGAACAGCCCGGTGCAGCATTTGCCGGTGACTGTGGGGCCTCCAGTAACTCTCTCGGAAGGATGTCTTCCCTCTGACTGGGGCCACAGCTTAACCACTTAACAACCACCTGCCGACAAATAACGTCGACAAGGTGGTTGCTTAACTCTGGGAGGACGTTATATAACGTCCTCCCAGAATCGTGCTCCCGCGCGCCCCCTGGGGCGTGCACACGGGAAACTCCGTGACCGCCGGGTCCAGAGGACCCGGCGGATCACGAATCGCGGTAAATCGCCGCTGATAGCGGCCGTTTATCACGTGATCGCTCCGTCAAATGACGGAGCAATCACTTGTAAACAGACCGGCGTCATTTGATGACGCCGGTTCCTCCCTCCCCTCTCTGTACCGATCGGTACAGTGTGAGAGGGGAGGGGGAGGGAGCGGATGGCAGCAGCAGCACTGTGGGCTGGATCTGTGACAATTGCAGTCACAGATCCAGCCATCCATCCATCCCTGCTCAGCCATCCCTGTGCTATACCCTGCCAATACTCTGCAATACACCCTGCCAATACTCTGCAATACACCCTGCCAATACTCTGCAAAATACCCTGGTGCAATACTCTGCAATACCCTGGTGCAATACTCTGCAATACCCTGGTGCAATACTCTGCAATACCCTGGTGCAATACTCTGCAATACCCTGCGAAATACTCTGCAATACCATGCGAAATACTCTGCAATACCCTGCAATACCCTGGTGCAATACTCTGCAATACCCTGGTGCAATACTCTGCAATACCCTGGTGCAATACTCTGCAATACCCTGCACAATACTCTGCAATACCCTGCACAATACTCTGCAATACCCTGCAAAATACTCTGCAATACCCTGCAAAATACTCTGCAATACCCTGCAAAATACTCTGCACAATACTCTGCAAAATACTCTGCAATACCCTGCACAATACTCTGCAATACCCTGCACAATACTCTACAATACCCGCCACAATACTCTGCAATACCCGCCACAATACTCTGCAATACCCGCCACAATACTCTGCAATACCCGCCACAATACTCTGCAATACCCGCCACAATACTCTGCAATACCCTCCACAATACTCTGCAATACCCTCCACAATACTCTGCAATACCCTCCACAATACCCTGTGCAATACCCTCCACAATACCCTGTGCAATACCCTCCACAATACCCTGTGCAATACCCTGCCATACACCGCAATACCCTGCCATACACCGCAATACCCTGCCATACACCGCAATACTCCGCAATGCCCTGCAATACTCCGCAATGCCCGGCAATACTCCGCAATGCCCGGCAATACTCCGCAATGCCCGGCAATACTCCGCAATGCCCGGCAATACTCTGCAATAACCACTTCCCGCCCTCCGGCCGTCATATGACGTCCTTGACTTTGTGCGGGGATATCTGAATGATGGGAGCAGCTACAGGCATCATTCAGATATTAGCTTTTTTAGCCGGCGATTCCCTACACCATAAGAACAATCATAGCGGCTGTTCCGCCGCTTGATCATTCTTACGGGAGGCGAGAGGGGATGTCCCCCCCCCCCCCGCCGCCCTCCGGTGCTTCTACCGACTCACCGCTACGATCAAAGCCAGGATTGTTGTTTTTTTTTTTTGTATTTTTTTCAGGCTTCCCAGCCTAGAGGTGAGATGTGGGGTCTTATTGACACCCCCCCCCCCATATCTCACTGTAAAGAGGACCTGTCATGCCATATTCCTATTACAAGGGATGTTTACGTTCCTTGTAATAGGTATAAAAGTGATCAAAAAAATGTTTAGGGCGGAAAAACATGTCAAACTAAAATAAATAAAGTAAAATGAAGAATAACATTTTTTTTTTTTTTAAAGCGCCCCTGTCCCCGTGAGCTCGCATACAGAAGCGAACGCATACGTAAGTCCCGCCCACATATGAAAACGGTTTTCAAACCACACATGTGAGGTATCTCCGCGAACGTTAGAGCGAGAGCAATCATTTTGGCCCTAGACCTCCTCTGTAACTCAAAACATGTAACCAGTAAAAATATTTAAAGCGTCGCCTATGGGGATTTTTTAAGTAGCGAAGTTTGGCGCCATTCCACGAGTGTGTGCAATTTTTAAGGGCGACATGTTAGGTATCTATTTACTCGGCGTAACTTCATCTTTCACATTATGCAAAAACATTGGGCTAACTTTACTGTTTTTCTTTTTTTTTTAAGCACAAAACATTTTTTTTCCGTAAAAAACGCGTTAAAAAAATTGCTGCGCAAATATCGTGCGAGATAAAAAGTTGCAACAACCACCATTATATTCTCTAAGGTCTTTGCTAAAAAAAATATATAATGTTTTGGGGTTCTATGTAATTTTCTAGCAAATAAATGATGATTTTTACATGTAGGAGAGAAATGTCAGAATTGGCCTTGGTGCTCCAGAACGCCTGAAGGTGCTCCCTGCATGTTGGGCCTCTGTATGTGGCCACGCTGTGTAAAAGTCTCACACGTGTGGTATCGCCATACTCGGGAGTAATAGCAGAATGTGTTTTGGGGTGTAATTTGTGGAATGCATATGCTGTGTGTGAGAAATAACCTGCTAATATGACAATTTTGTGAAAAAAAAAAAGAGAAAAAAAAAATCTTGATTTTGCAAAGAATTGTGGGAAAAAATGACAACTTCAAAAAACTCACAATGCCTCTTTCTGAATACCTTGGAATGTCTTCTTTCCAAAAAGGGGTCATTTGGGGGGTATTTGTACTTTTCTGGCATGTTAGGGTCTCAAGAATTGAGATAGGCCGTCAGTACTTCAGGTGTGATCAATTTTCAGATATTGGCACCATAGCTTGTGGACTCTATAACTTTCACAAAGACCAAATAATATACACCAATTTGTACTTATTTTTACCAAAGATATGTAGCAGTATAAATTTTGGCCAAAATTTATGAAGAAAAAATAGTAATTTGCAAAATTTTATAACAGAAACGAAAAAAAAATCTTTTTTTTACAAAATTTTCAGTCTTTTTTCTCTTATAGCACAAAAAATAAAAAACCCAACAGTGATTAAATACCACCAAAAGAAAGCTCTATTTGTGTGAAAAAAAGGACAAAAATTTCATATGGGTACAGTGTTGTATGACTGAGTAATTGTCATTCAAAATGTGAGAGCACCGAAAGCTGAAAATTGGTCTGGTTATTAAGGGGGTTTAAGTGCCCAGTGGTCAAGTGGTTAAAGAAGGTAACTCCTATTTCATGTTCGTCAGAGTTGCTGGTAGAGACTCAGAAAAGGAAAGAAGTGCATTCACAGTCACTGTGCGCCATAACCGTTGGTGATATCTCAATGGTTTAGTTTGATTGAGGATTGTGCCTTGACCTACTCCCCACCTATACTGAACTGTTCGTTGGTCACAACCTGTCTGTGCTAAGTGACGATTTATTGCTGCTAAAGAATAAATAAGAGTTGGACCTTTTCAGTGGTGTGGAACTCTGGTTACTGGGAGCAAAGGGGGGTCAGTTAGAGGAAGGACTTGACCCTGGGTTATACACATGACCCGATGGTAAAATAAGTTCGGGCCTTCACCTCTATCCAGAAGAGGACATGGGCCGTGGTGGATCTCATCCCTCCTCCCAGGTTCCCCTAGACAAGACAGTAAGCCGAGAAGAAGAAGGGGTGAGAGGGGTAAGCCCGCTACATGTGGGGGCATCGTGTCCGGGATGTGTGTTATACCGTCTGAATTTGAACTTTGCTGCCCGGAGGAGTTCCGAGTAGGTCGGCCATATTGGCCAATGCGCCACGAGGCACACCATAGCTGCGCAGTTCGTGGGCGGGGAGAAGAGAAAGCCTGTGAACAAATGCAGAGTATGGGAGGAGTCTGGCCATGTGGAAGGACACATGTAGAGATTCCGACGCGGATTGGGCAGTGCGCAATGGAGCAGCAGACAGTCAGGATGACCTCAAATACTCAGTGGATTTCTGTTCCTTCTACAGCGGAGATGACTTCTTTTGCTGCTCTGATTATGGACACAGGAATAAGGCTAAGGCCCCGAGGACGTTTTGGCTCTGTACACATGCGGAGACATAGAGGCCCTCGGTGTGATCTGTCCCGGCTGTTCGGGACTGGTGGTCCACTTGAAGCCGTTCGGGCGATGTGAGGCCTGCAAGGAATTCCTTTTTGAGGTGGAGCCATCCACAGAAAGGCCTCGCGCCTACCACCTCAACTACCTCACAGGTACTGCCACTCCGGAGGGAGAGATCGAAGCCTATGCGGGCATTCCTTTGCGCACTGACCAGGGCGAAGTGAAGGCCTCAGCGGAGACTAAAAGAGAGAAATCCGAGGATGCTGCCTCGGTCACCACAAGCTCCCTGCTTCCACCACCGAAGAGGAAAGTTGGCCTGGTGATAGCATCCTATGGTCATGGAAGAGCTTCGCCCTGTTGCTTGCCTGGCCTGGATGGATCTGGAGGGAAGAGCCCTGGACGTCCCTGTTCTACTAAAGGCCCAGGTGAGCCAGGGGTTGGGACTGTGTGTGTGGTTGGAGGTGTCGGCAGCCCACAGTCGGTGGGGGCCGTTCAGGGGAGTGATTCCGTGTCTACTGGGAATTATCTGCCCGCAGAGTTTTATGACACCTCCGACCTGGAGTCATTATCTGATGCCGGTGATGACGGGGAGATCGATGAGATCTTTCATAAGAAGGGGTGGGACAAGATGCCACTACCCTCGTCCCATGCAACAAGGGACCCACCTATGTACATTGGGGATAGTACACCCGGGGTGGAGACCTCGGAGCCTAGGGAGGAATCTGGTCCCCTGTCTGCCCTTCCACTTCCTGAATCATCAAATGTTTTACCTGCTCCTGTTGTGGGAGTGCAAAGTGCATCACTGCGGGCTCCTAAGCCCAAATCAACAGAGGTAGTGAAAGTACCTTGTCATCCGGAATCCATCGTTCTGCCTGGAGAGGGAGACCGTGCCACAATGCCACCTTTGGCCAGGCTGCAGCGTCTCTTTTGCCAAAAGGGTGCCTGTGAATATGGGTGGGAATACCCATATTTGCAACGAGAACTGCTCTATGAGGTGGAAGTCTTGCGGCAGCGGTGGTATGAGTTCGTCTGGACAAAGCTTAAGGTACCTCACGCACGCCGATACCTCTCGTGTTCACCTACAGTTACCAGAAAATTCAAGGACTGAAAGGCAGAGTGGATGTTAGGGAGGCACATTCATTCTGACAGGGTGAATATCTGTCGGAAGGATGGAGAGAACATTGAATATAATGTGGAGACCTTTGACAAGCATTTAAAGCCTTTGTTCCTGCCGCGCCCAAAGTTCTACTTATAGGAGAAAAGACTCCTTTATATTCTCTTTTATTGCTGAATACAGGGACTGTGCTCTAATTTTTTTCTTGCGATGTTTTACTCTTTGGAGAAATGGGAGCTGTTACTGTTGTTTGTTCTCCCTCCTTCTCCTCCCATCAAGGAAAATAAATCAGTGACTTTGGGGCATAGCCAGTATAGGGTTACAGCACAGAGAAGTAAAAGTTCATCTGATTCTGACAAGTGTCTTTACCGCGGCATTGCCACCAGGTGGCGGTGTTGCGCAACGATTGTTTGTTTTACACTCTGCACTATACTTATTGGAGCGAATGGGTTTCTTTACGGATAGACCCATTCTTTCCAAGAAAACACATACATTGTGCTAGGATGTGTGTTTCTTTTCTTTTTCCCCTCTGCAGGAGACTCATCTATCAAGGCTGCTGAGAATGGGGTGGTTCTTAGATAGCAGAAAGGAAGGGAATGTTAATGTGTAAAATATCTGAGTATTTTTCTAAAAAAAAAAAAAAAAAAAAAAAGAAGTTCATTGTTTGTATTCTTGTTTTCCTTTCCCATTCTACGTCCTGGCACAATTCATGGCTAAGTTTGTAGGGCTTGGTTCTACCTGTGGTTTGGTCTCTGGGTTGAACTCATGTTACCACTCTTTGGAAGACTTGGGTTTGCACCAGACACTGGGGACCAGTGTCAAATCACCAGGGGGAGAGTGTAGCGGGTATTTAAATTTGAGGGAAGCATCTGGGTGGTAGTGTAACCCAGATGCACTGATTATTGTTTATGGAGGACTCTGGTGGTGTGAGGTTCCCTGGGGTCCGAGGGTGGCGCTGTTGCCTTGGGCCGGGGGTTGAACCCTCACTGCAAGACTGTACTCTTTTTGTCCCTTTCCAGCGGTTGTTCAGCGGGGCGGGGAACCTGCTGTGACGCTGAGAGGAGGAGATAAAGGGGGCGGACGCCCTGAGCACGGGGTTCAGAGTCGGAGGACACCGCCGCGCCCAGGCACCTTCGGCCTGGGTGCGGGCGTTCCGGAGTTCCGGCACAGGGGCCCTTGACCTGGCCGGAGCGGGAGATAGAGTCCATCCCAGGCACCTTTAGCCCTGGGGTGAGGTACTGTTGAGGAGACCTGGGACTCAGTACCTTCGACTGGGTTCCGCAAGGGTGGAGGAGTCCGAGGGGCCCTAAGGTGTTGGGCGCCCGAATCTGAGACGAGGAGGCCGGGGAGTGTAACCCTTCCGAACAGCCCGGTGCAGCATTTGCCGGTGACGGTGGGGCCTCCGGTAACTCTCTCGGAAGGATGTCTTTGCTCTGACTGGGGCCACAGCTTAAAGAAGGTAACTCCTATTTCATTTTCGTCAGAGTTGCTGGTAGAGACTCAGAAAAGGAAAGAAGTACATTCACGGGGCGTGGTCTGGACATGCTGCTGTGAGGACGTGTTTGTCTCGAGCTCCGGCGCTGGCATCGCTTGTAATTAGTATTTAATCAGCATTACCACCGCTTCTAGCCTGCTATCATGCGTAAGGGTAGGGGAAAGTCTCTCCCCAAGTCCGGAACCCAGTCGGGCTCCATAAAGCGTTTTCTGGCCGCGGAGCCTGAGGACGAAGAGGACATGGATGAATTAGGCCACTCTCCACGTGGCAGGGGCTCCGGCGCGGGCTCCGCCTCCCGACGCAAGCCTGAACACAGACATCATTCTCCTGCTTATTCGGCATGCTCGGACGATGAGGACAGCATATTCCGGCAATCAGAGCTTGCGGTGCGGGCGGACGGCTTACCGACTAAATCTGAACTCTCGTCCATGTTCCAGAGCCTTGAGAGGTCTATCAAAAAGGAACTGTCGGCGGTGAGAGCGGACTTGTCGCAGGTCCTGGGCCGTGTAGAGGAAACTGAGCAACGTCTTGATCGCCACGCGGGCGCCATTAGGAGTTTGCAGGCCTCCACCCGCAGCCTTACTATAGCCCACAGGATGGCCCTCTACAAAATCGAGGACCGGGAGAATCGTAGCAAGAGGAACAACATCCGAATCAGAGGCCTCCCAGAAGCTACGGGTGAAGTTGACCTCCTCCCCTCCGTTCGAGGTATTTTTAATGGTCTCTTGGGCCTGGCGGCTGATAACCCGCTTAAGATAGACAGGGTGCACAGGGCATTGTGCCCCGCAACTTATCCACTGACACCCCCCGGGATGTCATATGCCGGGTTCACTTCTACGAGGAGAAGCCGTATCATGCGCAAGGCCAAGGAGGCAGCCTCCCTGGATTTTGATGGGGCGACCCTGTCCTTCTTCCCGGACCTAGCCAGAGGGACTCTGGATCGGCGCAGGGCCCTGCGACCACTGACGGAGAAGCTCAGAGCCGCTTTTATCAACTACCGCTGGGGCTTTCCTGCTGCCCTCATCGCTCATAGAGACGGCAAGACAGCTATCCTTCGTTTTCCGGAAGATTTGGAAAAATTCTGCCTTGATGTTAATATTTCCCCTCCGGAACTCCCCGGCTGGCAGGACATCATTCCTGGCCTGCCGGGCTCTTCTGATCCACAATGACAGAAAGTTAGCCGCAGACGTCGCCCTACTTCACCGGATACCTCCCCCCCGGCTGGGCTGAATTTTGTGCCTTGTCCCACCCGCCTCTTGGTTCTGGTTCTATGCACCCGTCTTGGGTCAGATAATATGTGTTTCTACTTGTGCCTGGCCTGCTGGCACTTCGTTGTGATATGACTCTGAACATCTGGGTTCCCACTGCTGCCATGCGGTGGCCTGCTATATCTTTTGCTGCTAGAGACACTGGCGGTTAAGTTTTAAGTTCTATGTTTTATTTCTGTTTTAATCCAAATTATTTTTCAGGTTGCCGGCACTGGAGCTGCACAGTGGCGATCACAGCATTATGGGCACTCACTATCTGTGGCTCATGGTTCAGTATCCCCCTCCTGTGGGGTGCCGCGTGGCCCCGTGCCCTCACACCCCTTCCCCTCTTGGGGCGGGGTCTGTGTGAGCGCCGGGTCACCCGTGTACCCCATTTCAGCACATCAGGTTTATGCGTGCACATACTGAGTGTTTCCCCCTAGGGGTTTTGTTTTTGCTCCTTTAATATTGATGTTTGTTTTTTTCTTTTCACTCTTTGCTCTCTTGTTCTTTTCCCTCTCTCCCTTTTGTCCTCGTCCTCTGCCCTCTGCCTTGGACCCCGCTGCCTCCGGCTGGTGTATGTGAGCTCCCTCTGTCGATCCCCATGGCTACTGTGAACTTAATCTCCTTAAACGTTCGTGGACTGCATGCCCCAGGTAAGAGGCATAATCTATATAGGGAGGTGGCTCGCATGCAGGGGGACATTGTTCTCCTTCAGGAGACTCATCTCACGCACACTACTTCGGTGAAGCTCTTCTCCCCCCAATACCCCACATGGTATTATAGTCTATCTGACATTCACAAAGCCAAGGGTGTGGCCATCCGCTGGTGTTATTTGTTATGCAGTACGGTGGTCCACCAGCAGGTGCCTCCTGGCAGTTTGGAACTGTCAGGAGAATCTTTCCCTGCTGGTGTTGTATTATTCCTTGGAAGCAGTACTGGTTTCCACCAGAGGATGGATCCTGGCAGTGTGGAGCAAACTGCCCTTCCTCCGTTCAGCTGTGACTTGAAGCCAATTAGCCTTCCTATAAATACCCGGCAAGCACAAGCACTCCTTGCCCTGGTATCGTCCTCGTGCCCTGGACCCACAGCCTGTCTACTTGAACCTTGATTCCGGTAACCTGAACTTGAACTTGAACCAGTACCTGTTGTGTCTGTCCTAATCCCTGATCCCTGGAGCCTTGCTCTGCAGCCTGGTTGCCCCCTGCTTGATCCTGTCTCCCTGTCCTGACCCATCCATCCATCCATCCATCCTCTCCCTGTCCGGTGTTCCTTACCCCATCTGCTGATCTCCCTGTGCATGACCTTGGCCTGGCTCACGTTTATGCTTCTGGAATATCCCTCTGTTCATCTGCCTACCTGCTGTGTATGACGCTGGCCTGGCCCCAATGGCGTCGCTAGGGGGGGACCAGAGGGGGCCCTGGCCCCCCCAACATTATGCTGTGCCCCACCATGTGCCCCCCCAAAAAAAAAAATTTTTTTTTTTTGCATTTTTTTTTTCGCTCGGGCTGCTGCTGGGGTAACATAGTCTCTCCTGAGAGGGAGAGCGTCCCAAGTCAGCTCCTGCGGGGGATTCCTCCCCCTCCCTCTGCTCGCTGACACTGCATAATGCTAGCGCTCACACAACCACAGCCCGATCTGCTAATTTCCCTGCATCCTCATTGGCATGGAGAAGAGCGAGTTGCAGGAAGGACTCCACAAGCACTGTGGGAGGGGGGGAGGGGGGCCCAAGCCTTCATCTCAGTTACTGAAAAAACAGACTGATTTCTCCCGTCCTTAGGACAGGAGAACCAGCCTGTAAATTCCGAGAGTGGTGACTGCAAGCTGAGCCGAGTGTCAGTCTATGACACTCTTTCACAGCCCAGCGAGTCCAGCAACCCCCCCCCCTCACTCTCCTCACATATGAGCAGGGAGGAATACAGCTCCTCCTCCTCCTTCCAGTCCCGCCCACACTATCCCAGCATGCTGTATCTGAAGAGAAGGGATGTGTGGGCGGGAAATATGAAAATCAGCAGCATTCCTGGCTGTGTGTGAATGATGCCTGAGATTCTAGCCTGGACCGTGGGTAAGTGTGTGCACTGCAGACTGCAGTACACTATAATCACTGAACTGCATTATCTCCATCCCTTCTCTCCCCCATCTGTCTCCCTCCCCCTCTCCTGTTCTTTCAAGACCTTCACAATTAACTTTCACTTTCAGTTAGGCAGGTAATAGACGGTGCAAATTGCTTTCCTGCATCCACAGATTGCAGGAAAGAAATTGCTTGATTCCCCCATCAATACAGACAGGGCTGACAGGGGAATATCCCTTCTGCCCAGCAATTGTATTCTCCTGACAAACAGTGATTATCACTAGTGGCTATAGCAATCACTAGTGATAATCATAAGAGAATCTGCTCATTAATGGTTCAAATCTCAGCCAGTTCCTGCTGAACCAGCTGAGATTTAAACTGTCTATGGCTGGTCTTGGCTCTTAGGCAGCCCATACATTGATCACTTTTTTTTATTCAACTATTAGGTTGAATAAAAAAAAAAAGAAATGATCCAATTCCCCCATCTACACATTATAGGTGGATGGGGGAATGTTCCCAGTGTGTACCAGTGCTGGAACAACCAGAGTTGCTGTCCTGTCCCAGCTATTCTCAGCGCTGGTCTCTGTCTCCATGGCAGCGGCGGCAGCACATTGGAACCCAGTGCTGGTTACTTTATGGAGCTGATGTACAGGAGGGCCAGCACAATTTGTTGTTAGAGATGGGCTGGGCATGTTCAAAATTCCACATGCCAGAGCCTGCCAGGAAACCCACACTGCACAGCGCTAATCGCAGGCAGTGAGACATTTCCCGGTCCGCAGCTCCACAGATCAGGAAATGTCTCACTGGCTGTGATTAGCACTGTGGAGTGTCGGCTTCCTGGCGGGATCAGGCATGTGGGATTTCAAACACACCCGAGCCCATCTCTATTGGTTGTAGACAGTTGAGCTCCCTGCAGGTTGCTTAGCAGCAGTGGAGCCTTCTCTGACATGCTGATCGTGATGCAATCCAGGTGATGCTTCTAGTCAAATCCTAGTGTTAAATATCAGTGATTTTATTGATCAAAGCCCACACTTTACAGGCATAGAGCCCACATGCCTGCTGAACATACGGTTGATTATATATATGTGGTTGTTCTCTTGATGCTAATAAATACTGTGTTTATTAGATCTGACTGGGAGCATCACTAGGATCACATCCCGATCAATATGTCAACAGAGAAGGTTATACAGCATTACTGCTGCTAGGTGACCAGCTGGGGGCTCGGCTCTCTATAACCAATAGTGCCAGCCTTCCCCTACATGCACGCATAATGTCACCAGCACAAAGTCCTAATAGACTGCCGCCGGTGCCAAGGAGACAGATGCCAGACCAGCTCTGTCAATAACAGGACAGCTGGGGAACCCCACAGTGGCAGAACACCAGGGCCCGGTGGCAAGACAACCTTTGCAACCCTGATAGTTTTCCCACTGCTTTGGACCCTTATATTTTCTTGGTGTGCTGGTGACATATATCTCTTGTTTTCTGCCACTCTGGTGGGGCCCCAGTATAGTAGGAAGGGAGCTCACTGCAGAACATGTGAAAGGGCCCGTTGTGGGATCGTAGTAAAGGGCCCCAGGATATATATGTATATATAATTGCATTTTATAGTTGCCCCCCTACTTTTATCCCTGTCCCCCCATGTGCCCCCCCTAAATATGAAAGCTGGAGACGCCACTGCCTGGCCCTGTTTATGATTCTGGTTTTCCCCATTACTTGTACATATTTGTCTGTTACTGTTATTATTTCTGGGTTCTGATTGGTATTGGTTGTTGTGCACTGTGTGGTATTGGAGGTGGTTGCATCTATATTATTTCACTTATCTTAAATAAATCATTATATTTCACTTACACACGTTTGGGTTTCCTTTGTTGCAGTTCACATAGTTCTGGTCTTACCTGATACGTGACAGTATACCAGGGCCATTCCTGATCAGAAGTGACTGCACAGGGGAATCGTTTGTTTACAAACATGAACACTGATGAGGTTATTTATTTTTCTCTGCTGGCAACTGAAAGTGGTGATTATTGCCGTCAGGCTTTGGAAGGATAGTCTAGGGATCAGTTGTTTGCGGCTATCCGATCGGCTCACCTCCTGGTCAATCAGGGGTATATACTGTTTGGGGAGGTGCAGCCGCTGATTAAAATCTGTACTGAGCTGGCCCTGCCCTGTATTCCTGAGGGCCATGATGATTTCACTCCTCCTTTCACCGTAAATCAGGTTATATCCCTAGTATGGCTGTTTGAAGATGATCCTGCTGATTTTTGTGAGCACTATTCCCCACAGGTGATTGCTGAGTGCATTAAGTCTGGTCAGTCCTTTGTTAAACAGGGAAATTTAAAACCACAGTTTGTACAACCAATACTCTCGGCATGGTCTGATATGTTACAATCAATCCCAACCAACCCACAACAAACCACTTCTACCATCAGACACCTACCTGCTCAAAAGCCTTTTCTCCCGTCACCCATGGCAACCCCAGTCGCAGCTCGGTATACGCTGCTTCCCACCAGATACCAATATCCAATCTCTGCCCCCTGTACCTATCCTGCATTTAATCCACCTGTCTCTTCTCAACTACCTACAGCTTCCCCACAAGATTTTCCTCTGGCAACTGTTCCCTCTTCCTTGACATATCCCAGCCCTTTTCGTCAGTATGTCTCACCTCCTACCTACAGTCCTGCAGTCACCTACAGATCTCCAGCAGTTAAACCAAAGAAGAAACGGAAATTCTTTCCAACCCACACGATCCTGCCAGTAACCCAACCTGCCTTCACACCAAACAGTCTAATCCAGCCCGCAGTTCCAGAGCCCGCCTTCCAGCCTGCAGTTTCAGAGCCCGCCTTCCAGCCTGCAGTTTCAGAGCCTGCCTTCCAGCCTGCAGTTTCAGAGCCAGCCTTCCAGCTCGCAGTTCCAGAGCCAGCCTTCCAGCTTGCAGTTCCAGAGCCAGCCTTCCAGCTTGCAGTTCCAGAGCCAGCCTTCCAGCTTGCAGTTCCAGAGCCCGCCTTCCAGTCTGCAGTTCCAGAGCCCGCCTTCCAGTCTGCGGTTCCAGAGCCCGCCTTCCAGTCTGCGGTTCCAGAGCCCGCCTTCCAGTCTGCGGTTCCAGAGCCCGCCTTCCAGTCTGCGGTTCCAGAGCCCGCCTTCCAGCCTGTGGCTCCCGAGCCAGCCTTCCAGCCTGCGGTTCCCGAGCCAGCCTTCCAGCCTGCGGTTCCCGAGCCAGCCTTCCAGCCTGCGGTTCTAGAGCCAGTCTTCCAGCCTGCGGTTCCAGAGCCAGTCTGCCAGCCTGAGGTTCCTATGTCAGTTTACCAGCCTGAGGTCCCTGTGACAGTCTGCTAGCCTGAGGTTCCTGTGCCTTTTGCCCAGCCTGAAGCTCCTGTGCCAGTTTGCCAGCCTGAATTCTCTGTACCAGCCTGCCAGCCTGAAGTTCTTGTACCAGCCTGCCAGCCTGAAGTTCTTGTACCTGCCTGCCAGCCTGAAGTTCTTGTACCTGCCTGCCAGCCTGAAGTTCTTGTGCCAGCCTGAAGTTCTTGTGCCAGCCTGCCAACCTGAAGTTCTTGTGCCAGCCTGAAGTCCCCGTATCAGCCTGCCAGCCTAAAGATCCGGTGCCCATTTCCCAGCCAGAGGTTGTGGTGCCCGTTTCCCGGCTGGAGGTTGTGGTGCCCGTTTCCCGGCTGGAGGTTGTGGTGCCCGTTTCCCGGCTGGAGGTTGTGGTGCCCGTTTCCCGGCTGGAGGTTGTGGTGCCCGTTTCCCGGCTTGAGGTTGTGGTGCCCGTTTCCCGGCCTGAAGTTGTGGTGCCCGTTTCCCGGCCTGAGGTTGTGGTGCCCGTTTCCCGGCCTGAGGTTGTGGTGCCCGTTTCCCGGCCTGAGGTTGTGGTGCCCGTTTCCCGGCCTGAGGTTGTGGTGCCCACTTCCCGGCTTGAGGTTGTGGAGCCCACTTCCCAGCTTGAGGTTGTGGAGCCCACTTCCCGGCTTGAGGTTGTGGTGCCCGTTTCCCGGCTTGAGGTTGTGGTGCCCGTTTCCCGGCTTGAGGTTGTGGTGCCCGTTTCCCGGCTTGAGGTTGTGCTGCCCGTTTCCCGGCCTGAAGTTATGGTGCCCGTTTCCTGGCCTGAGGAGCCTGCTGCCCAACCGGATGTGCCACTGCCTGCTGCCCAGCTCGATGACCCGGAGCCTGCTGCCCAGCTCGATGACCCAGAGCCTGCTGCCCAGCTCGATGTGTTCCTGTCTGCTGCCCAGCCTGATGTGCCACCGTCTGCTGCCCGGCCTGGTGTGCCCCTGTCTGCTGCCCAGCTTGATGTGACTTTGCCTATTATCCAGCTTGTTGCCATGAACTTTCCCCGGCAACAGTTAGTTGGAGTGTCCGGAGGCCGCTCCTTTGAGGGGGGGGGTACTGTCAAGAATGGTTCCATCCGCTGGTGTTATTTGTTATGCAGTACTGTGGTCCACCAGCAGGTGTCTCCTGGCAGTTTGGAACTGTCAGGATAATCTTTCCCTGCTGGTGTTGTATTATTCCTTGGACGCAGTACTGGTTTCCACCAGTGGATGGATCCTGGCAGTGTGGAGCAAACTGCCCTTCCTCCGTTCAGCTGTGACTTGAAGCCAATTAGCCTTCCTATAAATACCCGGCAAGCACAAGCACTCCTTGCCCTGGTATCGTCCTCGTGCCCTGACCTGAAGCCTGTCTACTTGAACCTTGATTCCGGTAACCTTGATTCCTGTAACCTGAACCTGAACTTGAACCAGTACCTGTTGTGTCTGTCCTAATCCCTGATCCCTGGAGCCTTGCTCTGCAGCCTGGTTGCCCCCTGCTTGATCCTGTCTCCCTGTCCTGACCCATCCA
Organism: Rana muscosa; assembly: GCA_029206835.1. Taxonomy (NCBI): domain Eukaryota; kingdom Metazoa; phylum Chordata; class Amphibia; order Anura; family Ranidae; genus Rana; species Rana muscosa. Next base: position 437,647,180 of record CM055121.1, on the reverse strand, counting down.
TCCATCCATCCATCCTCTCCCTGTCCGGTGTTCCTTACCTCATCTGCTGATCTCCCTGTGCATGACCTTGGCCTTGCTCGCGTTTATGCTTCTGGAATATCCCTCTGTTCATCTGCCTACCTGCTGTGTATGACCCTGGCCTGGCCCTGTTTATGATTCTGGTTTTCCCCATTACTTGTACATATTTGTCTGTTACTGGTATTATTTCTGGGTTCTGTTTGGTATTGGTTGTTGTGCACTGTGTGGTATTGGGGGGGGGTTGTATCTATATTATTTCACTTATCTTAAATAAATCATTATATTTCACTTACACACTTTTGGGTTTCCTTTGTTGCAGTTCACATAGTTCTGGTCTTACCTGATACGTGACAAGAAGAGAGAGGAACGGCAAAGCCTCTTTCATCTGGAACAGAAGCAACGATTTTGTTTAGTTGCCCAACGCTTGCATGAATGGGGCAAAAAGCCAGGTAGGCTTTTGGCCCGCTCACTGCAACAAAGAAAGTCGGCAGCATTTATTGCCAAAATTAAATCATCCCCTGACTCCATGGTTCACGAAACGTCCGCTATAGCCAAGGAATTTAGAGAATTTTATCAAACTCTGTATCATGTATGTCAGGCTGTAGAGGACAAGGACACTAGATCTCTGCTTATTCGTGATTACATAGCACAAGCCAATTTACCCGTACTCCCCGCTGATACTTTGTCTGCCCTAGAAGGAGAGTTTACCACCTCTGAGATACGTGTTGCGCTGAAAGCTATGGCTACTGGTAGGGCCCCTGGCCCAGACAGCTCTATGGTGGCGTGTTATAGATCCTTTGCGGATCTTCTGATCTGGCTGGCTAACTACACGAACGCGGTCTCGGGTAGTTCTCTTCGTCCTGAAACTCTTCACGCTCACATCACTGTCCTCCCCAAGTCCGGGAAGGATCCATGCAACTGTGGAAGCTACCGCCCCATCTCCCTGTTAAACCTGGACGCTAAGCTCTATGCCAAGGTCATTGCGAATAGGCTTCTTCCCCTTGTACCTCAATGGGTATCTAGAGACCAATCGGGATTTATCCCTGGGAGAGAGGCGAGAGACAATTCTCTCCGTACACTATCCCTGATTGCCCAGGTTCGTCTGTCCTCCCAGCCCACCCTCTTGCTTTCCACAGATGCAGAGAAGGCGTTCGATAGGGTGGACTGGGAGTTCCTAATGGCTACGCTCTCCCATCTTGGTGTAGGTCTCTCCCTCCTGTCCCATATATCCGCACTCTATGCTTTCCCCACGGCTCAGCTCCACATAAATGGCACATTGAGCGAACCTTTCACCCTATATCATGGCACCTGCCAAGGCTGCCCCCTCTCACCCATTTTATTTGCACTGTCCCTCGAGCCTTTTCTTGCCACGGTTAGGCACAACCCTAATATACATGGGATTACAGTGGGTAAAACGGAACATAAGTACGCCGCTTATGCGGACGATATTCTGTTTTATATACAGCAACCCATCATATCCCTGCCCAACCTGATGTCGGCCTTTGCATCATTTAGCGCGGTTTCCAATTTCAAAATAAACTTGTCAAAGTCAGAAATATTAAACATATCCGTCCCAGCTCAGTCCGTTTTGCGTTTAAAATCATCCTTCCCCTTCAATTGGCAAACCCACTCTATGAAGTATTTGGGTATCTCTCTTACACCTAACCCTGCATCCCTGTCCTGCACTAATTACATCCCTTTGTTAAACTCGATTAGATCCGATTTGCAGAAATGGTCCCAACTTGCCCACTCCTGGTTGGGGAGGATAAGCGTGGATAAACAGGCTACTATTTTTGTTTCAAATTATTCCGTATAGGATTCCTGTTGGTTTCTTTACACTGCTGAGGTCCCTTCTATGCAAGTACATCTGGAACAGGAGGCGACCCAGGCTGGCCAGGTCTCTTCTCCATAGGAGTAAGAGGGATGGGGGGTTAGCCCTCCCAGACATTAAGCGATACTTTTTAGCAGTTGTGTTGAACAGGATCTCGGACTGGAAATATCATAAACAATCTAAGTTGTGGGTGTCCTTAGAAATAGACCTGTGTGGTACAGACCCTTTCACACAAATATGGATTCCCAGAAAGTCCAGGTCCCTTTCTGTGTCTACTTCGCCTCTCTCACGATCTACCTTAATGATCTGGGACTCGCTCTGTAGGTCACACAATTGGCTGCACAATTCCCCTCTGATGCCTTTAACCGGACATGACTTTTTTCCACCAGGCAATATACCTCCCAATATCCACGCTTGGAAACTAGGGTCTGCAACACTGCTACATCATGTTACTAATTCTTCTGGCGCTATCCCTCTCTCCGACCTCATGGACATTTCTGAGGCTACACCCATGGATCTTTGGAAGTACTGCAAGCTTTCAGCCTTTGTACATTCTCTCCCAAAGCTTTTCCGAGATGTCACGGATCTGACACAGATAGAAGTAGCGTTTGTGGGGGAGCATCCGACTGAGAGGCCTGTCTCATACTTCTATAAAGCATTGCACTCTTTATCTCCTTCTGGATCTCCTGCTTTTTTGTATAGCTGGGAGAAGGATCTCAGTAAGGAACTCTCACAGTTACAAAAGTCCACAATCCTGTGCCTAGCACACTCTTCTTCGCTATCATCAAAAATTGCTGAAGTTAACTACAAACTGTTAACCAGGTGGCACCTCACCCCTGCAATATTGCATAGGACTTTCCCTCAGATATCCCCACTTTGCTGGCGTGGGTGTGGTGAGAGGACAACGCATGCCCATGTGTGGTGGTTTTGCCCACGTATCCGCCCCTTCTGGCAATCTATCCTGCAGTGGATGAAGGTGATTCAGGGCTTTGACATCCCTGAGGATCCCTGGGCCATTCTGTTGCATTGTACGTATGAACCAGTCGGACCATATAAGAAGTCACTAACACTGCATCTATTGGATGCAGCAAGATCTCTCATCCCCAGATTCTGGAAGCAAACTGTTGTGCCCACCGTGCGTCAATGGTTGGTGGAAGTAGATCATATTTACTACATGGAGGATCTCACCTATTCTCTTAGAAATAAATCAGATTTATCGCAGAAAATATGGTCCGGCTGGTTCGCCTTTAAATATTCTTATGCATTTACTGATATTATGTCTCAACCCTAGTACATTGGGAAACCGTTATGATTTCAGATTGTTCCCTGTGATTGGAGGCTGTCTGAGGCAGACTATCCCTTCCCCTACCCCCCCCCCCTTCCCCCCTACTCCCCCCCCCCTTTTTCTCTACTTTCTTTTTGTTTTTTGTTATTCCATAAAATGGACTATTTTAAGCTGTTAGGTAGATCACGGCCTAGGTATACTTGGTGTACTACTGCACAGGGAGTTTAATCTACTGCATGTCTCTTCTCCTTTGTTTGATAGAAGTTTCATTTGGTATGCTATATGTTTTCACGTGGTTACTTGTAACTTATTGTACAATGACCTACCTATTGTGTGATTCACGTTCGTTTGCCGTGAGTGTGTTTTCCCTGTTTCACTTTTGTCCTTCAACCAATAAAAACGTATTTAACAAAAAAAAGAAGTACATTCACAGTCACTGTGTGCCATAACCGTTGGTGATATCTCAATGGTTTAGTTTGATTGAGGATTGTGCCTTGACCTACTCCCCACCTATACTGAACTGTTCGTTGGTTACAACCTGTCTGTGCTAAGTGATGATTTATTGCTGCTAAAGAATAAATAAGAGTTGGACCTTTTCAGTGTTGTGGAACTCTGGTTACTGGGAGCAAAGGGGGGTCAGTTAGAGGAAGGACTTGACCCTGGGTTATACACACGACCCGATGGTAAAATACGTTCGGGCCTTCACCGCTATCCAGAAGAGGACATGGACCGTGGTGGATCTCATCCCTCCTCCCAGGTTCCCCTAGACAAGACAGTAAGCCGAGAAGAAGAAGGGGAGAGAGGGGTGAGCCCGCTACATACCATTTAATGTTGATGGTGAAAACCCCGTGCAAGGGAAACCACTTTTGTTTTCATTTCTGGAACTTTGTTTGATTTTCTTTAATAAAAGTGGACAAACAAGCCCTCAAAAGGAAACATTTGTGTGGGACTGTTCTCGCTAGCGGGTGCTACACTTGAGCTAACAACACCAACATTACACTGTACATACTGTACATGACACAAATTTCATAACGTTCATAATGAAAACTTTTCAAGCCATTTGTGGCCCTGCTTGACCAAGTTTGAATGAGAAATTGAAGGAGCTGAGCAGAAAAATATTGGCCTAACAGTGATTGCAGCCTTATATATACAATCACTGTTTCAATATTCTCATGGCCACGTGTCCTGGCTGTCAGAATGCAATAGCTGACAGTGGGAGACCCATCCATTCATGCTGTTTAGCAAAGCTGGAAGAATTCAGTGGGGGAAGTCTTTACATGTGTGGCCAACTTTAGGTCACCATCCCTATCACACTGCATTGTCACTGAGCTGGAGCAAGTATGTAGCCAACAAAATCTGAAAAACCTGATCTCCTGTATCCTTCTTCCAAGGCAATGACTTGAGAAGACAGGACTAGTAGCCTTGGAACATGCTATTTTAATTACAAGTCAGCAGTATCAGCTTTATATATTTATCTAATACTATCTATAGCTTTGATATCACAAGCTTTTTATGTCCTGGTCTGAAGTTGGCTAAAGTATTCCAGGGAACAACTAGCACAAATGCATAGTGTTGGCCATATGATTTTTACTTGTAGCTCTCCAATTGTTGGGTTCTACAAGTTGTTGTATGCCCCGCTTTCTTCTAGACATACACAGCAAAAAAAAAAAAGCTATTACCAGCTGTCCCTCAATAGGTAAAAAAAGAATGGGAACTTACTTTTCCAATAATGGCAGCTAACACAAATTTTTCCCTGCAGCTACTGTTTACATATTGCATTCCCGACGAGGAAGTTGGTATCTGAAGCCACTGGGGCATCTGTTTGAAAACCAGAGATGGCATGCTTAATTTGCCAATAGCCTGCCCACTCTCTCTCACCTTCTGGTGGTAAGGTTTTCACAATATGTAAATATAATGTCAGAATCACCAAATGTGTCTTGTGATTATAGCATGAAAAAAAAAAAATGTTTCCAGAATGCACCCTCTGGTGCCTAGCCAACAGAAAATATCTGCCAGTAAGTGAACGCAAACAACACACATAATAAGGTGATGAGATACAGCTGTCTATTTGCTGCTTTTTAAGTCATCCATAACATATGTTCTATACTAGGGATGAGCCGAACACCGCCCGGTTCGGTTCGCACCAGAACCTGCGAATGGACCGAAAGTTTGTGCGAACTTTAGAACCCTATTAAATACAATGGAATCGAACGTTCAAAATCAAAAGTGTTAATTATAAAGGCTAATATAGAAGTTATTGTCCTAAAAAGGGCTTGGGAACCCGGGTCCTGCCCCAGGGGACATGTATCAAAGCAAAAAAAAGTTTTTAAAAATGGCAGTTTTTTCGGGAGCAGTGATTTTAATGATGCTTAAAGTGAAAAAAAAGTGAAATATTTCTTTAAATATCGTACCTGGGGGGTGTCTAAAGTATGCTTGTGAAGTGGCACGTGTTTCCCGTGTTTAGAACTGTCCCTGCACAAAATGACATTTCTAAAGGAAAAAAAGTCATTTAAAACTGCTTGCGGCTTTAATGTAATGTCTGGTCCCGGCAATATGGATGAAAACCCATGCAATTTTGAGAAAAATTGCATGGGTACCCCCCAGCCCACTACCAGCCCCTTTGAGTCTTGTATGGATATTATAGGGAACCCCGCACCCAAATTAAAAAAAGGACCTATATACTCTGAACAGCAGTATACAGGCGGTGCAAACAAGACAGGGACTGTAGGTTTGTTCTTATGTAGAATCTGTTTGTAATTTTGAACAGGTACATTGTTTAAGTGTAGCTCCAGCCAAAAAATCTATTTTTAAGCTTTTTGGAAAACATAGGGAAGGGTTATCACCCCTGTAACATTTGTTTTGCTGTCTGTGCACCTGTTCAGAACATTTCACCTTACTTTCCGTCCCAATGACAAATGTTTTTTGAAAATTTGGGGTTTTTATTGAAACAAGGATTGGTGATAAAGCATCAGTGGAGAGGAGACACCCTTTTCCCATATTAACTCTTACAGGAGAGAATTTCCCTTCCTAGGGGTAGATTTCCTCTCACTTCCAGTTGTCTCCTTCCGTTTGCAAGTAGGAGTCGTTTGTAAGTTAGATGTTTGAAAGTAGGGGCCTGCCATATATACTCTGCAGAAATTTGACCCTTAGGTGTTGGTGTTGCCACAACACTGTAAGCCCTCACAGTTACTCTTGCTGGGCGCTTGGACGCCCTGCTGTGAACTATTATATCACAAATTGTAATTATATGCCATTGTTGAACAGTGGTAGAAAAATTGGGCCTTTGGTGGTGGTGGTGGTGCTGGTGCCACAACAATGTAAGTCCTCACAGTTACTCTTGGTGGGCGCAGGAATTGGCCCAGCTGTGAAATATTAGATCAAGAATTGTAATTACATGCCCCTGTTGAACAGGGGCAGAAAAATTGGGCCTTTGGTGGTGGTGCCACAACACTGCAACCCCTCACAGATACTGTACTTGGAGTGCAGCAATGAGCCCTGCTGCAAAGTATTGCATCAAAAATTGTATTTACATGCCCCTGTTAAACAGGGGCTGAAAAATTGGGCCTTAGGCACTGGTGCCACAACACTGCAACCCCTCAAAAGATACTGTACTTGGAGTGCAGCAATGAGCCCTGCTGCAAAGTATTGCATCAAAAATTGTAAATACACGACCCTGTTAAACAGGGGCTGAAAAATTGGGCCTTAGCCACTGGTGGTGGTGCCCAGAACCAAAAATGTTCTTACAAGCTATCAGCATGATCATTGAGGAAGAACAGGATAGTCACTCAGCATCAGCATAGGCAGTCTTGAAGGGATTTGACATTTCAAAAAAAAATATTCGGTTACATCAGCATCAGGTGCTTGGTAGCTGGTGGTGATCCAAGACTGATTCATTTTTATGAAGGTCAGTCTATCAACCGAGTCGGTGGACAGACGCACCCTGTGATTGGTTACAAAGCCTCCAGCAGCAATGAATGTGCGTTCCGAAAGAACGCTGGATGCAGGACAGGCCAGTAGCTCAATTGCATACTGTGCAAGCTCTGGCCAGTGATCCATCCTCAAGACCCAGTAACCCAGAGGATTTTCGGTGGGAAAGGTGTCCAAGTCTAATCTTGCCCCTAGGTATTCCTGCGCCATGTAAACCAGACGCTGGCGATGGTTGCTGGAACCGATCATACCTTGGAGCTGCGGACTAAAAAATTGTCTGAATGCATCGGTCAGACGGCCACCTTCTCCACCGCTCCTTCTTCGACTGACCGAAGCCTCAGCAACACGTTGTCCAGGACCAGGAATTTGTAACCTCCCTGTCTCTGGGAACGCGTTGCACAGACCTTTCTGCAAGGCCTCCTGGAGATGCTTCATCCTCTGCTCCCTCTGCGACGTCAAGATAAGGTCCGCAACCTTACCCTTGTAACGTGGATCAAGGAGGGTTGTCAGCCAGTAATAATCCCTCTCCTTAATAGCACGAATACGAGGATCCTTCCGCAGGCTTTGCAGGATCAGGGAGGCCATGCAGCGTAGGTTTGCTGAGGCATTTGGTCCGGAGTCCTCTGGGTCACTCAGGATGACATGATCCGCAGCCACCTCCTCCCAGCCACGTACAAGTCCATGGGTGTCTTGGGACTGTAATTGATCCCTTGAAGACTGCTGCTGATGCTGAGTGCCAGGCTCCACCTCCATGCTGACACAATCCTCCTCCTCCTCCTCCTTCTCCTCCTCATCCTCTTCTTGTGTGATAGACAGGCCAGTAGGAACACTGTCTGGATAAAGGGGGCCTTGAAAGGTAAGGAAGTCCACCTCTTCCTCCCTCTGTTCTGCCTCAAGTGCCCTGTCCATTATTCCACGCAGCGTGTGCTCCAACAGGTGGACAAGAGGGACAGTGTCACTGTCACCTCAAATGGTGCCAGGACAATGCATGCATCCCTGATCATGGCCCACTGGCGTGGGGGAAAAAATCCAAGCTCCCCTGACCCTGTCCTGGTGCCATATTGAAACAGATACTCATTGATGGCCCTCTGCTGCGTGTGCAGCCGCTGCAGCATGGCCAACATAGAGTTCCACCTGGTGGGCATGTCACAGATTAGGCGGTTCTTGGGCAGGTTGTAATCCTTTTTCAGGTCAGCCAGCCAAGCACTGGCATTATATGACCGGCAGAAATGCCCACAGAGTTTCCTGGCCTGCTTCAGGACCTCCTGTAAGCCCGGGTACCTGCCAAAGAACCGCTGCACCACCAAGTTAAGGACGTGAGCCAAACAGGGCACATGGGTCAGTTGTCCCTGTCGGAGGGCGGAGAGGAAGTTGGTGCCATTGTCACAAACCACCTTTCCTGGCTTAAGCTGGCATGGCGTCAACCACCTCTGAGCCTGCCCCTGCAGAGCTGACAGAATCTCTGCCCCAGTGTGGCTCCTGTCCCCCAAGCACACCAGCTCAAGCACCGCATGGCATCTTTTTGCCTACGTACTTGCGTAGCCCCTTGAACGTTTACGGAGCACCGCTGGTTCCGAGGACAAAGCACAGGTAGAGGCCACGGAGGAAGAAGAAGAGGAGGGGGTGGAGGAGAGAGGTGTGTCAGAATCACCAGTAGTAACATTTTGGAGGCATGGTGGCGGAACAACCTCCAACACTACTGCACCTTGTCCTGCATCCTTCCCAGCTGCCAGCAGAGTCACCCAATGCGCCGTGAAAGATAGGTAACGTCCCTGTCCATGCCTGCTGGACCATGAGTCAGCGGTAATATACACCTTACCGCTGACCGCCCTGTCCAGCGAGGCCAAGACATTGCCTTCCACATGCCGGTAGAGAGCCGGAATCGCCTTCTGTGAGAAAAAGTGGTGTTTGGGAACCTGCCACTGAGGAACTGCACATTCCACAAACTCACAGAAGGGGGCAGAGTCTACCAACTGAAAAGGCAGCAGTTGAAGTGCTAGCAATTTAGCCAAGCTAGCATTCAACCGCTGGGCATGTGGATGGCTGGGAGCGAACTTCTTTCGGCGGTGCAGCAGCTGGGGCAGGGAAATTTGCCTGGTACAATCAGACGTTGGGTGTACCAATAGCAGATTGCCCGCAAGTACTTGGATGTGACACACCTAATTCTACACCTTCATTCCTCTCAGTGCAGGTTTCAGAGAGGACTGAAGGTATAGTGGGGTTGGAGATCCTAGCTGATGAGGAGCCAGGAGAGGTCCGCTTTGTTCTTTGGTGTGGGTCTTTTATGTATGCTTGCCAATGAACTGCATGGCAGGTCGACATATGTCTGGTCAAGCACGTGGTGCCCAAGCGGCGGATGTTTTGGCCACGCGAGATACGCTTCAGACATATGTTGCAAATGGCAATGGTGCGATCTGCTGCACACGTCTAAAAAAAGGCCCACACCAAAGAACTTTTGGAATACCGCGCAGAGACAGCAGCGCCCTGCACATATGGAGCTCTGCGGTGTGATGCAGTCGGTGTGCTTCCCTTAAGCTGGCCCCTGGAGGGCATCCTGCCTCATTGGAGATGTGCCTCCTCCTCCTCCTCTCTCCTATCAGGCACCCACCTGGAGTCAGTGACCTCATCATCCCCTCCATCCTCATCACTGGAGCAAATCTGGCAGTATGCTGCACCTGGGGGAACATGACTGCCAGATAGCTGTCCTTGTTGGGCACCCCCTCTCTCTGGGCTCACGTTACTACCCCCTCTCTCTGGGCTCACGTTACTGCCTTCCTCTAGCTGGGTTCCATCATCGAAGCCTCCAAAACGCTGGGCATCCTCCTGGAGCATGTACCCAACACTGTGGTCAAACAGTTCGGGGGACTCCTCAGGAGGACATGGTGGGGCTAGGGAAGGAGTGACTGATGCCATTGAGCCGAGGGAAGAGGCCGCTTTGGCAGCTGCTTTGCCAAACAAAGTACCCTGAGCCTGGGTGAGAGAGGATGAGGAGGATGAGGACGGCTTGGTCATCCACTCTACCAAGTCTTGGGCATGTTGCGGCTCAACATGGCCAGCTGCCGAAAAGAAGGACAAGCGTGTCCCACGGCCACGTGCTGATGAGGATGCACCGTGTCCACGACCAGCACTGTTGCCTCTAGACACAGAGCCTGCTTTCCCTCTTTTATTGCCTCGTGACTGTCTGCCTCTCCTTGTTTGCCTTCCAGACATACTAATGGTCTGCAGTGAGATGTAGCTGCACAAAGGTGGGATATGTATATATACTGATTATAATGCAGCTATCAGAATCAACTGCCTGCTGTGGTATTAGTATGAAAAAAGCAGCAATTGTCTTCAGTTAGTTTTAGGTGCACACTGTGCAGAGGACACAGTACACTAACTGAAAATACTTGCAGCTCTCTGCCTGTGGTTTTATTATGAGAACACCACCACTGCCTGCTCTATCTAACTCAAATGAAAATACACTGTCTCTCTCTCTCTCCGTTTGTATTTTAACCAACACCGCAACACACTACACAAGGCCGACTTCCAGGCCGCCTTATAAAGTGTGGGGCGTGTACTAAATCCCCTGAGGCATAATTGGCCAAAGCCACCCTGGCTTTGGCCAATTATGGCTCTCCGTTTTTTTTGCGCTGTGATTGGCCAAAGCATGCATGCTTGTCCATTTATCAGCCAGCAATGCACTGCCATGCCTCAGTGAATTATGGGCCGTGACGCGCCACTCGAATTTGGCGCGAACAGCCCATAATGTTCGCAATTCGGCGAACAACCGAACAGGCGACGTTCGAGTCGAACATGGGTTCGACTCGAACTCGAAGCTTATCCCTATTCTATACCACTACTCTGTGGGATCTGTATGAGCACCACCTCCCCAACATTGTGGTTCAATTACTAAATCGAGAGAGTTCAAAATCTGGAGCAGCTCTGGATAGAAACCAATCAGCTTCCTTGTTTGTTTGTTTGTTTTTTTAAGCTTAATTGAACAAGCTGAAGTTAGAAGCTGATTGGCTACCATGAACAGCTGCATCAGATTTTGCACTCTTCAAGTTTTAGTAAATCAACCCCATTGTTTTGCTGTCATGGAAACTACTGATGTAATTAAATGTAGTCCAGTAATCTCAAGCACACAGTCATTTACTGACACAAATCTCCAAGTGCCATAGTTCCCTAGCATAGTGGGAACGCCACTGCGATATGCAAGTTCTAGTTCACACTGAACAATTTCACTCAGAATTGTTATTTAGACAATTAAATAATAAATATCTGTTTTTCATTGTCCACAGAAGACTTTATTGTTTGACTGGAATGTCATTATAAAATATTCATACATTTTCCTGTGATGTGTTTAGAATTAATTTCTATGCTTTAATTACATTTGTGTTTCTTCCTGCAGTGAGTAGAAGCTCACTACCACTACTATGTAAGTAAATATAAAGATAAAGCTTGCACAGGGTCTTGTATTTACATATTAAACAGCTAATTTATTGATACATAGTAAAAGAGAAAACTTCAAAATGATGGCATCGAATGCAGTAATGTTTTGGGTGCCCATTTTTTTTACGCCAGGTATTATATGTACAGCTAAGAATCGTTTTCTATAGCTCTAAACCAATCACAGCTCAGCCAGATCTGAAAATGAGCCAATCTTTAGCCTATACATCACATTGACTATTTAAATAATAGGTGCCAGGACATCATGTCACCTGACCCAGCAACAAACATACACTAGACAAAAAAGACTAATATATCAGTTTACATTTAAAGCCCAAAACTAAAGGCACATTCATATGTATGCATTATTATTCCTTTTCTTCCCTTCCTTTGTTGCCTCTGTCCCATCCTGTCAGGGTTTGCTTTTAGCCCTCCCTTCTCAGTGCTCAGGTTGCTCAGCTCTCGGTTAATTGCCAGCACTCATCGTTCCACAGCGGCTCACCTGGTGATCACTTCCTGCTCATCAGTCCAGCTCCTTCTGGCTATTTTAATTGACTGGTTAATTTCTTCCGTGCCTTTGCCTTGGTCAAACATATCTAGAGACTCTCTGCTGTGTTCCTGTTGAAGATTTGCCTGGCTGATGTCCCTTCTGGTTTCTGATCCTGTCTGCTGCCTTTGACTACGCTGATCTCTGGCTTTCTAAATTAACTGGCTTGTTCTGACTACCCGTTTTGGCTACCGTACACTGGCTATGTTTTGACTAAGATTACTATTTGTACCTTTTTTACCATTATATTAAAAGGTGTGATTTTAACTGCATTTTATGATTCCTGACAGTAGGCGAAGGCTATGAATTCAGAAAAAGGCGGTCCACATAGTGGTAAGATTTTTTCCAGATTGAATGAGCAGGACCACCGCATGGATCAGTTTGCCATAGCGTTACAGACACTCCTGATTCGCACTGCTCACCTGGATCCTCCCACTGTGGCTGTTTCAGTACAACACAGATGCAGGCCATCCCTGCTGCTGCTCCAGTCTCTGCGCAGGCACCCGCCTCAAATATTACCTCTATAAGAGGTATGTCTGTTTCCTCTCCGCTTCCATAGCGATTTGGGGTAGATCCAGTTCAATGCAGAGTGTTTCTGAAGCAGAGTGATGCTGCCCCAGGTGTTCCCCACGGACAGAAGCAAAGTAGGCTTCATTATTTCTTTGCTTTCTGATAGAGCCTTGGCCTGGGATAACCCTCTATGGGAGACGCAAAAACCCATTGTCCTAAATTACCCAGAGTTTGTGGCTTCCTTTAAAAGGGTGTTTGACGTTCCTGCATGCTCCACTTCTGCTGCCAAGAGCCTCATGTCCATCAAACAAAGTACGAGAACTGTTGTCGATTACGCTATTAAATTATGTACTCTGGCAGCAGAGGTCGCTTGGAAAAATTAGGTCCTTGTAAATGCTTTTTCTCCTGGTCTCTCAGATAACATCAAAAATCAGATAGCAGCCCGAGACATAGATATGGAGAAGTTGATCATGTTTGCCATTCTCATTGACTCCAGACTTCGAGAGAGACCTTCCTTTAAGGTGCGCTTGTGGAAGCCTCCTGTATGTTTGGCTGCGAGCTTTGCAGGCCTTCCTCACCTTCCATGCCTCCTGGTACAGAGTCTGCCAGTGAAGTACAACCCATGCAGTTGGGCTTCACACTTATCTCTGTGGATGAGAGGGCCTTTAGGAGGAGGGAGAGATTGTGCCTTTATTGTGGCCAGGCAGGTCAATTCTTGAAGTCTTGTCCTACCCGTCCGAGAAACGCTTGCACCTGAGGTCCTGTAGGGGATAGACCTTAGATGGCGTTGTTACGTTCCCAGTTAACTTGAAGGATAAGCCTCTAGCTTTGGTTTACCCATTCGTGGTCTGAGTTGTCCATCGATACACAGGCTCTAATCGACTCTGGGGCTGTAGGACCCCAAAGCACCCTCCTCCTGTTGAGGGCATGTGGCCTGGTACCGTTCAGGAGGGGGGCCGCTCTCTCGCCCCCCCTTTTCTTGCGGCCTGCCAGGTTGCATGCTTGGATAAGCTTGGATTTTTTCATTTTGGCGCGGGGTTCCCCTTAAAATCCACACCAGACCAGAAGGGCCTGGTATAGAATTTCGGGGGACCCCCATGTATTTTTTTTTTCATTTTGGCACGGGGTTCCCCTTAAAATTCACACCAGACCTGAAGGGTCTGGTGTGGATTTTGGGGGGACCCCCACGCCATTTTATTTTTTAATTTTGGCATGGAGTTCCCCTCAATATCCATACCAGACCCAAAGGGCCTGGTAATGGATTGGGTGGGGGGCACACAGTTTTTTTCAATGATTTATGTATATTGCCAGCATCCGACAATTCATTACAGCCGCAAGTAATTTTAATGACATTTTTTCCTTTAGAAATGTCATTTTGCTGCGGTACTGTTATAAACATGGGAAAGAGGTGCTACTTTACAGGCAGACTAAGGGGACCCTCCAGGCACGATATTTAAATGAATATTTAATTTTTAATGTTTCACTTTAAACATTATTAAAATCACTGCTCCTGAAAAACTGCCATTTTAAAAACTTTTTTTGCATTGATACATGTCCCCCGGAGCAGGACCCGAGTCCCCAAACACTTTTTATGGCAATAACTTGAATATTAGCCTTTAAAATTAACACTTTCGATTTTTCGCGTTCATGTCCCATAGACTTTAACGGTGTTCGCACAAATTTTTTGTCTGTTCTGCATGTTCTGGTGCGAACCAAACCGGGGGGTGTTCGGTTCATCCCTAATGACAGGTTTGCAAGTTTCACATTAGCCTAACCCTCACTACAAATCCATCCCTTATACTAACCCTTCCCTGTAACACCAACCCTTACACTAATCTCTCCCTGTAATATTAACTCTCCCAACAAACCTAAAACTAACTATACCTGTAATCCATTTAACTCTTAAGCCCTGTACACACGATCGGATAACCTATGGATTTTCGTCCGATGGATTTGACCATCGGAAATCCGATGAAACTGTTTTTCATCAGTCTTGGCCACACACCATCAGTCAAAAAACCGACCGTTCCAAACGCGGTGACGTAAAACACTCCGATGAGCCGAGAAAAATGAAGTTTAATGCTTCTGAGCATGCGTCGACTTGATTCTGAGCATGCGTGGGTTTTTTAACCGATGGACTTGCCCATAGACGATCGGAAATTCCCATCGTTTTTTATCCATCGGAAAAATTTAAAACAAGTTCTATTTTTTACATCCGATGGAAAAAAGACCGATGGGTACCATACACGATCGGTTTGTCTGATGAAAACCATCCATCGGACGGTTTTCATCAGTTAAACCGATCGTGTGTACGGGGCTTAACACTAACTTTTTATCTATCCCCAACACTGAAAGTCATTCTTCTCTGTAAGCATACCACTAACCCTGTAATGCTAACAGAAACCCTCACATCACACTATCCTTGTAACACCAACACTGTTACAAAAACCCTCTCTTTAGAATTAGCATTAACCCTCCCTGTAACCCTAGCGCTCATATACACTGTGTAACCCTAATCTTCTCTGTAACCTAACACTAGTCCTTTCTGTAAAACTAACCCTCAAATGAAACGCTCCTTGCAAATTTATAATCTGAAATTGCCACAGTTGCTTCATTTTTTTCTTCTTTGTATCTGAAAAAAACTAAATACCAGTGAAATGTTATATGTAGTGAGTTTCATTATTATTTATTATTATACACAATTTATATAGCGCCAACAGTTTACGCAGCGCTTTACAATATAGAGGGGGGAAGTCACAATTACAGTACAGTTCAATACAGAAGGTACAGGAGGGCCCTGCTCGTAGAGCTTACATTCTAAAGGGAGGGGGTGGTGGTACAAAGGTATTAGCTGCGGAGAATGATTTGATGGGGGTTTCGTCTTTACAAATTCACTTAAAAAAAACCTCCCAGTAAACCCAACTCCACATACTTATCCAACTAATACCCCAACAATAATCCTCACACTAATCCCTCCCTACTAGCCTAACACTAATGCCCTGTACACACAATAGGAATTTCCTATGGGCTAAAATCTGATAGAATTTTCGGTCAGAATTCCGTTTAAGCTGTCTTCCATCAGTCTTGCATACACACCATCAGACTAAATTCAGACCGTCCAAAGCGCGGTGACGTAAAACACTACGATGAGCCGAGAAAAATTAAGTTCAATGCTTCCGAGCATGCGTCGACTTGATTCTAAGCATGCGTGGGTTTTTTCTCCGACAGAGTTCCACACAGACAATCGGAATTTCCCATAGGATTTTTTCCATCAGAAAAATGTAAAACATGTTCTATTTCTAAAATCCTATGTAAAAAAATTCTGATGGGACCACACACGATAGTAATTTCTGATGAAAAAATTCCATGGGACCACACACGATAGTAATTTCTGATGAAAAAATTCCATCAGACTTTTTTCATCAGAAATTCCTATCGTGTGTACAAGGCATAAGGCTAAAGCTGGCCATAGATAAGCCGAACACTGGTCCTCAATGTAATCCTAACACCAACCCCTACACTAACCCTGCCTTAATCAATATTCACCCTCACTGTAACCCCAATGTTCATACTTATCCTACCTGTAACCCTACACTTACCCTCCCCATAGTAACTCACCCTGTAACTCTAGTACTCCTTAATCTTGTTTGCATATTCAAAGGCTCTCTGTATCCAAGACTAATTCCATTTTACTAAAAGATTCCAGAGATGAGACCCTGGTGCTGGAATCTACTGCCTCCTTATTTTACATTTTATACATCTAAAAAAACGAAATGTTCTTCCAAATGCCGGATCGGTCAAATTCCTTGTTCAGTCCTTTTCATCTCATATACTGTATCTGCTTTGAAGCTGAACTTTATATTGATGCATAAACTTTAAATGATATAAAGATATTTTCTATTATGCATTATATTTTGGGTTTACAGTAAATCATATTCAAAATTATTGTTTTTATCAACTACAGATAACCACATAAACAGTGGCAGTCTCCATCTTTTCTTTTTAAAAAAAATGTAAATAATTTTTTTAGCTTTAAATAGCTGGCAGATCATGACTCCATATAAGTGAAGTTTGATGCATCTCTCTCACCTTTTCTATAAATCACTAATGGCATATGTTTTAAATATAGATTATGTTAAAGGAATCATAGCGTTACCCAAATCCTTCTCTCCTGACCTATAACTGATTACAAAAAAAGGGTAATAAATCTCATTTTATTATCCTGTCCTCCTTCCTTCTATTTTCCGTAACCAATAAATCATTTCTATCTTGCGTCCTTGCACTTTTATATGTCTGATCAATATTTGATATATAATAACCTTTAGCAGAGGGGGAAAAAAGCATCGTGTTTAATTAGGTGGCATATGTTTGGATGGCTTGAACGCTTGAAAACTTTCTGGAGGGCTGCATTTCTCTACTCAACTAATTAGCACTTTTATGGATTAAGGAAACGCTAAAGGCTAACACTTGGAATAAATATATTATTCAGGATACCATCATTATATTAGGAGAACGGGGTGTTATTCAGGGAACAGATGAAAATGAATTCTGTATTGCAGAAATCTATCTAATCAAGGCATATTCTGCCTGACATCAGTAAGTTAAGTAGAATCTAAACTTGAAATACCAGAAGATAAGGGAAATGGATGTACACATGCAATCCTGGGCAATAGGCTCTCAAGCTCTCTCATGGTGTGTGTGTAGCCTGTAGAGGCTCACCATTGAGAGCTATGTTGTGGAACATACCTGCAACATCAAAGAAGGCCAGACCCTTTACTAAGTGTTTATACTGAGCTATTTAGTTTACTGCCTAGACCCAGTGTCAAGTGGCACTCTGCATGCTCTAGGAATTCACCCAGAGCACCATCTTTGGATGCCTAAATGTATGAGACATGTGCACATTTGTGAGCTGGATAAAAGCCATACATATTCCTTGACTGATTACATACAAATCGCCTGGCATAGAAATTTAAAGGTGGCATTCACAAAATGAGTTTTAATTTGTCTCTGAGGTGTATATATCACTTGCATGTCATTAATTCATTTATTCATTTGTATTAAGTCCCCATGCTAAACAATTTGTAACATGCTAGTTTCCATATTCTCTGATAGTGTTGAAGGCTTGCCCGCCCTCTGTTGTTTCTCATCTGTTCTTATTGACCATTATAGAGATGGGTTAGGAGAAATAAACAGAAGTGGCCATCCTTCAACATTAGAAGGATTATTTAAAACAAATGTTTTACAGAGGTCCTAATTTTATAGAAGTGGTAAGCCAATGGTGTGTGCAGGAGGACCTTGGTGCATGCATTGTACTACCACAGCCAGTCAAGTATCTTAATGGAGACAACTCAACAGTGATAGAATTGCTTACAAGGCTAAACAGGGTTAAGAAACGCTCACCTTTTTCTGTGTCGCTCCCTCATTGACTGAATGTGTTATATGGCGCTTCTTGCTGGCAACATACATTCTGCACCCTCTCTGTCAATGATGTCTTACTCCTTAAAGTAGTTGTAAACCCTTACATATACCCAGTGAAGTAACTGGCACCAGGTGATACACAGAGATTAAACAAATCCTCCTACATACGCTGTATCTGTTTATCTGCAGCCATCTGTCCTCCACAGTCTTTCAAAACACACATTTTACACAGCATCTCTCAGCTCTGAAAAGCAGTGGGGAAGGGATCTGAAGTCTCTCACAGCATGGCTCAGTGAGGAGAGCTCTGAGCCTTAATTTGAGGGAAGCCCCTAACCCCACTCCCACACATACAGTATAAGGGGATCATACACAGCTTTCAATCACAGGAGGTGTGCTGAAGCTCACCAATGACCTCCTTGAAGTCAGGAAAAGCTGTCAGAAGGGACTCATGCAAATAACAGAGGAACAAGGCAGCAGAAAGAACTCACATTCAGTGCTTTGAAGAGAGACAAGTTCAGACTTATAAGGATATGTTTTGTTCATATATAATGTGGTTTATAACTTTAACTTTATTGTTAACTGGTGAGTAGTTTTTCTGCAGTTTTCAGCCTTCCTGATGCTGGTGACAGCTTGCTAGTGATGAGCCGAACACCCCCGGGTTCGGTTCGCACCAGAACCCGCGAACGGACCGAAAGTTCGTACGAACATTAGAACCCTATTAAATACAATGGATGCGAACGTTCGAATTCTAAAGTGCTAATTATAACAACTATTATGCATGTTATTGTCCTAAAAAGGGTTTGGGAACCCGGGTTCTGCACCAGGGGACATGTATCAATGCAAAAAGAAGTTTTAAAAACGGTCGTTTTTCGGGAGCAGTCATTTTAAAGATGCATAAAGTGAAAAAAAAAAAGTCAAATATTCCTTTAAATATCGTACCTGGGGGGTGTCTAAAGTATGCCTGTGAAGTGTCACGTGTTTCCCGTGTTTAGAACTGTCCCTGCACAAAATGACACTTCTAAAGGAAAAAAAAGCCATTTAAAACTGCTTGCGGCTTTAATGTAATGTCTGGTCCCGGTAATATGGATGAAAATCTTTAAGAAAAATGGCATAGCTACCCCATGACCCCCCCCCCCCCCTACCCCAGCCCATTACCAGCCCCTTTGGGTCTTGTATGGATATTAAGGGGAACCCCGCACATAAAATAAAAAAGGCCCTATATACTCTGAACAGCCGTATACAGGCGGTGCATACAAGACAGGGACTGTAGGTTTGTTCTTATGTAGAATCTGTTTGTAATTTTGAACAGGTACATTGTTTAAGTGTAGCTCCAGCCCAAAAATCTATTTTTAAACTTTTTGGAAAACATAGGTAAGGGTTATCACCCCTGTAACATTTGTTTTGCTGTCTGTGCCCCTGTTCAGAACATTTCACCTCACTTTCCGTCCCAATGACAACTGTTTTTGAAATGTGGTGTTTTTCTTGAAACAAGGATTGCTGATAAAGCATCAGTACAGAGGAGACACCTTTCTCCCATATTAATTCTTACAGGAGAGAATTTTCCTTCCTAGGGGTAGATTTCCTCTCACTTCCTGTTGTCTTCTTGCGTTTGCAAGTAGGAGTCGTTTGTAAGTTGGATGTTTGAAAGTAGGGACCTGCCGTAGATACTCTGCAGAAATAGGCCCCTTAGTTGTTGGTGTTGGCACAACACTGTAAGCACTCACAGTTACTCTTGGTTGGTGCTGGAACGCCCTGCTGTCAACTATTATATCAGGAATTGTAATTACATATAATTGTTGAACAGTGGTAGTAAAAATTGGGCCTTTGATGGTGGTGCTGGTGCCACAACACTGTAAGCCCTGACAGTTACTCTTGGTGGGTGCAGCAATGGGCCCTGCTGTGAATTATTAGATCAAGAATTGTAATTGCATGCCCCTGTTGAACAGGGGCTGAAAAATTGGGCCTTTGGTGGTGGTGGTGGTGTTGACACAACACTGTAAGCCCTCAGAGTTACTCTTGGTGGGTGCAGGAATGGGCCCTGCTGTGAATTATTAGATCAAGAATTGTAATTACATGCCCCTGTTGAACAGGGGCTGAAAAATTGGGCCTTAGGCACTGGTGGCACAACACTACAACCCCTCACAGATACTGTACTTGGAGCACAGCAATGAGCCCTGTTGCAAAGTATTGCTTCAAAAATTGTAATGACACGCCCCTGTTAAACAGGGGCTGAAAAATTGGGCCTTAGGCACTGGTGCCACAACACTCCAACCCCTCACAGATACTGTACTTGGAGCACAGCAATGAGCCCTATGGCAAATTATTGCTAAAAAAATTGTAATTACACGCCCCTGTAAAACAGGGGCTGAAAAATTGGGCCTTAGCCACTGGTGGCGGCACCCATAAACAAAAATGATCTTCCAAGCTATCATCATCAATCGTATCATTGAGGACTCGGAGGAGGAGGATAGCCAGTCAACATAACAGCACAGACACTCAGCATCAGCATCAGTCTTGAAGGGATGTGACATGTTAAAATCAATTAGTCTGTTATATCAGCATCAGGTGTGTGGTAGCTGGTGGTGATCCAAGACTGGTTCATCTTGATGAAAGTCAGTCGATCAACCGAGTCGGTGGACAGGCGCACCCTGTGATCCGTGACAAATCCTCCAGCAGCACTGAATGTGCGTTCCGAAAGAACGCTGGATGCAGGACAGGCCAGTAGCTCAATTGCATACTGTGCAAGCTCTGGCCAGTGATCCATCCTCAAGACCCAGTAAGCCAGAGGATTTTCGGTGGGGAAGGTGTCCAAGTCTGACCTTGCCCCTAGATATTCCTGCACCATGTTTATCAGACGCTGGCGATGGTTGCTGGAACCAATCATACTTTGGGGCTGCGGACTAAAGAATTGTCTGAACGCATCGGTCAGACGGCCACCTTCCCCACCGCTCCTTCTTTGACTGGCCGAAGCCTCAGCAACTCGTTGTCCTGGACCAGGAGTTTGTAACCTCCCAGTCTCTGGGAACGCGTTGCACAGACCTTTCTGCAAGGCCTCCCGGAGTTGTCTCATCCTCTGCTCCCTCTGCGACGGTAACATAAGGTCCGCAACCTTACCCTTGTACCGTGGATCAAGGAGAGTGGCCAGCCAGTAATGGTCCCTCTCCTTGATCCGAAGAATACGAGGATCCTTCCGCAGACTTTGCAGGATCAGGGAGGCCATGCAGCGTAGGTTTGCTGAGGCATTCGCTCCGGAGTCCTCTGGGTCACTAAGGACGACATGATCCGCAGTCACCTCCTCCCAGCCACGTACAAGTCCACTGGTTTCTTGGGACTGTAAATCATCCCTAAAAGACTGCTGCTGATGATGCTGAGTGCCAGCCTCCACCTCCATGCTGACACAATCCTCCTCCTCCTCCTCCTCCTCCTCCTCTTCCTCTTCCTGTGCGATGGGTGGGACAGAAGGAACACTGTCTGGGTAAAGGGGGCCTTGAGAGGCAAGGAAGTCCTCCTCTTCCTGCCTCTGTTCTGCCTCAAGTGCCCTGTCCATTATTCCACGCAGCGTGTGCTCCAACAGGTGGACAAGAGGTACAGTGTCACTGATGCATGCACTGTCACTGCTCACCATCCTCGTGGCCTCATCAAATGGTGCCAGGACAGTGCATGCATCCCTGATCATGCCCCACTGGCGTGGAGAAAAAAAACCAAGCTCCCCTGACCCTGTCCTGGTGCCGTAGTCGCACAGGTACTCATTGATGGCCCTCTGCTGCGTGTGCAGCCGCTGCAGCATGGCCAACGTTGAGTTCCACCTGGTGGGCATGTCACATATAAGGCGGTTCTTGGGCAGGTTCAACTCCTTTTGCAGCTCAGCCAGGCGAGCACTGGCATTATAAGATCTGCGGAAATGCACACAGACTTTCCTGGCCTGCCTCAGGACATCCTGTAAGCCCGGGTACCTGCCCAAGAACCGCTGCACCACCAGGTTAAGGACGTGAGCCACACAGGGCACATGGGTCAGTTGTCCCTGTCGGAGGGCGGAGAGGAGGTTGGTGCCATTGTCGCAAACCACCATTCCTGGCTTAAGCTGGCGTGGCGTCAACCACCTCTCGGCCTGGCCCTGCAGAGCAGACAGGACCTCTGCCCCAGTGTGGCTTCTGTCCCCCAAACACACCAGCGCAAGCACGGCATGGCATCTTTTTGCCTGCGTACTTGCGTAGCCCCGTGAACGGCTACGGAGCACCGCTGGTTCATAGGACAAACCACAGGAAGAGGCCATGGAGGAAGAAGAAGAGGAGGGGGTGGAGGAGAGAGGTGTGTCACAACCAGTAGTAGCATTTTGGAGGCGTGGCGGTGGGACAACCTCCAACACTACTGCACCTTGTCCTGCATCCTTCCCAGCTGCCAAAAGAGTGACCCAATGGGCCGTGAAAGAAAGGTAACGTCCCTGTCCATGCCTGCTGGACCATGAGTCAGCGGTAATATGCACCTTACCGCTGACCGCCCTGTCCAGCGAGGCCAAGACATTGCCTTCCACATGCCGGTAGAGAGCCGGAATAGCCTTCCGTGAGAAAAAGTGGCGTTTGGGAACCTGCCACTGAGGAACCGCACATTGCACAAACTCACGGAAGGGGGCCGAGTCTACCAACTGAAAAGGCAGCAGTTGAAGCGCTAGCAATTTAGCCAAGCTAGCATTCAACCACTGGGCATGTGGATGGCTGGGAGTGAACTTCTTTCGACGGTCCAGCAGCTGGGGCAGGGAAATTTGCCTGCTAGAATCGGACGTCGGTGTACTGCTAGCAGAGTGGCCGCAAGTACTTGGCTGTGACACACCTAATTCTACACCTTCATTCCTCTCAGTGCATGTTTCAGAGAGGACTGAAGTTATAGTGGGGTTGGAAATCCCAGCTGATGCGGTGCAAGGAGAGGTCCGCTTTGTTCTTTGGTGTGGGTCTTTGAGGTAGGCTTGCCAACGAGCTGCATGGCAGGTCAACATATGTCTGGTCAGGCATGTGGTACCCAAGCGGCTGATGTTTTGGCCACGCGATATACGCTTGAGACATATGTTGCAAACAGCAGCTGTGCGATCTGATGCACTAGCCTCAAAAAAGGCCCACACCAAGGAACTTTTTGAATGACGGGCAGAGGCAGCGCCCTGCACAGGCGGAGCTCTGCGGTGTGATTCCGTCGGTGTACTGCCCTTACGCTGGCCACCAAAGGGCATCCTGTCTCGTTGGAGATGTGCCTCCTCCTCATCCTCCTCCTCCTCTCTCCTATTAGTCACCCACGTGGAGTCAGTGACCTCATCATCCCCTCCCTCCTCATCACTGGAGCCAATCTGGCAGTATGCTGCAGCTGCTGGAACATGACTGCCAGATTGGTGTCCTTCTTGAGCATCCCCTCTGTCTGCTCTCACCCTACTGCCTTCCTGTAGCTGGGTTTCATCATCAGACCCTTCGAAACGCTGGGCATCCTCCTGGAGCATGTACCCAACACTGTGCTCAAACAGTTCGGGGGACTCCTCAGGAGGAGGACATGGTGGGTCTAGGGAAGGAGTGACTGATGATGAGTCTGACATTGATACCAGGGAAGAGGACGCTTTGGCAGCTGCTTTGCCAGTACCCTGAGCCTGGGTGAGAGAGGATGAGGAGGAGGAGGAGGGCTTGGTCATCCACTCTACCAAGTCTTCGGCATGATGTGGCTCAACATGTCCAGCTGCGGAAAAGAAGGACAAGCGTGTCCCATGGCCATGTGCTGATGACAATGCACCGCGTCCACGACCAGCACTGTTGCCCCCAGACACAGAGCCTGCTTGCCCTCTTTTATTGCCTCCTGACTGTCTGCCTCTCCTTGTTTGCCTTCCAGACATTCTAATAGATGGCCTGCAGGGAGATGGGAAAAAAGCAATAAGGGCTACCTTCAGGTGTCCTTCTCTGTCCCTTGAAACAAGGACTTGCACAGTGAAAGAAACTGACACTCTCCCTACCTACAGTTTTCTGTCCCTAGAAAAAATGTTTTTTTTAAGCACAATATAGCACAAGGAGAATTCACTCACTGTCCTTCCAGGTCCCTGGAAACAAGGACTTGCACAGTGAAAGAAACTGACACTCTCCCTACCTACAGTTTTCTGTCCCTAGAAAAAATGTTTTTTTTAAGCACACTATAGCACAAGGAGAATTCACTCACTGTCCTTCCCAGTCCCTAGAAACAAGGACTTGCACAGTGAAAGAAACTGACACTCTCCCTACCTACAGTTTTCTGTCCCTAGAAAAAATGTTTTTTTTAAGCACAATATAGCACAAGGAGAATTCACTCACTGTCCTTCCAGGTCCCTGGAAACAAGGACTTGCACAGTGAAAGAAACTGACACTCTCCCTACCTACAGTTTTCTGTCCCTAGAAAAAATGTTTTTTTTAAGCACAATATAGCACAAGGAGAATTCACTCACTGTCCTTCCAGGTCCCTGGAAACAAGGACTTGCACAGTGAAAGAAACTGACACTCTCCCTACCTACAGTTTTCTGTCCCTAGAAAAAATGTTTTTTTTAAGCACAATATAGCACAAGGAGAATTCACTCACTGTCCTTCCAGGTCCCTAGAAACAAGGACTTGCACAGTGAAAGAAACTGACACTCTCCCTACCTACAGTTTTCTGTCCCTAGAAAAAATGTTTTTTTTAAGCACAATATAGCACAAGGAGAATTCACTCACTGTCCTTCCAGGTCCCTGGTAACAAGGACTTGCACAGTGAAAGAAACTGACACTCTCCCTACCTACAGTTTTCTGTCCCTAGAAAAAATGTTTTTTTTAAGCACAATATAGCACAAGGAGAATTCACTCACTGTCCTTCCAGGTCCCTAGAAACAAGGACTTACACAGTGAAAGAAACTGACACTCTCCCTACCTACAGTTTTCTGTCCCTAGAAAAAATGTTTTTTTTAAGCACAATATAGCACAAGGAGAATTCACTCACTGTCCTTCCAGGTCCCTGGAAACAAGGACTTGCACAGTGAAAGAAACTGACACTCTCCCTACCTACAGTTTTCTGTCCCTAGAAAAAATGTTTTTTTTAAGCACAATAAAGCACAAGGAGAATTCACTCACTGTCCTTCCAGGTCCCTAGAAACAAGGACTTACACAGTGAAAGAAACTGACACTCTCCCTACCTACAGTTTTCTGTCCCTAGAAAAAAAGTTTTTTTTAAGCACAATATAGCACAAGGAGAATTCACTCACTGTCCTTCCAGGTCCCTAGAAACAAGGACTTACACAGTGAAAGAAACTGACACTCTCCCTACCTACAGTTTTCTGTCCCTTGAAAAAATGTTTTTTTTAAGCACAATAAAGCACAAGGAGAATTCACTCACTGTCCTTCCAGGTCCCTAGAAACAAGGACTTACACAGTGAAAGAAACTGACACTCTCCCTACCTACAGTTTTCTGTCCCTAGAAAAAATGTTTTTTTTAAGCACAATATAGCACAAGGAGAATTCACTCACTGTCCTTCCAGGTCCCTAGAAACAAGGACTTACACAGTGAAAGAAACTGACACTCTCCCTACCTACAGTTTTCTGTCTCTAGAAAAAATGTGTTTTTTAAGCACAATATAGCACAAGGAGAATTCACTCACTGTCCTTCCAGGTCCCTGGAAACAAGGACTTGCACAGTGAAAGAAACTGACACTCTCCCTACCTACAGTTTTCTGTCCCTAGAAAAAATGTTTTTTTTAAGCACAATAAAGCACAAGGAGAATTCACTCACTGTCCTTCCAGGTCCCTAGAAACAAGGACTTACACAGTGAAAGAAACTGACACTCTCCCTACCTACAGTTTTCTGTCCCTAGAAAAAATGTTTTTTTAAGCACAATATAGCACAAGGAGAATTCACTCACTGTCCTTCCAGGTCCCTAGAAACAAGGACTTACACAGTGAAAGAAACTGACACTCTCCCTACCTACAGTTTTCTGTCCCTAGAAAAAATGTTTTTTTTAAGCACAATAAAGCACAAGGAGAATTCACTCACTGTCCTTCCAGGTCCCTAGAAACAAGGACTTACACAGTGAAAGAAACTGACACTCTCCCTACCTACAGTTTTCTGTCCCTAGAAAAAATGTTTTTTTTAAGCACAATATAGCACAAGGAGAATTCACTCACTGTCCTTCCAGGTCCCTAGAAACAAGGACTTACACAGTGAAAGAAACTGACACTCTCCCTACCTACAGTTTTCTGTCTCTAGAAAAAATGTGTTTTTTAAGCACAATATAGCACAAGGAGAATTCACTCACTGTCCTTCCAGGTCCCTGGAAACAAGGACTTGCACAGTGAAAGAAACTGACACTCTCCCTACCTACAGTTTTCTGTCCCTAGAAAAAATGTTTTTTTTTAAGCACAATAAAGCACAAGGAGAATTCACTCACTGTCCTTCCAGGTCCCTAGAAACAAGGACTTACACAGTGAAAGAAACTGACACTCTCCCTACCTACAGTTTTCTGTCCCTAGAAATTTTTTTTTTTTTAAGCACAATATAGCACAAGGAGAATTCACTCACTGTCCTTCCAGGTCCCTGGAAACAAGGACTTGCACAGTGAAAGAAACTGACACTCTCCCTACCTACAGTTTTCTGTCCCTAGAAAAAATGTTTTTTTTAAGCACAATAAAGCACAAGGAGAATTCACTCACTGTCCTTCCAGGTCCCTAGAAACAAGGACTTACACAGTGAAAGAAACTGACACTCTCCCTACCTACAGTTTTCTGTCCCTAGAAAAAATGTTTTTTTTAAGCACAATATAGCACAAGGAGAATTCACTCACTGTCCTTCCAGGTCCCTAGAAACAAGGACTTACACAGTGAAAGAAACTGACACTCTCCCTACCTACAGTTTTCTGTCCCTAGAAAAAATGTTTTTTTTAAGCACAATAAAGCACAAGGAGAATTCACTCACTGTCCTTCCAGGTCCCTGGAAACAAGGACTTGCACAGTGAAAGAAACTGACACTCTCCCTACCTACAGTTTTCTGTCCCTAGAAAAAATGTTTTTTTTAAGCACAATAAAGCACAAGGAGAATTCACTCACTGTCCTTCCAGGTCCCTAGAAACAAGGACTTACACAGTGAAAGAAACTGACACTCTCCCTACCTACAGTTTTCTGTCCCTAGAAAAAATGTTTTTTTAAGCACAATATAGCACAAGGAGAATTCACTCACTGTCCTTCCAGGTCCCTAGAAACAAGGACTTACACAGTGAAAGAAACTGACACTCTCCCTACCTACAGTTTTCTGTCCCTAGAAAAAATGATTTTTTTAAGCACAATATAGCACAAGGAGAATTCACTCACTGTCCTTCCAGGTCCCTAGAAACAAGGACTTACACAGTGAAAGAAACTGACACTCTCCCTACCTACAGTTTTCTGTCCCTAGAAAAAATGTTTTTTTTAAGCACAATATAGCACAAGGAGAATTCACTCACTGTCCTTCCAGGTCCCTAGAAACAAGGACTTGCACAGTGAAAGAAACTGACACTCTCCCTACCTACAGTTTTCTGTCCCTAGAAAAAATGTTTTTTTTAAGCACAATATAGCACAAGGAGAATTCACTCACTGTCCTTCCAGGTCCCTAGAAACAAGGACTTACACAGTGAAAGAAACTGACACTCTCCCTACCTACAGTTTTCTGTCCCTAGAAAAAATGTTTTTTTTAAGCACACTATAGCACAAGCACAAAACACACTGACACTCTCCCTACCTATCCTTCTCTTTCCCTAAACTAAAGGAATCCAGGTTAAGCAAGAAAGAAATAAAAGTCACTGTCCCTGCCTATGCTGCTCTATCCCTGCTCCGGAACACACTACACTAGGCCGCCGTGCTGGCGGCCTTTTATAGTGTGGGGCGTGTACTAAACACCCTCAGCAATAATTGGCCACAGGCATCCTGCCTGTGGCCAATCATTGCTCTCCTCGCTGCCGGCGCTGTGATTGGCCAAGCATGCGGGGTCACAGTGCATGCTTGGCCAATCACAGCGCCTGGATGACACTGCGATGGCGTAGTGCATTGTGGGCCGTTCGCGTCACTCGAATTTGGCGCGAATGGCCCAAATCGTTCGATCTTCGTCGAACGATCGAACAGCCGATGTTCGAGTCGAACGTATGTTCGATTCGAACACGAAGCTCATCCCTACAGCTTGCATGTGTAACATAGCATCAGTTTATAGCAGGGATAGGCAACCTTAAAGAGGTGGAGATCTACCTGAACAACATGGGAGAAGTCCAAGATCACTGGGCACAGTGTTGCCTCCTTACACCTGATAGTAACCTCTAATTGCCTTACTACCATATTGCATGGCAATCATGGGTTTAAATCAGATGGTGAGGAGGCAACATATTGCCCCCTCAGAACCTGTCAAACACACTCGGATCGCTTTTCTGGGGAGCAGCAGTGTCTGCTGCATTTGTGAATGAACCCTTACTGTTCTGAGCCCCGAAAAAAAAGGCTGCTTTCACACTGATGTGCTGTGGTTTGCCCACATCGCAGGTGCAGCGCAGTGCATCTGCAACTTTCCTGGGTTAGCTGCGCTTTGCTATAGATTTCTATTATATCCAGCAGGTGTGGTGCACTTACTGGAAGTGCACCACAACTTCTGCACACAGGATATTATATACAGTATCTCACAAAAGTGAGTACACCCCTCACATTTTTGTAAATATTTTATTACCGTATATACTCGAGTATAAGCTGACCCGAATATAAGCCGAGGCACCTAATTTTACCACAAAAAACTGGGAAAACTTATTGACTCAAGTATAGGGTGTCCATGTGCATGCCTCACTATGCCTCACTGTGTCCATGTGCATGCCTCACTGTGTCCATGCCTCACTGTGCCCATGCCTCACTGTGCCAATGCCTCACTGTGCCAATGCCTCACTGTGCCCATGCCTCACTGTGCCTCACTGTGTCCATGCCCCACTGTGCCCATGCCTCACTGTGTCCATGACTAGACTTACGTTCCCAAAGTTACCGGAGAAATGACCGTTTAACATGGGAGTCTATTGAAGGGGTGCCCGGCTTTGAAAAATCGGTGCTCCCCGGCCGTAGGTGCCCCAGACAACAAACTTTGCAAACTTATAGAGGAAGAGTTGGGCTACATGTGTGCCAAGTTTGGGGTCCAGGGAACCTACGGCGGGCCAGTACAGGATCCCCAAAGTCTGGGAGATCAGGCGCAAAAAGGTGACTCGAGTATAAGCCGAGGGGGGCGTTTTCGGCACAAAAAATGTGCTGAAAAATTTGGCTTATACTCGAGTATATACGGTATATCTTTTCCTGTGACAACACTGAAGAAATGACACTTTGCTACAATGTAAAGTAGTCAGTGTACAGCTTGTATAACAGTGTAAGTTTGCTGCCCCCTCAAAATAATTTAACACACAGCCATTAATGTGTAAACCACTGGCAACAAAAGTGAAAATGTCCAAATTGGGACCAAAGTGTCAATAATTTGTGTGGCCACCATTATTTTCCAGCACTGCCTTAACCCTCTTGGGCATGGAGCTCACCAGAGCTTCACAGGTTGCCACTGGAGTCCTTTTCCACTCCTCCATGACGACATCACGGAGCTGGTGGATGTTAGAGGCATTGCGCTCCTCCACCTTCCGTTTGAGGATGCCCCACAGATGCTCAATAGGGTTTAGGTCTGGACTCTGGAGACATGCTTGGCCAGTCCATCATCTTTAACCTCAGCTTCTTTAGCAAGGCAGTGGTCATCTTGGGGGTGTGTTTGGGATCGTTATCATGTTGGAATACTGCCTTGCGCCCCAGTCTCTGAAGGGAGGGGATCATGCTCTGCTTCAGTATGTCACAGTACATGTTGGCATTCATGGTTCCCTCAATGAAGCTCCCCAGTGCCGGCAGCGCTCATGCAATCCCAGACCATGACGCTCCCACCACCATGCTTGATTGTAGGCAAGACACACTTGTCTTTGTACTCCTCACCTGGTCTTGGCCACCATGCTGCAGCTCAGTTTCAGGTTCTTGGCAATCTTCTTATAGCCTAGGCCATCTTTATGTAGAGCAACAATTATTTTTTTCAGATCCTCAGAGAGTTCTTTGCCTTTTAAACAGTTGAGGTGCCATGTTGAACTTCCAGTGACCAGTATGAGAGAGTGAGAGCGATAACACCAAATTTAACACACCTGCTCCCCATTCACACCTAAGACGTTTCAACACTAACGAGTCACATGAGACAGGGGAGGGAAATTGGCTTATTGAGCCCAATTTGTATATTTTCACTTAGCGGTGTACTCACTTTTGTTGCCAGCGGTTTAGACATTAATGGCTGTGTGTTCAGTTATTCTGAGGGGACAGCAAATTTACATTGTTATACAAGCTGTACACTCACTACTTTACATTGTAGAAAAGTGTAATTTCTTCAGTGTTGTCACATGAAAAGGTATAATAAAATATTTACAAAAATGTGAGGGTTGTACTTACTTTTGTAAGATACTGTATATTGGCCTAAACGTATGAAAAAATTTGTTTTGTTTTTTTGTTTTTTTTTATTGGATATGTTTTATAGCAGAAATTAAAAAATATTGTTTTTTTTTAATCAAAATTGTTGGTATTTTTTTTGTTTATAGCGCAAAAAAAAACAAAAAACAGTGGTGATCAAATATCACCAAAAGAAAGCTCTATTTGTGGTCAAGGGTATTAAATCTTCAGGAGGTCAAGTGGTAAAGACACTTACCTGTCTAGTAATCCAGCAATGTCCTCACCCGAGCCGATTCTTTCGATTGGCTTCAGGTGCAGGCGCCAAAATCTTAAGTAAGGAAAACAAGCAGTGAAGCCTTGCAGCTTCACGGTTCGTTTCCAGCTGCGCATTGTGAATGGTTCCATAGTGTTCTGGGACCTGTGATGTGCCCTTGAAAGCTGCGGGGGAAGGAGAGGAGGCAAAACTTCCGGCCCAAATCGCCACCACAATCTGACCGGAAGTGGAAGCAGGTACCTGTCAATATCAGGTACCCGCTGCCCGCCTCCTCCCTAAAAAGAGCCAAATGTGGCAATGGAGGGTGGGTGGCAAACATACAGTATATGTATAACTGTAGCGCCCCTACCTTTCCCCCAGCCTGCATTTAACTTGGCTCCTCGCAGGGGGGAGAAAGGCACACCGCACTACCAGCCCATACCCTCTTGTGTAAAAAGGTTGAGCGGTGTTGTTGTTGGGTCTTGTCTACAGCCAGGGCCAAAATCCTCCTGAGAATGATTCTCACCTCTACCGTGAGTAGAGACAAGTCCTTGACTTCCCCAGTCACATGAATGTCCACACCAACTGAAACTCCAACTCAAGATTTATTCTCACTTTGCAATAAACAGTCTTTTGGATAGGAAAAAGGTCGGAGCAAGGAAACAGGACAGCCCAAGGTGTGGAGGAGGTCCAGGCACAAACGTAACTCAATCTTTACTACTTAGATTCTCAAGCAGTATACTAGGCGCACAGTCTCTGCCACAGACCGTGAGGTTGGTCTCTGCCACAGACCTGGTGAATAAGGCCACTGCCACTGACCTGGTGAATTAGTCTCTGCCACAGACCTGGTGAATAAGGCCACTGCCACTGACCTGGTGAATTAGTCTCTGCCACAGACCTGGTGAATAAGGCCCCTATAACGGACCTGGTGAACTTGGTCTCCTTCTTTAGGACTAGGCCCCTATTAGGGAGAAGACATCCCTCCCAAGGAGTCAACAGACCATTCCTTCACCATGACTCTGCATCGGTCCTTCAGACTGGTCCTTCTTCCCTGGGACACGGGTCACCTACACGAGGCGGCACCCCGAGACTCCTCGATCCCTGGTGGACCCCAGCCGAAGGTGCTGGGCTCCAGGTCTTTACTGCAACCCCTCGAACTCCATTTCCCTGAGCGGGCAGGGACAGCAGGATAGTACCTCGCCTCGGGCTGAAGGTGCCCAAGACGGAACAGGAACACAGTGCACCCAGGCCAAGGGAACCTGGGCACGGACCTCCCTCACCCCCAGGCTGAAGGTGCCTGGGCATGGACCAACCCCCAACAGGAGGCGTCTGCCCCTTTTATATCTCCTCCCAGCATGCACAGCAGGTTCCCCCCCCCACTGTACGGCTGCTGAGAGGGGTCATACAAGGCACAGCACTGTATTGGTGGTTCAACCCCAGCCTACCATGGCAGCGCCACCTGTAGGCCACAA
This sequence comes from Rana muscosa, assembly GCA_029206835.1. Classification (NCBI taxonomy): domain Eukaryota; kingdom Metazoa; phylum Chordata; class Amphibia; order Anura; family Ranidae; genus Rana; species Rana muscosa. Next base: position 437,615,024 of record CM055121.1, on the reverse strand, counting down.
GGGACAGCACACCAACACTCCCCCTGTGGACAAAATGGTTGCGACAGCTCTAACAATTAGGGTGTTTGGGCACAATTACCATCCAAACACTTACCCTAAATTTACCACCCCGCTACATAACCAAAACTTTTTCTTTTTTTGGGGATAGAGTTAGGAGGGATTAAACCCCCAATCAGTTTTGATAGATGTCTGGGCCCCTGTTGGGTAGATGCATTCTGTCTATTTGTCCTGGTAACCACAGTCATTGAGATGGAAAGAGATGGGAAAACAAAAATGTTAGAGTTGCTACCAGAACAGGAGGCAAGGGTAAGTCTTCCAAAGGGGACATCTTTTCTGGTGACAAGTGTGTAAGAAGAGGATGTAAATCGCTTTGTGGAGACTGTAAATGTGTATGGGTGCAGCGCTAAAAAAAAGAACATAAAAAACGATATACCATAAGTGAAAAAATTAACAATGATCAAACAAATTCTATGTATGAAAAAAGTGTTGACCAAAATTGAGACAAATCAATGGTCCATATATCAATGCACAAACTTCTCCTTTACTTCAATCAAAATTTGTGAATTAAACTGTGAGAATCCACTGTGCCAAAATCACCACCAGCACTCCGCACTCACTGGAACATGTGGATGCACAAGTTATAAGCAGCAAAAGCGCTCTATGTAATCACCCAGATAACAACAGCTCTCTCATGGAAGCAGACCCTTTAACGACTTAAGCCCCGGACCATTTGGTAGCTAAAGGACCAGAGGTGTTTTCAGAATTTGGCACTGTGCTGCTTTAACTGTAAATTGTGCGGACATGCAATGTTGTACTCAAACGAAATTTGCGTCCTTTTCTTCCCACAAATATAGCTTTCTTTTAATGGTATTTGATTGCCTCTGCGATTTTTATTTTTTGCGCTATAAACTGAAAAAGACTGAAAATTTTGAAAAAAAATTATATTTTCTACTTTTTGTTATAAGAAAAATCGAATAAACTAAATTTTAGTCATACATTTAGGCCAAAATGTATTCAGCCACATGTCTTTAGTAAAAAAAATGTCAATAAGCGTATATTTATTGGTTTGCGCAAAAGTTATAGCGTCTACAAACTAGGGTACATTTTCTGGAATATACACAGCTTTTAATTTATGACCGCCTATCATTTCTTGAGGTGCTAAAATGGCAGGGCAGTACAAAACCCCCCCAAATGACCCCATTTTGGAAAGTATACATTCCAAGGAAATTGCTGAGAGGCATGTTGAGCCCATTGAATATTTTTTTTTGTCTCAAGTGATTGAATAATGACAAAAAAAAAACAAAAAAAGTTGTCACTAAATGATATATTGCTCACACATGCCATGGTTATATGTGGAATTGCACCCCAAAATAAATTTTGCTGCTTCTCATGAGTACGGGGATACCACATGTGTGGGATTTTTTGAGAGCCTAGCCGCGTACGGGCCCCCGAAAACCAAGCACCGCCTTCAGGATTTCTAAGGGCCATAAAATGCCAAAATAGCACAAAACCCCCCCAAATGACCCCATTTTGGAAAGTAGACACCCCAAGCTATTTGCTGAGAGCCATGTTGAGTATTTTACAGCTATCATTTGTTTTTGAAAATGAAGAAAGAAAATAATTTTCTTTTTTTTTTTCTTTTTTTTTCAAAACTTTGTGACAAAAAGCGAGATCTGCAACATACTCACCATACCTCTCAGCAAATAGCTTGGGGTGTCTACTTTCCAAAATGGGGTCATTTGGGGGGGGGGTTTTGTGCCATCTGGGCATTCCATGGCCTCCGAAACTGTGATAGGCAGTGAGAAGTGAAATCAAAAATTTACACCCTTAGAAAGCCTGAAGGCGGTGCTTGGTTTTGGGGTCCCGTACGTGGCTAGGCTCCCAAAAAGTCTCACACATGTGGTATCCCCGTACTCAGGAGAAGCAACAGAATGTATTTTGGGGTGTAATTCCACATATGCCCATGGCATGTTTGAGCAATATATCATTTAGTAACAACTTTGTGCAAAAAAAAAAAAAAATTATTTTTTCCGCAACTTATGTCAACATATAAAATATTCCATGGACTCGACATGCCTCTCAGTATATAGCTTGGGGTGTCTACTTTCCAAAATGGGGTCATTTGGGGGGGTTTTGAACTGTTCTGGCATTTTATACACAACATTAGGAAGCTTACATCCACTCTTCTAACCACTTGAAGACAAAGCCCTTTCTGACACTTTTTGTTTACATGAAAATTTTATTTTTTTTTGCAAGAAAATTATGTTGAACCCCAAACATTATATATTTTTTTAAAGCAAAGGCCCTACAGATTAAAATGGTGGGTGTTGCATTTTTTTTTTCCACACAGTATTTGTGCAACGATTTTTCAAACGCATTTTTTGGGGAAAAAATACACTTTTTTTTCATTTTAATGCACTAAAACACACTATATTGCCCAAATGTTTGATGAAATAAAAAAGATGATCTTAGGCCGAGTACATAGATACCAAACACGACATGCTTTAAAATTTCGCACAAACGCGCATTGGCGACAAACTACATACATTTTTAAAGCCTTTAAAAGCCTTTACAGGTTACCACGTTAGATTTACAGAGGAGGTCTACTGCTAAAATGACTGCCCTCGATCTGACCTTCGCGGTGATACCTCACATGCATGGTGCAATTGCTGTTTACATATGACGCCAGACCAACGCTTGCGTTCGCCATTGCGCAAGAGTAGGGCAGGACAGGGGTGCTTTTTTTTTTTTTTTTTTTTTATTATTAATTTTGCTTTTTTTTTTTTTTTTAAACTGTTCCTTCCATATTTTTTTTTTTTTATCATTTTTATTGTTATCTCAGGGAATGTAAATATCCCCTATGATAGCAATAGGTAGTGACAGGTACTCTTTTTTTTAAACAACTGGGGTCTATTAGACCCTAGATCTTTCCTCTGCCCTCAAAGCATCTGACCACACCAAGATCGGTGTGATAAAATGCTTTCCCAATTTCCCAATGCCGCTTTTTATATTCGGGGGGGGACATTCCCTCCCACTGATTGTAAAAGCAGTCCAGAGGCTAATTAGCTGCTAGGATTGCTTTTACATGAAAGCCGGCCGCTGGCTGAAAAGAATGATACCAAGATGATACCTAAACCCGCAGGCATCAATCTGGTATAACCATTCAAAGTCCAGCAACATAGCAGTACGTTGCTGGTCCTTGTTGGACATGTATTGTAATCTTTTTTTTCATGCAGCCTGTTGGCTGAACAAAAAAAAGAGATTGATCGGTGGGTATGCCCACCATTAGAATACCGCCCTTCATCCACCCACTTCTAATGATGGGCATACATGCACCATTTATATATGCCGAAGCATTGGGGCATCCTCCCGCAAAAATTATGCCGCACACACACGGTCAGACTTTTCCACGGGCAAGCCTCCGTCGGAATTTCGATCGTATGTACGCGGCATTAGGAGCAAAATCACTCCTCCGCCCCTGCTGCCCCAATGCTTCGGCATATATGCTTTTTTTTGTTAACTGTGGAGGTGAAATCACCTCCTACAGCACTGGAGTCGCAGGGATCAGGCCTGTCTCTGCGAACGCTGCAGTTATGTGTGTTGTGTTTTGTAAGTGACAGTGATCGATCGATACTGCACTTGGGTGGCCTGGGTTGGACGGAGGGGCAAAACGCAGGTGCTAGCAGGTATCTGGGCTGATCCCGCTAAAACTGCGTTTTTGGGAACCCTAAACTGCTGGGGACACTAGTATAGATCTGATCAGATCAGATATTGATCTGTTCAGATACTATACCACTAAGGGAGGTGTATGCTTCACGCGTGGGTGTTAGCATTACTGGCACTAACCTGACGCTGCCTGGGGTGTGACGCAGGGTTAACTAGGGGCAATTAGGGGGTTAAAACCTTTATTAGATAATATATGGGGGTACCTGACGCTATAAAAACCTGCGGCGAACCTAAAAAAAATAACTGGCTATCTATCGGCACCAGCATAAGTAATACAGCGATCAGAAAAACGATCGCTTAGTGACACTGGCAAAAGGGGGTGAAAGGGTTCCCTGGGGGGGCGATCAAGGGGTTAAACCTTTATTAGGTAATATATGGGGGTACCTGACGCTATAAAAACCTGCGGCGAACCTAAAAAAAATAACTGGCTACCTATCGGTAATCACCGACAATAAGACAGCGATCAGAAAAACGATCACTTAGCGACAGTGGTGATAGGGGGTGAAAGGGTTACCTGGGGGGGCAATCAAGGGGGTTAAACCTTTATTAGGTAATATATTGGGGTAGCTGACGCTATAAAAACCTGCGGCGAACCTAAAAAAAATAACTGGCTACCTATCGGCATCACCGACAATAAGACAGCGATCAGAAAAACGATCGCTCAGCGACAGTGGTTATAGGGGGTGAAAGGGTTACCTGGGGGTGATCAAGGGGGTTAAACCTTTATTAGGTAATATATGGGGGTTCCTGACGCTATAAAAACCTGCGGCGAACCAAAAAAAAATAACTGGCTACCGATCGGCATCACCGACACTAAAACAGCGATCAGAAAAACGATTGCTTAGTGACGGCGGTGCTAGGGGGTGAAAGGGTTATCTGGGGGTGATCAGGGGGTTAAACCTTTATTAGGGGGGGTTAGGGGGCTACACTGGACCTAAAACTAACTGTAGTGACACTTTGCAGTGATCAGTAAATAAATGGTCACTGCAATCAGTGACATTGTGACTGGGGGCTGGGGGGTGATCTGGGGGGTTATCTGGGGGGGCCTGGGGGGGCGATTTATGTTCCTATGTGTCCTGGTGTCAGTGTACTGTTTGTGCACTAACCTGTGTGTCTTCTCTTGTACGGCGCTCGGTATATGTGAGCGCTGCATGAGAGATGACATCACTTCCTCTGCCTGTGTAAACTTTACACAACAGAGGAAGCTTTCTCATTCGCCGGGAGCGATCCGGAGGGGGTGGCCGGAATCGAACGGCCGTCCCCTCATCCCGGATCGCTCCCCAATGGATAACGACCGCTCACTGTATAGAAGGGGGGTCCGATTGGACCCCCCAACTATACAAAGGCAGTCACGTACACTGTACGTGATTGTGCCTGTCAGTGCCATTCTGCCGAAGTATATATACAGTTAGCGGTCGTTAAGTGGTTAAATGGATCCACTGACAAGGTCATCAAGGTCCGGGTTGCATGAATATTGAGCGTGGCTGTATAGAATAAATGTTTACCAAACTGAGCCTCTGCTTCAATATCAGATAAAAACTCCCAGCCTCCCATACACGACCATCCAACTGCTAGATTGGTCCACAGGTGTCCAAAGTTCTGATGTTTGCCAAAGGAAAGCGTCACACTGTGCATACAAGGGCTGTAAGAAAAAAAGGGTGCTCACCACATAGAGCCACACCGGAGGGTCTCAGATAGTGCAGTTGTCACAGATCAGCTGCGGAGCTGATCTGTGTCTTACCTATACTGCTGTAGGTCGGCTGGCACCTGTTGTTCCACAAGCTTGTGTTCAGCTCTGCTGCACTCAGCAGCTATGGGTGTCGCCGGCTTCACCTGTGGCTTAATATATCCTTCCTTCCTGCTACTTCCTATCCAGCCTTGCATGTGCCTCACTATTTAAATTGCACTCAGACCAGTTTCTGGTTGCTTGAGCAACACTTGTTTCAGAGCTCCCTGCCTGTAACCTACTTAACCAGACTTCTTGTGTACCGAATCGGCTAGTCCTCCTGTTTACGTTGTCTGCTGTCCGCCCCGACCTTGGCTTGATATCCGGCTCTCCTTTTGCTTTATCCATCCATCCATCCCTCTGAGTCTTCTGGTACTCTCCTCGTGAGCAGGGTGAACCTAGGGGTCGATACCTGGGGTCAGCACGCAGCTAAGCCCAAACCCTCGTTAGGGGGTCCCTGGCGGAATACCGGCTGGCCCTTAGATTCCACGCCCTGGGGGATCCCGTGTCACCTGCTCGCCTGTGGGCTCACTTCAGTACCATTGTGACAGTAGTCATTTATTAAAATGTAAAGGATCCATCTTAAAATCACATACATCCAAAAGGATAAAATGGCATATAAAAACAGAAATTAAAATCTGCTTACTAAGATGGCCCCCAATTCCAATCCCTGAAAATGGCGGTGTGATGTCAGCCCGTAATCCAGCCCTAATGCATTTCATGCAAGGGCACGTCCTCAGAGGGCATTTTGTCGTGCCCTTGCATGAGATATGAGTTAAGTTTTGTATGTAGACCTATTGCTAGCTGCCTTCTCTATACCTCTAGTGCAGACTTGTTTTTTTACTATTAGCAATTCTGAAATGGGTGGGGAATTTGCAGAGCATCCCAAAATGCATGGTTATGGATTTAATGATGCTCTTCCTCTAATTCTCAAAAAAGAGCTTTAGGCAAATATGGGAACTGAAGCCTATTGAGGATATTATCGGCTAAGCACACAAGCTCATTCACTACCCGGGCCTTTTTCTGTGCATGTCCATGCACTGTGTTTATGGCCTTTTGTCAGTTGCATTTTGTGAGTAATCACTTTTATACAAAAGTTTCTTATTATTAAATTATCACTGATAATGCACTAGGTGCATTTCTGTTTTTCTTGTAGTTCCTTTCAGATTACCCCATCCACCTAGTTCTGGAATACCTTATATACTTTTCACACCACCATTTTATCTGACATCTGTTACTCCTCACCTTGGAAGACCTATTAGCGCTGGAAGTGACTGTGTTTTTTTAATAAATGATGGTTGTCTAATTCCTTTCCAATCTATCCAAACCTAAAAAAAAGGTTTGCCTTTTTTTAAATTCAAATATTCTTTATTTCTTTTATATAAACATTCTTATACATACAATAGTTTCCTTCTATATGCCGCAATATATATATCAATTAACCACAAGCAGTAATACAACATAAGAAAAGAAAAAACTATTCTCCCTTTTCCCACCCCTCCCCTACCCTCCCATTCATGCTTCCGCTTCCTCTCTCCTCCCACTCATTCCTCTCTCACACCCTCATTCTCCCACCACATTCTCTACCATACCTCCACTTCTATCCATTGTTTCCGTATCTTTTTACATTTCTTTCTATTTCCCCTCTTATTATTGCCTTTAGTTATATTTTAAAGTACTGGGGTCACTTTTTGCAAGGAAAGCTATATGTATAGAATGTTTATATTATTTATTTGTCTTTTTATGTGTAGATTTTCTGCTTTTCTTATACCATTTGCAGTATGCTGTTACTTAGCTTAGCTTCTGATAAAATTGTCCCTGTAACCAGAAGCTAATCTACTTTTTTTTTGCAAAGAATATCTGTATATGCTGGTTTTATGCAACTACAATACAATAATTATATTTTAGATTCCTATGAGCTATTACCGTAATAAAATTGGAGCAAAAGTGGGGATGTTGCTTATAACAGCCAATCAATTTTCACTTTTCAAATAAAAGAAGTAAACTTTAACTTTTGCACTGGTTTTCTTTGTTCACATTATGATAAAATCAATCAATTATGGGATTGATTTATCAATCCCGCCACAAAGCAAGTCAGATCAAAAAATAAGCAAGGACAGATTATGAAACAGATTCATTGTATTACTAAATGGGGGTACATAACAAGCATCTTCAATGCCTGCAAAGTGCCCCCATAGTCACTGTCATTAAATAAACAGCTCAATTCATGTTTTCAAATTTAAGGGGCATGATCATATCCCCCCCCCCCCAACCTTACATGACTATTTGTAATCATACATGTACACAAGGCAGCCATATTTGGTTATTACAAGTGCAGGAACTGCTTCCTGATGTTCAATGCTACACTATAGTTTTGATATAGGGTACATTCACACCTGCGAATGCACCCTGCTGGTGATTACATGAGCGAACCCCAGCGGGGGTTCTGATGATTCACTTTGAGTAGGCAGTCCCATTGAAATCCATGGGAGGCTGCTGGCTCTCGCAGCTAATTGCACCCACTCGCATTTATTGTTTATGCTGCAATCAAATGCATGTGATCGGCCCTGGATTCACACTGTCTGTGCCTAACTCCGATCATCTGCATGTAACTTTACCCCTTGTAACTTTATAAGAGTCTCCACAGTGGTATTCCATGCATGTGCTTCCACTGTGGAGACTCTTATAAATATACAAGGGTTAGGACTGCAGGTAATACAGGGTGTCGTAAGGTGGCCTTGCAGCTTACGCATGCGTTTGCAAATGTGTGCTAACTAAACCCCTGTTTTTAACGCATACTGTCAGACAGGTTAATTTGGTTGGTAAGAAGACTGGTTGGTGAGTTGAGCTGGGAATTTCTCTGGTTTTGTCTTGAATGCATTTCCCTTCTATGTGCTCCGTGCTGTGAAGGCCAGTTACAGGTGGAGGCAGGGGCCATCTGTTTTTTACTTGTGTAAATTTGGTCAGGGGACACACTGGACGCCTTTGCTGCCATTGTGCTATGTGCTGGGTGTCCAATGTGCCCCTGTGCCTTTAAGGAGGATTGGGCTACCTCCAGGCCAACCTGCCCCTCATCTATCCATTAGAATGCATGTGCTTCCACTGTGGAGACTCTTATAAATTTACAAGGGTTAGGACTGCAGGTAATACAAGGTGCTGCAAAGGGGCCCTGAAGCTTACGCATGCATTTGCAAATGTGTGTGAACTAAACCCCTGTTTTTAACGCATACTGTTAGACAGGTTAATTTGGTTGGTAAGCAGGCTGGTTGGTGAGTTGCGCTGGTAATTTCTCTGGTTTTGTCTCAAGGCTTTGCATTCTCCTTCACACAATGCAGATAGCTGACTCATTCTAAAACAATGCACTCCCTTTAGGGCTGATGTCTTATCCCAGCAGTTGTTAAAGAGGAACTTAACCAAGTTTTTAAGAAATTAAAAGTCAGCAGCTACATACTGTACAGTGCAGCTGCTGACTTTAAAAATCAGGTACTTACAAGTCCATGGATTCCAACCCTGGCTTCCCGCAGCTAATTCTTCTCACCGATGCAGGTAACTTGCTGTTAATTCCAATGGCGGTGCATCCATAGAGGGAGCAGGAGCGCCGCCCCCTCTCTCCTGCACCGCTCTATTACTAATAGATAGATTCATGCATTGAGGGGTGTGTTTGGAAGCGCCTGATTAGAGCCGTCGGCTCTAAGGTGCATCCTGATTAGAGCCGTGGGCTCTAATAGGCTTCCAAATTGGTAAACAGCGGGCACAATGCTGTGCGTTCACTGTTTACCCAGTGTTGTGCTAGGGAAGCGAATACATCGCTTCCCTAACACTGACCCGCCTCTCAGCCAATCAGGTGCTCAGGTCTGGTTACCCTGTCACCTGATTGGCTGAAGCAACAGGCGTCCAATCATAGCAGAAATGACGGGAAGAGGACAGGAGAAGACATGGAGGACTCGGAGCGTGGAGGACAGCGCCGAGACAGGTAAGTGCCGGGCGGGGGGGCACACTGGCAGCATTTGATGGGGCACAGTAGCGGCAATTGATGGGGCACACTGGCGGCAATTGATGGGGCACACTGGCGGCAATTGATGGGGCACACTGGCGGCAATTGATGGGCACACTGGAGCCAATTGATGGGGCACACTGGTGGCAATTGATGGGGCACACTGGTGGCAATAGATGGGGCACACTGGCAGCAATTGATGGGGCACACTGGCAGCAATTGATGAGGCACACTGGCGGGAATTGATTGGGCACAGTGGTGGCAATTGATGGGCACAGTGGTGGCAATTGATGGGCATAGTGGCGGCAATTGATGGGCACACTGGCAGCAATTGATGGGTACAGTAGCTGCGTTTGATGGCAGCAATTTATGGGCACAGTGGCTGCACTTGATGGGCCTAGTGGCTGCGTTTGATGGGGGGTTTTTTCAGTTTGTTTGCGCCCCTCAAAAAATTTGAGCACCAGCCGCCACTGGTTGATTCACAACCGGCTCCCCACTGTTCATGCACAAGGTTGCTAGATGCAGGGAGACTAGGGAGACTGGTCCTGCAGGCTACGGGTGAGGAAGGGGCACCTTGTCTAGGTGTTAACTGATGAAGTGGGAACAGTTGCAGACAAAAAACAGTACTCCCCCTCAAAAAAAAAAAAAAAATGCAACTTAGTTACAGGCTGAGGGGAGGGAGAGAATGAGGAGGAAAATAAGCGGTACTTCACTTTTTGTGAAAAGTTTTAAGTAAGAATCAGATTAGTAACACAGTAAGGCACTGATATGTTCCTCTAGTTGTTATAAAACATCAAAACTATGAAAAATAAGCATATAAAACCGCTTTAAGATAAGCTCTGAAATAACAGCATAAAATGTAAAGTATGCTTACTGAAAATATACTCGACTTTCTCTTTAAGGTCTATGTGCATGTTTAAATACCCTGTGTTTCAGGAATTCATTAAAAGCCCACTAATATGTTTTCTGATTTCCTTTAATACTCATTAGTTGTATCCGCTCCTCCTAATCTATATACATTTCCTTTTCCAATAACTGCGGCTGAATATCTCCCTCCTCTTTCTGCTCTGTCCATACCAGCAATGCTGCCTCTTTTATAAATAGATTTGTTTTCACTGACCGTAAATTCCTTAGAATTGTAGCTTTTTTCTTTTTTTGCCAATTTGCAAGAAATTCATTAGACAATACCATTGTTTAGAATACTGTACAGACTAAGTATTTTCAGATGATCTTAAAGATACCTTTTATTGACAGTTAAATAGCATCCAGATGCATTTTACTAGAGTCTGAAGAGAACAATTAATGTAAAAACTTCCTGTCTTCAGAACAAACCTGTTCACATTATGTTCACATTATGGGAAAATCACTTAATGAAATACACTAGCAAGGGATGTATCTGACACTCTAAATAGGATTTCCAGTTGAAAGGGCTTTTCCATTTTCAACAAGAAAGTTGGATACAGTACTGGCTTATTCAATATATAGTCCATCAAGAATATGTATTCTGACTCCTAAGCAGGCAATCAGCTGATTGTACTGTAATAGTAGTGAAAAGATGTGTTGCTATTTGTTGCTATTTGTTACTGTACTTAGCACATAGTAACTATCCTTTACAGAGCCTTCTTGTATAAGCCTTTGGGCGGGCTGTGAAATCTTAAGTAGCAGCGATGTGTGGCAGTGTCAAGGACATCAACTGGCAGCTCTAAACTCAAACACCTATTACCATCCATGTTTTCCCAAGTCTGTTGCAGTTAGGACTGAAGCAGACAACCACTCTGTGGAAGTCTGCCCCAGTTTTTTTTTCAGTTATGAAAATACGAGGTAGAGTCTAAAACTTTGTAAGATTTATATTACTTGCTGGGGTGATCTCAACTCCCATTCTTTTTTAGATGGCACTAATAAAAAAACAGAGAATAAGGGGAACCCCCCATCAGTACCCAGGTGGCAATATAAGGGCATGTGTAGACAGATGTTGGGCTTGCATCAATGGCATCAGTTTAGAATGCTTCTGAAATTATTCAGAATTCATTAATAGGTGCATTTGACCATCAGTCGACCTACTTCTCACCTGCAATTCACCTGTTTCCAATACGTTTTTGCATACCCCATAGACCTGAGAATACAAACCCACTAGCAGCAAACAAAAGCCAGCCAACATAGGTTCTACACCTAACAGAGGTTCTAGCTCTTTCCCACTCCATCCAAAACCAAAAAATGTAAGGGTAGACTTCTAATTTAAAGTGACTCTTCAATAAACAACCATAAAAACACCCTATAATGAGTCACTGGCCAAAAGGTAAATGTAAATACTAAAGTGGAAGAAAAACCTACCTATATCTATTCTTAAAAATGTTCCCATCTCCCTCCTCCTGCCTAACCTATATAAAAAAATACTTACCTATTTTTAATCCACCCCAGTCCGGTCACATGACCCTGCAGTCCTAGCTCTCTTGTGTCAGAGAGTGTCAGAGAGTGATGGCTGTAGACAGGAGGGAGCACCAACAATGGCTAGGCTATGGGTGCCTATGATTGACATCAGGGCCATTGTTGAGTGCTTCCTTACACGGCACTGCAGGGTCACATAATCAGAGTCCAATGTGAATTGAAAATTTGTTACATGGCAAAAATAAAGGTACTGTAATATGGGGAGCCCGGGATCACCAGCCAGCCACTTGTAAATGTAAACCGTCTTTATTGTTCTCTCAAAACAAGCAAGCAAAAACAGCTTTCTTTACCAAAAGTAAAGGCAAACATTCCAAAATCCTGGTAATGGCTCACCGTTAGTATACCAGTCTCACTCTTGGATTTAGGGTTGTCATTCGCTTCAGGGGTACCACAAATTTCTGTGCTAAAGTTTATCTGCTGCCCACCTTACCCCCAGTCAGTCAGCCCAATTGGGATCCTTGTTTTATTTACTGTCATAGAATAAGAAGGTTTTAAGGCCCTGGTGCCCAACCTGTGGCCATATGCAGCCCTTTGGAATATGATGTGTGGCCCTCGGATCAAAGCAGTTTGTAGTGGGAACATTGATTAGGATAATAGCAATCATCTCTACTAACCTCCTACCAAAAATTTAGCATTTGCACACTTTCTGACCCTCATTTCTTCTTTGGTCTGCAAAAATTACATACAGTATATTGAACAACATGTGCTGCCCTTTGGTGATGTCAAGGGCCGCATTTGGGGCCCTCTTTAGCTCATAAGTTGACAACCACTGCTTTAAAATAATCCTTTTACTAGTTCACTACATGCTGAATAAAGGATAAATATCTGCCTAGTTCAGTGAATCTCAACCTCCATTCGGTCAGCCTAGCAATGGAGTGGATTTTTTACAAATCATGCGGACTACAGTTGGTGAGCAATGCACCAAACCCCTTCTTGTGTCCCCAGCTTGTTCATACCTGTCTCTCACTTCCTTGTTGAAGGGTGAAAATCCACTTAACGTGGAATGTTGTATTTACTTTGGATTCCACTTTGCAAAATTGACAGTTTCCTGCAGTATCTAGAGATGTAATTCTAGATTTTTATTTTATTTTTTTATTTTAAAGTATTTGTTAGTTACAAAAAGAAAAGGAGTGTTTACAAAACAACGCCAACTGGGCATACCCTGGCTCAGTGTACATATCAGAGGAGTAAAAAAAGGGAAAAAAAACGTAAAGAACAGGAATAATAACATAATAACAGAAAATAGCACTGTGAAGAGTGCGCTAAACAATAGGAGACAGATATGCAAAGGATGACAATCAGTAAATTTGTTAATATTATGAAAGGTTCTGGGTACCACCTAGGGATCTTATGCGGATATTCGGATAGAGGGGTTGGCGTTGAAAAAGATCTGAGTGGAGAGAGGTGGGAAATTGGGCTAGTTGGGAAGGTTGGTAGAAGCCCAGTATTTTGTCCAATGGTAATAGTTGGGATGGGTGAGTCCACAGTGTATTATCTAACACAAGGGCACGCTTCTGCAGTCAGCGATCTATTTTTTCCAGGATATGGTAAAGCGATTTGTAGACATATTGGCTTTGGCAAATGAGAATTCCATCAGGAAATCCTTTAGAATGGGAGGGTGGATTGATTTCCAATATTTTGCAATTGCTATTAGGATGTGTGCCACCAGTGTTTGCAAATGTCTAGGCCAGGAGGGAATTGACAGACCCAGGAGTAGATCTAGTGGGGACATTGGAATAGTTATGTCACACAATGAAAAAATGAATTTCCTCACTTTGTCCCAGAATTTTTTGATGGGTGGGCAGTCCCACCAGATGTGAGATAGGGATCCAGTGTTGTCGCAGCCTCTCCAACATTTAGGTGAAGTGGAGGGGTATATCCTTGCCAATCTTTCTGGGGTAAAGTACCATTTGTGGAACAGTTTCTATAGAGATTCCCAATGAGTAATGCAGTGAGATAGACATAGGGGAGTTATGAGGGCTTTCAGCCATAGTTCAATTGGAGGCGGCTGATTTACATAGGAGGACCAGTAGTGGATGGATGAGGAGAGTAGATCTGAGCTTGGCATAGTGATCAACTTGTATGAAAAGGCTGCACGGGGTCTGTTTGAGAGCGTAATGTGAGCATGTGATGTGAGACGCTGTGGGCGGGCTCCGTCTGTGCGAAGCTTTCAGTGGCGTGAGACGCCAACTTCAGCCGTCCCGTGGAGCCGCCGAATGACTCTCTCCCCCCCGCCGAATGGTTCTCTCCTTCCCGCGGTGGATGCGGGGATACACCGCCAAGGACGAGGCAGAGAAGGTACAGTGAAGCGGCAGAGCGGAGGAGGGGAGATAAGATCACCGGCAGCCCCCGATGCCCGACTGCTTTGATATAGACACTAGTGTAGACGGCAGAGAAGCCGGGTGAACAGGGGATGGACTTTGATTCCTGGCTACCTGACTCCTGGACCCTGACTCTTGGCTTTTAACTCCCTTGGCTTCGGGTTTGCGGCTCTTTTTGACTCTTGGTCCCCTGACTTCCGGTACATGATTTCTTTGGCCCCCGGCTCCCGGACACCAGGGCTTTAGCCTTAGGCTTATGGCCTCTCCAGCTCCCTGGCTCCTGGTTCAAGGCTATTGGCATATGGCTTTCTGAGTACTAGCTACCAGCTACTGACAGAGACTGCCAGAGAGACAGACAAATGACCCCATTGGAGCGATCCCACAGCAGAGCAGATGGAAACTAGGGTTGTCCCGATACCACTTTTTTAAAACCGAGTACAAGTACCGATACTTTTTTTCAAGTACTCGCCGATACCGATTACCAATACTTTTTTAAAATCTCATGTGACAGTGGCACATGTCAGTATTTTTTATTTTATTTTTTACAATTAGTTTTTTAATTTTTTACAATTAGTTTTTTTTAGTTTTTATTTTTTATTTTTTACAGTGCTTTCCTTTTTTTTTACGGGGGGGGGGGGGGAGTGTCAGTGTGTTTTTTCTATTATTTTTAAATAATTTTTTTTAATTATTATTATTTTTTTGTTTGTTTTATTAGCCCTGTTGTGGGGCTTTGGTGAGATATCAGGGGTCTTAACAGACCTCTGACATCTCCCCTTTGAGACAGGGAAAGGGACTAGGGACACAGACTCCCCAGTCCCTTTCTCAGCAGCCTCAGCTGCGCTGAAAATGAATGGAGAGAAGACAGCGGCTCCTCTCCATTCATAAACTGAAACATTGTAAACACAGTTTACGATGTTTCAGTTATATGAATGGACAGAGCCAGTGATCACTGACTCTGTACATTCCGAACAGTAAGGAGCTTGATTTACCGGCTCCTACCTCCACTCTCCATCCTGACAGATCGAGGGGGTAGAGGAGGATAACGAAGAGGGGCGGCAGCACCAAGGGAGAGAGCAGCATGGAGGGGGACATGGAGGGAGACAGCAGCATGGAGGGGGACACGGAGGGAAAGAGCAGCATGGAGGGGGACACGGAGGGAGAGAGCAGCACGGAGGGAGGGAGACAGCAGCAGAACGGAGGGGGGCTAGAGGAGTATACAGGGACAATCAGCGGTGATCGTGTGTGTGTGGGGAAGTTACAAGCACCGATCACTACTGATTTCACTAAAGCAGCTGAAAGCCGCGGAGGGGGGGGGGAGGCAGAGAAACGGCTGTCAGACTTTTAAATCTATACAGCGGTGATCAGTGCTTGTAACTCCCCCGGGCAAATGCTCGGTATCGGGACAACCCTAGAAACAACTAAACAGTAGGTCCTTATTTTTCCTCATTTTTGCTGTTTGCTTTCTTATTGTCTTCATGGAGAAATAAGGGGACAGGCAGAAAGTGGAAAAGGAGTGGAGCAAAGTGGACAAAAGAGGAAATATAGATAAACAACAAATTGTGTCTACTGTCTGGCTAAATGGTCCCTAATAGACCCTGTGGAAAACCACAGACTGTGACTCCTTGCTCCTCCCCTTTAGTCATGGCTGCAAAGACAGCAAAGACAACAACAGGGAAATCTCCACAATCCCCACAAAAATCTCCACCAAAGGGAACAGCAGCAGAGACTTAGACTATGAGAGAAGTAGAGGTAGAGTATGCTCCCTCTGGGAAAGATATCATGGAGGCGATCAAAGCAAGCAGCGAAGTACTGACAAATAAAATTGATGCTCTGGCAGTAGATGTCTGTTCAATAAGGCACGAGTTTGATAAAATACAGCAAAGGACTGCAGAAATAGAAATCTGTGTCTCAAAAGTAGAAGATAAATTAAAAACAGACAATAGAGAATGGCATATACTGGAAAAACAAATTAGAGTGCTACAGGACAGAGCAATAGACACAGAAAGTCGTCTAAGAAGAAATAATGTTTGAATTCTGGGTCTGCCAGAGAGGGTGGAGGGAGACAACCCAATCAAATTTTCAGAAAAATTGTTGACAGAAGTATTGAATCTAACAGAAGTATCTTCAACATTTGTGGTGGAGAGAGCACATAGGATCTCCTTTCGCTCCCCAAAACCAGGGGCACCTCCCCGACCGGGATCAAATTTTATTAACAGCCAGGTCAGGGGCAGATATACAATATGAAAATGCTAAATTGTTATTTTTTCCTGATTATCCAGTGGAGATACAGCAGCAAAGAAGAGCCTACATAGAAATACGTAAAAGACTGAGAGAGAAGGGGTTAAAGTATAGTCTTTTATACCCCAGTAAACTACGAATGATTGACGGGACACACACCCTTCTTTTTTTAAACACCATTCTTAGCGACAGAGTGGTTGGACACTAAATAGATGGATTGTTTTGTTCCCCTTCTTTTTTGGGGGGGGGGGGGTTTGTTTGTTTTTGTTTTGTTTTTATGTGTTTTTTTTGGGGGGGGGTAGATATAGTGGTATAGAACCCCGATAATAACAAAGAAACATATATATATATTTATATATATGTATATATATATATATATATATATGGAATGATGGACAAAGTAATTTTTTTTTTTCTGTGATAAAGAGGGGTTAAATGTTTAGGGAGGGAGGTGGGGGGGAGGGAATTAACTAATTGGGATCCTTTTTTTTCTCTTCTCCGCCTCGATATATATGAGATAAAAGACTGGTATAGATCCTGATAAAATCAAAGTATCGATATAGACTTTGATAAATAATAAATAATAAGCATTGTATATTGATGGATTAAGTAAGAAGCAATAAGGAATGCATGATATACCATTACTGGAAAACACTAAAATAAGAGAATCTTTGTGGGTTAGGGTATTATGACATGTGGAATAATATGATGTGTAGTAAATTGAAGAAGCTAGAAGAATCACAAACACTTTACCCCTTAAGAGGTTTTGTATGTAATATTTGAACAAAAGAAGTAATAATGAATGAAAGATAGATCAATACTGAAAAACACAGGAGAGGTGGGGAATTTTTTTTCACCCTTTAGGAGGTTTTGTATGCAATATTTGAACAAAAGAGGTAACAATGAATGAAAGATAGATCAACACTGAAAAACACAGGAGAGGTGGAATTTTGTATCTTTTCTTTTTTTCTTTTTTCTTTTGGCCATGGTATTATTATTATTATGATATGGCACGTGAAATTACATTATGTGCAGCAAATTGAAGCGGTTAAAATGAGTCACAAACATGTTGGGGGGGCTTTAGGTCTACCTCCACTCCCTTTTTTTTTCTTCAGGACAGAAATTATATGAATGTGTTACGGAATTATAAAATGTCACGTGGAAAGATATTGTTTTCAGTAAAGTGTAGATAAATATGAGGGGGGGGGGGGGCTCTTCTTTTTTCTTCTTCTTCTTTTTTTCTCTTCTCCTTCCCCTTAGGGAAATAAGGGAGACGTTAGATAAATTAAGCAAATGGTCAAGACAGGGTGTCCCTAAGATTTATAGGTGAGAGCCCGCTACACAATGGAATGGATGAATGTATGTTGTATTGTCCTTTTTTTGGGGGAAAGAGTTGGGTTATGATGGGCACTGAGTATAGGACAGACGCTATGGTCAGAAAAAAAGGGGATAGGAGAAGTCCCTCTCCACTCCCATCCATGAATGGATGGGGTTGTACAATAGAAATGGGAGTGGAAGGGGATGGAGTGGAAGGGGATAGGGGGGGATGGAGTGGAAGGGGATAGGGTGGGATGGGAGGTAGGAGGTGAAGTGAGTGTAAGGAGGGAGTATATATGGGATTTTCTATGGTGTGGTTTAAGTACCCTATGGATGCAACCAAAAAAATTGAGGTATCTATCCCTCCCATACTCTAGGTATAATGTCAGGTAAAAAAGATAAAAATAATTGCTGTTCTGTATTATACTGGAATGTTCAAGGATTAAACTTGAAGTTTAAACGAGCGTTAATGTTTCAATATATAAGAAAACATACCCCCCAATTGATTATATTGCAGGAGACACATCTAATGGGAAAAAAATGTATCACGCTAAAAAAAGCTTGGATACAAAAAAGATAACATTCTACCTATTCATCCTATGCTAGGGGGGTATCAGTTCAGGTAAATAAATCCTTTCCTGGAGAAATAGAGAAGGCCTACATAGATATAAATGGAAAATATGTTATTCTGTTATATGTGATTGGACAACAGAGGTATATTACAGTGGCAGTGTATATCCCACCTCCGAAAAAATCATTCAATATCTCCCAGCGAAGTTACTACTTATTGGAGATTTTAATTCGGTTCTATCGCAAGAGTTGGATAGACCAAAACCTCCTAAACATCACTCAGCAGATTTGTATAATTGGGTGCAGGCGATGGGGGTAACAGAGATTTGGAGATGGAAGAACCCCGGAAAAAGAATGTACTCCTGTTTCTCTGCCTCCTATAAAACGGTATCTAGGATAGATTTGGCATTTGCGGATCCCACAATGTTAGTAGACATTTCGGAAGCTACATATCTACCGAGTGGTCTTTCAGACCATTCCCCTCTATATCTGGCAATTCGCGTTCCTACTCCGAGAAATGCATCCCTGTGGAGATTAACTTTGCAGTGGGTGCTATATCCAGAAATAGCAGAAAAAATTACATCTATAATAATGGAATACTGGGAGAATAATGCAGGATCAACCTCGGTAGATATAACCACACCAATGAATAAAAACCAATAACCACACCAATGAAAAAAAAATGAATAAATGTAAAAAAAAGGTATTTGTGTTAGGTGAAATTAATATTTAAGTGGAATTTTATGGAGGCTTGAGAAAAGAGCAGATAAATGTAAATTGTGAAATGTGAAATGTATATGTGTATGTATGGGTTTTTTTGTATGGAAAAAAAAAATGAAAAACTAATAAAGAGATTTAAAAAAAAAAACTTTCATGAAAGGGAGATTCCTTTAGTTTTGGAGTTTTTGGAGTTGTAAAATTTGAGCAGGGCTTGTGAGAAAGAGTCTGTTTTCGACCAACAATGTTTAGATAGGAGGGATCTTATCCAGAGGTAGAGAAAGAACGTTTTGGAGGATAGTCCAAACTGATGTTGTAAGTGAGAGAAGGGATGCAGTCCTGAAGACAAAAAAAGCATACCTATGTTGGAGATACCGGCATTTATCCAGTCTGAGAGGGGTAGATCTGGTGCTAAAAGGGCTATTGCTTCCATGGGTAGTGCTGAAAGGGTATCCAGTGATATGCCTGAGTTGATTTGCGAGATTGCTGCCCATACCCTTAGGGAGGCGGTGATGGTGCCTAGGAGGTGGTGCCTTGGTTTGAGATTAAGCCAGGTAGCAGCTAGAACATGTTTGGGTTTTGCAAGGAGTACGGTAGCTTCTATTTGTTTCCATGTTGCTTGGTGTTGATCTGACCACCATGTTTTTAGTTGATCTAAGATTGTTGCGCGATAATATGCTTGGATGTCCGGAGCACCCAAGCCGCCCTGTTGGACCAGGTTTAAGACTATAGCTTTTTTCACTCTGGGTCGTTTTTGTTGCCATATAAAGTCATTGACAATTCCTTGAAGTTTTCTTAGTTGAGCTTGTACTAGTGGAAGAGGGATTGTTCGAAATAGGTACAAGATATGCGGAAGCAGATACATTTTGGCTTAAGCGATTCTTCCAGCCCAGGAGGCAGGAATATGGCTCATTTCTTTTGTTAGCCGCATGAGCTTGCCTTCGAGGTCTTCCAAATTGGTCCTTAGTAAAATATGGCTAGGGAACATTAATTAGATTCCTAGGTAAGGTAGAAAAGAGTTGGGAGCCCATGCAAAGGGAGAATTGCTGGAGATAGATTGGGCAGTTAGGTGGTCTAGGCCCAGGTTGAGCATAAGGGATTTACTATGATTTCGTTTATAGAGGGATATTGAACTGAATGAGTCTAAGATGTGTTGGACTGCAGGAAGGGAAACCTTGGGATTTGTCAGGGCAATTTCTCAGGGCATCATCGGCGTGAAGGCCAATTTTATGGTTTACATCTCCAATTTTTATTCCTGATATCAACGGATCAGATCTAATGGCCTTCGCTAATGGTTCCATTATCATGGCAAATATCAGGGGGGACAGCGGGCAGCCCTGTCTGGTGCCATTGGTGATTTTAAATGGGCTGGATACAACACGAGAAGTCCATACGAGTGCAGTTGGTTGAGTGTATAGGCTTAGTATGGCTGACAGGAAGGTTCCTGATACTCCAAACTTACGGAGAACCGCCTCCATATAGGGCCAATAAACTCTATCGAACGCCTTCTCTGCATCCAAAGATAGGAAGAGAGAAGGCGTTCGATTATGCTCTACCCATTGTATTAGGTCGATAAACCGTCTGGTACCATCTGAGGCCTGCCATCCTGGCACAAAGCCAACTTGGTCTGGGTGTATAATCAGTGGGATGACAGTTGCAAGGCGCTGTGCTAGGAGTTTAGCATAAATTTTATTGTCCGTATTTAAGAGAGATATTGGATGGTAATTGGCGGGGTTGTCTGTTGCTTTTTCCTGGTTTAGGAATGGTGACCACTAACGCATCAAGGGATTCCTTAAGGATATTGCCTGTGCTTGCAAACTGGTTATAAGTGTTGCAAAGATGGGGGAGTAAACACTTGGCAAAGCGTTTGTAGTATTCATTGGGGAGCCCGTGCAGACCCGGGGCTTTGTGTAGGGGTAGCTGTTTGATGAACTTATGAATTTCAGTGGGTGAGAAAGGTTTTGCAAGAAGATCAAGTTGCTCTGGGGAAATAGAGGGCAGGGAGATGGAAGATAAGAATTTTAAGATGTCTTTTTGGTTGGGGGGGGGGGGAGAGGTTCATTTTCTGTGAGGTTGTAGAGTTTGTCATAAAAGTTGCTAAACTCATTGGCGATATCTAGCGGGTTATTAATGCGTTTGCCTTGGGAGCTAGTGAGAAACGCAATTTTTTTATTAGAGAGTTGCTTTTTAAATTGTTTAGCCATGAAGGCACCTGGTTTATTGGCTGCGGTGTAGGTTTGTAATCTGAGCCGTTTAATGTAATAATCAAAATTCTTTCTAAGGTGATCACTGAGTTGGCATCTAAGGTGTTTTAGTTCTGAGTAAATATCCTCGGAAGGGGATTGTTAGTTCGCTGTTTCCAGAGTACGGATTCGCTTTAGGAGGGACTCTGTGGTGAAAGAATGTATTTTTTTGGAGCGGGCTTTAAGTTTTATAAATAGACCTCGTAGGCAAGCTTTGTGGGCGTTCCAGGTAATAGCATGATAGCATAATAGCACAATGAGGGTACTTTTTATGGCTGCATGAGGGTTGTTTTAGTTTAGAGAAGTGGGTCTCTTGTACGCAGAGAACATCTGCATGTTGAGCTAAAGCTTCTTTCCAGAGTAGGTTTCGTTTGGAAGGTGAATTTAGGCTTTTGACGTTTAAAGAGGCGAGCGTGAGGGTCATGGTGGCAAGATGACTGAGGTGATGCGAGCGAGGAGAAAGAGACTATACCTTTCGGCGGTGTCTGACAGATCCAAAATAAAATAAAAGTGAATGCAGTCAATGCAATGCTATTGCAGTCAATAAAAGTCAATGCAAAGGACAACTATATGTGGTACACAATATACTTTTCAAAACACAGAAAAGCAATAGCAACAGATAATAAACAATGCTTGAGTAAACCGTACAAGCAACAAGTACTACAATCTTGTGTGCCTAGCACACTTTAACCTGAGGGGTGGAGAAGAAATAGGAATAGGCATCGTCCAGGCTGGATTCAAGTAGAGAGAGGACTAGGGCTAGCCATAATTCTGTGTTTTCCGGCAGTATTGGATGCCAAATTTCCGGAATCATGAGAAATGCGAGGGGGACTTCTTTTCCTGTGTCACCAGACGGGGACTTCTTTGTCCTGTGTCACCAGATGGGGAGCAGACCCCAATTCGTTAGCTTCTTGTATCCATCCTTTGGAGTGAGGATGGGGACAATTTGATGTTGGTGTGAGACCAGCAATTTAGTTGGGAAGCCCCATGTGTTATTCATTTTTTTCTGTTGGAGAATAGATGTAATGGGGGTGAAAGCTCTGCGCATTTCCATCGTGGCAGTAGATAGGTCAGTGAAAAGCTTGACATTGGTGTATGGAGCCGGTATGGGTTTTGATGTTCTGGCGGCAGAGAGAATTTGCTCCTTGACATGAAAAAAATTAATCCGAGCCAAGACATCCCAGGGGATGTCATCTGGGAGGTGTGATGGCTTTGCGATTCTGTGGGCCCGGTCAATCTGTGCTTCACGAACGTTAATGCGAGGGAGCAAAGATGTAATGAGTTGCTGCAAATAGGGAGTTATTTTGTTCGGTTTGATCGACTCCGGGATACCTCTGAATTTAATATTATTCCGCCCGCCTGGAGCGGTCTTCTGAATCTGCCAACTTAATTTTTTATTTTATTTTTATACACTCTTTATTACAATTTTTTTCTTACAAATTAATTTACATAGTTTTACATTTGTTTTATTCCAAAATATTAACATATATTTCTATTTTCATATCCATTCAATCTTGCCACTCATTCCTTCCTACTCATCCATCTTTTAGTCACTATTTCCTTCCCCGTTTTGTTTACTTTATACTATATTTTCAGATCTTCCTGTATCTGTTGTTAGGTGAGATCTATTCAACTTTGCCCAACTCTTTTCATATTTCTGCACATTTCCCCATTGTTCATACATTATTCTCTCATGTGGTACAACTTGGTTTACTTCTCTCACCTATTGACTTATTGTCGGTGGATTTGGCTGGATCCATTTTTCCACTATTTGTTTTCGTGCCAGGAATAGTACTTCTTGCAAAAATATCCTAGTATATCTATTCTACACCCTCTTTCTTCTTTTAATACCCCCAGCAAACATAATTCCACTGTGGCCATAATAGGTTTATTTATAATTTTTCCTAATTTCCTGACCACTTGTTGCCAATATCTCCCTATACTCCCACAATGCCACATCAAGTGGAGGAAGTCTGCACCCCCTTGCCCACATCTTGTGCAGTTTGGCGCGAGCATCCTCCCCATCCTGTACAATCTATTTGGGGCCAGGTATGTCTGATGTATTATGTTTAATTGAATTATCCTGTTATTTATTGCTGGGGATGCTTTCAGGTGAGAAGAACAAATTTCATCCCAATCCTGATCACTCATATCTGGGATGGCTGCCTGCCATTTATCTCTTACTCCCACTGGTTTTCCACTTATTTTACTCTGTAAAAGGTGTGAATATAATTTGGATATCAGTCCCTTTGGTCCTTGCGATCTCAGGATGCCTATAAGAGGGTATTTAGAGATTTTTAGTTCCTTTCTTCCAAACTGTACCTGTAGTAAGTGTCTAAACTGTAAATACCTATAGAACTGTTTGCTCTGGAGGTTATATTGTTTACACAGGTTCTCATATGACACTATTATATTATTATTATACATTTGACCAATGGTTGTTACTTTTTTCTGTTTCCAGAATTTACTATCTTCAAACACTTCTAATTGCTCGAATGTTGGATTATTCCATAAGGCAGTTTCTGGTGGGATGTCGTTGAATCCCGTCAATTTTTTTGCCTCCTTCCAGACTGACCTGGCCAGTTTTAGAAGGGGAATTTTTACTCCGACCCTCCTCAAGTCTGTTATTTCTAGTCCTACCAATAGGTCTCCTACCTGCATTTTATTTAGAAGATATTCCTCCACCCTCGTTTCTTGTTCCTGCGTTACCCAAGTTCTTAAATGTATTAATTGCCCCGCCAGGTAGTATAAATATAAATCTGGTATTGCCAACCCTGCTGCAGTTTTAGGTCTTTGTAATGTTGTGAATTTTAGTTTACATCTCCCATATGCCCAGATAAACCTGGTCATTTGGGAGTTTAATTTTTTAAATATGAATTTTGGTATCTTTACCGCAGAATGTGCCATCGCATATAGATACTTCGGCAATATAATGGATTTAATCAGCTGTATTCTCCCTGCCATTTATAACGGTAATTTTTTCCATATTCCCAGTTCATTCTTCACATATTCTACCAAGGGGTCTATATTTGCTTTCAGAGCCTCTTCTGGGTCCAGAGTAATATTTATTCCTAGATATTTAAATGTTTCAACTATTTTTAATGGGGTCTGAGGTTTCTTTTCCTTACCTGGCCCCAGTAGCATCAATGTGTATTTCTGCCAGTTTATTTTAAGCCCAAAGAATATCCCATATGTTTCTATTATTTTCATTGCCTCCCCCAGTGAGGTATGCACATCTTCTATTGCCAAAGAGAATAATTGGGGGGACAGCGGGCACCCCTGTCTTGTTCCCCTATGTAATTTTATTGTGGGGGATAACATTCCATTTATTAATAGGTTGGAACATGGTTGCTTATACAGTATTCCCACCCATTTTCTAAATCTTTCCCCGAATCCACTTTTTTTCAACACCATCTGAAGAAACTCCCATTCTATGGAGTCAAATGCCTTGGCCCGATCCAACGAAGCCAAGGCACTTGACTCCGGGAAACACTCCCTCAGCTGTACCATAAACTGGGTTCTCCTGATATTGTTTTTAGTGGATTTCCCTGGCATAAATCATGTTTGGTCTTCTGATACAATGGATAGAATTACCCCATTAAGCCTCTTCGCCAGTATTTTTGCCAATATTTTGTAATCAATGTTTAACCACTTAACGACCGCCCACCGCCGTTTTACGTCGGCAGAATGGCACGGACAGGCAGAATCACGTAGATCTACGTGATCGCCTTTGTGCAGTTGGGGGGTCCATCCGGACCCCCCTTCACTGCAGTGAGCGGCCGTTAAGTGTTCGGGAGCGATCAGGCATGAGGGGGCGGCCGCTCGATTCCGCCCCCCCCTCGCGATCGCTCCCGGCCAATGAAAATGCTTCCTCCGCCATGTGATGTAAACACAGGCTGGAGGAAGTGATGTCATCTCCCTCGCCGCGGTCTTTTCGTTCCCGGCGCCGAGGAGAGAAGACAGAGGTTAGTGCTCCAACAGTCCACTGACACGTAGGTACACATAGGCACACAAATCACCCCCCAGTCACCCCCAGATCACCCCCCAGGTCACCCCAAAGCCCCCAATCACAGTGTCACTGATTGCAGTGATCATTTATTTTACTGATCACTGCATTTAGGTCCAGGGTAGCCCCCTAACCCCCCCCTAATAAAGGTTTAACCCCTTGATCACCCCCCAGGTAACCCTTTCACCCCCTAACTTCAGCGTCACTAAGCGA
This sequence comes from Rana muscosa, assembly GCA_029206835.1. Taxonomy (NCBI): domain Eukaryota; kingdom Metazoa; phylum Chordata; class Amphibia; order Anura; family Ranidae; genus Rana; species Rana muscosa. Next base: position 437,589,508 of record CM055121.1, on the reverse strand, counting down.
TTGTTTTTCCGATCGCTGTATTCGTGTCGCTGGTGTTTTAGATAGGCAGTTATTTTTTTTTTTAGGTTCGCCGCAGGTTTTTATTAGTGTCAGGTACCCCCATATATTATTTTAACCCCCTGATTGCCCCTAGAGTTAACCCTTTCACCAGTGATCGCCGTATAAGCGTCACTGGTGTCACTGGTTAGCCAGTAAGTTATTTAGTTATTTAGGTTACCCGTCAGGTTTTTATATAGTGTCAGGTACCCCCATATTTAACCTAATAAAGGTTTTAACCCCCTGATTGCCCCTAGTTAACCCTTTCACCAGTGATCACCATATAAAGGTTACGGGTGACGCTGGTTGATTAGTTTGCTTTTTATAGCATCAGGGCACCCGCCGTATATAACCCAATAAAGGTTTAACCCCCCTGATCGCCCGGCGGGTGAGATCAATTAGGTTTTAGCGCCAGAGAGGGTCTGCGTCGCCCCAGGCAGTGTTAGGTTAGTGCCAGTAACGCTAACACCCACGCGCAAAGCATACACCCCCCTTAGTGGTATAGTATCTGATCAGATCTATACTAGCATCCCCAGCGGTTTAGGGTTCCCAAAAACGCAGTGTTAGCGGGATCAGCCCAGATACCTGCTAGCGCCTGCATTTAGCCCCTCCGCCCAGCCCAGCCCAGCCCAGCCCACCCAAGTGCAGTATCGATCGATCACTGTCACTTACAAAACACAACACACATAACTGCAGCGTTCGCAGAGACAGGCCTGATCCCTGCGATCGCTAACAGTTTTTTTGTAGCGTTTGATATATTTGCTGACGACAGTCAGGTGCTTTTTTTCCTGTGAATCTTACTAGTGTACCCCTAAATTTAGAGCCCAAAATGGCAAGACGAAGGTACACTAGTAAAGAGGCCTACGAGATTCTGAGCATGACAGATAGTGAAGAGGAGGTCACGTATCTGTCAGATTCAGGCTCAGAATATCTTCCCGTAGAAGACAGTGACGTCAGCGGCCCCACGTCAGATAGCTCTGACGACGAAGTTGAGGTCCCTGCTAAGGTCAGGTGTACCCGATCCCGATCTTCTGAGGTTGTTGAGGAGCAAGAACCGCAGGTCTCTCGTATCATGGAGCAGAGTAGTACTAGCGCCGCTATTCCTTCTGGTGAACTGGCAAGCACCAGCGGCCTAGTACAGCCTGGACGTACATCCAGCACTGCAGTAACACTTGGTGACGTGGCGAGTCCCATAAGTGCAGTTCAAGCTGGCGAGGTGGCAAGCACAAGTAGTGTCCCGCTGCCACCAAGAAGACAAAGGCAGGCCCGTCATGCCCATACTGCCCTTCCTGCAGAATTCGCCTATCCTGATTGGGTCCCCACCACTTCTGCAGAACCCGTACTTCCCCCATTCACTGCCCAACCCGGTATTCAGGTGGAAACAGCTGATTTTATTCCAATTGATTTTTATTCGCTGTTTTTCACGGAAGATCTCTATAGATCTATTGTGGACCAGAGTAATTTATATGCTGGTCAATTTATCGCCGCTAACCCCCAGTTGCCTAAAATTGCCAGAAATTGGAAACCAATTACGGTTTCCGAATTTAAGACCTTTCTGGGCCTTTCCCTCAACATGGGCACACATAAATTTCCGTCATTGCGTGCTTATTGGTCCACGCACCCAATTGACCACATGCCCGTGTTCTCTGCCTCCATGTCCAGGGCACGATACGAGCAGATTTTGCGGTTCATGCACTTCAACAACAATGAACTTTGTCGTCCACGTGGGGACCCTGAATACGACCGGCTCTATAAAATTTGGCCCCTCATAAACCACTTCAACGAACGTTTTGCAGCCTTGTTTACTCCCGATCAAGTTGTCTGCGTTGATGAGTCCCTGATTAAATTTTCTGGCCGCTTGTCTTTCAAGCAGTACCTTCCCAGCAAGCGTGCCAGATGCGGGGTCAAGCTCTACAAGTTCTGTGACAGGGCAACAGGCTATGTAGTGAACTTTACGGTTTATGAGGGAAAAGACAGTCAGATTGAGTCGGTCAACTGCCCGGATTACATAGGGAGCGCTGGCAAGATAGTGTGGAACTTGGTGTCACCCTTATTCGGAAAGGGGTACCACTTGTATGTGGACAATTATTACACGAGCGTGCCACTGTTTAGTCACTTGTTTGATCATCAGATTGGAGCATGTGGCACCGTGCGACCTAATCGCCGGGGCTTTCCCCAGCGGCTTGTAGATGCCCGTCTTAGGCTGGGGGAGAGAGCCTGCTTGAAGTGTAATAACTTGCTCGCTATGAAGTGGAGGGACAATAAGAATGTTTTCCTTCTTACCTCCCTTCATGCAGACACGACAGTCCAAATTCGTACGGTGACTGGTGTTGTGGAGAAACCCCTCTGTGTCCACGAATATAACCAAAATATGGGAGGGGTGGACCTCAACGACCAGTTGATGGCGCCGTATCTAATTGACCGTAAGGCGAGACGCTGGTACAAAAAAGTGTCTCTATCATTATTCCAATTGGCTTTGCTGAACGCTCATGTGCTATACAGAGCTTCAGGCGGGACGTTATCTCTTCTAAAATTCCAGAATGAGATAGTCACAGAACTCCTGTATCCAGGCGGTTCTGCACCTCACCATCCCCAACCAAATGCAGTAAGCCGGCTGCATGAGAGGCATTATTCGTATGTCCTCCCGAGTACCCCTACCCAAAGCCACCCCCAAAAAAGATGTCGTGTCTGTAGCAAGCGCGGATTTAGGCGTGACACCCGTAGTTTTTGTCCACTCTGTCCTGACAAGCCTGGTCTTTGCCAAGGTGAATGTTTTGAACGCTACCGCTCAAAAGTGAAGTTTTAGCGTAGGGTACAGCATTTCACAGACAAGGACACACTTACACAGGGTCTCCCAAGATGCCATTACATTTTGAGAGACCCGAACCATTACAGTTGTAAAGTTACAAAAAAAAGTGTAAAAAAGAAAAAAAAAAACGTAAAAAACAAAACACAAAAAAAATATAAAATAAAAAAACCAAAAATAGTTGTCGTTTTATTGTTCTCTCTCTCTCTATTTTCTCTCTATTGTTCTGCTCTTTTTCACTGTATTCTATTCTGCAATGTTTTATCATGCTTGCTTTTCAGGTATGTAATTTTTTGTTTTCAGGTGCGCCATTCAACTGCAGCGCGGAATTATTTATCTTGACAGCAACAGCGTTTGCTCCCATAAAGCCGTGACTCCAGTGCTGTAGGAGGTGATTTCACCACCACAGTTAAAAAAAAGAGCATATATGCCGAAGCATGGGGGCAGCAGGGGCGGAGGAGCGATTTTGCTCCTAATGCCGCGTACATACGGTCGAAATTCCGACGGAGGCCTGCCCGTGGAAAATTCCGACCGTGTGTACGCGGCATAACTTTTTTGCGGGAGGATGCCCCCATGCTTCGGCATATATATATTTTAGGCACAGGTTGCGTTAAAACATTTTTTTATTTTTTACTAGGTTTTGTTTTGGTATTTGCTTTGCAGGTATGGCATGGTAAGGTCTTACTGTTGTACTGTAATGTTACTTTGTTTTAATGTTAACCACCATTTGCTTAGCAGGTACGCCATTCAGTTGCAGCGCGGATCTATTTATCTTGACAGCAACAGCGTTTGCTCCCACGATACATAAAGCCGTGACTCCAACGCTGTAGGAGGTGATTTCACCACCACAGTTAAAAAAAAGAGCATATATGCCGAAGCATGGGGGCAGCAGGGGCGGAGGAGCGATTTTGCTCCTAATGCCGCGTATATACGGTCGAAATTCCAACGGAGGCTTGCCCGTGGAAAAGTCCGACCGTGTGTACGCGGCATAACCTTTTATGCCGCGTACATACGGTCGAAATTCCGACGAAGGCTTGACCGTGTGTACGCGGCATAACTTTTTTGCGGGAGGATGCCCCCATGCTTCGGCATATATGCCCATCATTAGAAGTGGGTGGATGAAGGGAGGTATTCTAATGGTGGGCATACCCACCAATCAATCTCTTTTTTTCGTTCAGCCAATAGGCTGTATGAAAAAAAAGATTACAATACATGTCCAACAAGGACCAGCAACGTACTGGTATGTTGCTGGACTTTGAATGTTTATACCAGAATGATGCCTGCGGGTTTAGGTATCATCTTGGTATCATTCTTTTCAGCCAGCAGCCGGCTTTCATGTAAAAGCAATTCTAGCAGATAATTAGCCTCTAGACTGCTTTTACAAGCAGTGGGAGGGAATGTCCCCCCCCCCGGATATAAAAAGCGCCATTGGGAAATTGGGAAAGCATTTTATCACACCGATCTTGGTGTGGTCAGATGCTTTGAGGGCAGAGGAAAGATCTAGGGTCTAACCCCCCAATTTTTTTCAAAAAAAGAGTACCTGTCACTACCTATTGCTATCATAGGGGATATTTACATTCCCTGAGATAACGATAAAAATGGTAAAAAAATAAAATATGGAAGGCACAGTTTAAAAATAAAATAAAAAAGCCAAATAAATAATAAAAAAAAAAAAAAAAGCACCGCTGTCCCCCCCTGCTCTTGCGCAAAGGCGAACGCAAGCGTCGGTCTAGCGTCATATGTAAACAGCAATTGCATCATGCATGTGAGGTATCACCGCGAAGGTCAGATCGAGGGCAGTCATTTTAGCAGTAGACCTCCTCTGTAAATCTAACGTGGTAACCTGTAAAGGCTTTTAAATGCTTTTAAAAATGAATGTAGTTTGTCGCCGCTGCGCGTTTGTGCGCAATTTTAAAGCATGTCGTGTTTGGTATCCATGTACTCGGCCTATGATCATCTTTTTTATTTCATCAAACATTTGGGCAATATAGTGTTTTTTAGTGCATTAAAAATAAAAAAAGTGTGTTTTTCCCCCAAAAAATGCGTTTGAAAAATCGCTGCGCAAATACTGTGTGGAAAAAAAAATGCAACACCCACTATTTTAATCTGTAGGGCCTTTGCTTTAAAAAAATATATAATGTTTGGGGGTTCAACATAATTTTCTTGCAAAAAAAAATTTTTTTTCATGTAAACAAAAAGTGTCAGAAAGGGCTTTGTCTTCAAGTGGTTAGAAGAGTGGATGATGTGTGACATAAGCTTCCTAATGTTGTGCATAAAATGCCAGGACAGTTCAAAACCCCCCCAAATGACCCCATTTTGTAAAGTAGACACCTCAAGCTATTTGCTGAGAGGCATGTTGAGCCCATTGAATATTTTTTTTTTTTTTTGTCCCAAGTGATTGAATAATGACCAAAAAAAAAAAAATGTACAAAAAGTTGTCACTAAATTATATATTGCTCAAACATGCCATGGGCATATGTGGAATTACACCCCAAAATACATTCTGTTGCTTCTCCTGAGTACGGGGATACCACATGTGTGGGACTTTTTGGGAGCCTAGTCGCGTACGGGACCCCAAAAACCAAGCACCGCCTTCAGGATTTCTATGGGTGTAAATTTTTGATTTCACTCCTCACTGCCTATCACAGTTTCGGAGGCCATGGAATGCCCAGATGGCACAAAACCCCCCCAAATGACCCCATTTTGGAAAGTAGACACCCCAAGCTATTTGCTGAGAGGTATGTTGAGTATTTTGCAGATCTCGCTTTTTGTCACAAAGTTTTGAAAATGTAAAAAAAGAAAAAAAAATGTCTTTCTTAATTTTCAAAAACAAATGAGAGCTGTAAAATACTCACCATGCCTCTCAGCAAATAGCTTGGGGTGTCTACTTTCCAAAATGGGGTCATTTGTGGGGGTTTTGGGCTATTTTGACATTTTATGGCCTTCAAAACTGTGATAGGTAGTGACGAGTGAAATCAAAAATGTATGCCCTTAGAAACCTTGAAGGCGGTGCTTGGTTTTTGGGGTCCCGTACGCGGCTAGGCTCCCAAAAAGTCTCACACATGTGGTATCCCCGTACTCAGGAGAAGCAGCAGAATGTATTTTGGGGTGTAATTTCACATATAACCATGGCATGTGTGAGCAATATATCATTTAGTGACAACTTTTTGTACATTTTTTTTTTCTTTTTGTCATTATTCAATCATTTGGGACAAAAAAAAATATTCAATGGGCTCAACATGCCTCTCAGCAAATAGCTTGGGGTGTCTACTTTCCAAAATGGGGTCATTTGGGGGGGTTTTGTGCCATCTTGGCATTTTATGGCCTTCAAAACTGTGATAGGTAGTGAGGAGCGAAATCAAAAATTTATGCCCTTAGAAACCTTGAAGGCGATGCTTGGTTTTTGGGGTCCCGTACGCGGCTAGGCTCCCAAAAAGTCCCACACATGTGGTATCCCCGTACTCAGGAGAAGCAGCAGAATGTATTTTGGGGTGTAATTTCACATATGCCCATGGCATGTGTGAGCAATATATCATTTAGTGACAACTTTGTGCAAAAAAAAAAAGTTTGTCATATTCCCGCAACTTGTGGCAAAATATAAAATATTCCATGGACTGAACATGCCTCTCAGTAAATAGCTTGGGGTGTCTACTTTCCAAAATGGGGTCATTTGGGGGGGTTTTGTGCTATTTTGGCATTTTATGGCCTTCGAAACTGTGATAGGTAGTGAGGAGTGAAATCAAAAATTTGCGCCCTTAGAAATCCTGAAGGCGGTGCTTGGTTTCCGGGGTCCCGTACGTGGCTAGGCTCCTAAAAAGTCCCACACATGTGGTATCCCCGTACTCAGAAGAAGCAGCAGAATGTATTTTGGGGTGCAATTCCACATATAACCATGGCATGTGTGAGCAATATATCATTTAGTGACAACTTTTTGTAATTTTTCTTTTTTTTTTTTTTTTTGTCATTATTCAATCACTTGGGACAAAAAAAAAAATATTCAATGGGCTCAACATGCCTCTCAGCAATTTCCTTGGGGTGTCTACTTTCCAAAATGAGGTCATTTGGGGGGGTTTTGTACTGCCCTGCCATTTTAGCACCTCAAGAAATGAGATAGGCAGTCATAAATTTAAAGCTGTGTAAATTTCAGAAAATGTACCCTAGTTTGTAAACGCTATAACTTTTGCGCAAACCAATAAATATACGCTTATTGACATTTTTTTTACTAAAGACATGTGGCTGAATACATTTTGGCCTAAATGTATGACTAAAATTGAGTTTATTCGATTTTTCTTATAACAAAAAGTAGAAAATATAATTTTTTTTCAACATTTTCGGTCTTTTTCTGTTTATATCGCAAAAAATAAAAATCGCAGAGGCAATCAAATACCATTAAAAGAAAGCTCTATTTGTGGGAAGAAAAGGACGCAAATTTCATTTGGGTACAACATTGCATGTCCGCACAATTTACAGTTAAAGCAGCGCAGTGCCGAATCCCAAAAACAGGCCTGGTCCTAATGGCCCGAAATGGTCCGGGGCTTAAGTGGTTAATGATGAAATTGGTCTGTACGACGCACAGTCAGTTCTGTCTTTGTCTGGTTTTGGTATCAGTATTACTGTTGCCTCGTACATAGAGGGGGGGCATTTCTCCCTGGTGAGGGACGGGGCCATCATTTCCACGTACCGCTGGTACATTTCCAACGGTATGCCGTCCGGTCCAGGCGACTTGCCCTTTCCCATAGAATTAATGGCTTCTCTTACCTCCTCTACCCCAATATCTTTCTCCATCTCCACTTTTTGTTGCTCTGTTAGCTTCAAAACTTCTAAATCCCCTAAATATTTCTCTATCTCTTCTCTTGTGCATGTCAATGTCGATGTATACATTTTATCATAGTATCTATGGAAGCTTGCAAGAATATCCTCCACTATGTTAACCATCTCTTCTTTCTCATTTCTCACCTCTGCAATGGCTAATGTTGATGTTTGTTGTTTTATCAGGTAGTTTACTATCTTGTTAGCTTGGTATCCCTGCTCAAAGTTTTTTTGCTTTAACTGGAACCTCTTATGTTTAGCTTTGACTATTAATTGATTCTTATATTGACGCGCTGTTCCTGCCCATCTTATCTGGTTGATATTTGATTTTTTTTTTTCTAAACTCTGCTTCCGCCTGCATACATAACTCTGCCAGTTCCTCTTCTTCCTGTCTATTAGTGTGTTTTATATATCCCTCCTAAATATGCCTTAAAGGTGTCCCAGGTTATACCCTCCATTATTCTATCCCCGTGGGCTTCCAGAAACATTGCCATTTGCTCCGGTATTCGATCGTTTGATACAATCTGGTTTAACCAATAGGGTTGTATTCTATATCCCGGCCCTCTTCCCCCAGCACCAAATCAAAGATCAGCCCAGAGTGGTCAGACACCCCTCTGAGCGTATATGTAACCGATTGCACCATTGGCCAACTTCATTTTAATGTGGTGGATTTCTTCTGTATGGTGTTCATGCGCATCCAACAACTCATTATGTGCTTTAGAATAATCCTGCAGGTTATCTTCCAAAGCATCCGCATCTTTCTTCTAGACAGTCTATTCTGTCATGCATTTGGGACATAGATATTTGTAATTCTCTATGTAAATCCTGTTGCAGGGTGAGAAGCATCGATTTAAGCATTGCTTCTGTGACAGTGTTGTCTGTGACAGGAATAGCTGCTAGGGAGGGAGCTTGCTGACTGCCTTGTGTCCCTGCAACTACAGAGGACCATAGCTGTTTTTTGGCTAGGGGCTCCTTGTTAGGGGAATTAACAGGGGAGGTAGCCAGTCTCTTACCTCTTTTTGCCTGCTGCCCTTCTGCAGCGTCGTCTGGGGGAGGAAGAGTATCCATGCTGTCCCTCAGGCTGTTATTTGGAGGGTCCCCTGGCTTGTATAGCGGCGGAGTGGAGGTGGCAGGCAGATTGACTGTGCCTGCATGTCTCGTGGTGCTGGAGCCGGCGCCATCTTGGGCTCTCTGCATGGCCGCGGATGTCGGGTAGCAGTCTGTCAGATGGCGCGGTGCAGGCGGGTTGTATCGCCGCCTAGACATGCCCTGGGATGTCCCCGAATCTTCCCTGCTCTGTTGGTGTGAGAGGCAGGGAGGATTAGTCACTGAGGGTTGCTTCAATCCAAGCCGTGGAACGAAGCTTGGACTTCAGGCGTCCATCCCGGTCAGCAGCAGGCCACGCCCCGTAATTCTAGATTTTATCTGAACAGAGCTCAAACCTTCCTTAGATATGGTGATAATTCTATGAGGGGAGGAGTGTACTTTTCCTTGCCCTGTGTGCCAGTGGTGTCTGCATGGCTCCATCTTCCTGACATTGACTCTGATTAGGGATGGTGCTCCCACTAGGCGAACTAGGCAGCCGCCTAGGAGGCACCACCACCTAGGGGCGCAGCTGACCCTTGCCTCACCTCTTTCTCCTCCTCGTCTCTCCCCAGGCTCGAGGATTTTTTTATTACACTGGCAGGGCCGCTGATAGAGGAGCCCGGACAGCAAGGCGTTCAGTGCGGCAGGCGGGTGGTAGTAATTGCAGAGCGGTGTGCGGCTCTCCCCCTCTCCCTCCCACCAGCTTTCACATGCTGGAGTGAGAGGGACATAGCAGTGTGAAACCGAGACAAGGAGTCGGCCAAAGTATTGTCGACCCCAGGGAGGTGGACAGCATACAGAAAAATATTCAACTGCAAACAACCTAGCACCATGTGGCGCAGCAGCCATATGACAGGTTGTGACAACGCTGAGATGCGGCTAATGACTTGAATCACTCCCATGTTGTCGCAATTCAACCTAATTTTAAAATTACGAAATGACTTACCCCAGGTTTCCATAGCCAGTACTACCGGAAAAAGCTCCAGGAGCACCAGGTTATGGAGAAAGCCAGCGGCTAACCAGGAACTCGGCCAAGGTTCCGCGCTCCAGTGATCCTGGTAGAAGGCCCCATAACCTGTCAACCCTGCTTTTTCCGTAAACAGCTCCAAGTCAAAGTTGCTCACCGGTCCGGACATGATCTTCCATTATAGCTTTCCAGAAACGTGTGCCACACCCTTAAATCCTTACGATGTAACCTATTGAGACGGATAAAATGGGTAGGAGACCTAACCCCTGCTGTAGCCGCTGACAGCTGTCGGCAAAACACCCTGCCCATGGGAATAATGCGACATGCAAAGTTAAACTTACCCAACAGGGATTGTAGCTTCCAAAGCTGGATCTTGCGTAGTCCCAATATCCCACGAATCTCCATCTTGAGTGCCAACAATTTATCCTCTGGCAAGCGACACTCCATGGTGCCCGAGTCGAGAACTATGCCCACGAAACTGAGCATGGTAGTCGGGCCCTCCGTCTTGTCCACAGCCAAAGGAATACCGAATCTACCTGCAATGTGTTGCAACATGGATAGAAGTATCGCTTGTACATTAGAAGAAGTTGGCCCCACACAAAGGAAATCCTCCAAATAATGGATGACGGAAATTCACCCTTGATATAGCAGGAACCACCCATTCAACAAAGAAACTGAACATCTCGAACAGAGCGCAGGAAATGGAGTAGCCCATGGGCAAGCAGCGATCCACGTAAAGTTTGTCCTGCCAACAGCACCCAAGCAGGCGGAAACTGTCCAGATGGAATGCGAGCAAACGAAAAGCGGATTCAATGTCGGATTTTTCCATCAGAGCCCCTTTTCCGTAGCGGCGAACCCAGCCAACTGCCGCCTCAAAGGAAGTATAAGACACTGTACACGCTTCCGGATCTATTGCATAGTTGGTAGAACCTCCTTTCGGGAAAGACAGGTGGTGGATAAGGCGAAACTTGTGTGGCTCCTTCTTAGGCACCACCCCTAGAGGCGAGATCATCAAATCTGGCAAAGGCTTAACCGAGAAAGGCCCGCCCATGCGACTCAGTGCCATTTCCTTAGCCAATTTGTCAGAGACCACCCCAGGATGTTGCAATGCAGAATGGAAATTCTGCGCCATAGACGGTACAGCAGCCAAGGAACATGGGATCCAAAAACCCTCCAAGAATCCCTTCCTCCAATAGCCGCGCAGCATCCCGGTCCGGATATCTATTTAGGAAAGGTTGCATCCTTTCCCCCATCACCGGCGTCATCCCTCTTGTTTGCAAACTCTTCAGTATGGCCCTTGCCTTTTTTAAAGCAGTGGGACATGGGATGAGAACCTCCGCAGCCGGAGCACTCATGTTTAAAATGGCATAATCCCCCAAACTTACATGATCCCTCGTTGTACTGCCAACAGAAACCCCATTTCTTGACGGTTTTCCGGGGGAGGCTGCACCACCGGCCCCTCCTGGGAAAAACTGGTTCGGGGCCCGCACCAAGGACATAAGCCACATCCAGAGGCTAGGGTCCTTGTGGTCCTAGCGGAGGGATGGACAGATGGCCCTACGCTGCTGAAACTGCTCGTCGTACCGTAGCCAAGCAGATCCCCAGTAGACTCTGTGAGCCTCACTGATGGCGTCCATGTAATAAAAGAGCGCCGAACAGTGTTCTGGGTTCTTCTCCCCAATGACGCTCGCCATAATGGCAAACGCCTGCAGCTAGTTAGCAAAAGTCCGCAGAATCAATCTGTACCTACCCACTTCTCCTCATCCTCCTTCTTCGTGTCATCGGGCTTGAACCTGCCCAGGGTAAATTTCTCTAGAGGCAGCAAGGAGAAGATCTCCACATACTCACCCGTGCAAATCTTTATTCGGACTTCCTGTTTTAAATGTGCCCCTAACGGGCCTTCAAAGCACACATAAACCTCGCATTTTGCTGCATCAGCAATACGTACAGCATCCGTTTTTCCTGGGACATCCTGCGATGACCTGGCCTTCTCCCCTGATGCCGCAACTGCAGCCCCAGAGGCCAGGTGCGATAATGCAAGCCCTGTAATGGCAGGGGCGACCATTGTGACTGGAGGGAGGGGGAGCACCTAACTGGACCCTGTACCTGCACCGTCTGCAACCGATCCACCACCCGGAAGAACCCACGGCGACACCTGTGGGGGTTGTACCCTTTCCCCCGCAAATCGTTGTACTAAATCCTGCAGACCTCTCAGTAAGTCTAACAGCTGCGTGTCCATCCCGGAATTGGCAGGTGGAATACCCGCCCCTTGCGGGCCAGCAGCCAAGCCCCCCGCTGCCTGCGGCGCAGCTCTGGTAGCCACTGAATAGCTCCCATCCCCTACCCCCAACAAGCTACCCAATGCAGCACCGAAAGAACTGGTAGATAAATAAGAGGACTTACCAGGCTGACTAGGGGTGCCCCCAACAGCCGTCACTCCTGAATCCACTGGTGCAGGACAACTCTGTGACTCCTCCTCTTCTGAGGATGACAGCTCCCCCTCTGACCGCTCTCCCGGAGACTGTTGCTCCTCCATCCGAAGCATCCCAGGCAAGGAGGGCCTGGATGCTGTTGATTTGTCCTGTTTCTGGCCCCTCCTCCCAGCACCGGATCCGCCCACCGAAGTGCCGTTTTGATTGCCCACACGTCCTGTGCCCCGTGTACCAGCCTCAGATTTTCTGCAGATTTTTCTTCCTCCCTCTCTACCAGCAGGGGGATCTGCCCTCAAACTGGACCCTCCGGCCGTGTCTGGTGACTGCACGTCTTCCACGCAGAGACTCCCCCTCGCCGAAGCATCAGAGTGGCAGGAGTCCGCTGGCTCCCGACATTGCCACAGAGCGGGCGGGGGAGGTGTGCACGCATGTCCCACTGCCCCGCCCGCCGAGCTCCACCTACGGCGAGGATTTTGTCCAGGCGCACCACCCGTAGAAGCCGGTGGCCGTTTCGCCGGTGGGCCTGACGAGTCCCGGGCGGGGCTCCTTCCCTGGTGCAAAGCTCGGGGGGATCCAGGTGAAAAACACTCTGGAGGCCAAGACCTCTGAGTGCATTGGAGTTCCTGCCCCCCTGCTGCCCACCCAGATGCCTGGTCTTCTAATAGGAATGCCACCTGGCTGTGCAGCCACTCGGGTCCCTTTGGCGCAGCAGCCACCCGCAGCTGGGCTAGGATTATGTCCACATCGGCCATGATTTGTGTCACCCCAGCAGCGTGGAAACTGCCTACTTGTCACAGCTACCCCTCCACTGATGCCCGGGAGACCCGCCTCCCCCTTAAATAAACAAAACCCCTCCCTATCCTGCTGTTTCCAGCCAATCCTACCTATACCCCCTTCTCTTTACACCTTTCCTTCCTTTTAGCCCCATATTTGCCTCCCTTTCTCACCCTGTCATGCCGGCCCTTCACTATTAGCATTTTTTTTCTCTCGCTCCGGGCCTCTCTGTACAGCATGCTTTTTATACTCACTGTGGAACCTAAGAAGTTAATCCTGTGCATTGTGTAAAAAGGCTGTTTGATCCCGTATGCACAGATCCTCCCCTTCTTGCAATGCATTGTTCCCAAAACATCTCTGGATAAAATAGAGTTAGTGGAGTCAGGCTGTACATGCTCAGTTTGGTGTGTATTGCTAGCGATTTTTTATTTTTTTTGGAGAGTGCATGTGATCAGCACAGGGTCAGCACTGTCCAGACAGAGGGTCAGGGGTCCTGTATCCTTATTGGACATTCATTGGAGTATGAAAACTCCTCCTACAAGCTTTAACTGATAGAAGTCACAAGACTGCTCTTAAGCCTCGTACACACGACCGAGTTTCTCGTCGTTAAAAACACGTCGTTTTTTTCGACGAGATTCTTGTTAACCTTGACGAGTTTCTCGTCAAGCTTTCTATGCGTACACACTGACATTTCCCAATTTCCTCGTTGTTCTCCGCGCTCACGTCCAGCACGTACGATGGCACTATAAAGGGGAAGATCGATTTTCTTGGCGCCACCCCTTGGGCTGCTTTTGCTGATCTCGTGTTACCGCGTGTGAAGTAAAAGTTTGGGAAGAGACGATTCGCGCTTTTCAATCTTCGTGCTTTTCAGTTCGTTTTCTGAGGTTCAGTTTGTGCTTGTGGGTTCGTATCTTGACTTTCAGGGAGTCTAGGCAGGTCGTATCTGTTTTACAGTGCGTTCTTGCCCGTTCGTTTCTGATTTTCAGTTCGTTATTCATAGGCCTTGCTGTTCTAAAGTGCGTTCTGTTCTGTACGTTCTGATAAGACGACCGTTTCCTAGCCATGTCGCCTGGACGTTCTCGTCGTCGAGTTCGTGCTGTGCGTGCGCTTGGTGTTGGTCTGCTTGTTTTGGACCAAGACCAGTCCATGAATGGTGTGAGGAGAAGTTCATGGACCAAGAATTGGTTGCTCCAGCGGGACCAATTCTGCCACATGCCTCTGCTGCGGGAGATAGTCAAGAATAATCCTGAGGACTACAGGAATTTTCTGCGGATGTCTGACCCCGTTTTTCAAGAACTGTTGGCTTTGGTGTCCCCCTATATTACCAGGCAGGACACCGTTATGCGGGAAGCCATCAGTGCTGAGCAGAGGCTCATCGCCACGTTACGTTATCTGGCGACAGGGAGAAGTCTTCAGGACTTGAAGTTCACAACAGGCATCTCCCCCCAGGCTCTGGGCCTCATAATCCCAGACACCTGTTCTGCCATTATACAAGTCCTGCAGGAGGACTATATTAGGGTAAGTTTTCTCCTTTAACCTCCCTGGCGGTATGATTCTTTCTGGAATTATGTACCAAAAGCGGTACAATTATTTTGCATGAAAATTTGGTGTTATGTATTATAGGCCTGCGATTCTTAGTAATTACTTACTTAAACCTGAGCAAACCAGAGTCTAGTAAACATCCCGGGTATGATAAATATGAAACACAAAATTATAAATTATAATATAATAAATAACTATAAATAATTATAAAAAATAGTAATCTGATTATAATAAAAATTATTCAATAATGTAATCAAATCAAAAACACTGAAATTTGCTCAGTTGCAGAATTGTCGCTGTCATTAGATTTAGTGTTTGATGACGAATTTCCCCACAAATCGCTATCGCTCAAATCTGCGAGTGATTCTAATTTATTATCGCTGCTTTCTAGTTGGTCTAAAACCACTTTTGACATAAAGGGACACTTTTTAGTTGCTATGGACAATCCCCAGTTTACAGGCAGAAAGAACGATTTTTATTATATAAAAGTGCATGCAGGACACTGGGCAGACCACTAGGGACAAAGGGGGTGTGTAATTATTACATACAGTACTGTAATCAGTAAGATTACAGTGTACTGTATGTATACTGTGTTTTAACTTTTTTGAATTTGCCGCCCAGTTCCGCTCCCTTGCGCCGCTGCGGCTCGCAGGGAACGGAACTAGGAAGTCAGATGGGGTCGAAAGTGCCGACACTCGCCGGAGATCTCGCTGGCGATCACAGCAGAGGACATCATCGCTGGATCGCCAGGAGAAGGTAAGGAAACTCCGCTGCGAGCTCTGCAATGTCTACCCCGAGCGTGACTCGGGGTTACCGATCCTAGCATAAAAAAACAACCCCGAGTCACGCTCGGGATTACCGCTAGGGAGGTTAACATCACATTTTATGTATTACATGTATGCTAATGTATTGTATTTCTTTCATCCTTCCCTAATTACCATGATTGTAATATGCTGAGAATGTCCCCTTTGTCCCCATGCATGCTGGAAGCTTTAGATTGCCCCTTTTTTCTCCTCCATGCATATTTCCCTTCACTAACCTTTCCAGCAGGGGCGCCTGTTGCAACAAATGTTTGGGGGTCCAACCCCAATTTAGGAAATATACTTCCTCCATTTTTGCAAAGGTGCCTATTAAACGCCCCCAGTTGTCCCCTCCAATGCAGCCATTTTGTCCCCTCCAATGCAGCCATTTTGTAACCCTCCAATGCAGCCATTTTGTAACCCTCCAATGCAGACATTTTGTTCCCTCCAATGCAGCCATTTTGTCCCCTCCAATGCAGCCATTTGGTCCCCTCCATTGCAGCCATTTGGTCCCCTCCAATGCAGCCATTTTGTCCCCTCCAATGCAGCCATTTTGTCCCCAGCCCTGCACATACCTTCTTGTGGTCAGCGCCATCCTTCTTCTGTCCTTGATGTCTTCTCCTTCCCTTGATGTTGCATCAGCCAATCATGTTACCATTAAACAGACTTGGTGAACATGATTGGCAGAGCAGCCTGTCAGTGTTTACCCAAGGAATGCTGCCCCCCCCCCTGCGTCCCCTATTTAACTTTTATGAAGCCAATTACATCCCTCAGGCTGTAATGTGCAAGCCTATTTGCCTCCCTGTTTCTGATATGCAATTTTCACCCAATAAATGCTGCAGTTATTCATTTGTTGGTCGCTTAACAGGGGGCCATCCACCTGAATAGTGGGCGGCATTGACAATACATAGGTTAATGCAAGGCAAGAACCTATGTATTGTTCTGAGTGACGGGCACAGGAGAGAGGGGGCAGTTTTCCAGCGCCCACTCTGGACGCACCGCCACTGCACTGCTATCCAGTGGGCAAACACAACTACCCCCCCCCAAAATAATGTTTTAATGGACCATCAGAGGGGGTGATGAATATGAAACATGAGCCTTCCATTATACTTATTGAAAACACCTTAATAAACGTAGAATTTGATTGATGTTGGCCTCTAATGTTTTTTATTATAATCTCCTTGTAATGTAATATTTTTAAATTCTAATTTTCTTTCATCTTGTTTGACTCCCCAGCTTCCTTCCACGCCACAGGAATGGCAGACTGTGGCATCGGAGTTTGCCACGCGGTGGGACTTCCCCAACTGCGGTGGTGCCATAGACGGGAAGCACGTCCGCATCGTGCCGCCACCCCGTTCTGGGTCCTACTACTTCAATTACAAGGGTTTCATAGCATTGTGCTGATGGCGGTGGTGTCAGCACGGTATGAATTCCTCTATGTTGATGTAGGGAAGAATGGCCGGATGTCCGATGGGGGATCCTTCATCCAGACGGAGTTTGCCCTCCGTCTCCAGAGTGACAACCTTGCATTGCCACCGGATGCAGGGAATATTGAAGGACTCCCCTTTGTTTTCTTGGCTGATGAAGCCTTTGGACTCGGACCGCATCTTATGAGGCCATTTCCTCACAGGACCCTGACCCCAGAGAAGAGGGTGTTCAATTACCGGCTGGCCAGGGGCCGAAGAGTCGTTGAAAATGCCTTCGGCATAATGGCCAGCCGGTTCCGCATTTTTATGACTTCCATACACTTGGCGGACTACAAAATAAACTATGTAGTTTTATGCTGCTGTGTGCTACACAATTTTCTCAGCAGAAAATCCAATTCATATATGGCCTCAGTATTGCCTGAGGCTGGACTTTCACCTGCTAATCCTCTGCCGGGCCTGGAATCTGCCCGTCCTGGCTTGCCCCCCCAAAATGCCCGTGAGGTTCGGGACAAATATATGGAATATTTCACGGGTAGGGGGGCAATTCCTATGCCAGGCTATGGCTAAAGATTCCTGGAGAATGAGTTAAATAAAATTCTGATTTCTAATTTTAACTTAGGTTTGTTTCCTGTCTCCTAGTTTGTCTTAGTGCATTTGTAGTGCCAAGTGTATTTTCCTTTAGTAAATAACAACCATTTCACTATGTAACCTTAAAAAAAACACAAATAAGGCTAGAGCGTATTGAAAAAAGAAGCTACACGTTGTTTCTGTTCAAACATTTTACTCTGTGCACATTCACACACGTTTCCTTTTTTTTTTTTTTTCCTGGCCACAAACCGCCAATTCTTTTCTTAGGAAAATACAAAAACAGTTGCATTCCAAAAATTACAACATTGGATACCTCTGAGCAATCTGACACATTCACTTACACAAACTATGTCTCTATGTGCCCGTCCTAATATGGGGTCTTGCCACCCCTTGCCCAGCCAAAAATGTAATATGCACACATTTTGTATTATTTTCCACTAGGGATTTGAGACTCCTGATCCCTATTGTCAACATGTGCTATCTGCCATCAGGGGTGATCAATGGACGTGTTTTGGGGGTGCAACCCCTTCCTCAGTTCACCTACTTTAGATACGAGGAAGGGGTTGCACCCCCAAAAGACGTACATGGATATCCCCTGATGGCAGATGGCACATGTTGACACACTGTGCATATTCAATTTTTGGCTGGTTGCATTGTCAAAAACAGTATAAAAGGTTGATGAACAGTCATTCCTGAAAAAAAAATGGGGGTTTGGTTGACTTATTCGATTCTCCCCAAAACATCTAGAATGTCTTTAAATGTTTGATCCATCACATGAATTATTTGTTTTATTCTGTCCAGTTCCGTGCTACATTCCATCACTTGCTGTATTATTCGGAGGGCACTGTCAGCAGAGAAACGTGTACTATCCTTCACCACAACATTTACATCCCCTAAAAACAAAATAAAAAGGTATTATAACTCTGCAGGCCTACATCTCTTACCTGAAGCTGTGGTGTCAGATACTGACCTGTTGTGGTGACCAGTTCCACAACGTCATCCACCTCTCCTTCCTGCACTTCTCCTTCCTCCACCTCAACTTCCTCAACATCCTTCGGTTGTGGGTCTTTGGGAGTTTGGGGTTGTTGTGAAGCTGTGGGGTTCCTGTGCTCCCTGGAGTGTTCTCCTCCCAGTCTTCTCTCCCCTATGATAATCAAACAAAAGGTCTATTTATCACACTGAAATTCGCTATGAAAAATAAAAACAGGCTAAATTGTTTGGAAGTGGGGTACAAGTGTATGTTTGTGCGGAATTTAAAGATGAATGCATTATTTGGAACCAAAAATATGTTTAGTATTCACCTTTGGCTGTCAGTTTTTAGACATGGAGGCACCAAAAAAAATCACTAATGCACCTGTGTGGGACACCCAAAAAAGGCGGGTCTGGTGGCCCACACTATAGTGCTCCAAAGTACAGATGTGGAAGCAGCTGCTGAGTGTCCTCTCCTTTACACTGACTAAAGTTTGCATTTCATTCTCTTTACAAACACATCATCTAGCCTAAAAATTTGGAACAAAAATGTTAAAAAAACACGCAGATGTCTAATTACTTTTGTGGCTATAAAATAAGCCAAAACAGCGGATAGTGGCCGAACGAAGTGTCTGTAACGTAACGAACGATTACTGTGCCAAACCAAGTTCAAATTATTAAATTATGGAAGGGAGTCCAATATGATAAAATCACAAAAAGGAGCAACATGTAAGTTGAGAAAAACATTAATAGCAGAAAAGTGTACATTTTACTTACTTTTTGATAGCATTCTCTTAATGCTCCTTAACTGCTCTGGCTCCCTCAGTTTGAGGTCTGACCACCTCTTTCTGAGCTGCTCATTTGAGCGTTTCACCCCGAAATTCGTCTTCAGACTCTTCACGACTTTCTTGAGGATTTTGGCCTTCCTTCTATTTGGTTTGCTATACGGCCCATGCTTTGCGTCATAATCAGACTTGAGCAAGATGTCCACCATCTCCGCAAAAGACATATTAGATGCCTTGAATCTCCTCCTTGATCGTGACGTTTCCTCGGTCTCCGGGCTTGTCTCCTCCTCGTTAGTTGCGGAATTATCAGACACCTGCTGTAAATCTGCCATATCTGTCTGCGCGCTGAAAGAGAAGGGGCGGGGAAAAGATGTTAGTTAGAACGTCATGGGCGGGCGACGTGTGCGGAGCGACGTGTTCGTAGTTTGACGCATGCGTGGTGTATATATAGCAAACACACATGTGACTATACTACGTTCGGTGTGCGGAGAGAGGAGTTCAAGTTACGGACGTGCGAACGAAGGTATGTGATTTTGTGAGTTGGACAAATTGTTGGCCTATACTGTCTTGAGAATGTTGTAGGATATATATGGTGACTACGATGTTAAGGAGGTTAGACTGTTTGCCTCACATTAGTTATATATTATTTATTTTACTTGCAGATACAATATGAATGTCTTCATTAGTGATAGAGATTTCCTGGCGGAATTTATAGACCGGGTAAGGGAGCTGCCCGCTCTGTGCAGGCGCGGGCTGGGGCGGGTGGCAAGGTGGAGATTTCCCCCCGGGCCGCTTCCATTATCTTTTAAAACGGCCGCGGTCCGCAGCGCTAGCTGTCTGTTTTTTTTTTTTTTCAAAAGTCGGCCGCGGCGGCCGCCGATTGGCTGGCTGGCTGCTGCCTTCTGCACACGCACTGCATTGTGGGAGTTGTAGTTCGGCCACGCTGTATAGGTAATGAACCTATCAGCGCAGCAAACTACAACTCCCACGAGTCTCAGAGGCAGCCAGGCAGGTCATGTGGAACGTCAGGGGAGGGTCAGGGGGTACGAGCGGCGTCAAGAGCGTCACACTCGTGGGTTGGCTTGGGACTGGCTGCAGAGGAGAGACGTGATCTTATCACGGTGCAAGGCTAAAGTAAGTGTGAATGATGACCCCCCGCCAGCCTCCCCCCCCCCTCGGCCAGCCACACTCAGCCAGCCCCCCCCCCTCGGCCAGCCACACTCAGCCAGCCCCCCCTGCCCTCGGCCAGCCACACTCAGCCAGCCCCCCCCTCGGCCAGCCACAGCCAGCATACTCAGCCCAGCACCCCCCTCCCCAGCCAGCATACTTAGCCCAGCACCCCCCTCCCCAGTCAGCATACTCAGCCCATCACCCCCCCCCTCGGCCAGCCACACTCAGCCAGCCCCCCCGCCCTCGGCCAGCCACACTCAGCCAGCCCCCCCCCCTCGGCCAGCCACAGCCAGCATACTCAGCCCAGCACCCCCCTCCCCAGCCAGCATACTCAGCCCAGCACCCCCCTCCCCAGTCAGCATACTCAGCCCAGCACCCCCCCCCCCTTCGGCCAGCCACAGCCAGCATACTCAGCCCAGCACCCCCCTCCCCAGCCAGTATACTCAGCCAGCACCCCAACCCCCCCCGGCCAGCATACTCAGCCCAGCACCCCCCTCCCCAGCCAGCATACTCAGCCAGCACCCCAACCCCCCCCCCTCCCCCGGCCAGCATACTCAGCCCAGCAGTCCCCTCCCCAGCCAGCATACTCAGCCAGCACCCCAACCCCCCCCCCCGGCCAGCATACTCAGCCCAGCACCCCCCCCCCCCTCGGCCAGCCACAGCCAGCATACTCAGCCAGCACCCCAACCCCCCCCCCAGCCAGCATACTCAGCCCAGCACCCCCTCCCCAGCCAGCATACTCAGCCCAGCACCCCCCTCCCCAGCCAGCATACTCAGCCCAGCACCCCCCTCCCCAGCCAGCATACTCAGCCTAGCATATTTTTTTTTTATGAAGTCGGCCAGATGCACGGCCACATGCTGTGGCATTCTGGGACTTGTAGGCGGCAGGCTACACAAACGCCCTGTGATTGGCCGAACAGGGTCATGTGCGGCCGCACGCTGTGGAATTTTGGGACTTGCAGTCATGATCCGAGACTCGCATCATAAGTCATGATGCGACCCTCGCATCATGACTACAAGTCCCAGAATTCCACAGCGTGCGGCCGCACATGACCCTGTTCGGCCAATCACAGGGCATTTGTGTTGTGCGCGCCCTGCAAATGGATCGGCGGAGCTGGTCAAGTGTGGATGCGGGCAAGCGGGGCTGGTCGTTACCACTTGCTGGAGTCCTGCCTCTCTGCGTGTTTCTGAGGTCTCTAAGTCTCATCTACCCCCCTCTCTGTCAGCGCCCCTCCCCTAGCCTCCCCTCTGTCAACCCACCCCTCCTCTGTTAGCCCACCCCCCATCTCAGCCCACCCCGTCAGCCCTGCTCTCTCAGCCCACCCCCCTCTGTCAGCCCACCCCTCCTCTTTTAGCTCCTATCTGTCAGCCCACCCCTCCTCTGTCAGCTCACTCCCTCCTCTGTCAGCCCACCCCCGTCAGCCCTGCTCTGTCAGCCCACCCCCCCTCTCAGCCCACCCCTCCTCTATCAGCTCCCCTCTGTCAGTCCACCCCCCCTCTGTCAGCTCACTCCCCCCTCTGTCAGCCCACCCCCTCTCTGTCAGCCACAGCAGGGAGCCAGACCAGCCACCTGCAGCAGGGTGCACTGTGCCAGCCAGCCAGCCACCCACCCACTGACCCACAGCAGGGAGCCAGGCCAGCCACCCACCCACAGTAGGGTGCACCGTACAAGCCAGCCACTGACCCACAGCAGGGAGCCAGGCCAGCCACCAACAGCAGAGTGCACTGTGCCAGCCAGCCACCCATCCACCCACTGACCCACAGCAGGGAGCCAGGCCAGTCACCCACAGCAGTGTGCACAGTGCAAGCCACCCACTGACCCACAGCAGGGAGCCAGGCCAGCCACCCACAGCAAGGTGCACCGTGCAAGCCAGCCACTGACCCACAGAAGGGAGCCAGGCCAGTCACCCACAGCATGCTGCACCGTGCCAGCCAGCCACCGACCCACCCACTGACCCACGGCAGAGAGCCAGGCCAGCCACCAACAGCAGGGTGCCAGGCAGCCACCCACAGAAGCCAGCCACCCAGAGCAGGGCCAGGGTGCCAGCCACCCATGGTGACTCATCCATAGCAGGGTGCCAGCCAGCCACGCACGGTGACCCACCCACACCAGGAAACCAGCCAACCACCCACAGGAGCCAGCCAGCCATGGTGACCCACCCACAGCAGGGAGCCAGCCAGCCACCCACAGAAGCAAACCAGCCACGGTGACTATCCACAGCAGGATGCCAGCCAGCCAGCCACCCACGGTTACCCACCCACACCAGGGATCCAGCCAGCCACAGCAGGGTGCCGGCCAGCCACCAACAGGTGCCAGCTAGCCACCCACAGGAACCAGCCTCAGAGGATGCGGGAGCCAGCCACAGCTACAGCACCCATAGTTAAGGTAAGAGTAGTGCTAAAATTGTATTTCTACTTTGTGAGAGGTTGGGGCAGGGGTTAGAGTCATGGCACAAAGAGGGGGTCCCATTAGACTCTGTTGTAGCCTGACAGGGGGCCCTTGCTTTATTTGGTCTGGGGGCCCTGGGTGTTGTCAGTCTACCCCTGGGCAGCAAGGCGCGCCAGGGAGTTGGGACCCACATGACTGGCTTGGGCTGCAAGTTTACTTGACCCCAGGACAGGAGCATCACTTCACACCCCCAGGATCGGAGGAGGCCATGCAAGAACCTGCTGAGCTGGTACTGGCAAGGGCAGCTGCCATCACTGAGGTGAGAGACCCTGACACCCGCAGCTGAACCCCACATCCCATCTACCCCCCCATACACCCTATTTACCCTGCCCCAGGCAAGTGCCCACCCAGTAACCTAAAAATCGCCCTCAACAATGTGGGTCCTGCTGGGAGCTGGCCATGGCCAGCAGGACCCCCAGGTGCACAGGCAGCTCCCAGCAGGACCCACATGTGTGGGTCCTGCTGGGAGCTGGCCACTGACCTGTGGGTCCTGCTGGCCACTGACCTGTGGGTCCTGCTGGCCACTAGCCTAGGGTGACCAGACATCCCCGCACTGAGGACACTGTCCCTGGACCAAGTCTGGCCAATTGGGAGCGGGTGCACCGCGAGATGGGGCAGTGGGAGGGCGCCCAGGGTCTGTGCCCATTGGGCTGCCTCGGAGGGGGAGCGCCACCAGATTTCACAGAGTGGGGATCTCCCACTTACCTGGCGGCCACTGTCATACAAAGTCGCGCCTCCTGGACTGGCTCTTATGATAGACAGCACACTGATGACTTCCATCATGGGAGTGGCCACGCTGGGCAAGTGGGAGATCTCCGCTCTGTGTAATCCGGCTGCTCTCCTCTCTAATCCCCATGCACTGAACAGACTGCGCTGATGGGCACTGGTGAGGCTGCGCTGATGGGCACTGGGGATGGTGAGCTTATTCGGTGGTTCAAAGGGCCACTTGACTGGACTTGCCCCCCAGGCCTAAGGCTGCCAGCCCTCCCCTGGCTCTGTGGGAGACGAAAACCCCCATCCACAAAAAAAGAGGGGTGAGAAAAGCAGCGCTGGAGACCCTGCTCCCATTTGTGCATACCAAGGTGCCCACAGCCACAGCAAAACAGGTGGACACTAAAATTGGGAGCTTGAGAGGCACCTACAGGACTGAACACTCTAAGGTCCTGGCTTCTCAGAGGTCAGGAGCAGCAGCAGATGATGTTTATGTCCCGAATTTGTGGTACTACAGCAGGATGTCCTTTCTGGATGACCACATTGAGGCAAGGCCATCACTCTTCACTCTTCCCCCCAGACTTCCCTGCAGCCAACCTGGATGAGCAAGATGAGGCAGCCATCCTGGATGATCCTGATTTGGCCATCTGGAGCCAGGTATAGTATTAAATGAAAATGTATTGGGATAAACTTAATGTTTGACAAATATGTCAAGATGACAAACAAACTATTTAGAGTTCCACAAGTGAAATCAAGATCTCTAGACATTAGTCTGCACTTAATTGGGTGCTAAATAGTCAATCTGATGTAGTTGTAAATTTTAGAAACTGATTTCAGGATTTACATTCTAATTGCTTCAATCATGATTATAAATTTTGAGGCAAAGATTAAAGCAACATATTAAACTATGTCCCTTTTTCATACACAGGATGAACTCAGCCAGGAGGAGGGTCTGGAAACTGTCAGGCAGGAGGAGGAAGGGCCCAGTGGCAGCCAGGAGGTGGCAGGGCCCAGTGGAAGGCAGGAGGTGGCAGGGCCCAGTGGCAGCCAGGAGGTGGCAGGGCCCAGTGGCAGGCAGGAGGTGGCAGGGCAAAGGAGAAGCACCAGATCACAGGTGCCTGCCATCCGATTTCCCAAAAGAGGCAGGAGGGACAGGACCACCAGTGAGGCAGCAATGGCCCTTATTAAAGAGGCCCATGCCACCCTCAAAGAGCCCACATCCCCTGAAGAGGCCATTGCCGGCCTAGTGGAGGCAAAGTTCAAGGTGATGAGCATGGAGCAACGCCTCCTATGCGAGCCACTGCTCATCACCTTGCTCAACAAGGGGGTGATGGGAAAAATTACCCCCAATACAGCAATTTGTGAGGTGGCACAACTGTCCCAACCTCAACCTCCTCCTCCACCTCCACCTTCTTCTTCTGCCGCACCCCCTTCTCATCCACCTCCACCTTCTTCTTCTGCCCCACCCCCTTCTCCTCCACCTCCTCCTCCACCTTGTTCTTCCGTCCCACCCCCTTCTCCTCCACCTCCACCTTGTTCTTCCGCCCCACCCCCTTCTCCTCCACCTCCACCTTGTTCTTCTGCGCCACCCCCTTCTCCTCCACCTCCTCCTCCTCCTGACAGGAGTACCCCTCCAGTGGCCCAGCCTCCAGCCAAACGAAGAAGGAAGGCTGCAGGGAAGGCTTCAGGAAAGGTTGCAGGGAAGGTTGCCAGGAAGACGAGGAAGTGAAGGCCTTGCTTCATTGTGGTCGGACAGAAGGCAGCCTGTTGTAGTACCACACACTTGGGACATATATCTCACCTGCTGCTGTTCCTGACCTCTGGGAGGCCAGCATCAGATTGTGCTCAGAAATGTTGGCCTTCTCAAGCTCCCAATTTTAGTGTCCACACAGGGTTGATGTGTGCTGTGGGGTCCCTGGGATGCACAAATGGCAGCAGGTTCTCCAGCGCTGCCTTCTCTTTATTTTATTTGAAACATGAATAAATGTTATTTTTGTTTAAGTTCATACTTGACTATGTGTATTTGTAAAAATTAAAAATTTAGCTTTGGAGTAAGCAGAGACATTTGACTGACAAAAAAAGGGACAGATAACAACCCCCCTAAAAAATAAAAGAATCTGATTTCCCAAAAAAAGGGATTTTTATAACAGCTTACCTGTAAAATCCTTTTCTTGGAGTACATCACGGGACACAGAGCGACTTAGTCATTACTAATGGGTTATATAGTTTACCTTCAGGTGCTGGCACTGGCAACTTCCAAACCGGAAGTACCCTCCCCTATATAAGCCCCTCCCATCCGGGAGCACCTCAGTTTTGTAGCAAAGCAATAAGTGTCCCAAAAAGAGGGGTGGGAGCTCTGTGTCCCGTGATGTACTCCAAGAAAAGGATTTTACAGGTAAGCTGTTATAAAAATCCCTTTTTCTTTTTCGTACATCACGGGACACAGAGCGACTTAGTCATTACTAATGGGACGTCCCAAAGCAATGCCAAATGAGGGGAGGGATACATAAGCTGGGCGCCATCAGGCATGAGGATCTTTTGCGGCCTGCAACACACTGCGCCCAAAGGCGACATCCTCCTGACTTCTAACGTCTACCTGGTAGAATCTAGTAAACGTGTGTACCGAAGACCATGTTGCGGCCTTACATACTTGAGCCAGGGAGGCCTGGTGATGCACTGCCCATGAAGTTCCAACTGCTCTTGTGGAGTGCGCCCTAACTTTGAACGGAGGCGGTCTCTTTCTCAAGCCATAGGCTTGTATTATGACCTGTCGAATCCACTTGGCTAAAGTAGATTTTGATGCTGCCTGACCCTTTCTGGGGCCTTCTGGCAGAATAAACAAAGTATCTGTTCTGCGAATCTGAGCAGTGGCTTTTAGATAAGCTTTAACTGCTCTTACTACATCCAAAGAATGTAATAACTTTTCCTCTACCGAGCTAGGTTTGGGGAAAAAAGAAGGAAGAACCACGTCTTGGTTCAAATGAAACCTCGATACCACCTTAGGAAGAAAGGCTGGATGAGGACGTAATACTACTCTGTCCTTATGGACAACCAGATATGGCTCCTTACAGGACAAGGCGGCTAATTCCGATACTCTTTTAGCCGAACAAATGGCTACTAAGAAAATCAATTTCCTGGTGAGAAGAACCAAGGAAATGTGTTGCAATGGTTCAAACGGTTGTTTCTGTAGAACCGACAGAACCAGGTTTATGTCCCATGGACATATGGGAACACTAACCGGAGGGCTAATACGCATCACTCCTTGTATGAAAGCTTTGACTAGTGAATGCGAAGCCAAGGGCCTTTGAAAAAATATTGACAAGGCCGAAATCTAACCCTTGATAGTACTCAAGGCCAGCTTCCTATCTACAGCCCACTGTAGGAAGTCCAAAATCCTACCTATCATGTACTTGCGTGGATGCCATTTCTTGGCCTCACACCACGTAATGTACGCCTTCCAGATCCCATAATAGATCTGCCTGGATACCGGCTTCCTGGCATTGATCATGGTAGATACCACAGAATTAGAGAGCCCTCTCTTTTTCAGAATGTGGGCTTCAATAGCCAGGCCGTCAAACCTAGGGCTGGTAAGGAAGGGTGGTATATCGGTCCTTGCGACAGCAGGTCCGGACGATGTGGGAGGGTCCAAGGACTCCTCACTGACATTTTTACAATCTCCGCGTACCATGCCCTTCGGGGCCACGCTGGAGCCACCAGAATCACTGGTTTCTTTTCTACCCTGATTCTGCGGATTAATCGCGGTAACAATTGTGGCGGTGGGAATGCATATATCAGCTTGAACTGATCCCAAGGGAACACTAGGGCATCCGAGCCGCAAGCTAGGGGATCCCTTGTGCGAGACACAAATCTGTCCACCTTTGCGTTGAATCTGGATGCTAGAAGATCTACATCCGGTGTTCCCCACCGCTGGCATATTGCCTCGAAAACCTCGGGGTGAAGAGACCATTCCCCCGGGCATAATTGTTGGCGACTTAAAAAGTCCGCTCTCCAATTTTCCACTCCTGGGATGAAAACCGCGGATATGGCTGGGACATATCTTTCTGCCCACTCCAGGATGCAATTTGCTTCCCTCTGGGCTGCACGACTCCTGGTGCCACCCTGGTGATTGATATATGCCACTGCTGTGGCATTGTCTGATTGAATTCTGACAGGGGACCCTTGGAGTTTGGATGTCCATGCTACTAGCGCATACCGGGCTGCTCGTATCTCTAAGAGATTGATGGGCAGGGCCTTTTCTGCTTCTGACCACTTGCCCTGGAGAGACCATTGCTCCAGTACTGCCCCCCAGCCTATAAGGCTGGCATCTGTAGTGACCACCTTCCAAGAAACCGGACTGAAGGGTTTCCCTTTTTCCAGATTCTGGGGCACCAACCACCAATGGAGGCTCTTGCGAACGGAAGGGGACAGGGACATTGGTAAGTCTAAAGCCTGAACTTTTTTGTTCCAGGCTGACAGTATGGCCCTTTGCAAATTCCTTGAATGGAATTGACCGTAGGGTACTGCTTCGAATGAAGCCACCATTTTTCCCAGCAGCCTCATGCACAGGCGTATGGATGGTTTTCTTTTTGTACCCACTAAGTGGGTCAAATCTTTTAAAGACGACACCTTCTCTGGAGGTAAGAAAATCTTTCTCTGATTTGAATCCAGCCTTAGCCCTAAGTATTCCAAACTTTTGACTGGTCTTAGAGCTGACTTGTCCCGGTTGATAATCCAACCGTGATATTCCAGATACTTGATTGTCTTGTGAATAGCTACTTCCAGCTTTTCCACTGAGTGGTCTATTAGTAGCAGGTCGTCTAGATATGCCATTATCGTTACACCTTGTGTTCTTAGATTGGCCAATAGTGGGGCCAGAACCTTTGTGAACACTCGTGGTGCTGTGGCCAGACCGAAAGGTAAGGCTCTGAACTGAAAATGGCGCCCTTCTACTGCAAAGCGTAGAAATTTCTGGTGGGCCGGAAAGATAGGAGTATGCAGATAAGCATCCCTTATGTCGATCGAGGCTAACCATTCCTGCCCTTGTAGGGCGGTGGCCACCGATCGGATCGACTCCATCCGAAAAGTCCTGATATTTAGGAACTTGTTTAGCCCTTTTAGATTTAATATGGGCCTCACGTCCCCATTTGGTTTGGGGACTGTGAAAAGGTTCAAGTAAAACCTGAAACCGCTTTCTTCCAGGGGAACCTTCATGATTACACCTTGGAGCAATAGTTGTTCTAGTGCCAGAAGGAGGGATCCTCTCTTCTGGGGATCTCTTGGCACGTTTGACCTCATAAATTGGGCAGGAGGAGTGCCTTTTAACTCCAGCTTGTATCCCAGACTTACTGCGGAGAGCACCCATCTGTCTCTGATGGTGTCCCGCCAGGTCTCTGTGAACAACTGAAGCCTTCCCCCCACCCGATTGAGTGGGGGCAACGCTTCATGACTTGGGGGGAGGTTTTGTACCTCTCTTGATCCAGGGCTTCTTGTTACCCTGTGATTGTCCCTGATTTCTGCCCCCTGAATTTGACCGCGGAGGCCGTCGGAACTGTTTCACAGCCGACGTGCCCGGGACTGGAGAAGTAGGCCTCTTAAAAGAAGGACTTCTACTCTTGTTCTTAACCGGTAAGAGTGAACTTTTACCGGCAGAAATTTTCTGGATATATTTGTCCAGATCTTCTCCAAATAAGCGTTCTCCATGAAATGGGAAGCTAACCAGCAGTTTCTTACAGGGAGCTTCAGCAGACCAGTTTTTGAGCCACAGAAGCCTACGCATATGTACTACAGACAGCGTAAAGCGGGAGGCCTGTTGGATTGTATCCTTTATGGCGTCCACCGCAAAACACAAGGCTCTAGGCAGGTCAGCTAGGGCAAGAGCCTGCTGATCTGGTAAGTCCCTTAAGACTTGTTTCAACTGATCTTTCACTGCTTGGCAGACTCCAATCGCTGCTACCGCAGGTTGTGTCACCATGCTTGCTGTAGAGAAAGCAGATTTTAGTAAAGACTCCAATTTTTTATCTATTGGGTCTTTGAACATTGGAACATTATCTACTGGACATGTCAGTGATTTGTTCACAGAAGAGATGGCTGCGTCCACTGTAGGGACCCTCCATTTTTTTATGAACTTATCCTCCATGGGATAGATCACCGGAAATCTCTTGGGGGGAGCAAATATTTTATCAGGATGCTCCCAATCCTGGTAAATAAGCCCTTCTAATAAAGGGTGGACTGGGAAGGAACAGACAGCCTGGGGAGCTTTTAGCGACCCCAGCGAGGAAACCGTAGTGGTTGATGGTTCCGCTAGAGGCATTTTAAATGCTGATCGGACCATGTTAGTCAGAGACTGAACCCATAATCTTTCAGCCTGAGATGCTGAGAAAGGTTCTTCCACTGTTGATTCCTCCATAACTGAATCAACCTCATCCTGATCCCCTTCAGGTAGGTCGATCTCTGTGTGGGGCTGTTCTTCCACTAACAGGCACTCTGAAGGAGGAGACGGAGATCGGACGCGCTTTCCCTGTGACAGGGAAGCAGCGATCAATGCTGTTAATCTCTCTTCCAATCCTCCCAGAGTTGAGGATAAAACCTCCTCTGTTATATATACAGGAGCAGGTGGACTGGGGACAGCCGCAGCACCAGGCACTCCTGCGGAGTTTCTACGGCTACTGACCTCTGAATTCTCAGGGGAGATTGGTGCAGTACAAGCATGCCCAATATCCTCAGAGCCCGATGGAGACCCCTTTGGCTTCCTGGAAGACTTATTTCTGGAGCGTCTGGACGACATATCCTTTAAGCACAAAGCTGAGGTATTCCCGTCGTCATACACCAATTTTGCTGGTAATAGTCTAACACAGTTGCTGCTATATACCAGCTGGTGTCCACTAAAGTGCCTTTCTATGGGGATGCCTGCATCAACCGCCTCTGTGTGCCACTGTTTGTTGCTAGCTCTGTTTGCATCCAGCTGACACTTGTACTGTGTCTTTATACAAGCTGGGATGCCTGCACATGCGCAGAAGCGCCGTGGCGCGCATCGAGCGTCATCCACCCGCCCCTTTTTTTTTCATAGGAGGCGCGTGCACACGCCCGCGCGCGCGCCCGTGCGCCATTGGCGCCCTTTTCGAAAACCAAACAGGGACTAGGAGCCAGGGCCCTTTTTGCCGGAGGGCCTGTGCGGTGGATGAGCGCAGCAACAGGGCAGAGGAAGTGGATTCCCACAGAGAAACTTACCAACTGCCTGGATCTTTTGACTTGAGAAAACCAAAGATCCACATGACAAGAAAAATGGACCACAGCGGCCTCTAGTGGTTTAACACAGGTACCGCGGTCCTCTTTTTTTTTTTTTTTTTTTTTCTTGACTACTATTAAATTTTTACATTTTCAGTAGTTACAGGCATACACAGATATTAGCGGGAATACCGTTAGGTAACAGACAGAAAGACAAATTAGGTTTGGGGGTCCCCCAATAGAACCAAGTTCCTGGGGGCCCCCACTTACCTGTTCCCCGCCGCAGGACTCTGTTTGGTCCACAGAAGCCCAAACTTCACCTATCACGGCAGGCATTGTAATTAAACCTTCAGGGACCGGGTTCCCAAGGATTCCACTCCCCTAGACCTGTATAGCACCCTGCACAGACAACATCTTGGTCGTGGGTATGACCAGAGCTCTGGATCCCAGGGTCCAGCCCTCCTAAGAGAGGCATTACAGGTAAAACCTTGCTCTTCTGCTGCAAGGCCCGGGTACCGACCGTTTAGCTATGAAGCTTTTTTGGTGGGATCCGGAACAGCTTACTAAGGCCCGTAAAAGAACCTGTACGCAAGCCCAGTGAAAACACATGTTACTCTTTGGCCAACACCTTAGACACTGGCAAAAAACTGAGGTGCTCCCGGATGGGAGGGGCTTATATAGGGGAGGGTACTTCCGGTTTGGAAGTTGCCAGTGCCAGCACCTGAAGGTAAACTATATAACCCATTAGTAATGACTAAGTCGCTCTGTGTCCCGTGATGTACGAAAAAGAAAGAGGGTGTAAAATTTAACAACTATATATTAAAATATTCAATGGGAGATCACTATCAAAACATTGCGAAATTAAAATTAACATCAGTTTGAAAAATATAAAAATGTTAAATATTCATAAAAACTTGCACGATATAATACACATAAATCTTCTTAAGAGCAGCATGAAAAAGGTTAAAAAAATATAGTCATAACTCTGTGTGAATATCAGCAGCAAAAGAAGTTCTTTCGTTTTGATTAATGTAACATTCTAAAGAAGATTTCAATGCACAACATTTAAACGATGCAATAATTTCGAGCGTGACGAATGTGCTATCTCCATTACGAAGGCTTGTTTTACCAGAAGATGCGCTCCCGTCTCATACTTGCTTCTGAGCATGCGCGCTTTTGAAAGACTCGTTAAAGCATACACACGAACCATTTTCTCGTCACAAAACAGGCCGAGGAAATCTGGAATCCTGACAAGAAAATAGAGAGCAGGTTCTCTATTTTCTCGTCGAGATTCACGGCAATTTTCTCGTCGTAAAACCATACACACGATCGTTTTTCTCGAGAAAAAAGCTCTCGCAGCACTTTTCTTGCCGGTTTTGGACGAGAAAATCGGTCGTGTGTACGAGGCTTCACTGTTGATGAGAAAGGGTATTTAGTCATTTATATTTAGTAAAATGTTTGCATTTTCATGTTCTGTGTACTGTGGGAGACCAGATATAGTGAATGCAGGGTCCTGGGTTTAGTAACACTTTAAGTTACCAGGTAAGAAAATCGGTTTTCCTCACTCATCTTCCAAGACAAAACAGGAGCACATAAGCTTGAAATAACCTATCAAGGTGCAGCGACTGCTTGCAGGACCTACTCCCCCAGTTTAACTAATCATCACCAACTCCAATTCACCAACACAGTTTTGCCCAATTATCTTCCAGAACAGCACAAGAAAGGATAAGCTGTGGTGTATTAAATTATTGTTAACTGGGAGTATTCTACAAGGGGTCTTGCAAAGTCTTCTTGCATGGCAACACAAACAAATGAATCTTTGGCCATGAATGGCTGTAAGGATGAAGCCTCGTACACACGACCAGTTTTCTCGTCAAGAAACGACAAGAAAACTGTTGGGAGAGCTTTCTTGCCGAGAAAACCGTTCGTGTGTATAGTTTCTCATCGAGAAAACTGCCGGGAATCTCGACGAGAAAAATAGAGAACCTGCTCTCTATTTTCTCGTCAGGATTCTCGTTTTTCTCGTCGGGATTCTCGTCGGCCTGTTTCCCGACGAGAAAGTCGGTCGTGTGTATGCTTTTCCGAGTCTGCTCAGAATCAAGTATAAGACGGGAGTGCTCCTTCTGGTAAAACTAGCGTTCGTAATGGAGATAACACATTCGTCACGCTAAAGCGAACTGAAAGCACGAAGACTGAAAAGTGCAAATTGTCTCTCCTCATACTTTTGGTAACACGAGATCAGCAAAAGCAGCCCAAGGGGTGGCGCCATTGGAATCGAACTTACCCTTTATACTGCCGTTGTACATGTTCTACGTCACCCAGTATGCAAGGAAAGCTTGACAAGAATCTCGTCAAGCTTGACAAGAATCTCGTCGAGAAAAACGACAGGTTTTTTTACGACGAGATTCTCGGTCGTGTGTACGAGGCTTGAGTCTTGCTTTGTCCAATATGGGTCACTACAGGAATTAATGGCAAAAACTGAATAGCCTATACCAGGAATCATGTGGCTTTGCAACACACCTAGTCCCTGGCTGACATCTAAGGAAAAGAGGGTCTGTCTTTCCTGTTTTCCTTCTAGCAGACAGGTCAGTTTTAGAGGCAATTATAAAACAAATCTAGCTGTTTCGTAGCTATTAAACCGGAAGGGGCTGGGGAAATAATGAAAAATATTTTTTTTTTTACAAATGTCAGGTGCCCTGCCCAATGTCTGAACTCTCCAGCACCATGAGGATTATGATTTGATTTTCTGCTGGTTGAACCCCTAAGCCATCTAGTCTATGAACATATTCAAGGGCAAATACAACCCAATATAATCAAAATTAAGCATGCATAAGGCCAGGGTTAAGAAGTATTTATACAAGCAAATTCCAACAAATCATGCAGCATTGTCTGCAACAAGGCCTCTGAGCCAAAGAAGAGCATCAAAATAGTCACTTATACCAACAAATAGGACATCATTTTCATATATGAGGCCTGAACTGCAGCATACAGATAACCTAGTCATTCCTTGACAGCCAGAGTATTTTCCCTGAAACATCAATTCTGTGTATGCAGTCATGACCAAACAATACAACATGAATATACGGTAATCAAAATAATACATACATTAGTGAACGGACTCAAGTATCTAGTATGTAAATTAATATATAGAAACAATACCTATTGCAGAATGCCTGAAGTCAAGAGGACATGGTGGGGCTAGGGAAGGAGTGACTGATGCCATTGAGCCGAGGGAAGAGGCCACTTTGGCAGCTGCTTTGCCAGACAAAGTACCCTGAGCCTGGGTGAGAGAGGATGAGGACGGCTTGGTCATCCACTCTACCAAGTCTTCGGCATGTTGCGGCTCAACACGGCCAGCTGCCGAAAAAAGGACAAGCGTGTCCCACGGCCACGTGCTGATGAGGATGCACCGTGTCAACGACCAGCACTGTTGCCTCTAGACACAGAGCCTGCTTGCCCTCTTTTATTGGCTTGTGACTGTCTGCCTCTCCTTGTTTGCCTTCCAGACATACTAATGGCCTGCAGTGAGATGTAGCTGTACAAAGGTGGGATTTATATATATATATATATATATATATATATATATATATACTGATTATACAGCAGCTAGCAGAATCAACTGCCTGCTGTGGTATTAGTATGAGAACACCAGCAATTGTCTTCAGTTAGTTTTAGGTGCACACTGTGCAGAGGGCACAGTACACTAACTGAAAGTACTTGCAGCTCCCTGCCTGTGGTATTTGTATGAGAACACCAGCAATTGTATTCAGGTAAGCTTTAGGTGCACACTGTGCAAAGGACACTAAAGCAAAATACTGCAACTCCCTGCCTGTATTTGTATCAGAACACCAGCAATTGTATTCAGGTAAGCTGTTGGTGCAAACTGTGCAAAGGACACTAAAGAAAAATACTGTAGCTCCCTGCATGTATTTGTATCAGAACACCAGCAATTGTATTGAGTTAAGCTTTAGGTGCACACTGTGCAAAGGACACTAAAGCAAAATACTGCAGCTCCCTGCCTGTATTTGTATCAGAACACCAGCAATTGTATTCAGGTAAGCTGTTGGTGCACACTGTGCAAAGGACACTAAAGAAAAATACTGTAGCTCCCTGCATGTATTTGTATCAGAACACCAGCAATTGTATTCAGGTAAGCTTTAGGTGCACACTGTGCAAAGGACACTAAAGCAAAATACTGCAGTTCCCTGCCTGTATTTGTATCAGAACACCAGCAATTGTATTCAGGTAAGCTTTAGGTGCACACTGTGCAAAGGACACTAAAGCAAAATACTGCAGCTCCCTGCCTGTATTTGTATCAGAACACCAGCAATTGTATTCGGGTAAGCTGTTGGTGCAAACTGTGCAAAGGACACTAAAGAAAAATACTGTAGCTCCCTGCATGTATTTGTATCAGAACACCAGCAATTGTATTCAGGTAAGCTTTAGGTGCACACTGTGCAAAGGACACTAAAGCAAAATACTGCAGTTCCCTGCCTGTATTTGTATCAGAACACCAGCAATTGTATTCAGGTAAGCTTTAGGTGCACACTGTGCAAAGGACACTAAAGCAAAATACTGCAGTTCCCTGCCTGTATTTGTATCAGAACACCAGCAATTGTATTCAGGTAAGCTTTAGGTGCACACTGTGCAAAGGACACTAAAGCAAAATACTGCAGCTCCCTGCCTGTATTTGTATCAGAACACCAGCAATTGTATTCAGGTAAGCTTTTGGTGCACATTGTGCAAAGGACACCAAAGCAAAATACTGCAGCGCCCTGCCTGTATTTGTATCAGAACACCAGCAATTGTATTCAGGTAAGCTTTTGGTGCACACTGTGCAAAGGACACTAAAGCAAAATACTGCAGCTCCCTGCCTGTATTTGCATACCTTCCAACTTTTAAAAGTCCCACCGCGGGACATTGATGAGCTCCCCTCTCCCCTGCAAACAAATTCGACTTTAAAACGAAAGTTGTTGAGCGGTGGGGGGGGGGGGTGCGGCGGGGGAATGGAAGAAAAAAAATGTGACTTTAAAACGAAAGTTGTTGAGCGGCGGTGCAGTGGGAGAATTGAAAAAAAAACGTTCCTCCACTTCCTGCTGTGCCTGCTCTGCGGGAATTATACAACACTCGCGGGAATGCGGGAAGGAGGTGCCTATGTGGGAGAAACCCGCAGAATCCGTGCCTGTTCGGAGGTATGTATTTGTATCAGAACACCAGCAATTTTATTGAGTTAAGCTTTAGGTGCACACTCTGCAAAGGACACTAAAGCAAAATACTGCAGATCCCTGCCTGTATTTGTATCAGAACACCAGCAATTGTATTGAGGTAAGCTTTAGGTGCACACTGTGCAAAGGACACTAAAGCAAAATACTGCAGCTCCCTGCCTGTATTTGTATCAGAACACCAGCAATTGTATTCAGGTAAGCTTTTGGTGCACACTGTGCAAAGGACACTAAAGCAAAATACTGCAGCTCCCTGCCTGTATTTGTATCAGAACACCAGCAATTGTATTCAGGTAAGCTTTTAGTGCACACTGTGCAAAGAACACAGTACACGAAGTGAAACACTGCAGCTAGCACAATCACCTGCCTGCCTGTCAGTATAGAGAATAACAGGAACAGATCTAGCTAAACTGAATACAGTGTGTAAATATATATATATACAACACCTAGGATGCATATATATCCTCTACACACTGTAACTGCAGCTAACTGACTCGCCTGCCTGCTCTATCTAACTCAAATCAAATTACACTGTGTCTCTCTCTGTCTCTTTCCTTTAACCAACGCTGCAACACACTACACAAGGCCGTCAAGCCGGCGGCCTTATATAGTGTGGGCGTGTACCTACTCCTCTGAGCCATGATTGGCAAAAGCCACCCTGGCTTTGGCCAATTACGGTTCTCTGTACTTACGGCCCTGTGATTGGCCAAGCATGCGGGTCATAGTGCATGCTTGGCCAATCATCAGCGAGCAATGCACTGCGATGCCGCAGTGAATTATGGGCCGTGACGCACCACACAAATTTGGCGCGAACGGCCCATAATGTTCGAAATTCGGCGAACGGCCGAACAGACGATGTTCGAGTTGAACATGGGTTTGACTCGAACGCGAAGCTCATCCCTAGTAACACATGTGCATTTACATTACATACGGTAAATATATATCTATATATAAATATATAGATAGATATATATACGGTATATAAATACAGCATTTTATATTGCCTTTATACAGGTCCTTCTCAAAAAATTAGCATATTGTGATAAAGTTCATTATTTTCTGTAATGTACTGATAAACATTAGACTTTCATATATTTTAGATTCATTACACACAACTGAAGTAGTTCAAGCCTTTTCTTGTTTTAATATTGATGATTTTGGCATACAGCTCATGAAAACCCAAAAATCCTATCTCAAAAAATTAGCATATTTCATCCGACCAATAAACGAAAAGTGTTTTTAATACAAAAAAAGTCAACCTTCAAATAATTATGTTCAGTTATGCACTCAATACTTGGTCGGGAATCCTTTTGCAGAAATGACTGCTTCAATGCGGCGTGGCATGGAGGCAACCAGCCTGTGGCACTGCTGAGGTGTTATGGAGGCCCAGGATGCTTCGATAGCGGCCTTAAGCTCATCCAGAGTGTTGGGTCTTGCGTCTCTCAACTTTCTCTTCCCAATATCCCACAGATTCTCTATGGGGTTCAGGTCAGGAGAGTTGGCAGGCCAATTGAGCACAGTAATACCATGGTCAGTAAACCATTTACCAGTGGTTTTGGCACTGTGAGCAGGTGCCAGGTCGTGCTGAAAAATGAAATCTTCATCTCCATAAAGCTTTTCAGCAGATGGAAGCATGAAGTGTTCCAAAATCTCCTGATAGCTAGCTGCATTGACCCTGCCCTTGATAAAACACAGTGGACCAACACCAGCAGCTGACATGGCACCCCAGACCATCACT
Organism: Rana muscosa; assembly: GCA_029206835.1. Taxonomy (NCBI): domain Eukaryota; kingdom Metazoa; phylum Chordata; class Amphibia; order Anura; family Ranidae; genus Rana; species Rana muscosa. The sequence goes on along the minus strand of CM055121.1, from coordinate 437,551,973 downwards.
GACTGTGGGTACTTGACACTGGACTTCAGGCATTTTGACATTTCCCTCTCCCCAGTCTTCCTCCAGACTCTGGCACCTTGATTTTCGAATGACATGCAAAATTTGCTTTCATCCGAAAAAAGTACTTTAGACCACTGAGCAACAGTCCAGTGCTGCTTCTCTGTAGCCCAGGTCAGGCGCTTCTGCCGCTGTTTCTGGTTCAAATGTGGCTTGACCTGGGGAATGCGGCACCTGTAGCCCATTTCCTGCACACGCCTGTTCACGGTGGCTCTGGATGTTTCTACTCCAGACTCAGTCCACTGCTTCCGCAGGTCCTCCAAGGTCTGGAATCGGTCCTTCTCCACAATCTTCTTCAGGGTCCGGTCACCTATTATCGTTGTGCAGCGTTTTCTGCCACACTTTTTCCTTCCCACAGACTTCCCACTGAGGTGCCTTGATACAGCACTCTGGGAACAGCCTATTCGTTCAGAAATTTCTTTCTGTGTCTTACCCTCTTGCTTGAGGGTGTCAATGATGGCCTTCTGGACAGCAGTCAGGTCGGCAGTCTTACCCATGATTGCGGTTTTGAGTAATGAACCAGGCTGGGAGTTTTTAAAAGCCTCAGGAATCTTTTGCAGGTGTTTAAAGTTAATTAGTTGATTCAGATGATTAGGTTAATAGCTCGTTTAGAGAACCTTTTCATGATATGCTAATTTTTTGAGATAGGATTTTTGGGTTTTCATGAGCTGTATGCCAAAATCATCAATATTAAAACAAGAAAAGGCTTGAACTACTTCAGTTGTGTGTAATGAATCTAAAATATATGAAAGTCTAATGTTTATCAGTACATTACAGAAAATAATGAACTTTATCACAATATGCTAATTTTTTGAGAAGGACCTGTATATGGTTCCCCGTTCACAACTTTGTAATATACTCCTTTGAATATATCTTTTAATGATTCCCCTCCTCATCATATATACAGTTGTGCTCATAAATTTACATACCCTGGCAGAATTTATGATTTCTTGCCCATTTTTCAGAGAATATGAATGATCACACAAAAACTTTTCTTTCACTCATGGTTAGTGTTTGGCTGAAGCCATTTATTATCAATCAACTGTGTTTACTCTTTTTAAATCATGATGACAACAGAAACTAGCCAAATTACCCTGATCAAAAGTTTTCATACCCTGGTGATTTTGGTCTGATAACATGCACACAAGTTGAGACAAAGGGGTTTGAATGGCTATTAAAGGTAATCATCCTCACCTGTGATCTGTTTGCTGGTAATTAGTGTGTGTGTGTATAAAAGGTCAATGAGTTTCTGGACTCCTGACAGACCCTTGCATTGTTCATTCAGTGCTGCACTGACGTTTCTGAATTCCGAGTCATGGGGAAAGAAAAAGAAATGTCAAAGGATCTCCCGGAAAAGATAGTTGAACTGTATAAAACAGGAAAGGGATATAAAAAGATATCCAAGGAATTGAGTGCCAATCAGCAGTGTTCAAACTCTAATCAAGAAGTGAAAAATGAGGGGCTCTTTTGAAACCAAACCATTGTCAGGTAGACCAACTGAAATTTCAGCCACAACTGCAAGGAAAATTGTTCAGGATGCAAAGAAAAACCCACAAATAACTTCAGGTGAATTACAGCACTCTCTGAAAACATGTGGTGTGGCTGTTTCAAGATGCACAATAAGAAGGCACCTGAAGAAAGATGGGTTGCATGGTCGTGTCGCCAGAGGAAAGCCATTACTACACAAATGCCACAAAGTAGCCCACTTACAATACGCCAAACAGCACAGAGACAAGCCTCAAAATCATTTGAGACCAAAATTGAGTTTTTTGGCCACAACCATAAACGCTACATTTGGAGAGGAGTCAACAAGGCCTATGATGAAAGATACGGAGGTGGATTGCTGATGTTTTGGGGAGGTGTGAGCTAAAAAGGCACAGGAAAGTTGGTCAAAATTGATGGCAAGATGAATGCAGTATGTTATCAAAATACTGGAGTAACATTGGCATTCATCAGCCAGGAAGCTGCGCATGGGACGTACTTGGATTCCAACATGACAATGATCCAAAACACAAGGCCAAGTTGACCTGTCATTGGATACAGCAGAATAAAGTGAAGGTTCTGGAGTGGCCATCTCAGTCCCCTGACCTCAATATCATTGAGCCACTCTGGGGAGATCTAAAAACGTGCAGTTCATGCAAGACAGCCCAATAATTTACAGGAACTAGAGGCTTTTTGCCAAGAGGAATGCGCAGCTTTACCATCTGAGAAGATAAAGAGCCTCATCCACAAATACCACAAAAGACTTCAAGCTGTCATTGATGTTAAAGGGGCCAATACACGGTATTAAGAACTGGGGTATGTAAACTTTTGATCAGGGTCATTTCTGTAGTTTCTGTTGTCATTATGATTTAAAAAGAGTAAACACAGTTGATTGATAATAAATGGCTTCAGCCAAACACTAACCATGAGTGAAAGAAACGTTTTTGTGTTATTCATATTCTCTGAAAAATGGCCAAGAAATCATAAATCATAAGTTCTGCCAGGGTATGTAAACTTATCTCATAACCTGGAACTATGAAGAATAGCTCAGTCCTCATTGTCACCAGATGCTCACATGGGCCTACTGGATGCACGATAGAGCTGCTGCTCAACTTCAGCATAGCAACATTGCAAAGGGTCTCTCTCCGAAGTCAAGTGCAGTCAATACTAGGTTGGCCACTTCTTTCAAAGGGGAATAAACTATACCATTAGGCCTTTTGGGGTGGTGGTCCTTCCTGAAGTGGCAGAAGAAGGAAACCTAAGAGCAGTAAAGACACTTCTCATAGGGAAGAAGGTAGTGAAGGTTTGTATAAATCTTTTGGGACGTCTTAACAAGAAGTCTGAAAGAGGCCACCACTACCCATTCCCATCCATCCAAGCTAGCCAGGTCAACTGTCCCTGGGATAGAATCTGAGCTGGATAGCATGGGAAACCCCTGTAAGTAGTGGGAAGGCCTTGCACTATTACTGTCACAATGTTGTTCTTGCTAGTCCTGAGGAAACACAAAAAACTGAGAGTCTGAGCTTGTTCTTTTGTCCGTGAGTCTTGCATTTCTTGCTTTAGTTGGGTGGAGCCACACTCTCTCATGCACTCTCTTGGATGATGATTGGGGAAAAAATGTTGCTTAGAGACATTCTACAACCATAACTATAAAAAAAGATAAAAAGTGTAAATACCGAGAAACTGCATGATGCAGATGAAAATGTTTATATGTTCTGTAAAAATAATTGCGTGCAAAGTGCATTTACTTCTAGTTTAATAGCTTACTGTGACAGTTAAGAGTTTTTACAGCAAATCATTCCTTTTATTGTATTCCATTATCAAGAGATGTGAAGAGAAGCCAAATATACTGCAGTGAAGTCATTGTGAGTATGTCATTTTAGGAATATTTCCTTTTACAGACATTTTTATTCATCTACTATATAGACAACTGCAAGATGATTTCATTCTAAATGTATAATACAGAATATAACAAAAAAACATGCTTAAAAACAAGCAGGCACCACTGGGCATTTGTGGTAATCTGAATCTTCACATCAACTGTATTTCATTCACTTATATCTATAAAAATAACTTACAGTGAGGGGTTAGAACACCCCCTTCACAGATCTATTTTCTGCGGTAATACCTACATTCTCAATGTGATTGTCATGCGTGATTACACACACACACACATGCACACAGATTTAAATATATTGATCTTTATGAGATGACAAAATATTTTCTATTGCATTGGCTTTAGTAGCTGTTTTAGTTGCCGACAAGACTATAGATTTAAAGTTTATAAAACCAAAGACTAGAAATTAGGTGATCTAACTGCAGATGCAATGCAGGTAAAGAAAAGGTAAAGATTTTACAAGTCCGCCTTGTGACAGCAGCAGTCTCATATCCCACTGCTGAAGTCAGAATGTCACAACTGCATGTAGCACTAACCCTGTAGGAGCCACATGATAGGATGGGTCCTCTGTTCTTCGCCTCAACCTTCTCAAGAATCTCATTTTCTCTGAAGCCCTGTACACACGATCGGTTTTACCGATAAAAACAGTCCGATGGACTTTTTTCATCGGACAAACCGATCGTGTATGGGCCCCATCGGTCTTTTTTCCATCGGTGTTAAAAAATAGAACATATTTTAAATTTATCCGATGGAAAAAAAAACGATAACAAATTAATATTGTCTATGGGGAACTCCATCGGATAAAAAACCCAGGCATGCTCAGAATCAAGTCGACGCATGCTCAGAAGCATAGAACTTCATTTTTCTTGGCTCGTCTGAGTGTTTTACGTCACGGCATTTGGGACGATCGGTTTTTTGACTGATGGTGTGTAGGCAAGACTGATGGAAGTCAGCTTCATCGGATTTCCGATGGAAAAATCCATCAGTTTAAAATCCATAGGATATCCGATCGTGTGTACAGGGCTTGAGACACCAGGTTGAGTGTAAAAACATGCACTGTCACAGGAAATCCCTAAACGTAATACTTAGTTCCCAACAGTAATGCTATATCAAAGAACGCAATTTCCGGCCAACCCAGAACCAGTGACGCTACTTCCGGTTTCTGTGGAACGCACGCGGTGTACCCGGAACAACACTGACGTTCGTTTAACATCGCAGTCTCGTGAGTCTCTTTGCTAGCAGCGCTATGCTGGATGTTCCTAAGCGGTACTTCACATGATTTTTCCTTTTTCCGTATGTTTACTCAATGCCTCTGCTGATATTATGTCTATCTATCGCATGTGATGAACTTAATGAATTCAAGTTGGTGTGATCGCATATATAAGTGTTCATTCCCTTTTTGGTGAGTGGGGCCACAAGAGGGGAACTCTTTAAAGAAATTAACTATTTGGTTTCTATTTGGTTTCTGTTGTGGAATCACTCAGTCTTCCAAGATTGACACAGACATTACTTATTAGTTTTTCACATATTGTTTTATAAATAGTTTTTTCACCAAATGAGCACAGTGGCAACACTAATGGACAATCAGGTTTATTAACATGTTATATGGTGATAATGATTGTAAGCTATTTTCTTATAAGTGTTTATTAGTCACTTCTTTAATGTTTTAAGTGTTTGCTTTCACATATCTTTGCCAGCGCTGCAAATATTTGTTTTATATATTTTGTTGAGGTGTTAGGACCTTTTGTTGCGGCAGCTGCGGATTTATTTATTTCTCACAATTATCACTGCACATTCTCTAAGCGCGGGTTTTAGTTTTTGTATAAATAAGGAAAACAAAGGGGGCTTGCAGAAAAATTATTATGGGAGGAGTAGTCCCTTGAAATGTTCTTCTGCCGGCTATTGTTGGGGCCCTTTTAAGAGCATCAGTGAACTTAACCAGTTGCCTACCTTGGGCGTCTTACAAACATCCATAAAACCCCCTTCTCTATACACCGGACGTGTGTTGAAGCCTTGCACTTTCTTATCTTTTCTAATCTCCATCTGCTCAGCTACTGTGCAGAGCCAATGAGATTCTATGACTGGGAGCTAGCCAGATGCCTTCCTCACTGAATGATCACTCTGACAGACAATTGCAGTGAGAATTCAGTGTAATATTTTAAGTCAAAACAACAACAAACAAGTAACATAGTAGATTATCTTATCTCCTGCATTCCCTGTCAGACAGATTTGTGAGTGAGAGAGCTGCAGCTGACAGAGGAAAGTTTTTATTGTGTGCACAGGGAATTAACTCCTAATTTACCAGGACATGCTCTTTTTTTTACTACTTAACCCCTTAATTTCAACCTGTATAATCATTATTTAACACTTTTATCTCCTGTATTTCTTTTGTAAATAACTTTAACATGCTTTGTACCAAAAAAAAAAATATTTAAATTTTGCAGTAAATGGAACAAGCAGCAGAATAAAATATACGTTTTCCTCACATTGATGGCACTCGTGTTCAAAATATTACTGATCAAACTTGAAAAAATACTTTTTTTTTCAGATTTTTACTCCTTTTCCCCTTAAAATGCAAATAAATTTTAAAAAATTCTCAGAGGAGTTTAGGATCACGAGAAAGCCCTGTTTGTCCCCCAAAAAACAATCAATGCATCAATTATTTATTATAAGTAATTACAAAGTTATAGACTTATTAACAGACACATTGCAGAAATGTGAAATATGGTCTGGTCCATAGGGGGTAAACAGGTGTGAGAGCCGAAGTGGTTAACGACAGTCCCAGTTACTCTGCATGCAGTATAGGTATGGTATAGTCTCAGCACAGGTGCAAGGTATATGTGGTAAAGGTTGGTATAATACGGTATTGGGTTGGTATATCAGCAACCTATATTTAGCATAAGTGCGGTATGGAGTGCAGCATGGGTGCGGTATGGATTGGATACGCTTGGTGTCCTGCTCTCAGTGGTGCAGTCCCTGCAAGCAGTATCAGCAATTGGCGAATAGCCCTCTCTTTAGTCCCTGGTGTAGCGCTACCACTGAAGGAGCCGCTGGACTTGGGCCTATTTCCCCCACACAGCACTCACAGCCAGGCACAATAGATTTTCCACACACTCTCCGATGGCTTAAAAAACAGTCAGGAGGTTTAGTATTTTAGTGAACAAAGAACTCATATAGGGATATAGGGGGAACATGGCATGCCCAGAACTGAAGGAATTGCAAACTCCAAACAAAACAGTTGAGGAACTATTAAAGTCTCTGGCTGCTAACAGAACTATACTGCAAACTGGTGGGAGTATTGGTGCAGTTGAAATAAAGATACAAGTTTCAAAGATTTCAAAACTGAAGAGACAGCACCTGGCTCTACTGCACGGCACCAGTCTGCTCTGGGCCCAAAATAGAAATGTTGGGGTACTCCTGGCTGTCTTGCACTGCACTAAAAGCTGTCCCCTCCATCCCAGACATATGCAGTATTGCACTACACTGTCCTCTCTGTTGCTTTGGTTACTTGGCTGGTTGGTATTCACTCCGTCCCCTTGAAGTAGTTCTTAGGATCCAGACAGCTGCTGCAATGGCCTCTCTCCTGAACAGACTGATTTTGGCTTGGCTTTGAGTCTACTACTGAGCCTAGCTGAGATTTAAGCTGAGGAAAGTCCTGAAGCTTTCCTCGTCTCGCTCTCTCATTTATTGCTCTCTTGTTCTTCTGCCACAGGGGCAGAGCCCCCGGCACAGGGGTCACCTCCAGATGGCTGGACCCTGGACTCTGCACACAGATTGCCAGGCTTCTGAGTATTTATGGGTTGTCTCCTCACCTTCTGAGCCCGCCTCCCAAGTGATTGGTAGAAACTCCAAAAATATCCAGGCTGCAGCCTCTGTCCCCCCACTCATGTTCCCATGTTCTGGCAAATATATAGAGAGTTATACTAGACAGGGGGAGGTAATAGAGCCACAGCCTTTGAAGCACTGCCCAGTCTCCTAAACAAAATTAACTCTTGCTCCTCTGCCTACAGGGCAGCCAAATTCGATTTACCTACACTAGCAACATTGAGGATGCTACACTGGGATGTTACAGTAGCCTTTGTAGAAGGGGGGCCCCTTAGTCTCTGCCCGAAAGCCTTCAGTGATCAGCGGTGGGAAGCAGAGGGTGAGTGGATGCTCCAGTCTTCCTGCCGCAGCGGTGCAGGTGCTGTTATGTGGGCAGTGCTGCCCTGCCCATGGGTGTCCTCACTTCCAGTCTCAGGCTCAGATCTCTGTTGGTTTGGTCTTCCTCTGGGAGGAGAATATTCAGATAGAGGTGCTCTATCTCTAACTCCCTCAGTGCCAAAAAGAACAACTTTTCTGGGCAGTTTACAAAAAAACAACTCTCCAATCCCCCTCCAAAGAAAAGCAAACACAATGTAAGCTAAGCATTTGTCCAATGCCATGTTTTGAAGCAAGTGTAAACAAGCCATTAAAGTATTGTTAAAATTGCTGCTCCCCACCTAAAAAAAATATATATTTTATTTTTCTTTAGTACTTGTTTTCCAGGGAATTGCCCAGCCCCTCGTGCCATTTGTTTGACAAACCCTTGTCTATTGTGATAGAAAATGGCCAGTTCTGTTTTGTTTTTAAATTTGGCTCCCTTTGACTTCAATGAGGTTCGGCTTCAGAATCCAAACTTTAGTCGTGTTCTGCAAAACCACCTCAAAAAATCCCCAGATATGTTCAGCTAATTCATACAAACATTAAATTTAGCCAGCACTATCTTCCATGTGTCAGTAAATTCTGAACGACCTTAGAAGTATCTTAAACTGATGCTGTTAAAAGCCTGTTAACACAGGATCTAATACTGGGCATATATATATATATATATATATATATATATATATATATATATATATATATATAGTATCTCACAAAAGTGAGTACACCCCTCACATTTTTGTAAATATTTTATTATATCTTTTCATGTGACAACACTGAAGAAATGACACTTTGCTACAATGTAAAGTAGTGAGTATACAGCTTGTATAACAGTGTAAATTTGCTGTCCCCTCAAAATAACTCAACACACAGCCATTAATGTCTAAACCGCTGGAAACAAAAGTGAGTACACCCCTAAGTGAAAATGTCCAAATTGTGCCCAATTAGTAATTTTCCCTCCCTGGTGTCATGTGACTCGTTAGTGTTACAAAGTCTCAGGGTCTCAGCGCATTTCTGAAATGCAAGGAAATGCACAGATGTGAATGGAGCCTCGTTGTTCTTGTGTTAACGCACCAATTTAAATTTCAGGCCCTATTCACATCTAGCATAGTGGGAGCGCACATGTTGTGTCTCGTTTTTCCTGTGACACGCATAGGGCAACCTGTTTCAATTGGTTGCACTACATGTGGTTAATTGGACATTATGGCGTTTTGTGGGTTGCGTGTTTTTCACTGTTTGCAGCATTTGCCCCCTTTTTTTCACATGAGAAAATGTGTGTTTGCTTCTGTGTTTGGTGTGCCGTTACCAATTAATGGCACTGAAAGCGCAACTAGTAATTTTAGGTGTATAAAAGTGGCTATACACTATACAATCTCCTTTAGATTTATCCTATTTATATAATAGGAGGAAACACCTATCTAGCCAATCACTCTGTATCCAATCAGGCAGGCCCTTACACTACATAGTTTATGGTAGAGCTAAAGGAGATTGTACAATTAGATTGTATAGTGTAGTGTATGGTAAATGTTACAGAACCCAGGAGATAGAGCACATGCTCTATCAACTTAGGCTGTTATCTCATCTCTCATCTCCTGCACACTTCAAAATGCCAAATGAACGATCGATGCAAGATTAAACTTAAAGGCTAAGTTCACCTTTGTCCGTTTTTTTTTTTCCCCCCCCCTAAATTCCAGCTCCCCTATGTACCAATATAGCATTAATGTGCTTTTTTTGCAAAAATATCAACGCTTTCCATTAGATCTACACAGGGCTTTTTTTCTCAGAGAAAAGGTGCAGGAGCTCTCCCTCCCCGGCCAACTTCCCGCCCCCAACCACACCCAAACCCGCCCCAACCACAGCCAAACGCCACCCCCAACCACACCTTCCTTAGGGTAGAGATGTACAGCGGCACCAAATAATGGTAATAAGTAGAAATCCCCCTTTCTGCACAAATATCCCCCTTTCCCAGCTCTCCTCTCTGCACAAATCTCCCCCTTTCCCAGTTTTTCTCTCTGCACAAATTTCCCCCTTTCCCAGCTCTCCTCTCTGCACAAATCTCCCCCTTTCCCAGCTCTCCTCTCTGCTCAAATCTCCCCTTTGCCAGTTCTTCTCTCTGCACAAATCTCCCCCTTTCCCAGTTCTTCTCTCTGCACAAATCTCCCCCTTTCCCAGTTCTTCTCTCTGCACAAATCTCCCCCTTTCCCAGTTCTTCAATCTGCACAAATCTCCCCCTTTCCCAGTTCTTCTCTCTGCACAAATCTCCCCCTTTCCCAGTTCTTCTCTCTGCACAAATCTCCCCCATCCTGCTCTCCTCTCTGCTAAATTTTCCCCCAGCTCCCCTATCTGCATAAATCCCCCCTCACCACACACTTTCCCAGTTCTCCCCTCTGCAAAATCCCCCCCTCAGCTTCCCTCTCTACTTAATTCCCCACCCCCCAGTTCTCCTCCCTAGTCCCTACTAACCCCCCCCCCCAGCTCTCCTCCCTGCTAAAATTTCCCTCCAGCTCTCTTCATCTTCATTGCACAGATCAACCCCCCCTCCCAGTTCTCCTCTGTACAAATTCCCCAAAACCAAACTTTCACCGTTCTCTGTATAAAAGCTCTTCCCCTTACCTCCTCCTCTGGAAAGCAGCCACCGCTGTATGGTATGCGCGGGTTCTTTTCTTTCAAACTCGTCACAGTAAAATGACGATCTGAGAGATCTGCCAGTGCCTACCGGAACTGTGAGAGTAGCTGTGGAGGCGGCAGGCAGGGATGGAAGCTGCCTCTTGTATGGCCACAAGGATGTGCAGTGCTGTGACCCGAACCGATCGAGGGGTCACCATATCTGATGGAACACTGGACTCACATGTGCTAGCACAGAGAAGCCGGTAGAGGAAGTAAGTTGTGCAGAAAACTTCCTCTACCGGCTATTGTGTAATGTGACATATCGGAGCAGAGAGGGCTGGCATAGGTGCCGGAACTGCGTTCTGGCAGAAAAAAAGCCCTGGATCTACAGACACTTACTTTACTGTCCTCATGAATGTTTGTACAATCAGATTGTATAGTGTATGACCATGTTTGTACACCTAAAACGAAAAAAGTCGGACGATCTGTCGTCCGATTTTCGGATCGTGTGTACGGGCCATTAGTGGGAGGGACTGATTCATTCTCTATGTTCTCGTGAGAAAAGTTGCAGTGTCTGCATTCCTTTAGATGTAATTAAACCTTAGGGAATATCTTACCAAAAATGACATTTCGGTTGCAGGGGATGCCTAAAATATGTCTTGTATCTTAGTGTAGACTTCTGGGAAATTCAGTAAGTAAATCACAGAAGCAGGAAATTACATTTTTGGAGGCATTCTGTACACCAATAGTTCATGATGCCTCCAAGGTTACCATATTGCATTGTATGTTATATAAAATTAGTGTCTGTAGCAGTTGTGTATTTAGGTTTTGTGCTGCCCTAGGCCTGACTAAACTCGTGCACTCCCTAATTTAAATATGACCCACCCCTTCCTGCCAAGGCCACACCCCTTGCTGTTTAAGAACCCCCCTGAAATTTTCGAGTGGGGGCTTTAGTTCTGAGGGCCTGGGGGGGACAATGGATTCCCTTAATTTGCATAGATTTCCTCTCACTTCCTGTTATGGGGCAGGAAGTGAAGAGAAATCTCTGCAATGGGACAGGGATGGTAAAAAATAAACTGACGCGGGCTATAACCCTCCCTTACTCTATCCAAAATGGAAAAAAAAAGTCTTGCCTATAGTTCTACTTTAAGCACAAATTTCTGATATATTTATTGACAGGACTAAGAGGATATAACCATGCCAATGATGCAGCAGAAAACAAAGCACAGTGAGGAAGGGTTGTGGTCCAGGATGATAGGACAGTTGCAGAATGCCGGCCACCCGCATAAAGGGAGCAGTGTGGCCGCTTTATGGGGGCGCTAGACTAATTTGCCTCTCAGCCCAGTCCACCCCATAGGACTGGCGCTACACTTACAGTGTAGCGCAAGCCAGCGGGGACTCTTTCCATGCTGCCCCCCTGCAAAGTGCTGCCATAGGCCTGGGCCTTGTTGGTCTAGGCCAGGATACAGCGTTGGTCTGTAGATTGAAAAGAAAAGGTAATTTTTAATAACATTAAAGTGCATATGGCTTGTGTAGCAAATGTACTTTATATGCTATATTTTTTTCTACGTAACTGGAGTTACCCTTTAAATTATCTTATATTATCAACATAATGCAATTTTCATTTTATGTAAACATATAAGTACGTACAAATGTTGTTTCTGTAAAAAGGAAACAAGATAAGAAACCATGGCGGCTTGTCTTATTTACATGGTTATGTGTACCAGCATGTTACAAGCCCTATTACTTGTTTCAGCACCATGGACAGGGTATAAAAGAACACTATTCTGGGATTTAACAGTACGCGAGATATTACACTCCTTCTGTTCCTTGTGTCGGTTTGTAAAATTTTACAGCCTGCAGGTGTCATTGCTTGTTGTGATATCTAGAGGTTTACTTTGTGACTTAAAATTCTCCGCAGACAGCGGAATAATCAACATCACTGGCATTGTAGAAAAACAATGCATTTATATAAAAAAGTTAAATATTAACAAATGCACCATATGCAATAATGACGATTTATGCTTTTTCTACATGCTATAAAGTTCATTTCTAAAGCTGTTAGCTAAAGTCAGCTGAAACATAATGGCAGGAGAAAATGCCCCAGTGTCAAGGGTGTCATTAGGAGAAAGCTTGTTATGGTGTCTGTGTTAGTGGGCTGAAAGGGGTTCTAATGAGGGCAAGTAGCTGAAGAACTCTGAAGGGAGGTTCTGAGGGATGGAGCTACCTCCAACTCTCTGTGCACTTACCTTACAGACCTCCTCTCAATAGGACCCCCCCCCTAGAAATTAGAGCAGCTCCCCCTGCTTACCATCTCTGTTCAAGTAATATGTCACATGACAAGTGGGGACAGAAAGGAGCGTGTCCTTAATGGGCTTCTTGCTCTCCTCTTCCCACATTAGCTGTCATTGTGGAGAGAGGGGAGAAAAGATTCCTCCCTCTAGGAGTTTTCCTGGTCTCTGCTCTGCTTTAGGCCATTATCACATGGAGGATCACTTTGTCAGCAGCTGTTGGCTTGTGGTTAGAAGTTGATCAGGAGGTGATATGCTGTCTCCCGCACACCTGTTTAAAGAGGGATTTAACAAAATTCTCCACCTCGACTGACTGGTTATCCATGCTGTCTCTGTCGCAACTCAGCAAAAATCTACATCTCTCTGGACAGATCCACAGACCACTCACTTTCGAGGATATGTGTAGTCTCTCTCAGACCCCCAGACATCCCCTCTCTCTAATTTACAAAGAAATTCAGTCCCATACCTACAATACACTTCCTAAATTCACACAACGGTGGTCCAGGGATCTGGGCATGGACATAACCCCGGAACAATGGCACACCTCATTCACACTCACGCACAAAACATCTATTTTCAGCCTTACACAAGAGAAGAACTATAAACTTCTATCTCGGTGGTACAGGGATCCAGTCACGGTACACAGAATGTATCCCAATATTTCGGACACTTGCTAGCGCTGTCACAGAGGAAAAGGCTCCTACTTCCATGTATGATGGGAGTGCGATCGAGTTCGCCCTTTCTAGAACCAGATTTTAGAAATATACAATGACATGTATGATGACTCTCTAGTTCCCTCCCCTAATGTGGCCCTCCTATCCATCCTACCGGGTCCAATTAACTCCCATAAAAAGTGCCGTCTCAGATTCTTTCTATCTGCAGCTCGCCATGTCATAACGCAGTATTGGAAAGCAGAAGTCATCCCCCCCCATCGGCAGATGGATAGACATCATCAATGACACCATGCTTTTGGAGGAGCTGCAGGCAAAGATGGGGGATACATGAGATAAACACACAAAATTATGGCACGTTTGGCTTCAACACTCATTCTCTGATCCTCTCCTTAACAGGATTTATACATAGGGAGCAGGTCTAATTTCATACAGATGCATGTTCTATGATAATGGTTACTCCCCGCTAAGACCATCCGATGCACTCGGGCCCCCAACACTGAGTGCTACGCTACCCTCCCAAGGTTCAGGATACCGGATATCTGGAATTCACCTTGCATATACTACTGGGATCCCCCCCACTCCCCGTCTTATCCCCTTCTTTTGCTTCTTCTATTCTCCCCCACGACTGTTAGCTCATGAGTTATATATTATTACCTGTAACCAAAGTAATATGGATATCACATTGTGTTATTAAGAATTGTTTTAAGCACTTACATAACTGTTTACAATGTTTGGTATGTTGTGTGGTATATGTATACCACACTAATAAAGCACTTTCTGAATACTGTGTTTTTTAGTTTTTCTACATTTCTATATGGTCTTGTGGTCATGTGGCAACAAAGCTCTGGTACTCAAGGTCATTTCTATCTCTTACTTCAGCTAATGGATGTTGACAACCGTTGGAGCTATGGACACCAGAGAGATGGGGGTCAAGGCTACAGGAAAATTCAGAACCGCACCGTTTGGACCCTTCACAGTTATTCCTATTGGGAGAAATTGATTGCAAAAGAGATCAATCATTTATCAAAGTACGGCCACCATTAGCTCTGTACCCAACTGCAGCATGTGTAAAAAAAGAAGGCTCTGGGGAATAATGTACTTGGTCTGTCTTACTGACAATCTTATAGACGCTGAATGGTCTATTAGGGAAGTAACTCTGCCATTACCCAAGTTACCAATGTACACGGGTGGCCGTATGGTTCAATGTAGCCCTAGATACTCCCAGTAGGAGAGGGTACAGTTATTCTGTGGTGACTCAATTACATATATCTCTACTATACTCTATATCTTAGTAGCAGTGGGTACAGTCAACCTGTGGTGACTCCATTACATGGGACTCTACTATATTTCTATAATAATGAATCATTTAGGTGCACTGTTTCTATACATGCAGTAGGTGATAGGAAGATCAGTAATGGCGTATCGGCAACCATGAAACAGTTAACACAGGTGCAGTCCTTTCTGTAGTATCAGTTACCGGCTCAGATCGCAGACACTGCACTGGGTATCTGCAAAGCTACAGAAATCCATATTTCATTTTAGATTAAAGTAGAATAGTGTGACCGCTGTTCTGTGTCTTATCATTATGTGTTATTTTTTTCCTCTGGCCTGGGGTAATCACGCTTTTTTTTCTCCCCTGCAGAAATAAAAAATAACATTGGAGAGGTGTCAGAAGAGTGATATGTTTTCCATTGTGCTCAAAGCTGGTTTAAGCTCAGTCTCATTAGCTGATATTGACAGAGGACCTGGATATTTTTCTTTCCTTCACAAAGTTTATAGAACTCTAATCCGGAGATGGCAGGGAATCACCTGAAGGTCAACATTGAGATTTCAAGGTTGCTGATTCTTGTGTTTTCCAAACCAAACCTCCAGCCTTATTTCTATTTGTCTGCCTCCAAACACACATTCTGTACTATTTACTGACCATTATTTCACTGTTCTATGGCTTTCTACTGTGTACAT
Source organism: Rana muscosa (assembly GCA_029206835.1). Taxonomy (NCBI): domain Eukaryota; kingdom Metazoa; phylum Chordata; class Amphibia; order Anura; family Ranidae; genus Rana; species Rana muscosa. The sequence continues at coordinate 437,536,821 of CM055121.1, read as the reverse complement.
TATACAAACAGTAGCCAGATGTTCTGGGTAAACATAAAGTTGCTGTTTGAGGCAATGCAGGAAAAATGGGAATGTAGACGTTTTCTCCAAGGACTTCCTGACATTAGATCAGATAGAAGTTTGTATGCAACAAGGGTATTTAGTGAAGGTTATGGTATTTCAATAAAAATCAGGAAAGAGGTAAGCAAGAGCAAATATGAAGAGGCTGGGGAATGCTATTGTCTTCGTCTATACACTATAATACTGTTTATATTACGTTGTCTATATCATCTTGTATGAAAGTATCTGATTTTATATGGACAGACAGCCCATGCACAGATATGTATGGAATGCATACATGTTTTATCCCTTGAAATATATGCTTGCTTCACTGCATTGCTTCGTTATTGTCAAGGGTCATCACTTTGTCAACAAATATGACATAGCGGATAATATTTCATATTTTTTCTAAAAACATTGTTTTATGATCGCCATCCTCCCCCTTTGATGCTATGATATATATGAAAAGGCTGCCATGACATGCACTGGGTTAGTGTAGGACCTTATATTCCTACCACCTCTCAGTAAGAATAATAGCTTATACATACTGTAAGTAACTGTATCTCTTGCCCACTTTAAACTATGTAAGAATAATGTATAGAATGATCTTTTTACAGAAAAAACATGTTTGAAATAATATGACATAAGCAATTTCAAAAGGCTTCCAAAACAATACAGTACATACATGTGTAGCGCCCCTCCCAATATTTGGGGACGCTATGCATAAATTTAAGGGTAGTGTGAGCTAGTAATTGGGCTCAGACCAATTGATTGTTCTAAATTTGCTTCTGCTCTGGGTGTGATATCGCCTGGCAGTAATGTTCCCTATTCGCCTGTAGGTGGCACTGCCACCAGCGGCCCAGGTTGAACTACTGGGGGTATCACAACACCTTGGGTGTCTTCTCTCGGCAGCCATGCTGTGGGCGTGGTTGACCCGCTGTGCATGCTGGGAGAGGGTACATAAGGGGCAGACGCCATTAATTTCCGTTCGTTCCTGGGGGTCCATTGGGCCTGGAGAGTGTGCGCGCCTCGTGGTCCGTATGGCACGGGGTGCGTGTGTGTGTTCCAGCCCCGGGCACCTTCAGCCCGAGGCTGCATCGCTGCCTGGTAGGCCTGGCTCTACTGGCTGTGGCCTATGCCTTAAGAAAGGATTCCAAGCTACCACTTGCGGGGAGCCTGCTCTTAGGAAAGGAGACCAGGGGAGGATCTGCCCCAGAGGAGACTAGCGACGGTACTGCTGTCTCGGGAGGAGGCCTGGGACTCACCTAAGGAGGGATCCATTATTACAAGCCCTGCAATACGCCGATCTGGCATAAAGGTTCTCTCTCGGCTTGGCCGGGAGGTTCGAGACTTTGATAATCCTGTGGCAGATGATTCCTGATCGTATCCCTAGTTCTCAGATAAGTTGATTTGTGCTTCATCCCGGCTGCTAGGACTATTGAACGGGACTATCCGGGTGAGCAATACCCACTCAGGCTTGAGTGGTGACGTTGTGATTTTAGTGCTGCGTGCCTGAACCTTCCCTTGTTCTTCTCTCGTTTCCTGCTTTCCTCTCAAGTTCCATCAGCAAAGTAAATAAAGCCTGACTGTTTGGCTTTTCTAGAGACTTTCTATACCCTGACAACTGAAGCCTTGGAGGTAGTTTGCATGACCCAAAACAAAACCAGCAGTCCGATCTCGGAGAGGGGGGTTATCGCTACACATGCTTTACATTTATCTTCAAAAAAAACAAACAATGTTCTATATGCAGCCTACTGTTGGCTCTAACATCAGAAAATAGAAAGGTTGGGAGGGAGAGATAAATGCTGATTTATTCTGTACAACTGCTAGAAGGAATGGTGGGAGAGCAGATATGAATTTATTATTTGTCACAGGCATTTACCGTATATTGCACCGATAATTTACACAACACTTTACATATTACACATTCACATTAGTCCCTGTCCTTAAGTAGTTTACAGTCTAAGGTCCTTATCTCACATGTACACACACACACACTAAGGCCAATTTAGACAAAAGACAATTATTCCTTCAACATATCTGTAGAGAGTGGAAGATAACCAGAGTACCCGGAGGAAACCCACACAAGCAATGCGAGAATATGCAAACTCTGCATAGATAGTGTCCTGGATGGATTTTGAATTGAGTACCATAGTGCTGCAAGGCAGAAGTACTAATGGGCCAGTTCATCATCTATGTCCCATATGTAGCCTCTGACCTTCCTGTTTATGCCTTAGCTTGGGACTATCATAGCATGCTGCTTTAGACATGCAGGAGTGATAACATTTCTTCCATTGACACCAACAGTGGGACATAATTCCTCCCACTGACACCCATGGGGCATCCTTCCAGTGACACCATAAATTAAGCATAATACCTCCCACTGGGATCCAATAAATTGAACTCTACTCCTTCCACTGACACCAAAGAGGGGGCACTATGTTTTCCACTGATACCAATGATGGGGCACTATTCCTCCCACTGACATCAACGATAGAGCATTATTCCTCCCACTGCTACCAATGATGGGGTACTATTCCTACCAGTAATACCAATGATAAAGCACTATTCCTCCCCTAATACCAGTAGAGAGCACCATTCCTCCTCCTACTGGCCACAGTGCTAATTTTTTTACTCCCACTGATCATCAAGCCTAAAACATTGTTTACTCTCACTGACACTGCCCCCCCTAAAATCACAAGAACAGTAAACTGGTGCTTTGTTCAGACAGTTCGGAGACCCGTAGACTTTACTATTGACCTTTGTAGAGTAAGAGAGATGGCTGCAAGTTATTCCAGTGACAGACTTTCAAACTTGTGACTATTCTCAGCAGCCCCCGCACCCCTGTTCTGCACAAAACGCTCATGCCTATACAAGCCACTATGGGAGGGGAACCTGGGCTTGTCACTTTACTGTATTACAAGGCTTTGTCCACTGCACCTTGGTCATGCAAAGTACATCCACACAAATATAATCTTTGTATCTTGGGCTTACATCATTATGCCCAGGGCTTACACCGTGTATGCCCAGGGCTTCCTCCACTGCTGTGGCCAATAATTGAAATTACTGAATAGCTTGGTCCTGGTATGTGTCACAGCACGACCGATAGCTTCTCCTGTGTGAATAAAGCCTGAAAACACTATTTGTAGGTTTAAATTACAAGGACATTGTAACAATGTGTTATAAGGGAGTGTATGTAGTCAATTTGAAGTCGATTTCCACAGAAATGAAAATGATGACAGGCACTATTTAAAAATAATTTAGACAATTGTAGCAAATACAAAATCCATAGTCTCTTCCAAAAATATATATTGTTGGTTATTATATACTGTAGATGTAAAAGTGGCACAAAAAATGTGATTTGACAGCTAAAAGATGTTTTTCTATGTGCAGTGTTGTAATTATAACAGCTCTTCACACATAGATTTCTCTGTTTACTCAAACCTTTTATATCGAAATGGGCATTTTACCTTTTGCACACCTTGTAATAATGATTGGGGGGGGGGGGGTTTAACCAGTTTGCCTAGGAAGCAATTTTTAAAATCTGTATTTTTGGCTATAAACTAAGTTAAAGTGATTGTAAAGGCTTGTTTTTTTTCCTATAAAAACAACAAACATGTTATACTTACCCCCTTTGTGAATTGGACCTAATCTTTTGTACAAAATAAAAGATAAAGTTGTGTTGAGTACATACAGTAGATACCAAATATGTCAAGCCTCAAAACGTAATGCGCCTGCAAAACACAGAAATTACAGTAACCAAAATCAACAAGCAAAGCTTTAAAAGCTTTTATAGCTTATAGTTAACAGTTTAAAGTTCACTGTGAATGAGGGACCTAAAATAATAAAATTTCCCTACAGCATGTGCTGGATACCCAAAATGAATTGCATTGTTTACATGCGTGTGTTCGCCTTATGTACATGCATTATTTGTGTGTGTGTGCAGGAAGAAAGGGGCGCCTTAAAACTTTATTTTCATTATTTTATTATAGTTTAGCATTTTTAGTACTTTTTCTATTCCTCTTTTATTGATATCAAAGGGGACTAAAAAGCCCCGTATGTGATAGCATTGGACAGGGAATAGGTATTCTTTATGGAGACATCAGGGGTCTGTGATAGCATGTACAGTATGGTATGTGATAGCATTGGACAGGGAATAGGTATTCTTTATGGAGACATCAGGGGTCTGTGATAGCATGTACAGTATGGTATGTGATAGCATTGGACAGGAAATAGGTATTCTTTATGGAGACATCAGGGGTCTGCGATAGCATGTACAGTATGGTATGTGATAGCATTGGAAAGGGAATAGGTATTCTTTATGGAGACATCAGGGGTCTGTGATAGCATGTACATTATGGTATGTAATAGCATTGGACAGGGAATAGTTATTATTTATGGAGACATCGGGGGTCTGTGATAGCATGTACAGTATGTGATAGCATTGGACAGGGAATAGGTATTCTTTATGGAGACATCAGGGGTCTGCGATTGCATGTACAGTATGGTATGTGATAGCATTGGAAAGGGAAAAGGTATTCTTTTGGAGACATCAGGGGTCTGTGATAGCATGTACAGTATGTGATAGCATTGGACAGGGAATAGGTATTCTTTATGGAGACATCAGGGGTCTGCGATAGCATGTACAGTATGGTATGTGATAGCATTAGGAAGGGAAAAGGTATTCTTTATGGAGACATCAGGGGTCTGTGATAGCATGTACAGTATGTGATAGCATTGGACAGGGAATAGGTATTCTTTATGAAGACATTGGGGGTCCCAGGGCAAACTTTATTGCTCATTTCTTATTAGTCGCTCCTGCTTGTTTACCAGGGCTTAAATTACATTTCCCTAGGCCCCATCAGTTCAACAGAGGGGGACTTTTCATTTCATTTTTGTGGCGTAGGTGGGGGGGGGGTAAAGTCTGTGCTGCTGTTTTGTTGAACCCCAGGGAGGTGGGTGGGGTGTGAACCCGGAGATCCTCAGAGCTTAGCACTACTGGTTCACACATTATATGGGGAATGAATGTTATTTGATGTCCTCTAGCTCACCATCTTGACACTATTTATTGTGGTTCTGAGCTAAAAGGAGAAGTGGGAGAGCCTGGGAACAACGGAGAAGGGGTCTGACAGAAGGGGGAGACAGCACCATCTCGTAAAAGTGATTTGGCAGCTCTACCGTCACCCAGATCACTTTTAAACAAAAGACCTGAATCTGCTGAGCAAAATAGGAACAAGTTCATGACTGCAACTGTAGCTGTAAGCTTGTGTTAAACCTTTCAAAGCCTGGGCATGTGAGATACACCACAGAGAGCGAAAGTGGTAATTGGCATCAAATTGGTTTGGGGTGTGGTCTGTATTTTTGGGTGGGGCTCAAGGAGACAGATTTTCTGAACCTATATGGTTTCAAGATATAAATTCTGCTCTGCAAACAAATCAATTTAAAATGTATGTTTAATAAAAAATATATAAACCGGTATATATAAGTTATACATTTGTTTTCTCTGCCAACACCCAAGATGCATTGCTTGTGGCTTTTTTTTTTTCATAATGAATCTTTGTGTAGCAGAATTACATTTACAGATTACACCCCCTAAATATACTGTTGCAAGAGACACAAGGCTTTCCTGGATAAAACAGGAGTCAGAACAATGAATTGGCAGGTGAAATTTTACAGTAAGCAGGGATAGGGCAGACAGAGGCTGGTCTGCGGTTTCTCATTGCCCTCACATGCTCTGCTTTATTGCTGCTGTGGAAGTATTTGTTTGTGACATTGATTATGCAGATGGGCTGATAAGGGCTGTCTTGGTAGATAAGCAGATAGGATGCAGCTGGTGTGTCACAGGGGACATCAATGAGGTGATGTAACACATGGCATGAGTACTGTCATTGTCTAATGCTCATTAATATGGAAAGTGTGCAAAACACCTGCTCCACAAGTCCATGGGTAAATCAACACAGGGTTCATGGCTTAGCCATTCCGAACAGTGGCGATTAAAATAGTAAAAATGACAAGGGACCTATGAAATATGTTTTCTTGTTTAATTTGCTGGATTGCAATTTTAAAGATAAAATGTAATAAAAAAAAGTAAATATCTTTACAAGGAATTGTATGGTTGAGGTAAAGGTTAACTACCCCAAGGAAGGAATCAAAGGCAAAAAGCAAGCTGAGGGTTTAATGAAAGCCTAACTGGAATGCATAGCATTTTATTAAGTATAGACCAGACTATAGTAAAGTCCTGGTAGCAGGGTAGCAGGGGCGTAGTTTAAGACCACAGGACTCCATTAACAAAATTTGAAGGCAGCCCCCATCAATAGTAGGTGTCTTATAATGACTTCCATTTTACCCCCTAGAGCCCAATAGAGGTCACAAAGACAGCTACGGCTGTAGTTATTATGACCTTGATTGGCAGACATCATTTGTAGACTTTACTGAAGTGAAACATCAATTTAGTGTGTTCATGTTAAATAAACTGATAAGCAATCTGCAGGGTCTGATAAAGCCATGAAAGTGTGTAGATCCGGGCAGATATGTTTTAACCTTTTTACTCTTAAATAGTGATGAGCCGAACACCCCCGGGTTCGGTTCGCACCAGAACCCGCGAACGGACCGAAAGTTCGAACGAACATTAGAACCCTATTAAATACAATGGATGCGAACGTTCGAATTCTAAAGTGCTAATTATAACAACTATGATGCATGTTATTGTCCTAAAAAGGGTTTGGGAACCCGGGTTCTGCACCAGGGGACATGTATCAATGCAAAAAGAAGTTTTAAAAACGGTCGTTTTTCGGGAGCAGTCATTTTAATGATGCATAAAGTGAAAAAAAAAAAGTCAAATATTCCTTTAAATATCGTACCTGGGGGGTGTCTAAAGTATGCCTGTGAAGTGCCACGTGTTTCCCGTGTTTAGAACTGTCCCTGCACAAAATGACACTTCTAAAGGAAAAAAAAGCCATTTAAAACTGCTTGCGGCTTTAATGTAATGTCTGGTCCCGGTAATATGGATGAAATTCTTTAAGAAAAATGGCATAGCTACCCCATGACCCCCCCCCCCTACCCCAGCCCATTACCAGCCCCTTTGGGTCTTGTATGGATATTAAGGGGAACCCCGCACATAAAATAAAAAAGGCCCTATATACTCTGAACAGCCCTATACAGGCGGTGCATACAAGACAGGGACTGTAGGTTTGTTCTTATGTAGAGTCTGTTTGTAATTTTGAACAGGTACATTGTTGAAGTGTAGCTCCAGACCAAAAATCTATTTTTAAACTTTTTGGAAAACATAGGTAAGGGTTATCACCCCTGTAACATTTGTTTTGCTGTCTGTGCCCCTGTTCAGAACATTTCACCTCACTTTCCGTCCCAATGACAACTGTTTTTGAAATGTGGTGTTTTTCTTGAAACAAGGATTGCTGATAAAGCATCAGTACAGAGGAGACACCTTTCTCCCATATTTATTCTTACAGGAGAGAATTTTCCTTCCTAGTGGTAGATTTCCTCTCACTTCCTGTTGTCTTCTTGCGTTTGCAAGTAGGAGTCGTTTGTAAGTTGGATGTTTGAAAGTAGGGACCTGCCGTATATACTCTGCAGAAATAGGCCCCTTAGTTGTTGGTGTTGGCACAACACTGTAAGCACTCACAGTTACTCTTGGTTGGTGCTGGAACGCCCTGCTGTCAACTATTATATCAGGAATTTTAATTACATATAATTGTTGAACAGTGGTAGTAAAAATTGGGCCTTTGATGGTGGTGCTGGTGCCACAACACTGTAAGCCCTGACAGTTACTCTTGGTGGGTGCAGCAATGGGCCCTGCTGTGAATTATTAGATCAAGAATTGTAATTACATGCCCCTGTTGAACAGGGGCTGAAAAATTGGGCCTTAGGCACTGGTGGCACAACACTGCAACCCCTCACAGCAACTGTACTTGGAGCACAGCAATGAGCCCTGTTGCAAAGTATTGCTTCAAAAATTGTAATGACACGCCCCTGTTAAACAGGGGCTGAAAAATTGGGCCTTAGGCACTGGTGGCACAACACTGCAACCCCTCACAGCAACTGTACTTGGAGCACAGCAATGAGCCCTGTTGCAAAGTATTGCTTCAAAAATTGTAATGACACGCCCCTGTTAAACAGGGGCTGAAAAATTGGGCCTTAGGCACTGGTGGCACAACACTGCAACCCCTCACAGCAACTGTACTTGGAGCACAGCAATGAGCCCTGTTGCAAAGTATTGCTTCAAAAATTGTAATGACACGCCCCTGTTAAACAGGGGCTGAAAAATTGGGCCTTAGGCACTGGTGGCACAACACTGCAACCCCTCACAGCAACTGTACTTGGAGCACAGCAATGAGCCCTGTTGCAAAGTATTGCTTCAAAAATTGTAATGACACGCCCCTGTTAAACAGGGGCTGAAAAATTGGGCCTTAGGCACTGGTGGCACAACACTGCAACCCCTCACAGCAACTGTACTTGGAGCACAGCAATGAGCCCTGTTGCAAAGTATTGCTTCAAAAATTGTAATGACACGCCCCTGTTAAACAGGGGCTGAAAAATTGGGCCTTAGGCACTGGTGGCACAACACTGCAACTCCTCACAGATACTGTACTTGGAGCACACCAATGAGCCCTGTTGCAAAGTATTGCTTCAAAAATTGTAATGACACGCCCCTGTTAAACAGGGGCTGAAAAATTGGGCCTTAGGCACTGGTGGCACAACACTGCAACTCCTCACAGATACTGTACTTGGAGCACAGCAATGAGCCCTGTTGCAAAGTATTGCTTCAAAAATTGTAATTACACGCCCCTGTTAAACAGGGGCTGAAAAATTGGGCGTTAGGCACTGGTGGCACAACACTGCAACTCCTCACAGATACTGTACTTGGAGCACAGCAATGAGCCCTGTTGCAAAGTATTGCTTCAAAAATTGTAATTACACGCCCCTGTTAAACAGGGGCTGAAAAATTGGGCGTTAGGCACTGGTGGCGGCACCCATAAACAAAAATGATCTTACAAGCTATCATCATCAATCGTATCATTGAGGACTCGGAGGAGGAGGATAGCCAGTCAACATAACAGCACAGGCACTCAGCATCAGCATCAGTCTTGAAGGGATGTGACATGTTAAAATCAATTAGTCTGTTATATCAGCATCAGGTGTGTGGTAGCTGGTGGTGATCCAAGACTGGTTCATCTTGATGAAAGTCAGTCGATCAACCGAGTCGGTGGACAGGCGCACCCTGTGATCCGTGACAAATCCTCCAGCAGCACTGAATGTGCGTTCCGAAAGAACGCTGGATGCAGGACAGGCCAGTAGCTCAATTGCATACTGTGCAAGCTCTGGCCAGTGATCCATCCTCAAGACCCAGTAAGCCAGAGGATTTTCGGTGGGGAAGGTGTCCAAGTCTGACCTTGCCCCTAGATATTCCTGCACCATGTTTATCAGACGCTGGCGATGGTTGCTGGAACCGATCATACTTTGGGGCTGCGGACTAAAGAATTGTCTGAACGCATCGGTCAGACGGCCACCTTCCCCACCGCTCCTTCTTTGACTGGCCGAAGCCTCAGCAACTCGTTGTCCAGGACCAGGAGTTTGCAACCTCCCAGTCTCTGGGAACGCGTTGCACAGACCTTTCTGCAAGGCCTCCCGGAGTTGTCTCATCCTCTGCTCCCTCTGCGACGGTAACATAAGGTCCGCAACCTTACCCTTGTACCGTGGATCAAGGAGAGTGGCCAGCCAGTAATGGTCCCTCTCCTTGATCCGAAGAATACGAGGATCCTTCCGCAGACTTTGCAGGATCAGGGAGGCCATGCAGCGTAGGTTTGCTGAGGCATTCGCTCCGGAGTCCTCTGGGTCACTAAGGACGACATGATCCGCAGCCACCTCCTCCCAGCCACGTACAAGTCCACTGGTTTCTTGGGACTGTAAATCATCCCTAAAAGACTGCTGCTGATGATGCTGAGTGCCAGCCTCCACCTCCATGCTGACACAATCCTCCTCCTCCTCCTCCTCCTCCTCCTCCTCTTCCTGTGCGATGGGTGGGACAGAAGGAACACTGTCTGGGTAAAGGGGGCCTTGAGAGGCAAGGAAGTCCTCCTCTTCCTGCCTCTGTTCTGCCTCAAGTGCCCTGTCCATTATTCCACGCAGCGTGTGCTCCAACAGGTGGACAAGAGGTACAGTGTCACTGATGCATGCACTGTCACTGCTCACCATCCTCGTGGCCTCCTCAAATGGTGCCAGGACAGTGCATGCATCCCTGATCATGCCCCACTGGCGTGGAGAAAAAAAACCAAGCTCCCCTGACCCTGTCCTGGTGCCGTAGTCGCACAGGTACTCATTGATGGCCCTCTGCTGCGTGTGCAGCCGCTGCAGCATGGCCAACGTTGAGTTCCACCTGGTGGGCATGTCACATATAAGGCGGTTCTTGGGCAGGTTCAACTCCTTTTGCAGCTCAGCCAGGCGAGCACTGGCATTATAAGATCTGCGGAAATGCACACAGACTTTCCTGGCCTGCCTCAGGACATCCTGTAAGCCCGGGTACCTGCCCAAGAAGCGCTGCACCACCAGGTTAAGGACGTGAGCCACACAGGGCACATGGGTCAGTTGTCCCTGTCGGAGGGCGGAGAGGAGGTTGGTGCCATTGTCGCAAACCACCATTCCTGGCTTAAGCTGGCGTGGCGTCAACCACCTCTCGGCCTGGCCCTGCAGAGCAGACAGGACCTCTGCCCCAGTGTGGCTTCTGTCCTCCAAACACACCAGCGCAAGCACGGCATGGCATCTTTTTGCCTGCGTACTTGCGTAGCCCCGTGAACGGCTACGGAGCACCGCTGGTTCATAGGACAAACCACAGGAAGAGGCCATGGAGGAAGAAGAAGAGGAGGGGGTGGAGGAGAGAGGTGTGTCACAACCAGTAGTAGCATTTTGGAGGCGTGGCGGTGGGACAACCTCCAACACTACTGCACCTTGTCCTGAATCCTTCCCAGCTGCCAAAAGAGTGACCCAATGGGCCGTGAAAGAAAGGTAACGTCCCTGTCCATGCCTGCTGGACCATGAGTCAGCGGTAATATGCACCTTACCGCTGACCGCCCTGTCCAGCGAGGCCAAGACATTGCCTTCCACATGCCGGTAGAGAGCCGGAATAGCCTTCCGTGAGAAAAAGTGGCGTTTGGGAACCTGCCACTGAGGAACTGCACATTGCACAAACTCACGGAAGGGGGCCGAGTCTACCAACTGAAAAGGCAGCAGTTGAAGCGCTAGCAATTTAGCCAAGCTAGCATTCAACCGCTGGGCATGTGGATGGCTGGGAGTGAACTTCTTTCGACGGTCCAGCAGCTGGGGCAGGGAAATTTGCCTGCTAGAATCGGACGTCGGTGTACTGCTAGCAGAGTGGGCGCAAGTACTTGGCTGTGACACACCTAATTCTACACCTTCATTCCTCTCAGTGCATGTTTCAGAGAGGACTGAAGTTATAGTGGGGTTGGAGATCCCAGCTGATGCGGTGCAAGGAGAGGTCCGCTTTGTTCTTTGGTGTGGGTCTTTGAGGTAGGCTTGCCAACGAGCTGCATGGCAGGTCAACATATGTCTGGTCAGGCATGTGGTACCCAAGCGGCTGATGTTTTGGCCACGCGATATACGCTTGAGACATATGTTGCAAACAGCAGCTGTGCGATCTGATGCACTAGCCTCAAAAAAGGCCCACACCAAAGAACTTTTTGAATGACGGGCAGAGGCAGCGCCCTGCACAGGCGGAGCTCTGCGGTGTGATTCCGTCGGTGTACTGCCCTTACGCTGGCCACCAAAGGGCATCCTGCCTCGTTGGAGATGTGCCTCCTCCTCATCCTCCTCCTCCTCCTCTCTCCTATTAGGCACCCACGTGGAGTCAGTGACCTCATCATCCCCTCCCTCCTCATCACTGGAGCCAATCTGGCAGTATGCTGCAGCTGCTGGAACATGACTGCCAGATTGGTGTCCTTCTTGAGCATCCCCTCTGTCTGCTCTCACGCTACTGCCTTCCTCTAGCTGGGTTTCATCATCAGACCCTTCGAAACGCTGGGCATCCTCCTGGAGCATGTACCCAACACTGTGCTGAAACAGTTCGGGGGACTCCTCAGGAGGAGGACATGGTGGGTCTAGGGAAGGAGTGACTGATGATTTGTCTGACATTGATACCAGGGAAGACGACGCTTTGGCAGCTGCTTTTCCAGTACCCTGAGCCTGGGTGAGAGAGGATGAGGAGGAGGAGGAGGGCTTGGTCATCCACTCTACCAAGTCTTCGGCATGATGTGGCTCAACATGTCCAGCTGCCGAAAAGAAGGACAAGCGTGTCCCATGGCCATGTGCTGATGACAATGCACCGCGTCCACGACCAGCACTGTTGCCCCCAGACACAGAGCCTGCTTGCCCTCTTTTATTGCCTCCTGACTGTCTGCCTCTCCTTGTTTGCCTTCCAGACATTCTAATAGATGGCCTGCAGGGAGATGGGAAAAAAGCAATAAGGGCTACCTTCAGGTGTCCTTCTCTGTCCCTTGAAACAAGGACTTGCAGAGTGAAATAAACTGACACTCTCCCTACCTACAGTTTTCTGTCCCTAGAATAAATGTTTTTTTTAATCACAATATAGCACAAGGACAATTCAGTCACTGTCCTTCCAGGTCCCTGGAAACAAGGACTTGCAGAGTGAAATAAACTGACACTCTCCCTACCTACAGTTTTCTGTCCCTAGAATAAATGTTTTTTTTAATCACAATATAGCACAAGGACAATTCAGTCACTGTCCTTCCAGGTCCCTGGAAACAAGGACTTGCAGAGTGAAATAAACTGACACTCTCCCTACCTACAGTTTTCTGTCCCTAGAATAAATGTTTTTTTTAATCACAATATAGCACAAGGACAATTCAGTCACTGTCCTTCCAGGTCCCTGGAAACAAGGACTTGCAGAGTGAAATAAACTGACACTCTCCCTACCTACAGTTTTCTGTCCCTAGAATAAATGTTTTTTTTAAGCACAATATAGCACAAGGACAATTCACTCACTGTCCTTACAGGTCCCTGGAAACAAGGACTTGCAGAGTGAAAGAAAAAAAACACTCTCCCTACCTACAGTTTTCTGTCCCTAGAAAAAATGTTTTTTTTAATCACAATATAACACAAGGACAATTCACTCACTGTCCTTCCAGGTCCCTGGAAACAAGGACTTGCAGAGTGAAATAAACTGACACTCTCCCTACCTACAGTTTTCTGTCCCTAGAATAAATGTTTTTTTTAAGCACAATATAGCACAAGGACAATTCACTCACTGTCCTTACAGGTCCCTGGAAACAAGGACTTGCAGAGTGAAAGAAAAAAAACACTCTCCCTACCTACAGTTTTCTGTCCCTAGAAAAAATGTTTTTTTTAATCACAATATAACACAAGGACAATTCACTCACTGTCCTTCCAGGTCCCTGGAAACAAGGACTTGCAGAGTGAAATAAACTGACACTCTCCCTACCTACAGTTTTCTGTCCCTAGAATAAATGTTTTTTTTAATCACAATATAGCACAAGGACAATTCAGTCACTGTCCTTCCAGGTCCCTGGAAACAAGGACTTGCAGAGTGAAATAAACTGACACTCTCCCTACCTACAGTTTTCTGTCCCTAGAATAAATGTTTTTTTTAATCACAATATAGCACAAGGACAATTCAGTCACTGTCCTTCCAGGTCCCTGGAAACAAGGACTTGCAGAGTGAAATAAACTGACACTCTCCCTACCTACAGTTTTCTGTCCCTAGAATAAATGTTTTTTTTAATCACAATATAGCACAAGGACAATTCAGTCACTGTCCTTCCAGGTCCCTGGAAACAAGGACTTGCAGAGTGAAATAAACTGACACTCTCCCTACCTACAGTTTTCTGTCCCTAGAATAAATGTTTTTTTTAATCACAATATAGCACAAGGACAATTCAGTCACTGTCCTTCCAGGTCCCTGGAAACAAGGACTTGCAGAGTGAAATAAACTGACACTCTCCCTACCTACAGTTTTCTGTCCCTAGAATAAATGTTTTTTTTAATCACAATATAGCACAAGGACAATTCAGTCACTGTCCTTCCAGGTCCCTGGAAACAAGGACTTGCAGAGTGAAATAAACTGACACTCTCCCTACCTACAGTTTTCTGTCCCTAGAATAAATGTTTTTTTTAATCACAATATAGCACAAGGACAATTCAGTCACTGTCCTTCCAGGTCCCTGGAAACAAGGACTTGCAGAGTGAAATAAACTGACACTCTCCCTACCTACAGTTTTCTGTCCCTAGAATAAATGTTTTTTTTAATCACAATATAGCACAAGGACAATTCAGTCACTGTCCTTCCAGGTCCCTGGAAACAAGGACTTGCAGAGTGAAATAAACTGACACTCTCCCTACCTACAGTTTTCTGTCCCTAGAATAAATGTTTTTTTTAAGCACAATATAGCACAAGGACAATTCACTCACTGTCCTTACAGGTCCCTGGAAACAAGGACTTGCAGAGTGAAAGAAAAAAAACACTCTCCCTACCTACAGTTTTCTGTCCCTAGAAAAAATGTTTTTTTTAATCACAATATAACACAAGGACAATTCACTCACTGTCCTTCCAGGTCCCTGGAAACAAGGACTTGCAGAGTGAAATAAACTGACACTCTCCCTACCTACAGTTTTCTGTCCCTAGAATAAATGTTTTTTTTAAGCACAATATAGCACAAGGACAATTCACTCACTGTCCTTACAGGTCCCTGGAAACAAGGACTTGCAGAGTGAAAGAAAAAAAACACTCTCCCTACCTACAGTTTTCTGTCCCTAGAAAAAATGTTTTTTTTAATCACAATATAACACAAGGACAATTCACTCACTGTCCTTCCAGGTCCCTGGAAACAAGGACTTGCAGAGTGAAATAAACTGACACTCTCCCTACCTACAGTTTTCTGTCCCTAGAATAAATGTTTTTTTTAATCACAATATAGCACAAGGACAATTCAGTCACTGTCCTTCCAGGTCCCTGGAAACAAGGACTTGCAGAGTGAAATAAACTGACACTCTCCCTACCTACAGTTTTCTGTCCCTAGAATAAATGTTTTTTTTAATCACAATATAGCACAAGGACAATTCAGTCACTGTCCTTCCAGGTCCCTGGAAACAAGGACTTGCAGAGTGAAATAAACTGACACTCTCCCTACCTACAGTTTTCTGTCCCTAGAATAAATGTTTTTTTTAAGCACAATATAGCACAAGGACAATTCACTCACTGTCCTTCCAGGTCCCTGGAAACAAGGACTTGCAGAGTGAAAGAAACTGACACTCTCCCTACCTACAGTTTTCTGTCCCTAGAATAAATGTTTTTTTAAGCACAATATAGCACAAGGACAATTCACTCACTGTCCTTCCAGGTCCCTGGAAACAAGGACTTGCAGAGTGAAAGAAACTGACACTGTCCCTACCTACAGTTTTCTGTCCCTAGAATAAATGTTTTTTTTAAGCACACTATAGCACAAGCACAAAACACACTGACACTCTCCCTACCTATCCTTCTCTTTCCCTAAACTAAAGGAATCCAGGTTAAGCAAGAAAGAAATAACAGTCACTGTCCCTGCCTATGCTGCTCTATCCCTGCTCCGGAACACACTACACTAGGCCGCCGTGCTGGCGGCCTTTTATAGTGTGGGGCGTGTACTAAACACCCTCAGCAATAATTGGCCACAGGCATCCTGCCTGTGGCCAATCATTGCTCTCCTCGCTGCCGGCGCTGTGATTGGCCAAGCATGCGGGGTCACAGTGCATGCTTGGCCAATCACAGCGCCTGGATGACACTGCGATGGCGTAGTGCATTGTGGGCCGTTCGCGTCACTCGAATTTGGCGCGAACGGCCCAAATCGTTCGATCTTCGTCGAACGATCGAACAGCCGATGTTCGAGTCGAACGTATGTTCGACTCGAACACGAAGCTCATCCCTACTCTTAAAGAGGTAATCATTATTATTTTAGTGACCCTCAAAACATAGATGTTAATATAAGTTCCTTCTTTTCATTCTTTTTCTGCCATCACTTTTTTACATGACCTCTCTTTACAGTGCTTTATATAATAAATCCACTATTAACATTCATAGTCCCTTATATCTTTGATTAAAGCGCACCTCTGCCCAGACTATAAGACATTGAACTATTTACATATTCTTAACAAACAGTACTGTAAATGGGCTTTAAAATGAGACACTCTTGATCTCTCTAGCAGCTTTTAATGTAAAGCTATTCACACCATGTCCATGGAGCTGCGTTGATTTGCTTACATCAACGAAGGCTCAATGCAGGGGCACAATTCACACCATACATGCGCAGTCACGTGTGATGCACAAAAATGCAGAATGTATGCATTTTATGCGCTGCAACTCGCATGCTCCTGACCACTGCACTCTGTATACTGGGCTGTATATGGCATGCTCCTGACCACTGCACTCTGTATACTGGGCTGTATATGGCATGCTCCTGACCACTGCACTCTGTATCCTGGGCTGTATATGGCATGCTCCTGACCACTGCACTCTGTATCCTGGGCTGTATATCGCATGCTACTGACCACTACAATCTGTATCCTAGGCTGTATATGGCATGCTCCTGACCACTGCAATCTGTATCCTTGACTGTATATGGCATGCTAATGTCCACTGCACTCTGTATCCTGGGCTGTATATGGCATGCTCCTGACCACTGCACTCTGTATCCTTGGCTGTATATGGCATTCTACTGACCACTGCACTCTGTATCCTGGGCTGTATACGGCATGCTCCTGACCACTGCACTCTGTAACCTGGGCCGTATATGGCATGCTCCTGACCACTGCACTCTGTATCCTTGGCTGAATATGGCATGCTACTGACCACTGCACTCTGTATCCTGGGCTGTATATGGCATGCACCTGACCACTGCACTCTGTAACCTGGGCTGTATATGGCATGCTACTGACCACTGCACTCTGTATCCTGAGCTGTATATGGCATGCACCTGACCACTGCACTCTGTAACCTGGGCTGTATATGGCATGCTACTGACCACTGCGCTCTGTATCCTGGGCTGTATATGGCATGCTACTGACCACTGCACTCTGTATCCTGGGCTGTATATGGCATGCTACTGACCACTGCACTCTGTATCCTGGGCTGTATATGGCATGCTCTTGTCCACTGCACTCTGTATCCTGGGCTTTATATGGCATGCTCCTGACCACTGTACTGTACATGGGCGGCATATGCCAAACCTTTGGCATATATAACATATCTTCTAAGCAAATGATCTGCACCTCCGTTCATTGCTCATAAAATCCACAATGTATTAATAAATCTACAGTGTACATGTCCAGTACAGCAAGTTGACACGTTCCAGCCTAAACGGATTTAGTCATAAAAACTAACATTATTTAAAACAGAACAGTAAATAGTGGCAAGATTAATTAAGCTCCACCCAACAAGGAAGTCGTCAATTATCTAATCAATGGATAATTAAATATCTCCCCTAGCAAAATGGTTGATTTTAACACCACAATAAAAACACATTATAATCAAGACATAGAAAAAACATCAGAAAATACATATACATTTTAAATAAAGAAGTTATTAAAAAGAGAAAAAAGGGTATATGACTACGTCAAAACATACTCACATAGGAGGATATACAGAGGTACAGCTTTTAGGGAGAGAGGCTTGGTGGATATTTAGGTTAAAGACAAGGGTCCCTCAGGGCTTAAACCTGAGCTGGGGCCTTGATTTACATCTGCGTTAGTTTCCACATCTTCTCTCCCTGGTTGTATCTATCCATTACCTCTGTATTTCCTCCCCTGTGAGTATGTTTTGACAAACCACTGCACTCTGTTTGCCCAGTTGTATATGGCATACTCCTCACTATTAAACTCGGTTCTCTGAGCTCTATACAATAAGCTCCTAACCACTAAACTCTGTATGCTGGGCTGTATATTACATACTTCTGACCACTTCAGTCTGTACGCTGGGGCTGTATTTGACATACTTCTTACTACTAAACTCTGTATGCTTGGCTGTATAGGGCCTGCTCCTGACCATTGCAATCCGTATACAGGGCTGTATATGACATACTCCTGACCACTGCACTCTTTATACAACAGTTGCTGGTTGCTCAGTAGTCACTATGTGATTGAAGGTCCTCCTGAAGATAGGCTGTGTGCTGAAATGTAAATGTATTGCAAAGGTAGAGGAAACGTTTTCATTTTTTTGTACCAATGATTGTGTGGAGGTTTGTACACATCTGTTAGACGCACTCTTGTGGCACAGTATTTAAAGCATATTTTGTCGGTACAAGGACTGTGCCATATGTTACTATGTGCATAAGCCAATGTTTAATGCCTCTCAATGTTGCAATTTTGCTGCACCCATAGATCACTGCACTGCTTGATTGTTCATTGGGTGCCCAAGGCTGAAACCCAAGGAAAAAACGATATATGGCCCATGTGTGTCTGCCGGGTTGCTTACAGAATACTTTAATCTTTATAAATACATTCCTATCAGCATTATGGTCACCTAACTTCATAGCATATTTTAGAAAATATTTGGAAAGCACTCAACAACATTGTATATGTATTATTTATTGTGTGGCAGCTCTGACTAGTAGTTGTAGTATCCTTCAACAGTTAGCATTTTCGAAGATGGGGAGTTCCCCTGTATAACCTGCTGTGCAGGCATTCACTGCTGTATTTGTCTAGAGAAAAGCAAAAAACCCTGACGCAAAGCTTTTTATTTTAAATTGTCGTGCATTCTGTCTTAAAATGCGACATTTCGCCATTGCTTTTAGATGTAAATATAATTTGTAACTTGTAATTTAACAAAATGATAACAAAATCTTAGTATAGATGTAATGCTGCCTATTTCAAGCTTTAGTGTAGCTCTAATGCCACCTAGTGTTCTTATGTACTGATCTCTCAAAACCAGCATTGGTAACTAAATATATACTGTATATTGATTTAAAAAAAAAATATATATATATATATATATATATACATTTTTTAAATACAGTATCTCACAAAAGTGAGCACACCCTCAGATTTTTGTAAATATTTTATTATAACTTTTCATGTGACAACACTGAAGAAATGACACTTTGCTACAATGTAAAGAAGTGAGTGTACAGCTTGTATAACAGTGTAAATTTGCTGTTCCCTCAAAATAACTGAACACAGCCATTAATGTCTAAACCGCTGGCAACAAAAGTGAGTACACCCCTAAGTGAAAATGTCCAAATTGGGCCCAATTTGCCATTTTCCCTTCCCGGTGTCATGTGACTCGTCAGTGTTACAAGGTCTCGGGCGTGAATGGGGAGCAGGTGTGTTAAATTTGGTGTTATCACTCTCACTCTTTCATACTGATCACTGGAAGTTCAAAATGGCACCTCATGGCAAAGAACTCTCTGAGGATCTGAAAAAAATTAATGTTGCTCTACATTATTATTATTATTATACAGGATTTATATTGCGCCAACAGTTTACGCAGCGCTTTACAATATAAAAGGGACACAATACAGTTACAATACAATAAAATACAAGAGGATTAAGAGGATTAAGAGGGCCCCGCTCAGAAGAGTTTATAATCTAATTGGGTGGGGCAGGTGGTACAAAAGGTTGTAACTGTGGGGAATGAGCTGATGGAAGTGGTAAAAGATTAAAGGAGACGTGATATGCTTCCCTACATAGAGATGGCCTAGGCTATAAGAAGATTTTCAAGACTCTGAAACAGTTGCAGCACAGTGGTCAAGACCATACAGCGATTTGACAGGACAGGTTCCACTCAGAACAGGCCTCATGGTCGACCAAAGAAGTTGTGTGCACCTGCTCAGCGTCATATCCAGAGGTTGTCTTTGGGAAATAGACGTATGAGTGCTGCCAGCATTGCTGCAGAGGTTGTAGGGGTGGGGGGTCAGCCTGTCAGTGCTCAGACCATACGCCGCACACTGCATCAAATTGGTCTGCATGACTGTTGTCACAGAAGGAAGCCTCTTCTAAAGATGATGCACAAGAAAGCCCGCAAATAGTTTGCTGAAGACAAGCAGACTAAGGACATAGATTACAGGAACCATGTCCTTTGGTCTGATGAGACCAGGATAAACGTATTTGGTTCAGATGGTGTCAAGCATGTGTGGCGGTAACCAGGTGAGGAGTACAAAGACAAGTGTGTCTTGCCTACATTCAAGCATGGTGGTGGGAGTGTCATGGTCTGGGGCTGCATGAGTGCTTCCGGCACTGGGGAGCTACAGTTCATTGAGGGAACCATGAATGCCAACATGTACTGTGACATACTGAAGCAGAGCATGATCCCCTCCCTTCGGAGACTGGGCCACAGGGCAGTATTCCAACATGATAACGACCCCAAACACACCTCAAAGATGACCACTGCCTTGCTTAAGAAGCTGAGGGTAAAGGTGATGGACTGGCCAAGCATGTCTCCAGACCTAAACCCTATTGAGCATCTGTGAGGCATCCTCAAATGGAAGGTGGAGGACCGTAAGGTCTCTAACATCCACCAGCTCTGTGATGTCGTCATGGAGGAGTGGAAGAGGACTCTGGTGGCAATCTGTGAAGCTCTGGTGAACTCCATGCCCAAGAGGGTTAAGGCAGTGCTGGAAAATAATGGTGGCCACACAAAATATTGACACTTTGGGCCCAATTTGTTATACAAGCTGTACACTCACTACTTTACATTGTAGCAAAGTGTAATTTCTTCAGTATTGTCACATGAAAAGATATAATAAAATATTTACAAAAATGTGAGGGGTGTACTCACTTTTGTGAGATACTGTATATATATATATTTTGTGACGGTATGCAAGGTGAGGTCTGCGATAATCGGTATATTTCACCTCGCATTTGGTCCATTGTAAGAGACTGAACCGGAATCCGGCCCGGGTTTTTCCAGCCTCTGTGGCAGTCTTGGTTCTGTTCCAGGTATTCTGGTCCACTTAAGTCCACACTCAGGTGGACTTTAACCACTTGCTTCCCGCAGGACGACTATAAACGTCCTGTCTTTGAAGAGGAATACCGTTGTTATTGTAGCAGCTATCTACCATAACCCCGGTATCTTCTTCAAGAGCCGGTGATTCTCTTTTGGATAAAAGTGGTCTCTTCGGCGGATTCACCACGAGATCACTTTTATCGGCGGCGGGAAAGGGGCCCCCCCCTCCCGCCTCGCTCCGGTGCCCTCCGCCACTTACCGTGACCGTCGGTAACGGCGGAGGCGATCCGGACCTGTCCCTAGCCTAACATGGAGATGAGTGAGGGGAAGAAGGCCCCCACCCGTCTCCAAGTCATTGCAGGGCAGAAGCAAAGTTTTTTTTTTTATTGCATTTTAGTGTAAATATGAGATCTGAGGTCTTTTGGACCCCAGATCTCATATTTAAGAGGACCTGTCATGCTTTTTCTATTACAAGGGATGTTTACATTACTTGTAATAGTAATAAAATTGACACAATTTTTTTTTTTTTCAAAGAACAGTGAAATTTTTTTAAATAAAAGGTAAAATAAATAATCAAAAAAATGTTTTAACGCGCCCCATCCCGCCGAGCTCGCGTGCAGAAGCAAACGCATACGTGAGTAGCGCCCGCATATGAAAACGGTGTTCAAACCACACATGTGAGGTATCGCCACGATCGTTAGAGCGAGAGCAATAATTCTAGCCCTAGACCTCCTCTGTAACTCAAAACATGCAACCTGTAAAAAAAAAAAATGTCGCCTATAGAGATTTTAAAGGGTAAAATTTTTTCGCCATTCCACGAGCGGGCGCAATTTTGAAGCTTGACATGTTGGGTATCAATTTACTCGGTGTAACATTATCTTTCACAATATAAAAAAAATTGGGCTAACTTTACTGTTGTCTTATTTTTTAATTAAAAAAAGTTTATTTTTTCCCAAAAAAGTGCGCTTGTAAGACCGCTGCGCAAATACGGTGTGACAGAAAGTGTTGCAACAACCGCCATTTTATTCTCTAGGGTGTTAGAAAAATATATATATATATATATATATATATATATATATATAATGTTTGGGGGTTCTAAGTAGTTTTCTAGCAAAAAAAAATGTTTTTAACTTGTAAACACCAAATCTCAGAAATAGGCTCGGTAATGTAGTGGTTAAATAACCAGGAAGAGAGCACATCAGGGCTCTGGCCTGAGACTCAGAAGGGAATCTGAGAGAGAGGAGCTCTGTGTGTTTGGATTAAAAAAGGTTTTCTTTACCTCATGTTTTGTGGGTGATGGGGACCAGCCCCGCACTGTATAGAGAGCAGTCAACTGTTTAGTTTAGCGCCGGACGGCAAGGATTTGATTTACTGTTTTTGTTTATTTTTATGAATTGCAAACCACTTGTAAATAAAGCTGGCAACCCGCCAGATTTGAAAGAAACTGCCTGTACGCTGACCTTCATTCTGAGAAAAGGTGATCCCCACAAGCTAATCTCCCACACGTGGTGGAGAATGCGGGCACTTTCTGAAGATGGAGGAAATTTTAAAGGCCCTGCAACAGGCCAATGCGACTCAGCGAGAAACCAACCGACAAGTCGCAGAGGCCGTTGCAGCACAACAGGTGGCCCAGCAGGAGATGAACCGGTGAGTCACAGAGGCCGCTGCAGCACAACAGGAGGCCTGCTGCAGCACAACAGGCAGCCCAGCAGGAGATGTACCGCAAAGTCACAGAGGCCGCTGCAGCACAACAGGCAGCCCAGCAGGAGATGAACCGACAGTTCGCAGAGGCTCTGGTGGAACTGAAAAAAGGGTCCGCACCTCCGGGGCCACTGGAACCAAAGATGGTACGTGCCTCCTACCACCTGCAGAAGATGACACCGGCCGATGATGTCGAGGCATACCTTGCGACTTTTAAGAGTCGCTGTCCGCGAAGGATGGCCAAAAGAACAGTGGGCGGGTGTGTTGGCCCCATTTCTATCAGGAGAACCCCAAAATACCTATTTTGACTTAGAACCAGATAAGGCCCAGGACTATGAGGCTCTAAAGACAGAGATACTCGCACGCTTGGGTGTCACCATGGCAGTCCGGGCCCAGCGCGTGCATCAGTGGTCCTACTCCAGCAACAAGCCACCCCGTTCACAAATGTTTGACCTGGTCCACCTCACCAGGAAGTGGTTGCATGTAAAAAGCATAAATAATCCACGCTAGCCGCGATAAAATATGTATATACAAAAATAAACCGTTACCTGATAAATATATAAAAATATATAAAAAAATATATATATTGAATAGGTGAAAATTGATAGGTGCTGCAAATAAAAATGGCTAAAATAACAGCTATATAAATATGTGCAAAAAGTTAAACATAAATGTGCAACCCTTGAAAAGGCAATCACAGTGCTAAAAAGTCCATATATATATATATATATATATATATATATATATATATATATATATATATATATACACACACACACACACACACGTGTAAAAAAGCCTGGAACAATGTCCTGAGTGAATTTTTTTTTATAAATTATTGATTGCTATAATATATTGTTGTAGAAAAAAATATATATATAAGTACCAGTGAAAAATATATGAATGTATAAGAAAAAAGGATCACTCACACAGCAGGATAAAATTATAAAAATAAATGTTTTTTTTTTTTTATCATTTTATCCTGCTGTGTGAGCGATCCTGTGCATGCTGACACCCGGAGGGAGTTCCCTTCCATAAATCCTCCTTTGAAGGTTCTGGAGGACTGAGATACCAGCCAAAGCCAGTGTTTTGTTGCTGATTGTCCGTGGGACCGCTACATAATTCTGAGCCCCCCTAGATCTCCGTAATAGAGATCCATCTGATCTGGTAAGCCGCTTTTTCTTCTATTTCTACCTGAGCAAGTTGGAAGTGGAATTCTGCTTATAGCTACTTTTAGGAGTTCTGTTGGAACACACCAATACCATCAGATGTGGCCACCCCTTCTGCTCATGAATTAAAACCATTGGAACTTTTTTCTTATACATTCATATATTTTTCACTGGTACTTATATATATTTTTTTCTACAACAATATATTATAGCAATCAATAATTTTTATTTAATTTTTTCACTCAGAACGTTGTTCCAGGCTTTTTTACACGTGTGTGTGTATATATATATACAGGTCCTTCTCAAAAAATTAGCATATTGTGATAAAGTTCATTATTTTCTGTAATGTACTGATAAACATTAGACTTTCATATATTTTAGATTCATTACACACAACTGAAGTAGTTCAAGCCTTTTCTTGTTTTAATATTGATGATTTTGGCATACAGCTCATGAAAACCCAAAAATCCTATCTCAAAAAATTAGCATATTTCATCCGACCAATAAAAGAAAAGTGTTTTTAATACAAAAAAAGTCAACCTTTAAATAATTATGTTCAGTTATGCACTCATAACTTGGTCGGGAATCCTTTTGCAGAAATGACTGCTTCAATGCGGCGTGGCATGGAGGCAACCAGCCTGTGGCACTGCTGAGGTGTTATGGAGGCCCAGGATGCTTCTATAGCGGCCTTAAGCTCATCCAGAGTGTTGGGTCTTGCGTCTCGCAACTTTCTCTTCCCAATATCCCACAGATTCTCTATGGGGTTCAGGTCAGGAGAGTTGGCAGGCCAATTGAGCACAGTAATACCATGGTCAGTAAACCATTTACCAGTGGTTTTGGCACTCTGAGCAGGTGCCAGGTCGTGCTGAAAAATGAAATCTTCATCTCCATAAAGCTTTTCAGCAGATGGAAGCATGAAGTGCTCCAAAATCTCCTGATAGCTAGCTGCATTGACCCTGCCCTTGATAAAACACAGTGGACCAACACCAGCAGCTGACATGGCACCCCAGACCATCACTGACTGTGGGTACTTGACACTGGACTTCAGGCATTTTGGCATTTCCCTCTCCCCAGTCTTCCTCCAGACTCTGGCACCTTGATTTCCGAAAGACATGCAAAATTTGCTTTCATCCGAAAAAAGTACTTTGGACCACTGAGCAACAGGCCAGTGCTGCTTCTCTGTAGCCCAGGTCAGGCGCTTCTGCCGCTGTTTCTGGTTCAAAAGTGGCTTGACCTGGGGAATGCGGCACCTGTAGCCCATTTCCTGCACACGCCTGTTCACGGTGGCTCTGGATGTTTCTACTCCAGACTCAGTCCACTGCTTCCGCAGGTCCTCCAAGGTCTGGAATCGGTCCTTCTCCACAATCTTCTTCAGGGTCCGGTCACCTCTTCTCGTTGTGCAGCGTTTTCTGCCACACTTTTTCCTTCCCACAGACTTCCCACTGAGGTGCCTTGATACAGAACTCTGGGAACAGCCTATTCGTTCAGAAATTTCTTTCTGTGTCTTACCCTCTTGCTTGAGGGTGTCAATGATGGCCTTCTGGACAGCAGTCAGGTCGGCAGTCTTACCCATGATTGCGGTTTTGAGTAATGAACCAGGCTGGGAGTTTTTAAAAGCCTCAGGAATCTTTTGCAGGTGTTTAGAGTTAATTAGTTGATTCAGATGATTAGGTTAATAGCTTGTTTAGAGAACCTTTTCATGATATGCTAATTTTTTGAGATAGGAATTTTGGGTTGTCATGAACTGTATGCCAAAATCATCAATATTAAAACAAGAAAAGGCTTGAACTACTTCAGTTGTGTGTAATGAATCTAAAATATATGAAAGTCTAATGTTTATCAGTACATTACAGAAAATAATGAACTTTATCACAATATGCTAATTTTTTGAGAAGGACCTGTATATATATATGGACTTTTTAGCACTGTGATTGCCTTTTCAAGGGTTGCGCATTTATGTTTCACTTTTTGCACAGGAAGTGGTTGCAGCCAGAGACCTTGACAGGCCCTCAGATCGTGGAGCGTGAGGTAATGGACCGGTATCTGCTTGCATTTCCTGCTGCTCTGAGGAAGTGGGTCGGACAGGGGGACCCCAAAACTGCAGCCCAACTGGTGGACCTAGTGGAGAGGTACAGTGCTACTGAGGACTTGGTGAACCCATCTACGCCCCACTTCGGTGTGTCTAGGGGTGCAAGATCTCCCAGCGGTTCTGGTAAGACTGTTCTGGGGTTCAAGAGCATGGGGAAGTTTGATAAGACTGTTGTTACAGCTGATGAGACTGTGGGTCCTAGACCTGGAGACTGGCCAAAGAAGCCAGGAAGGTCTTTGGGAATGTTAAGAGGACTGGGGGTAGAGCATATACGGTGTTTTCATTGCCATGCATTAGGGCATATTGCTGCAAACTGTCCTATAGATGATGAACCTATGCAATGCGATTACGCTTTTATGAAAATAAGAATTTCTCTGTTTGCACAGGTCGCATGTACTGCTTCAGTCGCATTGAAAAATGTATGTGTGTTATTTCAGTGGATGGAAAGCCAATCACAGCTCTGCTAGACTCTGGTAGTGTGGTGACCCTAGTCAGGAGTGATTGTGTAAACCCCACAAAACTACACCCCAGTACTATTGTGGTAATTTGCTTCCATGGGGACACTCAGGAATACCAGACAGCAGTGGTTGAGGTTGATACCCCCTGGGGCAGTGTAACACATTCAGTGGGGGTGGTACCTTCCCTGCTTCATGAAGCTTTAGTGGGGAGAGATTTTCCCAATTTTTTGGAATTTATGGGACAGCAAAGGGAGGCTGGTAGATAGAGCTTCCCCTGCTAGGGAAGCATGGGAACTCTCACCAGACCCTTTTTGCCAAAGGGAAGGGGATGCTGTTGGTGGGATCGAGGAAGCTGGAGATCCTCTTCCTTTCCCTGTCATGGCTGGGGACCCGGAGGACCTGGAAGCCAGCTCTCGGCCTGAGGGTAACGGACAGGAGAACACCTCTGACCCTGACAATGAGAGTAGCCAGAATGTGGTACCCGACTTAGAGGTCAGGAGAGAGGATTTCTGTACCGAGCAACTGCGAGATGCCACCCTCATTTGAGCCAGGGAAAACATTAAGATGTTGGATGGGGTACTGGTGGATCCTAATTTGGGGGTGTCTTTCCCCTACATGGCCATTACATTTTTTTATTGTATCAAGTGGTAAAACGTGGAGAGGACGAAGTAGAACAGCTACTGGTTCCCAAACCCTTTCGCAGGGTGGTGCTAGACCTGGCCCATGGTCATGTAATGGGGGACATCTCGTGTCGAAATAACCAGGGAGAGAATCGCCCAGAGATTTTTCTGGCCTGGATTGTATGCAGATGTCAAAGAGTACTGTGCAATGTGCCCCGAGTGCCAAATGGCGGCACCGTCACCACACTTTCGCAGTCCACTTGTTCCTCTGCCAATAATCGAGGTTCCGTTTGAGAGGATTGGCATGGACCTGGTGGGGCCGGTAGTGAAGTCTGCCCGGGGTCACCAGCATATTTTGGTAATCCTGGACTATGTGATGCGCTATCCGGAGGCCATTCCCCTGCGTAACACCATGGCTAAAGCTATCGCCAAGTAGTTAGTCCAGGTGTTTAGTCAAGTGGGAATCCCAAAAGAGATCTTAACCGATCAGGGCACCCCATTTATGTCCAGGGTTACCAAGGAACTATGTAAATTATACAATCTCCGTACCTCTGTCTACCACCCCCAAACGGATGGTCTGGTCGAAAGATTTAATAAAACTTTCAAAGGAAGGTGAAAAAGGTGGTCGACAAAGATGGGAGAAACTGGGATTTTTTGCTACCATATCTCATGTTTGCCATACGTAAGGTTCCGCAGGCATCCACAGGCTATTCCCCATTTGAGCTTTTGTATGGTAGACATCCCAGGGGGCTGCTAGATGTTGCCAAAGAAACGTGGGAAGGAGAGGCCACCTCATATAGAAGCATCATAGAGCATGTCTACTTGATGTAGGATCGAATCGCAGCTGTCCTGCCCCTGGTACGAGAACATATGGAGCGAGCCCAGGAGGCCCAAAGGAGGGTCTATGATCAGGGTGCCAGGGTCCGTACTTTCAGCCCCGGGGACAGAGTGTGGGACTGGTTCCCACGGTGGAAAGCAAGTTCCTAGCCAAGTGGCAGGGTCCCTTTGAGGTTGTCGAAAGGGTGGGGGAGGTAAACTACAAAGTCTACCAGCCAGGGAAAAGGAAACCACACCAAATTTATCATGTGAATCTCTTAAAACCCTGGAAGGACAGAGAGACTTTACTGGCCACATCCCCACCTCCAACAGACCGGGTACTGGTGACACCTGATGTCCCCATAACGGATTCCCTGTCCATGGCACAACAAAGTGACGTTAGGGCGTTTGTACACAAAAATAGAGACTTTTTCTCCCCTTACCCGGACTGACCAACATGATCCAGCATGACATAGTGACGGAACCAGGGGTTCGGGTAAATGTAAAGCCGTATAGAATCCCAGAGGCCAGGCGAGAGGCAGTCGCGAAAGAAATCAGAAATATGTTAGAGTTGGACGTTATAGAAGAGTCCCACAGTGAGTGGTCGAGCCCCATAGTGCTGGTCCCAAAACCTGATGGCGCTATCAGGTTTTGTAACGACTTTAGGAAACTCAACAGTGTGTCTAAGTTCGATGCATACCCGATGTCACGGG
Organism: Rana muscosa; assembly: GCA_029206835.1. Lineage (NCBI taxonomy): Eukaryota > Metazoa > Chordata > Amphibia > Anura > Ranidae > Rana > Rana muscosa. The sequence continues at coordinate 437,508,239 of CM055121.1, read as the reverse complement.
TCGACTAACTCGTGGACAGGTTGGGACAGGCTCGCTACATAACAACCCTAGACCTAACGAAAGGCTATTGGCAAATACCGCTAACTGAATCGGCCAAGGAGAAGACGGCCTTTTTCACTCCTGAGGGCTTGTTTCAGTACAAGCGGATGCCTTTTGGTCTGCACGGAGCCCCTTCATCATTCCAGCGAATGATGGACAAAACTTTGAAACCACATCGCCCGTATGTAGCTGCTTATTTGGACGATGTGGTCATCCACAGCCCAGATTGGGAATCGCACCTGCCCCGAGTACAAGCAGTGGTAGATTCCCTTAGGGAAGCAGGTCTCACGGCCAACCAAAAAAAGTGTGCCATAGGCCTGGAGGAGGCCAAATACCTTGGGTACTTTATTGGCCGGGGACTGGTCAAGCCTCAGACCAATAAGGTTGAGGCAATTCAAAAATGGCCACAACCGGTAAACAAAAAACAAGTTCAAGCCTTCCTGGGCATTACAGACGGTTTATACCCAACTTTGCCACCATTGCCGCCCCTCTAACCGACCTGACGAAGGGTAGAGGGTCGGTCATGGTTAAATGGAATCCTGAAGCCAAGGAGGCGTTTCAGAATTTAAAGCCGGCCCTTTGTGTACTACCGGTACTAGTGACCCCGGACTTCACAAAGGAGTTTGTGGTACAGACGGACGTGTCTGAGGTGGGCCTAGGGGCTGTACTATCCCAGAACAGAGATGGTGAGAATCACCCGGTTATATACGTGAGCTGAAAAAATAACAAGCATGAAAAAAACGAGTGTCTCGCTATTAAATGGGCCTTGGACTCCCTGAGGTATTACTTGTTGGGTAGGTCATTCAAGCTGGTCACCGACCATGCTCCCCTAAAGTGGATGTGTGACAACAGGGAGAAAATTGCCCGTGTGACAAGATGGTTCCTGGCTTTACAGCCCTTTAGGTTTACAGTAAAGCATAGGCCGGGAAAGCTCCAAAACAATGCAGATGCCCTCTCCCGCATGCACTGTATGCTTGGGACAATTGCTCAGCTGCAGGGGCTTAAGCAGAGGGGGAGGATATGTTACGGTATGCGAGGTGAGGTCTGTCATAGTCTGTATATTTCACCTCGCATTCGGTCCATTGTAAGAGACTGTACCGGAATCCGGCCCGGGTTTTTCCAGCCTCTGTGACAGGCTTGGTTCTGGTCCGGGTATTCTGGTCCACTTGAGTCCACGCTCAGGTGGACTTTAAATAACCAGGAAGAGAGCACAGCAGGGCTCTGGCCTGAGACTAAGAAGGAAATATGAGAGAGAGGAGCTCTGTGTGTTTGGATTGAAAAAGGTTTGCTTTACCTCATGTTATGTGGGTGACGGGGACCGGCCCCGCCTTGTATAGAGAGCATTCAACTGCTTAGTTTGGCGCCGGACGGCAAGGATTTGATTTACTGTTTTTGTTTATTTTTATGACTTGCAAACCACTTGTAAATAAAGCTGGCAACCCGCCAGATTTTAAAGAAAATGCCTGTACGCCGACCTTCATTCCGAGAAAAGGTGATCCGCACAAGCTAATCTCCCACTAATATATATATATATATATATATACATATACACACACACAGTGGGTACTGAAAGTATTCAGACCCCCTTAAATTTTTCACTCTTTGTTATATTGCAGCCATTTGCTAAAATCATTTAAGTTCATTTTTTTCCTCATTAATGTACACACAGCACCCCATATTGACAGAAAAACACAGAATTGTTGACATTTTTGCAGATTTATTAAAAAAGAAAAACTGAAATATCACGTGGTCCTAAGTATTCAGACCCTTTGCTCAGTATTTAGTAGAAGCACACTTTTGATCTAATACAGCCATGAGTCTTTTTGGGAAAGATGCAACAAATTTTTCACACCTGGATTTGGGGATCCTCTGCCATTCCTCCTTGCAGATCCTCTCCAGTTCTGTCAGGTTGGATGGTAAACGTTGGTGGACAGCCATTTTTAGGTCTCTCCAGAGATGCTGAATTGGGTTTAAGTCAGGGCTCTGGCTGGGTCATTCAAGAACAGTCATGGAGTTGTTGTGAAGCCACTTTGTTATTTTAGCTGTGTGCTTAGGGTCATTGTCTTGTTGAAAGGTAAACCTTCGGCCCAGTCTGAGGTCCTGAGCACTCTGGAGAAGGTTTTCGTCCAGGATATCCCTGTACTTGGCCGCATTCATCTTTCCCTCGATTGCAACCAGACGTCCTGTCCCTGCAGCTGAAAAACACCCCCACAGCATGATACTGCCACCACCATGCTTCACTGTTGGGACTGTATTGGACAGGTGATGAGCAGTGCCAGGTTTTCTCCACACATACCGCTTTTAATTCAGGCCAAAAAGTTCTATCTTGGTCTCATCAGACCAGAGAATCTTATTTCTCACCATCTTGGAGTCCTTCAGGTGTTTTTTTTAGCAAACTCCATGCAGGCTTTCATGTGTCTTGCACTGAGGAGAGGCTTCCGTCGGGCCACTCTGCCATAAAGCCCTGACTGGTGGAGGGCTGCAGTGATGGTTGACTTTCTACAACTTTCTCCCATCTCCCGACTGCATCTCTGGAGCTCAGCCACAGTGATCTTTGGGTTCTTCCTTACCTCTCTCACCAAGGCTTTTCTCCCCCGATAACTCAGTTTGGCCAGACGGCCAGCTCTAGGAAGGGTTCTGGTCGTCCCAAATGTCTTCCATTTAAGGATTATGGAGGCCACTGTGCTCTTAGGAACCTTAAGTGCAGCAGAATTTTTTTTTGTAAACTTGGCCAGATCTGTGCCTTGCCACAATTTTGTCTCTGAGCTCTTCAGGCAGTTCCTTTGACCTCATGATTCTCATTTGCTCTGACATGCACTGTGAGCTGTAAGGTCTTATATAGACAGGTGTGTGGCTTTCCTAATCAAGTCCAATCAGTATAATCAAACACAGCTGGACTCCAATGAAGGTGTAGAACCATCTCAAGGATGATCAGAAGAAATGGACAGCACCTGAGTTGCATATATGAATGTCACAGCAAAGGGTCTGAATAATTAGGACCATGTGATATTTCAGTTTTTCTTTTTTAATAAATCTGCAAAAATGTCAACAATTCTGTGTTTTTCTATCAATATGGGGTTCTGTGTGTACATTAATGAGGAAAAAATGAACTTAAATGATTTTAGCATATGGCTGCAATATAACAAAGAGTGAAAAAATTTAAGGGGGTCTGAATACTTTCCGTACCCACTGTATATATGTACACAACCACAATACTGTGCAAAAGTTTTAGGTAGGTGTGAAAAAATTGAAATTAACCACTTGCCGATGGCCAGACGCCTAAAGACGGCCTCGGCTTTGTGGTGGTATATCTGAATGATGCCTGCAGCTACAGGCATCATTCAGATATTAAGTGAACCTGTATAGGGGTGATGGCGCTGCCTTTTGAACTGAATTCAACCACCAGTGTGGTGAAAAAAACGGAGTAAAGAGATGAAGTATATAAACAAGAGAACCCTCGCGCTGGCTGGGTGATGAAACTAATGTGGGGTGGTGGGAAAGATGGGGGAAGAATGAGATACTGCAGCAGTCACCGAGGGGTCTGGTCCAAATCAACAGTGAAACAATAATATCGTGATGGTGGCTGCGCTGTAGTGAATTTAAATAAGATAAAGTGAGGTGAAAAGGAGTAGGGGAGGGGAGGGGGGTTTAAAAAGGGAGGTGGGAATGGGGGGGGGAGAGGAGGGGTTTGGGTGGGGTTGAAGGGGGATCGTATGTAGATCACTAGCTGAAGCTCAGCTAGATAGCAATGATGTGCAATATGCACAGTGACACAAATATACGTGCAATAATAATATGTGAACAACTGGTAAATAAAAATAATAATCAAAGTGAGAACATGTGAAAACAGTGTCTGGATAGTCCAGTGATATACAAACGTGGTTTCTTAAAGTTCAAACATGAAAAAAATTTGAATCACTAAGGCATGATATTAATCAACAAGCAGTGTCTATGAATAAAATACACACACTGAATGCATCAGTGAACTAAACCAATAAAGGCAAAAAGTCCCAGACAAGTCCTGATTGTGACTTCCAAGTATTGCAAAAACTATATTATAAATGAATAATATATGGATTAAGTCATATATAGAAATAGAGTCCCATCACCAAAAATGTGCTTGAAGATTTTCATGTGACATCCACCCAGTGATCACAAACAGCTTACCTCTCTAATGAGAGGGGGCGGTATGAAGCAGATTTCTGTGGTGGAGAATGGTAAATCGTCCTTATGGCATAATCTTTATGACACAGTTTCCATATGACTCATTGGGATGCATGTGAGAAAACATGAAAAGGGAAGAGCATCAATAGCGCAACTCTGTGAGTGCAGCAGGATGAATCACTAATATATAGATTCACACACTCACTTGATGTATAGTGAGCGTGGACCTCAATCCAAACGAGCACAGCGCTCGTGCCAATAGAGGAATGGATTGGCGTCTATATTGCAATCGGTGCGATCCTCAGATGTCAGCAGCAGCAGTCACAGAGTTAAAACAAAAATAAAGAAGGAAATATAGTGTGGGTCCGTAACCGCTATAGGCGTTTATTGAAAGACAGGTAAAAAACTCACATTTGGAAATGTAAAACAGAGTGTAGTCTCCTACGAGCGGCGAGCTCGTCTCCTCTCAGTTCTGCTGGCGGTGTGTCTGTGCTACGTCCTGACGCGTGGGCTCTGTTGTTTTTCCACACCTGTTTTGCAGCTTTTTATACCATTCGCACATACCATCTATTTCCTTGCTACCATTCAGGCTAACTGTTAGCCACTTACTAAATGGTAAGGATATACTCTTTTACTTTATGTATGCTGCCTAGCTGTAAATATGACCCTTTTGGACTTAACTGTTATTAGTACACTGACGGTCTCCCTTCTCTCTATTATTTTTTTCTTGTTCTCAATAGTGAATGTATATGTCTTTCAAACCAGTGTGGTTTATCCATTGACAACTGGACACTGCGGCTCCCGTATTTCCCGCTAATTATACATGATATATATACCCCCTTTTTTATCAGTCTATTATTAACTTCTTGGAGACCATCAGATTTTTGGTTTATTACCAATTTAGTCCCACCCCAGTGGTTTAGGGTGAGTACCATACTATATATATACTGTTATTACAGGCACACTTTGTATACCAATCAGCTCATTTAAATTATTTCTGTTCTAGTTTAACATCTATCTGGCTTGTGCCTCACCGTCGGCTCGGCTGGCATCGGTTCTAACTGGCAATTCTACCCTTTATCTCATTCCCTCCCACACCTTACCTTCCCTCATTCTTCCTTCCCCCTTCGTCCTCTTCCCATGTCTCATCCCCCCGTCCTAGGTTTGTTCCTCTCCCCCCTCTCCCTTCCCTCCCTACCTATCCCCCACTTTCCCCTCCCATTCCAATAGTCCTCAGCCCATCCTGGTAGGGCTTTTGTAAAAGGTATTGGAACTTTACTCCAGTGACATTCAAATTTAAAGACTTCTGAGTGTGAGTATTACTTATCAAGTAGATGTCTAGTTTCTATTTTTATCTTCAATCACCTTAAATACTTTTCCATCTTTATGGTTATACTATATGCTCCATTGAGCACCCTAATCAAATTATATACTTACCAAATTCCTTTTGCTGATAATATGTACATATTATTTTTTTCACTGTTTACCATGCCCCCATGATTGGTCTGCGTCCTCATGGACCATGGGTTTTCCTGTCCTCTTGCTGTCCTATGAGCTACTGTCCGGTTGACTAGTTCTTCTTTCTTTTTTGTGTATATTTTTATGTACTGTTACTTATACAAGCATCTATTAGGTAACCATGATATTTCTAACACATTGTATTTCTATTTTATTAGCTTTGTATGCTGTTGCTTTCTGAAGAAGCGTGTTTTCACGCGAAACTTGTTAAAGCTGTGGACCTTACTGGGTACTACAATTCTAGCCTTCACTGTCGGTATCTAGCTAACCGTTTGGACCTTACGGTATTCGGAGAGTTATTCTCCTATAGACCCTACTGTTACTGTATATTTTGTATCCCTCAGTGATTGTACCTGGTTGGCCCATACATATAATTGCTTAAATGTTTTTTAGAAAATCTTTTTAATGTTACTTTCTGTAAATTAATAAAATTGTTAAATTTTTTCACAATTGTATCCTGTTTAATTTGTGCCTATAAAGTCCAAAGTCCCCCACAATTCCTTTTTCTACAATCTGCTGACGCGTTTCAACATCAGTCGTTTTCAAAGGTGATCTCTTTTTTATTTAAATGTGGATCGGTTTACGGTATCGCATGTAACCAACTGGCAAAATGTTCACAACTATTTTATATGTTATATTTATTTTAATAAATCATACTATTTTACGCTATGGAAGCCTAGTTTTGATTTTTTAACCCCGTGAGGAGCCGGGAAGGAGACTAAGAGGAGGAGAGATCCATCCCATTATTAGGGTGAGAACCTTAGCGTGGAGACAGAGAGGTGTGAGATACAACGTCAGCCGGACAGAACAGCTCAACTATACCCCCTGAGGCGTCCGTTACCCCAGTAGGGGTGCCTTCATCTGGTGAGTGTGAACACAAAAGAAGGGGGAGCACCACTGTCACCTGTATCCAACCGTTGATCATCTGAACAGGAACTTCACCAAGTCACCTATCACCACTGCCATTTGTTTAGTTATTGGGATTGTGTTATTACACTTGGTACTATTAAACCTAGTACCCAGGAAAGTGAAAACTACACTGTGTTGCCCCCTATGGGGTTAATGAAGATTTCCTTGTCTACTCAGGACATGCTTATAAGTGGACATTTCTAATACTTGCACCTACCTTGTTAAGCTCTGCCCGTGGGGGCTTATTTATTAGTATAAAATTGTTTGTTGCTTTATAACTGCATTAGCACGTTAGTCCTTTCAACAGGACCACTTGTTATTTATTTAACCATTGTTTGGGAGCACCTGCACTAGCTGGGTTAATACAGTAATAATACCACTTACCTGTTTTAATGCGTGGCCACTGCCACAGGACCCTATAATAGGATAAACACATTTTTTCACAAGGGTATATAGGAGAGGCCAGAGAAGAGCGACCGATGGTTTATCGCCCCTTCAGAGGTCTGATCAGACACATATTATATTCTTAACTGTCACATATTGGGCAATCCCCGTACTTTATATTATTTGTTTACACGGACACCTACACGTATTACTAGTTCACATTGCATTGTGTATAGAGTGCATCTCTTTACTCCGTTTTTTTCACCACACTGGTGGTTGGATTCAGTTCAAAAGGCAGCGCCATTACCCCTATACAGGTTCACTTAATTTATTTTCTAGTTTCCTATCCAGGATACTTTTAAAAGGGGGGCAGCAGCCATATACTCCATTTAGCGCGGATACCACTGCACATTGATCATTCAGCCGGCGATTCTCCACACCATAAGAATTATCATAGCGGCTGTTCCACCACTTGATCGTTCTTACGGGCGGCGTAAGGGAACATCCCCCCTCTGGTGCTTCTACCGACTCACCTGTGCGATCGGTGAGTCAGAGATAGGATCCGCCAGCCCTAGTTCTTGACCATAGAGATTTCCGGCAGACCAGATGGTCGCCGGAGTCTCTATGATCGTCGGAGGCCGGGCGCAATGTTATGACGTCACGCCCGGCCTCTGCATTCAAAAAAACGGCGCCGCCTTGGCTAGAAAGCAGTGATTGTTTTTTTGGGGGGGATTTTAGGCTTCCCAGCCTAGAAGTGAGATGTGGGGTCTTATTGACCCCATATCTCACTGCAAAGAGGACCGATCATGTCATATTCCTATTACAAGGGATGTTTACATTCCTTGTAATAGGAATAAAAGTGATCAAATTGTTTTTTTTTAAGGTGTCAAAATAAAAAAATTGTCCCTGTGTGCTCGCACGCAGAAGTGAACGCATACGTAAGTGCCGCCCATATATGAAAACGGTGTTAAAACCACATATGTGAGGTGTCGCCGCGAACATTAGAGCGAGAGCAATAATTCTAGCTCTAGACCTCCTCTGTAACTCAAAACATGTAACCAGTAAAAAAAATTAAAGCGTCACCTATGGGGATTTTTAAGTACCGAAGTTTGGCGCCATTCCACGAGCGTTTGCAAATTTGAAGCGTGACATGTTAGGTATCTATTTACTCGGCGTAACTTCATCTTTCACATAAATCAAAAAAATTGGGCTAACTTTACTGTTTTTTTTTTAAAGCATGAAATAGTTTTTTTCCCAAAAAAAACACATTTGAAAAATTGCTGCGCAAATACCGTGCGAGATAAAAAGTTGCAATGACCGCCATTGTATTCTCTAGGGTCTCTGCTAAAAAAAAATATATATAATTTTAGAGGGTTCTGTAAAATTTTCTAGCAAAAAAATTATGATTTTTACATGTAGGAGCGAAGTGGCAGAATTGGCCTGGTTGTCAAGTGGTTAAAGTGGATGTAAACCCAAAATGTTTTTATTTATTTTTTGCTGTCACAATGTAGAGTATAAGATTTCCTATCATTTGTGCCAGGTCTTGCCACAAAGAGTTAATCCAGCTCTGAGCAATCCTTATTTATTGTTCAGTGAAATAAAACGGACAAACAGAGAAAAACCTTTGTCCGTTACGCCCCTTGCTTTGACTGACAGGTTATTTACATATCTCGTGCACTAGCTTTAGACAGGCATTATTTTTTAATTCCCACCCCCACTCCTTTTCTGAAGTCATGTGGTTACTTTTCTGGATTTTGACTGGATGTTAGTGATAATACCAGAAGGAATACACAAGAGGAAATGCATGTTGACAAGGGGAGTGTAAAGGTGTGCGGGGAGTCTCACATCACGACTCCACCCACCGAGCTCCAGACAACAGATCCACCCACAGAATCTGCAGTTTTTCAGTTCTTATAACAGACAGAGGGGAGACATTTGACATATAAAGATACATGCAGGAGGCATCTATTTCCTTATAGATCAGTAGTTTAGAAAGGATGAGAGTGGGTTTACATCCACTTTAAGAATGCTTTCAGAAATAGAAGAGTTTATTTTTATTGAGTAACAAAATGGAAAGTAAATGAACAGAAGAGAAATCCAAATCAATATTTTGTGTGACCACCCTTTGCCTTTAAACCAGCATCAATTCTTCTAGGTACACTTGCATGCAGTTTTTGGAGGAACTCGGCAGGTAGGTTGTTCCAAACACCTTGGAGAACTAACCACAGATCTTCTATGGATGTAGACTTCCTCAAATCCTTCTGTTTCTTTGTGTAATCCCAGACAGACTCGATGATGTTGAGCTCAAACCATCACTTCCAGTACTCCTTGTTCTTCTTTACACTGAAGATAGTTCTTAAAACAGTAGTAAAGCCGGCTTAGTAATTTTTTACCTACAGGTAAGCCTATAATAAGGCTTACTTGTAGGTAAAATGAATAGCTCCTAAATGTGCACTGTTTAGGAGATATTCACCCTGAATGCAGCCAGTTACGTCACTGGCGCATGCGCTCTGAAGGTCCGGCATACCTTGCCAGACCCTCGGAGCTTCGGGGGGTCTCCCACACGCATGCACGCACGAGAGTGACGTCATCGTGGCTCCAGCCAATCACATAGCCCGAGCGCACAAACCCGGAAAAAAGACTAGGAGAACATGTCAGCTCTCTCAGCAGTGACAGCCCAGTGCTGGAGGGCTTAGTTCCAAGGTGAGTATTTCCTAATGTGCTAGTATGCATCGCATACTAGCACATTAGGAAATACTCACCTTGGAACGAAGCATCGCATACTAGCACATTAGGAAATACTCACCTTGGAACTAAGCATTGCATACTAGCACATTGTGCCATTGCCTTACAGGTGTTTTTTTTTTTTAAACATCTGCGGTTTACAACCACTTTATTGACATTGGTGGTTTGTTTGGGGTTGTTGTCTTGCTGCAGAATAAATTTGGGGCCAATCACACGCCTCCCTGATGGTATGACATGATGGTCAAGTTTCTGCCTGTATTTCTCAGCATTAAGGACACCATTTATTCTGACCAAAATTTTCCAGCTCCATTTGCAGAAATGCAACCTGAAACTATCAAGCAACCTCCACCATGCTTCACTGTTGCCTACAGACACTCATTATTATACTGCGCCCCAGCATTTCGGCTAACAAACTGCCTCCTGCTACAGCCAAATATTTCACATTTTGACTCATGAGTCCAGAGCTTCTGTCATATTTCTGTACCCCAGTTCCTATGTTTTCATGCATAAGACATGGAAATAAGGCTAAGTGACTCAGCTATGCATGGAAACATAGAAACTGGGGTGCAGGAAAATAGCATCAGGTGTTGTGGACTATATATATATATATATATATATATATATATAAGAAGGAAACATGGACTTTGTAGGCACCACTGATAAAAAAAAAAAAGAATTTTAGTGCAACAAATTCACATAAAGATCATATAAAATACAGCACTGTAGCAGCCTACAGTTGCACTCTTGACATCTCCAATACTGTAATAGCCGCTCGTGTTGAAGGTACAAGGCCAAAGAACCGTGATAGCACTCAACGTGGCAAAATTTTTACCAAAAATATGTAGAAGAATACATATCGGCCTAAACTGTAGAAGAAATGTGTTTTTTTATATATTTTTTGGGGATATTTATTATAGCAAAAAGTAAAAAATATTTGTTTGTTTTTTTTTAATTGTCACTCTTTTTTTGTTTATAGCGTAAAAATAAAAACCAAAGAGGTGATCAAATACCACCAAAAGAAAGCTCCATTTGTGTGAAAAAAAGGACGTCAACTTTGTTTGGGTACAACGTAGAACGACCGCGCAATCGTCAGCTAAAGTGACGCAGTGCCGAATCACAAAGAATGCTCTGGTAAATCCTTCCGGGGTTGAAGTGGTTAAAACAAGGTAACAGGGTTGTGTCTAAAATATATAGTAACTCCCAGGAACCATGCATGCGTAGGTGAGCTGTGAGCACATGTGGGGACATACAGTCAGCCGAAATTGTTGGCACCCCAGGAATTTTTCCAGAAAATCAAGTATTTCTCACAGAAAAGTATTGCAGTAACACATGTTTTGCTATACACATGTTTATTCCCTTTGTGTGTATTGGAACAAAACAAAAAAAAGGGAGGAAAAAAAGCAAATTGGACATAATGTCACACAAAACTCCAAAAACGGGCTGGTCAAAATTCTTGCCACCCTTAACTTAATATTTGGTTGCACACCCTTTGGAAAAAATAACTGAAATCAGTCGCTTCCTATAACCATCAATAAGCTTCTTACAACTCTACAGCAATTTTAAGATCTCTCCACAGGTGTTCAATGGGATTTAGATCTGGACACATTGCTGGCCACTTTAGAACTCTCCAGCGCTTTGTTGCCATCCATTTCTGGGTGCTTTTTGATGTATGTTTGGGATCATTGTCCTGCTGGAAGACCCAAGATCTCCGACGCAAACCCAGCTTTCTGACACTGGGTTCTAGAGTGCGACCCAAAATCCTTTGGTAATCCTCAGATTTGATGATGCCTTGCACACATTCAAGGCACCCAGTGCCAGAGGCAGCAAAACAACCCCAAAACTTCAATGAGCCTCCACCATATTTCACTGTAGGTACTGTGTTCTTTTCTTTGTAGGCCTCATTCCATTTTTGGTAAATAGTAGAATGATGTGCTTTACCAAAAAGCTCTATCTTGGTCTCATCTGTCCACAAGACGTTTTCCCAGAAGGATTTTGGCTTACTCAAGTACATTTTGGCAAACTGTAGTCTTGCTTTTTTATGTCTCTGTGTCAGTAGTGGGGTCTTCCTGGGTATCCTGCCATAGCCTTTCATTTCATTTAAATGTCGACGGATAGTTTGCGCTGACACTGATGTTCCCTGAGCCTGCAGGACAGCTTGAATTTCTTTGGAACTTGTTTGGGGCTGCTTATCCACCATCCTGACTATCCTGCGTTGCAACCTTTCATCAATTTTTCTCTTCCGTCCACGCCCAGAGAGATTAGCTACAGTGCCATGGGTTGCAAACTTCTTGATAATGTTGTGCACTGTGGACAAAGGCAAATCTAGATCTCTGGATATGGACTTGTAACCATGAGATTGTTGATATTTTTCCACAATTTTGGTTCTCAAGTCCTCAGACAGTTCTCTTCTCCTCTTTCTGTTGTCCATGCTTAGTGTGGCACACACAGACACAAAATGCAAAGACTAAGTGAACTTCTCTCCTTTTTATCTGCTTTCAGGTGTGATTTTTATATTGCCCACACCTGTTACTTGCCCCAGGTGAGTTTAAAGGAGCATCACATGCTTGAAACAATCTTATTTATCCACAATTTTGAAAGGGTGCCAAGAATTTTGACCAGCCCATTTTTGGAGTTTTGTGTGACATTATGTCCAATTTGCTTTTTTCCTCCCTTTTTTGGTTTTGTTCCAATACACACAAAGGGAATAAACATGTGTATAGCAAAACATGTGTTACTACAATACTTTTCTGTGAGAAATACTTAATTTTCTGGAAAGATTTCTGGGGTGCCAACAATTTCGGCCATGACTGTACCAAGTAACAAAAGACATCGAAAAAAACAAAGTCAACAAAATAAATGTGTTAGGTCAACAAGTACTGCAGAAAGAAAAGAGGAGGAAGTCTCACCACTATATCTACTGCTAATATACATGTAAGGCAGAAACTAGATGTAAATAGTAGCAATAGCACCAACACCCCCATGGTTGCTAGAAAACATCTCTGGCAAATACAGTAATTTTTCTTGGTGCTGTTGCTACTATTTACACCTAGTTTCTGCCTTACATGTATTAGCGGTAGATATAGTGGTGGTGAGACTTCCCCCTCTTTTCTTTCTGCAGTACTTGTTGACCTAACACATTTATTGTGTTGACTTAATGTTTTTTTTCTATGTCTTTTGTTACTTGGTATGTCCCCACATGTGCTCACAGCTCACCTATCCATGCATGGTTCCTGGGGGTTACTATATTTCAGACACAGCCCTGTTACCAGTGGCGGTGCATCCATAGAGGGCGCAGGAGCGCCGCCCCCTCTCTCCTGCACCCGTCACTCAACAATAGATTCATGCATTGCATGAATCTATCTATTGTCGCCGCTGCCGCCCACTATTCAGGTGTCCGGCCCCCTGTTGAGCGCCGGACATCTGAATTACAGCGTTGGGTGTGTTTTGGAAGTGCCTGATTAGAGCCAGAGGCTCTAATAGGCTTCCTGATTAGAGCCTGTGGGCTCTAATTGGCTTCCAAATGGTTAAACAGAGGGCGCACAGGCTGTGCGTTCCCTGTTTAAACAATGCTGTGTTAGGGAATCGCTACCGGTCACCTGATTGGCTGAAGTGACAGGCGCTGTGATTGGATGCCTATCAGGCGTCCAATCATAGCAGAGATGACATCGAGGACAGGAGAAGACATAGAGGACTCGGAGGGAGCGTGGAGGAGGACGGCGCTGACCCGAGAAAGGTAAGTGCCGGGCGGGGGGCAAACTGGCTGCATTTGAGGGGAAACTGGCTGCATTTGGGGGGGAAACTGGCTGCATTTGAGGGGAAAACTGGCTGCATTTGAGGGGGAAACTGGCTGCATTTGAGGGGCAAACTGGCTGTATTTGAGGGGCAAACTGGCTGTATTTGAGGGGCAAACTGGCTGCATTTGAGGGGCAAACTGGCTGCATTTGAGGGGCAAACTGGCTGCATTTGAGGGGGAAACTGGCTGCATTTGGGGGGGAAACTGGCTGCATTTGAGGGGGAAACTGGCTGCATTTGATGGGGAAACTGGCTGCATTTGAGGGGCAAACTGGCTGTATTTGAGGGGCAAACTGGCTGTATTTGAGGGGGAAACTGGCTGCATTTGAGGGGGAAACTGGCTGCATTTGAGGGGGAAACTGGCTGCATTTGAGGGGGAAACTGGCTGCATTTGAGGGGGAAACTGGCTGCATTTGAGGGGGAAACTGGCTGCATTTGATGGGGAAACTGGCTGCATTTGATGGGGAAACTGGCTGCATTTGATGGGGAAACTGGCTGCATTTGAGGGGCAAACTGGACGCAGATAAGATCAGTTTCAGCCTTTAAGGCCTTATAGGCTGAAATGTGTCAACTGATCTTATCTGCGTTTACACTGTGGCTTTTCAATAAAATGAAGACTTTTTAAGACCAACAACCGGAGTGCTGATCATCTTTCCTACATGGTTAATAGGTAAACGGAAAAGATAAGCTGCAAGGAGCCCACAGGCAATACCAATGATCAGCCATTTGCCTCTGCCTGCCTTCTTTTTTTGGTGCACATCTTCCAGAGTGTTGTTTCTCTTTAAATGTTTCCTTCACAGAACAAGATCTCCAACTTTCTGTCCTTATATACACCAACAATGTCTTACCAGGACAAATCAGAGGCCTTGAATGGTACAGTGTTGGAGTTTACTAGTTAACGTGCAGGTGATTTGGAATATCAGTTTGTCACATTATGACGCTTTAAAGCAGGGATCTCCAAACTACGGCCCACTACAAGATTTTATCCAAAAGGGGACTCTAATGGGGGCTGGAAGAGAGAGGACTCATATGTAAGGGGGGTTTAGATGGGGACTCTGATGTTAGGGGGCTGTGATATGGACTCTGATGTAAGGGGGCTCTGATAGGGACCTTGATGTAAGAGGGAATTCTGATGTAAAGGAGACTCTGATGGGGACCTGGATGCAAGTAGGGACTCTGAATATTTGCAAAATATACTGAAATGTTTGGAGACCCTTGCTTTAAAGTATCCCATTGGTCATCTATACAATGTGAAATAAAATACTAGAGGAATAAGCCCAAAGCCAATCTCTTCATCTTCCCCAAACTTCTAGTCAGCAATTATATTAGGAAGGCAACGAACATTGTATCTTGTTACAATTATCTAGGAACAATAATGAAGCTAAATGGTCCTTCCCCCACCTCTATAGGATAGTCTTTTACAGGAAATGGGCACATTGATTTTCTGATAGATTGCCCCAGAAATAAATTAATATTCGCCATGTACATTATTATATTGTGTATTGATGGGATTTTCATTTAATGCACTTTTCAGAGAACTAGGGCTAATCTAAAGCCAAACATAAATGAGATATTTTTTTTAATTAGAAGCAGAAGCAATATTTTAATACAATGGTTGCTGTGTAATGTTATTATATTCAGCCATTTCATTCATTTAAGGAGAAGCTTTCAGAACAGGCTAAGAGTGGAGATGGCTGCATTAAAGGAAAGATGTATGTCTTTCACTGGCTAAGTTTACTCTGCTCTAACCCTTTGAAATGACTTTGTAGTCACAATTCATGACAACACACAGCCCTCTGTACTTTTAATATGATTGGTATTAGATGCGATAGACTAGTCTAGATTTTTGCACCAAAAAACGAACACACCCAATGTAGGAAATTTGGCACAAAATATTTTTTCACTTAAAAAGCATATATTGTCATACAGTAACCTAAAGTAAAAAGTAAATAAAAGTAGTCAAATGCTAAAGCTTTTAAGGAAACACTGCAGCTGTGCTAAAATCTCTAGGAAAACATTTGTTTTTATTTTTGAATAAAAGGTCAGTATAGCTATACTGCTGTATTTGTCTCTGGTTTAGAAATTTCTCATCATTTTCGTATTTAGTGATAGTGGCCATGTGAATGGGAGTAGTTCACACTGGTGAATTGCGATATGTCCTGGTCTGTGGTGGAAAAAAAGTAGAGCAACCCCTACTTTTTTTCAAATTCCAAGGCATGCTTGATGCTTGTCAGCACAGTGCAATGAGCATCTATGCTCAGGAAAAACAGAAGGCCAGCACAAGTTTCGCACCTCTGCCATACCATAGACCCTTTGCATGATCCAAGAAGCAAGGAGAAAAGTGCATATTAAAATATTCCTCTTCTGATCTTCCACTTTCTCTATTTGAGAGAAGTCATCTCATTAAGATGGTGAATTTAGCCTGTCTTCTTTATCTCTTACAAACATTACCAATCCTCTTTAAACATAAAGAAGTGAAGCAATTAACCAAGGCTATGACTAGGTTTTATGGCAAGGGAAGAGACTAGACTTGTGCACAACGGAAAAATTTGTTTCGTTTCGGTTCGTTTCTTGTGCACAACGGAAAAATTCGCTTAGTTTCGGTTCGTTTCTTTTCGGTCCTGTTGATTCGTAATCGTTCGTAATTTTGCTAGACGGGATTTTTCGTGTTCGGACTAATTCGTATTTTTGCCAGCGACATTTTTCGTTGAATCGGAATGATTCGTATTAATGTAAGCCTTATTTTTAGTTGATTTATAATTCGTACTTTCGGTAGAGTACATTGTTTTTCGTTGATTCTTGGACACATATATACTGTAGTGCTGTCGTACGTGTTGTACGTCACCGCGCTTTGCTCGAGCATTTTTTTTCACGATAGTGTGTAGACAAGGCAGGCTTGAGAAGAATCACGTCGAGAAAAACGCTGTTTTTTTCAATGACATTAAAAGCGGTCGTGTGTACGCGGCATTATTGTGCTTCGAATGGATTCGTACATTCGTAACTTTTTTCATAACGAATTATGCCAAAGACATTCGGGCATTCGCTATTTGCGATATAATTTATTTCGGATTCGGTTTTATTCGTAATTGCTTTATTCGGAAATTCTAATGCTTCCGAATTGTCCGAAAGTTGCTAAATTCGGACGAATTTCGGTTCATTACGAAACAAATTGCACAAGCCTAGAAGAGACCATGAGTAGCAATATCTACTCTTTCTCTGCCTAAAAGTAAAGGTAGTCTTGGCCTTCCCAATATCAGAATTTACAATTTAGCCTGTCTACCATCGACTTCAAGGTATTCTAACTTAAACATAGAGATAGAACAGCCCTCTCCCTGGAATCTTTCTGCTCTATTACATACTAAGATGAGAAACCTGCCTCCAATTCTGAAGAATAACTTACCTTATAATGTACAATAGTAACCTGGAGAGAGTTGAGGAAAAACTAAGGAAAGTCTCCCTATGTATCAAAGTTCCTGCTAATTCAGGATAATCCACCATTCCCAGAGTAGAGATGCAGTTTTTCAAACCTGGAGCCAGAATGGGTTGAATACAGCACACCAATTGTACTATAAAAATTCTTACTCACTAAAGTCATTTGAGACTGTGTAATTTAATATTCCAAGACAGCATTATTTTTACCACTTGCAAATATCTACTGTAGTTATTTAGGGTCCTGTTGTGGGGATAGATTTTATGCATTCAATTCAACCTTTTTGGATAGGTTGGTAGGACATGGTATCTATGTTAAACCCGATACATACCATTCTTTGAATGATATTTCTTCCACTTAAAAAATTGGCGTGCTGATTTTTCCCATGAAAATTTGTTGTTAAATTTAGAGGAGGGATACACTAATTTGGGATACACTAAGTTAGGAGATTTATTATAAGTGAGAGTTGAAGAGAAACTCGATTTAATATTATGCATAGAGCATACATCTGGTTTAGAACAAATCCCTCATCGGTGTATGCAGGAATATGTCCGAAATGTAATCTATATAGACCCACGTGGTCACATCGATTGTGGCATTGTCCAAAGTTTTCTTTTTTTTGGGAGCAGGTGTTGGAATATATAAATTTGGTTACAGGTATTACCGTTCACAAAGACATTTTGATGTTAATGTTCTGCTGTGACCAGGTTGATGCAATGAGCGCTATAAATAGCCAGATATATAACCTGTAGTGGAGTCATATATGTTTATTGACAGCTCCGAGAGCCATTCGGAGGCACTGGATTTCTAGTGCCTCTTCTATGGTTGCAGAAAAGTTATGAAAAAAAACTGCTGTATATTAAAAAATTAAGTGTGGAAATCTAGAATGAGACTTAGATTAACAATTTAAGAGGTTCATAAATTCTACTCTAAGTTTGGTGGAGACACAATAATTTATGTTCACATTTAAATATACAGAATAGTATATCAAAGCTGATACTATTAATAGTTTGGGTAATCTTATACATAACTCATAGTAAAAATATATACTGGGGCTTATTTATTAATTGTTCATCATTTATTTATTTAAGGCATATGGTTATAGGGATTATTAAGGGTTGCTGTGTGATGTGGATAACGATTTTTGCTTACGCTTTTTGTACCCATGGGCATACCTGGAGCATTTGGCACCAGGGGTGGATCCTATATCTGGACCCCCCCCCCCAGGCAGGTATGCGGCGCACCACACGTTGATGTGCTGACGTCGACATCAAGTGAAGTCACATGTAGCGCCTCCGCGCACTGCGGCCCAGAACCCGGAAGAATTCTCCTCCCTCTGCTCCTCCTGGTGACCAAGCCCCTTCTCTTCCTCTGCAAAAATAACACAGACCGACCCAAGGACTGAAATACATGTAACTGGCAGTGGCACACTTACTATGTGCTACTGCCAGTGGCAACACTAGGGTTGGTGTCTCCTGGTGCAGCAAAACATGGCGTCACCCCCTTAAAAAAAATAATCCTGTTTTCTGAAAAAGTGCGCCAAAGATGCAGCACGCAGGACTTTTGGTGCACTTTCTGAAAATCCCCCACAAAATGCGCAAATATAAATCTATAGAACTGCAGCTATAACTGCAGGTAAAATTTAGAAAGACCCCCTTTACATTACACAACCTGCCGTACCTCTGGACCCCTTTACATTACACAGCCCCCGCACCTTTGGACCCCTTTTAATTACACAGCCCCCACACCTCTGGACCCCTTTACATTGCACAGCCCCCCACACCTCTGAACTCCTTCGCATTGCACAGCCCCTAACCCCCATAGCTCTGCCCCTTCCTACCTTATTCGGACATGCAGAGCGGGAGACACAGGAGAGCGTAGTCCTAGCAACCAATCACCTGCTGGTTAACTTGGAAAGTTAACTCTGGCAGCTCTTGCTGTCTATTCAGTGCTGCCATTTTCCTCTCCCATTCTGCCTCCTGCGTTAGTGAGCAGCGGAGGCAATCTGGCGGCCGACCCTGGGTGTCACCTCTAAGTGGCACCCCGGCGGACCGTTCCACCCCCTCCGTTGGTACGCCACTGATTGTACCATTCAGAAAATGGAAAATAAAAGAAAAAAATGCAACCTACTGCAAACCAGCATGCCAATGCACGTGCACTTACCTGCACTCAACACACATTTCAGTATGAATGGACCCTAATGAAAACTTTAGTAGCAAGTGTAAAGCACAACTCCAGAAATTTCTGAATTATCACTGTGGCTGTTACTGCTAGGCTGTGTATGTAGCCCAAGCCCTGCCCACAACCCAGGACACAGAGAAAGAGGCTATTGATCGCTGTGCCTCCTAGGAATGAGGAAAGACTGCTGGGAGGAACTGGGGCTGATGGGAGATCTAGCATCACTGGGGCAGGAGGGGAGGGGCACTGTGTGCTCACCTCTGCATCAGATCGAGAAGAGGAGTAAGGTGCTGGTGCCATCTTGCTGGAGTGTTTTGCCATGGTAGCAGATGCACAGTGGGAGAAAAAACATTCAATCTCCCCAGATGCAAGCACACGCCTGGATTGTCGGTTCTCCCTGGCGTTCGTCCTGCCCATTGCCACCTAAATCTAGTACTGGAGCCGCTGGGATGCTGGCTGCTACCGGAGAGAGGGGTCACTGAACTCAGGCATAGGCCTCTGGGCTGCACACCTACCTGTGTAAACTGAACTGCTACAGGGAGACCAGCTTTACAACCTGTTTACTATGTGCTACTACAGGACCCAGAGAGGAGAAACAGTGAGTACTGAGAACTTTGTTGCCCCATCCTGCTGTGTGCTGCCTGGGGTGAGGACTAAAGAGCTGCCATTCCTCTCTAGAAGTGCTGGGTGCCAAGACATTTCTGCAGAAAGACTGCTGTGAAAGCTGAGTAAAGGTTCTGTGCGGTGCTGCTGCTACAGACTTCAGGGAGGGAGAACGCTGCAGTTTTATCCAGCATTGGCTTGAGGGGGAAACCCTGTGTGTGCAGCTTGACCCCTCATTGGGCTTCAAGAAGATGCATCGGGATCATTGGGAGTGGTGAGAGGCCCTTTGACCACCTTTTTTTTTTTTTTTTTCTTGTTTAATATTTTTATTAGATTTTACAAGTAAATAGCAAATATACTGAACATTACATTCTGATCAAGAATAGAATTGTAAATAAATACAGTAATCACTAAAAATACATATTGAAAGAAAGGCAGTAGAGGCTAAACCTCAGTAACAATTATATCAATACAAATAGAGGTATAAAAGATTAGAGCAATGAAGATAAGCAATATTCAGGATAGAATATCACGTCTCCAGACCAACCACTCACCCCCGAAGGGAGCAAGCTGTGAGCAGATGGGGGCTCGATTAAGTATGAGAGAATATGTTGGGCTATCCAGAAGGATACACCAGATGAACGTTGTCATACCTCAATTGTTTAGTGGAGACTTTCCTAACAAATCTTTAAGACACAAAGATATTAGTGATTGATAAAGTGAAACTTTAAAGTTATATATATAAGTCATGTAATGAACATCACATGTGTAAAAAATCTGTATTACACAAGTAACAAAACTAACCAGAACAGAAAGACAGAAGAAGTAAGAGAGAAGAAGAAGAAATATGGGAGAAAAGTAAAATTTATAGAAAAGAAGGTATGGGTATAGGAAAATAGAGAAAAAGGTGAAGGTTGTCTCTCCGGGTGGCGGTCCAGTCAGATCAAGGCCCCGTTTAAATATTATATTAATAGATAAATATTAAAGTATTTCAAAGAGGCATCAACAATAGTTGATCAAAATCTGGGGGTAAAAAGTGTTTAATCCATGGTTTCCATATTTTATTATATGTTGCAATGTTGTCATTTTCAATAGCAGACATTTTGGAAAAGATAAGGGCTCTGTTAATTCTATGTTTAGTTTCAGCCACAACCAAAGTTTGGGTTTTCCAGGCCTTAGCTATAGATTGTTTAGCCGCCGTGGTGAGATGTAGTAGTAATTTGAATTGTGACTTATTCAAATTAGGAGGTTTGAGGTTGAGGAGAGCCAGTGCCGGGTCTGGCGGGATTGGTATTTCCAAGGCCGTAGAGGCCATGTGAAATATTTTACTCCAGAAGGATTGAACGATTGGACATTGCCACCAAATATGGAACTGCGTGCCCAGTTCAGAACAGCCTCTGAAACATAGATTTGGGTACGAGGGGGCAAAATTGGCAATCCTGGCCGGAACCAGGTACCATCAAGAAAGGACCTTATAATTTGTTTCCAACGCAAAACAGTTTGGCGAGGAATGCTTAGTAGCTGACCATATAATATCCCAGTCACTTTTACTGAATGTTCTATCCATGTCGTGTGCCCATTTAGTCGTATAGGATGGTAAAGTATCGTCGGATGTGGAATTGATGCGTTTATACAAAAGTGATATTAATCCTCTAGTATGGGGATCACTGTTACAGATACGTTCAAATTGAGTCATTTGGGTGAGAGGGGATCCCGTATCAACGAGGGGTGTATAAAAGTTCTTAATTTGTAGATAGCGGAAGAGCTCCTTCATGGGGAGTTTGTATAAATCACATAATGTTGGGAACGTAAGAATATCATTGGAGGAAACTAGATTATGGAATTGAAGTAGGTTTCTTCTGGACCAAGCTGCAAATGATAGGGGAAATTTCCAGGCGGGGTAAAATGAGGGATTTCGAAGAAAAGAGAGTAGAGGGTTATGAGTGGATTGTAGGCTTTTTGTGGATCTATATTTGTCCCAGATAGCTATAGAATGTTTGGTTACAGGGTTAGATAAGTTTAGTCTATCTTTAGGAGCTAACCAGAGCAAATTATTCACAGAAATGGGGTCAATATCCACTGATTCAATCGCTACCCATAGAGGGGATTCTATTGTAGAATGGTATTTGGGGAGTTGTGCTAGCTGAGCAGCAAAGTAGTATGAGGAAAAGTTAGGAATTCCCAGACCACCTTTCAATTTATCAAGATAAAGAGTCGATCTAGGTATACGGGGCTTTGTAGAGCCCCATATAAAAGCCATCACTCTCTTTTGAGTGAGCCTCAAGAAGTAAGGAGGTATATGTATGGGGAGAACTCGGAATAGGTAAAGGAACTTTGGTAAGATTGACATCTTAGTAGCATTAATCCTCCCAATCCAAGATAAAGGAAGAGAAGACCATTGTTTCATCAGATTAGTAGTTGATTTCAATAAGGGTAAGTAGTTAACTGAAAATAAGTCGGATATAGAAGAAGTGAGTTGGACTCCAAGATATGAAATATGATGCAATTCCCAATTGAAAGGTAAAGACGTTTGAGCTTGTTGTAACTCAGATGGCGAAAGGGAAATATTAAGGGCATTAGATTTGGCATGATTAACACACAAACCAGAAATCTTTGCAAACTTGTCTAAAGTATTTACTAGATTTGGGGCTGAGACGTGGGGATGGGATAAAAAAATCAGGATGTCATCTGCAAAAAGACTCAATTTGTGGTGATGTCCACCTAATTCTACACCTTTGATATTAGGATTATTTCTAATAATACATGCTAAGGGTTCAATAAGTAGGGCAAAAAGCAAAGGGGATAGGGGGCAACCCTGTCTAGTACCTCTCCTAATATCTATCATAGCTGATTTGTAGCCCATATATTTAATATAAGCTTTCGGAGTGCTGTATAGTGAGGAGACCCAAGTTAAGAAATTTTCCCCAAAACCCCATTTTTGAAGAGTATATTGTAGATATGGCCAGCTGATTGAGTCGAACGCCTTCCTAATATCTAATGATATAAGGCAAGTTGGGATACGTCTTTTTTTGGCGGCATGAATTAATAAAAGTGCTCTTCTGACATTATCCCCTGCTTGACGCAAGGGCATGAAGCCAGTTTGGTCACGATGGATAAGTTTACCTATAATGCTATTCAATCTAGTTGCCAAGATCTTAGCTAGTAACTTAATGTCTAGATTTAAAAGAGATATGGGGCGGTAATTAGACCAAGAGGTAGTGTCAGATTTAGGTTTGGGAATCATTGCTATGATGGAAGTTAGTGTTTCGGTTTTAAACGAATGACCAGCTAACAAAGAATTGAAGGCTCTAGTCAATAGAGGCGTTAAAATCGAATCAAATTGTTTGTAGTATAGTGCAGAAAACCCATCGGGGCCCGGTCTCTTGTGAGGCTTCAATTCTTTAATAGCATCTTTAACTTCCAAGGCCGTTATGGGGCTCTCCAAATATTCACACTGTTCCGGTGTCATTGTGGGAAGTGTAACATCTGAGAACAAAGTGTCTGCTTTGTTTTTATCAAAGATTAAGCCAGAGTCATAGAGCTTAGCTAATTTAGATTGAAAGATGTCCAAGATCTTTAATGGGTTACTAGTGTATGCATCTCTGGAGGTTCTAAGTCGGAATGCAGCTTGTCAACGATCAATAGACTTGAGGCTGCGGGCCATTGGGGTATCGGGCTTATTGGCTTTGCGGTATAGGGTATGTTGCCGCTTGCGTAAGAGTTTGTCTGCCGAATCTGTCAGAAAAAGACCCAACTCAAGCCAGGCCCTTTCCAATTTAGTGTTAGTGTTTGCATTCGGGGTAGCTTGATGAGCCAAATGACAAGCGTTAAAATTTGCTTCAAGTTTGGTGAACAGAATCTTGCGGACTCTTAATAGATCTCGCCTTTTGTATCAAGCTGCCCCGAATAACAGCTTTATGGGCTTCCCATAATGTAAGGGCAGAGACATCAGTAGTGTCATTAAATGAGATATAATCATTAAGAGCCAGTTCAATATCTGAACGGTGTGAGGGGTGAGTTAGGATGGAGTCGTTAATACACCAAGTGGTGTCATGTGACCTAGGTATAGGAGAGGTAATTGTAGCAGTGACCGCACAATGGTCTGTCCAAGGAAATGGGATTATATTAGAGGATATTACTTCAGGGAGCATACTAGAGGGGAGGAAAATATGGTCTATTCGTGAAAAAGATTTGTGTGGATAAGAATAATGTGTAAAATTTCTGGAAGTTGGGTTAAGTTCCCGCCAGGTATCAACAAAATTAAAAGAAGTAAGTAGGGATTGGAAGGACCGTTTATGGGTAGGAGAGTTAGGAGATGACGGGGATTTATCCAAGAAAGGATAAATGGTAGTATTGGAGTCGCCACATAATATTATTGTTCCAAATTTATGTGATTCGATTAGTTGGAAAAGATGTGATAGAAAAGCTTCAGGACGTTTATTTGGGGCGGAATACGAAACTAATGTGACTTCAGTATCAGCAATAAAGCCTGTTAATAAAACATATCTACCCTCAGGGTCACATATTTGTGTATTAAGGGTAAATGGTGTAGAACGGTGGAATCCAATCAAGGACCCACGTTGCTTAGTTGTAGCTGAAGCTGCGTAGAATTGAGGGTAGGAGGAGGAAAGAAATTTAGGGGAGGCGTTATTGATAAAGTGCGTTTCTTGAAGGAAAATGATGTGAGCTTTTCTAGCTGAAAAGGAACGTAGAGCTTTAGTTCTTTTTTGTGGAACGTTGAAGCCTTGTACATTTAAGGACAAAATGTTTATGGGGGCCATGACATAGTAAGGGTAAGTTTTATATAAGGGTTAATGAAACCCATATTATGAGTTCGAACCGCCACCAAGGGAGACAGAAGAGGAGAAGAAAGGAAAGACAGAAAAGAAAGAATAAAGAAGAAACCAAATAAAAAAGAAGCCCTAATGACTACAATTAGTGTCATAAAATAATGATGTACTAGTAGGGCGCAGGAACATCTCGGAGAGATAACAAAAAATCTCAGAGGGGTTCCATGGTCACCGACCGACTCCTGCATAATAGTAGCAGGAGTCAGGGGGTACGTAGGGGGCCGCAAGAAGTTCCGGGGGGAAAAACAACGCCGGAGAACACTTAAGTATTATAATAGAAAACATAAATAATTCTCTATCAAGAAGACTGGAGATGCAATAAACAAAAAAAGAGAGAGAAAGGAAGCATACCAACTTTGGGAAGTATGTTGAGTCAATTTCTAAATGAATGCGTCCATCAGGAGGCTGGAAAATATCAATCTTAACACTTGTGAAGCAAACCGTCAACGCAAGCGAAATAATTAATAAACAAGCTCGCAAATATAGAGGAAAGGGAAGGGAGAGAGGGAAAAAAAAAAATGGAAATGTAATATAGACCTTCTGGCTGACTAAAACAATAAATAATTACCCAAATTTATATTTCATAGGTACAATATAATATGCATTTAAATTACTAAGTAGACATATTTGTCTGAAAGGGGACAAACACACAAAAAAAAAAAAAAAAAAATGTAATATAGACCTTCTGGCTGACTAAAACAATAAATAAATGCCCAAATTCATATTTCAGAAGTATAATATAATATGCATATAAATTACTAAGTAGACATATTTGTCAGAAAGGGGACAAGACAAAAAAAAAAAAAACACTTGTCTCAAAAATGTAAATGTAATATAGACCTTGCTGACTGAAACAATAAGTAATTACCCAAATATATATTTCATAGGTACAATATAATATGCATTTAAATTACTAAGTAGACATATTTGTCAGGAAGGGGACAAACACAAAAAAAAACCCCCTTAAAAACACTTGACTCAAAAATGTAAATGAAATATAAATATTCTGGCTGATTAAAACCCTAAATAGAAACCTAGATTCATATTTCATAAGTACAAATTAATATGCATATATTATGTGCATATAGATTAAAGAAATAGACATTTTTGACAGAAACAAAACACCACTAAAGAAAAAAAAAAAAAAATGGAGAACAGGATTCTAGTTCTTCAAGCATAGATAGTGCAATGCTTTTCAGAATAAAGCAATGGGGCTAATACCCTACAAAAGGGGAGAAACATGGATAAGATTAATGAGAAGTGAACAATCAGTCCATTGAGTCGACATTTATCGGTGCCTGACTATCAAAACGTCCTCTTTTATGAAGATTCTGTCTAGTATAGCCAGAGGGGTTTGGGTCCAGGTCGGTTTCATTTGGAGGTGATCTAGAAGCCGCACGTCTACGAGGTTGCTCCTTAGAATTGGTGTGATCCATCAGGCCTAGATCAATTAAGGCTGACCGAAGTTCATCGGACGTGCGACAGGTATATCTGGTTTCCAAGTATGTAAAGCGGAGAGAGAATGGAAACCCCCAGTGGTATATGATTTGGTGCTTTTGAAGTACTTGCAGCAGTGGTTTCATAGAACGCCTCTTAGTAACAGTTAGAGGGGAGAGGTCTGTAAAGAGCTGATAGATATTGCCCTGGAACTCAAGAGTGTTTTTACCTCTAGCAGCAGCAAGTATTTGCTCCTTTGTTTTATAGTAATGAAATTTAACTATAATATCTCTAGGGGGTCCATTGGGTTTGCGTTGAGTTAGGGCCCTGTGGACTCTGTCCATTTCCAATCTCTCAGGTGAAATACCTGGTAACAGTTCCTGAAACAGTGCACATATAGTTCCCTGTAAGTCTATGATTGATTCAGGGAGACCTCTGATTCTTAGGTTGGAGCGACGGTCCCTGTTCTCCTGGTCTTCCAAACGGTTTTGTAATAAAAAGTTCTCATCCTTAAGCTGTTCAATAGTAGTATTATAATGCTGTGTGGTAGTTTCTATATCATCTACCCGCATTTCCAATTCAGCTGTTCTATGCCCCAGCTCCCTAATCTCCCTTGTCAGCTTCTCTGTTATCTGGTCAGAAGTTTGTTTCAAAGCTTTCTGAAGCATTTTCTCAAATTGTCTGAACATGTTAGACTGAATAACATTTTCAGGTGTTTCATAGTCAGAATCAATCTCACCAGCTGTGTCCAGAGTTTTGACATTGTGTGACAGGGATTTAGGAACCCGCTGTGTGCGAGTCTGTGAGGTACCAGGCGCCGCCATCTTGGATGTCTGCCGGGCCGGTGTATCCTTAGAGATACCAATCTTATACTTTGTTTTTGGCCCCCTCGTGACCATCCTCAATAAGCCAAAGTGTACCTGGTATGAATTTGCGGGAGCTGGTGCCGTTTGCGGTGAAAACAGCGGTCGGTTCTCCGGTTTGTTTAACCCGGGAGCGGAGCTCTAAGGGGATGCGACTTCTCCCTCAGGCATCCGCGCATGCGCCCCCCCTTTGACCACCTTTTTAATACTGACCCTGCTGATATTATTGCTGTTTAAAGTTGCTGTCTGTGGAGAAAATCAGCTTTGTACCCTTTATTTTTCTTCCACTGAAATATACAGTATTTCACAAAAGTACACCCCTCACATTTTTGAAAATATTTTATTCTATCTTTTCATGTGACAACACTGAAGAAATGACACTTTGCTACAATGTAAAATAGTGAGTGTACAGCTTGTATAACAGTGTAAATTTGCTGTCCCCTCAAAATAACTCAACACACAGCCATTAATGTCTAAACCGCTGGCAACAAAAGTGAGTATACCCCTAAGTGAAAATGTCCAAATTGGGCCCAATTAGTCATTTTCCCCCTCCTCGGTGTCATGTGACTTGTTAGTGTTAAACTTGGTGTTATTGCTCTCACTCTCTCATACTGGTCACTGGAAGTTCAACATGACACCTCAGGGCAAAGAACTCTCGGAGGATCTGAGAAAAAGAATTGTTGCTCTACATAAAGATGGCCTAGGCTATAAGAAGATTGCCAAGACCCTGAAACTGAGCTGCAGCACAGTGGCCAAGACCATACAGTGGTTTAAAAGGACAGGTTCCACTCAGAACAGGCCCCGCCATGGTCGACCAAAGAAGTTGAGTGCACGTGCTCAGCATCATATCCAGAGGTTGTCTTTGGGAAATAGACGTATGAGTGCTGCCAGCATTGCTGCCGAGGTTGAAGGGCTGGGGGGTCAGCCTGTCAGTGCTCAGACCATACGTCGCACACTGCATCAAATCGGTCTGCATGGCTGCTGTCCTGTGGCGGAGTGCCCCTTTATCTACAGTCAGGTGCAGGTACCTTTAATTCAAACCCACAATCCTCAGGGATCTCCTCCCTGCTTCCTGTGCTCAGAGAAACCCTGCCTGATGGGACAGCAGTGACTGGGAAAGTGACCTGTCACCAGGTGCTGGGTTCTCCACCGTTAAGTCTGATGTGCGGGCCACCAGCAGTGAGCACAATAGCACGCAGCATCTATCTAAGCCCCAGTCACTGGAGAGGACTTTGCTACAGTTCGTTTGGAGAGGCTGCCCATGCAGTGGGGTGGCCCTATCTTCAGCCACCAGAACCTCTTGACCAAAGACAACAGCAGCAGTGCTAGTGTGAAGCCTGTGCCAACCCAGACGCACGCAGCCATGAGCTTCCCATGACCTTCCTTCATAAGGTGGACATGTGAGAAATAATTATCCTATTTGGTTCAGATGGTGTCAGGCGTGTGTGGTATCAACCAGGTGAGGAGTACAAAGACAAGTGTGTCTTGCCTACAGTCAAGCATAGTGGTGGGAGTGTCATGGTCTGGGGCTGCATGAGGGCTGCCGGCACTGGGAAGCTACAGTTCATTGAGGGAACCATAAATGCCAACATGTACTGTGACATACTGAAGCAGAGCACGATCCCTCTCCCTTCGGAGATTGGGCCGCAGGGTAGTATTCCAACATGATAAGGACCCCAAGCACACCTCCAAGACAACCACTACCTTGCTAAAGAAGCTGGAGGTAAAGGTGATGGACTGGCCAAGCATGTCTCCAGACCTAAACTCTATTGAGCATTTGTGGGGCATCCTCAAACAGAAGGTGAAGAAGCGCAAGGTCTCTAACATCCACCAGCTCCGCAATGCCGTCATGGAGGAGTGGAAGAGGACTCCAGTGGCAACATGTGAATCTCTGAACTCCATGTCCAAGAGGGTTAAGCCAGTGCTGGAAAATAATGGTGGCCACACAAAATATTGACAATTTGGACATTTTCACTTAGGGGTGTACTCACTTTTGTTGCCAGCAGTTTAGACATTAATGGCTGTGTGTTGAGTTATTTTGGAGGGGACAGCAAATTTATATTGTTATACAAGCTGTACACTCACTACTTTACATTGTAGCAAAGTGTCATTTCTTCAGTGTTGTCACATGAAAAGATATCATAAAATATTTACAAAAATGTGAGGGGTGTACTTACTTTTGTGAGATACGGTTAATACTCTCGTGTGCGAGGATGAGAGTTCCAACAGGAGATCCAGGGCCCTAACGCTGGCTAACTGTACTCAGACCCACTGGCCAGTGGTTTAGATTGTGTTTCTTTATCTTTCAGTCAGGTTACCTTGATAGTTTACTGTTCTTTATAAAAGATTTGTATCTGGTCTCTCTTCCTATAATTGTGAGCTGTTTTACATGCTCTATTGAGTTGTCATTTTTATTTGCTGTACTCATTTCTTCCCTGCAGGGCTTTGGTCTGTTCATTAAAGCCACAGCTGTCTCCGAGAGTGTGGCTTTTCTTTCAGAGACTTGGGCACGGAGAACAGGGGACCACAAGAAACAGAGGCTATTGGGAGCATTATAGATGACTATCATGGGTCTAGGGCAGTGGTTCTCAACTCCAGTCCTCAGGGCCCACCAACAGGCCAGGTTTGCAAGATAACTGAAATGCATCACAGGTGATATAATTTGCTGCTCAGGGATTGCAGTATTCTAGTCTGCATCTCACCAAGGTAATACTTAAAATCTGGCCTGTTAGTGGGTCCTGAGGACAGGAGTTGAGAACCACTGGTCTAGATGGTGGCTGTTTACTGTACAAATAATGCCTTAATTAATATCAGGTACTACACACAGCACTCTTCTTCTGGTACTGTGATTGAGTTCCTGGCTATAGTACAGTGCAGGGGTTATGTCATTCAGTATTTCTTTATTCTTCTGTTGTCCAGTGAACAGAATGCAAGGTGTTCTGTGAATGGACAAGGGAAGATCTTGTTTACCCACCCGTCCTCTCCCCTTGTCCATTCAGAAATGCCTTGCATTCTGCGAACAGGAAAGAGAGACTGAACGACACGATCCCTGCACTTATAGCCAAGCCCTGAGTCTAACTGCCGGAAGGTGCTCAATGTGTATTGTACTTGACATGAATAAAGTTATGGTTTTGTTCAGTACAGCTGCCATTTTGGCCTTTTTATAGCCATCCTTCGTGGTTACTTGACTTGTTCTGTTTTTTTTTTTAAATAATCTACTTTAAGGCTATAGAGCAGTGTTAATTTTGGCAGCAAATTTCAATTTAGTTTTAGTCTTGGTCTTAGGACTAAAATGGCGTTTTAGTCCCATTTTAGTCTTCTGCAAGTGTTTTAGTTTTAGTCGTATTTAGTCAACTAATTGTCCAGGACATTTTAGTCGACTAAAATGTCCTACATTTTAGTCGACTAAAATCTTCAGTACATTTTAGTCGACTAAAACTCATTTTAGTCATCTAAAATCAAATGGGTGTAGTTAAATTGTAATGCATTATTTAAGCATTTCTCTACAATTTCCAAACTCATTATATACTGCTGGAGTGAAAAATCTAATATGTTATTATTTATGTTATTGAGGTATGAACATGCACTACAGACCAGTGGTAATTTTGATGTCAAATTTCAGTTTAGTTTTAGTCTAATGCCGCGTACACACGGCCGTTTTTCTCATTGAGAAAAACGACATTTTTCCCATTCGATGAGAAAAACGATAGTCTGTGGGCTTTCTGACGTTTTTTTCGACGAGAAAAACGGCATTAAAAACGACGAGAAAAATTAGAACATGTTCTAATTTTTCGCGTCGTTTTTTTCGACATGTTTTCCGCGGCAGTGTTTCCCATAGGGAAACACTGCCGCGGAGCCCACACACGGTCGTTTTTTTCGACCAAAAAAAAAAATGACATTTAAAACGGCCGTGTGGGGGGAACAAGCTGTTCCTCGTTTTTAACGTCGATTTTCTCGACGGTGTTTTCACCGTCGAAAAAATCGATCGTGTGTATGCGGCATTAGTCTTTTGACTAAAATGGCATTTTAGTTTTAGTCCCATTTTAGTCATCTCAACTGTTTTAGTCATATTTTAGTCGACTAAAATTGTATTTAGTTAGTCAACTAAAATGTTTTCAGTCAGATTTAGTTGACGAAATTAACACTGCTATAGAGGAGAACAGTAGGAGAGCTAGTATACTATTTCAACCAATAATGAAGGCTTTTTTCACTCAGATGTGGCTTTATGCAAGTGTAGCGCACCCACCTATCCCCCTCCTGCATTAAACTCGGCTCCTCGCAGGGGGGAGACAGGCACACCGCACCACAAGCCCGTAGCCTCCTGTGTTAAGAGGTTAGGCGGTGTTGTTTTTGGGCCTTGTCTGCAGCCGGAGTCAGAAGTCCTCCTGAGAATGATTTCCTACCTCTACCGTGGGTAGATGCAAGTCCTTGACTTCCCCAGGAACATGAATGTCTACACCAGCTGAAAGTCCAACTCAATATTTATTCTCACTTAGATATCAAATAGTCTCTTGGATAGAAGAAAGGTTGGAGCAAAGACACAGGACAGCTTAAGGTGTGGAGGAGGTCCAGGCACAAACGTAGCTCAAGCTTTTCTGACTGTTTTAGGTTCCTCAAACAGTTTTGGCGCACGGTCTCTGCCACAGACCATGAGGTTGGTCCCTGCCACTGACCTGGTGAACCTTGTTTTCTTCCTAGGACATAGCCCTTTTCAGGGAGAAGACGTCCCCCCCAGAGAGTCAACAGACCCCTTCCTTCACCGTGACCACAGCATCGGTCCCTCGGAACAGATCCTCCCTTCTCTTAGGGTGCGGGTCCCCTCGCAAGGCGGCACCCTGGACTCCTCGATCCCTAGCGGACCCCAGCCGACGGTTGCTGGGCCCCGGGCCATTGCTGCAGCTCCTGGGACTCCGTACCCAGGTAGTCAGAAACGATGAGGTAGTACCTCACCCCAGGTCAAAGGTGCCTGAGGTGGAACCGGAACAAGGCCTCCGGGGCTAGGGCACCCGGAGATGAAACACACACACACACCCAGGCTGGAGGTGCCTGGGTGTGGACGACACACACACACACACACACACACACACACACACACACACCCAGGCTGAAGGTGCCTGGGTGTGGACGACCCCTCTCAGAAGATGTCTGCCCCTTTTATATCCTCTCCCACCATGCACAGCAGGTTCCCCGCCCCACTGTACAGCTGCCGAGAGGGGACACAAAAAGCACAGCACTACGCTCGCGGTTCAACCCTGGCCCAGAATGACAGCGCCACCCACAAGCCACAGGGAACACATCACCAGCATTATCCACTGAGGACAAAAAGGGTCCATAACTCCTAACAATTTAAGGTGTCTGAGCCTGGTTACCACTCAGACACTCCCCCTAAATTGAACACCCCGCTACACAAGTAACAAGCCTTCTGAGATGCAGTCTATATAGGAAAACATGGTGGCTTGTTGACTTGACAAAGTCTACAGCCAGTTTAACTCATCAAGGAGACACAGAAGTAAAATCCAGTGTAACTGGATCCAGATCCAAATATGGAAGGCTGTTTTCTGGCTTTCTTGGAGGTAAAGAGATAGTCAGCATTTATATTTTTCACGCTACATTGGCTGGAATTAGACTGACCCACTAGCATGGTAAGGATGGGAATAGCGAAAACTTCAGACGGTGTAAAAGATAGCATTACCCCACAAGCTAGGGAAATGTAGGAAGAGGGGAATTTCCATTTAGCTGCGCTGAGGAGCCCCATATAGCAGATTTTTCCTTTTCTAGTATACCACCTTTAAGGCTTACTTCACTATTGTGCACCTCCAAACTCTCAGCTGCTGTACCAATTTGCATCTTTTGGTAGTTTCATTGTTAATATATTTTTATGACTAATAAAATGAACTGATAATGGACATTTTATAATAATAACACGTGAATATTTTAGTGGCTACGCTGTTGTGCCTGTAACACTGAGACACGGGAACAATGTTTAATATATATATCAAATGGAACATTACACTTTACAACACCTACCTTTATTGCGGCATTACTTGTTAAATGATCAGGAAAGCACCCGGGAGAAGATATAAATTACCAGGACAGGCACAAATGGATCCTGCTAACCATTTAAATGATAACAGTTTGATCTGCACAATTAAGTAGAGTCCCCAAGGAGACCTCACTCACACCAATGACTCTAATGTAATGTAAACTTTAGATGGCAGAAGCCACCTCCTGCCACAGCTGTGCGCTCCCCTTACCTCATAACCCACAGTCAGGACCGGAATGGCTAATACTACAGGAATACAAAGCTCACACAACTGCCTTATTTGGACCCCACAAATCATCTGCTCTGTTAGACTCTAAAGTATAGAACTTTATAAATAGGTGTACCAGTTAAGGCTCAGACAGGCGTATTGGGGCCACATTATGTAAGGTATGGACATATTTCAGTACCCAGGACCACCGGTTTTGTGTAAAGCCGCCTGCACAGGATATGGATATATGCAGGTATGCGCAGCTCTGAGCGCACACAGACAGATGCTGCTGACTTTTAATATTAGAACACTTACCTGTCCAGGAATACAGCGGTGTCCTCAATCAGATATCGGGTGCTCACGCCACAATCTCCACTAAGAGAAAACGCCTATGAAGCCTTGCGGCATCAGATCAGATGACAGTCGGATGGAAATGGACAGGTGTCTGGTCTGTCCTGTGATTCGTTACAGCTCAAGCCTGTCAGCAGGTTTAGGCCAATGATTTTGTACCTGAACCTACTGATTGTCTGTAGCAAACCACAGCATAGCATGTCAATGTTTGTAAATACAGACACAGAAACTGCACCGTTCTTTTCTCCCTGAGCCCTTTTTGGTTCAAAGAAAGAAGAAAGTAGATAAAAGACTGTCACACCTTATACATTCTTTTTGGGTCTGACACAACCTTTGGAAGCACATGTGACAATTTTCAATTGAGTCGGTAGGTAGCTATCTGTAGTCCTGTCCTCAACGATGCTCCTTTCCCCTGCCCCCATTCATGATGAATATATGTTGTATGTATATGTGTTTCTTTGATATGTATGTATATATGGTCCTATTATGTGTATCTTTTTTGTTTTTGTATTTTCTGTCTAGAACATGCTATGGTCAGTCAATCTGGAATAACCCTGATGAAGGGACCCCCCAATAAGTCCCGAAACGCGTCGGCTGGAATACTGACTGCATGAATATCTCTATATTGGTGATTTTATGATGTTATATTGTTGGTGTTGTTTACACCTTATAAACTTTTATATTCTATTTTTTCATTAAATGATACTAATCTATTGATCAAATTGTTTCATTCAATCTTGTTGCCTATAAAGTCCCTTACTCTCATTTTGAGGAGATCTGCTTTTCTGTTATATCATTACTTGGATTGGCAACCATTGGGTCCCCCTGGTGAGTTCACATTTGTACAGTTAACCCTTTGAGCACCGTCACAGTGTCATTAGCACAGTGTACAGCATTTTTTTTTTACTGATCACTGTATTAGTGTCACAGACGATTTCAGAGTCAGTAGGTGTCCCTCCCATCTAGCATCAGATAGCCAGCCACACTATCGCCATCCACATTTAACCCCTTAATTTCCAGTAACACTATCAAAGTCACACTATAATAAACAGAAAAAACACATATACACAATAAATAATATATATATATATATATATATATATATATAAGCAGCGCTAATTAAGTGCAAGCTGTGGGGGAGGGGAAACAGTTTCAGACAGGAGTGAATCTTAAGGTAAAAAACACACAGTATCTCATGGATAAGTCTGTAATAGGAGGTGATGAGAAAAAGCAATCTTCTTAATAGAGCCGCAATGCTCTCATTCTGCCACCAACACCACCACTCGTGAAGAGAGGAAAACTGGGGGGCCGTGAGACCTCCCCTATGATAGAACTCTTACCAGACGGCGCTGGATCAAAGGCAAAAACAAAGTGGCTACAGATCTCCTCCTCTCTCAGATAGCGGATATCATCAGACGGGATGCTCACATGTGTGTAAGAAAGAAGAACTTCCCTGCGTCGCACACGTACGTCAGCTGAACGGAGCAGGGAACGCAGGGAAGTTAGGACAGAGACACAGCTCTGACATCTCGCGGTTCCAGCAACGTCCATGATCGAGTAATGTATTATGATTTTTTATATATTGTAAGTGCGGTTTTTATGGGAGTTATTGGGGACCAATAAACTTGTGTTTTTGTGGAGTTACACTATTGTGGATCTTCTTTCTTACACACATGTGAGCATCCCGTCTGATGATATCCGCTATCTGAGACTAGTGTCCCCACATATGCAGCAGAGTGCCAGTACTAGCACAGCACTACTTTTTGGTGATCTGGCAAGTACAGTATCTCACAAAAGTGGGTGCACCCCTCCAATTTTTGTAAATATTTTATGATATCTTTTCATGTGACAACACTGAAGAAATTACACTTTCCTACAATGTAAAGTAGTGAGTGTACAGCTTGTATAACAGTGTAAATTTGCTGTCCCCTCAAAATCACTCAACACACAGCCATTAATGTCTGAACCGCTGGCAACAAAAGTGAGTATACCCCTAAGTGTAAATGTCCAAATTGGGCCCAAAGTGTCAATATTTTGTGTGGCCACCATTATTTTCCAACACTGCCTTAACCCTCTTGGGCATGGAGTTCACCAGAGCTTTACAGGTTGCCACCAGAGTCCTCTTCCACTCCTCCATAACGACATCACAGAGCTGGTGGATGTTAGAGACCTTGTGCTCCTCCACATGCTTGGCCAGTCCATCACCTTTACCCTCAGCTTCTTTAGCAAGGCAGTGGTCATCTTGGAGGTGTGTTTGTGGTCGTTATGTTGGAATATTACCCTGCGGCCCAGTCTCCGAAGGGAGGGGATCATGCTCTGCTTCAGTATGTCACAGTACATGTTGGCATTCATTGTTCCCTCAATGAACTGTAGCTCCCCAGTGTCGGCAGCACTCATGCAGCACCAGACCATGACACTCCCACCATGCTTGACTGTAGGCAAGACACACTTGTCTTTGTACTCCTTACCTGGTTGCCGCCACACACGCTTGACACCATCTGAACCAAATAAGTTTATCTTGGTCTCATCAGACCACAGGACATGGTTCCAGCAAACTTTTTTGCAGGCTTTCTTGTGCAACATCTTTAGAAAAGGCTTCTTTTCTGGGACGACAGCCATGCAGACCGATTTGATGCAGTGTGCAGCATATGGTCTGAGCACTGACAGGCTGACCCCCCACCCCTTCAACCTCTGCTGCACTCGTACGTCTACTTCCCAAAGACAACCTCTGGATATGACGCTGAGCACGTGCACTTAACGTCTTTGGTCAACCATGGTGAGGCCTGTTCTGGGTGGAAACTGTCCTGTTAAACCCCTGAATGGTCATGGCCACTGTGCTGCAGCTTAGTTTCAGGGTCTTGGCAATCTTCTTATAGCCTAGGCCATCTTTATGTAGAGCAAATCTCAGAGAGAGTTCTTTGCCATGAGGTGCCATGTTGAACTTCCAGTGACCAGTATGAGAGAGTGAGAGCGATAACAGCAAATTCAACACACCTGCTCCCTATTCACACCTGAGACCTTGTAACACTAACAAGTCACATGACACCGGGGAGGGGAAATGGCTAATTGGGCCCAATTTGGACATTTTCACTTAGGGGTATACTCACTTTTGTTGCCAGTGGTTTAGACATTAATGGCTGTGTGTTGAGTTATTTTGAGGGGACAGGAAATTTACACTGTTATACAAGCTGTACACTCACTACTTTACATTGTAGCAAAGTGTAATTTCTTCAGTGTTGTTACATGAAAGAGTATAATAAAATATTTACAAAAATGTGAGGGGTGTACTCACTTTTGTGAGATACTGTACATCCTGGCCTATTTGACACCAGCACTGCAGTATCTCTTGGCTAAGTGACGAACGCCAGAAGTGCATTTCAAGCTGGTAAGGTGGCTAGCACTAGTAGCGGAATGCAAAAGCAGCCACCAAGAATTCAAGCACAGGTCCATAGAGCCCATAGTAGCTTTCCAGAGATGCTTGCAAACCCTAATTGGCTGTGATTTGATTGTGGACCAAACTAATGTTTATGCTCAACAATACATCGCCGCCAGTCAAAATTCATACCTTGCCAGGCCATACGAGTGGAAACCTATCTCGGTTTCCGAATTTAAGACTTTTAAAACATTATATATTTTTTTTAAAGCAGAAATCCTAGAGAATAAAATGGTGGGTGTTGCATTTTTTTATGCCACATAGCGTTTGCGCAGCAGTTTTTCAAACCCAACTTTTTGGGGAAAAATAAATTTTCTTGAATTTTAAAGCACAAAAACACAATATAATGCCCAATTGTTTGATAATGTATAAAAGATGATCTTACGACAAGTAAATAGATACCAAACATGACATGCTCTAAAATTGCGCACGCCTGTGCAACGACAACAAACTATGTACATTTTTAATATCGATAGGCAATGTTTTAAAAGCACTTACAGGTTCCCACTTTAGATTTACCCAGGAGGTCTAGTGCTAGAATTACTGCACTCGACCTGACGTTCGTGGTGATACCTGACATGCATGGTGCAATTGCTGTTTACATACAACACGAGACTGATGCTTTGCATTCACCTTTGCGTGCGAGCACGGGGGGGGGACAGGGGTGCTTAAATTTTTTATTTATTAATTTTTCATTTTTATACTGTCCCATTCATTTATTTATTTTTATCACTTTTATTATCACAGGGAATGTAAATATCCCCTGTGATAGCAATAGCCAGTGACAGGTAGAGATGGCCTTGCAGTTCGCCCCGCGGTCGGTTCGCGGCGAACTTTGCACGTTCGCTATTCGCCGATACGGCGAACATATGGCGCTATTCGCGGCCGCCATTTTCTTTTACATTGTGAAGAACTTTGACCCATGACACATCCATCATGTGGTACAGGACAGCCAATTGAGACATTTCAGCACATGGACATTCCCCCTACCTTATAAATAGACCTAATCTGGTTGCCGTTTCACATTCGGTCTTTTGTCAGTGTAGGGAGAGGTTGCTGTGTGGAGCAGGGACAGACTGTAGTGACACAAATCGCTAACTAATAGGTCCACCAAAGTCCTTTTAAGGACTGGTATAGGTGTACTATTATTTGGTGTGCAGTATATAGGTGTGTAATACACTTATAATATACTTTCAAATATAGAAAGCATATTATAGTGCATTTGTATTGTGCAGCATTGTGACTGCTGAGCGGTTCTGCAGCGATACTACAAAAAAAGAATGCTAGTCGATCGCAGATTCGCTTAATACTTCTGGTATGTCAGTGTCCATGTTGTGGGACTGTGTGTGCACAGCTAGTAAGTATTTTGTGGCTGCAAATATGATCTGGAGGTTTTTCATGTTTGCCCGCCATTAAAATGAATGGGACCCACCGCGAACCTGCGGTCCGCGAACATTTGCGCGCGATCGCGTTTGCGAACCGTCCCATCAGATGTTCGTCCATCACTAGTGACAGGTACTCTTTTCTGAGAAATCTGGGAGCTATTAGATTCTAGATCTCTCCTCTGCCCTTAAAGCATCCGACCACACCAAGATCGGTGTGATGAGATGCTTTCCCAATTTAAAAATGGCGTTGTTTATATTCGGCGAAACTGAAGTGATGAAATGCTCATAGCTTCTGTTTTCTTAGACCATAGAGATGATTGGAGCCATTCCGGTCTCCAATCAGCTCTATGGTCAGCTGGTGGAACCACCGGCTGCATCCTTGGAGAGCCCGCGAGGGGGGAGGGAGGGACATGTCCCCTTCCACTACTTGTAAAAGCAATCTAGCGGCTAATTAGCTGAAAGCCGACCAGTATATTGCTGGTCCTTGTTAGGCATGAGCCTGTGGGCTGAACGAAAAAAAGAGAACCTAACAGATTCCTTCATTCATATCGATCGATGTGGATGAAGAAATCTCTGCCAGAAAAAGTGTGTGTTATGTCCACCTTTAGAATATAATGCCCTGCATCCACCCACCTCTAATGAGGTACATGCAATGTTCTTTTTTTTTTTTCGTTCAGTGTTTGAGCTGATTTCTCGATGTGGATGAACAAATATCTGCCATAGTATAGGGCTATCCACCCACTGACCATCCCAAGCCCCCATGCTTTGGCATATACGTTATTTTCTTTTTTTTACTGGAGGAGAAATTTACTCCTACAGTGCTGCAATCACTGACGTATGCAATTGGCTAGATGAAAAAAAAAAGAGCCTAACAGATTCCTCCATTCACATCGATCGATGAGGATGAAAAAATCTCTGCCAAAAAGTTTAAAAAATATATGCCGAAGCATAGAAGTGATCCGCTCACTGACCACCCCAGGCCCCAATGCTTTGGCATATATGTTCTTTTTTTTTACTGCGGAGGAGAAATCTCCTCCTACAGGACTGCAATCACTGATGTATGTATTCTGAAACCACACCCTGCATCTGGGGGGGGCTCCATGTGACTATCTTTTTCCCTCGTAATTCTGGAAATTACATACATGGCCTTTTGTCCCTTTACAGAGCTTATACATTTTTATACATCCCACATCTGGCACACTTCCTGGGGAGAAACTGTTTGAAAGCAAGGCAGCCAGGAAAATTTATGAGGGGCTCATCTACACAGACGTTTTGTTGGGGCTTACACAAGTCTGCAAATTTTAGGTTTAAGTGATTTACGAGGGGCCGAATTTTGTTGATAAAAAGCATAATTTGCATTAAATTCTTGTATCTACGCCTGGCTCTACGCCTGGCCATGGTAGCAGAGAACACAGGCATATGAAGAATCGGCCCAAAAAAGTTTTAAATTTGGAAACCGTGATACGTTTCCATTTGAATGATCTGACAAGGAATGAATCTGGGTTGGCAGAGATAA
This sequence comes from Rana muscosa, assembly GCA_029206835.1. Lineage (NCBI taxonomy): Eukaryota > Metazoa > Chordata > Amphibia > Anura > Ranidae > Rana > Rana muscosa. The sequence continues at coordinate 437,468,391 of CM055121.1, read as the reverse complement.
ATTGGTCGGCATATAAATTGCTTTCATCCACAATCAATTGATACAGATTTTTTGTGAAAAACAGTTAAAAATAAACAAAGGGGATTCCGGGTTGGGCAGTGAATGAAGGAAGTGCAGGTGCTGCAAAATCTGTGGGCTGCCAATCAGGATTTGCAAGCACATCAGGAAGGACACTATGGGCCTGTGTTCGAATTCTTGGTAGCTGCGGGACCCTACTTGTTTTAGCCACCGCACCAGCTTGGACTGCACTTATGGGACTCGCTAAGTCACCAAGTGTTACTTGAATACAGAGAGAGAAAATGTTGTATCACAGCATAGAGTGGTGTCTATGGATATCAACATAGATAATAGTGTGCCACGTCCTATAATTATTGAATAGAAAAAATACATTTTTGGGACTTGGACTTTTTAGGCACAGTACTACAAAGATTTGATTAAAAAAGTATAAATTTATTGCACATAAATAAACAGTGTAAACGGCCTTGTTAATAAGCCTACATCTATACATCAATACAACAACCACCGCCTATAAAATAGAACATTCTATGACCCTCAATGGAATGAAACAATTGATGAATATTATTCCCTACAATACATAGTCCAAGGCATTTAGGATAGAGATAAGGTGGTAAACGTTGTTGCATGTGATAGGCGTTCACTCGACAAGTTCCGCGTGTGTTCACGCTTCTTCAGGAGCATCGCAAATAGACTAACAAGAAATTTAAAACAAAGAAAACATTAAGAATTTTACATTGGTATATAACAGTGTATATATGTAACAGAATATATAAGGAACGATGGACTGCCACAACCCCTGGCAAACCAAATCCAGGACGAACAACCAAATAGGGGGGGGGGGCCACGAGACAATGGGTAGCTATGGGGGCACGTATATACTATTCAAAAGCACCACATTAAAGTTAAAAAAGTATGGTGTGATGTCATATGTCGCACCAAGAGGTGACCATTTGAGAACCATTAAAGATTTGGTATATATGCCTTCCAGATCATTGGTAAATATGGTCTATTTGGATGTAATACCAGGGGGGAGGGGCAAGGAAAGAAAAGGGGAAAAAGGAGAAAAGAGGATGTGAAGTATAAATAAATTTATACTTTTTTAATCAAATCTTTGCAGTACTGTGCCAAAAAAGTCCAAGTCCCAAAAATTTATTTTTTCTATTCAACCAAGTGTTACTTACTGCAATGCTGGTATGGATAAGACTAGGATGTACTAGGCTGCTGGTGATCGCCAGTTCACCAAAAGATAGTGGGGCACTAATACTGGCACTCTGCTGCATATGAGAATCATGCGGTTGTACCACCTCAGCAACTTGGGCATGGGGTCGGGTATGCCTGACCTCAGCAGGGACCACTACTCCATCGTCTGACCTATCTATCAAGGTGCCGCTGCTCTCTACAGTTTGGTATACTGAGCCTGATTCGGTCAGTGAGGCTTCCCCATCGCTCTCATCTGTCACGCTCAGAATCCTGAAGGCCTCTTCACTAGTGTACCTTTCGTTGGACATTTTGGCCACTAAATTTACAGGTACCTAGGGTGACTTCTTAATAGATACTTCTTACAAGTACAGTAGGTCCAGCAGACTAAGCTTTTAGCCACATAGTCCTGCGCATATCAGCAGAGACAAGGGCCATTCTAGACACTTGGAGAAAGACATTTTCTAGAGCATCAACACAAAACAATAAGGTTAAAAGCATCAGCTGCAATAGTACTATATGAGCAGGGTCAAACACAAATTTCTGGTCTCTATTTATTCATCTTGTCCAGTAAGCAATATTCTGGCAAACTGACATGGCAGCAATAGCTAGATATAGGGCTGTGGATCTCCTTTACACACCTGCACAGACAAGGAAAGGCAGGGGCCTGTGTGTGTGAACTTGCAGATGAAAATTAAATTAAATGTTTTATTTTTGTGAAACATAGTGCTTGAACGTAGCTAAAACACCCATATAGGTTATAATATGATGGCTGAATCTGACGTTCTTCTGTTCTCAAATGGGCCAGTCACCTGTTCCGTCTACTATTCTGAAAATAATTTTCAGGGATGTGAAGGCACACAGAGCATGGCTTGGCCCCGCCTCCCCCTCTCTTGTTCTGATTGACAGCAGCTGGAGCCAATGAGGATGGAGAGAGTCAAGAGAGCCTCTGCTCTCGTGCACATTGCTGGATTAGGTTGGGCTCAGGTAAGTACAGTTGTGCTCATAAGTTTACATACCCTGGCAGAATTTATGATTTCTTGGCCATTTTTCAGAGAATATGAATAACACAAAAACTTTTCTTTCACTCACGGTTAGTGTTCGGCTGAAGCCATTTATTATCAATCAACTGTGTTTACTTTTTTTAAATCATAATGGCAGCAAAAACGACCCAAATGATCCTGATCAAAAGTTTACATACCCCAGTTCTTAATACCGTGTATTGCCCACTTTAACATCAATGACAGCTGGAAGTCTTTTGTGGTATTTGTGGATGAGGCTCTCTATCTTCTCAAATGGTAAAGCTGCCAAATTCCTCTTCGCAAAAAGCCTCCAGTTCTTGTAAATTCTTGGGCTGTCTTGCATGAACTGAATGTTTGAGATCTCCCCAGAGTGGCTCAATGATATTGAGGTCAGGAGACTGAGATGGCCACTCCAGAACCTTCACTTTATTCTGCTGCAGCCAATGACAGTTCGACTTGGCTTCGACTTGCGCAGCTTCCTGGCTGATGAATGCAAATGATCCTCCAGTATTTTTTGATAACATACTGCATTCATCTTGCCAACAATTTTGACCAAATTTCCTGTGCCTTTGTAGCTCACACATCCCCAAAACATCAGCGATCCACCTCCATACCTTTCATCATAGGCCTTGTTGACTCCTCCCCAAATGTAGTGTTTATGGTTGTATCCAAAAAGCTAAATTTTGGTCTCATCATTCCAAATGACTTTGTGCCAGAAGGTTTGAGGCTTGTCTCTGTGCTGTTTGGCATATTGTAAGCGGGATACTTTGTGGCATTTGTGAAGTAATGGCTTTCTTCTGGCGACTTGACCATGCAGCCCATCTTTCTTCAAGTGCCTCCATATTGTGCATCTTTAAACAGCCACACCACATGTTTTCAGAGAGTCCTGTATTTCACCTGAAGTTATTTGGGGTTTTTCTTTGCATTCCGAACGATTTTCCTGGCAGTTGTGGCTAAGCTTTTTGTTGGTCTACCTGACCGTGGTTTGGTTTCAACAGAACCCCTGATTTTCCACTTCTTGATTAGAGTTTGAACACTGCTGATTGGCATTTTCAATTTTTTGGATATCTTTTTATATCCCTTTCCTGTTTTATACAGTTCAACTACCTTTTCCCGCAGATCCTTTGACAATTCTTTTGCTTTCCCCATGACTCAGAATCTAGAAACATCAGTGCAGCACTGGATGAAAGATGCAAGGGTCTGTCAGGAGTCCAGAAACTCATTGACCTTTTATACACACACACACACACACTAATTACCAGCAAACAGATCACAGGTGAGGATGGTTACATTTAATAGCCATTCAAACCCCTTTGTGTCAACTTGTGTGCATGTTAATATATTGATATTTTTTTGTTAATATATTGATATTCTTGATAAACTTAATTGTTAAGCCCTAACTTACACTAAATCTAAATCCACACACAAGTCGGACCAGTTACAGTGTTACTAAACCCACAACAGTAAAATCAGTCTGTATAGGCAGTAAAGCATGCTTGTTATACTCACTGTGGAACCTAAGGGGTTAATCCTCCACATTGTGTAAAAAGGTTTGATCCTATATGCACAGATCCTCCTCTTCTTCCACTGACTCCAGAACATGTCCCAGATAACACAGAGCCTTTGAAGTCAGGCTGCACATGCTCAGTTTTGTGTGTATTGCTAGAGTTTTTTTTTCTTGGGAGAGTGCATGTGATCAGCACAGGGCCAATCAGCACTTTCCAGACAGAGGGTCAGGGGTCCTAGATCCTGATAGGACAACTCAATGCAGTATGAAAAACTCCTCCTACCAGCTTTAGTAGGAACTGATAGAAGTCACAAGACTGCTATATTCTGCTGATGAGAAAGGGCATTTAGCAGTTCATATTTACTAAAATAATTGCATTTCCATATTCTATGTACTGTGGGAGACCAGATATAGTGAATGCAGGGTCCTGGGCTTAGTAATGCTTTAAGAAGTCTCTCAAAGGAAACATTAATTTTTACATGTCATTGCTCTCAAAGTCGGAGTGCATGTCGAACCAGTGTGAACCAGGCCTTAAACAGACAAAATGGGAGAAAATTAGAGAGGTTCATTGTTAAGGTTTATATACACTTCTTATAAATGGTTTATTTGCCCTGAATGGGCAACTACAAGTCCACATTAGGTAAAACCACCCTGTGCGCAGAGATGTTATGATCGCTTTACGCGTTTTGTTAAGACTGAATGAAACAAAAAAAAATAGCAATTAGCAAATTTGGATCATTTTAACAAAGTTTTGAATTTGGCCCGTACCTGGATTATGCCGTCCAATTCTGGGCACCAGTCCTCAGGAAGGATGTGCTGGAAATGGATTGAGTACAAAGAAGGACAACAAAGCTAATTAAAAGGGACTGGAGAACCTCAGCTATGGGGAAAGACTGCAAGCATTGAACTTATTCTCTCATTTGAGAGGGGATATGATATCAATATACAAATACCATACTGGTGACCCTAGCAAAGGGAAAAAACGTTTCAGTGAAAGGAAATTTAAGAAGACACGTGGCCATGGACTAAAATTATATATGTAACTATAAAGACACGTGGCCATTCACTAAATATAGAAGAGAAGCGGTTCAAACTTAAACTGCATAGAGGCTTCTTTACTGTAAGAGCGGTATGGATGTGGAATTCTCTTCCACAGGCAGTGGTCACAGCGGGGGGCATCGATAATTTCAAAAAACTATTAGATAGCCACCTGAATGACCACAACATACAGGGATATACAATGTAATACTGACATATAATCACACACATAGGTTGGACTTGATGGACTTGTGTCTTCTTCAACCTCACTAACTTTGTAACCTTAACGACCACAACATACAGGGGTATACAATGTACTACTGACATATAATCCCTCACATTGGTTGGACTTAGGGCTGGGCGATTTTCCCCCCAAAAAAAATCTGCGATTTTTTTATAAAAAACTCGATTTACAATTCGATTTTTTTTTTTATTATATTAAAGTGCATCAACAAACAAAATTGCAAAGGCAAACCCTTTCTCTAACTGCAAAGTCAGTGTGCAACAAACACACAATATATTCCAGCGCTCATGGAACATACATTATTAACTATTGAAAACTCTTGAAACTCTGTGTGTGATTCCTTCTGTCCCAGCCTTGCTGCGATCCTGGCTCTGCATTCTTTTGGGTTGGAGGGCCCTCCACACGCTGGTCTGCCTGTTGTCCATCATTCAAGGCAGGGCTCGACAAACCCCGGGCGCCAGGTCGCCATTGCGACTAGAATTAGCGACCTGGGGCAGCACAGCTGGGGAATCCTGTCTCTCCATGCCCCCCCCCCCCCTCCGCGCCGCTGGATCGCGTCGGGCCGCGCCGGCCGGTAATTGAGGCCGCGGCTTTGCGGCCTTCTGCAGGCCTATGCTTCCTTCTGTGGTCTAGCGCCATCTTGTGGTGGCCGTTGGTATGACAACCAGCAATGCTAATGGAGTTTCCCTGTCTGTTTCCCCTGCCATCTCCTTCCCTCTAATTAGAACCCCCAAACATTATATATATATTTTTATTCTAACACCCTAGAGAATAAAATGGCGGTCGTTGCAATACTTTCTGTCACACCGTATTTGCGCAGCGGTCTTACAAGCGCACTTTTTTGGGAAAAAATACACTTTTTTTTAATAAAAAAATAAGACAACAGTAAAGTTAGCCCAGTTTTTTTTATATTGTGAAAGATAATGTTACGCTGAGTAAATTGATACCCAACATGTCACGCTTCAAAATTGCGTCTGCTCGTGGAATGGCGACTAACTTTTACCCTTTAAAATCTCCATAGGCGACGTTTAAAAAATTCTACAGGTTGCATGTTTTAAATTAGAGGAGGTCCAGGGCTAGAATTATTGCTCTCGCTCTACCGATCACGGCGATACCTCACGTGTGGTTTGAACACCGCTTTCATATGCGGGCGCTACTCACGTATGCGTTCGCTTCTGCGCGCAAGCTCGGCGGGACGGGGCGCGTTCCTGGCTCCTAACTTTTTTAGCTGGCTCCTAGATTCCAAGCAAATTTGTCAAGCCCTGATTCAAGGTACTGTGCTCACACGGAGATCATGCCACAGGCTTTGTTTTGACTTTAACCCCTCCTTGCTCCACAGATGTCACTGCAAGTTTAACAAGTTTGTCACCACTGGCAACTGGAGAGTTAAGATTCATTTGCCCTCTGCACATTTGGGATTGGATCCCTCTCTTTATTGTGATAAATGGACTAAGCTTTTTTATCAATTCTTCAAGAGTTTTCAATAGTTAATAATGTATGTTCCATGAGCGCTGGATTATATTGTGTGCATGTTGTGTATTTTATACTTCTGGGTACGGATTTTTTCTTGCTGCGCTGGATCCTGTTTTTTCCCCCTTTTGGATACTTTGTACTTCCATCCATTATATTTTTTTCTTTATCCACCAATTTAGCGCTTGTGACCTTTTGTTGTTTTTTGCCGTGTGCAACAAAGATTGATAAACATCCAAATTATTAATACTGTATTTGGATTTAGCTAATAAAACAACAAAAAATCCTGAGGTTACTCTTAGTTGAATTGAACTGTGTCCGTGCCTCACTGTACCCTTGTCTCACTGTGCCCGTGTCTCACTGTGCCCATGCTTCAATCACTGTGCCCGTACCTGATGCAGATTTTCATGGTATACGGATTTTACTGCTACACCGGTGGCCATTCCAGTATTCAAAAGCCGCGCCTCCTCCTCGTCTGTGATAGGCGGAACACTCAATTTCCCAGCATTCAGTGTTCCGCCTATCATGGTCATCCCCAAAACGCCAGGGAACACTGACAGGTATTCACACCTAGACGACTCGCTTGGAGAGATGTCATACCATCCCACTAGAATTTCTCTTGAATTAAATCATGGGCACCATACAGTGCTTTAAGGTGCTTTTATTTTATCACAAACACAGCCACTCACATTTCAGAGGCTGTAACTAGCTAGGAGCAGACTAGTATGCACTTATAAATTAATCGCTGGCCTTTACATTTTATTTTTATTTTCAAACATGCTTGAAAAAGTTCCACACTATAATTTACTTCTTGTCTGAAATATCGTTATTTTGTACTTCAGAAAATGGTAGCATAGAACATATCGGTGCTGCTGTCATTAGGTGAATGTCACATATGCAGATCTCACTCATTAGGTATCTCCCATCTGCTAGTGTGGGAGCTTGGCTGCACACCTGAATAATCACTCTGTCATGTCACTGTCACTTAAGACAAAGCACATTATGCTGATTACCATAAAAGGTAAGACCTGCCCTGTAATTCTTCTTTTATACTGAACAGGAGCCCAAAAGACAACCTGTCTAAGCCATTGTTTGTGTTCTCTCATATGGAAAGAAGTTTGTAGCGATCAGCTGGAAATGTTCTAATTCTAAATACCTGGGAGACCTTTATGGCACAGTCAGGTTGTTTCCTGAGGAGTACCGCAGTTCTTTGTTATATAACCGGCATGAGAAGGAAATTTGCTATGACGCCTCTAACGGCTATACAAAGAGAGCAGCACTCTGTAATTTAGGAGATAATAAGCTGCAAAGGAAGTTTTAGAAAGTAGGCCCTACCCTTTATTCAATTATGCAAGTGGTTGTAAACCTCAGACATGAAATATGAACAAAGCATATCCCTCTATAGCAGCGTTGGCAAACCTTTTTGAGCCTGAGTGCCCAAACTGCAACACAAAACCAACTTCTTTATTTCAAAGTGCCAACACTGCAATTAAACCTGAATACTAATGTTTTAGTTTAGAAAAAAAAAAACTCATACATTTGTCCAAACTAATTAACATCTTTTGTCTTGAAAGAAAAAAACAATAACAGAGCTTTCAATGAGAATCTCAAATTGACAGATCACACATGGGCAGTCCATCAGATGATAGAAACGTTCTCAAAAGGTCTATATGGCTATATAGAAGTCTGTAGCTCAGGGCAAGATTTAGGCTGGGGTCACACTATCTTCGCATGCGGCTCACAGCAGGGGTCAATGCGTCCCCGTTCACTGTTTCAGGTCCGATTTCAGACAGAATTTTGGGCTGAAATGGACCAAAGACGCACAGGGCTCCTGTGCATATTTGCACCGGAGATATGTGAACCAGCTCCATAGAGAGCCAGTCAAAATCTCCTGCTATTGCGAATTGGATGCGGGGAACCCAATAGTGTAAACCCAGCCTGAAGCAGTCTCCAGGTAACATGCAAGAGAGAAGGATACAGAGGCACCTCTAAGTGCAGACTGATAAAAAAAAAAGTATTTATTTAACACGAATGTAGGAGAGCAACTCACCTTTTTGTAGACAGGTAATATAATCCAACGTTCCTGCGGAACAAGGTGCTCTGTGCTGCTGGTGACACCGCTCTGCTGGGTTTGGAAGCTGGCTGTTTGTGTAGAAGGATTCAGGAGAGAGGGCTGGAACACTCTTGGAGCATCAGGCGCGATGACGTCACTGGACGAGCTGCAACATGTTTCCGAGCATGCACACTGGCCGGTCAGTGTGCGCTGCTTTGTCAAGCTCTTCTGAGTATAGCTCGCGTGCCCACAGAGAGGGCTCTGCGTGCCAGCTATGGCACTTGTGCTATACGTTTGCCATCGCTGCTCTATAGTGTGTACTTGCATCAATTAAGAGCACTTAAGCCCTGTACACACGATCGGATTTCCTATGGATTTTAAACCGATGCATTTTTCCATCGGAAATCCGATGAAGCTGACTTCCATCAGTCTTGCCCACACACCATCAGTCAAAAAACCGATCGTCCCAAACGCTGTGACGTAAAACACTCAGACGAGCCAAGAAAAGTTCTATGCTTCTGAGCATGCGTCGACTTGATTCTGAGCATGCGTGGGTTTTTTATCCGATGAAGTTCCCCACAGACGATAGTAATTTCCTATCGTTCTTTTTTCCATCGGATAAATTTAAAACATGTTCTATTTTTTAACACCGATAGAAAAAAGACCGATGGGGCCCATACACGATCGGCTTGTCCAATGAAAAAAGTCCATCGGACTGTTTTCATCGGTAAAACCGATCGTGTGTACAGGGCTTAAGTGTCATTTCTGTCTGCTGCCTCGTTCCTCATCAGCATAAATCACTTATGACAAGTTTTCCAGACACCAAGAGAAAAATGGTGACAGGGAAGGGCAAAGCCTGTGATTGACAGCTTCAGCTCTGTTCCTGTGTGAAGGGGGGGGGGGTTTCCTTCCCCCTCCAATCAGCTCTCAGAGCTGGTAGATCCTGTGTAAATTCTGCACTTTGCGTAGGTATAGGGGAAAGATGTCTGTAGATGAACAGGTACAACTTATGTAGGATTTGTTTAATCACCTGAGGCCAGTCACTTCACTGGGTATACAACCATTTTAAGAATTTTAGAAATGTTGGCAGAGGTAAAAGACCTCTTTGTAATTCAGCTATGCTTTCATTAAAGTGTAACTTTGGTCAGAAAATGAAGTCAAATGTGTCAGTTAGGTGTCCAATTTGGGGAGGGCTGAAGTGGTTAAAACCCAGTAATACACTGTCTCATTCTGCTCTGCACATGCTCTCTATTTTGTGGCACTGTGCCAAAAATGTAGAGGTTGAGTTGCTGGCAGCCTAAAGATTTACTGCTGCACAGGGGTTCTGGGCTTCAGCAAAAGGCAGCCTCCAACAAGAAGAAACTGGAGCAATGCTGGAGGCAACTTAAAGGCACATGCTAATTTTGGTTGCATAATTATTAATGTGGAATGTATGTTCCTTGCTAAAGAACATTTTTTTTTTATCAAGTTGTTATGGGTAAAGTTCTGCTCTAAAGCTAAACTCCAGGCAAACAACTTTTATTTACATATATTCCTCAATAGCCACAAATTATAAAAATCAACATTGTGTGCACAAAAGGCCTTTGTATATCCAGGAATAAGAGTAGCAGTGCATCATAAATGGGGTGTATATAGCATGTGCAGACAGCAGAGCTGTGGGAGGGGCCAAGAACTACAGGCTGCCTGCAGAACACTACAGGAGGGGGCAGAGAGGAGACCAGTCACCCAGTACAAGGAGAGAGCAGCAGTGACTGGTCTATATTTTTTGTTATAGATGTTCTATAGATCTGGTCTGTAGATTTAGCTATATACAGTGAGGGGAAAAAAGTATTTGACCCCCTGATGATTTTGTATGTTTGTCCACTGACTAAGAAATGATCAGTCTATAATTTTAATGGTAGGTTTATTTAAAGAGTGAGACAGAATAACAGAAAAACCCCTTTCAAAAAGTTATAAATTGATTTGCATTTTATTGAGTGTAATAAGTATTTGGCCCCCTCGCAAAACATTACTTAGTACTTGGTGGCAAAACCCTTGTTGGCAATCAGAGGTTAGATGTTTCTTGTAGTTGGCCACCAGGTTTGCACACATCTCAGGAGGGATTTTGTCCCACTCCTCTTTGCAGATCCTCTCCTAGTCATTAAGGTTTTGAGGCTGAAGTTTGGTAACTCGAACCTTCAGCTCCTTCCACATATTTTCTATGGGATTAAGGTCTGGAGACTGGCTAGGCCACTCCAGAACCTTAATGTGCTTCTTCTTGAGCCTTTGTTGCCTTGGTGTGTTTTGGGTCATTGTCATGCTGGAATACCCATCCACGACCCATTTTCGATGCCCTGGCTGATGGAAGGAGGTGCTCACCCAACATTTGTTGGTACATGGCCCCGTCTATCGTCCCTTTGATGCAGTGAATTCGTCCTGTCCCCTTAGCAGAAAAACACCCCTAAAGCATAATGTTTCCACCTCCATGTTTGACGGTGGGGATGGTGTTCTTGGGGTCATAGGCAGCATTCCTCTTCCTCCAAAACACAGCGAGTTTAGTTGATGCCAAAGAGCTTGATTTTGGTTTTATCTGACCACAACACTTTCACCCAGTTCTCCTTTGAATCATTCAGATGTTCATTAGCAAACTTCAGTTGGGCCTGTACATGTACATTAGGAGAACTCCCTTTAAGAGAGTGCTGCTAATCTCGGCTTATTGCCTGTATAGAAGACACCTGGGAGCCAGAAATCTGATAGGGGATCAAATACTTATTTCACTTATTAAAATGCAAATTTATAACTTTTTTTAAATGCGTTTTTCTGGATATTTTTGTTGTTATTCTGTCTCTCGCTGTTAAAATAAAGCTACCATTAAAATTATAGACTGATAATTTTTTGGTCAGTGGGCAAATGTACAAAATCAGCAGGGGATCAAATACTTTTTCCCTCACTGTAGCCAGGAGTAGCCAGCAAATGTGGAAGTTAGGGAATGGCAGAAGAGATGAAAGATGGGTGTACTATCTACGGCCTGGATACTTCTATTCGGATGTAGCAGGGCTGCTTTATGTACCTGCAGATACACTTCAGGGAAACAGGAGGGCTTGTGGATGTGGTGGGCTTCCAAACCTGGCACATTTATTAAAGTCGTTGTTAACCCACTTTTATGAAATCTTCTTATCCGTTCTTTACCTTAATAACAAGTGTCCCTGTGACTGTAAAAAATCAGCTGATCTGTACTGATATAAGCTCCGCTCCAACTGATTCCTCTCCTCTCTTCTGTTTCGGCTCACAGCTGCAGTGGGCAGGGCCGAGCTGTCCCGCTGACGTCAGCCGGGGAGGAGGGGGAGACAGGAGAGAGAGAGCCGACAATCAGCTGAGCGCCTGGAGTATCGCTCATACAAGGTACAGATCGGCAGATTTTTTTACATTAAACAGGCACAGGGACACATGTTATTAAGGTACAGAGGTGATAAGATTTCATAGCAGATATGAGAGGAGCAGGAGGGGGGCGGGCGCTGGTACAAGCAGGGAGGGGAGGGGGAGGAGGACAGAGGAGACACAACACAGGAGAGCTGCAGAGAGCAGGGCTGTGGCTGACAGAATCACGCAAACAGACCACGGTACCAGGGGCTCAGCAGCCATGATTATTGTGGTCAGTTTGCAGAAGAGAGGATATAGCCAGGCAGGATCAGCCAGGTTTTTTAGGGTATACAGGGGGCCTAATAACACAGCACAAGCACTGTACTGTATAACATGCTTTAAAGCAGGGGTCTCAAACTGGTGGCCCTCCAGCTGTTGTGAAACTACAAGTCCCATGAGGGATTGCAAGACTGACAGTTACAAGCATGACTCCCACAGGCAGAGGCATGATGGGACTTTTAGTTTCGCAACAGCTGGAGGGCCACCAGTTTGAGACCCCTGCTTTAAAGGAACAGTATCCGGGTTTTTTTTTGGGGGGGGGGTTAACAAACGCTTGCTATATTTATATTTGCTCATGATAGTAGCTCTACTACAACAGTCAGAGTCTGTACACTGAACCATAGGTATCATACTATGCTTGTCTTTTTTGATGCAATGGATTCTGGTTAATGAAAATCTGAGCTGGAAGATTGTCCCCTCTCTTACATTAGGGTCGCTACGGCTTGGCACAAACCTGGTGCATTCTGCTGGCATCAGTTGGGGGGATAACTTGGCAAGGGGTTGCCATCAGAAATGCATTTTAAACTTTTTTTTTCTTTTTAACCACTTAAGCCCCAGACCATTTTGGCTGGTTAAAGACCAGGCCCCTTTTTGCGATTCGGCACTGCGTTGCTTTAACTGACAATTGCGCGGTCAAGCCACATGGCTACCAAACAAGATTTAGGTCCTTTTTTTCCCACAAATAGAGCTTTCTTTTGGTGGTATTTGATCACCTCTGCGGTTTTTATTTTTTGCGCTATAAACAAAAAGAGCGACAATTTTGAAAAAAATTCTATATTTTTTACTTTTTGCTATAATAAATATCCCCAAAAAATATATTTAAAAAAAATCATTTTTTTTCCTCAGTTTAGGCCTATACGTATTCTTCTACATATTTGTGGTTAAAAAAAAAAAGCAAATCGCCGTTTATTGATTGGTTTGCGCAAAAGTTATATCGTTTACAAAATAGGGGATAGTTTTATGGCATTTTTATTTATTTATTTTTACTAGTAATGGCGGCGATCTGTGTTTTTTTTCGTGACTGCGACATTATGGCGGATACATCGGACACTTTTGACACATTTTTGGGACCATTGTCATTTTCACAGCGATCAGTGCTATAAAAATGCACTGGTTACTGTGAAAATGACACTGGCAGTAAAGGAGTTAACCACTAGGTGGCGCTGTAGGGGTTAAGTGTTCCCTGCATTGTGTTTCTAACTGAGGGGGGTTGGGCTCTGTGTCACATGACACCGATCTCCGCTCCGAGTACACGGAGCCGAGATCCGTGTCATTGTCACTAGGCAGTGCAGGGAGATGCTTGTTTACACAAGCATCTCCCCGCTCTATACCTCCGTGAGACGATCGCGGGGATACCCGCGGCGATCGAGTCCGCGGGACCCGTGGTCGGACTCACGTGGATGGCGGCAGGGTCGCGAGCGCGACCACACGGACAGGCACGTTGATGTGCCTGTCCGTGCCATTCTGCTGACGTATATCTACAGGAGGCGGTTGGTAAGTGGTTAAAACAGACATGAAATAATAAGAGAACAGCTGTAACACACAGGCTTGTTCAATTAAATAGCGATAGCAGCAAAACGCTATGTGCAAAGTGCAACAACCAACCAAAATCACTCTTCTACTGCTCTGAAGTCAAAAAAATAAATTATTTGACATTGAACTTCTTTCCTTGAACTGTTTATGCAATGAACCAAATATATAATATAGGTTTTAGATCCACTATATCATAGATCCATTTTAGGAAATATTTAAAGAGTAACTCCACTTTTGTTGAGAAAAGAACATTCCCCTCTGCATGATCAATGTACATTGCAGAGCTTTTAACAAACTTTGATGCAGATTCCTACCTTTTATTCTTCTGAAGAAACAGCTGTTTGTTTGTCTGTGTCCATGGGCAACTGAATCTGTATGGGAGTGGTTTTATAATTATCAATCAGTTGCTGCACCTGCAGGGCTCTAATAAGGAAATCTGCAGGGTCTGCATCCCTTTAGACGGGATTTCCCTTTAAGAGTTCCACACCAAAAATTTTATTTTTATTGCTCAAAATCTGACCTGTATCTTAGTGCAGAATTTTGGGAAAATCAGTGAGCCAATCACACAAGCAGGAAATGACATTTCTGAGGGGCATTCTGTACACCATCTATGTACAGAACACCTCTAGGTAGCCATATTGGATTGCATTTTACAGGAAGTACAGTGCTGCAGATTGAAAAGGAAATGTCATTTTTAATAACATTCAATTACAATAGGACTTGTGTCGCAATTGTATATGCTATATTCTTTTTTTTTTTTTTATTTGCTAATTTTCTTCCCACGAAAGTGGAGTTACCCTTTAACCATAGCGCCATGCAATAAGCCGATATACTGGTAAGTGAGAGAAATGTAGAAAAAAACAACAAACTGTAAAAACATTTTTAATCAAATTGAGGCAATAAGATTTCAAGCAATACAAAAATCACACACACAATCATTATAAAATTCCTATACAGAACACACGGGAGAACAGTCATCAAACCCACTGATTACTCCAGACAAAACCCAACATCAATGGAAGATCATGGGAAAAGGAAAGGTGGACGGTTCCTTTAACAATATACCGTACAGTCCCTATATTACCAGGGATGCCTTATACACATAGAAATTGTAACAGGACAGTTTTCGTTAACAAGAAACTAAGTTGTATGGCTTAATATAAAGATAAAGTAATAATTCTTTAATTGACATTACAATTTAGAGTAGATTGTGGGTATGTCACAGAAGGGGTGCATGTCTGATAATCAGCCATGACATTTTAAGGCTAATGGATCTTTAATGCAATGAGTGATTTTAGTAATACAATCCATTCTGTGATATTCACTACTCACAGTGAATCTCATTTTATGTGTAACAGAGAAATTCTACCCAAAACTGGTATAGACAGTATGTCTATACCAGGGGTCTCCAAACTTTCTAAGCAAAGGGCCAGTTTGACGTCCAAGTTTTAGGGGGGCCGGACTGTGGCCAGTGAAAGTAGAAAATGCCTCAACATTAGTGCCCCATCATTGGTTTTAATGAGAGAGATAGCGGTCCAATGTTGGTATTAATAGAAGAATAGTGCCCCATTGATGGCGTCAGTAGCGGGAATGGTGCCCCATCATTGGTGTCAGTTGGTGAAATAGTGCCCGAAAGGGCCAGATATAGGCAAGCAAGGGGCCAAATCCAGCCCCTGGGCCGCAGTTTGGAGACCACTGGTCTATACCTTTACCGATTCTAATGGTTTCTGTCTCAACCGTTTTTCTAAAAGAAAGTTAAAAAAAATTGCAGCTGTTCTGTGGAACATCCCTGTGTAATGGAATTATTTAGATCAACAATAACTGCAGCAGTTGAATGGAAATTGGGATTCAGAGTGGACAAAAGTTACTGGTAACCACAGCAAGCAGAAATATCACTAATAAGTTGAGTTGCACTTTAAAAATGAGTCTAATTATACCAAAATGAACAATACAACTCACTTGACCTGACATTAATATTTATTCTCAGTGATCTCTCTTTGCCTGTGTTTATTGATTGCCTAACATATTTGTATCTTGGGATAATCTCTTAATGTATGGTGGGCTAAAATTACCATTCCACTTATAACAGAGTTTGCTGGAACATTCAATAACTCATAGGATCATTTTATCTTTCAGGGATGCACTCAGTGCATGAGGTGTTCTCCTTCACACACTTATGTTCTGTCACAGTGCATTAACAAACGCATGTGTGGTATGTCGCATGTGTTGCGTTTAGGCAGCGTATTAATCTAAAACAGTCTGCCAACGCACGGCAACATAGGAAAAGGGAAAACTAAGCTTTTTTGTTGTTGTAGTGCACTGCAGTACAGGTCTGTTAGCCCCTCCTTTACTTTTGGGTTGTACTGCCAATCTATTTGAACTGCACGTTACTACAACAATACAGTATGAAGCCAGTCTTCATTCACGCTGTGTGTGTGTTTGGCATAGGATCAATTCCAGTCACTGTGAGGACACATAGGAAACAATTGTTTTCTATGTGTTCCATTCACACCACAATGCTGCTGCGTGTGATGTGCATGTGATGCGAAACAGTGCTGGCGTGCTGCATTTGAGTGTTGGAAGGCATTGCAGCACAACATAGCACAGTGCGAAGACTTGAATGGAGTGTAAAGCTGGCCATACATTATACAATTTTCTTATACAATTTTCCTTTAGATTTACCAAAACCATATAATATGAGGTCAAACACTTTCAATGTGTATGCAATGAGGCAGGCCCTAGCACTACATAGTTAAAGGTAAATCTAAAGGAAATTGAACAAGAAAATTGTATAATGTATGGCCAGCTTTAGTTTGAACGCTCTCAAAATTAAAAAATTAACAATTCGCATCACATCCCCATTTTGCTTTAATGTGTGGCTAGTGTAAACAGGCCCTTAAACTTTTGCATATGGAATCCCTCTCTTTCTGTGGCAAACCAGGCGCAATGCCCTCTCCTATTGATTTTTTCAGAACATAAATCTAAAATGTGACATACTAGGACTCCCGTGTTATGGTGATGGCCTGGGAACTTCTGCAATGAAATGAGCTAGTGAGCGATTCGACTCCATTTACTATAAGAACACAAATATCAGTTTTGGGTGAAATTGCTCCAAGGCTGTGCTCCTTTAAGTAAACCTTTCCCTTTATGTAGCAGAATGTCTCCCAGCATTTACTTTAGGATTCAGTGAACTTACACCGAAAGCTTACATAAAAAAATAATAAAAAAAAACAATGCTCACCTGTTGTTTACGGAGTAATCTAACCCTACATTTTAGTGCAAATCTTTCATGCGAGTGGTATTTCCCCCTAATACTCAGCAAAGATGGATACATTTAAAGTTTTACACATATACTAAGAAACTGGATCAGGTAAAGCAGATTATTATGATGCATGAGCTGATGTTGATGACTTCCTGAAAATGCTAGTTGCCTGGCTGTCACAGTGATAGTCATTCCCCTGTAATAAGTATGCAACAGGTGAAGTTGGGTATTAGGCTGGGTTCACACCTAATACCAATGTTGCTCCCAACGTCCCTGTTCACTGTTTCAGGTCCGATTTCATCCCAGCTTTTGGCTGAATTCGGACCTGAAATGAACCAAAAGACACACAGAGCTCCTGTGCAAAATTCGCACCGGACCCGCTGAGGAGATATGTGAACCGGCTCCAAAGAGAGCCGGTCGAAATCTCCTGCTAATGCAAATTGAATGCAGGGAACCCACATCCAATTAACAATGGTGTGAACCCAGCTTTTATCTGCAAACTTGTTCTGCGTCAGTAGCTCAGAAAGTATTAAATATCATAAGATTAGCATTTTAGCCAGGCAACCAGCATTTTAAGGAGGTGGTTGGCAACAGCAGTCTACAAATGTCTCTCACAATAGGTTACCTACTACTATGCAGGCTGCTGGTATGAACCTGTCCTTAAGAAAATATTAGTTCCCTGCCTGTCATGCTTTTACTTTGCTGTAACTGATCCAAAATATGCATACAGATCAGGAATATGCATGCTTGTTCCAGGTCAGTGACTCAAAAGTACTGAAGACAGGCAATGACATACTTTTCTCATGACAGGTATACTTTTAGATGCCTGTACCTTTCCAGCTTTAACTTTCAGTTCCATGGAAACTGGCACACATTTGTTCTCAAGTCTTTAGAAGAAAATCTCCGAGCCATGAAAGCCTGTTCCTAGACCTCCTCAGAGTGCCATTATAAACAGGGCCAGATTCATGTGACAACAGCTCAGTGAATTCCATTACAAGACGTCCCATTTCAAAGAATGCCCCAACCTCTAGAGGAACATTAACAAATTAGCAGTGTAAAAGACGAGCACTGGCAGGGGACAGCTCCCGGGAACCAGCAGCCAATGCTGCACACTGATGAAGAGTCGCTGTCAGGGACTGGCACTGCCATGGCCTCTAAATTGGGACAGATCTGGCAAAACTGAAGAAAAAGCTCAAAGCAGACAGACGTACAGTGGTGCTCCTTTATTAATGTTGGGATCCCAAGTATCAGTTTCCTATTGTTCTGAGACCCCAAAAGATATTGCTGCCAATAGAAAAAAAAAACACATTATACTAAACTATAGGCCCCAAAATTGTTAGGACCCCATTTGGGCGCCTGTCAAACAGGTTTTGCGCCTCAGGCATAGAGGAAGACAGGTACCGAATACAATAAAACAAGCTTATTTGTTTCTATAACCAAGGTTCCTCTCTTATAAGGCTCGACAAGTATCAATACACGCTGTCTGAAATCAATAACTCCTTCATCTAGAGATGTGTTCTTTATAGGAAACACAATAAAGAGGCATCTGGCATCAACACACAAGCAGTCCACTCTGTAAACATGGCTTTGTACAGCTTTTCCATTCACAAGCATGCAATTTTTCCCCCTGATTAACTTTTTTTTTTTAGCCACTTGTTGCACATTCTAGGTCTCGTATATCAATTTGTCTGAAACAACAACCGTTTGTGTTGTCCCTCAGCAACCATTTTTTATTTATTAACTTGTGAAGTGCAAACCAAAATTATTGGCTTGAATCTATTTTGAATTAATTGTTTGTGTATATACAGTAAAATAAACTCCCCTAGTACACTGTTGTGCTAAAACATGTCATGGTTGCCCATAACAAAGATGTTTCCATCTCAGCGCTCTAGTGGAGTTTATATGGAAACTGATGCATTGGCCACAGGTATTAAAAGGATTTGGTCAAGGACTATCCACTCCAAATATGAACTTAAAAATGCATTTGATGTTGACTCAGACTTAAATTTTTTGGAATGTCAAACTCTTTGCTTATTCCAATAAATATTTTCCTGATTTATTATAAAAATTGTATTTGAAATGTACATTAAAACACATGTCAACGACAACGGTAATGCAGGTTGATGCACGTCAGCATACCTACCCAATGATACTAAAAATAAGGAGAATGCATAGAGCTAAATGGGACTTTGGCCTGTAACAATACATATACAGTACACTGTCTGCAACCAAATCCTATTCTGTGGGCCCTGGATAGACCAGCCATCATTCACAATGCAGTGTGATCTGACAGTGAACCCTCCCATCGCATTGCTTTAATTAGAGGAACATGCTCTGAGCTGATGGGAATCCATCTATAACATTGGGTGAAGGTACTGCTGCAGTACACCACCACAACTTAATACTATATATTTATCTGAAACTGACTGCTATTCTCACTTGAGTTCTGCTTTAATTGTTTCCCAATCAAGGCCTCAGCCTGATTGGCTATTACAGAGCAAAACAATTAGGCCCCTTTCACACGGGCGGACCGTATGTCTGTTTTTCACCCATCCGTTTTCGGATGAAAAACGAACATACATGTATCCCTATGGGATAGCGGATGTCAGCGGATGAACATCTACTGACACCTGATCTCACCCGTGTCCGCTATGCTCCGTTTTTCAGGATAGAAAATTTTCAATTTTTCTATCCGTCTGCGGAGCAGATCAGATGAACACGGACAGACGGTCCGTGTTCATCCGATCCCCCATAGGGGAGAGCGGAGATCTGACAGGGCAGTCCCTGCACAGTGTGCGGGGACCGCCCAGTCATCCGCTGGCTCAGCGGGGATCAACGGAGCAATCCCCGCTGAGCAAGCGGAGGTTCACGGGGCGGATCATGACTGACCCGTCCCGTGTGAAAGGGGCCTTAGAATTCAATTTCTAATGCATCTTTTACCTGTATTCTCTTTATCTGCACTTGAAAGGGGACGGAGGGTGAGAAACAATGAAAGGGGTTGGAAGCAAAATCAGAATGATTGCTCACTAAAGCAGTGTGGCAGGAAATACTTTCAGCAAATCCCTGGGCCTGAGGTGGACTATAATGTCTGAGCATCATAAGCAAGGAAGGAAGTAAGACAAAACTTGTACCACCTCTGGGCTCCTGTAAAGCAGCATGACCATAGGTGTGCATAGCCTTTGGCATTAGGGTGTGCACCCCAAAGCTCAAACACACTCTACCGATCACTCACAATGTTCATTTAGAAAGGGAAGGGGCCGGTAAATGGCATATTTACTGGCCCCTTCCCCCACTCATCCTAAAACATCCATAGCAACAATGGGTGGGAAAGGTGGGAAGACCGCAGTGCTGTGGGGGGAAGGAGGGGGAGCCAGGTCAGTAGGGGGAATCTGTTCTGCACAGGGTGTGCCTGGGCACACCTGGCACACCCTGTGCGCACACCTATGAGAATGACTCTGTTCCACCTGTATAAACATCGATAAAGCTGTATCAGCAAACCTTTGGATCTGAAAGCCCAGTGTGGTGCTGAGCAATGAGCTATGGTGTGCTTAGATGCTAGAGAAGGAGCAGCTAGAATATGCTCCAACTAAAAAAAAAATAATTAGAAAAGTTTTCTTTGTTTAGTAAAATCAAAAGTACAGAAATGATAAAAAATTGAAAAAAATGAAAGAATGTGGATTACAAAATCTATAGTTGCACAGCCCTAAAGACAACTAAGCCAAGACTGACAGACCATTGCTTAAAGAATAAGTTCCCCTTTTATAACATGTTACACCCATCTTCAGTGTGTAACATGTTAAAAATGTACCGGCCCTGCACTCCCCTCCCCCTCCCCCTCGATCCTCCATTTTGGCAGTGAGAGGGGAATCTCGCAACCCCCCCCCCCCCACTCGCTGCCACAATCTAAAGACAGCACGTGCAATGCGGAGCTGCATCCTTTATTTACAGTGTTCTGTGAATGGATGGACTGCAACTACCAAAAACCTTTGTGGTTGTCAGCTTGTAGTTCTCAATGAACTACCACAGTGCTGTTGAGCACTCTAGGTAGTTCATCGATTCTTCTTGTCAGTGCAAAACTGCCTGCCCGTATTGGAGCTATGGACAGGCAATTTACACTGACAGTCTGCAGGAGACCTGCATGGCATAAGCAATCTGCTGATCGCTGGTGCAATGCTTTCCAGGCTCCTAAAACAAAAAATAGTAAATGCACAATTTTTTACCTGCAAAAAAAATGTGCATTTATTATTTTTTGTTAAAAGGTGAACTTAAACTTTAAAAAAAAGGCGTGTTATGATCCATAGAGGTAGAGCATATATACCCCCTCAGGTCTATTGGGTTTCATAAATAATGAGAAGAGAAAGTGATATCACGGGAAGGGGAGGGTATTGTGCAATTGTAAAGTAGTAACCTGAACAGCTACCTTGAAGAAATATAGGGGAATCAAAAGATAGGAGTAGGGGACACCCTGGGAGGGAAAGTATAATACAACTTTAGGTGAGTGGTTTGAACAACTAACATCAAGAAATAGGGGGGCAACATAAAAGGACGCATTCACAATCCCTGATTGTGTGCTCATATTAAACCGTTAACATAAACATTGTAAGCAGTATGCACCCGGCAACGCTGAAAGTAAGAAATTTAGAGGTTAAGGTTGCTTTTGGAACATCACTTTGGCCACAGTATACATCTCTATTATTTGGGTATATAGCACAATGATAAAATACAGAAAATCATTTCATTCTGTGTACCTTTTAATTATAACACTGTATCAATGGTCTCAGTGGTTTAATCACTCATAATAGATGCCATACATTCCCAGGAATGTATGTTCTTTCTTCATCGTCTTCATAGTACCCCAAAGATATGGCTAAAAGTTAAAAGGAGTTTGTCATCAATCTAAATACCTATATAACGAGCCTGAGATGCCATTATGTATGTGGCTTTCAGGCTGCAGGCTAGTTCCAGGACACGTCCCTCACTCATAGTGAAGGTAAATAAAGACTTCCCTGGCCATGAACTAGAACACAGCCTGGAAGTCAAACAACGTCAGTCTTCATGGCCTATTCCCTTTAGCAACCTCCAAAAAAAATCAGTCACACCCAAAATATAAATAACCCCCTAAAGCTCAGCTTATCAAACCATTCAGCAGTTCTGCAGACATTCTGTAAAATCAACATAAGTAAAAAAAATTACAATAATCTCAAAATTTCTCCCCCAAAAAAGTCTATGTCCCAGCAGACATCCATAGATCATAATTCCACATGTGACTTGTGATCTGCAAGAGTAAAAAAAAAAAAGATGTCAGTGATATACACAGAGAACAATCACCAGACACTGTCATCTGGAAGCAGCACAACAAATACTCAAAGACAAGTGTAATATGTCACAGGTTTTGCTGTACTGAAACTCTGGGCCATATGCTAAATTTTCTTTCTGTGGCAGGTTTATCATCAGATGGCACTCAAGCAGATTTACACCTGACAGGTACAATTACATGGAAGTGCCGTTAGCAAGCTGTCAGCACTCGATCCTCGTTAATCAAGCTTAGGACCTATAATGAGCTGCTTCTTGTGAACCGAACACTACCAGAATCTTGCTGTTTATCCTCCACTCATTTTTTCTGATGTCCGGGAATATTTACCAGTTTCCTTCTCTTCGCAGTTTTATTTTTTGCTTGAAACAAACACTAGTGAGAATTTTTTTTCATAGACTACCTGTCCTGAGCAGGGATACACAAGATGTTTTCATGCCATGGCTAGGATTGGTTTTCAGAATCAAAACTCATAGTTTGCAAAAAAAATATGCCGAGGAGTACTGCGTGTTCTCAGTGGAAAACTCTTTGATCCCGTCAAACATGCAGCTAGGGTTGCCACTTCACCCCTTTAAAACTGAATGCCTTTATGCAGCTAAAGCTAATGTGAACCTAGTACATCCTCTTAAAGTGGTTCTAAAGGCCGAAGGTTTTTTACCATCGTGCATTCTATGCATGAAGGTAAAAGAAAAACCTTCTGCATGCTGCTCCCCCCACAGCCCTCCCAAATACTCAACTGGGCCTCCACTTGATTCAGCGATGTGCACAAGAGCCTCGGCTGTCCCGGGACTGCCTCTCCTCATTGGCTGAGACAGCAGTGGGAGCCATTGGCTCCCTCTGCTGTCAATCACAGACAGTGAGCCAAATGAGGAGAGAGCAGGGCTGAGCCATGGCTCTGTGTGTCTTATGAATGCATAGAGCAGGGCTCGTGAGTGGCTTGCTATTGGAGGCTCTGGTAAAGGGGGAGGAGACAGGAGCCCTGGCAGGGAACCAAGAAGAGGAGGATCAGGGCTGCTCTGTGCAAAACTATTAGACAGAGCAGGTAAGTATAGCATGTTCGTTATTTACAAATAAAAAGCTGAACCTTTAATACCACTTCGATGTAAGTAACAGATGTTGGGCTTTAAAGGAATGATGTGTCAACACCACCAACTTAAAGTTCTGTTTTAGTGGAGCTAGGAGCCATGAGTACATGGCTTCTTATGTCTTGGACATGCCCAACAGTGAGATCTCTGAGTTTTGCGAGTTACTGCCTACCTGGGTGAACCAGCTCCTCGTGTCAGATTCTTCATATTATAAAATAACTAAAAAATTCAACATGGTAAGTGGGACCTCATAAAATGACCACAGTAGATGCCTGGACACAATATCTGCCTATATCTTAAAGCTCATCTCTGGGGGGGAATGTCCCCTGCCCCTGCGTTGCAAAGGTTAAATGCTCATCTAGTTCTAGTGTATTGGAAAAAACTGTTTTACTGATATGATCCTCCTATCCCCCCCCCCCCCCCAGCCAGCACTCTCCTCTACTTCTCTACACTCAGTGGACTGTTTCTCAATGTCCTCACGTTCAATGGCAGTGTTGTGGGCCCTGCATTGTACCTAATGATGTCAAGAGGACCCGTGACTGCCGAAGCGCAGTGGAAAAAAGGCTGTGGACACCAGTCTTGCAACCAGGAGGGAGCCAGTGGGAATTGAAGAATTGGGCACGTAAAGGTGATTTTTGCAGCCCCCCCCCCTAGATCTTAAACCAGTGTTTCTCAACTTCAGTCCTCAAGGCGCCCCAACAGGTCATGTTTTCAGCATTTCCCTCAGATGAAACAGCTGTGGTAATTACTACGGCAGTGAAACTGATCAAATCACCTGTACAAAATAATGGAAAGCCTGAAAACATGACCTGTTGGGGCGCCTTGAGGACTGGAGTTGAGAAATAGGGATGAGCTCCAACGTGTTCACATTGAACACGTGCAGAGCCCGCCAGGAAGTCGGCACCGCGCTAATCACAGCCAGGGAGACATTTCCCCATCTCTGCAGCCGAGCATCGGGAAATGTCTCCCTGCCTGTCATTAGCGCAGCGTGGTGCCGACTTCCTGGCGGGCTCTGCACGTGTCCAATGCGAACATGCCAGAGCTCATCCTTATTGAGAAACACTGCCTTAAACGACCATATAACCCTAGCAGTGCAGGGGCAGCCCCACTGCATGGAAGCATTTTTCCTTCCCCCATAGTTAGCTTTAAGAAAAGTTTCCTCAAGAGATATAAGGATTTGTGAGGGTTTTTTTTTTTTTTTTTAGACAAAAAACGTAAACAACACGAATTCAGGCGGGGCCGGGCTGCCACTACCGGCCCCACAAATGCAAAATGAGTACAGTCTAAAATTGATAAACCCCCCCCCCCCCCCCAAAAGAAGAAATCCCACCCCCGCCCACCCCACCCCTGATCTCTCCAAATGCCAGTCTTTTATGCCGGCCCTCTCAGACTCTCTCCTCTACCCTTCCCTCTATCATCCTTTCAGCGTATCTCAGTGATTGCCTGTACATCAACCAATCCTTCCTTCTCCTTACGAAACCACCTTCTCCTGTTTCGCCCCTAAACCTTAAAAATTTTGTATTGTAAGTTTTGTTGATTTTACATAACCAACTCCTCAGCGAAGGGCTCTCAGTATCTTTCCACTGTCTAGGAATTACACTTTTTGCTGCATTTAGGAGCTAGGGAAGCAATTTTCTCTTATATTGTTTAACCACTTCAGCACCGGGCCTATTCTGGCACTTCTCTCCTTCATGTAAAAATCATAATTTTTTTGCTAGAAAATTAGTCAGAACCTCCAAATATTATGTATATATATATATATATATATATATATATTTTTAACAGACACCCTAGGGAATAAAATGGCGGTCATTTCAACTTTTTATCTTGCACGGTAATTGCGCAATAATTTTTCAAACGCCTTTTCTTGGGAAAAAAAACAAAACGGTAAAGTGAACCCAATTTTTTTGTATAATGTGAAAGATGATGTTACGCCGAGTAAATAGATACCCAAAATGTCACGCTTTAAAATTGCGAATACTCATGGAATGGCGCCAGACTTCGGTACTTAAAAATCTCCATAGGCGACGCTTACATTTTTTTTATAGGTTACTATTTTCGAGTTACAGAGGAGGTCTAGTGCTAGAATTGTTGCACACGCTCTAACGCACGAGGCAATACCTCACATGTGGGGTTTGAACGGCGTTTACATATGTGGGCGGGACTTACATGCGTGCTCGCTTCTGAGCGCAAGCTACCGGGGACAGGGGCATTTTTAATTTTTTTATTTATTTTTTACACTTTTTTTGAAAACATTTTTTTTTTGTAAACATCCCTTGTAATAGGAATATAGGAATATATTGTGACAGGTCCTCTTTATGGAGAGATGTGGGGTTAATAAGACCCCACATCTCTCCCCCAGGCTGGAAAGCCTGAGATCGAGAAAAAAACTTTACCGATCTCTGATGCTGATTGCGGCTTTGTTTACTTCCGGGTACCCGGGCGTGACGTCACAACGTCGCGCCCGGGCCTCCGACGGTCATAGAGATGACTGGTGACCATTTGGTCACCGGAAATCTATCGTCGTGAGCTGGCCGATTCGTTCTCTGGGCCCCCCGATGGCAAGGGAGAGCCCGGAGAAGCACCGGGTGGTGGCGGGAGGGGGGGACGTCCCCTCCCGCCGCCTATAAGATCAATCAAGCGGCGGAACTGCCGCTATGATCATTCTTATCGTGCACAGAATCGCCGGCAGAAAATAATGATATCTGAATGATGCCTGTAGCTGCAGGCATCATTGGAGATATTACAGCACAAAGTCGAGGACGTCATTTGATGGTCGGCGGTGGGGAAGTGGTTAATGGACATACTAACCCCGTGGAACAGACAAACCCATGGGTGTCAACCGTAACATTTTACCGACATCTATTTCATTGTGCCCTATTCCCATCTCTTCCTCCCATTTTTTTAATAAATGGGGGGGGGCACGATATCTTTATTACAGTCAGAATTCTGTAGATCTTCGAGGTCCCTCTCCTTCCGTCTGAAGCTGAGCACAGCCTCTCTAATGGAAGCAGGCTGCCCTCTGACCTAATCGGTTGGGGTAGGGACTCCACAAAGTGTTTCAACTGTGCATACCTCCACCTATTTACTGCTATTACCTCTTTTTTATTAGTCAATTCCTGAAAAGTGCATATTTTACCACCCACTGTGATATCTTTTAATTGTGTGTCTTTTTGCATGATCCAATTCCCAAACAGGCTCTCTTTCCCAGGAACAAAATAATGAGTGTCACGTAATGGTAACAAAGGGGAATTGAATCCCCATTTTTCGCTTTTGTGCACCGTGTCCCACATTGCCATAGCTATACGTGTGATCGTGTGAGTGTGCTCATCTAAATCTCTTATATGTGTTGGGATCCATATCACTTTCCCTAAGGTGACCTTACTAATCTGACTTTCCAATCTAACCCATGATTTTTCTTTATTCTTTTTTACCCATTCAACCACCCGTGACATAAGAATAGCGGTGTAATAAATGTTTAAATCTGGTAGCCCCAACCCACCTTGTGCCTTATCTCTCTTTAACACATCCAGACTTATACAGGGCTTTTTGTTCTGCCAAATAAACCTACGCAAAAGCTTATTTAATATTTTAAAATATGTATCTGGGACTGGGATTGGTAACATCTGCATCTTATATAATATTTTAGAAACAATTACCATTTTAAAACAGTTTATCCTACCTATCCATGACCTTTGTCTAGAGGCTATTTTGCTTAAGTCGGTTTTCATGTCGTTCAACAGTTCAGCTGGTAAGTGGTCTCCAGTGAGGATGATATATTAACTCCTAAATATTTTAACTCGGTGTCCCTCCATACAAATGGGAAGTCCTGTTTGAAAATTCTCTCCTCCTGTAGCTTCACACTTATATTGAGGATTCTAAAGGATTTATTTTGAAATTTGCTACCTCGCCATAGTTTTTTAGGGTTTTCATAAGGTTGGGGAGGGTTGTCCTGGGGCTTGTAATATAAAACAAAATATCATCGGCGTAAGCCGCTAGTTTATGTTCCTCCCCATCGATAGATATTCCCCTGATATCGGGATTTTTTCTAATCCCAGCCAGCAAGGGTTTCAATACTAGAACAAATAATAACGGGGATAGGGGACACCCCTGTTGCGTCCCATTAAACATTTCAAAGGACCCAGACAATGTCCCATTGATTTTAACCCTTGCTGTGGGATGGTTTTATAGAGCGTTTATCCATTTAATCATCATGGGGCATACTCCAAATGCCTCCAGTGTATTCCGCATAAATCCCCAGTCTACTTTATCAAACGCTTTTTCGGCATCTATAGACAGTAGCAGTCCTGGGGATCTGCTATCTTTTATCTTTTGTACTAATAAAAGTGTTCTGATGCCATTATCCTTGCTTTCCCTACCTGGGATAAAACCCACTTGGTCTGTGTGCACCATGTCATTCATCACGGTCTTCAGTCTACCAGCGAGTACTTTCGCGAACAATTTCACGTCTGCGTTCAATAAAGAAATAGGCCGATAGCTAGAACACAATGAGGGGTCTTTACCCTCCTTTGGGATGATGGTAATCGCGGCCTCTAGTGCTTCGCGATGTATGTCCCAGTTGGCCCCTATCCCATTCATATATGAACACATCTTGGGGACTAAAATGTCACTAAACTTGATATAATATGCAGTCGACAGCCCATCAGGACCTGGGATTTTCCCGGCTGGTGATTCTTTTAAAATTCTAAGTATCTCTGCTTCCGTTATGGGATCCTCTAAAGAACTACGTTTATCTGGGGGTATTTTTTTAGGCTTACCTCATTTAGCAGAACTCTGGAGTTATCTAGTCTCTTTTTAACCTTTTCTGGGGGATCTTTTTGAGTTAGAGTATAATTTTCCGTAATAGCGCAGGCTTTTCGAGACTATCTCAGGGGTTGAAAATACCTTTTCCCCGTTACCTGTTTGTATACTTTCAATAAAATTCGCTCAGATTTTTTTTTTTAACAATTTGGATAAATATTTAGCCGAGGGGGGCGTGTCCGACTTCCGGTATGTGAGGATCGTTTCCTTGTGAGCTCTGGACCGCGCTGAGATCCTGAACTAATCCTACACGGCCTAAGGCTATTATTTTCGTCCCTGGGTATCTGGGACAGCTGCGGAACACCTCGGGTACATGACGATGGTAAATAAGTACGGCCCGAAGGCCGGCAGCACGCCCGCGGATCGGCTGGCCCGCTTTGCACACGAGGCCAGCCAAGATGGCACCCAGCATACTGACAAGCAGCGCGGTGCTCCCAAGGACGGACGCCAGTGGACCGAGGGGGACATGGACTGGATTGATCCAACAGACCCACTAGCCGTTCCCCTGCCCTCTCCTTCATCGGATGTGGAGGAGGGAGGCTCCGGTTCACAGGTAAGCGAACCGACATTAGCTCAAATCATGGACACTATTAAGAGCTGCCATGTGGCGTTGACCACACAGATAGAAACCATCAGAGTGGATTTTGCAATAATGAAGGATGGTGTCAAAAAGATTAGGCATCGGGTCACTAATGCGGAGCAAAGAATTGGAGCGGTGGAGGATGATCTTAACCCGCTCATGTTACAAGTGAGAGATGTTGCGGCGGACCACAAGTCCCAGGAGACCAAACTCGGGGAAATTGAAGATAGGCTCAGGAGAAACAATTTACGGTTCCTGGGATTCCCCGAGGGGTCGGAGGACAAAAATCCAGAGGAATTCCTCCTGTCATGGCTCCAGCAGACCTTTGGAGCAGATAGCTTCTCCCACTTATTTGCCATTGAACGGGCTCATAGAGTCCCCCTGCGGGCTCCACAACCTGGCAGATACCCCAGACCCATGCTGGCCCGCCTTCTCTATTTTAGAGATAAAGAAACCATTCTCCGCAAGGCCCGCACTATGCCGGAACTGATGAGTGGGAACCAGCGAATTACCATCTTTCCAGATTTTTCAGCTGCGACACAGAAGCAGAGAGCGGCATTCCAAAGTGTAAAGCAGCGCCTGAGGGACCGCAGTCTCCCATACAGCATGTTGTATCCTGCACGACTGCGGGTGGTGCATAATGGAAAGACCCAGTTTTTTACCTCTCCAAAGGAAGCAAATCTGTGGCTGGAAACACTGGGTGCAGGAAGATGAATCCTCCTTAACCCACTGCACAGACCCGGTTTAAAAAAAAAAAAAAAAAAAAAATTTAACGCTTTGCAGTACTCCTTGATGACACATCTCAGTAATGACCACGGGGACTGTTGAAAATCCTTATAGACTTCAGAAGCAACAGGGCCTAAAGATCATACGCAGTTATCGGCGCGGTTCGTAAGTTGCTCAATAGACTTCCACGTACTCACCCTTGTACCTCCGATCCGGCTGGATTGGAGGAATTACCCCCCTAGGGTAAATCTTCTTGGTTACATTCAATGTTTGGGGACAAAGTCCGTGGGAGGTTTGGGGCTGCGGGCAGGGAGGGGGGAAGGGATGTTATGATCCTACGTTGTGGATCACAGTTTTACGGGTATAATCTGGATAATTTCACAGAAAAACGGCATGGGGTACAGGGGCAGGTAGGGGATGTAATGAGTTCAGCAATATGTGTGCACTCTTGTGACTGTTATTTGCAAATTGCGTGGGTGGTGCAGAATGGAATGCCTTGGAAATGGCTGGGGGACCTGAGTCTTTGCAGACCCAGGCCTATAGAACCCACAGCGAAAATTATTATGCTCTCCCACCATGCAGGCTCTTAAAGTAATATCCTGGAATGTGCGAGGTCTTAATTCCAGGATTAAGAGAGCTTTGATATTTAAACACATACAGAAATATAGACCCAGTATTGTTTTCCTACAGGAAACGCATCTGGTGGGATCTAGAACACTTGCCCTCCACAGAGCTTTTGTAAACAGGGCATTCCATTCTACATATTCTAACTATGCGAGAGGGGTCTCAGTATTAGTGTATAAAACATTGCTATGCACAACCAAGATGGTCAAGACAGACTCACTTGGAAGATATGTGATTTTATTCTGATCATAAACAGCAAGCCATATACCTTTGTGGCAGTATACATGCCTCCCCCATTTGTGGTGGGGACGTGGGAAGACATAATGTCAACGGTTGTTGGGGTGGCGGAAGGACCCATAATTTTGGCAGGGGATCGGAACGTGGTGATGTCACCTGTAATGGATAGATTTGGCATGGCGGCTATGGACAGCTCCCCATTGGCGGCTGGTGTGAAACCGTATAATCTAACGGAGGCGTGGAGGTGGAAACATCCAAACACCAAAGCGTATTCATGCTACTCTGCCACGTTCAATACCCTTTCTAGAATAGATATGTGCTTTGTATCTACAGAACTGTTACCCAAAGTAGTGGATGTCCAATATCTCCCCAGGGCTGTCTCAGACCATTCGCCACTAATGATCTCTATAGATGTAGAGAGGCCGCGAGGGTTCAGTTTATGGAGACTGAGCCCCCTGTGGCTTAAGGAAGAAATTTTTGAGAGAGCCACGCAAAAATCTATTAACACATTCTGGATAGAGAATAGAGGGGAAGTACCAGTGGGAACCACATGGGATGCGTTTAAGGCTACCCTTAGAGGCTCTACAGGAGATCTTATTAAACAGCTCAGGTCAGATCGTGAATGGAAACTGAGGGACTCTGAACAACAGGCCACGAGTGCAGAGGTGGAATATATCAAGAATCCCACGGTAAATAACTATAAAATTTGGAGGGAAGGGGTTAGGCAACTTGACTTAGTCCTAGTGGAAAAAACACAAAAAAAGCTTCTGTACCAGTCCCAGCGGATGTTTGAATTTGGTAATAAAAATAGCAGACTGTTAGCATACCTAGCCCATTCGCAGCAACCAACCGCTTCTATCCCACGTATATTTGACAGATGTAATAATCTGTGCACATCACAAATGGATATAGCTAATGCATTCGTCACATTCTATTCTGACTTATACTCTTCCAGAGTGACCTATAAGCAAGAAGAGGTACAGAACTACCTGGCCCAAGTCCCACTTCTGGAGTTGTCAGAGGAGGCATCAAGGGAGCTAGAACTCCCAATATCCACAGAGGAGATATCAGGGGCCATTGGCTCCCTGACACCGAACAGGACACCAGGTTTAGATGGATACCCTGTGGAGTGGTATGATACCTATAGGGCAAGTCTGACACCAAAGTTACTTGAGGTGTATAACAAGGCTAGGGAGCTGGGGAGACTTCCAGATTCCCTCAGGGAGGCATTGATCGTACTAATACCTAAGCCGCACAAGGACCATGAACAGTGTGAATCATATAGGCCCATTTCATTAATTAATGTGGATGCCAAGATCCTCGCTAAACTCCTCGCCGCCCGTCTGAATAAAGTTATAGCATCAATTATTCATCCTGACCAAACGGGCTTCATACCGACGCGCTCAACGGCCATAAACCTGAGACGTCTCTTTACTATTTTACAAACTGCGGGCCCAACACCGGACACTAGGATTGTGGTGTCCTTGGACACCCACAAGGCTTTTGATTCTATTGAATGGCCATATCTGGTTGCGGTCCTTGGGCGGCTCGGGTTTGGACCTAGATTTATAGCCTGGGTGAGGTTATTATATGCAGAACCGGTGGCACGATTAAGGGTGAATAACACCATTACAGACCAATTTAAAATAGCTAGGGGCACTAGGCAGGGGTGCCCTCTATCGCCCCTGCTGTTTGCCCTGGCCATCGAACCCCTGGCAGCTCTGCTGAGGGTGGATGGGGAGATTAGGGGCTGTATGGTAAATGAAAGGGAAGAAAAGACATCACTTTACGCTGATGACATGCTCTTGTACCTAGCAGAAGCGGAGGGGTCCTTGACAGCAGCCCTAGACAGAATATCCAGGTTTGGAACATACTCTGGCTTTAAAGTAAATTGGAACAAGTCAGTGATTTTTCCGTTCTGCTCCACATGCACACCTGTTCTCCCTCCGGAGATCCCATTGCAGGTGGTGTCTCGCTTCTGATATCTGGGGGTCGAGATACAGCTGCCGCTGAATACATTCATAGCTAATAATCTACTACCCTTGATAGCACGTCTTAAGGACAGTCTTTAGGTATGGGGCAAGTTGCCCCTCAACCTCCTTGGTAAAGAAAACATATATAAAATGATTTATCTCCCAAGATTCCTATATCTGTTGTGGCACGCTCCGATATATATACCCAAAAAATAGGATTTTTATGACAGCTTACCTGTAAAATCCTTTTCTTGGAGTACATCACGGGACACAGAGCGGCATAGTCATTACTATGTGGGTTATATAGATACCTTCAGGTGCTGGCACTGGCAACTTCCAAAACCGGAAGCACCCTCCCCTATATAAGCCCCTCCCATCCGGGAGCGCCTCAGTTTTGTAGCAAAGCAATAAGTGTCCCCAAAGAGGGGTGGGAGCTCTGTGTCCCGTGATGTACTCCAAGAAAAGGATTTTACAGGTAAGCTGTCATAAAAATCCTATTTTCTTTCTCGTACATCACGGGACACAGAGCGGCATAGTCATTACTATGTGGGATGTCCTAAAGCAATGCCCAATGAGGGGGGGGATACACCATACATAAGCTGAGCGCTATCAGACATGAGGATCTTTTGCGGCCTGCAACACACTGCGCCCAAAGGCGACATCCTCCTGACTTCTAACGTCCACCTGGTAGAACCTAGTAAAACGTGTGTACTGAAGACCATGTTGCGGCCTTACAGATTTGAGCCAGGGAGGCCTGGTGATGCACTGCCCATGAAGTTCCAACTGCTCTCGTGGAGTGCGCCCTAACTTTGAACGGAGGCGGTCTCCTTCTCAAGCCATAGGCTTGCATTATGACCTGTCGAATCCACTTGGCTAAAGTAGATTTTGACGCTGCCTGGCCCTTTCTGGGGCCTTCCGGCAGAATAAACAAAGTATCCGTTCTGCGAATCTGAGCAGTGGCTTTTAGATAAGCTTTAACTGCTCTTACTACATCCAAAGAATGCAATAACTTTTCCTCTACCCAACTAGGTTTGGGGAAAAAAGAAGGAAGAACCACATCTCGGTTCAAATGAAAACCTTGATACCACCTTAGGAAGAAAGGCTGGATGAGGACATAACACTACTCTGTCCTTATGGATAACCAGATATGGCTCTTTACAGGACATAGCTGCTAATTCCGACACTCTTTTAGCCGAACAAATGGCTACTAGAAAAAACAATTTCCTGGTGAGAAGAACCAAGGAACTATGCTGTAATGGTTCAAATGGTTGTTTCTGTAGAACCGACAGAACCAGGTTTAGATCCCATGGACATATGGGAATATTAACTGGAGGACTAATACGCATCACTCCTTGTCTAAAGGCTTTGACTAGTGAATGCGAAGCCAAGGGCCTCTGAAAAAATATTGACAAGGCCGAAAACTGACCTTTGATAGTACTCAAGGCAAGCTTCCTATCTACAGCCCACTGTAGGAAGTCCAGACTCCTACCCATTACGTACTTATGTGGATGCCATTTCTTGGCCTCACACCACACGATGTACGCCTTCCAGATTCTATAGTAGATCTGCCTGGATACCGGCTTCCTGGCATTGATCATGGTAGATACCACAGGATTAGAGAGCCCTCTCTTTAGAATGTGGGCTTCAATAGCCAGGCCGTCAAACCTAGGGCTGGTAAGGAAGGGTGGTATATCGGTCCTTGCGAAAGCAGGTCCGGACGACGTGGGAGAGTCCAAGGACTCCCCACTGACATTTTACAATCTCCGCGTACCACGCTCTTCGGGGCCACGCTGGAGCCACCAGAATCACTGGTTTCTTTTCTACCCTGATTCTGCGGAGTAATCGAGGTAACCATTGTGGCGGTGGGAATGCATATATCAGCTTGAACTGATCCCAAGGGAACACTAGGGCATCCGAGCCGCAAGCTAGGGGATCCCTTGTCCGAGAGACAAACCTGTCCACCTTTGCGTTGAATCTGGATGCTAGAAGATCTACATCCGGTGTTCCCCACCGCTGACATATTGTCCAGAAAACCTCGGGGTGAAGGGACCATTCCCCTGGGCATAATTGCTGGCGACTTAGAAAGTCCGCCTTCCAATTCTCCACTCCTGGAATGAATACCGCAGATATGGCTGGGACATATCTTTCTGCCCATTTCAGGATGTAATTTACTTCCCTCTGGGCTGCACGACTCCTGGTGCCCCCCTGATGATTGATATATGCCACTGCTGTGGCATTGTCTGATTGAATTCTGACAGGGGACCCTTGGAGTTTGGATGTCCATGCTACTAGGGCATACCGGGCTGCTCGTATCTCTAAGAGATTGATGGGCAGGGCCTTTTCTGCATCCGACCATCTGCCCTGGAGAGACCATTGCTCCAGTACTGCTCCCCAGCCTATAAGGCTGGCATCTGTAGTGACCACCTTCCAAGAAATCGGACTGAAAGATTTCCCTTTTTCCAGATTCTGGGGAACCAACCACCAACGGAGGCTCTTGCGAATGGAAGGGGACAAGGACATTGTAAGTCTAGGGCCTGAACTTTTTTGTTCCAGGCTGACAGTATGGCCCCTTGCAAATTCCTTGAATGGAATTGACCGTAGGGTACTGCTTCGAATGATGCCACCATTTTTCCCAGCAGCCTCATGCACAGGCGTATGGACGGCTGTCTTTTTTGTACCCACTAAGTGGATCAAATCTTTCAAAGACAACACCTTTCCTCGAGGCAAGAATATTTTTCTCTGGCCTGAATCCAACCTTAGCCCCAAGTATTCCAGACTTTTGACTGGTTTTTAGGGCTGACTTGTCTCGGTTGATAATCCAACCGTGAGATTCCAGATACTTGATTGTCTTGTGAACGACCACGTCTAGTTTTTTCACTGAGTGGTCTATCAGCAACAAGTCATCTAGATATGCCATTATCATTACACCTTGTGTTCTTAGATTGGCCAATAAAGGGCCAGAATTTTTGTAAACACTCGTGGTGCTGTGGCCAGACCGAAGGGTAAGGCTCTGAACTGAAAATGGTGCCCTTCTACTGCAAAGCGTAGAAATTTTTGGTGGACTGGAAAGATGGGAATGTGCAAATAAGCATCTTTGATATCGATCGCGGCTAACCAATCCTCCCCTTGTAGGGCAGTGGCCACCGATCGGATCGACTCCATCGGAAAGTCCTGATATACAGGAATTTGTTTAGCCCTTTTAGAATTAATATGGGCCTCCCGTCCCCGTTTGCTTCGGGACTGTAAAGAGGTTTGAGTAAAACCCGAACCCCCATTCTTCCAGGGGAACCTCCATAATTACTCCTTGGAGCAATAGTTGTTCTAGTGCCAACAGGAGGGACTCTCTCTTCCGGGGATCCCTTGGCACGTTTGACCTCAAAAATGGGAAGGAGGAGAGTCTTTTAACTCCAATCTGTATCCCAAACATACTGCGGAGAGCACCTATCTGTTTTGATCGTGTCCCGCCAGGTCTCTTGCGAACAACTGGAGTCCTCCCCCCACCCGACTGAGTGGGGGCAACCCTTCAATGAATTTAACTTTGGGGGAGGTTTTGTACCTCCCCTGACCCAGGGTTTCTCATTACCCTGCGATTGTCCCTGTTTTTTACCCCCCGGGAATTGACCGAGGAGGCCGTCGGAACTGTTACACAGCCGATGCCCCAGGGACTGGAGAAGCAGGCCTCTTAAAGAGGGACCTCTAACTCTGTTTTTAACCGGCAAGAGTGTATTTTTACCGCTGGAAATTTTCTGGATATATTCGTCCAGGTCTTCCCTGAATAAGCGTTCACCATGAAATGGGACGCTAACCAGCCATTCTTTACAGGGAGCTTCAGCAGACCAGTTTTTGAGCCATAGAAGCCTACGCATATGTACTACAGACAGCGTAAGGCGGGAGGCCTGATGGATTGAATCCTTTATGGCGTCAACCGCAAAGCCTAAGGCTCTAGGTAGATCAGCTAGGGCAAGGGCCTGCTGATCTGTCAAGTCCCTCAAGACCTGTTTCAACTGATCCTTTACTGCTTAGCAGACCCCACTGCTGGTTGTGTCACCAAGCTTGCTGTAGAAAGAAGCAGATTTTTATAAGGACTCCAATCTTTTATCTATTGGGTTCTTGAACATTTGGACATTATCCACTGGACATGTCAGTGATTTATACACACAAGAGATGGCTGCGTCCACTGTAGGGACCTTCCATTTTTTGATGAACTTATCCTCCATGGGATAGACCACCGGAAATCTCTTGGGGGGAATAAATATTTTCTCAGGATGTTCCCAATCCTGGTAAATGAGCCCTTTCAGTAAAGGGTGAAGTGGAAAAGAACAGACAGTCTAGGGGCTTCTAGCGACCCCAACGAGGAGACAGTAGTGGTTGATGGTTCCGCAAGGTGCATTTTTAAATGCTGATCGGACCATGTTAGTCAGAGACTGAACCCATAATCTTTCAGCTTGAGATGCTGAGAAAAGGTTCCTCCACTGTTGATTCCTCTATAACAGAATC
Organism: Rana muscosa; assembly: GCA_029206835.1. Lineage (NCBI taxonomy): Eukaryota > Metazoa > Chordata > Amphibia > Anura > Ranidae > Rana > Rana muscosa. The sequence goes on along the minus strand of CM055121.1, from coordinate 437,431,515 downwards.
AACCTCATCCTGATCCCCTTCAGGCAGGTCGATCCCTGTATGGGACTGTTGCTCTGCTAACAGGCACTCTGAAGGAGGAGACGGAGATCGGGCGTGCTTTCCCTGACAGGGAGGCAGCGATCAATGTTGACAATCTCTCTCTAATCCTCCCAGAGCTGAGGAAAAAACCTCCTCTGTTACATACACAGGAGCAGGTGAACTGAGGACAGCCACAGTACCAAGTACCCCTGCGGGGTCTCTACGGTCACTTACCTCTGAACTTCAGGGGAGACTGGTGCAGCAGAAGCATGCCCAAGATCCTCAGAGCCCGATGAGACCCCCTTCGCTTCCTGGAAGATTCAGTTCCGGAGCTTCTGGACGGCATATTCCTAAGCCTAAAGCTGAGGTATTCCAGCCGTAATAATAGGATTTTTATAACAGCTTACCTGTAAAATCCTTTTCTTGGAGTACACCACGGGACACAGAGCTAGTCATTACATAATGGGTTAAGGGTCACCAGCGGTGATTGGACACTGGCACAACCAATGGAAGACAGTTCCCCTCCATATAACCCCTCCCATCAGGGAAGTACCTCAGTTTTGTAGCAAAGCAGTAAGGTTCCCATAAGAAGGGGGGGACCTCTGTGTCCCGTGGTGTACTCCAAGAAAAGGATTTTACAGGTAAGCTGTTATAAAAATCCTATTTTCTTTATCGTACACCACGGGACACAGAGCTAGTCATTACATAATGGGACGTCCCAGAACAATGCTCATATGAAGGGGGGGAGACACAGATCAAAACAGGCCGCTTGCGGACCAGAAGCCCTATACTGCTGCCTGCAGCACACTTCGCCCAAAGGCGGAATCCTCATGTCCTTTCACATCTATTTGATAGAATTTGGAAAATGTATGGACTGAAGACCAAGTTGCAGCTTTACAGATCTGAGCCATCGAAGCCTGGTGGTGCACTGCCCATGAAGCACCTATCGCCCTGGTAGAGTGCGCCTTAACAGGAAAAGGAGGAGTCCTGTTCTTTAAACCATAAGCTTGAATAATTACTTGTCTAATCCACCTGGAAATGGTGGATTTTGATACCGCTTGGCCCTTCTTGGGCCCATCTGGTAAAATAAACAAAACATCTGTTTTACGTATCTGAGCGGTTGCTTGCAGATACACCTTTACCGCTCTCACTGGATCTAGAGAGTGTAATAATTTTTCCCCCGCCGTCCGCGGGTTTGGAAAAAAGGAAGGCAGAACAATGTCTTGATTCAAGTGAAAAGCCGACACCACCTTAGGTAGAAAAGCCGGATGGGGTCGTAGTACGATTTTGTCCTTGTGACAAATTAGATAAGGCTCTTTACAAGAAAGAGCTGCTAGCTCTGATACTCTCCTAGCAGAAGCTATAGCAATCAGAAAGGCCAACTTCCTACTTAATATAATTAAAGGAATATGGCGAATAGGTTCAAAAGGTTGCTTTTGCAACACTGACAATACCAAATTCAAATCCCATGGACACAAGGGAGTCCTAACTGGAGGATTTATCCTCAGTACCCCCTTAATGAATGTCCGAACTAGGGAGTGAGATGCCAATGGTCTCTGAAAGAAGACTGATAGAGCCGATATTTGCCCTTTGATGGTGCTAAGGGCTAAATTCATATCCACTCCTAACTGGCAAAAAGCAAGAATCCTACTTATTTCATACTTCTGAGGATTCCAACATCTGGATTCACACCAGGAAACGTATGCTCTCCAGACTCTCTGATAGATGAGTCTGGAGGCTGGCTTTCTAGCATTAATGAGCGTAGAAAGAGCCGGACCAGAGACCCCTCTCTTTTTTAAAAATGTGGGTCTCAGCAGCCAGGCCGTCAACTTTAGCCTTTGTAAGGAAGGGTGGAATACTGGACCCTGTGACAGCAGGTCGTGTCGGAGTGGAAACTTCCAGGGCCTTCCTATCGCCGTTTTTACAATCTCGGCGTACCAAGGCCTCCTGGGCCAGTTTGGGGCCACTAGGATTACTGGTATTCCCTCCTCCTTGATCCTGCGAAGCAGTCTTTGTAGAAGAGGGATCGGAGGGAATGCCTAGATCAGTGAGAACTGATTCCATGGAGTTATTAGAGCGTCTGTATTATTAGAGCGTCTGTCCCGTAGGCTAGAGGATCTCTCGTTCTGGACACAAAGTTGTCCAATTTCTTGTTGAACCTGGCAGCTAGCAGGTCTACATCTGGGTTTCCCCATCTCAGACATATGGCCTGAAAGATCTCGGGGTGAAGAGACCACTCCCTGGTAGCAGCTGCTGACGACTCAGGTAGTCTGCTTGCCAATTTTCCATCCCTGGAATGAAGATTGCAGAAAGGCAAGGTACATGCTCTTCTGCCCATGCCAGGATCCGGTTCACCTCTCTTTGGGCTGCCCGACTGCGGGTGCCTCCTTGGTGATTGATGTAAGCTACTGCAGTAGCATTGTCGGATTGAACCCGAACTGGGTAGCCCTGTAACCTGTATGTCCAGGTTTTGAGGGCTAGATATACCGCCCGGATCTCTAGCACATTGATGGGCAGGATCCCCTGAGTCTTGGCCCAGGTTCCCTGGGTAGAAGCCTCCTCGAATACTGCACCCCAGCCCGATAGGCTGGCATCCCTAGATACCACCTTCCAGGCCACTGGGAGGAAGGACTTTCCCTTCCGTAAATTCCTGGCTTCTAGCCACCAATCGAAGCTGTGGCGTACTTGTGAGGACAGGCGCATGGGTATATCCAGAGCTTGGCTCTTCCTGTTCCAGGAAGCTAAAATATTGCCTTGAAGTAGTCTCGAATGAAACTGGGCGTAAGGGACCGCCTCGAAGGAGGCTACCATCTTTCCCAATAGTCTCATGCAAAGGTGAATAGACGGCCTCTTGTTTGCTTTGACCTTGTGGATCAGGTCTTTCAGAGACTGTATCTTTGGTTCTGGCAGGTATACCCCGTTTTGGGCTGTATCTATGATCATGCCCAGGTACCCTATCCTTCTTTGGGCCTGGAGAGAGGATTTTTGTAAATTTATAATCCATCCTAAATGCTCCAGGTATCCTACTGTAGTGTGTACAGCGTGACCCAATCCGTCCTTTGACTGATCTATTACTAGTAGATCGTCCAGATAGGCTGTTACCGCAATGCCCCGTGTTCTTAGGTTTGCTAACAGAGGAGCTAGCACCTTTGTGAATACTATGGGCGCGGTGGCTACACCAAACGGCAGAGCCACAAATTGAAAGTGGCGATCTTCTACCGCAAACCTTAGGAATCTTTGGTGAGCGGGGAGGATGGGTATGTGTAAATGTGCGTCCTTGATATCTATGGGCGCCATGAATTTTCCGCCCTTTAAAGTGGCGGCCACGGATCGGATCGTTTCCATTCGAAAATGGCGATCGTTCAGGAACCGATTTAGGGATTTTAGATCCAGGATGGGTCTGACATCTCCATTTGGCTTTGGAATCACAAAGAGGTTTGAGTAAAAACCTGAACCTCGCTCTTTTTGGGGTACGTCTAACTACCCCTTGAGCCATTAAGTGATTCAAACCTTTGAAGAAGGATTCTCTTTTTTGTGGATCCTTGGAGAGTCTTGAACCTCGGAATTGAGAAGATGGGATCTCTCGAAATTCCAGTTTGTACCCTGAGGATATTGTGGATACTACCCAATTGTCCTGGATTTCTGACCACCAAGTTGCTCAGAACTGACAAAGCCTTCCTCCCACTCGGCCGAGCGGGGGCGCCCCTTCACTGAGAGGCTTTGGGGGCTTGCTTATTAGCTCTTGCACCCCACGGCTTCTTGTTCTTCTGAGCTTGCCCCTTGGCTTTTGTGGGCGGCTAAAACAGGCCGCCGCCACTGGTTGGAGTCAGATTTCCCGGGAGCTGGGGAGAGAGCGTTTAAAACAAGATCTCTTGTTTTTCTTTCTCTCAGGTAAAAGTCGTTTTACCACTTGATCTTCTGTATCTATTTTTCTAAATCTTCCCCAAATAGGCGTTCGCCATGGAACGGGAACTTGCCAACAGCTTTTTGCATGGGGTCTCCGCTGACCAATGCTTAAGCCAAAGTACTCTGCGCATCTGTACCAGCTGGAGTGTAAGGCGTGATGCCTGTATGATAGAATCTCTCATGGCATCCACTGTGAAGCATAAGGCTTTAGGCAAATTTTCCCAATTTCTAGCCTGCTCTGAAGGCAGTTCCTTCAGCCCCTGCTTTACCTGTTGGCTGATGACCTGACACATACCGACTGCTGCTACTGCAGGTTGGGTAATTGAGCCGGCCAAAAGGAAGGAGGATTTCAACTTCCTCTCAGAAGGATCTTTTAAACCCTTGTACATTATCCACCGGACATGTCAGGTTTTTATTTACACAAGAAATAGCCGCAACTACCGCAGGCAGGCTCCATTTCTTTAAAAAATTTTCCCCCATAGGATAAAGAATGTTAAACCTTTTTGGAGGTGAGAAACGCTTATCTGGATGTTGCCAGTTTGCGTATATTAGATCCTCTAGTAACTGATGAACCGGGAAGGAGCATGCACCTTGCAGGGATCTTAATGACCCTAGGGAGGAGACAGGTAATTCCGTTACCTCCGCAGAGGTTAACTTAAATGCACTGCTATAGCATTGTACCTGTGACCTTAAAATCTGGCTCCTCATCCTCTGCTGATGTAGCCTCCTCCTCCTCATCGTCCTCCCTCAGGTACTTCTGAAGGGAGGTCCAATACTGGAAGAGACCTGCTTCGCTTATTGTCCTTTTTAGAGGACTTAGCGATTAAGGTAGCAATTTTTTCCTCCAGATTATTTAGGGCAGCTGATAAAGTGTCCTCAGTGACATATACAGGCCCAGGCTTCACTGGGGAAGCCGCCATACCTGACAGAGGTAATGGCTCATCCTGTACAGGTGCATTTGGCAACACAGGAGAGGAAGGTACCGAGTCAGCACAGCTAGAGCCTCCTCTCAGGCGGTGGTGCTTTCTTATCTCTTTTTGTCCGTATTACTTCCCCTGGAAGGCTTACTGTTTAGACAAAATACAAGGTACCTAAATGCATATACTACCGTGTTCAGTTTAGCAAATACATTAAGTATGCAACTTTTAACACATAACTATGCATAACATGGATGTCTTCTAGGAAGTACCCAATCCAACCACATGGAGTCTTACGTCCCTGTATAGCTGCTGTGTTTCTCTGCCAGGAACAAGAGAACTAACGAGCTTGCTTGCTGCTGCAGTGCTTCTCACACTGACAGTCTTTTAAATTTGGCGCCGTTTCTGTGCCTGCGCGCGCCACGTGCCCGCGCACGCCTTCGCCCCCCCCCCCTCCGATAAAGCGCGCTCCCGCGCGGCCCTTAGCGCTATGGCGGTGGCCATAGGGAGAGAGGACTCTCATCAGCCCTTGTTCCCACTTACCTGCATCTGCAGGTGTCTGGTCGGCCACCGAAAGGAGGATCGGGGTGCCCCAGCAAGCTCAGCAGCGGAGGTGACGAGCAGTGTACTTCGCCGAAGCCGACACTGAACAGAGTGAGGTGAGTATATTCAGCTCTTTACTCCCCCCAGTGGTGGAAAAAAAGAAGACATCCATTTTTTGAAAAAGGTCCCAACCTAGTTATGGACCTTCTAATCTCACCTTATCCACGCCGCAGGTTTTTCTGCTGAAAGATTTCAGACAGATACCAAACTTCACCCTTCACGGTGGGCTATGTGTGCCAACCTTCAGGGATATGGGTTCCTATTTAAAGGATACCTCTCCCCTGGGCCTTGTACAAGACTCTTACCAGGACTTTATAGCGAAATAGCGAAAGTGCTGGATCTTAGAGCCCAGTCCTCCGAAGAGAGACATTACAGGCGACGCCTCATGGATGAGGCCCGGATCCCATCCAGATTCAGCTCATTTGTAGGCGTCTTGGATGGATCCGAAAGCATAGCTCTTTTACCCCCAGAGGGTCTCTTTGGTAGAGCTTTCCTTTAGCACCTCCTAACGCGTCCAACACCTTTCGACACTGGCGAAAAAACTGAGGTACTTCCCTGATGGGAGGGGTTATATGGAGGGGAACTGTCTTCCATTGGTTGTGCCAGTGTCCAATCACCGCTGGTGACCCTTAACCCATTATGTAATGACTAGCTCTGTGTCCCGTGGTGTACGATAAAGAAACACCACTTTTACTGAGAATAGTCTAGCACAATTGCTGCTATATAACAGTTGGTGTCTACTAAAGTGCCTTTCTAGGGGATGCCTGCATCAACTGCCTCTGTGTGCCTTTATACTGTTGCTAGCTCTGTCTGTGCACTTCAATAGCCAGCTATGATTGTGCTTTAAAACACGCTGGACGCCCGCACATGCGCAGTAGCGCCACGGCGCACACCGAGCGTCATCCACCCGCTCCGCCCCTTTTTCCAGATCGCCTCTATATATAGAGGCGCGTGCACGTGCGCCTTCGGCGCCTTTTTTGAAAAAAATAAGGAGCTAGATGGGAGCCAGGGTCCCTGCCGCAGGGCCCGGGGATGGATGAGCGCAGCAACAGGGCAGAGGAGACAGCTTCCCAGCAGAGAACTTACCAACTGCCTGGATTTGATTTTGGAAGAAAAAAATCCACATTACAAGAAAAAGAACCATAGCGGCCTCTAGTGTCTAACACAGGTACCGCGGTCTTACATTTTTTTATTTTTTTTTCTTGCCTACTATTAAAATTTTTACATTTTCTCAGTAGTAACAGGCATACACAGAATATTAGCGGGAATACCTTAGGTAACAGGCAGAAAGACAAAATAGGCTTGGGGGTCCCTCAATAGAACCAAGTTCCTGAGGGCCCCCACTTACCTTTTCCTCGCCGCAGGACTCTGTTTGGTCCACAGAAGCCCAAACTTCACCTATCACGGCAGGCATTGTAATTAAACCTTCAGGGACCGGGTTCCCAAGGATTCCACTCCCCTGGACCTGTATAGCACCCTGCACAGAAAACATCTTGGTCGTGGGTATGACCAGAGCTCTGGATCCCAGGGTCCAGCCGTCCTAAGAGAGGCATTACAGGCAAAAGATTGCTCTTCTCTTGCAAGGCCCGGGTACCGACCGTTTAGCTATGAAGCTTTTTTGGTCGGATCCGGAATAGCTTACTGAGGCCCAAAAGAACCTGTACGCAAGCTCAGTGAAAAACACATGTTACTTCTTGGCCAACACCTTAGACACTGGCAAAAAACTGAGGTGCTCCCGGATGGGAGGGGCTTATATAGGGGAGGGTACTTCCGGTTTTGGAAGTTGCCAGTGCCAGCACCTGAAGGTATCTATATAACCCACATAGTAATGACTATGCCGCTCTGTGTCCCGTGATGTACGAGAAAGAAAATTGTTTTCAGAAATTACTAAACTGCTTTTGCCCTTCCTGTGGGGAGCTAAACCGGCCAGAGTGTCATTGGAAACACTGTACTTACCAGTAAAATCGGGCGGATTGGCACTACCCGATCTGCCCAGCTGACGCATGTACACTGGTGGGGCTTCCCCAAAACGGAGAATGCCTCGGTTGCCACCCAGGCGGCCCAGGTATGCTCATATGAGGCTCTGAATAATGTTGTGTATCGGGACGGGCCGTATCCGGAGCGGGGAGCAGGGATATTAAAACTATCATACAAGATATTTCACATGTGTAATGATCGAATGAAAGGCACTAGCCTAACGAGATCCCCGAACGCCCCTTTGTGGCGTAATCCGCAACTACAAGAGATATATAAAATCCCGGATGGGGAATGCTGGGCAGAATATGGTGTTAAGTATGCCCAACAACTATTTAGGGGTGGGATGGTTAGAACATTTGCAGATCTCAAGACAGAATACAACTTGCCTAATACCTTCTTCTTCCGTTACTTGCAACTGCGTCACGCAGCTAGAGCACAGTATGGGGGAGAGGAGGTGGCACTTCTCCCTTCATGTACGGAAAAACTGATAGCGGAGGAGGATCACTCTAAATTGATATCTAGGTACTATTTCGGCCTGCTGGCACCCTCCTCTGCTGGTCTGGAGAGGGTGGCAGCACAATGGAAAAGAGATATACCAACTATGTCAGAGGAGTCGTGGACTAAGGCCCTGGACTCACTCGTGCCGGCAATGGTATCAGCCAGAGACAAATTAATACAGTTCAACTATCTCCACAGGACTTATTACACTCCGCATAGGTTGTATAGAATGGGAAGACGGGACACGTCAGAATGTCCTAGATGTAGAAATGAAATGGGAGATTTCTTTCATATGGTATGGTTATGCCCTAAAGTGATGTTATTTTGGAAAACAATCCTCCACTATCTGGAGGAGGCTATGGACGTTCCTAACATTTATTCTCCAGCCAGATGCTTATTAGGCGATCTGGAGGAGGAAGGGATATCTGATTCTCAGAAAAAACTCCTCAGAATTCTCTTTTGCTACGCAAAGAAGGCTATAGCTCTAAGATGGAGGGAGCCGACCCCTCCCACATTACAGAACTGGATAGACATGGTGAACCAAGCGCTACCATTATATAAGCTGACATACGCATCCAGAGGATGCCCAAAGAAATTCGATAAAATCTGGGCGGGATGGTTAAAAGATGAATTTATCGATCAGTGAAGAAACAGATGTGCACTAAGACAGTCAATATGTGATGTCTGAAGTATTGGGACACCCGCTGTAGTGAGACCGTGAACATACTTATACCTACCTTGTGCCATATGTAACATGTTTGAGTTCGAAAAGAGGGGGGAGGGGGGAATTTGTTGCTAGTATTAGTACTGTTTAAAAAAACAGGGGGGGGGGGGTTTAATTATAAAAAAAAAAAAATGTGTATGTATGTATATGTATGTATATATATATATATATATATATATATATATATATATATATATATATATGTATATAAAATATATTAACTGACAAAATACATAAAAAATGGAAGTGCAGCAAATGTTGCTTGGATATTCAATAAAGTGTAATGTATAACATAGATAAAGGAAAGATGTGAGACATGCACAAGATACAGATATGTTGATTATAGACTCATTAATATTGTACCGCATATGTATAACCTTTCTACACAATGTATGTGAATTGCACTGTATAAGGTTCTGTGTATTGTGTCAAAATTTCAATAAATTTACCCTTTAAAAAAAAAATATTTAGCCGAAGTGTCTCCCCATTGGTATCGCTCTTTCTTTAGCCGAAAAAACTGCGTTCTGTTTTCCTGTTCAATCTGGACTTTTAATTCCTCTCTTTTTCTGATAACTTCCAATGCTATTCCGTGATCTCCTGTATTTTTGTGCTTCTGCTCAAGGTCATGAATTTCTTTATGTAACTCCTCGCCTCTCCGTCTGCTCTCTTTTTTTGCTGTTCCTATTGCAATCAAGATCCCCTGATATAGGCCTTATGGGCCTCCCATACGGTGGCTTCTGATATCTAATCTGAACTATTTGTTTTTAAGTACAGCTCAAGCTCTTTTTTAATCCTGTCTGCGACCTTTGCATCCTGTATCAGTTCTTTATTCAGTCTCCATACGTTGGTCCTGTTTTGTACACCCTCTATTTTTAAATTCATTGATATTGGAGCGTGATCTGAAAAGGTCGTAATTTCTATGTTTGAACTTGTGCTCTACCAAAAATAGGTCGATTCTCGAGTACGTCCCGTGCACAGTAGAGTGGAACGTATAGTTGCGTATTTTTGCGTGTTGTTACATCCATCAATTGGTGTAACTTATTTTTAAGTAACTTCCGCTGTGCCGTTCCAGTCCGTTGTGCCCGAGATATACTGTCCACTTCAGGGTCCATACAAAAATTTAAATCTCCGGCCATGATGGCTCCACCTATCTTAAAATCCATAAATTTCTCCACCACCCCTTTCAAAAATTCCACTGGGTTCCTATTCGGTCCGTATAGATTTGTTATCGAGTATTCCACCTCATTTATCTTGCCCCTTAAGAGCAGATAGCGCCCTTCGGGGTCCACCATTCTATCAACCGGGGTGAACCTTACTCCTCTAGCAAAACCTATAGCGACCCCCTTAGCATGTTTGTTTGGGGAGTCACCATAGTACCAGGTTGGGTGATCATATGACCAAATGTTAAGATTTGAGTTCTGGGAAATATGCGTCTCTTGTAGTAGGACTACACCCGCTTTAAGGTGCTTTAATTCCCTTAAGATGTTAGACCTTTTTACAGGGGTATTAAGCCATTGTACATTGTAGGATACTATTTTTAGTGTAGCCATCTTCTATCGCGACCTTCCCACGACCTACTTCCATCACTGTATAGCCATCTCAACATCTGAATCCCTATCATTAGGCTGACCTCACTAATTACTATTTTTACGGCATTCATTGGGCCTGGGCCCTGAACCTGGCACGTCTAATATCACCTTTGCTGTGCATTGGAGAGAGATCCCACCAAAAAAAAAAACACCCCCGCCCTCACCCCACCTCCCAACACCTGCCCCCCTCCCGTCTGACGCCTACTCAATTGGAGACTTTGGCCTTCCCCTGGCCATAGGATTCTTGGTCCACCCAATCCTTCCTGCCCACTAGATCACCCCCCCCCAGAGGTTGAGCTCCGTCAATGGTGCTCACAACAGGCCGCTGCCCCCAGTTGGGATGCCCTTGCCCGCCCCCCCCTGGATCTGCACCACGCTCGTTTTCCCCTAGTCCTCGATCCACTCCATTCCCCCCCCTGCCCCCCCTTCCCTGTCCATCTTTCATTCTCTTCTTCACCCCCTGAAGAAGAGAATTGTGGGGTGGTTTTAACAAAGGCAGAACAAACAGTTCTGATTTCACCTTGACATGCATACCAAAGGTCAGTAACTCAGATAGAACTGAAGCCACAGAGAATAACTAGCATTTTCAGAAGCAAGTCAGGAATAGGTGTCTATAAATTTCTCTCAGGACAGCTTTCCTATAATCTTGGTACAATTTATACTACAGGAAGATAAACGGGCCTTCATTTTGGCTTCACAACTTACAATTTCCTTTTGTGGTCAGTGTGACAGTACAGTCATTTAAAGTGGTTGTAAACCTCAGACATGAAATATGGGAAAAGCACATCCTTCTATACTGTGTACTTACATATGCAATAAGTTTCTCTCGCACACCCTTACTATGTGAGGTGAAATGAAATGTTGCAGTATTTCAAGTCAAAAATACGTTTCAAATACATAACAACATGTACCGCGCAGAAAAAAAAATCAGTCTCACATTGCCAAACAATGAGCAAAAATAATTGGAAGAAGTAATACTCTAATAATGTACAGTTCCCCAAAAATATGACAGATATTCAAAAAATGCATATGTGAAGCCATGCATTGATTTTATATCAATCCGTGAAAAATCAAGTCCTTCTTCCCAAAAACAACACTACGAATCCCAACACATATATGTGAACATCCACCACCACAGGGACCTGTAGACAGGCTCTTACCTTCTTATATAGACTTGAAGATTATAAAAGGTCTAACAGCGCTTGTTCCCTTTATAAACTTGGATCAGCCTCCTAACTGGCCAGCTCCAAGGTGATATATCCAATCCAAAAAAAGAATACAGACTACAAAAAATAGTGCTCTTACCTTCAAGGGGATTAAGTCATTTTTTATGGAACGCGTAGGACAGAGTGCCATGAGGCAATTGGCTATCAGAGTTGTTGGTTTGTCCCAAGTAACAGCCTGATGTACATATTCGCTGAAGCTGTCAGTCGGGCCCTGCTGGAAGCAGTGAGCCACTGGAGGCATCCTGTCTGTGGTAGCTGTTTAGCCTCTTGTTATTGTTCTCATAATAAGTGTGGTTTTAACATTTATAAAAGGTTTTATTAGTTTTACACAGGGAGCACTATTTTTTGTCTATCAGGTGTATATAAGAAGGTGAGAGTCTGTCTATAGGTTCCTGTTGTGGTGGATGTTCACATACACATTGGGATGCAAAGAGCTGTTTTTGGGAAGAAGGACCATTGCGATTTTTCACAGACTGATTTAAAACCTATTCATGGATTCATGTACATATACATTTTTTAAATAATTATAATGTTTTTAGGGCTCTGTACATTTTTATAGTACAGTAAAACCTTGGTTTGAGAGTAACTTGGTTTGAGAGCGTTTTGCAAGACAAGCAAAAAAAATTTAATACATTTTGACTTGATAAACAAGCGATGTCTTGATATACAAGTAGCATCATGTCACAGCTGAGTAGAGAAGAGAAGGGAGGTGCCTCTAAGTGTAGCAATATAATTACATTTAACCACTTCAGCCGCGGAAGGATTTACCCCCTTAATGACCAGGCACGGTCGTGTGAAGTTGTACCCAAGGGCGGTGTAGAGGACAGCCTATGTTGACAGCTTTACCCCCGATTCCTGCATACTTAGATGTGCGTGTTTTAATCATTAACCATGTAAGTTGCTAAATGTTGTACCTTCATAAAATGTAACCACATTGCTACACTTAGAGGCGCCTCTCTTTTCTTTTAAACTCTGTAGATCCTACTGGATTTTGCTTCCAATCTACTTGTGGAGGCTTCCATTTGTGGATTAATACTTTATGGTTACACAACCTATCACATTGCTATAATCTTTTTACATGGACCATAAACTGAAGGACTTATGAATAAATGGATGTGGAACAAATCATTTGAGCTTCCATTATTTCTTATGGCCAAATTCGCTCCGATACAAGTGCTTTGGATTACAAACATGTTTCTGAAACGAATTATGCTCGCAATCCAAGGTTTTACTGTATTACTTTTTACACTTAATTGTGCTGATTGGCAAAGTGAAATTGATTTATTATTTTTCTGTTCAGCTCAGTATATACCGTATTTATCGGCGTATAACACGCACCGGCGTAAACCACGCACCCCAAGTTTAGGAGGAAATTTTAGGGAAAAAAACTTTTAGCAGGGAAGTTTAAGGAAAAATAACTTACATTTAAATGCAGCCTTGTCAGTGTCCATTGCAGCCTTGTCACAGTGCAGCCTTGTCAGTGTCCATTGCAGCCTTGTCACAGTGCAGCCTTGTCAGTGTCCAGTGCAGCCTTGTCACAGTGCAGCCTTGTCAGTGTCCATTGCAGCCTTGTCACAGTGCAGCCTTGTCAGTGTCCATTGCAGCCTGGTCACAGTGCAGCCTTGTCAGTGTCCATTGCAGCCTGGTCACAGTGCAGCCTTGTCAGTGTCCATTGCAGCCTGGTCACAGTGCAGCCTTGTCAGTGTCCATTGCAGCCTTGCCCCAGAGTCGCCGTGCAGCCTTGCCCCAGAGTCGCCGTGCAGCATTTCAAAATTGGCGCCGAGACTGTGCGGACGCCGCCGAGAACGCCGGGGACGCAGGGACTGGGCGGAGCCGCCACCGAGATACACATAGCCGAGTGTACTCGGCTCCGCTCACAGTCACGCCGAGTCCCGCCCTATGATGGACATAACACAGGTCCAATGGCGGGACTGGGCGTGACTGTGAGCGGAGCCGAGAAAAGCCGAGTACAGCCGAGTACATTCGGCTATGTGTATCTCGCTCCGCTCCGCTCCCAGTCAGCGGAGACAGCTCAGGGATGTGGATATCGGCGTATAACACGCACCCACGATTTTCCCCTGATTTTCAGGGGAAAAAAGTGCGTGTTATACGCCGATAAATACGGTATGTATATATATATATATATATATATTGTACTCGTCTCTCTCCAAAGCTCTGAGTGTCATGTCTCTCTGCTGCCTGGTTCCTGTGTTATAAGCATGGCAGCTTTTTCCATCACGAGTTAAAAAGTTGACAGAGGAGGGAGCTGCAGCACTCAGCCTGTGACTGTTATCCATAGCTGTACTTGACCCTTCCCTCCAATCAGGGCTCAGAGCTGTCAACTGTGTAAAGACTTCTAGTACTAAGGAGAAATCCTTTCCTACTTATGTTTTCAGATCGATCTACAAAACAAATGACTGTAGATACACAGCTACAACTTATGTAGGAGGATTTGTTTAATCTCTGTGTATCACCCAATGCTAGTCACTTCACTGGGTACATGTGACGGTTAACAACCACTTTAAACAGAATCACAGACAACAAATAAACGCTAACATGTCAGAGAAAGAGAGACAGTTTACCTTTTGTATCTGGTTTCCTAACATTATCAGAATGCTCAACTGTTATTTCTGAAGTCTCTTCCAGAAAACGTTTGTAGAGTCTCTTGATTTCCTGGTCATAATTTTGCCACTCTGGAACAATACGCACAGCTGCTTCTAGCTTGGGCTCTTTGGTCTTTGGGTTGTTGCACTGTAAAAAAAAATAAAAAAATCAATGGATGCAGCAGGCTGTTCATCTACAGAGTGGCAAGGAAGTTGTATAAGATGAAGCTGAACATTTGTACAAAAAGCAGAAGATATAACGTCTGTTAAAAAAACAGATCGTTCAAACACAGCTAAAAAATGGGTCATCCAAAGCTTTGCTCTATTTCCTCTGATCTACAGCCAGTAACCTCTTACCAAGTCTATTGTCTTGGCTTTCTTCTTGGAAGCATCATCGCACCATGTCTCACACCACAGCCATTCCTGAGGAAGTGACTTAATAGGCACTTGGTGGATCATATTATTGGGCAAATCCTAAGGAGAAAAGGCACAATTATTACAAAATAAATATGACCATTAGAAGAATATCAAATTTAAAAATCAGGACACAGTTTTATAATGAGAAACATTTAAAAATAACCAGCAGCCAAAACTTTTATAGCCAAAACTTATTTTTTAGTTTGAATAAAGTAGGGAAGAGCCAAATCACATGCAATTTCCCTAACCACTCCTGTGTGTGGGTATAGAAAGGTAAAAGCGCCATCTAGTGGGCAGTTTATTAAAAATGTTAGCACTCACATTAAAGTGTAAGTTCATCTTTACAGAAAATCTGTAAGATGAACTTACACTGGACCCTGTCCCCTGTCCCCTGTCCCCATCCCCCTGGTCCAGCTAACCTGGAGTCCGGCAATCATTTGTTCTGACACATTGGATAGCCGCTTTACCAGTCAGGGGATTTGGGGATTTGAAATCCCTGCGGCTTTCTCTCCTCTTCGTCCAGAGAGACAGGACAGGCTACGCGGGTTCTGTTTGGTCGGCGGCGCCCATGTGACTACAACTCACAGCTGACCAATGTCAGTGCTGGTCACTTGTTGCCGGGTTGTTGATGTTACATGCTGTAAGGCCGCTTTCACACCGAGGCGTCGGCGGTAAAGCGCAGCTTTTAAACCCCGCTAGCGGCCAAAAAAGGTTTTTTGGCTGATAGCAGTTTGGGCAGCTGGCAGTTTGGCCGTGCTGACCATTCATTTCAATGGGCAAGAGCGGTGGAGGAGCGGTATACACACCGCTCCAAAGATGCTGCTTGAAGGAGTTTTTTTAACGTCCTGCCAGCGCATCGCCTCAGTGTGAAAAAAGCGCCTGAAAAACGCCCCAGTGTGAAAGGGGTCTTAATGAACTGAATAATGCCAACAGCATGTAAAATCACCATTAGACCCCTTTCACACTGAGCCGCCCATAGCGTCGGCGGTAAAACCTTTTTGCCGCCGATGCTATGGGCGAATTTGCAGCGCATTTCGGCCGCTAGCGGGGCACATTTGACCCCCGCTAGCAGCCGAGAAAGGGTAAAAACCGCCTGCAATGCGCTGCTGAAACAGCGCATTGTGGGCGGTATAGCCACGCTGTCCCATTGATTTCAATGGACAGGAGCGGTATACACACCGCTCCAAAGATGCGGCTAGCAGGACTTTTTTTTACCGTCCTGCTAGCGCAACACTCCAGTGTGAAAGCCCTCAGGGCTTTCACACTGAAGACAATGGAGCAGCTATTTTTAACAATTTTAATGTGTGCATTATGTGCTGCTTATTACTAAAAAATCTCATTGTTCCTTCTCCCTGCTTTAGTGGGCTGTGATTGGACACAGCCGATCAGCAGGTCCCCGCAATGAATCACTGGCCGGGACCCGTTGACAAATTCCCGCTGTGTCTAATCACAGCCTGTACCTGGAAGAGGCCAGAGATGTAGCGCCTGTAGGATGGTCCTGAGGAGGTGAACGTGTAAGCGTTTATATGAGATTTTAGTGATTGGGTTTACATGTGCCTTAACAAGCAGTTGAGATGAAGAAGTTTTGTGTTGCATCAAATATTTGAAAGCAAAGTAAGTAAAGTCTGGATTCACATTGTTCTGAGTGTGTTGTAGCAGGTTTGGTAACACATAAGTGTACGTGTGACTGGGCCAATATGGTTTACCTTTCTCTTGCACACTAAACTGCAGTGCACAGATGTAAACCGGTCACATAGGAAAAATAGGATTTCTGCTAGTAATGCATTTTCTTTTAGCAAAATAAAATACATTTGCGGCATGACAAGTACTATCAGTTGCTAAATGAACATATATCACTAACTGAATACATTGTAGAGTACATAAGTTTCCATAGCACAAACCTGGTCCAGATTGGAGAGACTGTTGGGATCTTGGCTCAGGCCCTGATATTGGCCTCGGAGCCGGTCTCCTGCAGCAATTTTACGAAATTTCTTCAAATCCACTATATATAAAGCACTAAGGGGGGAAAAAATAGGATTTTTATAACAGCTTACCTGTAAAATCCTTTTCTTGGAGTACATCACGGGACACAGAGCGACATAGTCATTACTAATGGGTTATATAGATACCGTCAGGTGCTGGCACTGGCAACTTCCAAAACCGGAAGTACCCTCCCCTATATAAGCCCCTCCCATCCGGGAGCACCTCAGTTTTGTAGCAAAGCAATAAGTGTCCCCAAAGAGGGGTGGGAGCTCTGTGTCCCGTGATGTACTCCAAGAAAAGGATTTTACAGGTAAGCTGTTATAAAAATCCTATTTTCTTTCTCGTACATCACGGGACACAGAGCGACATAGTCATTACTAATGGGATGTCCTAAAGCAATGCCAAATGAGGGGGGGGATACACCATATATAAGCTGAGCGCTATCAGACATGAGGATCTTTTGCGGCCTGCAACACACTGCGCCCAAAGGCGACATCCTCCTGACTTCTAACGTCCACCTGGTAGGACCTAGTAAACGTGTGTACCGAAGACCATGTTGCGGCCTTACAGATTTGAGCCAGGGAGGCCTGGTGATGCACTGCCCATGAAGTTCCAACTGCTCTCGTGGAGTGCGCTCTAACTTTGAACGGAGGCGGTCTCCTTCTCAAGCCATAAGCTTGCATAATGACCTGTCGAATCCACTTGGCTAAAGTAGATTTTGACGCTGCCTGACCCTTTCTGGGGCCTTCCGGCAGAATAAACAAAGTATCCGTTCTGCGAATCTGAGCAGTGGCTTTTAGATAAGCTTTAACTGCTCTTACTACATCCAAAGAATGCAATAACTTTTCCTCTACCGAAGTAGGTTTGGGGAAAAAAGAAGGAAGAACCACATCTTGGTTCAAATGAAACCTCGATACCACCTTAGGAAGAAAGGCTGGATGAGGACGTAACACTACTCTGTCCTTATGGATAACCAGATATGGCTCCTTACAGGACATAGCTGCTAATTCCGATACTCTTTTAGCCGAACAAATGGCTACTAGAAAAATCAATTTCCTGGTGAGAAGCACCAAGGAAATATGCTGTAATGGTTCAAATGGTTGTTTCTGTAGAACCGACAGAACCAAGTTTAGATCCCATGGACATATGGGAATATTAACCGGAGGACTAATACGCATCACTCCTTGTATAAAGGCTTTGACTAGTGAATGCGAAGCCAAGGGCCTTTGAAAAAATATTGACAAGGCCGAAATCTGACCCTTGATAGTACTCAAGGCAAGCTTCCTATCTACAGCCCACTGTAGGAAGTCCAGAATCCTACCTATTACGTACTTATGTGGATGCCATTTCTTGGCCTCACACCACGCGATGTACGCCTTCCAGATTCTATAGTAGATCTGCCTGGATACCGGCTTCCTGGCATTGATCATGGTAGATACCACCGCATTAGAGAGCCCTCTCTTTTTTAGAATGTGGGCTTCAATAGCCAGGCCGTCAAACCTAGGGCTGGTAAGGAAGGGTGGTATATCGGTCCTTGCGAAAGCCGGACGACGTGGGAGAGTCCAAGGACTCCCCACTGAAATTTTACAATCTCCGCGTACCACGCTCTTCGGGGCCACGCTGGAGCCACCGGAATCACTGGTTTCTTTTCTACCCTGATTCTGCGGAGTAATCGAGGTAACCATTGTGGCGGTGTGAATGCATATATCAGCTTGAACTGATCCCAAGGGAACACTAGGGCATCCGAGCCGCAAGCTAGGGGATCCCTTGTCCGAGAGACAAACCTGTCCCCCTTTGCGTTGAATCTGGATGCTAGAAGATCTACATCCGATGTTCCCCACCGCTGACATATTGTCCAGAAAACCTCGGGGTGAAGGGACCCTTCCTCTGGGCCTAATTGCTGGCGACTTAGAAAGTCCGCCTTCCAATTCTCCACTCCTGGAATGAATACCGCAGATATGGCTGGGACATATTTTTCTGCCCATTTCAGGATGTAATTTACTTCCCTCTGGGCTGCACGACTCCTGGTGCCCCCCTGATGATTGATATATGCCACTGCTGTGGCATTGTCTGATTGCATTCTGACAGGGGACCCTTGGAGTTTGGATGTCCATGCTACTAGGGCATACCGGGCTGCTCGTATCTCTAAGAGATTGATGGGCAGGGCCTTTTCTGCATCCGACCATCTGCCCTGGAGAGACTATTGCTCCAGTACTGCTCCCCAGCCTATAAGGCTGGCATCTGTAGTGACCACCTTCCAAGAAATCGGACTGAAGGATTTCCTTTTTTCCAGATTCTGGGGAACCAACCACCAACGGAGGCTCTTGCGAACGGAAGGGGACAAGGACATTGTAAGTCTAGGGCCTGAACTTTTTTGTTCCAGGCTGACAGTATGGCCCCTTGCAAATTCCTTGAATGGAATTGACCGTAGGGTACTGCTTCGAATGATGCCACCATTTTTCCCAGCAGCCTCATATACAGGCGTATGGATGGCTGTCTTTTTTGTACCCACTAAGTGGATCAAATCTTTCAAAGACAACACCTTTCCTCGAGGCAAGAATATTTTTCTCTGGCCTGAATCCAACCTTAGCCCCAAGTATTCCAGACTTTTGACTGGTTTTTAGGGCTGACTTGTCTCGGTTGATAATCCAACCGTGAGATTCCAGATACTTGATCGTCTTGTGAACGACCACGTCTAGTTTTTTCACTGAGTGGTCTATCAGCAACAAGTCATCCAGATATGCCATTATCATTACACCTTGTGTTCTTAGATTGGCCAAAAAAGGGCCAGAATTTTTGTAAACACTCGTGGTGCTGTGGCCAAACCGAAGGGTAAGGCTCTGAACTGAAAATGGCGCCCTTCTACTGCAAAGCGTAGAAACTTTTGGTGGACTGGAAAGATGGGAATGTGCAAATAAGCATCTTTGATGTCGATCGTGGCTAACCAATCCTCCCCTTGTAGGGCAGTGGCCACCGATCGGATCGACTCCATCGGAAAGTCCTGATATACAGGAATTTGTATAGCCCTTTTAGAATTAATATGGGCCTCCCGTCCGCGTTTGCTTCGGGACTGTAAAGAGGTTTGAGTAAAACCCGAACCCTCATTCTTCCAGGGGAACCTCCATAATTACTCCTTGGAGCAATAGTTGTTCTAGTGCCAACAGGAGGGACTCTCTCTTCCGGGGATCCCTTGGCACGTTTGACCTCAAAAATGGGAAGGAGGAGAGTCTTTTAACTCCAAACTGTATCCCAAACCTACTGCGGAGAGCACCTATCTGTCTTGATCGTGTCCCGCCAGGTCTCTTGCGAACAACTGGAGTCCTCCCCCCACCCGACTGAGTGGGGGCTTCATGAATTTAACTTTGGGGGAGGTTTTGTACCTCCCCTGACCCAGGGTTTCTCATTACCCTGCTACTGTCCCTGTTTTTTACCCCCGGGATTTGACCGAGGAGGCCGTCGGAACTGTTACACAGCCGATGCCCCAGGGACTGGAGAAGCAGGCCTCTTAAAGAGGGACCTCTAACTCTGCTTTTAACCGGCAAGAGCGTATTTTTACCGCTGGAAATTTTCTGGATATATTTGTCCAGGTTTTCCCTGAATAAGCGTTCACCATGAAATGGGATGCTAACCAGCCATTCTTTACAGGGAGCTTCAGCAGACCAGTTTTTGAGCCATAGGAGCCTACGCATATGTATTATAGACAGCGTAAGGCGGGAGGCCTGATGGACTGAATCCTCTATGGCGTCAACCGCAAAGCCTAAGGCTCTAGGTAGATCAGCTAGGGCAAAGCCTGCTGATCTGTCAAGTCCCTCAAGACCTGTTTCAACTGATCCTTCACTGCTTAGCAGACCCCAATAGCTGCTACTGCTGGTTGTATCACCAAGCAGATTTTCATAAGGACTCCAATCTTTTATCTATTGGGTTCTTGAACATTTGGACATTATCCACTGGACATGTCAGTGATTTATACATACAAGAGATGGCTGTGTCCATTGTAGGGACCTTCCATTTTTTTTTTTTTTTTTTTGATGAACTTATCCTCCATGGGATAGACCACCGGAAATCTCTTGGGGGAATAAATATTTTCTCAGGACGTTCCCAATCCTGGTAAATGAGCCCTTTCAGTAAAGGGTGAAGTGGAAAAGAACAAACAGTCTGGGGGCTTCTAGCGACCCCAACGAGGATACAGTAGTGGTTGATGGTTCCGCAAGGTGCATTTTTAAATGCTGATCGGACCATGTTAGTCAGAGACTGAACCCATAATCTTTCAGCTTGAGATGCTGAGAAAAGGTTCCCCCACTGTTGATTCCTCTATAACAGAATCAACCTTATCCTGATCCCCTTCAGGCAGGTCGATCCCTGTATGGGACTGTTGCTCTGCTAACAGGCACTCTGAAGGAGGAGACGGAGATCGGGCGTGCTTTCCCTGACAGGGATGCAGCCATAAATGTTGACAATCTCTCTCTAATCCTCCCAGAGCTGAGGAAAAAACCTCCTCTGTTACATACACAGGAGCAGGTGACTGAGGACAGCCACAGTACCAAGTACCCCTGCGGGGTCTCTACGGTCACTTACCTCTGAACTTCAGGGGAGACTGATGCAGCAGGAGTATGCCCAAGATCCTCCGAGCCCGATGAGACCCCCTTCGCTTCCTGGAAGATTCAGTTCCGGAGCTTCTGGACGGCATATTCCTAAGCCTAAAGCTGAGGTATTCCAGCCGTAATACACCACTTTTACTGAGAATAGTCTAGCACAATTGCTGCTATATCACAGTTTGTGTCTACTAATGTGCCTTTCTAGGGGATGCCTGTATCAACCGCTTGCTGTATGCCTTTAAATGTTGCCAGCTCTGTCTCTGTACTTCATAGCCAGCTCACTACAATATTGTGGTTTTTTTAAACTGCTGGGACGCCCGCACATGCGCAGAAGCGCTGCGGCGCGCACAGAGCGTCATCCCCCAGGCTCCGCCCCCTTTCCCGGCTCACCTCTATATATAGAGGCGCGTGCACGCGCACGCGCGCGGGCACGTGCGCCTTCGGCGCTAATTTTAAATATGGTAACAAGGGACAGGAGCCAGGGCCCCTCTTTGCCGCAGGCCGGGGGATGGACGAGCACTGCAACATGGCAGAGGAAGCAGTTTCCTATAAGAGAACTCACCATCTGCCTGGACTTTGCTCTGCTGAGAAGAAGCTAGTCCACATGACAAGAAAACATTCCACAGCGGCCTCTAGTGGACAAACACAGGTACCGCAGGTCTAATATATTAAATATATATAAAAAAAAATTTTTTTTTTTTTTTCTTGACCACCATTAAAAATTATTAAATTTTTTTAGTAGTTACAGGCATGCACAGAATTTTGCGGGAATACCATTAGGTAACAGACAGAAAGACAAATTAGGCTTGGGGGTCCCCCAATAGAACCAAGTTCCTGGGGGCCCCCACTTACCTGTTCCCCGCCGCAGGACTTTGTTTGGTCCACAAAAGCCCAAACTTCACCTATCACGGCAGGCATTGTAATCAAACCTTCAGGGACCGGGTTCCCAAGGATTCCACTCCCCTGGACCTGTATAGCACCCTGCACAGAAAACATCTTGGTCGTGGGTATGACCAGAGCTCTGGATCCCAGGGTCCAGCTCTCCTAAGAGAAGCATTACAGGCAAAACCTTGCTCTTCTCTGCAAGGCCCGGGTACCGACCGTTTAGCTATGAAGCTTTTTTGGTCGGATCCGGAATAGCTTACTGAGGCCCAAAAGAACCTGTACGCAAGCTCAGTGAAAAACACATGTTTCTTCTTGGCCAACACCTTAGACACTGGCAAAAAACTGAGGTGCTCCCGGATGGGAGGGGCTTATATAGGGGAGGGTACTTCCGGTTTTGGAAGTTGCCAGTGCCAGCACCTGACGGTATCTATATAACCCATTAGTAATGACTATGTCGCTCTGTGTCCCGTGATGTACGAGAAAGAAAAGCAGAATTTGTACATAAACACCTCCTCCATGTTTCTGTCTACACTGATAAAATGCTAAAGGACTCCATGCAAATATATAAAAACACTTTAAACTATATACTAAAGTAAAATTTCTGCCTGGGAGCAGGCACCACATATTAACTGCTTTTATATTTACATCCAGGAAACTCTCCTGCGTGTGTCTTTCAATACTACACACTTTCACCCCCTTCCTGCCCAGGCCAATTTTCAGCACTGTGGCACTTTGAATGACAATTGTGCAGTCATGCTACACTGTATCTATATGACATTTTTGTTTTTTTTCCCACACAAATAGACCTTTCTTTTGGTCATATTAATCACTGCTGGGTTTTTAATTTCTTTCTAAATAAATGAAAAAAGATTGAGAATTAAAAAAAAAAAAAAAAAAAGGGTTTCTTTGTTTCTGTTATAACATTTTGCAAATAAATAATGTTCCTTCATAAGTTTAGGCCAAATGTATTCTGCTCAATTCCTTTGTAAGAAATAACCCAAATCAGTGTATATTATTTAGTCTGTAGGAAAGTCCACAGACTATGGTATATACACTCACCGGCCACTTTATTAGGTACGCCTTGCTAGCACCGGGTTGTACCCCTCTTGCCTTAAAGCAGTTGTATACCCTAAAATACTACATGCACCTACATTAAGGCTTACCTGTAGGTGCTTGCAATATCTCTGAGACCGACACGGTCTCAGAGATATTTGCAAAAAAGACTGTACCGATATCTACGGCGCATGCGCGCCGTAGGTAACAGCGCAGGCGCACTGAGCGCGACGGCTCTTGAATGGCAGCCCACCGGACACTGCCGGAACTCGCGCATGCGCAGGGATCATGCCGTTCCTCGCGCATGCGCGAGAGTGACGTCATCGCCCCTCTGGCCAGTTACAGCGCCGGAGCGGCGATACCCGGAAGTCACTCCGGGTATCATGGCGGCGACGGAGGACGTGTCCGAGGACTGCTGCAGGGGCTTCGATCTAAGGTAAGTAATTGATAATGAGCTAGTATGCTAGTCATACTAGCTCATTATGCCTTTGCCTTGCAGGTTTAAAAAAAAAAGTTTTGCGGTATACAACCGCTTTAAGAACCGCCTTAATTCTTCATGGCATAGATTCAAGAAGGTGTTGGAAACATTCCTCAGAGATTTTGGTCCATATTTACATGACAGCAACACAGTTTCTGCAGATTTGTCGGCTCCACATCTATGATGTGAATCTCCTGTTCCACCACATCCCAAAGGTGCTCTATTGGATTGAGATCTGGTGACTGTGGAGGCCATTGGAGTAGTGTGACCTCATTTTCATGTTCAAGAATCCAGTGGTGGGATGATTTGAGCTTTGTGACATGGTGCATTATCCTGCTGGAAGGAGCCATCAGAGGATGAGTACACTATAGTCATAAAGGGATGGACATGGTCAGCAACAATACTCAGGTAGGCCATCTTTCATGTTGCTTTCATGTTGTTTACACCAAATTCTGAAAATTGATCAATCCGGATGTACTGACAGCCTCTTTTAAGGCCTGAAAATGGCAGGACAGTACAGATAGCCCCCAAATGACCCATTTTTAGTAAAGTAGACAGTCATATATACAGTGCCTTGAAAAAGTATTCCTCCCCCTTGAAATTTTCCAAATTTTGTCATGTTACAACCAAAAACGTAAATGTATTTTATTGGGATTTTATGTGATAGACCAAAACAAAGTGGCACATAATTGTGAAGTGGAAGGAAAATGATGAATGGTTTTCATTTTTTTTTACAAATAAATATGTGAAACGTGTGGCGGGCATTTGTATTCAGCCCCCCTGAGTCAATACTTTGTAGAACCACCTTTATCTGCAATCACAGCTGCAAGTCTTTTTGGGGATGTCTCTACCAGCTTTGCACATCTAGAGAGTGGGATTTTTGCCCACTCTTTTTTGCAAAATATCTCAAGCTCTGTCAGATTGGATGGAGAGTGTCTGTGAACAGCAATTTTCAAGTATTGCCACAGATTCTCAATTAGATTTAGGTCTGGACTTTGACTGGGCCATTCTAACACATGAATATACTTTGATCTAAAGCAGTGATTCTCAACCTTTCTACTGCCGTGACCCCTTGATAAAATTTCCCAATTTGTGGGGACCCCTAACAGTAAAATTATTTTCGTAGCGTGGGTTGTCAGCACCCAAGGCAAGACAAGTAATTTGCGCCCCTAACCCATGGACATTTAGCGCTTCCTGAGTCCCTTCCACTGGTACAGTATTAAAACCCCTTATGGTACATTTTAGGATGTACCACTCTCTTTGTTCTCCTTTCTTTGCCTTTTATCTCTCTCTATCCTAATTTCTTGTTTTTTTCCCCCCATCCCTCTCTCTAGACATCTTTCTTGTTCTTTCTCTTATTCTTTCTCTCCCGTTTTCTTTGTTCCTCCCCCTCTTTTCTTTTACCTTCCATGTATTCTCTATTTGTATTCCTTCTCTTGATCAAGGATTTTTATCTCCTTAGGTGCTCTTGATCAAGGCCATCTGCTAATCTGAGAACTGTAGTCGGGACTTTTAATGGCAACTATAATCGCAGCCTGGTAGTGTTACTCACTGTGTCTCCAGCTATGTGGTGTCTCGCATCAGTGACACCTATGCCAAAATCAGGAGATAGGGTCTCCTCCGGCTCCTCCCACTTCACATTCCTCACCAGTCAGCTGACCTCTAGTCTCTTCCCCCGCCCATGCCGTGAACTTATTGGGCGGCTGCGAAGAGGCAGAGTGGGTAGCCCGGGCTCTAGGAACAGCCCAGCTGGGTGTGCACAGGCTCCAGGGACAGCCCTGCTGGGTGGCCGCGAAAAGGCTGGGATTGCGGTGCGGGCTTCAAAAACAGCCCAGGATTCGGTGACCCCTGGCAAATTGTAATTCGACCCCCAGGTTGAGAACCACTGATCTAAAGCATTCCATTGTAGCTCTGGTTGTATGTTTAGGGTCGTTGTCCTGCTGGAAGGTGAACCTCTGCCCCAGTCTCAAGTCTTTTGCAGACTTTTGCAGGTTTTCTTCTAAGATTGTCCTGTATTTGGCTCCATCCATCTTCCCATCAACTCTGACCAGCTTCCCTGTCCCTGCTGCAAAAAAGCATCCCCACAACATGATTCTGCCACTATCATGTTTCATGGTGTGTTTAGGGTGATGTGCAGTGTTAGTTTTCGGCCACACATAGCATTTTGGTTTTAGGCCAAAAAGTTCAATTTTGGTTTCATCTGATCATAGCACATTCTTCCACATGTTTTCTGAGTCCCCCACATGGCTTCTCGCAAACCGCAAACGGGACTTCTTATGGCTTTCTTTTAACAATGGCTTTCTTTTTGCCAATCTTCCATAAAGGCCAGATTTGTGGAGTGCACGACTAATAGTTGTCCTGTGGACAGATGCTCCCATCTGAGTTGTGGATCTCTGCAGCTCCTCCAGAGTTACCATGGGCCTCTTTGGCTGCTTCTCTGATTAATGCTCGCCTTGTTCAGCCTGTCAGTTTAGGTGGACGGCCATGTCTTGGTAGGTTTGCAGTTGTGCCATACTCTTTCCATTTTCGGATGATGGATTGAACAGTGCTCCGTGAGATGTTCAAAGCTTGGGATTTATTTTTATAACCTAACTCTGCTTTAAACTTCTCCACAACTTTATCCCTGACCTGTCTGGTGTGTTCCTTGGCCTTCATGATGTTGTTTGTTCACCAAGGCCCCTTTCACACTGGAGCGTCCGCGGCGGTAAAGCGCAGCTATTTTTAGTGGCGCTTTACCGTTGTATTTGCGGGGGTATTCTCGCGCTAGCAGGGCGCTTTCAACCCCCACTATCAGCCGAAAAAGGGTTAAAACCAACCGCAAAGTGCTGCTGCAGCAGCGCTTTGCCGGCGGTATAGCCGCGGTGCCCATTGGTTTCAATGGGCAGGAGCAGTGGAGGAGCGGTATACACACCGCTCCTTCACCGTTCCAAAGATGCTGCTAGCAGGACTTTTTTTATCATCCTGCTAGCGCACCGCTCCAATGTAAAAGCCCTCAGGGCAGCAGCGGCTCCTTTATGGCGCTTTGCAGGTGCTATTTTTAGCGTTATAGCGCCTACAAAGCGCCCCTGTGTGAAAGGGGTCTTAGGTTCTCGAGCAAACCTCTGAGGGCTTTACAGAACAGCTGTATTTATACTCAGAGTAAATTACACACAGGTGGACTCTATTAACTAATTAGGTGACTTCTAAAAGCAAATGGTTCCACTAGATTTTAGAGAGGTAAGATGAGAGAGTTCTGTAGTCCATCAGGCAGGACTGACAAACCCGCCTGGTATTTCAGTACAGCATCGCCAGCAAACAGAAGGAAATTAGGATCTCACTATATCAATATCATAAAGGTACTCTTCTGTTCCTGCAGCATTTTAAAGGTTTAAAGATGGGGGAATGTGCACTTATTGAAGAGAGTACAATTTTTTTGTTGTTATTATTTATTTTAATGCACCTAGATGCATACTAAAAATAAAGTTGACGGGGGCGTGGCCTGGACAGGCATGTGAGCGGACGCACAGCACGGAGCTCCCGCTGACGATCCTCCATTGATCCTCTTCCCGCACTGATCCTGACCCGGCACTTGGTTCGGGGACAGGGCGCCGCATCACTGTCCTCGGCGGAGGTCGAATCGGCTCTGGCGGAGCCCTGCATGACCCGTAAAGGGACAAGGAGCGCTGCAGCAGCGGCGGTCATGGAGGTCCAAGATGGCGCCGGCTCCCCTCTGCCTCAGAGAGTGACGCGTGGAGCGGGGGATAAGCCACAGGACTCGGGCAGTAAGCCGCCCAAGGCAAACAAACAGCAGGGGAAGGAGCAGCCTAGAGACATGCTCTACTATGCCCAGAAATTACAGGGCCCTAGCTGCTCTCTTCCCCCACCATCGCTGATGACTGTGCAGGGAGCCTTGGAGCAAAATGGCGCTTCTGCCCTGGATGATACTGTGCCCCTAGAAAACTCGTCTGACCACATCAATGACATCTTTGATGAGCTACAGGAGGATGCACCCCAGCCCACACTGAGTGAGATCCTGCGTGCTGTACACCGCTGCACCACCTCAGTGACAGCCTCTGTGGACGGTTTAAAGGTACAGTTTGGGGCACTTACTGAGACGGTATCACTTATTAGACATGACCTCCAGAAAATTAGAGAGAGGACCACGGCGGTGGAGGGGAGGATTAGTGAAGTGGAGGACCAGCTCCCACCCCTCACTAGAGATGCCAGATTTGCGCTGCAGCAATCTGCGCAGGCGAACGCAAAGACCGACGATATCGAGAACCGTCTAAGGAGGAACAATGTCCGTATAGTGGGGCTCCCTGAGAAGGTGGAGGGCAGGGACCCCACGGCCTTTACAGAAACATGGCGCCAAGAAATCTTTGGTAAAGAGGCATTCACCACGCTGTTTGCGGTGGAGAGAGCGCACCGCACACCACCCAGACCCCTCCCCCCGGGCAACCCGCCCAGATCAATGCTTGCCAGGCTCCTGAACTATAAGGACAGAGAAATTATACTTAGATTGGCATGGGAAAGGGGTGCGGTGCAATACAACGGAGCTAGGATTTCGTTTTACCCGGATTTCTCTGCTAAAGTGCAGCGTAAGAGAGCTAAATTCGCTGATGTAAAGAAACGTCTGCAGAGGCTACAACTAACATATGCCATGCTGTATCCTGCCAAGCTGCGTATCACAGTCCGTGGTCAAGCTTCCTTCTTTGAATCCGCTGCGGAGGCGGCGGAGTGGCTGGATCGCAATGAACAGGACATCCGGGGACGCCGGGATGCTGATGTGGGCGACTGAGGCCCTGGATCAACACAGGTGAAGTCGGTATGTTACCTGCAGGCCAGTTGGTTCTGCCTTAACCATAGCGGGACATTTCACCCTTTTTTCAACTGTTGGCGATTAATAAGAGCGTTTGGAAGACTACACTTTGTTTACCATGGTTATTGAGCCACGGAAGGGGGTACAAGCCCCGTCTGCCACGTTTGACTATTTGAAGTCCCAGTTATGGGGACATGTTTATCAGTGCCCTGTTGGCACGGGTTCCCTGACAGTCCTGGGAGCTGGGGATGAGTGGGGATGGCCTGCCCCCTCCCCGAGCGGGTACGTTATCCGTGCTCGAAGAGGCTGTTCAGGACTGTTTAAAAGTTTTCTTTTGCTCACAATGTCGCGGTGCTTACTGAACTTTCATGCTCTGACCCCTTCCCCACACACGTTGAAGATCTGCCCACTGGTGATAACCCCTCTCATTTCTGACTCTAGTGCTTGGATGCCCAGGAATCTTGAGCCGGGGCCTTCGGCCCCCGGTGATGAACACTTTTTCCACTCACCATGGCCACCACTCCGGTAGTGACTTAGAACGTTCGAGGGGTTCATGACTCGTTGAAACGCACAATGCTTAACTCATGTTTAAAAAAGTTCCACCCTGCTATTGTGGGCCTCCAGGAGACCCACCTCACAAAAGATACGGTTGGTTGTTTGGGGTTTGCTTGGGTGGGCACGTCCTACCACTCCACTCACACCTCGTATTCTAGGGGAGTGAGTGTACTGGTACACAAGTCCCTGGCTTTCCAGGAACTGGATGTGGAGGTAGACCCCCATGGGAGATATGTTTTTGTGCATTGCAAAGTGTTTACTGTGATGATAATTCTTGCCTTTGTGTATATACCCCCTCCCTTCTCTAGGGAGGTTTTGCAATTGCTACTGTCTTATCTAGTTAACAAACCCGATGTCCCCATTATGATTATGGGGGATTTCAATGGATGCCTTGACCCCAGGTTGGATAGACATCCACCGGCTCAGCCACCGCTGGGGGGTAGGGGCACGGTTTTGAGCCGCCTGCTGGCGGAGGTGGGTTGGGTGGATGTGTGGAGGGCTAGATACCCGACTACCAAACAATTTTCATGTTTTTCCAAAACCCATGGTTCATTATCTCGCATTGATCTATGTGTGGGGTCCCAGCGGGTTGTGCATATGGTCCCCAGGATAGAATACCTCCCTAGGGGGGTGTCCGACCACTCCCCGCTGGCGGCTCACCTGGTTACCCGTCCCGCTTCCTCCCTGCCCAGGGCACCGTGGAAATTGAATGCCTACTGGCTAAAACTTTTCACATCTCATGACCGGGTCACCTGCCAGATTGATCAATATTTTTTAGACAACCACCTTGGGGAGAACTCGGCGGTGGGCTGGGATGCCTTTAAGGCCTGTTTGAGGGGTTCCTTTATCGCTGAGATCACGGCCATCAAACGCAACTTATCTGCACTTTTGGCGCAGGTTGAAGACCAGGTGAAACGGTTGGAGCTTGCATTCGTACTAGATCCAACTGATTCCACGAGGGAGGCTTGGATATCGGCCCAGGATTCCCTGGACCGGTTGAGAACCTCCGCTGCGGAAAAAAAGAGGTTCTTTACTAGCCAGGCCTTCTATGAGGAGGGGGAGAGGACGGGCAGGCTTCTGGCTAAGATTGCCAGGTCACAGCAGGCCTCCCCGGCGATTGGAGTGATCCGAGACTCCCGGGGACGACTGGTGAATGACCCTGAGCAGATTATGGCTGAATTGGTGTCCTTCTACAGCAATCTCTACAGGCCATGTGATGATTATACAGATGAGGACCTATCACAATATCTGGGAACGGTGGAGCTTCCGCTCCTGGGCGGGCAGGCCCGCGCGGAGATGGAGGCCCCGCTCACCTTCGAGGAACTGAGGGAGGCGGTTGCATCTTTCCCCACGTGCAAGGCCCCGGGGGATGATGGGATCCCCATGGAGGCCTATGTCCAATACGGCGAGGCGATTCTGCCCAGGCTGCTTGCGGTGTTCAACACATCCTTCAAGTCCGGAGCATTGCCCCCTTCCATGAATAGAGCCAATATTATACTGTTGTTAAAGGCAGGCAAGGATCCCTTGGACCCCGGCTCGTATAGGCCCATCTCACTGCTACAGAGCGATGTTAAAATTCTGGCCAAGGTATTGGCTATGAGGGTTAACAAAATTATCTTGTCCATTATTCACCCAGATCAGGCGGGGTTCATGCCTCGCAGCTCCACTGCAACTAATCTTAGGCGGCTATACTTGAACATGCAGACCCCCTCGGATTACGTCGGCCACAGGGCACTGTTGTCTCTTGACGCCAATAAGGCAGTCGACAGTGTTGGCTGGCGGTATCTCTGGGCTGTACTGGCCAAGTTCGGGTTCGGACCCCGGTTCCTAGGGTGGGTGAGGCTATTGTACGGCTCGCCGCAGGCGGCCATACGAATGTCTGACAGGATGTCTCACGCCTTTGCGTTGGGTAGGGGGACCAGGCAGGGCTGTCCCCTGTCCCCCCTGCTCTTCGCTCTGGCCATTGAGCCCTTAGCGGCTCTGGTGCGAGACTGCCGGTCGGTCAGGGGCTTCCGCTACGGCAATATGCACGAGAAAATTATGCTATACGCCGATGACATGCTCCTCTTCCTGGAAGATGTGGATGAATCACTGGCTCAGGTCATGTCCCTTATCACTGAGTTTGGCCGTTTCTCGGGCCTTACAATTAACTGGTCCAAGTCGGCTCTGATGTTCCTGGATGAGGCCCCCGCGCTAGGTGAGGAGCCCTCCTGCCCGGTCCCCATAGTATCCTCGTTTAAGTACTTGGGTGTATTCATCTCCCCGGTGATCACAGAATTCTGTCAGCTGAATATATACCCCTTATTAACCAGATTCAGAGATAAAATACAGATATGGAATAGATTGCGGATGTCCCTGGCCGGCAAGACGAACCTTATTAAAATGATACTAATGCCCCAGTTGCTGTACCTGCTACACAATGCTCCTGTTGTCATCACGCTTAAAATCTTCAGGGTCGTCAACTCCCTCTTTAGACAATTATTGTGGCACAACAAACCCCCCCGGATCAAATTGGAACAATTACAACGACCAAAGGAGGGGGGGGGCCTTGCCCTCCCCAACCCTTGGATATACTATTTGGCAGCGCAGCTGCAGCACCTGATAGGTGTCATGGTACCGGCTCCTGTGGGCTCCTCGGCTAGGCTAATGCTGCTTGGCTCGGGGGCCGACACGGTGCCGGAGGGTCTGGAGGCTCAGCGGTTTCAGAAATCAATTAAAAAGATGCCCACCTATTCACTCCTTCAGAAGGTGTGGAATAAGGCCAAACAACTCCAGAATGTCACGGGATTCACTAGGTACAGCCCGCTATGGGGGAACGGCAATTACACTGAACTGGCCAAACTTCAGCAGGGCCCTAAGTGGAGGTCACTAGGTATAACCCACCTGAGACAAGTGTTTCATAACGGGGCCTTACTCCCTTTTCATGTACTTCAATCGAGATATGCGCTCCCGTCCAATATGCTGTTTTACTACCTGCAGCTGCGACATGCTGTCAGGGCTCAGGGTGATGCAGTGGAGTGGGTTCAGGGGTGTCATCTCTCAGTGCTATAACATGCTGCTGTCCTCATTTTTGGAGGGACACCCCATGAAAGTGGTGAGCCAGTGGGAGGCGGATGTTGGTCCTATAGAGGGGGAGCTCTGGGAGGAGGCAATGCGGGTGGTAAACGCCTGCTCGCTTAATGTGGCACAAAAGTTATCCCAACTATATATACTACTGAGAGTACATTTTACACCGGTAAAGCTATTCAAGATGGGAAGACTGCCTGATCCGCTATGTGGTAGATGTAGGGCGGTGCCTGGAGATCTGATTCACCTCCTCTGGCGGTGCCCCAAACTCCATAGATATTGGACGGAGGTACTGGCTACACTTAATTTGGTGTTCCAGACCAACGTTCCTTCTGACCCCTTATGTTGCTTGTTAGGAATACTGGAGGGGGAGATCCCGGAGGAGGTGACTCGAATGGCATTTACTAGGGCATTGTTCCAGGCGAGAAAAACTATTCTACTACTGTGGAAGTCTGTTGAGCCGCCTACGGTCCAGCTGTGGATACAGCAGATGGGTAGAACCCTTTTGATGGAGAAATACATATACCAGCACAGGGGCATCGCGGGAAAGTTTGATGGGCTATGGGATGCATGGCTTGCTGTACCGGGATTAAGCCCCATGGAATTGGTGAGGATGAGGATGTTGGGAGGTGTGTAGCAAGCTCCCACCGGCAACAGGTGGGCGGGTGGGAGGGGGGATAGTCTGATGGGTTGTGTACTGTTCACCCTATGTTATTTGAAACTCTGAGCGGATCGTTTAATGTATGCAATTTCAGATGTGACCAAGGAATGTCAAAAACATTTATTGCTACCATACATGTAACAGATATACTATGCTGCATATGTTTGTACCTTGTATCTTTTTTTTTTCTGTGAGCAATAAAAACCATTTGATTTAAAAAAATAAAAATAAAGTTGACAGCAGGTAGGGGGGAACATGCAAGACAATCTCTTAATAAAAAAAGAAACCAGTTTCACAAAAAGATTGCTACCTAGCAATGCAATTGCAGGCACCTCAAGATACATGCCTATGGTCAGAAGTTTTACAAAAATTTTAAACGTCTACCAGATTTACCTTGAGCATATATTGTGGTAAAGATGCACATTACAGTGATCTGGGCAGGACATTGGGTTGAACTATATGAAATATGGTTACCTGATATGGTATTTTCGTCCTGCTAAGTGACTAGCCCAGTAACCAGACCTCCAGAAACGGTATCCATCCATTTCCCTACGGCTGTCACAGAAAGGAGTGTAGCCATATGGGGCACCATCCAGATTGAAATCTCTCAAATCTTTGAGATCAGTACGGACAATCTATTGGAGAAATAACAGAATTTGAACCAAAACACACTGCACCTTTAGTCCCATTCTGGGGGCTGGGGTGCAGAACATCAGCTTCAGCCACTGATCAAAGAGATTTGACAGTGTTTAATGATAAAAGTATTTTTGAGTGACCAATAAAATCTGTGTCCCTCAGTCCATGACTGAACAAAGAAATACGGGCTGTGTGCTCTGTATGAATTACTCTCAGTCATGTAGGGGATACATACAGTAGGTGTAAATATATTAAATAAAAGATACATGTACTGGAGTTAAAGCAAGTAAACCGATAAAAGGGTTAAATACAGAAACTTAGAGGTGACCGTTCATATATTTAGTTATTTTCCAAAAATGCCCCGTGAGCCCTGAAACCTAGATGCTGGGAAATCTAGCGCATTCATGTGCACACCCACACTGATAGAGGTGGGAGGCTACCGCTCCAGTACCTTGGATTTCAGAGACCCCGAGGTTGTCAAATTGTCACTAAAAGGTGCATCAGGAATGTTTAAGCACCTGCATTTAACTACCATTAAAATACTAGCTTCACAGGTTAAATTTTATTCTCATTTTAGAGCTTTATAAATACCTGGTCAGCATCTACAAAGAGAATTTTATCCACAGCCAGCGGGAAAAGCACATCCAAGAAGAGGATTTTGTATCCCCAAATAATCCTCTGTTTCTCTGTCTGCTGATGCAGCCATCGGGGCCACTTATACTGGACCAGCTCATACTGGAAGTTGTACTGCTTTGCCATGTGAGGAATGAAGTTCTGGAAGAGTTAAAACAGCATAGGCAGATTAGTACAAAATCAGTCCCAGAAATCCAGTTATTACTGGACAATAACTGCAACAGCAGGAGATTGTTTACATAAACGGCAAGGAATAATTATTTCCCGTGGCACTAAGAAGCAGAAAGTGGCATGGTCATTTTTACATGAAATAATGACATTTGACAAAGCAGCAGTCTAGTCCTATAAATACATATAATAACCTTGCACACAGCTGACACTTCCCTATGGTGCAAAATCCAAGGGAGCCCTATGTAGACCAGCTTAAAATAAAGCCCCGTTTGTTAGAAATTACACAGTCTAATTCCTCTTTTCAAGTAAATTTAACAGGAATAACAGGAAGGATTTGGCAGGCTTCAAGTGGAAATGTTAAAGAAATAACTCTTGTCTAGTTTGTTTCACTACAAATTCATCAGCCAAAGGACTTACTCACTGCTTGTTCTTAAAGTGGAACAGAGAAGGGAAGGGGGGTTAGACCCTCTGTCTGGAATTTTAGCATTTATACCTGCATTCATTTTCTTTTACTTCCTTTGGGGTGCCACCAGGGCAGGAAGTAAGGGAAAATCAAAGTTGGTGCATGCATTGATCTGCATAGATTAATGCAGGCTCAACACCAGGGCACATAGAAAACAATTCGTCCATAAAGCTGCCTTGAATTGGGTTGCAGTGTGTTGCGTAATAATAAAGACATGGCAAAAAAATTTTTGCAACACACCACACTTTATGTGACTGCACTGTAGCTCAACGGCACACAGAAATGAATGAAATGAAGTTTGTGACATTTAAACAAAGTTAAAAAAAAATATCACACAGGGCACCATTCCTCACTACCACAACGTACTCCAGCTTGGTGAGAATGAGCCCCAAAGCTTAATTCCATTTTTACTGAAAATAACAGATTAGCGCTGGTAAAAATAAATATTGCAACTTTTGATGCAATATTCACAGTTTCCCTGCTGCTGTCCAATCAGCAGTCCAATATGAGGCCTTGTAGGGTGAAACACGTCAAGTGGTTTTATCTGCATTTGTACACTGTGATTTTTCAATAAACATGAAGATTCTTAAGAGCAACAACTGGCTGTCTGCGGATTATCTTAATGGATCCAATCAGCACTCTGTGGTCCAACTCCATAGGATCCCTGTACTCCCAAGTACAAGGTTTCAGAAAACCGTGCTGATATCACTGCATCTTCTATGCTATCTGCATTGCCATCAACCGCCCAGAACCAGTAATGAGGAGCGGAAAAGAACCCTGCATGTCACATGACTGGACAGAAGACTTCGGAAAAATGGTAAGTATACTAAAGATCAGGTGAGGGGGGAGGCTGGAACTAGGGTTTAGGGCTGGATTCACACCTAAGCGAATTTGCATGACAGGAGATTATTAGGTATAAACCCAGCCTAAGAGAGTTAGTATGACCAAACAATCTTTATAGTCATGGATGGATGCTGCTGGAGTAACTTGTACTCAGAAATTAAACTACTTGCCATCTGGGCCATTTCGGACACTTTTCTCCTACATATAA
Source organism: Rana muscosa (assembly GCA_029206835.1). Taxonomy (NCBI): domain Eukaryota; kingdom Metazoa; phylum Chordata; class Amphibia; order Anura; family Ranidae; genus Rana; species Rana muscosa. The sequence goes on along the minus strand of CM055121.1, from coordinate 437,396,009 downwards.
AAATCTAATTTTTTTTGCTCGAAAATTACTTAAAACCCCCAAACATTATATATATGTATTTTTTTAGCAGAGACCCAATAGAATAAAATGGTGGGTGTTGCAATTTTTTATGTCACACAGTATTTGCGCAGCGGTTTTTCAAACGCAACTATTTTTGGAAAAAAACAAACACAAAAACACTAGTTAGCTCAATTTGTTTGCATAATGTGAAAGATGAGGTTACACCGAGTAAATAGATACCCCAACATGTCACGCTTTAAAATTGCGTCTGCCTGAGGAATGGTGGAAAACTACAGTGCTTAAAATTCTCCATAGGCGATGCTTTAAACAACTTTACAGGTTATCAGTTTAGAATTGCACAGGAGGTCTGTGCTTTCACTCTGGCGTTTGCGACAATAGCTCACCTGTGTGGTTCGATCGGCGTTTACATATGCGTGCGGGAGTAACGTATGCGTTCGCATTTGCACGTAAGCATGGTGGGACGTGTGGTGGATATTTTGAACATTTCATATTCATATCCTGGACTCTAAATAAAGCATCATGCCCCCAATGGATGTACAGTATATGTAGGGGGATGGGTATAACCGTATATGATGTTACAAGAATATATATATTTTGTGATATAATGCCAAGTTATATTCTAAAAGGACAGTTTTACAGTCTACTGAGAATATAAATTAGGTTTCAGGTGATACTTAAATATCCTTTGTCTTGAAAGGGCCAGTACAGATAGCAAGCCTCCATCACCGCAGGGGCCCTTAGCATATATTGTTTTCAAAGGTCTGATTATCTCCTGCCAGTTGAGAACCCAAATTAGGCTTCAGGTGATACTTAAATATCCTTTGTCTTAAAAGGGCCAGTACAGATAGCAAGACTCCATCACCGCAGGGGCCCTTAGCAGGCTAATGTGGGCTGAAGGTAGATCTGAATTTGCTAGGCGAAAATGGCTTGAGATTTCAACCAATCAGGTGGTCAGCTTTAAACCAATGAGACCACGGGATTTTGGATCCTGGTTGATGGGGGGGTAGGCATAGAGGTGGTATAAATCAGTCAGCCAGAGCCATGATTAAGTGCTGGAGAATGAAGACCTGACCTGAACAAGACATGGTGACGTAGTATCTCTCTCCCCCTCTCCGCCCCCCCTCTCTCTCTCTCTCTCTGCCTCTCTCTCTCTGCCCCCCTCTCTCTCTCTGCCTCTCTCTCTCCCCCATTTTTAAGAAGATTAATCTTACTTCTCTTTTGCTCTCTTGTTCCTATTGGTATTATCATGTAAAATTGGTATCATCTTTGTCATAGGTGATATCATTTTAGGTTATAGCAATGTTCCTATTTTGTATTGTGTAACATTGGTATCATCTTGATATGAGGTGGTATCATTCCTGTATAAATAAATGTAATGTTTTCTCTTTTTGCACCGTTATCGTTTGATTTCATTTTATATAGACAAAAGGTTTTGATCTCTTATTTTAAGCATTTAAGCGAGACGTAGAGGTCCGTAACAGACGGGGGCGGCTTAAATGTTTTATTTTTTTTTACAAAAAATAGGATTTTTGTACTCACCGCAAAATCCTTTTCTCTGAGTTCATGGACGGACACAGCCTTAATCTTGACAAAGTGGGTATTAGCCTTCATTCAGGAGTGACTAGGCAGAATGTGTTAACAACATCAAAGCTGAACAGCCCCGCCCAGGGGGCCGTCCTACTGACTATATCCCCTCAGCCTGCACTAAGCAGCTCAGTTCGTCAAAAGCAGTACAAACTTAAAAAGGAGGGGTGGGTGCTGTGTCCGTCCATGAACGGAACGGAAAAGGAAAAGGATTTTACGGTGAGTACAAAAATCCTATTTTCTCTTTCGTTCATGGACGGACACAGCCTTATTCTTGACAAAGTGGGACGTCCCAAAGCAGTGTCAAAAACGAGGGGTGGGAACAGCATTAAAAAAACTTCACCCCAAAACAAAACAGAGCTCCTCAACGGAGGAGTTGTAACTCTAAACAGCCGCCTGCAAAACTTTGCGGCCGAAGAAGCATCCAAAGATACACTCACATCAACTTGTAAAGTTTAGTGAAAGAGTGAACGGACGACCAGGTCGCCGCCTTACACACCTGGGAAACCGACGCTTGATGTCGGAAGGCCCAAGAGGCACCTATTGCCCTGGACGTATGTGCCCTGGCAGGAAAGGAGGGCGCCCGACCCTTTATGGCGTAAGCCTGAATCACGGTCTGTCGGATCCACCTCGAGATGGTGGCCGACGAGACCGCTGGGCCCTTCTTGGGACCAGCCACGGAAACAAACAGTGAGTCTGAACTCTGGAACGGAGCAGTAACAGACAAGTATACTCTCAGAGCTCGGACAACGTCCAAGGAATGCAACGTCGTCTCCTTAGGATTCGACGGATGAGGACACAAGGATGGCAGTACAATGTCCTCCTTGAGATGAAAAGTCGAAACAACCTTAGGAAGAAAAGAAGGCCGTGGACGCAGCACCACCTTATCCTTGTGGAAGATCAGATAGGGAGCCTTGCATGACAAGGCTGCCAGCTCAGAAACCCGTCTTAACTGACGTAACAGCCACCAAACGGACCACTTTCTGAGAAAGTGTCAAGAAGGGAATCTCCCTGATGTTCTCAAACGGTGGTTTCTGAAGCATCGGGAGGCCATGCCATCAAGTCCTCTTGTAGCGGTAGACGAAAAGGGACGTCTGCTATACAAGCCCCACGGAGGTAGTGGAGGGCGGACCGGAGGGGCCGCATGCCGAACCCTCTGTACAAACGTTCTCACTAGAGAGTGAGCCGCCAGGGGTCTTTGAAAAAAGACAGCCAGGGCAGATATCTGCCCCTTAATTGTACTTAAAGCAAACTTTTGGTCCGCCTCACGCTGTAAGAACAGCAGGACTCTGGAAACCAAATAAGTATGTGGATGCCACCTCATTTCCTCACAAATGCATATGTAGGTCTTCCAAGTGCAATGGTAAATCTTCCTAGAGGACGATTTCCGAGCACTCCTCATGGTAGAGATCACCGAGTCTGACAGGCCCCGGTCTGTTAGCACCTGGCTCTCAATAGCTATGCCGTTAAAGCCAGTGACTGTAAAAGAGGATGGCGTATGGGACCTTGCGATAGCAGGTCCTTTCTTAGTGGTAGACGCCAAGAGGCGTCTTCTACCAGACGCACTAGATCGGCGTACCAAGGATGCCAAGGCCAATCCAGAGCAATAGGGATCATTGGAATCCTCTCTGCCTCCAGTCTGCGAAGCAGATGAGGAAGGAGCTTCAAAGAAGGGAAGGCATAGATTAGCTGGTACTGACTCCACGGTGCCACCAACGCATCTGTCGCGTCTGCCCATGGGTCTCTTGACCTGGCCACAAACCTCATACCTTCCGATTGAGTCGAGAAGCCAGGAGATCTACATCTGGCGTGCCCCATCTTTGGCAAAGGAGCTGAAACTCCTCCGGGTGTAGAGACCATTCTCCTTGGTCCAGCATCTGGCGACTCAGCCTGCCAGTTTTCCACGCCCGGAATGTATACGGCCGACAGGGCTGGTACGCTCCTTTCTGCCCACCTTAGGATGTGAGCGATCTCCGATGCTGCAGCCAAGCTTCTTGTTCCTCCCTGATGGTTAACATACGCCACCGCCGTGGCGTCGTCTGACTGGATCCTGACTGGACGCCCCTGTAGCCTCTGTGACCATGTGGAGAGGCACAGCCTGATCGCCCGGAGTTCCAGGACATTGATCAGCAAGTGGGATTCCTGCGGAGTCCAGCGACCCTGGGTCGACAGAACCCCCCAGACTCCCCCCCCAACCGGTAAGGCTGGCGTCCGTCGTGACCACCATCCAGTAAAAAGGAAGGAACGACTTCCCGGACAGAAGTGCCGGTGATGTCAGCCACCAAACTAGGGAGGTCCTGACTAGGTGGCTCACCCGGATTTGACAATCCAGGGATGATGGGCACTTGTCCCTTCTGGACAGAATTTGCTTCTGTAACACTCGGGTGTGAAATTGCGCGTACGGTACCGCCTCGAAGGAGGCTACCATGAGGCCCAGGACTCGCATGCAAAAGCGGCCTGACGAATATCTTTGGGATGTCAACTGCCGCACCGCAGCCCGAAGGGTCTGCAACTTTCCCATAGGGAGAATTTTTTTTGCCTCTGAGGAGTCCAGAATCAACCCCAGATACACTAGGAGTTGAGTCGGTACCAATACAGACTTCTGAGTGTTCAGCACCCAACCAAAATTTCAGAGGGTCTGACAGGTTATAGACACGCTCACCTCTAATTCTGAGCTTGAAGTGGCCCTCAGAAGAAGAGCGTCCAAGTAGCCCACGATAGCAATGCCACGCTGTCTTAGTAGGGCCAGAATCGGGGCGAGCACCTTGGTGAACACCCTCGGTGCAGATGACAGGCCAAAGGGTAGAGCTACAAATTGGCAGTGGTCTTCCCCGGCCGCAAAGCACAGACATCTCTGATGCCTGGTGCATATGGGGACATGCAATTATGCGTCCTTGATGTCCAAGGATGCCAGAAAATCCCCCGGATGGAGGGCAGCGATAACAGAGCGAACCGACTCCCTCTGGAATCTTTGTACCTTCACAAAGCAATTGAGGGCCCTGAGATCCAAGATTGGACAAACCCCCTCTTTCTTTGGTACTACAAACAGATTTGAGCAAAACCCCTGAAACCGTTCCTGTACTGAAACAGGAATGATCACCCTGCGTATCAGCAGGTCTTCAACCACCCCAAATAGGGCCTCCCGACGAGTCGGCTGAAGCTGGCGGTTGGAGGGGGAAAAAAATTAAAATCTGTTCGGAGGGCAAGAGAGAAACTATCTTGTACCCTGAGGAAACTACTTCGCAAACCCACCAGTCGGAGATCTGAGATGTCCACCAGGTCGCGAATTCGCGAAGACATCCCCCCCTACCCGAGAGATGGGTGGGGACAGAGCTTCATGCGGACGTAGATTTGTTCGCAGGCTTGTTGGGCTTTGCGAAACCAGGGACGCTTCTGTACCTTAGCAGGCGCTTTATCGGCCAGGGATCTTTTACTTGCCTCACTAGGCGGATGAGAAAACGCCTGTGCGCGGTGAAGAAGGGCACTTGCCTACGGCGTGGCTGCTTACCCTTTTTGGATTGTGGGAGCAGCGTGCTCTCCTGTGGCATCTTTAATAATGTCATCCAGGGATGCTCCAAAAAGTCTGTCGCCCTTAAAGGGCAAATCCATCAGGGCCTTCTTGGAAGATTGGTCCGTAGACCAACACTTTAGCCAGAGCAGACAGTGTAGCACCACCGCATAGCTTGAGGCTCTGGACAGCAGAGGAATAGTGTCAAAGGCTGATTCGCAGACAATTTTAAGGCCCTGTATCAACTGGTCGGCCATAGCCACCTCGTCCGAGGGAGCCTTATGTGCTTTAAACCCATGGAGCAGCATTTTTGCCCCTTCAATGAATGTCTGAGACATCAGGGCCCCAACCACCGTTGGGCGCACAGCCGAGCCCACCACCTGTCCGCAGGGTCCTTGAAAGCAGGAGCCCCTTCCACCGGAATTGTGGTTACCCTGTTTAATCTGGACACCTGAGGGTCCACTATTGGAGGAGAAGTCAATTTTTTCAGGAAACTCTCCTCAAAGGGGTAACGTACCGCCAAACTTTTTTGGGGAACTGAAAACCTTTTGTGGTTTGTCCCACTCCTTGTATAAAACCTTGTCTAGATAAGACGCACAAGGAAACACCTTAGCAGTGCGGGTTGGCTTTACGGAACCCGAAAGGGACCGACGCCTCTGGCGTTTCTGCAGGCTCCTCCATCTTTAGAGTATCCTGCACTGCGGTCATAAGGTCACCTATCAGAGCCTTTTTGCATGCTGACCCGGAGTCATCCTCACTGTCCGACCGGCCACGGTCCACATCCTCTGATACGTCAGAACCAGGGCCATGAGCCGTAGCGGGGCCCGGCTCTGCATCAGAGTTGTCCCCAGAAGATGGCGGGGGGAGGGGGCACTTTTTACCCCCCGTGTTCCCACGCGCTGCTTCCACCTTGGCAACAAACCAGGACACCGACATAGCGTCTACTGACACAGCGGGTGCAGGAGCACCAGATGCCAATTCAGGTGTATCAGGAGGAGAAGCATCTGCTTCTCATGCCATGCTGACCCACGCACCTGACACAAGGACTCCAGTCAAGGTACCAACAGCCCACCCTCCTAGCTGTCACAGAGATGAGGGGGTTCCCTCCCAGAGGACTCACCACCCTTGAACAGTCGTACGGCTGCCGTCCGCTTCCTAGTTGAGCTGCTTCTTGTCAGCTGTGTCAGTCTGACCACTCTGCAGCGTGTGTCTGTAAGCTTGCGCCGTTTAAATGCTGTTAATCGGCGTGGACTGCGAGAAAATGTCCGCCGTGCGGCAAATAGAGGCCAAAAACGCAGCGGGCCACAAGAAAATGGCCGCCAAGCGCAGATAGAGGCAAAACACAGCGTGGATCACAGGCAAAATGGCCACCGAGCGGCAGATAGAGGCCAAACACAGCGTGGATCACAAAAACATGGCCGCCAGCGCAGATAGAGGCCAAACAAAGAGTGGATCACAGGCGAAATGGCTGCCGACAGCATGGAGCAGAACACACAGGTAAGCAAACTCTTCATGGCAGCTCATAACATTTGTTTAGCGGACATACATGCACAGTTCCCACACAGGTGGAGCCCCGCCCCCAGGTGATCCCCCGGCCCCAGCAGCCAGCCTAGCTCAGAGAGCCTAGGGAGGGAGGAAGGAAGGGAAGGATAGAACCCCTTACTCACCTCTCCAGGAATGCTCAGCTATGTCTTCCTGCCGAAGCAGCGGATTACTACTTACCCTTCCTGCATGGATAGTGCTGGAAGCATCCCAGACAGACCATCTTCCACATGGTGATGGAGGTGACTGTCGGCCTGGCTGCTGCGACTCGGCCCTATAGACCGGTCATATGCATGCCCTGGAGCGTATAGCTCACCGGCCACCCGTAGAGCGACGGGCATGTCGTGGACAACCCAGCGCGTAGCTAGGGTCGGCACACGCTCGATGGCCGAAACTGGGGAGACTACAAGGATCTGGGATCCAGCCTGTCACCCAGTCGGCAGTTGATCGAAGATCACACGAACACGAACAAAAATAAAATAATAAAATTTTAATTTGAAATAAACCTCCAGGCCTATGGGCCCGAAGGGAGCCATGTTTTCTCCTTAGCTAGGCAGAAAAAAACTGAGCTGCTTAGTGCAGGCTGAGGGGATATAGCCAGTAGGACGGCCCCCTGGGCGGGGCTGTTCAGCTTTGATGTTGTTAACACCTTCTGCCTAGTCCCTCCTGAATGAAGGCTAATACCCACTTTGTCAAGATTAAGGCTGTGTCCGCCCATGAACGCCGTCAGTTCCGCCCTCTCTGTACAGGGCAGCCCTCCCGCCGCCTCTCCCAGGCTCCCCATATTGGGATTTCTTTTCGCCACCCGCAGAAGTGATCTGAGTGGCTAATCGCCAGCTGAAAAGATCAAAACCGGATGATGCCTGTAGGTGCAGGCATCATCCCAGTATAACCACTGAAACGGGAGGACGTCCATGTATGCCTTCCCAGCGGGAAGTGGTTAAACTAAGAATTCAGCTTGGTACAAACCTTAAAAGCAAGTGTAAAGGTAAATAGTTTTTTATTATAATAAACATGTAATACTTACCTGCTCTGTGCAATGGTATCGGGAGCACACCTGCAGACTCGCTTGCTGTGTCCATGACACACACAGCGAGGATTGGCCCCACCCCTGCTCCCCTCCTTACAGGATTTGATTGACAGCAGTAAGAGTCAATGGGGTTAATTCACTAAAACTGGAGAGTGCAAAATCTGGTGCAGCTGTGCATGGTAGCCAATCAGCTTTTAGCATCAGCATGTTCAATTAAGCTTTTAACAAAAAAAAAAAAAAAAAACATAGAAGCTGACTGGTTTCTTTGAAGATTTTCTACTCTCCAGTTTTAGTAAATCAACCCCAGTGGCTCCTGCTGCTCCCTCTCTGCCTGTGAGGAGAGGAAAACAGACCAACACCACTGCAGATGGGCACAACACTGGATCAAGCTATAGGCAAGTGAAGAGGCAATATAATTACGAAAATTTTCAGCCTTAACGCAAGGAATGCATTAAAGTGTTACTAAACACAACCTATTGTGAAATGCAACATTTATTTATACATAACCTGCATTTACATCCTGAAACTTGAACTAGATGCTTATTTAGCTCTAAGCAGCTGGGTAAAAACAGCAACAAAAATCTCAATCATTATAAAAAAAGTACAAACCTTAAACGTAGGAGATAAATAATTTTTCAAAAACCAAAACTTCACTGGGGTCTGTGTGTTTTTCAGTACAGATAACATCATTATTCTGTGGGAAAGAAACAGGAATTTGGGTGTTACAAAGTCAATTCTATGGATGATATTTTCTATATACCGGTAATCATCTTTGTAAGAAGGTACCAGGGCATAAGTACTGAGCAGTCCTTCATTGTGGAAAGAATGCACAGTGGAAGTTCACAGTAAAGCACAACTCCAGGACAAATTTTAAACATTTTTACATTTAATGAAGCTGGACTTCAAGCAGAAACAGGTCTGCTTCTCACAGCGACAAAAGTCTGTATATTAAAGGCTCTGAATTTCTTAAAGAATAAAAGTTTTACTCACCTGAGGAATCGCTCATATAAATGTCCAGAGGCCACGGAGAAGATGTTAATCACATCTTCTTTATCTTGTTTCATCTCTTCTTGTTTCTGACCTCCAGAAAATCCCCTAGTGAATTACAAAACATACAGATGTCTGGTCAGTATTAGGACTCATTTATGGATTGGATGTACAGTATAATAGGACGTTTCTGGCACAACATTTAACGAGGAAGATGCATGACAGATAAAGGGAGTCTTATAATTTTTGCCAATATATTGAACGGAATAAACTTTGAATTCAGTGCTCCACTTCCAGGCTAAGGGCTTGTTTACAACACAGGTTCAACACTAAGGCACAGAAAACGTTTGTCTTCTATGTGCCCCGGTCACACAACACTACAGTGAGGTGCAGTGCAATAAGCTGCATAAAAAAGCAGAGATGCTGCAGTGCACAGACCTGAATGAAGTGTAATTTTATGTAAACAGTTTAATGCATTGTAAAATCTTATTGCCCTGCCCCAACACAAAGAACACCAGCCAGCAGCATATTAGCGTGCAGGCTGGTGTGAATTAATCTTATATAGCATGTTCCCAGGTATGACAAAGAGTGAATCCAATTGTTTACCGGATAAGTTCACCTTTGGAACATGTTAGATGGAGTTACTCTTTAAGTTGACCGAGAAGCAGGATGATAGACTGCCCTGAGGGACAAGAGATATGGCCAATCTGGTGTCTGCCAGAAGTTTGTCAAAGTGCCACATTCTCCTGGGCCAGTTCACCGCAATGAGGATCACCAGAATGTCTTCCCACTCTACCCTGCAAAGCAGACGAGGAAGTAGTTTTGGCACGGAAAGGTGTTGAACTGATCCACAGGGGTCACTAGTCCTTGTAACAAACCTTTTCATTTTGTTGTTGAACCTGGATGCCAGAAGATCTACATATGATGTCCCAACCTGTGATAGATGTGTTGAAACACCTTTGCCATTCCCCTGGAACCAGATGCTGATGACTGAGAAAGTTTTCCATCAATTTTTTATGCCCGGAATGTGCACTTTGGACTGTGCTGGAACATATCATTAAAGAGGAAGTAAACCCACCCGAAAAAACGTGATAAAAGAAAACCCTGCAAGAGAAACGCATAATAAGCTAGTATGCATAGCATACTAGCTGATTATGTGGCACTTACCTGAAATCGAAGCCCCCGAAGTGCTCCTCGTTCCCCTCCGCCGCGGCCGCCATGTCCCCTCGGAGCTTCTTCCTGGCTGTGATTGGCCGGAGCGACGATGACGTCACTCCAGCGCATGCGCGTGGGACGGCATAATCCCGGCATGATCCCATTCATTATGCCGGGACGCTCAGTGCGCCTGCGCCGTAGAGATCGGTGCAGTGTTTTCTGCAAATATCTCCTTAACCGCGTAGGTTAAGGAGATATTTTTTGCACCTACAGGTAAGCCTTAATCTAGGCTTACCTGTAGGTGCAAGTTGTCAAAGTGGGTTTACAACCACTTTAATTCTAAGGTAGAATGAGGTCTGCTTCCCTTTGAGCAATTTTATGTGCCTCATAGCTGGTTGATGCAACCCAATACTGGTATTGTCTGACTGGATCCTGATCAAGTGGTTATGTAGGCAGGGTCTACAGACTGGACCCTACATCTTCTTTCAGGCAGGGTTAGTGTACGGCCTCCCAAGATGCAGACAATGAGTCAACCCATCTGGAAAGCTGCTAAATGGAAGCCACAGTGGCTATGAGCAGTTATAAACTTGATAAAAGAATAAGGATGCAAAAAATTAGACAAGACAAATAAAATAAAGAAAAATGTTTGCATTCATACACCTGAGGACACTACAAAAAAGCTGAGGCTTGCTGAGCGTGGAAGGGGTTATGCTGGGGTTGTCCTTACAGTTTTATTTGCCAGTGTCCAATCACCTGAAATTAGCTGCATAGCCCAATTGTCTAAGACTAAGATCTTGTGCACTGTAATGTACTATTAATAAAGGTGTAAAAGGTGTGCATACACTTGTATAAACACCATTTATTTGGTGTTATTTTCTGTATTGGATTTCCGCCAGACATATCGTTTAGTGTTGAGGCCAAATGATTACATTTTAGTCTTATCTGACCACCTATGAGACTATAATTTAATTATATGGCCCCAACACCAAACGATATGTCTGGCGGAAATCCAATACAGCTCACCATCCAAATAACACCATTCCTACAGTAAAGCATGGAGGTGGTAACATCCTGTTATGGGGGTATTTCTCCACAGCAGGTGCTGGGGCACTTGTCAGGATAAAAGAAAAAATTAATAGGGGAAGGAAAATCTGCTGCTCTCGGCCAAAAAGTTGTCAATGGGAAGAAGGTTTACCTTCCACTATGACAATGGCCCAAAGCACACAGAAAAAAGGTGAATGTCCCTGCGGTGCCTAGTCAGAGCCCAGACCTAAACCCCATTGAAAATCTGTGCAATGACTTGAAGACTGTAGTTCTCAAACGGTCACAATTAAATTTAACTGAACTTGAGTAGTTCTGCAAAGAGTGGGCAAATATTGCAAAGTCTAGATGTGCAAAGTTAGTAGAGACATATCCCAACAGACTAAAGGCTGTAATTAAAGCAAAAAGTGGTTTAACTAAAAATAATGACATAAGGGGGCTGATCCTTTTTCCAACTCCGCGATTCTGTTTTTGATATTTTTTTTTAAAATTCTGACATTTTGGTGTTATATCTCTCACTTGTTATAAGTTGCACTAGTAAATACAGCTGGACAAAACAAAAACCGTGTCCGTCTTCATTTCAAAATGCAAAGCAACAAAATTTGATTATTTTAAGGGGGGGGGGGGGGGGGGTATTTTCTATACCCACTGTATGTAACTGGGATGGAAGTACACCATTCACATTTGTGTGGGGTCAAACAAGATTGTGTACTTATCATACCAAGGTACATATTGTCGCATACATACTTAGAGCAACGACCACTATAATCGGCATTATTGTTTTCAGGACAGTGCTTGACTATGACAATCATGGTTCCTTCTCTGCCTAATTACAGGTATCCCAACCTGTGGGCACAATCACTATATAATTAGCATAATGGGATGTGACAGTCCTGTATTTAGGAGGCTGGTCACAGAATGTGTAATATATAGGAGTATCAAAATGTGTTTTTTTTTTTGTTTTTTTTAGTTTCTAAGCAAAAACTTTTGGTAATTAGAATTTCTTTAGCATTTAAAAGGTTAGAACTGATGAACCATTTTGTCTGTGATTCATAGAGCTACTGGAAACAAACACAATGGCATATCGCATGATTCCCTCTCATACAATTTTTTTTTTAAAAGAGCACAGACCACAGGAATACTGTATTGATCAGAAACTAGCAGGTGGCTGTCTCCATAGCACTTTCTATACATTCCCAGAGTGTGTGTTTATAATTATTTTTTTTAATTATTATTATTTTTTACGAATTTCTTTTTTACAATTTTTTTTTTTTTTGCAATTTTTTTTTTTGGAGTGTTTCGGTGAATTATCAGGGGTCTAAACAGATTCTTAATATCTCACTTTTGAGACAGAGACTGAGAACAGAGATTCCCCAGTCCCTTTCTCTGCAGCCTCAGCTGCACTGGACAGTGAATGAATGGGAAAGCACTGTGCTGTTATGTAGGAACACAGTGAGTGATTGGTACCGGGGAGCAAATACTTATTTTACTCACTGAACTGCAACTCAATTTATAACATTTGTATCATGTGTTTTTTCTGGATTTTTGGTTGATATTCTGTCTCTATCATTTAAAATACACCTATGATAAAAATTATAGACCCTTCATTTCTTTGTAAGTAGGCAAATGTACAAAATCTCCAGGGGATCAAATAATAGGATTTTTATAACAGCTTACCTGTAAAATCCTTTTCTTGGAGTACATCACGGGACACAGAGCGACATAGTCATTACTAATGGGTTATATAGTTACCGTCAGGTGCTGGCACTGGCAACTTCCAAAACCGGAAGTACCCTCCCCTATATAAGCCCCTCCCATCCGGGAGCACCTCAGTTTTGTAGCAAAGCAATAAGTGTCCCCAAAGAGGGGCGGGAGCTCTGTGTCCCGTGATGTACTCCAAGAAAAGGATTTTACAGGTAAGCTGTTATAAAAATCCTATTTTCTTTCTCGTACATCACGGGACACAGAGCGACATAGTCATTACTAATGGGATGTCCTAAAGCAATGCCAAATGAGGGGGGGGATACACCATATATAAGCTGAGCGCTATCAGACATGAGGATCTTTTGCGGCCTGCAACACACTGCGCCCAAAGGCGACATCCTCCTGACTTCTAACGTCCACCTGGTAGGACCTAGTAAACGTGTGTACCGAAGACCATGTTGCGGCCTTACAGATTTGAGCCAGGGAGGCCTGGTGATGCACTGCCCATGAAGTTCCAACTGCTCTCGTGGAGTGCGCCCTAACTTTGAACGGAGGCGGTCTACTTCTCAAGCTATAGGCTTGTATTATGACCTGTCGAATCCACTTGGCTAAAGTAGATTTTGACGCTGCCTGACCCTTTCTGGGGCCTTCCGGCAGAATAAACAAAGTATCCGTTCTGCGAATCTGAGCAGTGGCTTTTAGATAAGCTTTAACTGCTCTTACTACATCCAAAGAATGCAATAACTTTTCCTCTACCGAAGTAGGTTTGGGGAAAAAAGAAGGAAGAACCACATCTTGGTTCAAATGAAACCTCGATACCACCTTAGGAAGAAAGGCTGGATGAGGACGTAACACTACTCTGTCCTTATGGATAACCAGATATGGCTCCTTACAGGACATAGCTGCTAATTCCGATACTCTTTTTAGCCGAACAAATGGCTACTAGAAAAATCAATTTCCTGGTAAGAAGCACCAAGGAAATATGCTGTAATGGTTCAAATGGTTGTTTCTGTAGAACCGACAGAACCAAGTTTAGATCCCATGGACATATGGGAATATTAACCGGAGGCCTAATACGCATCACTCCTTGTATAAAGGCTTTGACTAGTGAATGCGAAGCCAAGGGCCTTTGAAAAAATATTGACAAGGCCGAAATCTGACCCTTGATAGTACTCAAGGCAAGCTTCCTATCTACAGCCCACTGTAGGAAGTCCAGAATCCTACCTATTACGTACTTATGTGGATGCCATTTCTTGGCCTCACACCACGCGATGTACGCCTTCCAGATTCTATAGTAGATCTGCCTGGATACCGGCTTCCTGGCATTGATCATGGTAGATACCACAGCATTAGAGAGCCCTCTCTTTTTTAGAATGTGGGCTTCAATAGCCAGGCCGTCAAACCTAGGGCTGGTAAGGAAGGGTGGTATATCGGTCCTTGCGAAAGCCGGACGACGTGGGAGAGTCCAAGGACTCCCCACTGAAATTTTACAATCTCCGCGTACCACGCTCTTCGGGGCCACGCTGGAGCCACCGGAATCACTGGTTTCTTTTCTACCCTGATTCTGCGGAGTAATCGAGGTAACCATTGTGGCGGTGTGAATGCATATATCAGCTTGAACTGATCCCCAGGGAACACTAGGGCATCCGAGCCGCAAGCTAGGGGATCCCTTGTCCGAGAGACAAACCTATCCCCCTTTGCGTTGAATCTGGATGCTAGAAGATCTACATCCGATGTTCCCCACCGCTGACATATTGTCCAGAAAACCTCGGGGTGAAGGGACCCTTCCTCTGGGCCTAATTGCTGGCGACTTAGAAAGTCCGCCTTCCAATTCTCCACTCCTGGAATGAATACCGCAGATATGGCTGGGACATATTTTTCTGCCCATCTCAGGATGTAATTTACTTCCCTTTGGGCTGCACGACTCCTGGTGCCCCCCCGATTGATATATGCCACTGCTGTGGCATTGTCTGATTGAATTCTGACAGGGGACCCTTGGAGTTTGGATGTCCATGCTACTAGGGCATACCGGGCTGCTCGTATCTCTAAGAGATTGATGGGCAGGGCCTTTTCTGCATCCGACCATCTGCCCTGGAGAGACTATTGCTCCAGTACTGCTCCCCAGCCTATAAGGCTGGCATCTGTAATGACCACCTTCCAAGAAATCGGACTGAAGGATTTCCTTTTTTCCAGATTCTGGGGAACCAACCACCAACGGAGGCTCTTGCGAACGGAAGGGGACAAGGACATTGTAAGTCTAGGGCCTGAACTTTTTTGTTCCAGGCTGACAGTATGGCCCCTTGCAAATTCCTTGAATGGAATTGACCGTAGGGTACTGCTTCGAATGATGCCACCATTTTTCCCAGCAGCCTCATATACAGGCGTATGGACGGCTGTCTTTTTTGTACCCACTAAGTGGATCAAATCTTTCAAAGACAACACCTTTCCTCGAGGCAAGAATATTTTTCTCTGGCCTGAATCCAACCTTAGCCCCAAGTATTCCAGACTTTTGACTGTTTTTTAGGGCTGACTTGTCTCGGTTGATAATCCAACCGTGAGATTCCAGATACTTGATCGTCTTGTGAACGACCACGTCTAGTTTTTTCACTGAGTGGTCTATCAGCAACAAGTCATCCAGATATGCCATTATCATTACACCTTGTGTTCTTAGATTGGCCAATAAAGGGCCAGAATTTTTGTAAACACTCGTGGTGCTGTGGCCAAACCGAAGGGTAAGGCTCTGAACTGAAAATGGCGCCCTTCTACTGCAAAGCGTAGAAATTTTTGGTGGACTGGAAAGATGGGAATGTGCAAATAAGCATCTTTGATGTCGATCGTGGCTAACCAATCCTCCCCTTGTAGGGCAGTGGCCACTGATCGGATCGACTCCATCGGAAAGTCCTGATATACAGGAATTTGTATAGCCCTTTTAGAATTAATATGGGCCTCCCGTCCGCGTTTGCTTCGGGACTGTAAAGAGGTTTGAGTAAAACCCGAACCCTCATTCTTCCAGGGGAACCTCCATAATTACTCCTTGGAGCAATAGTTGTTCTAGTGCCAACAGGAGGGACTCTCTCTTCCGGGGATCCCTTGGCACGTTTGACCTCAAAAATGGGAAGGAGGAGAGTCTTTTAACTCCAAACTGTATCCCAAACCTACTGCGGAGAGCACCTATCTGTCTTGATCGTGTCCCGCCAGGTCTCTTGCGAACAACTGGAGTCCTCCCCCCACCCGACTGAGTGGGGGCTTCAATGAATTTAACTTTGGGGGAGGTTTTGTACCTCCCCTGACCCAGGGTTTCTCATTACCCTGCTACTGTCCCTGTTTTTTACCCCCGGGATTTGACCGAGGAGGCCGTCGGAACTGTTACACAGCCGATGCCCCAGGGACTGGAGAAGCAGGCCTCTTAAAGAGGGACCTCTAACTCTGCTTTTAACCGGCAAGAGCGTATTTTTACCGCTGGAAATTTTCTGGATATATTTGTCCAGGTTTTCCCTGAATAAGCGTTCACCATGAAATGGGACGCTAACCAGCCATTCTTTACAGGGCGCTTCAGCAGACCAGTTTTTGAGCCATAGGAGCCTACGCATATGTACTATAGACAGCGTAAGGCGGGAGGCCTGATGGACTGAATCCTCTATGGCGTCAACCGCAAAGCCTAAGGCTCTAGGTAGATCAGCTAGGGCAAAGCCTGCTGATCTGTCAAGTCCCTCAAGACCTGTTTCAACTGATCCTTCACTGCTTAGCAGACCCCAATAGCTGCTACTGCTGGTTGTATCACCAAGCAGATTTTCATAAGGACTCCAATCTTTTATCTATTGGGTTCTTGAACATTTGGACATTATCCACTGGACATGTCAGTGATTTATACATACAAGAGATGGCTGCGTCCACTGTAGGGACCTTCCATTTTTTTTTTTTTTTTTGATGAACTTATCCTCCATGGGATAGACCACCGGAAATCTCTTGGGGGAATAAATATTTTCTCAGGACGTTCCCAATCCTGGTAAATGAGCCCTTTCAGTAAAGGGTGAAGTGGAAAAGAACAAACAGTCTGGGGGCTTCTAGCGACCCCAACGAGGATACAGTAGTGGTTGATGGTTCCGCAAGGTGCATTTTTAAATGCTGATCGGACCATGTTAGTCAGAGACTGAACCCATAATCTTTCAGCTTAAGATGCTGAGAAAAGGTTCCCCCACTGTTGATTCCTCTATAACAGAATCAACCTCATCCTGATCCCCTTCAGGCAGGTCGATCCCTGTATGGGACTGTTGCTCTGCTAACAGGCACTCTGAAGGAGGAGACGGAGATCGGACGTGCTTTCCCTGACAGGGAGGCAGCGATAAATGTTGACAATCTCTCTCTAATCCTCCCAGAGCTGAGGAAAAAAACCTCCTCTGTTACATACACAGGAGCAGGTGACTGAGGACAGCCACAGTACCAAGTACCCCTGCGGGGTCTCTACGGTCACTTACCTCTGAACTTCAGGGGAGACTGGTGCAGCAGGAGTATGCCCAAGATCCTCAGAGCCCGATGAGACCCCCTTCGCTTCCTGGAAGATTCAGTTCCGGAGCTACTGGACGGCATATTCCTAAGCCTAAAGCTGAGGTATTCCAGCCGTAATACACCACTTTTACTGAGAATAGTCTAGTACAATTGCTGCTATATCACAGTTGGTGTCTACTAATGTGCCTTTCTAGGGGATGCCTGTATCAACCGCTTGCTGTATGCCTTTAAATGTTGCCAGCTCTGTCTCTGTACTTCATAGCCAGCTTACTGCAATAATGTGGCTTTTTTAAAAACCTGCTGGGACGCCCGCACATGCGCAGAAGCGCTGCGGCGCGCACAGAGCGTCATCCCCCAGGCCCCGCCCCTTTTTCCGGCCACCTCTATATATAGAGGCGCGTGCACGCGCACGCGCGCGGCCACGTGCGCCTCGGCGCTAATTTTCAAACATGGAAACCAGGGACAGGAGCCAGGGCCCCCTTTGCCGCAGGCCGGGGGATAGACGAACACTGCAACATGGCAGAGGAAACAGTTTCCTGTAGGAGAACTCACCAGCTGCCTGGACTTTGCTCTCTGAGACGAAACTAGTCCATATGACAAGAAAAACATTCCACAGCGGCCTCTAGTGGACAAACACAGGTACCGCAGTTTAATATACTAAACATATATAAAAAAACATTCTTTTTTTTTTTTTTTTTTCTTGACCACCATTAAAAATTATTACATTTTTTTAGTAGTTACAGGCATGCACAGATATTAGCGGGAATACCGTTAGGTAACAGACAGAAAGACAAATTAGGCTTGGGGGTCCCCCAATAGAACCAAGTTCCTGGGGGCCCCCACTTACCTGTTCCCCGCCGCAGGACTTTGTTTGGTCCACAAAAGCCCAAACTTCACCTATCACAGCAGGCATTGTAATCAAACCTTCAGGGACCGGGTTCCCAAGGATTCCACTCCCCTGGACCTGTATAGCACCCTGCACAGAAAACATCTTGGTCGTGGGTATGACCAGAGCTCTGGATCCCAGGGTCCAGCTCTCCTAAGAGAAGCATTACAGGCAGAACCTTGCTCTTCTCTGCAAGGCCCGGGTACCGACCGTTTAGCTATGAAGCTTTTTTGGTCGGATCCGGAATAGCTTACTGAGGCCCAAAAGAACCTGTACGCAAGCTCAGTGAAAAACACATGTTTCTTCTTGGCCAACACCTTAGACACTGGCAAAAAACTGAGGTGCTCCCGGATGGGAGGGGCTTATATAGGGGAGGGTACTTCCGGTTTTGGAAGTTGCCAGTGCCAGCACCTGACGGTAACTATATAACCCATTAGTAATGACTATGTCGCTCTGTGTCCCGTGATGTACGAGAAAGAAAATTATTTTCCCCACTATACATGATAGCTAAAACTGTAAAACATAAGTTTTATTCTCATTAGCTTCAATTGCCTTTTCTGCAGCTGTCATTGAGAATGTGAATAAAATGTTTTACTTATTTTATAATCCACAGTGACCTAAATTTCTTGTGAATGAGAAAAAGCACTAAGAACCATGGATTTCACATACAATAGATGTAGTTTACAGCTAGGAATTCTGATAGACAGAGACCCGTTCTACAGTTATTGATTTGGTAATACACATATATTGATATTCCTTTGTAGGGATGGAAAAAAGAACAGCAAAGATGATTGCTGGTCCTGCCCTGAATTACCATTTGATGGAATCCCAGAAGCCTGACTCGTTTTCATTAGATCCGTCACTCAGAAGGTCTTCAGTCATCTTGTCTGCCTTCTTCTGAACCTGGAAAAAGAAAATCAAGAAAAAATAATGATTAAAAAAAACAACATAAATAGAAAACAGCAAATGTCTGTGATGCCTAGGGCCTGTCAAGTACTTTAAGCACAGTGAGTACTTTTGGATAAAATACTCCAACACATGGTGAATGGAACTTTGCGCAAAAATTAAAGCCAAGACATCTTTTCCTGAGGAAAGCTCTGCTTGGCTCATCTCAAAGACCCATCTTAACCTCCCTGGCGGTATGATTATGTCAGATTTTTGATGCTGAAAGCGGTACATTGTTTTGCATGGAAATTTGGCATTTTATATTATAGGCCTGTAATTCTTTGGAATAACTCACTTAAATCTGTCCAAACAAGAGTCTGTTATAGATTCCGGGCATGATAAAGTTCGAAACACAAAATCATAAATTATAATATAATAAACTATAAATAATAACAACAAATAATATAATAATAATACATTTTATTCAATATTATAATCAAAAACACAGAAATTTGTCCAAAAAGGGTGCAATATTACTAGTCATATTGGTTCAGCAAACATCCCTGTCATGAACATTTTTAATATATGGAACTGCACAAAGTCCAACGTCACAATCAGGACAATGGAACCTGGTTTCCTCTCAGATTTTCTTTCCACTGTCATCTCGCTTTGAGCAACAAACCACACACATCCTTGTAGGTTCTGATTTTTTCTCAGTTGGTGGGATGTGGTCCATGAAGTGACGACCAGTCAGGCGTTCCGGGTTGACAACGCCAGCAGCATGACGTCCAGCTCTTTTCAAAGCCATTGGTGTTTGGTGGTTCACGAAGATCAGTTCGGCAACTTTCCAAATAAAGTAAGAATGAATCACAGGCTTGTCACTCTTTTTTTTTAGTAGAATGTAGGCATTCCACAAGCATTGCTCAAGAAGATACCTGAAGATCTTCTTCTAATACTTTTTTTGCTGTTTCTGCATTGCTGGATAGAATGTCATTGCTTGGTCGGCTCTGTCAACACCTCCCATGGTGTTTTTATAGTCTATCACTACTTGTGGCTTCATAAATTTCTCTCCCACCTTTTGTGCGTACCATAACAGCGGAGGTATTATGGACTCATTAGGCACACATCTTTTTTGTCACACCAACGCAGTGCCATTATTTTGCCTTTCTGCCAGGCAACCATTTCTCCAGTCTTCAGCTTCTTTTTGCCAAACATTGGCAGCATGTTGCGCCGGTTAGCCCTAACGGTTCCATAGGCATCCGCTTTGTTCTGCAGAAGAAACTCCAAAAGTTCAGAAGATGTGTAAAAGTTGTCGGTAGTTACGCAATAGCCCTGATTTAGCAATGGCTCAATCAGTGAAAGAATGGAAAATGTTGCCATTCCATAGTTGCTGTATTTTGGGTTGAATTTTGTTCCTTTCCCAGTGTATAGGACAGAATTTCAAATGTAGTCAGTTGATCATTAACATAGCATGAAGGATTTTAAGCAAAATCGTGCTCTCTT
Organism: Rana muscosa; assembly: GCA_029206835.1. Taxonomy (NCBI): domain Eukaryota; kingdom Metazoa; phylum Chordata; class Amphibia; order Anura; family Ranidae; genus Rana; species Rana muscosa. The sequence continues at coordinate 437,375,657 of CM055121.1, read as the reverse complement.
TGACGTCATGTATTGTATCCAGCTAAGCCTTCCCTTGTAGGCCATTAGACTTTCATCTATGCTAATATCTCTATCTGGCACATAGCTCTGTTGGAAATTCTTCAGAATCATTTGATATACTTCCCAAATTTTCTTGAGTTTTGGAGCTGGATGAGTAGTTTTATCAAATTCTTTGTTGTTTTCAACGTGCAAATACTTCATTATCAGGGAAAATTTGTACCATGACATGACCGTGCCAAAGAATGGAGTGGAAAGTAATTTATTCGTTGTCCAATACCACTTCTGCAGGGGTTTCCCCACCACTACCTGAAGTATTATTAGGCCCAGAAATATCCAAATGTCATTTTTGGTCACTGGTTCCCACTTTCACTTCTTCTGATGCATAGTAGCTTGTTGCTCTTGGTACCAGTTTGTCTCCGTAACTGTTTTTTCAATAACCTCATCGGTCAGAAATAGTTGTAGGTATGCCAAGGGGTTGTCAACTTCAAATGTCCACTTTCATAACAGGTGCTACAGTAATTGGGAATCTTGGGGGGCGCTGCGTGATCCGTACCAGTCAATAGAGCACCAAGACCGCACATCACTGAGCTCATTCGCAGGATCGTCGCTGAAATCACTTTCTGTGTCCGATGATGAATTTCCCCACGAATCGCTATCACTCAACTCTGCAAGTGATTCTGTATCGCTGTTTTCAAGCAGGTCATAAACCACTTTTGATGTAGAGGCACGCTTTTTGGATGCCATGGATGTTCTCCAATTTCCAGGCAGAAAGAACAGTAAAACTGCAGGCAGGGCACTGGGGACAAACTGAGGTCAAATGATTTGATACAGTAATGTAATCCAATAAGATTACAATGTATTAAGTGTGTCTTGTGTTTTATACATTTTGAAATTGACGCCGGTTCCGCCCCCATGCGTCGCAACACTCGCAGGGAACGGAAGCCAGGACACACAGAGCATCGGGCGGAAGATCCGGCCGCCGGACACAGCAGGAGTACATCGCGGGATTGTGGGGACAAGGTAAGTAACCTCTTCCAGGATCCTGCGATGCAATCCCGAGTGCGGCTCGGGGTTACCGCTAATGGTATTGAAATTTCACCCTGAGCCACACTCGGGAATACCGCCAAGGAGGTTAAAGTAAACCTAGGGCCCATTATAAAGTGTAAGACTGGTTGTTTCAGAAAATAAACACTCAGTAAGCTTGAAGAAGACCCCAGCAGCTTTAAAATCCAAGGTGCTGTGTTATACACAAAGTGACATCAGCTTCTGACCTCATGCTTGGGCCTACCCACTCCTTCTGTCCAGACATCACTGCCTCTCAGGGAGGCTTTCCATGAGAGCTCTAGAACAGTATGGCACCAGATGCAGCAAGCACAACCTCACAATCTGAAGTCACTATCTGCATAATAGAGCATATGCGCAGACACCTCTGAGTACTGGCCTTTTAGCCCTCCTTTTAATTTAAAGAAGTATGGCCAAAGCTTTTGATCAGTGCTGCTGCAGCCAGCTAGGCGAGTATGATTTTTTTTTTTGTGTGCGATTCCCACATTTCTCTTTTAATCTGAACCCGTGCATTATGCATGCAGGGCAAAAAAATAGGATTTTTGTACTCACAGTAAAATCCTTTTCTCTGAAGTCCATGGACGGACACAGCTTCCTTAAGTCTTGACATTAGGGTTATGTTCCGTCTATTAGGAGAGGACTAGGCAGACATGTTAGATATTTAAAAACATGTAATTATACGAAAGCTGAACAGTCCCGCCCAGGGGGCGGTCCCTCTGGTCATAACCCCTCACCCTGCACTCAGCAGCTCAGTTCGTCAAAAAGCAGTACAAACATAAAAAGGAGGGGTGGGTGCTGTGTCCGTCCATGGACTTCAGAGAAAAAGATTTTACGGTGAGTACAAAAATCCTATTTTCTCTTTCGTCCATGGACGGACACAGCTTCCTTAAGTCTTGACATTAGGGACGTCCGCAAGCAGTGTCAAAAAACGAGGGGTGGGAACAGCAATCAAACAAACTTCACCCCAAACAAACAGAGGAGCTCCTCATGGGAGGAGTTGCAACCTTAAACAGCCGCCTGCAAAACCTTGCGGCCGAAGCAAGCATCCGCAGACGCATGCACGTCAACCTTGTTAAACGTAGTGAAAGTGTGAATGGACGACCAGGTCGCCGCCTTACACACCTGTGAGACAGACGCTTGATGTCGGAAAGCCCAGGATACACCAATTGCCCTGGTCGAATACGCCGTCACAGGAAAGGGAGGCGCCCGCCTTTTAAGGGCATAAGCCTGAATCACAATCTGTCTGATCCACCGAGAAATGGTGGCCGACGAGACCGCCAGGCCTTTCTTTGGACCAGTCACCGACACAAACAGTGAGTCTGGCCGCCGAAACTGAGCCGTAGCAGACAGATACACCCGCAGAGCACGTACCACATCTAAGGAATGTAACGCAACCTCTTTGGGATGCGACGCCGAGGACACAAGGAAGTACAATGTCCTCATTTAGATGAAAAGCCAAAACCACCTTAGGAAGAAACGAAGGCTGGTGGCGTAGCACCGCTTTATCCTTATGGAGGATCAAGTAGGGGGACTTGCAAGACAAGGCCGCCAACTCAGAAACCCTCCTGACAGATGTAATGGCCACCAGAAAGGCAACTTTCTGAGAGAGTGTCAAAAGAGGAATCTCTCCGATGTTCTCAAAGGGAGGTTTCTGAAGTACCGAGAGCACCAGATTCAAATCCCACGGAGGTAGTGGTGGTCGAACTGGAGGAGCCACATGTCGGACCTCTTGCACAAACGTACTCACCAGTGAATGAGCCGCCAAGGGTCATTGAAAGAAAACAGCCAAGGCTGAAATCTGTCCCTTAATGGTGCTTAAGGCAAGTTTCTGATCCACTCCATGCTGTAAAAATAGCAGGAACCTGGAAACCGAATATGCCCGTGGACGCCACCCCATCTCCTCACACATAGAGATGTAGGCCTTCCACGTGCGATGATAGATCTTCCGAGAAGATGACTTCCGTGCCCTCAGCATGGTGGAAATGACTGAATCTGACAGGCCTCGGTCCCTCAGAACCTGACTTTCAACAGCCATGCCGTTAAAGCCAGCGACTGTAAAGCAGTATGAAATATAGGACCTTGCGACAAAAGGTCCTCCCACATCGGCAGTCGCCAAGGGGCGTCCGCCACCAGACGCACTAGGTCGGCGTACCAGGGACGCCGAGGCCAATCTGGGGCAATTAGAATCACCAGAATCGCCTCGGACTCCACTCTGCAGAGCAGACGAGGAAGAAGTTTCAGTGGGGGAAAGGCATAAATTAGCCGATACTGTCCCAACGGGGCCACCAACGCGTCCGCCCAGGGATCTTTTGACCTGGCCACAAACCTCAGTACCTTCCGATTGAGTCGAGAAGCCAGGAGATCCACCTCTGGTGTACCCCATTTCAGACAAAGGAGTTGAAACACATCCGGGTGTAGCGACCATTCTCCTTGGTCCAGCATCTGGCGACTTAGGTAGTCCGCTTGCCAGTTTTCTACGCCCGGAATGTGTGCGGCTGATAGAGCCGCCAAGCTCTGTTCTGCCCACCGCAGGATGTGAGCGACCTCGGATGCTGCAGCCGAGCTTCTTGTTCCTCCTTGATGGTTGACATACGCCACCGCCGTGGCGTTGTCTGACTGGATCCTGACTGGATGCCCCTGTAGCCTCTGTGACCATGTGGAGAGGCACTGCCTGATCACCTGAAGTTCCAGCACATTGATTGGCAGGCGGGATTCCTCCTGTGTCCAGCGACCCTGTGTCGACTGAACACCCCAAACTCCCCCCCCCAACCGGTCAGGCTGGCGTCCGTCGTGATCACCGTCCAGTGAAAGGGAAGGCATGACATTCCGGACTGAAGGGCCGGAGATCTCAGCCACCAGACCAGGGAAGTCCTGACTAGTTGGCTCACCCAGATCCGACAATCCTGGGACAACAGAGACTTGTCCCACTTGGACAGGATCTCCTTCTACAAGACTCGAGTGTGGAATTGAGCCTACGGTACCGCCTCAAAAGGAGGCTGCCATGAGACCCAGGACTCGCATGCAAAAGTGCAGCGACGAACGACCACCTGTGGGATGCCAACAGCTTCACCGCCGCCTGAAGAGTCTTCAATTTTTCCAAAGGGAGAAAAACTCTCGACTCTGAGGAGTCCAGAACCAAGCCCAGGTATTCCAGGCGCTGAGTCTGCACCAACAGCGACTTCTGGAGGTTCAGTACCCAACCAAATTCTTGATGGGTCTGACTGGCAATTGCCACATCCTCCTCTAATTCTGAGTCTGAAGCAGCTCTCAGAAGGAGGTCGTCCAGGTAGTCCACGATAGCGATTCCTCGCTGTCTCAGCAAAGCCAGAATCGGGGCGAGCACCTTGGTGAAAACCCTTGGTGCTAATGACAGGCCAAATGGGAGAGCTACAAATTGGTAGTGATCGTCCCCGACTGCAAAACGCAGAAATCTTTGATGCCCGACATATATGGGGACATGCAAGTATGTGTCCTTGATGTAGGCCTTCCACGTGCGATGATAGATCTTCCGAGAAGATGACTTCCGTGCCCTCAGCATGGTGGAAATGACTGAATCTGACAGGCCTCGGTCCCTCAGAACCTGACTTTCAACAGCCATGCCGTTAAAGCCAGCGACTGTAAAGCAGTATGAAATATAGGACCTTGCGACAAAAGGTCCTCCCACATCGGCAGTCGCCAAGGGGCGTCCGCCACCAGACGCCGATGGTTGACATACGCCACCGCCGTGGCGTTGTCTGACTGGATCCTGACTGGATGCCCCTGTAGCCTCTGTGACCATGTGGAGAGGCACTGCCTGATCACCTGAAGTTCCAGCACATTGATTGGCAGGCGGGATTCCTCCTGTGTCCAGCGACCCTGTGTCGACTGAACACCCCAAACTCCCCCCCCAACCGGTCAGGCTGGCGTCCGTCGTGATCACCGTCCAGTGAAAGGGAAGGCATGACTTTCTGGACTGAAGGGCCGGAGATCTCAGCCACCAGACCAGGGAAGTCCTGACTAGTTGGCTCACCCAGATCCGACAATCCTGGGACAACAGAGACTTGTCCCACTTGGACAGGATCTCCTTCTACAAGACTCGAGTGTGGAATTGAGCCTACGGTACCGCCTCAAAAGGAGGCTGCCATGAGACCCAGGACTCGCATGCAAAAGTGCAGCGACGAACGACCACCTGTGGGATGCCAACAGCTTCACCGCCGCCTGAAGAGTCTTCAATTTTTCCAAAGGGAGAAAAACTCTCGACTCTGAGGAGTCCAGAACCAAGCCCAGGTATTCCAGGCGCTGAGTCTGCACCAACAGCGACTTCTGGAGGTTCAGTACCCAACCAAATTCTTGAAGGGTCTGACTGCCAATTGCCACATCCTCCTCTAATTCTGAGTCTGAAGCAGCTCTCAGAAGGAGGTCGTCCAGGTAGTCCACGATAGCGATTCCTCGCTGTCTCAGCAAAGCCAGAATCGGGGCGAGCACCTTGGTGAAAACCCTTGGTGCTAATGACAGGCCAAATGGGAGAGCTACAAATTGGTAGTGATCGTCCCCGACTGCAAAACGCAGAAATCTTTGATGCCCGACATATATGGGGACATGCAAGTATGTGTCCTTGATGTCCAAGGACGCCAGAAAATCCCCCGGATGGAGTGCAGCGACCACAGAGCGAACTGATTCCATCCTGAACCTTCAGACTTTTATAAAGGAATTGAGGGCCTTGAGGTCTAGGATTGGACGGACCGCATCCTTCTTTGGGACTACAAACAGATTGGAGTAGAATACCTGAAACCTTTCCGGCAGCGACACAGGTACTATTACCCCGCGCCTCAGAAGGTCCTGCACTGCCCCAAATAGGGCATTCCGACGAGCCGGAGGAAGATGAAGGTTGGAGGGAAAAAATCTGTTTGGTGGACAAGAAAGAAAGAAATTCTATCTTGTACCCTGATGACACCACTTCGCAAACCCACTGGTTGGAAAGCAGGGAGGTCCACCGAGCTGCAAACTCGCGAAGATGACCCCCTACCCGAGAGTCAGGCTGGGGCAAACCTTCATGCAGTCGCAGATTTGTTCGCAGGCTTGCTTGGCTTGCGAACCCAGGGATGCTTTTGTTCTAAGCTGGCCCCTTGTAGGCTTGGGGATGCTTACCTGCAGGCCCGGACTGACGAAAAAAAACGCTTCTGAGCGGAAAAATAGGATTTTTATAACAGCTTACCTGTAAAATCCTTTTCTTGGAGTACACCACGGGACACAGAGCTAGTCATTACATAATGGGTTAAGGGTCACCAGCGGTGATTGGACACTGGCACAACCAATGGAAGACAGTTCCCCTCCATATAACCCCTCCCATCAGGGAAGTACCTCAGTTTTGTAGCAAAGCAGTAAGGTTCCCATAAGAAGGGGGGGACCTCTGTGTCCCGTGGTGTACTCCAAGAAAAGGATTTTACAGGTAAGCTGTTATAAAAATCCTATTTTCTTTATCGTACACCACGGGACACAGAGCTAGTCATTACATAATGGGACGTCCCAGAGCAATGCTCATATGAAGGGGGGGAGACACAGATCAAAACAGGCCGCTTGCGGACCAGAAGCCCTATACTGCTGCCTGCAGCACACTTCGCCCAAAGGCGGAATCCTCATGTCCTTTCACATCTATTTGATAGAATTTGGAAAATGTATGGACTGAAGACCAAGTTGCAGCTTTACAGATCTGAGCCATCGAAGCCTGGTGGTGCACTGCCCATGAAGCACCTATCGCCCTGGTAGAGTGCGCCTTAACAGGAAAAGGAGGAGTCCTGTTCTTTAAACCATAAGCTTGAATAATTACTTGTCTAATCCACCTGGAAATGGTGGATTTTGATACCGCTTGGCCCTTCTTGGGCCCATCTGGTAAAATAAACAAAACATCTGTTTTACGTATCTGAGCGGTTGCTTGCAGATACACCTTTACCGCTCTCAGTAGATCTAGAGAGTGTAATAATTTTTCCCCCGCCGTCCGCGGGTTTGGAAAAAAGGAAGGCAGAACAATGTCTTGATTCAAGTGAAAAGCCGACACAACCTTAGGTAGAAAAGCCGGATGGGGTCGTAGTACGATTTTGTCCTTGTGACAAATTAGATAAGGCTCTTTACAAGAAAGAGCTGCTAGCTCTGATACTCTCCTAGCAGAAGCTATAGCAATCAGAAAGGCCAACTTCCTACTCAATATAATTAAAGGAATATGGCGAATAGGTTCAAAAGGTTGCTTTTGCAACACTGACAATACCAAATTCAAATCCCATGGACACAAGGGAGTCCTAACTGGAGGATTTATCCTCAGTACCCCCTTAATGAATGTCCGAACTAGGGAGTGAGATGCCAATGGTCTCTGAAAGAAGACTGATAGAGCCGATATTTGCCCTTTGATGGTGCTAAGGGCTAAATTCATATCCACTCCTAACTGGCAAAAAGCAAGAATCCTACTTATTTCATACTTCTGAGGATTCCAACATCTGGATTCACACCAGGAAACGTATGCTCTCCAGACTCTCTGATAGATGAGTCTGGAGGCTGGCTTTCTAGCATTAATGAGCGTAGAAAGAGCCGGACCAGAGACCCCTCTCTTTTTAAAAATGTGGGTCTCAGCAGCCAGGCCGTCAACTTTAGCCTTTGTAAGGAAGGGTGGAATACTGGACCCTGTGACAGCAGGTCGTGTCGAAGTGGAAACTTCCAGGGCCTTCCTATCGCCATTTTTACAATCTCGGCGTACCAAGGCCTCCTGGGCCAGTTTGGGGCCACTAGGATTACTGGTATTCCCTCCTTCTTGATCCTGCGAAGCAGTCTTTGTAGAAGAGGGATCGGAGGGAATGCATAGATCAGTGAGAACTGATTCCATGGAGTTATTAGAGCGTCTGTATTATTAGAGCGTCTGTCCCGTAGGCTAGAGGATCTCTCGTTCTGGACACAAAGTTGTCCAATTTCTTGTTGAACCTGGCAGCTAGCAGGTCTACATCTGGGTTTCCCCATCTCAGACATATGGCCTGAAAGATCTCGGGGTGAAGAGACCACTCTCCTGGTAGCAGCTGCTGACGACTCAGGTAGTCTGCTTGCCAATTTTCTATCCCTGGAATGAAGATTGCAGAAAGGCAAGGTACATGCTCTTCTGCCCATGCCAGGACCCGGTTCACCTCTCTTTGGGCTGCCCGACTGCGGGTGCCTCCTTGGTGATTGATGTAAGCTACTGCAGTAGCATTGTCGGATTGAACCCGAACTGGGTAGCCCTGTAACCTGTATGTCCAGGTTTTGAGGGCTAGATATACCGCCCGGATCTCTAGCACATTGATGGGCAGGATCCCCTGAGTCTTGGCCCAGGTTCCCTGGGTAGAAGCCTCCTCGAATACTGCACCCCAGCCCGATAGGCTGGCATCCCTAGATACCACCTTCCAGGCCACTGGGAGGAAGGACTTTCCCTTCCGTAAATTCCTGGCTTCTAGCCACCAATCGAAGCTGTGGCGTACTTGTGAGGACAGGCGCATGGGTATATCCAGAGCTTGGCTCTTCCTGTTCCAGGAAGCTAAATATTGCCTTGAAGTAGTCTCGAATGAAACTGGGCGTAAGGGACCGCCTCGAAGGAGGCTACCATCTTTCCCAATAGTCTCATGCAAAGGCGAATAGACGGCCTCTTGTTTGCTTTGACCTTGTGGATCAGGTCTTTCAGAGACTGTATCTTCGGTTCTGGCAGGTATACCCCGTTTTGGGCTGTATCTATGATCATGCCCAGGTACACTATCCTTCTTTGGGCCTGGAGAGAGGATTTTTGTAAATTTATAATCCATCCTAAATGCTCCAGGTATCCTACTGTAGTGTGTACAGCGTGACCCAATCCCTCCTTTGACTGATCTATTACTAGTAGATCGTCCAGATAGGCTGTTACCGCAATGCCCCGTGTTCTTAGGTTTGCTAACAGAGGAGCTAGCACCTTTGTGAATACTATGGGCGCGGTGGCTACACCAAACGGCAGAGCCACCAATTGAAAGTGGCGATCTTCTACCGCAAACCTTAGGAATCTTTGGTGAGCGGGGAGGATGGGTATGTGTAAATGTGCGTCCTTGATATCTATGGGCGCCATGAATTTTCCGCCCTTTAAAGTGGCGGCCACGGATCGGATCGTTTCCATTCAAAAATGGCGAACGTTCAGGAACCGATTTAGGGATTTTAGATCCAGGATGGGTCTGACATCTCCATTTGGCTTTGGAATCACAAAGAGGTTTGAGTAAAAACCTGAACCTCGCTCTTTTTGGGGTACGTCTGTAACTACCCCTTGAGCCATTAAGTGATTCAAACCTTTGAAGAAGGATTCTCTTTTTTGTGGATCCTTGGAGAGTCTTGAACCTCGGAATTGAGAAGATGGGATCTCTCGAAATTCCAGTTTGTACCCTGAGGATATTGTGGATACCACCCAATTGTCCTGGATTTCTGACCGCCAAGTCGCTGAGAACTGACAAAGCCTTCCTCCCACTCGGCCGAGCGGGGGCGCCCCTTCACTGAGAGGTTTTGGGGGCTTGCTTATTAGCTCTTGCACCCCACGGCTTCTTGTTCTTCTGAGCTTGCCCCTTGGCTTTTGTGGGCGGCTAAAACAGGCCGCCGCCACTGGTTGGAGTCAGATTTCCCGGGAGCTGGGGAGAGAGAGCGTTTAAAACAAGATCTCTTGTTTTTCTTTCTCTCAGGTAAAAGTCGTTTTACCACTTGATATCTTCTGTATATATTTTTCTAAATCTTCCCCAAATAGGCGTTCGCCATGGAACGGGAACTTGCCAACAGCTTTTTGCATGGGGTTTCCGCTGACCAATGCTTAAGTCAAAGTACTCTGCGCATCTGTACCAGCTGGAGTGTAAGGCGTGATGCCTGTATGATAGAATCTCTCATGGCATCTACTGTGAAGCATAAGGCTTTAGGCAAATTTTCCCAATTTCAAGCCTGCTCTGAAGGCAGTTCCTTCAGCCCCTGCTTTACCTGTTGGCTGATGACCTGACACATACCGACTGCTGCTACTGCAGGTTGGGTAATTGAGCCGGCCAAAAGGAAGGAGGATTTCAACTTCCTCTCAGAAGGATCTTTTAAACCCTTGTACATTATCCACCGGACATGTCAGGTTTTTATTTACACAAGAAATAGCCGCAACTACCGCAGGCAGGCTCCATTTCTTTAAAAAAATTTCCCCCATAGGATAAAGAATGTTAAACCTTTTTGGAGGTGAGAAACGCTTATCTGGATATTGCCAGTTTGCGTATATTAGATCCTCTAGTAACGGATGAACCGGGAAGGAGCATGCACCTTGCAGGGATCTTAATGACCCTAGGGAGGAGACAGGTAATTCCGTTACCTCCGCAGAGGTTAACTTAAATGCACTGCTATAGCATTGTACCTGTGACCTTAAAATCTGGCTCCTCATCCTCTGCTGATGTAGCCTCCTCCTCCTCATCCTCCTCCCTCAGGTACTTCTGAAGGGAGGTCCAATACTGGAAGAGACCTGCTTCGCTTATTGTCCCTTTTTAGAGGACTTAGCGATTAAGGAAGCAATTTTTTCCTCCAGATTATTTAGGGCAGCTGATAAAGTGTCCTCAGTGACATATACAGGCCCAGGCTTCACTCGGGAAGCCGCCATACCTGACAGAGGTAATGGCTCATCCTGAACAGGTGTATTTAGCAACACAGGAGAGAAAGGTACCGAGTCAGCACAGCTAGAGCCTCTCTCAGGCGGTGGTGCTTTCTTATCTCTTTTTGTCCGTATTACTTCCCCTGGAAGGTTTACTGTTTAGACAAAATACAAGGTACCTAAATGCATATACTACCGTGTTCAGTTTAGCAAATACATTAAGTATGCAACTTTTAACACATAACTATGCATAACATGGATGTCTTCTAGGAAGTACCCAATCCAACCACATGGAGTCTTACGTCCCTGTATAGCTGCTGTGTTTCTCTGCCAGGAACAAGAGAACTAACGAGCTTGCTTGCTGCTGCAGTGCTTCTCCCACTGACTTTTAAATTTGGCGCCGTTTCTGTGCCTGCGCGCGCCACGTGCCCGTGCACGCCTTCGCCCCCCCCCCCTCCGATAAAGCGCGCTCCCGCGCGCGGCCCTTAGCGCTATGGCGGTGGCCATAGTGAGAGAGGACTCTCATCAGCCCTTGTTCCCACTTACCTGCATCTGCAGGTGTCTGGTCGGCCACCGAAAGGAGGATCGGGGTGCCCCAGCAAGCTCAGCAGCGGAGGTGACGAGCAGTGTACTTCGCCGAAGCCGACACTGAACAGAGTGAGGTGAGTATATTCAGCTCTTTACTCCCCCCAGTGGTGGAAAAAAATAGGATTTTTATAACAGCTTACCTGTAAAATCCTTTTCTTGGAGTACATCACGGGACACAGAGCGACATAGTCATTACTAATGGGTTATATAGTTACCGTCAGGTGCTGGCACTGGCAACTTCCAAAACCGGAAGTACCCTCCCCTATATAAGCCCCTCCCATCCGGGAGCACCTCAGTTTTGTAGCAAAGCAATAAGTGTCCCCAAAAGAGGGGTGGGAGCTCTGTGTCCCGTGATGTACTCCAAGAAAAGGATTTTACAGGTAAGCTGTTATAAAAATCCTATTTTCTTTTTCGTACATCACGGGACACAGAGCGACATAGTCATTACTAATGGGATGTCCTAAAGCAATGCCAAATGAGGGGGGGGATACACCATATATAAGCTGAGCGCTATCAGACATGAGGATCTTTTGCGGCCTGCAACACACTGCGCCCAAAGGCGACATCCTCCTGACTTCTAACGTCCACCTGGTAGAACCTAGTAAACGTGTGAACTGAAGACCACGTTGCGGCCTTACAGATTTGAGCCAGGGAGGCCTGGTGATGCACTGCCCATGAAGTTCCAACTGCTCTCGTGGAGTGCGCTCTAACTTTGAACGGAGGCGGTCTCCTTCTCAAGCCATAAGCTTGCATAATGACCTGTCGAATCCACTTGGCTAAAGTAGATTTTGACGCTGCCTGACCCTTTCTGGGGCCTTCCGGCAGAATAAACAAAGTATCCGTTCTGCGAATCTGAGCAGTGGCTTTTAGATAAGCTTTAACTGCTCTTACTACATCCAAAGAATGCAATAACTTTTCCTCCACCGAAGTAGGTTTGGGGAAAAAAGAAGGAAGAACCACATCTTGGTTCAAATGAAACCTCGATACCACCTTAGGAAGAAAGGCTGGATGAGGACGTAACACTACTCTGTCCTTATGGATAACCAGATATGGCTCCCTACAGGACATAGCTGCTAATTCCGATACTCTTTTAGCCGAACAAATGGCTACTAGAAAAATCCATTTCCTGGAGAGAAGCACCAAGGAAATATGCTGTAATGGTTCAAATGGTTGTTTCTGTAGAACCGACAGAACCAAGTTTAGATCCCATGGACATATGGGAATATTAACCGAAGGACTAATACGCATCACTCCTTGTATAAAGGCTTTGACTAGTGAATGCGAAGCCAAGGGCCTTTGAAAAAATATTGACAAGGCCGAAATCTGACCCTTGATAGTACTCAAGGCAAGCTTCCTATCTACAGCCCATTGTAGGGAGTCCAGACTCCTACCTATTACGTACTTACGTGGATGCCATTTCTTGGCCTCACACCAGGCGATGTACGCCTTCCAGATTCTATAGTAGATCTGCCTGGATACCGGCTTCCTGGCATTGATCATGGTAGATACCACAGAATTAGAGAGCCCTCTCTTTTTTAGAATGTGGGCTTCAATAGCCAGGCCGTCAAACCTAGGGCTGGTAAGGAAGGGTGGTATATCGGTCCTTGCGAAAGCAGGTCCGGACGATGTGGGAAAGTCCCAGGACTCCCCACTGACATTTTACAATCTCCACGTACCACGCTCTTCGGGGCCACGCTGGAGCCACCAGAATCACTGGTTTCTTTTCTACCCTGATTCTGCGGAGTAATCGAGGTAACCATTGTGGCGGTGTGAATGCATATATCAGCTTGAACTGATCCCAAGGGAACACTAGGGCATCCGAGCCGCAAGCTAGGGGATCCCTTGTCCGAGAGACAAACCTGTCCCCCTTTGCGTTGAATCTGGATGCTAGAAGATCTACATCCGATGTTCCCCACCGCTGACATATTGTCCAGAAAACCTCGGGGTGAAGGGACCCTTCCTCTGGGCCTAATTGCTGGCGACTTAGAAAGTCCGCCTTCCAATTCTCCACTCCTGGAATGAATACCGCAGATATGGCTGGGACATATTTTTCTGCCCATTTCAGGATGTAATTTACTTCCCTCTGGGCTGCACGACTCCTGGTGCCCCCCTGATGATTGATATATGCCACTGCTGTGGCATTGTCTGATTGAATTCTGACAGGGGACCCTTGGAGTTTGGATGTCCATGCTACTAGGGCATACCGGGCTGCTCGTATCTCTAAGAGATTGATGGGCAGGGCCTTTTCTGCATCCGACCATCTGCCCTGGAGAGACTATTGCTCCAATACTGCTCCCCAGCCTATAAGGCTGGCATCTGTAGTGACCACCTTCCAAGAAATCGGACTGAAGGATTTCCTTTTTTCCAGATTCTGGGGAACCAACCACCAACGGAGGCTCTTGCGAACGGAAGGGGACAAGGACATTGTAAGTCTAGGGCCTGAACTTTTTTGTTCCAGGCTGACAGTATGGCCCCTTGCAAATTCCTTGAATGGAATTGACCGTAGGGTACTGCTTCGAATGATGCCACCATTTTTCCCAGCAGCCTCATATACAGGCGTATGGACGGCTGTCTTTTTTGTACCCACTAAGTGGATCAAATCTTTCAAAGACAACACCTTTCCTCGAGGCAAGAATATTTTTCTCTGGCCTGAATCCAACCTTAGCCCCAAGTATTCCAGACTTTTGACTGGTTTTTAGGGCTGACTTGTCTCGGTTGATAATCCAACCGTGAGATTCCAGATACTTGATCGTCTTGTGAACGACCACGTCTAGTTTTTTCACTGAGTGGTCTATCAGCAACAAGTCATCCAGATATGCCATTATCATTACACCTTGTGTTCTTAGATTGGCCAATAAAGGGCCAGAATTTTTGTGAACACTCTTGGTGCTGTGGCCAAACCGAAGGGTAAGGCTCTGAACTGAAAATGGCGCCCTTCTACTGCAAAGCGTAGAAATTTTTGGTGGACTGGAAAGATGGGAATGTGCAAATAAGCATTTTTTTTTTTTTTTTTTTTTTTTTTTTTTTTTGACTAAAAATTTTTATTCTTTATTTTTAAATTAATGATAAGATGGACATTACATACAGGTACAGTCTCAAGTTACATACATTACTTTAGCAACATACATCTCCAAGTATTGCACATGCAGGGCTTAACAACACTCTAAATAATACAACTCCGGCCTTCTTGGGACTTTATCATGGGTCAGGAGCGTTGGCTCCATAACATCAGTCCAGGAACTATAATCAACAGTAAACTTAGGCTAGGGAGCCTGTCACCCCTCTCGGGAATATTCTGTGAGCAGGCCCTTTATATGAAGGTCCAGGCATAGAAAGCGCAGCCCAGAATTTGGCCGACCCCAATTGCACATGTGTGTAGATTGATACTATATTATTGGGACAGAGTATCACGGTACTTGAGAAAATATTCATAGTATGACCCATATCTAATTTAACACTACAACAATACCTGTATTTAGATAATCAGGAAGAATAATGATGTTACCAGGTTCACTGCTCTAAACATGCTACCGCGCCTTTCCACATGTCTTCGCATATACATAAGAAATCAACAAACAGTTTACTCAACACTAGAGGACGTCATATAGTGGTGGGCCACAGACCCCAAAATTTCTGATGGACATGTATTTTGTTCAATTTATACGCTAGCATCTTCTCCATTAAACATTGAGCATTTACTCTATTTATGACCTCCAACACAGTAGGGGGGTCTGGGGATCTCCATTTGGCTGCAATTGATATACGGGCAGCAAATAGGATATGTACAATCACAATCCTTTGTGCGCTTGGGAAGGAGTCTATCCCTAATGTAAGAAGTGCTAATTCTGGGGTGGGTTTACACTTCGTTTTGGAAATGTCTGAGATGAGTGAAAATACATCTCTCCAGAAGTTATGTAGTATACTACAGTGCCACATAACATGTAGGAGGTTACCTCTGTGCTGACACTCTCTCCAGCAAAGTGGGGAAAGAATGGGGTTCATTGTGTGTAGGCGCGTCGGGGTGATGTACCACCTATGCAGTAACTTACACGAATTGTCCCAGTGATCTACACAGGCTGAGGATACCCTATTGTATCTAATAGCAGTCATCCATTGTGGGAATGTAAAGATTGTCTGTAGTTCAGCCTCCCATTTGAGCATATTCGGGGTTTTGGAGTTCTTTAATTGATGGTTACAGAATCTATAGCAGAGAGATATACCCCTTATGTTTGTCTTGCCCCTGGACATGAAGAATTCCCATAGGGCTAGTGGGACTTCCGTGGTATCATGAGGATTCATTTTATTATAACTCCGAATTTGCTGTAGCATAAGGGTGTCAAGTGCCGAAGGTTGAGTAATATCTACAGTGTGAAAATGTACGCCCTTTTGTTTCCAGTGATGTGTTGAGAAGTTATGAATAAGGAATGTGTAGGTCGTGAGAGGCTTTTCTAGTTTGTGAGTAGTCTCCCCCGGGAATTTCATTTTGGTGAGTAGGGACCACGCAGCAATTGAGGCCCTAATTGTAGGGTAATCAGGTATTAGGGGTTTGTGATGTATGGTGGATGCCATCAGGAGTGCAATCAGATCATGAGTTGGTGTAACCTCCCTTTCTATTTGATTCCATAAATTATCTTCCTGACTAGAGAACCAAAATTTCAGCTGGTCCAATAAAGAGGCAGTATAGTAGGCATACGCGTTCGGTAAGCTTCCTCCCCCCACCTTTTTGTGTAAGTAAAGAATTTTCATCGCTATTCTAGGTTTTTTATTCTCCCATATGTAGGCATTCAGAAGCTTTGCGAGATCCGAGAAAAATTTGTGGGGTATAGGGATTGGTATGGTTCTGAAAAGGTATAGAATCTTGGGGAATATTTGCATCTGATAAGCCGCAATCCGCCCCATCCATGACAGTTGGAATTTGGACATCTGTAAAAAGTCTTTCTTGGTCTGCTCTAGGAGGGGTAAAAAATTTTCAGAGTATAGTTTGGATGTAGGGTGGGTGAGTTGGATACCTAAGTAGGTGATAGAGGGGGCATCCCAGGTGCAAGGGAATAGTAGTTCTAGTTTGGCGACCATATTGTGGGGTAAATGAAGTGGCAGGGCAAAACATTTAGAGGTGTTAATTTTGTAATATGTTATCCTCCCAAATTCATTAATAACTTCCGTGGCTTTACTTAGTGAGATGTGTGGGTTGGTCATGGTAAGAATCACATCATCTGCAAACAGTCCTATTTTGTGTTCCGTGTGACCAATTCGGAGGCCTGTGATCTCCCCAGTGGATCTAATGATTTCTGCAAGGGGTTCTATTGCTAGGGAAAAAACAATCGGAGACAGCGGACATCCCTGTCTCGTTCCATTTGTGAGGTTGAAGGAATCAGAAAGCATCCCTGACGTAAATACTCTGGCAGAGGGATTCGTGTATAAAGACATGACCGCTGAATGCAAGAATCCGCTTATGCCGAATTTATGTAGCGTGTGTGACAGGTATGACCAGTGAACTCTATCAAACGCCTTTTCCGCGTCTAAGGCTACAAATATGCTAGGCGTGCGATTGAGTTCCGCGTGTCTCAGGAGATTGATCATTTTCCTAGTGCCATCTGGGGCCTGTCTGCCCTTGACAAAGCCCACTTGTTCTAGCCCAATGAGTGTAGGGGTTACATTGAGTAGTCTGTTTGCTACTATCTTTGCATAAATCTTTAGATCCGAGTTCAGGAGTGAAATGGGCCTATAATTCTGGGGGTAGGCCGGATCCTTCCCGGGTTTTGGGATAGTCACTATAATTGCTTGGAGCATTTCCTTTGGGAATGCACAGGTGTGTGCCGCCGTATTGTATAGATCTACCAGTCGGGGGGCGAGCAAAGATGAGAATGTTTGGTAGTATTCGGCTGAGAACCCGTCGGCTCCCGGTGATTTGTGTTTGGGAAGTTTCTTAATTACGTCCTTGATTTCATCTTCTGTAAAGGGCGCATTAATTATGCCTAAGGTCCCCTTATCTATGGACGGGAGGTCAATCCTTTTAAGAAAGTCAGTAATCTCAGTTTCTGTGGGTTGATGGGTAGACTTATCCTGGTTCAGATTATATAAGACCTCGTAGAAGTCTTTAAACGCGTTTGCTATGTCTTTGGGGTTCTGATATGAAGTATTATTAGTGGGATGTTTAATTATAGATATTTTGGATTGTGCTTGTCTTTTCTTTAATTGGGATGCTAGTAACTTCCCCGCTCTATTGTTCTGGGAGTAGAAAGTTAGTTTAAGTCTCTTATAGTAAAGGTCGTAGTCTGATTTCAATACTAGTCTCAGTTCCTCCCTCCTGGAGTTCAATTGTTGTAATAAGGAGTGGTCCCCATTTTTTTTATGCTTACTTTCCAGGTCAGCTATTCGGTCATGGAGTTGCGATATATATCTGCTTTTTTTCCTTTTTTCCCTAGCTGCTATCTGGATCAAGGCGCCTCTCGTGAAGGCTTTGTGGGCGCACCAGATTGTCGCGGGGGAAGTGCCAGGGGTTTCATTGAATTCAAAGAATTCATTTAGCTTCCCTTGAATTTCCTCCCTAATTTTGGGCTGGGAGAGTAGATATGTGTTGTTACGCCAAAGTGGAGAGGCTGTAGTTTTGTTGGTGGAAGTTATATCAATGGTGATAGGGGCGTGGTCAGACCATGTGATGGTGTGAATATTTGCTTTGAGTACCTTTTGTAAAGTATATTTGTCCGTAAGGAAGAAGTCAATCCTAGAGTAACTCTTGTGGACCGGTGAGAAGTAGGTGTAGTCCCTCTCTGTGGAGCGGAGACAGCGCCAAGGATCATAGAGATCTTCCCCCAGGCAGAAATTACCTAGGGATGGCGCTCGTCTCCGCTCCCCAGAGGAGGAGTCAAGCATGTTATTCATAAGTACATTAAAATCTCCGCAAATGACTAGGTTACCTTTTTTCATTGCTTTTGCTTTTTGTATGGTTTTGCGTAAAAACCTAATCGGGCTTTTGTTTGGAGCATACAAGTTCACCAGTGTGTATACCTCATTGTTAATTTCGGTAATCAGGATGATATACCTACCATTACTATCATAGTGTTCATCTAGGAGGTTAAAAGATACAGAGTCCTTAATAGCGATCATTACTCCATTGTTTTTTTTTTGAGTTATTTGCCGTGAAGACATGTGGAAATTTCTTATGGGAGCATTTAGGTGTACTTTGGTCCAGGAAATGAGTCTCTTGTACACACAGTACATCACAGTTCTCGTCCAGGGCAGTTTTCCATAGGGTTCTCCTTTTATAGGGGCTGTTAAGTCCTCTAGCGTTGATAGATAGCAGTTTAAGTGTCATTTGTTTCATTCATGGTGCTTCGGTGACATCTAGTGGCGCAATATGAGAATTGGCTGTAGCTGAGCATTAATTTCTGAGCAGTGAGGAGCTGTAATTTGGTTTTCATTACAGAAGCCTGGAGTCTCAAAATTATACAGAGACAAGTAACCATTGCAACGTCAATGGTCTGAAAATCAAAACATATAACCGTTATCATCAACAGGATGGATTTGGGACAATCCCAAAAGCAGTATCGGGGTAAAGACATTCAGGTGATTACCTGTTCAGCCGAACATCCGGGGACCATCTGTTCAGCATTAGAAGGCGAAAGAGGCACAGTAAGGTTAATTTGGAAAATAGGAAGTTCAGCACCATAGAACCATTATTAGTGTAGTACAGATGTGGTTATTTGTCACGGTTGTTCCTGGCACTGCGGTTGTTGATAAGTTCCGATCTGGGTGAAGACTGGTCCATGGATTCAGGGATACCTTCCTGGGGAAGGAGTCCCCACTTGCGGAGTAGTTCCAGACCTTTATCCAGGGAGGAAATGGTATACCATTCGTTGTTTTTCTCCAGAATGATTTTTGCAGGGAAGCCCCATCTATAGAGAATCTTATGATTTCTCAGCATTTTTGTAACCGGTATCAGATTATTTCTAGCCTTCATTGTGGCCTGTGATAGGTCAGCATACAGTGTGATTCCAGCATATGGGTCTGGGAGGATGTTGTTTTGCCTGGAAAACCTCATAAGCTGGTCTTTAATATGAAAGAAATGAATTCTGGCTATAACATCCCTAGGAATCTTCTCAGGGAGATGTTGTGGTTTGTGCAGCCTGTGTGCTCTGTCAATAATGACATCCGCTGTGGTGAGCGAGGGAATTGCCGTCTTCATTAGCTGCTGCAGAAATGAACTCAGTTCGGCAGGCTTAACTGTTTCAGGAATCCCTCTGAATTTCACATTGTTCCTGCGTGCGCGGTCCTCGAGATCTGAGACCTTCAGGCGTAGTGCTGTGAGTTCATCTTCTAGATCCACATGAGCATCCACCAATTCGTTGTGGGCTGCAGAGAAATCCCCCATTTTGTTTTCGACATGGGCTATTCTATCCCCCATTGCACTCAGCTCCCTGCGTGTGGAGTGAGCGATGTGAGCTATGTCTTGTTGTATGGCCCCTCTTAGCGTCAGGATCATATCCTTCATAATTGTATCGGTCATGGGCTGACCAGAGACAGGCATATCATCCAGCTTCTGGGCATATGAGGCAGCTTGCTCCATGTCGTCTCCCCCCCCTCCTTGTTCATTGCTATCATCCCCTGGGGCACTGACCCTCCGTTTCTGCTTGAGGGGGCTGTTGAATGGGGAAGAATAAGGGGGCTGAGTTAGTGTGTCATTAGGTAGCTCACCCTGCAAAGTGAATGTCGCGCTGTTCTCTCCCTCATGGCAGTGTGATGCATGCAGTCCCGCTGCGGCGCCATCTTGGGCCTTCCGGCCTGTCATGGAGGGATAGAAGTCCGTCAATTTTCTGGGCCCCTCTCTGTTCTTGCGTTTGGCCATGCTATCAGCGGGGTTCCTCCTGTCTTCCGCCGCTCGGATGTGCTGTTTCTGAGCCTCAAAAGCCGCTAAAGGTTGCTTAAGGTCCCCTGATGCGTCGGAGCTCTCCTCTCACACCACCATCCGCTCCGGCCGCCGGCTCCGCCCCCTCGCAAATAAGCATTTTTGATGTCGATCGTGGCTAACCAATCCTCCCCTTGTAGGGCAGTGGCCACCGATCGGATCGACTCCATCGGAAAGTCCTGATATACAGGAATTTGTATAGCCCTTTTTAGAATTAATATGGGCCTCCCGTCCACGTTTGCTTCGGGACTGTAAAGAGGTTTGAGTAAAACCCGAACCCTCATTCTTCCAGGGGAACCTCCATAATTACTCCTTGGAGCAATAGTTGTTCTAGTGCCAACAGGAGGGACTCTCTCTTCCGGGGATCCCTTGGCACGTTTGACCTCAAAATGGGAAGGAGGGGAGTCTTTTAACTCCAAACTGTATCCCAAACCTACTGCGGAGAGCACCTATCTGTCTTGATCGTGTCCCGCCAGGTCTCCTGCGAACAACTGGAGTCCTCCCCCCACCCGACTGAGTGGGGGCTTCAATGAATTTAACTTTGGGGGAGGTTTTGTACCTCCCCTGACCCAGGGTTTCTCATTACCCTGCTACTGTCCCTGTTTTTTACCCCCGGGATTTAACCGAGGAGGCCGTCGGAACTGTTACACAGCCGATGCCCCAGGGACTGGAGAAGCAGGCCTCTTAAAGAGGGACCTCTAACTCTGCTTTTAACCGGCAAGAGCGTATTTTTACCGCTGGAAATTTTCTGGATATATTTGTCCAGGTTTTCCCTGAATAAGCGTTCACCATGAAATGGGACGCTAACCAGCCATTCTTTACAGGGAGCTTCAGCAGACCAGTTTTTGAGCCATAGGAGCCTACGCATATGTACTATAGACAGCGTAAGGCGGGAGGCCTGATGGACTGAATCCTCTATGGCGTCAACCGCAAAGCCTAAGGCTCTAGGTAGATCAGCTAGGGCAAAGCCTGCTGATCTGTCAAGTCCCTCAAGACCTGTTTCAACTGATCCTTCACTGCTTAGCAGACCCCAATAGCTGCTACTGCTGGTTGTATCACCAAGCAGATTTTCATAAGGACTCCAATCTTTTATCTATTGGGTTCTTGAACATTTGGACATTATCCACTGGACATGTCAGTGATTTATACATACAAGAGATGGCTGCGTCCACTGTAGGGACCTTCCTTTTTTTTTTTTTTTTTTTTTTTTTGATGAACTTATCCTCCATGGGATAGACCACCGAAAATCTCTTAGGGGAATAAATATTTTCTCAGGACGTTCCCAATCCTGGTAAATGAGCCCTTTCAGTAAAGGGTGAAGTGGAAAAGAACAAACAGTCTGGGGGCTTCTAGCGACCCCAACGAGGATACAGTAGTGGTTGATGGTTCCGCAAGGTGCATTTTTAAATGCTGATCGGACCATGTTAGTCAGAGACTGAACCCATAATCTTTCAGCTTGAGATGCTGAGAAAAGGTTCCCCCACTGTTGATTCCTCTATAACAGAATCAACCTTATCCTGATCCCCTTCAGGCAGGTCGATCCCTGTATGGGACTGTTGCTCTGCTAACAGGCACTCTGAAGGAGGAGACGGAGATCGGGCGTGCTTTCCCTGACAGGGAGGCAGCGATAAATTTTGACAATCTCTCTCTAATCCTCCCAGAGCTGAGGAAAAAACCTCCTCTGTTACATACACAGGAGCAGGTGACTGAGGACAGCCACAGTACCAAGTACCCCTGCGGGGTCTCTACGGTCACTTACCTCTGAACTTCAGGGGAGACTGGTGCAGCAGGAGTATGCCCAAGATCCTCAGAGCCCGATGAGACCCCCTTCGCTTCCTGGAAGATTCAGTTCCGGAGCTACTGGACGGCATATTCCTAAGCCTAAAGCTGAGGTATTCCAGCCGTAATACACCACTTTTACTGAGAATAGTCTAGCACAATTGCTGCTATATAACAGTTGGTGTCTACTAATGTGCCTTTCTAGGGGATGCCTGTATCAACCGCTTGCTGTATGCCTTTAAATGTTGCCAGCTCTGTCTCTGTACTTCATAGCCAGCTTACTGCAATAATGTGGCTTTTTAAAAACCTGCTGGGACGCCCGCACATGCGCAGAAGCGCTGCGGCGCGCACAGAGCGTCATCCCCCAGGCCCCGCCCCTTTTTCCGGCCACCTCTATATATAGAGGCGCGTGCACGCGCACGCGCGCGGCCACGTGCGCCTCGGCGCTAATTTTCAAACATGGAAACCAGGGACAGGAGCCAGGGCCCCCTTTGCCGCAGGCCGGGGGATAGACGAACACTGCAACATGGCAGAGGAAACAGTTTCCTGTAGGAGAACTCACCAGCTGCCTGGACTTTGTTCTCTGAGAAGAAACTAGTCCATATGACAAGAAAAACATTCCACAGCGGCCTCTAGTGGACAAACACAGGTACCGCAGTTTAATATACTAAACATATATAAAAAAACATTCCTTTTTTTTTTTTTTTTTTTCTTGACCACCATTAAAAATTATTACATTTTTTTAGTAGTTACAGGCATGCACAGATATTAGCGGGAATACCGTTAGGTAACAGACAGAAAGACAAATTAGGCTTGGGGGTCCCCCAATGGAACCAAGTTCCTGGGGGCCCCCACTTACCTGTTCCCCGCCGCAGGACTTTGTTTGGTCCACAAAAGCCCAAACTTCACCTATCACGGCAGGCATTGTAATCAAACCTTCAGGGACCGGGTTCCCAAGGATTCCACTCCCCTGGACCTGTATAGCACCCTGCACAGAAAACATCTTGGTCGTGGGTATGACCAGAGCTCTGGATCCCAGGGTCCAGCTCTCCTAAGAGAAGCATTACAGGCAGAACCTTGCTCTTCTCTGCAAGGCCCGGGTACCGACCGTTTAGCTATGAAGCTTTTTTGGTCGGATCCGGAATAGCTTACTGAGGCCCAAAAGAACCTGTACGCAAGCTCAGTGAAAAACACATGTTTCTTCTTGGCCAACACCTTAGACACTGGCAAAAAACTGAGGTGCTCCCGGATGGGAGGGGCTTATATAGGGGAGGGTACTTCCGGTTTTGGAAGTTGCCAGTGCCAGCACCTGACGGTAACTATATAACCCATTAGTAATGACTATGTCGCTCTGTGTCCCGTGATGTACGAAAAAGAAAAGAAGACATCCATTTTTTGAAAAAGGTCCCAACCTAGTTATGGACCTTCTAATCTCACCTTATCCACGCCGCAGGTTTTTCTGCTGAAAGATTTCAGACAGATACCAAACTTCACCCTTCACGGTGGGCTATGTGTGCCAACCTTCAGGGATATGGGTTCCTATTTAAAGGATACCTCTCCCCTGGGCCTTGTACAAGACTCTTACCAGGACTTTATAGCGAAATAGCGAAAGTGCTGGATCTTAGAGCCCAGTCCTCCGAAGAGAGACATTACAGGCGACGCCTCATGGATGAGGCCCGGATCCCATCCAGATTCAGCTCATTTGTAGGCGTCTTGGATGGATCCGAAAGCATAGCTCTTTTACCCCCAGAGGGTCTCTTTGGTAGAGCTTTCCTTTAGCACCTCCTAACGCGTCCAACACCTTTCGACACTGGCGAAAAAACTGAGGTACTTCCCTGATGGGAGGGGTTATATGGAGGGGAACTGTCTTCCATTGGTTGTGCCAGTGTCCAATCACCGCTGGTGACCCTTAACCCATTATGTAATGACTAGCTCTGTGTCCCGTGGTGTACGATAAAGAAAGGAGGGCCCTGGCCTACGGCATGGCTCCTTACCTTTGCTGGATTGTGGGAGCAGTGTGCTCATACTCCCAGTGACATTCTTAATAATGTCATCCAGCGAGGCTCCAAATAGCCTCTCACTCTGGAAGGGTAAATTCACACCTGTGAATGCACCCTCACTCCAATTAGATGTGACAACCCCAGCAGGGGTTCCGAGGACTAGCTGCAGGAGGCAGCCACATTGAAAGCAATGGGAGGCTACCAGCTCTCGTGGCTAGTCACGGCCACTCGCATGTAATCACTCATTTATCAATCACTCATTAGTGATCTGCCCTGGATGCAGACCGTCTGAGACAGTTTTTGAGTTGGTTACTATCACTGGACGGGAAACCAACCTGGGTTGGAAATATCACTTTCATTAAGCTACCTTGATTTTCAATAAATTGTTGTTGTGGAAATCTTCTGTGTCTTTTGCTGGTGTTTTAAGCTCTTTTTACATTAACAAATGTATGAAAAAGATTGTTGTTTGGGGTTAGTGGCTCTAGGAAGGAATTACACCATTACCTCCTGTTATAAGAGGAACACTTATCACGGTACAAAAGAACACATTACTGCAAGATCTAGGTAGATTGCAAAAATGTAAAGTGTTGTATTCTTTGTTTTCAAAACTCCTCTTTAATAGGATGCATTTCTTTCTCGTACATCACGGGACACAGAGCGACATAGTCATTACTAATGGGTTATATAGATACCGTCAGGTGCTGGCACTGGCAACTTCCAAAACCGGAAGTACCCTCCCCTATATAAGCCCCTCCCATCCGGGAGCACCTCAGTTTTTTGCCAGTGTCTAAGGTATGCCTGCCGTGATAGGTGAAGTTTGGGCTTTTGTGGACCAAACAAAGTCCTGCGGCGGGGAACAGGTAAGTGGGGGCCCCCAGGAACTTGGTTCTATTGGGGGACCCCCAAGCCTAATTTGTCTGTCTGTTACCTAATGGTATTCCCGCAAAATTCTGTGCATGCCTGTAACTACTAAAAAAAATGTAATAATTTTTAATGGTGGTCAAGAAAAAAAAAAAATATATATATATTTTTTTATATATATTTAAGATATTAGACTGCGGTACCTGTGTTTGTCCACTAGAGGCCGCTGTGGAATGTTTTCTTGTCATGTGGACTAGTTTCTTCTCAGCAGAGCAAGTCCAGGCAGATGGTGAGTTCTCTTATGGGAAACTGCTTCCTCTGCCATGTTGCAATGCTCGTCCATCCCCCGGCCTGCGGCAAAGAGGGGCCCTGGCTCTTGTCCCTAGTCTCCATTTTTCAAAATTAGCGCCGAAGGCGCACGTGGCCGCGCGCGTGCACGCGCCTCTATATATAGAGGTGAGCCAGGAAAGGGGGCGGAGCCTGGGGGGTGACGCTCTGTGTGCGCCGCAGCGCTTCTGCGCATGTGCGGGCGTCCCAGCATGTAAAAACCACAGTTTTGTGTGGTGAGCTGGCTATGAAGTACAGAGACAGAGCTGGCAACATTTAAAAAAGGGCATACAGCAAGCGGTTGATACAGGCATCCCCTAGAAAGGCACATTAGTAGACACCAACTGTGATATAGCAGCAATTGTGCTAGACTATTCTCAGTAAAAGTGGTGTATTACGGCTGGAATACCTCAGCTTTAGGCTTAGTATGCCGTCCAGAAGCTCCGGAACTGAATCTTCCAGGAAGCGAAGGGGGTCTCATCGGGCTCGGAGGATCTTGGGCATACTTCTGCTGCACCAGTCTCCCCTGAAGTTCAGAGGTAAGTGACCGTAGAGACCCCGCAGGGGTACTTGGTACTGTGGCTGTCCTCAGTTCACCTGCTCCTGTGTATGTAACAGAGGAGGTTTTTTCCTCAGCTCTGGGAGGATTAGAGAGAGATTGTCAACATTTATCGCTGCCTCCCTGTCAGGGAAAGCACGCCCGATCTCCGTCTCCTCCTTCAGAGTGCCTGTTAGCAGAGCAACAGTCCCATACAGGGATCGACCTGCCTGAAGGGGATCAGGATGAGGTTGATTCTGTTATAGAGGAATCAACAGTGGGGGAACCTTTTCTCAGCATCTCAAGCTGAAAGATTATGGGTTCAGTCTCTGACTAACATGGTCCGATCAGCATTTAAAAATGCACCTTGCGGAACCATCAACCACTACTGTATCCTCGTTGGGGTCGCTAGAAGCCCCCAGACTGTCTGTTCTTTTCCACTTCACCCTTTACTGAAAGGGCTCATTTACCAGGATTGGGAACATCCTGAGAAAATATTTATTCCCCCAAGAGATTTCCGGTGGTCTATCCCATGGAGGATAAGTTCATCAAAAAAAAAAAAAAAAAAAATGGAAGGTCCCTACAGTGGACGCAGCCATCTCTTGTATGTATAAATCACTGACATGTCCAGTGGATAATGTCCAAATGTTCAAGAACCCAATAGATTAAAGATTGGAGTCCTTATGAAAATCTGCTTCTTTCTACAGCAAGCTTGGTGACACAACCAGCAGTAGCAGCTATTGGGGTCTGCTAAGCAGTGAAGGATCAGTTGAAACAGGTCTTGAGGGACTTGACAGATCAGCAGGCTTTGCCCTAGCTGATCTACCTAGAGCCTTAGGCTTTGCGGTTGACGCCATAAAGGATTCAGTCCATCAGGCCTCCCGCCTTACGCTGTCTATAGTACATATGCGTAGGCTTCTATGGCTCAAAAACTGGTCTGCTGAAGCTCCCTGTAAAGAATGGCTGGTTAGCGTCCCATTTCATGGTGAACGCTTATTCAGGGAAAACCTGGACAAATATATCCAGAAAATTTCCAGCGGTAAAAATACGCTCTTGCCGGTTAAAAACAGAGTTAGAGGTCCCTCTTTAAGAGGCCCGCTTCTCCAGTCCCTGGGGCATCGGCTGTGTAACAGTTCCGACGGCCTCCTCGGTCAATTCCCGGGGGTAAAAAACAGGGACAGTAGCAGGGTAATGAGAAACCCTGGGTCAGGGGAGGTACAAAACCTCCCCCAAAGTTAAATTCATTGAAACCCCCACTCAGTCGGGTGGGGGGAGGACTCCAGTTGTTCGCAAGAGACCTGGCGGGACACGATCAAGACAGATAGGTGCTCTCCGCAGTATGTTTGGGATACAGTTTGGAGTTAAAAGACTCTCCTCCTTCCCATTTTTGAGGTCAAACGTGCCAAGGGATCCCCGGAAGAGAGAGTCCCTCCTGTTGGCACTAGAACAACTATTGCTCCAAGGAGTAATTATGGAGGTTCCCCTGGAAGAATGAGGGTTCGGGTTTTACTCAAACCTCTTTACAGTCCCGAAGCAAACGCGGACGGGAGGCCCATATTAATTCTAAAAGGGCTATACAAATTCCTGTATATCAGGACTTTCCAATGGAGTCAATCCGATCGGTGGCCACTGCCCTACAAGGGGAGGATTGGTTAGCCGCGATCGACATCAAAGATGCTTATTTGCGCATTCCCATCTTTCCAGTCCACCAAAAATTTCTACGCTTTGCAGTAGAAGGGGGCCATTTTCAGTTCAGAGCCTTACCCTTCGGTTCGGCCACAGCACCACGAGTGTTTACAAAAATTCTGGCCCTTTATTGGCCAATCTAAGAACACAAGGTGTAATGATAATGACATATCTAGATGACTTGTTGCTGATAGACCACTCAGTGAAAAAACTAGACGTGGTCGTTCACAAGACAATCAAGTATCTGGAATCTCACGGTTGGATTATCAACCGAGACAAGTCACCCCTAAAAACCAGTCAAAAGTCTGGAATACTTGGGGCTAAGGTTGGATTCAGGCCAGAGAAAAATATTCTTGCCTCGAGGAAAGGTGTTATCTTTGAAAGATTTGATCCACTTAGTGGGTACAAAAAAGACAGCCGTCCATACGCCTGTATAGGAGGCTGCTGGGAAAGATGGTGGCATCATTCGAAGCAGTACCCTACGGTCAATTCCATTCAAGGAATTTGCAAGGGGCCATACTGTCAGCCTGGAACAAAAAAGTTCAGGCCCTAGACTTACAATGTCCTTGCCCCCTTCCGTTCGCAAGAGCCTCCGTTGGTGGTTGGTTCCCCAGAATCTGGAAAAAAGGAAATCCTTCAGTCCGATTTCTTGGAAGGTGGTCACTACAGATGCCAGCCTTATAGGCTGGGGAGCAGTACTGGAGCAATGGTCTCTCCAGGGCAGATGGTCGGATGCAGAAAAGGCCCTGCCCATCAATCTCTTAGAGATACGAGCAGCCCGGTATGCCCTAGTAGCATGGACATCCAAACTCCAAGGGTCCCCTGTCAGAATTCAATCAGACAATGCCACAGCAGTGGCATATATCAATCATCAGGGGGGCACCAGGAGTCGTGCAGCCCAGAGGGAAGTAAATTACATCCTGAAATGGGCAGAAAGATATGTCCCAGCCATATCTGCGGTATTTATTCCAGGAGTGGAGAATTGGAAGGCGGACTTTCTAAGTCGCCAGCAATTATGCCCAGAGGAAGGGTCCCTTCACCCCGAGGTTTTCTGGACAATATGTCAGCGGTGGGGAACATCGGATGTAGATCTTCTAGCATCCAGATTCAACGCAAAGGTGGACAGGTTTGTCTCTCGGACAAGGGATCCCCTAGCTTGCGGCTCGGATGCCCTAGTGTTCCCTTGGGATCAGTTCAAGCTGATATATGCATTCACACCGCCACAATGGTTACCTCGATGACTCCGCAGAATCAGGGTAGAAAAGGAACCAGTGATTCTGGTGGCTCCAGCGTGGCCCCGAAGAGCGTGGTACGTGGAGATTGTAAAATGTCAGTGGGGAGTCCTTGGTCTCTCCCACGTCGTCCGGACCTGCTTTCGCAAGGACCAATATACCACCCTTCCTTACCAGCCCTAGGTTTGACGGCCTGGCTATTGAAGCCCACATTCTAAAAAAGAGAGGGCTCTCTAATCCTGTGGTATCTACCATGATCAATGCCAGGAAGCCGGTATCCAGGCAGATCTACTATAGAATCTGGAAGGCGTACATCGCGTGGTGTGAGGCCAAGAAATGGCATCCACATAAGTACGTAATAGGTAGGATTCTGGACTTCCTACAGTGGGCTGTAGATAGGAAGCTTGCCTTGAGTACTATCAAGGGTCAGATTTCGGCCTTGTCAATATTTTTTCAAAGGCCCTTGGCTTCGCATTCACTAGTCAAAGCCTTTATACAAGGAGTGATGCGTATTAGTCCTCCGGTTAATATTCCCATATGTCCATGGGATCTAAACTTGGTTCTGTCGGTTCTACAGAAACAACCATTTGAACCATTACATCATATTTCTTTGGTGCTTCTCACCAGGAAATTGATTTTTCTAGTAGCCATTTGTTCGGCTAAAAGAGTGTCGGAATTAGCAGCTATGTCCTGTAAGGAGCCATATCTGGTTATCCATAAGGATAGAGTAGTGTTACGTCCTCATCCAGCCTTTCTTCCTAGGGTGGTATCGAGGTTCCATTTGAACCAAGATGTGGTTCTTCCTTCTTTTTTCCCCAAACCTACTTCGGTAGAGGAAAAGTTATTGCATTCTTTGGATGTAGTAAGAGCAGTTAAAGCTTATCTAAAGGCCACTGCTCAGATTCGCAGAACGGATACTTTGGTTATTCTGCCGGAAGGCCCCAGAGAGGGTCAGGCAGCGTCAAAATCTACTTTAGCCAAGTGGATTCGACAGGTCATAATACAAGCCTATGGCTTGAGAAGGAGACCGCCTCCGTTCAAAGTTAGAGCGCACTCCACGAGAGCAGTTGGAACTTCATGGGCAGTGCATCACCAGGCCTCCCTGGCTCAAATCTGTAAGGCCACAACATGGTCTTCAGTACACACGTTTACTAGGTTCTACCAGGTGGACGTTAGAAGTCAGGAGGATGTCGCCTTTGGGCGCAGTGTGTTGCAGGCCGCAAAAGATCCTCATGTCTGATAGCGCTCAGCTTATATATGGTGTATCCCCCCCCTCATTGGGCATTGCTTTAGGACATCCCATTAGTAATGACTATGTCGCTCTGTGTCCCGTGATGTACGAGAAAGAAAATAGGATTTTTATAACAGCTTACCTGTAAAATCCTTTTCTTGGAGTACATCACGGGACACAGAGCTCCCGCCCCTCTTTGGGGATACTTATTGCTTTGCTACAAAACTGAGGTGCTCCCGGATGGGAGGGGCTTATATAGGGGAGGGTACTTCCGGTTTTGGAAGTTGCCAGTGCCAGCACCTGACGGTATCTATATAACCCATTAGTAATGACTATGTCGCTCTGTGTCCCGTGATGTACTCCAAGAAAAGGATTTTACAGGTAAGCTGTTATAAAAATCCTATTTTTAGTTACCGTATATACTCGAGTATAAGCCGACCCGAATATAAGCCGAGGCACCTAATTTTACCACAAAATCTGGGAAAACTTATTGACTCGAGTATAAGCCTAGGGTGTGCCTCACTTTGCCTCATTGTGTCCATGCCTCACTGTGTCCATGACTAGTCTGAGGTTTAACATGGGAGTCTATTGAAGGGGTGCCCGGGTTTGAAAAATCGGTGCCCCCGGCCATAAGTCCCCCGGACAAGAAACTTTGCAAACTTGTAGAGGAAGAGCGGGGCTACATGTTTGCCAAGTTTGGGGTCCAGAGGACCTACGACGGGCCGGTACCGGGTCCCCAAAGTCACCAGAGAAATTACCGTTTAACATGGGAGTCTATGGAAGGGGTACCCGGTTTTGAAAAATCTGTGCTCCCCGGCCGTAGGTCCCCTGGACAAGAAACTTTCCACACTTGTAGAGCAAGAGTGGGGCTATATGTGTGCCAAGTTTAGGGTCCAGGGGACCTACGGCCGGCCGGTACTGGCTCCCCAAAATCCGGGAGATGAGGCGCAAAAAGGTGACTCGAGTATAAGCCGAGGGGGGCATTTTCAGCACAAAAAAATTGTGCTTAAAAACTCGGCTTATACTCGAGTATATACGGTAGTTCTTTCTACAACGTGCATGGATCAGTAACCTTTACAATCCAGTACCCACCGTGCTTCCATTACACCCGGACACACAAAATCCCCCAAAAAAAGGGGAGCAGACAGATTTCTGTAACAATTGTGCTATTTTTGTCCATAACCTCTGGAAACATAAATACCTGCAAAGAATAGTAACAGCACCACTGGCAGGTGCAGAGATAAACTACAAGAGGGCACACACTCACACATTACCTTTAGTTTGATGGTTTTGCTCCTGAAATCATCAAGAACTATGATCACGTCTTTATCCTCTGGAGAAGAGTCTGTGCCTTCATGACTACAATTGACAGAGAGAACAAAATCATTCTACATTCATTTAAACATTATACATATATTAAAGTTCACATTTTTACAGCTCATTATTTCAAAACTGAGCTAATGTGATTATAAAAACTCTCATAGATGTTATAACAATCCGACCTGTAAATACTATATATATCCTCGGAGCGGCCTTTCCTGAGACGAAGAATCCATGCTCCAGGGTTAGCTTTTAACTGGAAATACCCCTGTAAAATAGCAAAAAATACAGTTGTCACTTCAAACACAAGAGCGCCAATGAATAGCGCAATTGATGACAGAGTACTTGCTTCCATATCACAATAAACTATGCACTAGCATGACCTATTCTAAAAGCCTGTACAGTGTACAGACAGTCCCAGACTTACATACATCCGACTTATAACTTACAAACTGAGGGAAACAACAGAAGTGAGAGGAAATCTACCCCTAGGAAGGGAAATTCACTCCTGTAAAAATTATCATGGGAAAAAGGTGTCTCCACTGATGCTTAATCACCAATCCTTGTTTCCACGACAACCCAAAATTTTAAAAATCCAATTGTCATGGGGACAAAAAGTGAGGTAAAATCTTCTGAACAGGTGCACAGACAGCAAAACAAATGTTACAGGGGTGTTAACCCTTCCTTGTGTTATCCCAAAAACTTAAAGGAGAAGTACAGCCAAAGTTCGTTTGGCTGCACTTCTGTGGATCACAGGAGTGCAGTTCGTTTTGCACTTCTGTGGCCCGTTTTCAGCAGAGAGTGGGCTGAAGTCCACGCTCTACTGATGTCACAGAAGTAGGTCCAGGCTCCACGTCATCACAACCAAGGAGTCGGGATCTGCCAGATCCCTGGACTGACACCTGGCTCAGCCTCTCAGCGAGCCCCTGAGAGCCTGAGCCGGAAACCCCCGCCCCTTCCACAGCCCAGCGCTCTAGAGTGAGCGAGTAGGGGAGCAGAGCAGAAAGCGGTGACTGATAGTCACCAGCTCTCTGCTCACGGAGCTGTGAGAACCGAGTGATCGGCGACGTTCAATCACTCGGTTCTCAGTGTAGAGGCGCCGGGGGACCAATGCTGCATCCACCTTGGTAAGAATGATTATTTAAAAAAAATAAAACACATACTTCTCTTTCAGAAATATTGTTTTTGGCTGGACTTTCAATTAAAAATGTACCTGTTCTAACTTACATATAAATTCAACTTAAGAACAAATCTACAGAATCTTGTTTGTAACCTGGAGACTTTCTGTATATGCTCAGCACGAACTCACTAAATGGACTAACAAATTCTTGGCTTTTACTTCAGAAGAGCATCATAAAACACAGTGAGCCCTCCAAAGTCTATATGATATTCTGGTTAACAAACAGAAACCTACAAGGTTAGCCATGACAATGGTGTCCACTATCACAGGATTGTTTGCTGTTCCCAGATTGAACTGGAGTCCTCGTGGTGGTTGTCCAGTAGAGATGTCAAAACAGTGGCCTTCCAAAAGCAGATGTTCAAGTTCAAACTCAGCAGCTACAATGCTGTCCACCTGATAAAACAAGACAAAACCCAAGAAGAAAGTAGAAAAAAAACATGGTAAGCATACACTACAGCACAGACGACATTCGTAAATATGTTCAGTATACTTGGACTCTGGGTTGCTATTTGACGGCCTCAGGCCAATGGTACATAGACATGAGGAGAAAATTAGCTTTTTGGGGACACTGGAGACCTTCAAAGTATAAGCTCTGCCTATAAAAGATGGACACTAAGTAAAAGGTCTGAGTGTTAAGCCGCTTCAGGTGAACTGTCAGAATGTTATCTGCTGCAGACAATCTCGTGGGTGATAGCACAGCTCATTTGTCAATGTAAATATTAAAGTAGACCCGAAATTTGCTGCACTTCCTCAAATTCTTTAACGTTTCATAAAAACATGGTTATGAGTAAGCGCTTCTTGAAGCCCCACACTGTTTGTGATGTTTTAATGAAACATTAAAGGATTCGAGGAAGTGCAGAGAATTTCAGATCTACTTTTTATATACCGGTAAGCAAAATGTTGCTCCTTCTCACACCAGTGAGAAAACGCCCGAGAGGGACAACAAACAAGACTGAAATCTGAGGGTATAAGGTAACATTTCCCTAGAGCAGTGATGGCGAACCTTGGCACCCCAGATGTTTTGGAACTACATTTCCCATGATGCTCAACTACACTGTAGAGTGCAAGAGCATCATGGGAAATATAGTTCCAAAACATCTGGGGTGCCAAGATTCGCCATCACTGCCCTAGAGGGTCTGCTAAATCCTTAAATCCCAGTCAAGAGTCCTTTAGATCAACAATTAGAAGAAAACCAAATAGGAAGATAACAGTCATTTATGATAGGCAAGCCAACAGCTGGGAGCATGGTCTAGAAGGGAAGCGTCTTGGAGTTCCAGCAGCAAGAATCCTGCCTGGGATCCAAGAAAGGAAAAAGGAACGGAAGATCCGAAAACACTGGGATATGTCAGATTCCCAACAATCGGAATCTCAGAAAAAGAATAATCCAGGAAAAACAAAAAGAACCAGTGGCACTACTGGGTTTACCTCCTGAAGACCCTATCTTTAGAGAGATGATCCAGTGTTTGGAGGAGAGCGCAGTAAGAGCAAGAAAATGCATTGCTTAACTGCTCGCAGGAGTTTCCTTTTTTTTCTTTTTTTTTTAAATCCAAGCAATTGCCTTCTTTGAATTGAACCTGTTGCCAATTAAAAAAATGCAGGTAAAAGGGCAGAAAAAAAATCAAGCATTTGAAATGCTTACTTGATTACTTACAGTGTTTTTCCTTTCCAATTTTTTTTTTTAATTTACTAGGAAATTTGAACACTTCAAGAGGAGTTAATTTCCTAGCACTGCAATAGTTTCCCCACCCTCCTTGTGAAACATAGTCCTCTCTTTTTCTAAGAGTGCCTAATTGCTGTCTGTGCTGTCCTATCTCCTCTGCCCCCTACCATCACCTACCTATATAACCTTTTATGCTGCTGCAGGGGGAGGATTGAAGTGTATACTATACACTTGAGTGACAGCTCTGAGGATGTTGGAGCGGCAGAAGTAGGCTCAGTACTTTTGTATATCTTCACAAGGGAGGATTTTACAATTGAAGTTTATGGAACCAAAAAACAGAAATGAGTCCCTGGCCCTTTCCATAAACTGTACAGATGTGAACTACATCCATGGGAAACAATGTTAAATGGACCTGAAAATGCACAAAAAAATGCATAGTTGTGAACCAGGCCTTAAAAGCTCTTGTGTACACAATAATAGATGATACTGCCAGCCAGCTTAGGACACCATCTCCCTCAGAAGTATCGCAAACATGGGACTTTACTTCCACACAGCATTCACAGTTTTGTATACCAGTTAAAATGTAAAAAAAGGGAGAAGCTCCTTCCCTGAAGATGCCCTATTTTGGGAAACGCATTGGACAGAGCTAATCTTGTGACATCACCGTGAACATTGGCAGCAGGAGTCTGCGGCGGTGCTTGGATCACATTGTTATTTAATTCACTGCTGTGTTTATGCTGTTGAGAAATGTAGGTGCAATAGCACATTATTACATTTTACTGAAATTTACTGCACCATGAAGCTTCTCCCATTTTTTACATTTTAACCAGTACACAAAACTGTGTGTGTAAGAGAAGTCCCATGTTTGCAATCCTTATGAGAGAGATGACGTCCTAAGCTGGTCGGCGGAATCATCTATTATTGTGTACACAAGCTCTTATTAGATCTCCTGTGTGTAAGATCTTTACTGCTAGTAAGCGGCTTTGCATGAGAGTCTCACATTGGCACTGGAGCACTTTGATTACTAATCCTTTGCACTTAGAACACTTCAACAGGGCTGCTGGAGTGGGGACTTTTCAATTCGATTTTTTTGATTAGCATATTTGGACGGAGTGGCATTTATTATAGATTTGCACATAAATTCTTTGGACTGTATTATTGATTCAGACATTTTTTTATTTAAGTTTTTTAGTCTCTTATCTTTTTATTCATTTGACACAAGAATTTCCTATTTTGATTTTATTATTACTAGTTTGCATCTATTAATTTTTGATTTATGTACAAATGTTTATTTTTTAAAGGGACAAGCGCACCTGTTTCTTCAAGATCATCGCTGTATGCATAAAATAATAAAAGATTAGCTAACTACTATCTATTTTCTACCGAAAAACTATAGCCCAAAGGGAAGGAAGGAGCATCTTTTGTGCTTGGTATCCAACCACAGGGATAACACCCAAGAGGTCTCATGTGTCCTCTATGAAGGATACAAAAAAAGAATCCTAACTGAATTTGTTAGGTTTCTTTGACAATTCAAAGTAACACAACCCTTTCAATCACATTAGGGGTCAATATAAAGAACTATCCAAGTAGCTCTTCATCCTTAAAACAATACAAGTAACAAAAGAACATCCACTTAGACTTGAAAAGAAAGGATTTCATCACCAGCATAGAATAGAAAGGATTTCATCACCAGCATAGAAATTAGTTCTTTACTGTGAGAGTGATTTAGACACTGGAATCCTTTGCCAACGGAGGTAACGGTGTGAATATAAATGTGGATTGGACACTTTTCCTGCAAGAAATTACATTTCCAGCTACAACATTCATTAGTGAAGTGATTGACCGATGAAATTAAACTGGTTGCCATTGATGAGGTCAAGATGGATATATTTTTATGTACCTGTGAAAATAACTTGGCCGATATCTTACGGAACAATTCTTTCGCCTATTTTAGGATACGACTATCATACTAGAATTGGAATGAGCCTCACAATTTTTTTTAACCTTACTTACAAAACTGTAAAATTAGCAAATGGCAGTGTGTACAGTGCAGTCATACTGTGGTCCGAACCAATATCTATTAAATCAACTTTCCCTAGGGCTACTGGCACAAGAAATGTATGCATAAAGTAAGGCCACTCTAAGTGTCAAGAATATGTCAAACTATTTGGACCCTATTCAATGCCTATCACCGTTGTTGCAAGTGAGTGCACTCTTGCCATGTACATCACTCCATTGCGGCTCCAACTTCCTCCAGCATTCCACTCAGGGATCTTGTCTGTTTGACCATCTACAGCTGGACATCAACTACTGAAGAGACACTGCCTTCCTGACTATTGAAATCTGATTGGGTGGAGCTACGGCATGTGTCACCATGTTGGGTATTGTGGCCATCTTGTTGGTTTGAAACTTTGAAACCTTGGGACAGGTTGAATTTGTTTGGACACACGTGAGTGTTAGAGAGTTTTACTACACCATGAGGCGGTTCTCTTCCCTTTTTGATTTATATGTCCTCAGAATTGATTCTTTGTCTTGGTGGAGTGTCTTTTATCTTGGAAGTGTGCCTGTATCATTGAATAAGTACAAGAGCTTGAAGATCAGCATATGGATATGCTGCATGAGTGTTTTTGACCTCTTAATTATTTGGTGGTCAACATCTGGCGGTAAGAGGCTAGGGAGTCAATTCACCAAGAGTTAAATAACAGCTAATAAAATGCAGTAAAAAAACTGCATGTGGTAACAATTGTGCAAGTGTTCAATTCATTAAAAATTTTGCATTAAATACCGAATGTGGTATTTGTTCAATTTAGCGGTAATTTAAGGGGGACACGTTTTTTTTTTTTTTTGTTAATAAAGGAATTATCAAAAACGGTCTCTGTGTTTTTATGACTTTTTGACACTTTTTTGGTAAATGGGTGGGGGTACTAAGTACCCCATACTCATTCACATGGTGGGGGGGGGTGTTTTGGGGCCCTTAGAGGGGCTTCCAGATTCGGATAAGTCTCCTGCCCACAGACCCCCACAACCACTGGCCAGGGTTGTGGGAATGAGGCCCTTGTCCCCATCAAGCACCCTCCCTGCCACAAAGCACCACATTGAGGGCATGTGGCCCTGTAGCCTGGAAAGGAGGGGTTGGTCGCTCGCTTGTTCCCCCCCTCTTCTGACCTGCCAGGCTGCATGCTCGGATAAGGGTGTGGTATGGATTTGGGGGGGGGGGGCTCCACACCATTTTTCTTCTTTTATTTTGGTGTGGGGTTCCCTTTGAAATCCATACCAGACCGAAAAGCCTGGTATGCATTGGGGGGGACCCCACACAGTTTTTTTTTCTTCATAATTTTTAATTGTCTGCATGATGAATCATCCATTGTTAAGGACGCGGTGGCTGGCTTTCCGGCCTGCTCCTTGACCCACATGCTTTTTTATTTACAAATACTGCTAGTGATACCGTCAGCAAACCCCTGGTGGTAAATATTGCATGTTTTTTTACTCTCTGGTTCTATTGTGAATTGGACTTAAGAGCTTTTTTAACGATATTTACTAGCACATTTTTTTTTTTTTGCGGTAGGTACCACATACTCGTCTTTTTTTTTATTTTTATGAATTGGACTTAATTTACAGCATGCAATAATTTATGCAACTGAGTCAAGTGACCACATTATCATATGCCCCCCTACGTGTTTGTTGAAGGAGATTTTGACACCACTTCATGATCTCTGAGTACACTTCAGGTGGCTTTCACTATACATTTTTGGACACTCTTTTATCTGCATACACATTTATGTTTAATTTTAGTTGAAAGTGCTGCACTTTCTTTTACGAAGAAAACTCATTCCAATTGTTATGCTTCTAGTGCAGGATAAAGCTAAAACCTTTATTGACCACTTTTGTATATTAAATAACATTTACTATACTTTAGTCATTGGTTGTTCAGTGCCTAAAAAGTCCATATGCTATTCCAATGCCTTTTGATTAACAATATCCTCAAATTAGGATGTGGCGTGGGTAACTATCAAGGAGCTTCCACAGTACCACCTGTTGGTCACCCATATTATTGTATTTACGTTATTGACTGCTGCAGGCAAAACCTTCATCTTACACAAAACAAGCCCAAGTATAACGTACTGAGAAGTAAGCTCTCTTACAGAGAAACATACTGTATATGTCACTTAGGCCAAGTTACCTCTTGTAAATATATATTGTCCAGGTCGTAAGGGGTTCGCACAGACTCCACCATCCAGCTGTCAGGCGTGCTCGTACTCAGAGTGAAAAGTGGGGACTGTGGCATATCCAAGAACTTTGCAATGGGGCCAGAAGATAACTTGTGGTCTGGGGTGAACACAAGCTCTGGTTCCAAAACATAACGGTAGAAACTGGAAAAACAAAAGAGAAGAAAATATTGTCAACGTGCAGTCTGATGCTTGCAAGGTATATTCCACAAAACAAAGTACAACTATCCTGAAAACACTGTATTGCTTGCTGACTGTAAAGTTGTGACATCTGGATGCTATGAGTTATGACACATCACTGCCAAAAAAGGGTACGTCTTGCTGGGGGCCATGTTATTTTTAAAGGATGCAAAAGTTAAGACTCTTATTCTGTTATACGTGTGTTGTTGAATAAATAAAATTGCACACGGACAACCCATGTACTATTATAAATACCAGCACTGGAACACATTCTGGTAAGCTCTGACCTGCATAATTTTCTAAACCTTCCCTTCCCTGATAATGCAAGATATTCTTAAGTTTTAAAAGTCACTCATACCAATTAAGTACTGGTAAATGACAACTCAAATCATGCTTTAAAGCTGAACTCTAGGCAAATAAAAAATTGCACAAATGAATGCAGCTTCGTAATCATTAATACACAATTAAAGTGGGAGATGAGGCTAATCACAAGTATTCTTATCTCTGCTGCATAGCCTGTAAATACTTTTTTTATTTTTTTATCCACTCCACTGATCCAGCGGTTTGGGCTCCACCTGTTAGAGAATGGGAGCTGCTGGGGAGAGGAGGTAGCGCCGACAATGGAAGGGCAATGGGATTTTATTACAAGATTGCGACTAGGTGACAGCGTTATATCCGGCACCTCAACCCCAATTCGTATATATGGGGCAAAAGATATTTTATGGGATTATAACGGTGCCAAAAATAGTAAAGACCACTTACGTATAAAACATATAAAAGTTTATTTACAAAAAGTTTAAAATTGACGCAATAAAATAATTTAAGCATATCACTTAATTGGTCACTAGTTTCTGTTGTGTGGATGGTCATGAGGTAGTGTCTAATCCCGACATGTTTTGCCAGGGTTGGCTTCTTCAGGGGATTTGCAGAGAGACAAAATCATATATACAAGCAATGGTATTTTACAGTTACAGGCTATACAGCATATAGAGAAGGCACGGGGCAGCATTTTTAGGAATACTTGCCTTTAGCCTTTACTACCACTTTAAGTGTATTTTATAAACACAAGTAGTGTAAACACTTAAATTTGATTTGGTTTCAGCCTCCTGAAGTCTCAGTGTGAGACGAAGAAGCAGTAAAAGGAGCCAATCAGTTCACATGGTGACAAGAAACATGCCGATAGAGTGACAGAGAGAGACAGACTCACCACTATTTTGCTTCTTCTCTCACTAATGGAAGAAAACCATTCTGTGGGAAAAATCTCTAAATTTATTCTGAATATTGCAGCAAAAGCTGTTTTTTTTTTTTTTTCTAATGCATGGTTTATTCTTGTTATCTTGCAGAGCTCCAGTTCGTTTTCTGAAAATTAAAAGTCAGCAGCTACAAAAACTTTCAATAAACAAACACTCACCTGTACCAGGATCCAGCGCTGTGCTCATCTGAGGGGGTGCCAGGGACTGTCTTTGGTCCTCAGCGCCAGCATCTTAACTGTGGGCACCCAGCTTGAGGCTTCAAAGGCTGGTGCCCACTAAGCATGTGCAAACCTGTGATGTGATCCAAAAGACTGCAGGGAGGGAGGGGGGAAGGAGAACTTCTAATCAGATCGCCTAGGTGATACAAGCAGAAGTAGGGGCTCCCCTCCAAAAAAAAAAACCGCAGGGAGTAGGGAAGGAGGCCTTAAACAGACTTTTTCCCTTTTGGGTGGAGTTCTGCTTTAAGTTCAGGAGAAACAAGGAGGATGCCATTGCTGTTCATGTTCAAAAAATCTCAGTTGTTAGCTATCTCACTGATCCCCCAACAATACATTCTGAGTAAGGCCGCGTACACATGACCGGTTTTCTCGGCAAAAGACGACAAGAAAACTGCCGGGAGAGCTTTCTTGCCGAGAAAACCGGCTGTGTGTACGCGGCTTTCCGTTTTCTCGTCAAGAAAACTGCCCAGATTCTCGACGAGAAAAAAGAAGATCTGCGGCCTTTTTTCTCGTTGAGAATCTCGTCGGCCTGTTTCTCGACGAGAAACCCGAGCGTGTGTACACTTACCTGTCGCCATGGAAACCCGTGCATGCTCGAAATGACTTTGACGCATGTGCGGTAGCTTCCTAGGCATAGGGTGTAGCAAGTGGGCGGCGACGGCATCGAATGTGACGAGCGCACGCTCGTCGTAGTCGATGACGTCACCGCATTCGTGCCATTCAAAAGAACGGCGGTTCTTTTGAATCATACGTGTGTACACTCGGCCGGGACAAGTTTCTTGTCAAGGTTCTCATCAGGAAAAACAACTTTTTTTCCTGACGAGAATCTCAGCCGTGTGTACGAGGCTTAACTGACTGTAAACAAGCATGCAGATTATGAGTTTTGACTTCACTGGCTCAATGCATTTTTGAGTTTGTAATACAAAATATTGTATCTAGAGGCAGCTGGGTTCTCGAGAAAATATCCTGTGGAAGGTTTCCCATAAAGTTGCATATTTTTCCTACTTTAAAAGGTACGCAGCAGTGCAAACTACCAGCATATCACCAGTCATTCCAGTTTATCAATGCATAGATAAAAAATATAAATACACAGGGCTGCAGTGTCTTACAACACTACATTGACCTATGCACCACCGCTCAGATTGTCTATGTCTGACCATAGCTGCCTCAGTGAAGATAAATTCTCAAGAACAAATAAAATGCTGCCTTATACTTTATAAATGGACAGGAGTGCCATTGCTGCTTAATATTGCTACTTCCTGCCTAATCCTTTTGCTAAGGCTTTTCCCAAACTGTATTGTAGCTGGTAAAAAAGTGGAGGGACGCCTGCACTTTGCACCTTGGGAGGACATGTATGACCTGTCACATCTGCCCACAGGAGCACAATAAAGGGTCAAATCTAAATGATATGGGCAGGAGTATAGGCAGTGTCAAGCAAAAATAGGAGCAATTTCAGAGCATTTCAGCACTATCAGCTGAGAAAGCAGGTATTGACTCAAAAACTGTTTTCAGAAGGAAGTATCTACACCAGTAGTAGTCAATTAACTTAATATAGAAGGCCCCAAGTGTGGACCCTGACGTCACTAAGGTCTGCATATGGTGTTCAGTGTATGTAATGCTAACTTTCACAGACTGTAGATCTACCAGAGTAGATGGGCATGCTAAAGGTGTACAGTAGTTGGAAACCTTATACATACTACAGAAGATGGAACTGCAGCAGGTTACAGAAGACTAAAGATCACTGCCATTACAGCTGCTTTAAAAACCAGTGCTTTCATTTGTGCTCCCTAAGCCTCTTTAAATATTACTGGCACCACATTTGATATTCCGTAAGAACACTTATAAAAGATCAGAGAAAATACATAAGATAGCAAATGGAATGGACTACACCAAAAAGGCGTGAAAGAAATGAAACCAGTCTAATGAAGATTGTTTATTTACTGGCACTGACTAAGCACCTAGAAAGGGAAATCACAGACCAATGTCTGCTAACAATGGGCCTTATGTAGCCCTCTAACCAAAGGTTGGGTACCAGGGCTCTACGCCACAGGGCTTTAGCTGCAGATAATATATAGTCCATATGGGAATAAGAACTAGTAATAGTGAGAAATAGGATAGAGTGAGCAAAAGAAAACGTTTTCCCTGCTGTAGACAACACATTTTATAGGTCCAAAACTCCAGAAATGAACTATTACAATAAACTTAAAGTGGTTGTAAAGGCAGAAGGTTCATCTTAATGCATTCTATACATTAAGATAAAAAAACCTTCTGTGTTCAGCAGCCCCCCTCAGCCCCCTTAATACTTCCCTGAGCCCCATCTCCATCCAGCTAGAGACTCTGATGTCCGGGGCTCTCCCTCCTCATTGGCTGAGACAGCAGCGAAGCGCCACTGGCTCCCGCGTCTGTCAGTTAGTGAGCCAATGAGGAGGGAGAGGGGGCAGGCCTGGCCGTGGCTCCGTGTCTGAATGGACACAGATAGCTGCAGCTCGACTTGGGTGTCCCAATAGCAAGCTGCTTGCTGTAAGGGAACTCAACAGGAGAACTGCACAGAGCAGGCAAGAATAACATATTTGTTATTTTTAATTAAAAAAAAAAGAGACTTTAGTATCACTTTAAGGCCCCATTCACACTGGGGCGGGAGGTGCGCTGGCGGTATTGCGCTGCTATTTGTAGTGGCGCTATACCGTAGGAATTGCGGCGGTATTCGGTTTTAACCCCCGCTAGCGGCCGAAAAAGGGTTAATACCGCTGGCAATGCACCTCTGCAGAGGCGCATTGCCGGCGGTATAGCCACGGTTTCCCATTGCTTTCAATGGGAAGGAGCGGCGGAGAAGCGGTAAACACACCGCTCCTCTCACCGCTCCAAAGATGCTGCTAGCAGGACTTTTGGAGCGGTCCTGCTAGCGCACCGCTCCAGTGTGAAAGCCCTCGACTTGCAGTGTCGGTTTGCAGGAGCTATTTTTAGCGCAATAGCGCCTGCAAACCGCTACAGTGTGAAAATTGCCTAAATGTACTTTGAAAGAAGTTGAACTTTTGTTTATCACATTGTTTATTTCTAAACTATCTATCTGCAAATGCTCAGCATATCAGTAACAGCTGGAAGTGAGCAAAGGTGCCTCATCCATATGTTAAGCTTTCAGCACGAATATGTTAAAGCATGAAGGCAAGAATCGCTGCCTTCAAAAACAATACAATTCACTGATTACTCCCTATGTCCATAAAGATTCCAATATTCTAGTGTACGGTTTACTGGTTACAGTCACCGTGCAGTTTATCAGTTTCAAGCTGTCACTGTGTGCACCCTTCTAAAAGTTAATGCCATCACATCTAGAATGCCAAGATAAACCACAGCTAGATGAGATCACATATTGGCTTACGGGGGCCCAAAATTCTAACATTTGTTTTAGTCATTCTGTAATACTGTAAGCTATCCAGTCTAATAAACCGTGAAAGAAAACAGAAGGAGCTTTGTTCTGTGGTGCGTTTCAGTGTGATCATAGCAAATCAGCCTGAAAGGACACCTGGTAAGTTCTAAAAAAATAAATAAATAAAAAATCAAATTTTGCTGGTTGATGGCAGACTACACCTAACAACGGTAGGTACCATCAGCAAACGTAAAGGCAAAGTTCAAATTTTTGGAAAAAATTATAAATGCACATATTTCTGCAGGGAAAAAAAGTGCATTTATTATTTTTTTTCCCCAAAGGAAGACCAGAAAGCATTGATCCTGTGATCAATAGATGACGGGTGTAATGCCAGGCTCCTCCAGACTCTCAGCATAGCAGTCTGCCTGTACCTGCACAGAACTCTGGGAATTAATGACACAACTGTGTGGGCAGAGCCTCGCACAGCTAGGTTATTTTTAAATTGTTCCAGCGGGTGTGGAAAGAGGGAGGAAAAATGGGAAGTTCAGGACGGAAGAGGGAGTGCTGGAGCATGTTACATGTTATACCCTAAATATGCGTGTAATGTGTAATATGCTGACAAAGGTGAACTTATCCTTGAAGTCTGCTTTACATTATAACTGATCTCCCTATTGCTACTAAAAAAAGCTCATAGTCAAAGTGTTTTAATACTTATCTTTAGCAAGGCCTGTTCCCTTTTCATGTATCCCTGAGCATATAATTGTGATATAAAAGGAACGGAATAGCTACCACTGTCCAAGCAGCCAATCATTTCATCAGCCTCGCACAGATCCCTAGTCCGCTGCGAGGGGATGGGAGGGGGCAGACATCAGTTTTGCTCTAACTGGAGGTCTACAAACACCAGGTAGCCTCCTTAATTTGTAAGCAAATGAAAACA
The DNA here is from genome assembly GCA_029206835.1 of Rana muscosa. NCBI lineage: Eukaryota > Metazoa > Chordata > Amphibia > Anura > Ranidae > Rana > Rana muscosa. The sequence goes on along the minus strand of CM055121.1, from coordinate 437,331,500 downwards.
TTACAACAGGTCAAGCACTGGCACTATTACACTGTATTCAACAGGAATACAGACATGCTGATGCTGGACATTACTGAAAATGTGAATTCTGCAGTACAAGTACAGGGTGGAATCCCCAGTCATGCTCGAGTAACCCTTAAGTCTGCCGTCAAAACCTACAGATGCAAACCAGTGCCTACCTTCCATTTTTTAGGTCACTATTTTAAAGCCCTGGCATGGATTCCAGGTTCTCCCTTCCCTGTGACTCCCTCTTTCCCCCTAGAGCCCCTTGTGCATATATTATGCAGTTTTTTCCCTTTTATATTTACTTTTTTTTTTTAAAGATGATTGTGTGATCTGGAGGGTCTGGCAGTGGGCAGTCCTCAAAGATGCAGAAAGAAGCGGTGAAGTGTTTACATCAGCACTGCTCTCTGCATCAATATAGGCGAGGCATCCTGGTGATGCCCCTGCAGGGAACAGGTCCATGGCTCCCTGCACTCACAGTATGTCCTCTGTCTTCTGGGTTGAATTACAGAGAAATGATGGAAGACTGTGTACAACTTGTGATAGAATTGAATTACTGTCGGCGACAGCGTCTGAGAGGTTTTTTCCCCAATACTGTTGGGAGACCGTTATAGAAAAAAAACTAGTCTGGTGTTGGGCTTTAAAATGGTATTAAACTCAAAACCAAAAATGTGTATATATTTTGCAGCTTACCAATCATTAGATGTCGTGGCTGCTTTAGCTTTCTTTATTTAGTTTTTTTACCTAGTGATCTGGCCAGTAACACACCTCCTGTATTAAAGTACCCCCATTCTGGATGAATGGGCACAGGGGCACCTTTGAACAGCAGCACTGTCGGTCTGGGGGAGGGGAGTGTTAGATGTACTAGCAGATTTAAATACACTAAACTAGATGAAACCAAATTCCAGGTAACAATTTAATAAGAACTTACAGCAACAGTTTTGTTCTTTGGGAATAAGGTTTTACATAAATAATAAAACATGCTGATCATTGTAAGAACCCTTGTCATTGGTAAATGGTTTGTCTCATGTCTATAACTGATACAACTCCAGGAGAGCTTGTTCTTTTGAAAAAATAACAGACTTACTGGCAGGATCACCAAGTGACAATAAGGGAAACAAAGCCTAAAAAATAAAACTAATACAGCCATCAAATCTAAGAATTGTTAAGCAGATATATGATAAATGTTTGCTTTTGGATTTAATGCCACTTAAGGTTTGAGGCCTAGAGCTCTGTAAAGAGCTGCTGAACTAGAAGAAGGTCCAGTAAGATACCCAAGACATGAGATTTTATTTCCCAGCTATGCCTGGCATTACACTAATAGTTTTTTTTGTTCAACCCAGCAGGTTGAACGAAAAAAAACTGACAGCTTTGGTCAGAGCCGCTGCACTAACAGTCTGATTTTAGTACAGCGATTTCCCCCACTGAGCGGTTGTGTTCTGACAGAGGGCGGGCTTCTGTCGGACCAGTTGCAATACACATGGCGAAATGTTGGCTGTTTTTTATTGAACTAGTCGATGCATCCCGACATTCGACCCGTGTGTATTAGGCATTAGTCTAGCAAGTCCCTGGAAACTTACAGGTAAAAGAAAATTCTATGGGGAGGCAAGAAGAACTCTGGGTCTGCTTCCCCCCACATTACAGGACTATGGGCAAACAAAAGTTAATTGTTGTTTTTACTGAATGAAAACAAGGTCACAACCAACAGCTAATCTTTTGGGAGCACAAATGGTTTATTACCGTGATCAGCTTTACTATACAAATATATGTAAATGTACTTTATTTATTTTTAGCTAAATAATGCATATCTCCGTGGAAGGAGTAATATTTGCTAACTTTATACTACAAAGTGTTTCCTGGTTAATAGTGCTGCTTCCTGATTGTACCTTATCTTATGAGACCTAAACCAATTTACTCAACTCCATAATAGGATTTTTATAACAGCTTATCTGTAAAATCCTTTTCTTGGAGTACACCATGGGACACAGAGCCAGTCATTACATAATGGGTTAAGGGTCACCAGCGGTGATTGGACACTGGCACAACCAATGGAAGACAGTTCCCCTCCATATAACCCCTCCCATCAGGGAAGTACCTCAGTTTTGTAGCAAAGCAGTAAGGTTCCCATAAGAAGGGTGGGACCTCTGTGTCCCGTGGTGTACTCCAAGAAAAGGATTTTACAGGTAAGCTGTTATAAAAATCCTATTTTCTTTATCGTACACCACGGGACACAGAGCCAGTCATTACATAATGGGACGTCCCAGAGCAATGCTCATATGAAGGGGGGGAGACACAGATCAAACCGACCGCTTGCGGACCAGAAGCCCTATACTGCTGCCTGCAGCACACTTCGCCCAAAGGCGGAATCCTCATGTCCTTTCACATCTATTTGATAGAATTTGGAAAATGTATGGACTGAGGACCAAGTTGCAGCCTTACAGATCTGAGCCATCGAAGCCTGGTGGTGCACTGCCCATGAAGCACTTATCGCCCTGGTAGAGTGCGCCTTAACAGGAAAAGGAGGAGTCCTGTTCTTTAAACCATAAGCTTGAACAATTACTTGTCTAATCCACCTGGAAATGGTGGATTTTGATACCGCTTGGCCCTTCTTGGGACCATCTGGTAAAATAAACAAAACATCTGTTTTACGTATCTGAGCGGTTGCTTGCAGATACACCCTTACCGCTCTCACTAGATCTAGAGAGTGTAATAATAGGATTTTTATAACAGCTTACCTGTAAAATCCTTTTCTTGGAGTACATCACGGGACACAGAGCGACATAGTCATTACTAATGGGTTATATAGATACCGTCAGGTGCTGGCACTGGCAACTTCCAAAACCGGAAGTACCCTCCCCTATATAAGCCCCTCCCATCCGGGAGCACCTCAGTTTTGTAGCAAAGCAATAAGTGTCCCTAAAGAGGGGCGGGAGCTCTGTGTCCCGTGATGTACTCCAAGAAAAGGATTTTACAGGTAAGCTGTTATAAAAATCCTATTTTCTTTCTCGTACATCACGGGACACAGAGCGACATAGTCATTACTAATGGGATGTCCTAAAGCAATGCCAAATGAGGGGGGGGATACACCATATATAAGCTGAGCGCTATCAGACATGAGGATCTTTTGCGGCCTGCAACACACTGCGCCCAAAGGCGACATCCTCCTGACTTCTAACGTCCACCTGGTAGGACCTAGTAAACGTGTGTACCGAAGACCATGTTGCGGCCTTACAGATTTGAGCCAGGGAGGCCTGGTGATGCACTGCCCATGAAGTCCCAACTGCTCTCGTGGAGTGCGCTCTAACTTTGAACGGAGGCGGTCTCCTTCTCAAGCCATAAGCTTGCATAATGACCTGTCGAATCCACTTGGCTAAAGTAGATTTTGACGCTGCCTGACCCTTTCTGGGGCCTTCCGGCAGAATAAACAAAGTATCCGTTCTGCGAATCTGAGCAGTGGCTTTTAGATAAGCTTTAACTGCTCTTACTACATCCAAAGAATGCAATAACTTTTCCTCTACCGAAGTAGGTTTGGGGAAAAAAGAAGGAAGAACCACATCTTGGTTCAAATTAAACCTCGATACCACCTTAGGAAGAAAGGCTGGATGAGGGCGTAACACTACTCTATCCTTATGGATAACCAGATACGGCTCCTTACAGGACATAGCTGCTAATTCCGACACTCTTTTAGCCGAACAAATGGCTACTAGAAAAATCAATTTCCTGGTGAGAAGAACCAAAGAAATATGCTGTAATGGTTCAAATGGTTGTTTCTGTAGAACCGACAGAACCAAGTTTAGATCCCATGGACATATGGGAATATTAACCGGAGGACTAATACGCATCACTCCTTGTATAAAGGCTTTGACTAGTGAATGCGAAGCCAAGGGCCTTTGAAAAAATATTGACAAGGCCGAAATCTGACCCTTGATAGTACTCAAGGCAAGCTTCCTATCTACAGCCCATTGTAGGGAGTCCAGACTCCTACCTATTACGTACTTACGTGGATGCCATTTCTTGGCTTCACACCAGGCGATGTACGCCTTCCAGATTCTATAGTAGATCTGCCTGGATACCGGCTTCCTGGCATTGATCATGGTAGATACCACAGAATTAGAGAGCCCTCTCTTTTTTAGAATGTGGGCTTCAATAGCCAGGCCGTCAAACCTAGGGCTGGTAAGGAAGGGTGGTATATCGGTCCTTGCGAAAGCAGGTCCGGACGATGTGGGAGAGTCCAAGGACTCCCCACTGACATTTTACAATCTCCACGTACCACGCTCTTCGGGGCCACGCTGGAGCCACCAGAATCACTGGTTTCTTTTCTACCCTGATTCTGCGGAGTAATCGAGGTAACCATTGTGGCGGTGTGAATGCATATATCAGCTTGAACTGATCCCAAGGGAACACTAGGGCATCCGAGCCGCAAGCTAGGGGATCCCTTGTCCGAGAGACAAACCTGTCCCCCTTTGCGTTGAATCTGGATGCTAGAAGATCTACATCCGATGTTCCCCACCGCTGACATATTGTCCAGAAAACCTCGGGGTGAAGGGACCCTTCCTCTGGGCCTAATTGCTGGCGACTTAGAAAGTCCGCCTTCCAATTCTCCACTCCTGGAATGAATACCGCAGATATGGCTGGGACATATTTTTTCTGCCCATTTCAGGATGTAATTTACTTCCCTCTGGGCTGCACGACTCCTGGTGCCCCCCTGATGATTGATATATGCCACTGCTGTGGCATTGTCTGATTGAATTCTGACAGGGGACCCTTGGAGTTTGGATGTTCATGCTACTAGGGCATACCGGGCTGCTCGTATCTCTAAGAGATTGATGGGCAGGGCCTTTTCTGCATCCGACCATCTGCCCTGGAGAGACCATTGCTCCAGTACTGCTCCCCAGCCTATAAGGCTGGCATCTGTAGTGACCACCTTCCAAGAAATCGGACTGAAGGATTTCCTTTTTTCCAGATTCTGGGGAACCAACCACCAACGGAGGCTCTTGCGAACGGAAGGGGACAAGGACATTGTAAGTCTAGGGCCTGAATTTTTTTTTTTTGTTCCAGGCTGACAGTATGGCCCCTTGCAAATTCCTTGAATGGAATTGACCGTAGGGTACTGCTTCGAATGATGCCACCATTTTTCCCAGCAGCCTCATATACAGGCGTATGGACGGCTGTCTTTTTTGTACCCACTAAGTGGATCAAATCTTTCAAAGACAACACCTTTCCTCGAGGCAAGAATATTTTTCTCTGGCCTGAATCCAACCTTAGCCCCAAGTATTCCAGACTTTTGACTGGTTTTTAGGGCTGACTTGTCTCGGTTGATAATCCAACCGTGAGATTCCAGATACTTGATCGTCTTGTGAACGACCACGTCTAGTTTTTTCACTGAGTGGTCTATCAGCAACAAGTCATCCAGATATGCCATTATCATTACACCTTGTGTTCTTAGATTGGCCAATAAAGGGCCAGAATTTTTGTAAACACTCGTGGTGCTGTGGCCAAACCGAAGGGTAAGGCTCTGAACTGAAAATGGCGCCCTTCTACTGCAAAGCGTAGAAATTTTTGGTGGACTGGAAAGATGGGAATGTGCAAATAAGCATCTTTGATGTCGATCGTGGCTAACCAATCCTCCCCTTGTAGGGCAGTGGCCACCGATCGGATCGACTCCATCGGAAAGTCCTGATATACAGGAATTTGTATAGCCCTTTTAGAATTAATATGGGCCTCCCGTCCGCGTTTGCTTCGGGACTGTAAAGAGGTTTGAGTAAAACCCGAACCCTCATTCTTCCAGGGGAACCTCCATAATTACTCCTTGGAGCAATAGTTGTTCTAGTGCCAACAGGAGGGACTCTCTCTTCCGGGGATCCCTTGGCACGTTTGACCTCAAAAATGGGAAGGAGGAGAGTCTTTTAACTCCAAACTGTATCCCAAACCTACTGCGGAGAGCACCTATCTGTCTTGATCGTGTCCCGCCAGGTCTCTTGCGAACAACTGGAGTCCTCCCCCCACCCGACTGAGTGGGGGCTTCAATGAATTTAACTTTGGGGGAGGTTTTGTACCTCCCCTGACCCAGGGTTTCTCATTACCCTGCTACTGTCCCTGTTTTTTACCCCCGGGATTTGACCGAGGAGGCCGTCGGAACTGTTACACAGCCGATGCCCCAGGGACTGGAGAAGCAGGCCTCTTAAAGAGGGACCTCTAACTCTGCTTTTAACCGGCAAGAGCGTATTTTTACCGCTGGAAATTTTCTGGATATATTTGTCCAGGTTTTCCCTGAATAAGCGTTCACCATGAAATGGGACGCTAACCAGCCATTCTTTACAGGGAGCTTCAGCAGACCAGTTTTTGAGCCATAGGAGCCTACGCATATGTACTATAGACAGCGTAAGGCGGGAGGCCTGATGGACTGAATCCTCTATGGCGTCAACCGCAAAGCCTAAGGCTCTAGGTAGATCAGCTAGGGCAAAGCCTGCTGATCTGTCAAGTCCCTCAAGACCTGTTTCAACTGATCCTTCACTGCTTAGCAGACCCCAATAGCTGCTACTGCTGGTTGTATCACCAAGCAGATTTTCATAAGGACTCCAATCTTTTATTTATTGGGTTCTTGAACATTTGGACATTATCCACTGGACATGTCAGTGATTTATACATACAAGAGATGGCTGCGTCCACTGTAGGGACCTTCCATTTTTTTTTTTTTTTTTGATGAACTTATCCTCCATGGGATAGACCACCGGAAATCTCTTAAAGGAGAATAAATATTTTCTCAGGACGTTCCCAATCCTGGTAAATGAGCCCTTTCAGTAAAGGGTGAAGTGGCAAAGAACAAACAGTCTGGGGGCTTCTAGCGACCCCAACGAGGATACAGTAGTGGTTGATGGTTCCGCAAGGTGCATTTTTAAATGCTGATCGGACCATGTTAGTCAGAGACTGAACCCATAATCTTTCAGCTTGAGATGCTGAAAAAAGGTTCCCCCACTGTTGATTCCTCTATAACAGAATCAACCTCATCCTGATCCCCTTCAGGCAGGTCGATCCCTGTATGGGACTGTTGCTCTGCTAACAGGCACTCTGAAGGAGGAGACGGAGATCGGGCGTGCTTTCCCTGACAGGGAGGCAGCGATAAATGTTGACAATCTCTCTCTAATCCTCCCAGAGCTGAGGAAAAAACCTCCTCTGTTACATACACAGGAGCAGGTGACTGAGGACAGCCACAGTACCAAGTACCCCTGCGGGGTCTCTACGGTCACTTACCTCTGAACTTCAGGGGAGACTGGTGCAGCAGGAGTATGCCCAAGATCCTCCGAGCCCGATGAGACCCCCTTCGCTTCCTGGAAGATTCAGTTCCGGAGCTTCTGGACGGCATATTCCTAAGCCTAAAGCTGAGGTATTCCAGCCGTAATACACCACTTTTACTGAGAATAGTCTAGCACAATTGCTGCTATATCACAGTTGGTGTCTACTAATGTGCCTTTCTAGGGGATGCCTGTATCAACCGCTTGCTGTATGCCTTTAAATGTTGCCAGCTCTGTCTCTGTACTTCATAGCCAGCTCACTACAATATTGTGTTTTTTTTAAAAACTGCTGGGACGCCCGCACATGCGCAGAAGCGCTGCGGCGCGCACAGAGCGTCATCCCCCAGGCTCCGCCCCCTTTCCCGGCTCACCTCTATATATAGAGGCGTGTGCACGCGCACGCGCGCGGGCACGTGCGCCTTCGGCGCTAATTTTAAATATGGTAACAAGGGACAGGAGCCAGGGCCCCTCTTTGCCGCAGGCCGGGGGATGGACAAGCACTGCAACATGGCAGAGGAAGCAGTTTCCTATAAGAGAACTCACCATCTGCCTGGACTTTGCTCTGCTGAGAAGAAGCTAGTCCACATGACAAGAAAACATTCCACAGCGGCCTCTAGTGGACAAACACAGGTACCGCAGTCTAATATATTAAATATCTAAAAAAAAATTTTTTTTTTTTTTTTTTTTTCTTGACCACCATTAAAAATTATTACATTTTTTATGTAGTTACAGGCATGCACAGAATTTTGCGGGAATACCATTAGGTAACAGACAGAAAGACAAATTAGGCTTGGGGGTCCCCCAATAGAACCAAGTTCCTGGGGGCCCCCACTTACCTGTTCCCCGCCGCAGGACTTTGTTTGGTCCACAAAAGCCCAAACGTCACCTATCACGGCAGGCATTGTAATCAAACCTTCAGGGACCGGGTTCCCAAGGATTCCACTCCCCTGGACCTGTATAGCACCCTGCACAGAAAACATCTTGGTCGTGGGTATGACCAGAGCTCTGGATCCCAGGGTCCAGCTCTCCTAAGAGAAGCATTACAGGCAAAACCTTGCTCTTCTCTGCAAGGCCCGGGTACCGACCGTTTAGCTATGAAGCTTTTTTGGTCGGATCCGGAATAGCTTACTGAGGCCCAAAAGAACCTGTACGCAAGCTCAGTGAAAAACACATGTTTCTTCTTGGCCAACACCTTAGACACTGGCAAAAAACTGAGGTGCTCCCGGATGGGAGGGGCTTATATAGGGGAGGGTACTTCCGGTTTTGGAAGTTGCCAGTGCCAGCACCTGACGGTATCTATATAACCCATTAGTAATGACTATGTCGCTCTGTGTCCCGTGATGTACGAGAAAGAAAATTTTTCCCCCGCCGTCCGCGGGTTTGGAAAAAAGGAAGGCAGAACAATGTCTTGATTCAAGTGAAAAGCCGACACCACCTTAGGCAGAAAAGCCGGATGGGGTCGTAGTACGATCTTGTCCTTGTGACAAATTAGATAAGGCTCTTTACAAGAAAGAGCTGCTAGCTCTGATACTCTCCTAGCAGAAGCTATAGCAATCAGAAAGGCCAATTTCCTACTTAATATAATTAAAGGAATATGGCGAATAGGTTCAAAAGGTTGCTTTTGCAACACTGACAATACCAAATTCAAATCCCATGGACACAAGGGAGACCTGACTGGAGGATTTATCCTCAGTACCCCCTGAATGAATGTCCGAACTAGGGAGTGAGATGCCAATGGTCTCTGAAAGAAGACTGATAGAGCCGATATTTGCCCTTTGATGGTGCTAAGGCTAATTTCATATCCACTCCTAACTGGCAAAAAGCAAGAATCCTACTTATTTCATATTTCAGAGGATTCCAACTTCTGGATTCACACCAGGAAACGTATGCTTTCCAGACTCTATGATAGATGAGTCTGGAGGCTGGCTTTCTAGCATTAATGAGCGTAGAAAGAGCCAGGCCAGAGACCCCTCTCTTTTTCAAAATGTGGGTCTCAGCAGCCAGGCCGTCAAATTTAGCCTTTGTAAGGAAGGGTGGAATACTGGACCCTGTGACAACAGGTCGTGTCGAAGTGGAAGCTTCCAGGGCCTTCCTATCGCCATTTTTACGATCTCGGCATACCAAGGCCTCCTGGGCCAGTTTGGGGCCACTAGGATTACTGGTATTCCCTCCTCCTTGATCCTGCGAAGCAGTCTTTGTAGAAGAGGGATCGGAGGGAATGCATAGATTAGTGAGAACTGATTCCATGGAGTTATTAGAGCGTCTGTCCCGTAGGCTAGAGGATCTCTCGTTCTGGACACAAAGTTGTCCAATTTCTTGTTGAACCTGGAAGCTAGCAGGTCTACATCTGGGTTTCCCCATCTCAGACATATGGCCTGAAAGATCTCTGGGTGAAGAGACCACTCTCCTGGTAGCAGCTGCTGACGACTCAGGTAGTCTGCTTGCCAGTTTTCTATCCCTGGAATGAAGATTGCAGAGATGCAAGGTACATGCTCTTCTGCCCATGCCAAGATCCGGTTCACCTCTCTTTGGGCTGCCCGACTGTGGGTGCCTCCTTGGTGATTGATGTAAGCTACTGCCGTAGCATTGTCGGATTGAACCCGAACTGGGTAGCCCTGTAACCTGTATGTCCAGGTTTTGAGGGCTAGATATACTGCACGGATCTCTAGCACGTTGATGGGCAGGATCCCCTGAGTCTTGGCCCAGGTTCCCTGGGTAGAAGCCTCCTCGAATACTGCACCCCAGCCCGATAGGCTGGCATCCGTAGACACCACCTTCCAGGCTGCTGGGAGGAAGCACTTTCCCTTCCGTAAATTCTTGGCTTCTAGCCACCAATTGAAGCTGTGGCGTACTTGTGAGGACAGGCGCATGGGTATATCCAGAGCTTGGCTCTTCCTGTTCCAGGAGGCTAAAATATTGCCTTGAAGTAGTCTCGAATGAAACTGGGCGTAAGGGACCGCCTCGAAGGAGGCTACCATCTTTCCCAATAGTCTCATGCAAAGGCGAATAGACGGCCTCTTGTTTGCTTTGACCTTGTGGATCAGGTCTTTCAGAGACTGTATCTTTGGCTCTGGCAGGTATACCCTGTTTTGGGCTGTATCTATGATCATGCCCAGGTACACTATCCTTCTTTGGGCCTGGAGAGAGGATTTTTGTAAGTTTATAATCCATCCTAAATGCTCCAGGTATCCTACTGTAGTGTCTACAGCGTGATCCAATCCCTCCTTTGACTGATCTATTAATAGTAGATCGTCTAGATAGGCTGTTACCGCAATGCCCCGTGTTCTTAGGTTTGCTAACAGAGGAGCTAGCACCTTTGTGAATACTCTGGGCGCGGTGGCTACACCAAATGGCAGGGCCACAAATTGAAAGTGGCGATCTTCTACCGCAAACCTTAGGAATCTTTGGTGAGCGGGGAGGATTGGTATGTGTAGATATGCGTCTTTGATGTCTATGGACGCAATGAATTCTCCGCCTTTTAAAGTAGCGACCACGGATCGAATCGTTTCCATTCGAAAATGGCGAACGTTCAGAAACTGGTTTAGATTTTTTAGATCCAGGATGGGTCTGACTTCTCCGTTCGGTTTTGGAATCACAAAGAGGCTTGAGTAAAAACCTGAACCTTGCTCCTTTTGGGGTACCTCTGTAACCACACCTTGAGCTATTAAGTGATTCAAACCTTTGAAGAAGGATCCTCTTTTTTGTGGATCCTTGGAGAGTCTTGAACTTCGGAATTGAGAAGATGGGATCTCTCGAAATTCCAGTCTGTACCCTGAGGATATTGTGGATACCACCCATTTGTCCTGGGTTTCTGTCCGCCAAGTCGCTGAGAACTGACGAAGCCTTCCCCCCACTCGGCCGAGCGGGGGCGCCCCTTCAATGAGAGGTTTTGGGGGCTTGCTTATTAGCTCTTGAACCCCACGGCTTCTTGTTCTTCTGAGCCTGTTCTGGGCGGCTGAAAAGGCCGTCGCCACTGGCTGGAGTCAGATTTCCCGGGAGCTGGGGAGAGAGTGTGTTTAAAACAAGGTCTCTTGTTTTTCTTTCTCTCAGGTAAAAGTGTCGTTTTACCACTTGATATCTTTTGGATATATCTTTCTAAATCTTCCCCAAAAAGGCGTTCGCCATGGAACGGGAAACTTGCCAACAACTTTTTGCATGGGGCTTCCGCTGACCAATGCTTAAGCCAAAGTACTCTGCGCATCTGTACCAGCTGGAGTGTAAGGCGTGATGCCTGTATGATAGAATCTCTCATGGCATCCACTGTGAAGCATAAGGCTTTAGGCAAATTCTCCCAATTTTTAGCCTGCTCTGAAGGCCCTTTTGGCTGACGACCTGACACATACCGACTGCTGCTACTGCAGGTTGGATAATTGAGCCGGCCAAAAGGAAGGAGGATTTCAGTAAGGATTCCAACTTCTTCTCAGAAGGATCTTTAAACACTTGTACATTATCCACTGGACATGTCAGGTTTTTATTTACACAAGAAATAGCCGCATCTACCGTAGGCAGGCTCCATTTCTTTAAAAAATTTCCCTCCATAGGATAAAGAATGTTAAACTTTTTTGGAGGTGAAAAACGCTTATCTGGATGTTGCCAGTCTGCGTACAATAGATCCTCTAGTAACGGATGAACCGGGAAGGAGCATGCACCTTGCAGGGATCTTAATGATCCTAGGGAGGAGACAGGTGATTCTGTTACCTCCAAAGAGGGTAACCTAAATGCAGCTCGCACGGCTCCTGCATAGCATTGCACCTGTGACTTTAAAATCTGGGATACCGAAAAAGGCTCATCCGATATCCCTGATCCGTCTGACTCCTCATCCTCTGCTGATGTAGCCTCCTCCTCATCCTCCTCCTCCTCAGGTACTTCTGAAGGGAGGTCCAATACTGGAGGAGATCTGCTTCGCTTATTGTCCTTTTTAGAGGATTTAGCGATTAAAGTAGCAATTTTCTCCTCCAGATTATTTAGGGCAGCTGATAAAGTGTCCTCAGTGACATATGCAGGCCCAGGCTTCACTGGGGAAGCCGCCATACCTGACAGAGGTAATGGCTCATCCTGTACAGGTGCTTTTGGCAACACAGGAGAGGAAGGTACCGAGTCAGCACAGCTAGAGCCCCCTGTCTCAGGCGGCGGTGCTCTTTTATCTCTTTTTGTCCGCATTACTTCCCCTGGAAGACTTACTGTTTAGACAAAATACAAGGTACCTAAATGCATATACTACCGTGTTCAGTTTAGCAAATACATTAAGTATGCAACTTTTAACACATAACTATGCATAACATGGATGTCTTCTAGGAAGTACCCAATCCAACCACATGGAGTCTTACGTCCCTGTATAGCTGCTGTGTTTCTCTGCCAGGAACAAGAGAACTAACGAGCTTGCTTGCTGCTGCAGTGCTTTTTACACTGACAGTCTTTTAAATTTGGCGCCGTTTCTGTGCCTGCGCGCGCCACGTGCCCGCGCACGCCTTCGGCCCCCCCCCTCCGATAAAGCGCGCTCCCGCGCGCGCGGCCTTTAGCGCTATGGTGGTGGCCATAGTGAGAGCGGACTCTCATCAGCCCCTGTCCCCACTTACCTGCATCTGCAGGTGTCTGTATCGGCCACCGGAAGGAGGAGCGGGGTGCTCAAGCAAGCTCAGCAGCGGAGGTGACGAGCAGTGTACTTCGCCGAAGCCGACACTGAACAGAGTGAGGTGAGTATATTCAGCTCTTTACTCCCCCCAGTGGTGGAAAAAAGAAGACATCCACTTTTTGAAAAAGGTCCCAACCTAGTTATGGACCTTCTAATCTCACCTTATCCACGCCGCAGGTTTTTCTGCTGAGTTTTCAGACAGATACCAAACTTCACCCTTCACGGTGGGCTATGTGTGCCAACCTTCAGGGATATGGGTTCCTATTTAAAGGATACCTCTCCCCTGGGCCTTGTACAAGACTCTTACCAGGACTTTATAGCGAAATAGCGAAAGTGCTGGATCTTAGAGCCCAGTCCTCCGAAGAGAGACATTACAGGCGACGCCTCATGGATGAGGCCCGGATCCCATCCAGATTCAGCTCATTTGTAGGCGTCTTGGATGGATCCGAAAGCATAGCTCTTTTACCCCCAGAGGGTCTCTTTGGTAGAGCTTTCCTTTAGCACCTCCTAACGCGTCCAACACCTTTCGACACTGGCGAAAAAACTGAGGTACTTCCCTGATGGGAGGGGTTATATGGAGGGGAACTGTCTTCCATTGGTTGTGCCAGTGTCCAATCACCGCTGGTGACCCTTAACCCATTATATAATGACTGGCTCTGTGTCCCGTGGTGTACGATAAAGAAACAATGTTTTGCTGGCAGTAGACAGGCAGATATTTCCATGAGAACTATGAATTCAAATATGCACTGGAGCCCTCTGTGATACTTGATTGACAACATTAGCAACACACCTGCAGTACTGAGTGAAGTACTGGGACCAACAAGATGGAAAATCTCATTGTGCCATAAGTCTCTGACCCTAGAAGACCAGAAAGGCACAAGTAATGCTTTCAAAGGCTTTCTGTGTATTGCCAACCTCTCTGTAACTAGCCTGTAAAAGACCTTGATTAGGTCATTTAGCAAAGACACTAACTGTGCACATTGCCATTACTAATACCGGCCATACATGGGTCAAATTCCGAAATAATTTTCTTTGAAAATTCGTAACTAAGAATTTTCGTTCAAATTTCGCACCATTAGTGGACCACAGTAATAGCCTATTTTCTGGCAGCTATCAAATTTGAGTGATCGGTCATGTTGGAAGTGTTTTGAAAAATGAACAATATTCTACTCAATGGTGGGAAAATCGTGCACGAAATATAATCAAAAACAAAATGCGCATGAGCGCAAGAAAATTCCCGGTCACAAATTTTATTTTCTGTTGCAACATGAGGTGAAATTAAAGGCTTGGATGGTCAAATTTCGAAAATCAATGATGGCACCATCGGATTACAAAACGCATGAAACTTCTGATTTTTTAAAGTCAATTTGTTCAGAATTCGACCCATGTATATGCTGCATTAGAGAAGCATCTAAAAAACTGTATATGCTGTGATTTTATATCCCCTTTAAACAAGTTTTCTTACCTTTTCAGAGGCATTTCAGATAACCTGGACTGGCAATTCATAAAAACACGCAAGTTCATATTTATGATTTGATTCAAAACCTGAAATATGGAACACCAGAATTTAGAACATTGCCAGAGGACTGGACTTTGACTGCAGATTTACTAAAGATGAAAAGTCATTGGTATGGTGAAAACAGCTAATTAATGAGGACATACCAACAATAAAGGAGCAAGCCTCTGTGCAGCTTTCGTCACAGGATCCACAATGGCTAAAACCTCAAAGTACATCATGCCTTCTTTAGGTCTCATCTTAATGGCACTAAAAAGTAAATGTGAAATGCAGGATTTTACTACTAGAACATGCAACAGAGAGAGACAGGAAAATCATTACCACAGTAGGACAGATAAATTAAAAAAAATGGTTAGTCATGGTATAGTGTTCCACAAAGTGTAAAATGTACCATTCCTGGTTTTCTTCTTCATGCTGTGGAGTACAAAGCAAGGCTTAATGTCTGACCAGAACCATGTGAACCCACAGCAGAAGATGCTTCCAGTATGGGGATAAGTCATGGTGCTCATTATAGATACTGACAGCTCTTGTCAGACTGAGCATGTTTTCTGTGGTATTATGAGCCCACTGTAGAAATAGCTGAAACTAAAGAGTGATTGATGATTTAAAGCGATTGTTAGGGTTGTAAGTTAAAAAAAGAAAAAAAAAAAACACACACACACACACACACACACCACATGTTACACTTACCTGCTCTGTCCAATGGTTTTGCACAGAGCAGCCTGATCCTCTCCTTTTCGGGTCCCCCGTCGGCTGTCCTGGCTCCTCCCCCCTACCAATTTCGCAAATAGCAAGCTTCTCGCTGTGGGGGAACTCAAGCAGGCTCTCCTCATGGGCTCACTGGCTGTGATTGGCAACAGCAGAAGCCAATGGCTCCCGCTGCTGTGTGAGCCAATGAGGAGCAAGAGACCCGGGAGAGCCACTACTCATGCACATCGCTGGATTAAGGTGGGGCTCAGGTAAGTATGGGGGGGGGAGTGTACCCAAAGGCTGTTTGCCTTAATGCATAGAATGCATTAAGGTAAAAAACCTACTGCCTTTAAAACCACTTTACAGCAAACCTGTCTGTCTTATTAAACCTTCAAAAATAAAGATTCTAAAAACAGGTTCTTTTTTGCTGTTGCACCCTTATTACTTAGTAAACTCTGTTCTCTGGACCACCCTGAAACTCTCAAAACTTTCCCCCCTTACTAACTACTGTTTACAATAGGCTGTGGTAAATATAGACTTGTTTGTGATAATTAAAACATTCAAGAAGACAATGTGTGAAATTTTTACATCATTCACATGATCCACTATGTCTACTGGTTCACAATTATATTTATTATGCTTAGAAAATCTAATTCTTTTAACAGTTGTTTTTTTTGGAAATATTTTATTATACCTTTTCATGTGACAACACTGAAGAAATTACACTTTGCTACAATGTAAAGTAGTGGGTGTACAGCTTGTATAACAGTGTAAATTTGCTGTCCCCTCAAAATAACTCAACACACAGCTATTAATGCCTAAACCGCTGGCAACAAAAGTGAGTACACCCCTAAATGAAAATGTCCAAATTGGGCCCAAAGTGTCAATATTTTGTGTGGCCACCGTTATTTTCCAGCACTGCCTTAAAGTGGTTGTAAACCCAGGCAGAAAAAAAAAAAAAAAAACCTGCAAGACAAAGGCATAATGAGCTAGTTGCCACTGTAGTCCTCTTCCACTTCTTCATGACAACATCACGGAGCTGGTGGATGTTAGAGACCTTGCGCTCTTCCACCTTCCATTGAGGATGCCTCACAGATGCTCAATAGGGTTTAGGTCTGGAGACATGCTTGGCCAGTCCATCACCTTTACCCTCATTTTCTTTAGCAAGACAGTGGTCATCTTGGAGGTGCATTTGGGGTCTTATGTTGGAATACTGCCCTGTGGCCCAGTCTCCGAAGGGAGGGGATCATAGTCTGCTTCAGTATGTCACAGTAGATGTTGCCCCAGACCATGACACTCCCACCACCATGCTTGACTGTAGGCAAGACACACTTGCCTTTGTACTGCTCACCTGGTTGCCACCACACACGCTTGACACCATCTGAACCAAATAAGTTTATCTTGGTCTCATCAGACTACAGGATATGGTTCCAGTAATCCATGTCCTTAGTCTGCTTGTCTTCAGCAAACTGTTTGCATTCTTTCTTGCGCATCTTCCTTAGAAGAGGCTTCCTTCTGGGACGACAGCCATGCAGACCAAATTGATGCAGTGTGCGGCATATGATCTAAGAACTGACAGGCTGACCCCCCACCCCTTCAACCTCTGCAGCAATTCTGGCAGCATTCATATGTCTATTTCCCAAAGACAACCTCCAAATTTAACACACCTTCTCCCATTCACCTTAGACCTTGTAACACCAACGAGTCACATGACACCGGGGAGGGAAAAAGGCTAATTGGGCCCAATTTGGACATTTTCACTTAGGGGTGTACGAACTTTTGTTGCCAGCGGTTTAGACATTAATTTCTGTGCGTTGAGTTATTTTGAGGGGACAACAAATTTACACTGTTATACAAGCTGTACACTCACTACTTTACATTGTAGCAAAGTGTAATTTCTTCAGTGTTGTCACATGAAAATATATAATAATAGGATTTTTAATAACAGCTTACCTGTAAAATCCTTTTCTTGGAGTACACCACGGGACACAGAGGCATAATCATTACATAATGGGTTGTATAGCTCACCACAGGTGATTGGACACTGGCACACCCAATGAAGACAAGTCCTCCTCTATATAACCCCTCCCATTAGGAGAGCACCTCAGTTTTGTAGCAAAGCAATAAGGTTCCCATAAGAATGGGGGGGGGGGGGGATCTCTGTGTCCCATGGTGTACTCCAAGAAAAGGATTTGTACAGGTAAGCTGTTATTAAAAATAGGATTTTTATAACACCTTACCTGTAAAATCCTTTTCTTGGAGTACACCACGGGACACAGAGCTAGTCATTACATAATGGGTTAAGGGTCACCAGCAGTGATTGGACACTGGCACAACCAATGGAAGACAGTTCCCCTCCATATAAACCCTCCCATCAGGGAAGTACCTCAGTTTTGTAGCAAAGCAGTAAGGTTCCCATAAGAAGGGTGGGACCTCTGTGTCCCGTGGTGTACTCCAAGAAAAGGATTTTACAGGTAAGCTGTTATAAAAATCCTATTTTCTTTATCGTACACCACGGGACACAGAGCTAGTCATTACATAATGGGACGTCCCAGAGCAATGCTCATATGAAGGGGGGGAGACACAGATCAAACCGACCGCTTGCGGACCAGAAGCCCTATACTGCTGCCTGCAGCACACTTCGCCCGAAGGCGGAATCCTCATGTCCTTTCACATCTATTTGATAGAATTTGGAAAATGTATGGACTGAGGACCAAGTTGCAGCCTTACAGATCTGAGCCATCGAAGCCTGGTGGTGCACTGCCCATGAAGCACTTATCGCCCTGGTAGAGTGCGCCTTAACAGGAAAAGGAGGAGTCCTGTTCTTTAAACCATAAGCTTGAACAATTACTTGTCTAATCCACCTGGAAATGGTGGATTTTGATACCGCTTGGCCCTTCTTGGGACCATCTGGTAAAATAAACAAAACATCTGTTTTACGTATCTGAGCGGTTGCTTACAGATACACCCTTACCGCTCTCACTAGATCTAGAGAGTGTAATAATTTTTCCCCCGCCGTCCGCGGGTTTGGAAAAAAGGAAGGCAGAACAATGTCTTGATTCAAGTGAAAAGCCGACACCACCTTAGGCAGAAAAGCCGGATGGGGTCGTAGTACGATCTTGTCCTTGTGACAAATTAGATAAGGCTCTTTACAAGAAAGAGCTGCTAGCTCTGATACTCTCCTAGCAGAAGCTATAGCAATCAGAAAGGCCAATTTCCTACTTAATATAATTAAAGGAATATGGCGAATAGGTTCAAAAGGTTGCTTTTGCAACACTGACAATACCAAATTCAAATCCCATGGACACAAGGGAGACCTGACTGGAGGATTTATCCTCAGTACCCCCTGAATGAATGTCCGAACTAGGGAGTGAGATGCCAATGGTCTCTGAAAGAAGACTGATAGAGCCGATATTTGCCCTTTGATGGTGCTAAGGGCTAATTTCATATCCACTCCTAACTGGCAAAAAGCAAGAATCCTACTTATTTCATATTTCAGAGGATTCCAACTTCTGGATTCACACCAGGAAACGTATGCTTTCCAGACTCTATGATAGATGAGTCTGGAGGCTGGCTTTCTAGCATTAATGAGCGTAGAAAGAGCCAGGCCAGAGAACCCTCTCTTTTTCAAAATGTGGGTCTCAGCAGCCAGGCCGTCAAATTTAGCCTTTGTAAGGAAGGGTGGAATACTGGACCCTGTGACAACAGGTCGTGTCGAAGTGGAAGCTTCCAGGGCCTTCCTATCGCCATTTTTACGATCTCGGCATACCAAGGCCTCCTGGGCCAGTTTGGGGCCACTAGGATTACTGGTATTCCCTCCTCCTTGATCCTGCGAAGCAGTCTTTGTAGAAGAGGGATCGGAGGGAATGCATAGATCAGTGAGAACTGATTCCATGGAGTTATTAGAGCGTCTGTCCCGTAGGCTAGAGGATCTCTCGTTCTGGACACAAAGTTGTCCAATTTCTTGTTGAACCTGGAAGCTAGCAGGTCTACATCTGGGTTTCCCCATCTCAGACATATGGCCTGAAAGATCTCTGGGTGAAGAGACCACTCTCCTGGTAGCAGCTGCTGACGACTCAGGTAGTCTGCTTGCCAGTTTTCTATCCCTGGAATGAAGATTGCAGAGATGCAAGGTACATGCTCTTCTGCCCATGCCAAGATCCGGTTCACCTCTCTTTGGGCTGCCCGACTGTGGGTGCCTCCTTGGTGATTGATGTAAGCTACTGCCGTAGCATTGTCGGATTGAACCCGAACTGGGTAGCCCTGTAACCTGTATGTCCAGGTTTTGAGGGCTAGATATACCGCCCGGATCTCTAGCACATTGATGGGCAGGATCCCCTGAGTCTTGGCCCAGGTTCCCTGGGTAGAAGCCTCCTCGAATACTGCACCCCAGCCCGATAGGCTGGCATCCGTAGATACCACCTTCCAGGCCACTGGGAGGAAGGACTTTCCCTTCCGTAAATTCCTGGCTTCTAGCCACCAATTGAAGCTGTGGCGTACTTGTGAGGACAGGCGCATGGGTATATCCAGAGCTTGGCTCTTCCTGTTCCAGGAGGCTAAAATATTGCCTTGAAGTAGTCTCGAATGAAACTGGGCGTAAGGGACCGCCTCGAAGGAGGCTACCATCTTTCCCAATAGTCTCATGCAAAGGCGAATAGACGGCCTCTTGTTTGCTTTGACCTTGTGGATCAGGTCTTTCAGAGACTGTATCTTTGGCTCTGGCAGGTATACCCTGTTTTGGGCTGTATCTATGATCATGCCCAGGTACACTATCCTTCTTTGGGCCTGGAGAGAGGATTTTTGTAAGTTTATAATCCATCCTAAATGCTCCAGGTATCCTACTGTAGTGTCTACAGCGTGATCCAATCCCTCCTTTGACTGATCTATTAATAGTAGATCGTCTAGATAGGCTGTTACCGCAATGCCCCGTGTTCTTAGGTTTGCTAACAGAGGAGCTAGCACCTTTGTGAATACTCTGGGCGCGGTGGCTACACCAAATGGCAGGGCCACAAATTGAAAGTGGCGATCTTCTACCGCAAACCTTAGGAATCTTTGGTGAGCGGGGAGGATTGGTATGTGTAGATATGCGTCTTTGATATCTATGGACGCAATGAATTCTCCGCCTTTTAAAGTAGCGACCACGGATCGAATCGTTTCCATTCGAAAATGGCGAACGTTCAGAAACTGGTTTAGATTTTTTAGATCCAGGATGGGTCTGACTTCTCCGTTCGGTTTTGGAATCACAAAGAGGTTTGAGTAAAAACCTGAACCTTGCTCCTTTTGGGGTACCTCTGTAACCACACCTTGAGCTATTAAGTGATTCAAACCTTTGAAGAAGGATCCTCTTTTTTGTGGATCCTTGGAGAGTCTTGAACTTCGGAATTGAGAAGATGGGATCTCTCGAAATTCCAGTCTGTACCCTGAGGATATTGTGGATACCACCCATTTGTCCTGGGTTTCTGTCCGCCAAGTCGCTGAGAACTGACGAAGCCTTCCCCCCACTCGGCCGAGCGGGGGCGCCCCTTCAATGAGAGGTTTTGGGGGCTTGCTTATTAGCTCTTGAACCCCACGGCTTCTTGTTCTTCTGAGCCTGTTCTTTGGCTTTTTTGGGCGGCTGAAAAGGCCGTCGCCACTGGCTGGAGTCAGATTTCCCGGGAGCTGGGGAGAGAGTGTGTTTAAAACAAGGTCTCTTGTTTTTCTTTCTCTCAGGTAAAAGTGTCGTTTTACCACTTGATATCTTTTGGATATATCTTTCTAAATCTTCCCCAAAAAGGCGTTCGCCATGGAACGGGAAACTTGCCAACAACTTTTTGCATGGGGCTTCCGCTGACCAATGCTTAAGCCAAAGTACTCTGCGCATCTGTACCAGCTGGAGTGTAAGGCGTGATGCCTGTATGATAGAATCTCTCATGGCATCCACTGTGAAGCATAAGGCTTTAGGCAAATTCTCCCAATTTTTAGCCTGCTCTGAAGGCAGCTCCTTCAGCCCCTGCTTTACCTGTTGGCTGACGACCTGACACATACCGACTGCTGCTACTGCAGGTTGGATAATTGAGCCGGCCAAAAGGAAGGAGGATTTCAGTAAGGATTCCAACTTCTTCTCAGAAGGATCTTTAAACACTTGTACATTATCCACTGGACATGTCAGGTTTTTATTTACACAAGAAATAGCCGCATCTACCGTAGGCAGGCTCCATTTCTTTAAAAAAATTTCCTCCATAGGATAAAGAATGTTAAACTTTTTTGGAGGTGAAAAACGCTTATCTGGATGTTGCCAGTCTGCGTACAATAGATCCTCTAGTAACGGATGAACCGGGAAGGAGCATGCACCTTGCAGGGATCTTAATGATCCTAGGGAGGAGACAGGTGATTCTGTTACCTCCAAAGAGGGTAACCTAAATGCAGCTCGCACGGCTCCTGCATAGCATTGCACCTGTGACTTTAAAATCTGGGATACCGAAAAAGGCTCATCCGATATCCCTGATCCGTCTGACTCCTCATCCTCTGCTGATGTAGCCTCCTCCTCATCCTCCTCCTCCTCAGGTACTTCTGAAGGGAGGTCCAATACTGGAGGAGATCTGCTTCGCTTATTGTCCTTTTTAGAGGATTTAGCGATTAAAGTAGCAATTTTCTCCTCCAGATTATTTAGGGCAGCTGATAAAGTGTCCTCAGTGACATATG
The DNA here is from genome assembly GCA_029206835.1 of Rana muscosa. Classification (NCBI taxonomy): domain Eukaryota; kingdom Metazoa; phylum Chordata; class Amphibia; order Anura; family Ranidae; genus Rana; species Rana muscosa. The sequence continues at coordinate 437,309,686 of CM055121.1, read as the reverse complement.
CAGGCCCAGGCTTCACTGGGGAAGCTGCCATACCTGACAGAGGTAATGGCTCATCCTGTACAGGTGCTTTTGGCAACACAGGAGAGGAAGGTACCGAGTCAGCACAGCTAGAGCCCCCTGTCTCAGGCGGCGGTGCTCTTTTATCTCTTTTTGTCCGCATTACTTCCCCTGGAAGACTTACTGTTTAGACAAAATACAAGGTACCTAAATGCATATACTACCGTGTTCAGTTTAGCAAATACATTAAGTATGCAACTTTTAACACATAACTATGCATAACATGGATGTCTTCTAGGAAGTACCCAATCCAACCACATGGAGTCTTACGTCCCTGTATAGCTGCTGTGTTTCTCTGCCAGGAACCAGAGAACTAACGAGCTTGCTTGCTGCTGCAGTGCTTTTTACACTGACAGTCTTTTAAATTTGGCGCCGTTTCTGTGCCTGCGCGCGCCACGTGCCTGCGCACGCCTCGGCCCCCCCCCCCTCCGATAAAGCGTGCTCGCGGCCTTTAGCGCTATGGTGGTGGCCATAGTGAGAGAGGACTCTCATCAGCCCCTGTCCCCACTTACCTGCATCTGCAGGTGTCTGTATCGGCCACCGGAAGGAGGAGCGGGGTGCTCAAGCAAGCTCAGCAGCGGAGGTGACGAGCAGTGTACTTCGCCGAAGCCGACACTGAACAGAGTGAGGTGAGTATATTCAGCTCTTTACTCCCCCCAGTGGTGGAAAAAAAGAAGACATCCACTTTTTGAAAAAGGTCCCAACCTAGTTATGGACCTTCTAATCTCACCTTATCCACGCCGCAGGTTTTTCTGCTGAAAGTTTTCAGACAGATACCAAACTTCACCCTTCATGGTGGGCTATGTGTGCCAACCTTCAGGGATATGGGTTCCTATTTAAAGGATACCTCTCCCCTGGGCCTTGTACAAGACTCTTACCAGGACTTTATAGCGAAATAGCGAAAGTGCTGGATCTTAGAGCCCAGTCCTCCGAAGAGAGACATTACAGGCGACGCCTCATGGATGAGGCCCGGATCCCATCCAGATTCAGCTCATTTGTAGGCGTCTTGGATGGATCCGAAAGCATAGCTCTTTTACCCCCAGAGGGTCTCTTTGGTAGAGCTTTCCTTTAGCACCTCCTAACGCGTCCAACACCTTTCGACACTGGCGAAAAAACTGAGGTACTTCCCTGATGGGAGGGGTTATATGGAGGGGAACTGTCTTCCATTGGTTGTGCCAGTGTCCAATCACCGCTGGTGACCCTTAACCCATTATGTAATGACTAGCTCTGTGTCCCGTGGTGTACGATAAAGAAAATCCAATTTTGGGGGCGTGGCCTGACACAGCATGGAGTAGGACGTGTGTACCCTGAGCTCCGTCCATTACTCCTGTAGTAACGTTTATCCTGGTCTGCTACCTGCCTGGGGACCCCCTTCACACCCTGCTTGGCCTCCTCTGTCCGTCAGCCATCCGGCAGCCCAAACGGAGCGGCGATCCTCCCGCAAGGCCGCCGCATTCAGGCAAGTCCGCGGCTCCGGCCTACACCCGGAGGTCCGCGGCCATCTTGGTACTCCTTCTCCCCAACCCAGCACCAGGCCCCGTCCCCGTTACCGGCCTGGAGACAATCTTCATGCTATACCTGACCTTCTCTGACCTCCAGCCATCCGGTGGTCCGAGCGGAGCGGCGATTCTAACGCACGGCTGTCGCATTTAGGCAAGACTGTGGCTTCGGCCTATGCACGGAGGTCCGCGGCCATCTTGGTGCTCCTGATCCTTGATCCAGCACTGGGCCCCATCCCTGTTACCGGCCTGGAGACCCTCTTTCCAGCCTGCCTAGCCTACCCTACCCTGACTAACTGACTGTCACCCATCACACCCGCTATCATGTCCCCCTCAAAAAGCCAAAAATCTGCCGCGGCAAAGCTCGCACAGTACCGCCATAATGAGGGAGAGGAGACAGACGAAGATGGCAGTGCTGAGAAGACAGGAGGAGAGCGCGGGCAGGGAGACACGAATAAACTGCTGGAGGCGATTACACTCTGCATGACCTCCCTCACTGCCCAGATTGAGGAGGTCAAGGTGGACACTTCTTTGATTAGGCAGGATCTCCAGAAACTTCGAACGGGTCACGGAAACGGAAACCCGCATCAGCACAGTGAAGGACGCCCTGCCGCCATTACAGGCCGGATCTGAACATATGCAGAGGCAGATTAACCAGTTGCTCGCCAAGCAAGATGACATGGAGAATCGCCTGAGGAGGTGTAATCTCAGATTCATTGGTCTCCCGGAGGGGACGGAGGGGAAGGACCCGACATCGTTCCTGGAAGAGCTCCTGGTAACCACATATGGCCGAGAGGCCTTCTCCCCCATGTTGACGGTGGAGAGGGCTCATAGGATGCCTGCTAAGCCTCCTCCTCAGGGAGCTCCCCCCCCCGCACCTTCATTGCAAAACTAATAAACTATAAAGACCGGGATGCTCCTCTGAGGCTAGCAAGAGAGAAGGGTAATATCCCAGTAGGAAACATCAAAGTGGCAATATTTCCTGACTTCTCGGCCGAGATACAGAAATGCCAGCCAAGCTTCATGGAGGCCAAACGCAGGCTGTGCAGCCGTCACCTGAAATATTCTATGCTTTTCCCTGCACGCCTGAGAGTGGAACATGATGGCCGCGTATCGTTCTTTGAGGATCCTGAAGAGGTCATCTCCTGGCTGGAGCGCGGGCCTACACATGGAAGAGCTGACTGACCGCACGTCAGGTGAGCCATATGGCGAGATACTTTTGCCTCTTGTTTTCACCGTTACCTGGCCTGATTTAACTATCCTTGTTGTGCTGCTACCCTGAACCACACCACACATTGGCGGTTCCACGTTGATATACCTTTGCCAGATCGGGGGGCAGGTGGAATCCTGTACCTCTGCTAAACACGCCGCCACAACCACTGTTATGCAACCTTCTAAGTGACTTTCAGAGAACTGGCCTATTATTCCCCCCCCTTTTTTTTTGTATGTTTTGAGTCGACGTACTACATTTCATCACCCCCCCCATGGGGGTCTTTTTCATACCCCTGAACTTATTTGTAACACGGAGCTAAAGGGACACGTTAGTCCTACAAGCTGCATGCACAGTGCATTTACGCCCCACTAACCACTGGGAGCCATGACTATGCGGATGGACAGAGAAACTGGGTCTAATGCCGCGTTCACACGCTCGATTTTCGACAGTGAAAACACAGTCGAGAAAATCGACGGGAAAAACGAGGAACGGCTTGTTCCCCTACACACAGCCGTTTTTCCCAACATTTTTTCTCGACCGTGTGTAGGCTCCCCGGCAGTGTTTCCCTATGGGAAAACTGCAGCGGAAAAAAAATGCTGTGAATCACGACGAGAAAAATTAGAGCATGTTCTAATTTTTCTCGTCGCGATTCATGCCGTTTTTCTCGTCGGGAAAAATGATGAAAAGCCCACACACGGTCATTTTTCTCGTCAGAGAAAAATTTCATTTTTCCAGACGAGAAAAATGGTAGTGTGTACGCGGCATTACTGCTTTTTTTCTCAAGCTAAATTGCTGGGGCGCACAGCTAGGCCTCATTTTCATCCTTCTCTGTAGTGGTTGGCTCGGAATCACTACTGGACCCAGTTGCTAAGACTGTTCCTCATTTTCTCCTTGTACGTGAAGCTACTGTTTTTCCCAGATGGCAGTACAGAGTTGTTAAGGGATCATGCCTGCACAAGTTGGGGTGGGTGTAAGGCGGGGAGGGGGAAGGGGATTGTTAAACAGGTATTTTTCACATTTTTAAGTGTGCATGCAGTGTCTCAGAAACCGATCATGGAAGAATGTATATATGTTGAATGGATGCCTTGAATGGTGTTTAATGTATTTCAGTTCTGTTCCATACTATATTTTTCACTGGTCCTTAAGGTATGTGTCTTACTGTGGCAAGGTTATGTTCCATGTACAGCACTATGGCAACTATAAAATTCCTCACGTGGAACGTAAGGGGTCTGCGCGAGAAAATTAAACGCTTGGCTGCCCTTGCATTCCTTAAAAAGCAACGTGCAGACGTGGTGGTGCTGGTTGAGACGCATGTCGAGGGCAGACTCCAAATGGCCCTTCGCCGCCCTTGGGTTGGGTGGGCGTATCACTCCACCCACACGACTCACGCTAGGGGTGTTTCTGTATTAATCGCCAAATCTGTACATTTTGAACTGTGTGAGCTCCTCACTGACCCCAACGGCCAGTTTGTATTTCTCCATGCCAAGTTATACGGTGAACCGTTCCTTCTCATGGCTTTTTACATACCTCCTCCCTTTAGCGCAATTGTGGTTCTGGAAGGCTTTACCTTTATGTCTCGTAACCCCACAGTACCGGCAATATGGTTGGGCGATTTCAACACTACACTATGTCTGGCCCTTGACAGACTCCAAACGACAGAGGCATCAGGCGCTAGTGCTGATGCGACTAAATTCTCTAAACTTATCTCCACCTTTCACCTTGTAGACACATGGAGACACAACTTCCCACATACTCGAGCCTACTCCTGTTTCTCCCCTGCTCACGACTCCATGTCCCACATAGATTTTATTCTTGTGTCCCACACCCTGGCACTACGGATCCTGGAAACTGCGTTTTGCCCCAGGTTACTGTCTGACCACAGTCCATATTGGACCACTCTCAGTATTCCTATTGAGAAGGCGCAGAGACCATGGCGGCTAAATCCGTTCTGGCTCACACTGCTGCCAGAGGATGATGAGCTCATCGCCCAATGGAAGCAATATTTTTTGGAAAATTATCACACGGCCTCTATTGCTGCAGTCTGGGATTCACTTAAAATATACGCCCGTACTACCCTTATCTCACACATAAATAAAATCAAAACAGACTCCGCTGGTGCGTTTGACAGGGTGGTGATGGAGCTAGACTCTACTGAAAGAGAATGCGCTGCCAATCCCACCCCGGCAACGGCGGCCCAGCTTAAAATGCGGACTAGAGTGGTAACCCAACTACAGTTTACGAAGGCTCGTCAAAAGCTCTTCTTTAATAAACAGAAACTCTTTGAATATGGGGAAAAGGCAGGCAAGCTCCTAGCATACCTAGTGCATAGCGAGGACAGGCCCTCAGTTGTTATCACCCTTCACGGTCCGGAGGGAAGACAGATCACAGACCCAAGCAGTGTAACCTCTAAGTTTAGGGACTTTTTTGCAGACCTATATAAAACGACGGTGAGAGACTCGACCGACTTACAGACTGCTTTTCTTCACAGCATCACCTTTCCCCAACTGACAAAGGATCAGGTAGACTTACTTGAGGCACCCCTCACCACGAAAGAAATAGATACTGCGATCGCCAGTTTCGCTAGATCCAAATCCCCAGGCTCCGACGGTCTCCCTGTTGAATTTTACTCCCAATTTAGTGAACTACTAACTCCCAAACTGCTTGCACTATTTAATCACCTATTTGAAACCTTCACCCTGCCCCCCTCTATGCGGGAAGCGACGATAGTCCTTATCCCCAAACCTGGGAAGGACCCAGGCTACCCCGAGTCCTACCGCCCCATTTCTCTACTGCAAGTCGATATAAAAATACTAGCCAAGGTGCTGTCCCTTAGATTAAAATAAACCAAGTAATTCTGTCCCTCATACACGCAGATCAAGCAGGCTTTATGCCGGGCCGCAACACTTCTTTTAATTTACGCAAACTGTACATAAACCTACAAGCTACGCACGCTGAAGTTGGGTCGAGGGTGGTGGTGACATTAGATACGGCAAAGGCGTTTGATTCGGTGGAGTGGGGGTATCTCTGGAGCTGCTTGGAGGGATATGGCTTTGGACCACGGTTTATCAAGTGGGTCCAATTGCTGTATCAGGCGCCCACGGCCAAGGTGGTGGCCAATGGCTGGTCGTCTCGAATGTTTGACCTCAGCAGAGGCACGAGACAAGGCTGCCTCTTTCACCACTACTATACGCCTTGGCCGCGGAACCCTTAGCCATGTCCATCCGAGCTAACCCGGAGATCAGGGGACTGAGTTGTGGCACTCTGACTGAAAAGATCAGCATGTATGCAGATGACACACTGCTGTATCTGGCGGACTCGGGCCCCTCTCTACACGCGGCTCTCCAGGCAATCGAACAGTTTGGGACTTTTTCCGGGCTAAAAATCAACTGGGGTAAGTCCCAAGTCCTTCCTCTCGACAGTTTCCCACCGACTGAATTTCAGGACAGTTTGCCATTACAACGAGTCAGTACCATTAAATACTTAGGGATATGCGTATCCAGAACACCAGCAGATTATATACATTTAAATCTAGGTCCCCTGATTTCCCATGTTAAATCCAAACTGCGAGCCTGGGCCAGTCTTCCACTGGGGATTTGGGGCCGGGTGAACCTCATTAAAATGGTCCTCCTACCCAAGATACTCTATGTTCTCTGGCACTCCCTGGTGTACTTACCCCTGAAACATTTTAAATCCCTTGAGGCCCTTCTCAAACCTTTTGTGTGGGGAAATAGCAGACACAAATTAACTTGGCAGGTGCTTAAAAATCCCACAGACCTGGGGGGGCACCGCTCTCCCTGATTTTAATCTCTACTATATCGCCTCACAATTATTGCAACTGTACCATATCGACAAGACGGACAAAGAGCGGTTTCTCCAGCTGCTCTGCCCGTGGTGGGCTCGACGCACTGGGGACTCAATTTACGCGCTGGCGATGGGCTCTAGTGGTGCGGGGCTGGGGGATGACAGACAGACTCTGATATACCATTACAGACGCATATGGGACTTAGCTTCTGCCAAGCCAGGGATACCAATCTACAATAATTATACTCCTCTATGGCACAATAAAACTGTCAGAATTTCTGCAAATGCCTGATGCAGACCTTTGGTCTAATCATGGTCTTCTTTACATGCACCAACTGTTTGCCGACGGAACCCTCAAACCTTTCACCACGCTTAGCGAAGAATTTTCACTCCCCGGATACATGTTCTTTCGATTCTTGCAGGTGAGACACGCAGTCCGGGCTCAGTTTTCGGAGTCCGCCCCGCGGTCGGCCCCCAATCCAATTATGGCTATAGTCAAAAGTACGGACCCCTGCAAATTAATAACGGCCTTCTACGGTATGCTCACTACCCCGGTTTCCAACAAATTGGCATATAAACTTAAACCTCGCTGGGAGAGAGTGATAGGCCCCTTGGAGGATGAGGAATGGGAGGAGGCTTTAGAATCATGCAAGGCTGTCTCACCTAAACTCTCCGACAGATTGACACAAATCTATATTATACATCAGGCATATCTCACCCCCCTTCGGGTTGCCAGATATAGGAGCACCCAATCTACCCTTTGTCAGATGACTGGGAGGGAGGTGGGTACGTTCTTTCATTTAATATGGTCATGTCCCAAAATACAGGGCCTGTGGGCGCAAGCTGTAACCTTTCTACATGATCACATGGGATCTCCGGTCACGCTAGACCCAAAACAATGCCTACTTGGGGTGCTCCCGGATGCTTTAGACAAATATACGAAGACGTTCCTGCATGAGACTTTGTTCTCGGTGCGGAAGGTTATTGCCCGAACCTGGATGCGACCCGTACCCCCTAAACTGGTGGAGTGGAAGTCGGAGGTTAATAACAATCTACCATATAAAAAGGTCATGTATATTAACAGGGAATGCCCGACCAAATACGACAAAATATGGGATCGTTGGCTACAAGACTCTGATACTTGTACGTAAGGCGCATTGGGACTGTGTTGCCAGATGGGTGGCTTACCCCTGGCTGGGCGCATTGTTACAGGTCTAGAGGACCTGCATGGTCGGCACCAGATATTGCTCTTTTTTTTTCTGTTATTATTTTTATTTTATTTTTTATATGTTTGTTATTCATGACACCGATTTTGAACTGTCTGTATTCTGATTACTGTACACTCTCATGCTATCATTGACACTTTGGATGTATGCTATAACATGTATGCACTTTTTGTTATAATAAACTCGGTTATAAAAAAAAAAAAATCCAATTTTCTTTTTCGTACACCACGGGACACAGAGGCTTTTATTATTTATTTATTTATCCAGATCCTCTCTGAACAGTTTTTCCCCATGGAAGGGAAAACTGGTTAAAAGCTTTTTACATGGGGCTTCAGCTTCCCAATGCTTTAACCAGAGAATCCTGCGCATATGTACCAGCAGGAGAGTAAGGCGGGATGCCTGTTGAATAGAATCTTTAATGGCATCAACCACAAAACATAAGGCCTTAGGCAGGTTCCCCCAAAGCTTGACCTGATTAGTAGGAAGATCCTTAAACCCTTGTTTCACACTTGCCCCTTTACCTGACACATACCAATCGCCGCCACAGCAGGTTGTGTTACAGCACCAGCCATACTAAAGGAGGCCTTAAGCAAAGATTCCAGCCTTTTCTCAGTTGGATCTTTAAACACCTGAGCATTGTCTACCGGGCAAGTCAAGTTCCTATTCACGCAAGAAATAGCTGCATCTATTGCTGGCAGACTCAATTTCTTAGTAAAATTTTCCTCCATTGGATAAAGAAAGGCAAATTTCTTGGGAGGAGAAAAACGCTTGTCTGGACGTTCCCAGTCAGCATAAATACATTTTTCCAATAAAGGATGGACCGGGAAGGTACATGCAGCCTGCAGGGATTTTAATGACCACAAGGAGGAAACAGGGGCCTCATCGTCATCATCATCACTCGTGTGATGGGGGATTTAGAGCAGCCAAAGGGGACCTACCCAGCTTCCTGCTCTTTTGCGAGGATGCTGCGATTGAAGCAGCGATTTTCACCTCTAAACCATTTATTGCTTCTGCTAGGGTGTCTTCAGTGACATATGCAGGAGCTGTCATATCAGGAGAGGCTGCAAAGCCTGACAGGGGCAATGGGTCATCCTGTGCGGCTGCATCAGGTCTTGCAGGGGAGGATGGCACCAGGCAGGAACAACTAGGACCCCCTGATCCAGATGGCGACCCCTTAGTGCTCCTCTTCACTGCCCCTGAACCCCTTCTACAGGAAGGCATAGTCCCAAGCTATAAAGCAGAGGTATTAGCACAGGTGCATCAACTACTAACAAACAAGCTAAATGCTACTAATTTGCACAGCCTGATGCGGAGTAGGCGTCTTGGTGTGCCTGAATCCAACACACATAGAGTTCTTACGTGCCCCAAAGCTTCTGTGTCCGTCCTGCATGCAGCTCTTGGCATCTAGGGATCTTTAAAACTTTATTGCCCTGCGCAATGAAGCGGCATGCATGCCGCACGTGCCTGCCACGCCCCCCCCCCCTGCTCGTTTCCCCACCAACCAGGTTTGAAATGCGCGCCCCCCTGGCTGGCGGTGATGGACGAGAAGGGGAGAGAAAGAGAGACCCTCAACGTGCTCCATGGACCCCGGACTACAAGGGACCCTCTATACTGAAATCGTAGCAGAGTCTGCAGCGGAGGAAGTGAGACGCTCATTACAGGCAAACCTCACTCTTCTGTGAGGCCCGGGTACCATCAACTTTAGCGTTTTATTGGCTTTTTGGATGGATCCGGTTTGCATAGCTCCTTGACCCCTGGAGGAATCTTTGAAACACAGCTTTCTTCTTAGCACATCTTTAACCGTGACCAACATCTTAGACACTGGCGAAAAAACTGAGGTGCTCTCCTAATAGGAGGGGTTATATAGAGACGGACTTGTCTTCATTGGGTGTGCCAGTGTTCAATCACCTGTGGTGAACTATACAACCCATTATGTATTGATTAAGCCTCTGTGTCCCGTGGTGTACGGAAAATAAAAAATATTTACAAGAATGTGAGGGGTGTACTCACTTTTGTGAGATACTGTATATCTCCATTAATGCTTGTTATGTGCCAACACTGTTGCTGTTTTTTGTTTCTAAAAACTCAATGAAAACGTATTTGATTGAGTAAAAATTATACTCATTACATATAATGCATATGATTACTCCAATTACTAAATAATGTGGCTCGAGCTGGAACCAGACTGATCAACAGAACCTCACCTGTACTGATCTTCTTTTAGCAGGTAATCAATCCTCCCTTCACCTTTTGGCTGGGAGGATAAAAGAGAATCCACTCTCATGACCAAATCACTGGCACTGCAAGGAAAAAACAAAGCAAAGGTTAATACTAATGAACATATATGTATGAAGTGGTGTACACAAGAATTCTGTCACAGAAATAAACATTTGAGTTTATAGAACTTTTCTCAAACTCACTAAGACATATGCAGCATAGATATGGATAATAACAAAGCAGAAGTAGACAAACTAAATTGATGAGGATAATAGGATTTTTATAACAGCTTACCTGTAAAATCCTTTTCTTGGAGTACATCACGGGACACAGAGCGACATAGTCATTACTAATGGGTTATATAGATACCGTCAGGTGCTGGCACTGGCAACTTCCAAAACCGGAAGTACCCTCCCCTATATAAGCCCCTCCCATCCGGGAGCACCTCAGTTTTGTAGCAAAGCAATAAGTGTCCCTAAAGAGGGGCGGGAGCTCTGTGTCCCGTGATGTACTCCAAGAAAAGGATTTTACAGGTAAGCTGTTATAAAAATCCTATTTTCTTTCTCGTACATCACGGGACACAGAGCGACATAGTCATTACTAATGGGATGTCCTAAAGCAATGCCAAATGAGGGGGGGGATACACCATATATAAGCTGAGCGCTATCAGACATGAGGATCTTTTGCGGCCTGCAACACACTGCGCCCAAAGGCGACATCCTCCTGACTTCTAACGTCCACCTGGTAGAACCTAGTAAACGTGTGTACCGAAGACCATGTTGCGGCCTTACAGATTTGAGCCAGGGAGGCCTGGTGATGCACTGCCCATGAAGTTCCAACTGCTCTCGTGGAGTGCGCCCTAACTTTGAACGGAGGCGGTCTACTTCTCAAGCCATAGGCTTGTATTATGACCTGTCGAATCCACTTGGCTAAAGTAGATTTTGACGCTGCCTGACCCTTTCTGGGGCCTTCCGGCAGAATAAACAAAGTATCCGTTCTGCGAATCTGAGCAGTGGCTTTTAGATAAGCTTTAACTGCTCTTACTACATCCAAAGAATGCAATAACTTTTCCTCTACCGAAGTAGGTTTGGGGAAAAAAGAAGGAAGAACCACATCTTGGTTCAAATGAAAACTCGATACCACCTTAGGAAGAAAGGCTGGATGAGGACGTAACACTACTCTGTCCTTATGGATAACCAGATATGGCTCCTTACAGGACATAGCTGCTAATTCCGATACTCTTTTAGCCGAACAAATGGCTACTAGAAAAATCAATTTCCTGGTGAGAAGAACCAAGGAACTATGCTGTAGTGGTTCAAATGGTTGTTTCTGTAGAACCGACAAAACCAAGTTTAGATCCCATGGACATATGGGAATATTAACCGGAGGACTAATACGCATCACTCCTTGTATAAAGGCTTTGACTAGTGAATGCGAAGCCAAGGGCCTTTGAAAAAATATTGACAAGGCCGAAATCTGACCCTTGATAGTACTCAAGGCAAGCTTCCTATCTACAGCCCATTGTAGGAAGTCCAGAATCCTACCTATTACGTATTTACGTGGATGCCATTTCCTGGCCTCACACCAGGCGATGTACGCCTTCCAGATTCTATAGTAGATCTGCCTGGATACCGGTTTCCTGGCATTGATCATGGTAGACACCACAGCATTAGAGAGCCCTCTCTTTTTTAGAATGTGGGCTTCAATAGCCAGGCCGTCAAACCTAGGGCTGGTAAGGAAGGGTGGTATATCGGTCCCTGCGAAAGCAGGTCCGGACGATGTGGGAGGGTCCAAGGACTCCCCACAGACATTTTTACAATCTCCGCGTACCATGCTCTTCGGGGCCACGCTGGAGCCACCAGAATCACTGGTTTCTTTTCTACCCTGATTCTGCGGAGTAATCGAGGTAACAATTGTGGCGGTGGGAATGCATATATCAGCTTGAACTGATCCCAAGGGAACACTAGGGCATCCGAGCCGCAAGCTAGGGGATCCCTTGTCCAAGAGACAAACCTGTCCACCTTTGCGTTGAATCTGGATGCTAGCAGATCTACATCCGGTGTTCCCCACCGCTGACATATTGTCCGGAAAACCTCGGGATGAAGGGACCATTCCCCTGGGCCTAATTGTTGGCGACTTAAAAAGTCCGCCTTCCAATTCTCCACCCCTGGAATGAATACCGCAGATATGGCTGGGACATATCTTTCTGCCCATCTCAGGATGTAATTTACCTCCCTTTGGGCTGCACGACTCCTGGTGCCCCCCTGACGATTGATATATGCCACTGCTGTGGCATTGTCTGACTGAACTCTGACAGGGGACCCTTGGAGTTTGGATGTCCATGCTACTAGGGCATACCGGGCTGCTCGTATCTCTAAGAGATTGATGGGCAGGGCCTTTTCTGTATCCGACCATCTGCCCTGGAGAGACCATTGCTCCAGTACTGCTCCCCAGCCTACAAGGCTGGCATCTGTAGTGACCACCTTCCAGGAAATCGGACTGAAGGATTTCCCTCTTTCCAGATTCTGGGGAACCAACCACCAGTGGAGGCTCCTGCGAACGGAAGGGGACAAGGACATTGGTAAGTCCAGAGCCTGAACTTTTTTGTTCCAGGCTGACAGTATGGCCCTTTGCAACTTCCTTGAATGGAATTGACCGTAGGGTACTGCTTCGAATGATGCCACCATCTTTCCCAGCAGCCTCATGCACAGGCGTATGGGATGGCTGTCTTTTTGAGCCCACTAAGTGGATCAAATCTCTCAAAGACGACCCCTTTTCTTGAGGCAAGAAAATTTTTCTCTGGTCTGAATCCAGCCTTAGCCCCAAGTATTCCAGACTTTTGACTGGTTTTAGGGCTGACTTGTCTCGGTTGATAATCCAACCGTGATTTTCCAGATACTTGATTGTCTCGTGAACAACCACTTCTAGTTTTTCCACTGAGTGGTCTATCAGCAACAAGTCGTCTAGATATGCCATTATCGTTACACCTCGTGTTCTTAGATTGGCCAATAATGGGGCCAAAATTTTTGTGAACACTCTTGGTGCTGTGGCCAGACCGAAGGGTAAGGCTCTGAACTGAAAATGGCGGCCTTCTACCGCAAAGCGTAGAAATTTTTGGTGGGCTGGAAAGATGGGAATGTGCAAATAAGCATCCTTGATGTCGATCGAGGCTAACCATTCCTCCCCTTGTAGGGCAGTGGCTACCGATCGGATCGACTCCATCCGGAAAGTCCTGATATGCAGGAATTTGTTTAGCCCTTTTAGATTTAGTATGGGCCTCACGTCCCCGTTTGGCTTCGGAACTGTAAAGAGGTTTGAGTAAAACCCGAACCCCCACTCTTCCAGGGGAACCTCTATAATTACTGCTTGAAGCAATAATTGTTCTAGTGCCAACAGGAGGGATCCTCTCTTCTGGGGATCCCTTGGCACGTTTGACCTTATAAAGTGGGAAGAAGGGGAGTTTTTTAACTCCAATTTGTATCCCAGATTTACTGCGGAGAGCATCCATCTGTCTCGGATCGTGTCCCGCCAGGTCTCTGTGAACAACTGAAGTCTTCCCCCCACCCGATTGGGTGGGGGCAACCCTTCATGCATTTGACTTTGGGGGAGGTTTTGTTACCTGCAACTGTCCCTGATTTCTACCTCCGGGATTTGACCGAGGAGGCCGTCGGAACTGTTTCACAGCCGATGTCCTAGGGACTGGAGAAGCCGGCCTTTTAAAAGAGGGACCTCTAACTCTATTTTTAACCGGCAAAAGTGTACTTTTACCGCTGGAAATTCTCTGGATATACTTGTCCAGGTCTTCCCCGAATAAGCGCTCCCCATGAAATGGGAAGCTGACCAGCAATTTTTTACAGGGAGCTTCAGCAGACCAGTTTTTGAGCCATAGAAGCCTGCGCATATGTACTACAGACAGCGTAAGGCGGGAGGCCTGATGGATTGAATCCTTTATAGCGTCCACCGCAAAGCATAAGGCTCTAGGTAGATCAGCTAGGGCAAGAGCCTGCTGATCCGGCAAGTCCCTTAAGACCTGTTTCAACTGATCCTTCACTGCTTGGCAGACCCCAATAGCTGCCACTGCTGGTTGTGTCACCAATCCTGCTGTAGAAAAAGCAGATTTTAATAAGGACTCCAATTTTTTATCTATTGGGTCCTTGAACATTTGGACATTTTCCACCGGACATGTCAGTGATTTATTCACACAAGAGATGGCTGCGTCCACTGTAGGGACCCTCCATTTTCTGATGAACTTATCCTCCATGGGATAGACCACCGGAAATCTCTTGGGGGGAGTAAATATTTTGTCAGGATGCTCCCAATCCTGGTAAATGAGCCCCTCCAGTAAAGGATGGATCGGAAAGGAACAAACAGTCTGGGGAGCTTTTAGCGACCCCAACGAGGAGACAGAAGTGGAGGATGGCTACGCAAGTGGCATTTTAAATGCTGATCGGACCATATTAGTCAGGGACTGAACCCATAACCTTTCAGCATGTGATGCTGAGAACGGCTCTTCCACTGTTGATTCCTCTGCAACCGAATCGACCTCATCCTGATCCCCCTCAGGTAGGTCGACCTCTGTATGGGACTGTTGCTCTGTTAACAGGCACTCTGAGGGGGGAGACGGAGATCGAGCGCTTTTCTCCTGTGACAGGGAAGCAGCGATCAATGCTGACAATCTCTCTTCCAGCCCTCCCAGAGCTGAGGAAAAAACCTCCTCTGTTACATACACAGGAGCAGGTGAACTGAGGACAGCCACAGTACCAGGTACTCCTGAGGGTGCTCTACGGTCACTAACCTCTGATTCTTCAGGGTAGACTGGTGCAGCCAAAGCATGCCCAAGATCCTCAGAGCCCGATGGAGACCCCCTATTCCTCCTGGAATTTCTAGTCCCGGAGCTTTTAGACGGCATATTCCTAAGCCACAAAGCTGAGGTATTCCAGCCGAAATACACCAGTTACTGATAATAGTCTAGCATAAATGCTGCTATAAGAAACAGTTGGTGTCTACTAATGTGCCTTTCTAGGGGATGCCTGTATCAACCGCTTGCTGTATGCCTTTAAATGTTGCCAGCTCTGTCTCTGTACTTCATAGCCAGCTTACTACAATATTGTGGTTTTTTTAAACTGCTGGGACGCCCGCACATGCGCAGAAGCGCTGCGGCGCGCACAGAGCGTCATCCCCCAGGCTCCGCCCCCTTTCCCGGCTCACCTCTATATATAGAGGCGCGTGCACGCGCACGCGCGCGGCCACATGCGCCTTCGGCGCTAATTTCAAAAATTGGAAACAAGGGACAGGAGCCAGGGCCCCTCTTTGCCGCAGGCCGGGGGATGGACGAGCACTGCAACATGGCAGAGGAAGCAGTTTCCTATAAGAGAACTCACCATCTGCCTGGACTTTGCTCTGCTGAGAAGAAACTAGTCCACATGACAAGAAAACATTCCACAGCGGCCTCTAGTGGACAAACACAGGTACCGCAGTCTAATATATTAAATATATATATATATAAAAAAAAAAATTTTTTTTTTTTTTTTTTCTTGACCACCATTAAAAATTATTACATTTTTTTAGTAGTTACAGGCATGCACAGAATTTTGCGGGAATACCATTAGGTAACAGACAGAAAGACAAATTAGGCTTGGGGGTCCCCCAATAGAACCAAGTTCCTGGGGGCCCCCACTTACCTGTTCCCCGCCGCAGGACTTTGTTTGGTCCACAAAAGCCCAAACTTCACCTATCACGGCAGGCATTGTAATCAAACCTTCAGGGACCGGGTTCCCAAGGATTCCACTCCCCTGGACCTGTATAGCACCCTGCACAGAAAACATCTTGGTCGTGGGTATGACCAGAGCTCTGGATCCCAGGGTCCAGCTCTCCTAAGAGAAGCATTACAGGCAAAACCTTGCTCTTCTCTGCAAGGCCCGGGTACCGACCGTTTAGCTATGAAGCTTTTTTGGTCGGATCCGGAATAGCTTACTGAGGCCCAAAAGAACCTGTACGCAAGCTCAGTGAAAAACACATGTTTCTTCTTGGCCAACACCTTAGACACTGGCAAAAAACTGAGGTGCTCCCGGATGGGAGGGGCTTATATAGGGGAGGGTACTTCCGGTTTTGGAAGTTGCCAGTGCCAGCACCTGACGGTATCTATATAACCCATTAGTAATGACTATGTCGCTCTGTGTCCCGTGATGTACGAGAAAGAAAGAAGGTTTATAGGGGCATTTTGGAGGAGGATTCCAAGAGGATGAGATAATAAATAGAGAATGAAAATTGAGGACCATTAATTACACAACCACTATCAATATCCAACTTTAGCAGATGATGAGAAGCCAGTGCCTGAACTGGCTTAGTCATGCAATAACAAAAGTAGAAAGAATTCTACAGAAGATTTTAAGGGAATGTCATCAAGACAAAGACAGAGGTATAGGTCACTAAACATAAGCTTACTGATCTTCCTCCACTCCTAGCTTCAGGACGTGGGATTTGATCTTCTGTGCAGAGGTCTTTAAAACTAGGTTCTCCAGGAGATGAAAATCATCTTGGTTAAAAATTTCTTCTTCCTTAAGAGGTCCAATCACCTGCACCAAAAAGACAAGGGTTTGCTTATACTGGAAAAACTGTTCTCTAACTTATAGTGTGTGCTGTAGAAAGTACATGCAACGCTTGTCATTCATATATACTTACTCTTCCATTAGCAATAACAGCCCGTTCTCCTTTCTTTAGCTTCAGAACATCCCGACAGTATGCAGAATGGGATCGTATAAAATCAACTTTAGGAGAGTCATAGGCTTCCTGGAACAGACTGACATCCATTCCCTGATGAGTGGAAAAAAATAATCAAAATACAGCTAGTGTATACATTAAAAGCCTAAAGGATAGTTTTCACAAAGTCTATATGCTGCAAACTATGTGCTGTTATACACCACCAATACACTCCTCACAGTGTTCATGTCTGTTATTAAAATGTCTGGCCACCTGACAAATGATTTTATATCTCTTTTTTTGCAGCTGTTTCAGTACCTAGAGTTGCACAGTTGCCATTTTGTTTATGCACTATGATGCATTCACACTCTTCCTGAATTATGATTTTTATTTTATTTTTTGTATATTTTGTATTAATGCTCAAGCAGGAAAAAGCAGCTTAAAAAATACACCCAAAGCCCTGTGTTACACACCTGTTCAGGCATGTGAAGCTGTTGAGCATTTATGGATTTTATTGGCCAGAATATTAATTTATTCTGACCACTGAAATTAATGCTCAGGCGCTAAGCACATCAGGACCGCTCTGTGCAATTCTATAACTATAGACATGTTTTTTTTATTGAAAAAAAAATTAAAAAATTCCTCTTCAACCACTTTAAGCCCTATGTGCATGGGCCCTTATGGTAAAAGCAAAAAAACATGCTGGAACATGAAAAATTGTGAAGAAACACTGAAAACAGGAAGAGAGTTAGTAAAGTATGGCAGGGACAAGGCTGGTAATGCATAGTGTGATTTTACCAGCTACATTGTCCAATTTAAGCGCTTCTAATGATAAAGGCAATCTATACTGTAGATGACATAAAAGATCTTTGGCTATTTTCACAGTGCAAGCAGCAAACCTAGAAAAGCACTGCATCCAGAGTATTTGTTATGGCAGTAGCAAAGGCTTGGTAATTTTCTGGAAGATGGGAGGACTTCACTATACTGTATCATATAGCTGACCTAAAAACTACAACCTTCAATATGTATATGTTTTTTTAACATTTAAGGGCTAATTCTGAGATTGAAATAGCACTGAAGTTACATTATTAAGTTCAAGATTAGTGATAAACATATTACTCAGAATGTAGCCACATGGCACTTTTATACTTACCCCAACAGAAAATTTAGTAATGTCCTGGCCAGCCTCCAGTGCTCGGGCATTCTCTTCTTTGACGATTTTGGTGATAAAGTTCTTGGCATGGTTAGAGCTTTGTGTTTGTAGAGCTGTCCAGATGGCTCTGCCAATACGGGTGGTCTTGGGAGAGGTATCTTCGCTAGGATTATTGATCATGCCAATTCTGACATTGTTACTTGTTTTCTGGAAAGATAAACAATAGAGGAAATAGAAAACGAGAACACCAACATAGCAACATCTCACGCACTTGTATTACTTTCCAAAGAAATCAGTTCACGCCTTACCAGATAGGGGCAGCTGCAAAACCCATTTCACCTATCACTTAAAGCAAACCTTCATACAATAAATTAGATAAACTGACAGCAGAAGCAGCTTTCAAAACATATCTGTAACAGCAGAAAATCGCACCCTAGTGGCTTCTGAAGGTGCCTGTAATTTTTGGTAGCATAGACTAGGCACACCCCACACTATCAAATTCAAACTGTTTGTTGCCATTTTCCAGTTCAGATTTAAATTTGATTGGTTACTGTGGGACACTTAACGCTTAAGACAAATTTTAAATGCTGAAAATTGCTGGTGCCAGGGAGACAGGATGTACTCTGTCTGCCAGGAGATGAGCAATCAGCAGATCAAAAAATAAGCTGCTTATAACTGGAGTATGGCTGAAAATGATGGGGTATGGTTAGTAAGAAAATAATTCTAGGACTAGCAATAAATCATTCAATCTGTAAGTGGGGTTCAGGTACAGAACGGTATCAAGTGCTAGAGCTGCACGATTAATCGTATGAGAATCGCAATTTCGATTCCACCCCCACCGCGCGATTTCGATCTTAGATTACCGCCATTTTCTTAAATCCCCCCGGTTCCACGTAACCAGCGTGGAGCGCAAATGGATCATAGAGCGTGATGCATTGAAACTGTTTCCGCTCTGCTCGCACACAGCCCCGCCTCCTCCTAACCCTGCACTGTGATAGACAGAATGCGGGTCCAATGCTGGAATGCGTTCTGTCTATCACAGCGCGAGGTTAGGAGGAGGTGGGGCTGTGTGCGAGCAGAGCGGAGACCATTTCAACATACGGGCGGTGAGTTGCTTTCTAGGAGAAAATGTGTGCTGCCTTCCGTCCTCCCCTCCCCCCCCACATACCACACTTTGCTGGCTCTGTCTTTGAGACTCCGTCCTCCCCCCCCCCCCCCCCCTCCCTGGCCGCCGAGTCTGTCTCCTGTCCCTGCCGCCTATGTACACAGTGAGGGGAGAGCTGTGCTCTTCCCATCTCAGCTGTGACAGGGCTACAGGACAGGACTACTGTTTTTGGAAGTGACAGGGTCAATAAAGAGAACCTGTCTCCTCCAATTGCTATCACACAGGGAATTGTTTTCTCCTGTGTGATAGCAATAAAGTGAAGTGAAAAAAAAAAAGATAAAAAAAAAAAGAAATAATAATTAATTTAATAAAATAAAGTAATTAAAAAGTAAAGAATAAGAAAAATATTAAAAATAAGAAAATTATGCAAAAATAAAAAAAAAGTAAAAACGACAAGCAAATTATAATTTTTTTTTTAAATTTACCATTTTAAAGAATCGTGAGAGAATTGTGATCTTTGTTCTAAGCAAAAGAATCGCGACTCTCATTTTTCCCCAGAATCGTGCAGCTCTATCAAGTGCTCCCAAATTTATGCAGAGAAAGAGCCATAAGTGGTAGATGACAGACCCCCTGATTTTCTCCACTAAATATCTAGCAATTGCTGCTTAAATTTAAAGCAGAACTCAACTGTTACATAAAAAACACCTGCCAGGGCTCCCTCATCTTGAGACGGTTATGTGCATTACATGCCTGGGCTCACAGGAAGTCTGTTAAATTATTTTTTGAAGGCAGACAATAAACTAAACTCCAGACAAAAGGTAAGTATTGCAGAAAAGTTTTTTTTTCTTGTTTTAAATTGTAAAGGACATTTCTTGCTTGAATTCTGTTTGGCCCTGGAAATGTTGATTACGGTATTTCCCCCAACTATCCCACAGCAACTTGTTCTATCATGCCGATGATCACTTTGTCCCTTTCATACCCTTGTTTTATGATTACGTTATACTGTTTTATTTTGACACCGTTCACTGTTTGCAACTGCTGAAAGTCAAAGCCTGTGATAAACCAAAATGTGTATTGCATCACCAACCAGTCTTAACAAATACCACTTGCCAGTCACTTTTTACTTGAGAAGCTGTAACTTGATTTTATACTCATTGTTTCGCCATAAATGTTATTGGTGTAAAACTTTTATTGTACTGTGTAATACTCAATAAAAATATTTGAAAGAGAATTTTGTTTGAAGCTCTAAAAATCTAGCCAAGGAATACTCTGTATGTACGCCTATGCATGGTTCTAACCTGCTCTTTGGACAGTAGATACGCTGGCAGCCATGAACGTGTTTTTTTTGGTTTGTGTACTTACCTGGTGTTTAATTGCATCATACAGAAGTTGCCGCCCGGATGGTTTATCGAAATCCCCAACAACCCAGAATGTGACGGGTCTCACAAAAGAGTCATCTGCAACAATTACAGTGAGCCAACATGAGCATTTACAACTTTAAACTGATAAGGATAGTAGGTATACTTATTAAAACCCCTCAGCAACACTGCAGAGCTTTGACTCTTAGCATTCTTCGATTATGTTTAGTGTGCCCAGGGTTGGGCTTTAACCATTTGACATGAATATGCATTGAACTGTTGATTACGGCAGGTCCATGAAGAGCTTTGGATAAATTACTCTCTTGCAGAAACATATACTGCATAACTATGTGAATGCTAATTACCATAAATTTCCTTGGATGACATTCCTGGAGCAGACAGAAAGCGAGACATAAGAAAAGAGAGAGAAAAACATTATCACTGCAACAGAAAAAAAAAGCAAAAAACTGAATCATACACAGATATGAATGAGAAGAAAGCACACCAAGTGCAGATAAACATTACATAGACACTATTCTAAAGTTGAATATATTATTGTGCAGGAATTTCAAAGCCAAGACAAATACACCAAAAAAAGTAACAAATGATCCTGCAAGTTCATCTGGTCTCAGTATTTGCATAAGATTAGGGTGTCCCCCAAAATCTAATGTCACCTTGCCATGAGTGCTGCCCTATGGGATGGAGGTATCTCAGGAGGTACCAGCAGCTCTGGGCAGAGCTTTACAGGAACAATCAGGAACCTTATGGTGCAGTGTACACAACACTATGGTCCTCATTTAAAAAGGACCATGTTATGGCTATGTCCTAAAGTGATGTTATTTTGGAAAACAATCCTCCACTATTTGGAGGAGGCTATGGACGTTCCTAATATCTATTCTCCGGCCAGATGCTTATTAGGCGATCTGGAGGAGGAAGGGATATCTGATTCTCAGAAAAAACTCCTCAGAATTCTCTTTTGCTACGCAAAGAAGGCGATAGCTCTTAGATGGAGGGAGCCGACCCCTCCCACACTACAGAACTGGATAGACATGGTGAACCAAGCGCTACCATTATATAAGCTGACATACGCATCCAGAGTATGCCCAAAGAAATTTGATAAAATCTGGGCGGACTGGTTGAAAGATGAATCTATCGCTCAGTGAGGGAACGGATGTGCACTAAGACAGTCGATATGTGATATCTGTAGTACTGGGATACCTGCTGCAGTAAGACCATGAACATACTTATACCTACCTTGTGCCATATATATCAAGTTTGAGTTTGAAAGGAGGGGGGAGGGGGGGAATTTGTTGAGGGTGTTAGTACTGTTAAATAAAAAAATAAAATACATTTTTTTAAATATATAAACTGACAAAATACATAAAAGATGGAAGTGCCGCAACTGTTGCTTGGATGTCCAATAAAGTTTATTGTATAACATGGATAAAGGAAAGATTTGAGACATGCACAAGATACAGATATGTTGATTATGGACTTATTACTATTGTACCGAATATGTATAACCTTTCTACACAACGTATGTGAATTGCACTGTATAAGGTTCTGTTTATTATGTCAAAATTTCAATAAATTTACCCTTTAAAAAAAAAATAGGATTTTTATAACAGCTTACCTGTAAAATCCTTTTCTTGGAGTACATCACGGGACACAGAGCGACATAGTCATTACTAATGGGTTATATAGATACCGTCAGGTGCTGGCACTGGCAACTTCCAAAACCGGAAGTACCCTCCCCTATATAAGCCCCTCCCATCCGGGAGCACCTCAGTTTTGTAGCAAAGCAATAAGTGTCCCTAAAGAGGGGCGGGAGCTCTGTGTCCCGTGATGTACTCCAAGAAAAGGATTTTACAGGTAAGCTGTTATAAAAATCCTATTTTCTTTCTCGTACATCACGGGACACAGAGCGACATAGTCATTACTAATGGGATGTCCTAAAGCAATGCCAAATGAGGGGGGGGATACACCATATATAAGCTGAGCGCTATCAGACATGAGGATCTTTTGCGGCCTGCAACACACTGCGCCCAAAGGCGACATCCTCCTGACTTCTAACGTCCACCTGGTAGGACCTAGTAAACGTGTGTACCGAAGACCATGTTGCGGCCTTACAGATTTGAGCCAGGGAGGCCTGGTGATGCACTGCCCATGAAGTCCCAACTGCTCTCGTGGAGTGCGCTCTAACTTTGAACGGAGGCGGTCTCCTTCTCAAGCCATAAGCTTGCATAATGACCTGTCGAATCCACTTGGCTAAAGTAGATTTTGACGCTGCCTGACCCTTTCTGGGGCCTTCCGGCAGAATAAACAAAGTATCCGTTCTGCGAATCTGAGCAGTGGCTTTTAGATAAGCTTTAACTGCTCTTACTACATCCAAAGAATGCAATAACTTTTCCTCTACCGAAGTAGGTTTGGGGAAAAAAGAAGGAAGAACCACATCTTGGTTCAAATGAAACCTCGATACCACCTTAGGAAGAAAGGCTGGATGAGGGCGTAACACTACTCTATCCTTATGGATAACCAGATACGGCTCCTTACAGGACATAGCTGCTAATTCCGACACTCTTTTAGCCGAACAAATGGCTACTAGAAAAATCAATTTCCTGGTGAGAAGAACCAAAGAAATATGCTGTAATGGTTCAAATGGTTGTTTCTGTAGAACCGACAGAACCAAGTTTAGATCCCATGGACATATGGGAATATTAACCGGAGGACTAATACGCATCACTCCTTGTATAAAGGCTTTGACTAGTGAATGCGAAGCCAAGGGCCTTTGAAAAAATATTGACAAGGCCGAAATCTGACCCTTGATAGTACTCAAGGCAAGCTTCCTATCTACAGCCCATTGTAGGGAGTCCAGACTCCTACCTATTACGTACTTACGTGGATGCCATTTCTTGGCTTCACACCAGGCGATGTACGCCTTCCAGATTCTATAGTAGATCTGCCTGGATACCGGCTTCCTGGCATTGATCATGGTAGATACCACAGAATTAGAGAGCCCTCTCTTTTTTAGAATGTGGGCTTCAATAGCCAGGCCGTCAAACCTAGGGCTGGTAAGGAAGGGTGGTATATCGGTCCTTGCGAAAGCAGGTCCGGACGATGTGGGAGAGTCCAAGGACTCCCCACTGACATTTTACAATCTCCACGTACCACGCTCTTCGGGGCCACGCTGGAGCCACCAGAATCACTGGTTTCTTTTCTACCCTGATTCTGCGGAGTAATCGAGGTAACCATTGTGGCGGTGTGAATGCATATATCAGCTTGAACTGATCCCAAGGGAACACTAGGGCATCCGAGCCGCAAGCTAGGGGATCCCTTGTCCGAGAGACAAACCTGTCCCCCTTTGCGTTGAATCTGGATGCTAGAAGATCTACATCCGATGTTCCCCACCGCTGACATATTGTCCAGAAAACCTCGGGGTGAAGGGACCCTTCCTCTGGGCCTAATTGCTGGCGACTTAGAAAGTCCGCCTTCCAATTCTCCACTCCTGGAATGAATACCGCAGATATGGCTGGGACATATTTTTTCTGCCCATTTCAGGATGTAATTTACTTCCCTCTGGGCTGCACGACTCCTGGTGCCCCCCTGATGATTGATATATGCCACTGCTGTGGCATTGTCTGATTGAATTCTGACAGGGGACCCTTGGAGTTTGGATGTCCATGCTACTAGGGCATACCGGGCTGCTCGTATCTCTAAGAGATTGATGGGCAGGGCCTTTTCTGCATCCGACCATCTGCCCTGGAGAGACTATTGCTCCAGTACTGCTCCCCAGCCTATAAGGCTGGCATCTGTAGTGACCACCTTCCAAGAAATCGGACTGAAGGATTTCCTTTTTTCCAGATTCTGGGGAACCAACCACCAACGGAGGCTCTTGCGAACGGAAGGGGACAAGGACATTGTAAGTCTAGGGCCTGAATTTTTTTGTTCCAGGCTGACAGTATGGCCCCTTGCAAATTCCTTGAATGGAATTGACCGTAGGGTACTGCTTCGAATGATGCCACCATTTTTCCCAGCAGCCTCATATACAGGCGTATGGACGGCTGTCTTTTTTGTACCCACTAAGTGGATCAAATCTTTCAAAGACAACACCTTTCCTCGAGGCAAGAATATTTTTCTCTGGCCTGAATCCAACCTTAGCCCCAAGTATTCCAGACTTTTGACTGGTTTTTAGGGCTGACTTGTCTCGGTTGATAATCCAACCGTGAGATTCCAGATACTTGATCGTCTTGTGAACGACCACGTCTAGTTTTTTCACTGAGTGGTCTATCAGCAACAAGTCATCCAGATATGCCATTATCATTACACCTTGTGTTCTTAGATTGGCCAATAAAGGGCCAGAATTTTTGTAAACACTCGTGGTGCTGTGGCCAAACCGAAGGGTAAGGCTCTGAACTGAAAATGGCGCCCTTCTACTGCAAAGCGTAGAAATTTTTGGTGGACTGGAAAGATGGGAATGTGCAAATAAGCATCTTTGATGTCGATCGTGGCTAACCAATCCTCCCCTTGTAGGGCAGTGGCCACCGATCGGATCGACTCCATCGGAAAGTCCTGATATACAGGAATTTGTATAGCCCTTTTAGAATTAATATGGGCCTCCCGTCCACGTTAGCTTCGGGACTGTAAAGAGGTTTGAGTAAAACCCGAACCCTCATTCTTCCAGGGGAACCTCCATAATTACTCCTTGGAGCAATAGTTGTTCTAGTGCCAACAGGAGGGACTCTCTCTTCCGGGGATCCCTTGGCACGTTTGACCTCAAAAATGGGAAGGAGGAGAGTCTTTTAACTCCAAACTGTATCCCAAACCTACTGCGGAGAGCACCTATCTGTCTTGATCGTGTCCCGCCAGGTCTCTTGCGAACAACTGGAGTCCTCCCCCCACCCGACTGAGTGGGGGCTTCAATGAATTTAACTTTGGGGGAGGTTTTGTACCTCCCCTGACCCAGGGTTTCTCATTACCCTGCTACTGTCCCTGTTTTTTACCCCCGGGATTTGACCGAGGAGGCCGTCGGAACTGTTACACAGCCGATGCCCCAGGGACTGGAGAAGCAGGCCTCTTAAAGAGGGACCTCTAACTCTGCTTTTAACCGGCAAGAGCGTATTTTTACCGCTGGAAATTTTCTGGATATATTTGTCCAGGTTTTCCCTGAATAAGCGTTCACCATGAAATGGGACGCTAACCAGCCATTCTTTACAGGGAGCTTCAGCAGACCAGTTTTTGAGCCATAGGAGCCTACGCATATGTACTATAGACAGCGTAAGGCGGGAGGCCTGATGGACTGAATCCTCTATGGCGTCAACCGCAAAGCCTAAGGCTCTAGGTAGATCAGCTAGGGCAAAGCCTGCTGATCTGTCAAGTCCCTCAAGACCTGTTTCAACTGATCCTTCACTGCTTAGCAGACCCCAATAGCTGCTACTGCTGGTTGTATCACCAAGCAGATTTTCATAAGGACTCCAATCTTTTATTTATTGGGTTCTTGAACATTTGGACATTATCCACTGGACATGTCAGTGATTTATACATACAAGAGATGGCTGCGTCCACTGTAGGGACCTTCCATTTTTTTTTTTTTTGATGAACTTATCCTCCATGGGATAGACCACCGGAAATCTCTTGGGGGAATAAATATTTTCTCAGGACGTTCCCAATCCTGGTAAATGAGCCCTTTCAGTAAAGGGTGAAGTGGAAAAGAACAAACAGTCTGGGGGCTTCTAGCGACCCCAACGAGGATACAGTAGTGGTTGATGGTTCCGCAAGGTGCATTTTTAAATGCTGATCGGACCATGTTAGTCAGAGACTGAACCCATAATCTTTCAGCTTGAGATGCTGAAAAAAGGTTCCCCCACTGTTGATTCCTCTATAACAGAATCAACCTCATCCTGATCCCCTTCAGGCAGGTCGATCCCTGTATGGGACTGTTGCTCTGCTAACAGGCACTCTGAAGGAGGAGACGGAGATCGGGCGTGCTTTCCCTGACAGGGAGGCAGCGATAAATGTTGACAATCTCTCTCTAATCCTCCCAGAGCTGAGGAAAAAACCTCCTCTGTTACATACACAGGAGCAGGTGACTGAGGACAGCCACAGTACCAAGTACCCCTGCGGGGTCTCTACGGTCACTTACCTCTGAACTTCAGGGGAGACTGGTGCAGCAGGAGTATGCCCAAGATCCTCCGAGCCCGATGAGACCCCCTTCGCTTCCTGGAAGATTCAGTTCCGGAGCTTCTGGACGGCATATTCCTAAGCCTAAAGCTGAGGTATTCCAGCCGTAATACACCACTTTTACTGAGAATAGTCTAGCACAATTGCTGCTATATCACAGTTGGTGTCTACTAATGTGCCTTTCTAGGGGATGCCTGTATCAACCGCTTGCTGTATGCCTTTAAATGTTGCCAGCTCTGTCTCTGTACTTCATAGCCAGCTCACTACAATATTGTGGTTTTTTTAAAACTGCTGGGACGCCCGCACATGCGCAGAAGCGCTGCGGCGCGCACAGAGCGTCATCCCCCAGGCTCC
Organism: Rana muscosa; assembly: GCA_029206835.1. Taxonomy (NCBI): domain Eukaryota; kingdom Metazoa; phylum Chordata; class Amphibia; order Anura; family Ranidae; genus Rana; species Rana muscosa. The sequence continues at coordinate 437,282,827 of CM055121.1, read as the reverse complement.
GCCCCCTTTCCCGGCTCACCTCTATATATAGAGGCGTGTGCACGCGCGCGGGCACGTGCGCCTTCGGCGCTAATTTCAAATATGGTAACAAGGGACAGGAGCCAGGGCCCCTCTTTGCCGCAGGCCGGGGGATGGACAAGCACTGCAACATGGCAGAGGAAGCAGTTTCCTATAAGAGAACTCACCATCTGCCTGGACTTTGCTCTGCTGAGAAGAAGCTAGTCCACATGACAAGAAAACATTCCACAGCGGCCTCTAGTGGACAAACACAGGTACCGCAGTCTAATATATTAAATATATATAAAAAAATTATTTTTTATTTTTTCTTGACCACCATTAAAAATTATTACATTTTTTTAGTAGTTACAGGCATGCACAGAATTTTGCGGGAATACCATTAGGTAACAGACAGAAAGACAAATTAGGCTTGGGGGTCCCCCAATAGAACCAAGTTCCTGGGGGCCCCCACTTACCTGTTCCCCGCCGCAGGACTTTGTTTGGTCCACAAAAGCCCAAACTTCACCTATCACGGCAGGCATTGTAATCAAACCTTCAGGGACCGGGTTCCCAAGGATTCCACTCCCCTGGACCTGTATAGCACCCTGCACAGAAAACATTTTGGTCGTGGGTATGACCAGAGCTCTGGATCCCAGGGTCCAGCTCTCCTAAGAGAAGCATTACAGGCAAAACCTTGCTCTTCTCTGCAAGGCCCGGGTACCGACCGTTTAGCTATGAAGCTTTTTTGGTCGGATCCGGAATAGCTTACTGAGGCCCAAAAGAACCTGTACGCAAGCTCAGTGAAAAACACATGTTTCTTCTTGGCCAACACCTTAGACACTGGCAAAAAACTGAGGTGCTCCCGGATGGGAGGGGCTTATATAGGGGAGGGTACTTCCGGTTTTGGAAGTTGCCAGTGCCAGCACCTGACGGTATCTATATAACCCATTAGTAATGACTATGTCGCTCTGTGTCCCGTGATGTACGAGAAAGAAAAGGACCATGTTATAACCACCTCTGAACATCTGCACTTGTAAAGCTCCATTTGTAAACAAGCAGAACGCAGTTAGCGTGTGATGTTCATATGTGAGTTTTCTATCACAGAGAGTATACCATTAAAGGGCAATACTGCTGTGACATGATCTGTGTCATTGTCAATAAACAAGAAGGGGCTGTATCAAGTTTCCTGCACATGGATCAAGAGTTTAGCGGGCAGCCACTATAAACGCAGAATGCATTTTTTTTTATTTAAATAAAGTTTGATTGAGGAAAGAAACCACTATGTGCTAATTTTACAAGAGCAGATGATCTCACTGATACAAGCATTGCTTCTGATTGCGGACACAAGCTGGTTTTGATGTGGAGAGGACAAAGTGGGCTTTTATAAACGTCAGGAGGAACTGATCACTTCACATCTTCGAAGATGAGAAGTGCAAAATCACAGTGCAGATTGTTTATATTGTGAAGGTCATTAAATGACATGCTAAGGCTAACAGTATTGGGTTCTGTGGAATCGCTGCTAAAACCAATAGCACAGAAAACTATAAATAGAGCACAGGTTTATAAACCACTATGATCCTTCCAGCAAATCTGACATTTTAGCCCTGGTTCACATTGGTGCTACTTTGAAATCGCTCTACTTCACTTGAAGGAGCGCGATTTCAAAGTAGCAAGGTCAGCGTGATTTCAGGTGCTACTTGATAGACATCTGTGTGGCTTCATGCACAGATGTCTATTAAAGTCGCACCTGAAATCGGCAAAAGTAGTGCAGGAACTACTTTTGCAAATCAGTGCGGCACCGCAAAATCTGTGTCGCACCGATTAGAACAGTGTCATTGCCTCCAATAGGCTGCGACTTGTCATGCAATTTGATCTCTCAAATCGCATGACAAATCAATCCAATGTGAACCTAGGCTTACAAGGGTAGAAAGATGATCACTATTACAAACAACATTGCTTATGATTTCTTTCCACTTATATGTAAAGGATTTGGAATTATACGTTTTATCCAATTGGAAATAACCCAAGTTTGCTCATAACTATGGGGGAACTACAGATACTATGCCACATCTTTGCAAGCATGAAGTGGACAGAGGATTGCTGATGACAGTTCAAAACTGGTTCAATGACACCAGCATCCAAACATGTTTTACCTAGACACAAAAGCTAACTTAAAGGGAAGCTGCTAGAAATATAAGAGCAGCTATTTCTAAATACTTTTTGAAGGTGCGTGATTTATGGCTACCTAATCATTCATCCAAACGTGGGAGAGTCTTTAACCAGGAAAAATCATGTGCATGTCAGAGTGCACCTGATTAGTACATACTTCTGGGTAACTTACTAATTAGATGATCACCCTATAGCATGTACTTCCTTAAACAAGTCAAAGGGCACAGCCCGTATACTTCCATCCATTTCATATTCCCTTTAAAAGCCTGCACAAGCATAAGGCAGTATTGTGTTATAACAACACAATTTGTGAAAAATCTGCTCACATAATTTATAATAAAAACATCTTTGTCGTTCTGATGTTTCCCTCCAACCACTTTTCATATTTTATATATACTGTGATTCTGTACTTGCCAAATATGCTGCAGAAATCTCCCTCCACTGAGTCTGGCTGCATCTATTTTAACTGAAGGGAGGTGTAGAATTGGCGCTAATTACAGTTCATGGACTTACTTGCTCTAAAGTGCAAGTGAATAAATACAAGTAATAAATAAACAACTTTACTGCATAGTCGCTCAATCAAATCGCATGATGTTGCATTTGCACTTTACTGCATAGTCGCAAGATTTTTTATACCTAGCATAGTCGCTGGGCACCTAGCATCAAATCATTGGACAATCACATTGGTTTATCAATTTGCACGATTTTGCACTTTATCGCATAGTCGCAGAACATTTCGCATGCATATATTTTATCTTTAATTTATTATTATTATCACGGTTTTATACATTGGTTTACCTTTTTACACTGTTATCACCATTAATTGTTCCCAAAAATATTTATTCATTTTTATTTTATTTATATCCGCATCAATCTATATTTATTATCACGCGCTCATATCTATCAGTGAAGTATTTAGGAGTTACACTAAGGCACCAATTGACACTAGTACAATATAGGGGTATTTATTTATCTATTTATTACTTGTATTTATTCACTTGCACTTTAGAGCAAGTAAGTCCATGAACTGTAATTAGCGCCAATTCTACACCTCCCTTCAGTTTACTCATTTACTCCACCCAGGTGGATTAATTATGTAGAGGCAGCTCCTTACTTGTTCATCACAGGACGTTTTTCTACACCCCTGTTGTATGTTTCTACTGGCATATCAGGTCCATTGCGCGGATTCACACCCATACTGCATCCATTTTAACTGTGAGCAGCTGAAGCTGCTGCCTGTTAACTTCCTGTATTTACACAGACACACACCTCCAGCTCGGCAGCCATGCAGCTCTCATTGGCGCTATTATGACTCATCTCCCCTCCCTTCCTGGAAAACTTTCAGGAGAGTGAGAGAGAGAGCTGGGCCTGATGTCATAAGCCCAGGCTAATGACCAGACAAGAAACAGGAAGTGGGCTGTATAAGGTATTTACTGGCTGGAAAAAAATGTTTTACTATCCAAAGTTTTAACAACAAGGGCAGAAGATTTAATAGATGGAAAGTTGAAAAAAATTACCAAAGTTCCGCTTTAACACACTGTACCCAAGAGACAATTACTGATTTTGCTTACCTTTCTTAGTGAGGTAGTTCATACTATTGGCTATGGCCGCAGTCTTATCACTGGAGTCCAGCACACTGAATCTAGCATAATCATCCACAAAGAAATTATCTACCACGGAAGTAAAAAAGAAAAACAGTTAGGTGTGAAGTGAACGCCAATCAACATAGCCAATCTAAACTTGTGGGCCAGAAGTACAATATCCTATAACTGCAAGCAAAACTGCTCATGTGATCGTGTCTTAGAATGATGCGTCGTGTTCTCAGGCATAAGGGAAAATCCATGTAGCTGCTCAGTATTCACTCCTTTTTCTTTTTTTTTTTTAAACAGAAGAAATCCTTTTTCTTTCAACTGGAAAGTAGTCCTGTCACTGCTGTGCATCCCATGCTTGGTCAAGAGATGAAAGCAGTGTACATGCTGTGACAATATTGGTTCTTTTTCCCTACAGTAGGGGTGCTTAACCTGTGGCCCACGGAGCCCTCTGATGTGGCCCGCAACCTCAAACCAGGGAAGCGCATGCCCAAGCTCTGGAAAGGCAGGTCAGCAAGCCCAGATCGCGCCGAGTTGCCGACCCACCTTTCCAGAGGATCAGAGTGCTTGGAGCCGGCAGCGGAGGAAGCAGGTGACTGCAGAAGGAGAAGGAGCCACATAAGCCAATACTTCCTCTGTAGTGCTAGCTCATGTCCCGGGCGGAGTGATACAAAGTGCACTTCGCCTGTGACCTTTTGAGCAGCCTGAAGAGCGATGCCAGCAGAAGCTAGAAGAGGAAAGGGTCAGTGTATTAAACAGCACATACACTGCACTTTTGCAATGGGCATATTAGCACGTCTTAAAAAAGCGTTATTAGGCTGCTTTCCCACTGATGCGCAGGTGGGGAGGCAGGAAGGGAGCATGACTGGGTAAGTATACATGCTGGGGAGTATGAGCAGACAATGTCACTTTTGGCTGTAACAGTGTCTCTAAAGCTGGCTATGCCAAATTCTAATCAGTGCAAGGCCGTCCCTGCTCAGAAACATATTGGAAAACTCTGCTGTAGCTGCTGATCAGTGTATTCTGATAGTGGCCAATTCCAGCAGGGCAATTCTCCACTCAGCTTCTTTGTGTGGATGGGGGAATGTCACTTTCTTTTGTTAAGACCACAGACTGTATAGTCAGCTTCAATTTTAATTCTGGTAATGAAGAATCTATTTTAATCTCCCCCAAATTACAGTATTCAACAGACATTAAGGCCTCATGCACACAGGAGACAGTGAGACGGGCAACATTAAATAGCTTCAAACATGCTTGGGACAAACATAGATCAATAAAAAATAAAAATAAAAAAAAACGGGCAGACTCAATGGACTACTCTGTCATCACTTTTCTATGTTTTTATGTCTTGAATGCCAAAGGCGGTCCAATACCATATTAGGTGATTTCATTTTTTTACCATACTTATTTCCAAAATTTTGTCCAACCACTGTACAGTTTTTATAAATCCTGCCATTATTTCATGTACTAAATTGTATCTATTTAGCTTAGTGAGCTTAGAATCTTTTGCCAGCGCAATAGCTTCTCAGGTTTGGTTTGCTATACTGTATTTCCAAGTACAATAATAAATTCTCTCTTAGATCCAGGAACTGTTTGTAATCTAGGGTAAATATAACACTTGATGTACAGAACAGCAATCCTGGAAAACAATACAACAAGCAAAACATTACAAAGGTGATTTACTTATAGCAGTCAGGTCCAGGTACTGCCGCTCCACCTCTAGTATCCTCAGATTAATTCGAGGAACGACATTAGGCTGATTCATAAGATAATCCACAACATCTTGATCGCTTGCCATTTCCCCCTGTAAAAAATAACAAGCAATAATGGAAACTTGCATCAAAACATCTGTCATACCGACACATATCAGATATATTTTGGCTATGTTGTCACGTCAAGACAAAGATGGCAAAAAGATAGCTATATTGGTGGATGCTATTAACGCATTTGTTAAAGTGGTTTTAAAGGTGGGACATTTTTTACCTTAATGCATTCCCTGCATTAAGGTAAAAAAATAGGATTTTTATAACAGCTTACCTGTAAAATCCTTTTCTTGGAGTACATCACGGGACACAGAGCGACATAGTCATTACTAATGGGTTATATAGTTACCGTCAGGTGCTGGCAACTTCCAAAACCGGAAGTACCCTCCCCTATATAAGCCCCTCCCATCCGGGAGCACCTCAGTTTTGTAGCAAAGCAATAAGTGTCCCCAAAGAGGGGCGGGAGCTCTGTGTCCCGTGATGTACTCCAAGAAAAGGATTTTACAGGTAAGCTGTTATAAAAATCCTATTTTCTTTCTCGTACATCACGGGACACAGAGCGACATAGTCATTACTAATGGGATGTCCTAAAGCAATGCCAAATGAGGGGGGGGATACACCATATATAAGCTGAGCGCTATCAGACATGAGGATCTTTTGCGGCCTGCAACACACTGCGCCCAAAGGCGACATCCTCCTGACTTCTAACGTCCACCTGGTAGAACCTAGTAAACGTGTGTACTGAAGACCATGTTGCGGCCTTACAGACTTGAGCCAGGGAGGCCTGGTGATGCACTGCCCATGAAGTTCCAACTGCTCTCGTGGAGTGCGCTCTAACTTTGAACGGAGGCGGTCTACTTCTCAAGCTATAGGCTTGTATTATGACCTGTCGAATCCACTTGGCTAAAGTAGATTTTGACGCTGCCTGACCCTTTCTGGGGCCTTCCGGCAGAATAAACAAAGTATCCGTTCTGCGAATCTGAGCAGTGGCTTTTAGATAAGCTTTAACTGCTCTTACTACATCCAAAGAATGCAATAACTTTTCCTCTACCGAAGTAGGCTTGGGGAAAAAAGAAGGAAGAACCACATCTTGGTTCAAATGAAACCTCGATACCACCTTAGGAAGAAAGGCTGGATGAGGACGTAACACTACTCTGTCCTTATGGATAACCAGATATGGCTCCTTACAGGACATAGCTGCTAATTCCGATACTCTTTTAGCCGAACAAATGGCTACTAGAAAAATCAATTTCCTGGTGAGAAGCACCAAGGAAATATGCTGTAATGGTTCAAATGGTTGTTTCTGTAGAACCGACAGAACCAAGTTTAGATCCCATGGACATATGGGAATATTAACCGGAGGACTAATACGCATCACTCCTTGTATAAAGGCTTTGACTAGTGAATGCGAAGCCAAGGGCCTTTGAAAAAATATTGACAAGGCCGAAATCTGACCCTTGATAGTACTCAAGGCAAGCTTCCTATCTACAGCCCACTGTAGGAAGTCCAGAATCCTACCTATTACGTACTTATGTGGATGCCATTTCTTGGCCTCACACCACGCGATGTACGCCTTCCAGATTCTATAGTAGATCTGCCTGGATACCGGCTTCCTGGCATTGATCATGGTAGATACCACAGCATTAGAGAGCCCTCTCTTTTTTAGAATGTGGGCTTCAATAGCCAGGCCGTCAAACCTAGGGCTGGTAAGGAAGGGTGGTATATCGGTCCTTGCGAAAGCCGGACGACGTGGGAGAGTCCAAGGACTCCCCACTGAAATTTTACAATCTCCGCGTACCACGCTCTTCGGGGCCACGCTGGAGCCACCGGAATCACCGGTTTCTTTTCTACCCTGATTCTGCGGAGTAATCGAGGTAACCATTGTGGCGGTGTGAATGCATATATCAGCTTGAACTGATCCCAAGGGAACACTAGGGCATCCGAGCTGCAAGCTAGGGGATCCCTTGTCCGAGAGACAAACCTGTCCCCCTTTGCGTTGAATCTGGATGCTAGAAGATCTACATCCGATGTTCCCCACCGCTGACATATTGTCCAGAAAACCTCGGGGTGAAGGGACCCTTCCTCTGGGCCTAATTGCTGGCGACTTAGAAAGTCCGCCTTCCAATTCTCCACTCCTGGAATGAATACCGCAGATATGGCTGGGACATATTTTTCTGCCCATTTCAGGATGTAATTTACTTCCCTCTGGGCTGCACGACTCCTGGTGCCCCCCTGATGATTGATATATGCCACTGCTGTGGCATTGTCTGATTGCATTCTGACAGGGGACCCTTGGAGTTTGGATGTCCATGCTACTAGGGCATACCGGGCTGCTCGTATCTCTAAGAGATTGATGGGCAGGGCCTTTTCTGCATCCGACCATCTGCCCTGTAGAGACTATTGCTCCAGTACTGCTCCCCAGCCTATAAGGCTGGCATCTGTAGTGACCACCTTCCAAGAAATCGGACTGAAGGATTTCCTTTTTTCCAGATTCTGGGGAACCAACCACCAACGGAGGCTCTTGCGAACGGAAGGGGACAAGGACATTGTAAGTCTAGGGCCTGAACTTTTTTGTTCCAGGCTGACAGTATGGCCCCTTGCAAATTCCTTGAATGGAATTGACCGTAGGGTACTGCTTCGAATGATGCCACCATTTTTCCCAGCAGCCTCATATACAGGCCTATGGACGGCTGTCTTTTTTGTACCCACTAAGTGGATCAAATCTTTCAAAGACAACACCTTTCCTCGAGGCAAGAATATTTTTCTCTGGCCTGAATCCAACCTTAGCCCCAAGTATTCCAGACTTTTGACTGGTTTTTAGGGCTGACTTGTCTCGGTTGATAATCCAACCGTGAGATTCCAGATACTTGATCGTCTTGTGAACGACCACGTCTAGTTTTTTCACTGAGTGGTCTATCAGCAACAAGTCATCCAGATATGCCATTATCATTACACCTTGTGTTCTTAGATTGGCCAATAAAGGGCCAGAATTTTTGTAAACACTCGTGGTGCTGTGGCCAAACCGAAGGGTAAGGCTCTGAACTGAAAATGGCGCCCTTCTACTGCAAAGCGTAGAAATTTTTGGTGGACTGGAAAGATGGGAATGTGCAAATAAGCATCTTTGATGTCGATCGTGGCTAACCAATCCTCCCCTTGTAGGGCAGTGGCCACCGATCGGATCGACTCCATCGGAAAGTCCTGATATACAGGAATTTGTATAGCCCTTTTAGAATTAATATGGGCCTCCCGTCCGCGTTTGCTTCGGGACTGTAAAGAGGTTTGAGTAAAACCCGAACCCTCATTCTTCCAGGGGAACCTCCATAATTACTCCTTGGAGCAATAGTTGTTCTAGTGCCAACAGGAGGGACTCTCTCTTCCGGGGATCCCTTGGCACGTTTGACCTCAAAAATGGGAAGGAGGAGAGTCTTTTAACTCCAAACTGTATCCCAAACCTACTGCGGAGAGCACCTATCTGTCTTGATCGTGTCCCGCCAGGTCTCTTGCGAACAACTGGAGTCCTCCCCCCACCCGACTGAGTGGGGGCTTCATGAATTTAACTTTGGAAACCAGGGACAGGAGCCAGGGCCCCCTTTGCCGCAGGCCGGGGGATAGACGAACACTGCAACATAGCAGAGGAAACAGTTTCCTGTAGGAGAACTCACCAGCTGCCTGGACTTTGCTCTCTGAGAAGAAACTAGTCCATATGACAAGAAAAACATTCCACAGCGGCCTCTAGTGGACAAACACAGGTACCGCAGTTTAATATACTAAACATATATAAAAAAACATTCTTTTTTTTTTTTTTTTTCTTGACCACCATTAAAAATTATTACATTTTTTTAGTAGTTACAGGCATGCACAGATATTAGCGGGAATACCGTTAGGTAACAGACAGAAAGACAAATTAGGCTTGGGGGTCCCCCAATAGAACCAAGTTCCTGGGGGCCCCCACTTACCTGTTCCCCGCCGCAGGACTTTGTTTGGTCCACAAAAGCCCAAACTTCACCTATCACGGCAGGCATTGTAATCAAACCTTCAGGGACCGGGTTCCCAAGGATTCCACTCCCCTGGACCTGTATAGCACCCTGCACAGAAAACATCTTGGTCGTGGGTATGACCAGAGCTCTGGATCCCAGGGTCCAGCTCTCCTAAGAGAAGCATTACAGGCAGAACCTTGCTCTTCTCTGCAAGGCCCGGGTACCGACCGTTTAGCTATGAAGCTTTTTTGGTCGGATCCGGAATAGCTTACTGAGGCCCAAAAGAACCTGTACGCAAGCTCAGTGAAAAACACATGTTTCTTCTTGGCCAACACCTTAGACACTGGCAAAAAACTGAGGTGCTCCCGGATGGGAGGGGCTTATATAGGGGAGGGTACTTCCGGTTTTGGAAGTTGCCAGTGCCAGCACCTGACGGTAACTATATAACCCATTAGTAATGACTATGTCGCTCTGTGTCCCGTGATGTACGAGAAAGAAATGGCCCAGTAGTAGTGTCGCCCCCTCACCCCCCTCCTTTATACTTACCTGAGTCCTATCTGCAGTGGCGCTGGTCTCTCTCTCTCATCACAGGACACAGAGGCAGCAGTGGGAGCCATTAGCTTCTGCTGCCGTCAGTCAGATCCTGCAAGGAGGGAGCAGGGGATGGGGCCAAGCCACCCTGTTTGTGTCTTTGAATGCACACAGCCCAGCTCGAGAGCTAGCCCATATATGCCCCCCCCCCCCATAGCAAGCAGCTTGTTATGGTTGCGCATGTAGAAGAGGAGGACCCTACAGCTCCAATACGGGACCCCAGAAGAGGAGGTTCAGGGCCGCTCTGTGCAATATCATTGTACAGAGCAGGTAACTATAACAGGTTTGCCATTTTGGAAAAAATAAAGCCTTTACAACTACTTTAAATACAGTCACTGGTAAAATCCATAGGTATATTATATTAAAGTCATGAATAATGGCTGGTCTACCACATTGTCTGAATGAAATGTACTTTGATCAGTGAGGCAAACTACAGATCTCACTCTAGTCTAATAGGTAATCTACAAGTCTCTCTATATATAATACAATACAAAAAACAGAAGAGCAAGCATGTAGGTTTTGAAAGTTTTATCAAAAGGAAGATATTATAAAAACTCTAAATATCCACTCTCTGAAAATACACTATTTTTCCATTAATGAGATGATAAAAAGGGCAAGGATAATGAGCAGTTACCCACAGACAGAACAATGATTTCTGACTAATGTTAGTGCTATTGCACTTGCTTTAAGGTCAGTATTAATAACCTTATTAAATTCTGAGCAATTATCTTGACATGCACAGCCTATTAAAACATGACTGCATGCTTCTCAAATGCTAGAGGACAATAATTAAAAAGGCCCACTATGGGAAAAATATGTGTATTTTGGTAACTTTTTGTGGTTAACACCTGTAGCGATATAATTCTGTATTTTCTTTACTTTACAGTGCACTGAAAAAGTATTCATAACCCTTGATATTTTGCACATTTTGTCATGTTACAACCAAAAAATAGGATTTTTATAACAGCTTACCTGTAAAATCCTTTTCTTGGAGTACATCACAGGACACAGAGCGACATAGTCATTACTAATGGGTTATATAGATACCGTCAGGTGCTGGCACTGGCAACTTCCAAAACCGGAAGTACCCTCCCCTATATAAGCCCCTCCCATCCGGGAGCACCTCAGTTTTGTAGCAAAGCAATAAGTGTCCCCAAAGAGGGGCGGGAGCTCTGTGTCCCGTGATGTACTCCAAGAAAAGGATTTTACAGGTAAGCTGTTATAAAAATCCTATTTTCTTTCTCGTACATCACGGGACACAGAGCGACATAGTCATTACTAATGGGATGTCCTAAAGCAATGCCAAATGAGGGGGGGGGGATACACCATATATAAGCTGAGCGCTATCAGACATGAGGATCTTTTGCGGCCTGCAACACACTGCGCCCAAAGGCGACATCCTCCTGACTTCTAACGTCCACCTGGTAGAACCTAGTAAACGTGTGTACTGAAGACCATGTTGCGGCCTTACAGATTTGAGCCAGGGAGGCCTGGTGATGCACTGCCCATGAAGTTCCAACTGCTCTCGTGGAGTGCGCTCTAACTTTGAACGGAGGCGGTCTCCTTCTCAAGCCATAGGCTTGCATTATGACCTGTCGAATCCACTTGGCTAAAGCAGATTTTGACGCTGCCTGACCCTTTCTGGGGCCTTCCGGCAGAATAAACAAAGTTTCTTTCTTGTACATCACGGGACACAGAGCGACATAGTCATTACTAATGGGTTATATAGTTACCGTCAGGTGCTGGCACTGGCAACTTCCAAAACCGGAAGTACCCTCCCCTATATAAGCCCCTCCCATCCGGGAGCACCTCAGTTTTTTGCCAGTGTCTAAGGTGTTGGCCAAGAAGAAACATGTGTTTTTCACTGAGCTTGCGTACAGGTTCTTTTGGGCCTCAGTAAGCTATTCCGGATCCGACCAAAAAAGCTTCATAGCTAAACGGTCGGTACCCGGGCCTTGCAGAGAAGAGCAAGGTTCTGCCTGTAATGCTTCTCTTAGGAGAGCTGGACCCTGGGATCCAGAGCTCTGGTCATACCCACGACCAAGATGTTTTCTGTGCAGGGTGCTATACAGGTCCAGGGGAGTGGAATCCTTGGGAACCCGGTCCCTGAAGGTTTGATTACAATGCCTGCCGTGATAGGTGAAGTTTGGGCTTTTGTGGACCAAACAAAGTCCTGCGGCGGGGAACAGGTAAGTGGGGGCCCCCAGGAACTTGGTTCTATTGGGGGACCCCCAAGCCTAATTTGTCTTTCTGTCTGTTACCTAACGGTATTCCCGCTAATATCTGTGCATGCCTGTAACTACTAAAAAAATGTAATAATTTTTAATGGTGGTCAAGAAAAAAAAAAAAAAAAAAGAATGTTTTTTCTATATATGTTTAGTATATTAAACTGCGGTACCTGTGTTTGTCCACTAGAGGCCGCTGTGGAATGTTTTTCTTGTCATATGGACTAGTTTCTTCTCAGAGAGCAAAGTCCAGGCAGCTGGTGAGTTCTCCTACAGGAAACTGTTTCCTCTGCCATGTTGCAGTGTTCGTCTATCCCCCGGCCTGCGGCAAAGGGGGCCCTGGCTCCTGTCCCTGGTTTCCATGTTTGAAAATTAGCGCCGAGGCGCACGTGGCCGCGCGCGTGCGCGTGCACGCGCCTCTATATATAGAGGTGGCCGGAAAAAGGGGCGGGGCCTGGGGGATGACGCTCTGTGCGCGCCGCAGCGCTTCTGCGCATGTGCGGGCGTCCCAGCAGGTTTTTAAAAAGCCACATTATTGCAGTAAGCTGGCTATGAAGTACAGAGACAGAGCTGGCAACATTTAAAGGCATACAGCAAGCGGTTGATACAGGCATCCCCTAGAAAGGCACATTAGTAGACACCAACTGTGATATAGCAGCAATTGTGCTAGACTATTCTCAGTAAAAGTGGTGTATTACGGCTGGAATACCTCAGCTTTAGGCTTAGGAATATGCCGTCCAGTAGCTCCGGAACTGAATCTTCCAGGAAGCGAAGGGGGTCTCATCGGGCTCTGAGGATCTTGGGCATACTCCTGCTGCACCAGTCTCCCCTGAAGTTCAGAGGTAAGTGACCGTAGAGACCCCGCAGGGGTACTTGGTACTGTGGCTGTCCTCAGTCACCTGCTCCTGTGTATGTAACAGAAGAGGTTTTTTCCTCAGCTCTGGGAGGATTAGAGAGAGATTGTCAAAATTTATCGCTGCCTCCCTGTCAGGGAAAGCACGCCCGATCTCCGTCTCCTCCTTCAGAGTGCCTGTTAGCAGAGCAACAGTCCCATACAGGGATCGACCTGCCTGAAGGGGATCAGGATAAGGTTGATTCTGTTATAGAGGAATCAACAGTGGGGGAACCTTTTCTCAGCATCTCAAGCTGAAAGATTATGGGTTCAGTCTCTGACTAACATGGTCCGATCAGCATTTAAAAATGCACCTTGCGGAACCATCAACCACTACTGTATCCTCGTTGGGGTCGCTAGAAGCCCCCAGACTGTTTGTTCTTTTCCACTTCACCCTTTACTGAAAGGGCTCATTTACCAGGATTGGGAACGTCCTGAGAAAATATTTATTCCCCCAAGAGATTTCCGGTGGTCTATCCCATGGAGGATAAGTTCATCAAAAAAAAAAAAAAAAAAATGGAAGGTCCCTACAATGGACGCAGCCATCTCTTGTATGTATAAATCACTGACATGTCCAGTGGATAATGTCCAAATGTTCAAGAACCCAATAGATAAAAGATTGGAGTCCTTATGAAAATCTGCTTGGTGATACAACCAGCAGTAGCAGCTATTGGGGTCTGCTAAGCAGTGAAGGATCAGTTGAAACAGGTCTTGAGGGACTTGACAGATCAGCAGGCTTTGCCCTAGCTGATCTACCTAGAGCCTTAGGCTTTGCGGTTGATGCCATAGAGGATTCAGTCCATCAGGCCTCCCGCCTTACGCTGTCTATAGTACATATGCGTAGGCTCCTATGGCTCAAAAACTGGTCTGCTGAAGCTCCCTGTAAAGAATGGCTGGTTAGCGTCCCATTTCATGGTGAACGCTTATTCAGGGAAAACCTGGACAAATATATCCAGAAAATTTCCAGCGGTAAAAATACGCTCTTGCCGGTTAAAAGCAGAGTTAGAGGTCCCTCTTTAAGAGGCCTGCTTCTCCAGTCCCTGGGGCATCGGCTGTGTAACAGTTCCGACGGCCTCCTCGGTCAAATCCCGGGGGTAAAAAACAGGGACAGTAGCAGGGTAATGAGAAACCCTGGGTTAGGGGAGGTACAAAACCTCCCCCAAAGTTAAATTCATGAAGCCCCCACTCAGTCGGGTGGGGGGAGGACTCCAGTTGTTCGCAAGAGACCTGGCGGGACACGATCAAGACAGATAGGTGCTCTCCGCAGTAGGTTTGGGATACAGTTTGGAGTTAAAAGACTCTCCTCCTTCCCATTTTTGAGGTCAAACGTGCCAAGGGATCCCCGGAAGAGAGAGTCCCTCCTGTTGGCACTAGAACAACTATTGCTCCAAGGAGTAATTATGGAGTCGATCCGATCGGTGGCCACTGCCCTACAAGGGGAGGATTGGTTAGCCACGATCGACATCAAAGATGCTTATTTGCACATTCCCATCTTTCCAGTCCACCAAAAATTTCTACGCTTTGCAGTAGAAGGGCGCCATTTTCAGTTCAGAGCCTTACCCTTCGGTTTGGCCACAGCACCACGAGTGTTTACAAAAATTCTGGCCCTTTATTGGCCAATCTAAGAACACAAGGTGTAATGATAATGGCATATCTGGATGACTTGTTGCTGATAGACCACTCAGTGAAAAAACTAGACGTGGTCGTTCACAAGACGATCAAGTATCTGGAATCTCACGGTTGGATTATCAACCGAGACAAGTCAGCCCTAAAAACCAGTCAAAGGTCTGGAATACTTGGGGCTAAGGTTGGATTCAGGCCAGAGAAAAATATTCTTGCCTCGAGGAAAGATGTTGTCTTTGAAAGATTTGATCCACTTAGTGGGTACAAAAAAGACAGCCGTCCATACGCCTGTATATGAGGCTGCTGGGAAAAATGGTGGCATCATTCGAAGCAGTACCCTACGGTCAATTCCATTCAAGGAATTTGCAAGGGGCCATACTGTCAGCCTGGAACAAAAAAGTTCAGGCCCTAGACTTACAATGTCCTTGTCCCCTTCCGTTCGCAAGAGCCTCCGTTGGTGGTTGGTTCCCCAGAATCTGGAAAAAAGGAAATCCTTCAGTCCGATTTCTTGGAAGGTGGTCACTACAGATGCCAGCCTTATAGGCTGGGGAGCAGTACTGGAGCAATAGTCTCTCCAGGGCAGATGGTCGGATGCAGAAAAGGCCCTGCCCATCAATCTCTTAGAGATACGAGCAGCCCGGTATGCCCTAGTAGCATGGACATCCAAACTCCAAGGGTCCCCTGTCAGAATGCAATCAGACAATGCCACAGCAGTGGCATATATCAATCATCAGGGGGGCACCAGGAGTCGTGCAGCCCAGAGGGAAGTAAATTACATCCTGAAATGGGCAGAAAAATATGTCCCAGCCATATCTGCGGTATTCATTCCAGGAGTGGAGAATTGGAAGGCGGACTTTCTAAGTCGCCAACAATTATGCCCAGGGGAATGGTCCCTTCATCCCGAGGTTTTCCGGACAATATGTCAGCGGTGGGGAACACCGGATGTAGATCTGCTAGCATCCAGGTTCAACACGAAAGTGGACAGGTTTGTCTCTTGGACAAGGGATCCCCTAGCGTGCGGCTCGGATGCCCTAGTGTTCCCTTGGGATCAGTTCAAGCTGATATATGCATTCCCACCGCCACAATTGTTACCTCGATTACTCCGCAGAATCAGGGTAGAAAAGAAACCAGTGATTCTGGTGGCTCCAGCGTGGCCCCGAAGAGCATGGTACGCGGAGATTGTAAAAATGTCTGTGGGGAGTCCTTGGACCCTCCCACATCGTCCGGACCTGCTTTCGCAGGGACCGATATACCACCCTTCCTTACCAGCCCTAGGTTTGACGGCCTGGCTATTGAAGCCCACATTCTAAAAAGGAGAGGGCTCTCTAATGCTGTGGTGTCTACCATGATCAATGCCAGGAAACCGGTATCCAGGCAGATCTACTATAGAATCTGGAAGGCGTACATCGCCTGGTGTGAGGCCAGGAAATGGCATCCACGTAAATATGTAATAGGTAGAATTCTGGACTTCCTACAATGGGCTGTAGATAGGAAGCTTGCCTTGAGTACTATCAAAGGTCAGATTTCGGCCTTGTCAATATTTTTTCAAAGGCCCTTGGCTTCGCATTCACTAGTCAAAGCCTTTATACAAGGAGTGATGCGTATTAGTCCTCCGGTTAATATTCCCATATGTCCATGGGATCTAAACTTGGTTCTGTCGGTTCTACAGAAACAACCATTTGAACCATTACAGCATATTTCCTTGGTTCTTCTCACCAGGAAATTGTTTTTTCTAGTAGCCATTTGTTCGGCTAAAAGAGTATCGGAATTAGCAGCTATGTCCTGTAAGGAGCCATATCTGGTTATCCATAAGGACAGAGTAGTGTTACGTCCTCATCCAGCCTTTCTTCCTAAGGTGGTATCGAGTTTTCATTTGAACCAAGATGTGGTTCTTCCTTCTTTTTTCCCCAAGCCTACTTCGGTAGAGGAAAAGTTATTGCATTCTTTGGATGTAGTAAGAGCAGTTAAAGCTTATCTAAAAGCCACTGCTCAGATTCGCAGAACGGATACTTTGTTTATTCTGCCGGAAGGCCCCAGAAGGGGTCAGGCAGCGTCAAAATCTACTTTAGCCAAGTGGATTCGACAGGTCATAATACAAGCCTATAGCTTGAGAAGTAGACCGCCTCCGTTCAAAGTTAGGGCGCACTCCACGAGAGCAGTTGGAACTTCATGGGCAGTGCATCACCAGGCCTCCCTGGCTCAAGTCTGTAAGGCCGCAACATGGTCTTCAGTACACACGTTTACTAGGTTCTACCAGATGGACGTTAGAAGTCAGGAGGATGTCGCCTTTGGGCGCAGTGTGTTGCAGGCCGCAAAAGATCCTCATGTCTGATAGCGCTCAGCTTATATATGGTGTATCCCCCCCCTCATTTGGCATTGCTTTAGGACATCCCATTAGTAATGACTATGTCGCTCTGTGTCCCGTGATGTACAAGAAAGAAAATAGGATTTTTATAACAGCTTACCTGTAAAATCCTTTTCTTGGAGTACATCACGGGACACAGAGCTCCCGCCCCTCTTTGGGGACACTTATTGCTTTGCTACAAAACTGAGGTGCTCCCGGATGGGAGGGGCTTATATAGGGGAGGGTACTTCCGGTTTTGGAAGTTGCCAGTGCCAGCACCTGACGGTAACTATATAACCCATTAGTAATGACTATGTCGCTCTGTGTCCCGTGATGTACTCCAAGAAAAGGATTTTACAGGTAAGCTGTTATAAAAATCCTATTATCCGTTCTGCGAATCTGAGCAGTGGCTTTTAGATAAGCTTTAACTGCTCTTACTATATCCAAAGAATGCAATAACTTTTCCTCTACCGAAGTAGGTTTGGGGAAAAAAGAAGGAAGAACCACATCTTGGTTCAAATGAAAACTCGATACCACCCTAGGAAGAAAGGCTGGATGAGGACGTAACACTACTCTGTCCTTATGGATAACCAGATATGGCTCCTTACCGGACATAGCTGCTAATTCCGATACTCTTTTAGCCGAACAAATGGCTACTAGAAAAATCAATTTCCTGGTGAGAAGCACCAAGGAAATATGCTGTAATGGTTCAAATGGTTGTTTCTGTAGAACCGACAGAACCAAGTTTAGATCCCATGGACATATGGGAATATTAACCGGAGGACTAATACGCATCACTCCTTGTATAAAGGCTTTGACTAGTGAATGCGAAGCCAAGGGCCTTTGAAAAAATATTGACAAGGCCGAAATCTGACCCTTGATAGTACTCAAGGCAAGCTTCCTATCTACAGCCCATTGTAGGAAGTCCAGAATCCTACCTATTACATATTTACGTGGATGCCATTTCTTGGCCTCACACCAGGCGATGTACGCCTTCCAGATTCTATAGTAGATCTGCCTGGATACCGGCTTCCTGGCATTGATCATGGTAGATACCACAGAATTAGAGAGCCCTCTCTTTTTTAGAATGTGGGCTTCAATAGCCAGGCCGTCAAACCTAGGGCTGGTAAGGAAGGGTGGTATATCGGTCCTTGCGAAAGCAGGTCCGGACGACGTGGGAGAGTCCAAGGACTCCCCACTGAAATTTTACAATCTCCGCGTACCACGCTCTTCGGGGCCACGCTGGAGCCACCGGAATCACTGGTTTCTTTTCTACCCTGATTCTGCGGAGTAATCGAGGTAACCATTGTGGCGGTGTGAATGCATATATCAGCTTGAACTGATCCCAAGGGAACACTAGGGCATCCGTGCCGCAAGCTAGGGGATCCCTTGTCCGAGAGACAAACCTGTCCCCCTTTGCGTTGAATCTGGATGCTAGAAGATCTACATCCGATGTTCCCCACCGCTGACATATTGTCCAGAAAACCTCGGGGTGAAGGGACCCTTCCTCTGGGCCTAATTGCTGGCGACTTAGAAAGTCCGCCTTCCAATTCTCCACTCCTGGAATGAATACCGCAGATATGGCTGGGACATATTTTTCTGCCCATTTCAGGATGTAATTTACTTCCCTCTGGGCTGCACGACTCCTGGTGCCCCCCTGATGATTGATATATGCCACTGCTGTGGCATTGTTTGATTGAATTCTGACAGGGGACCCTTGGAGTTTGGATGTCCATGCTACTAGGGCATACCGGGCTGCTCGTATCTCTAAGAGATTGATGGGCAGGGCCTTTTCTGCATCCGACCATCTGCCCTGGAGAGACTATTGCTCCAGTACTGCTCCCCAGCCTATAAGGCTGGCATCTGTAGTGACCACCTTCCAAGAAATCGGACTGAAGGATTTCCTTTTTTCCAGATTCTGGGGAACCAACCACCAACGGAGGCTCTTGCGAACGGAAGGGGACAAGGACATTGTAAGTCTAGGGCCCGAACTTTTTTGTTCCAGGCTGACAGTATGGCCCCTTGCAAATTCCTTGAATGGAATTGACCGTAGGGTACTGCTTCGAATGATGCCACCATTTTTCCCAGCAGCCTCATATACAGGCGTATGGACGGCTGTCTTTTTTGTACCCACTAAGTGGATCAAATCTTTCAAAGACAACACCTTTCCTCGAGGCAAGAATATTTTTCTCTGGCCTGAATCCAACCTTAGCCCCAAGTATTCCAGACTTTTGACTGGTTTTTAGGGCTGACTTGTCTCGGTTGATAATCCAACCGTGAGATTCCAGATACTTGATTGTCTTGTGAACGACCACGTCTAGTTTTTTCACTGAGTGGTCTATCAGCAACAAGTCATCCAGATATGCCATTATCATTACACCTTGTGTTCTTAGATTGGCCAATAAAGGGCCAGAATTTTTGTAAACACTCGTGGTGCTGTGGCCAAACCGAAGGGTAAGGCTCTGAACTGAAAATGGCGCCCTTCTACTGCAAAGCGTAGAAATTTTTGGTGGACTGGAAAGATGGGAATGTGCAAATAAGCATCTTTGATGTCGATCGCGGCTAACCAATCCTCCCCTTGTAGGGCAGTGGCCACCGATCGGATCGACTCCATCGGAAAGTCCTGATATACAGGAATTTGTATAGCCCTTTTAGAATTAATATGGGCCTCCCGTCCGCGTTTGCTTCGGGACTGTAAAGAGGTTTGAGTAAAACCCGAACCCTCATTCTTCCAGGGGAACCTCCATAATTACTCCTTGGAGCAATAGTTGTTCTAGTGCCAACAGGAGGGACTCTCTCTTCCGGGGATCCCTTGGCACGTTTGACCTCAAAAATGGGAAGGAGGAGAGTCTTTTAACTCCAAACTGTATCCCAAACCTACTGCGGAGAGCACCTATCTGTCTTGATCGTGTCCCGCCAGGTCTCTTGCGAACAACTGGAGTCCTCCCCCCACCCGACTGAGTGGGGGTTTCAATGAATTTAACTTTGGGGGAGGTTTTGTACCTCCCCTGACCCAGGGTTTCTCATTACCCTGCTACTGTCCCTGTTTTTTACCCCCGGGAATTGACCGAGGAGGCCGTCGGAACTGTTACACAGCCGATGCCCCAGGGACTGGAGAAGCAGGCCTCTTAAAGAGGGACCTCTAACTCTGCTTTTAACCGGCAAGAGCGTATTTTTACCGCTGGAAATTTTCTGGATATATTTGTCCAGGTTTTCCCTGAATAAGCGTTCACCATGAAATGGGACGCTAACCAGCCATTCTTTACAGGGAGCTTCAGCAGACCAGTTTTTGAGCCATAGGAGCCTACGCATATGTACTATAGACAGCGTAAGGCGGGAGGCCTGATGGACTGAATCCTTTATGGCGTCAACCGCAAAGCCTAAGGCTCTAGGTAGATCAGCTAGGGCAAAGCCTGCTGATCTGTCAAGTCCCTCAAGACCTGTTTCAACTGATCCTTCACTGCTTAGCAGACCCCAATAGCTGCTACTGCTGGTTGTGTCACCAAGCTTGCTGTAGAAAGAAGCAGATTTTCATAAGGACTCCAATCTTTTATCTATTGGGTTCTTGAACATTTGGACATTATCCACTGGACATGTCAGTGATTTATACATACAAGAGATGGCTGCGTCCACTGTAGGGACCTTCCATTTTTTTTTATTTTTTTTTTGATGAACTTATCCTCCATGGGATAGACCACCGGAAATCTCTTGGGGGAATAAATATTTTCTCAGGACGTTCCCAATCCTGGTAAATGAGCCCTTTCAGTAAAGGGTGAAGTGGAAAAGAACAGACAGTCTGGGGGCTTCTAGCGACCCCAACGAGGATACAGTAGTGGTTGATGGTTCCGCAAGGTGCATTTTTAAATGCTGATCGGACCATGTTAGTCAGAGACTGAACCCATAATCTTTCAGCTTGAGATGCTGAGAAAAGGTTCCCCCACTGTTGATTCCTCTATAACAGAATCAACCTCATCCTGATCCCCTTCAGGCAGGTCGATCCCTGTATGGGACTGTTGCTCTGCTAACAGGCACTCTGAAGGAGGAGACGGAGATCGGGCGTGCTTTCCCTGACAGGGAGGCAGCGATAAATGTTGACAATCTCTCTCTAATCCTCCCAGAGCTGAGGAAAAAACCTCCTCTGTTACATACACAGGAGCAGGTGAACTGAGGACAGCCACAGTACCAAGTACCCCTGCGGGGTCTCTACGGTCACTTACCTCTGAACTTTAGGGGAGACTGGTGCAGGAGAAGTATGCCCAAGATCCTCCGAGCCCGATGAGACCCCCTTCGCTTCCTGGAAGATTCAGTTCCGGAGCTTCTGGACGGCATATTCCTAAGCCTAAAGCTGAGGTATTCCAGCCGTAATACACCACTTTTACTGAGAATAGTCTAGCACAATTGCTGCTATATCACAGTTGGTGTCTACTAATGTGCCTTTCTAGGGGATGCCTGTATCAACCGCTTGCTGTATGCCTTTAAATGTTGCCAGCTCTGTCTCTGTACTTCATAGCCAGCTTACTACAATATTGTGTTTTTTTTAAACTGCTGGGACGCCCGCACATGCGCAGAAGCGCTGCGGCGCGCACAGAGCGTCATCCCCCAGGCTCCGCCCCCTTTCCCGGCTCACCTCTATATATAGAGGCGCGCGCACGCGCGCGGCCACGTGCGCCTTCGGCGCTAATTTCAAAAAATGGAAACAAGGGACAGGAGCCAGGGCCCCTCTTTGCCGCAGGCCGGGGGATGGACGAGCACTGCAACATGGCAGAGGAAGCAGTTTCCTATAAGCGAACTCACCATCTGCCTGGACTTTGCTCTGCTGAGAAGAAACTAGTCCACATGACAAGAAAACATTCCACAGCGGCCTCTAGTGGACAAACACAGGTACCGCAGTCTAATATATTAAATATATATATAAAATATTTTATTTTATTTTTTTCTTGACCACCATTAAAAATTATTACATTTTTTTAGTAGTTACAGGCATGCACAGAATTTTGCGGGAATACCATTAGGTAACAGACAGAAAGACAAATTAGGCTTGGGGGTCCCCCAATAGAACCAAGTTCCTGGGGGCCCCCACTTACCTGTTCCCCGCCGCAGGACTTTGTTTGGTCCACAAAAGCCCAAACTTCACCTATCACGGCAGGCATTGTAATCAAACCTTCAGGGACCGGGTTCCCAAGGATTCCACTCCCCTGGACCTGTATAGCACCCTGCACAGAAAACATCTTGGTCGTGGGTATGACCAGAGCTCTGGATCCCAGGGTCCAGCTCTCCTAAGAGAAGCATTACAGGCAAAACCTTGCTCTTCTCTGCAAGGCCCGGGTACCGACCGTTTAGCTATGAAGCTTTTTTGGTCGGATCCGGAATAGCTTACTGAGGCCCAAAAGAACCTGTACGCAAGCTCAGTGAAAAACACATGTTTCTTCTTGGCCAACACCTTAGACACTGGCAAAAAAACTGAGGTGCTCCCGGATGGGAGGGGCTTATATAGGGGAGGGTACTTCCGGTTTTGGAAGTTGCCAGTGCCAGCACCTGACGGTATCTATATAACCCATTAGTAATGACTATGTCGCTCTGTGTCCCGTGATGTACGAGAAAGAAACATAAATTTATTTTATTGGGATTTTATGCAATGGACCAACACAAATTGGCACATAATTGTGAAGTGGAAGGAAAATGATAAATGGTTTTCAAAATGTTTTACAAATAAATATGTGAAAAGTGTGGCGTTCATTTGTATTCATCCCCCTTTACTCTGATACCCCTAACTAAAATCTACTGGAAACAATTGCCTTCAGAAGTCACTAAAAAGAATCCACCTGTGTGTAATTTAATCTCAGTATAAATACAGCTGTTCTGTGAAGCCCTCAGAGGTTACTGAACAAACAGCATCATGAAGGCCAAGGAACACACCAGACAGGTCAGGGTAAATGTTGTGGAGAAGCTTAAAGCAGGGTTAGGTTATAAAAAAATATCCAAAGCTTTGAACATCTCACGGAGCACTGTTCAATCCATCATTCGAAAATGGAAAGAATAAGGCACAACTGCAAATCTACCAAGACATGGCCATTTTGCATTAATTGGAGCATTAATGAGAGAAGCAGCCAAGGAGCCCATGGTAACTCTGGAGGAGCTTCAGAGATCCACAGCTCAGGTGGGAGAATCTGTCCACAGGACAACTATTAGTTGTGCACTCCACAAATCTGGTCTTTATGGAAGAGTGGCAAGAAGAAAGCCATTGTTGAAAGAAGAAGTGCCGTTTGCAGTTTGTGAGAAGCCATGTGGGGGACACAGCAAACATGTGGAAGAAGGTTCTCTGGTCAGATGAGACCAAAATGTAACATTTTGGCCTAAAAGCAAAACGCTGAGTGGCAGAAAACGAACACTGCACATCACCCTGAACACACCATCCCCACCATGAAACATGGTGGTGGCAGCATCATGTTGTGGGGGTGCTTTTCTGTTAGTCTGAAAAAGACTTGAGACTGGGGCAGAGGTTCACCTTCCAGCAGGACAACGACCCTAAACATACAACCAGAGCTACAATGGAATGGTTTACATCAAAGCATATTCATGTGTTAGAATGGCCCAGTCAAAGTCCAGACCTAAATCCAATTGAGAATTTGCAGCAAGACTTGAAAATTGCTGGAGAATAGGATGTCATTCTTGCCTAGGCTAGAATGGAAGCAGGGAGAGGGTAGGACATAAAAAAAAAATAAGATAAATAAAAAATTAGAAAGATTGTGTTACTTTTAAGTGAAGGTCAGCTTTAAAAGGGTTAGCTAGAGCCCAGTTTTAATTTGTTTGTCACTTACTTAAAGCCCATTTAAAGTCCTTCTGGGGCTACCCTGTCCAGAGGGTCACAACACTGCTTTGCAATTTATTTGTAGAAAAAACAGCATTGTCACTCTGTTAAAGGAGGTGGAAAAGTAAGGATCTCCTGGCAGGATCAACTGCTGGGTTATACATGTCATTAAATGTAATATATACATCACATTGTAATTTTTTCAATTTCTAACTAGTTCTATTTTAACTACACATGCATTAGGTAATATAGATGAGCAGGTAGCTATAATATCTCACCAAATAGACAGCTTTCTGGAAGAAGGTTGTTGTTTCGAGAACTTTTTGCATTGTTGCAGTCTCCAGTTCATCAGGATCCAACTGGTCTTTAGAGAATGGTACACCATTGAAAAGAACTACAGGCAGCGGAGACAAACCTGTCTGAAGGAAGTATTCCCTCCCCTCCTGAAAGACAACAGCAAATTTCAAAGATAGCCAACACACTCTGAACTATCATAATGTATATTACAAAGATGGAGACAAGCAGCAAAACTTTGTAGATAAAGCAAATGGACATGGTCGCAATGTTTCAAAAAGTAGACAGGAAAGATGAGTGATACAAGTGAATTTGATTGGGGAATGATTGTATACATGTGGTGGATGCAGCATCTTAGAAACTGCTGACTTTGTGTGAAAAACAAAAAGTATCCAGTAAGCAGCAGTTCCTTGGGCATGAACACCCCACCAATAAGAGAAGTCAAGCAGCATCTGACAGCATGACCACAAATTCCCAAATAGCCTCTCATTACAACAGTGGTGTACTGAAGAGCATTACTAAATGCAAGAACACTACAAAAACACAGGAACCAGTCAAGATAAAAACCGGAAAATGTAGCCACAAGGGGCACAGGATCATCACAATTGGCCAAATAATGATTGAAAAATGTTGCTTTGTCTGGTCTGAGCAACATACAGATGACAGGGTCAAGATCTGGCATGAAGAAAAGATGATCAGCACTCCGGTCGTTGCTCTTAAAAAATTGACGTATTTATTGACAGGCCACAGTAGACAAACGCAAATAGGAAAGGTTGACGCGTTTCAGCCTATAAGGCCTTAGTCATAACCACTTAGTCATTGGTTATGACTAAGGCCTTATAGGCTGAAACGCGTCAACCTTTCCTATTTGCGTTTGTCTACTGTGGCCTGTCAATAAATACATACATTTTTTAAGAGCAACGACCGGAGCGCGGATCATCTTTTCTTCATTCACTTCTACTCAGCCAGCGACTGAGGATCAAGCACCTGGGAGCTCTGCTTTCTATGTGATGTATGGGTAGTAGCACTGACTTTTTTGTTTATATTCAAGATCTGGCATACAAGGGCATGAATTAATAGATCCAGTGGGGTTGATTTACTGAAACTGGAGAGTACAAAATCTGGTGCAGCTGTGCATGGTAGCCAATCAGCTTCTAACTTTAACTTGTTCAATTAAGCCTTTACAAAAAAAAAAAACTGGAAGCTGATTTCTATGCAGAGCTGCACCAGATTTGCACTCTCCCATTTTAGTAAATCATCCCCATTTTGTCTTGGATCAGGATCAGTGTGAGCTTGGAGGGGTGCGTCAGACCACCACTTGTACACACTGAGCAGTGGTCCTCAGCTGCAGGTGAGTAAAAGGATGCTTCCTTAGTAATCGTACTTCTCCAGCAAAAAAAAAAACAATTATGTGCAGCACTTCATATTTCACTGCATGCTTAAATGTTATATTTTTCTCAGAGACTTCAGTTGGGCTTTAAAACACATAAAACATCTGCCATAGAAGCAGACACACCACCAAAGGTTCCTTCACCTTTCTATACTGGTCATAAGCAGAGTCCCAGCCTAGGATACTGCTCAGCTCTACATAGCGGTACTTTTGTTCCAGGACACTGGTGACATGTTTCACAGTCAGCTTTTCACCAGCCCGTAACTTGTTGTAGATCTGCAGAACAAGGAACAAAGGGTTAAAACTCTGACATAAGATGTTGCTGCCGCTAACCTTTATAAGCTTACAATATTCCCAAACATTAAGCAGTACTGCATCATAAAGATACTTAACCAATAGTTCTCCTACTAGTTCTACACCAATCCATAAGTCCGATTTGTTTTTTTAGAATATGATTTTAGTGGACAAGCTCTTATTCTTAAAAAGCATTGTACAACGCAGCAACAATATCCATTGCTAATATATATCAAACAAGTACCATACTTCAGCAGTTTAGTATATCAGGACTAACAAATGCAGATCTGTAATTCATTAGAATATGGGGGGGGGGGGGGGGATTGGGGACTCGCATCTGTCTTTAGTTACTACAGTATGCTGAAAACTATTAGTATTTGTTCCAGTCAATAAAGCCCAAGCCCTTTTTCAGATTTCAGTTTTTTTCCCCCAATTTCTTATATATATATATATATATATATATATACACACACACACATATACATACATATACATATATACATACACACACATACAATATCACAGTAAGAATTCAAATTGTGAAATATAAAATAAATACACAATAAAGAACGTAGAGTTGGGGTACAGAACATCCCCGAGTATATCACTAGACAAGTGGCAGCTAGTAAAGAAGGAATAATGAACCATATGCAACATTGTAGGCAAGTGTACACATGCTCTAATACTACAATACATTTGGGTCAGATTTCATTTTTACATGTTTGTGATGTTAACTTTCACAACTGATTTAAGCTTTATTCACAATTCAAAACGTATCTGTCCAGGTCCATTCTTTCAAACTTGACTGTGTGTCATGAATGGAATTCTCAAAATAAGAATGCTGATTTTACACTGTAACTATCTTAGTGAATATTGTGAGGCACTGGTTGGTAGGATTGTGGATTGTGTGTATTTGTCATATACACATGGTTAGGGGCTTCAGGATTTATTGCAATGTGGAAAAAAAACTTTGTATTCTCAGAATCTCAATAAGCACCGTTCCGGGTCCTTGAGCCTGAAGACTTTGTAGAGCTTTGAGTGGAAGCCTTACTTTCCTAGGTCATCATCTTACCTTGCAGCCAGTCCTCATGATTAGTCTCAGTTGTGCACAGGCCTTATATTTTAATTATATATATATATATATATATATATATATATATATATATATATATATACACACATACAGTATCCCACAAAGTGAGTACACCCCCTCACATTTTTGTAAATATTTTATTATATCTTATCATCTGTGGAACTTCCGCTCCTCAGAACCCCCTCTCCGGTGTTATATTTGGCAACTTTTAGGGGGGAGGGGGGTGCAGATACCTGTCTAAGACAGGTATTTGGACCCACTTCCGGGAGTCCCCTTTGCGGGTATTCTGCGGGTAGTACGTCACTTCCCGCAGAATACCCGTTGTGTTCTGGGAAACACTCGGTGGTTCCCTCACCGAGGATGGCGGTGAGGGCAGCAGAATGAAGAGCAACTGCTCGTCCTCTGCTGCAGACGTCGCTGGACTCCAGGACAGGTAAGTGTCCTAATATTAAAAGTCAGCAGCTGCAGTATTTGTAGCTGCTGGCTTTTAATATTTTTTTTTATATTTTTTTTCGGCGGAGCTCCGCTTTAAATAATTTTTTTTATACTGGGACATTTAATAATATTTTTACACTGGGACATTTAGGGCCGGTTCACACTGCAGCGATGTCAGAGTTCGAATGTGATTCGCACCGCACTGCACATCACATGGGATCTCTGTGCGATGAGTTTTTAGCCATACAAAAAATTTTTTGTCCGCAGCAGAATAGGATCGCATGGGTGTTTACACCCATGCGATCTGATTCCTGTCAGAGTTTGCAGATCGCACTGCGATATACGAACTGATTTGGGGGTGTCGTTAACTTTTAACTGACACTCCCAGCAGTTCGCATAGGGCAATGTGAACTGCCGCCTGAAAACCTGCGATGCGGGAACCCGCAGTGGATTCGCAGGGTTCCCGCACCGCAGCAGTGTGAACCGACCCACACATCACGATTCCTCCCCCCCCTCCTACCGGGCCTTGGAAAAATATTCTTCCACAAAACCGGTCCTTGGTGCCAAAAAGGTTGGGGACCACTGATGTACAGCATAAACACTAACCATTCTGTAGCCCCAGATAACAACTAGGAGTGCTAGTTAGACTTATTGAGAACGCAGGAAAGCTCTGAATTTCTGACATGATAAAATATTTTTGGCACTTATATAAAAATAAAACATTTTTTAAATGGGCAGACTCGATGGACTACTACTTTTGCTGCTGTCACTTTTCTATGTTTCTAATAATGTTTCAATGGCATATTTAACAGACCAAAAGATTGCAAATATAAGAAGTCCATTAGTAGAGTTTACATATATTTTACCACTGTGAAGAATTGAGATCTGTGTACTTTAAACTCCTACAATTGTTATTTTACAAATATCTCCTGTATCTGTCTCAGTATTTAAATTTTCTCACCTTTCCAATCTCCTTTAAATAATAAAATATTTTAAAAAGTAACAACATAGAATTTAGCTACCACATGAATCGATACATGTGTCAAAACAGAGGCAAAATGTAAATACTTTCTTAGCCAGCTTTCTTTTAACGATCCCATGGGAACAGCATCACTATCTACTATTTCATTTTTATGCTGCTCTTAATAAAAAAGCTTGGGCAGCATAGTGACTGTTATAAGAGCCTTTATTATTGGCAGAAATCATTAGATACTGAGAATTATGTTCACAGTGCTCCCCTTTTAAAAGTGCATTAAGCAGAGGACAAGTATAAAGCTGAAATGTTAGCCATGACTCGACATTAATGTGACCCCATTTCTGCTCGAGAAGAAAAGAAAAGCTGATTGATGTTCCCTTTATGCTTCCAGCAACCTACCGATATAACGATCTGAAAAGCATGATAATTATCTTCTTCATCAGCCACATAGTTGAAAGTCCTTAGCAGAGCAACACCTGCATCCTCAAAACCATCAACCTCATCAGCTTGATTCACTACGAACACCAAACCGATCCTGAAAGACAGAGTCCTCTGCTGGTCAAAATGGAAACTAAATTCAAACACAGCACAAAACTTCAGCTAAAAACATACTGTAATATCTGCATGTTATTTAATGTACATGTTTCTTAAATGGATTTAACTGACTGTTATGTTTAAATAAATAAGCATTTGATATTTTTTCCAAATACCTATAGAAGATAAAAATATCTTTGGAATATGTGCAATCAAAAGGGGAACTGTTGTGTCTTTCAGATTTAGGCTCCGTTCACATCTCCACGTTCCGAATCGCAGGTAGAATCGCCGCAATCCTGCCCGTGCATTCCCGGTGCGTTGCCCATAGATTCCAATAGCACCCCTAACACGGTGCGATTTTCCTGTGATTCGACGGGTGACAATCGAGATAAAAACGCGCGAACAGAATCGCAGGACGCCTGTCGCCTAAAAGAAATACAGGAGCTTCTTTTGGGCGACGGGCGTCCCGCGATTCTATTTGCGTGTTTTTACCGCGATTGTCGCCCCCATACGGTGAGATGTGAACGGAGCCTAACATGTGCAAGAGCTAAGTTTAACATAACTCATCATAACAAAGCGTGTTAATGTAGATGGAGCAGACATATCAGCTCACTACACAAGCAGTGCCGATACCCTTCTATCCCTTGCTTGCCCAGGCCACTTTTCTGCTCTCAGCATTGTCACTTTGAATGACAACTGTGCGGTCCTTCAAAACTGTAACCAAATGAAATTTTAATCAATTTTTTTTCACACAATTATACATCTCTTTCAGTGGTATTTAATCACCACAGTTTTATTTGTAATTTTTTGCTAAGTAAACAAAAAAAGACCAACATTTAAAAAAAAAAAAAAAAATTGTTTTTTCTTCATCTCTTAAGATTTTGCAAATAATCTTTCTTTCTAAGTTTAGGCCAAAATGTATTCTGCTACATTTCTTTGGTGAAAATAACCCAAATCAGAAAATATTATGTAATCTGTAGGAGAGTTATAGAGTCCACAAACTATGGTATATATATATATATATATATATATATATATATATATATATATATATATATATATATTTATATCTGAAAATTGATCAATCCTGATGTACTGACGGCCTACATTCTCGAGGCCCAAAAATGGCAGGACAGTATAAATACCCCCCAAATTACCCCTTTTTGAAAAAGTAGACAGTCCAAGGTATTTTGTAAGAAGCATAGCAAGTTTTTTGAAGTTGCAAGTTTTGTGGAAAATTAAGAAAAACTAATTTTTTTTTCAATTTTTTTTACATACTGTCACCAGTGCATGACAGTGTCATCATATAACTTGTAAACATATAACGGCGAACAGGGACACTGACTGGTGACAGTATATTAAAAAGAAACAATAATACTTTTTTTTTTCATTACTTTTTTTTCTTTTACATACAGTGACCAGAGCAACACAGCGTTACCATAGTAGCACTGTACTACTTTGGGAAGGTGATCAGGATTTTTTTTAAATATATTTAAACACTATTATTGTTTATAACTGAATTTTACAGATATTGGCAACCATTTTTTTCTGAATGAAAACTATTCATTCATAAATTTGTCATCCGCGGAGCGTTTATCAAACTGGGCTTTCGTAAAAAAAACTCCTTACAGAAAAAATCAAACACTTTACTTTCAGACATTCATGACATGGAACAAATTCATAAGGCCTCGCTAGATGCACAGGCGGGAGACAAACTCTCACATTTGAGAGATAAGCTGAATTCACTGTTAACAGACCAAGCCAAGGCAAAACGCATCCGGTGTAGGCGAGTGTTTGGTAATAAACCCAGGACAATCTTGGGGAATGCACTACGGACTACTAGGGCAAAGACCCATATCACACGTATTAAGATGCCAGACAATACTCTTGTTAGAACATCCCTAGATATTGCTCAGACATTTCAAGCGTATTACACAGGCCTGTATAACTTGACCGCGCAATCGTCGCCAGCTTCGCAGGAGACCAAGCGGGGGCTAATTCAACAATACCTAGAATCCTCAGGAATGCTGAGTCTATCCGAAGACATAGCAGCAGTTTTAGATCAACCGATTACATCAGATGAATTCTTAGCGGCATTGAAAAACATGAAACTGGGAAAGGCGCCAGGCCCTGATGGGTTTACACTCTCATACTACAAAACGTTTGTGGCCATTTTGGCTTCGCGTTTTGTGTCAGCATATAACTCCTTGAGAGACGGACATGACATTCCCAACGTGGGTTTACAGGCGCACGTCACAGTGATTCCCAAAGAGGGCAAGGACCCAGCTCAATGTGCTAGTTATAGGCTGATCTCGCTTTTACATGACAACCTAAACATTTTCACTAAAATTCTAGCGAATAGGTAGCTTCATGTCCCTTCGTTGTTTTACATGGACCAAGCAGGGTTTACCCCTTGTAGAGAGGGCAGGGACAATACGCAAAGAGTTATTAACGCGATTCATCATGCCCAGTCTACTCACTCTCCCTTGGTGCTCTTCCCCGCAGATGCGGAGAAGGCATTTGACAGGGTGGATTGGATGTTCCTGCGCTCCACGATGGAGCATAAAGGACTGGGATCCGAGATGCGACGGTGTCAGAGAACGTACCTTGCCGGGCGTGTTGGTGGTCGCTTTGGTGTGCGTTCGCCGATGCGCGCTGATGTTGGGCATGTTCCTGTCCGCGTTGGTGCACTTCCCAGACTGCGGGCGCGCGCGCCTGTGCGCGATGGTGTGCCTGTGCGCGCGGGTGCATGTGCGCACATTGCGTGCGCGCGCATGCGCCATTGCGCACGCTGATGCGCCGATGCATGCCGGTTTGCCCATTTAAACTCCTGGAACACTTCAGACCGGTGCTGTCTGATCTACAGTCCCCTGTGTATCCTGCTCCTGTTAATTGCCTGAAACCTGATCTTCTGACCACCCAGCTTGTTACTGGACTTTTCCTGCTATCCGCCTGCACCTGACCTCGGCCTGTCTTTGACCTTGAACCTGCCTACCCCGCTGTACCATACTGCCTGAACGTTGCCGAACCCTGCTTGTCTTGACCACTCTCTCTGCACCTGCCCAGCTGCGCTGCTCTACACACCTGCCTGCCTACCTGCCTGCCTGCAGCCAGCCTGGCTCAGCTACTCTCCTGAACCCAGGATCCGGAGCTGCCTTCCAGTAACCACTCTCAGGCTCTCTTACCCTTCCGCACTCCTGTGCCTCCTGTCTGCACTACCAGGGGCCCGCGAGTCGGATCCGTACGGGGGACCTTTCTCTGCTCTAACGGACTCGCTGATCAGGTACGTACAACCCTGACAGTATCAGACAGCCATGTCCGAGTCTGAGCAGGGAAGGGATCCCATGGAGGAATTGTGCAGACACCTGAACGGGCTGACGCAAGCCATGAAAGACCTCCAAGCCGGCTATACCAGATTGGGGGAGATAGTGCAAGTTCTGTCCACACCTGCCAGCTCCCAAGGCGCCACATCCACGGGATACTCAGCTACACCTTCTGTCGTCATGCTTCCTCCGGAACCCAGGGTCCCTACACCCGAGAAGTTTGCGGGCGACCGCAGTAAATATTGTGCGTTCCGCAACGCCTGCGAACTTTTCTTTGCCTTGCAACCCCGCACCTTTTCTCTGGAGGTAACCAAGGTGGGCTTCGTCATCTCCCTGCTGACCGACGAGCCACAGGCCTGGGCTCACTGCCTCCTAGAGCAGAAGGATGCCTCCTTGGAGACCCTTGCCACGTTCTTTGCCGCTATGTCCCAACTTTACGAGGATCCGCAACAAGCTGCTACCACAGAATCCGTTCTTCACTCTCTCCTGCAAGGCCGCAGAGCGGCCGAGGACTATGCGGCCGAGTTCAAACGATGGAGTTCCGACACGGAATGGAATGACGCTGCTTTGCGCTATCAATTCCGGATGGGCTTGTCGGATCAGCTCAAGGACGAGCTAGCACGTGTCGGAGTTCCCCAAACCCTGGACAAGCTAATAGATCTGTCAATTCAGATCGACCGGCGCCTGAGAGAGCGCCGCTCCGAGAGGACCGCCAGTCAATTCCGACCCACCTGGTTGCTTCCCAAGGTTCCAAACCCAGTCCGTCTGGCACCACCGGCTTCCCCGTCACCGACCTTAGATGACCCGGAACCCATGCCACTGGGCCTACTTCGCCCTTCTCTCTCTCCCGAAGAACGCCAGCACAGGCGTAGCAACAATCTGTGCATGTACTGTGGTGAACCAGGACACTACGTAAGATCCTGCCCGGCCAAGATGCGCAAGTGCCTGCCTGTTTCTTCTACTTGTGCCTCTTTGTTGCCTAACCCAACTTCTCACTTGGCTCTCTCCATTTCTTTACAGCCCCCCCGGAAGGACTACCGCAATCCCAGTATCCGCCATAATTGATTCGGGGGCATGCAGCTGCTTTATCGATTTGACATTTGCTGCCAGTCATCACATTCCCCTGCAGCCGAAATCCCGGGGACTTGCAGTACACCTCGCTGATGGTTCCATTATTAAATCCGACCCTGTCACTCAGGAAACCGTTCCCTTGTTGGCCTCCTTGGCAACCCACCATCAGGAGTTCCTAAGTCTGGATGCCATCTCCTCTCCGTTATTCCCCGTCATTTTGGGGATGCCCTGGCTACAAGCCCATAACCCCAATATTGACTGGACTACAGGGAGGGTCAAATTCCTCTCAGATTATTGCCAGCAACACTGCCTGCAACAAGCCTCTACTGACCTTCCTCATCTGCTCTGTCTAGACACAGACCCTGACCTTCAGAAAACCATCCCTGAGCCCTATCACGACTTTCTGGATGTGTTCAGTAAGAAGGGAGCAGAAACCCTTCCTCCTCACAGACCATATGATTGCCCTATAGAACTTTTGCCTGGGACTGAAGTACCTTTTGGGAGGATCTTCCCGTTGACCGAGCAGGAATTGGGCACCCTGAAGGTCTACATCGATGACAACCTAAAAAAAGGGTTCATCCGCCCGTCCACCTCGCCTGCAGGTGCGGGCATCTTTTTTGTTGAAAAAAAGGACCATTCCCTACGCCCCTGTATTGATTATCGGGAGTTGAACAAAATTACCATTAAAAACTGTTATCCATTACCTCTCGTGCCGGAACTTTTCCAGAGGCTGGGAACGACAGTCATATTCACCAAGCTTGACCTCCGAGAGGCGTACAACCTGATCCGCATTCGAGAGGGGGATGAGTGGAAAACGGCCTTCCGCACGCGATTCGGGCACTATGAGTACCTAGTTATGCCGTTCGGACTGTGTAATGCTCCGGCTACCTTCCAACATTTTGTCAACGACATTTTCCGTGATTACCTGGACTTGTACGTCATAGTATACCTGGACGACATCTTGATATTCTCCTCCTCAGTAGACGACCATCGCAGGCATGTCCGGAATGTCCTTGTTCGGCTCAGACAACATGGACTTTACGCCAAACCGGAGAAATGTGAGTTCGAGCGGCAAAGCATCCAGTTTCTCGGGTTGATCATTTCGATTGAGGGCATTAAAATGGACCCTCAGAAGGTGTCGGCTATCCTGGACTGGCCTGCTCCCACAGATAAAAAAGGGGTCCAGCGCTTCATCGGATTTTCCAACTTCTACCGGAAGTTCATCAGAAGTTTCTCTGCAATTGTCGCCCCTCTTACTGAATTAACCAAACAAGGAAACCGATTCTATTGGTCCCCTAGAGCCCAAGCTGCCTTTGACAAACTGAAGGAATTATTAGTCTCTGCCTCCATCCTGAAGCACCCTGACCCTGCACTACCCTTCGTCCTGGAAGTGGACGCTTCTGAAAATGCAGTGGGGGCTGTGCTATCCCAGCGTCAGGGGGCCAAAGCCTTACTCTTTCCAGTGGCCTTCTTCTCACGCAAGCTTTCCACTGCGGAACGGAACTACGACGTGGGAGATCGGGAACTCCTGGCTATCAAGGCCGCGTTAGAAGAGTGGCGTTACCTGCTTGAGGGGGCTGCACACCCCATTTTGGTCTACACGGACCACAAGAACCTCGAGTACCTGAGAACAGCTAAGAGGTTGAAACCAAGGCAGGCAAGGTGGGCACTTTTTTTCTCGAGGTTTCTGTTCCACATCACCTACAGGCCTGGCTCAAAAAACATTAAACCGGACGCACTGTCCCGAATGTTCAGCATTCCTGAAGAGAACTTACCTGTTGACACCATCCTCCCTGCCGGGAACTTC
Organism: Rana muscosa; assembly: GCA_029206835.1. Classification (NCBI taxonomy): domain Eukaryota; kingdom Metazoa; phylum Chordata; class Amphibia; order Anura; family Ranidae; genus Rana; species Rana muscosa. Next base: position 437,247,632 of record CM055121.1, on the reverse strand, counting down.
CTGCTGCTTCAAGAAGACCTCATGTCCCGTATTAAGCTGGCGTTTGCTGGCTTGACCTCTCTTCCGGAGAACTGTTTCAGGGCACAAGATGGTCTGATCAGGCACGAGGGCAAAATTCTGGTCCCAGAGGGTCTTCGGATAGCTGTTCTGGAACTTTGCCATGACCACAAGTTGGCCGGACATTTCGGTACCTTGAAAACGGCCGAACTAATCAAGCGCACGTTCTGGTGGCCGCAGCTGGGTAGCGACTGCAAAAGCTAGGTGGACTCTTGCAACACCTGCTCCCGGAACAAGAATAGCCGGATTAGGGCCTGGGGTCTATTAAAACCTTTACCTGTCCCTGAAAGACCCTGGAAGATGGTGTCGATGGACTTCATAGTGGAGCTCCCTCTGTCCGAAGGATTCTCCAGTCTTTGTAGTCGTCGACAGGCTGTCCAAAATGGCTCATTTTTTGCCCATGAAAGGCACACCTTCCGCCATGGAGACAGCAAAGGTTTTTATCAGGGAGATAGTGAGGCTCCATGGAGTCCCGGGAAGTATTGTCTCGGACCGAGGTGTCCAGTTCACCTCCAGATTTTGGAAGGCTCTTTGTGGTTCTCTGGAAATTGAGTTGGCATTCTCTTCGGCTTATCACCCTCAGACGAATGGTCAAACAGAGAGAACCAACCAAACCTTAGAACAGTACCTCCGTTGCTTTTCCTCCTTTTCCCAGGATGATTGGGTCTCTCTGCTCCCCATCGCTGAATTTGCTTACAATAACTCCCTGCACTCTGCCACTAAGCAAACCCCGTTCTTTGCCAACTATGGTTTCCATCCTTCCTTTTTACCCAGTACCATACCCGAATGCACCATCCCTGCAGTGTCTGAAACAATGGACTTCTTCATCTCCAATAACAAACTTCTACAGGAGACCATGTCCAAGACCCAGGAGTACAACAAGAGGATGTTTGATAGGAAAAGGAGAGGGGAACTCATTTTGGAGCCTGGCAACCAGGTGTGGTTATCCACAATCAACCTAAAGATGGCCTGTCCGTCAAGGAAGTTGGGCCCTAAGTTCATGGGACCTTTCTCGGTAAAGAGGAGAATCAACAATGTGGCATATGAGCTCGACTTACCCAACACCCTGAAGGTCCACCCAGTCTTTCATGTGACACTATTAAAGCCGGTTGTCCCTAACCCCTTCGCTGGCCGTAACACTGGCCCACCGGAACCTGTTTTGATCGACAACGAGGAGGAATTTGATGTAGAGGCAATCCTGGACTGTAGGAAAAGACACAACCAGATTCAATATCTAATTAAGTGGAGGGGTTACGGCCCAGAAGATAATTCCTGGGAACCCGAAAGCGGCATACATGCAGAGAAACTCATGCAAGCTTTCAGAAGGTCTCATGGTGTGCCTGTGCGCGCGGGTGCATGTGCGCACATTGCGTGCGCGCACATGCATGCGCCATTGCGCACGCTGATGCGCCATTGCGCGCGCCGATGCATGCCGGTTTGCCCATTTAAACTCCTGGAACACTTCAGACCGGTGCTGTCTGATCTACAGTCCCCTGTGTATCCTGCTCCTGTTAATTGCCTGAAACCTGATCTTCTGACCACCCGGCTTGTTACTGGACTTTTCCTGCTATCCGCCTGCACCCGACCTCGGCCTGTCTTTGACCGTGAACCTGCCTACCCCGCTGTACCATACTGCCTGAACGTTGCCGAACCCTGCTTGTCTTGACCACTCTCTCTGCACCTGCCCAGCTGCGCTGCTCTACACACCTGCCTGCCTGCCTGCAGCCAGCCTGGCTCAGCTACTCTCCTGAACCCAAGATCCGGAGCTGCCTTCCAGTAACCACTCTCAGGCTCTCTTACCCTTCCGCACTCCCGTGCCTCCTGTCTGCACTACCAGGGGCCCGCGAGTCGGATCCGTACGGGGGACCTTTCTCTGCTCTAACGGACTCGCTGATCAGGTACGTACAACCCTGACAGACGGTGGCTGAATGCGTTGTACTCAAAGCCCTCATCTAGGGTGAAAGTAAACAATGTTCTCTCAGACGCTTTTCACATATGTAATGGGACGCGTCAAGGCTGCCCACTATCGCCCTGATTTTCATACTAGCCCTAGAACCCTTCTTGAGAACCATCAGAGCCCATCCAGACATTAAGGGTATTACAACCAAGCCAAACGCACATAAAGTTGCGGCCTATGCAGATGATTTAATCTTCTTCCTTACATCTCCCTCGGTCTCACCTCCCTCCCTCTTAGAAGAGCTAAGCAGCAATGGCCAATTGTCCAATTACAAAATTAATTAAAGTAAATCGGAAGCGATGGGGGTCAAACTTTCAGCCATGACTCAGCAGCAACTGAGTCAATCGTTTAAATTTAAGTGGACGAATTGACATATAAAATATCTGGGAACAAACATTCCTTGTAACCTCTGTAGGATCTCGAATTAAATTTTCGCCTCTTCTTCGAACGATCAAATCAGACCTTCTACATTGGGATAAGGAGACTTTTTATTTGGTTTGGTCGCTCGAGTATTTTAAAGATGAATGTAATGCCAAGATTAATTATTTTTTTTCAAACACTGCCCGTTAAACTCCCAAGGAGTTACTTAAATGAGTTGAGGAGGAGGTTCACACTTTTTGTCTGGGCGGGTAAAAGGCGTAGATCCATCTTGATGCTGCCTAAAATAAGTGGGGGTATAGGCTTCCCAGAGCCGGTGAGATATTATGAAGCTTCCCATTTAACCAGAGTAATGGAATGGTGCGTGCAAACGGAACCTAAACTGTGGGTTTATCTAGAACAAGCAACTATCATTTCAATCCTGGTGGGTATACCTTGGTTTCATCTATATAGCTGCCACACAATGATTACTTTACACCCGACGGTTGGAGCAACTATACGGGTAGCAAAACACCTTTTCAGGACCATGTCTTCTCTTTCTCCAGAAGCGTGCCTTCTCACCCCGATATTGGGACCACATGTGTTTTTGCTGGGCCTAACAGACTCAAAACGCCACTCGCTTCGGAGGCAGAATGTCTTCCGACGCATTCATTTTCCATTAATTAATAGGCTTCTGTCCAGTTGTGAAGTTAAGATTTTCTACGACGGGCGCTACTCAATGCTCACCTTCGGTTGCTCTCAGCAGATCACCAAACCCTATGTCAGCTCACGCCATTGGAGCAGATTTGCAAAGATGGCGATCAGTTCCCTCATTCGCTCTAACATTTTTTATGCTCTAACGAACCAGGTAGAGATGCCTGACTTAACCTTTCTACAACAATGAAAAACTGACCTACAAACTACTTCTTCTCAGCCTCAAAAAGATAAGATCATACTTTTTGCTCAAAAAGCCTCTTTGGCTAGTAGATACCAAAAGAGAGATTATAAGCTCCTCACACGGTGGTACAGAACTCCAGCCAAACTGAATAGAATGTACCCACAGGTCCCGAATACATGTTGGCGCTGTGGAGAATCTGTGTGGACCCTTCCACACATTTTCCCGGAGTGCCCAAAATTGAATAGCTTTTGGACAGATGTAGAAGCTACTATAAAAATGCTGACCGGAGTGTCACTCGGTAGGAATCGGCACCCTTTCTATTGAACGACACCCCAATGTCAAACAAGAAGTTTAAGAACTCTTTACTGAAGCATTTCCTTACAGCTGCTAGGGCCTGTATTCTGGCTCTGTGGAAAAGTATGTGTTCCCCTACAATTTCGCATTGGAAGATGAGAATCAGAGATATCCAAGTTATTTACGTTTATGTCTTACCATGACTTTGAAGGAGCAAGACGACAAATACTGGAAAATCTGGACTCCCTATTTCTTCTACAGGGACCAGACGCTTTTGGTCTCACAGACAGTGGAGCATCCTGTGGAGTGAACGGGTCAATGAAGTCCCCCTCCTTCCCTTTTTTTTTTTTTCACCTCACACTTGCCTTATTACCCTGCCCTCTTTTATCTTTTTCGTTTTTTTCCTTACGGAGACCGGTCGTTTAGGCCGCTCTCTTACTTTGATATTCTAAACAGTTAAAAAAAAAAAAAAAATTGTTCAGGAAATATACCAAGACCCGGGATTAAGCATCCGAAATTACAGAATGGGGCATAGAGCTTAGTATGTTAGTTTTTAAGTGCTTACAGGTTGATATAACGAGTATTGAATACTGACTATGCTGGGATTTATCTTTGTAACTGTTTATTCTTTTTGATAATGGTTTTGTACAATTCCTTGACCTTTCAATAAAGGATAAAAAAAAAACATTCAGTGATTACTATTGTGATTAGCTGTGATTGACCAGAGCCAATCACATGGTACAGATTGGCTATGATTGGCCCTGTCTGTACCATATGATCACTGTGACCAATCACAGAGCTCAAAACAATAGTACACAATGAAAGGCATGAAGCAAAGCTTTTCATTGTGAACAACTGTCCTGTGATTGACCACAGGGATCACATGGTACCGGCAGCAGGCCGGTACAGTGGTCTGTCATCGGCTATGTCCAGTGGATACGGCGGGTGACAGATCATGCCGGAGCGTGGTCCGTGGGCTCCTGTCCGCCTATTGTAATATGAGTAACAACAAGGGGTTAAAGTGGTTGTAAAAGTTCTATACAATAAGGTTTAATAACCGTCTTTGTACAACACATTTGGGTGATACCACAAAATGTACCTTGGACTCCTTAAAGGTCAGCAGCTCCATTCTTGTTTTTCTACCTTTGCTGTTTTTAGAGTGAGTAACTTGTATAGCGCTGCAAATGCAAACTAAATCGCCTCAAGGCACTTTGCATCCAGTGTCGTTGAGATCCTTCAGAAGAGGTGGGTCTTTCGTTTTTTCCTGAAGGCCCGATGGTTTTCTTCCATGCGGATGTTCGTGGGTAGCGCATTCCATAGCCTCGGTCCTTGGACAGCAAACCTTCGTTCTCCCTTAGCTTTGTAGCGAGTCTTGGGGATGTGGAGGAGGTTTTGGTTGGTTGATCGGAGGTCGGGAGTAGTGGTGTAGTGTTTTATTTTCTCGCATAAGTATTGAGGTGCGTTTCCTTGTGCGCATTTGTGAGTGAGGCAGAGGGTCTTGATTGTGACCCGATCCTTTGTGGCTAGCCAATGGAGGCTTCTCAGGGACAGTGCGATTGATTCCCAGGGTTTTTTTCCTGCTACCAGTCTGGCCGCTGTGTTTTGGATGACTTGTAGACATGCAATCTGGTATTTAGGTAGTCCTAGGTAAAGGGAGTTAGCGTAGTCAAGCTGGGAATTGATGATGGTTCCGACTACTACTGCGCTGTCTTTTTCCGGAATGAAGGGGATAAGTCTTCATAGCAGGCGGAGAAGGTGGTGAGATCCGCTGACTACTGATCCTATTACTGTTTTTACAGGGTCGCTTATAAAAAAAAATAGGCCAGCCCTGTAAAAGAAGCCCAACTATGCTTACCTTTCCAATGTCTTAAAATACGGTCACGTCACTACTCCCAGGACGCTGCAGGTAATCAAACTTTTCGGGTGAGTTTGAATATCTGTCCCCTCAACGCAATGGTTTCTCCCACCTGCTCGTATGTCTTGTCATGAAGTATGAGTCAGAAGGAGTAACCACTACGTTCAGTAGCGTTTCAAGACACGGCCAATTAGAAATGTCACTTTAGATTGGCTCCTTTTACAGGGCTTGCCTACGCTTGAAGGTGACCTTTAACCATTTACTTTTCTATAAGAAACTTAAAAAAAGTTTCTCACAGGTTTTCCAATGTTAGCAGATATTTCAATATGGCGGTCCTTGCATACCCAAATAAGCGTGGCCATTTGCAACATCCATGATGGTATACAGGATGTTAGGAACGGACATACTTGTCGGTGGGCACAATGTTAGTTTGTATAGGGACGGTGGCATTATTATAGATGTGTCGTTACACATGTCATTTAAATATTTACTGTAATGTTTTCTGCTGTATTTTATGTAAATTTTCATAGGATGCAGCACTTTACATAGTTCAGGAATAATCAGCATGGTGCAATAGACATTTGTTGTTTTTGCAGAGACTGCTTTTTGACTACCTCACCATATGTTTTAAAGAGCGTTGTGTGTCAGCATTGTTCAGGAACATGATGCTGCTGACCATTGAACTGTACTTTCTTTTTATGTTTGAGTTTTTATGTGTGTTTTTTTTTAAAACCTATTTATTAATACCTTTTATTAAAAAATATTTGATGCAAAAAAAAAAAAAAGTTTTTCTTTAGATATACTTACCAGTAACTTAATCTGTCTTAATACTACAATTTTATACTAAAAGATGAAGATAGCTTGCAACAGGGCTGTGTGTCATTGGTTTACACGAGGGAGGTGAGTATGTCAGAACACAATAACAGTCCCAAAGCAAGCAAAAGGCAGGTAATGTCACAAAGTCTGCAGAATTGCATTGGCAAGTGATGTGACCTTCCTAAGAATATACAGCCTTTAAAATTTCTGTCAGGTAAAACAGTGCCAACATATGTGTTTTCGATGTACATTTGGCTTTTTCTTAGCCCTTTACCTCACAGGTATATGGTTAGTCAGGAGCATCTCTGCCATGTTGATCAGCTCAGAGGTTGATTCTTGCACTGGGTCAATAAAAAGGACCTAAAGAAAGATGAGAATGAACATAACTAAGCGTTTTTTACAGCCTTTAATATAACTGTACTCAAATGTAAAAAACAAAAACAATTAGACTGTAGACCCCAATCACCACAGGTAATGGCTGGCTGTGTGGATTAGAATGAACAGACCGGCGGCTGTACCAAGCCGCAGCAGGAATCAGGAGATTTCTACCACTACAAATCTGCATCACCGGTGTGAATGTAGCCTAAGGCCCGGTTCACACTGCCGCGACAAGCCGACATCCCAGCGCGACTGCGGCGCGACTTGCAAGCGACTTCTTTAATAGAAATCAATGCAAGTCATGCTGAAGTTGGACCAAAAGTAGTGCAGCAACCTTTTTCTAAGTCGGAGCGACTCAAGTTGCTCCTATTAGAACAGTTCCATTGCACTTAAAGTGGTTGTAAACCCCGCTTTTTTTTTTTTAAACAACCTGCAAAACAAAGACATAATGAGCTAGTATGCATAGCATACTAGCTCATTATGAACCACTTACCTCAGATCGAAGCCCCCCGCAGCGGTGCTCGGACACCTCCGTCACCGATGCCATCTTGCTCCCCTCTGCCTTCCGTGTATCGCCGCTCCGACGCTGTTATTGGCCCAGGAGTGGCGATGACGTCACACGCATGCGCGCTCGGGCCTGCTAACTCCATTCAGAAAAAGGGATTTTTATAACAGCTTACCTGTAAAATCCTTTTCTTGGAGTACATCACGGGACACAGAGCGACTTAGTCATTACTAATGGGTTATATAGATTACCTTCAGGTGCTGGCACTGGCCACTTCCAAACCGGAAGTACCCTCCCCTATATAAGCCCCTCCCATCCGGGAGCACCTCAGTTTTGTAGCAAAGCAATAAGTGTCCCAAAAAGAGGGGTGGGAGCTCTGTGTCCCGTGATGTACTCCAAGAAAAGGATTTTACAGGTAAGCCGTTATAAAAATCCCTTTTTCTTTTTCGTACATCACGGGACACAGAGCGACTTAGTTATTACTAATGGGACGTCCCAAAGCAATGCCAAATGAGGGGAGGGATACATAAGCTGGGCGCCATCAGGCATGAGGCTCTTTTGCGGCCTGCAACACACTGCGCCCAAAGGCGACATCCTCCTGACTTCTGACGTCTACCTGGTAGAATCTAGTAAACGTGTGTACTAAGGACCATGTTGTGGCCTTACAGACTTGAGCCAGGGAGGCTTGGTGATGCACTGCCCATGAAGTTCCAACTGCTCTTGTGGAGTGCGCCCTAACTTTGAACGGAGGCGGTCTCCTTTTCAAGCCATAGGCTTGTATTATGACCTGTCGAATCCACTTGGCTAAAGTAGATTTTTGATGCTGCCTGACCCTTTCTGGGGCCTTCCGGCAGAACAAACAAAGTATCCGTTCTACGAATCTGAGCAGTGGCTTTAAGATAAGCTTTAACTGCTTTTACTACATCCAAAGAATGCAATAACTTTTCCTCTACCGAACTAGGTTTGGGGAAAAAGGAAGGAAGAACCACATCTTGGTTCAAATGGCACCTCGATACCACCTTAGGAAGAAGGCTGGATGAGGACGTAATACTACTCTGTCCTTATGGATAACCAGATATGGCTCCTTACAGGACAAGGCGGCTAATTCCGATACTCTTTTAGCCGAACAAATGGCTACTAAGAAAATCAATTTCCTGGTGAAAAGAACCAAGGAAATGTGCCGCAATGGTTCAAATGGTTGTTTCTGTAGAACCGACAGAACCAGGTTTAAGTCCCATGGACATATGGGAATACTAACCGGAGGGCTAATACGCATCACTCCTTGTATGAAAGCTTTGACTAATGAATGCAAAGCCAAGGGCCTTTGAAAAAAATATTGACAAGGCCGTCTGACCCTTGATAGTACTCAAGGCAAGCTTCCTATGTACAGCCCACTGTAGGAAGTCCAGAATCCTACCTATTACATACTTACGTGGATGCCATTTCCTGGCCTCACACCACGTGATGTACGCCTTCTAGATCCTATAATAGATCTGCCTGGATACCGGCTTCCTGGCATTGATCATGGTAGATACCACAGGATTAGAGAGCCCTCTCTTTTTTAGAATGTGGGCTTCAATAGCCAGGCCGTCAAACCTAGGGCTGGTAAGGAAGGGTAGTATATCGGTCCTTGCGAAAGCAGGTCCGGACGATGTGGGAGGGTCCAAGGACTTCCCACTGACATTTTTACAATCTCCGCGTACCATGCCCTTCGGGGCCACGCTGGAGCCACCAGAATCACTGGTTTCTTTTCTACCCTGATTCTGCGGATTAATCGCGGTGGGAATGCATATATCAGCTTGAACTGATCCCAAGGGAACACTAGGGCATCCGAACCGCAAGCTAGGGGATCCTTTGTGCGAGACACAAATCTGTCCACCTTTGCGTTGAATCTGGATGCTAGCAGATCTACATCCGGTGTTCCCCACCGCTGGCATATTGCCTGGAAAACCTCGGGGTGAAGAGACCATTCCCCGGGCATAATTGCTGGCGACTTAAAAAGTCCGCTCTCCAATTTTCCACTCCTGGGATGAAAACCGCGGATATGGCTGTGACATACCTTTCTGCCCATTCCAGGATGCAATTCGCTTACCTCTGGGCTGCTTCTGACCACTTGCCCTGGAGAGACCATTGCTCCAGTACTGCCCCCCAGCCTATGAGGCTGGCAACTGTAGTGACCACCTTCCAAGAAACCGGACTGAAGGGTTTCCCTTTTTCCAGATTCTGGTACCAACCACCAATGGAGGCTCTTGCGAACGGAAGGGGACAGGGACATTGGTAAGTCTAAAGCCTGAACTTTTTTGTTCCAGGCTGACAGTATGGCCCTCTGCAAGTTCCTTGAATGGAATTGACCGTAGGGTACCGCTTCGAATGAAGCCACCATTTTTCCCAGCAGCCTTATACACAGGCGTATGGATGGTTTTTCTTTTTTGTACCCACTAAGTGGGTCAAATCTTTCAAAGACGACACCTTCTCTGGAGGTAAGAAAATCTTTCTCTGATTTGAATCCAGTCTTAGCCCCCAAGTATTCCAGGCTTTTGACTGGTTTTAGGGCTGACTTGTCTCGGTTGATAATGCAACCGTGAGATTCCAGATACTTGATTATCTTGTGAACGACCACTTCTAGTTTTTTTCACTGAGTGGTCTATCAGCAATAAGTCGTCTAGATATGCCATTATCGTTACACCTTGTGTTCCTAGTTTGGCCAATCGTAGGGCCAGAATTTTTGTGAACACTCGTGGTGCCGTGGCCAGACCGAAAGGTAAGGCTCTGAACTGAAAATGGCGCCCTTCTACTGCAAGGCGTAGAAATTTCTGGTGGGCCGGACAGATGGGAATATGCAAATAAGCATCCCTTATGTCGATCGAGGCTAACCATTCCTGCCCTTGTAGGGCGGTGGCCACCGATCGGATCGACTCCATCCGAAAAAGTCCTGATATGTAGGAACTTGTTTAGCCCTTTTATATTTAATATGGGCCTCATGTCCCCATTTGGTATGGGGACTGTGACAAGGTTCGAGTAAAACCCGAACCCGTTTTCTTCCAAGGGAACCTTCATGATTACCCTTGGGGCAATAGTTGCTCTAGTGCCAGAAGGAGGGATCCACTCTTCTGGGGATCGCTTGGCACGTTTGACCTTATAAAATGGGCAGGAGGAATGTCTTTTAACTCCAGCCTGTATCCCAGACTTACTGCGGAGATCACCCATCTCTGATGGTGTCCCGCCAGGTCTCTGTGAACAACTGAAGTCTTCCCCTCACCCGACTGAGTGGGGGCAACCCTTCATGACTTAGGGGGAGGTTTTGTACCTCTCTTGACCCAGGGTTTCTTGTTACCCTGTGATTGTCCCTGATTTCTGCCCCCTGGATTTGACCGCGGAGGCCGTCGGAACTGTTTCACAGCCGATGTGCCAGGGACTGGAGAAGTAGGCCTCTTAAAAGAAGGACTTCTACCCTTGTTCTTAACCGGCAAGAGTGTACTTTTACCAGCAGAAGTTTTCTGGATATATTTGTCCAGATCATCTCCAGATAAGCGTTCTCCATGAAATGGGAAGCTAATCAGCAATTTCTTACAGGGAGCTTCAGCAGACCAGTTTTTGAGCCATAGAAGCCTACGCATATGTCTACAGACAGCGTAAAGCGGGATGCCTGTTGGATTGTATCCTTTATGGCGTCCACCGCAACACAAGGCTCTAGGTAGGTCAGCTAGGGCAAGAGCCTGCTGATCTGGTAAGTCCCTTAAGACTTGTTTCAACTGATCTTTCATTGCTTGGCAGACTCCAATCGCTGCTACTGCCGGTTGTGTCACCATGCTTGCTGTAGAGAAAGCAGATTTTAGTAAAGACTCCAATTTTTTATCTATTGGGTCCTTGAACATTGGAACATTATCTACTGGACATGTCAGTGATTTATTTACACAAGAGATGGCTGTGTCCAATGTAGGGACCCTCCATTTTTTTTTTTTTTTTTTTATGAACTTATCCTCCATGGGATAGATCACTGGAAATCTCTTGGGGGGAGTAAATATTTTACAGGATGCTCCCAATCCTGGTAAATAAACCCTTCCAATAAAGGGTGGATTGGGAAGGAACAGACAGTCTGGGGAGCTTTCAGCGACCCCAGCGAGGAGACAGTAGTGGTTGATGGTTCCGCCAGAGGCATTTAAAATGCTGCTCGGACCATGTTAGTCAGAGACTGAACCCATAATCTTTCAGCCTGAGATGCTGAGAAAGGTTCTTCCACTGTTGATTCCTCTATAACCGAATCAACCTCATCCTGATCCCCTTCAGGTAGGTCGATCTCTGGGACTGTTCCTCCACTAACAGGCACTCTGCAGGAGGAGACGGAGATCGGACGTGCTTTTCCTGTGACAGGGAAGCAGCGATCAATGCTGTTAATCTCTCTTCCAATCCTCCCAGAGTTGAGGATAAAACCTCCTCTGTTATATATATAGGAGCAGGTGGACTGGGGACAGCCGCAGTACCAGGTACTCCTGCGGGGTTCCTACGGCTACTGACCTCTGAAATTTCAGGGAAGATTGGCGCAGTACAGCATGCCCAAAATCCTCAGAGCCCGACGGAGACCCCTTTCGCTTCTTGGAAGATCTATTTCCAGAGCGTCTGGACGACATATCCTATAAGCACAAAGCTGAGGTATTCCCGTCGTCATACACCAATTTTGCTGGTAATAGTCTAACACAGTTGCTGCTATATACCAGCTGGTGTCCACTAAAGTGCCTTTCTATGGGGATGCCTGCATCAACCGCCTCTGTGTGCCACTGTTTGTTGCTAGCTCTGTTTGCATCCAGCTGACACTTGTACTGTGTCTTTATACAAGCTGGGACGCCTGCACATGCGCAGAAGCGCCGTGGCGCGCATCGAGCGTCATCCACCCGCCCCGCCCCTTTTTTTTCATAGGAGGCGCGTGCACGCGCCCGCGCGCGCGCCCGTGCGCCATTGGCGCCCTTTTCGAAAATCAAACAGGGACTAGGAGCCAGGGCCCTTTTTGCCGGAGGGCCTGTGCGGTGGATGAGCGCAGCAACAGGGCAGAGGAAGTGGATTCCCACAGAGAAACTTACCAACTGCCTGGATCTTTTGACTTGAGAAAACCAAAGATCCACATGACAAGAAAAATGGACCACAGCGGCCTCTAGTGGTTTAACACAGGTACCGCGGTCCTTTTTTTTTTTTTTTCTTGACTACTATTAAAATTTTAAATTTTCAGTAGTTACAGGCATACACAGATATTAGCGGGAATACCGTTAGGTAACAGACAGAAAGACAAATTAGGCTTGGGGGTCCCCCAATAGAACCAAGTTCCTGGGGGCGACCACTTACCTGATCCCCGCCGCAGGACTTTGTTTGGTCCACAGAAGCCCAAACTTCACCTATCACGGCAGGCATTGTAATTAAACCTTCAGGGACCGGGTTCCCAAGGATTCCACTCCCCTGGACCTGTATAGCACCCTGCACAGACAACATCTTGGTCGTGGGTATGACCAGAGCTCTGGATCCCAGGGTCCAGCCCTCCTAAGAGAGGCATTACAGGCAAAACCTTGCTCTTCTGCTGCAAGGCCCGGGTACCGACCGTTTAGCTATGAAGCTTTTTTGGTGGGATCCGGAACAGCTTACCAAGGCCCAAAAGAACCTGTACGCAAGCCCAGTGAAAACACATGTTACTCTTTGGCCAACACCTTAGACACTGGCAAAAAAACTGAGGTGCTCCCGGATGGGAGGGGCTTATATAGGGGAGGGTACTTCCGGTTTGGAAGTGGCCAGTGCCAGCACCTGAAGGTAATCTATATAACCCATTAGTAATGACTAAGTCGCTCTGTGTCCCGTGATGTACGAAAAAGAAATCCGGCTACTAAGCCAGCCCGCTAGTGCGCATGCCCGTGACGTCAGCGGCGCCGGTTTTAAATGCAAATATCTCCTTAACCGTGTAGGTTAAGGAGATATTTCATGCACCTACAGGTAAGCCTTAATCTAGGCTTACCTGTGGGTGCATGTTGTGTAAGTGGGTTTACAGCCACTTTAATGACCAATAATTTGTCATGCAACATGTGCTCTCAAAGTCGGAGCACATGTCGCACCAGTATATACCGGGCCCAAAATGTGACAGATATACCCTGTAACAATTGTAGGAGAAACAAAAATACATAAAAAAGGATATCTGAAAATATCAGGTTGTGCATGTCTCCCCATATCTTTCTTCTACCAGAATCTGTATTTTAACAATTACCGTATTTATCGGCGTATAACACGCACCGGCGTATAACACGCACCCCAAGTTTAGGAGGGAATTTTAAGGAAAAAAACTTTTAGGAGGGAAATTCAAGGAAAAAAAACTTACATTTAAATGCAGCATGCAGCCTTGCCCAGTGTCCATCTGCAGCCTTGCCCAGTGTCCATCTGTCCATCTGCAGCCTTGCCCAGTGCCTTTGCGATCGTGTCAGTCTCGGCGTTTTTTTAAATTTGGCGCCGATTTCTGTGGAGAGGAGCGAGCGGGGCCGAGTGTACTTCGGCTAGACTCGGCTCCTCTCGCAGTCCCGCCCATCTCCACTGACTGCGCCGCTGACGGAGAAAGCCGAGTGTACTTCGGCTAGACTCGGCTCTGCTCACAGTCACAGGCAGGACTGCGAGAGGAGCCGAGACTAGCCGAAGTACACTCAGCTTTCTCTATGTCAGCGGCGCAGTCAGAGATGGGCGGGACTGCGAGAGGAGCCGAGTAAAGCCGATTGTACTTCGGCTCCGCTCGCTCGTTTTCAGCAGGGGAATTCGACGGAGTATCGGCGTATAACACGCACCCACAATTTTCCCCTGATTTTAAGGGGAAAAAAGTGCGTGTTATACGCCGATAAATACGGTAGTTAAATCTCGGACAGAGTAGGAATTTTGAGGTCCCTTCCCACTCTTGCCTCATCCCTCTTTGTGGAGAAATTATAATCTGTCCAAATTTTTTGCATTTGAAGATCCAGTGGTCTGGACGAAATTTGGGATTAAAAAGATTGGCAATGTCGTCACAAATGGGCAGCAGAAATATTCAGATGAACTGAAATCTCTACATCAGTTGTAAAATACCAATTTTTTCCAGTATATACATCTAAAACACGCATTGCAAAAATAGGATTTTTATAACAGCTTACCTGTAAAATCCTTTTCTTGGAGTACATCACGGGACACAGAGCGACATAGTCATTACTAATGGGTTATATAGATACCTTCAGGTGCTGGCACTGGCAACTTCCAAAACCGGAAGTACCCTCCCCTATATAAGCCCCTCCCATCCGGGAGCACCTCAGTTTTGTAGCAAAGCAATAAGTATCCCTAAAGAGGGGCGGGAGCTCTGTGTACCGTGATGTACTCCAAGAAAAGGATTTTACAGGTAAGCCGTTATAAAAATCCTATTTTCTTTCTCGTACATCACGGGACACAGAGCGACATAGTCATTACTAATGGGATGTCCTAAAGCAATGCCCAACGAGGGGGGGGGGGGGGGATACACCATACATAAGCTGAGCGCTATCAGACATGAGGATCTTTTGCGGCCTGCAACACACTGCGCCCAAAGGCGACATCCTCCTGACTTCTAACGTCCACCTGGTAGAACCTAGTAAACGTGTGTACTGAAGACCATGTTGCGGCCTTACAGATTTGAGCCAGGGAGGCCTGGTGATGCGCTGCCCATGAAGTTCCAACTGCTCTCGTGGAGTGCGCCCTAACTTTGAACGGAGGCGGTCTCCTTCTCAAGCCATAGGCTTGCATTATGACCTGTCGAATCCACTTGGCTAAAGTAGATTTTGATGCTGCCTGACCCTTTCTGGGGCCTTCCGGCAGAATAAACAAAGTATCCGTTCTGCGAATCTGAGCAGTGGCTTTTAGATAAGCTTTAACTGCTCTTACTACATCCAAAGAATGTAATAACTTTTCCTCTACCGAAGTAGGTTTGGGGAAAAAAGAAGGAAGAACCACATCTTGGTTCAAATGAAACCTCGATACCACCTTAGGAAGAAAGGCTGGATGAGGACATAACACTACTCTGTCCTTATGGATAACCAGATATGGCTCCTTACAGGACATAGCTGCTAATTCCGACACTCTTTTAGCCGAACAAATGGCTACTAGAAAAATCAATTTCCTGGTGAGAAGAACCAAAGAAATATGCTGTAATGGTTCAAATGGTTGTTTCTGTAGAACCGTCAGAACCAAGTTTAGATCCCATGGACATATGGGAATATTAACCGGAGGACTAATACGCATCACTCCTTGTATAAAGGCTTTGACTAGTGAATGCGAAGCCAAGGGCCTTTGAAAAAATATTGACAAGGCCGAAATCTGACCCTTGATAGTACTCAAGGCAAGCTTCCTATCTACAGCCCATTGTAGGAAGTCCAGAATCCTACCTATTACGTATTTACGTGGATGCCATTTCTTGGCCTCACACCAGGCGATGTACGCCTTCCAGATTCTATAGTAGATCTGCCTGGATACCGGCTTCCTGGCATTGATCATGGTAGATACCACAGAATTAGAGAGCCCTCTCTTTTTTAGAATGTGGGCTTCAATAACCAGGCCGTCAAACCTAGGGCTGGTAAGGAAGGGTGGTATATCGGTCCTTGCGAAAGCAGGTCCGGACGATGTGGGAGGGTCCAAGGACTCCCCACAGACATCTTTACAATCTCCGCGTACCATGCTCTTCGGGGCCACGCTGGAGCCACCAGAATCACTGGTTTCTTTTCTACCCTGATTCTGCGGAGTAATCGAGGTAACAATTGTGGCGGTGGGAATGCATATATCAGCTTGAACCGATCCCAAGGGAACACTAGGGCATCCGAGCCTTAAGCTAGGGGTTCCCTTGTCCGAGAGACAAACCTGTCCACCTTTGCGTTGAATCTGGATGCTAGCAGATCTACATCCGGTGTTCCCCACCGCTGACATATTGTCCGGAAAACCTCGGGATGAAGGGACCATTCCCCTGGGCATAATTGTTGGCGACTTAGAAAGTCCGCCTTCCAATTCTCCACTCCTGGAATGAATACCGCAGATATGGCTGGGACATATCTTTCTGCCCATTTCAGGATGTAATTTACTTCCCTCTGGGCTGCACGACTCCTGGTGCCCCCCTGATGATTGATATATGCCACTGCTGTGGCATTGTCTGATTGAATTCTGACAGGGGACCCTTGGAGTTTGGATGTCCATGCTACTAGGGCATACCGGGCTGCTCGTATCTCTAAGAGATTGATGGGCAGGGCCTTTTCCGCATCCGACCATCTGCCCTGGAGAGACCATTGCTCCAGTACTGCTCCCCAGCCTATAAGGCTGGCATCTGTAGTGACCACCTTCCAAGAAATCGGACTGAAGGATTTCCCTCTTTCCAGATTCTGGGGAACCAACCACCAGCGGAGGCTCTTGCGAACGGAAGGGGACAAGGACATTGGTAAGTCCAGAGCCTGAACTTTTTTGTTCCAGGCTGACAGTATGGCCCTTTGCAAATTCCTTGAATGGAATTGACCGTAGGGTACTGCTTCGAATGATGCCACCATTTTTCCCAGCAGCCTCATGCACAGGCGTATGGATGGCTGTCTTTTTGTACCCACTAAGTGGATCAAATCTCTCAAAGACGACCCCTTTTCTTGAGGCAAGAAAATTTTTCTCTGGTCTGAATCCAGCCTTAGCCCCAAGTATTCCAGACTTTTGACTGGTTTTAGGGCTGACTTGTCTCGGTTGATAATCCAACCGTGATATTCCAGATACTTGATTGTCTCGTGAACAACCACTTCTAGTTTTTCCACTGAGTGGTCTATCAGCAACAAGTCGTCTAGATATGCCATTATCGTTACACCTCGTGTTCTTAGATTGGCCAATAATGGGGCCAGAATTTTTGTGAACACTCGTGGTGCTGTGGCCAGACCGAAGGGTAAGGCTCTGAACTGAAAATGGCGCCCTTCTACCGCAAAGCGTAGAAATTTTTGGTGGGCTGGAAAGATGGGAATGTGCAAATAAGCATCTTTGATGTCGATCGAGGCTAACCATTCCTCCCCTTGTAGGGCAGTGGCCACCGACCGGATCGACTCCATCCGGAAAGTCCTGATATGTAGGAATTTGTTTAGCCCTTTTAGATTTAATATGGGCCTCACGTCCCCGTTTGGCTTCGGGACTGTAAAGAGGTTTGAGTAAAACCCGAACCCCCATTCTTCCAGGGGAACCTCCATAATTACTCCTTGGAGCAATAATTGTTCTAGTGCCAACAGGAGGGATCCTCTCTTCTGGGGATCCCTTGGCACGTTTGACCTTATAAAGTGGGAAGGAGGGGAGTCTTTTAACTCCAATTTGTATCCCAGATTTACTGCGGAGAGCACCCATCTGTCTCTGATCGTGTCCCGCCAGGTCTCTGTGAACAACTGAAGTCTTCCCCCCACCCGATTGAGTGGGGGCAACCCTTCATGCATTTGACTTTGGGGGAGGTTTTGTACCTCTCCTGCTCCAGGGCTTCTTGTTACCCTGCAATTGTCCCTGATTTTTACCTCCGGGATTTGACCGAGGAGGCCGTCGGAACTGTTTCACAGCCGATGTCCTAGGGACTGGAGAAGCAGGCCTCTTAAAAGAGGGACCTCTAACTCTGTTTTTAACCGGCAAAAGTGTACTTTTACCGCTGGAAATTCTCTGGATATATTTGTCCAGGTCTTCCCCGAATAAGCGTTCACCATGAAATGGGAAGCTGACCAGCAATTTTTTACAGGGAGCTTCAGCAGACCAGTTTTTGAGCCATAAAAGCCTGCGCATATGTACTACAGACAGCGTAAGGCGGGAGGCCTGATGGATTGAATTCTTTATAGCGTCCACCGCAAAGCATAAGGCTCTAGGTAGATCAGCTAGGGCAAGAGCCTGCTGATCTGGCAAGTCCCTTAAGACCTGTTTCAACTGATCCTTCACTGCTTGGCAGACCCCAATAGCTGCCACTGCTGGTTCTGTCACCAATCCTGCTGTAGCAAAAGCAGATTTTAATAAGGACTCTAATTTTTTATCTATTGGGTCCTTGAACATTTGGACATTATCCACTGGACATGTCAGTGATTTATTCACACAAGAGATGGCTGCGTCCACTGTAGGGACCCTCCATTTTTTGATGAACTTATCCTCCATGGGATAGACCACTTGAAATCTCTTGGGAGGAGTAAATATTTTATCAGGATGCTCCCAATCCTGGTAAATGAGCCCTTCCAGTAAAGGATGGATCGGAAAGGAACAAACAGTCTGGGGAGCTTTTAGCGACCCCAACGAGGAGACAGAAGTGGATGATGGCTCCGCAAGGGGCATTTTAAATGCTGATCGGACCATATTAGTCAGGGACTGAACCCATAATCTTTCAGCATGTGATGTTGAGAATGGCTCTTCCACTGTTGATTCCTCTACAACAGAATCGACCTCATCCTGATCCCCTTCAGGTAGGTCGATCCCTGTACGGGACTGTTGCTCCGCTAACAGGCACTCTGAGGGAGGAGACGGAGATCGAGCGCTTTTTTCCTGTGACAGGGAAGCAGCGATCAATGCTGACAATCTCTCTTCCAGCTCTCCCAGAGCTGAGGAAAAAACCTCCTCTGTTACATACACAGGAGCAGGTGAACTGAGGACAGCCACAGTACCAGGTACTCCTGAGGGTGCTCTACGGTCACTAACCTCTGATTCTTCAGGGGAGACTGGTGCAGCCGAAGCATGCCCAAGATCCTCAGAGCCCGATGGAGACCCCCTATGCTTCCTGGGATTTTTAGTCCCGGAGTTTTTAGACGGCATTATTCCTAAGCCCAAAGCTGAGGTATTCCAGCCGAAATATACCACTTACTGACAATAGTCTAGCACAAATGCTGCTATAAAAACAGTTGGTGTCTACTAATGTGCCTTTCTATGGGGATGTCTGCATCAACCGCTTGCTGTATGCCTTTTTTAAATGTTGCCAGCTCTGTCTCTGCACTCCATAGCCAGCTCACAACACATAATTGTGGTTTTTAACATGCTGGGACGCCCGCACATGCGCAGAAGCGCTGCGGCGCGCACAGAGCGTCATCCCCCAAGCTCCGCCCCCTTTCCCGGCTCACCTCTATATAAAGAGGCGCGTGCACGCGCACGCGCGCGGCCTTCGGCGCTAATTTTGAAAAGGGAAACTAGGGACAAGAGCCAGGGCCCCTTTTGCCGCAGGCCGGGGGATGGACGAGCATTGCAACATGGCAGAGGAAGCAGTTTCCCACAAGAGAACTCACCATCTGCCTGGACTTGCTCTGATAAAAAGAAACTAGTCCACATGACAAGAAACGTTCCACAGCGGCCTCTAGTGGATTAACACAGGTACCGCAGTCTAGTATATTATTATATTTTTTTTTTTTCTTGACCACTATTAAAATTATTACATTTTTTAGTAGTTACAGGCATGCATAATATTTAGCGGGAATACCGTTAGGTAACAGGCAGAAAGACATATTAGGCTTGGGGGTCCCCTCAATAGAACCAAGTTCCTGAGGGGCCCCCACTTACCTTTTCCCCGCCGCAGGACTCTGTTTGGCCACAGAAGCCCAAACTTCACCTATCACGGCAGGCATTGTAATTAAACCTTCAGGGACCGGGTTCCCAAGGATTCCACTCCCCTGGACCTGTATAGCACCCTGCACAGAAAACATCTTGGTCATGGGTATGACCAGAGCTCTGGATCCCAGGGTCCAGCTCTCCTAAGAGAAGCATTACAGGCAAAACCTTGCTCTTCTTCTGCAAGGCCCGGGTACCGACCGTTTAGCTATGAAGCTTTTTTGGTCGGATCCGGAATAGCTTACTGAGGCCCAAAAGAACCTGTACGCAAGCTCAGTGAAAAACACATGTTTCTTCTTGGCCAACACCTTAGACACTGGCAAAAAACTGAGGTGCTCCCGGATGGGAGGGGCTTATATAGGGGAGGGTACTTCCGGTTTTGGAAGTTGCCAGTGCCAGCACCTGAAGGTATCTATATAACCCATTAGTAATGACTATGTCGCTCTGTGTCCCGTGATGTACGAGAAAGAAACACAGTTTAAATATGTAAGGGCTTCATTCTCAGTGTCTGCCCTTGAATCCTTACTAAGGGAGGATGATCTTCCGAAGCCCATATCTACTATTTAAAAATTCATTTTCCCTGCGACTGTTCTGCTTATGAGTGTGGGTAGAGCTAAGTGGGAGTTGGTGGTCCCTGATTTGGACACGGAGGATTGGGAGGATGTCTGGGATGCACCCTTTTACCAGACTAATCTTGGCCCGTGACCAATTGATCCACTACAAGTTTTTGCATCATATACATGACCCCACTAGAATTTTTGGTTCAGTCACCTCTTCTTGCTGGCGTTGTTCTGATAGGGGGGCTGACTGTATGAATATCTTATGGGATTGTTTTGATGTGTATACAGGTGGTGACAAATATCTCTCCAAGTCCTTCTTGAAGGCACTGCCTGTTTGGACTGGAGAATGACCTGGCCCCCACTACAGCATTAAGGATCTTACTTTTATTTTTTTCATGCTAGGAAACGCATAGCTCTGTCTTGGAAGAGTTCTACTGCTCCATCGGTAAAGTCCTAAAAGGCTTCAGTAAATAATGCCCTACCCTTCTATAAAGCCACATATTTGAACAGGGTGGTGCTTCTCAAATTTGATCAGGTCTGGGTGGTTGGACGGCCTCACCCCTCACTGTAACAGACTAGTTTTAACCTTTTATTAATGTTATCCTTTCTGTTCTATGTGACCTTCTGATATGCACCCTATCACCTCCGACAAGGCGGGTTTGGTGGTCTCTCTACAATATTGAATGGGGGGACACACAAATTGTATAGTCTGGAGAGTGTGGGTAGTTTTTCACATGGATCCTGGTGCTTTTTGTTGCTTATGGGTGGGGAGGGGTTTGTGTCTCTTCTGAGAAGGCGGTGTGGGTCAGGTTGGCAAGCTTCACAGCCAATATTCACGCACATGGTCAAATGATATGCACTTATTTTTTGTGTACTACTTGTTTTATTTTATTTTTTGGGATGGCTCATCGTATTGTGATGGGTGGTCCTTGAATGTTTTATTGAATACTGTATGTATTTTTTTGAAAACAATAAAAATGTTTTTCCAAAAAAAGAAACATCTCGGACAAAGTGGTCTATTCATAATAGTGGGTTAAATCCAACTCATAGTTCAAGCCTCTTGGAATCCTTGTCTGTAAGTGGAATATACAGACTTCCCTCTTACCTAAAGGTGTCACCCTCCTTTTTGGGGCAATGATTTTTTCTATTTCCTGTGTTTGTAAGGCAGAGGAGTTGCTCCAATGCACACCCCTAAAATGTTTGGCCACATTATTGATAACTCCACTAATGTGTCCATTTTATATATTTTATTGACGTAAAAAAAAAAAAGAAAAAAGTTGCCTTAAAATCTAAACTAACCATTAAAAACTTTTTCTACTTACAAAGTTATGGAAGTTTTTGCGGATCTGTCGGATGACTCCAGGAAAGGTAGGCCGCAGAAGTTCTTGAACGCTGGATGGCCACGAGTTGTATCTGCTGTCGATCTCCAGATTGTTCACCCACTACAATGCAGGCAGACGTTGACATAAATGTAAAACAAAGAGGAACATGCTTCAAGTCATAACAGTGAACAGAATCTACAACCACTGAGGTCAAAATTTTGCTTTAGGTGAAACTATTTTTTTAGGAGCAGCAATATATTGAAAAGCAACTCCAGGAAACATTTGAAACCATTCAATGAATGTTATCCAAGAACAAGTCAGAAAGTCTACTCTATTTACTTTGGTCCGAACTTTGTAATCCAGAAAAGCAAGATTCTAGGAAGCCTCAATATGTAAATTTGGGTGGACCTTCAGCCAGTAGTTACAAAATTCTGCCCCTTATAATATCCCTTTCTTACTCTGTGTGAAAGACTACAAGGCAACTATACAACAGGCAGAACTGGAAACCATCTGCACACTCACAGAGCTCATCAACTGGTGTTTCCAAAAGAACAGACCAGCAGTGGGATGGTATAATGCACTACAACAATGCCTGGATGGAAAGTAAAAGTCCTGGGCAGGGACGATGTGTCCTGTTTATCTATTAAGGGCTTGTTTTTCTTTTTGGCTGGAATGCACCTTGATAAGCCAGAGCACCCATTATTAATACCATATTTCTCCTCTATAGCTCTCCATGGACTCCTCACATTTTTAAATCAAATGATGTGGGCACAACATATATATATTACATTTTGTAGATAGTATTTATTACCTTAATCAGAAATTGCAAATGAAGGAATTTCAGTGTTCTAGATAGTACACAAACAAGGTTACAACATGGTAATTCTAAATGATGTATTAGCTATAGCCAACAACAGGCCCCATAACAACTATTCCTGCCATATGCCAAACAACAGGCCATGTAATCAGGCAAAATGAATATAACAGTCACTTTAACACTAATGCCGCGTACACACGATCAATTTTTTCGACTGTGAAAACACCGTCGAGAAAATCGACATGAAAAACGAGGAACAGCTTGTTCCCCCCACACACGGCCGTTTTAAATGACATTTTTTTATTGGTCGAAAAAAACGACCATGTGTGGGCTCCCCGGCAGTGTTTCCCTATGGGAAAATCTGCCGCGGAAAAAAACGACGGGAATCACGACGAGAAAAATTAGAGCATGTTCTAATTTTTCTCGTCGCGATTAATGCCGTTTTTCCCGTCGGGAAAAATGACAAAAAGCCCACAGACGATTGTTTTTCTCGTCCAAAAGGAATTTCACCAAATATCTCAGCATTAGGCAAGCCTGTGATGACATATACATTTATGAACAATGATCACTGAAAAGGTAAAAAGAGTGGTGAAAGTTACCAGTATAGCAGGGTTTCGAATATCCACAGCATAGTCAGCATTAGATGGCTGGATGTTAAGTTTGAGGACATTATGCAATGCTGGACCTTCTATACCCAATCGGTGGAGACCCTCCATCACCCGAGCCTCATTACGCAGGACATCAAATAAACTGTGCGCAATAGACAAGATGAAAAAGGATATTATCAGTCAAATAAGTAGACAACAAAATGAGAAATAACATCTCAGAATGTGTTTGAAGATGCAAATGCAACAAATATTAAAATGACATATAGAATGATTATTGAATTTGAAAAACATCATTGTAAAAATAAGCAAATTTACCAAATGGGAATAAGCTGGCATGCCTACTAAACTTAAGGTTTCTCGTTTTCCATGTACAGAAGTGTTTAAAGTGGTCACTGCACTGTTGTCAAGGACACTACGCGGTCCTATTGCTTTGTTGCCCCAAAAACTTGTCTATCCTTTTATTTCTATGGAGTGCATGCTATAGCTAACCACCGGAGAAACTTAAACAATCAAAAATCCAATTGAGGTCCTGACCCACTAGTTGTGTATGTAGAAGCTAAATGCAAACCTAATACAAAGATTTTACTTGGATGCTAAACCTACTAGTTTTTCTATTCAAGAATAAGCAAATGTGTTAAAACCAGAAGACACACAAGATTGTCAAACCTTGTTTGGAACTACTGTCTTTCGTGGAATGTTTGTTTCCTGCCACTGAAGTCTGGTTCAAAGAAAGATGTCAGAGTTGAGAATTGGCAAGCATGGTGTATTTCGGTCTGAGACCGAAATTAAGAAAGGTCACACTGGGAGTGGATGGTTGAAGGGCATGACTACAACATCTGTGCAAAGGCACCAGAATGGTGAGATCTTAGTTGTAAGAAAGGGGGTGGTGGCACCTTACCCTCTAGAGGTGAGACATATATTCTAGAACCTTCCCTATTCCCAAGTTCTCTTAGGAAAGATACTTACTTTTTAATATCTTTATAAATGATATTGGGTCTGGGATCAAAAGTAACATTTCTGTCTTTGCAGATGACACCAAGCTATGCAGTGGAATAACGTCCTTACAGGATGTCGCCAATTTACAAACCGACCTCAATGCTCTGTCTAATTGGGCTACTATGTGGCAGATGAGGTTTAATGTTGATAAATGTAAAGTTATGCACTTGGGGGCTAAGAATATGAATGCATCATACAAACTAGGGGGAGTACAACTGGGGGGATCCGTAGTGGAGAAGGATCTGGGAGTTTTGGTAGATCATAAGCTCAATAATGGCATGCAATGCCAAGCTGCGGTTTCCAAAGCGAGCAAAGTCCTTTCTTGTATTAAGAGAGGTATGGACTCCAGAGAGAGAGATAGAATTTTGCCCCTGTTCAAATCATTAGTAAGACCTCATCTGGAATATGCAGTTCAGTTTTGGGCACCAGTTCTCAAAAAGGATATCAGGGACCTGGAGAAAGTGCAGAGAAGGGCAACCAAACTGATAAGAGGCATGGAGGAGCTCAGCTATGAGGAAAGACTAGAGGAACTGAATTTATTCACTCTTGAGAAGAGGAGAATAAGCGGGATATGAATAACATGTACAAATATATAAGGGGTCTATATAGTGAACTTGGTGTTGAGTTATTCACTTTACGGTCAACACAAAAGACAAGGGGGCACTCTTTACGTCTAGAGGAAAAGAGATTTCATCTCCAAATACGGAAAGGTTTCTTCACAGTAAGAGTTGTGAAAATGTGGAACAGACTCCCTGCAGAGGTGGTTCTGGCCAGCTCAGTAGATTGCTTTAAGAAAGGCCTGGATACTTTCCTAAATGTACATAATATAACTGAGTACTAACATTTATAGGTAAAGTTGATCCAGGGAACATCCGATTGCCTCTCAGGGGATCAGGAAGGAATTTTTTTCCCTGCTGTAGCAAAAATTGGATCATGCTCTGCTGTTTTTTTTTGCCTTCCTCTGGATCAACTGTGGGTATAGAATTGGGTATATGGGATTGTACGATATTTTATTTTATTTTTTAATGGTTGAACTGGATGGACTTTGTCTTTTTTCAACCCAACTATGTAACTTCATGCAGATGGTATTGCAGGAGAAATCAGGAAATTCAGATCCCAATCTAAGCAAGGCAAATATAGGCAGGTGTGACCACTCCTTGTTAATACACAGGGAGAGAACAAGCAGATTTAAACTGACAATTTCACTGAATGTAGCCAGATGTAAAATAATACGTACATCCTAAATCTGTAGTAAACTGCTGGCCTTTTCTTTTTTACCTGCAAGGCAATGTCATAATGTGGTACTTTGAGTGCTGTTAGGCTGAAAGGTGCACTGCTGTTAAATAACCGGGTCAGCAGGGGACAGGAAGAACCCCAACAATATTTAGACAGAGAATTACTTGGTTAAGGAAAATCACCAATTTGTCCTGGTCACAGATATCACAGAGTGAAATCAAAAGAAAGTGAACTGGAAAGAAAGTCCCAAATTATGATTTGTCATCAGAACAGGAATAGTGGAGAGATCTTCCAAAGGGGACACTAGGTTTGGTGACTTTGATGACTACCAGGGATTTCCCTAACCTTGGAGGGACTTCCTCTCACTTCATGTGTTGGCTATGAGACAGGAAGAAAATCTCCCCAATGGGACAAAGATGGCAAAAAGAACTGACAAGCGTTATATCTGTCCATTTTTCTGTCCAACAAGAAAAAAAAAACCTTTGCCTCAGTTCCACTTTTAATTAACTCACTTTATTTTTGTATTCAGCTCCATGCTCACCATACCTGAAGATGTCTTGGCTGTCCAGATCAATAAGCATTCCATTAATAAACAGAGCAGAGTCTCCAGGATGTAGGCCTAGGTTATTCTTAAAATACTGAAGAAAAAAAATAGGATTTTTATAACAGCTTACCTGTAAAATCCTTTTCTTGGAGTACATCACGGGACACAGAGCGACATAGTCATTACTATGTGGGTTATATACATACCTTCAGGTGCTGGCACTGGCAACTTCCAAAACCGGAAGTACCCTCCCCTATATAAGCCCCTCCCATCCGGGAGTACCTCAGTTTTGTAGCAAAGCAATAAGTGTCCCCAAAAGAGGGGTGGGAGCTCTGTGTCCCGTGATGTACTCCAAGAAAAGGATTTTACAGGTAAGCTGTTATAAAAATCCTATTTTCTTTCTCGTACATCACGGGACACAGAGCGACATAGTCATTACTATGTGGGACGTCCCAAAGCAATGCCAAATGAGGGGGGGGATACACCATGTATAAGCTGGGCGCCATCAGGCATGAGGATCTTTTGCGGCCTGAAACACACTGCGCCCAAAGGCGACATCCTCCTGACTTCTAACGTCCACCTGGTAGAACCTATAAAACGTGTGTACTGAAGACCATGTTGCGGCCTTACAGATCTGAGCCAGGGAGGCCTGGTGATGCACTGCCCATGAAGTTCCAACTGCTCTCGTGGAGTGCGCCCTAACTTTGAACGGAGGCGGTCTCCTTCTCAAGCCATAGGCTTGCATTATGACCTGTCGAATCCACTTGGCTAAAGTAGATTTTGACACTGCCTGACCCTTTCTGGGGCCTTCCGGCAGAATAAACAAAGTATCCGTTCTGCGAATCTGAGCAGTGGCTTTTAGATAAGCTTTAACTGCTCTTACTACATCCAAAGAATGCAATAACTTTTCCACTACCGAACTAGGTTTGGGGAAAAAGGAAGGAAGAACCACATCTTGGTTCAAATGAAACCTCAATACCACCTTAGGAAGAAAAGCTGGATGAGGACGTAACACTACTCTGTCCTTATGGATAACCAGATATGGCTCTTTACAGGACATAGCTGCTAATTCCGACACTCTTTTAGCCGAACAAATGGCTACTAGAAAAATCAATTTCCTGGTGAGAAGAACCAAGGAAATATGCTGTAATGGTTCAAATGGTTGTTTCTGTAGAACCGACAGAACCAGGTTTAAGTCCCATGGACATATGGGAATATTAACCGGAGGGCTAATACGCATCACTCCTTGTATAAAAGCTTTGACTAGTGAATGCGAAGCCAAGGGCCTTTGAAAAAATATTGACAAGGCCGAAATCTGACCCTTGATAGTACTCAAGGCAAGCTTCCTATCTACAGCCCACTGTAGGAAGTCCAGAATCCTACCTATTACATACTTACGTGGATGCCATTTCTTGGCCTCACACCAGGCGATGTACGCCTTCCAGATTCTATAGTAGATCTGCCTGGATACCGGCTTCCTGGCATTGATCATGGTAGATACCACAGGATTAGAGAGACCTCTCTTTTTTAGAATGTGGGCTTCAATAGCCAGGCCGTCAAACCTAGGGCTGGTAAGGAAGGGTGGTATATCGGTCCTTGCGAAAGCAGGTCCGGACGATGTGGGAAGAGTCCAAGGACTCCCCACAGACATTTTTACAATCTCCGCGTACCATGCTCTTCGGGGCCACGCTGGAGCCACCAGAATCACTGGTTTCTTTTCTGCCCTGATTCTGCGGAGTAATCGCGGTAACAATTGTGGCGGTGGAAATGCATATATCAGCTTGAACTGATCCCAAGGGAACACTAGGGCATCCGAGCCGCAAGCTAGGGGATCCCTTGTCCGAGAGACAAACCTGTCCACCTTTGCGTTGAATCTGGATGCTAGCAGATCTACATCCGGTGTTCCCCACCGCTGACATATTGTCCGGAAAACCTCGGGGTGAAGGGACCATTCCCCTGGGCATAATTGTTGGCGACTTAGAAAGTCCGCCTTCCAATTCTCCACTCCTGGAATGAATACCGCGGATATGGCTGGGACATATCTTTCTGCCCATTTCAGGATGTAATTTACTTCCCTCTGGGCTGCACGACTCCTGGTGCCACCCTGATGATTGATATATGCCACTACCGTGGCATTGTCTGATTGAATTCTGACAGGGGACCCTTGGAGTTTGGATGTCCATGCTACTAGGGCATACCGGGCTGCTCGTATCTCTAAGAGATTGATGGGCAGGGCCTTTTCTGCATCTGACCATCTGCCCTGGAGAGACCATTGCTCCAGTACTGCTCCCCAGCCTATAAGGCTGGCATCTGTAGTGACCACCTTCCAAGAAATCGGACTGAAGGATTTTCCTTTTTCCAGATTCTGGGGAACCAACCACCAACGGAGGCTCTTGCGAACGGAAGGGGACAAGGACATTGGTAAGTCTAGGGCCTGAACTTTTTTGTTCCAGGCTGACAGTATGGCCCTTTGCAAATTCCTTGAATGGAATTGACCGTAGGGTACTGCTTCGAAAGATGCCACCATTTTTCCCAGCAGCCTCATGCACAGGCGTATGGACGGGTGTCTTTTTGTATCCACTAGGTGGATCAAATCTCTCAAAGACGACACCTTTTCTTGAGGCAAGAAAATTTTTCTCTGGTCTGAATCCAGCCTTAGCCCCAAGTATTCCAGACTTTTGACTGGTTTTAGGGCTGACTTGTCTCGGTTGATAATCCAACCGTGAGATTCCAGATACTTGATTGTCTTGTGAACGACCACTTCTAGTTTTTCCACTGAGTGGTCTATCAGCAACAAGTCGTCTAGATATGCCATTATCGTTACACCTTGTGTTCTTAGATTGGCCAATAATGGGACCAGAATTTTTGTAAACACTCGTGGTGCTGTGGCCAGACCGAAGGGTAAGGCTCTGAACTGAAAATGGCACCCTTCTACTGCAAAGCGTAGAAATTTTTGGTGGACTGGAAAGATGGGAATGTGCAAATAAGCATCTTTGATGTCGATCGCGGCTAACCAATCCTCCCCTTGTAGGGCAGTGGCCACCGATCGGATCGACTCCATCCGGAAACTCCTGATATGTAGGAATTTGTTTAGCCCTTTTAGATTTAATATGGGCCTCACGTCCCCGTTTGGCTTCGGGACTGTAAAGAGGTTTGAGTAAAACCCGAACCCCCATTCTTCCAGGGGAACCTCCATAATTACTCCTTGGAGCAATAGTTGTTCTAGTGCCAACAGGAGGGATTCTCTCTTCCGGGGATCCCTTGGCACGTTTGACCTCATAAAATGGGAAGGAGGAGAGTCTTTTAACTCCAATCTGTATCCCAGACTTACTGCGGAGAGCACCCATCTGTCTCTGATCGTGTCCCGCCAGGTCTCTGCGAACAACTGGAGTCTTCCCCCCACCCGATTGAGTGGGGGCAACCCTTCATGAATTTGACTTTGGGGGAGGTTTTGTACCTCTCCTGACCCAGGGTTTCTTATTACCCTGCGATTGTCCCTGATTTTTACCCCCGGGATTTGACCGAGGAGGCCGTCGGAACTGTTTCACAGCCGATGCTCCAGGGACTAGAGAAGCAGGCCTCTTAAAAGAGGGACCTCTAACTCTGTTTTTAACCGGCAAGAGTGTACTTTTACAGCTGGAAATTTTCTGGATATATTTGTCCAGGTCTTCCCCGAATAAGCGTTCACCATAAAATGGGAAGCTAACCAGCAATTTCTTACGGGGAGCTTCAGCAGACCAGTTTTTGAGCCATAGAAGCCTACGCATATGTACTACAGACAGCGTAAGGCGGGAGGCCTGATGGATTGAATCCTTTATGGCGTCAACCGCAAAGCATAAGGCTCTAGGTAGATCAGCTAAGGCAAGGGCCTGCTGATCTGGCAAGTCCCTTAAGACCTGTTTCAACTGATCCTTCACTGCTTGGCAGACCCCAATAGCTGCCACTGCTGGTTGTGTCACCAAGCCTGCTGTAGAGAAAGCAGCTTTTAATAAGGACTCCAATTTCTTATCTATTGGGTCCTTGAACATTTGGACATTATCTACTGGACATGTCAGTGATTTATTCACACAAGAGATGGCTGCGTCCACTGTAGGGACCCTCCATTTTTTGATGAACTTATCCTCCATGGGATAGACCACCGTAAATCTCTTGGGGGGAGTAAATATTTTATCAGGATGTTCCCAATCCTGGTAAATGAGCCCTTCCAGTAAAGGGTGAAGTGGAAAGGAACAAACAGTCTGGGGAGCTTTTAGCGACCCCAACGAGGAGACAGTAGTGGTTGATGGCTCCGCAAGGTGCATTTTAAATGCTGATCGGACCATGTTAGTCAGGGACTGAACCCATAATCTTTCAGCTTGAGATGCTGAGAAAGGTTCCTCCACTGTTGATTCCTCTATAACAGAATCAACCTCATCCTGATCCCCTTCAGGCAGGTCGATCCCTGTATGGGACTGTTGCTCCGCTAACAGGTACTCTGAAGGAGGAGACTGAGATCGGGCGTGCTTTCCCTGTGACAGGGAGGCAGCAATCAATGTTGTCAATCTCTCTTCCAATCCTCCCAGAGCTGAGGAAAAAACCTCCTCTGTTACATACACAGGAGCAGGTGAACTGAGGACAGCCACAGTACCAGGTACTCCTGCGGGGTCTCTACGGTCACTAACCTCTGAATTTTCAGGGGAGACTGGTGCAGCAGAAGCATGCCCAAGATCCTCAGAGCCCGATGGAGACCCCCTTCGCTTCCTGAAAAATTTTGTTCCGGAGCCTCTGGACGGCATATTCCTAAGCCCAAAGCTGAGGTATTCCAGCCGTAATACACCACTTTTACTGATAATAGTCTAGCACAATAGCTGCTATATAACAGTTGGTGTCTACTAAAGTGCCTTTCTAGGGGATGCCTGCATCAACCGCCTCTGTGTGCCTTATTCTACTGTTGCTAGCTCTGTCTGTGCACTTCAATAGCCAGCTGACACCTGTGATTGTGCCTTTAAACACGCTGGATGCCCGCACATGCGCAGAAGCGCCGCGGCGCGCACCGAGCGTCATCCACCAGCTCCGCCCCTTTTTCCAGGTCGCCTCTATATATAGAGGCGCGGGCACGTGCGCCTTCGGCGCTCTTTTTTAAAAATAAGGAACTAGATGGGAGCCAGGGTCCCTGTTTGCCGCAGGGCCCGGGGATGGATGAGCGCAGCATTAGGGCAGAGGAAACAGCTTCCCAGCAGAGAACTTACCAACTGCCTGGATTTGACTTTGGAAGAAAAAATCCACATTACAAGAAAAAGAACCACAGCGGCCTCTAGTGATTAACACAGGTACCGCGGTCTTACCATTTTTTTTTTTCTTGCCTACTATTAAAAATTTTTACATTTTCTTAGTAGTAACAGGCATGCACAGAATATTAGCGGGAATACCTTAGGTAACAGGCAGAAAGACAAATTAGGCTTGGGGGTCCCCCAATAGAACCAAGTTCCTGAGGGCCCCCACTTACCTTTTCCTCGCCGCAGGACTCTGTTTGGTCCACAGAAGCCCAAACTTCACCTATCACCGCAGGCATTGTAATTAAACCTTCAGGGACCGGGTTCCCAAGGATTCCACTCCCCTGGACCTGTATAGCACCCTGCACAGAAAACATCTTGGTCGTGGGTATGACCAGAGCTCTGGATCCCAGGGTCCAGCCCTCCTAAGAGAGGCATTACAGGCAAAACCTTGCTCTTCTCTTGCAAGGCCCGGGTACCGACCGTTTAGCTATGAAGCTTTTTTGGTCGGATCCGGAACAGCTTACTGAGGCCCATAAAAGAACCTGTACGCAAGCCCAGTGAAAACACATGTTACTCTTTGGCCAACACCTTAGACACTGGCAAAAAACGGAGGTACTCCCGGATGGGTGGGGCTTATATAGGGGAGGGTAATTCCGGTTTTGGAAGTTGCCAGTGCCAGCACCTGAAGGTATCTATATAACCCACATAGTAATGACTATGTCGCTCTGTGTCCCGTGATGTACGAGAAAGAAAAGAGTATCTCATGTATAATATGCTTACAAAACCATTATTATACCAACAAACACAAAAATTATGTGTGTCTGTATATATACAAATAATTGTCCATTTATACAGTATGATTTTTACAATTAAAACATATTTTTCATATTAACACATTATAGCCCAAGGAGAACATGTACAATTTAAAGTACATATCCATGGCCATAGAACAGTCATTGCACATGTCTCAAGTTTGAAGAATTTCCTACTGGGACTGCTATGGTACTGCTAAATAAAGAGGCACTTGAAAATAAGGTCAATGTAGTTATTTATATAGTCATTCCCTTCACAGGTCATGGTTAGACAATTGACAAACCTATGATG
Source organism: Rana muscosa (assembly GCA_029206835.1). Taxonomy (NCBI): domain Eukaryota; kingdom Metazoa; phylum Chordata; class Amphibia; order Anura; family Ranidae; genus Rana; species Rana muscosa. Next base: position 437,215,500 of record CM055121.1, on the reverse strand, counting down.
TTGAAGACATTTTAAATAATAATAATGTTTATTCAGCACCTCTTCTTTGATATCTTTCTAAACATAGACATGTAGAAACTTGCTTATAATAAGACATTGCAAAGGCAATGGTAATGTGCAAAATGCAATAACCAGATTTTACCTTTTTTTTTTTTGTTTATGGCAGCAGTCTCAAAACTTTCAAAACAAAGGGCCAGTTTATTCTCCTTTAGACTTTAGGGGGGCTGGACTAGGGCAAGTGGGGGTAGAAAATGTCCTTGCGTCCAGTGGGAGTAAACGATGCCGTATCTTTGGTGTTAGTGAGAGGACTAGTGTCCCATCATTGGTGTCATTTGGAGGAGTTGTGCCCTTTTGACGATATCAGTGGGAGGAACGGTGCCCCATTGTTGGCGTCAGCAACAGGAATTATGCTCCATTGTTGGTATCAGTGGATCGAATAGTGTCCAAGAGCCAGATAAAGGCAAGCAAAGGGCCAAAGTTAGGAGACCACTTGTTTAGGGTAATCCAAACCATGAAAGAGAATTGCTGATTGGTTGTTACTATGAAACAAACCAGACAAGAGTAAGCAATGAAATCATCATTACTACCTCATGCCTGACCACTATCTGGAGGTACTTCCATCATATAGAATCTAGACATGTGCACACTGAAATATTTTGTTTCAGAATTTCTGTTTCGTCCGAAAAAATTTTTTTATTTAGTTACTCCCGAAATTCGTTTTTATTTATTTAGTTTAGTTAAAAAATGCATTAGTCCGAAAATCAGAATTAAGGTTGAATCTGTCAATTGAAGGCTTATGGTGCCTCTCGATCCTACGAAGCAGCTAAACTGTACAACGCCGTAATCGTAAATTCCCGGTCGAATGCTCCGCCCACAAGCTATAGTACAATTATAATGTTGTATGACTAGTAATAATTATATTTATTAATTATTATTACTAGTCAACCAACATTAGAATTCTTCTATAGCCTATGGGCGGAGCATTTGACCATAAATGTCCGTTTGTGGCGATCGTATGTTTTTAGCTGCTTCGTCTAATCTTCATGTCTCTACAATGTCGAGTCTTTTCTCTCTATGTCGAATACTCTATGTCGAATAATCTTGGACTAATAGAGTTAGGTTAGGCACATTCGACCTCAGATTCGATAGACACAGATCGCCATTGTCACCGTCATGTCTAATCTTCTATCTATATCGAACTGTTGTCGCAACGAAACAAAAATACCGTCAGATCTTTCGGATTCTGCACTTTCGTTATCGTTTCTTAAAACGAACGCGAAAATCCCCGAAATTCGGACGAAAACTAATGCACGTGTCTAATAGAATCTAGAGCAGTGACTTTCTAAAACAGAAAGGATTCACATTACTCACTTTTTGATTTTCTTCTACCTCTTTCCTCAAAGCAGGATCAACAGCAGTCTTTGTTAAAGCTCTGATAAAGGAAATGAAATGAAACAATGTAAATGCATAGATGTTATTCATTATAAACATGTCCTGGCCAATAGCAATGCTAGAGGCAGCTACTAGTTCTGCAATGTGATCTGCCTGCCTGAACACTGCTTTGACTGGATGTAGCAGCCCTAGCTAATACAATTACAGCTTCGCTAAAGAATACCCACAGAGAGATGTGATGCAGTTGCCTGTCTTAACCACACTATTAAAGAACACCTATAGGTCTTTTTAATATGTTTTTTAAACAAACATGTAAAAAATATCAGCTAAGAGGACCCTAAGCATCATGTAACTGACCTGAAGACATCTAAAAAAAGAGTAAGTATAAAAACGAAGAGGAATGGTTGAAGCCCAGAGCTGGATTTTAATGTTTTTAAAAAACTTTAAAGTTTTTATAGAATAGTTTATGTTGCTACTTTTATACATGGGCAGTCACTTTACTCATTACATAAGTAGGTTGATGAATTTATTTTAATAGCTAGGTATGCCTCTTAATATTTTAAATAACCCCACTGCACCTGATAGCCCGAGGAAAAGTTCTCCTTGTCCGTTTGGGATTTCAGTGCAGCAGAGGCAGCACTGTCAGCTCAATCAAAAAGTTATGAGCATACTTAATTTCCTGTTCTCATTTTGGAAACCTTTCTTCTGTAGATCATTCTGAAAACATACAGAAGAACTTATCTCGGAGGATTTGTTTAATGTCTGGGTATCGCCTAATGCTAGTCAACTCGCTGGGTACACGTGAAGGTTTACAACCACTTTAGGGTTTGATGAAGACTAACGTCTCCTGACAGCACTAAAGGCAGCCAGCCATTATATGCAGACAATCCAATTATGCTTTTGTACTATATGGTGTATATGGACCAGTACCACTTTGTTTCATTCAGCTGATCTCAAGTACAGTAAAACCTTGGTTTGAGAGCGTTTTGCAAGACAAGCAAAAATTTTAAATACATTTTAACTTGATATACAAGCAATGTCTTGATATGCAAGTAGAATCACGTCACAACTGAGTATAAAAGAGAAAAGAGGCACCTCTCAGACCAGGTTCACACAGGGGCGACTCCGGACGTGACTTCTGGTCGCCCCGAGTTGCCCCAAGTCACGCTATTTTTAAAAATAATTTAAGTGAATGGAGCCGTTTTTATATACACGACTACAGTCGCTCCGACTTCAAAAAAGGTTTCTGTACTACTTCAATCCGACTTCTAGGCGACTGCTAGGCGACCTGTACCCATTGATTTCAATGGAAGTCGCTCAGAAGTCGGATTCCCTGTCTTGAAACAATTATATACAATCCAGCGCTCAAATGGTGGCAAAAAATGATGAAATGTAACTTGGTGATCAAATAAAAATGATCATTTATTGATTAAAATGCATGCTGAAAATTGATTTGATGTATTTGATCGGATGGAATCAAAAATACAAAGTACAATAACCTTCAAACTGGGATCAGACAAAAATCTTGATCAGTATTGAAGCATTAAAAAACGCATAACAACCAACACCGCCAGCCAAAGGGTTAAGATGTGCAAGTGTGCTGAATAAATCTGGTTGTGATGACCAGTTGGATGGAATGAGCTTGGTGTTGATCAAAGTTACTGGATGTAACTTGCACTATCCTTGCCGTCAGTAGAGATTTAAACCTGTATCTGTAGATGCAGTCTTTCACAGCCTATGGCTGGATGGAAATACAAAAGCCGTGGAGACCAGGAAGACCAAAAAGAGATGTGACATACTCTGGAAGTACCTGTATTGCAATCAGACCAGCTGTGCAGGCAGGCAGGAGATGGAATGATCAGCGGCTCTATTCGGCAACGTAGCTGTTGCACTCTCCAACTGGCGGCCGGAAGAAACACCAAGACGGGGGCAAGGAGCAGGAGGGATGTGCAGACTTGGCTGGCGGGATGGTGGGCTCCTGTAGTGTCGGAGAGTCCTCACACTAACATGTTTCGCGCGCATGCGCTTTGTCAAAGGTTTTTAAGACTTATATTCATATGACATTACGTTTAACATATTGCTGCCGGTTTCAGCGCTACAAGACTCTTTTTGTTTTTGGATTCCCTGTCTTAACAGAAGCAACTTTCCAGGAAGAGAACATACATTTCTCAGGCAAACCCCTCCCTCAACCCTCCCTCCCACAGAGCTGATTCTTGTTTTATTGGCCACTGGAATGTCTCCTGTCCTGGAGGCGAGTTCAAGTCGTGTTGTAAATCACCACAAAATCGCGCTGAGGTCACGCTGAGGTCGCCCCAAGTCACGCTGTGATTCATGCTCAAGTCGTGTCTGAGTTGCCTCCCAAAGTGGCGCTGGAAGTCGTGTTGCCCCTGTGTGAACCGGCTCCAAGTGTAGCAATATAGTTACATTTTATGAAGGTATGACATTTAGCAACTCACATGGTTGATGATTAAAAAACAGGCACATCTAAGTATACAGGCATCAGGTAAAGCTGTCCACATAGACCATCCTCTGCACCGACATCAACGTCATCCCTTCCACGCTGCACTCCACGAGCGGTTTAAGCCAGAGTAGTCTTCCCGGTCATGATTGCAGTCTGATAGCGGTAAGAACCAGCGGTGCAGAGGATGGTCTATGTGGACAGCTTTACCACAGATGCCTGCATACTTAGATGTGCCTCTTTTAATCATCAACCATGTGAGTTGCTAAATGTAACCATATTGCTACACTCAGTGCCGGTTCACACAGGGGCAACACGACTTCCAGTGCGACTTTGCAAGGCGACTTGGAGACAACTTCAGCGCGACCTGGAGCGACTTACAACGCGACTTAAAGTCGCCTCCAGGACAGGCGACTTTGCCAGTGGCCAATCAAAGAATAATCAGCTCTGTGGGAGGGAGGGGTTTGCCTGAGAAAACTGATTTCTCATCCTGTAAAGTTGCTTCAGTTTTGACAGGGATCCGACTTTGGAGGCGACTTCCATTGAAATCAATGGGTACAAGTCACCTAGAAGTCGCCTTGAAGTAGTACAGGAACCTTTTCTGAAGTCGGAGCGTCTTCAGTAGTGTGCATTAAGATGGCTCTCATTCACTGCAATGTAATGTAATTTTTCATGCCGCGCAACTTGGTGCGACAAGTCGGATCCCCAAGTCGCGGTAGTGTGAACGGGCACTTAGAGGCGCCTCTCTTTTCGTTTATACTCTGTAGCTCCTGCTGGATTTTGCTTCTAATCTCCTTGCAGAGGCTTCCATTTGTGGATGGACATTTTATGGTTACACAACCTATCACATTGCTATAATTTTTTTATATGGACTATAAACTGAAAGACCTATAAATAAATGGTTGTGGAATGAATCACCCGAGTTTCCATTATTACTTAGGGGGAAATTTGTTTTGATACACAAGTGCTTTGGATTCCAAGCACGTTTCCGTAACGAATTATGCTCGCAATCCAAGGTTTTACTGTAACCTTAAATATTTTTTTTACTAGAAACCAGGATTAGAAAATATCATCCGGAATCTGACTGCTTGCACAGGGTGCTTTCCTTTCCTTCAATCCAGTTACTCTGGACCAGAAAAACTAAATCACAACAAACCAAGTTACAAACAGTGTTACCTGGCCTTAGTAGGAAAATTCTGGCTCAAATCTTTCATGATCATCAGAGCTTCAGAGGAGGGAGCAGCCAGGATACGAGCCGCAGTCTGAAAGCTCAGATCTTAATGGGAATAAGAAAAGTATACATATTTATATGAAAAGAAAACCACATGATGGTAAGTATTTTACTAAAGTGACCAGAATGACTTGGGAAAACCAAACAGACTAAATAAGAATCTTAACACTGAACTCCAGACAGAAGTACAAATATGGGAGCCGTTCACCTGCAGCCAGTGCTGAGATATGCACAGCTATAACTGACAGCGGAGGCAGAATGGAGAGATGACATTTCTTTACAGACATTTAGCAATACACTCAAGTCACCTCCCCGCACCCACTATACGTCTGGACAGTAAAAAAAAATAACCACGGTCAGCACCTTTGCACTTGCCTTTTCGCTCCCAGTCTGAGTGGTGCTGTACAAAGAAGAAGCAGATACCAAGCAAAATGTTTTGTAGCAAGATTTTCTATTCAGTGATCCTATAGGGTTTTTTTGCGAAAGCAAAAAAGGAAAGCAGACATAACTGTCTGGGTGTTCTTGGACAGCTGAGAGATCCAGAACCTGTAGAACCAAATTCAGGAGAAGCAGTACAGCGGGGGGCTTACAGTTAGCATAGCAATAAGAAGCCACAATTACCCAACTGGTACTTTACATATACTGTGGGTGCTTTTAGACACTCACAATCAAAAGATGTAAACTAAACTATGGCACAATCGGGAATATAATAAAGCTCAGCAACTTTATGAAAAACTGTGCTGAAAGAATAGAGAGGGCCTCAAATGCTGCTCCTTTAAAACTTATTTGCAGCTAACATGCAGATCAGGAGTTTTGACTCCCCTTCAGTAAGCCAGCCCAGGATAGTAACTCAAAGTATTAGGGGCCATTCACATTAATGCGACTTGGAAACGTGTTCGATATTGAACACATCCCCGCACTGCATGACAATATGCTATGTTCTGGCAGGAGTGCAGCACCAGCCAATGCATGTACACTAAATCGCAACCACAATGCATGTTACCATTACCACCTAATAGGTCACCTACTACCACGTGTTGTTTTAAAAAAAAAAAAAAAAAATTGCACTGCTTTTGTGCAACGATTGTCTCTGACTGCCCTGCCAGATTTTCCCTGCTCGATTAGCGTCGCCAGCTATAGCCAGCAGCACTGATCAGTATATTCTGACGACAGGGAAGTCTCCCCACTGTAAGAGTACAATAACTCAGCGGGGAGGATTCCCCCATCCGCCTCAAGTGTTTGGATGGGGGAATCTAATCAGATTTTTTTTCATTCAACCCACAGGTTGAATGAAAAATACTGTATCATCTGCTTAATTTGCCTAAGTGCCAAAAGCAAAAACTAAATTTAAAGTAGAACTACAGGCAAACTTTTGTTTCATGTTGGATAGAGTAAGGGAGACTTATAACCCCTGTCAGATTTTTTTAGTTATTTTTTTACCATCTGTGTCCTATTGCAGAGATTTCCCTTCACTTCCTGTTCCATAGCCAAACAGGAAGTGGGAGGAAATCCCTGCAAATTAAGGGAATAGCTTGGGGACCCCCTGGTCACCAGAGCTAGTGTCCCCATTAGAAGATTTCCCCTATATTAATTTTCTGGGGACATCCCAAAATTTGAGATTTTCTTTTACATTCACTTTCAATGATAACAGTGAACAGGACAAATGGAGACTGGGGACAGATTGCAATAAAAACTGACAAGTGTTCTAATAACTCTCCACTCTAACCAAAAATTACAAAAAGATTTACCTTTAGTTATACTTCAAGGCAAATACTCTCCCTATTAATCTCTCTTACTGTAAAAAGGGAAGAAATAAGAATTTAGTTGCTCTAAGTTCTACAGACATTGTTTGATTTACATTCAATTCTTTATTCAGTTGGTTCCACAGAGACATACTGCTAGGACAGCAGCATTAAGAGATACAGTTGTGTACAGGCAGTCCCCGGGTTACAAACAAGATAGGGTCTGTAGGTTTGTTCGAATTTGTTTGCAAGTCAGAACAGGTACATTTTTTAAGTGTAGCTCTAGCCAAAAAAAATGTTTACATTTTTTGGATAGCATAGGGAAGGGTTATCACCCCTGTAACGTTTGTTTTGCTGTCTGTGCCCCTGTTCAAAAGATTTCATCTAACTTTCTGTCCCAATGACAATTGGATTTTGAAAATGTTGGGTTGTCGTGAAAACAAGGATTGGTGATTAAGGGAATATGAATTCAGAAATGATAACATACAAAGATACAATAATTTCAGATACATATACAATAATTTCAGTGCTTCTAGACATACCTTGTAGCTCCCAGACTTTCAAAGGTGACATTTCATTGGTGCTTTCCACCAAATGTTTCCTCAGCTCTTTTAGCTGCTCTTTAAGCTCTGGGTATAGCTGTCTGTAAAAAAAATATATATATTACCGACACTTATGAAAGGCTACTGGACTCCAGATGGACATGACTAATTATGATCTTTATGATCGAATATAAAAGTCAGGCAAAGCAGCTTATATAAAAGATCCACTTATCCAAGTTACATCTTTTAAAGTTGAACTCTGGGATAAGCAAAAATTGTCTAAAATACATTCTTACTTAAAACTTTGTGTGGTTTGTGCATTTCTTCCAGATCTATCCAATAATCCAGCGTGAAACTTTGGCTTTCTACAAGAGTTTCCTGTAATAAAGACCAGTAACTGCTGTGCTCTCTCTTTGTGCACGGTCCTGGTCATGTTTACACCCACTTCAGTAGTTTTCTACAGGCAGCCTTTAGTGGGTGAAGGCTGATGGTCCCTCCCACAGGTCTGCTCTCTGCAAAGGTGTTGTACAGCCAAGTGAGGATGTTACCTACTTAAAGAGGAGTTCCATTCATTTTTGTGTTTATTAAAAGTCAGCAACTACAAGAACAGTAGCTGCTGGCTATTAATAAACACACACTCACCAGTCCCACGATCCAGCGGTGCACTCACCTCAGCAGTTTTCGCCCTCTCTCCTCCTTCAGTGGCGCCGGCATCTCTACTATGGGCACCTGGCTGTGACAGCTTGCGGCTTTAAAGCCGGGTGCCCACTGCACATGCACAAGCAGCGTTGCACTCTGTGACTGGTCCCAAAGTTTTCTAGGACCTATCATGTGTCCCAGAAGACTTCAGGAGGGAGGAGGAGGGAGAACTTGGGCTTCTGATCGCCTAAGGTGACTGGAATGGTAGTGGCAGCAGGTACCCATAAAAATCAGGTACCTGCTACCCCCCTCCTCCCCAAAAGCTCAGTTTCACAAACAGGAGCTGGGGGGGAGGCCTTAAAGCAGAAATTCCACTTTTGGGTGGAACCCTGCTTTAACCACTTAAGCCCCGGACCATTACGCAGCTTAATGACCAGAGGTGATTTCAGAATTTGGCACTGCGCTGCTTTAACCGGAAATTGCGCGGACATGCAATGTTGTACCCAAATGAAATTTGCGTCCTTTTCTTCCCACAAATAGAGCTTTCTTTTAATGGTATTTGATTGCCTCTGCGATTTTTTTTTTTTTGCAATATAAACGGAAAAAGACTGCAAATTTTGAAAAAAAAATGATATTTTCTAATTTTTGTTATAAGAAAAATCAAATAAACTCAATTTTAGTCATACATTTAGGCCAAAATGTATTCAGCCACATGCCTTTAGTAAAAAAAAAAAAAAGTCAATAAGCGTATATTTATTGGTTTGCGCAAAAGTTATAGCGTCTACAAACTAGGGTACATTTTCTGGAATTTACACAGCTTTTAATTTATGACTGCCTATCTAATTTCTTGAGGCGCTAAAATGGCAGGGCAGTACAAAACCCCCCCAAATGACCCCATTTTGGAAAGTAGACACCCCAAGGAAATTGCTGAGAGGCATGTTTTGCCCATTGAACATTTTTTTTTTGTCCCAAGTGATTGAATAATGACAAAGAAAAAAAAAATATACAAAAAGTTGTCACTAAATGATATATTGCTCACACATGCCATGGTTATATGTGGAATTGCACCCCAAAATACATTTTGCTGCTTCTCCTGAGTACGGGGATACCACATGTGTGGGACTTTTTAGGAGCCTAGCCGCGTACGGGACCCCGAAAACCAAGCACCGCCTTCAGGATTTCTAAGGGCGCAAATTTTTGATTTCACTCCTCACTACCTATCACAGTTTCGAAGGCCATAAAATGCCAAAATAGCAAAAAAAAAAAAAAAAACAAATGACCCCATTTTGGAAAGTAGACACCCCAAGCTATTTGCTGAGAGGCATGTGAGTATTTTACAGCTCTCATTTGTTTTTGAAAATGAAGAAAGAAAATATTTATTTTTATTTTTTTCAATTTTCAAAACTTTGTGACAAAAAGCGAGATCTGCAAAATGCTCACCATACCTCTCAGCAAATAGCTTGGGGTGTCTACTTTACAAAATGGGGTCATTTGGGGGGGTTTGTGCCATCTGGGCATTCCATGGCCTTCGAAACTGTAATAGGCAGTGAGGAATGAAATCCAAAATTTACACCCTTAGAAAGCCTGAAGGCGGTGCTTGGTTTTTGGGGTCCCGTACGCGGCTAGGCTCCCAAAAAGTCTCACACATGTGGTATCCCCGTACTCAGGAGAAGCAACAGAATGTATTTTGGGGTGTAATTCCACATATGCCCATGGTATGTTTGAGCAATATATCATTTAGTAACAACTTTGTGCAAAAAAAATTAAAATAAAAAATAAATTGTCTTTTTTCCCGCAACTTGTGTCAACATAAAATATTCCATGGACTCGACATGCCTCTCAGTATATAGCTTGGGGTGTCTACTTTCCAAAATGGGGTCATTTGGGGGGGTTTTGAACTGTCCTGGCATTTTATACACAACATTAGGAAGCTTACATCCACTCTTCTAACCACTTGAAGACAAAGCCCTTTCTGACACTTTTTGTTTACATGAAAACATTTTTTTTTTTTTTTGCAAGAAAATTATGTTAAACCCCCAAACATTATATATTTTTTTAAAGCAAAGGCCCTACAAATTAAAATGGTGGGTGTTGCATTTTTTTTTCCACACAGTACTTGCGCAGCAATTTTTCAAACGTATTTTTTTGGGAAAAAAATACACTTTTTTTTTATTTTAATGCACTAAAACACACTATATTGCCCAAATGTTTGACGAAATAAAAAAAGATGATCTTAGGCCGAGTACATAGATACCAAACACGACATGCTTTAAAATTTCGCACAAACGCGCAGTGGCGACAAACTACATACATTTTTAAAAGCCTTTACAGGTTACCACGTTAGATTTACAGAGGAGGTCTACTGCTAAAATGACTGCCCCCGATCTGACCTTCGCAGTGATACCTCACATGCATGATGCAATTGCTGTTTACATATGACGCCAGACCGACGCTTGCATTCACCATTGCGCAAGAGCAGGGCGGGACAGGGGTGCTTTTTTTTTTTTTTTTTTTTATTATTAATTTTGCTTTTTTGTTTTCTTTTTAAACTGTTCCTTCCATATTTTTTTTTTTTTTTTTATATAATTTTTATTGTTATCTCAGGGAATGTAAATATCCCCTATGATAGCAATAGGTAGTGACAGGTACTCTTTTTTTGAAAAAACTGGGGTCTATTAGACCCTAGATCTTTCCTCTGCCCTCAAAGCATCTGACCACACCAAGATCGGTGTGATAAAATGCTTTCCCAATGGCGCTTTTTATATCCGGGGCGGGGGGGACATTCCCTCCCACTGCTTGTAAAAGCAGTCCAGAGGCTAATTATCTGCTAGAATTGCTTTTACATGAAAGCCGGCTGCTGGCTGAAAAGAATGATACCAAGATGATACCTAAACCCGCAGGCATCATTCTGGTATAACCATTCAAAGTCCGGCAACATACCAGTACGTTGCTGGTCCTTGTTGGACATGTATTGTAATCTTTTTTTTCATGCAGCCTATTGGCTGAACGAAAAAAAAGAGATTGATCGGTGGGTATGCTCACCATTAGAATACCTCCCTTCATCCACCCACTTCTAATGATGGGCATACATGCACCATTTATATATGCCGAAGCATGGGGGCATCCTCCCGCAAAAGTTATGCCGCGTACACACGGTCTGACTTTTCCACGGGCAAGCCTCCGTCGGAATTTCGACCGTATGTACGCGGCATTAGGAGCAAAATCGCTCCTCCACCCCTGCTGCCCCAATGCTTCGGCATATATGCTTCTTTTTTTTTTTTAACTGTGGAGGTAAAATCACCTCCTACAGCACTAGAGTCGCAGGGATCAGGCCTGTCTCTGCGAACGCTGCAGTTATGTGTGTTGTGTTTTGTAAGTGACAGTGATCGATCGATACTGCACTTGGGTGGCCTGGGCTGGACGGAGGGGCAAAACGCAGGTGCTAGCAGGTATCTGGGCTGATCCCGCTAACACTGCGTTTTTGGGAACCCTAAACTGCTGGGGACGCTAGTATAGATCTGATCAGATCAGATATTGATCTGTTCAGATACTATACCACTAAGGGGGTTGTATGCTTCACGCGTGGGTGTTAGCGTTACTGGCACTAACCCGACGCTGCCTGGGGAAACGCAGACCCTCTCTGACGCTAAAACCTAATTGATATCACCCGCTGGGCGATCAGGGGGCTAAACCTTTATTGGGTTATATACGGCGGGTGCCCTGACACTATAAAAAGCAAACTAACTAACCAGCGTCACCCATAACACTTATATGGTGATCACTGGTGAAAGGGTTAACTAGGGGCAAATCAGGGGGTTAAACCTTTATTAGGTAATATATGGGGGTACCTGACGCTATATAAAAACCTGACGGGGAACCTAAATAACAACAAAATAACTAACTGGCTAACCAGTGTCACCAGTAACACTTATACAGTGATCACTGGTGAAAGGGTTAACTAGAGGCAATTAGGGGGTTAAAACCTTTATTAGATAATATATGGGGGTACCTGACGCTATAAAAACCTGCAGCGAACCTAAAAAAAATAACTGGCTACCTATCGGCACCACCGACACTAATACAGCGATCAGAAAAACGATCGCTTAGTGACACTGGCAAAAGGGGGTGAAAGGGTTACCTGGGGGGCGATCAAGAGGTTAAACCTTTATTGGGGGGGGGGGTTAGGGGGCTACACTGGACCTAAAACTAACTGCCCTGACACTTTTACAGTGATCAGTAAATAAATGGTCACTGCAATCAGTGACACTGTGACTGGGGGCTGATCTGGGGGTGTCTGGGGGGGCGATCGTGTGCCTATGTGTGCTGGTGTCAGTGTGCTGTTTAGTGCACTAACCTGTATGTCTTCTCTCCACGGCGATCGGTATATGTGAGCGCCGCAGGAGAGATGACATCACTTCCTCCTGCCTGTGTAAACATTACACAGGCAGAGGAAGATTCTCATTCGCCGGGAGCGATCGCGAGGGGGTGGCCGGAAACGAATGGCCATCCCCTCATCACGGATCGCTCCCGGACTGATGCCGACCGCTCACTGTATAGAAGGGGGGTCCGATGGGACCCCCCAACTATACGAAGGCAGTCACGTACAGGTACGTGATTGTGCCTGTTCGTGCCATTCTGCCGACGTATAGACGTATATATACAGTAAGCGGTCGTTAAGGGGTTAATATCTGGGTTTACAAAGGCATTTGCTGCACACAAAGTGGATTTAAATATTTGTGGCTATTGAGGAATATATTTAAATGAAAATTTTTGTTTCTGGAGTTCAGCTTTAAAGGAAAGAAGCTACAATTCATGGGCTACCACTACAGATCTCTCCACACAAAACTGCAATTTTCCTGGCTGCCTTGTTGATCCCATGATTTAAGGGCCAGTTAACACCACATGCAGTCCAGTGCGTTTTTTTTCTGCGTCAACGCATGGAAAGTAGGTTATATGGTTTCCCATGGCATAGTTCATACCAGTGCGGTCAGTTCAAAGGGCATTCCAGTTCCAGAAAAAAAAAAAAAAGTAGAACATGCTGCATTTTTCCTGCACCGAAATGCACTTGACTGCATCGAAATAGCACTGGACCCCAGTACAGTGGGGGAAAAAAAAAAGAAAAAGAGCATCTGGAATGCATTCGGAAATGCATCAAAAGTGCACTGGAACGCATCGAAAACATGCATCCAGAAACGTATCCGGAACGGATCTGGAGGACGTTTTTGTGTTGTGAACTAGTCCTAGTAGCTTGAGTCAGTGACCCTAAAGTATAGGCAAAACTTTTTTTTTTCAATTTGGATAGAGAAGGGAAGGTTATAACCGTCAGATTTTTTTTCATCCTCTGTGTCCGATTGCGGAGATTACCCTACACTTTCTGTCCCATAGCCAAACAGGAAGTGAGAGGAAATCCCTGCAAATTAAGGGAATTATTTGGGGACCCCAGGTCATCAGAACTGGTATTCCCATTGGAAGATTTCCCCTCTATTACTTTTCTGGGGACAACCCAAAATTTGGGATTTTCTTTTACTTTCAATGATAATGATAAAATAGGACAAATTAAGAAGGCAAATCTTCTTAATGGGGACACAGACAGCAATAAAAACTAATGGGTGTTCTAACCCCTCTCCACTCTATCCAAAACTAAAAATAAAGTTTTGCCTTTAGTTATACTTTAAAGTATGTAGATGAGCAGTTCTGGCATTGACATTAAAAGTACTGAAGCCAAAGACAAGGAAAGTCAGCAATAGCCCCTTACCTATTCCTCCTCTATTCCATATTCCATTCTAACACTCTTATGTATAGACTGTACTCTTAGTTCACTTACTTGAGCTTTCCAAACAGAAATCCTTGAACTTCATCTGTGGTATCATCACTCACCACTGTGGCATTTACCCCATCCCCTAAAATAAATTTATGAGAATTATGATAACTTCTCTAAGGAATCTGAAATATACAATTATTTTTAAAATGCATGCAAAGAGAGAGAACTTGAAGACGGACAAAGTTTTCCAGCAATGTGACAAGTCCTTGACGACTGCCTAGTATACATAGCACTAGGTCCTCTTCAAATCTGCGTCGTGGTTTGCTTATAAAAGGAATTTTCTTTTCTGTTTGTGCTGGCTGTAGCTCCACCCCAGGCTGAAGACCAATTTATGGGCACTCTTACAGGAGAAACACAGTCAGCACTGAAGTCATCACTTTTCTTCCTTCTGAAGCCCTCCATCTAATCTAGCAGTTCTATGCCTCTTTTCCTCTACCCCTCTGCCATCTTCCAGGTAATCAAAAGTCTTCCTTGTACTGAATAGACTTTCTTGCACGGAATAGAAAGACTGAGCCCAGACCTGGCCACCAGCTATTCTCTTGAGAATGACCAGAGAAAAAGTAAAGTAGCTGACATCTTGTGTGAACTCTCCTCTGTCTTTCCTGCCCCCTCTCCTCTGAGTGTCCGTCACCCAGAACTGAGCAACCACCTTGCCAAGAATAGCCTTCTTGATCACCTTCAGTCTGGATTTCGTCCTCAACACTCCACAGAAACTGCTCTCCTAAAACTAACAAACGATTTACTAACGGCCAAAACCAATGGACACTATTCTGTACTCCTACTCTTGAACCTTTCTGCTGCCTTTGATACGGTTGACCACCCCCTTCTACTCCAAAAACTCCACGCCATTGGTCTCCTTGACTGTACTCCTGGCTGGTTCTCTTCCTACTTATCCAATCCCACTTTTAGCGTTACTTACATCAATGACACAACTATCAGCCCATCCCCGAATGCCTAGGTGTAGTCCTGGACTCTGAACTCTCCTTTAAGCCCCACGTCCAATCACTGTCCAAATCTTGCTGCCTCAACCTCTGCAACATCTCCAAAATATGCCCATTTTTAACCAATGACACAACAAAGCTCTTAATTCACACCCTGGTCATCTCTCGCCTCGACTACTGCAACTTCCTACTCATTGGCTTACCTCTACATAGGCTTTCCCCCCCTTCAATCCATCATGAATGCTGCTGCCAGACTCATCCACCTCACCAATCACTCTGTCTGCTGCTCCTCTCTGTCAATCCCTCCACTGGCTCCCGCTCACCCAACAAATTGAATTCAAAATACTAACAACAACTTACAAAGCCATCCACAATTTAGCCCCCAGCTACATCACTAGCCTAGTCTCAAAATACCAACCTAATCGTTCTCTTCGTTCCTTCTGCTCTCTAGTTTCCTCGTCACCTCCTGCTTTGCTCGCTTCCAGGACTTTTCCAGAGCCTCTCCAATCTTATGGAACTCATTACTCCAATCTGTCCGATTATCTCCTACTCTATTAGCTTTTAGACAATCCCTGAAAACCCTCCTCCTCAGAGAAGCCTATCCTACCCATACCTAACAACTGCATTTTCATTTTCTCCATAAGTTCATCCCCCACTGTTATTACCTTTTGTTTCACTTAACCCTCCCTTCTAAATTGTAAGCTTTAATGAGCAGGCCCCCTGATTCTTCCTGTATTGAATTGTATTGTAATTGTACTGTCTGCCCCCATGTTGTAAAGAGCTGCGCAAGCTGGTAGCGATATATAAATCCTAATAAATAATAATAATAATAATAATAATAATAATAATAATAATAATAATATTATACGTCTTCTTGTGAGTATCATGGTCAGACAACAGTGGGGATGCCCACTGCACTAATTTGAACAGGTCCAAGTACTTTTTAGCACTGGGTCCCCTGGGGAATTCAACAAGTATTTTCAACTTGTGGTGATACTTCTGCTTAAAAGCGAGTTCTTTTGTTTTAGTTCTTACCTTATTTTTTATTGTCTGCTACCAAATTAGCAATGTAATGTCAGTCCACCCAAAAGTGATATTTCAGTTTTCAGTAAATGTCTGAGGGCCAATTTACACTAACTTGCGCTAAAATGTATGGAAAATGCATGTACATTTCAATCCATTTTAGTCGTGTTTTATTGCACGCCGATGTCCCTTGACATACATTTTGATGTCCGGTGACATCTAATTTGACAGCCGTTGACATGCATTCACAGCATTATGGTGTGAAAAGAACACATTGGAAATTGTTTTTCAGTTGTCCTTCCATGTATCCATTTTAAAACTGCGCTAAAAACCCAGATCAACGCACTAGTGTAAATTGGCCCTTAAAAACTTTATGTAAAGTGTACACTGCAATGCCGGGTGGCCCAATGTGCTGAACTGCCTGACTTTGCATTACAATTCGGACTTGTTCCACTGAGATAAAATGCAGCATGTCTGCATTTTCGCACAGCGCTAGGCTGCGTTGCAGTGTGAATGGGACACATAGGAAACAATTGCCCTGAAGGTTAAAGAATATGACAATTTCTTATATAATTTTCATGTGTAAGAATTATGTGTTGTGTTGTGTTGTGTTATCAGGGGCTCCCATTCCACTATAATTAAAATACCACTCTTTGGCAGAATGGCACTTTATTTTTTTTTTAACTCACATGAGGTCTAACTAGCACCAAAAGTCTTGACCCTGGCCAGAAGTTGGCTATAATAAATGGTTAGTCTACCCAAACTAATGTTAATTGTTGATTCAGAATGTTGCTTGTGTAACACATGGAAAAATGCAGAAAACGAAGTGTGGTATGATGCTATTCATTTTGAATCACACCTCAGTGCACCTACGAGCACAACAAGGCACATGCATTTGAGCAGATGTGAACGTTCCATAGGTTGTGGTGCACTGGGTTGGCAAAAATGCTGCAGGGCCTTTGAAACCTTATTTGTGGTATAGAGCAAAATAACATAGGTTAAGCAGTGCAAGACACAAATTCAACCTTAGGCTCCATGTACACTAGCGCTTTTTATAAGCTCAAAAAAACGCTGGATGAAAAAAGCTTATAATAGCATTTTTGTACAAGCTTGTAGTAGCAGTTTAGTAACTTTTATGAGCGTTAGCGTTTTATTCGTGTTTTTACAGAACATGAAGGAAAAAAAAAAACGCTAGAGTGCCGGGAAGACGCTCCCAAAAACTGTACAAAAGAAAAAAAAAATTCTGCTCCTAAACGCTGAAGCTTAAAAAAAGGCTTCCAAAATAAAACAGTGTGCATGGACACAAGGGATAACACTATTAGCTTTTAGGAGCAGCATAAAAAATTGCTAGTGTGCATGAGTGAGTGAGTGAGAACTTGTATAGCGCTACAATTGCGAACTAAATCGCCTCAAGGCGCTTGGCATCCAGTGTCGTTGAGATCCTTTAGAAGAGATGGGTCTTTAGTTTTTTCCGGAAGGCTCGATGGTTTTCTTCCATGCGGATGTTCATGGGTAGCGCATTCCATAGTCTTGGTCCTTGGACAGCAAACCTTCGTTCTCCCTTGGCTTTGTAGCGGGTCTTGGGGATGTGGAGGAGGTTTTGGTTGGTTGATCGAAGGTCACGAGTAGTGGTGTAGTGTTTTATTTTTTCGCATAGATATTGTGGTGCCTTTCCTTGTGCACATTTGTGGGTGAGGCAGAGGGTCTTGAATGTGACCCGATCCTTTACGGATAGCCAGTGGAGGCTTCTCAGGGATGGTGTGATTGATTCCCAGGGTTTTTTCCCTGTTACCAGTCTGGCCGCTGTGTTTTGGATGACTTGTAGACGTGCAATCTGGTATTTGGGAAGTCCTAGATAAAGGGAATTAGCGTAGTCAAGCCGGGAATTGATGATGGTTCCGACTACTACTGCTCTGTCTTTTTCTGGGATGAAAGGGATAAGTCTTCGTAGCAGGCGGAGAAGGTGGTGAGATCCGCTGACTACTGATCCTATTTGTGCGTCCATAGTCATGTCTGAGTTAAAGATGACTCCCAGGCTTTTTACTTTGGTGCTTGGGGTTATGTTTTGTCCAAGGATGGTGGATGGTGTCCATGTGGTCCTGGCGTTTTTCTTTCGGTTAGCGTGGAAAATGAACAGTTCTGTTTTGGATGCATTAAGCTTGAGGGAGCTCTCTGTCATCCAATTGTTGATTAATGTAAGGCATTTTTCCAGCCCGTAATATTGTTCTTTTTTGTTGTTGATGCGAAAGTAAAGTTGGGTGTCGTCTGCATAGGAGTGATAACGTAGATCCTGTTCACTGATGATTTTGAGGAGTGGTCGGAGGTAGATGTTGAAGAGTACCGGTGACAGGGGTGATCCTTGAGGGACTCCGCATGTATTTATGCGTGGTGCCGAGGTGAAGGCTCCCAGTTTCACTGTCTGGGATCCGTTTTCCAAAAAGGATGTGAACCATGGTAGGTCCTCGTCCGCGACTCTTGCCACTTCTGTGAGGCGCGTAAGTAGAATTTTGTGATCTACTGTATCAAAGGCTGCACTAAGGTCCAGCAGCACCAAGAGGCACGATTCTCCATCATCTGCTGCTTCTAGTGCGTCGTCCCATATTTTAAGAAGTGCCGTTTCCGTCCCATGGCCTGGGCGGAACCCCGATTGAAGTGGATCCAGGAGTTTGTGGGTATCCAAATGAAGTTGTAGCTGTTGTGTTACAACTTTCTCGATGATCTTGGAGATGGTGGTCAGGCTTGTTACCAGTCTTCTAAAATTTGGGTCATTCGGGTCAAGGTTAGGTTTCTTTAGGAGGGGTTTGATTATTCCTTGTTTAAGGGAAGTCGGCACAATACCTTCTTTGAACGATTGGTTGATGAAGTGTGTTATGAGCGGTGCTAAGATGTCGGTACATTCTTTCAGTAGTTTTGCCGGAATGATGTCGTTCGGTGAAGTACTATCTCGGAGGCTTCTGATGATGTTTTTAGTAGTGTCGATTGTAATTGGGACCAGAGTAAATTTCTTTGATTGCAGATTATTTATCTGGTTCTTTTCATCCTTTGGCCGTGTGGGGTTGTTTGATTTTTCCTTCTGAATTATTTTCCTAATGTTATCGATTTTGTTGATAAAAAAATTCGACAGTTCATTGCAGAATTCCTGTGTTTCGTTTGCTGAAGACTCCAAGCAGATGGGATTCATGGTCTGGGCCACTAGTTTAAAGAGTTCACGGGGGCGGTTTAGGGCTTTTGCGATGGTGTTAGCGAAATGGTATTTTTTTGCTTTGAAGATTGCTTTATGATATTTCCTAGTGAGTGCTTTGTAGATTGTGTAGTTCTCCTTTGTTGAATTTCTTCTCCATGCTCCTTCTGCTCTTCTGCGTTCTTGTTTCAGTAAAGTCAGAGCGTCATTAAACCAGCCCGCGTTGTTTTTGCGGATGCGCGCTCTGCGTCTTGGAGCAACCGTGTCTGCTGTCTGTAGCAAAGCTTTGTTCAGGGAGTTGAGTGTTTCTTCTGTTGAGTGGTTTTGGTTTAGCATTTCCATATTGTTCTGTAGTGTGGTTTTGAAAAGTTCAGAGTATAGTTTCTTCTGTGATCTTGTCCAGTATGTTATTGCTGATTGTATTGATTTTTGTCGGGTGGTGTTGGTCGTTATGGTAAATTTGATGGCATGGTGGTCTGTCCATGGTAGAGGCTGGTTGTCCAGTGTGTTGATGTCCATATTTTGTTTGAAGATTAGGTCAAGAGTGTGACCTGATACAAGTGTAGGAGTATTTATCAGTTGTTGCAAGCCTAGTTTTTCTAGTTGGTCGATGCAGGCGGTGGCGATAGGGTCTTCGGGGGCATTGGCCCAGAGGTTGAAGTCTCCGAGTAGCAGGAGGTTTTTGGTTTTCATGGTGTATGTCGAGAAAAATTCATCGAAATGTGTGAGGAGTTGTGTCTTTGGTCCCGGTGGTCTGTAGCAGAGCAGTATGTGGACGGTATCCTGGGGTGTAGTTTGAAGTTGCAAAGTGAGCGTTTCCATAAAAGGTAATGAGTTCTGTAGAGTTGGTTTGATGAACGTGAGGTGGTCCTTGTAAATTACTGCTAGGCCTCCTCCTCTTTGTCCTGTTCTGTGCTCCGTTAGGATGCGGTAGTTCTCCGGCACTAGTTCTGCTAGGATGGTATTGCAGTCGGGTGTTAGCCAGCTTTCAGTGATGAAGAGGCAATCTATGTTGTGTTGAGTGATGAAATCATGGATTTCCTGTCTGTGTTTGACTGCTGATCTGGTGTTGATTAGGGCACTTGATAGATGTTGTAGTATCCGTGGGGCTCTAATGTTTTTTCCTGTTGATAGTTGACTAATTCTTAGGATTCGTTCTTTTTGTAGTTTTTTTTGGATGGGTATTGGTAGTATAGTGGTAAAGTTCTTTAGGCTTCGGATGGTGTCAGCTGAGTATTTAATATTGCCCATGTTGAGAATGATCCAGCTGACGATAATGATGATGATCCCAATGATGATGATTCCTTGCTGCTCCCTGGAGGCTGTTGAAGCTACCCTGAGCCTTCCCGCTAATGGCAGGAACCTGATATACTTACCTGGGTAAAGATGAGTGATGATGGTGATGTCACTGGTGGTCCTGGTGATGATCTACCCTATCTAACCCACCCCCCCCCGTTGATCCAGAGGAAGGCGAAAAACCCCGGCCAAGCACGAGCCAATAGTGCTACAGCGGGGGAAAAAATTCCTTCCTGATCCCTCTAGAGGCGATCGGGTTGCCCTGGATCAGCTAGCTAATGGAGGAACCCGGTATACTTACCTAGTTGAAGATGCAGATGAGGAGGGTGATGATGTTGCTGAGAATGAGGGCAAGATGATAGTAATTGTATTAGCAGTTCTTGCTGCTTGTATTACTGTAGTACTGTTAAAGTCCTGTAGATATAGGTCCAGGTGTACCAAGATGGCGCCTGGTGCCTAGGCTCGGTAAGGAGAGTGCTGAGGCTGGGCGGGTGTACCAAGATGGAGCCTAAAAGTTTTTTAGATTTCTGCCAATAAAATATGAGCTCCAAGCAGTGACACAGTGACTGAAAAAGAATGGGGATATGAGCTGGGCATATGTGGCAGAAGAAAATCTGTAGAGCCCGCCAAGGCAGAAGCAATGGTCAGAAGCCTCTCATAGGAAGTATAATTAATTTTGTAATCAGACTTCTTTGTTACCTTTAACTTGTGTGTCATCTTTAGCTTTATACTCTGTGCTTTTAATGGCCAGCTCCACACCATAACCAGAGAGGAAAACTTTCTCTGCTTCAGGATTCTGTGGAAACAAAAAGTACATTATACATAACATCACAGCTGAAACATGTATGCTCGGATATGAAACCATAAAGGTTTAGCTATAGCTTCAGTAAAGTTCTCTTTTAAATATACAATATGTCAAATGAATAGGGCACATGCTTTTCAAACACATACCGATTAACATAACAAGATCAGAAAATAAAAAAATAATAATCTGTGTATAAACAGTAGCTAGGTTTTCCAAGAATTTTCAGACCAAAAAGGAGATTAGTTCAGTTGGTTTCCAATAGGGTTGCACCAATACCGAGCATTTGCCCGAATGCTCCGATGCTTAATCCGATACCTGGACAGTCAGGGGATGATCGGTGCGACGCCTCTTAATCATATGATTAAGCGCCCATCTGTGGCGCGAAACGCGTTAGATACTTGTCCTGTACCTGTACCTTTGTGACCGTATGTGACTATTTTGGATTTTATCTGACTACAATAAAGGTGTTGCATTGGAGTGCGGCTGTCCAGCTTTGTCTTGATTCTTCTAAACCAGGGATATGCAATTAGCGGACCTCCAGCTGTTGCCAAACTACAAGTCCCATCATGCCTCTGCCTCTGGTTGTCATGCTTGATGCTGTCAGAGTCTCGCTATGCCTCATGGGACTTGTAGTTTGGCAACAGCTGGAGGTCCGCTAATTGCATATCCCTGTTCTAAACAATAAGAATGGCAAGAAGAGGTGAATCTGGCGGGGACTCCTGTGATGGAGGCTTAGGACCGGAGCTCTGCTCAGCACCAGCTAAACAGCACTAATAGCGGCGGAAAAAGAAGCCACATTGCGGTTAAAAACTACAGGGAAAGGCAGCGAATAGTGCCAGGCACCTACCTATGCCAGGTAAGGCATATAAAAAAGCGCAGAAACAGAACTACAAGCTCTCTGAAAAACGAGAGAAATCCAAAATGGCTGCCGCACCTCAGAATAAGATACAGACTGCTAATGATGTCTCCTCAACTAGCAGGCAAGTTATTCAGCCTGCAACTCTCCCATTTAGCTCACAGTCATTGAGCTTAGACTCCTCTGCTACCTTACAACCTTCTGAGCTTAAATTAAACCTAAAGGAGAACTATGTGGGATCTGAGGGTCATCCACCTCATGAAGTGAATTTACCTCACATAGGCTCTCTCAATACACATCCTGAACAGGCTCCTGATATGTCTTTTAATATGACTGAACTTTTTAACAGGATTTCTGATATGCTGGACAAAAGGTTAGCTTTAAATGCTGACAGGATCACAGGAGAAATTAAAGCAGACTTTCAGAACCTGGGAAGCAGAATAGAGCATATTGAACATAAGTTGGATTTTACTATAACTAAGACAAACCAAAATTCTGAGCACTTGCAGTTCTTGCAGGATCAGCTTGATACCGCTCAAGCCAGAATAGACGAGCTTGAGAATCGTTCAAGAAGGGAAAACTTTCGCATTAGAGGACTGCCTGAATCAATCACTGATGTTCATACAACTGTGAAAGATTTTATTAAAAATTTACTCCCTTCGATTCCAGCTAATAAACTGGAATTGGATAGAACGCATAGATCCTTGGGACCCCTCAGGAAAGATGGCTCTCCACGGGACATTATAGTAAAACCCCACTTTTTTTCTGTCAAGGAAGAAGTGATGAAAATATCCCACCAACAAGATCAGATACAGTTCCAAGGTGCTTCTATTCAAATCTTTTCTGACATATCCCCATACACCATCCAAAAGAGGAGATCTTTGAAACCCCTGCTTGCAGCCCTGACCAAAAAGGATATTAAATACCGGTGGGCATTCCCTTTTGCCCTGAAATTTACGTACAATGGGAAGCAACATGTTTTTCACAATTTCCCAGAAGGAGAACGCCTGTTACTTGACTTGAGACTCATTACGCTGGATTCAAATATGGATACCTCTCCCTCTATGCAGTGGTCATCTAAACGCCAATCGCCTCCGAGCCCGACTGCGCCACTTTGGGAGATGTCCAAAATTAAGAGAGTAAAGGATAACATCCCCCCATGAAGAGGATTTACATGACTCTACTGTATTTCATCTTTTTCTTCCCCCCTGTAGGTTCCTTGGGAGGAAACACAATTCATTACATTGACTCTTGGATTTCCTGTGCAACTCTTTTTGACACATAGTTCTGTTGCTAAACTGTCAATAGACAATGGGGGTTAATTTTTTTATTTTATTTTATTTATTTTTTTATTTTTTATTTTTTTCCCACACATAGTTCTGTTGCTAAATTTTCAATAGATAATGGTTTTTTTTTTTTTTATTATTTTTTTTTCCCACACATAGTTCTGTTGCTAAATTTTCAATAGATAATGGTTTTTTTTTTTTTTTTTTTTTTTCCTTCTTCTCTCTTGTTTAGAAAAAATCTAATAGTTAAACTATTCTTAATTGCTACTATATTGGAAATCCAGGGATGTTTGGTTCCGTTCATTTAATATTACATCGTTAGTTTGAGTGCTGTCACTGGCTGGTGCTGCTGCATTGTGCCTCCACCTACCGCTCAGTTTGGTTGTAAACCATGCTGAAGGGTAGGTATATAGCCCTATATCTGGGCTATACTACTTATTTTTTTCTGAATGAGGGGAGGGAGCCATACCCCTCCTCCCATTCTGGGCCGCTTATAGGCCTTTCGTTACACTGCGTTTTACAACTGATATTATTTTTATTTGAATATTTTTTTTTACTCTTCTTCTTTCATTCTAACTTTTTTTTCTTTTTCAGCCTACATGTCATTGAGATTTACCTGTGAAGTGATGCTATGTATATCCTCCCCTAACATAGTGAAAGACCTTTCATTATATGCCCTTGGTTCTTCCTGGAGGAAGGTAGGTGGCTGTGGGTTATTTGGAGTTCTCCCCCTTTTGCTCCATGGCCGGCACTAACACAAACTCTTTACCCCTTCGTGTTGTGTCTCACAACACCCAGGGATTAAATTCCCCAGTCAAAAGAAGGAAAGCCCTCCAAGCCTATAGATCCCGTCATATTGATGTAGTACTCTTACAAGAGACCCATTTCCCTCAGCGGTACACCCCATTGTTTCTTCATGCCCATTTTCCAGTTTTTTACTTGTCTAAGGCTGAAGATAAGACCAAGGGAGTGGCAATATTGTTTTCTAAGAATTGCAAATTCAATCTTGAGTTGGAACTCAGAGACCAGGAGGGAAGGTTCCTATTGGTCAAGGGAACTATCGATAATAAGCTATATACCTTTATATCTTACTACGCCCCTAACAGAGGACAAAAACAGTTTTTTAAACAATTGTTCCAGTCACTTGGACCGTCTATGGAGGGGATCATAGTTATGGGGGGCGACTCTAACACAGCTTTTGATTCTAGTCTGGACAAATCCAAACCCTTAAGATCACAAGTTGTTAGGACCAATAAAACAAGTGTTCAAATTGCTCGATTAATCTTTCAATCTAGATTGACGGATATATGGAGGGAACTCCATCCAAAAAAACGAGATTTTACACACTACTCTAATCCGCACCAGTCCTATTCCCGTATTGACCACATTTGGATCTCTACTCACCATATTCCACTAGCTCTTTCTTCTTCTATAGTGGAAGCTGCTTGGTCAGACCATTCGATGATTCTATTGGCTATTAGAAGGGATATCCCTAGTACACAGACCTCACATTGGACTCTCAATCAGTCTTTATTGAAGGATCCCGCAGTAGTGGCGGAAATTCAGGGAGCTTTGAAGGATTATTTTTACTTTAATGATGGAGGGGAGGTCTCTCCAGAAACTTTATGGGCAGCTCATAAGGTTACTATTAGAGGCAAGTTGATCCAAATAGCGGCCAGAAAGAAGAGAGAGAGGGTGGTCGAGATTGAGAGATTGGAGAAAGAGTTCGCTGAGTTGTGCAAAAAACATAAGAGAAGTCCTTCTAGTGTATCTATATCCACACTGGATGCAGCACGAGTAGCTCTTAACTTGGCTCTAACAGCGAAGGCTGAAAAATCCATTAAATGGTCTGGGGCAAAATTTTACCAGATGAGAGACAAGTTGGGTCCTATGTTGGCATGTAAACTTTCACCCAGATTCCGTTCACAAGCTCTCCCAAAGATTAAACAGGCAGATGGCTCTTTTACCTTGAATTCGCAACATATTATTAAGGCATTCCAGGATTTTTATTCTAAGTTATATATGGCTGAAAATCTCTCTGTCTCTACCGAGTTAGAGGAATTCTTGGATAAATTACATATTCCGAAATTAACAGAAACTCATAAAGAGGAATTGGATGCTCCTATTTCAAATGAAGAGGTTTCAGATGTCATAAAAGCTTTAAGGCCTGGTTCACACTGGGGCGACAAACGCTCCGACATTAGGAGCTCATGTCGCATGACGTGTGAAAATCAATGAATCCCTATGAGAGCCGTCTTAACTGGTCCGACACAAGTCGGTCCGACATTAAAAATGCTCCCTGTACTACTTCTGTCCGACTTTGATCCCACTTCAGCCCATTGACTATCATTGAAGTAGGATCAAAGTAGTATCCTGTTCATGAAAGTCGGATGGATGTCGGACCAATGTCGGATCAATGTCGGACCAATGTCGGACCAATGTAGGACAGATGTCGGACCAATGTAGGACAGATGTCGCAGAGCAAAGTAGGATGAAAGTCGTGTCGTATAGTGTGAACCCAGCCTTAACAGCTCCTGGACCTGATGGTTTTTCCACACCATATTACAAAACATTTTCAGAGATCCTAACGCCTTACCTAACTAGACTTTTTAATTTTATGTCTAAAGGTTCCCCGATAGATAATCAACTAAATATGGCTTATATTTCTGTGATCCCAAAACCGGATAGTAGGATTTTTATAACAGCTTACCTGTAAAATCCTTTTCTTGGAGTACACCACGGGACACAGAGCTAGTCATTACATAATGGGTTAAGGGTCACCAGCGGTGATTGGACACTGGCACAACCAATGGAAGACAGTTCCCCTCCATATAACCCCTCCCATCAGGGAAGTACCTCAGTTTTGTAGCAAAGCAGTAAGGTTCCCATAAGAAGGGGGGGACCTCTGTGTCCCGTGGTGTACTCCAAGAAAAGGATTTTACAGGTAAGCTGTTATAAAAATCCTACTTTCTTTATCGTACACCACGGGACACAGAGCTAGTCATTACATAATGGGACGTCCCAGAGCAATGCTCATATGAAGGGGGGGAGACACAGATCAAACAGGCCGCTTGCGGACCAGAAGCCCTATACTGCTGCCTGCAGCACACTTCGCCCGAAGGCGGAATCCTCATGTCCTTTCACATCTATTTGATAGAATTTGGAAAATGTATGGACTGAAGACCAAGTTGCAGCTTTACAGATCTGAGCCATCGAAGCCTGGTGGTGCACTGCCCATGAAGCACTTATCGCCCTGGTAGAGTGCGCCTTAACAGGAAAAGGAGGAGTCCTGTTCTTTAAACCATAAGCTTGAACAATTACTTGTCTAATCCACCTGGAAATGGTGGATTTTGATACCGCTTGGCCCTTCTTGGGACCATCTGGTAAAATAAACAAAACATCTGTTTTACGTATCTGAGCGGTTGCTTGCAGATACACCCTTACCGCTCTCACTAGATCTAGAGAGTGTAATAATTTTTCCCCCGCCGCCCGCGGGTTTGGAAAAAAGGAAGGCAGAACAATGTCTTGATTCAAGTGAAAAGCCGACACCACCTTAGGCAGAAAAGCCGGATGGGGTCGTAGTACGATTTTGTCCTTGTGACAAATTAGATAAGGCTCTTTACAAGAAAGAGCTGCTAGCTCTGATACTCTCCTAGCAGAAGCTATAGCAATCAGAAAGGCCAACTTCCTACTCAATATAAATTAAAGGAATATGGCGAATAGGTTCAAAAGGTTGCTTTTGCAACACTGACAATACCAAATTCAAATCCCATGGACACAAGGGAGACCTAACTGGAGGATTTATCCTCAGTACCCCCTGAATGAATGTCCGAACTAGGGAGTGAGATGCCAATGGTCTCTGAAAGAAGACTGATAGCACCATCAAAGGGCAAATATCGGCTCTAAGGGCTAATTTCATATCCACTCCTAACTGGCAAAAAGCAAGAATCCTGCTTATTTCATATTTCAGAGGATTCCAACTTCTGGATTCACACCAGGAAACGTATGCTTTCCAGACTCTATGATAGATGAGTCTGGAGGCTGGCTTTCTAGCATTAATGAGCGTAGAAAGAGCCGGACCAGAGACCCCTCTCTTTTTCAAAATGTGGGTCTCAGCAGCCAGGCCGTCAAATTTAGCCTTTGTACGGAAGGGTGGAATACTGGACCCTGTGACAACAGGTCGTGTCGAAGTGGAAGCTTCCAGGGCCTTCCTATCGCCATTTTTACGATCTCGGCGTACCAAGGCCTCCTGGGCCAGTTTGGGGCCACTAGGATTACTGGCATTCCCTCCTCCTTGATCCTGCGAAGCAGTCTTTGTAGAAGAGGGATCGGAGGGAATGCATAGATCAGTGAGAACTGATTCCATGGAGTTATTAGAGCGTCTGTCCCGTAGGCTAGAGGATCTCTCGTTCTGGACACAAAGTTGTCCAATTTCTTGTTGAACCTGGAAGCTAGCAGGTCTACATCTGGGTTTCCCCATCTCAGACATATGGCCTGAAAGATCTCTGGGTGAAGAGACCACTCTCCTGGTAGCAGCTGCTGACGACTCAGGTAGTCTGCTTGCCAGTTTTCTATCCCTGGAATGAAGATTGCAGAGATGCAAGGTACATGCTCTTCTGCCCATGCCAAGATCCGGTTCACCTCTCTTTGGGCTGCCCGACTGCGGGTGCCTCCTTGGTGATTGATGTAAGCTACTGCAGTAGCATTGTCGGATTGAACCCGAACTGGGTAGCCCTGTAACCTGTATGTCCAGGTTTTGAGGGCTAGATATACTGCCCGGATCTCTAGCACGTTGATGGGCAGGATCCCCTGAGTCTTGGCCCAGGTTCCCTGGGTAGAAGCCTCCTCGAATACTGCACCCCAGCCCGATAGGCTGGCATCCGTAGACACCACCTTCCAGGCTGCTGGGAGGAAGCACTTTCCCTTCCGTAAATTCTTGGCTTCTAGCCACCAATTGAAGCTGTGGCGTACTTGTGAGGACAGGCGCATGGGTATATCCAGAGCTTGGCTCTTTCTGTTCCAGGAGGCTAAAATATTGCCTTGAAGTAGTCTCGAATGAAACTGGGCGTAAGGGACCGCCTCGAAGGAGGCTACCATCTTTCCCAATAGTCTCATGCAAAGGCGAATAGACGGCCTCTTGTTTGCTTTGACCTTGTGGATCAGGTCTTTCAGAGACTGTATCTTTGGCTCTGGCAGGTATACCCTGTTTTGGGCTGTATCTATGATCATGCCCAGGTACACTATCCTTCTTTGGGCCTGGAGAGAGGATTTTTGTAAGTTTATAATCCATCCTAAATGCTCCAGGTATCCTACTGTAGTGTCTACAGCGTGATCCAATCCCTCCTTTGACTGATCTATTAATAGTAGATCGTCTAGATAGGCTGTTACCGCAATGCCCCGTGTTCTCAAGTTTGCTAACAGAGGAGCTAGCACCTTTGTGAATACTCTGGGCGCGGTGGCTACACCAAATGGCAGGGCCACAAATTGAAAGTGGCGATCTTCTACCGCAAACCTTAGGAATCTTTGGTGAGCGGGGAGGATTGGTATGTGTAGATATGCGTCTTTGATATCTATGGACGCCATGAATTCTCCGCCTTTTAAAGTAGCGACCATGGATCGAATCGTTTCCATTCGAAAATGGCGAACGTTCAGAAACCGGTTTAGAGATTTTAGATCCAGGATGGGTCTGACTTCTCTGTTCGGTTTTGGAATCACAAAGAGGTTTGAGTAAAAACCTGAACCTCGCTCCTTTTGGGGTACCTCTGTAACCACACCTTGAGCTATTAAGTGATTCAAACCTTTGAAGAAGGATCCTCTTTTTTGTGGATCCTTGGAGAGTCTTGAACTTCGGAATTGAGAAGATAGGATCTCTCGAAATTCCAGTTTGTACCCTGAGGATATTGTGGATACCACCCATTTGTCCTGGGTTTCTGTCCGCCAAGTCGCTGAGAACTGACGAAGCCTTCCCCCCACTCGGCCGAGCGGGAGCGCCCCTTCAATGAGAGGTTTTGGGGGCTTGCTTATTAGCTCTTGAACCCCACGGCTTTTTGTTCTTCTGAGCCTGTTCTTTGGCTTTTGTGGGCGGCTGGAGTCTGATTTCCCGGGAGCTGGGGAGAGAGTGCGTTTAAAACAAGGTCTCTTGTTTTTCTTTTTCTCAGGTAAAAGTGTCGTTTTACCACTTGATATCTTTTGGATATATCTTTCTAAATCTTCCCCAAAAAAGCGTTCGGCATGGAACGGGAAACTTGCCAACAACTTTTTGCATGGGGCTTCCGCTGACCAATGCTTAAGCCAAAGTACTCTGCGCATCTGTACCAGCTGGAGTGTAAGGCGTGATGCCCGTATAATAGAATCTCTCATGGCATCCACTGTGAAGCATAAGGCTTTAGGCAAATTCTCCCAATTTTTAGCCTGCTCTGAAGGCAGCTCCTTCAGCCCCTGCTTTACCTGTTGGCTGACGACCTGACACATACCGACTGCTGCTACTGCAGGTTGGATAATTGAGCCGGCCAAAAGGAAGGAGGATTTCAGTAGGGATTCCAACTTCTTCTCAGAAGGATCTTTAAACACTTGTACATTATCCACTGGACATGTCAGGTTTTTATTTACACAAGAAATAGCCGCATCTACCGCAGGCAGGCTCCATTTCTTTAAAAAAAAATTCTCCATAGGATAAAGAATGTTAAACTTTTTTGGAGGTGAAAAACGCTTATCTGGATGTTGCCAGTCTGCGTACATTAGATCCTCTAGTAACGGATGAACCGGGAAGGAGCATGCACCTTGCAGGGATCTTAATGATCCTAGGGAGGAGACAGGTGATTCTGTTACCTCCAAAGAGGGTAACTTAAATGCAGATCGCACGGCTCCTGCATAGCATTGTACCTGTGACATTAAAATCTGGGATACCGAAAAAGGCTCATCCGATATCCCTGATCCGTCTGACTCCTCATCCTCTGCTGATGTAGCCTCCTCCTCATCCTCCCCCTCCTCAGGTACTTCTGAAGGGAGGTCCAATACTGGAGGAGATCTGCTTCGCTTATTGTCCTTTTTAGAGGATTTAGCGATTAAGGTAGCAATTTTCTCCTCCAGATTATTTAGGGCTGCTGATAAAGTGTCCTCAGTGACATATGCAGGCCCAGGCTTCACTGGGGAAGCTGCCATACCTGACAGAGGTAATGGCTCATCCTGTACAGGTGCATTTGGCAACACAGGAGAGGAAGGTACCGAGTCAGCACAGCTAGAGCCTCCTGTCTCAGGCGGCAGCGCTCTTTTATCTCTTTTTATCCGCATTACTTCCCCTGGAAGACTTACTGTTTAGACAAAATACAAGGTACCTAAATGCATATGCTACCGTGTTCAGTTTAGCAATTACATTAAGTATGCAACTTTTAACACATAACTATGCATAACATGGATGTCTTCTAGGAAGTACCCAGTCCAACCACATGGAGTCTTACGTCCCTGTATAGCTGCTGTGTTTCTCTGCCAGGAACAAGAGAACTAACGAGCTTGCTTGCTGCTGCAGTGCTTCTCACACTGACAGTCTTTTAAATTTGGCGCCGTTTCTGTGCCTGCGCGCGCCACGTGCCCGCGCACGCCTTCGGCCCCCCTCCGATAAAGCGCGCTCGCGCGCGCGGCCTTTAGCGCTATGGTGGTAGCCATAGTGAGAGAGGACTCTCATCAGCCCCTGTTCCCACTTACCTGCATCTGCAGGTGTCTGTGTCGGCCACCGAAAGGAGGAGCGGGGTGCCCAAGCAAGCTCAGCAGCGGAGGTGACGAGCAGTGTACTTCGCCGAAGCCGACACTGAACAGAGTGAGGTGAGTATATTCAGCTCTTTACTCCCCCCAGTGGTGGAAAAAAAGAAGACATCCACTTCTTGAAAAAAGGTCCCAACCTAGTTATGGACCTTCTAATCTTACCTTATCCACGCCGCAGGTTTTTCTGCTGAAAGTTTTCAGACAGATACCAAACTTCACCCTTCACGGTGGGCTATGTGTGCCAACCTTCAGGGATATGGGTTCCTATTTAAAGGATACCTCTCCCCTGGGCCTTGTACAAGACTCTTACCAGGACTTTATAGCGAAATAGCGAAAGTGCTGGATCTTAGAGCCCAGTCCTCCGAAGAGAGACATTACAGGCGACGCCTCATGGATGAGGCCCGGATCCCATCCAGATTCGGCTTAACTTGTAGGCGTCTTGGATGGATCCGAAAGCATAGCTCTTTTACCCCCAGAGGGTCTCTTTGGTAGAGCTTTCCTTTAGCACCTCCTAACGCGTCCAACACCTTTTCGACACTGGCGAAAAAACTGAGGTACTTCCCTGATGGGAGGGGTTATATGGAGGGGAACTGTCTTCCATTGGTTGTGCCAGTGTCCAATCACCGCTGGTGACCCTTAACCCATTATGTAATGACTAGCTCTGTGTCCCGTGGTGTACGATAAAGAAAAAGATACTAGTCAAATAGAAAACTACAGACCAATCTCCTTAATCAATAATGATCTTAAAATATTAACCAAGATATTAGCGAACAGACTTGCTTCTTTTATAGGATCTTATATTCACAAATACCAGGTCGGTTTTATACCCGGTAGGCAAGGTCCTGATCAGGTGCGAAGAGCGGTTGACCTAGTATCAATCCTACAATCTAATTGGGAGGGAGGTCATAAACAGGAGGGTATGTTACTGTCACTGGACCTCCAGAAGGCATTCGATTCGGTGTCGTGGACAAAGCTATTCGCTGTACTTAAACGCTGGGGATTTGGACAGAATATGTTAGGAATTTTAGAAGCCCTATATTCTAATCCTAAGGCCAGAATCAGAATGCAAGGAATTTTTTCCGACCCTATTCAGATTGGAAGAGGTACACGTCAGGGTTGCCCCCTATCCCCCCTGATATTCGCTATTATGATCGAATCTTTAGCCATTGCCATTCGTAGTAATCCGAATATCAGGGGGGTGCAATGTGGTCAAGATATCCATAAATGTGCCTTATTCGCAGATGACCTTTTACTTTTTGTCACTTCTCCACGGTCTTCTTTACCGGAGGTTTGCTCATTGCTTAATAAGTTTTCGACTCTTTCAGGTCTCAGAATTAATATGTCTAAATCTCAAGCTCTTAACGTGTCTCTCCCAGATTCTATAGTGTCCGATTTACAGATAACTTACCAATTCAAGTGGAGCAGCTCATTCATTAAGTACTTAGGAATTAATGTTACATCTAAATTTGAAAATCTATACCAAGCTAACTACCCTCCTATGTACAAGAAACTCGAACTCGATCTCAAAG
Source organism: Rana muscosa (assembly GCA_029206835.1). Lineage (NCBI taxonomy): Eukaryota > Metazoa > Chordata > Amphibia > Anura > Ranidae > Rana > Rana muscosa. Next base: position 437,183,000 of record CM055121.1, on the reverse strand, counting down.
ACTGGGAGTCGCACAGTATTTCTTGGATTGGCAGGATTAACTCAGTCAAGATGACCCTTTTGCCCAGGCTTTTATATTTATTTCGTTCACTTCCTATTCCAATCAAAAGAGATCATTTGAAATCTTTTCAAAGTAAGCTCACTAAATTCATTTGGAACAATAAAGGTCCACGACTCTCAAACAGATGCTTATTCAACCTTCCCAAACAGGGTGGGTTAGGTCTTCCGAATCTCTTATGGTACTACCAAGCAGCACGATTGGCACAACTATCTGCTTTATATTTTAACACAGAACTTCCTGATTGGATATCAATTGAAAATCAAGCTGTTCCATCCTCATCACTAATACACCTGTTGTGGTGCCCTCCCAGAAATAGACCTCCCATCTTATCACCATCACTCTCACAATCCTTATCTTTATGGGATTCACTTTGGAAACTTCCCTCGCTGGTCTCTAAAGCTCAACCTTTGACCCCGGTGTTCAAAAACCCCTTTTTTCATCAAGGTTTGGACCTTCAAACCTTTAAATGGTGGTACGACAAGGGGTTGTACCGCATTGGTCAATTTTTTTCCTCTATAGGCCCTTTACCTATTGAATATTTTATGAACAAATTAGATCTCCCTTTATCCGAAAAACCGAGATTTCATCAAATCGCTAATTTAATTCATTCTAGGTGTAAAACTGGATATTCATCCCGAGACTTTACAGATTATGAAAATTGGTGTGGACAGACAGTGGAGCAAAGGGGGGGGATCTCTGTGATCTACAAGTCACTGGCATCCAATTTAGTGAAACTACCATACATGTTGGCCTGGGAGAAGGAACTCCTAATTGATAGAAATATTGTAGACTGGCATGCAAGCTACTCTCGCTCGACTTCAGGCCTCTGCAATACTTCGCTCATAGAGGCCAATATAAAACTTTTTACAAGATGGTATCTAGTTCCCACGAGATTGACTGTTATGTACCCCTCTGTTTCACCTCTTTGTTACAGGGGATGTCAGGGACTGGGTACTATGATCCACATATGGTGGGAGTGCCCAAGAATTCGTGGATTTTGGAATAAGGTATTTCACATTTTACGCAATATTACAGGTTGCCCGATACATCAATCTCCCACAATTGCTTTACTCAATGGACATTTACCTCATATTCCTAAAGCCACTCGTAAACTAATTTTGTTTATTTTAACGGGAGCAAAACGAACTATTGCAAGGGCATGGAAGAAACCTTCGGTATCTATATTATCCATGAAACGAAAAGTTTCCTGGATTATGGAACAAGAAAAACTGGTTAGCTTCTTGTTAGACGAGACCTCAAATTTTGAAGCCATATGGGAACCTTGGGCGCGATTTATGGGAATCTCTTTGTCACATAACTTGGTCATCAACACCAATCACTGATCTTTAGAACGTATATTTGGTTTGTAGGCATTCTATAATCTTTTCACTTCATAACTTTGAGAATTTTTTTTTTTCTCTTTCTCTCTCCTCTTTTTCTTTCTCTTCTTTATTTTTATCCTATACTTTATTCTCTCGGTTTTGGCTTTTATTATTTCATAGTATGTTTATTGTTTTATTACATCAGATAAAATATAAAAGTTTCAGGCTCAGATTCCTTTTTTTATTGTTTGAGGCTTGGACTGTTGAACTTAGCTCTAACAAGTCTGAGAACAACTCTTAAATTTTCATACTTAGGTCGAGTATTGTGTTTTTTTTTGCATGTACAAATGAAATTTTTTCTATTATATCTCTCCAGTTGTCTCTACCGACGATTGTTGGTGGTGACAGGAAGGCCGGGCAGGGGACGTTCTCTCCTTCCCAGTCACAGTGTGTTCCCGTTAGGGGTGGCTGGGGAGGGGAGTAGGAGCCCTTCATATTTTCGGTTTATTTTTGTGGGAACTAGATTTTCTTAATATAAGTTATTATCAGTTTATAAGATTACTTGATTATATACTTGACCAAGATGAGGATAGATATTATTACTTTTTGTTTAAACATTGTCAGTATTGGTTTTTACGATAATAATTTGTCTAAGTTTCTATGGTAATAATACCTGAGATTTTTGTTGAGTCAATTGTAATCATCTTTAATATTTATGATTCTGTAATGATTTTTTTCTGATGAAAAATAAAAAACTTAAATGACAAAAAAAAAGAATGGCAAGAAGAAAAAATGGAAAGAAGGTCCAGAGTTCGATCCTTAAAGTATACCTATCGGTATAAATATTTTAAACTGGCTGTGGGGCTACAATGTAAGCACCCCCCGTGCTTAAATATGCATACTGTAACACTTCTCATTATTTCTGAGAGCTGGCATGCCTCCTTTCAAGCTTTATTATCGGCCAGCTCACTGATAAGATGGTCAAACAGTGATGAGCCAACATGCTATTGTGTTCCTTTCCCACCAGCAGAATACAACGATCACTGCTGCCTGGCTATAGCCACCAGCAGTGATCGGGCAAAAAAAACGGCAGGCTGGTTGTACTGAAGTTGAGTGATGGACTGACTTTAGTACAACCTGCCTGCCCATAAAAGGATCAATACTGGCTTTAGGCTATGAGCAATAGAAACAATAGGAACTGCAGTGAAGAATAATAGAAACCTACCGCAACATAATGTCTTAGCACATATAAAATGTTCCCTGCTCGAGACTTCTCTGAGAGATGCTGGTGAAACTTGGAAAAGCCTTCAGAGCCAATCTCAGCATATAGTATTACCACTGGGCTCTCAGGTGAGGATCCAGGGTATTGGTGATCTCCCTTGAACAAGAAAGGTTTTGGCCTGGACAAAGAGAGATAATGGTTAGAAGGTTAATGGTGGTTCACATGTGTAAGCAAAGTATTTCAGATATGTTATCTACCTTGTGATCACGATTTGTACACATCTGATGCAATGTCTGTACTGTTTTGAATACAGTGGGTACGGAAAGTATTCAGACCCCCTTAAATTTTTCACTCTTTGTTATATTGCAGCCATTTGCTAAAATCATTTAAGTTCATTTTGTTCCTCATTAATGTACACACAGCACCCCATATTGACAGAACAACACAGAATTGTTGACATTTTTGCAGATTTATTAAAAAAGAAAAACTGAAATATCACATGGTCCTAAGTATTCAGACCCTTTGCTCAGAATTTAGTATTTGCATCCTTTTGATCTAATACAGCCATGAGTCTTTTTGGGAAAGATGCAACACGTTTTTCACACCTGGATTTGGGGATCCTCTGCCATTCCTCCTTGCAGATCCTCTCCAGTTCTGTCAGGTTGGATGGTAAACGTTGGTGGACAGCCATTTTTAGGTCTCTCCAGAGATGCTCAATTGGGTTTAAGTCAGGGCTCTGGCTGGGCCATTCAAGAACAGTCACAGAGTTGTTGTGAAGCTACTCCATTATTTTAGCTGTGTGCTTAGGGTCATTGTCTTGTTGGAAGGTAAACCTTCGGCCCAGTCTGAGGTCCTGAGCACTCTGGAGAAGGTTTTCGTCCAGGATATCCCTGCACTTGGCCGCATTCATCTTTGCCTCGATTGCAACCAGTCGTCCTGTCCCTGCAGCTGAAAAATACCCCCACAGCATGATGCTGCCACCACCATGCTTCACTGTTGGGACTGTATTGGACAAGTGATGAGTAGTGCCTGGTTTTCTCCACACATACCACTTAGAATTAAGGCCAAAAAGTTCTATCTCGGTCTCATCAGAGCAGAGAATATTATTTCTCACCATCTTGGAGTCCTTCAGGTGTTTTTTTAGCAAACTCCATGCGGGCTTTCATGTGTGTTGCACTGAGGAGAGGCTTCCATCGGGCCACTCTGCCATAAAGCCCCGACTGGTGGAGGGCTGCAGTGATGGTTGACTTTCTACAACTTTCTCCCATCTCCCGAATGCATCTCTGGAGCTCAGCCACAGTGATCTTTGGGTTCTTCTTTACCTCTCTCACCAAGGCTCTTCTCCCCCGATAGCTCAGTTTGGCCGGACGACCAGCTCTAGGAAGGGTTTTGGTCGTCCCAAACGTTTTCCATTTAAGGATTATGGAGGCCACTGTGCTCTTAGGAACCTTAAGTGAGGCAGATTTTTTTTCGTAACCTTGGCCAGATCTGTGCCTTGCCACAATTCTGTCTCTGAGCTCTTCAGGCACTTCCTCTGACCTCACGATTCTCATTTGCTCTGACATGCACTGTGAGCTGTAAAGCAGGCCATACACAGTCGAATTTCGAACAAATTTTCTTTTCAAGATCAGAAAGTTCGTTTTTTTTGTGATCCGATGATGCCACCATTGATTTTCGAAATTTGGCCGACCAAACCTTCATGTTGCCGGGAATATTCTTTTCTTGCACATGCGCATTTTTTTCTCTATTACATTTCTCGCACGATTCTCCCATCATTGATCAGAAAATCGTTCGTTTTTCAAAAAATTTCCAACATGTCGGATTCCTCAAATTTGATTGCCGCACGAAAATCGGCTGTTGCTGCAGCCCACTAACGGTGCGAAATTCGTACGAAAACTCTTTGATACGACTTTCGAAATTCGAACCGTGTATGGCCGCCTTAGCCCTGGTTCACACTTGTCCGACAAACGCTCCGACATTAGGAGCTCATGTCGCATGACGTGTGAAAATCAATGAATCCCTATGAGAGCCGTCTTAACTGGTCCGACACAAGTCGGTCCGACATTAAAAATGCTCCCTGTACTACTTCTGTCCGACTTTGATCCTACTTCAGCCCATTGAATATCATTGAAGTCGGATCAAAGTAGGATCCTTGTCCTAACCATCCGACATTTGACATCCGACATGTGATTACAGCAGCAGTAAAAGGAATTTATCTCACACTGGGATTGTTTTGATTGGTCAAAGGACAAGTCAGACTAGCACAATGTCGGATCAAAGTAGTATCCTGTTCATGAATGTCGGATGGATGTCGGACCAATGTAGGATCAATGTAGGACTGATGTCGCAGAGCAAAGTAGGATGAAAGTCGGATGAATGTCGTGTCGTATCAGTGTGAACCCAGCCTGGGTTCACACTAGTGTGACACGACATCTGTCCTACTTTGGATCCGACTTTGCCCTGCGACATGAAGCCGACATATGTCCGACTTTCAATGAACGGGGATCCGACTTGGATCCCCGCCAATGCCAGGCACTGTGTTTGGTATGAATCTTGAAGGGGAACTCCAGGCCAAATTTTAAATTAAGAAAACGGCGCGGGTTCCCCTCCAGGAGCATACCAGGCCCTTGGGTCTGGTCTGGATTTGAACAGGCGCCCCTACGCCGAAAAAACGGCGTGGGGGGTCCCCCCAAAATCCAAACCAGACCCTTATCCGAGCACACAAACTGGCCGGCCGCAGGGGAAGAGGGGGGGACGAGAGAGCGGCCCCCCCTCCCTCCTGAACCGTACCAGGCCGCATGCCCTCAACATGGGGGGTTTGGTGCTCTGGGGCAGGGGGGCGACCTGCGGCCCCCCCCACCCCAGAGCACCCTGCCCCCATGTTGATGAGGACAGGGCCTCTTCCCGACAACCCTGGCCGTTGGTTGTCAGGGTCTGCGGGCGGGGGGCTTATCGGAATCCGGGAGCCCCCTTCAATAAGGGAGCCCCCGGATCCCGGCCCCCCCACCCTATGTGAATGAGTATGGGGTACATCGTACCCCTACCCATTCACCTGGTGGAAAAAAATTGAAATAAAAAAACACTACACAGGTTTTCAAAGTAATTTATTGCACAGCTCCGGGGGTCTTCTTCCGACTTCCGGGGGTCTTTTCCGACTTCGAGGGTCTCCGGTGTCGTCTCCCGCTCTTTCTTCCGCCGGGCCTCTGCTAACTTCTTTTTAGCTCTCTTGCTAACAGAGGCCCGGTCTTCCCGTTGTCTCGTCCGGCTCTCCGTTGTTCTTCTGCCGGCCCCTCCACTAACTTCTTCGTAGCTCTTTCGCTAGTGGAGGGGCCGGGCTTCCCGCCGCTGTCGCCGTCTTCTTCCCTCTTCTCCTCCTCGATGTTGACGCGTCGCTTCTTCCCGCTGTAATACTGTCTCTCCGCTCCGCTCCGCATTAATATAGGCTTCTCATGACGTCACAGTCACATGTTCCCATGACGTCACAGTCACATGCTCCGGGGCCATGTGCCCTGGAACATGTGACTGTGACGTCATGAGAAGCCTATATTAATGCGGAGCGGAGAGCCAGTATTACAGCGGGAAGAAGAGACGCGTCAACTTTGAGGAGGAGAAGAGGGAAGAAGAAGCCGACGGCGACGGGAAGCCCGGCCCCTCCACTAGCGAAAGAGCTAAAAAGAAGTTAGTGGAGGGGCCGGCAGAAGGACAACGGAGAGCCGGACGAGACAACGGGAAGACCGGGCCTCTGTTAGCAAGAGAGCTAAAAAGAAGTTAGCGGAGGCCCGGCGGAAGAAAGAACCGAAGAGCGGGAGACGACACCGGAGACCCTCGAAGTCGGAAGAAGACCCCCGGAAGTTGGAAGAAGACCCCCGGAAGTCGGAAGAAGACCCCCGGAGCTGTGCAATAAATTACTTTGAAAACCTGTGTAGTGTTTTTTTATTGCAATTTTTTTTCCACCAGGTGAATGGGTAGGGATACGATGTACCCTATACTCATTCACATAGGGTGGGGGGGGCGGGATCCGGGGACCCCCTTATTGAAGGGGGCTCCCGGATCCCGATAAGCCCCCCGCCCGCAGACCCCGACAACCAACGGCCTGGGTTGTCGGGAAGAGGCCCTGTCCTCATCAACATGGGGGCAGGGTGCTCTGGGGTGGGGGGGGGCAGCAGGTCGCCCCCCTGCCCCAGAGCACCAAACCCCCCATGTTGAGGGCATGCGGCCTGGTACGGTTCAGGAGGGAGGGGGGCCGCTCTCTCGTCCCCCCCTCTTCCCCTGCGGCCGGCCAGGTTGTGTGCTCGGATAAGGGTCTGGTTTGGATTTTGGGGGGACCCCCCACGCCGTTTTTTTGGAGGGGAACCCACGCCGGTTTTTTATTTCAAATTTGGCCTGGAGTTCCCCCTCAAGAGCAGTACAGCACAAGTCGCATGCCAAAGTCGGACCATGCAAGACTGCGGTCCGACTTTGATCCGACTTCAATGATAGTCAATGGGCTGAAGTCGGATCAAAGTCGGACCAAAGTAGTACAGGGAGCATTTTCAAAGTCGGACCGACATGTGTCGGACCAGTTAGGACGGCTCCCATAGGGAAACATTGATTTTCACACGTCATGCGACATGAGCTCCCAATGTCGGAGCGTTTGTCGCCCCAGTGTGAACCAGGCCTTAAGGTCTTATATAGACAGGTGTGTGGCTTTCCTAATCAAGTCCAATCAGTATAATCAAACACAGCTGGACTCAAATGAAGGTGTAAAACCATCTCAAGCATGATCAGAAAAAATGGACAGCACCTGAGGTAAATATATGAGTGTCACAGCAAAGGGTCTGAATACTTAGGACCATGTGATATTTCAGTTTTTTTTTATTTTTATAAATCTGCAAAAATGTCAACAATTCTGTGTTTTTCTGTCAATATGGGGTGCTGTGTGTACATTAATGAGGAAAAAATGAACCTAAATGATTTTAGCAAATGGCTGCAATATAACAAAGAGTGAAAAATTTAAGGGGGTCTGAATACTTTCTGTACCCACTGTATTTTTTATTTGAATACATTTTTATACGTTGGATTCATCTGCACTATGTGGAGGCCTTCTTTTTTTCCTATGATCTACGTGGTTTCCAGGGTGTAAGGTGCACCACTTCTAGCAGGAACATCGCTACTGAAGTCCATGTTTCTGTGTTACCCTTGGCTCTGTGGATGTGGGTGTAGACGCATGCTAATTTTTCCACAGGAGTTCTGGTCGGAGATCGAGTTCCTGACGATCCTTCATGCCTGTTTGACCCACCGCCACTGGCGTGTGTGTCCGCAGCTTAGGGTAAGAGTACCCATCCCCCTTCCCTGGTGTCGGATGCACACTCCCGGGTGCTGTATGTGAATATCAACTTGCATATTTCAACCTCAGTATCACACCTTATGAACTTCAGCACCCTGTAATTACGTTCAAGGGACTGAGCATGATATTTTGAACTTTTTTTTTCCAGGGACTCTCATGTGGTCAATCACGTCTTTTTTGTTTTTTTAAAAGGTTTTATCTTACAAGCCATTCCATGTGCAATTTATTCTGGCCAATTTATGTCTGCATATTTTGTCTATGGTATTGTACCAACTTGAATGGTTTTTAGGAACATTTTTCTATAATATATATTATATATATATATATATATATATATATATATATATATATATATATATATATATATATATACACATATACATATACATAGTATAAATATATGCACGTAGCACTGTATACAGTACTTGGTATGTTTCATATTTTTCCACTTCCAGGATTTTTCCTTGAATATGTATTTAATACTTTATACAGCACTTTATATTGAGCACATAACCCTGGATATCTATCTGGGGCACACATATATTTTTTTTTAGCGCTGCATCCCTCCCATTCTTATTTCAGATATGTTGCATGTCTTCTGTAAATGTATCTCTTTGTATTTAGCCTATATTTACAAAAATAACATGAATACCTTTCCTGAGCTTCACCGAGAAGTGATGGCAGCTCACTAAGGTCATGGGTCTTCTTTCCATGGACCACAATGAAAGCTTTACATCCTGAGGGTGGGGACTCATCAACTGCAATCTGAAATCAAACAATAAATGTGCACAGAAATACAGTTATTTACAGAAAATGTGTCTGTAATCAAAGAATGTGAAAACCTATAATATTAAAAAAAAAAAAAAATTAAAGGGATCCTTGCTATTATAACAAAAATATTGTTGTTTATTGCTCCCCGTCACATCTCTGAGAGTGCGTTTTTTACATCTGCCCAGATACAATGACATTGTTCACTTTCTGACTGGCAGGATCTTTTTTTTCTAATAGCTGACAAGCTCACCGTCAGAGCATAGCACAGTTCCATGTAATGAAGAACCATAGACTGCTGGTGGGCACAGCCAAGCATGTACTCTGGCTTTCCCACCTACTAAAACTAAGCCTAACAAAGGAAGCCTGGAAAGCAACACGTTACTAGTAGGTAGTACTACGGTGGGTGGATGGAACTTCAATGGAAACATAAACAACACAAAAACACCCCTGCACACCTAAGCGATTCGAATCGCAACGTGGAAAAATCGCGGGACGCTTGTGTGATGCCATTACTTCTTAAAGGCACCTCAATCGCACCGCCATTTTGCCATAATTGTCGCTAAAAAATCATGCTGCAATCGCTACAAATTGCAACGCTTGTCGCTCAAAAAGAAGCAGAAGCGCGTGTTGCGATTTGCCATAATTGCAGCGCAATTTTTCCCAGCAAAAGTAGTAATGGCATCATACAAGCGTCCCGTGTTTTGGAATCGCAGGCAGAATTGCAGTGAATCCGCCCACGATTTGGATCGCTCAGGTGTGAACAGAGCCTAAATGATTAGTTAACTGCAAGGGACGATCTATTCTTATCAAGAGATTACAATAATAGACTACAGCCTGTATGGACCAGAGCAGTTAGCAAAATGGCTTGGCTACATTTACACTGGTGATTAGGGCCAGTGCGGATAGTAGCGGAACGCATCAGAGATTCCCGTTGCAGCCATTGGCCCTGTTCACTATAATGAAAGGCTGCTGGCAGCCACAGGTATTAGCGACTCTCTGCACAGCCAGCGATCGCCTGTGGTGATCACTGCTGGATGCACTTTGTGTGTGTCCAGCAGTGATCACAGCAGGTAATCGCTGGCTGTGCAGAGAGCCGCGAATAGATGCACCAATGGGGACCTGTCATTATAGTGAATGGGGCCAGCGGCCGCAATTAGCCACTGAGACCCGCAAAAGGAACTGCCACTCAATTCACACTGGATATAATAGTCGTGTGAATGTAGCCTTAAAGCAGAACTTGTTTTTCTCCCTGCCCACTCCTTCCCTCCATGAAGCCCCTACCATTATTTTTTAATTTGCTCAATACATACCTTCAATCCAGAAATCTGAAATTCTACTCTGGCAGCAGGTGGCCCTTCTAACTGGACTGAGCGATACTAATGTCCTGGAGTACTGTGAGCCTATGATGCGTGACGATGCCCCAAGGGTGTGTCATTGACAACCTTGGCTCACAGGAAGTGGAATGAATGACGCTGGTCATTATACAACCTGGAACAGAAACTGCAGCTGGCTCTGGAGGGCATTGCGGGATCGTGGAGAGGATGAGTTGTCTCTACGGGACTTTTTTTTTTTTTTTAAGTGGAGAGATGTGCTTGGGATAGAAAAAGTATTAAAAAAAGGCAGAGTTCTGCTTTAAAAAGAAGATAACGCCCCGTTTCTTATTAAATAAATGAAGAATGAATCTGTGCACTCTATCACTGGAACAAATGCATATTATTAAAAACACATTGGCTGTACGCAAAAAAAAAAAGAAACACATCTGCAAGCACTTATGACCCCGATCCAAGCCTAGAAAATTGCTTTCTTGTTGTGACATACAGGAAAAACTTAGAGGTTACAAACCTGTTGGAATGACTGCACAGTTGCTGAGTATAAGCGAAGAGATAGGGCAAACTTCAGTAGATTCTGCTGGACTGGGGAAAGGTGGCGGCTGGCAAGAGTCAGGAACAGGTTATAGTTAGCAGAGTCAGAGCCTGCAATAGGACAGAGATTCATTGCATATGGTTAATCCTCACACAAATATATTGAATGCTTCAAACATATTTTCCATTATTAGTAACTACAACAGAACATGAATGATTCCAAATCTGGAACGTCTTGTTTCCATCTAAACTGCAAGACAATTTAAAAAAGAAAAAAACTCAAGTATTTATGGGGTTTCTAGGACTCCAAAAGCGGGAAACAAGCTCAATTCAAAAAGCAGAAACTGTGTGTAACCATCTCTCTTCAACATTTCTCGTTCAATAGATTTCATAAATTTTTATAAGAAAAAGTACAAAAGAGGTGCAGGACATCCACATGTCGAAAAAAAACACAGTGGGGTTGATTTACTAAAACTGGAGAGTGCAAAATCTGGTGCAGCTCTGCATGGTAGCCAATCAGCTTCTAACTTCAGCTTCTTCAATTAAGTTTTGACAAAAAATCTGGATGCCGATTGATTTCTATGCAGAGCTGCACCAGATTATGCACTCTCCAGTTTTAGTAAGTCAACCCTATTCATATAAAAAGGGGGGTAAACATACAGTCCATCATATAGGTTAATGGAATATAGCGCATCCAGATACAATCAGGAGTGAGGTCTGATGGTCCTGTAATTACATTTAAAAGGGGGCGACTCGCTTCAACATTTCAAAAAGTTCAAAATATATATAAAAAAAATGAAATGCGTTTTTAAACGCAGCTGGTGTAAATGCTTGAATATGACCTTATACAAGGGGGTGCTCATAAGTATTGAGCCTTACCCAGAAAAAAATTGAGATAGGAAGCTTTAAATTGCAGGGTGTACTGACAAATTCTTCTATATTCAAGGGTGCAAAAATCAACTACCTATAAATTTTTACTTTCTTTTTCAGATCCAAAGTGAACATGGCACCACCTCCAGAAAAATTTAATGGGGAAGAGTATAGGACCATAATCAAGTTCCTGTTTCTCCAAGGGAAAGGTGCAAAGCAGATCCATGATGAAATGTCACAAAATTTGGGTGACAGTGGCCCTTCATATGCAACAGTTAAGTGTTGGGTTGTCAATTTTAAAACTGGCCATTTTGGTGTTGAATGAGAGAAACCCAGTGGAAGGCCTGTTTCTGTCCCTCCAAATGTGAAAGCCATCCATGACATGATCATGGAGGACCACCGAATATCAGCCAAAAGTATTGCTACATATCTGGGAATATCACGCTAGAGAGTTGGTGCCATTATCCACAAAGACTTGGAAATGAGAAAGCTTGCAGCAAAGTGGATCCCAAAACGTTTGACAACTGAACAAAAGAGGAAATGTGTGGAGACATCGTGGCTGTTTTGAAACATTTTGCAAGAAATTAGTCAGATTTCCTGGACAAACTGGTAACTGGTGATGAGACATGGATCTACCGTTATGATCCGGAGACAAAAGGAACATTCTAAGGAATGGAGGCACAGTGGTTCCCCCAGGCCAAAGAAATTCCGTGTGCAAAGGTCAGTGCAGAAGCAAATGGCAAGTTTTTTGGGAAAAGAAGGGAGTTCTGCTTGTGGACTACCTCCAAAAGGGTTGAACCATCAATGCAACATATTACTGTGATTAATTGATGAAGTTGTGGCAAAATATCAAGGAAAAACATTGGGGAAAGCTCTCCAAAAGGTGTCATCCTGTTACATGACAACGTCTCGTCACACTGCAGGTGGAACAATGGCAAAACTGACCTCCTGAGACTCCATTTACACAGGGGCAACACGACTTCCAGCGCGACTTTACAAGGCAACTTGGACACGACTCGAGTATGAATCACAGCGCGACCTGGAGCTACTTACAAGGCAACTTCAAGTTGCCTGCAGGACAGGAGACATTCCAGTGGCCAATAAAACAAGAATCAGCTCTGTGGGAGGGAGGGTTGAAGGAGGGGTTTGCCTGAGAAATGTATGTTCTCTTCCTGGAAAGTTGCTTCTGTTAAGACAGGGAATCCGACTTCTGAGCGACTTCCACTGAAATCAATGGGTACAGGTCGCCTAGAAGTCGGATTGAAGTAGTACAGGAACCTTTTTTTGAAGTCGGAGCGACTGCAGTCGTGTACATTAAAACGGCTCCATTCACTTCAATTATTTTTAAAAATAGCGCGACTTGGGGCAACTCGGGGCGACCAGAAGTCGCGTCCGGAGTCGCCCCTGTGTGAACCGGGTCTTAGGCTTTCAAGTGATGCCCCATCCACCCGACCTGGTTCCTTCTGACTATCATCTGTTCCCCAATCTCATAAAACACCTAAAGGGACAACAATTTAGGAGTGTTCCGGAGGCAACTAATGCTGCAAATGAGTAGTTACACCAGCAGTCGGAAGAATTTTATTTGCAGGGACTTAAGAAGCTGCAGGACCGATGTTGCAAGTGCATTAACTTTCTGGGGGAATATGTAGAACAATGTGACAGTTACAGCTTCCTAGCTCAATTTTTTTGGGGTAAAGCCTCGTACACATGATCAGATTTTCCAACGGGAATTGTGTGTTGACAGCCTGTTGGCGGAAAATCCGACCGTTTGTACGCTCCATCGGACAATTGTCATCGGATTTTCCGCGGACAAATGTTGGATGGCAGGCTTTAAAATTTTCCGTTGACGACGGTCTGTTGTCGGATTTTCCGATTGTGTGTACACAAGTCCAGACAAAAGTCCAAAGTACAAACATGCATGCTCACCAAACACAACATTAGCAGAAGGTGCCCAAAGGGTGGCACTAAAGAGCTGAAAAACCACGTAGTATGTCTAGTACGTCACTACGTTCGTGTTAGTTGGCCGACAAGTCTGCCGTTTGTATGCAAGACAAATTACTGCCCAACGCCCTTCGGACAAAAGTCTGACGATTTGTCTGCGGGAAATCCGATCGTGTGTACGAGGCTTAAGGCTCAATACTTAGCACCCCCTCATATTTGCCTTCTGTAATCCCCTGTAGAGCAGATTGCAGACTAGGAGTCATTTGGGTATTATGCAGCACCCCTTTTTTAAACAAGAACATGCTAACAGGAGGACAGAGCAATGTGGGCCCAGCAATTTGCACGAGAGCCTCAGCTGTCCGGGGACTCTCCCTCCTCATTGGCTGAAACAGCAGCGGGCGCATTTGGCTCCTGCTGCTGTCAAGTAAAAGCCAGTGAGCCTATGGGGAAAGAGAGGGGGTGGGGCTGAGCCACGACTCCGTGTCTGAATGGACACATAGAGCAGCAGCTCAGCTCAGGTGCCTCCATAGCAAGCTGCTTGCTAAGGGAGCATTTGGCAGGAGGGAGGGGCCAGGAGCGCCGGCAAGGGACCCAAGAAGGTAGAGGATCTGGGCTGCTCTGTGCAAACTACTGCACAGAGCAGGTAAGTATGAAATGTTTCTTATTTTTAAACAACAAAAAAAAAAAAAAAACAAGACTTTAATATCACTTTAACTGCAGTAGAGAAAAGTCAAGTCACTAGGAATGGATGCACAGAAATACAAATCCTTTAACAGGTTAAACAGCACACATGTATGAATTTCAACTTTATATTTGCCGGTTTGCCTTGAGTTCAACTTTAAACAAAAATGCTTTGCTCTCTTAATCCCTGTAAGACAATTGCATAATGTGCTAGTATGCATTGCATACTAGCACACTATGAAATACTTACCTTAGAATGAAGCCTCCAGCCGTCTGATTGGCTCCTGCGTGTGAACCGCGGCATGGAGCTCTGAAGGACGGTACGGGTATGCCGTCCCATCAGAGCCCATGCACCAGTGACATCACCAGCTGCATGCAGTGTGAATACTGTATCTCCTAAACAGTGCAAGTTTAGCAGATATTCACAGTACCTACAGGCAAGCTATATTATAGGCTTACCTTGTAGGTACAAGTTTACAAAAAGGAATTACTTCCACTTTAAACCATTAGAAGCTTTCCTTCCTGTGCTACAAATGTCAGTCATGGTGCAATGATAGGTAACAGACACAGCATGAATGCTTCTGACATCCAATGGTCCTAAAACAAGGTGCTGACATTAAACAGGTTATGGTATTTTAAGTGCCTACTTTAGGAGATTAACAAATTAATATAAATGCAGCATCCCTCAGCTTTAAGAGAAACTATACTTTGATGATTTTTAAAGTGGTTGTAAACATAGTGAAGTCACTAACCTCAGGTGATGCATAGAGATGAAACAAATTCTATTATATAAGTTTTATCTGTTTATCTACAGCAGTGGCGGTCACTTCATTAGGGGCACAGCCCCCCTAATCCATGCGCCCAGCCTCTAATCTACATGACAAGTACACACTGTGCGAGCCACAGCAGTGCTGCGAGATTGCAGTCGTCCCAGGAGGTTGTGAGCAGGAGAAGTTGGGCCAAGCTTATATAATTCTTGCCTAGGCAAGTATTGTGGGAGCAGGTACCTTTCCAAAAACAGGTACCTGCTCCCTGAAGAAAAAAAAACAAGTTAGAAGTGGGGAAGAGAGTAGAGAGATGAGCAATACTTTCATTTTTAAGTGATAGTCCGCTTCAAGAGATGGGGTGAATAATTGTTAACTAGTTATATTTAGAGATATTCTTTTACAAAGGATTCTTCTTTAACCACTTGCTGACCGCCGCCAGGTCGCTCCCGCTGTGAATCTAACTATACAGTGGGATCTCATCAGTAAGCCCTACAGACACAATGCCTGCCGGCACCTGCTAATCGTTCTGTAAACAGGCAAAACAACGCTTTGACTATGTAAACAATGCAGACTGCCGTTCTGTCAGTACAGAAGGCATGGATCCTGTGTTCCTGTAAAGCAAGAACACGGATCCATGCCTTCCACTAGTAAAAGCACCTCCCCCACTACACTGACACAGGCTAGGCACACAGCTAACCCCTTTGATCACCCCTGATGTTAACCTCTTACCAGCCAGTGTCATCAGTACAGTGACAGTGCATATTTTTAGTACTGATCACTGTATTACTGTCCCTAGTCCTCAAAAAAAGTGTCAAAAGTTTCAGTTAGGTGTCCGATTTGTCTTCTGCAATATCACAGTCCCGCTATAAAATAAATAAAAATTCCATAAATATATCCCACAGTTTGTGCAAACCAATCAAAATATGCTTTTTGGGATTTTTTTTTTAACCACAAATATGTAGCAGAATACATATTGGCATAAATTGATGAAGAAATTCGATTTTTTGCATTTTTTTATTGGATATGTTTTAGAGTAGAAAGTAAAAAATATATACCGTATATACTCGAGTATAAGCCGATCCGAATATAAGCCGAGGCACCTAATTTTACCACAAAAAACTGGGAAAACTTATTAACTCAAGCATAAGCCTAGGGTGTCCATCTGCATGCCTCACTGTGCCTCACTGTGCCCAATCTCCCTACCTGATCTCCGGCGCTGTGTGACTAGACTGACGTTTAACATGGGAGTCTATGGAAGGGGTGCCCGGCTTTGAAAAATCGGTGCTCCCCGGCCGTAGGTGCCCTGGACAACCAACTTTGCACACTTGTAGAAGAAGAGTGGGGCTACATGTGTGCCAAGTTTGGGGGTCCAGGGGACCTACGGCTGGCCGGGATCAGGCGCACAAATTTGAAGATGGACACAGACTCGAGTATAAGCCGAGGGGGGCATTTTCAGCACAAAAAATGTGCTGAAAAACTCGGCTTACACGCGAGAATATCCGGTATATATTTTTTTTTTTTAATTGTTGCTAAAAATCCAATACCACCAAAAGAAATCTCTATTTGTGGGAAAAAAGGCATTCATTTTATTTGGGTACAGTGCCGCACAATTGTCAGTTAAAGTAACGCAGTGCCGTATTGCAAAAAATGGCCTGGTCATGGACGGAGGTAAATCTTACGGAGCTGAAGTGGTTAAATATTTGACATTTCAGTAGTTCATAAACTCACACATAAATGAAGTCTGTGTGTATGTATGTATGTATGTATGTATGTATGTATGTATGTATGTATGTATGTATGTATGTATGTATATATATATATATATATATATATATATATATATACACACACACACACACACATACACACACACACACACACACACACAGTGGGGATCGAAAGTTTGGGCACCCCAGGTAAAAATGTGTATTAATGTGCATAACGAAGCCAAGGAAAGATGGAAAAATCTCCAAATGGCATCAAATTACAGATTAGACATTCTTATAATATGTCAAAAAAAGTTAGATTTTATTTCCATCATTTACACTTTCAAAATTACAGAAAACAAAAAAAATGGCGTCTGCAAAAGTTTGGGCACCCTGCAGAATTTATAGCATGCACTGCCCCCTTTGCAAAGCTGAGACCTGCCAGTGTCATGGATTGTTCTCAATCATCGTCTGGGAAGACCAGGTGATGTCAATCTCAAAGGTTTTAAATGGCCAGACTCATCTGACCTTCCCCCAACAATCAGCACCATGGGTTCTTCTAAGCAGTTGTCTAGAAAACTGAAACTGAAAATAGTTGACGCTTACAAAGCTGGAGAAGGCTATAAGAAGATAGCAAAGCGTTTTCAGATGTCAATATCCTCTGTTCGGAATGTAATTAAGAAATGGCAGTCATCAGGAACAGTGGAAGTTAAAGCAAGATCTGGAAGCCCAAGAAAAATATCAGACAGAACAGCTCGCAGGATTGTGAGAAAAGCAATTCAAAACCCACGTTTGACTGCACGATCCCTCCAGAAAGATCTGGCAGACACTGGAGTTGTGGTACACTATTCCACTATAAAGAGATACTTGTATAAATATGGTCTTCATGGAAGAGTCATCAGAAGAAAACCTATTCTACGTCCTCACCACAAAAATCAGCGTTTGAACTTTGCAAATGAACATATAGATAAGCCTGAGGCATTTTGGAAACAAGTTCTTTAGACCGATGAGGTTAAAATATAACTTTTTGGCCGGAATGAGCAAAGGTACATTTGGAGAAGAAAGGGCACAGAATTTAATGAAAAGAACCTCTGTCCAACTGTTAAGCATGGGGGTGGATCAATCATGCTTTGGGGTTGTATTGCAGCCAGTGGCACAGGGAACCTTTCACGAGTAGAAGGAAAAATGGATTCAATAAAATTTCAGCAAATTTTGGATGGTAACCTGATGCCATCTGTGAAAAAGCTGAAGTTAAAGAGAGGATGGCTTCTACAAATGGATAATGATCCTAAACACACCTCAAAATCCACGGGGGATTACATCAAGAGGCGTAAACTGAAGGTTTTGCCATGGCCTTCACAATCTCCTGACCTCAACATTATTGAAAACCTATGGATAGACCTTAAAAGAGCAGTGCGTGACAGACAGCCCAGAAATCTCAAAGAACTGGAAGACTTTTGTAAGGAAGAATGGGCAAAGATACCTCAAACAAGAATTGAAAGACTCTTGGCTGGCTACAAAAAAAGGGATTTTTATAACAGCTTACCTGTAAAATCCTTTTCTTGGAGTACATCACGGGACACAGAGCGACTTAGTCATTACTAATGGGTTATATAGATACCTTCAGGTGCTGGCACTGGCAACTTCCAAAACCGGAAGTACCCTCCCCTATATAAGCCCCTCCCATCCGGGAGCACGTCAGTTTTGTAGCAAAGCAATAAGTGTCCCAAAAAGAGGGGTGGGAGCTCTGTGTCCCGTGATGTACTCCAAGAAAAGGATTTTACAGGGAAGCTGTTATAAAAATCCCTTTTTCTTTTTCGTACATCACGGGACACAGAGCGACTTAGTCATTACTAATGGGACGTCCCAAAGCAATGCCAAATGAGGGGAGGGATACACTATACATAAGCTGGGCGCGATCAGGCATGAGGATCTTTTGCGGCCTGCAACACACTGCGCCCAAAGGCGACATCCTCCTGACTTCTAACGTCTACCTGGTAGAATCTAGTAAACGTGTGTACTGAAGACCATGTTGCGGCCTTACAGACTTGAGCCAGGGAGGCCTGGTGATGCACTGCCCATGAAGTTCCAACTGCTCTTGTGGAGTGCGCCCTAACTTTGAACGGAGGTGGTCTCCTTCTCAAGCCATAGGCTTATATTATGACCTGTCGAATCCACTTGGCTAAAGTAGATTTTGATGCTGCCTGACCCTTTCTGGGGCCTTCCGGCAGAACAAACAAAGTATCCGTTCTACGAATCTGAGCAGTGGCTTTTAGATAAGCTTTAACTGCTCTTACTACATCCAAAGAATGCAATAACTTTTCCTCTACCGAGGTAGGTTTGGGAAAAAAAGAAGGAAGAACCACATCTTGGTTCAAATGAAACCTCGATACCACCTTAGGAAGAAAGGCTGGATGAGGACGTAACACTACTCTGTCCTTATGGACAACCAGATATGGCTCCTTACAGGACAAGGCGGCTAATTCCGATACTCTTTTAGCCGAACAAATGGCTACTAAGAAAATCAATTTCCTGGTGAGAAGAACCAAGGAAATCTGCTGCAATGGTTCAAATGGTTGTCTCTGTAGAACCGACAGAACCAGGTTTAAGTCCCATGGACATATGGGAATACTAACCGGAGGGCTAATACGCATCACTCCTTGTATGAAAGCTTTGACTAGTGAATGCGAAGCCAAGGGCCTTTGAAAAAATATTGACAAGGCCGAAATCTGACCCTTGATAGTACTCAAGGCAAGCTTCCTATCTACAGCCCACTGTAGGAAGTCCAGAATCCTACCTATTACGTACTTACGTGGATGCCATTTCTTGGCCTCACACCACGCGATGTACGCCTTCCAGATCCTATAATAGATCTGCCTGGATACCGGCTTCCTGGCATTGATCATGGTAGATACCACAGGATTAGAGAGACCTCTCTTTTTCAGAATGTGGGCTTCAATAGCCAGGCCGTCAAACCTAGGGCTGGTAAGGAAGGGTGGTATATCGGTCCTTGCGAAAGCAGGTCCGGACGATGTGGGAGAGTCCAAGGACTCCCCACTGACATTTTTACAATCTCCGCGTACCATGCCCTTCGGGGCCACGCTGGAGCCACCAGAATCACCGGTTTCTTTTCTACCCGGATTCTGCGGATTAATCGCGGTAACAATTGTGGCGGTGGGAATGCATATATCAGCTTCAACTGATCCCAAGGGAACACTAGGGCATCCGAGCCGCAAGCTAGGGGATCCCTTGTGCGAGACAAATCTGTCCACCTTTGCGTTGAATCTGGATGATAGCAGATCTACATCCGGTGTTCCCCACCGCTGGCATATTGCCTGGAAAACCTCGGGGTGAAGAGACCATTCCCCCGGGCATAATTGCTGGCGACTTAGAAAGTCCGCTCTCCAATTTTCCACTCCTGGGATGAAAACCGCGGATATGGCTGGGACATATCTTTCTGCCCATTCCAGGATGCAATTCGCTTCCCTCTGGGCTGCACGACTCCTGGTGCCACCCTGGTGATTGATATATGCCACTGCTGTGGCATTGTCTGATTGAATTCTGACAGGAGACCCTTGGAGTTTGGATGTCCATGCTACTAGGGCATACCGGGCTGCTCGTATCGCTAAGAGATTGATGGGCAGGGCCTTCTCTGCTTCTGACCACTTTCCCTGGAGAGACCATTGCTCCAGTACTGCCCCCCAGCCTATAAGGCTGGCATCTGTAGTGACCACCTTCCAAGAAACCGGACTGAAGGGTTTCCCTTTTTCCAGATTCTGGGGCACCAACCACCAATGGAGGCTCTTGCGAACGGAAGGGGACAGGGACATTGGTAAGTCTAAAGCCTGAACTTTTTTGTTCCAGGCTGACAGTATGGCCCTCTGCAAGTTCCTTGAATGGAATTGACCGTAGGGTACTGCTTCGAATGAAGCCACCATTTTTCCCAGCAGCCTCATGCACAGGCGTATGGATGGTTTTCTTTTTGTACCCACTAAGTGGGTCAAATCTTTCAAAGACGACACCTTCTCTGGAGGTAAGAAAATCTTTCTCTGATTTGAATCCAGCCTTAGCCCCAAGTATTCCAGACTTTTGACTGGTCTTAGAGCTGACTTGTCTCGGTTGATAATCCAACCGTGATATTCCAGATACTTGATTGTCTCGTGAATAGCTACTTCCAGTTTTTCCACTGAGTGGTCTATTAGTAGCAGGTCGTCTAAATATGCCATTATCGTTACACCCAGTGTTCTTAGATTGGCCAATAGTGGGGCCAGAACTTTTGTGAACACTCGTGGTGCTGTGGCCAGACCGGAAGGTAAGGCCCTGAACTGAAAATGGCGCCCTTCTACTGCAAAGCGTAGAAATTTTTGGTGGGCCGGAAAGATGGGAATATGCAGATAAGCATCCTTTATGTCGATCGAGGCTAACCATTCCTGCCCTTGTAGGGCGGTGGCCACCGATCGGATCGACTCCATCCGAAAAGTCCTGATATGTAGGAATTTGTTTAGCCCTTTTAGATTTAATATGGGCCTCACGTCCCCATTTGGTTTGGGAACTGTGAAGAGGTTTGAGTAAAACCCGAACCCGCATTCTTCCAAGGGAACCTTCATGATTACACCTTGGAGCAATAGTTGTTCTAGTGCCAGAAGGAGGGATCCTCTCTTCTGGGGATCGCTTGGCACGTTTGACCTCATAAAATGGGCAGGAGGAGTGTCTTTTAACTCCAGCTTGTATCCCAGACTTACTGCGGAGATCACCCATCTGTCTCTGATGGTGTCCCGCCAGGTCTCTGTGAACAACTGAAGTCTTCCCCCCACCCGATTGAGTGGGGGCAACCCTTCATGACTTGGGGGGAGGTTTCGTACCTCTCTTGACCCAGGGTTTCTTGTTACCCTGTGATTGTCCCTGATTTCTGCCCCCTGGCTTTGACCGCGGAGGCCGTCGGAACTGTTTCACAGCCGATGTGCCAGGGACTGGAGAAGTAGGCCTTTTAAAAGAAGGACTTCTACCCTTGTTCTTAACCGGCAAGAGTGTACTTTTACCGGCAGAAATTTTCTGGATATACTTGTCCAGATCTTCTCCAAATAAGCGTTCTCCATGAAATGGGAAGCTAATCAGCAATTTCTTACAGGGAGCTTCAGCAGACCAGTTTTTGAGCCATAGAAGCCTACGCATATGTACTACAGACAGCGTAAAGCGGGAGGCCTGTTGGATTGTATCCTTTATGGCGTCCACCGCAAAACACAAGGCTCTAGGTAGGTCAGCTAGGGCAAGAGCCTGCTGATCTGGTAAGTCCCTTAAGACTTGTTTCAACTGATCTTTCACTGCTTGGCAGACCCCAATCGCTGCTACTGCAGGTTGTGTCACCATGCTTGCTGTAGAGAAAGCAGATTTTAGTAAAGACTCCAATTTTTTATCTATTGGGTCTTTGAACATTGGAACATTATCTACTGGACATGTCAGTGATTTATCCACACAAGAGATGGCTGCGTCCACCGTAGGGACCCTCCATTTTTTTATGAACTTATCCTCCATGGGATAGATCACTGGAAATCTCTTGGGGGGAGTAAATATTTTATCAGGATGCTCCCAATCCTGGTAAATAAGACCTTACAATAAAGGGTGGATTGGGAAGGAACAGACAGTCTGGGGAGCTTTCAGCGACCCCAGCAAGGAGACAGTAGTGGTTGATGGCTCCGCAAGAGGCATTTTAAATGCTGATCGGACCATGTTAGTCAGAGACTGAACCCATAATCTTTCAGCCTGAGATGCTGAGAAAGGTTCTTCCACTGTTGATTCCTCTATAACCGAATCAACCTCATCCTGATCCCCTTCAGGTAGGTCGATCTCTGTGTGGGACTGTTCCTCCACTAACAGGCACTCTGAAGGAGGAGACAGAGATCGGACGCGCTTTCCCTGTGACAGGGAAGCAGCGATCAATGCTGTTAATCTCTCTTCCAATCCTCCCAGAGTTGAGGAAAAAACCTCCTCTGTTATATATACAGGAGCAGGTGGACTGGGGACAGTCGCAGCACCAGGTACTCCTGCGGGGTTCCTATGGCTACTGGCCTCTGAAATTTCAGGGGAGATTGGTGCAATACAAGCATGCCCAATATCCTCAGAGCCCGATGGAGACCCCTTTGGCTTCCTGGAAGACTTATTTTCGGAGCGTCTGGACGACATATCCTTTAAGCACAAAGCTGAGGTATTCCCGTCGTCATACACCAATTCTACTGGTAATAGTCTAACACAGTTGTTGCTATATACCAGCTGGTGTCCACTAAAGTGTCTTTCTATGGGGATGCCTACATCAACCGCCTCTGTGTGCCACCGTTTGTTGCTAGCTCTGCTTGCATCCAGCTGACACTTGTACTGTGTCTTTTATCCATGCTGGGACGCCTGCACATGCGCAGAAGCGCCGCGGCGCGCATCGAGCGTCATCCACCCGCCCCTTTCCTTTCATAGGAGGCGCGTGCACGCGCCCGCGCGCGCACCCGTGCGCCTTCGGCGCTCTTTTTTGAACAAGCAGGGACTAGGAGCCAGGGCCCTTTTTGCCGGAGGGCCTGTGCGGTGGATGAGCGCAGCAACAGGGCAGAGGAAGTGGATTCCCACAGAGAAACTTACCAACTGCCTGGATCTTTTGACTTGAAAAAGCCAAAGATCCACATGACAAGAAAAATGGACCACACCGGCCTCTAGTGGTTTAACACCGGTACCGCGGTCTTTTTTTTTTTTTTTTTTTTTTCTTGACTACTATTAAAATTTTACATTTTCCAGTAGTTACAGGCATACACAGATATTAGCGGGAATACCGTTAGGTAACAGACAGAAAGACAAATTAGGCTTGGGGGTCCCCCAATAGAACCAAGTTCCTGGGGGCCCCCACTTACCTGTTCCCCGCCGCAGGCTTTGTTTGGTCACAGAAGCCCAAACTTCACCTCTCACGGCAGGCATTGTAATTAAACCTTCAGGGACCGGGTTCCCAAGGATTCCACTCCCCTGGACCTGTATAGCACCCTGCACAGACAACATCTTGATCGTGGGTATGACCAGAGCTCTGGATCCCAGGGTCCAGCCCTCCTAAGAGAGGCATTACAGGCAAAACCTTGCTCTTCTGTTGCAAGGCCTGGGTACCGACCGTTTAGCTATGAAGCTTTTTTGGTCGGATCCGGAACAGCTTACTAAGGCCCATAAAAGAACCTGTACGCAAGCCCAGCGAAAACACATGTTACTCTTTGGCCAACACCTTAGACACTGGCAAAAAACTGAGGTGCTCCCGGATGGGAGGGGCTTATATAGGGGAGGGTACTTCCGGTTTTGGAAGTTGCCAGTGCCAGCACCTGAAGGTATCTATATAACCCATTAGTAATGACTAAGTCGCTCTGTGTCCCGTGATGTACGAAAAAGAAAAGCGTTTACAAGCTGTGATACTTGCCAAAGGGGGCAGTACAAGATATTAACTCTGCAGGGTGCCCAAACTTTTGCAGACGCCATTTTTTTTGTTTTCTGTAATTTTGAAAGTGTAAATGATGGAAATAAAATCTAACTTTTTTTGACATATTATAAGAATGTCTAATCTGTAATTTGATGCCATTTGGAGATTTTTCCATCTTTCCTTGGCTTCGTTATGCACATTAATACACATTTTTACCTGGGGTTCCCAAACTTTCGATCCCCACTATATATATATATATATATATATACATACATACATATATACACACACACACACACACACACATATATATACACACACACACACACACACACACACACACACATATATATACATACACACACACACTTATTTGAGGGAGCCAACCCCCAGAACTCCTCAAAGCATGCAAGGAATGTGTCCCAGCCAATGTATAAGTAATGCTAATGGAATGTATTGGAAGACCCAGGGCCAGAATCCCAGGACACCATTATAAAACTGTCTGACTAAACTGTGATTTTGTGTAACACGAAACTAAAGTTAAGAAAACACAACTCCTTCTGCAGTATAGTACATTCCTACTGGAGGAGCTGCTGATGTGTTAAACAGCTGGATGTATGAAGGACGTTCCTTGCAGAGAAGTGTTTGACACTATGATCTGCACTGCAAGAAGACCTCAAAATAGAATTGCTGCAATAGTAAAAAAGAATAAGAAAAAGATGTCTATACCAAGTCTGCACAAATTCCAATAGTGGGAGTCAAGGCTGACAACAAACTTTATTATGGTCATAAAAGAAAGCATATGGTCACTAATTCTTACATAAGCAGTAAAATGACTAAAGTAACAACTACTGCAGAAAGCTGATAATGAAAAACGCCTGTTTACTAAGCTAAACTGCTGAAGCTCAAATTACACACACAGCTGAAATAGAAAGGAATGACCCTCCTCCCTCCTTCCAGCACATATTCCCCTCACCCCACTGATCCCTGTGTGACAGCAGACAATGGTTTCTATCTCCGCACCCGCTGTCACATTTCAAAATCAGCACGGCTGTGCAACCGCTTCATTCATTCACTTAGATCTGTGAAATTCTCAATGAACTGCGAGGGTTCTGATTAGTGACATTGTAGTACATTCACATGCCATGCAGCTTTCAAACTGACAGTCCGTACAGAGGTATGGGCAGAAAGCTGTAGTACTAGTGTGCAAGAGCCTGACGTGGCAGTGGCACCCATGATCCACTGATAGCGGGTGCAATGTTTTGCAGGATCCTTGGTGAGAAAATAATAAATGCACACTTTATTCTGCAAAAACACGGGCATTTATTATCCCCCCCCCTCAAAATTGAATAACACATATATAGCCAATTGTCTTACCTGCCAAAGGATATGTATTTCTATCCATCCAATCCAGCCCTGTGAGGCAACATAGCTTAAAGACCTGAATTTCCCCTGCTGCAGTAAGGTTGCTTTCATACTGAAAGCGCCGGCCGTTAGCGGCAAAGCACTGCTCGTTTTAGCGGCGCATTTGTACCGCTTTTCGCCCGCTAGCAGGGCGATTTTAACCCCAAAAAAGGCAAAATTTAAGGCAAACTCAGGTATTTGCAATAGTTGCATCTAAAATATATTTAATCATTTTAAAATAAATGCATAGCTGCATTAATTGTATTTTATTATATCTGCCAGGAGTTTCGCTTTGAAAAAAAATTGAATGCTCTAAACAAGTGTAGTAGGTGTATGCCATATTTAATATTTAAAAAAAAAATAATAATAAAAATATACAAATCATTAGTTTCACATTTTAAACAGTAAAAAAAGAAGAAGAAAAAATCAACCCAATATAACATAATATAATTTTCCAAAGTACCTGCTGGCTCTTTGACTAGACTGGCATTCTGCAGTAATCTGCCCATTTCTGGTATATACCCTTAACTTTTCTTGCATATTACAATGATCAAATATTTATAGTTTTTTCTACTGCTATTCTTGAACCAACTCAATTAAAGTGGTTGTAAACCCTTACAATCCACTTTATGCTACAGTTAAAGTGGTTGTAAACCCACTTTTTCAACTTGCACCTACAGGTAAGCCTAGATTAAGGCTTACCTGTAGGTGCAAGAAATATCTCCTAAACCTACACGGTTTAGGAGATATTTACTAAAATGTCAAGCGCCGCTATCTACGGTGCATGCGCGCCGTAGACAACGGCGCATTTATGGGGTTAATCCCATTCACATACTTGGCTACTTCCCAGCAATCGCTGGGCGTAGCCGAGTGGGACCCCTCCCGCGCGCATGCGCAGATTGACGTCTCCGCCGCTCCGGCCAATCACAGCGCCGGAGCGGCGCTGTGATTGGCTGGTGCGGCGATACCCGGAAGTAACATTCCGGCTATCGCCGAAGTGATGTCTGCGGCTGGACAGAGGGACGAGGACGGCTTCGGGGGCCCCGATCTAAGGTAAGTGGAACATAATGAGCCATTATGCTAGTCATAATAGCTCATTATGCCTTTCTCTTGCAGGTGGGCCAAAAAAAAACACTTTAAGCATATATTAAGACTTACCTGTAGCTACCCTGGATATCTCCTAAACCTGCACATGCGTACTGAAGCAATGGCACGTTGTGCTGTTGCTTCAGTTAGACGTGCCGTTACCAGCGGCTCCCACAGTGCCAATCACAGCGCCGGAGCCGCGATGCCCGGAAGTAAGCTCTGGGAGAGATGTCCGCGGCCGGAGGGGGGGGGCGGTTGAGGACCGCTGCAGGGGGCTTCGATCTGAGGTAAGTAATCCATAATGAGCTAGTATGCTATGCATACTAGCTCATTATGCCTTTGTCTGGCAGGATTTTTTTTTTTTTAAGGGTTTACAACCACTTTAAAAATACATCCTTATGTTGGCTTCACTGCAAACATTGGTGGCTTTGTCCAGTGCAAAACAATAAGCCATAAATCCATTTTGACTTATAGTGGAACTTCACTCATTTTAGCAACTTACTCTCGCCCACCTCCTCCCTCATACACATTTGCAAAAAAATATAAAAAATGTAAATATAAAAACTTGCTTCTCTACATCCTGCATAATGCCCCCATGGTTGTCCTGCTTAAAACTTTTCACGTCATAAACTCACATTTCCGCTCCTTTATTTGGCTCAATAAACCTCAGAGAGTCAAGCTCGAGCAACTGCAAAAAAACAAAAGAGAGTGGGGGTTTGGCCTTGCCCAACCCCTGGCTTTATTACTTGGCAGCTCAGCTGCAACACATAGCTCAGGGTTTGCCCATGGAGTCGGTCTATGTGGGGGGGGCAGTGGACCCGACCACGGCTCTGGTACACCATGTCACAGGGACAGTGTGGCCACGGGGTTGGAGGCACTGGCCTACGCTATATCCAACAAGCTTTTTCCCACCTGTGTGTTGATGCAGAAAGTGTAGAACAAAGCCAGACAGCTGCAAGATGTCAAAGGTTTCACAAGACATAGTCCTATTTGGGACAACAGACATTACAAGGAATTGCAATCTTTGCAGTGCGGTGCAAGATGGAAGCGGTATTGGGTTACACATCTGGTACACATCTTCTCCAGCGGAAAACTGCACTCCTTTCCATCTTTGCAGACTAAATTCAACCTCCCCCAATCAATGTATTTCCCATACCTATAATTACATCATGCTGTACGGGCACAATCAGAGGGGTTTCAATGGGTCCTGTCCCCGGCCCCCATCTTTTATTATATGACAGAGGTTTCTCACTTTAAGAGATTTATCTCCCAGTGTTAGGCCATGCTTACGACCACACACTTGAAGGGCTTTCCGACTAAAGTGGGACCCCTATGGGAGCGTGAAGTGGGTACGTTTGAGGACGATCAGTGGGAGGAGGCCCTACAGGCGGTTCAGCTGTGTTTACTCAGTGTGGCACATTGTCTGTCCCAGCTGTACATAGTTTTGCCGGTCCATTTTACCCCTGCAAGGCTGAGAAGATGGGTCTGAGAGATAACTCGGAGTGTACTAGGTGTTCCCGAGACCATGGTGACCTGCAAGCATATCCTTATGCCGTGTGCACACGATCACTTTTCTCGTCTGGAAAAATTAAATTTTTTCTCTTGGACGAGAAAAACGGTCGTGTGTGGGCTTTCCAGCATTTTTCCCGACTAGAAAAACAACAAGAATCACGACGAGAAAAATTAGAACATCCTCTAATTTTTCTCGTCGCAAATCGCGGCATTTTTTTTCCCCGGCAGTTTTACCATAGGGAAACACTGCTAGGGAGCCTACACACGGCCGGTTTTCTCAACCAAGAAAAAACCTGTCATGAAAACCGGCCGTGTGTAGGGGACCAAGCCGGTCCTCATTTTTCCCCATCGGGTTTCACGACTCAAATAGGGGAAACCCTGCGCTTGGAGAAGTACATCTTCCAGCACAGGGGTCACCCAGAAAAGTTCAACACTTTATGGTCTTCATGGTTAGATACTCCTGGTCTTAGCCCAGTGGATTTAGTCTTGGACAGACTGTGTCTCTAGCATAGAGGTTAGCTCGGATTACAATGTAGAAGGATAGCCCTTTGAGCTAGCACACCAATGCAGGTAACTAAATTGGAGGATGGTTAAAGGGGGAGGGAGGAGCAGGGAGGTTTAGGGATAGCAGCAGAAAAATTGCTGTACTGTATACGCATTTTCATTCATGCCTGTGGAATGTGATAACATGTCGGTTTCTGCATGTCAATACTTTTTATGGAACCTGCAATGTTGGATTGTATATTATTGTTTACTTCAATAAAACTTTTGAGACAAAAAAAAAATATATATAAAAACTTTTTTTTTATTTTCTTATAAAGTGATTCTAAAGGCTAGAAATGTTCTACCTTCACTACTTCAATACAGGGCACCCCCTTCCTGCCCAGGTCAATTTTCAGCACTGTAACATTTTGAATGACAATTGCGCGGTCACGCAACACTGTACCCAAATTAAATGTTAATAATTTTTTTCAAACAAGTAGAGCTTTCTTTTGGTGGTATTTGATCACCTCTGCGTTTTATTTATTTTTTTTGCGCTATAAACAAAAAAAGAGCGACAATTTTGAAAAAAAAAAAATATATATTTTTTACTTTTTGCTATAATAAATATCCCAATTTTTTAAAAAATATATAAAAAAAAAATCCTCAGTTTAGGCCAATATGTATTCTTCTACATATTTTTGGTAAAAAAAATATCGCAATAAGGATATATTGATTTGTTTTCTAAAAGTTATAGCACCTACAAAATAGGTTATTGATTTATGCCATTTTTATTATTTATTTATTTTTACTAGTAAGGGTGGTGCTCAGGACTGCGACATTGCGGCAGACAGATTGGACACTTTTTACACTATTTTGGGACCGCTGACATTTATACAGTGATCAGTGCTATAAATAGCCATTGATTACTGTATAAATGTCACTAACAGGGAAGGAGTTAACATTAGGGGGCGATCAAGGGGTTAAATGTGTTACCTAGGGAGTGATTCTAACTGTGGGGGGGATGGGACTGACTGTGGGAGGAGACCGATCGGCGTCTCCTCTCCCCTGACAGAGACGTGGATCTGTGGGTTTACACCCACAGATCCACGTTCCTGCTCTGTCACAAGCGATCATGGGTGGCCGGCGGACATCGCACCCTATTCCGGCGGGAAGCCGAGGACGTCATATGACACCCTCCCAGGGTGGGAGATCCCATCTGCGGACGGTATATGACTATGGGCAGGTATTGAAGTGATTGAAGTGGTCAAAGTGGATGTAAACCCGATTCATAAAAACGTCCCAGTATTTGTATCGCCCCCTCACCACCCTAAATACTTACCTGAGTCCTATTTCGATCCAGCGCTGTGCCCGTCTGCAGCAGCTCTCTCCCCTCTCTCTGCTCAGAGACAGCAGTGGGAGCCATTGGCTCTTGCTGCTGTTAATCAAAGCCAGCGACATGGGAGCCAGGGGCCAAATCCAGCTGTCTGTGTCAATAGACGCACAAAGTTTTGGATCAAGCCCACAGGTGGGCCTTCATAGAAACACACTTTTTTTTAACTCCATTTAACTAAGCCAAGCAAAGACAATGGGGTTACCAAAGGTAAATACTCTGTGCACTGCAAGTGCACCTGCAAGTGTACCCACAATTGCACTGCAAGTGCAGTTGTGCTAGATCTGAGGTGGACATGCAAGGAAAATAAAAAAACTGCATTTTTGTTTGCACGTGATTGGATGATAGAAGTCAGCAGGTCTTCCCTTCATTTCAGAGCTTCCCCTCGGATCTAGAGCAACTGCACTTGTAGTGCACAGTATATTTGCCTTTAGTAAATCAACCTAAATGTACGTGGTTTACCTTGATCTTCTATTTGCTGGTTTTCATCCACAAAGTTCCAGAACTGATCCCGTCCTTCATCCGCAAGAAATTCACTGTAGGAGTAAACGAGAAGGAAATGTTTAAGAATATGCTGGTACTAAGAACAACTGAATTATTTTGATAATATTTAAGCCCCATTTTGTTAGGCAGCCGTTTAGCCTTAGCACTGCTCTCCAAAGAAACATTTTGCGCTTTAAGATCCCAAAAATTACGGGAAAAAATAGGATTTTTTGTACTCACCGTAAAATCCTTTTCTCTGACATCCATGGACTGACACGGTGTCTCTTTACACTTTACACGTGGGTTATGTCCCTGCTTGCAGGAGAAGACCTAGGCAGAATGTGAAATGTTATACATACATTCCAAAAGCCAGAGCTGAACAGCCCCACCCAGGGGGCGGTCCCTCCGTACATAACCCTCCCACTACAGTCAGCAGACTTCAGTTCGTAACAAAGCAGTACAAACTTAAAAGGAAGGGTGGGTGCCGTGTCAGTCCATGGATGTCAGAGAAAAGGATTTTACGGTGAGTACAAAAAATCCTATTTTCTCTTACCATCCATGGACTGACACAGTGTCTCTTTACACTTTACACGTGGGATGTCCCAAAGCAGTGTCAAGAGGGATGGGAGCAGTATAAATGGAAAAACCAAAACTTCACTCCAATAAGGCAGAGCTCCTCAACGGAGGAGTCGCAACTTTAAACAGCGGCCTGCAGCACCCTGCGGCCGAAGGAAGCATCCGAAGATGCAGCCACATTAACCTTATAAAAAACTTAAAAGGCATGAACAGATGACCAGGTCGCCGCCTTGCACACTTGTGCAACCGACGCTTGATGTCGGGAAACCCAGGAAGCACCAATTGTCCTGGTGGAATGCGCCGTAACCGGAAAGGGAGGCGCCCGCCCTTTGAGAGCATAGGCTTGAATGACGGTTTGTCTGATTCCCCTAAAAATGATGGCAGACGAAACCGCTTGGCCCTGTTATGGACCAGACAGTCACAAATAGTGAGTCGGACTTCCGAATAGAAGCAGTAGCAGACAGGTACACCCGTAAGGCTCGTACCACCTCCAATATGTGCAGCGCAAACTCTCTGGGATGCGATGGGTGAGGACACAAGGACAGGAGGGTAATGTCCTCATGTAGGTGAAAGGTCGACACCACCTTTGGCAAAAAAGGAAGGTCACGGATGCAACACCGCCTTATCCTTATGGATGACTAAACATGGCGACTTGCAGGACAAAGCCGCCAACTCAGACACTCGTCAAACAGAAGTGATTGCCACTAAAAAGGCCACCTTCTGAGACAAGACAAGAAGGGAATATCCCGGATATTCCCAAAAGGAGGTTCCTGGAGGACCGAGAGCACCAAATTCAGATCCCACGGTGGGAGAGGAGGCTTGACAGGAGGGAGCACATGGCGAACACAACACAAGGTGCTAACCAAGAAAATAACCCACTAGAGGTCGCTGAAAGAAGACGGCCAAGGCCGAAATCTGATCCTTGATGGTACTCAAAGCAAGCTTTTGGGTCACTCCACACTGCAGAGGACGCAGGATTCTGGGGACGGAATACGTCTGAGGACGCCAGTCCAGCGCTTCGCACATGGCGATATAAGCTTTCCAGGTACGGTGATAGATCTGCCTGGAGGAAGACTTCCGTGTCCTTAACATGGTCAAAATGACCGAGTCCGAGAGACCTTGGTCCCTCAACACCTGGCTTTTAACAGCCCTGCCGTTAAAGCCAGAGACTGTAAGCCGGATGAAGCATAGGACCTTGAGACTGAAGGTCCTCCCCCATCGGCAATCGCCAGGGAACGTCCGCGACGAGACGTACCAGATCAGCGTACCAGTGATGCTGCGGCCAATCCGGAACAATTAGGATCGCCGTAGTTTATATCAGGCGATAAGGACCCTATGGGGCCACCAACGCATCTGAGGCATCGCCCAAGGATCCCTGGATCTGGCCACAACCTCGACCCTTGCGATTGAGTCGAAAGGCCAGCAGGTCCACATCCGGCGTGCCCCACCGTCGGTAAAGGAGTTGAAATATGCAAGGACCACTCTTCTTGGTCCGGTGTCTGGCGATTGGCGACTCAGATAGTCCGCCTGCCCATTGTCTATGCCCAGAATGTAAAATGGCCTACAGAGCCGGCACGTTTCTTCCGGCCCACTTCAGGATACGGACTACCTCGGAAGCCGCAGCTGAGCTCCGAGTTCCCCCTTGATGGTTTACATACGCCACCGCCGTGGCGGTGTCCGACTGGCTCCTGATGGAGCGACCCCGTACTCTCTCTGACCTGAGGAGAGACACAGTCCGATGGCCCGTATTACCAGAACAGTGATTGGTAAACGGGCTCGCCCGGAGTCCAAGGAATGAGCTGACAGGACTCCCCAGACTTCACCCCAGCCCGTCAGGCTGGTGTCCGTCATGAGTACCGTCCAGTGGATGGGAGGGGAACGCCTTTCCGGACCGAAGAGCCGAGGATCTCAACCACCATGTCAGGGGCGCCCTGACCAGGTGAATCACCTGGATCTGAAGATCCAAGGACAACGGGGATTTGTCCCAGGTGGACAAGATCTCCTTCTGCAATGCCCTGGTGTGTGATTGGGCATACGGAACGGCCGCGAAGGAGGCCACCACGAATCTCTGGACTCTCATGCAAAAAACGGATTGACAACCATTTTTGGGATGTCAGCACCCGCACCGCAGACTGAAGTGTCAGCAACTTCTCCAGAGGTAGGATACCTTTGCCTCCAAGGAGTCCAGAATCAGAACTAGATACTCCAGACACTGAGTCGGGACCAGGACTGACTCCTGAATGTTCAGGAACCACCCGAGTCCCTGAGGGTCTAATTGATGATAGTCACCTTTCCTCTAAGTCTGATCCACTTTCTGCTCTTAGCAGAAGATCGTCCAGATAGCCCACGACAGCAATACCTCGCTGTAACAGAAGGCTAGAACCGGAGCAAGCACCTTGGTGAACACCCTTGGTGCCGAGGCTAGGCCGAAAGGAAGAGCCACAATCGATAGTGGACTTCGCTGATCGCAAAGCGCAGAAACTTCCGGTGACTTGCGCAGATCGGAACATGCAAGTAGGCGTCCTTGAAGTCCAAGGACGCCAGAAGAAAATCCCTTTGGTGGAGTGTAGCGATCACTGTGCGAATGGATTCCATGCGGAATTTCTGCACCTTCTCGAAGGCATTCAGGGCCTTAAGGTCCAGGACAGGTCGAACCACGTCCTACCTTTGGGACGACAAACAGATTCGAGTAGAATACCTGAAAACTCTCCTGTGACGGAACCGGCACAATCACTCCGGACCTGATCAAATCCTGTACAGCCCCCAAGAGGGCTGCCCGACAGGTAGGAAGGAGAGGAAGATTTGAGGGAAAGAATCTGTCTGGGGGCCAGGATCGGAATACTATCCTGTATCCTGAGGTGACCTCCTCGCACACCCACCAGTCGGAGATTCGGGAGGACCACCGATTCGTGACCTGCGAAGTCGTCCCCCCACCCCAGAGTCGGGCGGAGGCAAGACTTCACGCGGAGGCGGGCTCGGGAGCCGCTTGTTTGGCTTACGCACCCAGGGGCGCTTGTGCCCACCAGCCGCACTCCGTCAGTCTGGGAGGACCTACCTGTGGACCCGACTGACGAAAAAACCCCTTGTTTGCTGGAAAGGAAAAGGCCCTGTTTGCGGCGGGCCCCCTTACCCTTGCCAGTCTAAGGAAGAAGAGTGCTTTTACCTCCCATGACATCCTTGACGATGACATCCAGAGCAGCACCGAAAAGTCTACCACCTATAAAAAGGTAGATACGTCAGGAGCTTCTTAGAGGCTAGGTCAGCAGACCAGCATTTCAACCAGATAAGACGACGCCATACCGCCGTCGGGACAGAGGCCCTGGATGTTAAAGGGCCCGCGTCCAACGTGGTGTCGCACACATAAACCAGGCCCTGCCCAGTTGGTGGGCCAGAGTAACTGTGTCTGGAGGAAGATTATGCTCCTGTACAGCTAGGTGCAACATTTTTTGCCCAACCTGTAAGTGTTTTAAAACACAAGGGTCGCCGCTACCACAGGCCGTTGGGCGGATCCCAACAAGGCGAACATGGCTATGCGCACCACTTCTGACCTCCTGTCAGTGGGGTCCTTAATGCAGGAGTCCCCTCCATCGGGAGAGTGGTGGCCTTGTTCAACAGGGCGACTGGAGGGTCGACCACTGGGGGAGAAGCCCACTTTTTAGGTAGGGCATCTTCAAAGGGGTATCTGATAGACAAACGCAGCGGGACCATAAAAAATTCTTCTGCGGCTTTTTCCAGACCTTATCAATGAGCTTGTCAAAGAAAGTACAATGGAAAAAACCCCTTTAGAAGGCCTGGCCTTAAAAGAACCAAAGGAGACAGTATCCGCCTGAGGTTCTGCATCCGCAGCATTTGAGCTTGAGAGTGTCCCTCACCGCAGTCATGAGCACACTAACAAGCGCCCTGTCATTTACTGACTCAGAACTGGAGTTTCCCTCATAAGGAATGTCCTGTTCAAAACCATCCATACATCCAGAACTAGGGTCCTGAGCGATAGTGGCTAGGCCCATATCTGAATCAGCGCACTGCCCTCGAGTAGATAAAGTGGGGAGAGGGTGCCTTTTTTGTACCTTGCGCTTGCACACAGCTCCCATCCTGGTCAGAAATTGATTCCAGGGCTGCCCACAACAGGTCCATAGGGACCGCAGGTGCTGAAGCACTGCCTGTTGCCACTGACATTTTTAGGGGAAGCTGGTGACACAGACTCCATATTGTCCCCCTCTGAGACTCTCTCAGATAAAAAGTCCACCCACAGGCTGTGCTGACTGAGGAGGGGGCGCCCAGGGGACTCACCAAACCGGACCAGGGACCGCTTAGTTCCGCTGTCTGTACCGCGCTGTGTCAGCGCTGGTGAGCTGTGAGGAGACTGTGAGGAGATTCGCGCTGCTACAGCAGCGCTAGAGGCCAAACTAGTGCTGAAAAGCGCGCGGGCTACAAGAAAATGGCCGCCGCACTTCACTGAGGCGATCCGCGGCAAGATGGCCGCCATGACGCAGTTAAAATGAAACAGCACACACGCACAGCGCCACTCGGCGCTCAGGCCCCAAAAAAAACACACAAAAAAGCCCCAAAGCATACATTGCAGACCAGCATGAGCCCCCCCAAGAACAGTGTGACCCCCAAGCACCCCACACAGCCAGCGCCAGTAATGGTGACAGAGAGCGACAATAAAATACAGGGGGAGACAGGGAAAATCCCCCACAGAGAAACACACAGCCTTTTGTACTCACCTGCAGGCAGGAGAGACTACTTACCCGTCCCCTGAGGGACACACTGGTGTTTCTGACAGGACTATCACAGTGCAGTACTGAGTAGCTGTCGGCCCGGTCCACCGCGAAAGATACAGTCAGTCAGGAGCTGTTCAGTCTTGAGAGGACCGTGGGAGCATGAAAGCAAACCCGGCCACCCCTGGAGTCATGGGGCCTGTCGTGAACTGAGTCTCACGCACACAAGGCGAGGATCAGCACGCTCGATGGTCGGACAGGGAAGACTACGAGGATATCTTGTACCCAACCTGTTGCCCAGCCGAAAGTTGGTAGAAGATTCTCAAAAATAAAATAAAAAAGAATTCCAAAAAGGAATAAAATAGGTCAGGAGACTAGCTCCTGAGGGAGCCACGTCTTCTCCTTCTGCTAGGCAGAAAAAAACTGAAGTCTGCTGACTGTAGTGGGAGGGTTATGTACGGAGGGACCGCCCCCTGGGTGAGGCTATTCAGCTCTGGCTTTTGGAATGTATGTATAACATTTCACATTCTGCCTAGGTCTTTTCCTGCAGGCAGGGACATAACCCACGTGTAAAGTGTAAAGAGACACCGTGTCAGTCCATGGATGGTAAGAGAAAAAAGTTTTGGGGGAAGTGAACCCTGCCTGACAGGTCAGGTGGATGGGCTCCCCTTCTAACATGAAATGTTACCTGCAGTGTTATGCAAAGGACACACTGAAGGACACCACACTGGCTCCACATTGCGCTCTGCATTTTATAAATGAAACATAAAATGTAGGCAGTGTGGATTGCTTACTGAAGTGTCCAATACAGAATAATAAGCCCCCACGCCCCCCTCCCCCGAAACAGCTTAAGGTGGAGGAACAAGCAGTAATGCTTACCTTGTCCTTTACTCTGGCCGGCTTCTGTCACTCCCCCACTCCCCTCTTCTCTCCGACATTCCGGGTAAGACCTCACTGTCCTCATGTACAATGTACTACTGCTGGCCCTGCATTGGACAGGAAGACATCAGAGAGCGACCACTGGTGGAACGCCAAAGAGAAGAGGATTCAGCGGACCAGTTGTACAGATGGAGGGAGCCTGCCGGAGTGAGCAATAAGGTAAGCATTAGAGCTTCTTCCTCTACCCCTTTAAACATTACAGTACACAAGGTACAAACTTCCCGGAGTTCAGCTTTAAACATTTTAAAGCCTAATGGGGAAAAGAAGAATGAGCATATTATTTTATTAGGAGCAGCCTCTTAAGAACATGTATATGGTATCAGGCTTGTGCTCCTGTGTTTGTGTTTTCTGTAACTGAAGTGTACACTGAGCATCTGTGAAGCTTCCCATCTGGCTGCAGTTTCTGCTTCTTCCAGTGGAAAGTACTCTAACCAGATCAGTAAATTACATGAATATGTATTTATACTCTGTGCAGACAGCAGCTCAGAGGACAGCAAAATGATTGTAAAAGATGCTTATTACTCCTACACCGAAAAAGACAACCGGGCAGAGGACCTGATCCTTGAAGTGAAGGATTGCCAGACCAGGAACCAAGAGACAGGTAAACATATGAGAGGGGAAATGGCACTGCAGCCAAACTTCATTGCTTTATTTGATTTAATTATGCAAACAAAGAACCCTTCACTCTGCAGCAATGGCAAGACACGTTCCTCTACTCCACACATCTCCAACCTGTGTCAGCTGGTGAGATGCCTGTGAAATGATCAATTTGCCACACTTTGCAAGGAAAACAACTCTCTAAATACATGAATGGAAATATTAACTTTATAAATGTAAGGCTGAATGCTAGGTAGATAAAAAGACAGGTGTGCGTTCATAAAAAAAAAAAAAAAAAAAATTGGAGTTGAACTCCATAAAAAAAAATAATAATCCTTCTTTGCAGTGGGGCTCTCCTCACACCGCAGGATTTA
The DNA here is from genome assembly GCA_029206835.1 of Rana muscosa. Classification (NCBI taxonomy): domain Eukaryota; kingdom Metazoa; phylum Chordata; class Amphibia; order Anura; family Ranidae; genus Rana; species Rana muscosa. The sequence goes on along the minus strand of CM055121.1, from coordinate 437,145,475 downwards.
AATGTTTGTGTATACCCAAGGGACTTTTATTTACCTCCTCGTATCCCTGGTATTTGGCGTGTGGTTGGGCCCTCAGTGTCCCAAGGTACAATGCAGGGCTATTGCCCCTGCACTGTACTTAAAGATGCAAACGTGTCTGTGGCTGCCCGAGCATCTTCGAGACAAGTCTGCAGGGGTATAGCATTGAAGGAGCTAGAAGAGGAGTGGATACAGTCTTAAAGCGGTATTAAAGCCTGCTTTGTTATTTTTACCTACAGGTAGGCCTATAATAAGGCTTACCCATAGTAAAATGAATATCTACTAAACGTGCACCAATTAGGAGATATTCACCCTGTATGCAGCCAGTGACATCACTGGAGCAAGAGCTCTGAAGGTTTGGCATAGCTTGCTGGAACTTCAGAGCTTTGTGACAAAACCAAGTGCTACGTCATCACGACTCTGGCCAATCACACAGCCGGAGCACGCAAACCCGGAAGAAAGGCAGAGAGAAGATGTCAGCCCTCTCATTGGTGACCATGGATGGGCTTTGTCCTAAGGCAAGTATTCCATAATGTGTAAGTATGTGATGCATACAATTGCCATACAGGTGGGGTTTTTTTTTGCCGTGGCTTAAAACCGTTGTAAAGTGAAAGAAAACCTAACTCCAGATAGGTCAGATAGTAGATCCCATCTCTTTTCCTGACTAGGGGGAAAGTCCAGCATCATCTGGCCCTTTCCTACCCAGCCCTACTGTCCCTGGCCCTCCCCTTTTATTCATGAATTTCAGTTCTTTCCAACATGAAGGCTCAGCTAGGGCATTCTGCATGCAAATGCAACGCATAATTCATCCAAAGGGTCAATCATCATGGATGAGGACTCTTGAGAGGAGTACTGAGGCAGATACAGAGAGCTGCGATTTTTTTCAGGATGCTATGTACAGCATTCTGCTGGCCCCTCCCACCAGTTATGATATGCTGCATTACATAGAGAAGCACAGAGACCCAGTTATGATATTAGGGTGTATTTTACCTTAATGCCGTGAATTCATTATTGTAAAAACACCTAGCATTTTGCTACAGGTAAGCCTATAAAGGCTTACCTGTAGCTACCCTGGATATCTACTAAACCTGAACGATTTAGGAGATATCCCTGTCCCCTGCATGCGCCGATGTCATCGGCACATGCGCACTGTAGCAAACTGAAGTAATGGCATGTATGTGACGTTGCTTCAGTGAGTGTGCCGTTACCAACGGCTCCCGCGCACATGCGTGGGAGTGATGTCATTGCGGCTCCGGCCAATAACAGCGCCAGAGCCCGCGATACCCGGAAGTAACTCCGGGAGCAATGTCGGCCACCGGAGCGGTGTACGAGGACGGCTGCGGGGGCTTCGATCTCAGGTAAGTAATTCATAAATGAGCTAGTATGCTATGTGTGACAGAACCCACTGTCACTGTGTGTTTTGGAAGGGACTGAGGGCGGGCCTTTTACCCACAGATTATGACCCAGAAAAGACAGAGACTTGGGGACAAGCTGGCATTGAGATAATGTAATGTAATGCTACATCCCTTCTCCCCCATCCCCCCCCCCCTCTTGTTGCTGTGTTTAATTGTGTTGGCTCATGGCACATAGACAATGGTCTGGACTGCAGACATCTCTCCGCAGGGGATGTGTATTGAAGGGCTGCCTGCTTACCATAATCCCTTTATGTTTAACTGTAGTCTCTGTTTCAATGTTCAGTTCCCATTGGTTCTTTCTTGTCCCCTACCCCCCTCTATGACAAGGCTAAGGGGAGTGTTCCTAACTGTGTGTAAAAGTGTATGTTTTGTATTTAATAAACAGTTGATGCTCTGTATGTTTAAACCTCAACACCGGTGTGGATTGTCTCGTGATTGAGGGGTTGAGGGCTGGTTATGGAGAATCTGCAGGCTGCAGGTGCGTTTGGAGGACAGGAGACACGGGTCTGGTGGATGTGCCCACCTGGGGTATCTGAGATCCGTCACACTATGCATACTAGCTCATTATGCCTTTGTCTTGCAGGTTTTTTTTCTTTTTCTCATAGGGTTTACAACCACTTTAACTTGTAGTGCAATGACTACAAGCATTGAACTTATTCTCCCTGGAGGAGAAACGCTTGAGAGGAGATATGATAGCTCTATATAAATATCTCAATGCTGATTCTAGCATAGGGAAAAAACTATTCAGTTGCGGGGAGTTTAAAAAGACACATTAGAAATGGAGAAGCGGTTTAACCTTAAAGCAGAGGTCCGCCAATTTTTTTTTTTTTTTTTTTTAAAGTCAGCAGCTACAAATACTGCAGCTGCTGAAATAAGGACAATTACCTTGTTCAGCTCGCCTGCGATGTCGGCACGGGAGGCAGACCCGTCCCTCGGACCTCGGATGCTGCCGCCGCCATCTTCAGTAAGGGAATCAGGAAGTGAAGCCTTTCGGCATGTGCGACTCGCGCTGCGCAATGCCACTGGTCCCTGCTGTCTTCTGGGACCCGTGTGTCTCCCAGAAGACAGCGGAGAGGGGGGGGCGCCGGACGTGGCGTAGACTCTCGCAGATAATGCGGGGGTCTAAGCCCAGAAAAGAGTGCAAATACTTGTCTTAAACAGGTATCTGCTCCCCCCTGAAAGGTGCCAAATGTGACACCAGAGGGGGGGAGGAATCCGGACAGCGGAGGTTACATTTTTGTGTGGACTTCTGCTTTAAAAGTGGTTGTTAACCCACTTTCACATGTTAACATAATCTGTTTTGTCTCCTAATACAGTGCCCCTCTGTCTGTGTTTTATTTATTTTTTTAATTCTCCTTTACCGTATCTTCCGGCGCTCATGTAACCGGCCGTATCTCCTCTCTGCCCGTCTGACAGAAACAAAGGGGGGGCCGAGATCAGCGGAACGCGAGGAGGAGAGGAGAGAGGAGACACGTCCGGTCACATGACCGCCGGGAGCCGCCGTGAGATACGGTAAGTGAGGATTTTTTTAAATAAAAACACAGAGACAAGAGGGCACGGTATTAGGAGACAAAACGGATAGTATAAAAATATATTGAATATTCCTGCAGCAGGAGGGGGATGGGGCGGCACTGTCGCTAGGTGACACGCAGAGAGGGGAGGGGGACAGAGGAGACAGACACAGAAGAGCTGGCTGCGGATGACGGAGGCACGTAAACTGACCACGGTGTCAGGGCTCAGCAGCCATGATATACCATGGTCAGTTTACAAAGGGGAGGGGAGAAACTGGTAGGATCAGACAGGTTTTTTAGGTGTTACAGGGGTTCAAATTACACAACACAAGCACTGTGCTGTATAAAATGCTTTAAATGAGCATGATCCATGATTGGGGGGTTAACAAACACTTTTTAAAAGAGCATAGATGGTTCTTTGCTGTCAGAGCGGTAAAGATGTGAACTCGCTTTCACAAGTGGCGGTGTCAGCGGGAGTGTCAATAGTTTAAAAAAAACTAATAGGTGACCATCTTAGCGAATGCAAAACGCAGGGATATGGGAATTTATATTGACAGAAACTCACGCATACACCTACGTCTTTATTCAACCTTACCAACCATGTAACAGAAAAAATCCTTTCACTTTGTGTCTAAGTAAGTTTTGTAAAACATACCAAAAAACTATGCACAAGGGTGCTTGGCAAAAGGTGAATAATGGATCACTTATTATGTCAACGACAGTTCAGCCAGGATTACCATACAGCTTTAGTCCTATTCTCTTCACAATACTCTCACAGAACCAATAGGTTAGTGTTGATGACTAAGGCCCCTTTCACACTGGGGCGTTTTTCATGCGGTTTAGCGCTAATAATAGCGCTGTTATACCGCATGAAAAAATCCTGCCCTGTGTCTTCAATGTGAAAGCCCGAAGGCTTTCACACTGAAGCGGTGCGCTAGCAGGACCGCTCCAAAAGTCCTGCTAGCCGCTTCTTTACCGCGGTCTCCCATTGAAATCAATGGGACAGCGCGGTAATACCGCCCGCAAACCGCGGCAATAGCCGCGGTTTGCGGGCGGTATTAACCCTTTTTCGGCCGCTAGCGGGGGTTAAATTAACCCCCCTAGCGACCGCATACCGCGGTAAGAACGACAGTATAGCAGCGCTGAAAATCGCGCTGCTATACCGCCACCGCACCTGCCCGCCCCAGTGTGAAAGGGGTCTAACTGTAGTGACTGACCTCTAAGGCTCGGTTTACACTGGTGCGATGCGGGAAACACTGCAATTCTAGTGCCAATTCCCACATTGCACCTGACTAGCAGGTAGTTCACACTGCCCTCTGCGAACCGCTGTGGGTGTCAACACAAAGTTAATGACACCCCTGGATCGGTTTACAGATCACAGTGCGGACTGTGAATTCGGACAGGAATCGGATCGCGTGGAATCCGATTCTGTGTGGACCAAAAAAAGGGTCCTGCACAAGTTTGGTCTGAATGCAATGCAAAATCAGCCATACAGTTTGTATGGCTGAAATTTGCATCGCACAGACATTGCATGTGATCTGCACAGCAATGCGAATCACATGCGATGTCTGGCATCGCACCAGTCTGAACCGGCCCTAAAAATAGGATTTTTATAACAGCTTACCTGTAAAATCCTTTTCTTGGAGTACATCACGGGACACAGAGCGACATAGTCATTACTAATGGGTTATATAGTTACCGTCAGGTGCTGGCACTGGCAACTTCCAAAACCGGAAGTACCCTCCCCTATATAAGCCCCTCCCATCCGGGAGCACCTCAGTTTTGTAGCAAAGCAATAAGTGTCCCCAAAGAGGGGCGGGAGCTCTGTGTCCCGTGATGTACTCCAAGAAAAGGATTTTACAGGTAAGCTGTTATAAAAATCCTATTTTCTTTCTCGTACATCACGGGACACAGAGCGACATAGTCATTACTAATGGGATGTCCTAAAGCAATGCCAAATGAGGGGGGGGATACACCATATATAAGCTGAGCGCTATCAGACATGAGGATCTTTTGCGGCCTGCAACACACTGCGCCCAAAGGCGACATCCTCCTGACTTCTAACGTCCACCTGGTAGAACCTAGTAAACGTGTGTACCGAAGACCATGTTGCGGCCTTACAGATTTGAGCCAGGGAGGCCTGGTGATGCACTGCCCATGAAGTTCCAACTGCTCTCGTGGAGTGCGCCCTAACTTTGAACGGAGGCGGTCTACTTCTCAAGCTATAGGCTTGTATTATGACCTGTCGAATCCACTTGGCTAAAGTAGATTTTGACGCTGCCTGACCCTTTCTGGGGCCTTCCGGCAGAATAAACAAAGTATCCGTTCTGCGAATCTGAGCAGTGGCTTTTAGATAAGCTTTAACTGCTCTTACTACATCCAAAGAATGCAATAACTTTTCCTCTACCGAAGTAGGCTTGGGGAAAAAAGAAGGAAGAACCACATCTTGGTTCAAATGAAAACTCGATACCACCTTAGGAAGAAAGGCTGGATGAGGACGTAACACTACTCTGTCCTTATGGATAACCAGATATGGCTCCTTACAGGACATAGCTGCTAATTCCGATACTCTTTTAGCCGAACAAATGGCTACTAGAAAAATCAATTTCCTGGTGAGAAGCACTAAGGAAATATGCTGTAATGGTTCAAATGGTTGTTTCTGTAGAACCGACAGAACCAAGTTTAGATCCCATGGACATATGGGAATATTAACCGGAGGACTAATACGCATCACCCCTTGTATAAAGGCTTTGACTAGTGAATGCGAAGCCAAGGGCCTTTGAAAAAATATTGACAAGGCCGAAATCTGACCCTTGATAGTACTCAAGGCAAGCTTCCTATCTACAGCCCATTGTAGGAAGTCCAGAATCCTACCTATTACGTATTTACGTGGATGCCATTTCTTGGCTTCACACCAGGCGATGTACGCCTTCCAGATTCTATAGTAGATCTGCCTGGATACCGGCTTCCTGGCATTGATCATGGTAGATACCACAGCATTAGAGAGCCCTCTCTTTTTTAGAATGTGGGCTTCAATAGCCAGGCCGTCAAACCTAGGGCTGGTAAGGAAGGGTGGTATATCGGTCCCTGCGAAAGCAGGTCCGGACGATGTGGGAGGGTCCAAGGACTCCCCACAGACATTTTTACAATCTCCGCGTACCATGCTCTTCGGGGCCATGCTGGAGCCACCAGAATCACTGGTTTCTTTTCTACCCTGATTCTGCGGAGTAATCGAGGTAACAATTGTGGCGGTGGGAATGCATATATCAGCTTGAACTGATCCCAAGGGAACACTAGGGCATCCGAGCCGCACGCTAGGGGATCCCTTGCCCAAGAGACAAACCTGTCCACTTTTGTGTTGAATCTGGATGCTAGCAGATCTACATCCGGTGTTCCCCACCGCTGACATATTGTCCGGAAAACCTCGGGATGAAGGGACCATTCCCCTGGGCATAATTGTTGGCGACTTAGAAAGTCCGCCTTCCAATTCTCCACTCCTGGAATGAATACCGCAGATATGGCTGGGACATATCTTTCTGCCCATCTCAGGATGTAATTTACTTCCCTTTGGGCTGCACGACTCCTGGTGCCCCCCTGACGATTGATATATGCCACTGCTGTGGCATTGTCTGACTGAACTCTGACAGGGGACCCTTGGAGTTTGGATGTCCATGCTACTAGGGCATACCGGGCTGCTCGTATCTCTAAGAGATTGATGGGCAGGGCCTTTTCCGCATCCGACCATCTGCCCTGGAGAGACCATTGCTCCAGTACTGCTCCCCAGCCTATAAGGCTGGCATCTGTAGTGACCACCTTCCAGGAAATCGGACTGAAGGATTTCCCTCTTTCCAGATTCTGGGGAACCAACCACCAGCGGAGGCTCCTGCGAACGGAAGGGGACAAGGACATTGGTAAGTCCAGAGCCTGAACTTTTTTGTTCCAGGCTGACAGTATGGCCCTTTGCAACTTCCTTGAATGGAATTGACCGTAGGGTACTGCTTCGAATGATGCCACCATTTTTCCCAGCAGCCTCATGCACAGGCGTATGGATGGCTGTCTTTTTGAACCCACTAAGTGGATCAAATCTCTCAAAGACGACCCCTTTTCTTGAGGCAAGAAAATCTTTCTCTGGTCTGAATCCAGCCTTAGCCCCAAGTATTCCAGACTTTTGACTGGTTTTAGGGCTGACTTGTCTCGGTTGATAATCCAACCGTGATATTCCAGATACTTGATTGTCTCGTGAACAACCACTTCTAGTTTTTCCACTGAGTGGTCTATCAGCAACAAGTCGTCTAGATATGCCATTATCGTTACACCTCGTGTTCTTAGATTGGCCAATAATGGGGCCAGAATTTTTGTGAACACTCTTGGTGCTGTGGCCAGACCGAAGGGTAAGGCTCTGAACTGAAAATGGCGCCCTTCTACCGCAAAGCGTAGAAATTTTTGGTGGGCTGGAAAGATGGGGATGTGCAAATAAGCATCTTTGATGTCGATCGAGGCTAACCATTCCTCCCCTTGTAGGGCAGTGGCTACCGATCGGATCGACTCCATCCGGAAAGTCCTGATATGTAGGAATTTGTTTAGCCCTTTTAGATTTAATATGGGCCTCACGTCCCCGTTTGGCTTCGGAACTGTAAAGAGGTTTGAGTAAAACCCGAACCCCCATTCTTCCAGGGGAACCTCTATAATTACTGCTTGAAGCAATAATTGTTCCAGTGCCAACAGGAGGGATCCTCTCTTCTGGGGATCCCTTGGCACGTTTGACCTTATAAAGCGGGAAGGAGGGGAGTTTTTTAACTCCAATTTGTATCCCAGATTTACTGCGGAGAGCACCCATCTGTCTCGGATCGTGTCCCGCCAGGTTTCTGTGAACAACTGAAGTCTTCCCCCCACCCGATTGGGTGGGGGCAACCCTTCATGCATTTGACTTTGGGGGAGGTTTTGTACCTCTCCTGCTCCAGGGCTTCTTGTTACCCTGCAACTGTCCCTGATTTTTACCTCCGGGATTTGACCGGGGAGGCCGTCGGAACTGTTTCACAGCCGATGTCCTAGGGACTGGAGAAGCCGGCCTCTTAAAGGAGGGACCTCTAACTCTATTTTTAACCGGCAAAAGTGTACTTTTACCGCTGGAAATTCTCTGGATATACTTGTCCAGGTCTTCCCCGAATAAGCGCTCCCCATGAAATGGGAAGCTGACCAGCAATTTTTTACAGGGAGCTTCAGCAGACCAGTTTCTGAGCCATAGAAGCCTGCGCATATGTACTACAGACAGCGTAAGGCGGGAGGCCTGATGGATTGAATCCTTTATGGCGTCCACCGCAAAGCATAAGGCTCTAGGTAGATCAGCTAGGGCAAGAGCCTGCTGATCTGGCAAGTCCCTTAAGACCTGTTTCAACTGATCCTTCACTGCTTGGCAGACCCCTATAGCTGCCACTGCTGGTTGTGTCACCAATCCTGCTGTAGAAAAAGCAGATTTCAATAATGACTCCAATTTTTTATCTATTGGGTCCTTGAACATTTGGACATTTTCCACCGGACATGTCAGTGATTTATTCACACAAGAGATGGCTGCGTCCACTGTAGGGACCTTCCATTTTCTGATGAACTTATCCTCCATGGGATAGACCACCGGAAATCTCTTGGGGGGAGTAAATATTTTGTCAGGATGCTCCCAATCCTGGTAAATGAGCCCCTCCAGTAAAGGATGGATCGGAAAGGAACAAACAGTCTGGGGAGCTTTTAGCGACCCCAACGAGGAGACAGAAGTGGAGGATGGCTCCGCAAGTGGCATTTTAAATGCTGATCGGACCATATTAGTCAGGGACTGAACCCATAACCTCTCAGCATGTGATGCTGAGAACGGCTCTTCCACTGTTGATTCCTCTACAACCGAATCAACCTCATCCTGATCCCCCTCAGGTAGGTCGACCTCTGTATGGGACTGTTGCTCTGTTAACAGGCACTCTGAGGGAGGAGACGGAGATCGAGCGCTTTTCTCCTGTGACAGGGAAGCAGCGATTAATGCTGACAATCTCTCTTCCAGTCCTCCCAGAGCTGAGGAAAAAACCTCCTCTGTTACATACACAGGAGCAGGTGAACTGGGGACAGCCACAGTACCAGGTACTCCTGGGGGTGCCCTACGGTCACTAACCTCTGATTCTTCAGGGGAGACTGGTGCAGCCAAAGCATGCCCAAGATCCTCAGAGCCCGATGGAGACCCTCTATTCCTCCTGGAATTTCTAGTCCCGGAGTTTTTAGACGGCATATTCCTAAGCCACAAAGCTGAGGTATTCCAGCCGAAATACACCAGTTACTGATAATAGTCTAGCATAAATGCTGCTATAATAAACAGTTGGTGTCTACTAATGTGCCTTTCTAGGGGATGCCTGTATCAACCGCTTGCTGTATGCCTTTAAATGTTGCCAGCTCTGTCTCTGTACTTCATAGCCAGCTTACTACAATATTGTGGCTTTTTAAAACCTGCTGGGACGCCCGCACATGCGCAGAAGCGCTGCGGCGCGCACAGAGCGTCATCCCCCAGGCTCCGCCCCCTTTCCCGGCTCACTTCTATATATATATATATAGAGGCGCGTGCACGCGCACGCGCGCGGCCACGTGCGCCCTCGGCGCTAATTTCAAACATGGAAACCAGGGACAGGAGCCAGGGCCCCTCTTTGCCGCAGGCCGGGGGATGGACGAGCACTGCAACATGGCAGAGGAAGCAGTTTCCTATAGGAGAACTCACCAACTGCCTGGACTTTGCTCTCTGAGAAGAAACTAGTCCACATGACAAGAAAACATTCCACAGCGGCCTCTAGTGGACAAACACAGGTACCGCAGTCTAATATACTAAATATATATAAAAAAACATATTTTTTTTTTTTTTTTTTTTTTCTTGACCACCATTAAAAATTATTACATTTTTTTAGTAGTTACAGGCATGCACAGAATCTTGCGGGAATACCATTAGGTAACAGACAGAAAGACAAATTAGGCTTGGGGGTCCCCCAATAGAACCAAGTTCCTGGGGGCCCCCACTTACCTGTTCCTCGCCGCAGGACTTTGTTTGGTCCACAAAAGCCCAAACTTCACCTATCACGGCAGGCATTGTAATCAAACCTTCAGGGACCGGGTTCCCAAGGATTCCACTCCCCTGGACCTGTATAGCACCCTGCACAGAAAACATCTTGGTCGTGGGTATGACCAGAGCTCTGGATCCCAGGGTCCAGCTCTCCTAAGAGAAGCATTACAGGCAGAACCTTGCTCTTCTCTTTGCAAGGCCCGGGTACCGACCGTTTAGCTATGAAGCTTTTTTGGTCGGATCCGGAATAGCTTACTGAGGCCCAAAAGAACCTGTACGCAAGCTCAGTGAAAAACACATGTTTCTTCTTGGCCAACACCTTAGACACTGGCAAAAAAACTGAGGTGCTCCCGGATGGGAGGGGCTTATATAGGGGGGGTACTTCCGGTTTTGGAAGTTGCCAGTGCCAGCACCTGACGGTAACTATATAACCCATTAGTAATGACTATGTCGCTCTGTGTCCCGTGATGTACGAGAAAGAAAAAGGGTTTTAGACAGTTAAACATATAGCTGAGTTCTAATTCTGTCGCTACACGGTTTAGTGTGACACCATTATTCAGAACATGATGCCACCCTACAACTTGTTCATTGGGCTATGAATGAGTAATAAAACTCAGGTGGGGTCATTTCTGTATTCTGTTTTCCTGTTCTCATCTAACTGCCAATAACCTACAACATTAGCAAGACAACAGACAGCACTCATAGAAGTACTGCTCCCCTCCAAGCTACTACAGTTACAAGAGATGTTAGCCCCACAGCAAGGCTTCTGTCAGCCCTCTATACTTAGTCCAGAAAAACACCACAGCTGGAGTCCAAACATGATCCAAAAGGTCATATCTGGACTTCAGCTTTGGTGTTTTTCTGAACACAATACATTAGAAAAAAGCCTGGATGGCTAATAGCGCAAAACATGTCACTCATTTTTTTTCTGTTGTGCAGTGGACTATAGAAGTTTAACATACAAACAGATATTAGGTGACCTTCTCAGCAACCAGAAGGAACTACAATGTAATATTTAGACTAAATGGTGTTTCTTATAGATTTGACTGGAGGTCCACTCTGAATTATCCTTCTTGGCTCCACACATTGAGGAGTCTTACCTGGCCTCCAGCAGCAAGGATGTAGAAGCCCACTTGGTGGTGAGGGACATGGTGACACCCTTGGAATCTGTACTCGCTGAAGACAGGCAAAAGCCAAAACCCAGAAGTAGCCACAGTGAATCCATCTTGCTGCCAGTGTCTGCAAAAAAGCAGAAGCATTTATCATAATTAGAAGTCATCTAATCAAATGAAGTGTAAAAGGTTATCTCTCCCTGCCTGCCCACCACTCCTTGAACACCATCTTGTCCTCGTAAAAAAAAAAGAATGACTATCAAATTATCATGAAAAATAATATGATGCCCTTTGTCTTCAGTGGTGGTTTACCGATGGGTCCTAGCTATAGGGCAGGGATCTCCAAACTTTCTAAACAAGGGGCCAGTTTACTGTCCTTCAGACTTTAGAGGGGCCAGATTGTGGGCAGTGGAAGTAGAAAATATCCTGGGGTCACTGGGAATAGAGAATGCCCCATCTTTGGTATTAGGGGAATAGTGCCCCATCATTGGTGTCAGTGGGAAGAATAGTGCCCCATTGTTTGTGTTAGGGGAAGGAATAGTGCCTCGTATCAGTGGAAGAAATAGTTCCCCAAGGGCCAGATAAAGGCAAAGGGCCGCATCCGGCCCCTGTGCTGCAGTTTGGACAGCACTGCTATAGGGTCTGTACTGCCCCGGAGAATCAGCCAGCCAGCCAGCCTGTTGACTTTTTTGTATCAGTTTAATTCAGGTTCACCATCAGCAACAAAAACCCAGTGCTTCATCATGAAACGCTTCATATTTGAGCTTATAAACAAACATTATGTCCTGTTTGCCATAGTGTAAGGAAGTAACATTTAGATTTTTTGGCAGCTTTAGTTAAGCATAGAAGCTGCAAACTGAAATTAGATGATAATTTTATATAAAAACATTAAAGCCGGCCATAGGTGCGATTTTCCTTTATGCAACCACGGGTTGCAAGAAGGAAAAAAAATCACTTGATTCCCCCATCACCAGTCAGTGTTGATTGGGAAATCCCTCCAGCTGTTGGGTGGCAGGGGGAGCTGTCCATGGCAGGAGATCACAGTGATTATTGCTAGCCGCTATAGCGGAACCAATTGGTATAGGGCGGAAGTGATGTCAGCTTGGGGGCGGACTGCCTCTATATCTCCTCCAGTCCTGTGAGGACCTCAAGCGCCCGTGATTTACTATAATTGCCAGACCAGGACACCTATGTAGATTAATTTGCATGTTGCCAGATATGAACTGTGAGTTCTAAAAAAAAAAAAAAAAAAAAAAAAATCTGCCCACTAGATGGCAATTTAATCCCTTTCTATACTTACTCACTCACTCACTCACTCACACACACACTCACACAGGAGCGGTCGGGGAATATCGCATGCGATTCCGCCAGGAATCGTACCACATTCCTGTTCAAATCGCATGCGATTCTTTGCAGTGCAATTTGCACCCCCCATTCATTTTGTATTGACGCAAATCGCACTGTATCAGTTTCGGTACCGAGAGCATTTGGACGAGTACCGATACTTGCGCAAATTCTTGGTATCACTGCATCCCTGAAAAACCCACTGCCAGTGCGCCCAGAAGCAGCAGAAAAAAACAATTGACGCTGCTAAATGCGCCTAAGCACTAGGCACATTTATCACTTCAGTAATATTCATTTTAAAAATAAAAAAAATAAAGAAACTAAAATTCTGGCCAATGCACGCCCAGACATCAACTGTTGCGAAACTGGTTTGAAAAAACACAGCTTAGGTGAGTTTATAACACTGATTTTCTCATGTCACAAGAAACAGCGTTTTAATATAAACCAGTGTGCATGAGGTCCTATTGGCCAGCTCAGGATGACAAAACTCCTACACATGCACAGAGGAGTTCATCCTTGTACCCAGGATCTATACCTCTTCCCTCTCTGTTCATGTTGCAGTGAACTGTCCATCCATCTGGAAGACCCCCCCTCCCCCATTCTTAACCACTATGACACTGTTTATGGGAGACAGCACTTCCCCTTCTCCTTAAAGAGGAAGCAAACCCTGATGGAGAGAAGGCAGAAGGTTTTTTTTTTATCTTAATGCATTCTATGCATTTAAGATTATTATTAATATTATACAGGGTTTATATAGCGCCAGGAGATATTTGCAGAAAACACTGCACTGATGTCTACGGTGCATGCGCACCGTAGACAACAGCGCAGGCGCACTGAGCGTGCCAGTTTTCTGAATGGGGAAAATGACGCTCCCGCACGCATTCGCGGGAGTGACGTCATCGCCGCTCTGGCCAGTCACATCGTCGAAGCGCCTATACACGTAAGACGCTCGGAGGGGACATGGCGGAGGGGAACGAGGAGCGCTTCGGGGGCTTCGATCTCAGGTAAGTGCCACATAATGAGCTAGTATGCTATGCATACTAGCTCATTATGCCTTTCTCTTGCAGGGTTTTTTTTCCCCAGGAAAAATTTTTTGGGGTTTACTTCCTCTTTAACAAAATGAAGGCAAACTTTACAGTTATGTTACAATTTGGTAAAAGAGGAATCAGAGGGCCCTGCTGGTTAGCGCTTACAATCTAGGAGGGAGGGTAAATTGATAAAAAAGGTAATAGCTGTGGGGGATGAGCTGATGGAGAAAGTAAAACAGTGTATTAGTTGGAAGCAGGATAAGCTTCTTTAAAGAGAAGGGTTTTCAGGGATTGTCTAAGGATGGATAGATTAGAGGACAGTCCGACAGATTGGGGTAGGGAGTTCCAAGGAATGGGAGAAGCTCTGGAGAAATCCTGGAGGCGAGCATGGGAGGAAGTGACAAGGGAACTAGAGAGCAGGAGGTCTTGGGAGGACCGAAGAGAGCGGCTTGGTTGGTATTTTGGGACTAGGTTAGTGATGTAGCTGGAGGCAGAGTTATGGATGGCTTTGTAAATTATTGTTAGTACTTTGAATTTTATTCGTTGGGTGAGTGGGAGCCAGTGGAGGGATTGGCAGAGAGGGATGGAGGACACTGAATGGTTGGTAAGGTGGATGAGTCTTGCAGCAGCATTCATTATGGACTGAAGGGGGGATAATGTATGTAAAGGTAATTCAATGAGGAGGGATTTGCAGTAGTCGAGGCGAGAGATGACCAGGGAGCGAATTAGAAGCTTGGTGGTGTCATTAGTTAAAAAGGGGCGTATTCTGGAAATGTTGCAGAGGCCAAGGCGGCATGATTTGGACAGGGATTGGATGTGGGCCTGAGAGGACAGTTCAGAGTCTAGGGTTACCCCCAGCACCCTGGCATGTGAGGACGGACTGATAGATGTGCCATTGATCTTGATAGAGAAGTCAGGGGAAGGGGAACATGGGGGAGGAAATATTAAGAGCTCAGTTTTAGATAGATTCAGTTTGAGGAAGTGGTGTGACATCCAGGCTGATATGTCGTTTAGTAAATCAGTGATGTGTGAGGAGACTGATAGGGTGAGCTGAGGTGTAGAGAGATAGATTTGGGTGTCATCGGCATATAAATGGTAGAAGAAGCCATGGGAGGCTATCAGCTGGCCCAGGAAGGACATGTAGATCGAGACTAGTAGAGGTCCAAGGACAGAACCTTGGGGGACCCCAACGGTAAGAGGTGTTCCAGAGGAGGAAGTAGAGTTGTAAGTGACACTGAAGGTGCGGTGAGATAGGCAAGACCAACGGAGAGGGCAGCCATGGAGACCAAGTAAATTTAGTTTTTTGAGGAGGAGGGAAGATAAAAAGCCTTCAGTGTGCAGCAGTCCCCCTCAGCCTCCCTAATACTTACCTGAGGTCCATCTAGATCCAGCGATGTTGCACGAGAGACTCGGCTGTCTGGGACTCTCCCTCCTCATTGGCTGAGACAGCAGCGAAGCGCTATTGGCTTCCACTGCTGTCAAAGTCAGCCAGCCAATGAGGAGAGAGGGGCTGGGCCACAGCTCTGAGTCTGAATGGATACACGGAGCTGCGGCTCGGCTCGGGTGCCCTCAGAGCAAGCTGATTTGCTGTGGGGGCACTCAACAGGAGGGAGGGGCCAGGAGCGCCGAAGAGGGACCCGAGAAGAGGAGGATCTGGGCTGCTCTGTGCAAATCCACTGCACAGAGCAGGTAAGTATAATATATTTGTTAATTTAAAACAAAAAAAATTTGACTTTAGTATCACTTTAACCACCGCTCACTGTATATATACGTCGGCAGAATGGCACCGACAGGCACAATCACGTAGAGTGTACGTGATTGCCTTTGTACAGTTGGGGGGTCCAATCGGACCCCCCTTCTGTACAGTGAGCGGTGGCTAAGTGTCCGGGAGCGTTCCGGGATGAGGGGGCAGCCATTCGTTTCTGGCCACCCCCTCGCGATCGCTCCCGGCGAATGGAAATGCCCCCTCTGTCTGTGTCAGACAGGGAGCAGGAGGAAGTGATGTCATCTCTGGTGCGGCGCTCACGTATACCGAGCGCCGTACAAGAGAAGATATCAGGTCAGTGCACACAACACTACACTGACACCAGGACACATAGGGACATAAATCGCCCCCCCAGGCCCCCCCAGATCACCCCCCCAGCCCCCAGTCACAGTGTCACTGATTGCAGTGATCATTTATTTAGTGATCACTGCAATCAGTGACATTTGTGACTGTAAAAGTGTCACCAAAGTTTAGTCTTAGGTCCAGTGTAGCCCCCTAACCCCCCCTAATAAAGGTTTAACCCCCTGATCACCCCCCAGATAACCCTTTCACCCCCTATCACCACTGTCGCTTAGCGATCATTTTTCTGATCGCTGTCTTAGCATCAGTGATGCAGATCGGTAGCCGGTAATTTTTTTTAGGTTCGCCGCAGGTTTTTATAGCGTCAGGTACCCCAATATATTATCTAATAAAGGTTTAACCCCCTTGATCGCCCCCCAGGTAACCCTTTCACCCCCATCACCACTGTCGCTAAGCAATCGTTTTTCTAAACGCTGTCTTAGTGTCTGTGATGCAGATCGGTAGCCGGTAATTTTTTTTAGGTTCGCCGCAGGTTTTTATAGCGTCAGGTACCCCAATATATTATCTAATAAAGGTTTAACCCCCTTGATCGCCCCCCAGGTAACCCTTTCACCCCCATCACCACTGTCGCTAAGCAATCGTTTTTCTAAACGCTGTCTTAGTGTCTGTGATGCAGATCGGTAGCCGGTAATTTTTTTTAGGTTCGCCGCAGGTTTTTATAGCGTCAGGTACCCCCATATATTATCTAATAAAGGTTTTAACCCCCTGATTGCCCCTAGTTAACCCCTTCACCAGTGATCACCATATAAGTGTTACGGGTGACGCTGGTTAGTTAGTTTGCTTTTTATAGTGTCAGGGCACCCGCCGTGTATATAACCCAATAAAGGTTTAACCCCCTGATCGCCCGGCGGGTGATATCAATTAGGTTTTAGCGTCAGAGAGGGTCTGAGTCACACCCCAGGCAGCGTCAGGTTAGTGCCAGTAACGCTAACACCCACGCGTGAAGCATACACCCCCCTTAGTGGTATAGTATCTGAACAGATCAATATCTGATCTGATCAGATCTATACTAGCGTCCCCAGCAGTTTAGGGTTCCCAAAAACGCAGTGTTAGCGGGATCAGCCCAGATACCTGCTGGCACCTGCGTTTTGCCCCTCCGTCCAGCCCAGGCCACCCAAGTGCAGTATCGATCGATCACTGTCACTTACAAAACAAAAACACACATAACTGCAGCATTCGCAGAGACAGGCCTGATCCCTGCGACTCCAGTGCTGTAGGAGGTGATTTCACCACCACAGTTAAAAAAAAAAAGCAAATATGCCGAAGCATTGGGGCAGCAGGGGCGGAGGAGCGATTTTGCTCCTAATGCCGCGTACATACGGTCGAAATTCCGACGGAGGCTTGCCCGTGGAAAAGTCCGACCATGTGTGTGCGGCATAACTTTTTTGCGGGAGGATGCCCCCATGCTTCGGCATATATAAATGGTGCGTGTATGCCCATCATTGGAAGTGGGTGGATGAAGGGCGGTATTCTAATGGTGGGCATACCCACCGATCAATCTCTTTTTTCGTTGAGCCAACTGGCTGCATGAAATAAAAAGATTACAATACATGTCCAACAAGGACCAGCAACGTACTGGTATGTTGCTGGACTTTGAATGTTTATACCAGAATGATGCCTGCGGGTTTAGGTATCATCTTGGTATCATTCTTTTCAGCCTGCGGCCGGCTTTCATGTAAAAGCAATCCTAGCGGCTAATTAGCCTCTGGACTTCTTTTACAAGCAGTGGGAGGGAATACCCCCCCCCCCCCCGGATATAAAAAGCGCCATTGGGAAATTGGGAAAGCATTTTATCACACCGATCTTGGTGTGGTCAGATGCTTTGAGGGCAGAGGAAAAATCTAGGGTCTGGAAGACCCCAGTTTTTTCAAAAAAAGAGTACCTGTCACTACCTATTGCTATCATAGGGGATATTTACATTCCCTGAGATAACAATAAAAATGATAAAAAAAAAAAATACTTGGAAGGAACAATTTAAAAATAAAATAAAAAAGCAAAATTAATAATAAAAAAAAAATAAAAAATAAAAAAAGCACCCCTGTCCTACCCTGCTCTTGCCCAATGGCGAACGCAAGCGTCGGTCTGGCGTCATATGTAAACAGCAATTGCACCATGCATGTGAGGTATCACCGCGAAGGTCAGATCGAGGGCAATCATTTTAGCAGTAGACCTCCTCTGTAAATCTACTGGGGTAACCTGTAAAGGCTTTTAAAAATGTATATAGTTTGTCGCCAATGCGCGTTTGTGCGAAATTTTAAAGCATGTCGTGTTTGGTATCTATGTACTCGGCCTAAGATCATCTTTTTTATTTCATCAAACATTTGGGCAATATAGTGTGTTTTAGTGCATTAAAATTAAAAAAAGTGTATTTTTTAACCCAAAAAATGCGTTTGAAAAATCGCTGCGCAAATACTGTGTAGAAAAAAAAAATGCAACACCCACCATTTTAATCTGTAGGGCCTTTGCTTTAAAAATATATATAATGTTTGGGGGTTCAACATAATTTTCTTGCAAAAAAAAAAATGTTTTCATGTAAACAAAAAGTGTCAAAAAGGGCTTTGTCTTCAAGTGGTTAGAAGAGTGGATGTAAGCTTCCTAATGTTGTGTATAAAATGCCAGAACAGTTCAAAACCCCCCCAAATGACCCCATTTTGGAAAGTAGACACCCCAAGCTATATACTGAGAGGCATGTCGAGTCCATGGAATATTTTATATGTTGACACAAGTTGCGGAAAAACGACAATTTTTTTTTTATTTTTATTTTTTTTTGCACAAAGTTGTCACTAAATGATATATTGCTCAAACATGCCATGGGCATATGTGGAATTACACCCCAAAATACATTCTGTTGCTTCTCCTGAGTACGGGGATACCACATGTGTGAGACTTTTTGGGAGCCTAGCCATGTACGGGACCCCAAAAACCAAGCACCGCCTTCAGGCTTTCTAAGGGTGTAAATTTTTGATTTCACTTCTCACTGCCTATCACAGTTTCGGAGGCCATGGAATGCCCAGATAGCACAAAACCCCCCCAAATGACCCCATTTTGGAAAGTAGACACCCCAAGCTATTTGCTGAGAGGTATTGTGAGTATTTTGCAGATCTCGCTTTTTGTCACAAAGTTTTGAAAATTGAAAAAATATATATATATATATATATATTTTTTTTTTCTTTCTTCATTTTCAAAAACAAATGAGAGCTGTAAAATACTCGCCATTCCTCTCAGCAAATAGCTTGGGGTGTCTATATTCCAAAATGGGGTCATTTGGGGGGGTTTTGTGTGATTTTGGCATTTTATGGCCTTCGAAACTGTGATAGGTAGTGAGGAGTGAAATCAAAAATTTGTGCCTAGAAATCCTGAAGGCGGTGCTTGGTTTTCGGGGTCCCGTACGCGGCTAGGCTCCTAAAAAGTCCCACACATGTGGTATCCCCGTACTCAGGAGAAGCAGAAAAATGTATTTTGGGGTGTAATTCCACATATAACCATGGCATGTGTGAGCAATATATCATTTAGTGACAACTTTTTGTAATTTTTTTTTTTTTTTTGTCATTATTCAATCACTTGGGACAAAAAAAAATTATCTTCAATGGGCTCAACAGGCCTCTCAGCAATTTCCTTGGGGTGTCTACTTTCTAAAATGGGGTCATTTGGGGGGGTTTTGTGCTATTTTGGCATTTTATGGCCTTCGAAACTGTGATAGGTAGTGAGGAGTGAAATCAAAAATTTGCGCCCTTAGAAATCCTGAAGGCGGTGCTTGGTTTCCGGGGTCCCGTACGCGGCTAGGCTCCCAAAAAGTCCCACACATGTAGTATCCCCGTACTCAGGAGAAGCAGCAAAATGTATTTTGGGGTAAAATTCCACATATAACCATGGCATGTGTGAGCAATATATCATTTAGTGACAACTTTTTGTAATTTTTTTTTTTTAGTCATTATTCAATCACTTGGGACAAAAAAATAAAAAATTCAATGGGCTCAACATGCCTCTCAGCAATTTCCTTGGGGTGTCTACTTTCCAAAATGGGGTCATTTGGGGGGGTTTTGTACTGCCCTGTCATTTTAGCACCTCAAGAAATGAGATAGGCAGTCATAAATTTAAAGCTGTGTAAATTTCAGAAAATGTACCCTAGTTTGTAAACTCTATAACTTTTGCGCAAACCAATAAATATACGCTTATTGACATTTTTTTTACTAAAGACATGTGGCTGAATACATTTTGGCCTAAATGTATGACTACAATTGAGTTTATTCGATTTTTCTTATAACAAAAAGTAGAAAATATCATTTTTTTTTCAAAATTTTTGCTCTTTTTCCGTTTATATCGCAAAAAATAAAAATCGCAGAGGCAATCAAATACCATTAAAAGAAAGCTCTATTTGTGGGAAAAAAAGGACGCAAATTTCGTTTGGGTACAACATTGCATGTCCGCACAATTTACAGTTAAAGCAGCGCAGTGCAAAATTCTGAATTCACCTCTGGTCCTCTAGCTACCAAATGGTCCGGGGCTTAAGTGGTTAAAACAGGAAGGAAACCATCAGGAGGGTCAC
The DNA here is from genome assembly GCA_029206835.1 of Rana muscosa. Lineage (NCBI taxonomy): Eukaryota > Metazoa > Chordata > Amphibia > Anura > Ranidae > Rana > Rana muscosa. Next base: position 437,125,295 of record CM055121.1, on the reverse strand, counting down.
CGCTAACACGTGATAAAATACCAAAGTCTTTGCACCATAACAACATTCCGTGCTACAATGTCCTATGTCTCTATTAAAACCACTATGGGGCTGCAGTAAGTATCAGATGTCAGCACGGGTATCACTGATTGTCCCGTTTCACAAAAAAGTATGCACCTGCATGAATATTAAACATTTTAGGAAAAGTTTCCTTCTAGAATAAATTGATGAACTCGAACCTGCCGCTACACATGGTCACTCAAATAGAGACCATGCTCATAAATGTACATAAGTGGATATGAAGGAAGATGTGGGCCCTAGACAGGTTTAGCTCTGAGGAAGGGGGTGTGTCCCCCGAAATGAGTCTGCCAATTTGAGTGACGGTTTGGGCCTGGCGACACCTTCCTACTGCTGGACCTACACTGCATTGTTATACATTGCTGCATTGCTTTCTGGTATACTTGTGAGTGTGTTTTTGGTGTTTTCCAATAAAGGTCTATGCAGTAATGTCGTTGGCATTTGCATCCTCCTGTCTGTTTTTACAGTTTTCTGTCGGGATTCCCCATCTGAGGAGAGCTGCATCGGTGGAGCATATCGGTTGAAGATTTCTTCAGAGATCATGACTATTACAGTTTGGCAACATCCAGATGTCTATGCCTCTTGAGCATTGGGGTGTATGTGAATGCCCTTTTCCCTTTTATTCCACAGAAAAAGAAAGGTAGGCAGTGCTGTGAAAATCACATGTGATTCTGTGCAGTGCAATATGAGCCCATCAATTTTTATGGCTCTAATCGCAGCGCATCCGCATGAAAAAGGTCCAGGCACTTTTTTTTTTGCCGCACTGGAATCGGATCGCATTAGTGTTAATACCAATGCAATCTGATTCAAGCAAACACACTGCGTTCTGTGACCTGCTTTTGGGGCGTCATAAAAAAAACACACCTGTAAGGCAATTGCATAATGTGCTAGTAAAATTATAAAATACTTACCTTGGAACAAAGCCTTCCAGCGGTGTGCTTTCACCGCTGAGAGGGCTGACATCTTCCCCCGGTCTTTCTTCCAGGTTCACACGCTCCAGCTATGTGATTGGCCGAAGCCACAATGACATCATTCCTGTACACGGGAGCCCTTGGTTCCAGCATGAAGCTCTGAAGGTTCGGCAAGGTATAGCCGGTCCTTCAGAACGCATGTGCTGGCGATGTCACTGACTGCATGCAGGGTGAATATTTCCTAAATTGTGCAGGCTTAGGAGCTATTCATTTTACCTACAGGTAAGCCTTATTATAGGCTTACCTGTAGGTAAAACCCACAAAGTGGGCTTTATTACCGCTCCGTCATCACCGCCTGGACGCCACCACAACATCCCCTGTAGCCTTGGTGAGCACACAAGGAGATTCCTCCAGCTGGAGGGGAACTTTGCGTGACTCTTTGGACACTGGCCTGACTGGCCCACCCACGGAGTGACTGGAATCGTGAAAGGGAGGGTGGCAGCCTTTGGTGATAACAACACGGTCCAGTCTTCCTTTGCAGCATACTGATCGACGGTCCCAGTGTGGAACCACCCTATATCCCATGTGGAGATGATGGTAATGGACTGAGAATAATCTGGGGACGGTAAAGTATCTACACCTCACCTGAGACTGTCAGCTGTCTGTAGTGTTCACACTACTGCAAGTCCCCACACCCAGTACTCCCTTACCATCTTCTTCTCTTCCATGTGCCAGATCCCCAGTAGACTCGCCCTGCGGTAACTGATACATGTTGGTGCCCAGCCCACCTCCGCAGCTGCAGTAAAGAGGTCCACTGCCCAGCAGGAACCATCCTTTGAATTGTGATCGACAGCATCTCCCTGGTTCTTTACCATGGCTAGGGAGTACGCCTGACACTATGCTCCCAGCACCTGAGCTTCTGCACTCAGGGTAAGCTCACCCCTCTACAGCCCCTGATCACTACAGCTCCTGATAACCAGGATTTCAGTCTCCGTGATGGACGAGGGCTTCCCTACTTTACTCCACGATCTGGGACACTAGCGTTCCTCCACGATCTGGGACACTAGCGTTCCTCCACGACCTGGGACACTAGCGTTCCTCCACGACCTGGGACACTAGCGTTCCTCCACGACCTGGGACACTAGCATTCCTCCACGACCTGGGACACTAGCGTTCCTCCACGACCTGGGACACTAGCGTTCCTCCACGACCTGGGACACTAGCGTTCCTCCACGACCTGGGACACTAGCGTTCCTCCACGACCTGGGACACTAGCGTTCCTCCACGACCTGGGACACTAGCGTTCCTCCACGACCTGGGACACTAGCGTTCCTCCACGACCTGGGACACTAGCGTTCCTCCACGACCTGGGACACTAGCGTTCCTCCACGACCTGGGGCACTAGCGTTCCTCCACGACCTGGGGCACTAGCGTTCCTCCACGACCTGGGGCACTAGCGTTCCTCCACGATCTGGGACACTAGCGTTCCTCCACGACCTGGGACACTAGCGTTCCTCCACGACCTGGGACACTAGCGTTCCTCCACGACCTGGGACACTAGCGTTCCTCCACAATCTGGGACACTATTATTTGGTCTGAGCAGCAGCTCATATTAAATCCACCCCACAGTTGGCATTGGTCCCATCCCTTCCCTTGCGCAAGCCTCCAAGGCGTTGACACACGGTGCCCCACCTAGATATACTCACTGAGATACGGAATTTGCCGTGGAGGTGCCCCATGTGCCAATTCGCTTGGCATCCGGACGTTTCTTTTTTATGTTCTCTGTATGTTTGTGTGTTTTTATATACGCCACCATGCTTCTCCTGCAATGCGGAGCGATTTTTATGTTCCTCGCCCTAGTGACTGTATGCAGCACCATGATTTTAGATATCTTTTGATTAATAAAGTGATTCCATTTGTCAATTAATAGCTGTCCGCACTCTCTGTCACTCTCATAGCCTTTCTTTCTTTTTCCCCCCCTCTAGGGAAAAACATTTTTTCCATGTATGCTTTGAGGCTTAGTGACAGAACCACATTGGTATGAGTAGACTGGACATAATGCTTTGACATATGCCGTGTCTGTTTACACTTTTTGCAATATTACCGCTTTACCTTGCAACAGATCGCATGTACACAGTACGATTGTTATGCGATGCAGCAAACCCAGCACTTCCTCTGCGTTTCCTACATCGACAATGGAAAAAAAAAGTGAAACAGTTTTATAAGGAAAATAAGTACAACTGTTTAAAACGCAATAGGAGGGGGTTAGAGCAGACAGAACTTGTGCTGTGCAGAACAACCAATCAACTTCTACCTACAGCTTGTTCAGTTAAGCTTTGAAAATGAAAGCTAGTTGCTGATTGGTTGCCATACACAGCTGCTCCAGTGTTTTAGCAAGTCTGGTCATTTCATCAGGGTTTCCATATAGCTGAAGTCTCCCTTCCCTGTACTGACGACAAGCTCTCCCTTGCTGTCCTCAGCCCCACATTAAGCCTCTCCTGTATCACTGGGACACTCTCATTCCTCTCTAGAAATAACTAAAGCAGACACACAGACCGGAAATGAGCACCGGGGACTAGCAGCACGCTCTATATCCACCCTCACCGCTCCCCCCAGCAATAGAAACCCGAACCCCCATTACATCTAGGAACCCAAATACACGATACTCACAGTTACCGGCTCCTTTTCCTGGAAGCGCCACACCTCCCAGGGGTCATTTCCGCTTCGCTACAGGAAGGTGACGTCTCCGTAGCACAACAGCGGCCATTTTTCTTGTGGTCACTGCTGACTGATTTCCGTTTACAAACGTTCGTGGAATGTTGATACTATTATCTCTCTGGAAATTGAAAGGCTTGTTTTAATGCAAGAAGCCCAGAGGAAGAGTAATGCCTTTATCAAAGATGGCGTCGGTCTAGATAGTGGTGACTAGACGTTCGAAAGTAAAAGCTAGGAGGATGTGAGGACATGGGATTGCTGTGTACACAGGGGGTTACATTCTACAGAACTGCGGACGTGTGGGCCATGTGCAGGCCTGGAGCTGTGTATTCATTGCTATCTGAGCTGATATTTGGCTGTGCAGAGATGGTGATATGCTCAGTGCTGCACTATGGAAAACAAATGTCTAGCTCAGGGCCAGGTCATACTTGCCATAGTCAGTGACAGGATCACTAGGGGCCCATTCACAGTTTTCCAAGTCAATTCCAATCACTGAAGTAAATTAGGCCTCATTCACACAAGTATACTACAGCGTACGCCCGTGTGAGGGTGTTCTATCAGAATGCCGCTTCCCATCAGAAAATGCAACCGAGGTGATGTTCTGTCGTGGCCATCTTGATCCGCAGTAAGCCTATAGTCAGAAGGCGGCAGAGGACATGTTTTTACACCCAGCTAAGTCTTGCAATTCACACTTATTTTTACCAGTAAACTCAACTTATATAGTGAAATACATTATTTTTTTGAAATCCGTCAAACTGTTTTGATGTTGAATTTTAAAACCGGTGTTGTGTCAGATCAGCAGGCTTGCTTTTAAAATTCACAAAAAAAAAAACACATAAAAAATGTGCCACAGATTTCAAAATACTGTATTTCACTATATAAGCTGAGTTTACTGGTAACAATAAAAGGTCAAATGCAAGACTTGGCTGGGTGTAAAAAGATGTCCGCTGCCGCCTTCTGACTATAGACTTACTGCGGATGAGTGCAGGGTGTACCAAGATGGCTGCAACAAAACGTCACTTCGGTTGCATTTTCTGATGGGTAGCGGTATTCTGGTAGAGCAAGGGCAAACTTTGCTCACTCGGAGGATGCACAGGTGTTCTGTGAGAATAGCGAACATTCACATGGGCGTGTTATAGCATATGTCGGTGTGAGGGCCATCGTTGCCCGCTCGGGGATGCACAGTTGTTCCAGGCAGGTAGTCCTATTCATGTTAATTGGGACACATGCAGGGACTGAAGGAAAGGCTTGGACAGCCGCACTCCAAAAATTGGTTGTTTTTATTTTAAAAAAAAAGGAAAAAGTCACATCAACACAAATGATTTTGTGTTGATGTGACTTTTTCCTTTTTTTAAAAAATAAAAACAACCAATTTTTGGAGTGCGGCTGTCCAAGCTTTTCCTTCAGTCCCTGCATTGCTACATGCAATTGCCTGCACCCTATGCTGAGGATCTAGTGAGCAGAGCAACAGCTTCTTTTGAGCGGTAACTTTCTCTCTTAATTGGGACACAGCTGCTGCTCAAGGCTGTACACCCACACAGCTCTCAAATTAAGTGTAGTGATTGTGTCCGTGCAGCTGCTGTATCCCAATTGACATGGGACTGCCTGTGGTCTATCAGATTATGTAACGGAAGTGACGTTCCGTCAGCTGCGCATGCGTTCCACCGCTAGCAGGTTTGCTAATCTGACAGAACACCTGCAGTCAGAAGAAGGCCGCAGACATCTTACTACACCCAGCTACGTCTTAAATGTCAGAGTACATTTAGCAAAAAAGTGAGCTTATATAAATAAATATAGTATATTGACATCTGTGATGCAGTTTGGATGTTTAATTTTGAAAGCATAAAGGTTTAGCGCATGCACCATTGGATAATATTGGATGAACTGTCGTGATCGGCTCTCAAAAGCTGCGTACTAACAATCCGATTATCGTACGATCGCTGCGTAAGTGGTATTTTTCGGGTTGTGTCCACAGGCCAGAACACTGCACCACCATCTCCCCACCCATAATGCACCTAGGCAGCAAAGCACAGTGTGGTTGTGCAGCGTCCATAGCCCTGCACTGGACATGAGGATGCTCATGGACAGTCCATGGCCAGAGTATGGAGGAGAGGAGGATCAGGAAAGTAAAGGCACTTATCCCCTCCACTAGGAGAAATTAGCAGTTTACCCTTGCAGTGTAGGCTGGGTGCAGCCGCACTGCAAAGGGATCATTGCATAGTTTCCTGAAGTTGGGCTTTAACGTAGTATTAAATCCAAAAACAAATATATTATAGACAGTATATAATATATTGCAGTTTACCTAAATGAGGTAGCTGCATTAGCTTTTTTTTAGACTGGTTTGCAGTCTCTGCTCTATTTCATCCCAAAGGTGTTCTATCAGGATGAGGTCAGGACTCTGTGCAGGCAAGTCAAGTTCTTCCACCCCAAACTCGCTCATCCATGTTTTTATGGACCTTGCTTTGTGCACTGGTGCCCAGTCATGTTGGAACAGGAAGAGGCCATCCCCAAACTGTTCCCACCAAGTTGGGAGCATGAAATTGTCCAAAATGACTTGGTATGCTGGCACCCTAGGAGTTCCCTTCACTGGAACTAAGGGGCCAAGCCCAACCCCTGAAAATCAACTCCACACCATAATCCCCCCTCCACCAATTGATTTGGACCAGTGCACAAAGCAAGGACTGCAATATATTATATCCTGTCTATAATATATTTGTTTTTGGATTTAATACTGCTTTAAAGCCCAACTTAAAGTGGAGCTCCACCCTAAATAGCAACTTTTGCTATTTGGAACCCTCCCCCCCTCCGGTGTCACAATTGACACCTTTCAGGGGGGAGGGGGGTGAAGATACCTGTCTAAGACAGGTATTTTCACCCACATCCGGGAGTCCTCTCTCCGGGAATCTGCGGGAGTTACGTCACTTCCCGCAGACTTCCCTTGGTGTTCTGGGAGACACTCGGCTCCCAGAACACAGGAGCACCAATCAGAACGGCGCAGCGCGACTCGCGCATGCGCCGTAGGGAACCGGGCATGAAGCCGCAGGGCTTCACTTCCTGGTTCCCTCAGCGAGGATGGCGGAGGGAGCAGCAGAGCGACGAGCGGTCGCTCGTCCTCTGCTGCGGACGTCGCTGGACTCCAGGACAGGTAAGTGTCCAAATATTAAAAGCCAGCAGCTGCTGTAGCTGTAGCTGCTGGCTTTTAATTTTCTTTTTCCGGCGGAGCAACCCCTTTAAGGAAACTATGAAATGATGCCTTTGCAGTGCCATTAAAGTTCATGTAAACACAGGTGTCCCAATACTTTTGACAATATAGCGTATGTAGATAACATGTAAAAAAAAAGTCAGAGGGACCCATATTTAACAAGATACTAAAGTATTCGTTTGTATTGGTTAAAAATAACAAACATGGTATACTTACCTGCTCTGTGCAGTGATCCTCCTCTTCTCTGCTCCCTCGTCGGCACTCCTGACCCCTCCCTTCTGCCGAGTGCCCCCACAGCAAGCAGCTTGCTATGGGGGCACCCAAGCCAAGCATTTGCTCTGTGTGTCTATTTAGAGTCTCTCGTGCAACATCGCTGGATCGAGATGGGGCTTAGGTAAGTATTAAGCCTCATACACACGATCGGACTTCCATCTGACTTTTCCATAGATTTTGGTGTGCATACACACGTCAGAACATTTTCAGCCAACATTCACCAAATCACGTGGTTTATCACCTACTTACCGCCACCCTTTGGGCAACTTCTGCTATTGTTGTCTGATCTTTAGCATTGGTTCCGAGCATGCGTGTTTGTACTTTTGGACTTTAGTCCGATGGACTTGTGTACACATGATCGGATGATCCTCCATCGGACATTTGTTGTCGAAAACTTTGAGAGCATGCACAGCGAACATTTGTCCGTTGAAAAACCGAAAACAATTGTCCGATAGAGCATACAGACAGTCGGATTCTCTGATAAAACACGTCCGTCGGACCGTTGTTGTCGAAAAGTCTGATCGTGTGTATGGGCCTTTAGGGTAGCTGCTGCACATAAAAGGTTTTTTATCTTAATGCACAGAATGGCACCGCTGCGCAAAGCAACGTATATATACGTTGCTTTGAATTTAACGTCGTGCGGGCGCGCACGAGCTCCGTGGCCATGCCCGCGGGACCCGCGGACTCGATGTCCGCCGGTGTCCCGCGATCGTGTCACGGAGCTGCAGAACGGGGAGAGGCCAGTGTAAACAAGGCATCTCCCTGTTCTGCCTTGTGACAGGACACTGATCGTCTGCTCCCTGTCATCGGGAGCAGCGATCAGTGTCGTGTCACAGGTAGCCCAGCCCCCACACAGTTAGAATCACTCCCTAGGACATACTTAACCCCTCCCTCGCCCCCTAGTGGGTAACCCCTTCCCTGCCAGTGTCATTTACACAGTAATCAGTGCATTTTTATAGCACTGATCGCTGTATAAATGACAATGGTCTCAAAATTGCGTCAAAAGTGTCCGATGTGTCCGCCATAATGTCGCAGTCACGATAAAAATCGCTGAACGCCGCCATTACTAGTAAAAAATAAATATTAATAAAAATGCCATAAAACTATCCCCTATTTTGATGACGCTATAACTTTTGCGCAAACCAATCAATAAATGCTTATTGCGATTTTTTTATTTTTTTTTTACCAAAAATATGTAGAAGAATACGTATCGGCCTAAACTGAGGAAAATATTTGGTTTTTTATTTACTTTTTGGGGATATTTATTATAGCAAAAAGTAAAAATAGTGCTTTTTTTTTCAAAATTGTCGCTCTATTTTTGTTTATATCGCAAAAAATAAAAACCGTAGAGGTGATCAAATACCACAAAAATAAATCTCTATTTGTGGGAAAAATAAAGACGTGAATTTTGTTTGGGAGTCACATCGCACGACCGCGCAATTGTCAGTTAAAGTGGAGCAGTGCCGATTCACAAAAAGTGGCCCGGTCATTTGGCAGCCAAATCCTCCGGGGCTGAAGTGGTTAAACTAGAATTTATCAGGACATTTTGTATGTAGATGTGTCATCTTGAAAAGCAGTAGAGATAAAGAGAAAAGGAGCCACTTATCATCTGATTGTCAGAGCGTTCAGTGTTTTTTTTTTTTGGCATAACAAAAATGGAGTGATGTAAAATATTGTCACTTTAGCAGCAGAACATGTGAAGAGATGTTTTATCACGGTTAAGTGATAGTTTACATTTTTGAGGTTGTATTCGAGATGTGCAAACAGAGATCACACAAACACTTGTAGGTATAAGATTTAATTACGGTAAGCAATGACAGATACAAATAGTCAGACCAGACACATGCATGATGCAGCTCTGGAGACAAGACTGAATATTCAAAGTTATAGCTGTAGTATATAGGACTTGTGTGTAAGGAAATGGTCAACCCCCACTGCAAGCAACGTGTTCTTTTAAGGACTTGGTCAGTTTGTATAGACATTCCTTCTGTATAAAGTCAGATAAGGTAACTAGGCTTTGGAGGCTTTATTAGATATTGTCAGACAACTTTACTGTAAAAAGGATATATGACATTTCCCCATCAAAAGATGGGGTATTTAAAATATTTCTGCAACCAAACACATCGATAACAGAATGCACCTCTGGCACTGACCCTGTGCTCACCAACCTTCCACTGTCACCTGTAAACACAGAAGCAAGCAGAGGAAGTCTTCTACTACTCACTTCCTCTGCTGGCATGTGTGTTTACAAGTGACAGCATGCTGCTCTCGACAGGTCGAACATTGAATCCCCCTTGCATTAAATGGCATCAGAAGAGGGAGGGGCTTTACACAGTGACACCAGGTCCTGTCCTGACTAGACCTCCAACTCCATTTGCAGAAATGGAGCCCCAGACTTGCAAGAAATCTCCACCATGCTTCACTGATGCCTGCAGACACTCATTATTCTACCACTCTCCAAATTTTGACTCATCAGGCATTTTTTCTGCACCCCAATTATTATGTTTTCGTACAAAGTTGAGTCGCTTAGCCCTGTTTCCTTGTCAGAGGTAGGGATGAGCCGAACACCCCCCTGTTCGCTTCGCACCAGAACCTGCGAACAGCCAGAATGTTTGTGTGAACTTTAGAACCCTATTAAATACAATGGACTCGAATGTTCGAAATCAAAAGTGCTAATTATAAAGGCTAATGTAGCAGGGTATTGCTTTAAGGCCTCAGAGACTACCGTACCCAGAATGCCACGAGACACCCAAGGTGCATTGCCCCGCGCAAAGACTGCTGGGGTGGGCTTTTTAACTGGGGGGCGGGACTGAGTTCGGCCTCTTTGGACACCGCCCGCCCAGCAAGTGGAACTCTGTGTCAAGTCTGCTGTGTTACAAGGCCTGAAGCCGGGGTTTTTCTCCAAAGAGCTTTCCGTTTCCACTGAGGAGCTTGTGGAACTTCATCCGACTGCTGCTGTACTGTTGCCAGGAGGACCGAAGACCCGGGTGTCGTGGAATCTGTGTACTGAGACACAGCAACGGAAGATACGGACACGGACTGGTCCGGTTGGGTGAGAGAGCGCCTGCTCAGAGACAAACACAGGATCTCCTAGGCCAGATAACTGTTGTTCGGAACTAACTTTAGTGCTTGTAGTCACACACCGGAGGGATAGTGCTTTGAGTATCTAGGAGTCTCTAATGCCCCGTACACACGATCGTTTTTCATGCCGTTAAAACTGCCATTAAAAAAAATGGCCCTGAAAAATGATCGTGTGTATGCTCCAGAGCATTTTTAACGACGTGAAAAACGGCCATTAAAAATTCCGGACATGCTCTCTTTTTTCACGTCGTTTTTCACGTCGTTTTTTTAACGACGTGAAAAACGATAGTGTGTATGCTTTAACGACGTGAAAAAAAACGCGCATGCTCAGAATCAAGTATGAGACGGGAACGCTCGTTCTGGTAAAACTAGCGTTCGTAATGGAGATAGCACATTCATTACACAGTAACGGACTGAAAAGCGCGAATCGTCGCCCAAAAAACTTTACTAACATGAAGGGTGGCGCCATTCGAACGGAACTTCCCCTTTATAGTGCCGTCGTACGTGTTGAACGTCACTGCGCTTTGCTTGATCGTTTTTTTAAATGATGGTGTGTACGCAAGGCAGGCTTGAGAGGAAACATGAAAAAAAACGAGGAGAAAAACGTCGGTTTAAAAAATGACATTAAAAACGATCGTGTGTACGGGGCATCAGACTTATCCTGTGTTCACCAAGTTCAAGACCCTTTTTCTCTTTGTGGATTATAACTTGTTTTCTTCAAAAAGTGCACCACCGTTTGCTAGCAAAGATCTTTCTCTGCAGAACTTCTACATAGTACAGTCAGGCCTGACTTGGTAGCGTAGACATTTCTGGGCGCCGTTTTTGCCCACGAGGTAGAACAGCTGCAGCGGGGACCGTTAGTTTTTCTTGTTATATCTGTCTGTTTGCAAAAGTACCTCTTTCATTGCGGGGCTCTGCATGTGTTCATGTATACTGTTTCTATGCTTAACCAATATTCTCAGTAAAAGTGCCAGGGTTAAGTACACCTGTGTTTGTGTCATTTACTGTGCAGAAGAGACAGTTATTGATAGCGATACCATATTGCTGTGTTTATTGCAGGATTGTGCCTTCCGAGAGTTACAGGTTACACAATCCTATCATCCCCTACTGACTGTGCCAGGAGAGGTTAGTGCCAATTGCTGGGGGTTGACAGCAGTGCATTACAGGCCCAAAAAATCATTTCAGCGGCCCTCTTAGCTGGGGGTATCGCTACACGTGGGGGCTCGAGTCCGGGATTCCTGTATACCGCATGCTGCAATCAGAGGCACCGGCATGGACTCGCTAGTAGTGACATAGTGGAGCGCAGCAGTCAGCGCCAACCCAACCATGGCGGTAGTTATTGAGCTCCTGGGAGAAAACTGGCCGGAAGAGGAAGTAAAGCGTCTCATGTTGTCGCTGTCTCCAAGCCAGAAGGCATGGGTGATAGACTTAAGGCCAGATCCAGAGACCTCGTTTACATACGCATTAGTGGAATGGAGAAACGGAATGCCAGAGGACTTTAGAGGTCAGAACATACAGGCCATAGATAACCAGATATACCAATTGGCGCATACAGAGGTCGTGAAGGGGGAACCTCTGCAATCTCCCCTGCCATCACCTCCGCCATCCTCTCCACCATTATCCCCTAAAGCAGAGAAGCCAAAGGAGATGCTAGCCTCAGGGACACCCCTGGCCGCTATAGGGCCTGAACTGTTGAATGCTCTGGGAGATTTTGTCACGAAGTGTCAGAAAAGTAATACGGTACACGTAGAAGCCGGGTACCGGAAGCTCAGGATTTTCTCCGGGAAACAACCTGACCCCCTCGGGGAAGAGGACTTGGACACCTGGATTGAGCAAGCAATGCAGGTTGTAGAGGGATGGGAAGTACCAGAGGGCCAGAAGAAGCAGCGCATAAGTGAAAGTTTAAAAGGCGCTGCTGCTAAAGCTGTAAAGAATCTTAGGTTCAGCAATTCTGCTTGTACTGCCCTATGATTATCTGGCTATGTTACAGGAAGAGTTCGGGCAGTTGGAAAAGGTGGCTGGACTAGTATACCAGTTTGATTGTCTGAATACTTCCGGAGGTTAAACAAGATGCTTTGTCAAATTGTCCTTAAAAAGGGGACACAAGTCATAGATGCGACCAGGATGAAGCAGATCCTGAGGGGAGCATTGCGTTCGGATCCAGTTTGGCTCCACCTGAAGACCTCTGAAGGAGTCATGTCCCTGAGTTATCCAGACCTTGTGCGAATCATAAGGGATGAAGAAGCTCTGTTGAAGGACCAACAGACGTTTGACCTCCCCCTCAGTGGGAGTCAGATCCGCCATAGCCTCTGAACGGGACTCGGAGGTGGAGATCTTAAAGTCTCAGATGACTCAAGTGCTGGATCTTTTGACCACCCTAATGGCTAAGAACTCGGGAGTCCAACAAAAAGAGGAAGTCAGGAAGGAACCGCACCAGAGTGCCTCAACGCCAGTCTCTCCGCAGGACAGGAGAGAGGCTGTCTGTTTCAACTGTGGGGGAGTTGGCCACTTTGGGCGAGTGTGCCCCAGTCCGAGGAAGACCCGAGGCACCTATCACCAGCCGGCGGAAAACTTCAGAGGGCCCCGGTGAAGGAGTCAGCCGGGTTCCCATCATTTTCAGCAAGCTCCACTAAAATCCTAAAGCAAGAAGAGTCGAGGGAGGAGGAAAACAATGCCCCTTCCAAAATACTAAATACCACCCGCCAGGAGTTAAAATTTCAAGACCTGCAAGGAATCAATGCATACCAGGCCCAACAAGGATTAAGATCCAGAAAAAGGTGGAAGAAGAAGAAAACACCTAAGGGTAAACCCACGAGTCCAAAGAAAGAGGCCCCCCCGAGGAGGTTTCCAGCCAAATTGGTGGCACCCTCCCCTGTGGTCCCCATTCAAGTGAAGGGAGTGTACACAAGGGCCATCCTGGACACAGGGGCCCAAGTCACTCTCCTGTATCAAGACTTTTATCAAAAGCATCTGAGTCACTTGCCCTTACAGAAATTGGAAGATCTGGAGATATGGGGGATTGGCACCCAAAGCTTCCCCTACGATGGCTATATCTCAATCAGACTGGCCTTCGACCCCTCGATAGCAGGAAAGACAGAGGCCTTTGACACCCTGGCAGTAGTTTGTCCTCGCCCACCAGGGGCCAACAAGAGTTCTCTGATAATAGGGACCAATACTGACCTGGTCAGGAGACTACTGGCTCCCCTAGCACAGGTGCAGGGTGTTTCGAGAGCCAGAATCCACCCAATGTTGCAGTTAGCCTACCAGCGATTGGTCCTGGAACAGAAGGCCCCAGAAGAGGGGGTAGGGAAAGTCTGGAGATTGGAGAAGAAGGAGAGAGTGCTACAGCCTGGTGATATGACCTGTCTGAAGGCCACTGTGAAGCTCACATGGGAGCAACCTGGCCCCTTCGTGGTTCTGGAACCAGACCCCCTAGACACCCACCCAGGATTAGAAGTCATCCCTGAGGTAGTCCCTCTGAGGGCTCTGAAGAAGGCCAATGGCCGGATACCAGTGAGCATCAGGAACAATACTGACTCACCTGTAAAGATTCCGGCCCGGATGCTGTTGGGCCAAGTAAACCCTGCTTCCCCAGTGGCTCTGTCTGACCTAGAGAAGACTGAAGGAGGGGCACCCATGCTGGAGAAGCTCTACCTGGAGAACACGACCCTACCACCGGTGTGGAAGGAGAGAGCCAGGGCCCAGGTGGAGGAAGATCTTCTCCAGAGATTAATTTGACGTAGGGTGTACGAGGAGTGCCACCCACAAGATCCGTCTGCAAGAAGACAAACCTTTCCGGGAAAGGGTCCGGCGGGTCCCACTGGCCGACCTGGAGGACTTATGTGAACAACTGGCAGAGCTTAAGAGAACTGGAGTTATCCGAGAGTCCAGAAGCCCCTATGCCTCCCCTATAGTAGTAGTCAGGAAGAATGGGTCACTGAGACTCTGTATAGACTACAGGACTCTCAATAGGAGGACCATACCTGACCAATACACCACCCCCAGGATAGAGGTTGCTCTGCAGAGTCTGTCTGGAGCCAAGTGGTTCAGCATAATGGACCTGAAGAGTGGGTATTACCAGATCCCACTGCATCCAGAAGACAGAGAGAAGACGGCATTCATCACCCTAGTGGGATTCTATGAATTTAACCGGATGCCTCAAGGGTTGTCAGGGGCTCCCGCCACTTTCCAGCGACTGATGGAGAAGACAGTGCGGGACATGAACCTCATCGAAGTCCTAGTGTACCTAGAACACGAGGAAAGGCTGGAGAAAGTCCTGAAGAGACTCAGTGATGAGGGACTTAAACTCTCCAGGGAGAAGTGTCAGTTCTACCAATCCTCAGTCCACTACCTGGGACACATAGTGTCTGAACAAGGAGTATCTAAAGACCCTGACAAACTGGAGGCGGTTACCTCCTGGCCCCGGCCAACTACAGTGACGGAGCTCAGATCCTTCCTGGGGTTCTGCTCCTATTATCGCAGGTTTGTGGAGGGATTTGCAAGAATTGCCAAACCTCTGAATGAGTTGTTGAAGACAGAAGGAGAGGAGGATGACACTGGCCCCAGGAAGCCAGGAGAATCAGTGGAAGGCCAGTGGACTGAGAAGTGTGAAGAGGCCTTCACAATGTTGAAGAAGAGTCTGCCCCTGTCTTGGCCTATGCAGACACCAAGAAGCCATATGAATTGCACGTGGATGCCAGTCATGATGGTCTGGGAGGCGTACTGTATCAGGAATATGAAGGACAGCTAAGACCAGTTGCCTATGTGAGTAGGAGTTTAACCCCAGCGAAAAAGAATTACCCCACCCACAAATTGGAATTCTTGGCCTTAAAGTGGGCTGTTGTAGACAAACTCAAAGACTACTTGTATGGAGCTGACTTTGTAGTGAAAACAGACAATAACCCACTCACTTACCTCTTTACCACAGCCAAGCTGGATGCCACTGGCCACCGTTGGATGGCAGCCCTCTCTGGGTTCAACTTTAGCTTAAAGTATATGCCTGGGACTGGAAACCGAGATGCTGACGCTTTGTCCAGAAGGTCTCATGCTCCCACTTGCAGGACAGAAGACTGGACCCAGGTGACGCCGGATGGGGTGCGGGCCTTGTGTCAGGGAGCACAGCTTCAAGCTAGTGGGGGATCCAGGGCAGAAGAAATTGGAGTTTTGGTGGTAGGAGTGCCTAAGTACTATTGTGATGTGACCCAGATTGGCGAAGACGACTTGCCGAAACTGTCCAAAAAGGATATAAGACGTGACCAGTTAGAAGACCCTTGGGGAAGGTTGGCCTTGGAAACCCTGGAAGATCCGGATCCGGACAGGCTCTTGCATGATCCCTCCAAGGAGGCCCGTCTAATACGCAAGGAATGGGACAAGTTACAGGTGCATCAAGGGGTGGTCTACTGAAGGGGCCCCTCTGATGACCTGGAAGATAAGTGGCAACTATTCTTGCTGGAAAACCATTGAAAGACTGTTTTAGTTGCCTTACACGACAATCATGGCCACCTAGGGGCAGAAAGAACCTTTCAGCTCATAAGGAGTAGATTCTACTGGCCCTGCATGCGAGCTGAAGTAGAGGAGTACTGTCACTCATGTGCCCCATCAAGCTGCCCCAATGGGCCACCTGCAAAGCCAAGGGCCCTTGGACTTAGTATGCATTGACTTCCTTTGTCTGGAACCTGACTTGAGTGGACATGGAAATGTTCTGGTGATAACCGACCATTTCACCCGGGATAAGGGGGGTGACCTGTCCCATCCTGAAACTCTACACCGACAAGCCTCCATCCCTAAATATATATGTATATGGAGAACCAAAAAAGGGTTGGGTTGGGACTTTGAGTGAGGCCTGTGGGTGTTTGTAATAATGGGTTTGTAGCATGAAAATAACCTGAGTGTCACAAACCCCTAGGGGTGATTCATGGTAGTGATATAAGTAAACATAATTAAGCAATATAATCAGGCATTTATGATGTAAAAATACAGTCATAAAATTCAACAAAAGTTGATATAATCATAATACATTTATTGATAAGGGAATTGATCACTAAATCATGATATGTGACAAACAGTAAAATTCATGGCAGATAAAAAGTATATATCATTTAAACATATATGATGCATACATTTCACATAATAAATACAAACAAAGAACATAATAAATTGAGGTTATTGGAGCAAGCGTGGCTTGGCATCGCTGGATGCACACTCTATTCATTTCATGGCCTTTTGCCAATTGTCAGGAGTTGGATGCGTGTGTATTACTATGGAATAATGAGATATGAAATAATTTTTAATGGTTATCTAGGTATTTAACCCTGAGGATGAAAGATAAGGATGGTTACTTTATTACTTACATAGTAGCCCATGGATGGAGATAAGCTCCAGGGATGGGATTGAACAAGGGTTTGGTGAAAGTAGTCTCACCCGGGACTGAGGCGGGGAATCGCCAGATGATAAACAGGGAAGACATACAGTCGCAGGCGCTGGTCGCTGCTCGCTGAATGTGTATGTATTATGCATACTAGATGCAGGGTTCGCATTGAACGGAATCTGTGTGACATAATGGCAAAAAAAAAGAAAATTAAAAGAGGGGATGCAAAAAGAAGATGAAGAGAAGAGGGAAGAGGATGTGAAAGGGTGAAGGGATGGAAGTAAGTGAATGTATGAATGAATGACTGTGTGAAGTGATGTGTGAAAGAGTGTAATTAAATACACTTATATGCACACCTAGAAATAGGTGTGAGTGCTGGAAGTATCCTGTTGATGAGTGATGGAGCATAAATGTAGAAATATGTATGGTGAAGGACAAGCATGGTGAGAAATAAAAAATAAATAAAAAGTATATATAATTTAAACATATATGATGCATACATAATTCACATAATAAATACAAACAAAGAACATAATAAATTGAGGTTATTGGAGCAAGTGTGGCTTGGCATCGCTGGATGGACACTCTATGCATTTCATGGCCTTTTGCCAATCGTCAGGAGTTGGATGCGTGTGTATTACTATGGAATAATGAGATATGAAATAATTTTTAATGGTTATCTAGGTATTTAACCCTGAGGATGAAAGATAAGCATGGTTACTTTATTACTTACATAGTAGCCCATGGATGGAGATAAGCTCCAGGGATGGGATTGAACAAGGGTTTTGTGAAAGTAGTCTCACCCGGGACTGAGGCGGGTGAGACTACTTTCACCAAACACTTGTTCAATCCCATCCCTGGAGCTGATCTCCATTCATGGGCAATTACAGTATGTAAGTAATAAAGTAACCATCCTTATCTTTCATCCTCAGGGTTAAATACCTAGATAACCATTAAAAATTATTTCATATCTCATTATTCCATAGTAATACACACGCATCCAACTCCTGACGATTGGCAAAAGGCCATGAAATGCATAGAGTGTCCATCCAGCGATGCCAAGCCACACTTGCTCCAATAACCTCAATTTAGTATGTTCTTTGTTTGTATTTATTATGTGAATTATGTATGCATCATATATGTTTAAATTATATATACTTTTTATCTGCCATGAATTTTACTGTTTGTCACATATCATGATTTAGTGATCAATTCCCTTATCAATAAATGTATTATGATTATATCAACTTTTGTTGAATTTTATGACTGTATTTTTACATCATAAATGCCTGATTATATTGCTTAATTATGTTTACTTATATCACTACCATGAATCACCCCTAGGGGTTTGTGACACTCAGTTTATTTTCATGCTACGAACCCATTATTACAAACACCCACAGGCCTCACTCAAAGTCCCAACCCAACCCCTTTTTGGTTCTCCATATACGACCATTTCACCCATTATGCCTAGGCCTTTCCAACCAAAGACCAGAAGGCCTCCACTGTAGCCAAGATACTTATGGAAAAGTACTTTGTGCATTACGGGTTACCTCAACGCCTTCACTCGGATCAAGGGAGGGACTTCGAAAGTCGACTGATCCGGAAGTTACTGGACTCTTTGGGCATAAAGAAGACTCGCACCATCCCTTATCACCCTCAAGGTGATGCCCAACCAGAAAGGTTCAACAGGACTTTGTTAAACATGTTGGGGACTCTGAGTAGTGAGGAAAAGCAGCATTGGGGCAAGCACATAGCTGCTATAGTGCATGCCTACAACAGCACGACCAGTGATGAAGGAAGGTGGGTGACTCCGCGCAAAAGGACTTCAAACACAACGTAGTAGTCAGAGCTGCTGCCTCTACTTATTGCTACCTCCTAATTAGGTGGAGCAAGGATATGAAAAAATGAGGGGTGTAGTGGTGGCGCTGCTCTTACGTAAAACCAATCTGCTGGGAGCCAGATATTGGTAATAATAGGTCTACAAATGAGAAACACAAAGGGGGTTCTCTCTGATATAATCAGAACCTAAGTTGAGTGGGACCACACATAGAATGTAAAAATCAAATAAATAGATGAAATAAATAAATAAATTGGGGTGTCTCTGCCAGGTGTTTACTTAGCCTTAGCAATAGCCTTCAGAAGGTGATAGTGATGATGGACATAAAGTGAGTGAAGGATTTAGTTGGAATACATTAATTAGTTGAAATAAATAAGTAGTATGAATTTTCCAATTCTGGCTCGGCCGGGTGTTTGCTAGCAGAGGATATGCTATTGGAAGTGCTGTGAAGTAAATTGATGCTACCAATGTGGTGCTGTAAGAGATGCAGTGTAAACAAAATAAAAAACAATGAATTACAATGGATTGGGATGTTGTCTCGGCCGGGTGTTTACTAAAACCAAACTGGAATTATACTCGGTCCCAAACAGTTAGAAAAAAGTGTTTACGTGATCCGTAATACACTCTGACAATGTACATCAAATGTTCAGCATAAAAATTGAAGTTGATAAAATGAAGTGAAGATCAATGGTGACAATCCAGAAAATAGTGACAAAATAAATTGGTGACTTTGCTGCAGTGCTTGTTCTAGTAGCCTGTGCCGTGAATGTGATTATCCGTGATTGTTTATGATGTTGCACTCACCAGATTCTTCATACCCTCAGGGGGTATGGTGCAGTCACAGTATATGCCACTGTGTAGCAATCTCAGGAATCCAGGGTGGCTGTAGAACTCCGGAGCTGCAAACAGCTGTGAGCTGCCGGTGTCGTCTTATTCGTTCTCTGAGCTGCTCCAGGAATAGAGTGGCCGGAGCTGAGGGGCCGCTCTGGGAGAAGGTGAGAGACGCTCTCTTGTTCCGGCTCTGTATAAAGGACCGTTATATGCAGATAAAAGAACCACAAGGGACCAAAGGAGCCACCCTGGATTCCTGAGATTGCTACACAGTGGCATATACTGTGACTGCACCATACCCCCTGAGGGTATGAAGAATCTGGTGAGTGCAACATCATAAACAATCACGGATAATCACATTCACGGCACAGGCTACTAGAACAAGCACTGCAGCAAAGTCACCCATTTTTTTGGAAAATTTTCTGGATTGTCACCATTGATCTTCACTTCATTTTATCAACTTCAATTTTTATGCTGAACATTTGATGTACATTGTCAGAGTGTATTATGGATCACGTAAACACTTTTTTCTAACTGTTTGGGACCGAGTATAATTCCAGTTTGGTTTTAGTAAACACCCGGCCGAGACAACATCCCAATCCATTGTTTTTTATTTTGTTTACACTGCATCTCTTACAGCACCACATTGGTAGCATCAATTTACTTCACAGCACTTCCAATAGCATATCCTCTGCTAGCAAACACCCGGCCGAGCCAGAATTGGAAAATTCATACTACTTATTTATTTCAACTAATTAATGTATTCCAACTAAATCCTTCACTCACTTTATGTCCATCATCAATATCACCTTCTGAAGGCTATTGCTAAGGCTAAGTAAACACCTGGCAGAGACACCCCAATTTATTTATTTATTTCATCTATTTATTTGATTTTTACATTCTATGTGTGGTCCCACTCAACTTAGGTTCTGATTATATCAGAGAGAACCCCCTTTGTGTTTCTCATTTGTAGACCTATTATTACCAATATCTGGCTCCCAGCAGATTGGTTTTACGTAAGAGCAGCGCCACCACTACACCCCTCATTTTTTCAGCACGACCAGTGATGCCACAGGATATTCCCCGTATAGACTGATGTTTGGCAGGGAAGCAAGACTACCCGTAGACTTGGCCTTTGGCACCTTAATGGACCACACATCAGCTGCCTCACACAAGGGATACCTGGACAGATTGCGGAAAAGCATAAAGCTGGCCTATGAGAAGGCCCAATCGACTTCTGACCAGAGAGGAGCCCGGAATAAGCAGAACTTCGACCTTAGGGTCCAGATCCAGGATCTGCAACCCGGAGACAAAGTGTTGCTGCGAAACTTAGGGGTCCCAGGAAAGCACAAGCTGGCAGACAGATGGAAGTCAGAGCCCTATGTGATTTGTAGGAAACTGCCTGGCTTACCAGTGTATCAGTTGAAGCCTAAAGGAAGAGTGGGGCCTCTGAAGACCTGGCACAGAAACCATCTGTTACCCCTTTCGGAGGCAGTCAGGATACCTCCTGCTCCAGATTCCCCCAAGCTACCTTCAACTCCCCGTACTCCTAGACCTAATACCAGGTCTCAAGCAACTCTGTCAAGGGAGGAGGAAATTACAGATCAAAGTGAAGATGAGGAGCTGGAGCTCAGCTGGCTATGGCCATCTCAAGCACCTGAATCCCTGATGGCAGATCCTTCACCCTCTGAATTCCTCATAAGTGACACCTTGAACGCTGAAGCTGCTGAGTTCATTCCGTCCAGTATCCAGACTGAAGAATGGGAAGATGCCTTGGAGTCAGTCCCCGCTGAAGACCCAGGGAACTCACTGTACCTTTTTGCACCAGAGTTGGATGCCCTTGAAGCCACTAGTCCTCTGACACCTACCCCAATGGAGGCACCCATAGTACCAGATATTGTGACCCCCAGAGTGAAGAGAATTATCCGCCCTCCCAGGAAGTTGACTTACACTCAGATGGGAGAATGCTCTGAGGACACTGTGATAACTGCAAGAAGGACAATAGAGAAACCTGGCCCCTCCACTGTACATTTGGTGGAGGGCAACCCCAGCTCACTCTCTGGCACAGTTAGGCAGGTCACTTCCACTAGTATTGTGTTGTGTTGTTTGCACTTTATGTTGATATTATCTTTGGGGACCAAAGATTTTAAGTGGGGGGAGTGTGTAGCGGGGTATTGCTTTAAGACCTAAGAGACTACCGTACCCAGAATTCCACGAGACACCCAAGGTGCATTGCCCCGCTCAAAGACTGCTGGGGTGGGCTATTTAACTGGGGGGCGGGACTGAGTTCGGCCTCTTTGGACACCGCCCGCCCAGCAAGTGGAACTCTGTGTCGAGTCTGCTGTGTTACAAGGCCTGAAGCCGGGGTTTTTCTCCAAAGAGCTTTCCGTCTCCAACGAGGAGCTTGCGGGACGTCATCTGACTGCTGCTGTACTGTTGCCAGGAGGACCGAAGACCCGAGTGTCGTGGAATCTGTGTACCGAGACACAGCAATGGAAGATACGGACACAGACTGGTCCGGTTGGGTGAGAGAGCACCTGCTCAGAGACAAACACAGGATCTCCTAGGCCAGATAACTGTTGTTCGGAACTATTTTTAGTGCTTGTAGTCACACACTGGAGGGACAGTGCTTTGAGTATCTAGGAGTCTCTAAGACTTATCCTGTGTTCACCAAGTTCAAGACCCTTTTTCTCTTTGTGGATTATAACTTGTTTTCTTCAAAAAGTACACCACCGTTTGCTGCGAAGATCTTTCTCTGCAGAACTTCTACATAGTACAGTCAGGCCCGACTTAGTAGCGTAGACATTTCTGGGCGCCGTTTTTGCCCACGAGGTAGAACAGCTGCAGCGGGGAGCGTTCGTTTTTCTTGTTATATCTGTCTGTTTGCAAAAGTACCCCTTTCATTGCAGGGCTCTGCATGTGTTCATGTATACTGTTTCTATGCTTAACCAATATTCTCAGTAAAAGTGCCAGGGTTAAGTACACCTGTGTTTGTGTCATTTACTGTGCAGAAGAGACAGTTATTGATAGCGATACCATATTGCTGTGTTTATTGCAGGATTGTGCCTCCGAGAGTTACAGGTTACACAATCCTATCATCCCCTACTGACTGTGCCAGGAGAGGTTAGAGCCAATTGCTGGGGGTTGACAGCAGTGCATTATAGGCCCAAAAAATCATTTCAGTGGCCCTCTTAGCTGGGGGTATCACTACACTAATACGCAAGTTTATGTCCTAAAAAGTGTTTGGGGACCCGGGTCCTGCCCCAGGGGACATGTATCAATGCAAAAAAAAGTTTTAAAAACTGCCGTTTCGTACCTAGGGTGTGTGTATGATATGCCTGTAAAGTCGCGCTTGTTTCCCTTGCTTTGAACTGTCCCTGCACAAAGTGTCATTTCTGAAGGAAAAAAAGTAATTTAAACTCACTCGCGGGGGGGGGGGGGGGTCCCCCAAATTCAATTACCAGGCCCTTCAGGTCTGGTATGGATATTAAGGGAAACCCTGCCGCAAATTTAAAAAAAAATGCGTGGAGTTCCCCCAAATATCCATACCAGGCCCTTCAGGTCTGGTATTGATTTTAAGGGGAACTCCACCCCAAATTTAAAAAAAAAATGTTGTGGAGTTCCCCCAAAAATCCATACCAGACCCTTTAATCCGAGCACGCAACCTGGCAGGCCGCAGAAAAAGAGGGGGGGACGAGAGAGCACCCCCCCTCCTGAACCGTACCAGGCCACATGCCCTCAACATGGGGAGGATGTTGATGGGGACAAGGGCCTCATCCCCACAACCCTTGCCCGGTGGTTGTGGGGGTCTGCGGGCAGGGGGCTTATCAGAATCTGGAAGACCCCTTTAACAAATGGGACCCCCAGATCCCAGCCCCCCCTATGTGAATTGGTAAGGGGTACATTGTACCCCTACCATTTCACGAAGAAAGTGTAAAAAAAATGAAAAAAACACACACAGACACCTTGGAAAAGTACTTTATTAAAAAGAAAAAAAGAAAAAACATTCCAGCGATGAAATCCAGTGTCCCGCGGCGATCCGATGTCCAGCGTTGTCCACACGAAACATCATTGGTTGAGCCTGAGCGGACCTGATGGGGAACTTCCTCCGCAGTGTATTAAATGAATAGACCTGCCCCTTCTAAAGTTCCCCATCAGGTCCGCTCAGCCAATGACGTAGGTGTAAGGCTAAGCGGACCAGATGCGGAACGTGAGAAGGGGCGGGTCTATTCATTAATTACACTGTGGAGGAAGTTCCCCATCAGGTCCGCCCCCTCGTATGTCAGACCCCGCCTATGTCATTGGCTGAGCGGACCTGATGGGGAACTGCCTCTGCAGTGTAATAAATGAATAGACCCGCCCCTTCTCACGTTCCGCATCTGGTCCGCTTAGCCTAAAACCTACGTCATTGGCTGAGCAGACCTGATGGGGAACTTTAGAAGGGGCGGGTCTATTCATTTAATACACTGCGGAGGAAGTTCATCATCTGGTACGCTTAGGCTCAGCCAATGACGTTTCGTGTGGACAGCGCTGGACATCGGATCGCCGCGGGACACTGGATTTCATCGCTGGAATGTTTTTTTTTATTTTTTATTTTTAATAAAGGACTTTTCCAAGGTGTCTATGTGTTTTTTTTTACATTTTTTTTACACTTTCTTCATGAAATACAATGTACCCCTTACCAATTCACATAGGGGGGGCCGGAATCTGGGGGTCCCCTTTGTTAAAAGGGTCTTCCAGATTCCGATAAGCCCCCTGCCCGCGGACCCCCACAACCACCGGGCAAGGGTTGTGGGGATAAGGCCCTTGTCCCCATCAACATGGGGACATCCCTTGGCATGGTACGGTTCAGGAGGGGGGGCGCTCTCTTGTCCCCCCCCCCTCTTTTCATGCGGCCTGCCAGGTTGCGTGCTCGGATAAAGGGTCTGGTATGGATTTTTGGGGGAACTCCACAACATTTTTTTTTAAATTTGGGGTGGAGTTCCCCTTAAAATCCATACCAGACCTGAAGGGCCTTGTATGGATATTTGGGGGAACTCCACGCATTTTTTTTTTTAATTTGAAGCAGGGTTCCCCTTAATATCCATAGCAGACCTAAAGGGCCTGGTAATGGAATTGGGGGGACCCCCAAGTATTTTTTTATCAATGACTTTTCTATGTATTGCCGGGAGCCGACAATTCATTATAGCCGAGAGTGAGTTTTAAATGACTTTTTTTCCTTCAGAAATGACACTTTGTGCAGGGACAGTTCTAAGCACGGGAAACATGCGCCACTTTACATGCATATCATACACACCCCCCAGGTACGAAATTTAAAGGAATATTTCACTTTTATTGTTTCACTTTAAGCATTATTAAAATCACTGCTCCCGAAAAAACTGCAGTTTTTAAAACTTTTTTTTGCATTGATACATGTCCCCTGGGCCAGGACCCGGGTCCCCAAACACTTTTTATGACAATAACTTGCATATAATCCTTTAAAATGAGCACTTTAGATTTCTCCCATAGACTTTTCGAATTTGCCGCGAACACCCCAAATTGTTCGCTGTTTGGCTAACGGGCGAACAGGCAATGTTCGAGTCGAACATGAGTTCGACTCGAATTCGAAGCTCATCCCTAGTCAGAGGTATGGCCTTTTGCCCACAACTCTTCTATGAAGACCACTTCAGGCCAGAGATCTCTGAACAATAGATGGGTATACCTGAGTCCCACTGGTTTCCACCAGTTCTGTGCTGATGGTACTGCTGGACATCTTCCGATGCCGAAGGGAAGTAAGCATGATGTGTCTTTTTTCACTTTATATTTATTTTAGAAAAATTGAAAACAGTATTGATACACAGCATACAGTTTAACACAGAACTTAAATCCACAGTTTCGTCCTGTTTTCCCAAAGGAAAAGAGCAATAAACAGCATCCAATACCACGTTCTCTCACAAAGCTAGTTACAATTGAAAGTGTTCGATGCAGTCAGTAAAGGTGAAAAATACTGGGCGAACCCACTGACATTTAAGTCAAAATACTTATACAAAATACTTAGTTGTTGAAGGTGCAAAGTGATCCAACTAGGGCTGCCAGGTATGTAAATTTCTGTCTTGGGAATCATTAGGAATCACAGCCAGCTTTTCATTTATCAGTGTACTTTGTACCCTATTTTTGACCTCATCAAAGCTAAGCACTGGGGTTTTTCATGCTCTTGCTTTAGTTTGTTTAGTAGCTGTGATGGGAATCACTTTGGGCGGGGGCCCCGTGGAACCCAGCTTACCTTAGAGAGGTCGGGAAACTCCTTGTCCAGCTCCCCAGGCCCCTCATATGTGTAAGTTACCTGTGTCTATTAGAGGCACAGGGTGACCTGAGAAGCCCAGTCTAGTCTGCCCTAACCAGACTCCCTGTACACCCACATTGGATTCAGCATTTCATTTTAGCCCTGTTATCCTGGGTCTTATATGTGTGGTTTATGTTGAAAGTTGGAGAGGCTTTACTTGGGACCATAGGCGTGCGCAGCCTATAGCATTAGGGTGTGCACCCCAAAGCTCAAACAGACAAAAGTATTGGGACACCTGCATTTAGACGCACACGAACTTTAAAGGAACACTAAAGGCAATTTTTTTTATTTTTTAAATATCAAATGTTATACTTACCTCCACTGTGCAGCTCGTTTTGTACAGCGTGGCCCCGAACCTGGTCTTCTGGGGTCCATCGGCGGCTGTCTCGGCTCCTCCCCGCAAAAACGATCCACATTCATGCAAGCTCTCTCGCATGGTGGATAGTTTTTGCGGGCGCGCTCCCGTGATACAGCCGACGGCTATAGCCGCTCACTGTATCACTCGGCCCCGCCCCCTGCGCGCTGCGTCATTGGATGTGATTAACAGCAGCGCGAGCCAATGGCTGTGCTGCTTTCAATCAACCAATGAATGAGCCGAGAAGCCGGATGTTTTTTCACCTTAATGCATAGAATGCATTAAGGTTAAAAAACTTGTACCTTTACAACCCCTTTAATGACATCCCAGTCTTAGTCTGTAGGGTTCAATATTGAGTTGGTCCACCCTTTGCAGCTATAACAGCTTCAATTCTTCTGGGAAGGCGGTCCACAAGGTTTAGGAGGGTGTCTATGGGAATGTTTGACCATTCTTCCAGAAGCGCTTTTGTGAGGTCAGGCACTGATGTTGGATGAGAAGGCCTGGCTCGCAGTCTCTGCTCTAATTCATCCCAAAGGTGGTCTATTGGGTTGAGGTCAGGACTCTGTGCAGGCCAGTCAAGTTCCTCCACCCCCAAACTCGATCATCCATGTCTTTATGGACCTTGCTTTGTGCACTGGTCCAAGTCATTTGGTGGAGGGGGATTATGGTGTGGGGTTGTTTTTCAGGGGTTGGGCTTGGCCCCTTAGTTCCAGTGAAGGGAACCCTTAAGGTGTCAGCATACCAAGACATTTTGGACAATTTCATGCTCCCAACTTTGTTGGAACAGTTTGGGGACGACCCCTTCCTGTTCCAACAGGACTGCGCACCAGTGCACAAAGTAAGGTCCATTAAGACAGGGATTTAGCAAGGGTGGTGAAAAATTACCTTCAAGTGCAAAAATTCACATTATAATAGTAAATAAAACATCTAAAATTTAGTGTAACAATCTAAAAAATAAAAATTCCAAAGTGCTATAATGGCACCCCCTTGGACAATGTGCCTGTCTGCTGAATTCACCACCCCATCCCTGCACTAACAGCACTGATTGGCAGCACTGATAAGCGGCACTGATTGGCACTCATTTGCACTGGTGTGGAACTGACTAGCACTGACAGGTGGCACTGGCACTGACAGGTAACATTGATTGGAAGTACTGATTGGCACTGACAGGCAGCACTGGCACTGATTGGCACTGCCAGGTGGCACTGACTGGAAGCACTGATTGGCACTCGGCACTGATTAGCACTGACAGGTGGCACTGATACTTATTGGCACTGATAGGTGGCACTGATTAGCACTAATTGGCACTGACTGGCATAGACAGGTGGCATTAGTTAGAAGCACTGACAGAGGAGAGGGGGGTTTCCAGGGGCGTACCTAGAGCATTTGGCACCCGGGGCGGATCCTATATCTGGCAACCCCCCGCGTTAAAATGTAAAAACACCCCACTGTGCCCCCTGCATCCTTCAATATCTCTTTGTCACTACTGTATCACTGGTCCCCTTTACATTACACAGCACCCTGCACCTCTGGACCCCTTTACATTACACAGCACCCTACGTACAGAGTGCAGGGTTGAGAGGGTGCCACGTACAGAGTGCAGGGTTGAGAGGGTGCCACGTACAGAGTGCAGGGTTGAGAGGGTGCCACGTACAGAGTGCAGGGTTGAGAGGGTGCCACGTACAGAGTGCAGGGTTGAGAGGGTGCCACGTACAGAGTGCAGGGTTGAGAGGGTGCTATGTACAGAGTGCAGGGTTGAGAGGGTGCTACGTACAGAGTGCGGGGTTGAGAGGGTGCTACGTACAGACTGCAGGGTTGAGAGGGTGCTACGTACAGACTGCAGGGTTGAGAGGGTGCCAAGTACAGACTGCAGGGTTGAGAGGGTGCCAAGTACAGACTGCAGGGTTCATGTAGTGTGCAGAGTTCAGGAGTCCCATATTTCAGCTAAAATAAAGCCCTTAGTAGTAATACAGTACAAACACTGTCTGCAGCCATGAATAATACAGCCACAGCACCTGTGATCATTATTATAATGCTGATGATGATCACACTATACAGCCTTTATACACTACAGTAAGACACAGGCTGTATAGTGTGATCATCAGCATGATAATAATGATCACAGGTGCTGTGGCTGTATTATTCATGGCTGCAGACAGTGTTTGCACTGTATACTTGTACTACTCCTTAAAGGACTGCAAGGAATGTACCAGGCTGCAGAACAGTTGGAAGACATAAAAAGAAAGCCTGGGTGGAAGTGCAGATTTATGTGAGTGGAGAGCAGAAACAGAAGAAAGTGAACTGGAAATGGGAGGGGTGATGAGGATCGGTGTGAATTACTGCATGGTCTTACCAAGAAGATGACATGTAGTACACAGAGGGGAAGTGCAGCTGGGGGTGAAAGGTCCCATCACTCCCATGTATCAGGAGAACTTATCAGGAGGAAGGGCTGAGTGACTGGGAAGGAGAGGGTGTTGAGGGGAGTGGA
This sequence comes from Rana muscosa, assembly GCA_029206835.1. Taxonomy (NCBI): domain Eukaryota; kingdom Metazoa; phylum Chordata; class Amphibia; order Anura; family Ranidae; genus Rana; species Rana muscosa. The sequence continues at coordinate 437,096,853 of CM055121.1, read as the reverse complement.
GAGAGCTCAGTGAAGGAGGAGAGCGACATTGCAGTGCAGTCAGTAGCAGATCACTCACCTCGGATCACTGCAGGACTTTCACTCATTGCATGCAGCGCTTGTTCAGGCTTCTCCCCGCATGGGAGCTGCTTCATCCCACACCCACTAACACAGAAAGCCCGCGGGACGAATTGGAAGAGAAGGAGAAGGCTCTTTGTGTACCCATTGGCCGGAGAAGCAGCTGCACCGCCCCCTGCTGCCTACTCAGCCAATGGGTAGCTGAAGCTAAATGCCTCCCTTCTGACAGGAACAAATGAATTTTGATTAGGGGCGGTTCCATGCACTGTGTGTGTCAGAGGCAAAGGGGAGCGATGCGGCTGCCATACATGTGTAGCTCGCAGCATGCGGGAACCATGGCAACTCGCACACTCCGAGGCCATTTCGGGACTCAGCCCTGATTGGGAGGTATGGATTAGGGTGTGCCTGGGCACATCCGGCACACCCCGTGGGCACGCCTATGCTTGGGACAGTATTATTTATGAACTATATCCCTCAAGTAATATATGAAGATAAATAATTTTACCTTTCAGACTGCTAGAATATTGTAGGAGTGTCTCATAGACCATTGCTAGATAGTGTTAGGTGGGGTTTGTTAAGTGTTTTTTGTTAAGTGGCTGTTTCCCATTGTTCTATTTTTTCTGTCTGTCTTGGGAGCAACTATTATGGGATGTATATGTTTATGTGGATTAGCTTACGGGTTAATGAAATCACTGTCAGCTATTAGTTGCTGGAGGGGGGGTTCTCCAACAGCCCTCCCTGCTGATAAGACTGTCTACTGTTGAAAAGTTTGAATGTACCTGTGTCTCTTGTTACTGAATGTAGTTTACCCCGCCCTGTGTCATTATGCAAAGTGTATATCTCTTTGTGCCTGTGTTTCAATAAACAGTCTTTTGTTTCTTACCACCTGTGAGGGGGTTAGCTCGGCAGCGGGTGTGTGTGACCCCCGGGATGGGCTCCCCACACAAAACAGGCCCAGCAAACGGAGGTTGTGGTTTTCAAAATCAAAAAAAAGGTGCGGTTTATTTTCTATTTACAGTGACAAAACACAGCAAAGCAAAAGAAACATAACCAAAATAAATCCTGGTCAAGTTGACCTCTGACTAAACATACAGGTTTCCTAACTAACAACTGGGATCAGCCTAGTGCTGTCCTAGTCCCTAAGTCCCTGGTTTAGTAAAAGTCCAAACAAATAGCCACACAGGCTTTGCCTCACCGCACAGGGGTTCACTCTCCCTAGACAGTCCACACAGGTCTGGTTCCAGGCATGAGCTAACATCTAATGAAGCTGGGAGTTCTTATAGAGGCCTAAATGAGCTGACAAGCTTCAGCTGGCCTCATCAACTCCCTGTCTGTACGACGCCCAGCCCTCTCCCTAGAGGTATGAGTCATCCATGAGCCCACTAGCCTTATACAACTCTCCACCTAGTTGTATAAGTCGGCGTAAAGCCTGAATCTGGGCGAAATATATCTACCCCCCTGGATGCAACCAGGTGACTTTACCTTCCTGCTGTCACATACCCCCCCCTCTTGTTTTAACCTCGGGGTTGGAACACCAGCAATCAGGCATTCATGTACTCGAGACAAAGCATCCACATTCCCCATTTGAACGCCAGGGCGATGCTTTACTGTGAAGTTGAATTCCTGGAGGGCCAGGAACCACCTATTCACTCTTCTATTTGTTTCCTTGTTTTGAGCCATCCACTTTAACGGAGCGTGATCCGTAACCATGTCAAAGTGCCTACCTAGCAGGTAGTACCGAAGGGAATCTAGAGCCCACTTCACCGCTAAACACTCCTTTTCAACGGTGGCGTAATTTACCTCATGGGACTTCAACTTCCTGCTGAGGTAAATGACTGGGTGCTCTTCCCCGTTCCAGACCTGGGACAATACTGCTCCTAACCCCACATCTGACGCATCACTTTGTACGACAAAGTCTTTAGAGAAGTCGGGTGAGTACAACACTGGCTGGCTACATAAGGCTTGTTTCAAGAATTGGAATGCTGCCTCAGCCTCGGGGGTCCATTTAATCATGACCGACCCTTTCCCCTTCGTCAGGTTGGTTAGGGGCACAGCCTTAGAAGCAAAGTGGGGAATGAATCGCCGATAATACCCAGCGATTCCCAGAAAGGCTCGTACCTGCTTCTTGCTGTTGGGACGTGGCCAACTCTGGATGGCCTCGACTTTGTTGAGTTGGGGTTTTATTACTCCCCTCCCAATGGTGTACCCAAGATATTTGGCCTCCTCCTGCCCAATGGTACACTTCTTGGGGTTAGCCGTAAACCCCGCTTCCCGAACAGAGTCCAGGACTGCTTGCACTTTTGGCAGATGTGAGGCCCAATCTGTGCTATGGACAATTACGTCATCCAGGTAAGCCGCAGCATACTTCCGATGGGGCCTCAGCATCTGGTCCATTTTCCGCTGGAATGTGGCCGGCGCATTCTGTAACCCGAACGGCATTCTTTTATATTGGAACGCCCCGTCTGGGGTTACAAATGCGGTTTTCTCTTTGGCCGACTTGGCCAGGGGGATTTGCCAATACCCTTTTGTGAGGTCAAGAGTCGTCATGTATCGGGCTGTTCCCAGCCGGTCGATCAACTCATCTATACGTGGCATGGGGTAGGTGTCAAATTTTGTAACTTTGTTCAACTGACGAAAATCGTTACAAAATCGCCAGCTCCCATCCGGTTTAGGCACCAACACGATGGGACTAGACCAATCACTTTGGGACTCCTCTATCACCCCTAAGTTCAGCATTTTCTGTACTTCCTCCCGTATTGCCTCCCGTCGAGCCTCTGGGATCCGATAGGGTTTTAACTTCACCCTTTCACCGGGCGGGGTAATGATGTCATGCTCTACCCCAGATGTTTGTCCCGGCAGCTCAGAGAATACCTCCTTGTTGCGAAGCACAAACTCCTTAACCTCCTGTTGTTGGGGTTGTGACAAGGTGGCTGCTATTCCAACCTCAGGAATCACGCAACCAGTTTGAGCTGGTGACCAAGTGTCTGCGACTAGGGACTCTCTATCCCTCCAGGCTTTCAACAGATTAACGTGATAGATCTGTTCGGGCTTTCGCCTTCCTGGTTGTCTGACCTTGTAATTCACTTCGCTCACTTTTTCCATTATCTCGTAGGGGCCTTGCCATTTGGCAAGGAATTTACTTTCAACCGTAGGGACAAGTACCAATATCCTATCCCCCGGGGAAAAGGTACGGGTCTTGGCTCCACGGTTGTACACTCTCTGCTGTGCCAACTGCGCTTGGGCCAAATGTTCCTTCACGATGGGCATTACCTGTGCAATTCGATCTTGCATCAGGGCGACATGCTCAATCACACTCCTGTGGGGAGAACTCTCACTTTCCCAAGTTTCCTTGGCAATATCCAACAGCCCTCTTGGGTGTCTCCCATACAGTAACTCAAAGGGGGAGAATCCCGTAGAGGATTGGGGCACCTCCCTAATAGCAAACATCAAATAAGGAAGTAAACAGTCCCAATCCTTTCCATCTCTATCCACCACTTTCTTCAACATTTGTTTTAGGGTTTTGTTGAATCTTTCAACCAGCCCATCGGTTTGGGGGTGATACACAGACGTACGCAATTGCGTCACTTTGAACAATTTACACAGCTCTTTCATAACCCGGGACATAAAGGGTGTACCTTGGTCCGTAAGCAGTTCTTTACAAATACCCACCCGGCTAAAAACAAGAGATAGCTCTTTGGCTATGGTTTTGGCCGAGGTATTTCGGAGAGGGATCGCTTCTGGATAACGGGTGGCATAGTCCATTATAACTAATATGTACTGGTGCCCCCTAGCGGACTTGATTATAGGACCTACCAAATCCATGGCGATCCTCTCAAACGGGACCTCAATGATGGGTAGAGGGACCAGCGGGCTACGGAAATGTGGCATCGGGGCCAACCTCTGACACACAGGGCAGGAGGAACAATAATTTTCTACGTCCTTCATCACCCCCGGCCAATAGAATCTCTGTAATACCCTCTCTCGGGTTTTCTCTGTCCCCAGATGACCTCCAAGAATGTGCCCATGGGCCAACTCCAACACCAACTTCCTGTAAGGTTTGGGCACCACAAGCTGCTCAACGGTTTCTTCTGCCCTTTTTGCCACCCGATACAGTAGGTCCTTCTCTACGCTGAAGTATGGGTAAGTGCAGGTATTATCTGGGTTCACTAACTCGCCATCTATTTTCACTACGTTTTCCCGTGCCTTTATTAGGGCGGGGTCTTTCAACTGTTCTGTGGCAAAGTTTTCCCTGTGAACCTCAAGATCAGAAAACTCCACAGACGGTAGGTTTTCGTCTGAGGAGGTGGGCTCCTCTCCAGTTTCTTGAGTCTCCCCTGCCAATACTGATAAGGGAAATTCCGGAGAGTCCTCACCACTCTCAGGGGAGTTCTGGCTATCACATTCCTGGTACATAGGGGCACCAGTGAGGGGCTCAGGATCATCCCACAGTTCCCAGAACTTCGGAAAATCCCTTCCCACAATGGCGTCATGCGGTAACTGAGATACTAAGCCCACTGGATGAGAGAGGGTACCTTTGGGGGTCTCGAAACACACTGTAGTCACTGGATACTCTCGGGTGTCCCCATGCACACAAATAACAGCTACCTTGCTATTCCCAGAGACCTCTGTTTTAACTAACTCAGCCTTTATCAGGGTCACAAGGCTACCTGAATCCAGCAATACCACAACATTTCTACCATTAACACACATTTTGCATAAATGTTTCTCAGTTCCTCGAATGGCAGTGCATGCGACTGTCGCACACAGCGACTGACGTCTGCCCGTCAGAAAGTCACACTGCATGGGTTCCTCCACAACCGGGCAATTGGCTGCAATATGTCCCGCTTGCCGGCAGCGGTAGCAAACGATCCTTCTTGCCGCCTCTTGAGCCGCTGATTTCCCAGGCTGTTCTCGCCAAACTTGGGGTAGAGCTCCCACCCTCTCACTCTCTCCACCCTCACCCCTTGGAATCCTCTTATCCGCCCCTGGGGATGGTCTGGTCTTAGGGTGGAAAGTCCGAGTGTCTCTGGAAGAGGCCGTCAGGTTCTCTGTAGCCAAGTATTTCTCCACACGATCCACAAGACCATCGGCCGTCTCTGGGTCTCCATGGCTTACCCACTTTTGGATGGCAGTAGGAAGAGCTCTCAAAAACCGATCCATTACAACACGTTCCACAATCTTTGGTGCGGACAAAGTCTCTGGCTGTAGCCACTTTCTGCTCAGGTGAATGAGATCATACATTTGAGACCTGGGGGATTTTCCAAGCTGGAAAGTCCAGTTATGCACACGCTGAGCCCGGACAGCCTGGGTGACACCCAGCCTTGCCAATATTTCAGCTTTTAGCATCACATAGTCTTTTGCTTGGTTAGGCTCTAGGTCATAGTAAGCTTTCTGCGATTCACCAGTTAACAGAGGAGCCACCAGTCCAGCCCACTGCTCCTCAGGCCACTTTTCTCTTTCAGCGGTCCTTTCAAATGTGGTCAAAAATACCTCTGGATCATCCTCTCCAGTCATTTTTGTCAATAAACGACTCACCCCAAAGGACGCGGTATTAGTGGGACGGCTTTCCTCACTGGTCTGCGGACGTTGCTGCATTACTGCTTCCATCTGTTGTTGTAGTCTCTGCTCTTGCTTCTGCAACAGGTCTATGAAGCGGGCCTCAGATTGCTGCTGGGCTCGTTGCTGAGCCTCCAGACTCTGTTGCAAAGTTGCGTTTGTCTGCTGCTGGGCTGCAAGGCTCCTTTGCAAACCTGCATTTGTCTGCTGTTGATTGGCATTTGCTAGAGCCAGCTGCTTCAGTATCTCCTCCATGCTGGCTTAAAAAAAACTGCCCGCATTCTCCACCAACTGTGAGGGGGTTAGCTCGGCAGCGGGTGTGTGTGACCCCCGGGATGGGCTCCCCACACAAAACAGGCCCAGCAAACGGAGGTTGTGGTTTTCAAAATCAAAAAAAGGTGCGGTTTATTTTCTATTTACAGTGACAAAACACAGCAAAGCAAAAGAAACATAACCAAAATAAATCCTGGTCAAGTTGACCTCTGACTAAACATACAGGTTTCCTAACTAACAACTGGGATCAGCCTAGTGCTGTCCTAGTCCCTAAGTCCCTGGTTTAGTAAAAGTCCAAACAAATAGCCACACAGGCTTTGCCTCACCGCACAGGGGTTCACTCTCCCTAGACAGTCCACACAGGTCTGGTTCCAGGCATGAGCTAACATCTAATGAAGCTGGGAGTTCTTATAGAGGCCTAAATGAGCTGACAAGCTTCAGCTGGCCTCATCAACTCCCTGTCTGTACGACGCCCAGCCCTCTCCCTAGAGGTATGAGTCATCCATGAGCCCACTAGCCTTATACAACTCTCCACCTAGTTGTATAAGTCGGCGTAAAGCCTGAATCTGGGCGAAATATATCTACCCCCCTGGATGCAACCAGGTGACTTTACCTTCCTGCTGTCACACACCATACATCGAGTTACAGCTAGTGACTGGGTGGGCTAAGGGATCTTGGATCGTGCTGGTACCAGGCAAGAGAATCTTATACGGCGGACAAACTCCTCTTGAGAACGAGGTCTGTAGCCATAAAGATATGCGTAACTAGTGTACGCTCCTGACGTGTGATGTTTGGGATTGGTTGGTGAAGGAGTGCTTCCCATGGGTTTTTCTGCAAATTAAGGAAGAGGATCGTATTGATCAGCGTGTACACCTGGATCCATAGCCTCTTAACTGTCGGAAAAGTCCACCAAATATTTTTTATATCACCTTGTCCGAGCATCCCCTGAAACAGGTGGATGGGGAGGTCAGAAGACATCGAGCAGTCCTAGCCGGAGTGTAATACCACAAAGTCAGAGCCTTATATGAATTCTCAATTGCAGAAGATTTGTGAAGTGTCTCCCATATCTTGTTCCATTCCTTAGGGAGTTTCAAGGTCACAAAGCCTCACTCCCACCTTGAACAATAGATCGGCATCTGAACAATTGTATTACCCAATATGGAGGAATATATTAAAGAGACCAGACCCTTAGTCATCGGGTTAGTACGGCACCTGTATTTGAATGCCATCTGAGGACTAGACCAGTCATGGCTTCTAGTTAGGAACTCTAGTAGATGGCGAATCTGTAAAAATCAGAACCTCTCTGAGTCAGGTATTGAATGCCTTTCCCTAAGAGTTTGAAACTATTGAATGCCCCGTGCAGTTCATGATGTGTCTTTCATCTGCTGCATTAGGTTTCTTTGACTGACCCCTGCATCTACAGTCCTCAACGTTTCCTGATCAATGGTGTCCTCAATGCTGACAAATACAAGCAGATAATTATCCATCATGCCATACCATCAGGGAGGTGTGTGATTGGCCCCAAATTTATTCTGTAGCACGACAATGACCCCAAACATACAGCCAATGTCATTAAGAACTATCTTCAGTGTAAAGAAGAACAAGGAGTTTTAGAAGCAATGGTTTTTCGCCACCACAGAGCCCTGATGTCAACATCATCGAGTCTGTCTGGGATGACATGAAAAGACAGAAGGATTTGAGGCAGCCTACACCCAGGGGCAGCACTAGATGGGTGCTGAAGCACCCCCAAAATTTCCTCCATCACCCACATAAATGCACCGGTCTGGACCACACACATTGCTTTGCAAAACTGCATCAATCAACCCTGGATTGATGCAAACTTGCAAAGCAATGTGAGTGGGCAGGAACTTGCTGTGTAGTTCAGAGCAGCAGGTCTCAATGCTTTACTTTTAGTTTTGGCTGCACAGTCTCTCTCAGGGCAATGGAGTGATATTCTGTGAAGCACAGAACACTTCCTGCCTGCACCCCCTATCACAGCAGAGGAGGGAGGGGGCAGGTGGATGTGCACAGGCCGGTGGCAGCTTGTACACATACATTCTGGAGACTGAGGAGACTCACATTCATCAGGAAATCAACAATGTCCAAAAATGAATCAAAGTAAATGATTCCTGCAACTTGTCTAACCACTTGCCGACCAGCCGTCGTCATTATACGACAGCAGGTCAGCTCGTTCCTGCGAATCGCTGTACTGGTACATCGGCTGCTTTAAGAGTCATAGCAGGCACGCGCGCGTGCTGCACGGTGGGGGACCTGATGCACGTGGCCGGCAGCCGCGGTGTCCGCCAGCCACCCGCAATTACAGGCACGAGAGCCAGAATGGGGATCTGTGTATGTAAACACACAAATCCCCATTCTGACAGGGGAGGAGAGACAGATCTGCTGTTCCTAGTAATTAGGAACAGGGATCTGTCTCCTCCTCCAGTCAGTCCCGTCCCCCCACAGTTAGAAACACACATGAGGGGAACACACTTAACCCCTTGATCGCTCCCTAGTGTTAACCCCTTCCTTGCCAGTGACATTTACACAGTAATCAGTGCACTTTTATAGCTCTGATCGTGATATAAATGTCAATGGTCCCAAAAAAGTGTTCGATCTGCCTGCTGCAATGTCACAGCCCCGCTAAAAATTGCAGATCGCCACCATTGCTAGAAAAAAAAAATAATAATAAAAATGCCATAAATCTATCCCCTATTGTGTAGACGCTATAACTTTTGCACAAACCAATCATAATACGCTTATTGCGATTTTTTTTTTACCAAAAATATGTAGAAGAATACATATTGGCCTAAATTGATGAAGAAATTTTTTAAAAATAAAAATTATTTGGGATATTTATTATAGCAAAAAGAAAAAAAGATTGTTTTTTTTTCAAAATTTTCGCTCTTTTTCTGTTTATAGTGCAAAAAATAAAAAACCACAGAGGTGATCGAATACCACCAAAAGAAAGCTCTATTCGTGGGAAAAAAGGACGTCAATTTTGTTTGGGTACAGCGTCGCAATTGTCAGTTAAAGCGACGCAGAAACAGTACAGTATCACAAAAAATAGCCTGGTCATTATGGGGGCAAAACCTTCCAAGGCTGAAGTTGTTAAAGAGTTGTAAAGGTTTTTTTTTTTTTTAAATAACAAACATGTCATACTTACCTCCTCTGTGCAAGGGTTTTGCACAGAGGGGCCCAGATCCTCCTCTTCTGTGGTCCCCCAGCGATGCTTCTGGCTCCTCCTCTTCTCGAGTGCCCCCACGGAGACCCGCATTTCCTGCGGGCACTGGTGCGGGCGAGCTACCGAGTCCTGCTGCTGCGTCCATTGACACAGACAGCAGGACTCGGCTCCTGTGTCACTGGCTTTGATTTGAGAGCCGATGCTCCTGCTGCTATCAATCCAGCCAATGAGGACTCAAGACAGCGGCTGGAGCTGCTCTTCTCGTCCTCATCGCTGGAACGATCGGGTTCAGGTAAGTAAAAGGGGGGCTCTGGGGGGCTGCTGCACTACAAAAGGTTTTTCACCTTAATGCATATTAGAATGCATTAAGGTGAAAAACCTTGATGGTTTACAACTCCTTTAATCTATACTGATTTTAATTTAATACTACAGCCTGTGCTCTTCATAGCTGCCCGAGTGTGGCAACCAAGGAGTATGTCAAAGCCTGTATTACACTTGCTGAATGCTGACCATTACATGGACACTATGCACCCCTGAACTTTCCATTGTGATACATAGTGCACTCTTGAACTCTGCATTCTTTACATAACGCACTCTTGAGCTCTGCATTCTGTACTCAGCGCATTCCTGAACTCTACACTCTGTACGCAGCGCATTCCTCAACTCTACATTCTGTATGCAGCGCATTCCTCAACTCTACATTCTGTATGCAGCGCACTCCTGAACTCTACATTCTGTATGTGGCACACTCCTGAACTCTACATTCTGTATGCGGCACACTCCTGAATTCTACATTCTGTACCCAATGCACGCCTGAACTCTGTATTCTGTACGTTGCACACTCCTGAACTCTGTACTCTGTGCTTAGTGCACCCCTAAACTCTGTATTTTGTGTGTAACGCACTGCTAAATTCTGCAATCTGTATGTAGCACAGCCCTTAAACTCTCCGCTTTGTACGTAACATACTCCTGAGCCCTGCATTCTGTACATAGCGCACGCCTGAACCCTGCATTCTGTACACAGTACACTCCTGAACTCTGCACTCTATAGGTAGCACACTTTTGAACCCTGCACTCTGTACGTAGTGCACTCCTCAACCCTGCATTCTGTGTGCAGCACACTCCTGAACTCTGCACCCTGTACATAGCACACTCCTGAACCCTGCATTCTATAAATAGTGCACTCCTGAACCCTGCACTCTCTGGAGGTTTATTACTGTGTTGTGCTAGGGGTTTATTATTGTGTTTTGCTGGGGGTTTATTACTGTGCCATGCTGAGGGTTAATTGTTGTGACATGCTGAGGGTTAATTGTTGTGACATGCTGAGGGTTATTGTGAAATGGTAAGGGGTTAATCATTGTGCTTAGAACCATGCCCTGGGTTATTGCCATGCTGGGTGTTTAGTATTGAACCATGTCCTGGTTAATTACTGTGCCTTGCTGGGGGTTAAATACTGTGTCCTATTGTGGGTTAATTTTTGTGGATTGCTGGGAGTTAAATATTTTGCTGTGTTGGGGGTTAATGCTGAACTTGACAAAAGCTGAGGGGTTATCACTTCTGGCCCCAGCTGGACTATTTTTATTTATTTTTTAATTCCCACAGTCTTTTCAGTTCACCCCCAGGTCAAATTTGGTTTATACAAAGGGAGAAATGTGTCACACTACAAGCTATAGACCATGAAGAAACACCCACCTGCTGGCCATGCCCAGTTGCAGGCCACACTCATTTTGGTCACACCCACACGTGTTAGGTGCCACATTAGCACCCCCACTCGTACTTCCAGCACCATCACAGCACCCCCAAAAGATTTGTCTGGAGCTCCCCCTGCCTATATCCACAGATGATTTGTGGTTAGTTCTCCAAGATGTTTAGAAAAACCTGCCTGCCGAGTTCCTCCAACAACTATGGAGAAATTGATGCTGGTTTAAGCCAAAGGGTAGTCACAACAAATATTGATTATAGTTAGATTTTTTTTCTTTTCGCTCACTTTGCGTTTTGTAAATTGCTAAAAAAACTATTTAAATATATAGTTTTGAAAGCATTCTTACGTTACAGCATTTTTTATACCTGCCTAAAACTTTTGCACAGTACTGTGTGTGTGTATATGTGTATATATATATATATTTATAAACATATACACACACAGTGAAATGCGCCTGTAAAATAGCAGCTGAGGGAGGAGGGAGTTCTGAGCAGTCTGCCTTCACCTGTAGGTATGAGATTACAATCACTTTTCAGTCTGTGGTTTTGAATGGCGCAGTATGCAGCTGCATTCCCATGGCACTGCATCCAGAGGTGAAAATTCATTCAGCCAGAAAATAAAGGAAACCAGCAGAAAAACAGGGTCAGACTGAGGCATCCTGGAATTATCTGACTCTCTGCACACATGATTTCTACAGGGACTCAACACAGAGCTTGGCTGCAGCTCACATCTCTATTAGCAGCTGAAGAATGCCGCCTACCTGGCAGACATAAAAGATTATGAACGTGCCAATGGGTTGTTTGTGTTAAGGTGGTTATGGATGGGCAAATGTCTCACTGAGAATGTGGGTATTGATTTAAATAATTGGTATATGTTACACATTAAAATCTATGCAAATTATTGACTAGGATCAGATTTCTGATGCATTAATCTTCATGTGTTGCAGTTGTAATAGGGGACACATTATTGTGGGTCATTTTAACCACTTGAGACCCGCGCTATAGCCGAAAGACGGCTGCAGCGCGGCTCTCAAGTGCCGAGAGGACGTCCCCAGGACGTCCTTCTCTGTTTACATCCCGCTGCGCACCGCCGAGGGCGCGCGGCGGGGAACAGCTGTGCGGCGCGCATCACGTGATGCCGAGGAGCGTGCCTGGCGGCCGCGATGTCCGCCAGGTACATTCGATCGGCAGTTACAGAAGCAGGATGTGGATCTCTGTGTGTAAACACAGAGATCCATGTCCTGTCAGGGAGAGAGGAGACCGATGCTGTGTCCCTTGTTCATAGGGACACAGATCGGTCTCCTCCCCCAATTAGTCCCCTCCCCCCACAGTAAGAATCACAAATAGGGAACATAGTTAACCCCTTCCCCGCCCCTAGTGTTAACCCCTTCCCTGCCAGTCACATTTATACAGTAATCAGTGCATTTTTATAGCACTGTTCGCTGTATAAATGTGAATGGTCCCAAAATGGTGTCAAAAGTGTCCGATGTGTCCGCCATAATGTCGCAGTCACGATAAAAATCGCTGATCGCCGCCATTACTAGTAAAAAAAAAAATATTAATAAAAATGCTATAAAACTATCCCCTATTTTGTAGACGCTATAACTTTTGCGCAAACCAATCAATAAACACTTATTGCGATTTTTTTTTGACCAAAAATATGTAGAAGAGTACGTATCAGACTAAACTGAGAAAAAAAAACTTTTTAAAAAAAAAAATGGGATATTTATTATAGCAAAAAGTAATAAATATTGTTTTTTTTTCAAAATCGTCGCTCTTTTTTTGTTTATAGCGCAAAAAATAAAAACCGCAGAGGTGATCAAATACCACCAAAAGAAAGCTCTATTTGTGGGAAAAAAAGGATGTCAATTTTGTTTGGGAGCCACGTCGCACGACCGCGCAATTGTCATTCAAAGCGACGCAGTGCCGGAAGCTGAAATTTCGCCTGGGCAGGAAGGGGGTTATGTGCCCAGTAAGCAAGTGGTTAAAGATGACAAAACACCCAAAGACATCTAGCCTAATAGTCCTTATCTAGCCTGTCTGATCTGGGGGTGCACTAAAACAAAAAGGTTGGGGGCATACAGTCAACACACTTTTGTTTCATCCTCTCTAGTTCTCCCTGTTGGCACTGGATGTGTGCGTGTGTCACTGGCCAGCTTTTTTCTTACCTTTTTTAGTTACGTCAACCTTTAAAGGTATGCAAAATCACGTGGCCCCCCAGTCTCAAATTGTACCTATTGGGCTAAAGGACACGAACATACAATGGATGATGATGTCACCCTTTACTTGGCAGTCAACCCTTTACATCAGCATGCCCCCTTTACATCACACTCACCTATTACATCATAATCCCCCATCACATCAGTGCCAGCAATAAAATCAAAGTCCCCCCCCCATCACATTGGAATACCCCCATTAAATCAGAGTCCCCCATCACATCTGATTTAGTCCCCAACACATCAGAATTCCACCATTCATGTCAGAGTCAGCCCCCATCACAACAGACACTTTAGTCCTCCTTTCACAAATAAAGTCCTAGCTTCAAATTCTCACCATGGTTGCAGCATCATGACAGGGGCGGGAGGTGGAACAGGTCTAGATGGAAGCAAGACTGCTGTTCCCTTCTAAATCCCCTCCTGGATCAACATAATTTGTTTCCATGTTGCAGGCAGCCCCTGCCGCAAGCACCATAGCAACAATTGACACCATGCATCCTGGTCCACCCTCCCCCTACACCATGGAAACAAATGCTGAAGTGCAAAGGAGAGAGGCAGAGCACTGTGCATAACAACTTGGCATCGACAAGGCTGCACGTGCCCCCTGACCCCTCTGCTTATAATACTGATATCACTGATCCAGCCCTGTTCCTTATGGCCCAGAGCAGGGGTGTACCAAGTATAATTGGCTCCCATAGCAGATCGTTTATTAACACCCTCCTCAGTGCAACAAAATTATTTTCAGTTATATTCATGAAATTCATTAATAACAGAAAAAAAAACAGACAATGCACCAGTCAAGCGTACGTATTGTAAAGCACAGGCTACATTGCTAATCAATGTATTGTCCCCTTACATTTGTGGTAAATGGTCAAATACCCTCTTAATTTTCATTTGGTGGGTTGGAATCGGATGTCGAAAGTTGTGTACACAATATACAAAAATCGAACGATTGTTCCTCATTTGGAATTTTATCGATTTTCTCATAGTATTTACCCCACTTTACATTGGTGACCAGTGCAGTACCCGCTTGTATTAGTGGGCAGTGGTAAAATGCTTTTTTAAAATGATGATCAGTGATGAAGTGGCCACTTATGTTGGTGGTTCACTTGAGAATTTTTTTACTCATTTATAATCCCATACAAGTACCTACACACTACCTGTCAAAAAGCCCCCTTAGGTGATGCTTTTTTGGCCAGCATCTTCTGTGTCTGCCATAGGGCAGCAACTTATTTAAATCCTGCACACACAGAGTAGCGTACAGACTGGCTCATTTCCAGCATTTGTAAGACCATAGCGAAGGTGTACACACATAGTAAGCAATGAGATTTCAGGTTTGTGTAGTCAAACCATTTAAAAATCCATTCTAATGCCCTGTACACATGATCGGATTTCCGATGGAATAAAATCCGATGGATTTTTCCATCGGAAATCCGATGAAGCTGACTTCCATCAGTCTTGCCTACACACCATCAGTCAAAAATCCGACCGTCCCAAACGCCGTGACATAAAACACTCCGAAGAGCTGAGAAAAACTAAGTTCAATGCTTCTGAGCATGCGTCGACTTGATTCTGAGCATGCGTGAGTTTTTTCTCCGATGGAGTTCCCCACAGACAATCGGAAATTGCTATCGGTTTCGATGGGGCCCACACACGATCGGTTTGTCTGATGAAAAAGTCCATTGGTCTTTTTTCATCAGAAAAACCGATCGCGTGTACGCGACGTTATTTGTTGCTCTAGGGTACCACACTGTTGCTCATCGAAAAGTCTGACTCACAACCTTTTTATTTGTTTGCACAGCTTGTTCAGTTCCCCAACCACACCTTATATTAAAACCACATGTTCTGCTAAGATTGCAAAAGGATTAGAATGTGTTTATCCTATACTTGACATTTATTACACAAGGGAGGGGTGACTGCTTACAGAGATTTGACCTATTATGCCTCATCCAGTACATCTGTTGTAACAGTTTGAATGTCTATTGTGATGAAAGGAAGCCACAAACCTAGTCTAACGCTTTTGAAGATGATGTCTGTAAATACATGTATGTTTACATTAAAGTTCTTAACTTAAAAATAAAATAAAAAATTATACCCTCTAGCACAGTGGTCATCAATCCTGTCCTCAGGACCCACTAACAGGCCAGGTTTTATGTATTACCTTGGGGAGATGCAGACTAGAATACTGCAATCACTGAGCAGCAAATGATATCACCTGTAATGTATCTCAGTTATCTTGCAAACCTGACCTGTTAGTGGGCCCTGAGGACAGGGTTGATGACCACTGCTCTAGCAGATACTGCCTGTTGTCATACCCTCACTCCATAGTCCATACTCCTCTCCTGGTGGATAGCCCCCGCAAATACAGCCCACTGTCACACCCTCCATACTCCTCTCCTGCACAGACTGCCTGCTGTTACACCCTCTATACTTTTCTCCTGCACAAAGTGCCTGTTGTTACACCTTCCATACTATTCTTCTAGACAAACTGCTCAATGTCAATATAAGACACTTCTTTAGGTTGTTGGTTATATCCCCCGACCTCTAAAATGGTCACTTTTGCTAGTTAATTGAGTTGCCTTGAACAGTTATATGGACAATGCAATTGAATTTGTGTATATAGCCTATCTTCACTAGTTCATTGTGTGTTTGTTTGTTTTTTATGCTGCCACCCTATGGCCATTGTTTATACTACATGTAATGTCTATAATTCCTTTGCCCTTTATGTAATTTCCTCTTATTCATTTGTGAGCTCCTTTACTGTCCCTATAAGGCACACATTGAGGTTGGGAAAAGAGAATATTGATTTTGACTGCCTGAAACAATTAAATATCAATATAAATATAAAGATATATGTGGATGCCAAGTGTTCTGGTGAGTTCAGCTGTGTAATGAAGATTGTCTGCAGTGATTGTCTGTTATATTTAGACCAGCCATAGAGGTCTCAGGAAGGATTATCAATTACAACAATTGGAGTCAGAATGTTTATGACTGTACAGCTGTATTCATTTGTGTCTTTTGTAAATGCCTTTAAATTAGATAAAAAAATAAAAAAATAAAAAAAAAATAAACTTGTTCTGGAGTTATACATAAAGGGGCACAGGATGAAGTAATTAATAAATTAATACATATTGGGTTATGCAGGTTTCCCCAGAATATTGGATACTGGAAAATAAATCTTTAAGGACAGCCTAGTGTAACCCCTCCTACTCCCACCATGCTTCAGTTTTTTAGCAAATCAATAGTAGGAGTGGGTCAGAAGAGCTCACAGGAGTGACCTGTGTCCCTTTAATGTACTTAAATTGATTTCTCTGTAAGTCCAAAATCCAGGGACACAGGAAAATGGGATTTAGGTACATTGGGATGTCCAAAAGCAGTCCAACTGAGGGGTGGGCAATACAGTAAACAAAGCGTTAACATGCCTAGAAAAAATGGAGGTAACAGAGAGGGATCAACAGAGTCACCTGAAGAAGCCAGCCTGAATATCCACCTTGTAAAACCTGAAGCCAATTTAGTGGAGCATGCTTTTATGTGGAAAGATGGAACCTTGTCCTTAAGTCTACAGGCCTAAGTGATGAGCTGCTGAATCCAGCTTGCAACCGTGGACGTGGAATAAGAAGCAGGCCCAATGCATATACACACCCACACAGGGTTACAGATGTATCTATAAGGCTGTCCCCTACTGGGTCCTTCAGAAATTACAAATAGAGAGTAAAATTGTCTAAAGGGAGCTGAAACATAGCCTCTAATAGCATGTACGATGGAAGGAAATATTTGGATGTTGTGGGGCAGGACAAAAAGAAGGGAGAACAATGCCCTGGTTAAGCTGAAAGAAAGAAACCACCTTGGGAAGAAATTATGCTTTAGGCCTCAAGACAACCTTATCTCTGTGTGGCACAAGAAAGGGTTATTTACATGTTAAGGCCACCAATTCAGAAACTTGTCTTACAAAAGGGATGGTAATAAAGAAAGCAATCTTGTAAATAAGAGTACATAGAGAAACCACAAAAAAATTGAGGCAACTTTGGACTTTCGTGTAGAAAGAGGAATATCTCTGAGGGGTTCAAATGGTGGTTTTCAAAAACCAACACAACCAGGTTGGGATCCCACAGTGTCACTGGGAAAGCACAGGGAGAATAATGTGAGCAGCACTCTGGAAAAAGGTCTTACTAAGGAGTTTGAGGTAAGTAGTCTTTGAAAAAGAATTTGACCCTTCATGGCACCCAAAGCCAATTGTTAATCCAGACCAGCCTTGAATAAAGACCAGATTAATTCAGCAGATATGGAATTTCCTTGCCTTACACAATGAGAAATACAGTATGCGTTTAAGGTGCAATGGTAGACTTTTCAAGAAGTGAATTTCTTAGCTTTTAATAGCATAGCGATATTCAAATCAAATGGGTCTCCTTTCTCATAGGACCTGGCCATTAACAGCCAGCAACAAAAAGGCAGGGTGGTAAACTGAGCCTTAGAAAAAAATATCTGTCTAATCTGGAAGGGCCTACTGAAGAGTGTGAGGAAGTCTGAGTTCCGCATCTGCCTGGGCCAGTTCTGTGCAATGAGTCATGGGAATGCCCCCTATCTTGATCCTGTGAAGCAGACCAGGAAGGTGTTTCAGAAGAGGAAAGGCATAGATAAAATTGAACTGATCCCACAGAGTCACAACTTCCACTAGGAAGGCTAGAGGACCCTGGACCTGGAGACAAACCTGCTTATTTTATTTTCCAACCTGGAAGACAGGTGGTCCACATCTGGTGGCCACACCTGCTACCAAGGTGTTTAAACACCTTCAAGGTGAAGAGACCACTCTCTGAAGTCCAGACATTGATGACTAAGGTGTCCCCTTGGCAATTTTTCACACCGGGAATGTGCACAGTGGATAGGGCTGGGATGAGACGTTATGCCTAATGCCTTGTACACACGATCGGAATTTCCGATGGAAAAAGTCAGACGGAATTTTTTCATCTGATATTCCGACCGTGTGTGCCCCATCGGACTTTTTTTCCATTGGAATTTAGAAAGAGAACATGTTCCAGTCGTCTGTGTGGAACTCTGACAGAGAAAAAATCCACGCATGCTCAGAATCAAATCAACGAATGCTCGGAAGCATTGAACTTCATTTTTCTCGGCTCATCGTTGTGTTTTACGTCACCGCGTTCTTATGCAAGACAGCTGGAAAGGAATTCCGTCTGAAAAATCCGTTGGAGTTTATCCCGACGGAAAATCCAATTGTGTGTACAAGGCATAAGCCAGAATCTGACTGGCTTCCTTTTGAGCAGCGAGACTTCTGATTACTTTCTGATGGTTGATGTAAGTCACTGCCATGGCACAGTCTGACTGAACCCTGGTTAGATGAAATTAAAGTCAAGAGATCCAATTGAAGAGTTATCTGATTCCAAAACATTAACCAGGACATAGGATTCCTCTGCTGACCAGGTTCCTTGCACCAAGAAAGTATACAGGACTCTTCCCCATGTGACAGACTGCCATCTGTCATGAGAACCTTCCAGACCAGTGGGAGTAGGAATTTCCCTGATTTTACTGCAGGACTCGTGATCCACCAGGTCAAGACAAGCCTGGTTTTGAGTAAAAACTTTAACAATGGCCCACCAACTAAAGCCTGCCTAACCCACAGTGCCAGATTGTCACATTGCAACAGGCTGAAGTGGAATTAGGCGGATGAAACTGCTTTGAAAGAGGCTACCATTAAGCCCATGCACAAGGTGAGGGTTGGTTGACTCCTGGACTGTAGAGTCAAAACATGGGAGCAGAGAGTCTGGAGTTTGCCCTGTGGATGGAAAACCTTGGACAGGGCTGTATTCATAGGATCTGGACAGTCCGTCGGACATTGGCTGACAGAGCCTGTGACAACTGTTCCCTGATATCACACTATGGGAATGCCCTGAGAGCAAAGCAGAGCAAGAACAGGGGGTGGCACTATTTGGCTTTGGGAAGTGTAAACAGGTTGGATTACATACCCTGGAACCTTTTACTTTTGGCTAGGACTACTTGAGAAAGTGGCTGCGCTGGAGGTCCGCCAATTTTTGCGGTGACTTTGGTAGGTTTGACAACATAAATTGGGATGAGGCAGAGACTGAAATTCCAGTTTGTAGCATATGGATACAATGGCCTGGACCCAAATATCTGAAATGCCCTGGGAACAGATGGCCGCAAAGGCCAACAGATGTCCCCTTAGTCTGACAAGTGAGGGTGCCCCCTTCTTATGAGAAGGACTTGTTTGGGGGTGCAGGACTTGAGGTGGATCCTAATTCCAGCCTTGCCTTGGTCTCTAAAGACTGGAAGAACTGAAAGGAACACTTTTTAGCCTCAGATGTAAAGGGAGTCTTGGACTGAGGCTTTGCCTTCATCTTCTGGGGCAAAAAAATAAATAAATACTCTCCCCCCTGGTGACATCCTTAAAAAAGTTTTCCAGGGATTCACAAAAAACTGTGTTATCCATCAAAGAATATACACAAAGGGTGTTTCTGGAACTGATTCAGAGGACCCTTTGGCTCAAATGTTGGTCTACTGAGCATGTATACTGAAAGAGGTTCCTTAGGGAGACCCCCAGCACTGTTTGTGATCATAAGCTGGAAAGACTCACAGGACCATTGTCCTTGTGCATATGATTCACCATACTAAGTATGCATGTGAGGAACTGCCCATGGGTAGTAGAGGTCTGCCTGAGTGCCAAATTCACATTTCAACTGCCAGCTCTTCAACCAAAAGTGTTGCAGCTGGAGCCCCAAATGTTAACCCCTGGGGAATGGGAAGTGCCAGAGTCAGTAAAGCATCACCAGGCTCCCCGCACTAAAGGGGAAATACCTGACTTATCAGAGCTGAGGGCTTGAGAGGCCCTTCAGTTCCCACACAGACACACCAGGGATATAACAGCAGGATTCTGGGGATATGCCCCCTCCCGGTGGGCATACTGATAAATCTTCAGGGACATGGTTCCACAGGACAGATTTACTCTGGCCCTGGATCTGTAAGCACACTGTGGCTAACTGACATGCATACACAGCTGAACCCAGTGCCAATAGGACACATTACAGGCCGGCCCCATTTTTTTTACGCTCAGGGGGTCCGAGTATGTTTTTCGTGGCAATGCCAAGTTTCAGTTGATCCAGACTGCTGCAAACGTTGGAACTTGCTAAAAGAAAAGGGATCTTGATAAAATGTATATAAAAATGTTTGCTTCTCTCAAAGAGGAGAAGATACCCATTCTCCTAGGACACTAGCCAAAACAACGAAGCATGATGGGAGTGGGAGGGGTCATATTAAGCTGTCCTTACTCTGCTTCCTGAGCCTTATTAGTGGCCTTTTTAGTGTGACTGACCAGTAGGGACATTTTGGTGGTAGAATGCAGTGGAGCCAGTGTGTACATTTACAGAAAAAAATTGAGGCATGCATAAATCAGCTACCTATGTTTGGACTTACTTGCTTTTTTTCGCAACAGGTAAACTCTGCTTAAGCAATTTTCATCATAGGCTCAGTTTGATTTGCCAAGCTTGTGGCAGGTTTACTTTAGAAAAAGTTTATTAGTTGAACTGTCCATCCTAGGCTCCGGTTATTGAAATACTGCACAGTTTTTCCACAATTACAGGACTTCCCACCCAACATTTGGAGGATTTGTTACGCCACCCTTGTCAGTACACTGGTGTTGATTTAGTAAATGAGTAGGGCATGTTCACTTTGCAAAGTGTATTTTCACTTAGCCTAGTAAAGAAGGTGAACAAACTTCCCCAAAAATACCCAATCATGCATGAATTTTTTTTTTTTTTGTGTTTGCGTGACTGTATGACTGAAGTCAGCCTAACTTGCCTTAGTGCAGTTTCCTAAACGATGGGTAAGACTCAAACTGGCTCCCAAATGTGTTTTGGGATGAAGTGCCACTGCAGTAACTCTATTTTTTTTTTTATTTGCCAGCTGCCTCGGTTGTGTTAGCCATATTACTTGTGGGCAATGCTGCACTCTGGAGTGCAGGCCTGGACCAACCAGCTCTCCAATAGCTGCATGTATTTGAGCAGGCAAGAACAGGAGTCCTATAATTTTACACTTCTGTTCCTGCGCAGCACATGCCCACACCATTCTGCTCACGGCACGCCAGTATTTTTATCTTCTGTGAATCACTATTACTGTGAGGAAGGGGTTGGGGTTTGATGGTTGCTTACAAGGTGCTGCCATATTGGATTGTTTGCAAGTGTAAGATTCCCTTTTTACAACTCAAACATTATAGCAAAGCAGCCCCCCTGGGGGGGTTCATTTGTTTATAGTCTGTGAGGATGGGGACACATGCAGGGATCATCATGCCTTTAAAATTCTGGTGAGCAGTGGTGCAGGAGTGCAGGGGATTCAGAGATGAGCAGTGGTTGAAGAGGGGAGAAAATATCAGCCATGGTGGAAGAGAGCTGCAGGGTCCAAGGAGTGACAATATTTTTCTTTGGGTTCTCATAATAAAAAGTTTAAGAACCACCTGGCCTATTGAATGAGGTGAAGCTAAACCGAATTCATCGTGTAAGAGCAAAAATCCTCTTTTAGGGGAAAAAAAAAAGGTTGCACATGCTTGGGTATTCCTTGCAAAGTGAAATTTCATTTTGAAGTATGTATGTAAATCCTAACAATGAATGTCTCTTATTTGCTCCCTTTTAGTCATTTGAATATTTTAATCCAATCATTTCAATATTTCATTCAAAACATTTTGTTATATTTGTTCAATAGGTCAAAAAAAAATTGTTAATGCTGCCAGAAATCCAGAGTTGTCCAGCGAAATTTGTGTTATCTCAAGTTCAGTTAGGCCTTCCAGTGAACTAAAGAACTCCTACCTATGGCATGGACCATCAGGTATTTTTCTGTATCTGCAATGTCTTTAAAGGGATTAACTATGGAAAAATGTGAATGTATTGTGCAGATGCACTTTTTTTTTTGCCCTGACACACACTTTAAAATATCTCACTCCAAGCTAGCAAAGTGCAAGTATGGACCCCCATCCCTTCATACAAGTGCCTTGTCAGTTCCTTTAATAAGGTGAATCTTTTACTTTGAAATAACATATGTTAATAACAGATGTTCTATCCAGTTAGTACAAATTTGGGCTTCCTGACAATAAGCATATTGTAGAATTATTTACTGTATAAGTATCTGGCTAAATCTTGAATCCATCGATGTCTATGGGGATTTTTACAATTACAACAGCATATGAGACATGCACAGTGTAAGGCAGCCTGTAAATTATCATCTTTAAAAAAATAAAATAAGAAAAAATAATTACATCCCACTTCAAATTTTTTCAAACACTGAAAAGATACTGATATTAGGGCATTATAGAAAAAAACGATTAAAATAGTAACCGGACTCCGTTGCAAACATTTCGTTTATTCACCTTTATTTACCTTAAGTGATGCAGGGAATGGCTTGAACAGGAATTATTCTCAGGTCTTGAGCATAAAGTATATGTTTCCTGCAGCTATTGTACTCTTTAATGTTCAGTGATTGTCCTCCAGGTTGCCGTTACTGTGGAACAGAAGAGTTTAGCCAATGCTCTACTGGTTTTCCATAAAGGCCCATTTCTGGACAGGGCATAACCATGTTTGGCACACATGCAAAAAACTGGAAATCAAATT
Organism: Rana muscosa; assembly: GCA_029206835.1. NCBI lineage: Eukaryota > Metazoa > Chordata > Amphibia > Anura > Ranidae > Rana > Rana muscosa. The sequence goes on along the minus strand of CM055121.1, from coordinate 437,074,246 downwards.
ACAGGTATCTTCTGAAAAAAATACATTTATTTTGCCAAAATGCTTTAAAGCAGAACTACACTGCATCTGAGCACCACAAACCAAAAATGCTATTTAATTCATTTATAATATTCAAAGCAAACTCCCCCGTCCATCCATACGTCTCCATGCTTTATCTTGCTGAGAAATCACTTTGAAAAACACCCCCCTAGCATTTATGGCCATGGCCATGGCCATTTTGAGTAAGGGTTGATGATTCATGTAGCATTTACTTCCTGGGGCCCATCTGACCTGAGCTTAGGCATGCAAGTGTTTCGTCAGATATGGCAACCCGTCAGAATGTGTAACGGAAGTGACGTTTTGTGACCACCATCTTGCTACACCCCGCACTCATCCATAGTAAGGATACACTCAGAAGTGGGTAAGCGGACATCTTGTTACACCCACCGGAGTTTTGCATTTATACACGTTTTTTTAACAGTAAACTGAGTTTATATAGTGAAATACAGTACTTACAACTCCGTCTTACTGTTTAGATGTTGTATTTCAAAAGCTGCGGTAAGCGTGCTGATCTTACAGGTTTCTCAATCTGAAATAGGTTCGCAGCTTTTAAAAATCAACATGTAGTTGTCAGACAACTCGGTGACGTCACACGCGTCTGTCCCAGGCTGTGCTCGCGGCTTGCATTGCCGCTTACCATTGATTCATCTTAGGCTGCGTTTACGGCGTTCACCGCCGCTTACACTCACTTCATCTGCCTGCTGTTCACTTTGGTGGATCTCTCACTGTTAATCATCTGGTGCTGCTTATGTTTATTTTTGTTGCTATTAGCACTATCTTTTGCCAGTTTTCAGCATATGATCTCTACTTGTGACTTCCACCAGCTGTATATCATGGTTCATTTATCATTATAAGCACAAGAGACTTGGTCACTTTAGCAGCTGTTTTATATTTTGGACTTCCCCATCATAGAACATCAGCGCCCAGTGGCTTTTGCTGTACTTTTTTGGACTTTGTCTGAATTTTATTTGTATGTATTTTTTATACACTATATTTTTGGATTAAAACAGTCTACACTTAGAACGTTTCCACATCCCTTTTTTATATATCATCTCTACATCTGATGCTGTGCCTACCATCTGGCTGGATCACCGCTTCATCTGAGACCATCTTCCCCTCATGGTGGAAAACAAGCGTTTTTGACCTCTTGTTCATTCAAAAGGTCCATCTGGTCTGGTAAGCAGATTTTCCTTACATTGGATACACAAGTTATATACTGTATGAAGAAGCCTACACCCAGATCTCTTCAGTACATCTTTCTCATCATTGTTCACTGTATATGGACATTTATTGCGCTGCACTGTTATTTCTTTATATAGTTGTCAGACAAACCTGATTTCTTTTTATGAAGAGGTAAGTAAAACCTTGGACAGAGGGGTGGCGGTGGACGTGGTATACTTGGATTTTGCAAAAGCATTCAATACAGTTCCCCACACACAGCTCATGTGCAAGGTAAAGTCTACAGGATTGGAAATATCAGTTTGTAAATGGATAGAAAACTGGCTAAAAGACAGAATTCAGAGAGTCGTGGTTAATGATTCTTACTCTGAATGGTCTAAGGTTCTCAGTGGTGTACCCCAAGGTTCAGTGTTGGGACCCTTACTTTTTAATATCTTTATAAATGATATTGGGTCTAGGATCAAAAGTACCATTTCTGTCTTTGCAGATGACACCAAGCTATGCAGTGGAATAACGTCCTTACAGGATGTCTCCAAATTACAAGCCGACCTCAATGCTCTGTCTAATTCGGCAACTATGTGGCAGATGAGGTTTAATGTTGATAAATGTAAAGTTATGCACTTGGGGGCTAAGAATATGAATGCATCATACATACTAGGGGGAGTACAACTGGGGGAATCCGTAGTGGAGAAGGATCTGGGGGTTTTGGTAGATCATAAGCTCAATAATGGCATGCAATGCCAAGCTGTGGTTTCCAAAGCGAGCAAAGTCCTTTCTTGTATTAACCACTTAAGCCCCGGACCATTTCGGGCCATTAGGACCAGGCCTGTTTTTGGGATTCGGCACTGCGCTGCTTTAACTGTAAATTGTGCGGACATGCAATGTTGTACCCAAATGAAATTTGCGTCCTTTTCTTCCCACAAATAGAGCTTTCTTTTAATGGTATTTGATTGCCTCTGCGATTTTTATTTTTTGCGATATAAACAGAAAAAGACCGAAAATTTTGAAAAAAAATGATATTTTCTACTTTTTGTTATAAGAAAAATCGAATAAACTCAATTTTAGTCATACATTTAGGCCAAAATGTATTCAGCCACATGTCTTTAGTAAAAAAAATGTCAATAAGCGTATATTTATTGGTTTGCGCAAAAGTTATAGCGTTTACAAACTAAGGTACATTTTCTGAAATTTACACAGCTTTAAATTTATGACTGCCTATCTCATTTCTTGAGGTGCTAAAATGGCAGGGCAGTACAAAACGCCCCCAAATGACCCCATTTTGGAAAGTAGACACCCCAAGGAAATTGCTGAGAGGCATGTTGAGCCCATTGAATATTTTTTTTTTTGTCCCAAGTGATTGAATAATGACAAAAAAAAAAAAAAAATTACAAAAAGTTGTCACTAAATGATATATTGCTCACACATGCCATGGTTATATGTGGAATTGCACCCCAAAATACATTCTGCTGCTTCTCCTGAGTACGGGGGTACCACATGTGTGGGACTTTTTAGGAGCCTAGCCACGTACGGGACCCCGGAAACCAAGCACCGCCTTCAGGATTTCTAAGGGCGCAAATTTTTGATTTCACTCCTCACTACCTATCACAGTTTCGAAGGCCATAAAATGCCAAAATAGCACAAAACCCCCCCAAATGACCCCATTTTGGAAAGTAGACATCCCAAGCTATTTACTGAGAGGCATGTTGAGTCCATGGAATATTTAATATTTTGCCACAGGTTGCGGGAATATGACAAACTTTTTTTTTTTGCACAAAGTTGTCACTAAATGATATATTGCTCACACATGCCATGGGCATATGTGAAATTACACCCCAAAATACATTCTGCTGCTTCTCCTGAGTATGGGGATACCACATGTGTGGGACTTTTTGGGAGCCTAGCCGCGTACGGGACCCCAAAAACCAAGCACCGCCTTCAAGGTTTCTAAGGGCATAAATTTTTGATTTCGCTCCTCACTACCTATCACAGTTTTGAAGGCCATAAAATGCCAAGATGGCACAAAACCCCCCCAAATGACCCCATTTTGGAAAGTAGACACCCCAAGCTATTTGCTGAGAGGCATGTTGAGCCCATTGAATATTTTTTTTTTTGTCCCAAATGATTGAATAATGACAAAAAGAAAAAAAAAAAATGTACAAAAAGTTGTCACTAAATGATATATTGCTCACACATGCCATGGTTATATGTGAAATTACACCCCAAAATACATTCTGCTGCTTCTCCTGAGTACGGGGATACCACATGTGTGGGACTTTTTGGGAGCCTAGCCGCGTACGGGACCCCAAAAACCAAGCACCGCCTTCAAGGTTTCTAAGGGCATAAATTTTTGATTTCACTCCTCACTACCTATCACAGTTTTGAAGGCCATAAAATGTCAAAATAGCCCAAAACCCCCACAAATGACCCCATTTTGGAAAGTAGACACCCCAAGCTATTTGCTGAGAGGCATGGTGAGTATTTTACAGCTCTCATTTGTTTTTGAAAATTAAGAAAGACATTTTTTTTTATTTTTTTACATTTTCAAAACTTTGTGACAAAAAGCGAGATCTGCAAAATACTCAACATACCTCTCAGCAAATAGCTTGGGGTGTCTACTTTCCAAAATGGGGTCATTTGGGGGGGTTTTGTGCCCTCTGGGCATTCCATGGCCTCCGAAACTGTGATAGGCAGTGAGGAGTGAAATCAAAAATTTACACCCATAGAAATCCTGAAGGCGGTGCTTGGTTTTTGGGGTCCCGTACGCGACTAGGCTCCCAAAAAGTCCCACACATGTGGTATCCCCGTACTCAGGAGAAGCAACAGAATGTATTTTGGGGTGTAATTCCACATATGCCCATGGCATGTTTGAGCAATATATAATTTAGTGACAACTTTTTGTACATTTTTATTTTTTTTTATTTTTTTGGTCATTATTCAATCACTTGGGACAAAAAAAAAAAATATTCAATGGGCTCAACATGCCTCTCAGCAAATAGCTTGGGGTGTCTACTTTCCAAAATGGGGTCATTTGGGGGGGTTTTGAACTGTCCTGGCATTTTATGCACAACATTAGGAAGCTTATGTCACACATCATCCACTCTTCTAACCACTTGAAGACAAAGCCCTTTCTGACACTTTTTGTTTACATGAAAAAAAAAATTTTTTTGCAAGAAAATTATGTTGAACCCCCAAACATTATATATTTTTTTAAAGCAAAGGCCCTACAGATTAAAATAGTGGGTGTTGCATTTTTTTTTTCCACACAGTATTTGCGCAGCGATTTTTCAAACACATTTTTTGGGGGAAAAACACACTTTTTTTATTTTTAATGCACTAAAAAACACTATATTGCCCAAATGTTTGATGAAATAAAAAAGATGATCATAGGCCGAGTACATGGATACCAAACACGACATGCTTTAAAATTGCGCACAAACGCGCAGCGGCGACAAACTACATTCATTTTTAAAAGCATTTAAAAGCCTTTACAGGTTACCACGTTAGATTTACAGAGGAGGTCTACTGCTAAAATGACTGCCCTCGATCTGACCTTTGCGGTGATACCTCACATGCATGATGCAATTGCTGTTTACATATGACGCTAGACCGACGCTTGCGTTCGCCTTTGCGCAAGAGCAGGGGGGGACAGCGGTGCTTTTTTTTTTTTTTATTATTTATTTGGCTTTTTTATTTTATTTTTAAACTGTGCCTTCCATATTTTATTTTTTTACCATTTTTATCATTATCTCAGGGAATGTAAATATCCCCTATGATAGCAATAAGTAGTGACAGGTACTCTTTTTTTGAAAAAAATTGGGGGGTTAGACCCTAGATCTTTCCTCTGCCCTCAAAGCATCTGACCACACCAAGATCGGTGTGATAAAATGCTTTCCCAATTTCCCAATGGCGCTTTTTATATCCGGGGGGGGGGACATTCCCTCCCACTGCTTGTAAAAGCAGTCTAGAGGCTAATTATCTGCTAGAATTGCTTTTACATGAAAGCCGGCTGCTGGCTGAAAAGAATGATACCAAGATGATACCTAAACCCGCAGGCATCATTCTGGTATAAACATTCAAAGTCCAGCAACATACCAGTACGTTGCTGGTCCTTGTTGGACATGTATTGTAATCTTTTTTTTCATACAGCCTATTGGCTGAACGAAAAAAAAGAGATTGATTGGTGGGTATGCCCACCATTAGAATACCTCCCTTCATCCACCCACTTCTAATGATGGGCATATATGCCGAAGCATGGGGGCATCCTCCCGCAAAAAAGTTATGCCGCGTACACACGGTCAAGCCTTCGTCGGAATTTCGACCGTATGTACGCGGCATAAAAGGTTATGCCGCGTACACACGGTCTGACTTTTCCACGGGCAAGCCTCCGTTGGAATTTCGACCGTATATACGCGGCATTAGGAGCAAAATCGCTCCTCCGCCCCTGCTGCCCCCATGCTTCGGCATATATGCTCTTTTTTTTAACTGTGGTGGTGAAATCACCTCCTACAGCGTTGGAGTCACGGCTGTCAAGATAAATAGATCCGCGCTGCAACTGAATGGCGTACCTGCTAAGCAAATGGTGGTTAACATTAAAACAAAGTAACATTACAGTACAACAGTAAGACCTTACCATGCCATACCTGCAAAGCAAATACCAAAACAAAACCTAGTAAAAAATAAAAAAATGTTTTAACGCAACCTGTGCCTAAAATATATATATGCCGAAGCATGGGGGCATCCTCCCGCAAAAAAGTTATGCCGCGTACACACGGTCGGAATTTTCCACGGGCAGGCCTCCGTCGGAATTTCGACCGTATGTACGCGGCATTAGGAGCAAAATCGCTCCTCCGCCCCTGCTGCCCCCATGCTTCGGCATATATGCTCTTTTTTTTAACTGTGGTGTCACGGCTTTATGTATCGTGGGAGCAAACGCTGTTGCTGTCAAGATAAATAATTCCGCGCTGCAGTTGAATGGCGCACCTGAAAACAAAAAAATTACATACCTGAAAAGCAAGCATGATAAAACATTGCAGAATAGAATACAGTAAAAAAGAGCAGAACAATAGAGAGAAAATAGAGAGAGAGAGAACAATAAAACGACAACTATTTTTGGTTTTTTTATTTTATATTTTTTTTGTGTTTTGTTTTTTTTTTCTTTTTTACACTTTTTTTGTAACTTTACAACTGTAATGGTTCGGGTCTCTCAAAATGTAATGGCATCTTGGGAGACCCTGTGTAAGTGTGTCCTTGTCTGTGAAATGCTGTACCCTACGCTAAAACTTCACTTTTGAGTGGTAGCGTTCAAAACATTCACCTTGGACTGGTTGATATTGATGGTTGCTATGGACTGGTTGCTATGGACGGTTGCTATGGACAGTTGCTATGGACGGTTGCTACGGATTGGTTATGGACGGTTGCTATGGATTGGTTGCCATGGACAGTTGCTATGGACTGGATGCTATGGATGGTTGCTATGGACAGTTGCTATGGACGGTTGCAATGGATGGTTGCTATGGACAGTTGCTATAGACTGGTTGCTATGGATGGTTGCTATGGATGGTTGCTATGGACGGTTGCTATGGACTGGTTGCTATGGACTGGTTGATATGGATCAGGCCTGTCTCTGCGAACACTGCAGTTATGTGTGTTGTGTTTGGTAAGTGACAGTGATCGATCGATACTGCACTTGGGTGGGCTGGGCTGGGCTGGGCGGAGGGGCTAAACGCAGGCGCTAGCAGGTATCTGGGCTGATCCCGCTAACACTGCGTTTTTGGGAACCCTAAACCGCTGGGGATGCTAGTATAGATCTGATCAGATACTATACCACTAAGGGGGGTGTATGCTTTGCGCGTGGGTGTTAGCGTTACTGGCACTAACCTAACACTGCCTGGGGCGACGCAGACCCTCTCTGGCGCTAAAACCTAATTGATCTCACCCGCCGGGCGATCAGGGGGGTTAAACCTTTATTGGGTTATATACGGCGGGTGCCCTGATGCTATAAAAAGCAAACTAATCAACCAGCGTCACCCGTAACCTTTATATGGTGATCACTGGTGAAAGGGTTAACTAGGGGCAATCAGGGGGTTAAAACCTTTATTAGGTTAAATATGGGGGTACCTGACACTATATAAAAACCTGACGGGTAACCTAAATAACTAAATAACTTACTGGCTAACCAGTGACACCAGTGACGCTTATACGGCGATCACTGGTGAAAGGGTTAACTCTAGGGGCAATCAGGGGGTTAAAATAATATATGGGGGTACCTGACACTAATAAAAACCTGCGGCGAACCTAAAAAAAAATAACTAATAATCTAAAACACCAGCGACACAAATACAGCGATCGGAAAAACATCGCTTAGTGACGCTGAAGTTAGGGGATGAAAGGGTTACCTGGGGGGTGATCAAGGGGTTAAACCTTTATTAGGGGGGGTTAGGGGGCTACCCTGGACCTAAAGGGGCCTAATCCTAACTGCCCTGCAACTTTTTACAATCACAGATGACACTAAATGCAGTGATCAGTAAAATAAATGATCACTGCAATCAGTGACACTGTGATTGGGGGCTTTGGGGTGACCTGGGGGGTGATCTGGGGGTGACTGGGGGGTGATTTGTGTGCCTATGTGTACCTACGTGTCAGTGGACTGTTGGTGCACTAACCTGCTTCTTCTCTGCTCGGCGCCGGGAACGAAAAGACCGCGGCGAGGGAGATGACATCACTTCCTCCAGCCTTGTTTACATCACATGGCGGAGGAAGCATTTTCATTGGCCGGGAGCGATCGCGAGGGGGGGGGGCGGAATCGAGCGGCCGCCCCCTCATGCCTGATCGCTCCCGAACACTTAACGGCCGCTCACTGCAGTGAAGGGGGGTCCGGGTGGACCCCCCAACTGCACAAAGGCGATCACGTAGATCTACGTGATTCTGCCTGTCCGTGCCATTCTGCCGACGTAAATCGGCGGTGGGCGGTCGTTAAGTGGTTAAGAGAGGTATGGACTCCAGAGAGAGAGATATCATTTTGCCCCTGTTCAAATCATTAGTAAGACCTCATCTGGAATATGCAGTTCAGTTTTGGGCACCAGTTCTCAAAAAGGATATTGAAGAACTGGAGAAAGTGAAGAGAAGGGCAACCAAACTGATAAGAGGCATGGAGGAGCTCAGCTATGAGGAAAGATTAGAGGAACTGAATTTATTCACTCTTGAGAAGAGGAGAATAAGGGGGGATATGATTAACATGTACAAATATATAAGGGGTCCATATAGTGAACTTGGCGTTGAGTTATTCACTTTACGGTCAACACAAAAGATAAGGGGGAACTCTTTACGTCTAGAGGAAAAAAGATTTCATCTCCAAATACGGAAAGGTTTCTTCACAGTAAGAGCTGTGAAAATGTGGAATAGACTCCCTCCAGAGGTGGTTCTGGCCAGCTCAGTAGATTGCTTTAAGAAAGGCCTGGATACTTTCCTAAATGTACATAATATAACTGAGTATTAACATTTATAGGTAAAGTTGATCCGGGGAATATCTGATTGCCTCTCGGGGGATCAGGAAGGAATTTTTTCCCCTGCTGTAGCAAATTGGATCATGCTCTGCTGCGTTTTTTTGCCTTCCTCTGGACCAACTGTGGGTATTGAATTAGGTATATGGGATTGTACGATATTTTTTATTTTATTTTTTATTTTTTTTATGGTTGAACTGGATGGACTTTGTGTCTTTTTTCAACCTAACTATGTAAACATTCACACCGAGTTCTAAGTACTGTATTTCACTATATAATATAAGTTTGTTAAAAAAAAAAAAGTGTAAAATGCAAAACATTAGTGGGTGTAACAAGATGTCCGCTTACCCCCTTCTCAGTGTATCCTTACTATGGAGAAGTGTGGGGTGTAGCAAGATGGCGGCGACGAAACATCACTTCCGTTACACTTTCTGACGGGTCGCCTAATCTGATAAAACACAGGCAGGAGGGTGTGCTTAGCTGAGAAAACCCCTCCTGAAGACTCCTGGGATGTATGATATAGTTTGCCTAGTCCAGGAAGTAACAGAAGAAACATAAAAAATAAATAAAATGTCAACGTTGAATGAGAGAGTGAAGTTCCAATTTAACGTATAACTAAAGGCATTTCGAACACTTGTCAGATTTTTTTATGTGGTCTGTGCCCACATTGGGGAAATTCGCCCTATTTACTGTTATACTAAAAAGTGGAATAAAATGTGTGTTGTCCCAAGAAAAGGACTAGAATGAATCTTCCCATGGGGACACTAGATCTGGTGAACCTAGGGACAACCAGGCATTGCCTTACTTTGGGGTGATATCCTCACTTCTTGTTTTGGAAAAGGGTCACAAAAGTGAAGGTAAATCTCCCCAGTAGGACACAGATGGCAAATAATAATAAGAATAATTAAAAAAACTATTGCTCTGTTTTGGTCTGGTAAATATACCATTGAAAGCATTTTGTTATTGGTTCAATAAATGTGAAAATATACCCGCTGATCCTGCTAGAAAAGTTGTTAGGTGATTGCTTACGGAGAACAGTGCAGTACAGGAAGTTTTGTGTTCCTAGCTATCTCTATGGATCAGAGATTACCACCACTACATTAAGGAGTTTTAATTTAGTCCTAAACACTTCCTGTCCAAGGGTGACAACGCTACTATAGATAGCTATATAAAAATCTAAAGCCAGAATATGATAGGAGATCGCCTCTAGACAGTTGTCACTGAAACAGGTGTCCCCATTGGAAGATTTGTATTCAGATTCCTGAAATTTTTTTTTTTTGCCTGTCACTTTGTACTGGTGATGGTGGTCAACGGCACAAACAGATGGTGAATCTACCAGGGAGGGACACAATCAACAATAAAAACCTATAACGTAACACAGCTCTGGGCTGTACTCTATCTAGTGTGGTGACCAGTGCATTTAGATGGAGCTCGTAGTGAGAGGGTAATGGATACCACATTAGAACGGCAATTAGTCACAAGTACCGATTTTGTTGCCTTGAGAAAAGGGATGCTGCAAGGTCACAAAACATTGGTTGTATTTGTCCCAAGTGATGCATGAACAAATTGGTTTTTTACATCTACAAAGTGAGCGCTGGTAACTTCTTTCCTTCTTTAGCAATAGAAAAAAAAAACAATTTTCAAAATGCTCCCTTTATTAGGAAAATAGAGGCTTTTTGTAAAATTCAACTAAAATTACCACCTGGATTCATGCCTATGCATTGTCTCATTTTTAATGACACCCTACTAGGCACTAAAGAGGCACATATGTGTTGCAGTGCAGCAGAACATGCAGTCATTAAAAGCCATGCACTGCAATGCTATAAAAGGCCCTTCTCCATTTCTGGGTCCGTTCTGATTTGTTGGCAGACATTTTATTGGAGTGCAGCAGAGCAGACATGTGTGAATCCAGCCTTGAAGTGCCTTCAGTCTGAAGTTCTGGAGGTCTCTAGGACTAATAAGGGCAAAGGCTTGTTCAGACTTGCAGCCAAGGGGCAGTAAAAGCAGGGGGTTGAGCCACAGTTTAAGCACTTGACCTTTGTAACGTTTTACCCCCTTCATGACCAGGGCATTTTTTGCTATTAAAGCGGAATTCCACCCAATTTTTTTATTCCACTCCTCACCCCCTTACATGCCACATTTGGCATGTAATTTTTTTGGGAGGGGAGTGGGGGCTTCAGTAGGAGTGGGACTTCCTGTCCCACTTCCTCCTTCCGCCCTGGAGCCGCCTAGGCGATACGTCATATCGCCTTGTGGCGGCTCCTCCCTGTAGACGATCACCTGGGACGTGACAGGTCCCAGGCGATCGCCTGTCCACTCACAGAGCGCTGCGCCGTTCGCGCATGCGCAGTGAGTGCCCGGCCGTGAAGCCGAAAGCTGTCACGGCCGGGTGCCCACACTGTGAATGGATGCGCCGGCGGAGGAGGGGGGAGAGGAGCGGAGCTCCAGGCGGCGCGTCGCTGGACAGTGGAGCAGGTAAGTGTATGTTTATTAAAAGCCAGCAGCTACACTTTTTGTAGCTGCTGACTTTTAATAAACATAAAAAAAGGGTGGAACTCCGCTTTAAATACTGTACCCAATTGTATCTTATAGATTTTTGTTTTGTTTTTTTCTTACACAAAATGAGCTTTATTTTGGTGCCATTTGATCACCATAGGGCTATTATATAAATGAAAGACTAAATATTTTGAAAAAAAATTAATATTTTCTACTTTGTTATAAAACATATCCAATTAAATCAAAGTTTGTAAGTGTATACCAATTAGTTTGTTTAAAAGCTAGTTAAAATATACCATAAATGTCAGTATATATCCTGAAATTTACACAGCTATAAAATCATGATCAGTGATAAAATTGTATTAATATATATTTTCTTATATATAATTTTTTTCTCAAAAAGAGCTTTCTTTTGGTGGTATTTTGAAAAAAAAAACAAAAAAAACCCCACACCAATATTTTCTACTTTCTGTTAAAAAAAAACAAAAAAAAACAAACATATCCAATACACTGTACCAATGACACTATTGGGTGACAGGGGTGACCAGAAGGGCAATCAAAGGGTTAACTGTGTGCCTATATAAGTGTAATGTGTACTGCTTTTATTCACAGGATCTGGCTGGCTTTTCTCCCTGAACTCAGAGTTGATTTCACAGAGAAGAAACAGCCAGATGTGTTTGGTGTTCTGTGTGTTTGTAAACACAGAACTCTTGGCTATCCCCAATCAGCAGGTATACAGCCAAAATCATTGGCTTTAGTCGTGCGGAGTCCAATCACAACAAAGATCAGCAGGAGGCCGTCACACTTGCGCCTGAAAACCAGGAAGTGGCTTGCGAAGTATCAGTACATTGCTGTGCTGCCCGCTAGCAGTAAATGTACTGTTAGTTGGCGGCAAGTGGTTAACCGACCCCCTTACTGTCCACCTAAACAAAGATATGCAGCCTCTAAAGCCCCTCACATGAGCTCATTTGCTTGCTCAACGTGGGGGGGGGGTCTCTGCTGATCCCTGCTGAGCAGGCGAATGACAAGTCTGTGTCCACTATGCAGTGCTGACACAGACACAGTCCCGCTCTCCTCTATGTGGCAATTGGATGGAAATGGACTGTCTGTCCGTTACAATCGGATTCGATCCGTCGGACGGATGGGGAATAGGATCACCATCTGTCTGTTTTTGGTGGACAGGATCGGATGGGATGGTGACGGGTGTCAAGCAGACCTGATCAGACAGCCCGTGTGAAATGGCCCGCATTCGGCAGGCCATTCCTATTAAAGTCAACAGGGCCATGCTACAACTGTGTGCAATGCAGGCAGTTGTGGTTAGTTCGTTCAGCCTTTTTAGGGTTCAAACAGGTGGTAAAGAAGCGATATATTGCCTCCCAGCCAGCTGTGACCCATTCTCTGAAAAGCAACGCATAGCAGATCGCTTTTAAGAGGGGCGGCAAGGGCTGCTGCGCCTGCACGTGAGAATGAGCGGTTAGTATACGGATTTTATTCTGCAGCATCGGCTACCAAGTTTTAAAATGATGCTTTTTTATTAGTCAAATACAAAGTAAACAGTTTCTTAAAATTCAACCCAAAAAAAAATCACAGCTCTGCATAAATCTTTAGTTTATTAAAGCAACATGACAAAGTGTTCTTTTCACAGTGATATAAATGGCTTAAAATGTACTGTGCGCAACATTAGAAACAGTGGCAAGAGGGACCTGGGAAAGACATACAGCCAGAAGCAAGAGCATATGGTTCAATAAAATACCTCCTAACACAGACATCCAAAATTCAGAGATTGTTGTAATGGTCCATTATACAGATTTAAATACCCAGTCATGCTCATTTCATCGCTCCTGACTTATTACAATGAGCAAACTTCTCACATTGCTTAGAGAAAACAACAGAAATTATCATTAAATAGGGCCATGTGTCATTGCTTGATTTAAAAAAGGCTCTTAAATTAGCACAAGTTCATCTCGATGCCAGACTCGCTGTGAAAAAAAAAAAAAAAACAAAACAAAAAAAAACAGATAAAACACATAATTACAGTTCCCAGAGAAGTTAAGTGCTTTACTTGCAATTCCTCTCTACACCACTAGGTGGTGATGTCCCCTTTAAACAGGACTAATCTCACTAGAGGTTATCATTGCCATAGCTTAAAGTTCCCCCTATTCTAGAAACAGTGATATGTTTAATATAAAAAGGACACTACAGATTGCATGCAAAATAAAACGCCTCCAGTCATTAGCAGGCAGGAGCACGTTCGCTAGTAATTTACTGATGACCGCATGCGATAATGCAGCAAGACTGTTGGGCCAATCAGATGAAGTTGTCATCACCACACATAAATGTTGGCTAAATTGGCTGATTTAATCGCGGACTGGTACATTAAAGTAAATTAGTGATAATTAACAGCGTGGATAAACTGGTCAGCCTTGTTTGAGGCAATCATCCTGGATAGCATTTCCAGTTATGGGGACATATATGTCAAACAATTAGGCAGGCTAGACAACTAAATTATACACCATGTATACATCTGGAAAAATGGGAGCATCCAGCTTTGTACATTTTAGAATTATTATTATAGGGTCATGTATGATGCTAGTTTTCTGGCAGCCTCTGGTGTCAATACTTTGCTCATCAGAGTAGAAGCAAGTGGTGTTAAAGAGTTCCACAACAGCATACAAGTCCCAAGGTAGCGATTCAAACTATTAAAGTTGTTATACTTACCTGCATTGTCCAATGGTTTTTCCACACAGCAGCCCTAACCCTCCTCTTCTCGAGTCCCCCACCAGCACAGGAGTGCTCCTATGGGAGTACTTGTATGGGCTTGATCCCAAGCTGTGTTGTGTGTGTCCATTGACACGTACACAGCACAGCCCCACCCCCTCTTTCATTTCTCTGGCAATGATCGACTTGCCTCTCTGTCCAAAAAGGAGAGAGACGCTGCTCTCAGGCAGTGCTGGATCAAGCTTAGGTTAGTATAGGTGAAGGTTGGGAGGGGGGGGGGGGGGGGTGGGGGGCTGCATACAGAAGTTTTTTTTTTTACCTTAATGCAAAGAACTTATTCAAAGTAAAAGAAAAATCCTACTGCTTTTAGAACCATTTTAAAGCTATTATATCAGCTGGACAGTCAGGCAACTGACATTTTCAAAAGTCAGTAATGGCAACCTGCATATTCTCTTGTTACAGGCTTTATCACCTGCCAGGGTAACAAGTGCACTCTGGGAACTGGTTAATCGATGCAATGGGGAGAAGGTAATTTTGTCTTTAGGTCTCATTCACATCATCATATTTTGCTAGAGTGGCCAAATGCATACTTATTTTCTTGGGTCACTGGGGAGTAGTGAAATATCCAAAGCTCTGGTTAAATGCATGTGACACTGCATATAAAAACTGTACAATGAGAGCTGGGCTATTATAGACCATAGCATCTTTCACATTTTACCATTTTCTGCACATTAAAGTGGAAATTCAGTCTTTTTTTTTCACCTTTCCATCTATTAAATCTTCTGCCCTTGTTGTTTTAACTTTGGATAGTACATTTTTTTTCTGCCAGTAAATACCTTATACAGCCCACTTCCTGTTTGTCTGGTAAAAAGCCTAGGCTTATGACATGCACAGCCCTCTCTCACTCTTGTAAGAGTTTTCCAGAAAGAGGGGGGGGTCATATGAGGGCCAATGAGAGCTGCAGAGCTGGAGGTGTGCCTCTGTGTATATCCAGGAAGTGAACAAGTAAGCAGCTTCAGCTGCCCACAGTTAAAATGGATGCAGCCAGACTCAGTGGAGGGAGATTTCTGCAGCCTCTTTGGCAAGTACAGAATCACAGTATATATACAATAATATGCAAAGGGGTTGGAGGGAAACTTCAGAATGGAAAATATGTTTTTATTACAAATTATGTGAGCAGACTGCAGTTCCTTTAAGTATTGTACTTAAAGGATGTAAAGTCGTTACAGTGAGGTTTATTTACGAAAGCTGGAGGGTAAAAAAATCAGGCTCACTAACCCCTAGCTTGTTCAATTAAGCTTTGGCAATAAAGCCTGAAAACCAATTGGTTTCTATGCAGAAGTGAGCCTGATTTTGTGCTCTCCAGCTTTAGTAAATAAACCCCACAGTGACAAGTTCCCTTTAGTGCTCATTCACATGGGTAACAAAAATGCTGCGTATGCTCCCAACATAGATTACAAGTGATGTTGGTTCTGAACGAGCCCATTCATGTGCCAGTAGCTCATGCACAGGATTTCGGCCTTCATTCAGAATTGGCTAAAAAGCCTTCTGCACATGCACCACCCCATAAATGAAATATAAACATCAACAGCGCTGCTGTTTACACCATTGTTGATATCTACATGTTGGCCCTCAGCAGTTGTGGCGGACAACAGGGTCCATTTATACTGTGTGCATGTAAACATTAGACCAAATTGCATGCGCATGGCAAACTTTTTACGCAGGTTCTTGCTGGCAATACACCCGTGTGAATGAGCCCTTAAAACTAGATTGTATCAGAAAAACACCTGTGCGAAAAAACTTAAAAATTTAAGATTCATAGTCCAAACATAATAGTGTACACATTTCTGTAACCACTTTACTGTGGCAGGTTGGCTCCCCTGCGCGAAATCACGATATTGTACGTGATCTCGTGTGGCCCGGATAGCAGGCGCGCACGAGGGGGGGGGATGCCGATGCTCGCCAGCCACGAGCGATCGTGACCAGGAGACACAGAACAGGGACGAGTGTATGTAAACACACACTTCCCTGTTCTCACAGGAGTGACAGATCCTGTGTTCCTATTAGCTAGAAACCACGATCCGTCACTTCCTCTAGTCGTCAGTCCCCTCCCCCTTCAGTTAGAAACAAACAGGGAACACAGTTAACCCATTCACCACCCCCTACAGGTTAACCCCTCCACTGCCAGTGTCATTTTTACAGTACTCAGTGCATTTTTATAGCACTGATTGCTGTAAAAATTACACTGGTCCCAAAATGTCAAAAGTGTCCAATGTATCAGCCATAATGTCGCAGTCCCGATAAAAAACAAACAAAAAAAAAAAAGCGCCAATCGCCACCATTACTAGTAAAAAAAATATTAATAAAAATGCCATAAAACTAGCCCCCATTTTGTAGACACTATAACTTTTGCGCAAATCAATAAACGCTTATTGATTACTTTTACCAAAAATATTTAGAAGAATATGTATCTGCCTAAACTGAGGAAAAACATTTTTTTTTATATATTTTTGGGGGATTTTTATTATAGCAAAACGTAAAAAATATTGAATTTTTTTCAAAATTGACGCTCTATTTTTGTTTATAGCGCAAAATAAAAACCGCAGAGGTGATCAAATACCACCAAAAGAAAAGCTCTTTGTGGGAGAAAAAAAAAAGGACATTAATTTTGTTTGGGAGCCACGTCGCACGACCGCGCAATTGTCAGTTAAAGCGACGCAGTGCCGAATCGCAAAAAGTGGCCTGGTCTTTGGCCAGCCAAATGGTCCGGGGCTTAAGTGGTTAAATGGCAGTATTAAGTGGTTGTGCTCATTGTTTCCCCCTACAAAAACGTTGTTAACCTCATCTAGAACATCAACGCTGTCCTCAGATTCCAGTAACAGGCCAGATTTTAAGTATTACCTTGGGGAGATGCAGACTAGAATACTGCAATCCCTGAGCAGCAAATGATATCACCTGTGTTGTATTTCAGTTATCTTGCAAACCTGGCCTGTTAGTGGCCCTGAGGACGGGGTTGATGACCACTGCTCTAGAAGATACAGCTAGAGTCTAATTGGTTGTTCTACTTTCCTTTCCTCCAGTTTTTATAGAACAACCAAAGCTTTAGTTAATAGCGGGCTTTATCGATAATAAATTGGTCCTCCTGCTTCTAGCAGCCAATCAGCTTTAATTTTTGTTTTTATAATTCAGTCTGGAACAAACGCAATCCTTTTGGTATACATGGTCCAATGTTATTGATTTAGTCCCTAGCAGTCTTGTTCCATGCATGCAATTAGAGTTAATAAGCCCAGGTTCACACTGGGGCTGCGGGAGTGAAGCTGAATTCGCACGATTTCACTCCTGCCTGTCCGTCCCGATTTCGGCCGAGATTACAGGGACATCTGTGCAGGTTTCTGCACAGATGTCAATGTAAATCGTGGCCCGAAATCGCAAAAAGTAGTACAGAAACTACTTTTTGAAATCGGTGCAGCGCCGCAGATGCGGCGTCACACCGATTAGGGCGGTGCCATTGCCCGCAATTTGCGGCAAATATCGCCGATTTGACATGTCAAATCGCACCAGTGTGAACCAGGGCTCAAGGACAATTTGACAATTTCGAAAAGATAATGGCATTTCCTCAGCACAACTTTTTTATTTTCTCCATGGCAGTAATAGCTTCTGAAGTCTTTCTACATTTTCCCAGATATTCACGCTTATTCAAGAAGGCAGAGCAAAATGCAATAACCCATTGAATTTCACTTTACAAAAATTGACTCTGTAAAGTGAATTTGTTTCAGTGCCAAATTCCCTTCACACTGGAGCACTGCAATAATGTACACATTTTACCTTGCGTTGCGTTTATATGTTAAATACAATTAAGTGCTTTGCAGACATTCATATTTAGCCAGAGCGCACCACATTGTACATATGTGAGTGCACCTCATATACAGACCCATGTTAAAGCAGAACTTCTCTCTCAATCAGCATGAACTATCTTTAATCCCTATGCTGCTAGCATTAGTAAACAGATTGGAAAGTATTTTATATGTACTTGTTTTATACATTTCTTCAGTTATTTCCTGGGTTTCCAGGTCTAGGCAATGATCTCATACATCGCAAGAGTCGTCAGGAGGGGAGGAGGTGTTTTCTCAGCTAAGCACACCCTCCTTCCTGCATGCCATAGCTAAGGGCAGAAGAATTCCAGGAAGTAAATGCTACATTAATCTGCCCTTACTTAAGATGGCCATGGCCAGAAATTCTAAACGCTAGGGGAGGGGGGGGGGTTTCAAAGCGATTTCTCAGCAAAATCAAGCCTGGAGACATGGATGGGTGGATTTGTTTTAAATATAAAAAATTCATTCTATAGCATTCTTGGGTTGTGGCGCTCACGTGCAATGTAGTTCTGCTTTAAACCCTAAATTGTGGTACAGCTCAAAATGAATGGGCTGCCTTATCGCAGCGGACATTAGCTTGCGAGATGCAGGTGTAGTAATGCCCTGAGAGTAAACCCACATGCTCATTGGCTTTACTGATGAAGTGTGCTCATGTCTTTGCCGAGCTTGGGTCTGCAGTTTAAAGAGCAACTACTTTTGTTGAGGGGGGAGGGGGGGACAAAAAGGAACATTCCCTTCTGGGTGATCTATGTACATTGCAGGGATTTTAACAAACTTTGTTGCAGATTCCTACCTTTTGTTATTCTGAAGAATCATTGCTTTTTCCTCAATGCTGAGTGAATCTAATGGGAGTGATTTCATAATCAATCAGCTGTGCAGCTGCAGGTCACCAATAAGGAAAGCTGCTGGGCCTAACATCCCTTTAGACGTGTTCCTATTGGGAGTATCTAACCCAAAAATTTGATTTTTGTTGCCGAGGATGCCTGAAATCTGACTTAGTGCAGACTTCTGGGAAAATCAGTGAGCCCATTACACAAGCAGGAAAGTGGAATTACCCTTTAAAGAACTCCAGCCATTAAGCTGTAAAGCTGGCTATACATAACCTGACATTCTTCTAGAGCAGTGTTTCTCAACTCCAGTCCTCAAAAGCACCCCAACAGGTTATGTTTTCAGGCTTTCCATTATTTTTTGTACAGATGATTTGATATGTTTCACTACCTTAGTAATTACCACTGCTGTTTCATCGGAGGGAAATCCTGAAAACATGACCTGTTGGGGTGCCTTGAGAACTGGAGTTGAGAAACACTGTTCTAGAGCCTGTGCAGATCAATATGCTGCAGATTAGGCCATCTACATACTGCAAAGACTACATTTTACCCTCTCCTTGTGGATTAGCAGCTCTAAAGCCAGCCATAGACAGTTCAAATCTTACCGGTTCAGCGGGAACCAGCCGAGATTCGAACCATGTATGGGCAGGCTGATTGTACCCAGGTTGATGATCTATCAACTTGGGTACAACCAGCCTGTCAAATTTTTCATGCGAATATTGCCAGGGGCTATAGCAGCTAGAAAGAATCACTGTGTGCTCTCCCAGCTGGGACAACTCCCCCCACCCAGAGAGCACTGTGTTGCTGGGGGGGGGGGGAATTTAATGCTTTTCCTTTCCCGAAACCCACAGTCTATGGCTGGCTAAAGGGACATCAGACAGGTGCTTTTATTACCACACCTGACAAAAGGTAAATTCTACTGAAAACTTTCAATTGTATTTAAAAAAAAAAAAGTTTCCCACAGCCCATCTCACTGCACCATGTCTATCTGGAGTCTTCTGCACACTTTGGGGTCGATTTACTGAAGGGAAGAAGGCTGTTGCAAGGGAATTTGCATTTAGGAAGAGAAAATGTCTTTTGCAAATTGAATTCACTACATTCACTAAGCTAAGAATAAGCAACCATGTGCAATGCAAAACAATTATATATTTATTTATAGATTTGATTGCACATGACTGGATCATGGAAGTCAGTAGAGCTTCACCTCATCCTCTAAGCTCAGGAGAACATTCTATTGCAAACTGACTATACCATCTACAAAGTGAGCAGCCCTTTTTGCCTTTAGTAAATCAACCCCATTGTGTGACAGTGCTGGGAGACTTTGTACTAGAATATATCTCTAGCATTAATATGACAGAACATGGGTGGTGTCTGCTGAGGGGAAAAACCAAGCCCTTAACTTGGGCCTCTAGCAGTGTGTTGGCGAATCCAGTGTTTCTGCTTGAAACAAATTCATTAGAGGAAAAGTGCAATAAAAGATGACATTTGACGTCACCCTAAAAATCGTGTTATAAAGAGAAGGCTGAAAAAAAAATCTACATCTTTACAAATCTTAATTGCCAAAAATGTGCATCTACAAAGGTTTCTGCCTTATTGAAACAGTTTTAGTATTTGCATGCCCTCCACTTAATATCAAAAAAGGTTGGAGACAGCATCCACCCATACACAGCCAACCAACATTCTGTCCTGCAATACAGAGCACTCTGCAGTAAGGGCCAATTGATGGCACATCTAAAAAAAAATAATAATATATAGATTGATAAAGAATTCATGGGCTCACTTGCTAAAGCGAAATAATGGGGTAATATGAGCAATAAATCTTGAGTTTATTTTGCCATTTTATCCACAGGGCTCCAGTTTTTTTTTTTTTTTGTAAATTACTGCACAGGCAGAAAGAGCAAAACCTTTCATGCAATTTAACCCCAAGCCTCTCCCCAGCAGAAAATGGCTGATAATGCAAAACATTAGTTAACACTCAGCAGTAGAATAAATGTTGATACAATGTAGAATATCTGAAATTCTTCTGAGGGACTTTTACTTACAATGCATTCTTGAATGGACACAAAAGGCCAAAATTTGTAGGAGGCATATAATGGCTTCGATTGTAAAGTCTGTCGTTGGGGTTCAGGCTAGCATAGCTTAGCTTGCGTCTTAACACTTTGCATAGATCAAACCAAAAACTGAGACACAAAAGGACTTTCACATGACTCAACACATAATCTGCGCACTTTTCCAATTTCATTGAATCATTCACATTAGTAAAAATTGAAAGAAAAAAAAAAAGAAATCAAGTCGATTTACAGTATTCTATAAAAAAATAAAATTCCCATGCTTGTACAGAATTTTAAAATATATTCTTCCCATGAACTTTACAAAAGTACGATGATGATCTTCGCTGGAAACGGTTGTCTTTAGTTGACATATTGGTTTGTTTTAAGGGTTATAAAAGCAAGAATGTTTTTCAAGCTATTAAACATACCACTGTTATTAGTTTTTCTTCCCTTGTGAATTGGAGAAGCAAGATAATCAACACACAACAATGCTTTAATGATCCCCCGGAGTGACTAAAACACATAGCATTACCGACACTGCTGCGGTCACTCTCTCAATACATTAAAAGGGACTGTCCAGGTTTTAGACAAGCTCTTCAGTTTTATATATACTACTAGCTGAAGGCAGCCCGCCCGTACCATTAGCTGCACCCTTCACCCGGCGAGCACTAAATCTTGCTCGGAAAAGGAGCACTTTAGAAGGCAACAATATGCAATAGCACTTTAAAACAGGCACCATAACTGAACTACAAGCAGGTTGAGAAGAAAAATGCCATTTTAATCAAGGATGTGTTCATTAGAAACCCATTATATTGTGTTTAAACAGTAACTAATGCAAGTACCTGAATTTGGAGGGAAAAGGGAGAACCAGCACATGGAGCCTGTAAAGCCTAGTGCACGCTATCAGTTTTTTGTTCAACCCAGCAGTACAGTGATCTCTTCCCCCCCGCTGAGCCATTGTGTTCTGACAGGGAGCAGACTCCCCCACAGAACACATCGGTCGAATGCCGATCGGCAGACCTTTTTCAGGCATGTCCCTTTGGACAGAAGCCAGCCAGGGTGCCATACACATGGGCCAAGTGTCAGCCGATTTCTATTGAATCGGCTGATACCGCCCAGTATCGGTTGTGCTGCAGTGCTCATATGCCAACAAGGATTATGCTGGCAGGAGGAAAGAGCAGAATAGCAAAAAATTTAGCAGTCTGCCACGCCTCCTTTATTGTCCAATCACAACCTGGGGAAAGAAAAGACCTAGTAGTATTACTTAACCACAGTAGAACCATCAGGTCTCCAGGATGGCAATGTTGTGTGGCAGGGCCGTGTAAATCTTGGGACTAAGTGGACAGCAATGTAAATCGTTTAGCAGGGAAAACGGCTCTCATATGGATTTTATCTGTTTGACTGAAGTTCAGCTTAAAAATGTTCTACAAGAAATATTTGTACAATGAAAGTGCTTATCTAAAAGAAGACTGCCCCTTTAAATGAATGTACATTGCCCCACATAAACATGAACAGTTTCCAAAGCTTTGAGCTCTGTGCTACAAACATTAAATAAAAAGTGTTCTTATTTATAATGTTCAGTATTTTTATACAAGACAAAATAACAAATGTGAAACCAGTTTCTCCAGTAGTATAAAAGTCCTTGTTGGTCTACCATTTCTCTATAATATGGCTCATGTAGTCTTCTGTAGGCCAGCGCACTTGGTCCTCAGCTTCCTCCTTGGCAAAAGCCTCGTTGGACCTTTGCAGAAGTCTCTCTTCCCGATGCTTTTTGCGTAGCTCCATTCTCTCAACTTGCCTTTTGAACTGATAGCGTTGCTGAAAGAGGTCCTTTGCATAGTCATACAGCTGCATGTCTAAGTCATTAAGCTCCTCAATCCTTTGGATAGTGCCATTGTCCAAGTCAACCCCACCTGCCCGAGTGTTGTTGTATTGCATGAAAGGCCTGATGAATTTCAGATTAAAAGTCCTCTCAAAGAGATACTGAGTCTTTCTCTGGAATTCCGTGAGGCCAAAAAACGCCATGTCCTTCAGGTTCTTTTTGGCGCTCTCCAGGAGGAGTTGAGCTCGCTTGTTGTCTGGAATAAAGGACATATTATAGCATCCTACGAGGCTGAGGTCCGCCAACATCCTAACCTGGCGATTGTTGGCCAGGTTGTAGGGACATTCCATGAACTCTTGCAATGTGCACCCTGACCAGTCCGTGCCTTCATAACAGGATGGCAGCTCCTCCAGCGTTGGTGTCCTTCCATCACACATGTGAAGTGATGTCTTCCAAGTGGCTCCTCGTTGTACATGGCGCCACTCACTAAGATATCGTGAGACAGGATCTCGTAACAATGTGATGTAATAAAATTTCCTGGAAAATGAAAGAACAGAGAAAGAGGAATCAGGCAACTGTAACTAGAATAGTACAAGATAAAGAGAATTTTTATTTATATATATATTATACCCATCGCAAAAAAAGAATCAGATGACAGAAGATCAATGACCTATTACTTTGCACATTTTAGAATCTAAATGAACCCGTCTGTAAACTATTATTTGACAGAATAAAGGGCAAGTTCACCAAAAATGAAAAAGGCGAACTCACTCCAATTGCACCCCCCCCCCTTACACATAAAGGCTGTGATGCCACATGCGGTCAGTGTAGTGATCCATACATCGCAATACCCGGAGTGACTGTCATAATGCTTCAATGGCATGCTCTCATTGGTTGACCTAGCCACGTGACCATGCTGACCAATAAAAGACGCTGCTTGTTCCAGTAAGGTGTGCCAGAAGAAAAACGCTTCTCATTGGTCAGCAGTCATGTTGCCATGCTGATCAATGAGTGTTTGCCTTAGGGAGCACTCTAGGTTTGTGTATTGCAGTGCATCGGCAGCGGGGTCCGTTGGGTGTGGCCAGGATAATATGAGTTAGTTCACCATTTCATTTTTGTGAAAAGGTGAACTTACACTTTAAAGAATGAAGTGTGAATTAAAAAAACAATACATAAAAAAACTTTATAGTTCAAGGTTGGGGAAAAATAGACCAAAAACTTTAAACCAAAGGAATTATATGGACCTGTGGGAACGATTTCAGGTATACAGAGCGCAAATGAGATAAATGTAGATTAGTCTTGTATGTTGGTCAGTCCTGACTTTATTATGGATTGCCTGTTCTATGATGGGTGCTCAATGTCAATATTTTACCCCCTCCTATTAACCACAGACCAGATAGTAGCAGATATAGGATGAACACACATGTGCTAGTCATTTTCTGGCAACCAGTCCTCTCTGCCTTACAATAATGTTGGTTGGGTTCCCAGTTACTAATGCCTGTGAGTAGCTGGGATTAAATGAAGCATGATCCTTTTTGAAGTGGGAAGGTGAGGAGCTGGTCTTTACTCCGGATTGTGCAGAACTAATAAGTCTACACAGCATGGTAAGAAGTGGCTTGTGCATCCACCCCGCCTGAAGAATGCATGAAGGTATGCAAGATAAAAACAAGGAGAACTGCTCATTTATCAGCATCCAGCAGAGGGATTTTTATAGAGGTGGGGGGTTGGGTGGATTACAGCAATCGTACAGGGGGAAAGTTAACCAATGACGCCTACAGCACTTCCGTCCCATTAGGGCAACACAGGGTGAAATCTATTGCCAACAGCTCACAGAGATGTGCCTGCGTTCATCCATATCACCACCTCTTGAGTACCTATTACAAAATTCTTTTCGCAATTGGTTGATGTACTATTACAGTAAAAGGCTTGTTTCATAGCAACACTGAATGATTAGAGAATCTTCCTCCTTGCAAACCAATGAGTACATCCAGCACTCTGATATACTTGGTACTATTGGAGAGTTAAAGCTGAACACCAGCCTTAGCTATAGTCTTCACACTTGTACAGATTCCCCTTTGGGACCAAAATCATTTACTCTGATTCCACTGCACACTGTAAGCTTATAACATTGTGCACTTGAATCTGCAGCAAGTCAAACTGAGACCATGCACTTTCCTGGCTATAGGATGTCCAGGGAAATCTAGATTTTTCCTCCCCAGCCTTACTGCACCTGGTCTACTCCCATTTATTAATTGGGTTTCAGTTCTTTCAATCATGGAGGCCCAGCATCACGTCAGTATTCCATAGGGTGGCCTGCATGCAAATGCATTGCGTCTGTCTAGGGACATTGATTTCTCCCAGTGATGGCGAACCTTCCCAGATGTTTTGGAACCAAATTTCCCATGATTCTTGAGTACTGAGGCAAGGTGCTGTGATGTTTGCAGAAAGCAATGTACAGCAACCCTGCTGGCCCCTTCCACCAGTCATCTGTTTGCATTGTAAAAACTGAAAGGTTTTATTAAAAAAAAATGTAATTGGCAAAATATAAGAAAAAAAATAAAAAATAGAACAAAAAACACTTCCGTATCGATATTTTGTACGTGGGTAACTTGCCAATCTTTTCTTTTTTTTAATTTAGACTAAAGTTTTCTTTAAAGTGCAGGATAATATATTAAAGTGATTGTAAAGGATCTTTGTTTAAAAAATAAAATAAAAAACAAAACGTCATACTTACCTCCACTGTGCAGCTCGTTTTGCACAGAGTGGCCACAAACACTGTCTTCTGGGGTCCCTCAGCGGCTCTCGCGACTCCTCCCCACATCAGATAACCCCCTAGGAGAAGCGCTCTCCCTGGGGGTTACCTTGCGGGTGCGTTTGAGTCATTTATTCAGCGTCCATAGCAGCGGGAGCCAATGACTGCGCTGCTATCAATCTATCCAATCAAGAGCCAGGACCCCATGGAGAGAGAGTGACGGCGCCTCCCCACCGAGGGAAATTCGGGACTCAGGCAAGTAAAAACGGGGGGGGGGGGGGGGGGGGGCTGGGATGCCGGTCACTGCAAGGTGTTTTTTCACCTTAATGCATAGGATGCATTAAGGTGAAAAAACACAAGGGGTTTACAACCCCTTTAAAAAAGGAGCGCTTACAAGCACTACATAGAAAGATGGGACACATTTCACATTAGCTGCTCTTCCATTGTCAGGAAGGAACGGATAGCCGCACACTATGGATGTGTCTTCTGCAGTACAATAGGAGAACAGCTAGCAAAGCAAAATTATTGGGGCAATTCTTACTTCGCATACATTTAAACTATGCAGAGGTTACCTTTACTGAAAATCACATATCAAAGTGGCCAGTAGATTCAGAGATAGAGGCAACTAAATATCATTTTGCATATGTTGACTTTTGCTGTAACAGTTCAGCATGACCACACCTAATCCAACATCCAAGCTTTCCTAATGGTTACAGAGGATAGGGGACAGGATCACGGTCACCTTCTACAAGAAAGTGTGTAAATGGTATTGCATGTGAAAGCTACTGTTGCGAAACACACACACACACACACACAGTAACCAGGAATGACACCATTATTTATTAAAGTTAAGCTAGCTTTATATAGAAGGCAGTAGCAGATAGCTTCAGTTATGAATGAACACAGGAGTAATAGGGAGAGATCACTCATTGTGATCATTCACTAAAGAAAGGGATAGGTAAATTACATCTACTGGCCCCTTCCCCCACTCTCCATCCTGAACATCCATGTACCCACAGAAGCTGGCGGGAGAGGGAAGCCAGCAGTGCTGCGGGGGGGGGGGGGTCGTCGGACACACAGCAGGGGCAAACAGATGTGGGCAGGACAGCGAGGGGCAATTACAGGAATGATGCCCTGAGTGACTCTCCCTGCAGCAGCTCAAATCCAGGGAGAGGGGGAGAAACCGTATTTTAGCTGCTGCAGGGAGAGAGACACAGGGCATCGTTGCTGCAATTGCCCCCCGCCACAAGATGTAAATTGTAGCTTCACATGTACATTTTTTTTCTGCAAACGTTTGGGAAAAATGTAAAACCCAAATGTGAATCCGTTTAATTAGGTTTTTTGTGCCTACTAGCTTCAATATGTGCTGGGAAATTTTAGAACTTTTCTGTGCACTGGCCCTACCCATAGGCATCTTTCTTTTAGGTAGTTCTAGATATACTAGATCGATATACATATACCCACACATACTGTATATTATATTTAGAAAAAGAGAAAATCTAAGTAGATAGGCTATTCCACCATTAACTGGGAGCTTAGAGTTTATCCATGCTATCTGGAGAGTGTGTTGGGGATTTTTTGTCATTTTGTCTGCATATTCTGCTGTTTGCCTGGAGTTCCACTTTAAACAGAACACAACACTTATTAAAATACAGTGTGGCGATTCACACAAAGAACGTGTTTATAAATGTGACTCCAGGGGTCATTTTATTGTTCCGCATCTGACTATACTGCTATTTACAACAGGCTAGAGCTCATTATACTTTCCAAGATTTCATATAACTGCAGCTTCTCTGCTCCTTCGGAGAGTCAGGCAGTAGAAAGGTCAAGTGCTGAACCTTTTTGTGTCAGCTTTAGCGGTAAACTTTCCCCCAAACAGCTGACACATGAAACATTCTTCCCTATTTCACGTTCCTTATTTTTATGGAAAAAAAGCTTGAATATACAATTGCAAATATCTGGTCTAAATCGGCTTTACTGAACAATTCAACGTTAATGCAGAACCTGCATACAGAGGAAGTCAAAAACCAAGTCAACGGGTTAATGGTGGGACTCAGTTTGAAATGTCAATCATATCTTTCGTCCCTTCAACATGCCACACTGTAGATAGTGAAATGGCATGTGTTTATGGCTTCTATGACCTGAAGACCTCATAAAATATGTATTACCTGGTCAATAAATGCTATGAAATCCTGGCACAGTTAATGAAGGGGTCATTCAACCAAATGAGGCATATGCATTAACAACGATATGAGGTCTCAATTATCAGAAATCACACCAAGTGACCCAAGCATTTTTGCTTGAAGGAGGACAAAGTGCTAAAAAGTTTTAAAAATAGTTAAGGTTATATTCATAATCTGGGGAATACATAGCTTAAAAAAAATAAAAAGAAGAATTGGGCTTTGTCAAACTTAAACGTTTAAATTTTGCTTCCATCATGACTTTCGGGGTAATTTATCAAAAGAGCAACGTTTAAGTCAAACAAGTGATTTTTCAGCAAAAGCCGGTGAAGTGAAGGAAAAGAGAAATTACCATTGATTTGTTGGCAGAATTCCCACCTGCCTTTTAAAGTCCACTACATACTGCTTTTACATTAAAAGACCGGAGTAATCTTTTAGAATTTTTTTTTGACAATGTTGTTTCCCTGTTAGATTAAACTAGTAAAGAAGTCCGTTGTAACCTCAGGGAAGCTTCCCTGGTCAAAACAGACTTTCAGACTTGATCAGAAAGGGGGGGGGGGGGGTGAACAGGAGGAACTATGGCAGTTTTGGGGCGTAAACATTGGCACATTTTTCATGCATTAAATCAGGGTTCTCCAAACTTTCTAAACAAAGGGCCAGTTTATTGCCCTTTAGGTAGGCCATACATGGTGCAAACTTCTTTCCTGCAACCACTGGTCCAAGCACCCAGGCTGATTAAGTACCCAAGCAATAACAGCATCTGATAGGACAGTCACTGTGCAGCTGATAATTTTCCACCCAGCTCTTTCAAGTCTCAATCGACCTTTGTCAAGCTGGGTGGCGCTGAAAGGACCACCCATGGCTCAAATTTCTGTGGAATTGGCAGCAAATAACCAAAAATTCGAACCATGTATAGCTAGTTTAAAAGGAAATAAAATGTGACCTGCTGGGTATCCTTGGGGGAAAGACTTTATGAAGTCCTAGCACACTACTGCTTTGAAATATGATGCAATGCCAGCTTTTATCTGAAGGTGGCACACCAAACAAACCTGTGGCTCAAGGATTACCAGATGACTGGTATGGTGCTGGAAGAGGCCCACGCTACCACCATGCACTACCCTGGACAATTAGCACTAATGGCTTTCTGAAGGACTGCATCACTAATGTATATTAGGTAACAAAAGACAAGCAAAAGAAGAAAAGAACGTGGGGGTGAAGCAGGTAGGATAGCAAAGTGTGTTATTTAAGCAGTTTTATATTATCAGGCTCTGGAAATATGCAATAAATTTGAGTTAATAAACAGGTGCTAATGAACATCCTTTGTTGTGTTAATTCAAAGTAAATAAGTGCAAAATCAAAGGAAAACCCAGTGCAGATCTCACTGAAGCTGCTGGCAGGGGAGTTTATGCACTCAGACCAATTAGCACCTCAGAGAACAATATCCAGCAGGCAGTCTTGTCACTTGAAAATACAGTACACTATTATCATGCAACCAAATGACATTATAGAGGACACTGATCGGGCAAGGAGTTCTGCTCTACCCACATAAGGATCAATCAAGGGCAAATTACGTATGCAACTGCCCGATAAATCAGCCCAAGTCACAACGCCTTAAAATAGACTTCAGCACATTTAAACAGCAGAAGTAAACCCTAATAATCAACATATTATTTGCTCCCTTTTTTTCTATTAAAGGGGTTGTAAAGGTAAAAGTTATTTCACCTTAATGCATTCTATGCATTAAGGTGAAAAAACATCTGAGGAATACCACACCCCCCCCCCCCCTCCCTCGACCCCTCGAAAGTCCAGCGCCGTGAACGCGCTGGCTTCTCGGCTGGGCTTCTTGGCTCATTCATTGGTTGATTGAAAGAAGCGCAGCCATTGGCTCACATTCAATGACACGGCGCACTGGGGGGCGGGGCCGAGTGATACAGTGAGTGGCTATAGCGGCCGGCTGTATCACGGGAGCGCGCCCGCAAGAACTCCCCACCATGCGAGCTCGCTCGTATGTAGGTGGTGAATTCTTACAGGGAGGAGCAGAGACAGCCGCCGAGGGACCCCAGAAGACGAGGTTCGGGGCCACTCTGTGCAAAATGAGCTGCACAGTGGAGGCAAGTAATGTTAGTAATTTTTATTTTATTTTTAATTGTCTTTAGTGTTCCTTTAAACATACAAATAAAGAGTTTTGTTGTTATTTATGTTCGAGAAGTGCAAAAAATACTTGTTCATCTGGTCAGAAATTCTAAGCTGTCCTGTCCATTTTTCCTACGTTCTCAAGGAGCCTAATCAGTCCTCCCAGTTTTTATCTTGGACTACAGAACAATTATTCTTCATGTTGTAGAGATGAGGAGAGGGGGTAGATTCAGTAATTTAGCAAAAAGACAACTGGGCAGGGCCACCACTTTTTCTTGTCATTGAAGTCCACAAAATCATGTGTGCTACCAGCCAACAGGGCCCTGGACTTGTTCATGCCAGCAGTTGCACTGGACAGAGGGCTGCTGATGTGCACTGGGAAGAAAACAAGGACGATGCATCAGCCCCAGTGCATCATGCCGTTTACATTACAAATATAAACTTTTTGGGGGGCTATGCTGTTTATTCTTTTCATTATGGTGAAGACCTGATGACCTCATAACATATGTATTACCTGGCCAATAAATGCTATGAAATCCTAGCACCCATTGATTTAATGGTTAAAAAAAAAAAAAAGTGTTACATTCCTGGAATGCCAGGATTGCCAACTGTCACATTTGCTTTTGTCCTGAACCAAACTGTTAAAGCATCAAATGGCTGGTGTTATAACTGATCACATGTGCAGCACCATGGCAGTTGTAGATCAAACAGAAGCAGCGTCCTTGTCTAAAGAATGAAAATGTAATTCGGTGTTCCGCCTACCACTGCAAAAATTAAAAGCCAGCAGCTACACATACTGCAGCTGCTGACTTAATAGGACATTTACCTGTCCTAGAGTCCAGCGATGTCGGCACCGCAGCTGATGTTTCCATCAGCTGTCGGGTGCTGCTGCCGCCGCCTTTGCGGGTAAGGGAACCCGACAGGGTAGCCTTACGGCTTCATGCCGGGAGCCCTACTGTGCGAGGCTCCTCTCTCTTACTGGCCCGGCGGCAGGGGAAGGAGGAGGGAGATGAGCAGTGACGTCATGGGCCGCAGCCCGGATTCCCGGAAGTGGGAACAGAATACCTGTCAAACACAGTTATCCGCTCCCCCGCAAAGGTGCCAAATGTGGCACCGGAGGGGGGAGGAGACAAATCAGCGAAAGTTCCACTTTTGGGTGGAATTCCACTATAAGGCTGTCAGCAGTTCGGCCTCTGCAAACTCAGCAGTGCCTAAAAATGCCAAAAATGGAGAGCAACTGAGCATGTGCAGATCTGGGTGAGCCAGTATATTACTGGATTTTAAACAGTATAGACAGACACTTATTTTTAATGTTTTACATCGCTATACCTGCAAAAAGGGGCCACCCTGAAGTCATCTAGCAGGACTTAAAGGGGTTGTAAAGGTTCATGTTTTTTACCTTAATGCATCCTATGCATTAAGGTGAAAAAACATCTGACGATTACCGCCCCCCCCCCAGCCCCCCGTTTTACTTACCTGAGCCCTTGAAAGTCCTGCGTCGCGAACGTGCTCTTCCTTTGCCCAGGCTTCTCAGCTCTTCATTGGATAGATTGCTAGCAGCGCAGCCATTGGCTCGCGCTGATGTCAATTAAATCCAATGACGTGGGCGCCAAGTCCTGTACTCTGCGGCTATGGACACCGAAAACAGGACTCGGGAGCGTGCCCGCAAAGTAACCCCCTTGGGAGAGCGCTTCCCAGAAGGGGTTATCTGAGGCGGGGAGGAGCCAATAGAGCTGCAGTGGGACCACAGAAAACACCATTCGGGGCCACAGGTTTGTTATTTAAAAAGTAAAACATTCGAACCTTTACAACCACTTTAATCTTCTGACTAAAGTTCCACTTTTAACTGCAGCAGGGAAATCTTAGGTCCTCTTCCCTGCCAGGCAGGACTGCGTTGTGTGTAAGTTTCAAAACTGGATGGAAAGAAACATCCTTTGGCAGATACAAATGCTCTCTCATATTTGGGGAGAATAGGTAGTGGGACACCCTGATTGTTGCCACGATCACTATGAGCAGCAGTTGTGATGCTATAAAATGTATTTTAAGCCCCGTATACACGAGCTGAGTGTTGGGTGACATTGGCCGGTCCAACAAAAATTGTGTAAAAGCACTCGGTCTGACAGAAGCCGGCCCTTTTGGACAGCTTCTGTTGGACGAGCATGCTGGAAAAACCAGCAGCCGACCTGCTCCCGTTCTCAGCCAATGGCGGAGAGTGCTGATCGGTGTGTTCTGGCAGGGGGGCCTTCCCCTGTCAGAACACAACAGCTCAGCGGCGGAGATCGCTGTACTAATGTTGGATCGTTAGTACAGCGGCTCCGACCGGAGCGGTCAATTTTTTTGTTCTAACCCGCTGGGTTGAAGGAAAGAAAAACTAGTAGTGTGTACCAGGCATTAGCATGTGGGATAACAAGACATCTTGCCCCCTTTAGACAACTGTAATGTAGGTAATTTGATTGGAGACAGTTGTTTCTTCTAAATCAATTCTCTAAGCGAGGGTCTATCTATTTACACCATTTTTGCATGAGCCAAATTGGTGAATTATGTAGGATATAAAGCAATTGAGGGCCCATATGAGCAAATTGAATCTACTAATAACTGACAACAGTAATTTATGCCAGCTTTTGCATTCTCGTATATGTAGTTAGTTGTTTGCCTGGAGTTCTGCTTTCAATAAATACAAATTCAATTTGAAGACATTGTAGACTTAGTCTTATTTGTTTCATATATTACCCATAAGCTACAACCCTATCTGTTGGAAGCTGAGGTTAGGACATGTGCTACTACTGTAAGCGGTGAAGTAGTCCCAATAGTTTCCCAAGACTGGAATACCAGCTGGAACCAATCCTAGTGAACACCTGTCCACTTCATAGAACACAGGCCAGCAAACTGCTCTACACCATGCCAGGGAACAGCTGCACGGTGACCCAAGGAGCCAATCAAGGTCACGGTAATAACAAAAAACGCTGCTGACATTCTGAACTTGGCAGAGCCCTCACCAGTCTTGGCCAACTGATGGAAGAACAGTGGGCATTGTTGTCTGTCCTCCTTTCCTTGTCGTTTGAACATCTTTTTAATGTCCCTGGTGAACTATGTCAGTAAGCCGATGCTGAAGAATTCAGGGTTTTCACTTGAAGCTTTCAGACATCAGAAACTGATAAAATATTCATATCAATCACTGAAGACTGGATATTGATCCGGAATTGAAGTCCTTTTTAATGATTACCCTGGGCATTTTGTCTGCAGAATGGATGCAATGGCGGTTATATAAGAACACAAATCTCAGGTTACTACAAAAAAATAAGAGCCATTAATGTAATTGTAGATTTTACACATTCACATGGCCATTGTTTTCTTTGTAAAGTGATATTTACAGTGCAGGGCCATAGTAAATACATACAGTACATTAAACCTAACTAGCCTCTATAATCTCCATGATGACAGAGTAAGTTTTAGGCCTCTTGCACCAGGTAAGAAGCATAGCATACAGGCATATACAAAAAATAGAAACCGTTGTTTTTTTTTAATTTGCCTGTACACCACCAGCATATAAAAAAATACATCAGCACACAGCTATTCATGTCTATGGGAGGTTGCATGCTGCACCTCGGCTTCCCAGGTGGTGAAAAGACATCGGTATTTACACTCAACGGGCTCAGCCGCCTATGTACAAGAGCCCCTAGAGAGACCATAAACTGCCCAATCCCTGCATAGAACACACCCGATTCTTGCTGAATATTGCAGTTGATGCTTGGATTAGCGTAGGGCTTCCCCTGTGGGCGATCAGGAGCATTTCTGACACTCGTGTTATCGCACACAATATTTCCAGCGCATTTAATAAGCTCTGTACATGTATAATGATCATTTTTCTGTTCTAGAGAGTAAAAAGTGAAGTATTTCACTTGCACCGCAGCCCACTTCCACAAGCATCTCATTTCACTCAAAGACAGAAATAATCTCACAGTCTGTAGATCCCAGATAGACATCGCTCCATCTGTGCCCAGCCAAACTATTTTCTTCTGTTGGAGAGCAGCGTTATGATGCAAGCAGTAATACTGATGTATGACCTCATGTTTGGCCTTCATCTTGTAACTGGACAACTTCTGGCCATGTGGCAATGCCAGGGAGCCAAACGGGTCATGAAATTAACAGTGACATCAAGACAAACCATTCTTGGTAAAGAAATACTGTATCTGGCCCCATTCCCTCAAGCCAGATTTCTTTACTTTGTTTTATCTGTGAAAAACAGATGCTTCCTTTTTGCTACCATGAAACAAAACTAATTTGTGCGAACATTTGTAATACATGTGTAAGTGCGTCCAAGAATCCCCCCATTTTTTTGGCCATGTGCTTTCTCTTAATTATAATATGAATATGCTAGGCATCAGCGTTCACTAACAGAAATTGGCTCCATCGGTCCTGGAGAAACACAAACAAGCTTAAAAAAAAAGGAGAAGTCCAGCCTCAGCTTGTTTGGCTGGGCGTCTCCTCTGGGTCACAGGAGGAGTGCAGTTCGTTTTGCACTCCTGTGACCTGTTTTCAGAGAGCGGTCTGAAGTCCGCTCCTCTGCTGACATCACGGATATCAGTCCAGGCACCACGTCATCCCGGCAATGGAAGTCTGAATCTGCCAGGTGCTGACTGATGTCCGGCTCAGCCTCTCAACGAGCCGCTGAGAGCCTGAGATGGCCGCCCCGAGTGATTGGCAGTGTTCGATCGCTCGGTTTTCAGTGTTAGAGGCAGTGGGGGACAAATGCAGCATCAGACCAATGCTGCATCCCCCCTAGGCAAGTATAAATAAAAAAAACAAAAACAAAACAAAAACAAACCGTTACTTCTTTTAAAATGAGGAGTTCCAGGGGGATACAAAACGGAGACAAATTAATGCAGCTCTGTATTCATGAATACATTGTTTTTTCTCTCTTTAATGCAAGTACTTGAATTAGACTTTGTATCGGCCTCATGCAATCTACTATATGGAGTTCACGCGCACACACACACACACACACACACACACACACACACACACACACACACACACACACACACACACACACACACACACACACACACACACACAGAGGCAGAGTTATGATTTCACCAGTGTGCTGCTTCTCCTCTCACCGTTCAGAAGCTGAGGGACGAGAACTTTAAAGCCTAGTACACACTAGTCGCCCCCCCACCCCCCAAGCGTGAAGAGCTGCTGTACTAACAAGTAAATGTTAGTACAGCGATCTACCACACTGAGCTATTGTGTTCTGACAGGGGTACAGGTTCCCCTGCCAGAACACGCTGGTCGCGCTCTTCGCCATTGGCTGAGAGCACTGATCAGATGCTGCTGTCGTACACATTGGCCGAATGTCGGCCAGTTTGGAATGAACCGGCCGATGCCATTGGATATTCAGCCCGTGTGTATGGTCCTTAAAGTGGTTGTATACACAAATTTTTTAACTTTTACCTACAGGTAAGCCTGACTGCAGCGGTGCATGCGCAGCGGGGATTCTCGGCTAAAGCCCGGCAGCCGCCGGACCTTGCCGACGCGGGGGAGTGACGACATCGCCGCTCCAGCCACTCACAGCGCTGGAGCGGCGATACCCGGAAGACACGCCGAGGCAAGATGACATCTCCCTCGGCGTGGACCAGGTAAGTTCCTGACGCCTCGTTCTAAGGTAAGTATTTCATAATGTGCTAACATGCGATCAGTTGTGTTCATCTTACGTTAAAAAAGTAATTAGTTACAGTTACAAATTACTTCTTCCAAAAAGTAATGGAGTTAGTTACTCAGTTACTACATTGAAAAAGTAATTAGTTACTCAGCAAAGTAACTATATTGGTTATATTGTATATACACACGGGGGGCGGGGCGGTAGAAGGATGATATATATGTAAATTTGTGTATATAAATAATAGGAGGGATAACAATAAATATTGGTTATGTGCCCGTGCCTCACTGTGCCCGTGTACAGTGTCAGTACCTGTGATCGGCGGCGTCCGACTCCCGGCGGCCATTACAGTATTCAAAAGCCGCGCCTCCTCCAGTCCTCCTCGTCTGTGATAGGCGGAACACTCAATTTCCCAGCATTGGGTGTTCCACATATCATGGACATCCGCTCATCCTCATAACACAAACGAGGATGAGAGGATGTCTGATAGGCGGAACACTGCCTGCTGTGAAATCGAGTGTCCTGCCTATCACAGACGAGAACAAGGGAGGCACAGCTTTTGAACACTGCAATGGCCGCCGTCTGTCTGCATGACACGCTGATCAGGTAGGCAGACGGTGGCTTGCAGTTAGTGTTACATTACATCTACCTCGCGGCGGCTGCGGCGAGTAGCTGTAATTAGGGTAACGCTGCACAAGTGATGGGAACGGCGGTGCCATGAGGGGAAGAGTAATCCATTAGATTACTCGTTACCCAACGCCGTTTATTTAAACGGCGTTAGTTACAACACTGCATGCGGTGCATACTAGCTCATTATGCCTTTTGCCTTTCAGGTATGAAAAAAAAAAAGTAGGAGTGGGTATACAACCGCTTTAAGGAATGGTTCACACCAGCGGCCGAGTTAGAATGCTTCCGCTGGTGTGCCGTAGGATGAAAGCAATGCAGATTCCCTAATCATGGCACAGCACCTGTTTTCCTTTTTTTTTAAACAAATTTTATTGAAATGTAAAACAGTAACTATTAAAAGGGGTTATAAAGCTTTGTGGTTTTTCACCTTAATGCATCCTATGCATTAAGGTTAAAAAAAACAGCTTGCACTGTCCGGCCCCCCAGTTTTACTTACCTGAGCCCTGAATTTGACTGTGCGCGATCCCGCGTTGCTTTCCCCCAGCTCCTGTGGGCTCTTCATTTGATTGATATGATCGATAGCAGCGCAGCCATTGGCTCCCGCTGCTGTCAATCAAATCAATGACGCAGCGTGCCAGGGCCAAGTGATACAGTGGTGGCCATAAACGCCGAGTCTATCACACAGGAGCGCGCCCGCAAGCTAACCCCCTTGGGAGAGCGCTTCCCAGAGGGGGGTTAGCTCTTGCAGGGAGGAGCCGAGACAGCCGCCGAGGGACCCCAGAAGACGAGGATCGGGGCCACTCTGTGCAAAATGTACTGCGCAGTGGAGGCAAGTATAATATGTTTGTTTAAAAATAAAAAAACTGAACCCATACAACCCATTTAAGTTCTATTGGCAGTAGTGTGGTGTGAAGCGGTGAACTGCGTCGCACTGCACTGAAAAAATTGTGCTGGCTGTACTTTTTTTTGCAGTGAACTGGTCAGGTAGGAGACAAGGCAGGTGAGACTGCAGAGTGATGTAAAGAGTGCCCCCTTGTCCACTTTAGGGTCATCAGAGGACAAGGAGCACTCTATGTCTGGAGGAAAAGAGATTTCATCTCCAAATACGGAAAGGTTTCTTCACAATAAGAGCTGTGAAAATGTGGAATAGACTCCCTCTCAAAAGGTGGTTCTGGCCAGCTCAGTATATTGCTTTAAAAAAGGTCTGGATTCTTTCCTGAATGTACATAATATAACTGGGTACTAACAAACATTTATAGTTAAAGTTGATCCAGGGAAAATCAAAATGCCTCTCGGGGATCAGGAAGGAATTTTTTCCCCTACTGTAGCAAATTGGATCATGCTCTGCTGGGGTTTTTCACCTTCCTCTGGATCAACTGTGGTTAGAGGATTGTGTATATGGGATTGTATGATTATTTTTTATTTTTATTGGTTGAACTAGATGGACTAGGCATCATTTTTTTCAACCTATGCAACGGCAGTACTACAGCACCTTGTGTGAATGTGCTCCAAGTGTTACACTACTGCAACAGAGAAAAACCAGGTCTCCTGCCCTGTCAGACAGGGCAGTCCTGTGTGAGGAAGCTGTGTAAATCTCAGAGATGGCAGAACAGAAACTAGCAGTTAATATCAATCTTAAATACCTATTTCAGCAGCAACTGGCCTGGAATTCAACCTTACGCAGATCATGGATCGCTAGAAAAAACTGTTCTACTCACAAGGACTACGAGCTGGTAAGATATTCAGAGTTCAAAAGACAAAAGTCTTTACTTCGACAGTCCCTTAACGTCATCTGGACAGTCATAACAAATGCCTAATTTCTTAGGCTAGGCAGCAAGCCCCGGAGCCCCCAGTACCAGCCATTCCTTATACACT